>OX122894.2:38515301-41013250 GCA_944738655.2 Andrena hattorfiana | reverse complement strand
AGGTGACAATAGTCTTCATTATTAACCAGAACTGGCAAAATATTGGTCCAATATTGATTCAGTGTAGGACCACCGGGGCATCGCCCTCTTTCGAATAAAAAAAAGATCATCAAAATCAGTACATATGCTCAAAAGTTATGCGGGAACAAACATAAAAAAAAAATACAAACGGTTCGAATCTATAACCTCCTCCTTTTTGAGGTCGATTAAAAATGCTTCCGAGGCTAAGCAAAGCGGTACGAACCTGCTTCTTTTTTAAGCGAGCGGCTTGAAGGGCAGCCGCCAGCGAGTTAGTATCCGGCGGTGGATCGGTGGTGCAATTGGAGCTTATTGATCCGCTAGTGCCAGACCCAGCGAGATGATTAAGATTGACAGTGTTGGCTTGCAGTGCTGGCGGGGGCGGAGGCGGAGGCGGAGCTGCAGGGCCAGCTAGCGGCATCATGGGTGGTGGTTGGGGACCACCGGTGCCAATGGGGGCGTAAATACTGGTATTAACGCTACCAGCAGCACTGCTACCGTTGCTGTTATTGCTACCACCGCCGCCTCCGCCGCCGGTACCGCTACCGCCGCCACTACCACTGCCGCCGCCGCTGCCTCCGCAACTGCCACTGCCACTGCTGGCACTGCCATTAGCACTGGCACCGACACCACTGCCGCTACCGCCGACGCTGCTGCTGCTATACTGATTCACCGTGTTTGACGGTGTTCCATATGGGTTCGTGGCACTGGAAGGTGTCTGTATTTGGCTGCTGCCGTACTGTGCCTGCGCCTGAGAGACAACGCCGTACTGCGACTGACTCGGCTGGCCGATATTCATGCCGACGGCGACGCCAACCCCGTACTGGCCGGTCGTCGTGGTTCCGCTACTCGCGTACTGACCGATCGAATTGCTACTACCGTATTGATTACCCCCAGCAGTAGCAGCACTGCCGCCGTACTGATTCACTTGGTTCGGCTGCCCGCTCGGATAGACATTGGCAACTTGGCTGTTGTTATTGTAAAAGTTATTCTGATTCCCGGCGGGATACTGGCACGGACTTTGCCCGATGATCGCGGTGGTCGCGTACTGGGCACTGTTTGCCGCGCCGCCGTACGGATTCCCTTGGCCACTGCCGTAAATCGCTTGAGCCTGCGGCTGATTCGACAAATTCGACTGGGAAGATGGCGATTGAGCGTACTGATTCATCATCATCATCGGAGGCGGCGGGACCGATGCGTTGAAATTCATTATAGCTGGCGGACAAGGTGGTATCGACGTCGCGATTGGGGGCTGAGGAGGTGGTACGGGAGGAGCAGGTCCGCTTGATAGCTGTCCAGAACCCGTGCATAGGCCACCGACCGGTTGCATTGACTGCATTAGGGTTTGCTGTTGAGGCTGCGGGGCTGGTGGCGCCGACGAAGTTCTGTGATGACCCGACTGTTGCGGTTGCGGTTGTTGCTGTTGCTGCTGCTGTTGTTGTTGCTGCTGCTGTTGTTGTTGCGGCTGCTGTTGCGCTTGCTGCGGCTGTTGTTGCGGCTGAGGCGGTGGTGGTGGCTGTTGCGGTTGCTGCTGTTGCATGATCTGCTGAGACGGTTGATGCTGTTGCTGTTGCTGTTGCTGAGATGGCGGCGGCTGTTGCTGCTGTTGAGTTGCGAGGGGGCAGCTCGGAGAGATCGCGTTTGGACTGCTGGTTGCTACTAAGGAAAGCAGAAGCGGGTGGGTTAGGTCGATCGATCTCGCGAATCTCTTGGCGATGTAATAAACGGTAATAAACGCTACCTTGACCCTGTTGAGACATTCTACGTTCCTGAATTATTGCCACGTCCTCTCTGGTCATAGTTCTGTACAGGAAAGTCGTTCAAGTGCTTCTCGCCGATTGGTAGGGTAAGGGTAATTGTGAATATAAATGAGAAACAGATATGAACGAACCTGTAGCCCATATCTTCGTCGTATTGAGCATTACTCTGTTGCTGTTGCTGGAAAACAGATTGCTGCTGGGCAGTGGAGCCAACGGCGGGAGCTAGGCTTCTCGATATATTGTTCCCATTGCTCAGCACCTAGGTGAAGCGTGCAATCTATTAATGAAAGAGGCGCGCATCTGGATGGGCATAAATCGATGACTATTGATCGGGAATCGAGAAGGCGCATAAAACTGTATGTAGTTTTCCTCTTAGGTAATGCCCTTTCTCTCAGTTTAAACTCACATCGAGCGCTTGCAGCATCGCTCTGGCAAATGCGTCGGCGTCGTCCTTACTGGAGAAATTCAGACCGTATACTTGCTTGTTATCTCGCCACTGATGAAACGTGACTGTCGCTTGATTGTATTTCAGTCCTTTGAGGATCGCGCAGTTGATGACGATTTCATGATCCTGCAACTTTCGCCCCACCACGCGAAACGTATTGTTCACTTGATGATGGTACAACTGAACTTTGGAGAGTCCCGAGGAACTGCCACTCGGTACCCATTTCTTGTTAACGTCGTCGTACACCATTACCGACGCGCGTGCCGACGATATGCTCACTTCGCTGAAACACAAGAAGAGGAAAAATACAGCGTCTTTGTAATTCGTCTAGCATGCGCACACCAGAATATATAATTCATATATTCATGTATTTCGAGGCTTTTAGTAATCGCGAATTCGCGTTCGTTATGCGCGAGATTGCCGGCGAAGAATTCCTACCGCGGTCGATATTCTTCCGGCGGAAGGAATCGTTGGAGTGGGCGGCAATGCGAGGATCGCTTCATCGCTTCTCAAAATTCCCTTCGATCGTTTAGCGAGGGTTAGTGGATTGCCCGCGAAAAGCTAGACGATAGTGCAAAGCTTTCCACGCGCGGCTTATCGGCCAATCAACTACCGGATTCTGCGTAAGAGTGGCTGTTAAGTTCGGTATCACTTTCACCTTGCAGTGCGTGAACCACTCTGAAAAGATCGTTCGCGACTGGGGAGAAACGGGAACAGAACGAGAACGAAGCGAAATACGAAAAGATACTACCACTTCCTCCTCCGGTTGGCGCGTATGATCAGACCGCGTCAGATATTTCCGGTACTACTTAGTTCTACGCAGCGCCAGCTACGTTTCTACCCCCTTTTCTTTCGCAAACAACAAATATGAATAGCCACGGGAGTATTAAAAAAAACACCGCGTACGTACATGAACTGATTTCGTTCGTCGACTTTGTGGCGCGTCCCGTCGCGGGGATTTTAATGGAACGCGCACGTCGTAAACGAGAAACGGCAATGCACGCACACGTAGGTACGTATCCCTGTCGCCAGAGTAGGTGCGAGTGGCCCAGGTACACGCATATAGGTACGCTAGCGTGCACGCGTTTCGCGTCGTTGCCCTGCCTACTCCACGAAATTATGGAATTCTCATCGACTATACCATCGTCTTCTTCTTTCCACCAGTTGGTTCATTTGTTAAAAATATGAGAATGTCATTTACGTCGCTAAGGTATGTATAACTGAAATGCCGCGACCGCTACGTGCACGCGGACATCCGGTTGTATCACGGTTTAGACTATCTTCGACGATATACTGATATCATTTTTCCGATACCAGCCACGATATGAATCATACTACACCACGCCAATCAGTGTAAAATAATATCAAACGAATTTATTATTAAGTATTAACTGTGGTTCGCTTTGAAAATAATCCGTTTAAAGTAAAAAAATGCAAACACTCCTGAAGGAATCGTGACGGAAAAGGGCGAGTGAAATTTCTGTTCGCGGGGTAAATCGTGAAATACCCTACGCGCGTGCGTGCAGACCGATGTCTGCTCATCTAACATAAACAAATGCGTGGAAAGCAATGTTCGCATTGGATCCTTTTATCTTAAGCGTTTATAAAGATGCGTGATAGTTTAGTTTAGACGGAGCAGAGTAATCCCTAGCGATCTAACGCGAAGCGTGCAAGCGAGCACTGCATCGACGTAAAACGGACACGAAACGAGGAAAGATAGGGGGCGAGGAAACAGCGACGAGACGAGCTCACTCGTTTATGATACACAAAAGCGTTGGAACACGATCTGCGAGCCTCGGCAAGTAGGGATATGTGTAAGTATGTATGTATGCATCTCCGCGAACGAGAACGAGAACGAAAAGGAGGCCGAGAATGAGAACGAGAACGAGGAGAACGAGAAGACCGAGATCAGGGCCGAAAACGAAGCGACAACAAGCGCGTAAAGGGGACGCTCGAATAATGTGGAAGGAAGGAGGAAGCTTGATAGAGCCTTGCGTGACGCTTAAAAAGTACTGAATAAAAAATTGTGGTCGAAGCCCTGCCCGGTGTGGCTCGTACTTCTAGCAGTAGGAGTTCTGTTGGAAAAAATCGTATCGACGAAAAACCGACCGGAGGAAAGTAGAAAGGCAAGGGTTGAGTGTAAAGGGGAAATCGGAGCCCTCGGAAGAGTAGCCCTGCAGCTGAAGGGATAAACAATAGCCGAGGACAAAAAGAAATCGTAGTCGAAGCCATGAACTCGACTCGACTCGACTCAGATCGACCCTCGTTCTCTTTCTCTTTCTCTTTCAATCCCGTATCCTGTAAGTACGTGGAACTCACTTCATGTTTGTTTGACTCGGAAGCGTATGCTATGCCTTCATGCAAGCCGTATTCCTGCTTCTGCACAATATATCACCGATTCCATGAAAACACGCGAGATTCGGACAAGATTTGCGATAGTTCGACATAAATAACGCACGGCACTAACACCACCCTGATACTCTGCCTATGCACATCTGGTCAGCCATATTGCCGACTCGAGGCTCCTACTCACTCCTACTCCTACCACCCTTCGTCTCGATGCATATAAGTACCTAGAGGGAATACTCGACTCGCGACCGTTACTACGCTCTGCCATTTTTAACCTCGTATCGCTCGAATCCTTTACAGTTTATCTTTACGCGTCGCTTTCCCTTCCAGCCCGCAACTTCCCGAGTGTTCAACCTTGCTTCTGACAATCAGTACATACAATGAGACTCCGAAGTTCACGATCAGACCAGTTCTGATTTTACAGCAAAACGATCGATAACGCGAAAGCCCAGATCTTTTATACAGCTAGGCGCCCAATCTATCGTTCGGAAAATAATAATAAAAATAAAGAGTCTTGATCTGCTATCTTGCGCGATTTTAAGCTCGATTATCGATCTCAAGTTGATTGGACAAAGTGGATTATCGATCTATCGAGTGTCCATCGATAAGTTCAAGTATGATTACGAGTGATGCGATAGCGATTGTCAGTCGCATCATGCGTAAACAACCATGTAACCTCTGTTTCATTCGAGTGATGTTCGGTGTGCATAGACGCGTGTTCCTAGCCGATAAAATGTAACATTTCCTGCCAGACGGATCAGAATACGTGGGAAACCAAAGGATCAGGCACACAATGTATGTATGTGCCGGCCAGTAACTATTCCCTTCCAACAACGGACGCGTTTATTTTCCTTTAGGAAATTCGATTCAGATCCATTTTGGAAGATCCATTCTCATATTTATCATTTTAAGGTATATGCAGAAAGTAGTTTCGTACATTTTCGTATATACCGCTGTGCCGTTGTGTAACGATAGTGTTGAACGTCAGATGGCGCGGCAATTTGAGTTCTACTCGAATACGTCGGGAGTTTCTACGGGACCCTGTCGCCGACGCACCTGGCGCATCGACCGAGAAACAGAAACAGCTGTCTGTTCGAAGTAACTTTGAGAATATCGTTGGTTGATCGTCGATCGAGAATCGCGTGGATCTTTGTCGCGTTAGACGTTGGATGCGGAGTGACGAGGTCTCATGGTATCGTGTCTGTCATTAAACGCGGTTTAGCAGCCTACACCTTAGTTCGTCACTCTTTACCGCTTTAGGCGCTCGCTTCGACGATAACGTGCTTGCCTTTTATTTTTTCCCATTCTGCGATCCGGAACGTCTCCCCCCTTTTCATCTCCCGTTCTCTCCCTCTTCTTCGTCCCCTGCTCTTACTCTCTATCTCTCTTTCTCTCTCTCTCTCTGCCCCTCCCCCTCTCCAACAACCCAATTCCCGAAAGCTATCTGTCTTTCTCTCTACCTCACCTCAACATCTACCTATGTGCCTCTTTCGCTCGTTTCATCTCTGTCTCGTACGTTCTCCCACTCTTGCATTCCAATTCCATGTTACTCCGAAGATCTCTGTGTGCCTCATCGACGATGTAAACAGAGTGATAGCTTTTGGATAAATTTCTCCCTTTTTTCGATCCCATTTATCGCGTTGCCCACTTGCCTGCTACTGTTATCGTGTCGTCGCTACTATTGCCGTGCGTGCAGGAAAGCGACGCGCTCCTAGGTGAAATACGCGCGCATCGGCTAGCAACGTTTGTTCGATGACGTTGCCCTTGATCGGTACCGATTCCTGGACTAACAGTTATATCGAGAGAAAGGTACACACACTCCTTCCGTAATCGTAATTTTTTTCGCTGACACTCGATTCCGCGCGAGGTTACATGCAAGCGTTCTCCCGCGCTTCGGGAACACAGCTTTCAGCCGCGTAGAACGTAGAATTCGATTACCTTCGAACATAAGGACTCTGAGTTCGACGCGAAATTCACGCTTGTCAGAATCGTTGCGTTAATTTACACAGCAAAGAGGATATAGGGTCGGATTGATAACGAGCTACCACCTTTTGTCCCGGTCTTCTGTGAAATTGCTTCCCATTTTGTTGCCCCCCTGCTGTAGTCACCAATAAACGTTGAGTTACTTAGACGCTTCCTCGAAGTTGCCTACTTTAAAAGAGATAAAGGTCGCATATCTTCTGTTCTTTTGCAGTTACGTCGTCGCGCGTAAAGCGTAATCGTGTGCAGCTGTTCTGCGGCGAAAGAAATCGGAGAGTAACATGGAAGTTGCGCAGCGGTGTTTGACTTTTAAGCATTGAGCGTATTAAAGGAGACATGTTTTGCGTAATTACAAAAGAGCCGGACAAGCGAACAAAATTGTAAGGAATGGTATTCTATTCGATTGTACTGGATGTTAGATAAGCCGAAAAATGTCTGGTGATTCGGGATGGAGTGCCGTTATTCACCATCCTTCGGAATTAGAACTGCAGAATTGGAATTGGGAAGAAAACGATGGCGAGCAAGAAAGAGAACTCCCTTCGACCGTTGACATGGATGCGATAAAGGGTGGAGGTAGCTGGGATCCGACCACCGAACCTAATGGTAGCGAAACATTCCACTTCCAGATTAGTCGACTGGCTCGGCCAGTGATTCGTAGCTTTCCGTAGAAGCGTCTGTGCTGCATCGTGCGCAATATTTATGTATGTTAGGAACAGATTCGGTCGACTCCGAAGAAGATTCTGATTCCGACGACGATAGCTCCGGCGGCACGGAAGGTAGTTGTTCATATTCGGACTCGAATTCAGACTCGGACGACGAGAGTAGCGGCGAAGAAGAGGGAGAGGAAGGAGAAGAAGAGGAGGAGGAGGAGGAGACAGGTTCGAATTCAGATTGCACGTCCGAGCATAGCGAGCAAACGTTTTCCATTCAAGAGACAAACTTCGAATCGGTACGTGCATCACAATCTCACGCTGATCGAACAGATACGGCGGTATATTGATTTAACTATGTCGCTTGACGCTCCTCTCGGAAATTTAACAATTGATCGGTAGAGTTTGCAATTTCGTTCCAGGGAGCGCTTAAACTAAAGATCACTATGAAAGGGCCGAGGAAAGAGGATACGGAGAAAGTCAGATGCGAGAAGAATAGGCGAAACGCGTCGAAAAAGAGTAAAGGAAATTGCGAGGCGAAGGTAATTTATTGTGGGCGCAAATTGTAAAGATCGAAACGATCGAACGGCAAATACATCGAGTTAGTTTTAACGTGTCCGCGGTGGGGATTAGCGATTCGAGCAGATTTTCTTTTGCTAGGGCTAACGTTTATCGGTAAAGCATTGATCTCTGTTCTGTTGTTTAGTCATCCGAATGCAGCAGCGACGATTCAGACTCGTCGGAAGGTCGTTTGCCTTCGCAACAACAGTGTCAACAAACTCAGCAGTCTCAGCAACAGCAGCAGCAAGTACAACAGCAACAACCACAGCAGCAGCAGCAACAACAGCAGCAGCAGCAGCAACAACAACAACAACAACAACCACATCAACCGCTTCAGGAAATCAATCAGGAAGATTTGGCGGCCATTTTACCGGATCAAGAGCACGAGGACGCGCCGTTTGATGGATTTGAAGATTCAGAAAGCGGCCGATTAGTGTCGAAAGCTATCGAACGAATGTCTCTGGGAGCCGATTCGGATACGAGCGAGAACGGCGACCAGAACCCAGTACCTGTGTATAGCTCGACATTGTTGCAACAATTCGTCGAGAAGACGGCTCTGCTGTCGGAACCGCGGAAAAGGCGGAGTAAATTAGGGAAGAAATTGAACGATTCGGAATATCCCTGCGTTTCAAATGTATCGCCGGACTCGGGAATTCAGTCTGTGGACAACAGTCCGCTACACTTGGCCATTAGCCCAGTAAGCCCGGCAGCTCCAACGCAGTCGCCGGTGCAAGCCGTAGTCTCGAAGCCAGCGGTAAACGTGGATCGCGTTCTCTATCCGCCAAAGCGGAAACCTGGTAGACCGGCCAAAACAGTATCGACGCAGCCCCGCGGTCCGGGAAGGCCGAGACTAAAGCCAGACGTCGCGGAGAAGATCGAGAAGATCGAGAAGACAGACAAGGCGGAGAAGTTCGAGAAGAACGAAAGGAACGATAGGAAGGAGGCAGCGTCGTCGTTGCCGCAGCAAAAGATCTCGAAGGAGGAGTCGAATAAGAAGGGTAAAGCAAAGACGTTGCAGCATAGGTCCGTCGCGGCTCGAGAGAATAAAGAAGGAGAAAGTGAGTCGACGAGAAAGTTGAAGGATAAGCCTGTTTGTCAAAAGAAACGCGGCTGCACCGCGTCCAAACAATTCTCGCAGGCGAAAATGCTGGGAAGAAGGAACAACGGGAATGCCCCGGCGCGTGTAAAGTGCCTAAATAGGACCGTTACGTCGAGTAAGTATGGTAAGGATGTAATTCGGTGCGACGGCAAGACGTGTAGAAAAATGAGAAAAGATAAGCCAGTAGCGGGGAGCAAAATGACGAGCGCGCTGCGGCGGCAGAAACAGTCGTCTTGCGAGCGAACAACAAACGATAGGAAGACGATGAATTCGAGTAAGAGAAGCTTGAAGGAGAACAGAAATCACTCCGGTCCTGTGACTAAAAGGTCTTCGCCGAAGAAGATCGTCGCGCCGGTCACGCGACGCGTATTGAAGGAGAATAAAAATACTAAAAAGACGGCCATCACGTTCGAGACGAACGGCGTTGGTGTTCAGACTTTGATATCTCTGCCGGTCAGCGAGGCACTGAAAGCGGAAAAGGTCGAGAACGTGACCAACAAGTGCGACAAGGCGACGCAACCCATACACAATCATTGTCACAAGCAACATCATCATCATCACAAGCATAGGCGACGGCTGTTGTTGCCGCCTAAGAATCCAATACGCATCGATCCCTGTGTCATTCAGGAGCTGGAGAAACTGATCGAGGAATTCTCGAAGTCCTGCAGCCTAGGGCGGAGCAACGCGAGCGCCGCTTATTCCGAGTTGCCTCAAATCTTCCGTGTGAAAAAGCTGACGAAAAAGAGGAAAGGCGACGTTACCGCGACCGACGATCAGAAGCTGAAAAGGCGTTCGAAGAAGGAAAAGATACTGTCCGGCACGGATTCGAAGAGCAGTACTAACGCGAACGTAAATTCGAATTCGAACGAGCAGAGGTTACCGCTTAAGAAGAGGCATTACCACGTGTCCAGCCCGCACAGCTCTCAGAGCTCGAACGGCAGCTGCACCGACGCGACCATCAACGAAACCAACTCCACTGAGAGCCATATAGAGGAAGCTATCGAGGCTACGATCACGAGGTACGGCGGTGGCAGTGGCAGTCTCGGTATTAATGTTGGCGTTGATGGTAGCGGTGGATGCGACAAAGGAGAAGGCGATGGCGATGCCGATGACGATGGTGATGGCGATGGTGATGGCGATGGCGATTGCGAAGGTGATGGCGACGCCGAAGCCGATGGAGACGGAGATGGAGAGAAAGATGGAGAGGGAGATGGAGACGGAGATGGTGACGGAGATGACGATGGCGACGACGATGGCGATGGCGACGAAGCCGGCGGTGGTAGAGGTAGCTCCGCGTCTTCCAGCCAGGAGGACGCAGTCCCTGTTACTCCCAAGAAAAGACACAGGGATCCCGAGAACGTGACACTCGGTAAATCGAGTGCAGCATGTTGCAACTTGGTGGACGAAAAACCATTGAATCAAGCGGAGGTACAGCCGCGCCGTAAGAAAAAGATCGTCAAGGATCTTCGCGTAACGGTCACAAAGCTGTCTGCCGAAAGTCACGCCGTTTTGGAGAAAAGCGCTAAGACCGACAAAGTCGACAAAGGTGACGGTAAAACCGAGAAGCCGGAGAAATGTGCCAGCAATTCGAAAAACCCGAAGAGTCACGTGGACAAGAATGGAAAGGTCGAGAAGGCAGTTGCGGAGAAGTTAATAAAACCCGATAAGAATCAAATGGAGAAGCTCGAGAAGAGCGAGGTTCTGTCGGAACACGGTCGCTTAGACAAGTATATAAAAGTCGACACAGGAGAATTTCACGTGGCCGAAAGCTACGACGGAAACGAAACGACGAGCGAAAGCAAATTGGCGGAGAATAATGTCGACTCGAACGTACCTAATCCATTAAACTCCGCTGCCGTGTTAGTTTTGGCCAAGAAGAAAATGAGGCGACGAAAGGCCATCAATCGCACCGGTTTCCCCACGTTGAAGAAAAAGAAGAAGAGATCGTTGAACGTGGGCGAGACGTCCACCGACCCATCCAGGGGAACATTGGCTGCCGACGAAGCTGCGGACGATGTCGAAGGTCATGCTTCGCCCAAGGAAGGAACCGAGGGTCTTATGACGGACAGTAAACCAAGCGTGTTAAGAACCGAGATAGGAGACACGTTCCCGTGCGAGTATATTGCTAAGCATACTAACAACAATAGTATCGCCGAAAACCGAGCTCTGCCGAAGACAGCCAGCTTAAATCCCGAGCCTGGTGCTGGGAATTTGGCGGGGCAGGAAAAGCCGTCTGGTCGGATCTGTCCGGAAGAACGAACGGAGTCGCGCCCCTGTCAATTGAGAGTCCGAAAGGATCTGGTTGAATCGGAGAACGATAACGTATCGTCCAACAGATTTTGTCCGGTCAAGTGCGAAAGGGTTCAAGACTCGAGAACATACGACGAGAACGCGCCACTGGAGGAATCTCTGGAAAAATAC
Organism: Andrena hattorfiana; assembly: GCA_944738655.2. Lineage (NCBI taxonomy): Eukaryota > Metazoa > Arthropoda > Insecta > Hymenoptera > Andrenidae > Andrena > Andrena hattorfiana. The sequence continues at coordinate 41,001,967 of OX122894.2, read as the reverse complement.
ATTTCCAGTCAAAAAAGGATCGCTGAACTGAACGAAGAGGAAAACGCGAAAAGGCTGGAACGGTCAGCCTGCCAGGCGAACATAAAAACTGAGCATTCTGGATCTTTCAATGGAAGTCAGAAAAAGCGGCGAGGTTCGTCGAGTCCTTGCAGTCTTGCTCCAAGAAACATGAAGCGTTTGCGCAGCGCCGGATACGATACGGAAAACGAAGCTCTGCCGAACACCGACATTATTGGCAGCGACCACGAGGCTAGAGCGCATTTCAACTCGACGCATACCAGGAAGAAGCAATCCAGATGGAAGAAACGTTATTTGCAAGGAGGCGGTTTGCACGACTGCGAGCCAAAAACACGCGGAGGTGGAGGTGGCGACGGCGGAGCTGGAGGTAGAGGCGGAGGCAGTGGCGGTAGCACCGACAATGCACCCGGGAGGAGTAAAATCGGTTGTGAACCGAATGAATCCGCGTCCGTGGCGGTCTTGTCCACTTCGTACCAGTGCGGCAAGTTTCTACGACAAAGGAAAATGTCGTTTCAGTTGCCGTACGATTTGTGGTGGCTGCAGACCCAGTCTAGACTGCCCAGCAGAGAATCGGTACCGTCGTGGAATTATAAGTAAGGGCTGATTTAGGTAGAAAGGTCGTACACCTATACAGTGGGGGACAAAAGTATGTGGACACTTTTAAAATCGTATAATTTGTTCAAAATTGGTCCAAACAACTTGAGTTTTTTTGAGAAGCTAGAAGGTTTAAGTTGCTAAGTGACGTGTTTCGTCGTTTTGAAAAAAGTTGCGATTGGTCGGAATAGCAAAAAAAAAAAATAGGGAAGACCATTTTTTCAACTTTTTTTATGAGCCTGTAATGAAAATTCAAAAATCCTGTTTGTAGATTGAAGTAAGTTGTATACACACCTAAAATTTCATGAAAATCGGTTAACGTTGCTTTGAGCTATAAACGCAGAATAAGGTCGAAAATCGCTGATTTCGGGAATCTCGCGCTTTTCGACTTTATTTTGCGATCTTTGAGACGTGTATACAACTTCAATCTACAAACAGGATTTTTAAATTTTCATTACCGGTTCACAAAAAAAGTTGAAAAAATGATCTTTCCTATTTTTTTCTTGCTTTTCTGACTAATTACAACTTTTTTCAAAAAACACATCACTTAGCAAACTAATCCTTCTAGCTTCTCAAAAAAACTCAAATTGTTTGGACCAATTTTGAACAAGTTATACGATTTTAAAAGTGTCCACATACTTTTGTCCCCCACTGTATATGTTTGAGAAAATAAGAAGCATTAACATTTTGTTTGTTTGTAGGAAAATTCGTACAAACGTTTATTACGACGTGAAGCCGACCACGCTGTACGAGGCGCAAGCCTGCGAATGCAAGCCGGAGAGTGGTTGCGGGGACGATTGCATCAATCGCATGGTCTTCAGCGAATGTTCCCCGCAACTGTGCCCCTGCGGCGATAAATGCGAAAATCAGAAGATTCAAAAGCACGAATGGGCGCCGGGGTTACAGAAATTCATGACGGAGGATAAAGGCTGGGGAGTGAGGACGCAACAGTCGATCAAGTCGGGTGTGTTTATTCTCGAGTACGTCGGGGAGGTTGTGTCTGAAAGGGAGTTCAAATCCAGAATGGCAACCAGGTGCGTAGCGTAACACATTCGCTCCAGCACATCGAGCTTATCGTTAGATAATAGCTACATATTTTCTCCTCGCACTGCAGGTACGCGAACGATACGCATCACTATTGCTTACACCTAGACGGAGGTCTGGTGATCGACGGGCATCGCATGGGAGGTGACGGACGATTCGTAAATCACTCTTGCGAACCGAACTGCGAGATGCAAAAGTGGAGCGTACACGGTCTTCCGCGCATGGCGTTGTTCGCCTCGAGAGACATCAGGCCGGGCGAAGAGTTGACGTACGATTATAATTTCGCGCTGTTTAATCCATCCGAGGGACAGGAATGCAGGTGCGGCAGTAGCGGTTGCAGAGGTGTAATAGGTAACGACCGTTTCTGCCATATTGTATCGTAACGAGTTTCCTTGATTCACTGTTTTGCCGTCTGCACTGGCATTTCTCGTTTGCTCAGGTGGAAAGAGTCAGAGGGTTACGAAGTCTATGGTACCTGTTCCGTCTCAATTGGAACCGACAGAGAGACGATCGGTCGGGAGACCAAGGAAAAACGTGCGGAAATCGAACGCGGTGCAGTCCGTAAACTCCAAAGGTATTTGCAAATCCCGTAAAATGGGCGACTCTAATTTGATTCACGCCCCCGTGCTGAAGCCAATGTCCCACCAACAACGGTGCTTCGCTCAACAACACCATTGCTTCTTATTGAGGAATTTGGAGAAAGTGAGGCGGGTAAAGTCCTTGGTGAACCAAGTACAGATACAGAACGGTAAATCGAAATTCGGTAGCGCCGCGTGTGTAGTGAAGGAAAAAGGTGGTGCCGGCGACGCTAAAATCCAATCGGACGCATTCTTCACGCAACTGACTGCCCTGACGAATACCAATACTCGTACAGTGCGGACGCGAAGGTTGGCGCAGGCCCAAGACGACCCGGAAGTACATAGAACTGCGAAGCTGGCCAAGGTGAGCGGGAATAATACATATCGCAGAGTAGTTCTCTGGAATCTCCGAATAATCCTGTGAATAGTTGCTACGTTAAGAGGCGTTTCGTTACCTTGCAGGTACTGAAAGATTTGTACACCATCGTGGCAACTGCGAACGACGAGAACGGCCAATTGTTGTGCACGCCGTTTATAACGTTGCCTTCCAAACGGAAATTGCCAGACTATTACGAGAAAATAGTGGACGTTATAGACTTGAGCACGATCGACCAGTGTATCGGAACGGGCCACTACAAAGCTGCCGAGCATTTCGACCACGATATGATTAGGCTCTTCGACAACAACGTCCGATTCTTTGGAAGAACATCGGAAGTGGGTATCGCCGCGGCCAGATTAAGGAAGTTGTACCTGGGAAGTAAGCCCGACTTTGTGGAAGCGATAACAGATGCGACCGGGTGCCCTCCATCTCAAGGGTTTTTACCTCCTCGAGGCTCGACCGCGGGAGAGGAAGATGTTATCAGGTGTATCTGTGGTTTGCACAGGTGAGCTACATTGCAACGGCTGGGTAGGATTTTATTTTAATTAATAAAGTCGAACGAACTGTTAGCTTCTCCGACAGAGAATCGCTAGAAGGTGCTGGTGTACAGCGCGCCGACGCTGACTATTTCTAAGTGTAAAGATTCTTTCTTTATACGCAGGGACGAGGGTTTGATGATACAATGCGAGCGCTGTCTCGTCTGGCAGCATTGCGATTGCGTTAAAGCCGACACGAGCGTAGAGTCTTATCTGTGCGAACGATGCCAGCCGCGGCCAGTCGATTTGGAAATACCGTTAGAGGGTGACGAGGAAGAGGAGGGAAAGAAACACTACGTCACTTTGATGCGCGGCGATCTTCAACTCAGACAGGGAGACACGGTGTACGTGCTGAGAGACACGCCAGAGAAGCATACGTACAGAACCATTCAGAAGCCCGATTACGAGCAGATGGACATCTTTAGAATCGAGAGACTCTGGAAGAACACAGAGTAAGTTACGTTGCGTGTACATTACTATTTATCGCTGGCAGTCTGCATGCAAGTACCGTCGTGAATATACCAGCGTTCGATTTACTTTTCACTCGACAGAGGAGAAAGATTTGTGTTTGGTCATCACTACTTGAGACCCCACGAAACGTATCACGAGCCGACTAGAAAGTTTTACGAAAACGAAGTGGTGTGCGCGCCACTCTACGAAGCAGTTCCATGCGATCTGGTTGCGGAACGTTGTTGGGTTCTGGATCCTCATACGTACTGCAAAGGTAACTCGTAATTGCCCTCGGCCTTTTTTTTCTTCTTCACCGGGGAATTGTATTTATCTATCGTATTTTCACTTCTCACTTCTCGTTTCTGTCCCGCTGAAACGAAGGGCGACCAGTGGGATCCACGCCAGAGCATACGTACGTGTGCGAGTATCGCGTTGACCGCGCTGCACGACTTTTTACTAAGGTTGCCAGAGCTAGGCACCAGGTGTGCACGAAGCCTTACGCGTTCGAAACGTTCCCGCAGCGCATCAAGCATTATCGAACTTATTTGGTGAGTAGCAGCAGTGTTCGCGGCGATATTCTTAAAACAAAGGAAGAAGAAATGGAGGGGAACACCGTGGTGAAATGTTACAGCCTCACAGTCTGGAGGGGATACAAATCGCGAGTAAAATGAACAAGGAGAAAAAGAAAAGCAACAATCAAGACGTCGATTCTAATCACAAGTCGGAATCGTGCGAGAACGTGAAAACGCACACCAAGGATCAACAGAAATCTACTGGCAAGGGTAGGCGACGATCGAACGAAATTCTGTCCGTCGCTACACCCGCGAGTTCGTACGCCCAGGTAATTATTTTTCTACATTTAACGTAATGCAGTATCGATCGGTGTTTATGCATATTCTGGTATTATTTGTAGAGAGAGGAGCAGAGAAGAAGATTGAATAATATATTAATTAGCCTGCTGCAAAAGATGCCAAACAGGAAAGATCCGTTGGATCTGTCGTTCCTGTTAGAGAGGAACAGGCGAAATCGGAAAAGGCCGGGTGGATTAAATCCGTGACACTGGATTATACATCAACGATAATGCGGCATTATCATTCGTACGTGTTCGCACGCCAATAGACACATTAATTTAAAGATTATTGCAGCCAACTCTGTAATGAAAACGATCGATCGGTTAGTCACTGCGACTAAGCTGATGCCATTCGATCCTTCTTATAAGAAAAACGACGACGACGACGACAGGGGGAAGGAGAAGGAGGCCATGCTGTAGAGGAGGATAAAAACAAAGACAAACCACGACTACGTGTAGCGCGTATCCTTCTTCCTTACATTGCAACCCGTCCATTCGTATTATTTAATCTCTTATTATCGGGTGAAATCATTTATACGTTGCTTTTACACCGACGAAGCTATAGGAAATTCCACGCGAAAGTTTCGATTGAAATTTCCTACAGTCCCTCGTCATCGTTTCGCCGTCTTAGATTACCTTTCTTCGCTTTTGCTGGAAATTCAAATGGAATCGCGAGTCAACGGAAAGGTAATCTTGGATCGTTTCCAACTGAAGTATTTCGAGTACCGTGCCGCGTAAATTTTGTACCGTAGATTTCGATCGAATAGATGTAATTTATTTCCGCGAAACGGATCGATTTCAATCAGGTGCCGCGGGTGAAACAATGTGTCTATTGAATCGGATCTAACGAGAGCTCTTACTTTTCTTGCAATTCTAATCTAATTAGAATCGCAAAATTGTACAAAGCTATTTGTAAATTCTGTTCGCAGCGAATACACACTTGGGTGTATAAATTTGTAGTACCGCATACTTACATACATACTCGGGATCGAGGAAAGTTGCAAGAACAGCACGCGTGAGAATATAAGTCAAGCACGGATGAAACAGAAACGAGACAAGTACGAGATTGAAGTCGTGTACATGCGAGAGGCTTTATATTGCACAAAAGTACCATTATATTTTTCATAATCCCAGTGTTATTTGAATTAAGTGTAATGTATAGGTCCGTAAATTAATAGATGAAACTCTTTACTAACATATTTAATTTATTGATGAACGCGATCGAGTATAGCCGATTGTTGCTATAACGACAAATATACGCAGGATTTCGTATTTATTATTACACTATGCAGTTAGTAAATACATATTACTGAAAGCTATTAAAATACGTATAAGTCTTATTTACGTCATGTGTTTCAGCTTTTTGCACAGTGTCTGAGACGACGTTATTATTATTGTTATCGAATGAGAATGTTAATAGAACCGTTCCATCCTGGTTTTTTTGGCGTAAGTCGACCGTTCGGAAGACGAACACCGGAGCTAACGAATCTTTGTATCGCATCGAAACCGGCAAACTGATCGTGGTCTCTTGAAACTCGACGAATCCTTTTTATCAGTGCATTTATTTGCCTCCGTTACGCTCCGTAAATTCCCGCAAATGCCACGCGAACCTTGTTCGGTACAGTTATCTGCTGATGTAAACTCTTAAGTTTTAGGGGGAAACGAGTTTAATAGTACAACCGTGTGCGTGTGTGTGTGGAATTCTTCAGAGTTCCGTTGGTTCTGTCGACCGGAAGGATTAGAGTCTTCTTCGAGAGCATGAATCTTAGAGACTTAAATGTTCCTTGAAAACGGAAAGAAATTATCTTATCGAGACAGGAATTGGTTTCTTCTGGAAAGCAATAGGGGACAATTCGAAGAGCTTACAGTTTACACCTGTATCCGCCCGCCCGCGCGCGAGATTATAGTACACGTGCGTTACAAGAATGTTGCTGAACTAGTTGCAACGCGTACATATGTATGTATCATCACTTCGGATTAATTTTTTTAAACTCTTATTCATAGGTCTACAAAGTGAACGTGATCGTTGGCGTATACGTTAAGCGTGCATGAAGACTGAATTACTGTTACAGGATATTTCTAGCGGGTAATTGCGCTGAACGAATCTGGGTTGTAAATAATTCAAACTCCAAATAAATAGAAGATATTTTTTATTTTTACGAATGAATTTGTACACTTTTGTCAACAAGTAAATTCTCTGATTTTCGGGCTGCTTTAACTTTTATTCGCTGGAGAAAAAGAAGACGAACATTCTCTTCGCCAACCCGTGGTTCAACATAAGCTTGGTATAATTTATCGTCGAGATCGATTTCTAGTCGTGATAGCGCGCGGCAACCGAGCAGTGGTTGTACGTTTATAGAATCCCCGTGATTTCTTGTCTACTATATCTCACGGTGCTTGACGAATACCTTAATTCCAAGTCTCGCAAACTGTACAAAATATTTCAGAAAGAGCGGGTGAAAGGACAATCATGCTGTAACCACGAAAGAACGACGTACCTATTGTTACAAATTCAAAAAAAAAAAAAAAAAAAAAAGGAACGATGCACTAAATAAAACGGGTACTAAGCTTGGCTCGTTAAGTTTGTTCGAAAGGGTGATCAGAACCGATAGAAGCGGATCGAGATGAGGGAGAAGAAAGCATAGGTATTATTGACGATGATGATGATAATGACGACGACAATATAACAGGATGAAGGGCGCGGGGAGATGAGGAAAGAGAAAGGAAGGGAAAGTACGTTGGGTAACAATCGCATATCTCTTGACTGTACGCACAGTAAGTTAATAAAATATAAGAAGACTCAATCCGAAAGCATATTCTACAGTAATCTCGTGAATTAGCTCCTTCAATAAAACGCGGATACGTGCGAATAAAGTCCAATAATAATTTATTCCTGACACGATATTCTCTTTTTTTACTTTTTTTTTTGTACATCGTCATTAGCATAGAAAGATACGATAAAATTATACATAATATCACTCTCGTGTGTGTTTGTGTGTGTGTCAAGAACACTAATATGTTCCGTTTATTACATGATACTTTCCTTAATATATAAATAGATCTTCCAATAAACGTTCCGTGTAATACGTTTGAAAATCTGTACATATTTACACGAGTCTTTTCCGAGAGCGATAAATCCGTTGCAAATATTTTAATCTTAGCGTTTAATTGCATATTATACCCATACGCGATACTTTCCCTCTTGATCGATCTCTCGACTGAAAGGCATTATAAGACAGCGTTACTATATGTATGCATGTTACCCACTCTTGCTCATTTAAAAACTACGCACGTCATACGAATACGTTTTTCGTAGTTACGTGTATTCGTTTCCCTCGCGATGATCAATCTTAAATGGTACATATTATTATTAATATTATTTTTTTTATCACTATATAGCTCATATAGTACTGCATTTTTTTTTAATGCAAAACAATTAATTTCGTGGTGCATGTGTAACGGTGCATTCACGCGATAAAACCTAAATTGTTGCTTGATTTATAAAACCACGATAACTTTGGAATTCGTACATTGCGAAGTATACGAACAGAAACTGTGAATATATTGTCGTGGAGAAGTTTTATCCATCTATTTGTGTGTACGATCAAAACCGGTGACCGGTATCGATACCACCCCCGAGTAGGAGTATAGTTTTCCAGGTACTCCTTTTTTTCTTGTCGTGCTTGTGGGTGACTATATCCCATAGAGGAATTGTCAGGTGAACCGGTTCTTATTTAAGCTCCCAGTTGTTCCCGCCTGAAAAAGTAGACACACACACACTTTCGTACGAGATGCAATTGGTTGCAGTTGTTACAGTGAATAATAACGGTAGGAGAAATGGGCGAGAAATCGTAGTAGTTTCGGATAATGGCTAAGACTATTTAAGGGGTGCATTCTGGTAATCACGCCGCAAAATTCAGCTTTTTTTCTCAGCGAATGCAATGAATAACAATGTCAAACTTTTTTTTTCATTTAGTAGGTTACTTATCGACGTGCGTTACGAAAAGTAGCACGTTTCAATTTTCTTACGAAAAGTAGCAGGTTGCGGTTTGCCACGAAAAGAAGCACGTTCCATCGTTTCTGACGAATATTAGCACGTTTGGTCTTCCGCCGCGAAGACTAACACGTTTGACTGCTTCGCCACGAAGAATAACACATTTCGTACTGTTGCGGCGAAAACTAGCACGTTATACTGTTTCGCCACGAAAAATAGCACATTTGGGAATTTGCGGCGAAAACTAACATATTATCCGGTTTGGCCACGAAGAATAGCACGTTTTGGAACTGTTTTTTTAAACAGTGGCCAGTTTAAAAGAATTCAACTGTTGAAAATATTGTTTAATAAATAATAATTCCATCTAATTTCCAAAAGACAACACATATGAAAATTGTTATCACGTGGCAAACGTGTTAACCTGCTAGTTTTCGTAGCGAAAACCGAAACGTGATAGTTTTCGTGGCAAACCGCTCAAACGTGCTAGTCTTCGCAGCGAAAACCGAAACGTGATAGTTTTCGTGAAAAAATTGAAACGTGCTACTTTTCGTAACGCACGTCGATAAGTAACCTACTAAATGAAAAAAAAAAAGTTTGACATTGTTATTCATTGCATTCGCTGAGAAAAAAAAACTGAATTTTGCGGCGTGATTACCAGAATGACCCCTTAAGTCCCGATTACTCGTTTAGAGAAGAAAAAGGAAACCGAGGTTGTTTGTTATACCTTCCTGGCAATTCCACCTTTGTAACATTTACCGCGGGGATCTTTATTGTTTGTTTACGGCTTGGCTACCACTCGTTGTAGTCTGCCCGCCCTGTTGCTGTTGCTGCGGCTGGCCCCAATACTGATTATAATACTGCTGATTCCAACTGTTCCAGTTCCCGTTACCGTAACCCTGTTGATTGTAGCTGGTTTGGCTGTACGAGCCTTGGCCGTAACTCTTCCAGTTACCCCACTGCTGTGACCCCCAACTATTCTGTTGGCCCCAGCCTCCTTGAGACTGAGTGTTCGACCAGTTGCTTGGCTGATTCCAAACCGACTGTTGCGATCCTTGATAATTCCTGGGGAAGGACAGGTAAACTTTTATTTTGCAGGATACACGTAACGCGAGAGGCACTCGATCGCAGGGAAAAAGAATGTAACGTTACCCCATCGGCGCCCAGCCACCTTGACGAGACACCACAGCACGACCTCTGTCGCTTCCTGCTCTTCTGTCTACATTGCCGCCTCTTCGATCCATTCCGCGATGAACGAGAGGAATAGGGGCCCCCCTCCCTCTCCACGGTACAGGAGGGCCGTAACCACCACCGTGTCTGGCGTGCCCACCTCTTTGAGATCTATCTCTCCAACCCATGTTACCACCGCGCCAGGAGGAATTGCGATTCCTCTCAGAATCTGCGGATGATAGTTATTTTTGCACATTAGTATCCTTACTACCGTTGTAGTTTCTAACGCTGTTGAGTTTTGTCGCGATCCTTACAGTTGCTACCTCGTCTATCGCGGTAATCTCGATTGTCTCTGTTATCGCGACTGCTCCGTGAATCGCTGCGATTTTCGCGAGCGTTATCTGGCCTCGAATCGAATCGCGGTCGTTTATTAGCTTGGTGTCGCCCGTATCCGGCATCTTTCCCTTCTCTATTGTATTTCCCTATAAGTTTTCTAGCCTCTTCTTGGTCGAGTTCGATCCATTCGACGATGTCGAACGACTCGCCGACAACCGGGGCTCTGAAATTCGCTGCGAAGTATTGCATACGAGTATGAGTCTGTGTACCACTTTTGTGTCGCTAAAAAAAATGAAGTATTAAAATCAACCTTTCATTTCCATGAGCACGGTATCCGTAAGCTCCTTGCCCTCGGTCGGTTTGAACTTCGCAACACGCAGCTTGTATTCCTCGTCGGACGGCACTAACACTAGTGCCTTCCTCTGATAGCCGCTAAAATTCTTCATTTTGCGTCTTTGTACGGAAGGATATACATTCGTCTGAATTGGATTTGTCAGAGGAACGAAGGAAACGGGAAGAGAAATGCGATTAGATTGTATTTCAGCAAATAAATATATAATCTTGTTAGAATCAAGTACGTACCTGATCTAGAATGTAATTGCGCCTTCTAGTTGGTGCAATTTCCAGTAACTTTTCCAGCGCTCGGGTACATTTATTCACGAGTATCTCCCACTGACCAGTATTGTTCTCTTCATAAGACAAGCCCGGATCCTTAAAGGACAATATTATTTATCAAAACCGCCCTGCATCTTACGATCAATGCGATATAATGCCATTTGCACTGCGTACCTTTACTTTGTCGATTAAACTACCCAAGCCCAAGATATTGTACATCTTTTGCTGGTGCTCGGCGGCGTGTTTCGTTGCCCAAACGGTTTTCCCGCACGCGGGTAATCCACACATCATTAGAACCTCACAGCTCTCTTTCTTTTCTGGTCTCCGAGGACCAGGGATTTTATATTGAGAATCTGCATTCCCGATCGAAACATACCCCTGCAAAATGTCTTCGCTCCACGGCTCTTCCTGGCCGAAGTTGCAGGCGAAACTACAATTCTTACTTAATATGTGCGGAAATAGGGGCTTATCGCCAAGTTCTTCCTTCGGGATATTAAATGCCGAGCTCTGATCTTTTCCGTTTACAGTGTAAGACAATGCCACGTTATTCTCGGATGTAGCGTCCAAATAGCAGCCGATAACGTCGTCTTTGCCGAATTCAACGCCATAATCTTCCAACTGATTATCTGTCAACTTTTTCCCGGTACTGCTGTAGCCGAAACTGAGTTTCTCTTCTCCCAGTTGCATCGATGTATACGGAGTGGACCAACCAATTCTGAGTACGTGCGGGCGTTCCTCGTTTTTCGTGTCCACGGGGCATAGATCCACGATCTTTGCTTCGTAATAAACTTTTCCGCAAAGGAAACCGTACGAAGCTCTTGCGCCAGCCCACATATGCGAGAACCCATCGTTGTGCATAGGTGTGGCGGTGAAAAACCCATCTTTGTCGATGACCAGGTTTAAATCCGAATCGTCTAAAAACAGTTTCGACGTAAGGTAACAGTTACGTATCGTAATACAATATATTTCCACAACTCTTTCGAATCTAATTATTTCCATTTGTATACCAACATACACCAAGATAAAATTAAGGCAGAATCGTCGATTTCGGGCTCGTTCTCGGCGACCATCGGCGCTGGCGAGTCACGACGATCGTCCAAAGGACTAGGCGACCTTTTCCGCTTTCTATCCTTTACCACGTCGTTCTTATCTTCTTCTTCTTCCTCCTCCTCCTCTTCTTCTTTCATATCTACATCTGTATCTTCCTCGTGTTTAGTTTCTGTCACTTCTGTATCCTTTGCACGCAAACGAAAATAGGGAAATGTTTAAAAATAATATTTCCTGCGCGATTTTTATGTAACGAAATGTAGAGGACGTAATCTCTCCCCCAAAAACTACTTGTCTCCTCGGTTTCCCAGATATCCTTGAATTTTAATTTTTAATAGTTAGATTTGCTACAATTTTAATGCTTCCATTGCAGTCCTCTACATTTCACTAATGTAAAATCGTGGATTATACGAGATAAAAATACATATGAGTTAAAGTATGAGAAGAAGAATGAAGCAAATGGTTCGAAGAGAAATCAATGGCCTAAATTTAAAGTAATCAAAAGTACAAATTAATTACAGACACATACGATCCTAACGTGAAAATTCAGTCGCTGAAGTATACCTGTTTATCTGGTCTCGCGTCGATGTTATCCTCCGCTTCTTCTCCGTAATTAGATAAAACGTCTTTATCCTCCATGAACTCATCCTCGGGTGGCGTTTTGTCACCCTCGTTATCATTAGCGTCCAATTCTTCGTGAGTTGAATCGTTCGTTGCTAATTCTGTCTCAGGAATGTGTACAGTTTCAACATTGTTAACAGGGTCCACGGTTTCAGAGTCATCTACGCGTTCTACATTTCCCTGATTTTCAACGGTCTCCCCCTTTTCGCGATCCATTCTATCACGTTCTTCGTTAATCGCATGCAATCTACTGTCCTCGAGGTCTTTGGACGCGACGTCCTTGCTTTCCGCTGCGACCTCTTTACGTTCCAATATTGCTTCCGTCGCCTCTGTTACCGGTGGTTGATTTTCATCTGCGTTGCCCGCATTTACATCTGACTTTTTTAAAGGCAGCTCTACGATATCGCTACTCGCTACAGGTAACTTTGTCACAGATACCTGTAGAACCTTTTTATCGGTTATACAACTTTTTGAAACGTCAACGCCTCGTGCTACGCTTTTCTCTTCTATAATCTCCGCCGAATCTGAATCTTCTTTTGTTTCCATTTCTTCGTTTCTTCCCGGCGACGTTGGCTTCTCGTCTTGCATAACTGTTTCCTCTTGCGAGGCAGATTCTTCCTGCATGGCTTCGTCTTCCTGTACCGCATTCTCCTCTTCCAAAGCGGATTCCGGCATCGTAGGCGTTGGCTCGCGAGAGGCGTCGTTTTGATCCAATTTCTTGGGAGACGTCCGTTTCCTGGAATACGACGTTCTGGAGGTTCTTCTCTTCTTCGTTCCAGAGTTCTCCTGCTGTGGTGTCACTGGAACATTTCTAGACAGCCTGCTAGATTTTTTTGGCGTTCTCGGTACTTTTGCAGAGTCGGAGGATTTTTCATCATTGTCCTGACCCGCCGAATCGTGCGCATCGTCTGCGTCGGTGCTTGCCCTTCCCTCTTCTTCCTCTGCAATATTAGGCAGCACTTAAACGAAGATAATTTAGAGAAACCAGAATTATTTAGAAATACACCAGAAAATAGACCAGAAATTCTAAAATTATACAGTTAGGAAACGAAGGCACGTCGGTGAAACGGAGCGAGCAAGATAATTAAGGTGAGTCTAGGGAAAAACTTATCGATTCTTAGATGAATAGGAAGATGTTAATGCAGCGTCGCGTCGCACGCTCGATTCGTGGAGAAACGGAAGGGAGGCGTAGGGTGCAACAGTTTGTACTTGGACGGAATATTCGGATACGAAAAATATGTAAACTGTGTGCGAGCTTGAATTATACATAATGCTAATAAGGATATTATTCTGCGCCGTTCGGAAGGAACTCGACGGGGAAAGCTAGTTGGAGGATTCGTCGGAATCGTTGGACGAGTCGCCATCACCTGATTTGCGTGTTTGTCAACATTGAAGTAAACGGATGAGTTAGTCATCCAATGAAGAGTAACGCGACTAGGAGTACTTGAGATAATGAAAGATCAGGTATCGAGCAAACAAAATAGAACTTACGGCTTGCGTTTTCTTCGTCTATTGCCTTACGAAGTCTCTCGACGAGCACTGACTTGACGCCTTTCGTATCGAGTCCGCGCTGTGATAATTCTGTCCGTAACTCGGCCACTTTCAATTTTTCCGGATCCATCGCGCGTGATGCTTGAAGAAATCTCTTAGTCCACGCACTTCTGTTAGACAAAAAATCTCACGGAAAGCCCATACACGCGCCAATGACCCGCGTTAAATATACAATATGGCGATACAACTGCAAACAACGCGTTACGTGTTGTCTGTGTAAATGGATTTTATTGGTCAATGTGGCATTTATTTCAACTAAAGCCAACTTCAGTGCGAATGGAATTATTGTGCATTTGCATTGACGTACTGCACAAGTTCTTATTGGCTGCCCGAAGGCGGGATGTGTTCGGATTCGTCGGGAGATTACGCAGGCTGATCACGCGAGTGTGTAACGAGCTTGTCGATGCCGAGAACCGTCGAGAACGACCTCCCAAAAGTTAGCCCTTCGTTGGAGTAGACATCAGTTTCTTTTTTTATGCAATCGATTATGCCTCGTTTGTATATCGTTGCTCGTTAGGTTATATTATTTGTTCATCAATTGACGATTTATAGTAAATTAAACATATTTGACTGAAACTTTTTTTCACTCAGCCCCTCATTGATATTTTTTTTCATTATTTTCCAATAATTTCATACGGAATCAATCGTTCGTCGTTTGTACATCTTTGTTCACTCATTTTTATTACTTGTTCGCAAGCAATTGTCTTTTAATTAACATTTTTTATGAATATCTATTGCGTTATTCTCCATTTGCAAATACTATTATTTTATTGTATAACAAAAAGAAATCGAGAACTACCTACTTGACGGGCTTGATCTGGCCAAAACGATCGTTTTAGGCTCTCGAGAGCCTAGGAGTAAATTGTTGAAAATACGAATCCTCTGAGTCCATTTGTTTCTACCCCCTGAGACGCAAGACAGAATTGCACAGAATATGCGGCATCGCTAATCAGCTCTATGAGAGCATCGATTTTTTTGCTGATCCTTTTTTAAGCTTTAAGTTAGTATTCGAAGGGCCCTGGTTGCGGAAGGCATTTCTTAGTGTATTCCCCACCCACCTACCTCGCGATCTCTGTTCTTTAACTAGTTTAGTTAGATTTTCTGTAATTATCTGTTCCTTTAAAGCGTTTCTTGTTCTTAATGGGCCTGTCCCGTAAATAAATTATTATTATTATTATTATTATTAAGACGCAACGACGCAACTGTTCTGTCAGTTCAGCTTCAACCCGATTTGCTTGTTGCTTGCTTACGCTTGTTGGCATAGATTTCAACGGTAGAAAGAACGCTGCCTTTTCGACTTTGCTCTCTCCACAGTTTTATGTGTTCGTGTTTATTATTCGGAGAATGCGGAGACTGTTTCGTTATCGTCGGTATTATACATTTAACGATTTATCGAGTTTTCGAGTAGTCCGATTTCCGTGCGATCGGTCACAGTAATGAACGCGATAAACGTCAACTGGTTACATTCAGTGGAGGGAGAGTCGTTGGTTCATCATTTTTATGTAAATACATCGAAAAAGAGAAGATTTTATGGTAAATTATGAACTTTGTATCAGAGTTCAACTGTCTTTTTCTATTCCATTCTGTCGCTATTTTACTCTAACCTCCGACATTTGCTCAATTTCTCGAATCCTTCAGGCATTCTCGAAAGACCACCTTTGTCATCTTCGATCGAGGAAGTTACGTACAAAATTTTTCTGGTTGGCAGATCTGGGGTGGGCAAAACCTCTGTTGTAGCCCGTCTTGCTGGCTTATTAGAACCCAGTAATTACACAGAGACCAATGGGATAAAGAAAACAAATGTATTTTGGCCGGTTAAAGTGTGGGACAAAGTTGTGTTATTTAAACTACAATTCTGGGATACTTCGGAGACAAGTATTAAAAAGTATAATCATATACTGCCTGTACGTATTATAATCGACCTGTCGCGGAAATTAGGAGAACCCGACCAGTCTCATGCTCCCCATAATTTTTAGGCCTGCAAGGACAAAGTGGACGCTATTTGTTCCGTTTTTTCTTTCGACGATGCCACTGGTTTCAACGATGTCCCCTATTTGATGAATACAATGGCAGCCATGAAAGAAAAACCAGCGAACATAGTAATAGGAACAAAGTAATTTGTTAACAAGTTTCTGCTCCTTCGCCCTGTCTGCTTACATCGAATAATTACAGCAGCGTTTTATAGATTTAAGCCATGGTCGAGTTCGACGATAGAAGACGTGCGGGTAAAGGAATTCGAAGACAAATGGAAAGTTAAAGTTATCAGGGTTGACACGAATAAATTATCCTCGAGATCCGAAGTATATGACTGTTCCTATCAGTTGAATTCCATATGTAATATACTTTGGAATAGGGATAAAGAGTTTATATCTAAACAAATGGGACAGAATTGAGGAATAGATGGTTCTGCTTGTGCGATGCTGGCGAATATCGTTCACGGAATGTTCGACCAAGGTAATTAAGTTAGTTTTGTAAGTGGCTGGTATTATTATTGCGGGTTATTGTCGGTATCAGTGCTGCGAGGAACATGAAGGTGCAGGAAGGTTGAGAAGCAGGCTGACTAATCATTCGAATTTAGAGCATATATTACTGGAGGTCTCATTGCCTTATGTTGACTGCTGCGAAACTGTCGCCAACATCACGCGAGAGAGAAAGACATGTGCGAATTGGTGTGAGAGAGAAAAACATGTGCGAACTGGTGTGAGAGAGAAAAACATGTGCGAACTGGTGTGTGTGTGAGAGAGAGAGGGAGAGGGAGAAGTCCCAATCGACTGTAATGCGCATGCGCCGATATCGTGCAAGATATCGATTACGGTCGATTAGAAATCTATACTTCTCTCGCTCGCACCAGTTCGCACATGTGACATGTGCCAGTCATACATGTCTTTCTCTCTCGCGCCATGTTGGCGACAGTTTCAAGCTTTCAATGAGACTTCCATGTCTATATTAGGGCTGTTCGAGTACTCGAATATTCGAGTAGCTTGAAATTCGGACCAAGCCGAGCCGAGCCGAGCCGAGCCGAGCCGAGCCGAGCCGAGCCGAGTACTCGAAGAGAAAAACAAAGAAAAATCGACTAGTCGGTTCTCTTCGAGCCGCGCGAACAAATTCGAGTAAGTACTCGATTCTTTTTGATTTTTACTAGTACTCGGTTCTTTGAGCTGAGTCAGGCTTGGCTCGCTTTTTTCGAGTACTCGAATAGCTCTAGTCTATATGCTCTAAGCATTCGAACGTCATCCATGTTTGGGATCTTATGTGCCTCCATCTGCCTCCATTTGGTAGAGCCTCGTTCACATTAGTCAAGTTTACTGTTTCAAGTCGCTTCGCGACTTTAAGTTCACACTTTTACGTACGTTCACATTATTCAAGTTGCATTATTTCAACGTAAGAAACGCTGGAATACTCTCTACTTCGCTTGAAACTTGAAAGGATATTTCAAGTGAAGCGAATAACAGGTTAGTTTACTGATTTGAAGCCAGTAAAACTTGATTAATGTGAACGAGGCTTTACAGCCTAACCTCTAAAAGTATCTATGTTTATGTTGTCAGTATTCGAAGCAACTTCAAGAGGGTCAGACGTTCAGAGGCGGCAAACGGCGGCATTCCTTCCCTCCTTTTCACTCTTCCCGAAAAAGGTTTTCATTTTTTTTAATAATAAAGAATATATATATACCGGTTCGATATATTTTATTTATCCTGATTTAAAGTTAGCGATTGATAATGGATATTTTCTTCCCTAAAGCATCGATCTGTAGGTTATGATTCCTCGCAAAGAATATGTACAGTGGCTCACAGCCATAATCGTACACTTTTTTCTTAAAATCGTATAGCATTTTTAAAATTGCTCCAAACGACTTGAGTTTTTTTGAGAAGCTAGAAGGATTAGTTTGCTAAGAATCGTGTTTCGCCGTTTTGAAAAAATTGCAGCTGGTTGGAATAGCAAAGAAATAGTAAATGTTTTTTCAACTCTTTTTCTGAGCCTGTAATGAAAATTCAAAAAACCCGTTTGTAGATTGAAGTAAGTTATATACATACCTAAAATTTCATCAAAATCGGTTAACGTTGCTCCGAGCTACAAACGTTTAAAGATCGCAGAATAAGGTTGGAAGTCGCTGATTTCGTGAATTTCACGATTTTAGAGAACATACTTAACTCTACAAACGGGTTTTTTTGAATTTTAATTACAGGCTTAGGAAAAAAATTGTAAACCAGACTATGTTTACTATCTTTTTTTGCTATTCCAGCGGAACATGTCTCTTAGCAAACTAATCCTATTTTCTCAAAAAAACTCAAGTCGTTTGGACCAATTTTAAAATTATGCGATTTTAAATATGCGACTACAGTCTTAAAGTAGTGAAATTTACGAGTGTAGGGGCATAGGATTCGGTTTAAAGAAAAATTTGAACGACCGTTCTCGTAATCTTACAAAAGTCTACGTCTTTGTAACGTAGTCTACCTTTTTTTCTAGTTATGAGAAAAGGTAATATTTTCCTGCTCGGGGTAATAGCAATCTCTACCTCTGAAATCATTTGGCAGTTGTACAAAAAGTTTAAAGATCGTCGAAAACGAGCTACTAGTAATAGTTGCACATTTTCGAAAACAAACACGAACAAACCGAGAGCAAACATCTCGGAGGTGATGTTTTTCTCGAAAGATTCGAGCCTTTGCCGAGCTCACGCTAATTCCAAAGAAGCATGCCTTAAAGACAATTGCGCAGCCCATTATTTGAGGTAACTTGTTCGTAATCGATTGAACGTGTGAAAATTCAATAATCACTTGTCGGGTTCGACTGACGATGCACCTATGCATGTACTTATCTTGATAATTACGTAGAACACTGGAAAGTTACCTAAACCGAGCGGAGCAGAGTCTGGACGTGTGTATGTACATAATGACTTGCGAATCATTGTCCAGCGCTATTGTGAATGCATACAAACGAGGCGTAGTTGTTAGAATAATAATGGATGGACGCATGGCCGGCAATGATTTTGCACAAACGGCTGTGTTTCACAAAAACGGTAAGTACGTACATATGCGGTAGCTACAGAATCGCATTTTGAGGCACGTTGGTACTAACAATAAGTATCGCATACCGGTCGAAACAAGTCGTGTGTATAGTACCTACTTGGTGTGTTTCAGGTATCGCGATTAAAATGCAATCCTCTGATAACACGATGCATCACAAGTTTGCGATCGTGGATGGTGAGATATTGATCACCGGCAGTACAAATTGGACAATGTCCGCGTTCTTTGGGAATTTCGATAATATACTGATAACTAATGAGTGCTCATTAGTGAAACCGTTTGCGTTAGAATTTCAGAAGATGTGGGAGGTATTTGAATCTCGCGAGTTCTCGGAAACAGAAGACAAGTCGGACCAACTGGTCTGTGATTCGGCCAGCAGCGTTCAGTGATTCATTATAAGTACATGCGTATATTTTACTGTGATCTTTTTTATAATATAAAATGCCTTTTGAAAGGATAATCGCAATCGTACATCGTCTTTTCGACCATTGATAACCGACTAAAATAGCGCCCGGTGAATCGTTAGTTTGTAAAAGTTAGTTCTAAGTTTAGCGGGCACGGGTCTGTCGAAAACAAACGGTGCGCAGCACGTCGGGGATAAACAGCATAACATTTCGCAGCGACTGGGATAATTGTCGAAACTCCCTTTCCTTTACTTTAAAGACTTTGAGAACGACGGCGGTGCGCGGTTTAAGGATGGGTATAGTAAAAGCGTAGTGTCGATGGACGTCACGCCACACTTTGTACTCTACCGGCGCGGCGCGGCGGGTAAAAGTGGAACATTGTCCGTGCGTATAAATAGGCTCGTCCATGTGAAAATAGAAGTCGGGCCGTTGGACCCGGAGGATCGATGAGGAGCCCTCAGTGACCAGCTGTCCGTCGGCTAAACTGCCTTTCCTGTCCTCCCCATTGATCGAAAGTTCATGGTCTTACCATAGCACTACTGCACACGTTTCCGCTCTTTCTTGAAGATAAAAAGAGCGCATTACCTAATCGTGCATAGTTTCCCCTTGCTCCATACTACAGGTATAAGTGCAACAGTCAAAGGGCTGTCAAATATCACCGGTTTACAGCCGTTTTGTGCAGCAGATGCCACTATTTTTTTTTCTGTAAAATGTCCCGCTGATTCCGAGATTACGGTCTAAAAATTATTCTGTGGATACGTTTTCGAGATATCGACAGGTGAACTTGGTCAATTTCGATGGTGTTTTCGCACTTTAAATAAAATCGTGGAGCAGGATATTTCATAACAGAATATGAATCAATTTAATGCAGCATCAAGCGTCGAATTAAATTTGAGATATCCTGCGAAATTGTAGTACAAGAAAAGAATTATTTTTTAGTTTTTAGTGCATTTTTAATAAAATTGTTTAACATAATTTTTTTTTTTATATATTTCTGCTACTTCATTTTCTATTTTATGGCTTTCTTTTTTTTATTTTTCCAAGACGCGTAAATATGTCTCTGAAGATCCATTTCTTGTATTCTCACTTGAATTTTTTCTCGGAAAATCTTCGTGACGTAAATGACGAAGACAGAAAGAGAGAGAGAGGGAGATTCGATCAGGATATTAAGGCTATTGAGCGGCAGTATCACGGATTTTGGGATGAGACAATAATGGGAGATTATATTTGGTTCCTCATAAATTCAAATAACACAATAGAATGAAAGAAAAACACAAAAACTAAGAAAAAATAATATTTTAGTGTTTTCACACAATTGCTTCTAGCTTCGGTGTTTATCCATATATTTTCTTCAGTAGCATCTTGTTTTCTTCGTAGAAGTGCAGACTCAACGTAAGAAATGAGAAACTGGGCCCATTTTTGCAATTTCGATTTTTCCCAGATGATTAAATGAATTGTCGATGTCAATTTTGGTCGAAAAAAATGACTTCACATATTTCCATCGATTTCACCCGAGTTACTGAACCGATTTGAAAATGTTGTGAGGTGAATTTGTTAGCATTTCAATTATCTTTAATTTGAGATAATTTTCGACCATATCGGTCATTCGCAACACGAGATATTCGTAATTAAGTGGGACCACCTTTTTGACAGACAGGTAAAACGTTCTCCTGTCGATATCTCGAAAACGGATCCACTGAAAAATTTCTAGACCTTATTTTCGGAATCAGCGGGGCATTTTACATAAGAAAAAAATAGTGGCATCTGCTGCACAATTTTTCTTTTTATTTTGTAAACTAGTGTAATAAAAGCGGACGACAGCGGAAGTACAAAGTCTCTCTTTTGCCATTGAATGCTATCGTGCTTATGGAAGAGTGCAAGTACGAGTATGCACGAGTACTAGCTTGGTAAGGGCTGCGCGATGCGCGTGTATACAGGATTGTACGAAGAGTGAGCAGAGCTTGCCGGGCCGGGGGAGGAAGGAACGAGTAAGAATAACCGTGCGACGCACAGAAATAGCAACGTACACGCTTGAAATACGTATTATACCCACATACGACTTTTGTCCGGCTGCACGCTCGCGCTGTTTGACGTTTGCGCTGCTCTGAGCTGCTTTTCTCTGTATGTATATCGTCTTTTGAGGAAATTCATCGATTTTCAAGCCAACACTTTTTCGTAGTTCCACGACGTGGATCGTTTAGTTTAAACGAGGGCAGTTTCCGAAATATGGCCGCCAATGTTTCTGCGAATCGTTCCCTTCTCCCTCGAATCTCGCAATAAATTCTCTTATTTCACTTTGTGCAAATATTACCGCCGTATATCTACCTACCACCTTGAACGCGTTTTTTTCCTTCAAGTCGTAGACAGTACTTGTTTCCTCGTGGCAGTTACTTTTCGATTAATTCGGCAAGCTTTAACAAAATGGAGCAACCTTTTTTTTAACCGACTTCAAAAAGGAGGAGGTTATAGATTCGACCCGTTTGTGTTTTTTTGTTTCTGTTTGTCTCTGAATATCTATTCAGCATGTTCTGTCAATATATATAAAACTAAAAAGTTAAAAATAAAAAAAGTAAAACTGACTTAAAAAAAGTAAAATTGCACTAAAAAGTAAAAAATAATTTTTTCCCTTATTTAATCTACGACTCACATATTTTTTAAGTCGGTGCCTCATTATTTGCACTGTAAATCTGGCTCCGACTTAAAAAAGCATGAGAGTCGTAGATTAAATAAGGTAAAAAATTATTTTTTTACTTTTTAGTGCAATTTTATTTTTCTGAAGTAGGTTTTAATTTTTTAAAATTTTTTTATCTTGTCGAAAGTTAGTTTCGTGGCGAAGTATTGAATATGAATAGACCTTAATAATATTGAGCAGACCTTACCTGAAACTCATACACACAGGAAGGAGCCAGAAGTAAGAAAGGGCTGATGAAAATATTGAAGATATCGCGCTTATATGTAATTGTAGCGTATATTTCGTTAATGTTTACATAAAAAACATTGCTTCGCGTCAACGGCAGGAGGACTGACATGTTGCCTTTGTCGCACGGTTCTTCCCTTTTGCCTTGCCCTTCCCCTTCTCTATCGCGCTCCCCAGACTTCTGAAAATCGCGTGGCGACAGCACGTGTTGCGAACGCTTAGGCGTGTCGTAAAACTTGGCGAAGAGACGTGGAGACGGGAAGAATCGTGTCAAGTATGTATATACCTACGTATGTATGTACAGCCGTGTGCGGTTTCGTGGTAAGATAGTTGGTACGAAATTACATCACCGGTTTTCCTAACTACCTATCTGCTCGTTTTACTAATAAACTGCTAGAAGAATATATTATGCGCGCTATGCGTACGCGTACATTCCGTGTCGCATAATAACTCTAAATATCGTGTAATATAACTTTCTGAATACCTCCAAGTTCGCTCCCCCACGCGTAGTTCGCCCAGTTTCTCGGTAAGACAGTTCGGACAGTTAGGTACACCGTTTCCCGTTTAACTAAAAAAATGATTATCGTAACGTACTATTAGTTGGAAATTCTCGGTTTATTTTATTGTCTTTCTAGTTGATACCGAAAACACCGATCGCAACTCACGGTCGCGTATGCCGCAGTCTTAACGAGTTTTTTTTATCACATTCGTTTCATATTCATTCGAGGATGAAGAATTGCTGGTACGTTGTACGCGTCTCTCACGCGTCGTGTATTTCGCGCAGTCAGAAGCAACACAGTTGCCCCGAAGTTGCTCGGCCGAAAGCACGCGAAAGACAGCGAGCGCGCACGCAGCAACCTCGTACATCACGAATCGCACATCACGCATCATACGTCACACATCCTATATCATACATCAATACCGAGTCGCACTGAATTCTCGACGATCTCGAGTTACTCGGAACCTACGTGTAAAGTTGTGTAATGCAACTTTTCTTCGCAAACGTTTTGTTAGGTATAGAATAAATAGGTAGCGTACAGGCGCGGCGGTGGAAGGTGAAGGAGATTTAGGGGACGTACGTGCATAACTCGCGTATGCCTGCGATACGTTGGTCGTTGGACGATAATTGGTCCGCTCGTAAAGAAGATTGAGAGATTAGATAGGCCTGGGTAGGTACACGTGCGCAGTTTGGCGCGGGCGAAAAGCAACGGGACTCTAGGAAAGTTCTATTGAGAGGTCGGTTGCGGCTGTTGCGAGTCGGTGGTGTCGAATGACGGTTTGGCGGGTTGCAGAGGGGAGGAGGACGTGTCGTCGAAGCCGCCGAGGCTGTACTTTCGTAGACGCCGATCGGTTCTGAGGCACGGTTCACTGGAAGCTTTCACCATCTCTCACATACTCTCGGCCCCGAGGCTGCCGAGCACAGCCGAGCCTCGCGGCTCGTCGATGCTGGAGTCGCACTGCATCACCCACTCCCAGATCCTCTTGGTGACGACTTTCTGGTCGATCGTGGTCTCGAGGCCGTAACTGTTCAGGAGCTTTCTCAGCTTGTTCTTGTTCTCGTCGACGTTTCGCTGGTCGTCGATGACGGTGTCTAGATAGAGCAAACTGTCGCCCCTCCTCGCTATAGTCTCGCTAGGGTCGAGCGACGTGGAGGTAGCGCTGTGGCTGATTTTGTTGACGCACCACGAGTCCTTGAGATACTTGTTGATCTCGGTGACGTGCGGCCTTTTCTCGGGCTTGTGCTCGAAAACCCGCCTGAAGTATCGCAGCAGCCTCGGCGTGAATCGCCTGAAGGTTGGCGGTATCTTGGTGGTGCGCCTCTTCAGCCACCGTTGGAACGCCGAGTACTCGGGGTCCTGGATCAGATCGGCGGTCTGCCAGGGCGGATTTCCCGTCAGGCAAACGAACAGAACGATGCCGAATTGCCAGCAGTCGGCGCTCCTCTTGCACGCGTACCTCTCGTTCTTCACGATTTCGTAGATCTCCGGCGGCTGGAACGGCAGCCAGGTGCACCGTATCTTGTCCACCAGCGTCCCCTCGCGCCGCGTGCACCCGAAGTCGCACAGCTTCATCTTGGACATGTCCGTGGCGAATACCAGCACGTTCTCCAGCTTAATGTCGCGATGCACCAGCTGTTTCGAGTGAATGAAATCGAGAGCGGAGCCGAGCTGCCCGGCGATCCTTTTGCACGCCTCCTCGCTCAGGCCGCCGGCTCTCACGTTCCCGGCGAGATCCCCGTGCGGGGCGTACTCTTGCGCGAAGACGAAGCACTTGTCGGCCCTGAACGCCACCGCGTACGAGCAGAGAATATTCGGGTGCGGGCTCAGGTGGTACGAGTAGTGGAACTCGCGGAAAAAGTCCTTCTCCGTGGTGAGTTCCTGGTGGACGGCTTTCAGAACCACCCTCGTCCGCGTCGCCCGGTGGCTCGCCAATAAAACCTTGGCGAAGCTTCCCTCCCCAAGTGTCTTCTCCACCTCGTACTCCTTCGTCAAGTCCAGTTCCTCCAGTGCTACCTCCTGCACTCTGTGTATACCGGATTCTTTCTTCTCGTGAAGTTTCATCTGCAAACAGATTCAATTCGTTTCCTCCTTACATCTACTTAGGCACACCCATTCTTTCACCCCTATATTTTCTACCAGTTCCGCTCTCTCTCTCCCTCTCCCTTTCTCTCTGTGTCTACTCAGCCGTTTCAATTTTCATCCCACATGTTCTCCCTTTCGTCGCGTATAATCACGTAACAACGTTCCCGTCCCGTTCGTCTCGTTACGCATCCTTTTGCGTCATCGTTGCGTGCTATTCGGTAAGCAACCCCTGTTCCACTGGGTGTCGCTTGTACGCACGGTCGATGAAGCGCGAAACGATTCACGTTTGACAGGTTTTTCATTCGAGACTCTACCTAGTACGCTTGCCCTTGTCGATTGGAAGGAACGATACGAAAGACGAATCACCTATTTACCTTCGCGTCCACTCGCGTGATTTCCACTTGAGTATTATTTTCTCCTAGGCGTGTTTGTCAGGTGGGTAGAAAATAATATAGAGTGGCAGTTTCCATCGGAAATTGCTGGGGAAATACGAGGAGTAGGGCTGAAGCGCGACATGGGCGATGGTTTGGTAGCGAGGAGACGGGTGTTCGTGGCAAGGACGCGGAGGCGAGAGGAGAACACCGGAGGCGGAGGTTGGCCGGGTGAACCCAGGACCTTTGGAGCTGCCTAGATCAATAGCAAGGATTTCGCTGCGGCAACGCGTGTCTGTGAGCCCGTCTCCTTATCGTTCCCTCTGCCACGATTGCAAATTTAATGTTAACTTAAGCGGAAACTGAAAAGCAACTTATGGAGACGTAATTTCGTTGCTATATTTCATGTGTAAAAGGTTGTCCCGTTGAAAACGCCACGTTTAAAATTACTTGTTGATCCGTCGGAGGCAACCTAACCGATTAAGTCCTCGACTTTTATCCTCGATTCTGCATCACGCGTCGATCTAAGATTTTTATCCATCGAAAGTCTAACACGTATATTTCGATTCCAACAAGTCGCGGTTTTCTCTTATTTCTCTGCCAGTTGCTACCGGTCCGCTTGGAAAAGCTTTGGACGCTGATATATATTTAGCATTTGTGTTTACGTCTATTTTAACGCGTGCGTGTGATGGATCGGTGAAGTAATATTTCGGCGTACGTTTTTGCAGTTAGCATTTAGATGTTCTAAAAGAGTGGCAGCGAGAGAGATGGAGAGATGGAGGGGAAATCGTTTTTTATTCAGCTGAGATTATGATATTCTCTCTAAAATAGGCAGTTCACGTCTACGTTCGCGTTGATAAGCGACTGGATCGTTAGGGGCGAAAGCGTTTAGAACTTACCACGACGATTAAATCCTTTGGTTAAGGCGAGAAAGGTAACGTCGCTTTGGGACGATCAACTAATGCATGGGTCGTCGTACGGTTCGCAGAATTCGAACGACGTAAATTCTGATGCAGCTTTTCAGTTACATTTTCACTGTGGCTGGACACTGCACCGCACCGCACCGCGAGAGAAATCACGCGCTACGTGCACAGTAGCGAATTCAAGTTTACACTTATGTCCCAGTCGGTACTCGTAAATAGATAGGTGAGAACTATTAGGTAGCTTCTGGCTCGTTCTGTATTCCGTTCTTAAAGGAACTGAGAGAACCCTCGAGAGCAACACTGATAAGGAAAATTCAGGCGAGACTGCTTCGTTCTGTCGGATGCGTCAGATGGTGAGCAGTGCGCGTGTGTCGCGATTGGAGTGGTCGCGACGCCCTGCGTCGCTTTTATAGACCCGGCCCAGACGCGCAGACGTAGATCGAAAAAGGGTGCGGGATATCAGGACGAGGATCAAACACCCGCGTCGCGTAATTCTCTATCCTTTCTTCGGTTGCATCAACAACTTCTTGTATCTTGCTGAATTATCGTTTCCTCTGTTTAATCATGAAATAGCGAGTGACAGGACCCGTTTCACGCGTAGGTATGTTCTTGTATGCGTATCCGGTGCGCGGTTGAAACGGGCGCAAACTCGCCTTCCGTAGGTAAGATCGAGGAAAGCCTCGTAGGTAAATCCTATAAATGTTTGGGCACTAGCTGCCGTTAAGTTTGCTTTGGTACCGAGTAGTTCCCTGGTACGATGCCAAGAAAATTATTTTTCGCGGCGTTAAATTTTCTATCCGCGAGGAGTGTACAAAATTATTCCCGACCTTTCCATTCTTCCACGCCTGAGCAATCAGTTAGGTTTAGATCGACGTAACTACCGTGTTTGATCCAATTATCTCACCGCAATTACGAATAAATCACTGCGGTGATATCGTTCTCTAGGAAGAAGGGTGTGTTCGATCGCCAAATAAATGCTACCGGGCATTTTCACCGCGTGCTGGAATACTCACTTATAGCAGAAAGTAACTGCTCACTTATAGCAGAAAGTAACTGCTCACTTATAGCAGAAAGTAACTGCTCACTTATAGCAGAAAGTAACTGCTCACTTATAGCAGAAAGTAACTGCTCACTTATAGCAGAAAGTAACTGCTCACTTATAGCAGAAAGTAACTGCTCACTTATAGCAGAAAGTAACTGCTCATTTATAGTAGAAAGTAACTGCTCACTTATAGGAGAAAGTAACTGCTCACTTATAGCAGAAAGTAACTGCTCACTTATAGCAGAAAGTAACTGCTCACTTATAGCAGAAAGTAACTGCTCACTTATAGCAGAAAGTAACTGCTCACTTATAGCAGAAAGTAACTGCTCATTTATAGTAGAAAGTAACTGCTCACTTATAGGAGAAAGTAACTGCTCACTTATAGCAGAAAGTAACTGCTCACTTATAGCAGAAAGTAACTGCTCATTTATAGCAGAAAGTAAGTGCTTATTTATAGCAGAAAGTAAGTGCTCACTTATAGCAGAAAGTAACTGCTCACTTATAGCAGAATGTAACTGCTCACTTATAGCAGAAAGTAACTGCTCATTTATAGCAGAATGTAACTGCGCACTTATAGCAGAAAGTAACTGCTCACTTATAGCAGAAAGTAACTGCTCACTTATAGCAGAAAGTAACTGCTCACTTATAGCAGAAAGTAACTGCTCACTTATAGCAGAAAGTAACTGCTCACTTATAGCAGAAAGTAACTGCTCATTTATAGCAGAAAGTAAGTGCTCACTTATAGCAGAAAGTAACTGCTCACTTATAGCAGAAAGTAACTGCTCACTTATAGCAGAAAGTAAGTGCTCACTTATAGCAGAAAGTAACTGCTCACTTATAGCAGAAAGTAAGTGCTCACTTATAGCAGAAAGTAACTGCTCACTTATAGCAGAATGTAACTGCTCACTTATAGCAGAAAGTAACTGCTCATTTATAGCAGAATGTAACTGCGCACTTATAGCAGAAAGTAACTGCTCACTTATAGCAGAAAGTAACTGCTCACTTATAGCAGAAAGTAACTGCTCACTTATAGCAGAAAGTAACTGCTCACTTATAGCAGAAAGTAACTACTCACTTATAGCAGAAAGTAACTGCTCGTTTATAGCAGAAAGTAACTGCTCACTTATAGCAGAAAGTAACTGCTCACTTATAGCAGAAAGTAACTGCTCGTTTATAACAGAAAGTAACTGCTTATAGCAGAAACTTTTTTACGCCTGCTGAGCGGGAGCAAAATGGCCAATTTGCTGTCGTCGAAATCGAAAGAAAAGTAGACCATGTACAACAAATTTATGGAGAGGCGAGATAACTAAAAAGTGGAGTCTTTATCGCAAGCAGTGCTTTTAGTTTCTTTTCATTTCAATAAAAACGCAATCGAACGTGCATATTTGTTTGCGAATCGCTCAGCAGACTTTCAAGAACACACCTTTCATGCAGGTGTTGAAAAAAGTATTGTGGGTGACAAGAGAGAGATGCGATTTCGCCTCGCGTGAAGTGTAAGCAAACTTCACGCTCGTCAAAATCGCTTCCTTCTCTCCCTTGTCACGCAATGTACTACATTCAATGTACTATTAAAATATACCTATAGAGTATAGATCGCGCGTGCTAGTGCAACGGTGGAAGTATCGAAGAAAAGAGAGAGAAATGTTGCGATTCGATTCACTGGTAGACTCCCAACTCAATTCAATTCAACAAGTTTGCACACGTTTTCACACGTTTCACGAATGCGCTCATTCACGCCCTTAGTCCTTTCCAAAATTCTAATATTTCGATCGAATGGGATTATCTATAATTCCTTTATTTCGAATTCACTTTAATTGATACATATTATATTATAAGCGCGTAAATCTATATATTTATCGTTAATTTATAAAACTATATCATGTAATAAGTATTTGCGTTGCTTTTCTTGCAGGCCGTCTCGTTCGCAACAGTATGGTTTATCGAGCCAATCGAACGCTGATCATTCTGATGTACTGGTGTCACTGGAGGACGAGGAATCGCGCCCGCGTCCGCAACTGCATCCCGAACACGAACGCAATGTGTACTCCGTGTATTGGTCGCTACTGTACGAGTCGTCGGAGCTGCATGAACTGGAACAGGAGCAGGAATAGGAACAGGAACAGAAGCAGGAGCAGGAAGAAGAAGAAGAGGAACAGGAGGAGTCTGACAGGTAAGAGGATTCGGTGGAAGTGTCGGAACGGGTGCTGCTGTCGCTCGTGTTGCGGTTCGAACTGCGACCTTTCACTGAAAACACAAACGGCGAATATATATTTATGTAGAACTCAGAATCAGACTACGGTAAGAACGATTCTCAATCAAATATGTACCTGGCAAATAGCCCATTCTTTTCACTATACTGTCGACCTGGAGCCCGAGTTTTTCAAAAGCACGTACAGTTTTTCTTTCGTTTTGTTGGTTTTTCCTGTCCCGTCGCTTCTCCTCTGCTCCGCGCAGGCCTTTCTCAAGCTTTCCAGCCGTTTTCTTAGCTGCAGAATAGATATACACAGGCAGGTACAAAATGTACAGACGAAAAATAGTGTAATTATAAGGAATTACAGCGAGGCGGAGTTACTACATACCTTTTTTATTGGGATCAGACTTTTTCTCTTTCTTCACAGATTTCTGGCATCTTTCGGGATGCTTTCTTTCGCCTACATGGGAAATAGGTTTTTTAAGGCGCTTCCCTCGCAACGGCGTCTCGCACTTTCCGTGTCCTTTATCCTGAAATCCTGGAGGATTGTTTATTGCGCGATTCGCCAACGCGACGGTTTCAGAGGTGTTGCTCCCTTGGCGTCTCGTACCCATATTCTTTCTTTTGCGCTCGATCGTTTTCCCTTTTCCAGTAGAATTGATAATCGACGATTTAAAATACTCACGTTTAGGCGTACTTGTTTTAATCGGCGAGACGGTGTTGGTGTGTCTTGGCGTACTTGTTTTAATCGGCGAGACGGTGTTGGTGTGTCCTGGCGTACTTGGTTCTTCTATCGCCGTCTCGGTTCTGTGCATCTCCGCCTCTGTCTTATTGTCAACAAGATCCGCCTTTGCCCTTTTGCCTCTCGTTCTCCGTCTACAAGTCCGTGCCCGCGGACCATTAGCGACAGTTTCCTTCTCTTTTTGGCTTGGTTTCGAGGGATTTTCAAGGTTTCTTCGTTTCTTCAGCAACTTGGCATTTTTCCCTCTCTCGCCTTTCGATTCCTTCGTTGCACGACCAGCTCTTTCCTTCGCATCGTTGCCTCGTCCCTTATCTCTCGGCGTTTTGTCGTTTGTCGAAGCGTCGGTCTCCTTGGTGCTCGTAATATTTCCGTTCCCGTCATCGACCGGCGATGAATCGTTGCTTCTCGTTTCCACGGTGTTTCGATTCTTCGCAGCATTTCTCCGCGGTGACTTTTCCTGGTGCGTCCCTTCCGTCTTGGCATCTGGCATTGTTAACGGTTTGTCAGAGGTTTCGTTCAGATGGAAAGAATACACGACGAAACAGCTACTTTAAGTACATAAATCTAGTCCTGTTTAAGTGTCTACCCACCTGTTGGAAGACGTTTCGGGTCGAGCGCCATTCGTTCGTTAAAGTCGTTTAAAACGTTCTGCATAAAATTGCGCTGCACGTAATCGTCGATCTGATCCCATGGACTCGTGCTCAAAATTTGATCGATGTCGAGAATGCCATCGGTTGCTGCGAACGAGAGGGAAGCTCTTCCTGGGAACGCTTCGCGACTCATCTGAAGGAGAAAGGAGAACACGAACGAAGAAGCGCCACGATTAATTCCGATTCCAATTAGGCTTCGGCAACTCAACAGTCGCGATACAGACTCGAACGGCTCGAGAATTTGATCGTTACTGTTTCAAGGATCTTGGTTCTTATGGATTGTTGTGACGCCAGCCTCGCGGAAGGTCGTCACGCTACGGGTCACTGACTAACGATCAAGGTTCGCGGTTAGAATCCAAACGAATCCGACGGTAAACGAAACTCGACGTAGGATATGTATTCGGAAATATTAGGACCAAGTACCTATCGAGATCGGAAAGGAGTGGATGTGGCCACATTTGATCGCACAGCAAGCCTTTTTTTTTATCTGGAGAAAATCCCTAACGGGTACTCCGTCTCCCAGGGGAGGGACGGGGTTATGTGGGGTTTGCACCCACTAAAAACTCCAGGGTGGCCTCCTGACTGGGGACGTCCGCACGACGGAGGGGAGGACTTGGGCGAGATCCAAACAGAACGATACTTTCGCCACCTACCCCCCGATGCACTGGTACTTCTCCTGCAAGCCCCCCTTCGGTTAAATTCTTTCCGAATTATGATAGAGTGGCGCGATGGAACCACACATCGCGGTGCCCGTCGCTCGGACCGCTGCTGCTTGAGGCCAGCGAGCCCCCGCTCGTCGGACCTCCACGGTCCCGCAGGCCTGTAAACGGCGATGAAACTGAAGGCCAGCCACTCGTCATTGCACGATTCTTGCACCTGCAAGAGAGCCAGAATTTCGCGCTGCACCTGCGAAAACGAAAACGTCCTCGCATCGGCCGATCCACAAATTGGCATGTTCCCACAAAATTCAGAATCCTAAATTAGCCGCGTGACTTTCGGCGTTATCTTTTTGCCACAGATTGGCAATTCTAACCAGCCTACAAGCCAAAACAAACTGACTTTTTCTCCCTCAAAGCTCCCGCAACAGTCAGCAGAGCGAGGTAACAGTTCCGCGCTTGGTTGATACCCGGGTCTCAGAATCTGAGGAGGTCTTTGGCTTCTTACTGGGCAGGTCTGACAAGGGAACACCGCGAACCCGGACTCATCGATTGGAACGCAAGTTTGTGGGGTTTTAGAGTGACTGAAAAGAAGAACAACGGTGTGTTTCATTTGGGCCCTATCGCCCTTTAAGCGGATGAAAACTAACCTCAAAGTCAAATTGGCACTTTCACTTTTTCGCGTATAAATCCCAAAGTACAACAGACAGAAAAAAATGTTTCAAACAAAAGTTTAATGGCGCAATAAGCGCTACAAATTTGCGTCAACAAAATTTTGAAAAAACTTGAAAAAAAGAAATACTTAAACGAAAAAAAAATTTTTCAAAATTTTATTAACACAAGTTTGCAGCGCTTATTGCGCCATGAAACTTTTGTTTGAAACATTTTTTTCTGTCTGTTGTACTTTGGGAGTTATACGCGAAAAAGTGGAAGTGCCAATTTGACTTTGAGGTTAGTTTTCACCTCCTTAGAGGGCGATAGGGCCCAAATGAAATACACCGTTGTTCTCGTTTTGAGTCACTCTAAAAACCCACGAAGTTGCGTTCCAATCGGTTGGTCCGGGTTCGCGGTGTTCCCTTGTGAGCAGTGAATGAGGTCGCTTTGCTTCACACGTTTGCCGTAGCAGGTCGTTCTAGAATATGGCTCTTCAACTTAATAAATTTTCAAATAACGTCATTTCAAGTAACTGTTAAGAAAACAATAATTATAAAGATGCTAATGATGAAGAGGCCATTCTCGGGGTAAAGCAGAGTACCCATTTTCCGCGTGGGATTTGAGACAGAGCGCCATCTATCGGAAACGACGAGAAGTGGCGCCCTCTATTGCAGAAATCTCCTACAAAGCCTGCAAATGGTCTGTGGTATAGTCACAGATGCTGGTCTGTGGCCTTATTGTCAGTAGGACTTTTTTTCAAAAGGGTGTAACTTTGCCTCATTTCCGATAGATGGCGCTGTATCAAGTTTCTGTAGAGTTGACATTCTGCATTACCCCGCCAAGTTTATATTTAAATACTTACTGTCGTAAATATTCTAAGAGTTGCCACGCTTTTCTTTTGAAAACATCTCAGATTAAACCACTAAAGCGCGAGCATCTAACTGACTAACCGAAAAAAGTTTTCATTCTTAACACGTTTCTTCGAGTGATAAATAAAAAATTGTACAGTTTTTATCGTAAAGTGTTGCATAAAACCTCGCAGTGTCTGAACAGGACACGCGGCACGTCAGATCGTGATTAAGGAACGAAAAAACAAATTCGTTTATGCACTTTTAAGACTGCTTAGGACTTTTAATCATTGTCATTATTTCCTTTACAATTATGTAATTATCAACTATCAACTCTGCTAGAAACTACGGGTTTTCCACAGCTTCTGGATTGCCTAGTATGAATTAAGGAACTTTTAGAGTTGTGTTTGCTAATTCTTTTTTCGCTCTGTAAGAAATTTGCCGAAGGTTTTGTTGAGAGTTAAATTTTTATTGACCTACAGTTTTTGATGCGAGGCATGTTCTTTTCTACTTGCAAGTGGCAGTCTCTCTGCGCGTGGAAAACGATTTCGATTCGTGCGCTCGTGCCAGCCAAGTTGAAAAGTATCAGGCGCGTATAGCAACGCAGGGCGCCGCGGTTGGGGGTTTGGGAGGTTGTTAGAATTTGTTGGCGACGGGGCAAACCGAACCGTGCCTATGTGTGCCTGTAGTTGCGATGGATTTATCAAGGCTCGGCGATGGCCGGTTTCCTGACAATCCGCAGAATTATCCGAGCGCACGGCTGTAATCGCGTTACTTCATCAATTATCCGCTGACGCAGTTCGCAATTAAGGCCGCGGAAACAGCAACCGATGATCTTTTGGCGGGGCATACGTAATATGTCGATACATACATAGCGAGCGAATCGTCGCGTAACGCGTAACCGTGTTGTACGTACCCTGCACTGCGAGCGATGGCTCGACCGGCTGTTTTGTCGAAGAGCCCGGCCGCGCGGCTGCGTTATTTTCCTGTGTCGGACGCGCTTGAATATATCAATTTCGTGGGGGCCGATAGTTTCGCCAGTATGCAAATGAACCTAACGATCAAAGGAGAAATATGCATATATACCGATTTATATACGGTGCCCGTGTGCCTCTCGATTTTCCACTTGCTGAAAACAAAATCGCCTTTCCTAAGTAGTCGCGGCGCATCGTATGACTGCTGGCTAGCGGACAAGTCTCTTCCCGCTTCGGTTCCCCTCCATCGCGGGTGCAGTATGCTCTAGACATCCCCCCATATTTTCTTTCACGGTGTCCCGAATAAAATCCCACAGGCGCCTGTACGTAGGAGAATGTTGGCTGAAACGCGTGCGACGAGTTTCTCCAAGTAAATGAGAAGGGAGACGGTAAATCGCGAGGTGAAGGGGGAAAGTTTTGGTCGGTAGGACGAATGGCTCGTGTATCCTAGGTGGCGAACTGGCCACAGTCGGACAGAAGTTGTTGGCGTGTGATAGTGGTGCACGTTAATTGGCTTAACGGGATCGTTACTCGCCTCCTGTTTTTCCTTCTAAAATACCTACCCCTGTTGCCGTTTGCCCTTGATCCAGCTGGCCTCGTTGCACAGTCGGTCCTCGATGCTCACCAGATTGGGTGGACATATCCCATCCGCGATGGTCTGGTCCGTTGTCCCGTCAACGCGGAAACGGACCGGTGCGATCCTGTTCGTTGCTGTAAAATTTCAACGACGCTTCAGTGACTCTCGGAGCCGGGAAGCTTTTTATTCGGCGGTACGTTATACCTACACACACACACGCACGTTGGCCGTCGTAAAAGGAGCGGCAGTAAAAAGCATCGCCCCGCGTCTCGATGTAAAACGATCGAGGCTAATTCCATTGCCCGTTTTATCGTCGCGAGGTCAAAGTTCCAAGAGGGAGATTTATATGCGGGCGAGCGGAACGGTGCGTTTCGCGCGTCTCGGACGAACGACGCAGGGATTACGTATGCATTTGTCGGCAGATCGATCGAGAGAGTCTGATCGAGCTTCAATTCCGCCGATGGGCGAAGATGCGCCGACGGACGACGCGACGCGACGCGCGACGATTGTTCGGAAGCCCGTTAACGGACGGTAATCGGGATTCCACGGGAGTGCTGTTTCCCTCCCTTTCGTAACGTTCACCCCCCCTTCAAGCCCGTCCCCGTTCACGTAATCGTCCTCCTGCCGATGCTCGTCCGCCCCCCCCTTCTTCCCGCCGCGCTGCGCCGCGCCGCGCCGCGCCGGGACTTCATTCCCATTCCTCTTCCGCTTTCATGTCCAGACTCCAGATCACGCGATGATACAGGAATGTCTGGGGTGCCGAGAGCGATGGCGTAGGGCTCTCGGTTGACCCGGCAAGGCCATTATCGTGATTACATTAGGTGCTACCCTGTGTCGGGTAAGGTAGCACTCGGCCTGCTGCGCAGTGCACACGTTTCATGCAGCGGGCCAGATCACGGGATAGCTCGGTGCCCTTTATGTGTGTACTTATGTATTTCGCCCTGATCACCGTCTTCTCAATCTGTCCGGACCGACTGGTCCGACCAGTGCGCCACTCGTTTCACTTGCCCGCTTCACTCGAAATCAGTGGCGGTCAGGTCGTAGCTATCAATTGTCCACCGTTAAACATAAAGGCGTTGGAAACGTCATCGGCTCTACGTAATATTAAGGATGTAGCGGATCTATCGTCAAAATGTTACCAAGTCGAAGAAAATTTGGCGAGATTGTTCTTTTTAATCTTCCTAATGTGCTCCAAAAATTTCAAACCAATTCACTAAACGGCTGCTAGGTGGAAAAGGGAAAGGGACGATCTTGACAGATAGAACAGCTGAAAAATTGTGGAAGCAATGTTTTCAATTTTATATATGAAAATATCTGCCGAGTTTCCATTGTTTTTACTACACCGTTTTAATTACATAAATTATAACTTGAGAGAATTGTGAGTTCAGGGCATTTTCACTGGCAAAAGTTTAGCAAACAATGCTTGTGAAAGCATTTGTAAAGTGAAAAATACCGTTCCAGGAGTAAAATTAAGACTCCAACTGTCGTTCGAGTTCCTTACGTCTAGATTTACTATGCGCAAGACGGAGATATTCAAGCATTTGAAATTTCATTTACTTTTGTCTAACAGGGTAAACCAACCAGTGAATGACCGAATTGTTGAATTTATGGACCTTTGAGATTAATACTTGAATATATTTGTGTATAACTTTATAAATTTATAAATTTATTTTTCTTGAAATTTCTATAAAAATAATTACTTATTCTTATCGTGATTTTTATAAAAAACGATTATAAAATGCAAAACGTGTAGAAGCCCAGTAAATGACCGCCTACTTTGAATAAGAATTGTACTTATTTCTGTTTGCTTAATACGCGTAACTAAAAATGTGGGCTATTAAAAGTGCAACTACATTCCATTTATAAACATACAATATTTTTAAATTTATAATTGACATTTCTTTGGCTAATGGTCATTCACTGTTATGCGGTCAATTACTGGTTGGTTTACCCTATGTTACATCCGATACATCCTTAATATATTATCGAAAGGAATGACGCGACTCGACGCCACGATCGCCAGCAGTTTGCCACGGTAATAGCACCGACGTCGAGTCGTTTATGCCTCCCTTTTCAAGACTTTATTCGAGCTAGATGTTCCCCGGAGATCGGGGCTCGCAGCTCCTCCTGTGTGCCGTATGCATAGTTAGCTTCTTTTCCATTCGTCTATTATGTAAACGGTGATGGATTAGACCGGTGCGATGGAGGGCTCGCAATCCTTTCGGCTCGTGTGTTTCTAATCGAATCGAACCGTCTCGAAGCGACAAGTATAGGTACAGGTATCTATAAGATTCCAAAAACCATTCTATTCCCAATCCCAATTTCAGCTCGACCTTTGTTTTTCATCTAGGGAGCCCATCTTAACCGAAACCATTGTCTCCCTTTTTCGTAGATTTTCGTGGTGTACGGTGTGTTTCGCGTAATTTCATAAGGCCACAATCTACGCGTCGAGGCAGGTTGGAAAGTGGTCGCGATGTTTTGCTCCGCTGCCAGCAATAGTACCTACACGCTGCGCGCTAACCCAGGAACAAGGATGTTGCCAGTTGCCGCCAAACTTCATTTCACGTCGCCTTCACCTCTCCGTTTATAGGCGAATTTTTTAATACACTCTCCCTACGCGTTCCCTTCTTCCCCTTCTCGCCGTTCACATTGCCCTTTGACTTCTAACTAAGTAGACGCCTCGTTGAATCGACAGTCGGTGGAACAGTCAGTTTTGAGAAAAATTCCCGAGTCACTCGTGACGCGAAAGCGCGAGGGGAACAACGACCCTTGTTTCTCGAGTAATTTATAAAACGGGTATCGGCCAACGTGTGCGGAGCGTTTCTGCTTCGGAAGCTGCTTCACCCCAGCACTCGGCTCGCCGCCGCGTCTCGCCGGAGTTTTCCGCGCTGGTAATTGTTATTAGTAGGCACCTGGGTACCTAGGTAAGTTTGGCCGGCGAGCGTGGTGGCGGAAAAGGTGGATCGGGTTGAAGGGAGAGGCAGAGAGAACGGTGGGTCGCGGGTGAAGACACGGTGCGTTGTACACATTCCGCCGTGTTCGTGCTTCGCGCAATTACCAGCGAGCGAAAGCTTAATCATTGCCGACTTGCCGCGCGGCAAATTATCTGCCGACCGAAAGGATCTCGCGCGTACGGGATAGGTTGCGGGAGCAGTAACGAGGAGAGATGCAGCTCCGAGAGGTTGGTCAGACTCGAGGGGGTTTAAATCGATTCTTCTCTACTTCCCCCAACGTTCGACGCTCGCTGGAGATCCCCAGACAACCCGTTGGCACCCGCTTCCGGCTGGTGCGATACTCCGCTGTCCGGACCCACGGTCCAAGGCGTTAGCAATCAGCAAACTGCGGGAACGACTGCGGTGAAACGCAACGTCGAGTCCAAGGTGGGAAGGAAACGCGCTCCCGGCCCGGCCCGGCACGTCCCGTCGTCCTTGCGAGCGGAGGCAAAGTTGCTGGTAGACACGCGAAGACGTGATCGCATCGATCGCGTGCGCTCATGTTCGCGTTCGCGCTGGTTTTATTTATCCGTTCTTGACCCATGTAAATTACGGCGGCCACGTTGCTTATGGGAGCCGGGAGATTGTCCGAATAGCGCGTGGTCGCGGTCAGACGCGTCCCGTTTCCGTCAACAATCGGATCCAGCGTTGCTTTCGTGTCGCGTCCCTACCGACGCCGCGCCACGCCACGCGACACCCCTAGCAGATCGATCGATTTCCGTCCTTTCGGGGCCCATGATGGATCGAGGTCTCTTCCGCCGCGGTAACAACCTTTCCTTCGTTCCTCCGTTCCAACGTTCTCGCCGAGTCCTCCTTGCAGAACGACGACCCCGACGCGATTCGTCCATCGCGTACGTTTCACACGACGTCGCCCCGTGGTCGTCGCCGTCGCCTGTACCTCCCCATCGATCCGGCTCTCCGTTTCCGAATCCTTCTAATTGTCCGACCTTTGACCTGCCCTTAGCCTTCGCGTAACTCCGGCTGTCGAGAACGCCGTAAAATTTAGCGCGCGCAATGCCAATAATCACGTTTGATCCGATCCAATCGGATCGCTGCCTGACGCGTTCACCTACAGTCTACACCTACGAGACGAATGCGTCCCCCTACTCGTTACCCGTTACCCGCCCACACCGTGTGTATCCATGCACCATGCATGTTAGAAGCGGCAGCTCGGCAGGATCGATAAGCGGCAACGAAAGCTCAAACTCGCGCGCCCGTTAAACGCTCGCCCTCTCCGCCTCGACATCTAACGACACGCGAGACCGTATCGTGGAACGATCGAGGCCACGAATCTCTCCAACTTCTTGCACGATATTCTCCCTCTCCGTGGCTGTGTTCCCGTGGCGAGGCAAGACGTTTTGGGGCAGCTTTTTTATCGCGCCAAATATAATAAAAGTATGCAAGCACGATCGAGCCGTGGCGATTTCGTCCGTAGCTACGGCGAGATCGGAGGAATGTATTTAGTCCGCGCGTAACGCGTGACGCGTGTCACGAGATTATTCAATATTTATCTACGATTTGAGCGCTCGGCGAGGAGAAAGTTTAGGCGAGGCGGTGGACGGATTCTAGGTATTAAAGACTCCCGTCTAAGTATTAGCGATAGCAAGGTACACCCGCGCTTCGCTTCGGGCCTGAGAAAATACATTTGACCCATTTTCACCACTTTAGGGGTTGAATAGTTAAATACTGAAATTGATTTTTAGGGATTTGTGTGGGTAATCTTTGTGTGCAAAAACCGAGTTCATATGTAATCGGGCCTAGGAGATATTGAGATGTCCGTGAAAACACGTGTTAACTCTTTTCAGTCCCTTAGGGGTTGAATAGTGAAAATCCTGAAATTGATTTTTAGGGATTTGTGTGGGTAATATTTCGAAGTAAAAACCGAGTTGATATCTAATCGGGCCTAAGAGATATTGAGATGTCCGTAAAAACACATGTTAACTCTTTTCAGTCCCTTAGGGGTTGAATAGTGAAAATCCTGAAATTGATTTTTAGGGATTTGTGTGGGTAATCTTTGTATGCAAAAGCCGGATTGATATCTAATCGGGCCTAGGAGATATTGAGATTTTCGTGAAAACACATGTTAACTCTTTTCACGTCCCTTAGGGGTTGAATAGTGAAAATCCTGAAATTTTTTTTAGGCATTTATGTGGGTAAACTTTCGTAAAAACTTTAGTAAAAACCAAGTTGATATCTAATTGGGCCTACCAGATTTTGAGAAATCCGTGAAAATACATTTCACCCCGTTTCACCCCCTTAGGGGTTGATTAGGGGAAAATTTTGAAATAGTTTTTTAGGCATTTGTATAGGTAATCTTTGTGAGTAAGAACTAAGTTGATATCTAATCGGGCCTACGAGATTTTGAGAAATCCGTGAAAATACATTTCACCCCGTTTCACCCCCTTAGGGGTTGATTAGGGGAAAATTCTGAAATTGTTTTTTAGGCATTTGTGTGGGTAATCTTTCTGAGTAAGAACTAAGTTGATATCTAATCAGGCCTAAGAGATTTAGAGAAATCCGTGAAAATACATTTCACCCCATTTCACCCCCTTAGGGGTTGATTAGGGAAAAATTCTGAAATTGTTTTTTAGGCATTTGTGTGGGTAATCTTTCTGAGTAAGAACTAAGTTGATATCTAATCAGGCCTAAGAGATTTAGAGAAATCCGTGAAAATACATTTCACCCCATTTCACCCCCTTAGGGGTTGATTAGGGAAAAATTCTGAAATTGTTTTTTAGGCATTTGTGTGGGTAATCTTTCTGAGTAAGAACTAAGTTGATATCTAATCAGGCCTAAGAGATTTAGAGAAATCCGTGAAAATACATTTCACCCCATTTCACCCCCTTAGGGGTTGATTAGGGGAAAATTCTGAAATTGTTTTTTAGGCATTTGTGTGGGTAATCTTTCTGAGTAAGAACTAAGTTGATATCTAATCAGGCCTAAGAGATTTAGAGAAATCCGTGAAAATACATTTCACCCCTTTGCATCCCCTTAGTGGTGGATTTTAAAAAAATTCTTCCTTAGTGGTTGCCTACGTCACGAAAACATTATACCTTCCAAATTTTACGTTCCTAAGTTAAACGGTTTGAGCTGGGGGTTGATGAGTCAGTCAGTCAGGACTTCGTCATCTTTTATATATACATAATATAGATTGTGATAGTTGAATGACGTTATGCGCGACGTGCATTTCGTTTCTTCAACTTCCCCGACCAATTTCGGCCAGTCGACGAGAATCATCCCCGTTCTTCATACACCATACGAATACGGTTGCAAATGTAAAATGTCGTTCATTCGTAAGCTGTCGTCTCCCGATGATCCGTTGAATCATCTCCTCATTCGGGAGATGTCGTGCAATTTAACTGAATGCAAACAAAAAACGAGACGAGGGGGAGACGAGACGAAATGAAATAAAGGGAAAAGGTAGGTTGGTTCCTCGGTTCCAGCTTAGCAGTTCCGAAGCCCTTTATTTTTTAGGGATGCGACACGAGGAGTGACAAGGCTGCGATAGCGGCGTGGCGCAACGGCGGGCGTGCCGTTATCGCGGTGGAGCAGCGCAACGACGGCGACCGGCTACTACATACGCGACGGTCTTTTTTTCTCCGTCGTCCCCCCCGGAGAGACGAAGTTTGAATCCGGGGATATGACTAAAATTCGTTTCCTGACCGACGCGACGCATACATAGGAAACGCTTACATCGTACCAAAAGCGCCAATATGCGCGTGTCCACTGTCCAGCCATCCGGCGCTATGCAACGGGCAAGCATGAGCATTGCCGTCCGTCGTTTTGCACCATCCCGTTCCTATTTCACTGTCGGCAGAGGCTACAAAGAGTAACGAACGGTTTTCTTCAATTTGTCGCAGACTTTAGATTCTATACTCTATAGATACTCTAGAGTCTGCCGTGTTCGGGACCCTCAGCACTTGGCGTAATCTCCGCCGAGCGGGTCGCCGATTATAATTCAAGTTTGCGAGGATGGCTTGCGAGCGAACGGAATCGATAACCTGGGATCTTGGCGGAACGAGATGCTCGGATAACGGCGTGTACGATCGAAAGACGGTAAACAGTGACGTTGTTACGCGTTGCTTCGGAGATACGGAATATCCGCTTCGTCGGGCCACGGTAATGACGTAGAACGATCGCAACGGCGT
This sequence comes from Andrena hattorfiana, assembly GCA_944738655.2. Lineage (NCBI taxonomy): Eukaryota > Metazoa > Arthropoda > Insecta > Hymenoptera > Andrenidae > Andrena > Andrena hattorfiana. The sequence goes on along the minus strand of OX122894.2, from coordinate 40,960,494 downwards.
GGCGTGGCGTGGCGTGGCGCGGCGTGCCCTCGCAAGCCAGCAGCTCGCTCCTTTACACTCCCTTGTCACCATTCTTCCCAAACCCTGCCTCTCGATCCAGCCACATTCTATCGCCTGCTACACCCTTTTATCCCCCGACTATCTTGCATGCTTCATCGATTTCAAGTCGCGTCGAATCGACCGTAGCGGCATCGGTGTATGTATCCATGTACCTACATCGCGCACGGACTCTCCGGATCAACATTTTTCACTCGGAGCGCACGCTGGTTCGTTTCGAGCAACGACTGAACAACCTAAACGCCGATAGAGAGCCGATCGGCAAACGTTAAGTTATGAATTTCGACGAGAGACAATTCTCGAGGTTGAGGGCGGCTGGCACGTACAACAAGGCGATTCGAAAAGTTGTCCAAGGCAGGATAAAACTCGGGTGAAGTGAAGTTTCCCAAGAACGCTGTTTCGTCGAGCAAGAGCCGTTCGTAGCCGAAGCAGAATGTCCTTAGCCGATTCGCAGGAGCGGAGTAAAGGTGTTGGGAGCGGGACGCTCGAGGCTCGGCCGTAAGGGTGGTATCCACCACCTGCATTGCCACCTCCGTCGGAAGCTTTCGCCTCTGCGACATCAACAAGTGACAAGGAGGCTGGTAAAAGAAACTAACGTCTCGTGTCTGGAATAAAAGTTCGCTGCCGAGTCAGGGAAAGTTGTAGGTAAGTGTTTTATCTATCACCTCGATTAAAACACTTTTGCGCTCTGGAGCTCCGGCGCCTCTTCTCTCTCCGTATTTCCTCGTCGATGTCGCGTCGGTTGGGAAAGCAATGCACCGAGTACTAAAATGTTAGACGCGTCGGGATTTTACGCGACCGAACGGGGCGGTCTACCCGACGACGTAAATTGGCTGGGATTAATCGCGGTAAGGAAACAACCGGAGAGTCTCGGGACTTTGGAGTCTAAGCAAGACGGATGGATGAATGTATGGATGGATGAAAGGACGGTCGGAGTGGAGGGTGAATAGGTATCTAAGGGAAGTTGGTGTCCGCGGAAGGTGGTCGCTCTCTGGCTCACTCGGAGCTAGTCGAAGCAACTGAAACTCCCGTTTGGTTCCCCTGTTGTTGTTGCCGTTGCCGTTGAGTCATCGTGCGAATGTGCTCGGTAGGACTTTACTGAAATATAAGGAGAAACTCGCACGGTATCGTAGCCCGGCCTTCGGCGAATGCATGCCCTGTAAATTGCCTGGCATTTAATTACCATGAGTAGGCAGACCCTGCACGCTAAAGCCAAGAGCCCTCTCTCACTTTCCCCTGCCCCTTTCTCCCTTCGCTTTCTCTCCCCTTCGCCGCTGTCGCTCTTTCGTTCTCTTCCCCGTTCTGTGCCGCTTTCGTCGTATCTCACTCCGCCGCCACCTGGTTCCCTGGTTCCCTGGTTCTCCGGCCCCTAACGCCTAGCGCCTAACGCCTAGCCCCGTCAACATCCCCTTTTGTAAGCTCACCCGGTCGACCCGCCTCCACCTCCGCTTCCCGACTCTCGACCCCCCGACCTCCGACCTCGCCCCTCCCCCCCCCCCCCTCGACACCAAACCGCCTTAGGCTTACAGCGTACAACGCGTGTTACCAAGTACCGCTAAATTAAACACCTGCTTCAGTCAAACGGTACGTAGCTACGCTCACCGCCACGACCTACAAACTACATAGCTCAAAGCTCGCCTCTTTAACCCTTATCCCTCGCGCTACTCTTTTCCTACGAACGTTTGCCGCTTCTAATTGGACGATGCCATGTCTGTTTCTTCGTTACGTTCGCGCGCGACACGCGATTACGCGGGCGACGCGCAACTTTCGCGAGCAACGCGCCCGTCTAATCGCATTCAGCTGTAGCGTACAGCCGATGGGCGAGCTTCGGATGTCGTTGGGTGTTACCGTCAGCGGCGAAACCGGTTCGGAGACACGTACGATACGCGGGCCACTGACGTCTACTCGCCCGGAGTAGCGAAGTTCCGAAGACTCGTCGCGGCCTTGACTCGTTGTGCTTTCACGAGACACTGACGTAATTTTCTCGAGCACTCGTCTCACGATGCATTTTAATTTAGCCTCTTTCTCGAGTTCGCCGGCGTCGCGTCGCGTCGGTGATTCGTGAGTTGGTGTCGCGCCTCGAGGAGTTGCACGGGGCGGCTCTTTGGGGGTGTTTTTGATTTGTTGGCTCCCGTGGGACGACTGCTGGGTAGGGAAAGATGAGAGAGACGCTGGGAACTGGAGACAGATAGAGAACGATGTGCCGCGGTGCGATGGCGGCACGAACGGAGAGAAAGAGAGAGGGAGAGAGAATCGATGGAGTTGGAGATGGAGAGAGAATAAGCGCGGAGGGCGGACTGCGAGGGGGTGAGAGGCTCGAGCGTACGGGGGCGCAGAGGGTGGAATAGAGGAGCGGAGGAGCGGTCGGGTAACCGCACATTATGTGATTTCTACAGGGAGCTAGCTAACTTCGCGATTGAATTGTACCGGCGACAATGGCAATCTGCCAGGGCACTCGACGGTTTCTGCGAGCAGGATTTTCAACGATTTTGTCGCGTTTCGCTTTGCACCGGGCATCCTTTCACAGCTTAAATTCCTTCGCGATGAGAATGCGAAGGCGGCGGGCGGGGGTGGCAGCGGCGACCGGCCCGGCCCGGCCCGGCCGGTTCGCGTCCTTCTCCTCAACTTTCACACAAACTACTGTCGCAAGTACGTAGGTACTACAACTTTTTCCACAGTTCACCCACTCCCCGAACACGGTCAGCTGATAGGGTCACTCCAAACCAGCGCAGTTTCGCGTGACAACTTCGACTTTGACCGAGCAAACGGTCCATTTTCCAAGGGAATCTATATTCCACTGCCACCTCCTTTCACTCGCACATAGTTACCGATGCTGCGCCTCGAGTCTTTCGCATACTTACGTAGGGCACGCTCCGTAATTAAAGCGCGACGAAAAGCCAGCAAGGCTCGTGGAGAAAGGAACGGTTGCGTAATTCCGAAGGAAATGCAGCAGCCGCACCGTGAGCGTACTGGGTGCTGTGCTCCAACGGACGTGTCTCGGTTTAAATTTTGACGGAATCCGAAGCGGGTTCGTGCCGTTCCAAGGGTTAATATTTGAAAGGGATCCATCCGTTTGGTCGGCTCAGTCGAAACCGCGGCAGCAATAGCGACGCCAGAGAAAAAAGACGCGCGCCAGTGCATTACGATTTTAAAATTCGAGAGAAAACCGATTGTTTTCCGGACGAGCGCGAGCCAACATCCGAGGAGCACTCGCTGCGAATAGAAACACGACTTTCAAATATTTACGGCAACGTTCCGTAAACCAAAGCAAATCGAACTAAGGAAAACTACCTCGCCACGCTCTCCTCCAAAAACTTTTTCCCTCCCGGATGCCTGTCGACCGCGAAGATGCGAAACTTCGCCGCTCGTCGACTATCGATCCGATCGCCGATCGAGAGCCAGGCGTCCACCCTTTCCAATCGTTTTTCAAACTTCTCGCTACGACCGCCGCGGCGCCGCTTTTGAATTACCGAGCGGACTAAAGATCGTCGAAATTCCACGACCCAGAAAGGAGCTTGGGCAAAGCGACAAAGGGACGGGAGACGTCGATTCGAATGTGCACGGACGAATTTCTTTCTTCGGCCAGCCGCAACTGTCCGTAAACCTTTTCCTCCTCTTCCGACGGTCTCCTCTCAACCATCCCGTCGTGATATCTTTTATCTATCCTTTCGCCTTGCTTTTTTACCTTCCGTTTTCTTCTACTATGCGTCTTCTAGTGCCGGCGGGCTCGATGGATGGCCGCTATTTGTTTTTCGTTACGCGAAATTGCGACCCGGTATTTCTCGAGGGCTCGGCAAACTGCGCCTGCCATCGACCACCGACCGTAAGCGGGACAGTCGCCTTAAAGAACGTGAGTACATATTTATTTTTCGCACGCAGAACGACTGCACGGGCGTGGATACGTAAAGTACACACGACCGAACAGTCGAACGGGTCAAACGGTAACGAACGGGAGAAGAAACATTTATACTCCCTCGACTAGCGATCGCAGAATCTAAGTCCGTCCCCACGAATAGCTGAGTAGCTCGCCCGTGGAATCTTGAAAGAATCGGAAGGTGAACCTCTCCATCCAGCAGGAGACTTTTAATCTTTAATCGAACGAGATGAGTGTCGAATTGCGGCCCACCTCGATATGCGTTTTTCAGCCTTGGTATTTGCGCACGTATTTCCCACTGGTTTCATTTTTTTTTTGTCCAAAGAGGAGGGAAAATTGAGTTGCAGCTGCGGGGGAAGCCGCAAGGATGTGGTTTCTTTCGCGCCGCTGCTCGTGACTTCCGGAGCAAGAAATTCCCTCGCGAGCCGGCTCGTTTGCGAAATAGATGACAGACGGAAAGTCTCTCGATCGTTCTTTTTGCCGAGTCTTCTCGTCTAGAGGGAACAACAGAGGCCGAGGGTGGTAGTGTGGAAGTTCGATGAGTTGTCGTGAGAAGAAACGACAGGCGGGGAAAAAGATTCGCGCCGTTGCGACACTTACGCTCTGCTCTCCGCTCTCCGCGCAAAAGTCAGAGGGTAATAAAAGCGTGAAGAAGAAGAAGAAAAGATCGGGAGAGAGAGAGCGAGAGAGAGAGAGAGAGAGAGAGAGAGAGAGAGAGAGAGAGAGAGAGAGAGAGAGAGCAATGTGATGCGGGGTGCGGGCGACCCGTCGAGACCGTGGCGAGCAGAGCGACGATTCATCCTTCCTTCCTTCCTTCCTTCCTTTCTTCCTTCCGGGCGTAGCGCGTACTCGCGCTGCTAACTCGCTGGACGTCTTCCCGCTTCGCGGACATTTGTTATCGCTGGAGAGACGAGAGCTCGCCGCGTTCGATAGCCACCGCGGAGAGCGACGCGAACTGCGAACGCAGCCGTGACCCGTGACATAGCAGTTACTCTCACGTTCGGGAAATAAAATCATCCGGGTGTTCGGAATCGATCGAACGCGCGTCGTATTTCATCATTATGGATCGTCAGCCCTGACGCGCGCAACTGTCCCGCTGGCGAAAACTTTGATTTATTTTAACGACCCGAAATTCCGATAGAATTCGTTCCGCGGCCGTAGGCGCGGCCGTGGCTGTTAACCGCGCCGCGGACCATGCGAATGCGATCGCGAATGAAAAACGACTTTTTATTTTATCATCGCGCCGCTTTTCGGCAGCGATCATCGCCGATCGACCAGTCCCGGACCGCGGGCAGCCCGGCTCGCTTGCCGGCAACCTGAGGAAACGCGCGCGTCGCGACGCCGACGGTGCGCCGTCCAGTAGCTTTCGCGCGTTGGTAGCTACACGTATGTACATATATATTTATACAAGCTACTATATGTATGCTATCCCGCCTAGAGAGAAGAAAAGTTTCCGTGCACACTTGCCGCGTAATTGGCCGCGGGGAAATTTCCATAGCCGGCGAACGGGTTGCGTTTTATTACGCGTACCGTCTGCCGGTAGATTCTGGCCTCGGAACACAACTGCTTCGGACAACGGGCAGCGCACGCCTGCGCGACTTTCGCGGAACACGGCCCCGGAGAGGTAATCAGCGAAGCGCTTGCAAACCGTCGCGAAATGTTTACCGGTATAACCTGGCGGACTGTAGGCAGGCGGTGTATGCAGGACTCGCGACGCAGATGAGAAATCAAACCGCGAAAGGCTGTGCTACCTAATGGCAAATCGATTCTCATAATCCAGCTGGACGGTCGGTTGGCGCGACGCGACGGCAGTCGTTTAATCCCGCGTGCTCCTTCCTGCAGCAACCGAGTAATTTATCTATCTTCTCCAGCCTGCTCTTTCCACTGGTCCCGTTCTCGATTACGCGAAATCGATCGAACCGAGGAATGAGAGAAATCCCAGGCGAAACAGAGACAGAGAGGATCGTAGCAATTGTCGGGGACTTTTTTTTAAGCGAAAATTCCTTCCCGATAGTACTTTGTATGCAACGATCGCGGCCTCGGCAGCGGCGCCGCGTATCGCGACAGTTTCGCCAGAATGGGTAAAAGTCGGAATACTTTGTTCGTCTCCTGCTTTTACTTTTCTTCTTCTTCTTCTTCTTCTTCTTCTTCTTCTTCTTCTTGTTTGCTTTTCTACGCTACTTCGTCGCGTAAAGTGTCAACGAGACGCATGGAAAGATACGTGTGGACCTATGTTGCTTTAGGTTTCACAGAGCGGATCACTAGTTTCCCGACTTCGTCTTCTCGTGCGTCCTGAAGCGTGTCTCAGACGTTTGCAAGTGATTAGGGACGAATCGATACCACCAAAGTATCGATACTTTTACTCATTGCTTGTATCGAATGAAAGTATCGGTACTTACTCGGTATCGAAACAAAAGTATCGGTACTTACTCGGTATCGAAACAAAAGTATCGGTACTTACTCGGTATCGAAACAAAAGTATCGGTACTTACTCGGTATCGAAACAAAAGTATCGGTACTTACTCGGTATCGAAACAAAAGTATCGGTACTTACTCGGTATCGAAAGAAAAGTATCGATACCTACTTGTATCGAAACAAAAGTATCGATACCTACTTGTATCGAAACAAAAGTATCGATACCTACTTGTATTGAAACAAAAGTATCGATACCTACTTGTATCGAAACAAAAGTATCGATACCTACTTGTATCGAAACGAAAGTATCGATACCTACTTGTATCGAAACACAATGAATACTTTTTCATTCATGTATAGAATCGATGACTTTTTTGTACTGTGCCCCGATTGAAAGAAGTCGGTCGGGGTTCTTCGCTCGCATTGGCTCCCGCCGCCCGTGTCCCGTTTGCTTATTTTGTATTCGTCGACGTTGTCGCGCCAGCCAATAGGGATATACTATTCGGACCCTAGAATTTCTCAACCGACTTTTTTCAATCGGGGCGCAGTACTAAGTAGGGTTGTTGGATAACCCTTCCTTTTTTTCTGCTACCAAGAAGGTATCGCAACCGAAAACAGTGCTGCTAAAAGTACTTGATATCGAGTAACCGTTATCGATATATATATTTCGTTATTAAATATATTTTAAACGATACATCATCCTCTGTATCGTGCATCTGGAGTAGTTGGAACGATATTTTTGGGCTAAGTGTATCTATGTTTGCTTTGATCTTTCACGTGGAATGTCGATACTCGCCCATTCGATACGAGTACTTTTAATCGATACCTACTTGGTATCGCAACCCTAGGTATCGATACTAAAATCACTTGTATCGAAACGAAAGTATCGATACTTTACTTGTATTTACTTGTATCGATTCATCCCTACAACTGATACGGAGAGCCAATCTCGAGAAACGTAGGCTGATGCGTTCTAGAGAGTAGCAACTGTCGCTGACTACGAATTGCAGTGAACAGTGATCCACGCGAAAAGAGGTTTCGCCGTTTAATCAGTAGAGAGCTCTTATCAGTCGTGTTTGGTCATTAATAATACGGGCAAGATTTAACCAAAGCTGAGTCGCGGTCGTCCCGGTTCCGGAAACATTGCCATGCCATTGGAGGCCAGATAGCGGAGTGGAAAGTGTGAAGAGGTGGCGAACGAAGGGCGCACGTAAGAGGGAACTCGAGGAGATGCAGAAGATGCGGGCACATACATGTACGTAAGGAGATAAGTGTCGCAACAGGGAATACCAAGATTACCAAGTCCATTCTTTGGCGTTTCCTTTTTCTTCGCCAGCAGTGCCAGGGCTGTGTTGCGTACGTTGGAGCGCAGCGAAATACTGTTCCATAGTTGAGCCGTATGTAATCTATATCCTCCAGACCCCAGGCTATCCTGGATGGCGTGGATGGCCTGGCGCTGCCTACAGTCCTACCCTCCCGAGTAGGCAGCTGCTATAAATTTCGCGGCTGGAAATCCCTCGATACGTACACGCGGCTCGCGCTTGTCCATTCGTTTGTCCGTTCGCTCGTACATCCGCGGATACAAACTTCGTGTAGTCCTTTCACCCATACGTTCGCCGAACTTTACGCGCCCGACGCGTTGGTGTGATGAACGGGGGAGTAGGTCAGAGCAGTCTTACGTTTTCGTTAGGCCATTTCCCTCGGTTCACGGATCCTTTCTTTGACCAAACAAGCCGCGCTGATACTGATGCGTGTGAACCCACGAATCAGTCGCGGGCGAAGAGAACGGACAAGAGAGAACGAGGAAGTGGAAGAATGTAGTGGGACAGGGCGCGAAGTAGTAAGAACCTCTTATATTATATTATCCGCGGTATATTTCGCCGTGAGGGTTGCAGCTGCTGCTCGTATCGTGGCGTTTGGACACGGGAATACGATGTGCTGCCATGAATTTTCGATGATACAAATTGGATCCCTCTATTGGCTGGGTAACGTACCGCGTTCAATCGAAATTCTTTTCCGCGAAACTTACGAATTCGATGAAAGGAAATAGTATGCATGCACTTCGCTGCCTCTCGCTGCTCTTCTCTCTGGTAGGACGGTGGTCCTTACCTTCTCGCTCTAGCGTCGTTTCTATCGCTCGGAAACTGGAAACTGTGTGACAGTCTTTAAACGATGCTGCGGTGGATCATTCTGAATATGTTGATAGGAGAGACGAGGCCTAATTACATACGCCGTCGCGTTGACTTGCACGGCAGTGCGATGCCGAATGGAAGCGGAGAGTGGACGTGGGGGCGAGAGCAGGGGCGTGATTGCAATCGATCCGGATCATTGAAAGCTCGAAGCGTGTTCGCTAATCTCAGCCGGTGAAGCGAATAATAACGAACGAAACGTTTCGCCGGCTCTCGTATCGATCTGGACCGCCGTTCAAGCTGCGAATGAAACGCGCCATGTCGCTGACGCGTGTCATCATCGATGACCGACAACGCAGTTGAACGAGCTTCTGCTCCTGTGTTTTTCAGGGGACAGTCGATTGGGCGAGAGGCTCGGGATATGATACCGACAATGAGACTCGATCGGAAGACGACGTGGCCTCGCTGGATCGATCGATTAAATTGAGTACGTATTCCTGAGCGACGCGGGCAGTCTACCGAGCGCGATAATTTAATCGGCGGGAATGTGTGCGTGAAATATCAAAATTCGCAGCATTTACATTGTTTACATATCGTATGATGGACAGATAACCATTCATCGTACACCGTTGCGTTCTCGATGCGTAATAAACGAGACAGGCTTCTACGGTAAGTTCAATAATGAGTTGTCGCAATTTATCGCGAAACGAATAAATACGCTGGCGCTCGTTCCCTTTAGGCAAATCACGAGCACGAACGGGAACAAACCAGGCGGACGGCGGAATCTTCATAAGCCAACGAAGCCAGACCCGATAACGGAGATAACCGATTATTCCGATTATTATCGGGATATACGTGACGTGGAAATGTACAGGCGCGCGGGGGCTTAGCTGGTGGCGGCCACGGCGCAGCGGGACGGCGCGATGTGCCGTGCCGTTGGTCGAAATCGAGGACTGAAAGCGGAGCAAACAAAACTCACGATCGTATCGAAAAATTGCGGGTTCATTCGTCTTTGCCGAACCACCGTTTCTATATCTCCTCTGTTTCTCTCAGACCCTTTCTCCCGTTACGTTCGATTGCCCGTCGAGTGGAAAGTTGAACGTTAGACTGGTAGACGTTAGGCGGGGATCTTTGACGACGTAGCGTACTCTAATCGACCATTTCGGCAACCCGTAGACGACGTAGACGGCGTAGACGTTGTCGATCACACTGGTTACCGTGCAAACACACTCGAATCGTAGCCGTTACCATAACGGCCCCGAGTATACCTGCTGGCTGTACACCGGCTCGCGGGTAGATATAGAGATACAGATAGAGTGTAGGGGGTGCACGACGAAGGGGTGTAAACGTTCGTGCGTCCTTCCCTCTTTCCCTGGCTGGTCCCTTGGTTCTCTCTCTTTCTCTCTCTCGTTTCCTACCGCCCGCGTCCGCGTCCCCTTGGCGAAAGGGAGCGAGGGAGTACCAGAGAGGAGTGGAGAGGAGAGGAGAGGAGAGGTGCACTCGCACAGGTGTCGAGGGAGCCGTGCAGGGTTATAGGTATGGCCAGGTCGAGCCGTTGGTCTTGCTTAATCTGATTACAAGCGGACCGGGTGGAGATCGATATTTTCGCGTGAGTTTTCCAGGCAATCGGCCGCGAGATAGCGCGGCTCGGCATATTTTATACGCGTTCAGGCTGGTCGACCCCATTTACCACTCTGTCCGTTGGTCTGTCCCTAGGTCCCTTCGTTCGTTCGTTCGTTCGCCCGCTAACTCTCTGTCTCGCGCGCGCGTTTTATCAACCGTCCACGATGGATTTTATTTTTCCAGGCGTTGTTGCGAACGACTTGGCGCTGGCGCTAGCAAGCGCACGATTATTCGCTGGATCCTTCAATTATGTATGTAGGTGGGTATAGATTTTTTTGCACCTTCAAGTCGGTATAAATCCATCAGTTGGAAGATATCTACGACGGATTAGATGGCGGGTCGAGAGCCGAATACACCAGCTATGCTGATTTTACGAGCAAGTAACTATTCCTGTATTTCTACGGAATGGATCAGAGCGTATGCATAATTGAAAGTAAGGTCCCCAATAGAGAACCGAAATGAAACGTTCACACGTTCGCGATCTGCTTTTCCTTGCTATGCGACGACATGGGCGACAGACTCAGGTCGAGATGCGAATCATCTTTTCTTCGCTCCGTTCGTTCTTGCCTGCTGCGAAGGATTTCGAGTGCTCGCGCTCGCGCTGGCGCTCCGGCCGAGACGCGCCGGGTGATAGATGGGTACGCGTCGACCGGTGGACGTCGACGTTGCTGAAGTTTACGACCACACGAAATATGTCTCTCATCATGTAGGTAGGCACATGCGGTGGCGGACGAAAAAATGTTTACAACTTTTAAAATCGCATAACTTTTTAAAATTGGTCAAAACGATATGAGTTTTTTTTTTAGAAGCTGGAAGGATTAGTTTGCTAAGCGACGTGTTTCGTTCTTTTGAAAAAAAATGCAATTGGTTGGAATAGTAAAAAAATATAGTAAGGGCTGTTTTTTAAACTTCTTTTTTCGCGATGTGTTACGATTGCTACGAACAAACAGTGAATATGAACAGAAATCAAATAAAACGTTACAATGAATGTTAGTTAATTCCGTTTGATCTCACGTCATCTATCTTGTTTCAATATCAGAATTCTTAATTCAGTCATTGATTTTTCTACTTCATTTAAAACTACACACGAACAGAGTGCATAAAATCTCACAGCTCACAGTCCACACCTCGTAACACCTCGCACTTCCCAATTTGTAGTTTATAATTTATACTACAGCTTTCATAATTAGCTCATTATAATGTATATACATGTAACGTACACTTCACAGTCCACGCCTCATAGTTCATAACTCATACATTATTCAATATGTTTCACACTTTATCGAACATAATCACACTTTATCAAATATGAACTACACTTCATCGAATATAATTCACACTTCATCGAATGTAATTCACACATCGTCGTTTAGAATTCACGCTTCATCGAATATAAATTACACTTCGCCGAATATAATTCACACTTCGCCAAATATTATTCACACTTCGTTGTTTAGAATTCACACTTCATCGAATATAATTCACACCCCATTGAATATAATTCACACTTCGCCGAATATAAATCACACTTCATCGAATATTCATAAATTATACTACACACTTCATACTTTACCTACCACACTTCATACTTACACTTCACACTTCATGATTCAGAACTACTTACTTGCCTTGCGATCGTGCACAATGTGGTAAGTATTCAGGTAAGCTATTTGAACGCCCCGCGAAAACGCAACAAAGTTGCAAACATGAAAATTTTCCCAACAATGTTGCAAATAAAATTTCGCTGTTCAAGAAATAAAATCCCGGTTTGCAACTTTGTTTCGTTTCCACGAGAAGGAAAATTTCGGTTTGCAACTTTGTTTCGTTCCCCAAGAAGGAAAATTCACCCTTTATGATTCAGAACTACTTACCTGCCTTGCGATCGTGTACAATGTGGTAAGTATTCAGGTAAGCTTATTGAACACCCCGCGAAAAGGCAACAAAGTTGCAAACATAAAAATTTTCCCAACAATGTTGCAAATAAAATTGCGCTGTTCGTGAAATAAAATCCGGTTTTGCAACTTTGTCTCATTTCCACAAGAAGGAAAATCCCGGTTCGCATCTTTGTTTCGTTTCCCCAAGAAGGAAAATTTCGGTTTGCAACTTTGTTGCAGGTGCAGTGCGAAAACGCAACAAAGTTGCAAACATAAAAATTTTCCCAACAATGTTGCAAATAAAATTTCGCTGTTCGAGAAATAAAATCCCGGTTTGCAACTTTGTTTCGTTTCCCTAAGAAGGAAAATTTCGGTTTGCAACTTTGTTACAGGTGCAGCGCGAAAACGCAACAAAGTTGCAAACATAAAAATTTTTCCAACAATGTTGCAAATCAAGTTTCGCTGTTCGAGAAATAAAATCCCGGTTTGCAACTTTGTTTCGTTTCCACGAGAAGGAAAATTTCGGTTTGCAACTTTGTTTCGTTTCCCCAAGAAGGAAAATTTCGGTTTGCAACTTTGTTGCAGGTGCAGCGCGAAAATCTGCCTCTCTTGCAGGTGCAAGAATCGTGCAATGGAATTCTGAACAAGGGGTTTCTGAGTTGCTGCACCTGCAAGAGAAGTAGATTTTCACGCTGCAGCTGCAAGAGAAGGTTTTTTTACTGGTTGTCTTTTTTTAACTTCAAGTAAAACCCAGTTTTTGGTTTACAACTATGTCCCACGTGGTGGTGGGCGCAGAATCAGAATTTTCGACGTTGTGCGAATTCGTATGGTGCTTATAATCGATTCGGAGCATTGTTCATGGGGAAACGATGTGGGAACGGTGTGGAAATAGTGGGAGGTCAATGAGAACAAGATACATTTCAAGATATATCAAACTTTATTTAAACCAATTATGTTGTAACACTTTTTACATTGTATTTATACAAAGCATTGAATAAACCACATATCTAACAGGCCACAGTGTTGAACATTTTTTTTCCCGACCACTGTCCATCCGCATTGCCAGCAATTGGCTGCATGTCTAATCCCAGTAGTCCTTGCAATGCTCTGAAAAGTTGTTTTTGAGAAGCCAGAAGGATTAGTTTGTTAAGTGTCGTGTTTCGTCGTTTTGAAAAAAATGCAATTGGTTGGATTAGCAAAAAAAAATAGTAAAGATCGTTTTTCAACTTTCTTTCTACGCCTGTATTAAAAATTCAAAACACCCGTTTGTGGATTAAACTAATCTGTATACAAGCCTATATTTTCATCAAAATCAGTTAACGTTGCTCTGAGCTATAAACGCTTTTAAGATCGCAGAATAAGGTCAAAAATCGCGAAATTCCCGAAATCAGCTCCTCACAAAAAAAATTTAAAAAACGACATTTACTATTTTTTGCTATTTCAACCAATTGCATTTTCTTCAAAACGACGAAACCCGTCACTTAGCAAACTAATCCTTCTAGCCTATAAAAGCAAACTCATGTCGTTTGTACCAATTCTAAAACAGTTATGCGACTTTAAAAGTTGTAAACCTTCTTTCGTCCGCGACTGTACATGCATATGTACGCGATCTCTACTATCTCTTATTCGCACTTTCGCACTCTTTTATCCTCCACGAGTATGTATCTTTACCTCCATTGCACTCTACTCGTGATCGTTGATCGTGTCCGAGTTAAGCATCCATTATTCTCTGCAGTGCCACTGCGCGTCTATTCGCTACTCCAAGTTTATACTTCGCGTGCACATATCTACCTGAACATTCGGTCAGCCGAATGGCAAATTTATCGGTTTTATTTGAACGTTGGTTCTACCGTTGCTCCCTATTTAATATGTAGATTTTCCCGTAGTTTTCCGTGGGCGAATCTTTATCGACGATTCATGTATGTACGCAGGTATGTACATAGGTAGCTACGTACGCTTGAACGAGATGGATGGCGCGTTCGCGAGCTTCTTCGTAGATGGCTGCTTTTCTAACTGTCCAGACGCGGAGACGTTTCCGCCAACGTGACTGAGGTGGGAGGAGGAGGAATAAATTTCAAGTAACGACGTTGTTGCAGTTGTTCCGGTCATTGCAGCTGTTTCTTCGCTTTCCCCGGCGATCAGGATCGCAACGCGAACATCTCGAAGCGGCGCGGCGGGGGCGCGGCCCGTACGAACTTCCTCACCTTCTCACCTTCGTGCGCGGATATCGAGCTGGCGGCAAACGGACTCTTAATCAGATTAAGCCTATCGATTTTTCCCTCTCTCTATTTCGAAACCGTCCAACGATTCTCCTCACGACTTTCCACACTCATTGTTCTCCCCGCGTCACCTGCTCGACGGGGCTGCGCCCGTATAAGAACTCAACCGAGCAGGGAAGCGACCGTCGCGTCGCGCCGCCGATCTCTTCTTCCCTTAATTTCCGTTAACCAGCGATTTATGCACCGTAGCTCAGCGGTAATCGCTTCGACGCGATTCAATTAACGGGTGGGTCGCCTATGCCTCTCTCGCGCCAGGAAACAAAGGGTGCCGCGCGATTGGTCGTCGTTGAATCCTCCGCTATTGGACGGCATCCAAGGCGAGAATGCTTTATTCGCAAAGAATTCTCCTAGAATCGGCTCGCCGACGATTTGCCTGGAGTAATGACGAAAATATGGAATATGAGTTCAGTCTACTCAGCTTTTAAGCGTGCCATCTGACGTATCGAGGCGGCGAAGCCTCGCCTTCGCTATTTAAGGACGATCGGGGGGGATGAAACGACGAGTGCAGTCCAAAAGCAACATTTAATTTAGCTGAATCATTAGATTTCTCCGTTTCTGACTGCGACGGCGGTTTGTTATCCCACTTGTTCCCTCTCATTGCATTTTTTTTCGCCACGCTTTACGGCACGCTACTTCTCCGAGTACTCTTGAGACTCTGCCGCTAACAAAGTGTTCTTCGCCCACGTTCGCTCCCTTCCACCCCTTCCCTGTGTTTCTCTCGCTCCCTTCTGCTTCCTTTTCTGTTGACCGGTTTTATTCTCGGAACTTTGACGTGCGGAAGTTTCGCGACGCTTTCCATTTGTCTCGCGCCGGCTAGCGGGCGAGCTCACGTTGCACCCCCATGCTGCATAGGTGCTGGAGACTCGGCTGTCAACGATTTATAAATGCAACTTTCGAATTTTGTACCGATTGGAACACGCGGCAGGCAGAGCGCAGATGTCGCAGTGGGAAATTGTCGCGAGACCGACTTGTTTCTCGGCTTCGAAGGATCAGGGGGCTGTGCGCGTTCCTAGCCACCGTTGCGTCGCTCCGCGCCGAGCTCGAGACGCACCACTCGCCGACGTTGGGTTTATTCGTATCCCCGGGGGCACGGCTAATGCTCGACTAATTGCCAGAATGCAAATAAATATTCCCGGAACGGTCGTGATCCAGATACCTCCGGGGGGTACATCTATGAGGATATACGGCGTTCGGACATGCATCGCTACTTCATTGCACGGCTTTGGTGGCAATGGGGCTGGTGTTGGCATTTCCGCTCCCTCCTCGCTTTTATCCCGACGCCCCGGCGACGCGGCGACTCTGCCCTTTCTGCTTTTCTCCACGCGCTCCTACCAACTTCAGAGAGAACATCTGTTCTGCAACGGCGAAATGCCAAGGGCAGCTTTTCTTTGGTGGGGGTGAGAAGCGGGAAGGAACGTCTCGCAAGGATTCGCGGTGTGGGAGGTATCGGGGAGTCGAGAATCGGCGTGAAAGTAGAAGGAAGGAGAGCAAAAGAAAGGGACCGACAAGGTGCTGTGCGTCGTGTGATCGACGCTCTGACGGTCGCGGCGGTTCCTCGATCCCTTCCGCGCTCCGACGGTCGCATTCACTCGACGAGCAAATCGCGCGACTGTCAATAGCAGAATAATTGAAAGAACCGCTCTTAATTAGTATCCGGCCGGGAGTCTCGCGCTCGACTGGCGTCGTTCGGGCTTATTTCGACCGACGCGACGAAAAGGGACCTCGAGGCCGGAGGAATGTTAACGCTGCGCGAGCGCTTTTCAGCGGAGGAACAGATACAGAGATCCGACGAAAGGAGACAGAGCGGCAGGGAGAGGAGAGCGGTGGAAAGGCGGAAAGAACAGAGACGGAAAGGCTGGTATTTCGTAGTTGGCGCGAGGTGCGCAGGACGAACGTGCCGGGAATTCGAGACGTTCGACTCGCGGCTACCCGCGCTCAACTTCCTTCTCTCCAACGAGTCCTCCCATCTCCGCTTGCCGTTTCCCGCCCTGTCTGCGCTCTGTCAACCTTCTCCTTAATCGCGTTAACGAACCTCCGCCACGGTTGGATACCGCGTTCGGACCGACGCGAAGCTTCTTTTCCCGCTAAAAGAACCCGCGTGTCTCCGTTTCTCTCTGCTTGGCCGAGTAGAGTCAAAGCAGGCGAATGCGCCGTGATCGAACGCTGCCTTAGGTTCGATCTCTGGCAGAGGATCGTTAAACACGTGAACGCTACGTTAAGGATATGTACATACGTACCTCGTTAAGTGTTGTACGCGATTCGAGCGTTGCCGCGAGGGCGGGCGCTTTCCCGTAGGTAGACCATCGCGAAGGCACGGGCCAGAGATCCACGTTCCACGTTGGAAAACATGTAGGTAGGTACTGCGTCCGCCTCGCTTCGACTCGCCTAACGACGTTCGACAGCCACGTTACCCGTTTCGACGTCTTTCAAAAGCCGTTCGTTCGCCAAATTGTGCTCGTTCATGGTAATAGCAGTTGGAGGAACGAGCCGAGCGTACATAACCGAATACTCGATAGTCCGTTAATTGCTGCTCTCCCTCTGTCCTCTCTTCTTTCGTTCCACTGAAAAGGCTTCCCCGTAAATGTTTAAGAACCGATATGTGGGTACGCGCGCATCGCGTGTCAAGCGTTACGCAGCGAAGCCGCGCAAACCCCGTCATCCTATCCGTGGCTGGGTGATCGTCAAACTTCAAGCCCGGTTAATTGCCGGCTACGTAGGTGTCGGTTCGATTATTATTAGTGCCGTGTAAACGAGAGGTCGTCGGTTTATTCGCGCTGTTCTTGAATCGATCGACTCCAGGGAACAGTGGTGGCAATGGAGATTGAGATGACGGCAGTGGCGACCGCGTTCGCGTCCGCATCCGCGCCAGCGTCCATCCGTTTCCAGCCGAACTGTGCCGAGCCCAGCCCAGCCCAACCCAGCCCGAACAAGTCGTAATTAAGACTGTGCCGGTCCCCCATCGACTGTTATCGATTAATACTATTCCGAGTGGGCCGTCGGATAGTAATCGATTGGTATTTTCGTGTGATTTCGCGGCGGGCGGGGTATGTGGGTAATTGCGACCTTTCGCATCTGCACGTAGGTAGATACGCGTTCGTGTCGGAGCTCGTAATTCAAGGTGCTTAGAATTCGCGGCTCTGTTTTCGGCTAATTCGAGGTCGTTCTTTACGTCATTCGTCGCGTATAGCTACGTGTTAGCGAGCATCGCGTGCTTCGGACAGCCTTCGACGTGCAACGTGCAAGGTGGATGGAAAGAAGAATAGAACTGCGCGATCCGGACTGCTTGCAATTTGCAATGCGCTTCGACGAATACGATACTTTCTATCCGTCCGCGTTTCTCGTCCTCCGATATATTTTCCGAGTATGCGTCGCAGCGCGATATGCACGATGTCGTCCGTAAATTAGTCAAGTCTCGGCGTTTGCTAGATTTCTCGTCGAATCGGCAAGGGAGAGCGGCGAGTTCTTTGCAAACACGGTTTTCCTGCTGGAAAATTTTGTGGGAAAAGATTGGATGCACGTTAAGAGGATCGAACCGACCTAGCAACTTTTTCTTCGTACTTTTCTCGAAAATCTAAGTTAAATTTCTAAAACACGTAGATATTAATAATATATTTGAAAAAATGTATGGACTGAATTAAAATTGAAATAACAGAATAAAATGGGAAAAACACAAAAACTGAGAAAAAGTTAAATTTTAGTGTTTTCACACAATTGTCTCTAGCTTCGGTGTTTATCCATAGATTTTCTTCAGTGGCACCTTGTTTTCTTCGTAAAAGTGCAGACTCAACGTAAGAAATGAGAAACTGGACCCATTTTTGCAATTTCGATTTTTCCCAGATGATTAAATGAATTGTCGATTTCAATTTCGGTCGAGAAAATGACTTTTTTCACATATTTCACGATTTCACCCGAACTACTGAACCGATTTGAATTTTTTTTAGGTAGATTTATTGGTAATTCAATTATCTTTAATTTGATATAATTTTGGACCAAATCGGTCCTTCGCAACACGAGATATTCACAATTAAATGGAATCACCTTTTTGACAAACAGGTAAAATGTTCACCCGTCGATATCTCGAAAACGTATTCATAGAAATTTTTTAGACCTTATTTTCGGAATCAGCGAGCCATTTTACGTAAAAAAAAATACTGGCTCCTGCTGCACAATCTTTTTTATTTTATAAACTATTATTATTTCCAGTCATTTTTATGTTATCTAGTAAAATATTTTTTCTGACGTGTATAATATCAATTTTTGTTATATTTTATCTGTAATAGTTATACCGAAAACATATATTCATAGTATTTTTACATAAACGTATACTTTTTAAATCATAAAAGTAAAGATTCTGTACGTTCACACGATGTTCAAGTGGGTATTCCGTTTTACCCTACCACTTGAGCAAGACGAAGATTTGAATACCTCCGGTAAATCTCATTTTCCTTCGTTGCCAAATATTTTCCCTAACAAAATCTTTGATTCTCTTATAGTCTAAGGTCCGCTTACGGCTCCTGTCGAAGTCCCGCGTCCTTTTTTCCTCCCGATTTTACGTTATCACTCCCCAAAGTTAAGCGTTCCATTTTACATTTACGTTTTCCATTTACTGCGTGTCTGTTCAATGCTCACCCCGACCGCCCGGACGCGACGCGCGACGCACAGGCGAGCAAGCACAGAAACCAAGACCCCCGTTCCTACGACAGATCGATTTGGAACCGCGCTGCATCGAGATGGACCTTGAGATTGCGGTTTATTTTATGCCAAGGCTGCGGGGCACGATCCTGCAGGGACATTGCGCGAAGTCACGAATGGCGTAATTGAAAATCAATATTTGCGCTTGCTTTGTCCCGCGTCTGTATGCACCGAATACGCCTCGTGAATGCTCCTTTACACGATCGAGATCTTCCATGCGAGCTCGACACCGTCCTTTCGTTGCAGGAACGGTCGAGCTACCGAAACCGCCGACGAGCCGCGTTGGTTGTTTCGCGCCCAAGTCCAAACGCAGTCGACGTTGAAACGTTGAAAGATTGCGACGCTCCAAGCTGCGGGAGGACGGAGAGACACGCTTATCGCGAAAAGGGCGAGCAGAAATGAAGAGGCGAAACATCACTCGACATGGCCGATGCAATCTCTGCTCTTTGTCGCCATCGATTCGAAAGAAAAATCAAGTGTCTCTCTTTTCGTTTCGCCGGGGATACTCGACAGTAGAGGCGAGTCTGCTTCGCTCTAACTTTGGACGCGTATCTTCCCGCTCGCTCGGAAGCTGCGCAACGATCTCGCACGTCCAGCTCCCGCTGCTTTGCAGGCTGCAGGTATCTATGTCCCTACCCGCGGGTAATTTTACTCGCGCAGCGAACGGGTACGTACGATCGATCTGTTCGACATTTCGTGTGCAGCAGGTGCGCCAATAGCATTTTATAATTCAGGATGCACCGAGAGAGACGTAAGAAATTACCAAGGACGGTGAGGGATGGCCACGGCGCCGCGGGCCTCGCGTGTACCGCGCGATTGAAACTTTTAAGGATATCGATGATTTTCGTCTATCCTGCTGCAAAGATTCATAGCCGGCAGGACTCGCAGCCAAGCATCCGGCTCTTGGTTCGCTCTCTCGGTTTACGAACCGTCGATCTCGGGATAAATGACTGGCAGATAAACGTGCGTGCGCGGGTCCCGTGGCTTGCTCAGTGCTCGCGCGTTTCAACGACCGACAGGCTGCTGGATGGGACTTCTGTAGAGGGTTATAGGAAAACGTTCGCCAGGAGAAAATAGGTAATCGAGTGTCCTGCGATTGGAGAAGATGGACAAAGCGCGCGGGTGATATCTGAATGCGGAGACGCGAGAGCGGAACAAAGGGAAGCAGAGGGAAGATGCCACTCACTCCTACACCGGAGAAGTTAATTAAGGGAGCGGCGCGGGACCACCGACGACGGAATATCGATCAACTCGAAATTCAATTTCAAATTTTCAATTTAATTTCGATAGAAGAGAAGACTTTATTAGGCCGCCGCTTTTTACGGTCTCGAGATTCGCGATTATAATAATTTTAATAAAGCTCCAGAGCCTTATTAAAGGCAAGCGTACATACATACCTCTTCCGAATCGATCTCGTTGACCAGATGACCGAGCTTCCCTTGGATCCCGAGATGGCGGTTCGTTCTCCTTGGTTTCTTCTTCCTCAACGAAGAGGTTCGAAAGGTTCGACACCAAAGGAACGGGCCTTAAAGGGCACAGCTCTCCGGTTACGGGACCTTATCGATCCCGTCGGTTTTGGACCGTTCAAGGAGCCGCGATTACGCGGGCAACGGTCTTTTCCGACCGCGGTCTACCTACCTACGTAACGGTGAAACAAGTGCCGATACATATTCAACGGATGGCCGGCCAGGCTGTCTGGTTTGGTACTTTGGTAGGAGCCATTAGCATCGATCGCCTTCCGGGACTCGCGTCGCTCCGCGTCGACCAGTCGTTTATCGTCTCGAGAATTTCCCTGAAACCCGGTTAAGGGGCGCCCCTTGGACGAACCCCGACCCGTATTGTCCCTTAGCACGAACGACCATTAATTCTTTCTCGACCACTGCAAGATGCGGCGGGCTGACGAGCCGACAAGTCCAACCGGATCCGTCTCTCCTCCTTTTCTGTAATCGGAAGCCGATCGGGGAACCGGTATCTTGCAACAGGATCGGTATACCGAGCGTGCACACCCGCGCATAACACCGGCCTTTGTCGACTAAACGAAACGAAACCGAACGAAATTAAACGAAACGAAAGGAGAGAAAAGGAAAGGAATGCCGGGCCGAGCTCCTAGGAGCATATCGAAGGATCGGTTGTAACGAAATACGATTTATTTACTAAGTATGCGAAATATATACATTAGGCCATACACACAAGTACGTAATCCTTCCGATTCGGGGTCGGGGTAAAGACGACAGGCGTTCGCGTTATTTTTTCTCTCTTTCTCCAAAGGTCCGACAACGACTACGACGACAACCACGATTAGCGGGAAGAAGCAGCCGAAGAGAATTCCCTCCTCGGCGTTGGTATGTATCGGGATATCGGAAGAAGAGTGTAGTCGCATCCTAATACTCCACCGGTCGATGTCTATGCTACGGAAAGCGCGGTAAGTTTCGTCTCGGCGCGGTCTTTCGGCCCCTCTAACGCTAACAGTGGAAGAGACAGGTGGACGTGGATACGGCTGGTATACGCACGTGTCGCTGCTATGTACAAAGTATACAGACCCGAAGGCTCCTCGGCGGATCGGCGAGAATAGGCGAAATGGGCGAGCCGGTGTGGATTCGGAAGCGTGTTCGGTTGGTCGATCGGTCGCGCGATCACGCGACTGCGAGCTACTAGCCTACTACATATGTATGCAATGTACTTATATAGTGGCGCGAGAAAGTGGAGCGCGTCGTTTTGGAGGTACATACAAGTACGGGGAGTGAAAGCTTCGAAGCCGTATCGTATATTTAGGGTATTACGTGGGTATCGTTGCGTGCTACGCGAGTGCGAGTATAATGCAAGAAGCACAGACATGGCGGCGATGGAACAGCGAGACGGTTCGCCCGCGGCCCTTGCCGCGACCGATTTACCAGACGAAGACCACGTCGACGGGTCGGGACCTCCGAAGAACGATCGCCGATCACGGTTTCGCGGAACAAGTCGCGAGCATCGACTAACGAGAGAGAGACCGGCTACGAACGTAGTTCGGCTGCGACAGATATTTACGCTAGCCGTAGACGTCGAATTTTACAAGTTAATCGGCTCAAAGGCTGATAAATCGTGCTTTCGAGTCGCGTGCCGTGAAACGGGACGATAATCCGCGTCCACCCAGCACCGCGCGTGTCCGCCTGCCTGCGCCCATCGATCGCGCGCTTGTATCGCCCTTACTCGTGCTCGCATTGCAACGCGGCCGTTGCAATTTCCAAGCGCGAATTCCATCGCGATGTGTTCCGCGCGCCGTGTTCAATGCCCGGTGTTCCATGTTCGGGCCAGCTGGAAATCCTGCCGTCGATCGAAACGCGCGTCTCACGTTCGCGTTTATCGTTTCCTCGCCCTCGCCCGCTCCCCCGCCCCCAGACCTGCTGCCCGCGCCAAGGATCACGCGGCCACCGCGAGCCATAGGTCAGCGAGGAGCGAGTCTAGGGTCCGGGTTCGCTCCGATTTCACGGTGCGTCCCGCGAGCTAATCGTCTTTCGTACCGAGGCGTCTCCGCCGCGACGCGACGCCTTCCCCTCGCCTCTTTCCGCGCGTCCTCTTGTTCCTCTGCCTGTCCTTTCGCTCCGTTCGCCCTCCCATCGCGTCCAGTGCCAGCGCGATCATGACGGAAAGAGTCGAGTCGACAGGCCGTGGTCGGCGATGCTTCGCCCCTCGGACTGCTTAAACGGGCGGCAGTAGTCGCAGCAGCAACGCGCTCGCCATCATCAGACACACGCAGGGCGTCGCGAGGCTCGCGTCGCCCTCCACTGAAACATCCACGAAAATGCTAGGTTTTTTTTATGGCCGTTCTATCGACGCTTCGCGAGCAACAATCGCGATGAAGGTTCTAATCAACCGAAGGGTTTTCTCGCTTTGGTAATTTTCTCTTCACGAATGTCGACGGTGAGGAAGCTATAGGGTAAGTCTGGGTAATATGCCACCGCAGGTAATATGCCACCTTCTCCGTAACTTTTTAAATCATACACAGGTGCCGTTACATTTCCACTAATTTCGTTCAATTTAGTGTCACTGCTAAGACGACAATAGATTTTGGCTTTTACCTTCTTTTATTTTCAGATAATCCTGATAAGTTATAAAAGTATCGTCTTGTTCTAATTTCACACTGTAACTAGAATGCAAATTATACATTTGTGTGAACAGTTCTACAAAAAATCAATGGATTATGATAAAGTATACTAACAAACGAATTTTATAACCTCTCGCACATCCGTTAAAACTATGTATTTTGTGGAGAAATTTTCAATCCTTCTTTTTATGGCCGTGTGGAGTAATATGCCACATGTTTGTCGGTACAATATGCCACAAAGTCATATCTTTATAACTCTTTCTATTTAATGCCATCGAGTTGTTTTTTTTTCGTATTAGAACCATGCCTAAGAAGTGTTTACGAACTTCAAGCCGCGCTGCTTGGTCAGAAAGTTTAAAGGAAGCCATTCGAAGGGTGAAGGAAGCTCGTACTATAATACATAGAACAAATTTTGAGAATGTAGATATTTCTTATGACGATTCGACTGATGCAGAAAATGACAACCAGTGTGCAATAAGTGGACTATATTATTACGATAAAAAAGGACCTAAATGTGCCTGGGTAAAAACTACTCGTTGCAAAAAGTGGGTCCATGAAGACTGCGTAGAGATTGGGGACTGTTTAGTTTCTAAGAAATAGCTATTTTTTAAAATACATTTTACGTTTCATTGAGTTCAAATATTTGTTTTTAGTTACTAATAGCTCGAATAGTTTAAAATATTGTTGATTCTCAAAAATTTGAGTGATTAGTTCGCATTTCATAGCTCTTGGCATATTACCTCAGAGGTTGTGATATATTTACCCACCACTTGGGTTATTACCACATTTGCCACTTTCGAGGACTTTTGTATTTGCACGTTTCTCATTGAACTCTAAAGGTTACATACCTCTACTTATTATACAACGCACAGAATTAGTTCGACTTTCATATGGTTTTATCTTTCTTCCCGTATCTACTTATACTTGCGAAATATCGCATTTCAAAGTTAACCGTGGCATATTACCCCGAGTTACCCTATACTCGCTTCTGAATCATGAATGGGCACCGCGAGAGCCGTCGACTTTTGGCGAGTTGGCGAACAATCGGCAGGATCTTAAGAGAAACTGAAGGCCGAAAGTCAAAGGCTAGTTGGATAGAAAGTTTCAGCCTACGAGAGTCGACTGGCGGGCTTTCCGGAGCAACCCGTTGGACGAGGGAGCCGGTGGAAGAGGCGCGGCACTCGGGTAAACGCGGAAGACGCGGCGGCGTACCTAGGGCGCTTCCAAGAACGATTTCGACTAACGAGAAAATCGAGGATCGTTAAGAGCAATTTCGCCGAGACGTTCGGCGTCCTTTCTTCCCCCCCTTTCTTCTTTCCTCCCTTCACCACCCCCCAGCCGTTCGCTCTCTTTCCACCGAGTCTCTCTCGAGCTCACCTCTATCCATCGCACCGGGCGCGTTTGCGCGACTCGTTGGTCGTTGTTCTAACTTGGTTGTCGAGGCTGCTCGCGAATGCGAAAGAAACGTCGCGGTCGGCGATCATGGGGGGGAAGCAAAAGGTACGCGAGAGTAAATTATTGTTTTAATTTCGGTGGCTCGCGTCGTCTCGAGGGAGGCTGCTGCTCGGGCCGAGTCTGCGGCCGACAAAGGCGATACCTACCCGACCTGTTCCATGGACAACGCTGATCGTAAAGCATCCTTAATTCGTCGGAGCGCGCGAGCGATGCTTAATTTCCTGCAAAAGTGACTCCTCGCTTTCTCTCGCTCGCTCCGCGTCTCTTACGCTCGGAAATAACGAGGTAATCGTTTCTCGTGCCAGCAGCCTCGCGTTAATTAACGCGTCCGTCGTTTTAACGCTTTTAACCCGTCCCCCACGGTCGGGGCCCCACGTCCTCACGCCTCCGCTTCCCCTCTCCCCGCCTATCCTCCGTGTCTGAACGGGGAAAGAGAGAGAGAGAGAGAGAGAAAGAGAGCGAGGAATCGATGGATGGAAAACGGCAGAGGGATGGAACGATGGGGAAAGACGCAAAGCGCGACAACAGACTTACCGAAAACTTCTGTGGTGCGCGTCTCGACGAGCGGCGTGTCCGAGTTTGAATCCAATTCCACTATCGCCTCGCATCTTCGACAAAATTTATAGAGACGCATTAATCGTGGCGAGCTGGGCGGATCGGTGGTGAAGATGGCGGCGGTGGTGGTGGCTGACGGGGAGGTGATTGTCCTGGGCGAAATTACCTGACGTTTATTTTGTCGCCGGCGATGTGATCCGGTTGCAACTGGAGTCGTAAACTGGATATCACCGAGTAGAGTCCGTTCTGCTTGAATTCCGCTTCCGAGTCGGGCTCCACCTAAAACGGACCAGGGACGGAACGTGTTCTCCGAGTTCTATCGAGATCGTAGAAGCGATCGCGGGAGGCGAAGGTGGGTGGTAGCTGCTGCGGCCAGGGAAGCGCGCTCGGTGTAGTTTAACGTTACGCGCTCGCTCAACCGCGGCAAACTTCCGACCGTCTTTCCTGCCCGGAGCGAGCCGAGACGAGTTCCGGATTATCATGACCGCGTATGGAAATTGCCCGGGAATATTTCCCGTGTCGAATCGCTGGAGAAAGAAGCCGCGCCGCGCCAAGGCCACCGAGAAGGATGCGACGCGAGTCGCTGCAACGCCAACAGAATGGTTGAACCTCTAACGTTCAACCTAACGTGGACGGAGACCTTTCGAAACAGTCGCGCCACCGAGATTTGCCTTTGCACGCAACTGTTCCTAAACCGTGGAATGCGCGCTCTAGTGACTCGCGGGCAAATTTCTGTCGTTCTCGTTTCGTCTCGCGATAGCTCCAATTGCGAACAAAATCGTCTTCCGCGGGGAGGCGAGAAGCTGGCTCGGACGAGACAAACGAGTCTGGAGATTAAATCATTTTTATACCGTGCTTCACTGGACCCGAGGAGATCGTCGCGTCCGTAGCCCTATTCTTCTACTTTCCTGTCCGCTTCTCGAACTCTCGCTATTTCTTAAAAGCGTTAAGAGCCAGCGAGATAATCGCGGCGACGATCGATTCGCGAGGGCAGAGGCTAGAGTCGTCGAGGGGTTTCGTTTACTTGCACAACGTCCTGTCGCGTCGTGTAATTGGAGGAGAATACAAGATTAAGCAACCGGTGCTAGGCGCTCCCCTCGATCATCGTGGAGAAAATTTTTCGATGGCCGCCCACTGTTAACGAGCACCTCGAAGCAACACTTATTACTCGCGCAAAGTGTCGCACTTTGTAATAAACTCGCGCGACTGCTAATGGACATCGCCGGGGACACTGGCAAGTTTTCCATGTGGCAAGAGGTAGGCGCATGCAAGAGCGAGACATCGAACGGATAAGAGAAAATTTTTCGAGCCGTTCGATTCGCTACGAACTGCGAAGCCCTAAAGCAGCACAGACGTTCACAAGCCAGAATACACGCGCTGCTGTGTGCGAGCGCGCTCTCGCTCACTCGCGAGTACCCTAACTGCACCTACTTTGCGGATTATATTTAAATCCATAGAGGGATAATAGGTTAGCCGACGATGAAAAAAAAAACTGAATTTGTCCGATGGACAGCGGGCCTCGCGCCAAAGCGGCGTAAATCGCGAGAAATACCCTGAAATTTTTACCGGTAATTCGATAAATTATGTATAGCAATGTAGCGCATATATGCATTCGTTAATTCCGTCGATATCTACTCTGGTATCAGTGAAAAAAAAACTTCGATTAATAATAGAGACGAAAACCGAAGTATCTCGGGAAGAAGGAACTTTAAACCAAAAGAAAACTAGAAATCTGAAGCCACCAAAGAATAGACGTATTTTCAAGTAGAAAAAGTAAAAAGAAAATATCTACAAATGACATATGATTTCTTAATGACTACCCGAAGAACAAGTGTAGAATCTAAGAGCGCTAGTCAGGAGACCAAAATTTGAACAAATTATGTTTATTGCGTGCTTATTTATTAAAAAGAATTGTTAACTAAAAAATATTTAATTATCTATATAAGTTAAGATTCTTTTCATTGTTTTCGCGGTGAAGATCCATATTAATAAGTAATGTCAATAGTTCCACAAATATATCTATTCTGTATTATATCATTTTATATTTTATATTTAGAACAGTTTTATTTGCACATATTTTTTATAATGCTCGATTAGAGTTCAAAAATTTTTTTGTTGTAATGTTTACTTTTATATTTTCAATGCCTTAAAAAATTACCAGTAAATTACCGATAAACCGGTTTAGACTGAAAATTTTACCGAATTACCGGTAATTGAAAAAGTCGGTAAATTTGCAATCCCTGATATCTACCAATCACAGCAATTCGATACTCCCGAACCACATTTTTCCCCAGACAAATTGGATTCCTTTCACTTGTGTGACGCGGATTAATCAACAATCCACCGATCTCAACGACCTTCCTCCTATTGTTCCTTTCGTGATATTCACAATGTCTATGATCAAGAGCGAAGCTAAGTAGGCCGCGCGTGTACGAGACGCGGGAATCGAAAAGAACTTCGACGTAGAGACAAACTTTCAGTAGTCGCGAGTGCATTTACATGTTCCGGGTAGCAGGCTTTTTGATGCCGCTCGTTAATTGGAGCTTTGGTTCATCAAGTATCGTCGTCGTTGCCGGTACCACCGCCCATCTTCTCCTTCTCCGTCCTAGTATCCCTTTCGCTATCGCAACCGCTACCCCTATCCTCCCTCGCGCTCTCCCCCCCCTCTCTTTACTTTAATGATTCTCGGGTACTGCCAGTTATAAACTAAACCGCCTAAACTGTGCATTCGCACGCACACTTTTAGATCAGCGATCGCGCTTCGCAGCACGGCAGCGGGGGCGCGATGATTTCGTTGCGAATTCAAGTTAGTTGGAACGTTGAAAGATGCTTGACTCGAGAATGGAACGGACGGGAACAGATGACGAGCGGTTCAGACGAAGAAACGCAAAAGTTTGGCTCACCTCCGCGCTATTGATGAACCACTTGAGCGTCGCGACAGGGTGAGACTTGCCGCTGGTGCAATTCAAGCTGAGGACGTCGCCGGTAGCGTAAACTTTCTCCTCGCCGGTTATCGTTGGCCCATCTTGCGGGAGAACTGAAACCACACGGAGAATGTTTACGCGCGATCGCTCTCCTTTTCCTTCCTCTCCCCCTTCTCCTTCCTCTTCTTCTTCTTGCCCCCTTTCTGCGGATAGTTCGGCGCACGAACGAGTAGACTTTTTAATAAACGGCTCCTTTTATAACGCGCGATCCACACCCACACGGCCGGTGATGAACGTCGCGAGATGTTCTCTCGTTAACGACAAACTTTACCGGCCCTAAACGCTTTCGTCGACCCTCGTTCGTCCCTGGCTCGCCTTAAACTGAAGCCACAACGTGCCCCCTGCCCTCGCCCTCTCGCTGGAAAGGATCGCGGCCTCGATAACCGTGAGCGAATTCGAGCTTCGACAGCCAACCCCCTCCCCGTTCCTAGCATTGTGTCGCCGAATGGAATGCGTGTCATCGCATTCGCGCTCGATTGAGCCGCGATATCCCTGCTCTCGCGCAAGGCATCGTTGCGAGATGTCCCGCGCTCTTGGGTCAAGATTTAATCTTAACTTCTCGTCGGAGGAAAAGTCGCCCGCAGGATCGTTTTCCAGAGTACGATATCACGATAAAAGTTTATCCTTTCGATAAGCCTCCGAAGCTGTCGCGGCACTCCGCTCAGAATATTCAACGAAGCCATTCGCGAGTGTAACTGGATCGATCCTCTCGAGCTGCACCATCAACCTTTACCACTAACAGATCTGCCTACCTACCAGCCTCCATCTTTTCCTGCTTCTTAAGCGTGACGAGGCCACGTGGAGCGCGAGGTGTTGGTTCTCCAAGGAATCATACGTAAGCCGGGAAACCGTTTAAGGAAAAGATGCGAGAAATCGTAATGCGCGACTTTTAGACTCGCTGCCATTAGCACGGATGTTTGCGGAGGGGCGGTGGAATTTACGAAAGCAGGATTCGGTAGCGGGTAAAAGGTAGTTATACAAATGGAAGGAAGGAAGGAAGGAAGGAAGGAAAAGACGGGAGGACAGAAGGAGGATTCGGTAAAGGCACGAACGATGCCCGCGGGTTATTTGCCGCGTAGAAAATTTTCCACGAGGACGGCAAAGGTACGGTAATGGCGGGTACGTGGAGAGTTATCGATCCTGCACGGCTCGGGAAGCGCAACTAGACGAGAGGAGGAGAAATTTCACCGCTTCCGAAGACGCGAAGGACCGATGGTTCGTCGAAGCTCGACTGGCGGCTTCTTTCGAACCGAGCCGACGCGACGGCTTTACGCACGAGACGAGTGAAAAAACCCTTCCGTTTCGTTACTCGTCTGGTTCGTCGTCACTGGCCTCCCCCTACCGCCTCCTCCTCCGCTATCACCTGCCCGCCTATCGCGTCCGCTGCTCGCGTTCAGGACCCCGCAGATATCGCCATATTTATCGCGCGCTTCCACTCGTCTTTATGCTTGGATCCCAAACGACTGGTCGGCCGTCGCTCCAAGTTCGCCCGCGACAGGAACATAACGATATTCTGCTTCGCAGCGAGTCGATGCGCGTGGACGTTTGAAAGAGAGCTAATGGGGAACCGCCGTTGCGTTCGAACCCACTTTGATCCACCGTCGATTTTCTTAACGGACCTGTCGCAACACCTGAGGAATATTTGGCCGCGCAGTCAGTCATCACCACAAGCGGGTGACGTTGAACGTTGAACGGTCGATCTCCTTTGCTCGGCGCGCGAGAGGATCGCCGAATACTCGCCACCGGTGCCGACGCGACGCCGACACGGGCGATAGCTTTGCTCGAATTACGGTGGTTCGATAGGCGCGATCAAAGGACTATTAATTAGCGACAAGGGGGGAGAGGTAGAGATCGGTTGCTCGCTCACCTACGACTTCCATGTCGGCTTCGGCGCTGACCGAATTGAAGCTGGGCGCTTCCGCGCTCACCTCGCACTTGTACTGTCCGCCGGTGTGTAAGCTCGCGTCCTGCAGCAAAACCTGCTGGTGGTCGGACTGACGGTGCTGAAACAAAATCCACGTCGTCCGATAAATTCCAAATACTAATTGCCAAGAGGCGGCTGCCCCTGTTCGGGCGACGGATCGCGCTTTATCTTTCAAAGGGGATCTCGTGGCCAGGCCACGGAAGCCGAGATCGATGCCAGCCTCGTCCGCGCGCGACTTCTCTCCAGCGTCGCCCTCGTAAACCTTTTGCCCTTTCGTTCGCGTTGCACCGCTTGGGAAACGGTTTGCGCGGGAGCTAACCGGTCGCGGGTAAAGCGAGAGGGAAATAGAAAGCATTTGCGCCGCTCGCATCGCCGAAATGCTCGGCTCCCTTTTACGGTAGACCTTGCGCGGCGATGTTGCTGGGAATATTCATAGACGGAATATTACGCTATTAGCCTGATAAGAAGCTTACGCGTTTATATCGATTTCTTGCCGCATCTACGTAGCGCGAGAATTATTTCGGCGGGATAGATGGTCGAGCGAGCGTGCTCCCGGGCTAAGTAGAAAGGGTACGGCGTTGGTCAGACGTTATGCGGGACGGGGAATCGTCTGCGTCTGTCCGCTGGCCGTTTGCCGATAGACTGGTTCGAACTACTGCATACATAAATAGGGTAAACTTGCCTAAATCGTACCTCTTAAGAACAAATGCTTATTGCAGGAAAAATAACTGGGAAAATGAAACAAAATTAGTGGTAATAAACTCTGTATTAATAGAATAAACAGTTTTATAAACTCAAGCAGCAGAAGATTATCAACTTCTATTCATTAAACGATTTATTTTTAATATGGGAAAAGTACGATTTACGATTACGTGTACGATTACGAGCTTAAACATGGTGGTGTGAAATGGGCACATAGGTCAATTTCAATTCAAATCTATGACGCTAAAATATAGGGCACTGTTCGTTGACGTCAAAATAAGAAATAAACTTGAAAATAGACGTAGTTGCACATAGAAATTTGTTTCGCTGATTCTCACAAATAGTAATTGTACAAAATCCTTAAGAATCGTGGCAAAATTTTAGCGAACAATACCCGAAAAACTTAGCTGCTTTATATTTTTTGGGGGGCGATTGTGACTGTCTTAGGTTGAACAAAACAGCGGGGGTACGATTTAGGCGCAGGTACGAATTAGGCGCAGGTACGAATTAGGAAAGTTTACCCTACTTAGGTAAGTAGTAGGTAGACGACAGATTTATTAGGCGGATCACCGCTAAACGGAACCGACACGCCTCACACTTTCCCCGACTAATTAACATAGTGTAAATTATGTAAATTATGGAATCTACTGAATTATTAAGGAACGCGAGAGCGGGAACAGCAGCTTTCCACAGAAATTCAGTATCCGATCGGTCTCGAATCGTTCCGCAGCTTTGTCCCTTGAACCTCGTCAGGGAAAAGAGGAAAGCACAGAGAGAAAGAGAGAAGACCCGCAGTAGATGGAATCGCAATGTGATAATCCATTTACCTCGCAGGTCTTTTCACTTTTGCCGACTCGCGTCACGAATATTTCGCTCCCTTTCCTCTAATTTCCCTCCCAACCTCTTTTTATTTACCTTCTTGGGGAGACATGCTTCGCTAGTTTCGAATTTCTTTGGATGAAGCTAGAAGGATCGAAGGATGCGCTAATATCCGTGCGCGGCCCCTTTCCAGAGAACTTTAGCGTTCTTCTAAAATCAACGGCATTTCCAGGGTAGCCGCGCATCGTTCCGTTGCGAGTTCTTTCCTGGGCCGCGAAAATGTTGACGTTTATTTCAACGGGACCAAGGTACGCCGGGCGCAAAGTTGTTCGATCGACAAATCGATTTACGTTCTGCGAGCAGACTTTACGGAGAAATAAGGGAACGGAGGGAGCCGCGAAGGGCGAAGGGAGTTGGAAACGTTCGCCTGAAATCGCATTATCCTCGAGGTTATTTCGTCCTGCCTTCACCTTTCGGAGGTGAGCCGGAGCAAGTCGGACCAATCTGATTGTACGAGTACCCACGTTGCTCGCACAACCACCGCAACAGAGATGACGCGACGGAGGGAGCGCGCGTTAGGTTGTCGGGGCGCGTCACGACGGAACGTGACTCGTTACGAGTCAACTAATTGCAAGGGAACGAGAATGGTAACGGTAATCGAGGCAGATTGTCGCGACCTTCTTACCGATAACAGCGAGGACTCGGAAGACGCGAGAGGGAAAGCGTTGGCGAAAGAATTCAGCCGCGAAGCCCACGATGTAAAATTTTTAGACACGCGAAATTAAGCGGCGTTAGGTAAGAGAGCAATGGGGGGGGGCGAACAAGGGGGAAAATTAAAAGTCCTGGGCCCGAGCAGAAATATACGAGTGCGCCCGCTAAATCCACTTAATTCCTGCTACTCCAATAAGTGTCACGGACCGGAGCGTATCCGAGCCCGGGGGTGAAAAGACACGCTCGCTTTTGTCCACGGAGAAATTTCTTTGTCGATATCGGAGAGCCATTGGACCGAGCCAGATTAATAGCGCGCTCTGCTCCTCGCGATCTCGAGAGCGGGGCAAAGGGATGAGCCGATTCGACTCACGTAATGCTCGTTACGCGTCGGCCGATATTAACGAGCGCCGAGGAGAAAACGGAACTTTCGTGCCTTCCAAAACGTGAATCGGAAACGGACGTACCCTACCGAGAATAGTCGGAGCCCCGCGATCGCCGCCCGCGCCATCTTTCCCTTTACCTTTACCACTCCAATTCCCATTCCCTTTCTCTTTAGCCTTCCCCCCGGCCGGATCTGGGAACGGGCCCGCGATCCGAGAAATCGACCGTTGACCGGTCAACATTGGCCGTCCCGCCTTCTCTCGATTTACCCGCGCAGTGGCTGTTCTCCCCCAGACTTTTGTCTAGCCAGACACGAGCAGCTCGCGTCGTGCCCTCTCGATTCGTCAAACATTTATACGGGACGATAAAAGCGACCTCGTTTACAGTCGCAAGGAGACACCAGACCCAACACGTATCGTGTACCGATACGTATCGCCAACTTTATGCCCTTCTTCCAGTCTCTTCTCTCACCGCCCCGAAATAGTTTTATCGTCAGAGCGACGTCGGGCGAAATTTTCACACGACACTGAAGAGGAACTTCCGCGCGAAGCGTCGGGTTTAATCGCGTGCGTGCGGACGAAGACGATTCGTAAAGTATAAGAAAAGGGAGACGAGGACGGCAGTCGAGATTCGCGCGGGACGCGGCAATGCGGGGGATCAGATACCGAGGTCGGGGCGAGGCAGAGGCGTGACGTTGCGGGACACAAGAGGGCTTTCGACGACTCACGTCAACTTTAACGCCCTCGACGGCATAGCTGTGCTTCTTGGGCTCCCCTCTAGGCACGTATCTGTAGAATTCCTCGTGATCCTTGTACCACGACATGGAGTAAAGCTTGTCCTCTCCCAGATCGTATCTGAAACAAGAGAAGAAACGATGCCCGGCTTATTACACCTGCGAATACGCGTACACGTTTAAACGGCCGGTTCGCGTATGTGTCGCTAGTAGAGATACCGTCGCGCAGCGCCTGGCTGGCGGGCATCTCCGTCCATCCATCGAGTTTCTTCCAGACCATTCCGCGTTAAGAAGCTCCGCAGAAATCTTACGCATCGGTTCTCGTTTGTTTTGCGCGATAGCCACTGCTGATACGAAGAGTATGTAGGGGAGAATAGGGCAATCGCGGTCAGCAGGCAATGATGGACAGTATTGTTATTATAAAACGGCATTTCCGAAATGTGAAATTTCTTTTCTTTATCTTGCACGACATCATTCGCTATATTGTCGAATGACTTCGCCTTAAATGTTGCTAAGAAACTAAGAAAGACAACCCTTTTTGTGTTTTAAATGTGGTTGATGTTATATTTTGTGTGCACCACGTAAGAGATAAATACTAATTTTGAAGCTTTTTTACATTTCAACTTTATGTAAATACAGATATATTATCAAGGCAAAGGATTAGAATCAAATTTAAAATAAATATATTTAATTTGTTTATGTAATTTTCAATTTTATCAATGAAAACGTGTGCGGGCAATGATTACCATTATTCCGCAGTGTAGAATAAAAATATCTTTCTTCGTTAGAAGAATTTTATTTTGTAGATGGCAAAAATACGCCCTAGATCAACTGGAAAAGCCAATTGGGCTTCCGAAGCGCTTGAAAAAGCAGTGTACAAGTGTATTATTTGCTATCAGTTTGGCCATGATAAGGAAATGTGGTTTCGATGCATCTCGTGTGGCCTCTCGGCTCATTCTGAATGTTGTGAATGGGACTCGGCGGATGGATACTTGGGGTAAACTCGGGTAAGTCCGTGGTACAGATTATTCCGTGATACTTTTTCATGTATCTGTAACTCGAAATTGTCTGGCTCAATTTAGATGGAACAAAAACTAATAGACAGCGTTGATCTTCTAGTTTATGTTGTGTGAAATAATTAGTCAATTGAAGTTAGTGTGATAGAGTGAGAGAGCATTTTGTTCCAGCTGCGCATTATTCGTGAAATTTTTCGTCATAGTTGTGGACGATCGCTTGTTTATGTATTATATGTGCTTTAGAAGATAAATGGAAAGTTCAAACTGCAGGTAAGTGATGGTAAAATGACACTTTAACAAGTCCTACTCTTGAAATTATTATACGATAAGGCATCAGTGTTATTTTTGCTTATGAAATTTTGACTAAATTCTTATTTTTCGTGCGCCTGATACTGTGTTTCTGATTGCACTGTTTGAGAAATTCTGGTGGTCAATACCAGAAACGATGTTTCCTTACGTCTCAGACATATAACGATCATGAAACGATTGATTATGCACAAAATAACAATAATATGAAATAATATGAAATAATATGAAATAATATAATATAATATAAAATAATGTAAAATCATTTAAAATAATGTAAAATAATATAAAATAACATCAAATAATATAAACAAGTAGCTGGTGAACATATATGTAGGGCCAGCGAGTACTATCACAGAATAACCAGAGCGATCACGGAGTAATCAGAGTATGCCATGTCAACTTAATTTTGTATATTTTTAATTAAATATACTTAGTAAATTTCTGCTAACCTATTATTTGTTTCTCTGATGTCTGACCTATCATTACACCCTAAACTCACTATCAGAATACGTAAATATTAGCAGTTATTAGACAAATTCTAAAACTATCACGGATTTTCCCGAGTTTACCCTATGCGAAAAATTTTAAATTAATCACCCACAACGTGACCGCTATAACCCACAAGTGTAGACAATGACGGTCAAACAAATCTTACCTGTATTTTGTAATTTCATTGAATAAATCAATATAATATTAATTATTTTCGTATCCTACGAATAGGTTGATATTTTAAGTTTACAAAAAAATAATTTTCAAGAAATATTGCACCTTATACCTTGCTTTTATTACACTTATTGCTCAAGTGACCGCCATTACCCATTCTCCCTACGTATGTATGTCGCGAGGGCTCGCGTACTCACGCGTACAGACTTACCCTGCCTCGATTCCACTCGCAGACCGATCGTTTCGACGAATAAATGGCGCGAATAATGCACCACTGTTACCCGTGACCCGCAATGTATTCGTAGCAGCGAGCGCACCGCGTATTCTTCGCATTGAATATCGGAGATTTTCCCGTTTTTTTTTTTTCGTTTCCCGGATATCCCACGGTTCGGTTCAGTGCGGTCCCGTTTTCACCAATCTACAGCTGAGGGACAGAACGGAAACACGAACGATTCAGCTAATCCGACGACGTTTCGGCGCTCTTTCGGCTGTGTTTCACTGGGAAAAAACGGGGATAAAAAAGGGTGGCAAGCTCGAGTAGGATAGAGGAGACAGAGGTGTACCGCTGGGGATAGTGAGAGGGGTGAAGCTCGTTCGTAGGTATGAGCTTTAACGTGATTGCTAGGATGCCCAACACGAAGGAGCGGGATGGCCTGTCGCGTGACGAGCCTCCAACGGGGGAAACTACAATTACGGTAATTGATCAACATCCGCGATCGAACCGTACCGATGCGGAGCGTCGAGTCGAGATGCACCACGCAGCGCCGAGCCGAGCCGCGCCGGCGAGTTCCATCAATTTGCTAATCAAGTCCTTTCTCCGGTTATCGGTCCTGAGAGAGGGAACGAAAAAGCCCCCGAAGATTCGCTCTCTCTCTCTCTCTCTCTCTCCCCTCCTCTTTCGCCGAAAGCCGGAAATCTTAGGTTATCCGATAATCCGGATTCCATAAAGGAAAGAGGAACGGTAGGGTATTCGCCCGGGGGTGAATTTGCCGAAGCAAGAGCGGGCTCGATTCAGCATTCTCTTGGACCTGCTGTAACACGGCAGTTTCCGGTGGCGCGGCGTAACGAAATCGGATCGAATTCCGGCCCCGCTAATCGTCGATTACTAACTCGATTAGCTCCCCGATCGAATCGTTCCGATGAAATCGTCGAGCGCAACAGGCCATTTCGCTTTGCGAGGTCGCGAACGGGGCCGCGTTTCGCGGCTCGAGTAATCCGCGGGACAATTAATATTCGCGAAGTAATTAAACGAGCACGGTTACATTCGCATTCGCCGAGGATGGTCGAGAGTCGTGGAATCGCGATGCGACGAGCTTTTCGGAACCCCTCGTGTCGTCTCTCTTTCTCTCTATTTCTCTCTCTCTCTCTCTCTCTCTCTCTCTCTCTCTCCCTCTCTCTCTTTCTCTGCTACTCCACCAACGCACCCGTTCCCGCCCCCGCCCTGCTACCTACGCTCGTATACACTGCAACGATCTCGTTAATGCGCGCCACCGACACTCGGCTCTCGGAAAATCCATTGGTTGATCCGACTGAGCGATTCGCGCCAGAATCGTCGCCGAATTTCATCTTCTTTCTCCCTTTCGAACGTGTCAAACTACAAGCGCGTTTTTTCCGGCAATTAAACCTTGTCCTTGACGGGGATAGGACGATCGATTCGTTTCGACGAAACATCCCTCTACAGCCGGTATAATCGTCTTTCGAAATCTTCGGTGGTTCTGGCCCGCACCCATCTCCCGTCGCCCCATCTTATCGGGCGCGACGTTGATCTGTTGATCGAAAGATTCCACGGCTTCTAATTGGACGGTGAATGGTAGTTGCTCGTACGTACGTAGCAGGAGGATCGTTGCATCGTTGCACGAGGAGGCATGTTCCTGTCGTCGCATCGTAGTATCGTCGCATCGTCGCATCGACGTGCCCGGGGGGAACATCGTTGGGGGTGTTGGCTCGGTGGCAGCGGTGCCGACACTGCCACCGTTGCCGTCGCCGTAGCTCCCCAGTTGCCAGCTGCAGCTACTGGAAAAGGGATTGCCGCATTCGAGCGTAGGTGCACAATTTGGAGGGCTGCGTCGTGGGATTGATTTGCATCCTCCGGCTCATTTGCCGGGTCGTGTCCTGCGGGAACTCTCCCGCCTCGCCGCGCGGCGTCACGCTTTCCACTACCTCTCCTTTCCACCCGCCCACCCCCCCCCCCCCCTCCCGCCTTTCCATTTTCTTTCCCCTTTGCGACAGCTTTTCCCGCTTTTCCTCCCATAGACCCTTGCAATTTTCTCGCCCGTCGCGCCTCGTCGTCCTCTAGTAGTTACCCGCGTCTCTCGTTCGCTTACCCTTCACCCCCCTCCGCCCTACCAAGATTCCACGTTGGAGACGGCGAAGCGAAAATCTTCTGTTTCGGCTCCGCGGAGTACGCTTGCACGCGGCCGTACGTCGACTTCGACTTCTGCGTGTCACAATGCTCTTCCTTTCGATGTACCTACCTACATACCTATTTAGGGTCGCATGCACCGAGGTCCGACTCGAGGACGACAGACGTTGTTCGGCAGAAGCATCGCGCGCTAGTCGGATTTCCGACTCGCGAGATAATGACAACGGAAAGGCACCTTATCTCCGCTCCTGTTCCTTTGTTCCAGATGCAGGCCGACTCGTATTTCAATTACGTACTGGGCGCAACTTCCTCTTTCAATGCGGATAGAACTAATTCTTTGCCTTGTTCGCACGTGAAGCGCCCTTTCTCAGACAATTGACATTGATGACATTGATGGCACTGAGTACGAGTGAAGATTCGCGAGCTGGATGAGGGAAATATGAAGAAGACGAAGACGATGGGGAAGATGGAGACGAAGAGGAAGATGACGAAACGGAGCCCGGAATGTCGAACGACAGACTTGACTGTTGGCGGGAAAGTTGGGCGAGGAAGTCGGAGTAGCTACGCCTATTTAGTTGCGGTACTATCGGAAACAAACGTCGCTTTGATGCTGCTCGTCCGGACTTCGCTTTCAAGTCGAAGAGATCCCGTTGAACGGGAACCGCGCGTTTCTCGCGCACGAAAGAATCCGGTCGATTGATGTCTGCGCTGTAAAATTGTCTGGAATTTCTATGGGAGAAGTTGGAAGAGCGGCGGGGGGGGGGGGGGACACGCCAAACGTCCAACGAAACGTCGCGCAAAATGTTCGCTGAGATGGGACGGAACAGGACGGAAGGGAGAGCTCGACTCGGGGAAGGAGAGTAGAGGACGAGTAGACGTCGCGACGCGAACCAACTTGCCGGATAAACCAACGAGCCAGAGCTAGCTCGCCGAGTAAGGTAAACTAATTTGCAATTTATATCTACGCGTCAGGGAACGATCTCGCCTCTTTGGTATCAGGTGCCGCTGTCCCGATGCTCAACTGGCACCTAATATCAAAGAACACCGTGCACCCTCGTTTAAGTCCTGCCCTCCTCCCACGTCGAAGGAACCATCGCGTCGGGTCCCGTCGCTTTCACGGAACAAGACAGTTCGCCCGCCGGAACGACGTTCCGATCTCTGCGACCTCCGTCGAATAGTTCTTCTTTTTTCCGCGGAGAACGAAGGACCGGATCCGCTGCGAGGGAGCCATCGCACTCGCGTCGCCTCCGAGTTTACTGGCAGAAATTTAAAGTTTCGCGAACGCATGGATGCTTTTCCAAACGAAACGGCAACTCGGCTTCGAATCTCGTTAATTGCTTAACGCGTCGTCTCGCTCCATCTCCGGTCCGTTTTATTTAACGCTCCAACGCGTCAACGCTCTCAACGACCCGTGCGATCTCGCGAGGATTGCGTGGCGCGAACTCGACGAACTTTGCCTTCGAGAGAGTGGAACAGGTACTGCACGTAGCTCGGACGAACAAGAGAGACAATTGCAAGTGGAGATCGGTTATTTTCGAGCGCGACTGATTGGACGTCTCTCAGTGGCGTAACCACGAGCCAGGGGTAAGAAAGGCGAGAATAATAAAAGGGAAAGCATGCGACGGGATTGTCCTAGTCCTCCTGTTGGGGGTGAACGGAAGCAAGATGACGTGGAGGGTTAAAGGTGGTGGTAAACGATAAACGGAGGAGACGAGACCCTGATCGAAGGGCGCAGACGGCGGCCTTCGCGGGTCTCTTCCTTTCATGCGGCACGCTGCACCTTCAGATCTAGGTAGCCACTAGCTATCGCCGAGAAGCGCAGCGTCCAATTTGCCGACGCTTCGCGGACTTTTCACCGTCCCGTTTACGACGTTACGTGAAAGGCATACGGCCACTTTGAACGTACGATACGTGGTGGTAATGGAAGACGAACGCGGTTCCGACTTTCTTTGCACAACGAAGGAAACGAAAGAGGGGAAATGAAATTCTAATGGTACATCGTTGTAGGGATAAGGAAATACTTGAACTGGAATTTGGCGACGCGACGTCACGTCAGGTTATAGGGTAAATCCGGGAGACGAGGTCAACATAATATAAAATGGCTATTAAAACTAATACAGATATTACTTATTTCATCAGAACAAACCTAGTATGTTCAACATTTTATGCTGATTCAGAAAAACTGGTCGATATTCGCTTTAAGACAATATTTACTGTAAATCGGCTTGAAAACTGAAGTCACGACATCTGACCACCTCTCCCGAGGTGCCGGGAGAAATGGTTTTCGTCGTTGGCAGAGACCACTTACATAATTATTCATGGAAAAATAACAAAGAAGAAAGCAAAATTATTTATGAGTGAATACAACTACAGATTCATTGATATTTAATTTGTTTACGCTACACAAGTAAAGAACACATCAAAGATAAAGCGAACTACCTGCTGGTAATTAGCAAGGCGAATGAATACAAAAGTGAATAAATAAAATAAATAAACAATAATAATAATAAAATAATGGTAAAAAATAAGAATATAAATAAAAATAATAAAAAAATCAAAACTCGACCATCTCTCCTTTGTGCAGCGAGAGATGGTCTTCTCGTTAGTTTTGAGAGAAACAGTTAATATGGCTAAATACTTTGACTGCATTGTCCCTCGATATCTCTACTATCTTATTATTCCCAAACATTAAACGAAAATAAACTTAGAAGTATATTTTAAATACGATTCTGTACACCGATGTTTGACAAAAGAGGTTAAATGTAACCTCAGTTTACCTTTTATAGCCTGTAAATCTAGAAAAACACAGAAGGAACCGAAGTGACGCTATTCATTCAACTGTTTGTCTTCCAGAGAAGTAATTGGTCCGCACTTTAACGCGTTTTTACGTATAGAGCCTGAAATATAGCAAGTCGACCAACTCTCCGGCCCGACCGCGTCTCTCGGATTTACCCTATGGAGTTACGTGGGGAATTCGCCTGTTTCCAGGCTGCAATAGCAGGTATTCGCTGCTAGGATACGCGGCGAGTGTCGAATTTTACTTCCCACCTCAGTAATCGAATAATTCTCGGTCAACTGGCCGAATCGACGTGCACCAGTCGACGAGGCGCCTCTCGGGCATCCAGCCTGTGCCGTGACATCGTTTCC
Source organism: Andrena hattorfiana (assembly GCA_944738655.2). Taxonomy (NCBI): domain Eukaryota; kingdom Metazoa; phylum Arthropoda; class Insecta; order Hymenoptera; family Andrenidae; genus Andrena; species Andrena hattorfiana. Next base: position 40,919,705 of record OX122894.2, on the reverse strand, counting down.
TTTTTCGCGTATGTGCCCGCCATCGGGGACTTCCCTCCTATCTTCTATTTCCAGCGCGTTCGACTCCGCTGAACGTAGATACGAACTGCGCGTTATTTCCATCGATCGATCAGTCTTGCAGATCCAACTACCATTTCGGCTGCACGCGCCCCAATAGTTGTCGACACGGACTGGAGACTTTTCCCCCCCAACGATTGCCGCGACGGCAAGTATCCTCGAGAATGCGCGCAATGGGTACCCGACGGACGACCTTATTTTCATCGCGAAAAGTTGTCGAGCTTCCACCACTAATTAGAATGCATATTCCGGCTAGCCGTAATTGTAGGACGCGTGACGCTATGACATAATTTCGTTACGTCTTAATTAACATGGCGAGGCGGGACCTGGGGATCCGCGGAATAAATACCGAGGGAAAGATGACGTCTCCTGTCCCGAATTCACTGTTCGATCGAGCTTCGTTAATAGAGATTCAGTGACAGCCGTCGTTTCCTACCGGAAGAAACTTCGATTCGATGACGAGGACCGAGCCGGCGTAATTACCGGTCAGACGACAGGTGGAACGGGGAGGGCGGTCTGCGACGAGGGTGAACCGACGAGTTCCGCTTCCAAGCTTTCGGCCAAGGCAAAACGATTCCGAATCCGTTCATTTGCTCGATCGTTGTCAACGTTCGCGCGCCGTCTTTCGACTTTCAGCCGCCTCGCGTCCGCTGCGAACGGTCGGATACTACTGGAGGAGATACTCGGCGAGACACACGTATATACGTAGTTTCGTCTGGACGACGTTTCGGTGGTGAATTCCAGCGCCGCGCCGTACCATCGGATCAGCCATCCATGCCTAGTCCCGGCAGCAGCGTCATCGCGAAGACACGCGCGACGGCGTTACGTTTCTCAACGGTTCAGCAGTGGGAATAAAAGAAGCGCGGAGACCCGACTCGAAAGTTGTAACTTGAAAGTCGAAAGGAATCTCGAAAGAATCTGAAATCGGCCGTGGTTGCCCCGGGAAAGATTCGGTTCGGGCGAGAAGCCTCCGAGGTAACAAGAAGCTTTCCCGGTTCGATCGCTGTCTACGATATTGCGAGTATAAATAAATAAATAAATAAAGCGCAGGGAGGGCGAAAATATATCGAGATTCCTTGCTCCGCAAGATTGCTAGCGATCCATCCTCTTCGTCGTAGTCGCCTTACTTTTAATTTTATTTACCGTCCCGCTCGGACGCTAAGCGTAAACTTGATACATTATTGACTGGCATCTTATCGATATCTTTACGAGTTCCTCTCGCCAGACCCGACGGTTTCTTCGCTCGTAAATAAGAGAGAAAAATCGTTGGGAGAATACCGCGCGCCCCTTATGTTGCGGTCCTCTAACTAGTTTCGGTGGACCGTCGCGTCGCGTTAGTTACAGACCGTCCGCCAATTCAGCGTCCAACGCGTTGCGTCCGGTTTGCAGCCTTGGGCATTTCGATGGGATCGTTGGATTTACCTCGCATGCTTCAGCTTTCATCAGGCAAAAAGCCGAAATGGAAGCGTCCAAGGATGTTTGTCACGGGGACGGGCGAAGCTTTCGTCGAAAGCGATTTCGAGGGGGGCCGCGCCTGGGCGAGATGGTCTCGCGGGTCAGGATCGATCGGTCGATCAGTCCGGGGAACGAGACGAGTCGGGGCGAAACGATTTGCCAGAGAATCCCTTTGACCGTTCGATGAGATGGCATTGGTCGGTTCGAAGATGGCGCGGACGCGTTCAAGTACCCACTCTTACCTGCACTCGAGAAGCGCGCTCTTGCCCCTGAGGGTGTACGCCGGGACGTTTATGCGGAGCAGCTTCAAACCGGCGACTGTAACAGAAAGAAGAAACAGATTTTCGGACACGGACGCAAGCTGCTTTCCCGGGCGAACTGACCGAGCAGCGAGAAATCAGGGGACAATGGGCGACGGGCGAATTCACGACGCGAACTTCCGTCTTCAGGAGCGTGGCGCACCGCGCTGCGACGCCGAGAGCTCCTTTTTCCCGCGAATTCGCCAAATGCTTGACCCACTCGCAGCGATACAATGGAAGCGATAAAACACCGCTCTCCGAACGATACTTGGGCGATCGACTTGGCGATCCCCAGGATGTTTCCGCGGCAAAAATTCTCGCGTCGACCTTCGAGTCGAACCGCCGACCACCGATCGAAGAGGAAAAGCTTGGGAAGTTGTGGATCGATCGAGTGACCGAGAGAGGGACGAAGGGCGCGAGTGGCTCGTACTACATAGATGCTCGAACAATGGTCCGCAAACTCTATTGTACTGTCCTTTGTGACCGTCCTCTTTTTCTTCCTCTCTCTCTGCCTTTCCCTGTTCACGGCCCTTCCTTGTGGGTCAACGTCGTGTGCTTCTAACCGGGGAAAAACGCGTCGAGGCGCCGCGCCACGCAACGGCATGCAATTATCCGATTCGGCCTATCGCTGCGCCACACAGTGCGTTGATATGTGGACAAAAATTGGAAAATCAAATATTTTCTAAGGCGATATTTATCATTCAATATTTACAGCTAGATAGTCAGGAATCGAGTTTGTTTATGATCGCTACGTAATTGTAGTTGTTTATAATCTTATTTGCCATCTTAACCTAGAAACTACGTACTTCAAGCATCAGTCGCAAGGCATTACGCGGTAGAGTTACTTTCCTTTTTCTTTTATTTAGATCTTAAGAATATTTATTCATCTTGGCTCACATTATTCACCATGGATTCTACTATAATGATTGGGTATGCGTGCTTCGAAACTATTGCCGAGACTTATGGTTTTACTGATCGTTAAAGAACTTCTTAGTCCCGAGAATGAAAATTTTATTTCAACCGAAATTTGAAAAAATACGTAAAAAAAAGTATGCGTGATTTTTTTATATTTGGTTCGCCTAACTTTAGACTTTATGAATAAAACGCCCTTTTCTGCTACTACCTGCGACTATTTGAGAAATAATTTTTTATGAAGAACTATGTAGATCAAGAATTCTAAGACGAACCAAGAGATTTTTGAAAAGTGGCTTTGTTCGGCACCAAGAGACAAAAAAAGAAAGTTCTAAACATCCGATCTGCTTTTTCCAATTGTTTATACGATATCTACCATGACTTTTCCAACCTGGATGCTGTTATCAGTTTTAAAATAGCAGTCAAACGCGATGCACGTGATGAAAATAATTTGATAAAAGCATGGTTCGAACAAAAGTTAATCAGTATTCAATTGACAACAAATTGCAGAAGTGAATATTAATAAAAAAACTTTTTATTCAATAAAAAATCAAGATCACCTCAGTGTTTTTAACGAAATTGTATCTTTTATTATACGCCAATCAATGCATCTTTATTATTATTATTATTAATTTTACGGAGGATCCCCATGGTTTACAAAACAAGACAGATGCAAATTACAGAGTCTGAACAATGAATGAATTAGCCAATAATAAATAGATAACCAGGTTAACTAAACTAAACTTAAACGATGAACAAAGTACTAACAAGGAGAGTATTTTAGGTGTCCGCCTCCGATCATTTTGATTTTTGGATATGTTATAGAGGACCGAAAAATAAGAAATACGTGTTTTTTTATTTTTCCCCGTTTTCATATTTGGGGGGTGAAAGCTGCGTTCAAAGTTAGGGTTGAAAAATCATTTTTGTGGAATATCTCGAGAACTATTAGAGATAGGGGAAAATCTGGTGAGTCAGTCATATTTCGCATTCAAAGACACAAAATTCGTCCATTGACACTATTCCACTATCTCTAATAGTTCTCGAGATATTCCACAAAAATGATTTTTCAACCCTAACTTTGAACGCAGTTTTCACCCCGAAATATGAAAACGGGGAAAAATAAAAAAACACGTATTTCTTATTTTTCGGTCCTCTATAACATATCCAAAAATCAAAATGATCGGAGGCGGACACCTAAAATACTCTCCTTGTAAGTGTCCCCGCGAGAGTTGATTACAATGTTATATAATACCGTCCCTACCGAAGTCAGGGATCCCAGAAAGGGATCTACGCAACTGAAGTCATGATTCATAGTAATCATCGCCCTGTTAATAGAGCCGATCGCATAATGCCGATATTTCGGAAGCCTGGCAACAAAGAGAGACCTAAACCGCATGTCCCTCACCGAAGCGTTGAACGTGACTAAGGCGAGCAAGTCGGAGCAACTTATGTTTATAGTCTCTTTAAAAAACTATTATAATACTGAAGTCGAAAACCGATCAGTTCCGAATTTATGAATTTTGTCCCGAACGCCCATATACTTGGACGCACTGTGCGCCAAGGCCGCCAAGCTCCGTCCTTTCAATTCGGCAGCATCTGAAGAAACGGCAAACGCAAACTGATCCGTTGAAGCAAGACTGCGCGACGCAGCCGAGAAAACGGCTAGCTCGGGCCAAAGTGGTCGGCTAGGTTTAATTAAGCGCGCGCGATATTTTACGACGACGCTGACGGCGGCGATGAGAGTACGCGTGGCTATTCCGGAGACGAGGAAGCAACCTTCCCCCGGATCGTAAAATATACCGTCCGTAATGCACCATTACGCGCGAGACCGTGCAGCAACTGGCAGCTGAGTTTCGTTCAATTATACTCTCCTGGCGGGGCAATTTTTTCTACGTCCCGAGTCGATTTCGTTTCGAGGCGACCGATTCGCAGCAGCGCCCCGCCGCTAAGCGATTCTTTCGGCGTATTACAGCCCAAGGGTCTAATAAATTCCGCGAGCGTAATTTCGACGTTCGCGGCGACTTTAGTCCACGGGACCGGGCAACTGTTTCGCGTACGTGGCTAGCTTGTAAGTTACTCTCCCAGAAAGAACTGCTCTCCGCGGTTAATCTCTTCCACGGCCGCGCCGGTTAATCCGCCGCGCGCGGACCAAGATGCATTGTCCTTCTAATTGCCCGGACTACGATCTTAATGGGCGGGGAGGGGTGGGAAATGCCAAGCGGGTCAGTGTCTGCTGCGGCGAAATCGCGCGAACGTGTCCGGATTTTTTTTTCACGGGAACGACGAATTATCATGGTTGCATTGTTCGACGTTGGCCAACAACTCGCCGCTGCAAGCTCCAAACATATGTATATGTATACAATCGATCGTGCCCGGTTCGGACACGGGCGAGCTTACGGCGTGTGTACCTATACCGTGCTCGTCGTCGTTCAACCAGATTCGAATGGAAACAAGATTTTGCACGATGCGAGCGATTCCTATTTCAGCGCGCATCCGAAATAAAGCGAAGCGGGTGATAGTAGCTGGGAAGATGTAAAATAACGGGAATCAAAGCGTTCGACTCTCCGTTGACGGGATAAAATTATGATGTGAGGAGGCTAGACAATGTTCCCAATGATAAAAGCGCTCGCCTGCCTGCCTGTCTGCCTCGCGCTCGCAAGTAAGCCGCTTGCAGAGTATTCGGATCGCGTCACTGTCGAAAATACGTCGATACCGAAGGGACGAAGAGCGAGGCCCGGACGATGCGGCGGTCCCGGTCGTGTCGGAAAAGTTTGGAAATCTTGGCGTCAGAGCTCAAGGAAGTTTTCTACGTTGCTGCCAGCTGCCCGGACGATTTATTAGCTGGTGATTGGGCCGCGGCACGACTCAGCTCGGCGCACCGCCGACACGTTTGTTCGAATAGTCGAGAAATTATCGGTAACTGTCAGGAATAAAAGCAAAAGCTATCCTCGAAAAAGATGAGGCGGGCCGAGCGTGGCCGGATAGGGAGAGCGCGACATTGCTTCGCCGAAGATACGATCGGGCGCAAATTCGATAACCGTGCATTGACGAGGGTTCAATTAGCCTTCAATCGAATCGAGAGTTACGGCAAATCGATAACTCCGCGCGGAGAATCGACGATTCGACTGGTCGCGTGGCGTGGCGTCACGTCGCCTCGTTTTGGTCCCGTTGCTTGGACCAATCGGGAACGATCCGGAGCTAGGACAATAACGTCGCTGCCGGTGCACGCAGCGGGCTCGACCATTGAATTAGAGTGCCCGCGGCGTTTCCGAGATAAGCGAGTTCGAGTCTCGGCCACTCGGCTTTTGGCCGAACGATCGCGACGCCGGTCTCTCGAGCGCATCCTATCGGCCGCCGCGTCGCCTTCTCTCGCTTTCTCTTCGCTCAGGAATTAATTGCACGCCGGTCCGACTTTGAATAGCCACTCCAAGTCGACTCTCCATCTCCAACAAACTCGCCGCGTTCTATGCGAGTTCCGCGAGTTCCGCGAGTTCACCCCGCCCCTCTTTCTTCTCTGCCGTGTTTGTCGTCGCGTCGCCAACGATATCTATGCCCTGATATCTGCGCTGTCTTAGGTTTCCCCGAACCGACGTTTCTTCTTCCAACAGCCGATCTCGCTGCTGAAGCGTCGACTAGAAGACACTAGATTCGGTTGCGGCCGTGACGTTTGCAATTGTCCCGCGATTCCCTGGTAGCCGAGCAAAATGCAGGCGATACTTTTTCTCCCTTTATTGAACGGCGGCTTACCGTACGAACGGACATCGTGCACGATTCAGCGGCAGCCGTTTTGTCCGTCTCCAGTGTTTCGTTCGAGCGCGCCTTCGCTCAGTTCCGCCTCGCTACGAAATCGTAAAAGCTATTCAACTGCGACGGTAATCGAGGTAAGCGAAATTAATTGGCACACTGGCGAGGACGAGGTATTTATCGAGTTCCGCCTTTCAGCCGGAAACGCGTCGGTGTGTTCCTTCGATTTCTGCTAGAACAGCTGACAATTACCAGCGCCGGTTGCCGGCCGGGATCCAACCGATCGCCACCGGCCCAATAAAGAGAACCACTCGGACGTCCGAGTAGTCGTTATCTTATCCTATAGCAGCTGTCCGAGTAGGAAGGCAGTTGCTTCGTATCTGGTCACGCCACCAACTAAATTCCCCCTTACGTACTTATCGCGAATTAAAGCGCTCCTCGAAAGGAGGCCGGAGACACGGAAAGGTAACGACCGACCGCCGACCACCGACCGCCGCGCCGACCGCCAACCGCCGACTATCGCGTTCGGATGAGTTTCACGTGACCGCGTAACCGTCACTCCACATTAACGTTTCTATTATACGCTGCGCCGCGCCGACGCACAGTGGGACGAGAATGCCTTATTTATTTAGACATCGGCCAAAATTCGAAGTGTCGAAATTCTGTTCTATAGCTTCGTTAAATCTTTATTAAGTGTTATTAAGCATTAGAAAACACAAAGAAATAAACTTTATATTCACATTAGGTTTGATCCAATTGTATATGAATCTGACCTGTGTGAAAATTTCAGCCCTTTTGTCTTTCAGTTGCACCACTTTAAACAATTATTGCCTAAATCCTATTACTTCATAAGTTCTTAATATTTTATATATTACTGAGGGTCTTATCATTAATGATTTTGTACAAAAAACATTCTGAATTAACTTGGATTTCATCACTAAACAACTGTATAAAATAAAAATGCGTTGCACTCGATACTATAATAATTCAACTAGTGATTTGAAGTTTTGCTCAAAGTCGCCCAAGGTCTAAAATACCTGAATTTAATCCTTTAATGGTAAGGTTTTAAAAAGTAGAAAAGTTACCTGCTAATAGCTGCGATTAATAAACTAAATCTAATGTAAGCATTTCAGTTTATAACTAATAACTTTGGTACAAGGTAAGATTCCGAAACCGAGAATTCAAAAAATTCTGAAGCTTTGTAAATATATAGGGGATTTCATTCGAAGGGGGTGAAATTAACCATTGAAAATTCGGCTATTTTCCGTTTTTGTGTTATAACTCGCGAACTAGAGACTCTTACTCGCGTAAGAGATAAAAAAAAAGTTTCAAGGCAAAAGTTACTTCTTTTAATTAGATCTATCATTTGGTAAAAAAATTATTTTACAGTTCACGAGTTATAACACAAAGTAAAAAATAACCGGATTTTCAGGGGTGAATTACACGCCCTTAGAGTGAATTTGGGTAGCAAACAAATAATCAGTTGTAATCAGGAGGAAATTCCCTACATATTCACAAAGTTTTAGAATTTTTTGAATTTTCGGGTTCGAGATGTTCCCTCGTTATTTGTAGGAAGCCCAGAAGGATTACAATTTTTTTTCTAAATCTCAGTTATTCTACTTAACATGAATAGAAAGTGTGTAAATTTCTACAATAAAAATCCAAACCGTTTGGAAGTAATTGCCATGTCCAGTTATCGTTCTTACGTCGTTCCACTGTGCGACGACGCGACGCGAGTCTTGCTAGATCCACCGGACCTACAGCAACCTATGGAACACGAATACACGATAGTTGGCTGTGAACGATAGGCGTAGACCCACGATAAAGTATTACCGGTTATTCCTCGCAAGGATATCGAGGGGTAACGCGTAGATGGGATCGTAGAGGAAATCTGCTGCGAAATCGAAGCATCCTGCAGCCTACAGGGACATCTTTAGGCACGCCTGGTCTTTCGGATTCCCATGGGGCAGACAACCTTGACAACCACGACCATTTATCAACTGTGTAGTCCCGTAGCGTGCGCCGGTATGTGCGTGTCTACGCGCAGCACCGCGATCAACGTCTAGCAATAAGTGGCGAGCACGGAATGTGTCCCATAGCCCGTGGCCGGTAACTGGTAGGCAACCGGTAGCCCACGGCCGGACAATCCAGTGAACGATATGAAACCGTGATCGCTCGTCTCGTATCTTTCGTAGCTTCGCCCCCGCGTGTGCCCCGAGCCCTGCTACGTGTACGTTCGTCGGTAGCCATGACAATAAATTTATCCACCGATAAGAGCACCGATTTTTGTCTTTACGAGCCTCGACGGGCCCCTCCGGCTGAAAGAAGGGGTCACTTCCGGGTTATGGCGTGACCGCGTCACCCAGGGCGCGTTCTTTGCTGCGCCGTAAAAGGGAGAAGGGAGGAAGGAGAGACGCAGAGAGGGACAGTAGGCGAGAGGACCGGTGCGAGGGTGAGACTGTCGGTGCCTACTGGCCGGTGAAACGGTGCGCGCCTTACGTTTCTGGCCGAGCCGTAATGCTATCGAGGCACATTTCACCCTCGAACGCCCGCCCTCGGCAGGCAGCTGGGTCCGAGGGTGCCAACGATTCGGTTAGACGCACGCTTCCCGCTCCTACTAACGTAACAGCAATCGCGCAGCGCGGGGGCCGACGCGGGGGAGAAGAAGGATCAGCGGCGACGGGTTTTTCGCGTGTATCACGAGCACCGATACTTTTCGGCGAACCTAAGCGACGCGCCGCAGGCAACGAGGGGCGTCGCGGCAACAAGAGTGGAGCGGAGCGGAGGAAACGAAAAGAGGGCGATACATAGGTGGATGCTGGCTGACTCAGCTGAAACGCACGCTGGAACGCGACATTAATATTAATTACCGTGTAAACAGCAACGCGCTCGCCGTGTGGAGCGCAACACTTTTCGGCTCGAAGCGGCGGGCCTCTCGAGGAACGACGAGAGCTAGATCGTGTACGCGGATCGGCTCGACGGGAGGTCGCGCCCGACTCATCTCGATTCGAGCGTAACTTTCGAGTAGTCGCGACGCGATTCCGCGCTACACAACAAAGGGGGGCAAAGTGGCCAGGTTTGCCATTAATTATAACCGCGTGTCTCTAAAGGCTCGTTGGAAGAGAGAGGGAGAGAAAGAGAAAGAAAGAAAGAGAGAGAGAGGGAGAGAAAGGGATCTCGTTGCGTGTCGGAAAAACGTAGAGGAAAGTCTTGTTGTTGCGCTGGAGAGGGGGTAGATAGCGAGAGGCAATTAAAATCAATCATTCGATATTTATGGAGAGCTCACGGTAGGAGGGAGAGATTCGAGCGAGTTGCATACGGTACGATGTTCCCGGAGGGGTACTATGTTGCTTCGGTACACATAACCCTTCCATTTGCCAGGATACGATAATGGCGTAACCGTGGTGTACCGTGATACACGGAGGAACGGAGACGAATGACGAGCATGGCTGCGTGTTGCTGTGTCGGTGCGCGGTCGCGTGCACGCTTCTTGGTATCTCGCTTTGTTGGAACGTGCACAGGGAATAGAGGCAGTGATCGTACTGTCCCAGAAAAGTGGAGCATGGAGACAGCGATCGTACTACACCACGGAAAAGTAGAGCACAGAGTGGAGACAGTGATCCCTCCTTTACCAATCGTATAAGCCAATTCCAACAGCAGCAATAACAGACTTCCGATTCGGAGACGACGAAGATACCAGGGCGCGTTTTCCGAGGTAAGTCACTCCCAACGATTCCCGGCAACTGTGCAGCACGTTCGGCGAAACCGAGGCGCACGGGATCGCGCGTCGCCCGACTGTAGACCCTCGTGGGCCAGAAATTCTCTTGGACAGCGTGGCCGTTGGTTTTGCTGGTTTTTCAAAAGCGATTACTCGATCGAGCGAAGCGGGGCAGGGGTCGCGGACAGATGGGAAGGGTTGCGCAGAGCCAGAACGTTGGCGTTGGGTGGTAACGCTCGGCCGCCCGACGCATTTCAATGTTAAATGAGAGTCGAGGATGGGTAGCCACGCTGCTGGTTACCGATTACGCTCCTCGTGCAGAAATTTCCATTTAGGATCGTGCTCTTGGTTCGCGTACCGTGTTTCCGCGCGCGGAACCACTTTCGTCGGTTTCGCGATATTCCAATGGCGCGTCTCGAGATCGTACCGGGATAGATGCCAGGGCAGATGAAACTGGCCGGGGTGAATAGCTCCGGGTTCAGGTTTAACTCGCCGACCCGTGTAAACTGCAACTACGAGCGCAGATGCGCCAGGCTCGAGGCAGGCAGACGCGGTATGTAGGTAGGACATGAGAATGTAGACGGTGGCTGCTCCCCGCTCCTTTCCTAGGACAAAGTCGGGTGACGAATTCCTGTGTGGAATTCCTGGCTGGAGCACCGTGACAGATACGGCCTGGTCGCGGGCAAACGAGAAGAAACCGGTATCGAGCGATCACGGGAAAAGCGTGCTCGCGGAATTCGAAATCGCTTTGGACAGGGGCCAGCGGGGGGCTTGTGTCATTGGTTGGATGGCGCCTAAGGTGGATGCGGCTGCTCCTCCGCAACTCGCCATTGTTCGTCGGCAGATGCGTCCTTTCAGACTTCCGAGACGTCCGGCTCGCCGCGGTGGCAAACAGAGGGCGAACGGAAACGATTATCGGGGAAGAAATTTGTCCGAGATATTTGTAAAGGCGGTGAAGCTAGAGCTGGACAAACGTTGGCTACGAATGGATAGATAGCCACGATAAAATTCGGCTCCACTGAAATATTGGCCAAAGTAATTTGTTGGTTTGTGGGAACGGGGGAGAAGGATCGATACCCACCTCGGTGATTCGTGTGTCCGGTGCTTCGGATACAGGGTCGAACGTCGATCGCCGGTTAAACGATTCACGCGGCAACTGTTGAGCGGGCCAATAGTTTCTCGGAGAATACGAATTGATTGTACCTATGTCAGTGTGCCATGCGATGGTTGAGCGACGATGAGTCCCTGAGCAGGGATGTCGGATTTTAGTGTACCCTATGAGAACTTCCGTGGATCAGGGAAGAGAAAGGAAATTCGCCTGGCAGTACTCGAGTAAGAAAAACGAGCAGGACAAGGGGGTTGCGTTTTACGTGGCACGGTTTCGTGCTCTCCGCACTCCGCGTTCCCTGCGCACTCGCATGTACTTCGTCGTACCCACGGCAATGAAAGTATTATTCCTAATTACGCCGGTATATAAAAAAATAGTAACGCCGCTTTTAGCAGGAGTTCCGCTATTCAGCGACATTACGAGGCACGTAGGTATCCTGGTGCGGTGAGGCGGAACATCGCGCCACCCTTTCTCGCGGCTGCCGCATTATCTCCACCGAGAGATTTAAAGAATGGAGATGAGGTACGAGAAGGATCGGTGTAGAGTTAAAAACCGCTTTTAATTCGGGTCAACTGAGCGGCAGGGAGAAACTGGACTCTCTGTCTCTCGTCGGCTCGCCTGGAAACGCTTAACGAGCCAGTATTGGGTCGCGCGACCGTTCCGCATCGGTCGCGTCGATACCAGACGCAGACACGGGTCACGGGGAAAGAGGGTACGAAGAAAAATCGATTCCAAACCAGCCGGGGCGAGCGTTAACGATTTGACGCGCCGGCACCAATCGTTTTATCGACGAATTAAGCCGAATTAAGGCTGGCCCTGGGGGACGAGCACGCGCGATTTCACGCGCACGCTCCCGCTCTCTTTTTCATTGAATTTCGCAAAAATTGTTTTATCATCGTTTCCCCCATCCTCGCGATATCTGTTGCGCCAATATGCCCCGACCCGCGCGGGGAAGCACCGCGTGTCTTCGAACGACTTGTGCCAAACGGGAGCGCAGTGAATTCGAATAAGCAGTCATCTTTTCGAAAATAACGGGAATAATTTGTCGTACTAATTTCTACCTTTTCACCCTTCTTTCCCCCCTCCAGACGTATTTAGCCTCGGATGGAAAACGCTGCAACGGAGAGAGCACGAAAAAACAAAACTCCGCGAATTAATTAGAAATGTACGGCGTACTCTGCAGCGAGGAAAATACGAAGCGGTTACGATTTAATGAGTTCGCGTTACCTTCCGAATTGCGGGACAAAATTACAGCGATTGCTGCAGCTACGCGAACGACAAAACGTACACGGCCAATGGGAAAAATCAAAGCGGGCACGAGCGTGCGTCACTTGTCGTAATTCCAAGTCCAAAGTAATCATCTTGTCGAATGGAAATCAACGGTTCACGCCAGACGACGTGGATGCAACGCGACGGCTCGGGACGGGATGGGACGGGATGGAATGCGATGGGATGAGATGCGACTCGACTCGACTCCACCATCATTTTCGCCATCTCGTTAACCTTTTTTTTTTCGATACTCTCATTAAAGACACAAACCCCCATCCCCCGTGACAGCGTGGTTGAAATTCGGCAAAGCCTAAGTTTTCGTCGAGGGAGCGCTGTTTGCTGGTAGTGGTTGTTTGCGATAGCCGGTCATTTTACCAATGAGAATACTGTTTGATCGAATCGAATTTATCGGGAGACTGAGAAATATCACCGGGGAATCGGTCATGGGAATTCGAATTTCCCCTCGCTCACTCGTTCCCCCGTCATCTCGTTTTCCGTCGCTGTCTCCTCTTTTCGCACATCCTTTTTTCCTAGCTACCTGTATGCGCGCGGAAAATTAGAGGATCCGAGCAACGAGGAACTGGCCGGGGAACTCGATTTACATACCTCGGCGGGCCTGGATCGCGTCGGATCAAGTTAGCAGAGACGACGAGTGAACTTAATTAAGCGCGTGCGCGAATCGTGGTCCGCGGTGTACACGTGCCATACACTTCGTTAAATTTTATTCGCCGTAATTGTGGAACTGCGTCGGATCTAGTTATAGCCGAGCCGAGCCGAGCCGGGTTGAACCGAGCGGCGCCGAGTCGCGTCGAGTTCCCGGTTCTATACAGTCGAGTCGAGTCGAGTCACTCAGCAACTTCCCCTTTCAATTACACCCCTTAGGTTGAGGCCTACTCGCCGAATCGACTGGGCCCGCTGACGGCGCAAATATGCCGCAAGTCAACGCGGTCGTTTCGAATCGCTGGTCGGTAAACGCAGCCGAGGCCGAGACTTTCCGCGACACCGAGAAAAAGACACCCTCTTGTCGACGGATCTTTTAACGCCGCTCCCTCGTTAGGCGACTGTTAATGAGAAAAATGTTCGTTAGCCGAGGTTCGAGCGGAGCCTACGCTTAAACGAGCCATCCGAGCACAAGCGTCGCACGCGCTCCGTATGACTCTCGGCTGGGGTAGGTAATATGTACTACCTACGTGGCTAAAAAGAACAGTCAGTCGCCAATGGATACGATTTTTATCTTGGCCGAGACAGAATTACTCGACGGGGTTGCGTCGTCATCGTTTCCTGTCACTGTCGCTGGCGTACCGGCCGACACCTTTTCGCCTATCATTTTTATCGATCATGTATAAATCACAGTACCTACATAGGAGGAACGTATTTGACGTCAATCGGCGTATCGGGTAAAAAATTTCGACGCGGCATTCTTGAAGGACGATTTTCGGAAGCTCAACTTTTCATTGCACAGAGACGAGTAGGTGTTCAGAGCGGTTTGCACGTTCCATTAAGCAGGTCTTTTTAAATCCGTCGGTTTAGTTGGCATTAACGACGCTTCGCGAGACCGCGCGATATAGGTACGCGCAGTTGGTTTGGCTTGAAATTGAAAATTACTACCGCACGGCCGCCTCCCAAAACGACGCGGCGATTGCAACGCGAATATTTAATGCAACGTCAATTATTCGAATTCGGTTGGTAAATTAGCACCATATCGATTCCCGGCTGCATTGCAAAGGCACACGCGAGCGCGAGCGAGCCCGTTAATTACGTACTTTCGGGATATCACGGGCAGAAAAATAACCGAGATAACGGACCGGCGAACGCGATCGCAAATCGAGACGACGAGTCGCTAATTTCAACAGGGCTGGGATGCTGGGCTCGGCGAACGAAAGTCGAATAACGGGGCCCGCTTTCCGATTCGTTCTATCACGCGGAAACGGTTTATTGGCGAGCGACGCGCCGCGATGCGTTGGCACGGAAAGGAACGAGCTGAATTACGGTAGCGATAAAAAGCTAACGGCGCGACGGCTAGGTGCCGGACTGCGAATCGGGGATATAAAGTATGGTAATGCAAAGGGTTCCTCTAACGAAAACGTGGATCTTTCTCCGGTGTAATTAACGGGTGGACAGCTCGAGGGAAGCGGCAGTTACTTACGCGCGCCGCGCCGCGCCGGAGACGTGTACGATGAGGGGAGGATTAACGGTAATTCCGTGCAGCAACGAAACCGCGCGAGTTGCTCGACTTCAAGCGGGGGCGGCAATTGTCGCGATACGAGTACGATCCTCGAGAACTCGAAATATACCGTGGCTTACAATTAGTTGCTGGAAAGGAACGGAACGCGGCTGTTAGGTGGGAAAAAGGTGAAAATACCGAAGGTGCGCGTGCACCGCGAGCCGCCAACCGCTGACCGCGAACCGCCAACCGCGACCGGTCGCCCGTTACCGAACCTCGAGAAAGAATATCCTCGGCGCGTCCACTTGCTCCAAGCAGCTGCGAACATTCCGTTTCCGGCTCGAGGAGGTCCAAGTAGTCGGGAAATCGAAGTTGAAAAGCGCTGAAATCGCACTTCGTCGAGTACCTTTCCAGAATCGCCGGACGGGCGGAAGCCGATGAGAACCAGGGAAAATGAGCGAGAAGGAGCGAGACCCAGCAGCGAAGGAAAGGGAAAGTGATGGGAGCGAGGAGGCACGGAGTACATGCGAAGGAAGCTATTAGAGTTTACTACCGTACGTGCAGCCAGCAACGGCCTGTAAAATGGCAAACAGATGAAAAGATCGGCTAGAAATAATTAGACGACAGCGTGCGGTTTCTTCCTGCTACTTCAGTCGCTGTGACGGAAACGACACTGTGGGTGGACCTCGAGGTACCGTTATCAAGTCGGTTGGTTAAACGACAAAAGAAACGTCAGCGACGAACGAGCGACGAGACGGTCAATTACGGGACGCTCTTGGGAAATAACGATCCGTCAATAAGCGCGCATCCTGATTTTCAATCGACCAGCAAACCACCGCTCCAAGATCCCGCTACTGTCGCGCATTTATCTAACAAGAGTACGATTGGTTTGTCCGATCGCGAGGGACGAGGGAAGGCTGAAAAGACACGGCGAAAGAGCGAATTAGAGGGGAGGCAGAGAAAGCTAGCAGGAAAAATGATGAGCCAGAAATAATTAGCAGGGTTGCGGAGCGTGGCCGACGCAGATGTGCCAAGTCCGTATGAAAAATTAATGACATCCCGTTCTCGGCATTCCCCTTTCTCACCCCCAACCCTTTTTACCCCCCCCAGCGCAGAGTTTATTCCCTCCTCGATTTTTTCCCTCTTTTTACTTAAGCCCGGTTTCCCTTTATTGCCAACCCTCTTTCGACGATCTCGCGTGTCTCGACGAAATTTAACCGCGCCGCGATCCCCGATAGGCTCTATAATTATCCCGTTTTATCTTCATCAGGTGGGGTAGCTCTAGGGGAACGACTCGCGCGACCGAAGAAGCGATATAACCGCCGCCCAACCGCTTACTTGGAGCGCGTTTTCGATTCGAGTCCGGCACGCTTGGACCGTATTTATTCATCGCGTCGCGTCGCGTCGTCTCCGCCGACCTTCTTCGCTCTGCGCACCAGCAAACGCGATCCGTTTCCATTTTCGGGTGTTATAAGAAATTCAGTGGTCTACTCGCAGTGATGATCTCGCTGTTCCTTTTCCGTTCGTCACTATTGGAGCAGAAGGAGGTTGCTTCCCGGGCAATGATAAACTACCAAGACCAGTGCGAAACCGCGCGGTTCCCGACAATCAGAATTATAGCTTTTCCGCGGAGTACATTGGGCTCTTCGTATGATGTTCATGCATGCACGATTAACGAACCTGGCCGCAAATGGAGCAACGGAGAAATATAATATTTGCTGTTAATATTATCCCGTTATAAAAGCGGTGACCATCCTGTCGCGAGCTCGTCGGCTCTCGTTATAACGCACGGTTATTGATAAACGAGAGAGCACGTCTGCTCGGCATAATATCGATAATTTATGAACGCGACCGCGCGACCGAGTTTCTCCTCTCCTCCGCAATTAACTAGCTGACTTCTATTCCAGCCTCCCTCCTTCCTTCCTTCCTTCCTTCCTTTCGTTCTTCATTCCTTGCTTCCTTCCTTCCTTCCTTCCTTCCTTCCTTTCTTCCTTCCTTCCTTCCTTCCTTCCTTCCTTCCTTCCTTCCTTCCTTCCTTCCTTCCTTCCTTCCTTCCTTCCTTCCTTCCTTCCTTCCTTCCTTCCTTCCTTCCTTCCTTCCTTCCTTCCTTCCTTCCTTCCTTCCTTCCTTCCATCCTTCCTTCCTTCCTTCCTTCCTTCCTTCCTTCCTTCCTTCCTTCCTTCCTTCCTTCCTTCCTTCCTTCCCTCCTTCCTTCCTTCCCTCCTTCATACGCCACTCCTCAATTTTTTCCCCGTTATGTCTATTCTACTACGACAAAAGAAGCGATGCTCGACTCCTTCTTTCACACACATAAAAAGATATTACCGCCGATATCGATTACTTTTCTGATGTGCAAGATTCATCGACGAACGTTTCGTTCGCCACGTTCCAACATGACCGCAGATCTCGCTTTAACTTTGCTCCCTATTCATTGACTGTGAATCCTGAAAATCTGAACCCGTAATTCTGACTCCCTTTCCCTTTCCCTCTTCTTCCCTCGCCTGTTCTCCTCGCTTCTGTTTCTCCCACCCTCGTCAAGCTCGCGCACTGGAACGTCATAAATTCTAACCATCCCACTTCCAACTTGCCACTTGCTCTCCTCCGTCCGGCGCCCTCCACCACTTCGCCCCTATCTCTTTCCCTCATACCGTCCTTTGTCAGCCTATTCGGATTGTCCCACTCTTTTCTTCGCGTTCGCGTACCGCCCCCCCCCCCCCCCCTCGGAAAAGCCACGATAACACGGAAGAAACGGCAGAACGTAATTAGAAAGAGTGCCATTTTTAAAGCACTCCCCCCGTCCCGCGCCGCGCCGCGCCACGGCGCTCCGTCTCAGGAACGAGAGTCAGCATTCGCGCGACTATCCCACCTAGACTTTTGTAATTTTTACCTTGCCTCTTTATCGGGGGAAAATTATTCAGCCCCGGAGCCCCGGTATCGATCTTGAAGGCAAGATGCTGGGAGAGAAGAGACGAAGAAAAGAGTCATTTTGAAATTAGGCGAACCATTGGCGTGCTTCCTTTTACGCGCTAGAAACGCAACTATGGGAGAGGGGAATAGGGGAAACGGAAAACTTGAATTGACGAACGACTATATTACGAGGTCGCTTTAAAAGGATTGCTCGGTCGGTCGTCCATCGGGATGGGAACGCATTCCCCCGTGCAAACAGCTATTGCAGTGATTCGTGGCGATTCATTCGTTATCGAATTTGAATGGAGATTCGAGCGAGGAGCACAGATTCGATGTGAATAGCGTAAAGCGACTCACCCTGTTGGCCGAGAAAGACGACGAGTAGCAGTAGCGTGAGATCCATCGTCGGGCCTCGCGCGTTGCCTTTCACCTTCGTCCCTCCAGTGTAACCGCCTTCTTCTCGCCCCACTTGCCCCAACCGTTGTTTCTGCCAGCACGAACAAGGCGATTGGTGACGACGTAGTTTCAACGCACACTTGTATACACAATCACGATCACTGTACAGAGAGCGGAGACGCATTCGTCAACGAGCGTGTGGCGATTCTCCTTTTTGTTGGCTCGTCAATTGTGTTTATTTAGCCGATGGTGGCACGAGCGTGGCCTAATCGTCGTGACGCGCTTCGCAAGCGGAAGCTAACGAGCCACGCGGTCGAAGAAGTCGCGTGTGGCTTGGTCGGTGAGGCGCGGCGGATACCGATCGAACGGCAGCTAACGAAATGGAACAGAGAAGTTAACCGTCACGGGCCCAGTTAATCGACCGAACATTTCTCGCCGCTACGTTCTTCGTTCAAGTTAATGACAGCCATGGAATACTCGAGCGCGCAAGGTTCTTTCAGCAAAGGAACTTTTAGCGGACGAGACAAAAGACAATTTTTTCGCCGTGCTGCAAAATTATTCCTTAATGCTGTTCCGAAATTGTTGCAACGAACTGCTCGACGAGGAAAGGCAAGCTTTCCTTTTTATATCTTTCGAATGAGATATGCCGATCTGTGGATAGAAATGCCAACAGAGACGTTGAATTCTGACGGTCGAGGAGGCTACAGCTCGAGCGTTAAATACTCATCGCTGGGATCCCGAAGTTTCCTCGATTTTTGAGCAGCGCCGCGTCATCCGATCTCTTGCCGGATAGCGCTGCTCGCGATAGTTTGGCACTGAGACAGACCCGTTAAGAGGGTGGGTAATTTTCAGCCGAATCTCCGACAAGCATCGCAGCGTCGACGAAAAATAACAGTCGCGGATATTTCTATCGAGTTCAGTAAAGTTCAGTAGAGGTCAGTGGAGGTCAGCAGACATTGGTCGAGGCGAATTGAATGGGAGAATTAAAAGATATGGCCAGGCTCCTAGAGAGGGGAAAATCCGCTCGACTGGCCACGTGTTTTGCTTGAAATTATTTAGCAGCCCGATAATTAACCTCGGGAATGACATTAGGATTCCGGGAAGTCTGGAACGACGCGGGCGACTGAAAAATCTTAAGCGCATTCTGGTCTGAATAGGGCGAATCAGCGCGGAAAGATTTTCGTTTCGTGCAAGATGAACGTCAGAAGCGGAGAGAGCTAGAGAGAGAGAGAGAGAGAGGGGGAGAGAAACGGCACAGGGAGAAAAGGCGCGAGGGAAGAAAGGAGGAAAAGGAAAGTGTGCCAGTGTACGGGAGGTACGGCTTTTAAATGCAACTTGTTGCAATCTCGCCCAAAGCTTGGAGCTGCTTCGGCTAAGAACGCGCACGTGTGTCTTTCGTCCGCCGCGGCGCCTCTATGCACGCGTGTTTCTGCACGTGAATCAGTCGCGACATCCATCCTCCCTCCGATTCCCTCAAAGTCGGCGCCCCGAACGGATCTCGCGGGACGACCCGATCGAGCGCGATGGGATTCATTAACGAGTATCGGTGGAAAATGGATTTCGCCGCGAATACCTGCTGCCTGCTGTTAATATCGCGGAACCGGGCGCGTGGATTTCAGCCAACGTTCCAGCGAGTCGTATGTAGTATCAGGGCAAACTGGTGCCCAGGGGACAAACGGCAGCCGAATTATTAACCGGGCTAGTTTGGCTGTTTGCTCGACGATATCAGCCGTCACGACCGCACCACCGCACGACCGCACGACCGTTAGAGCCGCCCTTTTGTTTTTCTCTCGTGGGCACGTGCACTACATATAGTAGCCGGCCAGGTGAGGCCGGACACGCACACAACTAGGCTCTATCACCGATTCTCCTTCTCTCTCTCTGACCCTTTCCAAACCCCTTCCGTGTCCCCCGTGTCGCGGCCCTTTATTCCCTTTGCCAACCGTATGACGCGAATGCGTATTGATTTGACCGAGACTATTCCCTTTCAAATCCATTCGAAGAAGGGCGTACCATGCTACGAAGAGTGCTCATCGAATCACTTATTTGTTAACAGATTCGTATCGAAACAGCGAATTAATTGCAACCGATATCTACACGTCTACCCACGAAAGCGAATCACCTCGCGTTTTGTATCTTGATCTACGGAGTACGGAGACACTTGTCTCAACTGTCGCCTGGTTGAATCTACGTTTACTAGTGCTATACCTACACAATTCGGGCGAATTTTTCCAACAACGGGCCGGAAATAGTCGCGTTTCCTGCTCGATTCGCTCGATTAATCCAATTCTTCGGTGGCAAATCGAATTTCAAAGTGGGTTCAATGGATATCGCCGGTCATTGATGCGGATTAAGAGCGGCCCACCGCAACGCCACTGGTAGCGGTTACTTCCGGTTCATCGGGTGCATGGGTATGGTCCTTTCGTAGTCGAGTGCGATACGGGCAGAGTTAAAGAGCGATCGTCGTGTTAGAGAGACTAGTGAAAGCACCGAAGATCGAGGGTAGAAAGTGGTGGGTGAAAGTTGTTGGATGGACGAGCAGAGGTTCGAGAATCGTGGCGAAGGGCCGATAAAAGCCACCGCGTTGCGAGGATGGAGGCGATCCAGGAAATCGATTATTAGCTGGAACGTGTAGTGCTGCCTACTTAGATCGGTATCGCGGGGAAGAGGGCCGAGAGGCGCGGAAATTCGTGGTTTAAACTGACCGCGACGCGACGTGTCACAACTCGGATCGTTTAACTTTAAGTTCAGGTTTAGGTTTAAGTTAGCACTGCACAGTGTTCCGCGCGGCACGGTGGCTCATTTCGAGCAGCGTCACTGAGTGAAAGTTCACGTCGCGGATGGCCGATGCCGACTACGAAAGCTCGACGTCGCGCCAGTATAGGTCTGTGCGCCGGTAGGTCGTATACCTGGGCGCGTGCGCGTTACGGGTAGAACAGGTGCAAAATGCACGCGACTCTCCGCCGACAAGACTGTGAGACGCGCGGAACGGCCGCGGCGCGGCGTCGAGCGACTGTCGTCCTCTCTCTCCGTGGTCATCCACAGCTATAGACTGTCATACACCTCCACCCCTTCGTGAGATCTTCGACTTTTCACGCTCGGACCAATTCGCGAATTTGCTTTCTTCGTAACGGCGATGTGGATCTAGGCTCCGATAGGGTCGATCGAGATCGTGCACTGCTTTCACATTTATGTATTTCCATCTAATGGAATTCAAAGAAATGTCAAGTTGATATGGAAATACTGAGTATCGTCTCGGCAACTCTAAGCCAGTGCTCGCCATCATTTTCCTCACAAAATCACGCTAAAAACTACAGATATCTCAATTCTCTCCTTTCTCTCTCTCTCTCTCTCTCTCTCTGTCTCTCTTTTCAACCGATTGGAACAATACTCGGGAATAACGCAGTGTGTCGTAATTATCAATATTCGGTCCCAGCGCGAACCAGAGTTGGCGAACCTGGATCGATACGAACAATGGTTAATTTCATTTTGATTATTATTAGTATTCACGGCCGTGGGACAGAGGCGTCCCATTTCCGACCGAGGGGTTCGAGTTTTCTCAAAGGGAAAATTGAAAATGGTCGGCGCACGTTTTAACGGGATTCCAACAGCGCCGTTAGTGGGTTAGTGGGTTCACGTGAGAACGACGATCACAAGATTGTATGCATGTAGATATATCATGGAAACTTTGGCCACACAAACTTGGGGAAATATTTCCTTAGTGACTGAGTAATGCTATAATCGCGTTGCGTCGCTTTCGATCTGTACCCAATTGTTTGCGAAACGTAGGAGGCCGATACAGGGCGAAACAATTATGCGTTATAGTTATTCCGCGGTTCTGGTCCCTGTTGGATGGCGATGCGCGCGAATGCTTTGGTAAGGTACTTCACAGACGATAGTAAGCTTGGTCATTTGTAAACGCGTGCCGCGGGGAAATCTTGGACAATTCAGAGAGGAGAGAAGCCAGTAAACTCTCTACCATTTTCTTTTGCACGACGATTCGTCAGAGAAACGGTATATACCTACTTAGGTCCGTCCGCCCGTTGCGTTGCGGGGCCTCAGGACTGCTGGCTGATCCAGCGGGCATAAAAGTTTCTCCGTAATGGAATAATCGTTTTTCCCAAGTCTCTAAAGCCTCCTTCGCATCGGTGCGCTGCGTCCAGCAAGCTGAAGCTGACGCGATGGTCAATTTGGCCGGTTACGATAACGATAATGGGTATCGTTAGCCGCGCGTACTCCACGCGGAGCTCGGCCGACAACGAAAGAGAGCTTCTCTTGCCCTGTTTCGCGTGCGCTCGACGCCCCGTCCCGGCCCGTCCCGTCAGTCGATACCGCCGTTTTTCCGTCCGATTCGTGAACGGAAACCGAAACTCGGACGCATCGATGCACCGACAAAGATGAGGAGAAGAGAAGAGGAAGAGAGAGAGAGAGATATATATGGGTGAAAGGAGAATGAGAAAGCGGGAGATAGGAGACGAGTATATTTTCCGTTGTGGCATCGAGTCGAAACGAGATCGATTAATCGCGATAGACGAGAATCAGGGAGGCGCGTTCGCGGATGAAACGGTTGCATCTCGGCATTGAGGGTGGAAGGAGAAGGCGGAGGAACGAACGCACCGAAACGCGTGGAAATCTCGTTCCCTTTGTGCTCGTTGCGGTGCTCCTTTGAAAACAGTTGCGGTACAAATCCCAGTTCATAGGTATAGACGATAAATTCCATTGTGGTTTACAGCGGATTGAGGAAGACTGCGAAATTGTTTTCGCTGGTAACCGCGCATATCGTCGATCCTACGATTTGCGGTTACGTCATCAAAGACGTTGTACTTTGGCCGGTAGCTTCTACGAAATTGGCGCGAATCGATCATCCGTTTCATCGTTAATCCAGGTATGCGCGGTATAAACGATCAAGTCGCTGGAGCGGACTGGGATATTACTGCCCCTTCGAAATGCCGTTCCGAGAGGGTGTCCTCCTTGCCGCTGGTTCGCCCGAATATCGACGCTGATCCTCCCCTAGCTTTCTTTCCGTTCTCTCAGCGTCGCCTCGCCGTTGTTGTCGGTGCTGTCGCCTTATTCACCTGCATCCAACCTACAAGTCTGCCTCTCACAAAACGCAAACGCGGTAGCCAGCGAGCGAAATGCAATCGTTCTTTGTTAAAATCGTGCTTATCTTGGAATGAATAATTCATCGCTTCGTTTATCTTTCCCTACCCGCGGAGCTCCGCGAAACGGTCAACGGTGAAAATAAAATTAACATAAAGCGAGGCTACGAACGTGATTTAGCGACGCATAAAAAACGTCCCCCGCATAAGGAGCCGACCTGAAACGCGTCGTTAATCAAATAATCATCGCGCGAAATTAATTTCTCCGAACAGACGACGCAAACATTAACGGTAACTGTGAAAGGTCACGAGCGAACCACGGACCTGTGAATTAGGTCGGGATTCTTTGCGGTGACGATCCGGTTTCGCGATTCTATCTACCAGTCTTAATGACGCGTTTAGGAAGAGACATAAATTGCCGCGAGTGATTAGGTTGGAAGGCTGAATCGAAGCTAGTGATTAGGTGGCCGAAACGCGTCGTTAATGGGCTGAGATATGATCGCGCTAAGGCGAACAGTCGTCAACAGCTGGTAATTTGCTGCTCGAGGGCTACGCGATGACGTTCGAATCGGCCACCGTGTCGGCCTCCGGATCGATCGTCGCGGACGAATCGCGACAAATTCCTGTTGAAAGCAGGCGGCGCGGCGCGGCGCTGCGACTGATAACGAACTTTCGCCGGAGTTTAACGCGCGCGTAGCGTACGTGGAAGCTCGCACTACTTAACCCGAATAAATAGGGACGTTCTGCGTCTGCAGGAAGACGGTATCGACCATCCTTTCCAGCTCGTCGCACCGGCAACCTCCTTCACCTCCTTTACCTCCTTCACCTCCTCCAGTTCCTCCTCCCGCGCGACTTTCAACCTCCTCTCTACACCTATCCCTTCCGAGCACCCTCGTTCTCACCCTCTCGCGCGATCTTCAGCTCGACATCGTCGTCGCTGGCGCCCTCGCCTCGGTCTCAAGCCCTGTTGCACCAGCCCGAGGAACCTGACCGTCTGAAACGTAACCTGCCAGCGGAAGGGGAGGCGATGGGATGGCCGTAGACCGAACCCGAGGGTGGTGTAGCTTTCAGGACCTCTCCGGGCCGCGGAGTTAATATTTATCGAGGCTGCCTGTAATTTTCTTCGGAGCCGACTGCGGACTCGCAAGCGCGGTCGGCGGCCGGGATGGGGCCGGAAGAGAGGGAAAATAATTAAGGTAACTCGGGAGCAGTCTCCGTGTATTCGGCGACACGGTACTTTTTCTCCTCGATTAGGTCGCGGTCGCAGCGCTACCGCGGTTCTTGCTCGAGCAGTAGGCCCGCTGGATCGGTTACCGACGAGATCCCTGTCGTCTCCTCTTCTATTGACTCTCCTCCGAAGCTTCTTGTTCGAATCGACGCGATTAATCGAGAGCCTCGTTCGGGAATTCACGACTTGGCGTACGTTCGAGCTGGTGCATTCGCTCTTTCCCCCGTCGCGTCTAGTCGCTCCGGAATCGATCCGTATTTGCAGAGGCATCGAGACCCTTTCCTTCGTTTTTCGTTCGTTGAACGGTGTACTTTTCCGTGAGCCACCGACGCGACGTCGCGATTCTTGATCCCCCGGTGTTAGTTGGAGCGGCAATCCAAGCCACTCCCCGAAAGAAAGAACAAAGATCGTGAAACGTATCCGAATATGATACTCGACCGAACACCGTATCTTTTCGCGTGGCAGCTCGATCCACTGGTCTGGTTTTACCTCTCTCGGTAAATGCCCCACTCCTCTTGCATCCAGGGATTTAAGAAACGGATCTTTCGGCTGCGAGCTGTATCTGTGTACTCGATCGCAGATCGCTGTAGACAGTATAGACGGTGTTGTTATCCCCCTGGAAATGAAACTCCCGTCGTTTCGAAGGGCTAAGTGCAACGTACAGCTGCGTTTCAACAAGTAAGTGGACTCGGTCCGTGGCGTCGCGTCGGTGGGCAATAACAGGTGAGAGGAAGGTGGAAGGCGCAAGGGCACGACGTCGTGGTTGCTGCTTGGTACTTGATTTACGACCTACCACGCTCGCCTGCTATCGAGCACGATTCCCTCCTGTCTCTCGCGATTAATTGGTCCACACTGCCCCGGAGTTAATTTATAGGCGTGCCAATCGGCTGGCGCGAATTGTCAACAAGTGGCCGATTCGCCGCGACCGGCGAAAGATGACGCGAGGACGGGATTGCGCACGTTCCGCTCTTTCTCTCTCGGTCGGATCGCGATGCTGCGCCGCGCCGCGTCCCCTATTCCCAGGCTCCTATCGTTTACGGTTTCATCGATCGTGCCTGGACGTTGAAAGAAAGCCAACGAAATGGGGGAAGGAGGCGAGGCGGGAGAAAAAAGTGGGTAGGGAAAATTAACGAACTGGAGAAAGTTGTTGGAATAGTAGATATTGGGACTGCGGCGAGCGAAACGCGTCGCAGTAAGTTCCAGCGGCGAAGGTCAAGCGGCCTTTCCTCACCCTGGAGCCTTGAGCCTTTTCCACACTGACGTGGAGAGGCATAGCGTGGTCTACACGGTTAATTATAATTAGTCTGACGAGAGCGATGGACCGAAGCACATCGATAGTATCCGAATAAACAGCTATATTATTTAGGTCAAACACGTCATTATTTTACTCGTACTAAAACTCTACAGGGACGACTATAGACAGGGTCCGCTTTGGTCCGATTTGGTACTGGTAGGGTCGACGATCCTCTGGGAGGCCGAAAATGCAGTTTTTATCGCGGTACATCTTGTATGCGCCGCGGTATCAGACCCGCGCATACATATTTCCTAGCACGTTTCCCGCACGTAGCCCGCTCTACGAGGCCACGTCCCTCGTTCTCGATCGTCTCCGACGGCTCGGTAAACGTGCAAGGTCGAGCGAGCTCGTGCCTTTACGAAGTATCGAGAAATCAACGAACCGTTTCCTTGGCAAGACGGAGACGCACCCGCCTCGGAACTGCAAGTCGACCCGATGCTTTCGTAAAATTCGTAAAATTCTTTGCGTGCGAGTTTTTGGATTACGGGCTCGGCGATGCGACGCGACGCTGCCCGCGCGAAAAACCCCCGAGTGGCGACGTCCGTTCGAGGGAACTTTTTTACCGGGGGGACACGTTGCGGAGTATATTAATCTAGCCTCTGGCAGGCAAGAAACTACGTGAAATAAAGTTCTTCCACCGGTGGTAGTGGGTTCGGTAGGTCGCGTCGGGGCAAATAAATAGAGGGCCGTGTAGTCAGTTCTTTGGTTCTTTGGAAGGCGCGCACGCGAAACCGCGTGCAACGCGGCAAGAAATCTAAGAGCAAACTTCCCTTTGCCGAGCATTCCCTATCGGGTCTTAGTCGTCATAGTAGAGAAAGAACGCGCTCGCGGCGAAAGAAGCGGCGAGAAGAAGGAGGGACGAGGGTGCCAGTGCGATCTCGTTTGCCTAACAAGCGGTCTCGCCACTTTGGACGTGTGTACATAGTACTTACGCGCAGCAGGTACTTACGTTCCAAAGCGGACTGACCCGCATCGTCCTAGGTGCTTACGATAATCTGTCAGCAACGGAGAAAATTACCCCCGCTCTAATATGTCAGCGGGCGGTTTCATTCCGGAGTAAAGAGTTATGATGCGAGCGGCAGTTTTAGACGCGATTGCCTACCGAAACGTCGCGTCGCGGTTGCATTCTTGACTCGACCGTTTGCCGACACACGGTCCTGTTGATGGCTGAGATACGCGGCGCGTTCCACCGACCACGCCGCGGAAACGTACATACCGCGGTCACTACGAGTCTTTAATCAATTATGCAAATGATTTGCAGACTACCGCCGTATCTCTTTCCTCTTCTGCCACGGGGAACCGCAATCCCGAGTTCACCGTTCCCTTTGTATACCGTCGTTCCGTGCAAACCATTCCCATCCTCACGTTTGGACGTGCCGCGACGCGACGCGATGCTTTCGCGAGCTCTTGGTTGCTTTCGTTCCTTTTGTCCCTCCTCCAACTAGCGCGGATCAGTCCTCGTGGTTGGCTTATTCAGAGTTTCGGGACTAGCTCGCTTTAAGCGCGTTTCATTCATAATTTTGTGGCTCGCGCACACATAGAGCAAATCCGGGAGACGCGGTCGGCCTAATATAAAATGGCTATTAAAACTAATATAGAAATTACTTATTTTATATCAGAACAAATCTATGTGTTAAGAATTTTATGCTGATTCAGAAACACTGGTCGATATTTGCTTTAAGACAATATTTACTTTAAATCGGGTTGAAAACTGAAGTGATGACATCTGAACACCTCTCCCGAGGTACCGAGAGAAATGGTTTTCGTCGTTAGTACATAGCATTTACATAATTATTCATGGAAGATTAACAAAGAAGAAAGCAAAATTATTTATGAGTGAATACAACTACAGATTCATTGATATTTAATTTGTTTACGCTAAATAAGTAAAGAACACGTCAAAGAAAAAGTGAACTACCTACTGGCGATTAGCAAGGCAAACAGTGGCGCACTCAGGATTTAATTTTGGGTGGGGGGGGGGGGGGCCGAGTTGAACGGCTAAACATATTCTTAATACAAATTCAATAAAATTCATTAGGTGGTTATAAACATTTATTTAAAGTATAAAATCTAGTTTTCTTTTCGGAAGGAAGGTACGAGACGAGACAGACGACGCGCGACGCGATGATTGTTTCGCTACGTTTTTCCAGCGCTTCATACTCCGTTTTTGCGTGATGTCGAGTTCCTAACGAAATTTTTTAATTTCTCTTAAAGTAGTTAGGTTTCTCCTAAGGAAACTTTTTCCTTTTTTCCCTTTTTCTTTGGGGGGGGGGGGCGAGGCCCCCTGCCCCCCTCCCCTGAGTGCGCCACTGAAGGCAAATGAATACAAAAGTGAATAAATAAACTAAATAAACACAAATAATAATAAAATAATAATGAAAAATAAAAAATAAACAAAAATAATAAAAAAATCTTAACTCGACCATCTCTCCTTTCTGCAGCGAGAGATGGTTTTCTCGTTAGTTTTGAGAGGAAGAGTTAATATGGTCAAATACTTCGGCTGCATTGTCCCTCGATATCTCTACTATCTTATTATCTCAAACATTAAACGAAAATAAACTTAGAAGTAGGTATATTTTAAATAAGATTCTGCACATCGCTGTTTGACAAAAGAGGTTAAATGCAACCAGAATGTTCCTTTTAAAGCCTATAAATCCAGAAAAACACAGAAGGGAGCAAAATAACGTTATTCATTCAACCGTTTGGCTTCTAGAGAAGTAATTGGTCTGCATTTTAACGCGTTTTTACGTATAGAGCCTGAAATATAGCGACTCGACCAACTCTCCGGCCCGACCGCGTCTCCCGGATTTACCCTACCCGGAATAGTTAAAGTACCTCGGTTTCCGTGATTGGGAGAAACAGCTAAAGAAAATACACGGCAATTTCCTCTTTCCTCTTCTCTCTTTTCACTTTTCTTTTGTCTTGTGTCTCGTCAACGACTTCGTTTATGATCCGCGTACTCGCGGCCCAACAGTCGCGCCGCCGTCGTCGGCGTCATCCATCCTCCTCGCCGACGCAGTTTCGCTTTACGCCCGTATATACCTATGTACAACCTTCGCGTCCCATCTCCCCTTCTTCACCGGATCCGTTGTCGTATCCCGTTCCCCTTCGCGCCCGCCTCGGTCCTCTGTCTAACGAGTTATGTTTCGCGCCCTCGTCGCGAAAGTTCGGATACGAGATTACCGTGCGCTGGTCGACTCTCCAGCATCGTTCCCGATATTATGGAAAACGCGAGAGGCAAATTCGTGCGAGAGCCTCGCCTCGGCGCGAGCGATGCGCCGCGTCGGTGCAACCAAAGGGGAACGAGACGAGAGCACGCCACGGGGCCTCGAGGTCTATCGCCGAGACCCACCTAGACCTTGCTTTTTTTCCAAGGGATCGAGACTTAATCAGCGTTCGAGAGTGGTGTCTTCAGGGTTCCCAGAAAGTATCCCAGCCTCGAACGGGAACGGTCTGCGCGTATTTATCCTGCCGACAGCAAGCAGACTTGTATCATTCGCAGTGAGAATTGTGGGGAACCTCTGAAAGGAAAAGGGTGCAGATATCGCGAAAATATCCGGGCGGAACGGTGTGTACCGATAACAGAGTTGGTCGTGAACGTCAGTGCAAACGATCCCAGAAATCTTTGGATGAGAAACGATAAGAAGCGCGGCACACATGGCAAAAGGAAATATGTAGGAAAATCAATACACGACGAAAGTCTTTCTCTGCTTATCAATCGAGAGAGAGAGAGAGAGAGAGAGAGAGAGAGAGATAGATTCATGCGGAATCGGACCGATTTTCAAGCAACAACGATCGAACGCGTGATTCACGATGTCCGTGTTGGATAGGAAGCGGCCGGACCCGAAGCGCCTTGCGACTACCGAAAACGAGACCGAGCTATGTATATTGTACATACATTTCGTACGATTCTGGTGATATTGCCGCTACATAGTACCTTAGTTACGGCTTAGGTGCTTGGTTGCGTGAGTAGGAAGAAGTGGATCTTCCGAGGCGACCAACACGGAACTTGCAGGTAGTTGGGTGAAATTTATGAAACATTCAACGATAACCGAGTTGGCCTGGTTTCGGAGATAAGTATCTTAAAAATATCCTTGACACCTATCTAATCGGATAGTCACCGTGGACCAAAGGTGCTTGCCGAGCACTGCGCGACGCGACGACGCTATTCGGGAAGATACCCGAACCGCTCGCTGGACTTGCTCGTGTTTTTGTGCATTCTTTTTATAGAATCCACTAGATGTGCTGGATTAAAGATGCTCCGCCTGACATTCTCGCCTGCCCGTGACGCGAGAGGGAGCGTACAAATAAAGTTCCGCTGGGGCAAAAGTCAGTGGGCCGGTACACGACATATCAGGGGTCACGGTTGAATTATTCGTGTCGCGTTCGCGAGCGACCGTCGCTGTCATATTATCCTTTTACCTGCCATTATCGTTTAATCTGCTCCAACTGATGCACTCCTATCTTTTAATAAATTAATGGAAACGTCACGCCTAGCTGTCGGAAATAATTGAATCCCGCAATTGCTGGCGGTCGCAAAAGAACCGAGTACAATTTCGTCGATAAATGCATGGCAAGTGGAGAGCGGAGTACTTACATACCTACGTAGGTACCACGTGCACGTACATTTACCTACGCAGAGATGGATCGACGGTGGATAGACGGTTTTAAGTAAGACGGAGTTCGCGAGAAGTAGGGTGGATCGGAAGGTGCGACGAACGAAGGTGGACGGAAATCGGTTGCTACGAAAACGAGGGCAGAATAATCGTTATCCAAGTTTAGCGCCGATGCCAGAATGAATTGGGAATTGGCTGACCAAGATCCGACGAACTGCGCCGGAAGTCGGCCGGTGATTCGGACTGAAGGAACTTCCCATCGAATTAGAGAAAAGTGTTCTCATGGCGCGGCGGCGGCCGCGTCGCGACGTCCCGCGCACCCCCAGCTACGACAAAGTTCTCCGTTAATCTCCTGGAAACCCCTACGGGTCTCGATTTATCGACGATATCCGATACGCGGAGCTTCTTCCTCCGATTTATTCAGCCCTCACCCCTTCTCCTTCCCCTGACGCTTTCCGCTTTCCGCTTTCGCCTCCCCTTGCCCCTCGCCAGATGCCACACGCCAACACGTTGCGTCTCCTCTCCTCCTCTTTCCTCGTTTTCAAAATACGCTTCCAAAGGTCTGCAGGTAATTGCACGCAAGGTATCTGGTAACGCGGAGAAGGTTGCGAAGCGAGTGAACGTATATAGGGACTTGGACCTCACTCGGGACCATCTCAATCTGCTTTTAGCTCTCTCCCTTGCTGTTACGAAACGCACGATAAGATCGACCGCATTCGAGGCCTCCGGAAAGGCGAGTGATCGGGGGACTCGGGAAACGGCTGGAATCGAACTCGCTCTGGACTCGTTACTTTGAATTATTCGAATAATATTTCTCTGTCTGGTTGAGAAATCAATGCGTCTGCACGGCCGATGCATAATTCATAGCCTAGTATCGGACAGATCGAAGATTAATAGGCCTGATCAGACTCTCTCTAATCGACCGCTTACCGCTTACTTTCTCTCCCACTCCACTCCCCCTATTCCCGTCGTCCTCTTCCTCTATCCTTTTCACTTTGCTCCACCGGCACTCCTCTCATTCCTCTGGCCGTTATCGCACCCTCGCCCGTTTCCGCGATGCAATCGATGGCTCGCCCGAGAGCAAGACGGAACCGGATGATTTCGTTTTTCACGCGACTTCTCTAATGGGCGAAAGAAACGACAGTCTGTTCGTTTCAGCAGCGTGCACCTCGAACTGTCCTTTCGCTGATTGCGAGCATAAATTACATAGGTAGGTATCTCCGTTTGACCGAGATGCCCGTTGAAATTCCCGATTGCAAGCTTATCGCCAGCGTGGAAAGCAACTTTTACTCGAACAACTAGGATACGGAGGAATGAAAGTTTCCCCTCGCGCGGCTGGTACAAGAAATAGAGAATTTTGGGCGAGACCTACCGCGCGGAGACCTAATTGAGACGAGCACGTACAACCCAATAACTTTCGAGTTCGAATCCGGAAATTAAATGACGTGACGCAAAAGCCAAACGTGCTCTCGGTCGGGGAGAAAAAAAAGATAAGCCAGAACGAAGTTTAAAAGGGACCGTAGGACAAGAAGACGGAATATCGCGCGTTTGGCTCGAGTTAAGCCAAGTTACGCGGCGGCGGCGCGGTACGAGTCGAGAATATATTTACGACGATGCGATGGAAAAACTTTGCGCACCGCGAATAACGCTGATTTCGGGGTCCCCTCGCAATTCCGTTACGATTACTCAGCGGCGACAGCTCTCCCGCTCGTTTCACGCCGGGGACAATAGAAACCTGTCTGTTTGCGGATCGAGCCGCAACGCCGCCCGACGCTTACTTTGATCGTGAGCCGCGACAAGATTCGTGGGCAATTCGATCGGCTAGGAGTAGAGGAGGAGGCGAGCGTAGACGACGCGACGCCGCGGAGAGAGTAACGCGACAAAGAGTAGCGGGTGGAAGGCATATAATGGCGAGTATTACGGGCACTTAGTCACTTTTGTGTTTCGGCCGGCATTGTGCTAAGACAAAAGATGGCGGAATCCCCGGGAGCGATTCAGCTGTCCCGCACGAGCCAGTAGGCGGCATTCGAATAACTACGAGGGGCTCAAGGCTAAATTAAGCCGAGCAGGATGCCGCGGCAATTCGCGAGCGTTCACCAACGCTCGCTCTCCTTTTACCCCCTTTCCTCGTTTGTTATGGTCACGATACGCTTGCAGGTTTGCTCGCGTACCTACCTACTGCCTGCGAATGCGAGCGCGCCGCCGTTAGCCTCGCGAGCACCGTTGAAACCTCCGATACGCATTGTGTCACTTCCCTTTGTTGTTTTCTCCTGCGGCGAGTTTACACGGTAACGCCGGCTGGTCTCGTTGCTCTCATCTCCGCCACCATCTTCCACCCCTCTCCGCGTCTCGTTCTTCTCCTTATTCTCGTTCTACTTCTACTTCCCCTAGTCCCCAAAGCGAATTCGCGACGCCGCGGGCTACAGACGTTGGTTACCCATCCCGATTATTTCGCAGTTCCTCCTCTCCGTTTCTCTCGCCTTTCACTAATTTACGATTCAAGTCCCCAAGACTAACCCCCACTGTAGGCGCGGCGCGGCGCCGATTCTTAGGGCATTCGTTGGTCCTATCCCAGCCGGGATAAATGTTTTCGGCAGTCAGCGAAAAGTTGTAGCGAAACACTGAGAGGCTTCGATCGGGCGGGGTATCCTTCGAGATTCGTAAATTTCGCTCCGAATACGGCCAAGGCCCGACCAGCGAGCAAGCCGGAGGAAAGAAGCCGAGCTCGAGTTAGAGAGAAATAGGCGGAACGATTCGGAAGACCACTCGGCCGCGGGCTCTTTCATCTCCAACATCAAAAGGCAATTCCCGAAATTATGGAGATTTTTCCGAAGAATTTCGCGAAATCGACGTTATTCTACCCGAGACCGCGCCCTCGTACTCTTTGTCGGAATAAACGGGCTCGTAGGCTGCGAAAGGGTGAACAGGGTAGAGATGGAAACGGGGTCGGCGAAGGAGGAGAGAGACGAGGGATAGACGAGGGGGCCCGGCTTGGAACAAATGAGAGGTTATTTCAGGCATCAGACGTATGTATGTACATATATTCGGTAACCTCGTCTCAGGCATCGGCCCGAGCTTTCGAGTTGGCATTTCTACCCTGCCCTCGCCGTTATTAAGGATGTAACGGACCTATCTTCAAAATTGTATCAAGCTTATGAAAATTTGTGAGATTGTTCTTTTTAATTTTCTTGGTGTGCTCCAAAAATTTTAAACAAATTCTTGCTGGAGTTATAAATGGTTGCTGAGTTATAACGATTTTAATTTTCACTGATTTTACACGTACTCTTATGGAAAGAGACGATCTTGACAGATAAAACAGCTGACAGATGTTGGAAAAAATGGTAGCAATGTTTTCAATTTCTTTTGTACTTGTAGTATTTGGATAGATGAAAATATCTGCCGAGTTTCAATTGTTTTCACTACACCGTTTTAAAGAAATAAATTATAACTTGAGAAAAATGTGAATTCGGGGAATTTTCACTGCCAAAAGTTTATAAAAAATTATTTTAAAAAGCATTCACTTTGTAAAGTGAAAAATACGTTTCTAGGAGTAACAATAAGACTCCAACCGACGTTCGAGTTCCTTACATCTAGATTTACTATGCGTAAGTCGTAGATATTCAAATATTTCAAAATTCACATTCTTTTGTCTAATATTGTACGTCCGATACATCCTTAAACCTCTCGTTTCTCCTCTCTTGCTTCGTGTCGCAGTAGTAGATACTTACCATAACGAACGGCGATAATGTGGACAATGTAGACAGTCTTTGACAAAACAGATCCACTGACGTTGAAGCGAATCGCCCGTGTGCCTTTGCGTCGCGATCGCCGAAGCCCTTCAATCCGACAATAAGTTACAATTTACATAATAACGCGCCAACGAAATCCTGTGAAATATGTCGAAGCCGAAAACGTGAATTTGATGCTGCGAGAACGACGAGCAAAGTCGCGAGCGTGTCGAGACTGCTGCCTGACCAAGCGCGCACCCGAACTACTACTTGCCACACCGATGCGACGCGCGATGGCTTGGCGGTCATATCGCGCCGGATCGGCTACCGGAAGAGTTTCGTTATTCGTAATGCATCCGACGCGACGCGCAAAGGTCTCTTCACGTTTCACTCGGACCAGAATTTGATCGCCGCCTTCAGGCGCCCCGGGTGGAACGGTATCGCGTCGGAACGGCAACACGTCTGATCCGCATAATTTCGCGCGACGCTCGTAAAATACGTTTCTAGCTTTTACGAGGCGATACAGTATCTGTCGGCGATCTTTCTTCCATGAGCGCGGGCCGTTATCGCGCAGCCCTCTAATGTTACTTCTTCCCATGTGGGGTCGATCCGCATCGTCGTTGCATCCGAAACAAAGAGATAGCGCGGAAACATCCGAGTACGTATCAGGAGAAGCGGGACAAGCAGCACGTATAATAATGTTTATTGTGCGCGAGATGAAGATCACGTCCCCGTGAATCTTCCCCTCTGCCCTGCCGTTGCTCTGTAGCGGGATAATTACGAGGGGGACGGGTCGAGTAAAGGAAAGAGAAAGTGGGACAGAGTAGAAATCTATGAATAGTAATCGCGGCCCTCGCAGTTTTGCCGACGCTAAACAGCAGCTTAATCGCTCGTTAATATCCCTAGGTAGGTATCCGTCGCAACGGAATGGCCGGATTAGCCCTACGACTCCCCTCTGGGAGGGAAACGGTGAAATGATCCGAAGAGCCGATCGGATTTCGATTTATCCGCGAATCGCGCGAGACGGCTCTCCTCGGAGAAGGGGGCGGCACGATTAACGAGGGCCCTCGAATTGATTTCACAGTAACGAGGGGAGAATCCTCCGGTGAAACGTAGAATGCCTCCTCGTCTTGGTACGTACGTCGGCCGACTCGCATCGCGATTTTCACCTCGCCCCGACCAACCTCGCGGGACGCGATTTGAATAATCGCGATGGCTCTTGAATCGGAAAAAAGTGTCAGTCTGCGCCCTCGGTGCAGGTTACTCTGTCGGAGGAACGAGGAACTGCGCGGAAGGCAGGGCAGGAGAAACACGAGGAGGACACGGGAAGCAAGAACCGCTACCATTAACGACACGGTCTCTGTACCGTCGACAACGACGACGGCTACGCAGACCGGCGCGGCGCGTCGCGGCGGCGGCCCAATTAGCGTTAATCCTCGTTAATCCGTGTCTCTCCAATCTGCATTCCTTTGTTGTTGGTTCGGGCCGCTTCGCGGGCCGACTATCGCGACGATTCGCGACAAGCGGGGGAGCGTGCAGGGTTGGGGGTACGTACATACACACACTGGCTCGAATCCGAGAACGTAAAAAGGGGCGAGAGCCTAGCTCGATACCGAGGCAAAAATACATAGGCTTCCAGCCTCCCGTTTCCAAGGGGTTCAAGTAGCTTCTCGCTTTCGGAATTGGGTGAAAAATGTTAGTCCGTATCGCAAGAACAATATCCGTCGCGAACGTTCAATCAACCGTATTGCCCCGCGAGGGAAGTGAAAGGGAGTTTTGAAGGCGGTATCGTCGGACCATCGGGTCCCGTTGGCAACGACTGCGGGCCGAAAATTCCCACCGCAATCGATCATTCTTCGTATTGGCCAGCGAGACGGACGTTGAAACGCCAAACTGAAACGGGATGCCCAGAGAGATTCGCGAAATCGGTCGGGCTTATTTCCGATACAGGGACAGCGATGGAAGATGAAAGATAGAAGGGCGGAGGGAGGAAGAGAGAGAGGGAGAGGGAGAGACGAGCGAGACGCTTAGAAATGTTTGTCTCCTGGATGTGGTGACAAGGCATTGTTATCGCGTCGACGAAGGCTGCCTGTGTGGATGCCTGCGACGCCGACGCGACGCGACGGTCCGTATCGCGAGGCGAGCGGAGTCGAAACGAGAGGAAACTACGGATATGAGGGGAAAATGAAAAGTACGATGACACGACGGCCAGGCGTTCGGACGGGCCGATAGCCGGGCGGGGGTAGCGTAAAAAGGAGAACAATCGATGAGAGATGACGAACGCTCGCGGACGGAGCAAGTAGAAGAGAAAAAAGTAGCTGGGGGTACGTAGTTAGCGCATTGGGTCGCGGGTCCGAGGCAGAGAGAAGCACGAGGACCGGCGTGATGCTGGTCGCTCCACTCGCATTGTTACCATAATCGGCCTCGGCTGGGCCCATTGTTTGTCATTCAATTTTCCCGCTGGATTTCCACTGCGGACAATGGCGCAGCGACGCTTTATAAGTCGCGGGAATTACACGGGCGAACAAAGCTCGTAAATATATCTGTTGAATCGTGAAAAACGTCCCGCTACTCTCTCTCTTGCCGCGCGCAGAATGAAAAACCCTCTTCCCTGTGCGTTTCTGCCGCCACAGTTGCGCCACCCACACCCCCGCGATTTTCCATCTCCCACCCCTCGTGTCCCGAGCCCCCCTGCCACGTCCCTTTTTTCACCGGCGCTATCTCCCCTCGCTAGTGTTTCGGTCTAGGTTGCGCGTAAAACGCGAAGCGCTGTATCTTTTCGGGCAGACACGCTTCTATGGAGACGGCCGCCCGCGCGGCGCGCACCGGCCGACGCCAGCCAACCAACTAGCGCGAAAGGACACGCATGGAGCCGCGCGAGCCGTCCTCGTAAATCAGCGGAATTCCGAGGCCGTTCCAGGACAATTTTATGATTTAATCCGGTGGATGCGCTGCGCGAAGGCTGTGGTCGCGGCAGCTTGGAAATCCGAGCTCGCTATATAGGTGGCCGGCTGCACTCGCCGAGATGAATTTCGCGCGGCGCCGAACGGTGGCCGCGCGGAAAAAATAGTTTGCGGCGGCCGGCCGCCGCGCCGCGACGCGACCGTCCGACCAGCGTGAAATTTCAGGACCCCGACCGACGTGCGTCGCTGTTCCTCGGGATTTTCGATCGGTTCGAGAGCGTTATTCGGTTAAGCCGATAACGAAACGAGCCCCTCGATTACGAGATTGACAGCGCGCGTCCAATGGATTTTCGAGCGCGCCGCCGAACCCCTCGTAATTCCGCCCGGTGACAGACCTCTCCGCTTTGCCCGTCGGCTAACTTTTCGGAGACGCGCGGTTGGGCGCGACCGTGGCGCAACCGTAGCCTCGTCCAGGGATTAAGGGTAGCCGCGAAAGGGCAACGCGTCGCGGGGGGGTTGAAAGCGCGATCAAGATCGGTTCGCGTGACCGCCTAGACTCAGCTAAACAAAAGGTTTCTCGCATTCGTACATCGCAAATCGAATTAAACTCTCAGCCGGCACGCAAGTCTCGATCGCGATCCGTACTGCGTATAAAAGGAAAGAATCGGGATAGACCGAGCCAAGTGAGTTGCGGAACGTATTCACGACCTCTACACCGCGTCTCACTTCAAAACCGTGTGCGTCGCACCTCGATCCTTTCCGTACCGGATTTAATTGGGAATTCTCCTTCCCCTCACCCTTTCCACGAAGCATCGATCGAGTCCGCAAACCCCTTCGGAGCATTTGTCGCTCGGCCGGTTCGTAAAAGAAGAAGCGCGTACCCGCTCGGCGATATCCAACCATCGGCACCTATTTATCCAGTCGAGCTGTCGCGATCCGCATCGACGCATCCACAGATTAATTTGCAAAGTGACTGGCAGTCCCGTGTACAGAACGTAAACCTGAGTCTTGGAGTCGACCAACTTTATCGGGGATGACATTGCGCAACGAGACTCTCATCAGTGGTCCATTGGCTTTCATCGGCGAGGAAACCGGGTGTGTGCTCATAGTCTATTCCTCTGGTCTCCTCCGAGTCAGTTGGCGATACATACGTGCATACCTATCTACCAACCTGCTCACCACTCGGCATCGCGCGCGCCCCGATCGAACACGATCGAGTGCTCGTTTCCGGTCATTTCCTTCGACGCGAATGGAAAACGCTCCGAGAGCGTCGAGATGGCGATAGCAGTAACGGAAGGATTCATTGAAATACGAGTGTGTCGAAGAGGAGGACACTCGCGCTGTTTCGAACGGCGAAGTAGTATTTTCCATAGAGAAATCCTCGCAGGCCCGCCCGCGCTCGTTCAGTATCTTTCGGCGTGGATTTCTGCTTATGCGCAAACCGCCATTCGCGACCGTGAAATTCCAAGCTGCCGGGGAATTGAATTCTGTTGGTTTGCTCGCCACGCAGGTACCTTCCGTCGATGAGAGAAAGATTCCTGGGATGGAACGTGGCCCCGGAACACTCGGACATCGTGCATCCCCACTGGAGGGGATTCCTCGCGCCTGAAAAATTTTGGCACATTGGACTCGCCCTTATCTACACTATGCTGATAGTAATGTCCGTTGTAGGAAATGGTTGCGTCATATGGATATTTAGCACGTAAGTGTATCGCCAATCGTTCGATTAGCAAAGTGGCAGTGGCGTGCGGGGGCGGTGGTGCCCTCCGTCGGCGAGGTTGAAACTCGTCCGTCCGCGTACGGTCGCGCTCCACTTTGTACCGACCAGTGTTAACCACTGTGCCGCCACCCTGTCGCGTAGTTCCGCGCGATCGATAGAACTCATCGGCTTATGCTTTTTCAGATCGAAATCGTTGAGAACGCCTTCGAACATATTTATAGTAAACTTGGCGGTATTCGATCTAGTAATGGCCGCTGAAATGCCCATGTTCGTGATAAGCTGCTTCATGGAACGTATACTCGGCTGGGAAGTGGGCTGCGACGTCTACGCGGCGCTGGGTTCAGTTTCAGGGCTCGGCCAATCCATCACGAACGCAGCGATCGCCTTCGACCGATACAGGTTGCCAACATTCCTCTGAACTTTTCCGATCGCGCGCGCGGTTCTCCGCTCGGAAATCGTTGGACGAGCAACCGAGGGAATCACCGAGCGGCTTTCGTTTATTTCCACAGGACCATTTCCTGCCCGATCGACGGACGGCTGAATTCCAAACAGGCTGCGGTAATCGTCGCTTTCACGTGGTCATGGACGATGCCGTTCACCGTTTTACCATTTCTCAAAGTCTGGGGTCAATTCACCACCGGTAGGCGTAACCAACCCTCTACGACCATATACGTATTTCCCTAAAAAACTATTCGCTAGTCGATGATTCGCTTCACTTGTCCCGAAGCCTATTCCTTCCAACCGTTTTCAGAGGGCTTCCTGACCACTTGCTCGCTCGACTACCTCACGGATGATCAAAACACCAGGGCCTTCGTTATCTGCATTTTCGTTTGGGCCTACGTCATTCCTCTGAGTTTCATCGTCTACTTTTACTCCCAGCTGCTACAGTCTATCCGGAATCACGAGAAAATGCTACGCGATCAGGTCGGTAGCGCGACGGACCATCCGGTGTCTATTTGATGCATCCAACGCGGTTCTAACCAGCTTTCCGATTAACATTGCCAGGCGAAGAAAATGAACGTGAAGTCGTTAGTGTCCAATCAAGACAAAGAGAGAAGCGTCGAGTTGAGAATCGCCAAAGTGGCATTCACGATTTTCTTCCTGTTCCTGATGGCCTGGACACCGTACGCAACGGTCGCTTTGATCGGCGCATTCGGCAATCGGTAATTAGACAGATCCATCGATCATCTCTCTTTAATCTTACCTCTCTCTCTCTCTCTCTCTTTCCTTTCAGGGAACTGCTCACGCCGCTCGCGACGATGCTGCCGGCTGTATTTGCCAAGACCGTCTCTTGCATCGACCCGTGGATTTATGCGATCAACCATCCAAGGTACGGCCAACTATCGCTCGTCCACTTTTCACCGTACTGTTATAGATACTCGCGCGAAACTCCAAACCAAGGCATTCCCATTTCTTTCCTACCAGATATCGACAAGAACTGCAAAAGCGTTGCAGATGGATGGGCATACACGAACCCGAAGTGTCTCACGACAGTGCTTCCGCCCAGACAGAAAAGATCAAGTCGGACGACGCGTAAATTTGGCATTCCGACCTTCTCGATCTCGACATTTGCCGCATTCCATTGAGATACACTAATGAAATCACCACCACCACCACCACGAGTGCAATCTCAATCTCTGGCCGCGCGATCTATGGTTTTTACGCCTGGTGTAGGTGCTACGTGGCCGAGCAAGCCGGACTGCAAGGAGCAACTATAGCGACATTTACGTCGATGCTATCGACTGTACTCCTATTAAAGCATTATTAAAGCAACACGACGAGCCAAATCTTCTTCCTTCTTTCAAACTGTACATTATTCACCGCTCACTAAATATACAGCAAGTACAGAATGTCGAATGACGCGATGCTTTTGAAAATGAGTCACGCGTTACCTATGCGCCGTGCCAGGCCGGTATTCTTTCTTTCTGCATAAAGTGGGCATAGACGGTAGAGAAAAACGGGGCATAGTTCGTTTGCGGAACGCCTGTTATGGAAAATTCAGAGGATCTGGTTACACTCTCGTTATTCCGACCCCCCCCATCGCTCTTCTGGCTTTCCTCTTCTTCCTTAACACTCGCGGAAAGGAGATATGTGTTGCGCGACTGAACCGCTCCAAGAAAGCCGCTATACGTACGTAGATAGGGTAAAGGCAGGTAATATGGAACACCTGATTTCAAAAGCTTCTCAAAAGTAGGGGAATTTATTTTTTTTTAAATAAAACTGACATAAGGGGACGAAGGAATTAATGCATAATCATATTTACATAGTCAAATGTAAAAAAATCCAACTGTTTTGCGATTATAGTAAGAAAACTGAAGAGTGGAAATCGGCCGTTGGAAAAAATGGCACCTAATATGGAACACATAGGAAATTTGTAAAGAAAACTGAAAAATCTTTACGCTTTTTTTTTTTAATAAAAATGGAGACTTATTAAGGAAAAGATACGAATAAATAAATATACATCATTTTTGGAATTTATTCATGCTTTCTGCGTCTTCTACAAGTTGGGCGCGTCCACTTTTCATTGTCATCATTTTTGTAACTATCACCACAAAATAAGCATCCCGCATCATCGTCGTCATCGTCATTATCAACTTCGTCTATGTTACTCGGTATCTTCCATATTACGTATACACATGTTCCGGCAAGAAATTAAAAATTAGACTAAGAAGAAAGTAACTTTATTGCAAAACTATTGAATAATCAAAAATACATGTATTTAATGATAAATTATACCAAAATAATACTTTGTAACTTACCTCCACTACAATATTTAACTGTTTGATGCACTTTTCAGAAACTTTTACACACCACGAAAAATATAAACGTTTCTCTTTCAATGATGAATGCCCGACTGATGCTCAATTGTCAAGAGTTCGTTATTTCGTTCGTTATATTTTGTATCAAGGATTCCTGACTATAGATACTATACTGCGGATCCCATAAACCGCGCCATGGAGGAGTTAAATCAAAATATTGAAGACATTGACCCGTTCAATGTTTCGCTCGACTCGTTCCGTGAGCTTTTGTTTAGGCGACTCCTAGCATAAGTTACCACATTTTCGCAAGTGTTGTGTATAAGTTATATTGGAAGATTGTTATTGTTTTTATCGTCTTTATTGTCTTATGTTTTATGTTTTTTTTTTGTTTTATTTGTTACGTTTTTCTGATTTTATGTTAATATATTGCTTAAAGTTATTTACGTTCTAATTTGTTTTACTTTATGTACTAAAGGGTTTTCCCGTTTGTATAATAAATAATAAATTTCTTTATCGAAATTTTAGAGTTCCATATTACATGCCTTTACCTTACATATGTATTAAGGCTGTTCGAGTACTCGAATATTCGAGTAGCTTGGAATTCGAACCGAGCCGAGACTCGGATTCCGAGCCGAGCCGAGTACTCGAAGAGAAAAAAAAAGAAAAATCGACTAGTCGGTTCTCTTCGAGCCGCTCGAAAAAATTCGAGTACTCGATTCTTTGGAGCCGCTCGGTTTTTACGAGTACATGGTTCTTCGAGCCGAGTCAGGCTCGGCTCGCTTTTTTCGAGTACTCGAACAGCTCTAATATGTATACCTACATCATATACCTAGGATGGTGAGTAGTCGACCGTTTCGTACACAATACAGGCCGAACTTTCTATTTTCAATTCTCGCGCTTTGACGCTAAAAGTTGGAGCGAGTATCGAGCAGGCCTAATCGTCGTAGCGGGACGGGCTTTGCTTCACGGTCCGGGAAATATAGTACTAGAATATATACATATATGTTTTTTTTATCGTACGAGGATTTCGATTAATCGAGGAAAACAAGACGATTAATACGCGATGGTGGAGGGCAGTAGTGAAAGTTTAGTCGGTTGGTGGTAGACGCGGTGGTGGATCGTGTACTTATCTACGTAGCTTACCAGCTACTCGCGTGGCTCCCCGGACAGTAGGCGGAGTCAACGGATAGCCCGGCAGGCAGCCGGCAGCCGGCAGTTCAGTTAATATGCAGTTAGTACGTCATTTGTTTCTCGCCGCCGGGAGGGCTTATCGTAATCTCTGGCCTCGCGCCCCCCCATCATCTCCCCGCGACCCCCCGCAACCTCCATCCTTGGAAAGGATCGTTCCTGTTGGCTGGCTGGATCACTGATTTCTCGTGTGGAGAGATCGAGTCGCGAATACTGCCACTTATACAAATCATGGGTATCGCGACTGTGTCTTCACTGGACTCACCAACATTGTACCCAACATCGATCGCGTCTCGACGAGGTTCGTCTGAAATTCCTCCAGTCTCGAGGTGCACAGGAACCATCGAACCATTCAACCTCCAACAAAGTTGAGATCTCATAGTAGTACTCGTTATTTCCGACGATCCGTCCTGCTTTCTCCTCCTCAGCATGCACGCGATTTGCGCGCGGTCAAAGTTTCCCGCGTTTCGCCTGCACACCCGCTACGCCTAGCGCAGAGTTGACAAAGACACGAAACTGGATTGAGAGATATTGATAGAGCGAGGACTTTGGACTCCAAGAAATCCTTGATTAGATGTTTCCGTCAAAGGAACGGCGCGCTTTCTGAGAATCGAGAAAGAAGAAGGTAACGGGCGGCGGAGACAAGCAGCCGTGGGAGTAGGGGAAGGGAAAAACAGGAGCGATAAGTGTGTATGGGTGTGAGTCGGCGAGAGGGTCGAGGAGAAAACGAACGGAGGCAGCACCCGCCGGCGGCGTGGCGCGGGGCGGCAAGGCGAAAGAAGGCGGAGGAAACGAAAGGAATCGGTTTGGAGAGCGAATTAAAAATTGTTCCAGTCTGCGAACACAAGAAGAATCGAAAGGGGGACGAAAAAGGCAGCGTTTTAATCGAAGAGGGCTTGGAAGGGATTCCGCCTCTCCGAGAATAGAAAGGAACGATCCCGCTCGGTTTAAGATACATCCCATCCTATTTCCTGAGGTCGCGCTGGCGCGGCGCGGCGACGACCGACTGGTTATGGATGTTGAAAATTCAATTACGCGGGATTTATGGCTGCCGGCACTGGGCATATTTATTATCATGGCATCTCCCTCCGAGCTGGAAATATATCCATAGGATGTTTTCCGTTTCCGCTTCACGGTGCTTGTCCAGCGTCGGGTATTGTGCACGCGTACGACCTACACGCGCATTACCCTTCGCTTCGCTAATTGCAGGATCTTCCAAGGGACCGATTCCTCGACGGTCAGAGCGGAGAAGCGGCTGCAAAACTACGAAACGTACATGCCTAGATAGCGCAGGTATCTACGTAGGTAACGGATCGAACGCCTGGGATTTATCGTTATTACTCGCGCTTACCGTTATCTAGGATAGGGACGTTTGGATGTTTTACAGCATTCGGGTGGTTCGCCGAGTCGCGGTGCGGCTTTTTAAATGCTGTCTTAATACCCGTTAAGCGCGGGGTAATAAACTCGGCGGTGCTCGTTTAGAGTGCACCGACTCTACGCTCTCTTTTTGCCCGTCCAGGCACGAGATGTGTATTAACGGGAGCAATAAATATCGTCGTTATCGTGGACGTTTCGCCACCTTGTTATCGCGTATTGATTTTCTACGACGCGACGCGACGCGACGCGGCGCGGGAACCAAGGGGCCGAAACAGGATGACGGGGTTACTTTGGGCCTAGGACGGACGTTGCACCTTCCTCGGGCACGTAAGCCGAAGAGTACGTGCGTTCGATGGCGCGTGTTACGTGGCCGTTTCGTACGCGCGAATTTGATCGTGAAGGCGATTGGTTGCGGACAGTGAAGCAGGGGACCCCTGGCG
The DNA here is from genome assembly GCA_944738655.2 of Andrena hattorfiana. Lineage (NCBI taxonomy): Eukaryota > Metazoa > Arthropoda > Insecta > Hymenoptera > Andrenidae > Andrena > Andrena hattorfiana. The sequence continues at coordinate 40,875,324 of OX122894.2, read as the reverse complement.
AGCGAGTGAGTCGTAGGTATCTGGCGCGACAAGAGACGGGGATGGTAAAGAATCGCGGTAGCGTTGGGGTATCGTCGCTCTGCTGTTTGGCGATTTCTCGTTAGTCAACCGACTCGAAATACCGCGACGCGACGTTTAGTTAAATCCTCCGTGCTTTAGCGGCAAACAAAAGACGGCGAGGTAGCGGCGGGGTTCACCGAAGGAAACTGGAGAATCGTCGAGCACCTTGGGAAGATGAGGAATGCTCGCCCGACGGTACGGAATTACGCGGGGATGAAGTTTGAGGAGCGAAAGAAAACGGCGAAACTAATTTCAAAGCTGTTAAGAGCATTACGAGGGTATGTCCTCGGCAGGTAGACGGGTGTAAGCGTATCTAGAGACGCGAGCATTTAGTCTCGGACGCGGAAACGAGCAGCGGACGGCGTGCCATGGAGGAAAGCGGAAGAACAGCTTTAGGAACCAAGTCTACGAGAGGGACTTCCGTCTCGCGACGTTTAGAGATACTCGGGTGAAATCTATTCGGCGCTGGAGCTCATTGTCAGCGGAACTCGATACAAAGCTTTGCTGTGAGAGGAAGAGAGAGAGGGAGACAACAGGTAAGCGAGTTTAATCGGTGGGCACGAGGGGGTGGAAAAAGGGAAAGGAGAAAGGGAACACCGAGCAAAAGTGGAAAGAGCAAGTTGGCCCCGCGCGACGCAGCTCGGACAATAGCTGGCCGTCGCGTCGTCGAGGGTTAGAGGAGAGTAGGAGAGGATCAGAGTGTAAGAGAGCATGAGAGAGAGAGAGAGAGAGAGAGATCACGTCGAGGGGAAACCTGCGAACCCTCTCCCTGAGACCGAAATACTAAAGCGAGCTTAAGTGCGTTGCCATAGGGACCAGCTGGAGCCGAGAGGGTAGAGTGTACTGTAGAGAGAGGACGGCGGATGCGATTGCCGCGCGAGAGAAAGGCACACCAAACCACACCACACCACGCCACGCCACGCCGCACCGCACGGCTACGTCCCGTCTATGCCGTCTAGTTTCCGAAACGCGCTAAACCGCTCGGAAGTAGCCATCGTCGAAATTCGTTCGCCTCGCCCGACACGATTCCCGTACGTAGATGCGCATTTACATCGAGCCGTTCTACGGTTGGCGCTCCAGCAACTCGGTAGACGAGAGAGTAGATATGTACTCGACCGAACGGAAAACGGAGCGTGGGAAATTAAATTTGTTTCGAAACACGCGCGTCGCCTCTGATATTTCCGGGGACTGGCAAGGCTGTGTACCACGACTCGCGGCGGGCCACCGGGAATGCCCGATTTATTATTTGCAGCGCACGCCGCCGCACGTCTCTAACAATACTTCGTAAGTCCGTAATTTGCATCGGGTTGCAGATGTAATTCGTGTCGTTCGTGTATCAGCTCGCTGGCACGGTCGTTAAACGAGTTTCCTCTTCGCTCGTTCCTCCTTTCCCCTCGTTTCTCCCTTTCTCTCCGCCGCCGCTCGAGAACGCTGTTACGATCCCTCCCGTCTCCGGGTATTCCTCTCGGCAGTTGACGCTGGCAGTGGCGCGAGAAAAGGAAAAGTTTCGTGATTCCCGACACGATTGGCTCTGAAATAATTCCGAGGGCCGAGGGACTATCTCCGCAGCAGCGGCGGCTCGAGTATTCCAATGCACTGTTTAAAAATTACGATCCCTACCTTCCGCTGCGGAGCGAGCGCGGAACTCGTTAATAGCACATTAAACCGTGCACGCACGGCCCAGCCAACGGCTCAACTTAACCGGTGGACCGTGCTGCTAATACGCTTTTTGCGCGCCGGTCGTACGAAACAAAGGAGCGCCGCGTGCTCCTCCAACGGGGGATGAAATTTTTAGCCCCGCGGCACCTTTCCTCCACCCGTATGGACAGTCCCCTGAAAAGCTTCGGGGGCAGGGTCGGGCAAAACGAGTTCGTTCCTCCGAAGGATCGTTTCCTCCGCGAGTAAGTAGTTAAGGTACTTGTACATACCTACACCGTCGATTTCTCTCCGGGCGCGGAAAAACAGAGGGGACTATGCAGAGGAAGCGGAGTGCGGCGTCGGTGGAAGATCGTCGGACGGAAACTAGGCGAGCTCGGCCAGCTGCAATACCGCGATACACAAACTTATTGGTGAAACTCGCGAAACTTCCGCGAGCTTTCCGGAATTTCAAGATGGCGAATAACCGCGCAGCCTTAGATTAGTCTGAGCCGGGCAACGGGACAAAGGAAAGGGGAGGGCTTGCGAATCGGTTCCCAGAGGGGGAGAATATCGGCAACGTTCGAGTCCGTTTCGCGGGTTTTCGCGTCTCGCGCGCTGGCAGTTTATGGGTCGAGCCGAAGCAATTATATGCCGGGAATCGTGCCTATTTGTAATTGGCGCGGTAAAATTCGCGGGGATTCGTACCGCGCGCTATTCCGGTTGTAAATGGCACTGGTTAATTAGGTCGACCATCTGACGATTCGATGCGAGGAAATTCGAGCCCGGCCGCGATAATGGGTCGTATTAATTATAAACGCCGCGCCGGCGTTAATTATTCAAGTAGGAAGCGCTATAAAACGTTGGCGGTCTGCGCGGCTCTGTGGTACCTACACGGAACTTCTATTGCCGTCAAAGGGACCGTGCACGTAGTTTTTAACTCTGCGGCCTGGTTCGGCGGAGGTGTAGCGCCAACGTTCGCCGCTCGTTAGGTATGTATCTAGCCTCTTTCGGCTTCACCTATTCGCCAGGGTCAGCTGGTGAAATTTTATCGACTCCTTTCTCCGATACCATGGTTCAAGGTTGCGTAACAGACGGAAGGAAAGAGACGACAGGGCAACCACAGCGGGAAGCCTCTCGTTCCTCCGAGATCAAGCTCTATCCAAAAAGAGCCTGCGGAAAGAAGCAGAACGCGCAGAGCTGCTGATTCGAACTGCAAGAAGAAAATTTGATAACGAACGACTCAACGAAACGATCCCGTTGCTTCCAGCTGGACCGTGAATCGGTAGGAACAGGGTGGAAACTACGGAATACAGGCGCATATCGTCCCGCAAATCGATTCCGTTATTCGTAATAGGGAAATGAACGAGCGCTGTAAGCCGCGGCGTTTGCTAATATAGAAAGGAACGAGAAAGAGAAAAAAGTAGCATGGATATGCGAATGTCGTGCACGCGGCAAACTACGGCAGAATAATAGTCGCCACGACAGGAAAATATCGGTTGGCGAAACACCGACTTTTCCGGTGTTCAAACTATCTGCTGATTCCGGTCAATGTGTTTTGGTAACTGGTCCTGCAGACGAAACCATAAGCATATATTCCCAGGTGGTTTGTGCTTCGGAATCGTGAATAATCCTTGATCCCAGACGAGAGAACGTACGACGGTCGCCTGTCGTCTGTAGAGTCCTTCCGTGCTTGCAAGATTCAAAGATTCGTAGCGTCGAAGAGGTCACGGTGTTTGCTAATATAGAAAGGAAGAAGAAAGAGCAAAAGTAGCATGGATATGCGAATGTCGTGGACGCGGCGAACTACGGCAGAATAATAGTCGCCACGACAGGAAAATATCGGTTGGCGAAACACCGACTTTTCCGGTGTTCAAATTATCTGCTGATTCCGGTCAATGTGTTTTGGTAACTGGTCCTGCAGACGAAACCATAAGCATATATTCCCAGGTGGTTTGTGGTACGGAATCGTGAATAATCCTTGATCCCAGACGAGAGAACGTACGACGGTCGCCTGTCGTCTGTAGAGTCCTTCCGTGCTCGCAAGATTCAAAGATTCGTGCGTCGAAGAGGTCGCGGTGTTTGATAATATAGAAAGGAAGAAGAAAGAGCAAAAGTAGCATGGATATGCGAATGTCGTGGACGCGGCAAACTACGGCAGAATAATAGTCGCCACGACAGGAAAATATCGGTTGGCGAAACACCGACTTTTCCGGTGTTCAAACTATCTGCTGATTCCGGTCAATGTGTTTTGGTAACTGGTCCTGCAGACGAAACCATAAGCATATATTCCCAGGTGGTTTGTGCTTCGGAATCGTGAATAATCCTTGATCCCAGACGAGAGAACGTACGACGGTCGCCTGTCGTCTGTAGAGTCCTTCCGTGCTCGCAAGATTCAAAGATTCGTAGCGTCGAAGAGGTCGCGTCGCGTCGCGTCGCGTCGGTGCGAGCTCCGAATGAAATGGGTTTACCGCCAGACCCTGCCGATAACACGTCTACCACTGAATACGCGTCTGCTATGTAGGTATGTACGTATGTACGCCTATACGTAGAGAAATACATATGTATATGTATACAGGCTGTATAAGTTCGCGGACCGATCGAGTTCCTTTCGCTGGATTAGATCGAAATTCGCCTGGTCCTTCGGCCTTCCTGCTTCCCATATTCGCCCGAGTTTTGCCATTGGAAATCACTGACCGTTTTCGTTTACGATCGATATCAAACCCAGTTCGATCGTAAAAACTTTGCGGGTACTTGTCCAGCGATCAAGCAAGGGGAAGGTACGAGGAAGAGGCGAGTAACGGTTTCGAAAGAAAACTAAGCAACGGGAGATCGACGACCACCGTCTAACGTTTTTTCGCCGAAGCGATAAAATTCGCGCGAACGCGCGGAAATTAGAAACGGTTTTTTTTCCACGCACTTGGCCCGCTAGTTGTTCCGTAGTGATCATTAGAGAGAACGAGCTGCTGGCAAAGGATCGTTAAAAGTTGCCGTTGAAAATTGGTAAAATCGCATGCGCAGTCCTCTGTAATGAGTAGGACAACCAACGTGATTTTGTCTGATTTCGTAGGTCGCCGGATGTTGCTCGCGCGACGCGACGTTACCGTGACTTTCTGTTTCACTATTTGTCGTTCGAAATGAACGTTCTCTCTCTCGGTGTGGATGAGAACAAAATTTCTCCCGCGACGTCGTCGTCCCGTGGCTCGTTCTCGCGATGAAATAAGAAGGACTGACAAGGTAGGTATGCATACAACTAAGTAGTCGGCGCGGAAAACCGCGCGCACGGTTGTATTCTGACGCAAGACGGGTCTGTGCTTCAGCCAGAGAGAAAGAGAGAGAAAAGAAATGCCAGCGGGAATTTACGAAGAGCTATAAGGGGCGGTATTAGGGGAGCGAAAGGACCCGAAAGGGCCATTGATCGGCGATGAGGCCTTCTTCTTCGACGAGGTTTTGATTCCGTGAGAATTTTCTTGACCACCCTTTATAGGTGCGACACAGTGCAAGTATGTACTCGACGAGCAGCCACAGAGAGACGAGGATAAGCGAGGAAGCGAGGAAAGCCAGGGCATGCGCTCGGGTATCGCGAGTGTACGAGGTTCGGTTCTCGCTTTAGTCGAACCCCAGCTACGGTAGGGGTGAAACGCGCTCGAGCAACCCTCGGGCAACGTGCTCGCATCCGTTGCCGTGCTCATACGCGGCTAAGCGTTGTCAACCTACCGTGCCGATTCACGAGTCAACACCAGCTACGATCTCGTTCGACATTCACGCGCCTGCCACAGTGCCACGCACAGCGGACATCTCGTTGACAGAGTGCTCGCGTTGTCGCCGGGAAACCGTGTGCGGAGACAGAAAAAAACAACCCGACGAAACTTCCAAAGCATGAGTCTCACCATCGAACACGATGTTTCTAATTCGCGAGGATCTCCGTTCGAAGCTGGCAGCTAGGCACAGAGACACAGACCTCCAGTCGATCCATGCTGATCGTTGCTCTACTTCAGTGCCGACTCTTCGCGACAACGCGTATTAACGACACTCGCTGCTGATAGTACTGTTACCGTTGTTGTTACTGTCGTTTTTACCGTCGCCGTTCCTGTTGTTGATGTTGTTGGTGATGGTGGTAGTGTTGGTTGTGTGGTCGTGGTGGTGGTAGTAGTGAAGGTGCTTGTGGTGTTGGTGGTGGTAGCAGTGTTAGTGGTACTGGCGACAGCAGTAGCGGCATGCGAATGCTCGGAGAACACGGTAAAAATATGCGGTGAATGCCTTCTACTGTCGTTTCGAACGCATCGACGGATTTCTCTGGCGACTATTCGGGACAGGTAAGCAGGAAAACCTTATATTTATTATTTCGTAGATGTTCCAGGAATACTTTTCCTAGATCACATTTGCGAAAATTAGCCTCGACCGAATTACGAGGAAACCGTGTTAGGAGAACTACCGTTGACAATGTTTAGGCAAACGTTCGATTATTCTGTTCCGCGTGACGGTGAAAGTTGAAGCATGGCTGCGTTTCACCCGAAGCGTTCGAGGGAAATGCATTCGGTGTGAGCGGCAAAGCGAGACAGCGACACGTCCGTTCAGGCGGCAGTTAAGCGACCGATCGACCGTAGATCGTAGATCGCTCCGACAGGCTACCAAGTTGGAGAACTCTTAAGGGTGTTTCGCCGCGCCGGAGCGAAGCCTCGAAAATACGGGAAGGGAAATTCCCGAGTGGGTGGAAAAAGTTGCTTAAAGTCGTTTAAAGTCGCTCGTCGATTCGTTCCAGACGTACTTAGATAGATGGATAAAGACGGTGTAATTTCGCCATTCACTCGGGACGTACCAATTAAAATTCGCGAATGGACCGAGATTACATGGCTTGAGAACGTTTCCCATCGAAAGCTGAGTGTCTAAGCGTACACTGCGGACGTTTCGCATCGTCGATTAACCGCTAGGCGCCAGAAAACGATGGATATCGACCGTTTGCGCGATCCTGTAGCGGCCTTCCGATTGCCACAAGAGTTTAATAATTAATCTACTTTTTTTCGACCACGGGGAGTCAATCGTCCAATCGTACAAGTATGGATCGGTTTCGAAGCTACGATTGGAGTTTCCCTAATTTTTTTCCCGATACTTATATTCTCGAGGTATCGGATTTCTCGAGCCACGTGACATTTCGGAGAGCTTGCCTCGATCGATCACCGAGAGACACGTAAATAGTAAAATCGATGCAGCGGCGCGGCACGTCGCGGCTACCGTTGGACGTTCGGTTGTTGCGCGAGATAAGTACAGGGCCGATGTTAATCAAGATCGAATGCTTCGATCCCATCGGCCTGGGAGTAGTTATCGTTGCTGTAACTTCGGCTGGTTCCCCTCTAGGATTGCAGGAGCAGGTGGATCGGCTGGTAAGTGGAAATTTGGTAGATTTACCGAGCGTTGGATTTTCACTGGCCGTTGATGGAAAAATTCTGCCACGGGCGCGGCATTGGCCGAGGCGATATTTCATTAGGGGACCCTCGGTTGTTTCGAAACGATTATCTGGCTGGAATTCTCGGGCAGCCAACGAGCCCAAGTTTCGGCTATGGCGTAACGCATTAGTGCACCCGATATCTATGACCTTCGATGGCATTAATCTCATCCACGATAACCTGCGCGGTGATTACCAGCAACCAGCATATTCCGCCGGTTTGCGCAGCCACCGATTCATCCGGTGATAGGTACACAGCTACGGATGTCCTATCCTCCCGGTGTCCGTAACTCGTGCTCGCGCCCTCCCACGTATCTGCTTTACTTTCGGCGGCGCAGCTTTTCGCTCGATGAAACTGTACGAGCTTGATGTTTGCCTGGAGGGATTCGAGCGGAACCGAGGGAAACGGAATTTCATCGACGCGTCCCGGCGACGTTGTCGGTAGCAAGAGACCGACATTAATCTCATCGACGGTACGCCGAGGGTGATTATGGATGGCGGAGCGACTCGTTGGCCGTCCCTCGGGCAGGCTGGACCACGCTCAACCGTGGAGGCTGACTACTGGAAACGCTTTACGTCCCAGGAGGAAGCGAGAGAGAGAAGCAGAGAGCGGGAGATTTGGCCGAATCCGAGGGAGAGTTGCAGCAACGACAGCTCGGGCGTGCGTGCGAGCTCGTTGGTAGTGGGATATGGTAAACAGTTTAGGAATGCGGGACGTGTGTTTCGAGCGCGCTGATATGATTTAGGAATCGCTTCTTGCGTACCGACTATTCAGTGGTCGATCGGGTTGGGTCGGCTTGGGTCGAGCGGAATCGGGTCGGGAGGGTTTGCCCATCGCACTACGGCACGCACCGACCAGCATTGCGGAATTTCCGTGCAATGCCGCTAAATGTTTCGCTTCTCCGATGCCACTGTTCAAGATTTACCGAGCTTACGTGACCTTTCGGCCGCGAAATTAGGCCGATTCATCATGGGCCAGCTGAATCGAGGGTCTACGTAGAAGGGTCGCATCACCATTTATCGTTCTATGATCGAGGATAAACATCGCTCGCGTATCGCGCTCCTCTTCGAATCTGCGCTTCGCGTTGGATCGATCCTCTGACCATTTGCCGATCGTACGATTCCTGGTATCCGATCATGTGCGAAATCCCTTCGAGCAGCAGTGAAAATTCGGAGCTGATTCGTTTAAATGTTTGCTGGCAGTCCGCTATTCCGGGGATGTTTCAATTATAAATATGCAACGGCTAGACGTTGGCTCGTCTTTCGTAACCGGCTCGCGCTAATTACGTAACATAAACGCAAGTTCGTTCGTATAATTACGCGCTCGCCCGCTGCAACGGCTGGACGATTCTCCGCGGTTTCCGCCCTTTTTTCCCCGCCGAGAAACTTTTTATCCGACCGGAAAGGATTTTAATAACTAATACATTATGCATCGTCGTCATCAGCGCGCGCCGCGCCGTCTCCTTTCGCCAATCACCACAGGATTTCAAGAACGGGAATCGTACGGAGGCTGCAAGTAGGTAGCATGTTGTGATAAACGTAGGTATCGAAGAACGACGCGGCGTGGCTGGCAACGGTCTGACTACTCGACGAACGCTCGGAACGCCAACGCGATAAGGTCGATTAAAGATCCACGCACACATATTCGTTACGTGTCAATTCCGTTCCGGCGTGCCAGTAGTAAGAAGAAGAGACCCTCTACGCCCCTCTTCTTCTTGCGCGTGGACCTCCTTGCGTGGACCTTAAAGGTCTAAACACACTTATCGTTTAATTTGTTTACGCTAAACAAGTAAAGAACACATCAAAGAAAAGGTGAACTACCTACCGGCGATTAGCAAGGCAAATGAATACAAAAGTGAATAAATAAAATAAATAAACAATAATAATAAAATAATGATAAAAATAGAAATATAAATAAAAATAATAAAAAAAAATCATAACTCGACCATCTCTCCTTTCTGCAGCGAGAGATGGTCTTCTCGTTAGTTTTGAGAGGAAGAGTTAATACGGCTAAATACTTTGGCTGCATTGTCCCTAAATATCTCTACTATCTTATTATTCCCAAACATTAAACGAAAATGAACTTAGAAGTATATTTTAAATACGATTCTGTACACCGTTGTTTGACAAAAGAGGTTAAATGTAACCTCAGTTTACATTTATAGCCTGTAAATCTAGAAAAACATAGAAGGAACCGAAGCGACGCTATTCAATCAATTGTTTGGCTTCTAGAGAAGTAATTAGTCTGCACTTTAACGCGTTTTTACGTATAGAGTCTGAAATATAGCGACTCGACCAACTCTCCGGCCGGACCGCGTCGCCCGGATTTACCCTACAGTGTAAATCGACCTATAGTCTGGCGATCATTAACTTTATCATCGATGTTCGCCGTGAAACTGTCGCGATAGTGATTTGACCGTCGCGCGGCTTGTTGCACGCGGTCGTCAGGCCTTGGATTTTATTCCTCTGCCAGGCGTCGGTCGATGGTTGTTAGCGAATAATCGTGGAAACTTTTCAAGCCTCATTCCCTTTACAATGGACTGTCGCGAATAAACAGATTTCCATTGAACCGAGCATTAATGTCATCGGATATCGAGAACCGCTCTAGTTTCACCATCCAAAACGGACGGTCGAATAAATAATACCGTGGATCGTTAATTTGAACGTTGCAACGGTGATCGAGTTTTGCATCCGGACGGTTCCAACAGGGGACGACCCGCGAGAGATAGATATAGATTATACACAGCTACGCGCCACACACAACACGCCCGGACCGTTCGTTTCAGCCCGTCGAAAACGTTTGAGGGGGCTGGCGAATGCACGGTTCGCCGGTGACGAGCACCGCTTCCTTTTCGTTTTCCTTTCGGCAGCTGCTCCGACACCGTGAAATCTCCTTGGCCGTGCACTTTCGTCCCCTTCCCTCCTCTCGCGCCAGCGTTTCGCTCGTTCTCGTCGGCGGATCGGAGCGCGACTCGACCCCCTTTCAGTTTTTCTTTACTCTTCGATCTCGCCCGCTTTAACGCTCGGTGAATTTTTCAACGTGCACCTGACTGGCCCTGGCCGAACGGAAACTGCTCGCGCTCGGCTTCTGTCCGGGGTAATGCTTAGGGTTCCGACATCATCAACTCTCCTAACGTTCCCTCCTTTCTTTCACTTTCCAGTACACTCCTCCGTCCGACGAGGAGAAATCTTTGAGAAATCTGCTGGCTTTCCATCTTTACCCAATAGAAAGTAGCGGGTGGATAGGTTTTGCTCCCGCGCCAGACATATCGGTCAGCTGACATTGTTAAAGTCCTTCCGATCCGTTTTATTTTCGTCACGTCCCTTTTCACCGTCGACGTTTCTCGAACGCGGGCTCGTAGGTGTCTCGCCAGCGTGGCGTGGAGCGCGCATTGGCACGGGATCGAATCGCGCGTAGGTATCGCAAGAACAGCTTCCGCACTTTCAATCGGTTTGCAAACGGCGACCTCGCTTTGGGACGAGAAAAGCTTGGAAGTTGGAGCCAGCGACACGACAGGCACGCCGACGAATCGGCATTGATATGTACCTTTGCTTATACGAGATTGCGAGATTCGGTAACAAGCATAACGGCGAGAAAGTTTTAAGTGGCGAACGATGAAAGTTGGGGGAAAAAAGTAGATCGATGAAGGCTACCATAGTATTTTCGAAATCTCTTTCCCTGAACGACAACTCCCCTTTTCCTTTACCTTCTCATTTTCCCTTTCGAAGGTCCTCGAGACAAGCGTCGCCGCCGCCGCGACCCCGAGCCCGTGATTAACCAGGAGAACGCGGCGAAAAGCGAGACAGGCGAACGAGAAGTTGAAAAAGGTGCCAAGTGTCCTGGGCGGATACTGCTTTCCACCGAGCTGCGAGTGACGTTTAATTTCGACGCTTCCGCTATTCGGAGTTCCCGTAATATCGAGTACGACGTACGGCCAAGCTTGCGCAAGGAGGGAGATATTTACCTACGTCGTTAGAAGTAAATGTTTGTACAGTCACTTTGGACTTCGCGGAATTCCTTCTCGTGATCCTCTGGCAATTTGCTCGATCGCTCGAACGTAGGTAGCTACTTAGAATGTTGCTCGGCCGTGATTACCCGAGGCGGACAACGTTAAAGCGCAGATGGAAATTACACTCGCAGAAATTGCGAGCCTCACTCGCCTGCTACTTCGTTCGAGCCGGTTCGGCGATAAACGAGCTTCGCCTATGAGGCGTTTTATCGTCGTTCGATATAGTACCTATCCAGCTACGCGGGTGTTGGTAAACATGGGAAACCAACAAACTGCTCCTCCGTTAGGAGCGGAACTCCTCCGACTATCGTTAGTGTCCACGTATGAATATGTAATAGCTGGAAACACGGTATACAGAGGCGTTCGAGTCTCCGCTTTTGTATGCGATTCTCGCCTGAATCGTCCCGCGAGTACCTTAGCCGAAACAAGCGTTTCACGCGAACCGATCTTAACCGCCGGAGAGAAGCGATCGTCGCGAGGATTCAGGTCGCGAGCAACAGTCGAGGGGAATCCTGGAAGGCTGCATTCACAGTTCTGGCGCGGCTCTCTCTACGCCGACTCTTCCATTCATATAAAATTATAACCCATCCATGGCGGTCCATTGCTTGTTCTTTTCTACGATCTACGGCCAGCGATAGAATCAGCTGACGGTGTACCGTGAAACAAAGACCAGAGCAGAAGAGAAGAGGGGGCGACGAATAAATCTACATTGATGACCAGATAGATGCGAATCGGCGAAGATACAAAACGAAAAGGGGAATGAAGTGGAGTGAACAGAGATTCTCGACTCTCGATCCTCCTTTGCGTCCCTTTGCGCCGGTTCGCGCACGACGCGCCTGTCAGGGTAGCATTGTTCGAGTTATCACAATGGCTGAACAAAACCTCAACCGGAGGATCGAACTCCACTCCAAAGCCAGGCTCTCCGCCGTCGCGATGGTGGTCTTTTCCCTCGGGCGAGCCACCCCTACTAGCGAATTTGCTCTTCGTGCGGCTCGCGAACAACGACGCTACCCTTCGAGCATGGCTGGCGAGGCGCGACTCTTCCACTTTCCCTTCCCTTGGTCGGCTGGCGGCAGCGTGTATTCGCGACAGAATCTATCGCTCCTTCATCGACAACAACCGGCAAGAATAAAGGAGAAAGGTTGACGGTGCAAGACGGGTCGGGTCCATTGTGTTATCCGTCTTACCTTTGTCTTGTCGTTACCTTTTCCATACAGTCACCATACCGCTGCCATATCGCTGCCGCTTCAGCACGCCGATGGTCCTCGACTCATCGACCGTGGAACATATCTGCTTTTCGCCTCGTTCATCCTACGAATCGCGTTACAGTTACGCGTTCTCGCGTCAAACAGGATATGCATATAGAAATAAGATCACGTTTATCCGTGAGATCACCGTTACCACAATTTGTTTCCACGCGATGGTTCTTGTTGTGGCAGAGCGTAGCTTTGTTTGAAGGTTGTAAATCTTCACGATTCTCTGACCACTTCTCTGCACTATGATATCGTGCAGGAGCCCAAAAATATGAAACTGATGTTCCAAAATGAGAAGCAAGTGATGGGGGTGATTGAGGAAAACACCGCACACAATTTAAACACAATACTCGGTCTATATTTCTGCCCTCTTTAGTTAAAATGTCCTATCCAGCATTTTGAAACAACCGAGAAAATTGAAGTTTTATCATTTACTTTGTATCATCTTTATTTTCCTTTATTCAAATTAAAAAATGTTATTATTTTGTAATAGCTTAATATAATTTTTTGTAATAGGTGCACCGGTAGGGAATGTATTATTAACGTACCAATCAATTAATTGTTTTAGATAAGATATTTGAACCATTTTTAAAGAAGTTAGGTTAAATACATTAGACTGTTTATAAATCTTTAGGAGTTAGAGTTTTCTAATTTTGCTTAAAAGGTAAAAGACGCGTGGAACTTCGAATATTTCAACATACCTCAAAAAATGAAAAAATGTTAGATAGGACAGTTTAATTAAGGACGGTAGATTTGGAATAAGAAACTCAGTAACATAAATATGATCGGAGATGTTTGCATATCTTCACGACGTACAAGTGTGACTAAAAGTCTTCTGCTCGCAAGCGGAGCTCGATGGACTTAAGTGTGACTCTAATTTGCTTCTGCCTTCGACGGCACATTCGCTCGCGGACGATGGCTCTAGGATTCCTCGCAGAGGTGGTGTCTTAAGGTTACAGGGCTAACAAACTAAACTATTGGCGGAGTTATAACAGAGAGGTGGTAAAATAAAACTGTCTGTTAAGAGATTTAAATATTGGCGCCCTTATTTTGTGTTGCAGCGTGTCACAAGTCGGAGCAACTGCTCTAGTAAATTACCTTTTTATTTATATCTTTTCTCGACTAGAGTAGTTGCACATATTGTAGAAGTCGGTTAGTCCTTCCTGTTTCGAAAGGTGCTAATTTCAGTAATGCGTTTTTAAATATATTTCTTCATCCGTTATCATCGATTATAAAATAAGTGCAGTCGGTGTGTCGAAGATAAAAGCATCTTGTATATGGGAACAATATACAAAATTAATTCAAAGATATCTGCTCGTGTTTTTCGGTGCTGGTAATGTTCAGTTTCTCATAACCTCACATTCAACACAGTCTATTGGCGGAGGGGTGTCAATCTCGAGGATGCTTGTGAGGCGTGAGAAAGGGAGCTTTCCAAATCTCGGAACATCGGTATTTAATTCATGGTTTTACGGTGCCTTAGCGACAGTCTAAACAAGTCGACGCGGGCCACCCGAGTGGAACCCTTAACCCCTGGGAACCTTAGTTCCGGCTTAAGAGATGTCTCGAACCTCGATAATATACGGCTGGACAACAGACCTACGCGTGAGCTGACGAAAAACAGACGAGTACCCTCTAACATAAACACGACAATACGCCGATAGCCCTTTCTGGCTTCGATGGTTTGACGTCAACAATTCTATTCTCAACAGTTCTATTCCCCGTTTTTTTCTTTCATTTCTATCGGTTCCTCACTATCGATACCAACTACGAACCGTACGCTGTTCGTCAGGTTCCTCAGGTTATCCAATGTGTTTGTTTAGGTTCCATCCTATTTCCCGTTGCTGACGTTCGGACATCTCTTGTTTCTTGTCGCCGAGATTGCGTTGCGCGACTGCGCGGTCATCGTGTCTTCGAGGAAGCATCAGAAATTCTCGCGAATGTCGGCTTCGCTAGAAAATCGATATTCAAGAAGAGGGAGTATAAAGAGATACCCAGCCACAGCGATATTTCAAGTTACATACATAGGTACATCGATTGGTTTAGCGATTTCTCATCGACGTACCTATGGAAAAATTCTTTTCAGAAGTAGAGCAAACAGTTAGCCAGAACGAGAGGTCCGATTGAAATTGTTAAAATTATGTATACTTATCAGGTACCTAAGTAGTACACGTACAGCTTCTCCGAGGAGCGGGCAACGCGAACGTAGCCACCGCGGTAGAACGGATTTAGTTGGAGACTAAGTTGGAATAATCGATGCCTGTGGAAGTGAACGTCGAACGATTTCGGGGAACCACGGTTTTGCGGTATCTCCTCGACGAATCCTGAAATCGATGCGATTCCCAGATTACGCTCCCCTACACGCGGGTAGTGGAAAGCCACTCGGACTTGACTGATAGCAGACCGAGTTCCCGCGGTTTTAGGGTCTGGTTTCGAGCCGGGGATTGGCAGAAAGGTTCCTCCTTGCACCCGTCCTCTCGACTTTCCTAGCACCGCCTCAACGACTCAACGGATTACATAATAAAGTTTCCGCGGGGGGAGGAAGTTTAGCGTTGCATTGTACGTGTGTATTTACTTGCCGATGGAGGTGCAGCGAATGCGGTATCGTAAATTTGGCAGTTTTAGTGGCAAGCGGAATAACTGGCAATGAAGAGTGCCCTATGTCAGTGCTTGGTGCTCTCCTCAACGGGATAGTGGTAACTGAATGAGATAGAGATGAGAGGTGAGATAGACACGCACTCCACACGATCCTAAGCGAGCCGAGGCTCCTTATTTTCCCACCTGTTTCTTCAACGTCTTTATCCCGACGCGGCGCTCGAAACTTGTTTACCTTCACGCCTGGATGATTTGACCCAGTTCCCTATTTCTCTTCCTCCGGCTGCGCGACGAGAGTCGTCAATGAAATACGAAAAGTCGGTCAGCTGACCAGCTAGGCGCGAGCGTAAACACGTTTTGAGCAACATGACAATCCACTGGGGAGAGACATGGGGGAAAATAAACAATGCCCAAGGGTCAGTTAGGGTCGTAAGGAGTGTGTATGTCAGGTCACTTTCTACGCATATCATTGAAGGAAGAATGCACGATGGCCTAAAGCGAGTTCGTTGATTGACGAGATGATTGTTCAGCAAATTTACGAGATTACAAGTCGCTGATTCATATTTGCGTTAGCAAGAAGCGCCGCGATCAGCCTGGGTCGTGCCAAAGGAACGCAAGTATAGAGGAGATGCCGGTAAAATAGTGTGGCTGACCATGTCTGAACGAAAACATCTCCTGCATCCTCGTAAATCTCTCGAGCGTTCGACCAACAAAGCATAGGTGTATACATATCTTTTCGAGGGCGCCGCGCCGTTTCTATTGGCACGAAAACGGACGAGAGGGAGAGAGGCAGGTAGAAAACACAGACCCACACTTATGCTGCCGTGGCAAAGGCTCGAGCCAGCTCTTCTTGCTGCTCGCTTTCGAGGCAAGATTCGCGGCTGAACGATGATTGGATTAGTCAACGTCGTTTCTCCGAGTTACATCGTAGGCAGCCGGGATACAAGGAATTTCGCGGGAATATCCACGGAAAAAGGCAACAATTGGCTGATTCGCGTCAAGTTTCCGTGGAAACTAACGAACTCGGATCCTCCTGAGAAATTCGATGATGTTTGTTTAGCCGAGCGACGAGGATCGTTTCGAATGAAACTTTCGAAAGGGATGCTACAGGGCAGTGTACAGAGAAAGATAGAGAAGATCTGGTTAAGGTAGAGAATTTTATCGCGTGTTTGGTCTACGGGAAGAAACGATGCCAACGATTTCTGCGCTACAGTGGCTCAAAGTCATAATCGCACACTCTTTAAGGGGGTAGGTAACCATCAACAGCCCAAAATCAGGCCCTTTTTCAAATGCATATTCTGAAGTAATAAATGAATAGGGTAAACCAACCAATGAATGACCGAATTGTTGAATTTATGGATCTTTGAGATTAATACTTGAATATATTTATGTATAACAACAAAACAACTGTTGAAATTGCATTTAAATTTATTTTTCTTCAAATTTCTATAAAAATAATTACTAATTCTTAACGCAATTTTTAAAAAGACGATTATAAAATCCAAAACGTGTAGAAGTCCAGTAAATGACCGCATACTTTTAATAAGAATTGTACTTATTAATGTTTGCTTAATACGCGTAGCTAAAAATATGGGATATTAAAAGTGCAACTACAATCCATTTATAAACACATAATATTTTTAAATTAATAATTCACATTTCTTTGCCTAATGGTCATTCACTGGTATACGGTCCATTACTGGTTGGTTTACCCTATAGAGATAATTTTTGT
Source organism: Andrena hattorfiana (assembly GCA_944738655.2). NCBI lineage: Eukaryota > Metazoa > Arthropoda > Insecta > Hymenoptera > Andrenidae > Andrena > Andrena hattorfiana. The sequence continues at coordinate 40,858,599 of OX122894.2, read as the reverse complement.
TTTAATTTTTAATCGTCATTTCGTTGACTTTAATGCACAAAAAGAAAATTTTAAATATATTTACAGGTCGAAATCGCTGATTTCGGGAATCTCGCGATATCCGACCTTATTCTGCGATCTTTAAAAGTTTGTAGCTCGGAGCAACGTTAACCGATTTTGATGAAATTTTCTGCATTTAGGTATACAACTTATTTAAACCTACAAACGAATTTTTTGAATTTTCATTACAGGCTCAGAAACAAATTGTAAAAACGACCTTTACTATTTTTTTTGCTACTCCGACCAATTGCAATTTTTTTCAAAACGACGAAATACGTCACTTAGCAAAGTGACCCTTCTAGCTTCACGAAAAAGCTCAAGTTGTTTGGACCAATTTTAAAAATGTGATGCAATTTTAAAGAGTGTACGATTATAACTGTGAGCCACTGTATGTACAATACCGCTCATAAGTGTTCAGGCACTCCTCTTTTCATATATTATTGATACAGAATTATATTTACCAAAAAAACATTACAATAAAATGAAATACTTATCTAAAACGCAGTTCAATTATGTAAACACCCATTATATCGGATTAGTTTTACTACCCTCTACCTGAGCTTGGCCGGGTTGTCGCAAACATGATATATGCTTTTATTGAGAGTGCCTAAACACTTATGAGCGGTAGTGTTATATACCTACGTATGCATCTAGGTACCTAAGTAAGTAGTATCATTGCGGTTCGCGATGTTTTACTCGGTCGCCAAAGGTGACTTGGTAAATCACGGGGAACCGAACAGCGTTCCTCGGTCATTACATATACCGAATTTACGCTCGTTCCATGCAGAGCTCTGAGGGGATTACCGACTACGCGAATCGGTGGAAATTGTAGCGGTTCCTCGGCCTCCTAATCGTCGGCCCCTTTAACCTTTAATCGAAAGAAAAGCTGGCTCTTGTTTGCAACTGCCAGGAGCTTCGCAGTATATATATTCTATCCCTATGTACACATACTCTCGATGACGTGTACAGTACAAAAGTCAAAGTTTCTGGCCCGTCGCGGTTAATTCGAGCGATTATACCGTTCCCGTTAAAATTCAATCCCGCGCGGAACACCGGCCGCGGCCGTTCCCGCAGAGCTCCGCTACGCGAAGCTGGCCCTAGCCGCGCCGCGTCGGTGCGAATGAACACGTTCGCTACAAGCTACACGTACCAAATGTCACCGGGAACGCTGTTGTGTTGGAATCGCGCAACATTGTACCAACGATTCTAGTTTTCACCTCCCTCCCTATCACACCCTCCACCAAACCGTCATTCCCCGTGCAAACGGTCAAGCGGAAGACCGCGGACACCGTTAACGCCGTATCCTGACGACGCTTCCGTTCCAGCCGCTGCCTCCGCCAGGATCTCGAGTCACGGTCGCGTCTCGAAGGACCCCTGGAAAGTTTGCTGCTCGACCAGACGCGTTATCGAACACGGCACGAGGCCCCCACCGCGGCAACGAGCACCTACGGCGCCTCAAGGAAAAACTGTCGGAATATTATTATACTGCGTCATAGTCACTCGCAAGGCGTGGAGAAAAATGTTTTGCATCTGCAGCTGACTAGGGTAGGATATAAGTAATGGTCGCGCAAATTTCCTCTGGGGCAATACGTCGCTATCCCGCCGACTGACACGCGGTCGGCTTTCTTATTGAGCCCGACTACTGTTCCCCCGTCTTCCCAGCTCGCAGGCGGATTCCCCGCGAAGCGGCTGTACTACACACTTAACAAGAACGGTAACCGCAATATCGGATAACGGGTTGGCGCGCCGCCCGAAAAATTAGCCTGGCGCATTCCACCGTAAGATAACGCGATCGCAATTAGGACGAGCCGCGATAGAGTTGAGGGGGGTACGCGCCGTACACGAGAGAGTTTCGAAGCGGCGGTTTCGCGTTCCCGCTCCCGGGCGAAACGCTTCGAGTCCGCGGGCCCGGGGTACAACGCGCGCAAGCCCAAGAAAAGATTCGCGGGGAGGGAAAGGAGGGTGGCGTTTCGCTCGACGAGGATAAGGTCCGCTCGCTCCATTACCATCCTCTAAATCACGCCGGTAACGTTTTTGGGACGGTCGTAACTCCGGGCTCCGATGTTTTTGGCCTCATTAGTAGCCGCCTCCCGGCTTGATGTGGTACACGGAAAAGGGTCCCTGAGAGGGTAAGGGAGAAGCTGGAGGCGACCGAGAGAAGGCTGAGAAGAGAACTCGGTACCGGGACTGCCGGGTGATACCGAGAGGTGATGCAGAGAGAGAGAGAGAGAAAGGATAGGAAGGAGAGAAGCCGAGGGCGGTATGAGGCAGCCTATAGCGGAGAATACGACAGTGGCTGCGATTAATATTCCTCGGTTCTAGCAGCAGTTCCTTCCTTCGTATCTTTGGCCACGCGGCAACCTCCACTCCCGTTGCACTTTCAGTCCTGCCGGCAATCCCCTATCTTGCGAGTAACCGTTGGCCCTTTCGGGATTCGCATTACGCTCGATAGCGTCCTCCGCTATTCGTTCCAGTCGCACAGAGCCGGCAGAGAATGCGCGTCCGCTATCGTCTTTTAACGATAGGCAGCGATATTCTTGCCGCTTTTCAATCGGTCGCAATTTACCAGCGTTTTAAATACCCCGCTGTTCGTGCGAGCCGTGGCGATTCGAGCGGCTCCCTTCGACTGGCAACGCAAGCTCCTGCCAGCAACGCAGTCTTTCATTGCCAGTCATCCAGCTATGCAGATGAAAGGAATATCGTCAACGGGGATGTAGCGGAAGAACCAGCAAGGGGACGCAAACAGGGATTACAGCCTTGTTGGTGTAATAGCGGCGATTCAACGCTGCCCTCGCTCGGCAGAATAAAGAGGAATGCGTTGATTGGATTGTTTAAAGCCGGCCCTAGATTCGCAACGAGTTCTCTATATTGGAATCGTCGAAGCAGCAGAGCCGTGAGCTGTGGGAAACGCGCGATCAAAGCAACAGATGGAGAAGACTGAAATAATTCGATCGGATAGATGCTTTCGGTGTTGACCGATTTAAAGCTGGTGCGCCACGGGATCCGAGAGAGCTAGAGCCGATCCGACCCGATACGATACGAAAGGATGGCGGGAGCGAAGATAGAGGGTAGGATAAAGTCGAGCAACACTGTGCAAAAATGCGATAGAGCGGATCGAGGTAGGATTGGGTAGATATTCACCGTGTACCTACATATATCCGGCGGATTCAAACAGGTCGGTCGGCGCACCCATTTCCCCGATAGCTAATTACCGTGGATATGCAGAGGCATCCATTTCACGCGCGATACCCGCACTCGCGATGGTTCGATACGCGGCGGGTACGAAAAATTCTCATTCATCGCTCGTTGCGCGTAGGTGAAACCTCGAATGCACGGTATTCCGAGGCGAGGAGAAGCAAAAGTTATTCTTCCGCTCCCCCCCCCCCCCCCACGGGGGAGTGTTTTTGCAAGGAGCGTGCTCGATGGAAGTAGGTAATCGTTGCACGCTAGTCCGAGCGAGCGGCGCGGCGTCGGTAGCTAACGACTTAATGCGGCAGACCGGTAATCTAATTTCAGAATGCCGCCTTAAGACGCGAATTAACAGTTGGCCGCAATAAAGCGCGCGACGCAATTTCAAAGCGAATCGCTTTAACCTCCAAAGCGATTACAGCGGTTATGAGTAATTAAAGTCGATAGCGTTACCGAGGCGTTTCCGGGGAGTTACTCTAAGCCGTTACCACGTGCGCATTCGGAGGAGATTTCTGATGTAATCGTTGAGTAGACCGCGCGATCATCAGCGAACCGGTACGGCGCACCGTCGAACGTCTGACCAACGTCTACTTAGTCGACCATATAATGGCAATCGATCGTGGAAGAGACGGGCTTACGCTCGGCGGATCACTCCGCCGGAAGAATTTCATTTCGGTCGCGTTATGTGTACTCGGATGAGCGTTAAATTCATCTAATTGCGAAATGCGAAAGAGGAATGATACAGATGAGTGTAACGTGTCTCTCTTGTCGCGCATGCTTGGCCACTGAAATGCCGTGAAAAGTTTACGACTCGATGCACGCGTCGATTCCAAGTACGTACAATGCCTAAATGTATTCGAAAGCAGATTCGAAGTTGACGGACGTGTTGCGAGTCGCTGGAGGCGTCGCGTTACTCGCGTCGCGCCTCGAAACGGCGACGGTTGTGAACGGCGCTTAAGCCGACGCGTTATCGACACGCTTGGGAATTGGAGCTGCTAGGACAGCTGCTGCTAAAGTATGCATGAACGGCGACTGTTTTGTAGCAGTATACTCGGTGTGCGACTATTCCTCGTACACCTTGTTCCTCGTCAAACTCAACTGCTATATCTGTAGCGTTACAACTGCGACTAGCTGCATTAACTCGCATCGTTCGGAGACACATACGTACTTTAGGTTGTATCTATCTCGTTATTTACGCGGGCAACAATAGATCGCGCGTTATTCGCTTGCTTCGTCGCGTACGAACCTCCTTGAATCGCGCGATTAACGCTACGTCCTAATTAGATGTCGCACAGCGACGAAATCGTTGTCGTCCAACCGACCGACCAACGCGACTATAAACAAAGGATTTTCTATGGGCTTGTCCAAATTGGCAATGCATGCGATGCGGCAACTTCGTATATGTCGGTCGTTTGGTTTGAATTTCAAACCAGTTTTTTTTGTCGTATCGCACGCACGACGTCCCAAAAAAGCAATGGATTTCGTGGAATTACTGATTTCTGAAGTCCCAAAAAAGGCCTACTTTATGGAACAAATGGGCCGAAAACTATAAAAACCGTATATTAGCGGACAATGTTTATACAATGACGATTTCTCTTCCGTGTATTTGTTCGTTGTAATATATGTTTCACATATATTATTTCACAACTATTTTCACTAAGGAAAAGCAACTGCAACTTCGACAAAGACATCTTGTTAACTAACCGCAAAAGTTGGTTGCAAATAGTACTCTACAGCCGGCCGTATATGGACACTGTTGCATTGTACGACCGACTGAAATCGGTCGGTTGGACGACAACGATTCTGTCGCTGTGCGACATCTAATTAGGACATAGCGTAATCTGTTGGTTGTCGACAGATGAACCTGTGCGCGATTCATCCTTACTCGTTCACTCGACGACTCCGAGCTTCTTCTCGCGGCTGAACCGAAACGAGATCGAGTCTTCTGGCAAAACTGTCACCGTTGCGGAGTGCGACACGTTAACTTGCGTCGATAGAGTTTGTAGTGAGAGGGGAACTATCCCGGCGTAACTTTTCTCGGTCGTTGTTGAAGGGGAGCCAACTCTGCCCGGTTGGCGGTAACGAAGAAAATCGGTTGGGAGAAACTTTCGCGTCTACGAAAGGAGTTTGAGACGCTGTATTTCTTCGTAGTTGGATGGCCGGAAAGCAGCCGGGCGAGCCAACACGGCCACCGTTCCGTTCCGTTTCGAGACGATACGATCCGATCCAGCCGGATCGATTACGTCGCCGAACGCCACAGCGTGAAGGCTCAAAGACATCCGAGCGTCTAGGTGTTACGCGAGCGATCGATAGAGCGAGAACGCAGATCGATAGAGTCGCTAAAGCTTTGGACATTTGACACCGCCGAGTGCCGTTTCCTCGCGCTACCCTGTCAGTGTTGAAGTCCTCGACTTTGTCCAACCACCCCTTCCTTCCGACAAGCAGCCAACCTTTAATGTACGAGTCGTGTTCGACGCGAGACCTGTTTGGTGTAGTTAGAAGTCGCAGGGCCAACTTGCCTCGATAGCTTCGCTCTAGAGGCGGTTCACACGTGCGCGAGTAGCAAAGATCACCGACCTCGGCTCGATACTGCGCGGAGTTCTACGATCCAGCCGTCAAGGGTAGTCCAACTCTCGAATACGCGCAAGACACTCGGTGTAACCGACGTTACCAAGATAATTGTGTTTCGTAACATCGAAGGCGGCACGACCGCATTCGATAAAACTTTTTCAACCTCCTGTTCCGTACTTTCCTCCATCCACTCCCCCTAACCGACGCGACGCGACGCGACGGCACACAGCGCCACGGAACCCCGCCGCTGCCGCCTGCCCCGTTTCCCTCTTTCCATTCTCCGGGATCCTCGTTCCGCCTCGTTCCATCTCCGTCGCCCGCAAACACCCGCGTTACAAGCGGAATGAAGCTGGCATCGGTGCAACGGTGCAACTCCGTGAAAACTCAAAGTGGTTTCGTATAGTGGTGCATTGCATCGCATCGCATTGCATTGCATCGCAGTGCATTGCGATGCACCGCGCAACCCCACCCGGTACAACCTACCACCGCCATCCTCCGCTACCACCTTTGCCCGAGTTGCGCGTTCTCTTAAATACATAATGCGAGTCTAAATCCAGGAAGGAGTGCGCCATGCTTCCTAATTATCGCGTCAACTTTTCTGCCGAGTCCATCGGCTTCCGCTGCTTTTCTTTCCTCCTTTACTAAGGGAATTCCTAATCTTTCTTTGGCCTTGTATTTCTGCCGAAGGTACACGATTTCTGCATATTTCGGTGGTTCCATATTTCCTGGTTATCGGGCAGGTTATCGAATAGGCGCGCTTTACGTGGAAATAAGCTTTGCTCGTGCACGAACCGTTCGTTGGAACGGGACAGGGTAGGTATGTATCGCGCGTTAATCGCATCAGCTTCAGGGTGTTGGGTCTTACTGTTAGTAGAGCTGCTTGGTGAATGGTGAGCGCCGCGACGCCAACAGGCACCGGCGAGTCGGTGACGCCCCAACGGGCTGGCTCGCGCGCTGAATCGCGTCGTAGGTCGCTGCTTTGTCGTTCGCGTCTAACGATTATTAACGACCCGGTAGTTAGGACTTTGCACTTTTCAAGGTATCGCGCAAATGGGCAGGGACGTCAGAGCTGGAAGTTGATGAGAATCCAAGTCACAATCGCGGTTAACCTCTTTAAACGATCCTGAGGTATTCTACATTTGCATTTGTATATTTTCCACGGGCGATTGTTGATTATGGTGGTCCATATATGTATGGTAAAAAATCGAAGTTTTTAAAATTTTCTTCTGACCCTCTCAGAAGCTTCCAAATAATTTAAAAGAATTTCGTCTAAAATTTTGTTAAAATATATTAAAGATTGAAGGTCGCTCAATGACATTGAAATATTACTATTTTGGTATAAATTGATAGAAGTTTTTGCAATAAGGACGAAATAATTTTTTCAACTTTTAAGTGAGAGTATAACATCAAAATTCGGGCACACATCGCATAGGCGAAACGGGTTTATAACGAGTGCGTAGTGTATTGTGTTGTGGCATAAGGCTTTATATGCGCTTTTAAATTTCTCTCATCAGCAGCTCTCGAATCAGATGCAGACGCAAACTTTTTCTGATATATAAATATGGGCCCCGTTTCATTAAAACTGACAAGTGACAATTATGGAAAATCGCAGTTGCCATACTTGTGGTGCATGCGAAATATAAAGTCCTTGAGCGACCTTTATATATCAAAATATACAAATAAACAACACGAAGATATTTTTTTTTGTCGAATAGAAGATTTTAAGAGGGTCAGACAATACAAATTTTAAAGTTGAAAAATAAGGACCACCCTATTGTTGATCGATAAATTAATTTTTATCGGGGAAAACCGACGAGCAGAAGATTATTTGGTCGTATCAACGGCCTACTTGCATATGCCTACAGAGTATACGCATACACGTGCTCGAGTTTAGGTGTAGACTATACTATCTCTACCCCCATAAGGTCCGTCGTAAGTGTCGTAACCTTAAAATTGAGGGATTTAACGGGAAGAGGGAAATTATTGACTCACGTTCCCAGCAGACTTTGCGATCCCTCGTAGACAAAGATTTCGCCGGTCCACGCGGTTACCCCTGGAGATGCGACGTCATGTTGGCGGCAAACCTTGGGTTCCACCACGGTAGAATCGGTGGTACGCGAGTTATTGACGCCTTTCCTTTCTTTCCCGTTCTCGTTACCGTACTTCCTGGGTCCTTGCACTTATTCTTCATCACCGATGAAATCATAATCAGACGCAGCCACCGTTGCTCGTGCCTGAAATAAAAAACACGATACTATGTAACGAGACGTAACAGCCGTCTTGATCGATAACGCGAAGCAAGTGAAATTAGCGACAAGTCCCTTTGGCATTAGCCTCTGTTTCCATCAAACCTTTGCTTCGAGGATTCGCCTTTTCGCCGTTCATCCGGAACTGCTTGAAACGGTAATTCAAATTTGCTTTGACCTCGTTACCGTTACCAAGGGTACTTGAACAAACATCGCTGTCGTCCGCTCGACGGCGCGACGGTAAAGATTCGATATTACGAGCTGTAACTACTTCAAATTACCGTACGTCTCGCGAGGATCGCATCGCGTTTATTGTCCCCCCTTGGCACGAGCGTTCCCTCGTTAACCGCCGTTTCGTTAATTTGATCGCTCCATCGGCCCCGTCTCCGTTCATGGTTAGACACAGCGAATAACGATCCGGGTTGAAGGAACCTTTATCTTAAGCTCCGAAGACGAATGGAAAGATCGGCGGAGCATAAGCTTGTCCATAAGTTGGAACGATGAGTAAACGGCAAGGGGATAAGCCTGGCATAGGGAGGAGAAAAAGGCTGGGAGGATAGGAGAAGAGGAGTCGCGATGGTCATTGTGCGGTTTAAGCCGGTAAACGCCAGAGGGATGGAGAAAGAAACGATGGTACTGTATCGGGAATATTTCACGGAATATTTCACGGGGACTCCATTGACTCGTAGCATCGGCTACCATAGCGGTGGCTGCCATTGTTACGCTCCTGCGAGTTTCCCGATAGTTGGCATTATATTAAATTATTATACCGCATACGGCTGGCTGCTCCTCCTCGAGGATGTAGTCGGACGACCGCGTAATACCGTCGCACCATCCACGCAGGAGTCTGTGAAAAGCTGCTTTGGGAAATTCGAAAATCGATACGCTCACCAACCTCTTCTCTTATCGACATTCGTTGAGCACTACGTCGCGCCGCGCTGTACTTACCTACCTAATACCTAATACGTACCACGCCGGGTTAACGTGACACCATCGAAATGCAGAAAGGGCGACGGTAACATTAATTGAGGGCTCGGATGCAATAAGGCGACTTAGCGCTCGAAACTGGGAAAAATTATTGTCCAAACGTTGAGAAATATTGGAAAATTAAATGTTAATCTGTATTTTAAAAAATATAGTGTTGTAAAGCTCGTCACGACACACATTTTTTCTATTTACAGTTTGTTTATCGAATCATTACTATTCGAGCTAAAAATTATAAACAAAAAATTTTTCATCGTCCAAAATCATTATTTCTTTAAACATAAATTGCGATAACTTGAGTAAATATTAAGGGATCTTTATGAGACTTAAAACATAACTTCAGAAAACTCTAGCAAAGTCGTAAAATGTATGCACGAAACCCTTATGTTGAAAAATGTAATAATATTTAATTAAAAAGGAATACTGGATGTAATCCATGTTTTTCAACGTTCACCATTAAAAAGTATCGAGGCAATTTTGAGGTACATATAACTTGCAACGACACAGTTTTTCATTAAGATACAAGGAAGATTTTCACAAATTTTCACACTGATTAATAAATAATTGTAGAAGATATGATGGTATATATAAATCTGGCGTCAGCAGCCGCGTATAATGTGCTATTTAGCAGTTTTAGCACTCGCGTTGACTTAGCGATATCTTCTACAATTATTTATTAATTAATGTGAAAATTGGTGAAAATCTTCCTTGTATATTAAGGAAAAACCTTGCCGCTGCAAGTTATATGTACCTCAAAATTGCCTCGACACTTTTTATCGTCGAACGTTGAAAAACATGGGTTATGTCCAGTATTTCTTTTTAATGAAATATTATTAAATTTTTGAACATAAGGGTTTTGTGGATACATTTTACAGCTTGGCTACAGTTTTCTGAAGTGATGTTTTAAGTCTCATAACGATCCCTATCATAATGATCATAATGATTTTGGACGATGAAAAATTTTTTGTTTATAATTTTTAGCTCGAATAGTAATGATTCGCTAAACAAACTGTAAATAGAAAAAAATGTGTGTCGTGACGAGCCTTACAACACTATTTATATTTTTTAAAATATAGTTTAACAACATTTAATTTTCCAATATTTCTTAGCGTTTGGACAATAATTTCTCCCAGTTTCGAGCGCTTGTCCTCTTATTGCATCCGAGCCCTCAATTCCACCTCGTATGTATCGCGTCTGTTAGTCTGAAACTGGCAAAAGAGTACGCATCTTGAGGCCTAACCTGAATCGATTGCGTCCGTTGATTTAACGGTCGTTCAGGCCAGTAGCGTTAATTCCCCAGCCGATTATCATCTCCGTCGCCGGACAATAATTAAGCTGGGCGAGGTCGGTCTGCCAAGTGGTGCGGTTTTGCTCGCATGCTAACCTAAATTCATGGCATGTATTTACGCCCGCATATTCGCGTGCACGTCTCTGGGTCGTTCTAGCGGCTACCTCGACGCCTCCCTCAACCCCTACCGAACCCCGCCAATTCAATTCCCCGTACACCCTTGTCCCTGGATGCTTTAATAACACCGCCGCGTCGCGTCGGCATACCATCGACACCGTATCCGTCTTCCCGAGGCAGCGAAACCCGATCCGACACTCTTGTCTAGCGATGCGAGAAAACAATCCACTATACCTACCTATAAGAAATCACGATTTTTCTCCAGAGCCGCGCTTTTCAAGCTATATTTCGGTGCAACAGGTTTCCCGCCTCTGCCTCCGAGCACTGAAAATTTGTATCCAACTTTTGAAAGAACCACACTCGAGTTGTTTAGTTTTCACGATAATCGATCCGCCCCGTCGCTGCCTTTGTCGGTGCTTTGATGCACGGGACTCACGGGAGTCACTATCTATCGCGAACGGGTTTCAAGGGAGAAAAATCCACGGACCGAGATAGAGGTAGGTACCTAAGAGGCGTTTCGCATCGCAACGCAGTGATTTTTCTCCCCAACGACGAGCGGTGGAATAGACGCCGAGAATGGTCGATTATTCGGAAAGGCGAACCTATTTAAGTAGGTAGGGGAAAGCGGGGTAATTCCGGTCAGCGGGTAATTCTGGCCACTTCTATTTCTTTAAATAAAAACCGTGTAACTTGACTTGTCAATGATGCGGCGAGCTAATATTCATGGTTTCCATGACGATAGCAGTCTTTTGTTTTAAATAAATTCGGGAGTGTTCATTTAGCACCGTAATCTTATAACAGTGGTCGATTGTTAAGCAAGGTAAGTTAGTACATAGAAGAGAGATGAATTATTAATATTAATCTCATTAAATAGAGGAATGTTTCTACTTTCAAACTCACATTTGGTTTTTGGTGATGTGTAAATTCAATTCAGTGTATTACTTCAATATCGACCAAAAGTGAGAGGTAATTCCAGCCAGCTTTTAACATTTTTTTTTCTGATGTAGATGCCACGTACAATTCAAATATTTGTGACGAAAAAGTAGAGTAGGTACGATATTTGCTCCTTTTGCAAAGAATTCAGAAAAGATGATGAAATGTGGTTCAGTTCAAATGTGTGCACAGTATGTGGTCAATGGACACATGAAGAATGTTCAGGATGGGATACCCTGAAGAATACACTTGTGATATATGCACTAATTAATTTTAAAATAAAAAATAATATAATTACCCCACACACTAGTGGGGTAATTCCGGACAAATGACTATTCTTGTGTTATTGCTCCCAATTGTATTACAACGTAAATTTATGCTTTCTCGGTCATACTAATACAAACTAGAGACTTCAAACTATCAATTAATATAAAAAAATTAACAAATGTGTAACTTGTTCAACTTTTATAGCATTTACTGTTTACGTGGCCGGAATTACCCCGCTTTCCCCTACATTTGGTTTTATTTAACTAATGAAAGTTTATTGATGCAAAAATTATCTTTTATACTACTGCTTGGAATGCATAAGAAGACAGAGCTGAAATGTTTATGTCAGGATGTTTCAAACCATAAGGAAGTTGCCTTCCAAGTGTCCTAAATAAAATCAAGATTCAAAACTATTAATGTGTCCTGACTTTCCACGGCCTAATTCCCAATAGGTACCTAAGTAGGCTGGCATGTAGAAGGTATCTTTGCCATAAAGTGCTACGAAATCCTCGAGGACTCTGTTACGTAAGGGGGAGCACGGAAATTCGTAGCTGCAGGCGCTTCTCGATTACTTCTAACTTCGACCTGCTAAGCAGTGTTCTAAGCAGTGCTGCATTGGTGATCACGCGTGCGTCAGACGCTCGTGCTGGAAGACCGCGTGCTCGGATAAAGGGATAGAGAGGATAAAGGAGAGGGAAGAAGGGTGACGGATAATCGAGTAGCAGGTTGGATCGATGGTGCGGCCGAGCGGCGAAGACGCGAACCGAATCTGGATGATCCGTCTTCGGTCCAGGGCAACGGTAGCGGGCAGTCGCCGTTAATCCGACGTTACATCGTCGCTTAACCCTGCCTACGGCCACCGCGCCCGGTCGAATTTCAGCCAGCAGGCCGACGTACCAGTGCGCACAGTTGGATACGCCAGTATCGCGTGCTTACACGGCGGAACGATACCGCGGAGGAGAAACGACGATAGGAGTTAGTTCGGAGCTCGAGGCTTAAGCCGAAGAGCAACGCCTTGGCGAATCAAGCAACGAAGAAACGACGAAGGAAGGAAGGAGCGAACGAACGAACGGTGCCACAGGAGGAGAACCACGGGTTGGGGGACGGTCTAATGTTACCGCATCCAAGAGCGCCGCGATTTCTCACTCTTATCTTATCTACCAGCCGCCGCCGTCTTCCCCTCGGTTCCCTCGTTCCCCCGTCCCCTCTTCCGATGCCGTTTCGCGCGGTGGCCCCGAGCTGCGCGCCACGCTGCCCTTCTCTGTGTGTCCACGCGCTTACGAATTCCTTCCCATCTCTCTTCTTACCCCTTCTTTCCACCCCCTCGCTCCCCTCGACCGTTCAACCCTTCAACCCGGCCGCGCCGCGAACCTCTTTCACCCTGTCGATTCTCTCCAAAGACGATCGTCGAGCCCTTCCTTTATTTTACCCTTTCTCTCACTCACTCAGCCTCTCCCATTCCTCGAGGAAGCGCAAACTTAAATTCGCTCGGCAAGCTTTTAATTCCACGGATTGACGCGGAATTTCGAGCGGGTGGACCTATCTTGTCGGCCGCTTCTGCCAACTCTGTCGTCTCTGCCGTTGGCTCGATTGGCGGACGAACCGAGCTTCCCCGGCGAGGTCCTTTCTCGCGCGGACCAAGTAAACGGAACAAACCGAACGGGCGAAACTTGAAAATCTGCCGTATCGATCGGCACCGCTCGAGGCGACTATACAGAATTATGGGCATCGGATCGAACGGGACGAAAACGACCAACACGACGAGCAGGAAACTCCGTACGTCCGTACCAAGACTTTCCATCCTCTTCCCGACATCTCTCCCACTGCCGTATCTTCTTTTCGTTCGACCGGTTCCTCGGACGAGCGACCGCCTCATTTCCGCTCTCCGAGAAACGATGCCGCAACGACGCGACGGCCACGGCGACGTGTCTCGCGGATTCGCGGCTATGGGTTACGGATGTGCTGCGTTCGTCCCTACTCCCTCTCGAATCGAGCGTCCGTCGTTAATCCGGAAAAGCCGCGGAATGTGAGCATCCATGAATCTTTCGGATCTCGGATCCTACCACGCCCCACCGGGACTTAGCATTCGAGGGACATTCGATTAACCGTTCGAGTTCTTTGGAGTAACTGTAGTCTCGTGGCGAAAATTCATCAATCGTACGAAGTGCGACCTCTACGCTTACGTAACTGGCGTAGGGGAGACTGGGCTAGTTGACTCATTTTTATAAATGGACCGCTGGTATTTTGTTGACTTGTTGCATACGAAAAATTTACAAATTCCATTAGGTACGCAGGCTTCATTTTTAAAATCGTTTTAAGGGGGGAAGCCCGTGTAAACGGCTTATTTTTGTATCAATGTTTGGGAATTTTTTGCAAAGATACCACTGCGATAATCCTTTCGGAACTTTAAGGGAACTTTATTTAACATTGTAGCAACTAAAAAAAATTTATTACAGTAAAATTATGATAAATGCAAAAGAAGTAGAGCAGTAGGTATCTGAAATAGTTTTTTTTTTGAGATGCAAAACGGCACCGGTTGGAGCGTCTCTGGTAGTTATGTGAAACAAGACCAATAATTTTTTTTCAATTTATGTGCTACTTTTAAGAATATGAACCATAAATGGTGTAAAAAATTGCATATATTAAAAATGGCGGAACTTCAAACATTTTCGCCAAAAGTCCGCGTATTATTTGTTTAAAAGCAGTAGTTAAAATTAATAATTTGGTTAAACATTGTGGTTCATATTCTGAGGAATATTATAAACTAAAAATGTGCACAATTTGAAGTGGATTGGTCAAATAGTTTTTAAGTTATCCCCGGGGCCAATTTTGGAAACGTGGTTTCCAGAAAAACGCGTTTAAAATGCATTTTAGGTATGCTTGGCACTCGGAGGCGCGCTGATTCGCCTGGCTACAGTATCGATACGGTATTGAATTTCGGCCTATAACTTTGAGAATATATTTTTGAAATGTTTTAGAAGCGACTTAGGGAAAAATTTTTATTTTTCTTTTTCGTTCTCACTGATAGAACTCACAAGTTTTTGTCACGGCGACACATTAAATCGCAAGAAGCTTCATATGCTTCAATATTTCGAACCGCAGCATAATTTACTTCCATAATACAATTAAAGGGAATTAGTCAACAAGACCCAGCCTCCCTTACCATATTCGATATGACTACTGTAAGTTACGTAACACACAAGTAGAATATATTTTACCGTGACGGCTCGGTGGAGTCTACCGGTTTCGGACCGAAACCTTGCTGACCGGGAAATGGCAGAACCGAGTTTACATTTTGCAGAAAAAACATTGGATCAGCTGGGTGCGACGCGAACGATTGGTAAAACGCCGAGTCAATTGGCTGCGGAGCTCTTTGATTCGATCAATTTACCGGACACGCCATCTCTTTCGATCCCTTCTTTCCCTCTCTTTATCCGATACCCCAAACCCCGCACCAATCGCGAGGTTGCCGCCGGTTGCCAAAACGTTGCCTCAGTAGAATCCCACCCTAACAGCGACTGGCTACACGCGGATGCAGTCGCGCTGAGAATAAGCCCCCGCGAATAAGAGACTCGCTAAGAGCAAGCGCAAGCTCTCTGCTACCTGCTGCGGGAGCGGCATTTGTAGACATATACAATTTGTGAAGCTGCAGCGCGACACAATGAACCGTGTATTTTCCCAACAGATTTTCCAGGACGGAATTTGGGCCAACTGGCTGCTCTCTACCTTCGTCGCTGAATGTTGGCCGCCGTCGACATCGTCTTGCCCGATGGTGGCCCATCGTTTTGTTTCGCCGTTTCGTATCCGGCGACGCTCGGCACCCCCTTGTTTGAACAGTAGGTTTGCAGAGAGAGAGAGAGAGCGGCGCATTCGAAAATCACGATCGAGGACATACGTTTCCCTCGTTCGTTGTCGTCAGTTGGCGCGTATATTCTCGTCGGTGGCCGTACGTGAGTCGGAATACGCGCATAGATGCTCGAAAACGGCCTCCGTTGTGTACACGCGTTTCCACGTACCCATCACCATCCCCAACCCCGTCGCCTCCTCCTATTTACCTACCCCTCCTATACAGCCCAGCCGCTTCGTTTACCCTTTTCGTAAATCGTGACTCGTGACTCGGGAGTCGTAACTGCCCGATCGCCGCTCGTCTCTCCATCGATTTTTCCTGCCCCCGTCTATTCCCTTCTGCTCCCTTCGCATCCCTTATCAACGTCGGCACGCTCGACTACGGTCGAACGTCGATAGGATTAAACTCGAGAGCCGAGCTCTTTCTATTCGACGTGGTATCCTGACGAATCGCGACGAATCGCGACGGATAGTTATCAACGATGGTCTACCAGTTTGGAAACGGACCGAATGGATCCAGGGCTGTATCGATACCGCGGCTCTGGCCCGATACCTTATTAGCTACTATTTATTAGTAGTAATAATACATTTATTAACGGAAGCCCATTGATACATATAAAAGAAAAAGAACATAAATAGTGTGAGCACACGAAGCGAAACATAAGTACGAAGAATAGAGAACGAAAGAACGGGAAGAAAAAAAAATAAAGCAACAGCAACAGTCAGCTGTTGACACAATTATAGATCGATTGTTTGAACGAGTACAACGAACTGCCAAAAAGGTCGATCTTACTCGAATATTTATTAACATGATAGGCAATACGATTGATAGCACTGAATTTACCCAGCAAAGTTCGGCGCGGTTCGATGTAAAGAAGGGAGGTTCGTCTGATATTTCTAATAGGAACATAAAATTTAATAAGTTGAAGAATATCGGAAGTAGTCTCACCTTTTCCCCCGAACGGTTGGTTTATCAAAATAAATAAATATGACAGCTGGTGTACGCGCTCGCGTGTAATTAGCACTCGCCAAAGAGCCACGGCCAACAATTCGCCCTCGACTCCCTCTGGGGTTTTACGCTGTTTGATATCATTGGCTTTTTGCTGTTTCGCTCGTGACGCGTCCTCGCCTACGCTTCTCTATCTCCCTTGCTGTGCATTGCAGCTAGATTCGCCAGGTTTAGGTAAATAGGTCGCACCAGTCGCGTTTTAAACCGTTAAACCGTGTGTGTATGTACCTATATACATGTCCGTGGATCCCACCCCTCGACAACTGCCGGCTTCAAGCATTTTTGTCGAACGACAAGCGATCCGTGACATTTCACGAGTCACGGCGAACACGCAAACCGAGGTACATATCCTTCTCGAATGATTATTTCGGGCTATCAGAATCGACTGTTATTTTCACCTACGGTCTCTATTTTAGGCTGATCGGTATAGATTATCGATGCCTTTGACTGGACGACAGAATAGCGGATTGAGGAACACCAACTTTGATTTAGTTCACACCAGTTTCGTAGTCGGCGACCGTGGCGCTCTCGAATCTCTGGAACAGAGAATTCTCGAAGAACAGGTAGAAGAAGGAGGAAAGAAGGAAGGGAGAAAAAAAGTGAAAGACTCGAGGAAGAGTGATTTCAGCATCCCATGCCTCCGAAATAGAGGGAAGAAGGAGCGAAGCTTAGCGCAACGGTGCGGACGTGATCTGAAAATGAAGCCTTAGCGCGGTGAGCGATTTCAGGTGGGATCGGTAGTTTTAGTGGCAGCGGCAAGCCACGCTTTCGAAACGTGGACGCTTCGAGCAACGTCCTTTCGTCGAGCGCAAAGTAGCTACCTATATAGGCGCATACAAACATTGCTCGCTAGGACCTGCCGTCAATTTTTCACCCAGCGCAGAGGAGACTTTCTCGCTGTCTCTCATCCGAAAAAAGAAGCACTGCGTCCAGATAGGTCGATTGTCTTTCGTACGTTACACCTGAACCCCGCGATCTCGCCCGACGTTCATCGCACGTCCCTTTTGTCTTTGCCGAACGGCTTACCGCTCCGAATGATTCGAACGATCGATTCTCCGGCGTCGCCGATATCGCGGAATGCAAAGCGGAGCGTGGATCTTACGACACCCCCGGCCGTATTCCTTGCTGGCTTGGAAACCCTTAAGGGGAAAGTCCGCCTTTCGGAGACGAGTTCCGAGGCAAGTTTTACGGGCCAAGTTAGAATCTTGCTGGAGAGGAGAAGCGCCGTGGAGAGGAGAGAAGGAAATGCGGTTGGGAGGGAAAGATTTTGCGGGCGCGGGCGCGGCTCATAACTTTGCTCGTAAATTCGATATTCAAAACAGGAAGCGAACAATGCCCTTATATACCTCTAGTGGTGGCGGTCCACCCGGACGAATGCCCGATACGCGTCCTCGCGAAAATTTCACGGCTAACGATCCGCCTCGCTTCGTCGATAGCGAGGCAACGCGTTCTCGCTTTTATCGAGCGTAGCCGCGTAAACGGGATTCTCCTCGTTTCTTGCGTCGTACATCGGTACTCCGGACGAAAGCTAAGCAGACTAAGCCAAGTACGCGAACCACTAATAAGCTTGCAGCTCCCTTTCGTTCTCCTGTTACCTCCCACTGTGTCGATGAAGCGTTCTGCGCTTCAACGCCTCGACGCTTCAACGTGACGGCAATATCGTGCCAATGCTATGTAACGATCGATTCATCGGCCGTAGGTGCGCAACTGCGATTCTACATACGCGTGTTCACCTCGCAGCAAGTTTAATTCCATACTTGGCGAAATTAAAGTTCAAACGATCGGACGATGCACATTATTTGCGTACTGTTGCTATTTATTAGCCGATGATTTATTAACTTGTGCGGACAGCCCTCTCGCATCCCACTCGCGCTCTCATTCTCTTCTATCCCTCCCATGCTTGTTCCTCTTCTCTGCCCTCGTTCATTTCTAAACGATCATTTTCCTTCGACCCTTAACATCGCGAAACATGCACGCTCGTTCTGGTGCCAATTCAGCGAAGCGTATAGGTAGGTATTTACGAGAAATCCGACCAAACGCGGGACGAAAAGTTTAGGTTGCTTGACTTTATGGCTCGTCGAAGCCGCTTTTACGAGCCTCTGGTGAACAGGAGAACGGAGAAAGCGCGAAACTACCGTTCCTTCCGTTCTTCCTTCCTTCCTTCCTTCCTTTTGTCATAGGAATATGAAACTGATGTCGAACGCGGATATCGATGAATATCCCAGAAAGATATATCTTCTACGTTTGGACCAATATCTACTTATGTTTAGAATTGCTGGCGACAGATTACCCGCAGGAATTAACGCGATTAAACTTGACGATCCGAAGATGATGCAGATCGTTTCGTCGCGGTAGGTACTTGGAGTCTTTCGGTAGAACGTCCCAATAGGTAGGTATCCTGATTAACTTTTCCGATCGAAAATAGAATGAGATGACGCGGGCGGCGCGAGTGGCGCGACTCGCAAGCGGCGAGTAGTAAGGAGAGCGAGAGTGAGACGTCGTGATAAATGGAACGAGGGAAACGGGTGGCGAGAAGGAGAGATAGAATTGACAAGCGAAAAAAGAGAAAGGGCCAAGGGAGAGGAGTCGTTCAATTAGAGAAGCCGAGCTGGCAAGATCGAGTACGAGAATTCAATTTCTTTGGTCTTTCAATCATTTCGAGTGCCCCAGGTCCCCACCAAGTCTTGTCATTCCTCCGTTCGCTTTCATCTCGTTCCACACTCTGTTTTCAATTTTAGCCTGTCGCTCGCTCTCTTGTCTTCGCGAATGGGGCACAGCTTTGCAGCGTTTGCTTTCTCTTCCGAACAGGTCGAGGATGCCACTCGCGGCAGTTTAATATATACGCGGTAGAATCAATTTAAAGAATGATCCCTCATCTACCGGTTTTTCGTTCTCAAGAAACGCTTAGTTTGGGATTTTCCAAATCCTTGCGACTCGCTTTCGCGCCCTCTTACTCTCTCGCTACTTACTTTCTCACATTTCAACCAGTTGATTTCTCACAGATACATATGTATACGCAATGTTGAGCGTTAGCTCGTTGCCGAGCCACTAAGGACGCACAAGAGCGCCTTGTATTTTTCCAAACCTCATCTGGCAGACACTTGGTCTGTCAGTCCGCGCCGCGTACACCTGAGACCGTTGTAAGGTAAAAGTCCCCATTTCTACTCATGTACCGATTTCTACTCATTTTCTATTTTTCTTATTATTATAAGTGTTACATTTGGACTACAGTAGTAACGAAATAATTCTAAATTATTCGAACATTTACGCGAGTTTTGCACGAGCTTGGGGTTGAACAAAGTGCAGCATAAACAACGAAAAACTTTTGAAACGAGAGACCCACGATTTTTCGATCGTGTTCTAACTGTTTGTGCTAAGGAACAGCGACACTATTGGTATTCGATAATTGGGCAGAAAATAGTCTTTGCAGTGAAAGTTCTTATTTAGAAACAAAAACAGATACCGTATTCTGCTCTGGATTTAGAGTTTTTTACTATTTTCAACTTTTTTAAGTAGAAAACAGGTGAGTAGGTTTAGGGTCAAGTGAACCACCGTCATATCCGCATTTCTACTCACCACAATTTTAGTAACGTAACCTCACAATTCAATGTACGCTGTAACCTCTATTTCTCTTCGAAGGCATTTTATTTTTTATTTATCATTATTTTATGCTTTACTATTGTGTTAGAAAACCTCCCCATACAAGATGTAACTTATTTTAACCCGAAAAGGCAACGTGTCATGTGAGCAGAAATTGGTACAAATGGTGAGTAGAAATACGTACATCGCTATTTTTTCGTGAGCCGAAATACGGACATTTAGAGCATTATATTTAATTACAAATTACTAATAGTTAAACATGTTAAAATATCTTTCTTAAATAGTTTTTGAATTGATCGATTTATTATTCAAGAATTAATCAATTACTCTTCAAATTTTGATCACAAACAAATTTTTTACTCTTTTTTTATGACGAGTAACCTTTTAAATGAGTAGAAATTGGGACATTCACTTTATACTGATAAATTTACTATTGGAAACGCAGGCGATCAGCCCAAGTCAGGGCCAAGGGTCCCAGGATCGCCGTGACAGTAAACAGACGGCCTCGAGTCAACCATCACACGGATTCACCAACACTTTGACCAGAATTTCCCTTTCCTCTAGTTCGTTACCATCTACAACCAAATCATTTCTACAAATAGACAGCGTTTCCTACCACTGCGTTATTAAAACTCGACCCCTAAAGGGCATCTTCGAATTTGCCTTATAGCCAGCGAGATAGTCCCAAGGTAGTCCAAATGTATGCCTCGCGCGAGTAACTTGGAGGGACTCATACAACACATTATTAATCGCCATAGTCACCTTTGTTCGAGTTTAGTCTTTTAAATACAGTTTCATTGTTAATGTTAATGTGTGGTGCCTCAGTTTATTCGAGTACAACCTTCAATCACACCCTCTCCAGTGATCTCTTGTGGTCGTAAGACACCGTAAAGAGAGTGACGTTGCGCCGTCGCACAGTGCGTTGAATCAATGGGAAGTCGGGACAAAAATCATAACTTTTGAGCTAATTAGTTTTCGGCCTATATACCCCAATACTTTTTTAACCAGAATATACAGATGCATCGATTGGTGTAGAAAAAAATAAACAGTTGCATTAAAAAAAATTGAGGTGATATCGATTTTTTATTGAATAAAAAGATTTTTATCAATATTTACTTTTGCAATTTGTTGTCAACTGAATACTGACTAACTTTTGTTCAAAAATTTTTTTATCAAATTATTTTTATCACGTGCATTTGAAGTTAGAACTTTTCCATTAAAATATATTTTACATATATAAGCTTATTTAGATTAAAGAAGAAGAAGACTCTAAATACGTTAACGTAATGTATTGTTATTATAAACTTTTAATAATAATATATCAAAATCGTAAACATAATTATTCATATAAAACGTAATATAAAAAACACACTTCTTCCTAAAAAATTTATTTCTCAAATAATCGCAGTTAGTATCAGAAAAGCGCGTTATTTTCATAAAGTATGAAGTTAGGGGAACCAAATATAAAAGAATCACGCATAAGTTTTGTCACGTATTTTTTAAAAAGTCAGTTGAAATAAAATTTTCATTCTCGGGACTAAGATGTTTTCTAATGATCAGTAAGGCCATAAGTCTAAAGAAATAATTTTGAAGCACACAGACTCATAATACTAGAATCCATGGTTAATAAAGTGAGCCAAGAATGATAAATATTCTTAAGGTCTAAATAAAAAAAAGCCGCGCATGAATTTCGAGCGACACTTGAAATCCTTAGATTCCAGGTTAAGATGGTAAATAACGTCGTAAACAACTACGGTAACCTAGCAAGCATAACCGAACTCGATTCCTGAACATCTTGATGTAAATATTAGATGATAAATATCACCCTGCAAAATATTTGATTTTTCAATTTTTGTCCATGTATCAACGCACTGTGCGTCGGAGATTTACGCCCTCCAAAAACAAGCGACGCAATAGCTCACTACACGCGATATTGTTGGATTCCGTAGTAGGGAGTCGAGTGCAACACGTTAATTACTTCTAAGTCTCACAAGAGGTTTTATTTTCAAAGTTCTATCTGGCGTGTTTGACAGAGGTTCTGCTCTTAGATGCCAGCAATGAACTGACCCAAGGATTTTGGTACTGGGTTATATATACAGGAGTTGTGGAGAGAAGGGATAAAGATGACGTGGAAGGAACTACTGAAAGCGCAAGGGTCGATGATGATGACTAAATTCGTTATCACTCTGCGGAGGATTTTGCGAGGGTGACTAGTCGCGATGCGCTGGCGTGTGTTTAGGGTATTTGTGACGTATATCTAGCTGGCATCCAACAATATTTTACTCGCAGAGTCCCTTCAAACCTTGCAAGCTTTTTCTTCCGAACGAAATGTAGAAACTAACGCCGGTGATAATGTGATATAAAGCAACGTCGCGGCGTTCATCCTCAACGGATAGTCGCTGGCCCTTCTATCTTCTCCTATTCGATTAGGTAGCTACATTTTATACTTCCGCTTCTCGAACGTAATCTATAAGAGGGGAAGGAAGTACTCGCGTCTCTCTGCTCCACTCCTCTATTCGTTTAGCGGACGACAGCCGCCTCGGTGTGTTCCTTCGCGCTCGCTTTGACCGAAACGCATTAAAATCCCCTGGTTTCGCGACCGCTTTCATCTCGACGCAGACGGCAGTCAGGCGCGTGCATACAGCCGCGGGAATATTTCCAACCGAAGAAATCAAAGCGAAACGCCAAAGTACAAAACCACCGTATGAAATTTAAAAGACTTTTTGCTTAGCCACGTACCTACTTGTGCTGTCTACGACTTGAAAGCCCGGCGAACAGGTTGCGGCGGGAAGACGACACCAAGCGTCGTCGTTGGCGTGGTATATAAACTTCGAAAAGTTTCCCGCGAGCATCCGATGGAGAATTTAACACGCGCAGTTTGCACTGACAAACGTCGCGGCGCATCGGTTTCTCAATGTTGCGTTGCTCACTTACGACAGGGAATACATAACTAAGAAACAGTTACGCCCGGGCCTCTGGTATCGAGTTCCGCGGCGCTCGTTCGCGCCGCTGACAATGACGAAGAGACAAGGGAGAGCATCGGAAAGGAAAAACGGGGAAGGCGAGCGGAAAAAGTACGAGGCGAACGTGCCAGTTCTCGAGGAGGTTTCGGGCAGGGAACAAATCGTATGGGAGCGAGAAGAGAAAGAATGACAGTGGGAGTAGGCAAGGGGTAGAAGAAGAGGAAGAGAAAGAGATGCGACGCGAGCGAGTGCACACTATTTCCACGTACCTACGAACCCACGCGGGCTCATCAATCATCGGAGTTTAGAGTCGGACACGTAATTTCCGGGGCGTGGGATTCGTTCGACGTGCGCGTCCGTTCGGCCAAGACCCCGATTGGCCGCTGGTAGCTAACAGGGCCATCCGATTGGCTGTTCTCCTGCATCGGTATGATTTATGAGCTCTAGTGCGTTCGTTAATATGCCCGGTGATCGCTTCCAACGAACCAACCGACTGTCCGCTCCGGTCGACTCGCCTACCTGTCCAGCCGTTCACCCGCCCGCTAGATCGACTAACTAGCCAGCTGTGTAGCTACGTCGAGTCAACTCGCGACGACACACACACACACACACACACACACACTTACAGACCGGTGAGCAAGGCTGATGAGCGATTAATCGGCGAAGAAGCGATGCTTTCATCACGTCGGACGAAATCGAAGAGATGGGAAAGTTTCGGCGGATCCAGCTGCGAATGCGATCGGTCCGAGTGTCAAGTGGGGTCGGTTACGACTAGATCTCTCTCGTTACGAAGGAAAATGATTATTCACCCTGTTACGCTCCGACTTGACACCGAGGTGCTCCGGCTCCTGCTCCGGTACGTGTCCCGTCTGACGTTGAACGACCGTTTCCACTTAAAGACGGAACCAGCTTTATCTCGTGCGTCTTGAATAGAGCGCGCTCCCGCCCAGCCTGGGATTATCGCTCGATCCCTTTCGTCAGCACCGTGCCCTTCGCCGGCCCTCAGGAAAATTAAGCGCCACCTCTATCTCAACGTCGAACGTGCTCGTTACGTCTGGATTATTTATGTGACGCGGCAGCTAGCCAGCTAATCTCATTAAAAACTCCCCGATACTTGGAGCCCTTAAAAGGGAGAGAGCAAAGCGTCGCGGAATGTTCGCGTGGAACTCGAGCGAAGTCTTTCCAACGGTACAACGAGACGAGGAGGGAACTTTACTCCGAGTTTGTCTCGACTGTCGGTAGATTTCGAGGCTCGGGGGAGCCCGCTGTTATTATTTAGGGCGTAGCGCAGCTGAAGAGCTATTCCGTCGTCCTCCGTAACCACAGTGTTCGCTATAAGCCCGCGATTTTGCAGTTTCGCGAGTAGACGTCTCTTACCGCGCCGCGTCTCTTCTTACAAACTAACCCGAGCACTGTAATTCGTAATTTAACGATCGTGCTTTCAACAACCCAGTACACCAAGCACACCATCGCCAATCTCTACAGCCAATTATGCCGTCTAAAGTAGTAAACCGGCCGCGGTAAACGGACAGATAAGAAATTCGGATGAGACTGGACGCGGCGAAGAGAGGAGAAGCGCTGTCGTCGCTATACGCTACTTCAACCTGAGTTTCGGCGCAGTGCGATTTTATAGTCGGCACGTACTGCGGTATCACTGCCACGAGATTGAAACTTTTCAATTTCATCGTGCGTTTTGCGCATAGTCCTGCAAATTGTCGTAGTTGCAGCTCGTAGCCATACGTAACACGCAGGCAACAGCAGCGAACACTGTAAGTGCCTATTTCGCAGTAAACTGCAGATAGGTGGGCCAACTTGCGTAACGTTTACATAAGCATAATGCGGAATTAAGCCCAACTGCCATTAACAGTGGCTCGTTCGTAGAGTTTCGCTTGTGTCTGTTGCGCGTTGCGTGCGCTTCCCTTCTTTTCCGGAACTTCGTCGGCAGTGGAAGCTTACCCGTAGGAAGATGGAAAAGATGGCAAGTTTCTCGCGACGCAGATGTCAGTGTTTATTTTACGATTGCAGGCTATATGTTGAACTTGATCGATTACACGCGGTGCTAACTGATAAGCCACTTGATAAAAGATCCAGGTAACCACGATGTTTGCTGTAACTGGCAACCGAGGCAGTCTCGTGAGCTGCTGACAATAATCCTAGCACTCTGGCACAAGAGGCTGTTAGTAACGTTGCACCACGCTATGATCCTATCGTTGACGATACGAGGCGCGGCTCTCTCTCTCTCTCTCTCTCTCTCTCTCTCCCTCTCTGTGTATTGTATCATCGCGAAACGAGAATGCAAGGTTGGTTCCGTGGAACATTTTCTTCGCGTGAATCTGTTTTTATCCACCACGGCAACAAGGGCCCAGTGAATTGTCCCTGCGTATTCCCCGTTTCCTTTATTTTCTTTCCACTAAAATTGTTGAGAAAGTGGGAACTATGACGACCGCAGTGACCGTACCTACGAATCCACAGGGTGCAGTTCTGTTCTGCCGTTGAAAAACTTTAACTTCCCGCGGGTTCTTCGTAGGTAGTTAATCACGACAGGTAATTGTAAGCGTGGAAGATCATCTGACGTGGTGTGCTCGATTAACCGAGGAAATTCACTGTGTCGTTGGCTGCATGGAAGCGACGCGACGTTACGAAATATGTATGTAGTAGCTGTGTAATAATGGCTGACGAACGAAAGCATCTGGTGAAGTGGCAACTGGCGTTGTCAGGCTGCAGATACATACGTCGGCGATTCGCTTGGCGAGCCTGGAAAGCGCGTAGTGGCAGAGTGTCGGATAATCGACCAGCGGACATTTAGGGAGAAGCCGTTCAGCTAGAGACGCATTTTTCGCGGGACGCGGAAATGTCGTTCCTTTGATCGGAGCCAACTGCCGGTGAATGCATCGAACGCGAGTGTGATCGGTCGCGAACTGCTCGGGCTTTGGACCGCGCGGGACGGACCAAGGGAGAAACAGCTGCTCGCAATTTCGAGGGAACGGAATCAGAGTCGTCAGTTTACGGAAACAATTTAAGCGAGTCAACTGGATTTTGTCAACTGGAGGTAACATAGTCGAATCAAGTCGGACGTCTTTCATACGTTGGAGAGACGAGTGTAGATAAATATGACACGGGGAATATCCTTTCCACTTGGCGGCGCGGCGTCTACCTTTTCACCGAATTGTCTCGGCTTATATGCTTGTAAGAAACTCTGACTACTTAAGTAGGTTTGCACGATGTGCGCTTCTAATACACACTTTTCAACCTCGCCTATTTCTTTCTTTCTCTTTCCCTTTTCTGTTGGTTTCCAGTGGCGCGTATAAGACGCGCAAAATCTACGGATGCCAAGCGACGATAAACTTTCAAAGTGCGCCACTTTATCGTTGCGTCTCATTACCGGAACAATGAAGGAGATTGCGTTTCGCTAACTAAGCTGGAAGCGTGGGCGCGACCGTGGCGTGGGTGGAAACGGGGGGTTGGAGAGAAGAAATGCCTTCGACTTGCCGACGCGACGGGGTACGTACCTGCGAAAGTTCTTCTTTCTGCTTCCGCTTTCTGGAACCGACGACAAGACGGATAGTGGCCGTGCTAGCATTCGAAAGCGTATACACGCTGGTAAAAAGTTGGCCGTAAAAGTTACTCTTGCCATTTTCGGATGAATCTTTCGCGCCATTTCCATCTAGGCATCCTGGACCTTCGTCGGCTTTCACGAACGCTCGTTCTATCCAATATGAGTAAAAGCAGCAGGAGTAATTGCTTTGCCAACTGAGCGTACCTCCATTTTCAAGACGATCAAACCGTCTTCAGAACCTTCTAAAATACAAATTAATAGCATCCACGCATTCGCATAAATTTATGGAAATTGCGTGAACTTATAAGTTGAGGAGGGCAGTTGGTCAACATTCACTTACAGTGAATGGAGTTCTCCGATTTGGAATATATTTTTGAAAGTACTCATAGTAAGTATCTAAGAAATCCTGAAAATTAGGTAGTCCTGGAAAAATTCTTCGGCCTTTCTTTTTTAAATTATCTCCAAAAAAAGAAAACAATTTTTTATTAAGAGAACTACCTTAGGAAATCTTTTTACACAAAAAATAACGTCATATTTTAGCCAATTATTCTGAAATAAGAGGATTTTGCCGTTTTTCGTGTACGCCTCAATAACGCGAATAAAATAGGTCCATTGCAGATATAATTTTCAGGATTTCTCAGTTACTATAAGTACTTTAAAAAAATATATTCTAAATCGGGAAACTCCATTCACTCTTAGTGAATGTTTACTTGTTAAAAGCGAAGAACCTAGCCCGCTGCTGGAAGATAGACCACATCCAAGCAAGACGGTAGAGTCGCATCCATAGATTAGCGGTGTCACGAAGGATCGAGTCTACTTGTCATGGTTGGCTCCCGAGAAAATCCCGTCAACCCGAAAGTCGACCGCCCGACTCGCGCCGAGGCGTTCCAACGATGACACGTCCAATCGTTCGATTCTCTAACAAGCCCTTGGCAGCCGCTTTCTAGAGCAAACAGGAACAGGAAACGGGTAAACAGGCAACAACGATTCATCGAATATTCTATTTACTTGGGAAAATTCACGAGAACGCGTGGAATTATAGAGAAATTATACCTAAAGGAAGGCGATCCGCGTTAACGAATATGGATTTAGATATCCTGTGGCAGAATTGTGCAAACACACCGGAAATTCGCGCCGGCTATACAAAGCGCGCTGATATCTATTTCGAACGCAGGAAAAAAGGTCAAAGAGCAGAGAGACAGTTCGCGAGGTAAGCGGAAAATGAAGGATGAAAATTTGAGTTTTCCTGCGAAACACGGCCAACTTTGCTTCGTTAAAGCGAGTTCAAGTGTCGGGGATTACAGCAGCGTGTGGCGTGCTAGTAACAGTCGGCGACTTCCGGCGGAGGCGCTCAGCCCCGGAAACCAATCGTAGTCTCCGTCGCACCGAATCATTCGCGCTTCTGCGGTCGGGCAATTCCTTAGCCGCTTAGTTTCCCTTGGCAAGCATTTCTTAGTAAATACTCGGGATAAAAACAATTTACTTAATATTCCTCACATTTTGTGGCACCCTTTCAGAAAAAAGGAACTATGTAGGAAATTTAATGAAAGTTTTCGAAAGAAGGGAACTGCGGGGAACCAATGCAAATATAAAGTTTTACTTTGTTATTTTCGCGTAGTAACGGGGAGAATACAAACAATGATATCTTTGAGGAGGCAAAGTCTGTCGCCGAGAAGCAACGGGCAGAGAGCAAAGAAAGCGATAAGGGGACGCTGTCGAAGCAAAGGGCCAAGACCAAGTGTCGTCGTTGCGAAAGAAACACAGCCGGAGAAGGGTAGAAACCTAGAAACGAAGACACGGATTATTGGTTTTGTTTGCCGGGAGGGCCGTCATCGAGTATCGATATTTGCAATTCCACGAACCTGGGCATCGGGCTGATGCAAAAATCAATGAACCAATAACCAAGATTGGTGCTCGTCTAGCTGCTGGCTACGTGTAGACGGCCTCGCGAGCACATACGTACCTATGTATACACACATATCTGTATGCGTTTGTATTTCAGTTTGCGCTGCTCGTTAACCCCTACACTCTTTCCAGACCAACAACTTGAGACGAGATAGTTACGGGGAAAAAGTCGCCGTAAAAAAAAGAGTAAGAGGTATTTTCCCCTGTTTCCCTTGACAGCTAAGAAACATTTTCCGCGATGTCGACGAGTGCCTCGAAAGCAGCCAAAACAATTCTCGAGTATCATCGAGATTTATATCTACACACACGCGTCGCGGCGAAGCCGTGCATCTCCTTGGATTAACCGAATTTCGAGCCAGAAGAAGACACGAACGCGACGCTCCCATGGTGAACTTTTTCTTGGCCCAGTCGAGCGTCACTCGATTTGCTTCGGCGCTCGGGAAACCATTTCCCCGTCGTTCGAACCCTTCTTGCCGTTCTCCGGCGATGCAAGAACACTGTAGTGGCTAATTGTAAGAGAGGGGAGCAACGAGTCGGAGCAGCACAAGCGGCAAGACCGGGAACGAATGGTGCGTCAAAACTGAAACGGGAAGGTGGAGAAGTTTGCTTCTAATTGTAAGTCCGGAGGATGGATCTTGAAGCTGACAGCAGCGAGCCAGTTGTTCTTAAATACCTACGAAGGATCGTTTCACGCGAGACTCTACAATCGTTTGTGAAAACGATGGTACACGTAGGTATTATTACCGCGATGGATTTTAACGGAAAGCTCAAGTGGCAAAGCGAACCGATTCAGAGGTAAAAGCTCGCGGAAATGTTAGATGTCTATTGAGTTGGCTGAAACACATTTCAGCGGCGCGTGCTTAAATCGAATTTGTTAAACTAAGGTTCGACGCGAAAATAATTTACCCACGAGAAAAGTTTCGCGAGGAGGAGGGGCGAGGAGGCACATAAAACTCGATCAATATCTGTTTCGCTTCTAACGGATACTCCAATTTCATTGCAGTAACGTTACTTCCGAAGAAATAGTGCCATAAAGAAGCTGACATCGTCGGACACGGCTACAACACGTAGAACGGAACTGATTGGAGCGCAACGGCCCACGTCGGCTAATATGTAAAGCAAAATATTCCAGTACATAGGGGAGGGTTGCCTATATCGTACCACTTAAGACATTTTACGTTATATTTCATATTTGGTACTAATTTCAACGAAAATGACTATTGGATATTGTAGCTTGATCTTTTAGGCACCTACTATTATATGCTTAGCCTTTTGTTCGGAACAAATTAATTTGTTATTAATCTTTTTGTCACATGTTGTAAAAGGTACGATTTAGGCAACCGGTCTCCTAAATCGTACCCCTCGGTTTCCAAAATCGTACCTCCACGAAAAAATAGTATCAATAACAAATAACGAAGAAAATATTCAACATAAAGTAATGATTATTATTTAGTTACATATACAAATGTATATGGATCACACACAGGCCGTAATAAATAACCTATGTAGGGGAGAGGTGGGATGAAAGGGACACGTATTGGAGGGGACATGATTATTATCTCAAAGATAAAGGATCTGCCCAGGCCAAAAGTATTTTTATTTTGTAGCCACATTCATTCATGTGTAATCAAGCCAAATTTCAAGCCGGTATCGTTTCTACGACGACAGAAATACACAGAATTTTTTTGAGGTTCAAAGTAAAATTTTTCGTATTTCCTTGAACTGTTTTGTGAAGTGCTGTTACCAGCTACTGATTTCTCTATTACTGCATCTAAACAGGTATTTATTTAAGAACGATATCGTATAATGTCCGATCCTTTTTGTTTCATATTGTAATCGTAGGAACTAGATTTTCAACTTTGGTGCCTTATTTATGAAAGGGACACAACAAAAATTTATGAAAGGGACGTCATTTTCATACCTGTCCCCTTCAAAACCTTACTATTCTTCACTTGTTTCAGTAAAAATATGCCACCTAAAATTCGGGTTAGGATGCCATTAGACAATTCATTATTTATAGCTATTAAGATCATTTAGTTACATAAGCTTAACCGTTGAGTTTTTAGTTCCTATTACGAATTAAAATAGCTACTGTGATTTCGGTATCTGCATAAATAATAATTAAAAAAATGATATTAATATTACCTGGTTTTATTACACTGTCCCATTCATAAACACCCATTTCAATACAGCCAATTTATGAAAGGGACAAAACACACTATTTTAGAAAACGAAAAATATGACATGTAAATATAGAGAGAAGCTTAATAGTCCCATGTATTGTTATAGCCAGATAACTGGCCTTTCTAATGTTACCAATTAGAACTCGAATGGTTATTTAGTTTCCTTACTATCTGGTCCTAAGCAAAAATGTCCCTTTCATCCCATCTCTCCCCTATATGATATATGTACATAACCTATATAACATACGAGTTGTCAAATCCTACTGGTACGATTGTAGTGGTACGATGTAGGAAACATGATCAATTTATTTCTAAATATCAATTTAAACTCTATAATCAATGTAATATGTGCTTAAAATGAATGTAAAATATTCTATATTAAACCCGCTTTCAGAAAAATACAAAAACACAGGAGAAAATTGCATTGTTTGATTATTATCAGCTAAAATAAACTGGTAAAAAGTTACATCAATCATACCTGATTTTTTTAAATGTTTATAGCACTCACAAAATAGGGTGTAAGCTCAAAAGGTTTTGTTTCTATTTCTTATTTCGCATTTACTTGATACTTTTATTATCAGATGTCGTTTACATTCATTAATTACTGAGAAATTGATGAGGTACGATTTAGTTGACCAGTTACGATATTGGCAACTCTCCCCTACTACCTATTCTTGCAGTATACCGTACAAGTGGCGGTAGCTTATCGATACAGCGAGGCAACGTCGCGTCGGGCCAATTGCCACTGGTTTTGTATCGGTTGTTCGCACCGCTGCATTCTTGCATGTAAAAAAGATGGGTGAGTCGTAATCGGTTAACGAGCAGACAGTGGATATTTCAGCGTTTGCCCGCGTAATCATTCCCGTTGCCAAGTTTACGTATCGTCGATAGGTTGCTCTTTTTTCCGGCGCCGCCTTCTCGTCGATGCATCCGCATCCCGTTTTCATTCCGGCATCCGATATCTGGTCGTTGCCCCGTTTTCCATGAATTTCGGCCGCACCCAGCCCCGTCCCTTCTCGCTCCTTTCCCACCAGCCCCGGTCACGCGAATCCGCGCTGTTATCTCGCAGCGGCCGGGTCTTTTCGTGCGCACACAACCATCCTTTTCCTACATTTCTCCCCTTCAACGGAACAACGAGTTAAGAAGAATCAAGCCACGAGAACCGATCGATAATAATCATGCACGTTAATGCTTCTTTGATATGCGCTGGTTGCGCGCATCGAACGGGGAGTTGTACGCAGACGGAAGAAAAGAACTCGATCCTGGGGTGTTCGGCTCTCGACTTTCGGTTCTCGGCTCTCAGCTCTCGACCCTCGACCCTAGAAGCGAGCTCGAGTCACGGCGGAATCTCCTTTCATCGGCGCTCAGTGATCCGAGGAAAGCGCAAAGAGAGGTGCGAACAAGCAGCAGCAGAAAAAAACACGAGAGAAGGAGGAGCGGAGCGGCACGTGCGTGCGAAGAGGAATTTTGCGAAAGGAAGGAGCGCGGCTGTAGGTACGCGAGGCAAGAAAAAAGCAAGGTCTTCGCCTGGCTATCTATCCACAGAGGGGGGAAAAAGTGTGAACATCTAGAA
The DNA here is from genome assembly GCA_944738655.2 of Andrena hattorfiana. NCBI lineage: Eukaryota > Metazoa > Arthropoda > Insecta > Hymenoptera > Andrenidae > Andrena > Andrena hattorfiana. Next base: position 40,826,330 of record OX122894.2, on the reverse strand, counting down.
AGAAGACGGGCTAAGCCTTATACGGGTGCAATAGAGCTGCCGAAAGTCGCACGTGCGTGCGTAAAAAACTGACCCAGTTCAACGCGAGGGGAAAAAAGATGTCAAGTTCGTTGAAGGCGAGGCCAGGTGTGGCGCGGGGGCTTCTTATTTTCTCGGAGTTCGATGGACGGAGAGGAAGAGAAAGATGTGAACACCTACCGTTAAGGAACTAGTTCTTGATCAGGCACTAATTTTTAATCAGTTCATGAAACAAATCGTTCTTTTCAGTTTATGTCAATAAATAATTGTTTGAAATAATTACCAACATAAAAACTGATAATTCAAAAATATATGTGTTGTCTGTGAAAGCAGTTAGTATTGTTAGTTTTTGTGAAAATAAATGCGTAAGGTAGCTCACTTGAAGGAAGCCTCCGTTGAACGCCATCTCTTACTGTTCGAACTAAGAGATCACCATCGACGCCACAGTCGATTTCTTTACTGGTTGTTGCGGTATTAAAGGTTATTTTCATACATTTTACTTACAATAGATTACTTTACAATGTAGCGAAAGAATTTTAGTATTATATGTATCATTTTGCTTTAAAAGTCAGTGATCATTATTTAGGTCCACTTTTTCCTTGTGGACCTAATTCTTGATCACCTGAATAAAAATTAGGTTAGGACATTATAAAATTATACAAAAAATAAAATTTAGATGGTACAATACTAAAAATAAGTTTATTTGGTACTTTCTTTTTAATTGGTATTAGCTGTTAGCTGATAATAAATTAGTTCCCGTGTATTTTAGGTGATCAAAAACTATTTAGTTCCTCGATTGATCAAAAAATTAGTTCCCATGTATTTTAGATGATCAAAAACTAGTTCCCGACCTGATAAAAAATTAGTTCCCATGTAGTTTTAGGTGATCAAAAACTAGTTCCTAGTCATCTTATTATTCCGTACCTTATAAATAATTAAATTACACTTATTTTCAACTTTTTAAAATTTTCGCTTAAAGTGTAAACATTAATTCATCTTTTAGTATAAAAAAAGTCTATGGTTTAAAGTTTTATTAATTTAAAAATAAATATTAAAGCGGGAAGCCCTCTAAACTGATCAGAAACTGGTTCCTTAACGGTAGTTGACCATGAAACGGGGAACTACTTAGTAGAATACTATTGTACTATTAGTGACGAAATCGTAGACGCGTGCGAGAAGGATGAATAAAGCCGTAGCTGCGTGAACGAAAGCCTGGCGAAGCCGTACATGCGTGCACGTTGCGGTAAACGTTGAACCATCGACGATAGCAAGAGCGCAAGCTCATTAAGGGAACTAGAGGAAGGGCAAGTGGCCGGATAAGCGGCATTAACGAGGCAGAGGGAAGCTGCCTCCGACGTTCGCCTTATCTGCCGAAATTTCGTAAAAGTACGAGGATTCCTCGCAGCTACTTTTCACCTAGCTCGAGGAGGAGATGGCGAGTAGGAGTAGGAGTAGGATCGTGGTGCCCGTTGGCACCGGAATTTCGTCGGAATTCGCGAAGAAATTCACGCTCGCGGCCTCTGCTAGCTCGTTTGTCTCGAAACGGTTCGCGCGCCGGCCTGGCCATAAGGAGGACCGTAATTCAGGCGACATTCCGCGTTAAGGGCGTCTCGCCGAACCGACTCTCTTCTTTCTCTTCCTACGGAACTAAGTATGTAAGTGTAAAACGCTTACACCTCCCCCGTTCCCATTCCCCATCTCATACCACGGGGCTACCTATACCTTTTTCACTCGCCGCCACCGATGCCGGGAAGCGAGAACCTTCATTCCTCAGTTTCGTCCTTCGATCTACGGCTTCCCTCGCCAGAAACGGGCGAAAACAAGGAGCGGAGGAAAAAGGAGAGGAAAGAACCAACGGAAGGTCTTGCAATTATCGACGACGCGCACTTTCCGCGGCTGCAAATTACCGGAAACTTCGTCCTACCCAAAGTTTAATCGCACTCGAGCGTGGAATCGCTACGCGATAGTTATCAAGGTAGTTCCACCGAATTACTTCGACAACTATCCTCGCAGCGTCGCGTCATCTTCTAATCCGCGCTGAAAGAATTTTAGCTCGCGATAATGGGATAATCTTATCACCCGCAGTTTTCAAATCGTCCGCGATTCTCGAGGAAACAGCACCGACAGCGTAACCGATCTCCATTCTCCTATGGCCGATTTTCCGTCTTCGGCGCGGTAAGAAGTAAGAGCAGAGTGGCGCGGCGTGTCAGCGCGTTCGCACGTAGGCGCGTAGCCGCGGGGAATTCCATTAGAGGGTTCGCCTCAGCGAATCGGTCCTCGTTGCAACATCCGCGAAAAGGAGAAGGAAAAGCGAGGGAGTGGAAACGGAGAAAAGGCGTCGAAGGGTGAGTCGGGGGAGGAGGATGAGAAAAGTTCCTCGAGAGTCAGGCACATAACGTAAAAATTTAAGACTATTAGGTCAGCTGTAGCTGCTACCTTAACAATGCTGACACAGGTATTTAGCCTCGAGCTTGAACGAAGGTAGCTAAGGTACCTATGTAGTATCTTTTCTTACGCTTCGCGCGACTCGTCGAAGAATGGATCGAGCAGCACATTCCAACGGGAGAACACACACAGAGAGAAGGAAGAATCGCGAAGCAACGGGCGAGAGAAAAGGCGTCGTGGAAAAATAAGAATTTCAAATCCAATTTTCCGAGGCATCTTTTTATCTGCTCGTTCGCCGCGATCGTGGACCTGGAGTACGTACTTCGCTATTTCACCGGAGCAAACGAACAGGTAATCGAAGAATAGTTTTAAATTAGAAAGTTTGTCGAGGCGTTCAGGCCTCGGGGAGCATCGGCGAAGGGAAGCTGGAGGTGTCGACGAATCCGTATCGCGTGGCCAGCAGCGGATCCGGACCCGGAGAGAAATTAAAAGGCAGGTTTTAAATCATCCAGACGGGTACCTAAAGACAGAACGCCTCGATATCCGATGGGAACGAATTCGATGCAATCTAAAAATCGTTAATCGAGCGAGCGACGAGTACGCGAACGTCACTTTAGTCACGCGAGAGAAAAATCGTGGCGATTTTCCTCCGGCGGATTCGTTACTCGTTCCAATTAGCTCCGATTCTCCGGCTCGAGACTTGAATCAATTTCGCGGAACAGTAGGTCACAGATGCCACCAATTACGTTCTGCCAATGGGGCGCCTCCTTTTCCTATCTCTCTCCGTCGCGTTCAGGAAGCGGGCTAAATGATTTTTCTCCTCCCGGGAGTCGGAGCGGCGAGGCCGGTCGAGCGAAGGAAAGCCATTTGACGACTTTACTCCAATAATTGTCGCGAGGGTCCGCTAGTATTACGACCAACTACGCTAGTACTCGACCCTTCCCCTCTCTTCGCTCTTCTCCTCTGCATTTTTCTCTCCCTTTTCGATAGTAGCCGGTAACAATTTATCGATTCGATAAATCCGATACCGTGCGATACGGTCAACGGTTACCACCGACGGTGTTTTCACGGCTGGCCGGGCCGGCTTTTACCTATCCGAGATCGCCGCCGTGTACAAACCGCGTTACAAACCGCGTACCCGTGTTTAAATATCTCGCGGTTAATCGGCCGTCGTTTCCGGAGACACACTTGTCCCTCGACCCTGACGGGATCGCGACAAAAGTTTTGTCATTAGTCTTCAAACTCGTTGCGCGACTAACGAACTTATAGCCTTATTCCTCGAAGCTATTAATATCGTTAGACGTCGGACGTTCCCTCTTCCCGTCATTAATTACACCCCGTTCGACCAGTCTTTCTATATAATACCTACTTGTTCTTCCCCTTGTTCCGCACTTACCACCACGTACAAGCAACGTGAATAGACAATGGATCATTTCGCACAATTCTGGGACGCGATCCCGAATCCGAACCCGCCGAACTGCTTACAGGTTTTCATCACTGTATCACTCTTGTACGTAGATGGTAACTTCCTACCCGGTAGAAACGATTCGCGAGATGGATAGCGATCCTTTTGCTTGGAACTTTTCCAAACCAGCCGCCGAGAAAGTTGAACAGGGTAAGTGCGGTTACGTTTGAACGTATTTTTTTTTTTTGATCCACAGTGCGGGAAATATAGAGCGAACGATAAATTTTCTTGGCCCGAGGCGGTCATTAGCTGGAGCTGGAGCTGAAGCCACTGCCACCGTCAGCAACCTTCGGCCGTATACTATACCTATGTAACGAAATTAAAATGTTGCCAAATAAGCTGATTAAAAAGCCGACGCTTTTTTCGCTCGCGCTCGTTTCGTCGCCTGTACCTTCTGCGGCAAACAGATAGGTAGGTACGTGGTATGTAGATAGCTGCATAGATGCTACTCGGGCTACTCGTTAAAAAATCAAGCGCACGTAAGTTGTGTGTTCTTAGCTTTGTGCAAGTTTCACGAGCGACGCAAGTGGTACAAGTCCGCGCTATATCCTCCTACCGTTCTTCTTCTATCGCGAGCTATCGCGATGTAACCGCACAGTCGTTTCTTATAGACTATTGTGCGCTGAAAACGAATCCGCTAACCGTTTGTCGCCATCACCCTTAGTTTTCGAGAAATCCGATTTTGAAAAGAAATGCAAATTTTCAGCTTTGAACATTTTTTGTGTTCAAACGGTAATAGTTATTTGGTTGCTTGTTGCGTCAAATTATTCTATGAACCTTCGCGAACACAACGATATAAGTTATTATTCAATTATAAATATTTAAATATGTTTAAACAACGATCAAAGGGAAAAAGACACTAGAAATGCACCCATTTTTGCAGATATCTTGATAATTTAACGGAACAAGCAACTGAATAACTATTACTGTTTGAATAAGAAAGATGTTCAATGTTGAAAATTTGCACTTTATTCTTCAAAATCGAATTTCTTTAAACTGAGGGTGGTGGCGACAAACGGTTAGCGGATTCGTTTTCAGTGCACGAAAATCAATAAGAAGCGGCTATTGACTGTTACAGAACAGAAAAAAAGGTTGAATTTTGTTGGACAGTGTTATTATTGTATTAACATTCGAGGTAGGTACATACGACGTAGGTAACTACTCGCTCTGAGTATAATAATCATACGATAACGCCGTTGGCAATATCCATTATACCTAGGTACATAGGTATTTGCTAGGTGGTAAGTTTGTTGTTGAAAGTTCCGGGGGAGAACGTTTCTACCCTCTTCCTTCGGTTTCTTTCGTTCCCGACTTGGAGGGGTGGGCCGAGCCTCGTACTATCGGCTCTTTCGATCAGTCGTTGTTTCCTCGTACCGCGGCAAAGTAGATTCTGCATCTCGAGGGACGGAATTTTAAGAATACTTGAGAATTCTCGAGACGCATTTTACGAGGCGCGGCTAAAGACACGGCGTGGTGCGACGGATAAAGCTGCCACGCACAGGAATAGGCGCCTATTTCTAATCTGTTCGCAACTTATTTCCTTGGTCCTTCTATCTAAGTAGGTAGTTACACAAGTAGGCTTACAAAAGGCAATTCGATAAGGCGATAATCTCGATTTAGTAGCTCGGGAACGATGGGGAAAAAGATGACGCAAAGCCAGCCAAATGTGCATGATAAGCTTTCTGTTTTGGAGAAGATAGGTTAAAGTTGGTTGAGCACGTGACTGTGACGGATTGCAACGCGACATAGTGGTAATGGCCGAAGCCCAGGGTCAGTGGAGTTTCCGTTCCGGGACGAGCTGCGAGGCTAAAAGACGTCGAGTAGCAGGAGTTGCTCTTTTCCCAGAGGAACGGAACAAGCAAAGGGAGACAGGGAAATCTCTAGTCTCTTGTCTCCTCCTCTCTCCTCCCTTCCATATAACCAACTCGCGAAGCAATGCCGTGGAGAATTCCGCGCAACAAAGCTGGCTCGACGAGACGGTGGATATAGAGGAAGGTTGGCAAGACAGGTGGATGCGCAACGCTGCGCCGGAAATGCCAGAGGCATCGGAGACTGCGCCCGCAGGCGATTCCAGACCAACCGACCCGAAACCAGGCGCAAGGATTAGGTTTCTTTGAGAAGGTTCAGCGAGTACCTACTTTCGCTCAATCTTTCTGCTTTAGTTTCCGACAATAGTCGAACCTAAAATCGAGGTCAAAGAGATCCTACCTAAAGATTGCGACTGCTCGCGTGGCGACACATACTCATGGAAATGCGTGAAAGCAAGAAGATAATGATCGTTCCGATTCCGAGCGTTCCTCTTCAGGTAGAATCGTTTTTATCGTCCACTCCTAAATCCTAAATCCTTAATCCCGTGCGTAAGAGACTTTGTATCCGTCGTTGCTGCTCTAAACTGCGATTAAACTTCGTCCTTCCGGGTGGAATCGAGCAAAGAAAGTTGGACTAGAAAAGTTTCATCGAGCAAATTACACCGGGGAAACTAATTTGTCGGGTCCCTCGGGAAGTTGACTCGGAAGCGGCAAGCCAATGACGCGAGTACCTATTCGATATTCGCCGATTCGCCGCGCATCGCTCCCCGTGCGTCAAGGGACGCTTCGATCGATTCGGACCACAACAAAAGTGAGACGACAGCCTTAACGAGGACACGTAAATCCTCTTTTAATTCTCCTTACTTTCCATCATAATCGGAGGTAACGTTGAAGCCGAGTTTTCTTGAATAGGTAGGGGATAGGTGCTATAAAGGGGACACGTCTTAAATGGGACAAATCGAATATGCAAAATTCTAAACGCATTACACATGCAAGTTATTTTCCTGTTTATGGCAACACTAGTGCCTAGTCATTTGACGTAAACTTCATTGCGGTCTCACTTGCAACAGAGTAGTAATCCACGGTTGATGTTTTTCGGCAGTAAAAGTGAAATTTTCATTGGTTTTCTGTGTCGTTTTCTGAGATCAAGATATATACAAAGTGTTAAAGTGTTATATCATTAAAATAGCCTGTATTCAGCTGAAACGAAAACGCTTAACAGGCAAGCTTAATTAATTGTTTTCTTTGTTTTGCGGTTATTTTATATTAAACTCACTTATAGTCGTAAAAGGGACAGCATAACAAGTCTTAAATAGGACGACCGTTTCATGGCTGTCCCTCTCGTACACATGTGCTGCTGGACACTATATGTATTACACTTTCCTGCAAAGTTATTAGTGTATCATCTGATACATAGATGATATTGTTTAAAATTATGAATTATTAGTTGATGGCGTATTGTTTCAAATTTAAGAATTAATAAAGTGACTATTCAAAGCGACAAACTTTATCGTCAAAAAAATGTGTGGCAATGAATTAGCCCTCGTTATAAGTTATAAATTTGCTACAGTTGTATGTAAATTTCGTGTATTCAAATTGTTTTCACTGACTTATTTACTTCTTACATGATTCCTATTGACAAATGATTAAAAAAAGAATCGGTGCTGCGTTTGTAAAGAGAACTATGTTACCAGTAAGGAAAATTGGTTCCAATGCAAAATTTGCGGTAAATGGGCCAATGAGTCATGCGGAATAAGAGGCACATTCAATTTTTTCTGTTCCATGTGTCATTAATAATAAAATATTGATGATTTATACTACAAAGAGTTAATTTTTTCGTAGATTTCGTTGTTTTGTATCATTAAGATTTAGAATTATAATTGTAATACTTAATAAGTTTATTTTTATTAACGTGTCCCTTTTATGACTTATACTGTCCCATTTAAAACCACCTAGTCGTAAAAGGGACATTTCCCACTTTTTTGAAAATCGAAGATTTTGTTATTTTCTATTACAATTGATGAGTTTGCAATATACTTTTATTGAAGGGAAATAAACACGCTTTCTTGTGATGTAGTTGTTTTTTAAATACCTATAACGACATTGCCAGAAATGGACGCTAAACAAAAGTGTCCCTTTTATAGCACCTCTCCCCTACGTTTCTCTCTAAATACTCGTGCTCCCGACAATCTCCCAGCTTGCTCGTCCATTCGAAATCCCAGCAGTTTCTGGGAATAATATTCGCCTTAACTCTATCGCTCCCCGGCACTTCCGTTCTCCAACGACACCCGACGCCTCTCAACGACGCGGGAACACTGTTTCTGCGGAGGACCGCCTCCGGACATACCAGAGGGTTGTCCAATGCCCGTGCAAAGGCTGCAGAAAAGGTGAAATCCACCTTATTCTCCTAGCCCGCCTTAGCCTTACTTTCGCCCTACCTTACGCAGCTATAATCCCCTCTCCTATTCTTTAGTTTCTTCCGCCACAGCCAGTTACCTTATCGCGATGCCATTCCAGCCTTCGGATATCCCATCTGTTGGTAAATTAGACGCGTTACGCTTCAGTTTCCGATTCGTTCAAACAATTCCCCTTTTTGAGAAACGTCGAGAACATTAACCCACTTTTCGCAATTGGGAACCGGCTCGCTTCCGACCTACCTACTGGCGAAGCCTGCTCTCGACCGCGAAGGCAAAATGCATTTATTGAGGCCAGGAATCGGAAATCTCTCGGGAATTGATTCGGATTTCATATCTTCGCCACCGCTCGATCTGCCGGAACGCTCCCCGTCTCGTAAAGAAAATACCCTTCGGACCGTTATCCTCGTAAAGATCGAACCGAGGGTGAAAAATAATAGGACCGAACCCGATAGAGTCGTAACTGCTTTTGACTTATAGCCCGCGTAGTTATAACTCAACAGCGCGATAACAATGATCCCAGTAGTTTGAAACACCCTTCAACTTGATCCTGTCCGAGGAATTCTGTTTAATTAGCCTCGGAAGGGGACGGAAAAGGGTTAACAGGTCGACGGCTGACTCGTTTCCCTCCTTGTACGTAGATATAAGTGTGTACGTACCTATGTGTACGTGCAAAATATGAAGCGAAAGGTGCGGAGGAAAATAAATGAACCGAGATAGCCGTGATCTCCGAGAGACAGGCGACAGCCTGTGTATGTGTGTGTAAAGAGGTAAGATACTTGAAGAAATCGTGCGAGGGAAACAAGGAGTTCTCGTCTTGTTTCGGCGCACACTGCGCGCTGCACACAGCTAGCGGCCGAAGAACGGATGACGCTGGAGGAGAAATAAAAGACAGCTCTTCTCGGGCCAGGTCAGCCTTTCTCCTATCTAGCCCTGGCGTCTCATTCCGCCTGGTCTCGCCTTACTTCTTTCCAGCCTACTTACCCTCCGCGCTTCTCGCTTTTTCGCTGTCACCCTTTTCAGAATTATTAAAGGGAAAACACCCTCGAAATCCGCTTTCGCTTACCTAGGCTTGCTACTGCTAACCAGCGACCTGTTCTCTCCGGTGCTTCGTAACGGACGAAACAGAAAGATGCGTCGATACCGAAATAATCTACGATGCTGACGGCGAAAGTTGGCCGCGAAGGAGAAGGATGCAGCGAATAGGAGAAAGGATCTAGGTCCTAGGAGGAAGGGGGATGCGTGCGTAATTTTGATCGGTTTACGCTGCTGAATATCAAGCGGGGTTCAACACTGTATATGTACAACAGACCTCGAGAAAGTTGTATCGAGCTCGGGCGAAAGTTTCGCCGGATATTCTATATTTCACGGACCGCTGCTTGAATTTCAAAGTTCGGTAACCGAGCCATTATTACTGGCAAACGGGAGTTTGCTTGAACCGTGGTAGGTAAACACGAGTTCAGCCACATTCAGCGCTTCGTCTAACGAAATACCTACAGTGTTTAGGTATTCAATTTCACGAGAGAGAAAAAAACCCTGCAACTATACAGACACGTAGGTCCACGAACGCGTTTCAACGCGAGCAGGAAAATTTAGACGGATTCCAACACTCTCCAAGGGACGGAGACGAAAGTGCCGACGAAAAGTCGACGAGAAAACGTGAGCGGGGCGAAAGAATAGGAAGGAAAGCCGAGCGAGAGGAGGAAGATGAAACGAGGAACCGATTTGCCCGCTGAGGGTGAATATGGATTGGAAAAAGTTTTCGTGGCAGACGAATTCGAGGCGCCCGCGCCCCCAATCCCTTAGTGCTGTCCGTTTCTTAAGAAAAGGGGAGGGAAGGTGGTGGCGGGTAATTGGATTTTTCAGCGGAAAATCGCCAATGCCGGTCAACGCTTAGATTCGGGCTCGGCCATTACTCGGTTGGAACCGTGATCCAACTGACCATATTAAATATAAATGTGGACGTGGCGCCACGCGTGACGTTCGTGCAGCTCTGAGAACGGCAATGCGGCACAGAACGACAAAACAAGGAAAAAATAGTAGACGGGTATCATTCCCGTTTGACGGATCGTTGTATTATAGCTGAGAGGTATCGATCCACGCTACACGGAATACGTGAAAGACCGTTTCTGAAGCCCTGGCGAGGAGTACGAGCGATGTACGAGCGGAATATAGGGTACAGGTAGTAACCAGTTGCGAAACAGACAGAGGAGAACATGATGCACATCGAGGAGAGGAGGAAGCGCGAGAAACGAATCGATTGGAATAACGAGAGTCGATCGACCAATGGAAACGCGATAAAACTAGCACCGCTACGAATTGCTCTAGATAAAAGTGATCGAGACTATGGAAGCGATTCCGATATAAAATCTTGGTGGCGTCGATAGCGTACGGTGGTAGTCGAAGCCTTTGCTTTTCCTACGTCCATTCGCGCGCGTATACTTCCGCTTTTCTACCGATGTATACACATATTTTATAGGTACATCTTATCGACCACCACGCACGTACCTACCATTCTACCCATCCTCACTAGTTCTTTTTCTAATCCTCGATCGGTTTCCAGGATGAAAGAGAACAGTGCGTCTATAGGTGCTTCGGACATCCAAGATACACGGATCCGTGTTCTTTCCCAACCACCCGAGTTTTGCTTTCGAGAACTACCTAGATACACGCAGGTATATAGGTACGTTCGACTCCATCTCGTCCTTCTTAGCGTAGATTTTCCGGGAGAGTTTCGATGTTTCCCTGGAGCCCGTAATTCTGCAACGATTCGGTCCAACTCTTTTGCGCTTGCTCGTTTACTCGGGGATATAGGTGTGTACGTACGTATAGCGTCTGCCGGATCGACGACGGATAAAGAGGGCGAGGATTGTCTGGAAAGCGACTCGCCGAATGGACGTGCGTCGTAGAGAACGACGCGACGCGACGCGACGCGGCGAAATGCGAGAAACATTGCGGGGGGAAAAGTGAGATATCTGCGGGATCGAATTGATCCGCGAGAGACGGGAGGCAAAACGCCGAGGTGAAATTTCAGCGGAGAAACGGTCTCTGATAAGCTCGGGGCGTATTACCAGCTGCGTGCAGCTGTAGTTTAACGAATCGTCTACGGCGCAAACGGGCAAATCGAAACGCGAACGAGACGAGATTACCGTTCCCTTTGCCATCCAGCCATCTATTCGCCGCGAGGCTAATCTTTCGCGAAAACGGATACGCTTTCGATGCATCGCCGATACGGGGATGCTAGTTTATTGGGAGCCGTGGCGCGGTGCTTTTCTCACGTGGTCCACCGGGGAGGTACATAGAGGGTATGCGGAGAGTGAAGTCAGAGGAGGGTAGGCAGAGTATCGAGGGTGAAGTAGTATCGCGAGCGAAATTCCAGAACGGTTGCTGCATGCACCAGATCGCCCATTATACCGGCTTTGTTCCGTCAGACTCGAACAGAGGCTGGCATTCCCGACGATTTCCTATGGGATCCTCGATACCCCTTTATTTTAGGTCTGTGAAGTTAGCACCCCCGAATGCGAATTTTTGGAAAAAATCGACGGTATTCATTTGTCCATCCTTTGTCCATGTTCGTCCGACAAAAATTTTCGTTTGTCCGCCCTTCAAAAAAATTTTATGGACAAATTAAAAAATTCGTCGTCGGGATACCCACGGACTATGAACATTTCCCGCTTCTTTTTAGGTGCGATACGATTGTCCACGATTAGTACACGTTTGTTCACACTCCAGAATCGTATTGTTAATAAATATAGCGAAAAAGAAGGGTACGGCTGAACCAACTACATTTAAGTTCGATTTTTAATTAATTAAAGGATGCAATTTTGTTTGTCCAACGATGGATTTCATTAGTTTAGATGTAGTAGGTATTTGTCTACCCAAAGATTTCGTTTGTCCTCTCTATAGAATCGAATTATTAATAAAAATAGCCAAGAAGAACGACACGGTTGAAACGACCACGTTTAAGTTCGATTGTTTTCAAATATATTATAAAAATCGTTTGTCCAACGATAGATTTCGTTAGTTTAGAAGTATTCGATGAGAGCTATAAATTGAAGTGTCGTTTGGATAACGTGTGGGAAAAAGAATCTGCAAAAAATTCTGTAAGATGTCGTCAAATACCTTAAATTTTTACGTTTGAAATAGTTAATAATTCGATTCTGGAGGGTGGATTAACGTCTTCTACATCTAGACAGTCGAAATCCATCGTTAGACAAACATTTTTGATAATATATTCGAAACAAATCGAAATTAAACGTAGTCGATTTAACTGTATCGTACTTCTTGACTATTATTATTAATAATTCGATTCTGGAGGGTGGAAAAACGTGTACTAATCGTGGACAATCGTATCGCACCTAAAAGGAAGCGGAAAATAGTTCGTGGGTGTGCTGATGACAAATTTTCTAATAGGGTAAAGGCAGGTAATATGGAACGGCACGTAATATGGAACTTCGTAAAATTTCGATAAAGAAATAACAAATTCTTCAGGCAATGGTGTATACTAGATCCCTAGACACAATAGGCGATGATATTGACAATTTACTCGGGCATCCATCATTGAAAGAGAAACGTTTATATATTTCGTGTGGTGTAAAAGTTTCTGAAAAGTGCATCAAACAGTTAAATATTGTAGTGAAGATATCTTACAAAGTATTATTTTCATATAATTTATCAATAAATATGTGTGTTCTTGATTATTCAACAATAGTTTACCAATAAAGTTACTTTCTTCTTAGTATAATTCTTAATTTCTTGTCGGAAAATTCTAAAAATGATGTATATTTATTTATTCGTATCTTCTATTTAATAAATCTTCATTTTTAGTAAAAAAAACTAAAGATTTTTGAGTTTTCTTTACAAATTTCCTAGGTGTTCCATATTAGGACCCATTTTTTCGAACGTCCGATTTTCACTCTTTTCAGTTTTTTTTACTATAATTGCACAACAATGGGATTTTTTTACATTTGACTATGTAAATATGATTATGCATTAGTTCCTTCGTCCCCTCATGCCAGTTCTATTAAAAAAAAAATTCCCCTACTTTTGACAAGCTTTTGAAATCAGACGTTCCATATTACCTGCCTTTACCCTACGTTCATAATATTTTTTTGAAGGGTGGACGAACGAAATTTTTTGTTGGACAAACGTGGACAAACGAGTGTCGCGGAGTTCTTCCAAAAATTCGCATTTAGGGATGCCATCTTCACAGACCCCTTTATTTTCTCTATTCCCCTCTCTCGCGAACCTCGCATCGCCCCTTCGTCGCCTAGATAACTAACCTGATACTATGCATCCTCCTTCACGAGGTGCTGTTTTTTTTTCGGCTTAGAAATATTCAACACTCGCACTCGCATCCCGTGCTTGTTCCAAGGGGAACAGTTGGCGGTTACGTTGCCGTTTAAAACTCTCTTTAAAGCTCTGCTCTTCGCGGAAATCAATTGAAATGATGGAACGAAGAAACGTGACTTGATCGTTGGTTTCAGGTGATGGATCAAGGGGAAAACGTACGAGGAACCAGTCCCTGCTCGGGTGGGATGGAAACGGAACGTCGAATTGCCCCCATACCCGAGAAAATTGCGTTTCATCGATAATATCGAGGGCGAGTTGATAACGGAGTAGCAGTGCAAGGTAAACGACCCACCCGTGTCTACGACCAAGTCCACGGCTGTCTGGTGTGCACGTGCACGCGCACGTTGATCTATACGCCGACGTGCAAGCCTGCTTTGCATTTTTACAGTGCACGTAGACCGAGGCGGTATAAAGCGATCTGTTCGTTCCACGCGCGTATAGGCGTACGGCCGTGATGTGTAGGGTACCTGGTACGCGGGGCACAGCAACGCGGTCGCTCGCGTGTTTCACGGGAATCGCGGAAAATATCTGCGCGGAGCCAATGGAATTTCTCCTATACCTAGGCAGCCATGCATCACCGCCAATGCTTCAGGCACATTTATCAATAGACGATACTTATTTGCGACGGGACACGTGACGACGACGACGACGGATATTACCTACTGTTGAACGCGCGAACACGCTATGCTCAACCAACGATCGCGTTCGATTCATCTACCGCTGCTCTCCCTAAATCGATTCGCCAATGGGAAATGAGACTTAGTAGCGCTCCACTTTTAATCGCAACGAAGCCCATTGGACTGAAAGCGTTAAAACTTACGCATCGGGGTAGCATACCTAAAGTACGAAGAAATGAGCGAAAGATCCTTTGCTTCTGATGCGATTACAAGTCGGGAATATTTTCCTCTTCGATGCCTTCGACGGTACCCAACGATGGATGTGTTTTTGAAGAAACAGCGATAGGTAGGTATGGTTGTATATGTAGCTTGGAAACGGTTTTAAGCGAATCTAGATAATAAGAAACGATCTGGAAACTATGTACCTAATTTGCGACTCCATCTTTACAATTTCATAGCATTCGTTACTGTATCGTTTAAATGTAGGCAGGCGTGTGAACTGTTTTAACAATCCTAAATTAAAGTTGAAGTTTCGGGCAATGTTTCAGAAATTTGGCTAAGAATGTCCCGAGAATTAGGGTAGATGCACCATTTGTGGCCACTTTATGGTATTGTACCAGTTTTGGCAGGTCTTAAAAAATATACCTAATATTTTTCCGCGTAAGCAATTAACCGGTTAACTGGCAATGTATCATATATGATAAAAAAAGGCTGGCCAATTTTGCTTATGTATCATATATGATCAAATGGAATAACTTTTTTAATTTTCAAACGATTTAAATGAAACTTGGTATGTAATGGTTTTTGGGGCCGCTGAATCTGAATTTAGCATTGGAATTGTAAAATTTAATATGGCAGACTCAAAATGGCCGACCCGAAATGGCTGCCAAATATTAAAATATTATCAGGATTTAGAAAAATTGTATATAGAGGTTTTTGCGGTCGCCCATACCAAATTTTGTGTGATTCACTTAATTTTTCGATGTTGCCAGTTTGGGCACGCATAGTAAAAAAACCGTGCCAGTTAACCGGTTAATGTAACCTTATATTTCTGGCGGTATACTGAACAAAATATTTACGTGAAATTCTCCACAAAATAATGATCTGCAAGTATTTTAAAAATAAGATAATTATGCAAATGGCCAAAAACAGTGCAATGGCCACAAACGGTACATCTACCCTAATCGGATATGTTCGAGTAACGCGAATACTAAGCGGCTAGCGAGGAGAAACCCTAAAAATTTCTAATTCGCGGTCCAACTACATATTTTTTCTATTTACTTTCCACGTTGTTCGTGTCCCGCTTTATGCGCCGATTCTGCGGTTTCCATTTCTTTTTACTCCATTTTGTCATTCCCTTTTTCCAACTGCACCTTGTTGCGGTGGATATTCCGGCAACCTCCCTCCGCATCCTTCGAACAAAACCCCAGTTCCGCTGGCGTGCCGTGCTGTGCTGTACCGAATGCGCTACCGCTACCCCATTGCAAGACCCCACAATTCTCTGTATCCCCGTCGCGTCTCCGGAACCGCTGCCTTTGCCTTTGCCTCTGTCTCCGTCTGTCTCTGCCTTTGCCTTTGCTTTTGCCCCTACCTTTGTCAGTGTTCGCTATATTCTGGCTAGACCCTCGTAGGACCCTCGCGATGGTCGTGCTTTTGTTTCGAATTAACATTAGAATATTTCCGCGTCGGAAAATTTAGGTAGACACACAAATAAGCTGCGTCCGTTGCGACGACGTAGCATTTCGAAATGGCAAATTCGTGTTAGCAGGACGTTTTCTGCGTAGAAAGTATCGTTGGACAAGTTACGAGGAATAACGGAAAACGGAGGGTTTGTTGAGTGAAAGCACGCTTAATCGATAGTATGCACACCTACGTATGAATCCTGTTATTACCTACTCGTACGGTGTAAACGCCTGCAACTTGACGAAACACAGTCGAAATACGCGGACACGTATTTGCCGCTGGAAAGGAAAAAAATTCAAATCCACTGAAACGCAAGGCGACCGAATTTACGACTTGCCATAAATCTTCGCTTATCCGAAATTATACTCCATACCTTTCATTACCGCGCCACGATGAATCGGCCGAGAAGTATGTAACATTGATACGCAACTAGGGATGACAAATAACGAGGTTGGCCTCCCGAAATTACTCAACTTTTAATTTATACGGCTAGGAACAATCAGTTTACGCTGATTCAACAGAAGAAAAGCTAACGTCGAGGAAATTTTCGTCCTGTTAGCAGACAGTCGCGGAATAACTGTCGCACCAGTGCCTTCCTCGCTCATCCTTTCATCCCTGCAGGCTATACGTTTTCCACTGTGTGCCATTCTCTTCGAAGATCACGCAGGTATATGTATGCATGTATAGGTATACGTAGTCGCCGGATATTCTGTCCGAAACGTGCTAGTTAGAATAGCTAATCTTTCCCATTTTTTGGGGGACGGGGGCTGGATATACTTCCCCGTCAAGTTTATTTTAGAATAGAGTGGGCAGAAGTCAGCAATTTTCGGAGAAATCGATACTCAGATACCGTGGATTACCTATTGTGCATCGACTGATCGCGTTCGACGTAGGTTCGTCAGAGCATGTGGCCTATCTATGACTGGGAAACATTTCGCGAAATATCGTGGATCGAGGTGAAACTCTATGGAACTAGGAGAGAGGAGGGAAGCAAATCGTTTCAGCGAGTCCAATAGCTTTACACGATCGGAAATACAGTCGGCGAATGTTGGTCATCAACCGTTCAGCATTTAACAGTATGAACTACGTTTAACCCTGGAACTGAGGGGTGGCGCCTGGCGGTAATGATGGAGGCATTTTTTTACACACAGGTGGTACGTAATATAAGGTAAATGTCCCAATTAGCGACCCTGTAAGATCTACGCGCACGTTCTAACATATTTACATATTAAAAATATTTATCGCGGTTACTCATTAATAGCTTATCATATGGCTGGTTCTTTTCCAGTGTGAAAAAAAGTTCTTTTTTATAATGAAATTATTCGAATATAATTATTAATAATAAATATATTATATGGTGCACGTGAACCTATTTTTGACCATCAATTCTCTCTTCGTCCCAAATAGTGACCTACTTCGGACCGTATCATTGACTCGCACATAATGCGTGGAATACCGTGTCATTGATCGGGACATGCAATCTAATGTCCCACCTACTAACTGCATCGGAAAAGAATGTTTATAAAATAATAAGTACCGAACAAAATAATTTGCAAACAGTCTTTATCACAATAGCTTTATTAAATTATTATTAAATTATTATTGCAATAATACGTTTAATACGTTACGTTTCGTTAACGATATTTTTTCGTTATATTTATACAGTAACGTCGTTTTTGGTATTCCATATGATTGGCTGATACTTCTAATGCTATAGCCACTTCGTACAGCTGCCAAAGCATTTTCTAATTGTTCTTGTGAATAATTTTTTCGTCTATTATTCTCTTTACTTCACATCTTTTTGAGGACACTTTTTAAGGTTACGATGCAACTGACAAAACACGTAAAAACACGCAAGATGGAAATACGACATGGCATCTCGTGTCAATAAGAGGAATTCATACATTTTACGAGTACCGATTATTGACCTCTATAATTATTATGAATTTAATAAAAAATTCGATGCAATTTTTTTAAATTGTGAATTTACAATTATTTTTTAACTTATTTGTATATATTTTTCTTACATTAATATGCTCATGCCACAAATACTTAATACTTAAAATTTGGCCGATCTTAAGTTCGGTAACAAGAAACTACTTTTTCACGGATTTGTAGGTGACACATTTGAATAAAATTTATTAATTACTTAATTATACGTTACGATATACATTAGCGAAACCGTCAGCAAGATACTTTGAATATTCACGAACCGAATTCAATACTTTTAACGCCCGTTCCGAACAGAAAAAAATTCATATTTAAATATAAAGGATAAAGTGTCAATAATTGGGACTGGGTCGCTAATTGGGACATTTACCTTACCTACGTAAAATGCGAACAAGTAAAATTGAAACTGTTTTGTTCCCCTTTCGTTTTCTCGCGAAAACTTTAAAGCCACGTTGCAGTGTACATAATGACGCCCAACAGCATTGACGATTTAAGCGATTGCAGTTTATGCAAAGCGAGAACAAACAGCGCGGCAAGTGCGCGGATTGAAACAGAATCGAGTGTTTAGATTGGTCGGAGTGAAATTACAAGGGAAGATTTGGTCTCTGCTAATGGAGATGGAGGCCGGCCTCCATCGTTCGCGTTGCCTCTAAATCGATGCCCGAACTCGTTTGCAATGTCGATTCACGCATCGGCGGACTTTAATTCGGTATTTCGCAGCGCAATTTTCCAAACCACTCTTCGATCGCGCGTTTCGAGCGCGTGAGCTTTTGCGAGCGAAAGCTCGGTTAAGCTCGTGCGTTCAGCCTCTCGAACGAGCAGCCCCACCGACGATTCCGATAACGTTCGTTCGACCGTATCGAATATCGCAGATCCCTAGAAAAGTCTAATGAACGCACGGTACCTAATAAGTACGCACGTAGGTACCCGATCGACCCATGTCGCGACGGATTCGAGTAGACCTACCCATCCATTTAGTTATCGGGCAAACCGATTACAATACATTCGCCCAGCGCGACGATGGAAATGCGTTCTCCTAGCTTCGAGATGTAGCCGACTTCCGAGGGGCAGACAGTGAGAAAACGAAGAAGAAGAGGAAGGGGACAAAGGAAAGGAGACGGGGGTGGTGGTGAAGGAGGAGATGAAGAAGAGAATTTCATCTTAGCCTGGCCAAAGACGACACAACGAAGGACAGGGAAGGAGGAAAATGCAGAAAACCAAGGGAAGGAAGTTGGCAATATCGTCTACGAGCAGCCCGATTTTGTACGGTGACGCGACACCGTAGGCAATCTTGAAAGCTGCTTCGCGTTGACGAGAACTTCGCCGTCCGGTTCATCGGCCACAAAGGATCGAATCTTTCTGGCGCGCGCGCGCGAGATCAGAGATTGCAGAGAGAAAGGATTCGCGGAAAAAAGAAGCAAAAGCGCGAAGCTCCTTCTTGGGGGAAACATTAGGTAGAAAATTTCAGGTGGCAGTGGTAGCGACTTTCTAGAGTCAAGAAGTATACAGAAGGAGACAAAACTTTCACTTCATTCAAATACTTATATATAGATACCTAAATACAATATTCACGACCTACGATACCTGGCATTCCTACCGTTCGAGAAAAATGCTGGGCAGACGACGCGACGGCTACTCTCGCGTACAGTAAGAGACAGAATTTAAGGCGCACACAATGGAGAAGCGAAAGGAATTTAGCGGAGAAACGTGATGAAATGGGATCACTCGGTGTAGTTCGAATTTACGGATAATGAAATAAGAGAAACGGGTAGGAAAGGAGGTACGGGCGCGGCAGCCGAGCAAGCCAACAGTCATAATCGCAGCTTAGAATGCATGGAATAATTGCGCGCGTGCATTGCGCTGTAGTCGGCTTAAACGCTGCGGCAATCATAAAATATAATTTCTTCGGGCCGGCTTATTACGCCGGGCGGTCCTCTCTTCGTTTCACCGCGCCCACGGCTCCGATCCTTTTTTTTCTTTTCTTTTTTTAAGGCAGCGTCTGCCATTAGGTAGTTTGCGCCACACTAAAACGGGCATTGCCGCGGCGAGATAGCAGGGAAAAAGGGCCATGGAGGAGCGAAAACATGCGAGCAGGAAGAGCGCGATGTCCGCAGGGACGAACCACGCGCGTGCACCTATACTCGCGCATATTTGCTCGATGTCTAATACTTGTTGGATTCTACAGCAAGGCAGGAGTGAACGCTGTGTATTTTTTGCCTCGATTGGAAAAATTTACCCTGCCCGCAGCACTTACTTTCGACTTGGTTAAGTAGGTGGCTTCGAATTCAAAGACGCAAACGAATCGATAATCGATACTCGCCCGGAAACCGCTGCGAGATAATAACGAACGCGACAGCTACGTTACGACGACGCTCGTGACAATTTGCCAATCGGCCGAGCGGGTTTGTTGACCCAGCAAAACTACCATCTTACCGGGGCGATCTAGAAAGAAGAATGCTGGCTCTACTTGGCAAATTTTATCAATTTCACTATTCCCTGGCGCGAGTCCAGCCACCGTCGCGTCGGCGTCGTCCCAGGAATCGACGGAGTACCACTTATTTTTCTCGTTTCTCCGAACCAGATATATAGGTGCATATGTACGTACATAGTGGATACATTCATACGTATATCGATCCAAGAATTTCTTCGCGCTTTTACGACTATTCGATTCCCTCGAATTACCCAGGCTATAACGCATTACGATTTCATTTGCACGTATTTGCACGTATTTGCACGAGAACAAGCAGTGCGCTGACGACGTCGCGCCGCGCCGTCGGGACGGCTTCCTTCCGACATTCCCGTTGCGCAGCTTTGATTTCTTTTTGTCGCGCCGATGCTGCCCGTGTAAACGAACGAACAAGTATAAACAGTCTCTGATCAAACGGTCGCTTGGATTTTACTTGGTTTCGCGAAAAGGAAAAGAAAAAAGGAACAACGCAACGAACAGGAAAATCCTACCGCAGCACGAGTCGCATATAGGATCGTAACTCAAGTAAAATTCTGTGTAGGTAATTAGAACCGGACGTAAGCCACGCATGATTGCGTGCTGAGTTTCTTTAACTATGAAATCCGATAATCTAACTGAAATTCTACAAACGAATAATAATTTTCACTATCGACTAGAAAACCTAACGAATCGAGTTACGGTGCTCGTAAAGTACCTACGTACTGCCAAACTAAGTAGGTCGCGTACATTCTGCGACAGAATTTTAGATCTGTGGCGGATAAAGGCTCTGTGTTTTACCGCTTGCGTGTATAATAAAAACAGTGCTATAGAAATGAAAGGTTTGAAGCTTCGACATGTCTTATCGTGGGGTAGGGGAAAGGTGTACCTAAAGCTATCCCCTTAAAGCGTGATTCATATTAAAAATACAAATGCACATTATTTAAATTATGTAATTTTGGACAAAAAATCTTTATTACCAACTGAAAACACATATATTTAACTAATATTTTATGCTTCTAGATTGGAAATATGTTGGGTAGTATGGCCACAACATGCGATAACGTTAAACTCTGCAAAAAAAAATTACAAAACGGGCGGTCGTGTAACTTTACAACATTTGCTCGGAATTGAAAAATTAGAACTTTTTCTCAAAGTATATTACAATAGCTTCAGTTAAGCATATAGATTTACAAAAATATTCATTTTTGAAGAAATGGCGAATATTGCAAGAAGAGTTATCAAAAATCAACATGTTTTTCAATGTTACGATTAGGTGAATTATTCGATCAAAACATTTGTACGCTTAACTGGAGATAATTTTATTACGAATATTCCCTGAAAATTTCAAGTGAATCCGATAAAAATTGACTGAGTTATTAGTCCGCCGTTTGAAAAATGCCGTTTCGAGATAATCGCGTTTAAAGTTTTGACAGAAATCTTTCTGCAACTCAAGATCGCAGCTGTATACGTTCTCGTCGTGGCCAGTGATTCTCTGCCTAGTTCTAAACGAAATATAAAACGAGAGACCTACATTAAGTATTCGTCTTGTCGCGACGATACCTCAACGATACCGCGACGCTACCAGTGGAATTTTATTAAGCAGATTTTTCCAGATTTCTTTTGCTCTTTTCCTTTCAAAGAAGACTGCTGAAGCCTCTGCGCAGACAAGCTTCGGCAGCCAATATCTTGGAGTACGACTTAACGCTGATCCCTCCTTTATATCCACCGAATTTAAATAATGGAGCCTGTGCTAATTCGACGTCAGTGGTGGCCAGCTAAGACGTAGCTTGGGTGCTTAAAAATAGTCCCTTCCAGGACTGATAATTAGATTCGCGCTGCCAGCTAGTCTTCGATAGCAATTTCATTTCCTCTACAGAGTATACTACCTACGTTGCAAAATACACAAGCTCTACATCGATCGTACCGGTTACACCGTTCAGAAATTACTCTATATAAATGTTTGATTTCTCGAATATTTCACGACGGTCCTTTCGCGACCTTTTTCGAGCAGGTACCTACGTTAAAGTTAAACCGAGAATAGCATTGAGCTAAGTAGGAATATAGTCGATAGAGCTCGAAACGAATAGCGAACAGATGGCGCGGCTGCTTGATTCGACTGCTGTAATTCGCTATACGCTTGCGGTTATACCTCCGTGATTACCTGCACGAGCAAACTCAGACTTTCGGCTGAGTTTCTCATTATCGCAAGTGCCGGGGTAACCCTGAACTTTAATCACGCACACGCATGCACACATGCGCAGCTATCGTAGGAAGCTTTTCGCGAAGTTGAACCTGTACGAGTCACGCTTCCGATAAGGCGCCTGTACGTAGGTGGACGAAATCATCCAACAACGAAAATCTCAACTCTCGATGCATCGAAACCAGTGTAAAATCCTTGCAAGTTCGCTGGTAGTAAAGTTAGAAAATTTTGGTAAAACCAGCCAAAGGAAAACGATACTTCTATATAGCCGACGAGAAGGATCGAAGGATTTATCTGAAATGCGAGAAACAGAGAACCGACCACGTCTGCTTGCGGATACCTAAGTAGGTACTTTATGAACAGAGTAGAAGCGTGCGGGGCACGAGAGACTGAGAGACAGAGACGGCGGATGGAAGTGATGGGTGGGCTAACACAGTAACGAAGTCCAAAATGTTTTTCCTCCGCTGGACCGTCGAGTGCTCAATATCTATGCTAATCCGGTCTACCGCTTCTTCTTCGCTGCAGGTTGCTGCACTCTTCTACAACGCTCGTATTCCTCCTCTCTAGCTCTTATTCTTTCCTTCTCTCGCTTTACGTTCCGCCTTGCCGCGTGCCGAAAATTTGTCGCCGCGTAGTTAACCCGGGAGTAGGCGCACGTTGGTCTTTTCGACCGATGATTTCGTATGTTTTGAAACATGATCCATAGCGTTCGACTGTCCTGGGGGCACGGTAGTGCCCCCGCCGTGTTTACTTTTTTCGTGAAGCGATTCTCGTTTGAAGGAGGTCTCGACTTGTTTATGTTGTGGAGCGACACTTATTGTTACTGCACTCGTGTAGGTTTTAAAACATACATTGGTACGCGTCGGTCTTTTCGACCATAGCGCGCCTGCTAACGTAAGTTATTTGGCGCGCCTACTCCCGGGTTAAAGAATGCCCACGGGGTAGATAAAGGAGGAACGGATCGAGTGACCAGAAACTACGACGGATAAACGAGCTGTAAAGTCGCAATAAAAATATTTTTACGGGCCGTGAGTTACCGCTGGTCATAATCAACGCGATGGTTTCATCGATATTCATAGTAATACATGCATGTAGCTACATATGCAGTTAGGGAGGAACTTCTACGTATCATAGGATGTAAATGGAAGGGATTAAAGCGCTCGTACTTGAGCGCACAGCTATCGCACCAACTTTTCTGTAATGGAAAGGCTAACTTCGATTCCAAAGAATACGGGAATCCCTGTTATTGTAAGTTCCGAACTGTTACCGGGTGGGGGGAGAATATATACTACATACTCGCAGAACCTTGTGCATTACTGTTTACTATATCAACGAAGTCTTCTTTTCTCCGTAAACGTTTACTTTTCACCGGAGGGTATTATTACTCGGCTTCTGTAAATGTTTATGTATCGAGGAATTGCAGGCGGTGTGTCTTCGTGAAAGCGAACTCGCTAAGCTATTTCGTCTTATGAAGAGTTTTCTTCCCCCGTACACGGAGAACGGGGAAATTCAACTTCCCGTTTATCCGCCGATAACGTCTAACGATAAGTCTAATCCCTCAGAGGGCGGACTTTTAATAGCCCATAATCGACACCGTCCGCGATATTTCGAATCGAACGACCGGAATCACAGGCGGGCAGAAAATCTCCGACGTAACGTCGACCGCTTGTAAGGACACTTCGAACGTTTAACGTTTACAGTCCCAGATCTGCGAGTAGATTATACCTACATCCATCGTTCCATATTCTCCCCCGGGTATCCAGCCTCGCCCATCGACTCGTTTGGCGAGCAGCGTTAGTTCTAATCTAATCTTCTATTCAGCATTTCCGTTATTACTGTCGACGGTACGTACAATGGAAGGCTGATTAAAGCCTCCCTCAAGGACCTCAAGGTGCCGCTATATCGAGAGCCAGCACTGTCAGCGTTTCTGTTGAAATAATAATTATCTGGCGAAATTGCCGTGATTGCCGTAATCCGGTAAAGAATGCATCCGCGCGGAGTGTAACGCGAGATGAGAAATGGAAATAAGATTCTCTAAAAATGGACTACTACGCCACACAAAGAAATGACTAACTGTTCGCGAGGGAAATTTCAATCGATAAGAATTGGTACACTTTTTTCCACATACCAGTGGTGCTATGTTGGAAAAAACGTCGAGTCACGCGCGTTTCGGATTTCGCACGGATGGATTTCCAGTAGGTATTAATCGCGAACACAATTGCGCTCTCCGGTTTTACCTGCCCCGCAACCGCACACACACACATACAGATTCTGCTCATCCTTCTCGCCCTTCTGCATCAGAGAGCGTCGACGATCATTAGCGCGGATGCCCCGCAAATCATTAACGCGATTACGCTGTAGCACAACAGTGCGTGAAACGTATCGCACGCTTTTGAGGGAAGAGAGAAACCGCGGTGACCGAGTGAGCGAATATGAGTGAGGCAGAGAGAAGGAGAGAGAGAGAGAGAGAGAAGCGGAAGGGATAAACACTAATGAGATCTTTTTTGATGAATCGTACAGCCGCGAATGTTGCGACCAAATCTATGTCAAACATTGTCAGAGAAATACCTGGTTTCTAAAAAGCGAATGAATTTCTCGCCGAAAGGAGGTTAATCGATAACACGGTCCCTTTTGTAGTTTGTTCAACGTTACGGAATCCCAGAAATGCGACTAATATTGCGGCACTCGGAGCTTTGCAGTTTTCGGAAGATAAAAGTTTCGTAGCGAAACACGTGGCAGGAGAACGCGTTGCAGCTAATCTGGGAATTTGTAGAAATAACAGTAACAGACCCGAGGTAAATCAGCACATGTGGCAATCCGTACAGCTCTGCGATCGATAATTAAATTTCAAGGTGTAAGCTGTCTGTTGACAATGGCTGGTGCAGGACGAATCGTTGTACTACAAACTTCGCTACATATGTACCGGCAATCGATTACTGTCTATCAGAGTTGTAATTGTTTGTCGCGACGAAGAAAGTGAAACAGAAACGATTGACATTGGTCAATAATTACATTGATAATAGATATACTTAACCAGATTCTCTTCGTTAGTAGGGCATAGAAATATTTATGCATAAAGACTCGATAAAGATCGATGCAGAGAATTTTCGTGAAGCTTAACGATGCACCTTACGCGCTAAGCGTGATCTGATTTTCGAAGTAAGCACTTGCCTACAATTCCTGCTGGCCAGCCGACTTACGTTTTAATCCGCTACGAAAGTTTACTCGAACTTGCCAAGGATCGGCAGGAGGAAAAGCTAGGGATTCGGTAATAGGACAGAAATTGTCCGTCGGGACGTCTGGATTTCTGGATTTCCGGCTTTCCGGCACGTCTTAGCGTCTCGGCTAATTAATCCGGTAAATTAGTAGGTCGGAGAGTGAGCGTTCAGCGGAGCGTACAGACCCCGAGTACCAAAAAGGCCCGTCGTCTCTCTGCTCCCGCGTAGCCGGTGTACACTGTGCGCGAGCTACGGAAACGCGAGACCGTTCGTGCTTGCAAGTCCCGCGAAAATGCATAACGAACATACATAAGTAAGGTACATAAGTTTCTCTTGTCCGCCTACGGACGTATTCATGCTGGCGCGTTGCGATTGCCTCACCGTTCCCGTATATACGTGCATCAAACGTAATAATACCTTAACCTTATAGCGGAACAACCTTGTTTCTGTCCCTTCTGGACACGCTTCCGGCTAGCGCGCGCCAGAGAAGGTGGCGGTGTGAAACGTGGCCGGAGCGACCTACGGAACGGATAGACTGGATAGACCGGATAGAGAAGAGACGGGGACGGTGTGCTTCCTAGCACTCTAGCGGTACCTACCTACGTATACACATATGTACCGAGCTTAGGCTTGTCTAACCCCGATTTCGTAGCAATGTATGGGTCGTGACGTCACGTGCGTTCAACACCCTCGCGTGGTCATCGATCTGCCACCTCCCCTTGCACCCTCGGACGATGAAGGCGTAACACGAGCCACCGAGCATCTATTCCGAGCACCGGAATGGCTACGCTACACTCTAATTTCTCTTTCGACCCGTTACAAAAATCTCTCCTCCGATTTTTCCAGTTTCCCATTTGCCGCACACGCGCAACAGTAGGTGCATGCAAATATCTACCGCGCTATAAAAGGACAACAGAGAACAGGGAACACGACAAACATTCTAGGAGTGTGCGAGCCGGCGTACCTACAATCCGCAATTTTGCTTGCACGCGCCGTTATGAACAATCATTTGAAAACGGACCTCAATCAGCGCAGACCACGAGAGCAAAATATTTTCACGCTGCCGATCTACTCTGTCTGCCATCCACACTGTGTACTGTACCTGTGTATATACCTACCTACATACCGGCTCTCCGGGTGAACTGTTCCGCTGGGAACAGTAGGTACTTCCACTTTCGCGCCAAACTTTGTTCTTTCGTTTCTGTCCCGAAACTTGGTCGAACTCGTGGAACAACGTTACGCGAACGGGCCGGAAAAAGTTCTCTCCTGAACGCACGTGGCTGCAAACACGGCGGCGCGGGAGATAGACACATCTAGATAAACGCGTAGACGTATCTTTTTTTTTTATTGATAAGCAACCGGCGCACAGTGGTTCCAAATCGATATACCCCGAAAAGTTCGAAAACGTTAAGGGTTTATTTGATTATAAAAACCATCACCGAAAAGTGGCGGAATTTTCGACCGAGAGAGTAGAATGTCAGTTTAATATGACGACGTAGGTATTTCAGAACTTTTTTAAAAATTATTTTGAAAATTTGAAAAATGAAAAAAACGTTTTCTGCGTTTAGTAGGTCACGTAGTTCAAGTATATTGTCGGAAATAATAAAAGAAAACTTGTTCTGTTGTTTGAAACAACGAATGCTGTTTTATTCATATTAAATATTTTATTCATATAATGTATTATTCATATTAAATTTAAATGTCTTAAAAAGTCGCAAATTTCCGCAAATTTTCTCGATTGGATGTCATACTTGACACTCGGTGACACTCATCTTTGTTTCCCTTCCGTCTTATTAAAACACGACTTAGATTTATGACACATTGAGAAGGGAATTACAAGCGTAAATTTAAAGATATTTTACTTTGTTTTTGTGGAAAATATTTTTTTAGGTGTAACACCTACTCTAATGGTAAACTGTTTTACATATGGATCTTTTCAGACGAACTTTCTCAGACACATTAAACATGCTCCCATTTTCAGAACATTAAGGAGCATGAAATTTCGCATATCTTTGACAGCTTATATCTCAATAACCAATCAATATATTTAAAAAATTCAAACGGCATTTGATGCACTGATATATATATACAAAAAATCTGCTATAATAGCAAAAAGCTGTTATATACTTGGAAAACTGATTTTTGGCCAACTTTTGTCGATTTGGAACCACTGTGCTGCGCAGGGTGGCACCATTGATTGGAGGCAAGTACATGTTGCCACTTCTCCCTGGACCAGCAGCCAATCTCGCAAGATAATCTTTCACAAATGTTCGAGCCTCCTCGACGCGACGCGACACGTCGCACTTCATGCACGCGATGTGCCGCCTGTCGCGTACTTTTTAAAAACACTTGGCCCTAATTTGCCTCGGCTGTGCAAAGAACACTGAGACGTCAAGGTTTGCCCTCTTCGCGGTTAATTAACCGTTACCGAGATCTTCTCGAACGCTGGAAACAACTATTATCGTAGATATGTATCCGAGATTTCCCTTGCTTTCAGAAGAGAAAGCAAACTTACATTCGCTTCGCAAGCACGTAGCCGAGCACGTGGACATAAAGAATTCTTACGATTAGATATCCGCCGGCGGCGTTGGCGATCGAGCGATCTGGATACAAAACCGATACGGGACAGTGGCATGAATCCTCAACGAGGTTCTCCCACCTCTGATTTCTCTGTCGAGCGAGGACTCTTTTTGTTTAGAAAATTCTAATTACACCGAGGAACAAGAACTCGGACGAGGAGAGCTCAGCACATCCACGAAGATTTGCCAGCGTTCTTCGAGTTCTACACCACCTATCTACCTCTCACGTACGCGATCCATGAACATAGTCGAGCTTTCACGAGCGTTGCCTAATACTCGTGAGGATGCGCGGTGGAAATTGAAACATATCGTCCTAATTGAATAGCCTTGTCGAATTTCCTACTCTGGCAAAGCGAACAAAGGCTAACCCGCATAAGTATAGGTACACAGAATCTCGATTTCCCAGGGTTTAATACTAACGTAGGATCAACGCTAGACCGCTACCGTGGCTAATTATTCTGGACGTACTTACAAGTGTTAGTAGCACTAATCGTGGATTGAAGAAACGTTTGTACGAGTGCGCTGTACCTATATATTTAACCAGTTAAACGATAAGACTTTTGCCCGCGGTCTGGTTGAACAGATGAAAGATTGCTCTGCGACGATCGAAACCGGCGTAGGAAATTAGCTGGAAGGTAATTGTTCCGTACGCGCGTAAATCCCTTCCGATATGATTAGTGGAACGGAATAGCAGCTATTTCAAGACAGAGTTGCCCCGAGCAGCTTACAGATACAAATCTCCCGAGGGATAATGGGATACGGCACACGGCATCCACCACACGTGTTTTGGATTGCGTGTGTCGCGTGTTTCGCGTGTGTCCCGTGCATTGGATAGCTCGGGCGAAATAAAGCGAGGCATTCGTAAAAGATAGGTAGGTACATCCGAGGGGAAAGGAAATGGGACAAGGTAGAGCGAGAGAAAGAAAAGGAAGGGAATATAGACGGGTGGGTCCGGGTCGTCCGGGAGAGGCTAAAGAACCATTTCAGATTAAGAATCGACGGCAACTCGTTCGTAATCGCGTCTGGGCTTTTGCGATCGATTTACGTCGAATTTCCAGCAAGGTTCCACGGCTTACCCAAAGATTTATCCCGTGGGAAATCAGTTAGTTTCGTTCAAACGAACGAAACTCTCGCAGCGATCGAGAAAGGAAAGCGGCCTCTCGAGCGGCTCGAATAATCGGTCACCGAACCGTTAAGGTCGATAGCCGATGGTCCACGAAATTTATGTGCACACTTCCCACGATCCTTCGGGGACTAAAATAAAGGCCGCTCTTTTGTCATCGCTATTTCGAAAATGCCAGTCGACGGACAGAGAAACAAATACTTGTTAGAATTAGTAGATATATTAAGTAATCTACGACCATACTTATTTCCAAGCTACATACATATGTATTTAAATATAGATACGCATTCGTAAAGATGAGGTAGCTTACAGCTTACAGGGCAAATAAAAAGTAAGGTGACGATATACACTACACGATCATATCGATCTGCATTTGAAAAGCGGCATGCACGCGGAATAAAACATCGATGCGTACGCATGCGATGTGTCGCCCCGGACAGATATCTTCCCTCTCTACATATTCTCTTGCCAGCGATTTCCACATTCTTATAACTTCATGTCCAAAGAAGGCGTGTCAGATTTTCCGAAGGCATAATCACGCATACGGTTTAACGGGTATCGAAGAGTACGATTCTTTGCAAAACCTGACGCACCCACATACCTACGTGTAACAAACTAAAAGAGACGAGTGTCTAAAAGCTTCCGCTGCATTGCCCGGAGTTGTGGAAAAGTTTCTAAAGTAATCAGAAACATGGAAAGAGATCGCTACGCTACACACACGTTTATACGAGTTTCAAACTCCACCTCGGCAACCCCGGCACCCTTTCCGTTCTATCGTCGTACGTCCTGCCCTACGGCCAAGAACGAAAGCACAGTTACGCTCGGTGCTGGGATGAATTATTTGGACGAAATAAATTGGATACAAGACGGATGGATGTGTATTTATTCTGCAGCTTAATTGGAAAAGCATATTCGTTGCAGGGGCTGCCGGAAACGAGTCGCCGCCGCGTTTCCGTGCGTTTGTAGATATCTGCATATTAAGAAACGGAAAAACAAACTAGCGGGCTACTATCCCGAAACTGTTGACGCTAATTAAGCGTGCACGCGAGATTGAAATAGAAGCAAACTTCGTTGCCAAGTTCGTTAAGGAAGTTGTACGCACACGCGCGTGCTTTCATATGGTAGCGGATAACCAAACTCACGTAACGACTCTTTGCGCGACGCGACGGTCTCCCCCTCTACACAGGTATAACGAACGGAAAATTCTCAACTTGAGAAACACGTACATATCCTGCGATCCACGCAATTTCTTGCACGCGACATTTGACACGTGCCAGGAATTTATGTTAGAACTTTTAAGTATTATAAAAAAATTTAAAAGGAAAATTAAAACCGACTTCAAAGTATA
This sequence comes from Andrena hattorfiana, assembly GCA_944738655.2. Lineage (NCBI taxonomy): Eukaryota > Metazoa > Arthropoda > Insecta > Hymenoptera > Andrenidae > Andrena > Andrena hattorfiana. The sequence continues at coordinate 40,795,724 of OX122894.2, read as the reverse complement.
AAAAATGCACTAAAAAGTACAAAATAATTTCTTCCCTCATTTAATCTCTCATATTTTTTAAGTCAGCGCCTCATCACTTGCACTGTATAAATCTATCGACGACTTAAAAAATATGAGTCGTAGATTAAATAAAGGAAAAAATTAGTTTTTACTTTTTAGTGCATTTTTATTATTTTGAAATCGGTTTTTTTTAATTTTTTTTATATTTAACTTATTAGTTTTATATATATTGACGCAACATGCTGAGGAAATATGCGCGTACGTACATAAAATAATAATAAATAGGTGACAATAATCTTTATTATTAACCAGAACTGGCAAAATATTGAATCAATATTGATGCAGTCTTGGATCGGGGCATCGCCCTCTTTCGAATAAAAAAAATATCATCAAAATCGGTCCATATGCTGAGGAGTTATGCGGGGACAAACATAAAAAATATATATATATGAGTCGAATTTATAACCTCCTCCTTTTTGAAGTCAGTTAAAAACTCAAAAACAGAGCGTTCTCACTTGTGAGAAATTCATGCGTGCACCTACTTACAATTTACAAATTTCTTGATGCGCACTACACAAAGTGTGCAATAAGTACCAAGCGAATTAAACCACACATACGTTTCAAACATTATACGCGTTATATGATAATTTGTGCACTTACATACATCGGCACTAAAGAACTTGACTGATAACTTCACCATAATACCTATTTCCCCAATATTAATCGTTTTGGTTTCTTTAACTTCTCTCGCGTATCAAATATAAATATTAACACAAGCTAATTATATAAAAGTAATACGCATTTCTTTGACTGCGATGTATAAATGAAAATTACACGAGGGAATCTCGCGTAAGGTATGGTTTGAATATTCCTCGACTGAGGGCACCGGGGCGCCATCTGTTATGCCATTGAGGGAGTTATTTCAAATTCCCGCTTTTACTTGAGAACCCCACTATGTACCTACAGTTCGAACCGTACTATGGAAAGTAAATGAGAGAAGTTAAAAGCAGGATTTGATTAAATCCTTTGTTCCGATGTATGTATCTTATTGTTAGTACGAACAATGCGCAATGCACAATGCACCGAATAAGAGTTTGTGAGGTTAGATAGTGAGAATTGCTATGTAGGAATAGGATTGCGCCAAAATTGAAGACAAGAGAGAATTTTTCTGAAAGGGCAGAAAAAAAGAATATTTCACTCACTTTTGGTGCAAGGAGACGCAGGAAGGAGGTTTTGGTCCTCTGTGGCAGCGATAATCGGGAATAATAGAAAACTTCTTGTTCTCTGATGGGGACGAAGGCGGGTTAAAAAGGACGCCAGTCATCGGCAGGAATTCTCGAAATATCGATGCACTTCACTTCTAAGCACTGCACTGGATAAAGCTGGTGCATCCACATGTTACACATTTACGAGGATAGTTAAGAAATAAGAGGTAAACACTAAACTGGTAGGAGAAACGCGGAGCCGGGCGCACAACGTGTTGCTGCCTCGAACGCGGTATTACTTCTCGTGGATAACCGGCCGTTTTCGTTCGGCTCCGTCAGATGTCGAGAGGGGGAAGGCAGAGCAATATGGCCGCCCAGTACCAACACCGCTATGGCGACTTTCTTGTCCCTTTCCTAATTGTTGCCTTTTTTATATATTTCACACGAGTTTCTTAGAATCAGTGTGTAGCAGACAGACAGAGTGTACGTTGGTTAACGATGTAACAGCGGGGGACGAGTGTTAGTACTCGATCGGTCGACGTGAATACGATTAATCGTGGTAAGTGTTTTGCTATTCCGTGCGTAATCGTTTGTTCTGCCTTTCCACGGTCGCCCTCCAAACAAGGAGGCACTCAATTTGTTTACATCGTGTACCGAATTAATGACGAATCGCTAATAGAACAATGCGTTTCGCGTGGTGCGAGTTGAGTCGGCGAACGACGATACGACATTCTATAATCTATAGGAAACATTCCGTGTTCGGAGGCAAGCATGCGTCGCATGTCAGCCGAGCGCGTCAGTACGTATAACCTCTCGTATCTCGACATGCTTTCCTTCGTCCTTCCGTCCTACCTTCCTACTCGCTCCTCGGTTTGTTTTTATTTTTTTTCTCTACCCTTCGTCGTAACTTTTCCGGTGGACATTCCTAGCAGTTTCTCGGAACCGTTCTGGCCTCCTTCACCACCCCTGCCTCGTACATCTGCAGTTTTCTATTTTTCTTGCTTTGCTCGAACGCTCCGAAGGAAAAGTATCGATTATGCGATATCTTCCTAAACAGTCGCGTTGTTTAATGCCCACTCCGAGGCGCATACCATTTTTCATTTTGCATTAACCAACGTATTCTTATCGCTTTCTTCTTAATATCAATTATTCCTTTGCGTTCGTATTCTCTTGTTTCGTCGACAGCTGAGCAACCGTTCTGTATACGCTCGGTCAGGCGGCAGGCCTCAGTCTTCTTACACCTCCGCAATTATTTAGTATATTTTCTAAAGTTTATCAACAATGGACACTTCGTGTCTCTTAAACTTTAAGAGTGTCCACGTATATGTTATATGTATCCAGGAACGTTAATCGTTATGTAGCGAAATTAATGTTTTTTTCTCTGTTTGCTTTCAGAACGGACCTAAAGAGGATCGAAATCGAGATAGGATACAGGTGCGTACCGAAAGAGCGGCCCCAGGAGGGAATGCGCGAAACCGTTCACACATTAACTGCAGAGAAACGTATGTTTATTTTTGTTCACTTTTTATTTAGTTATTTGTTGTTTTTATTTAATTGTGTATTCAGTAACATGCACCTCTAGCAATCGTGCTTACATGCTAGTTTTTTTCCATATAATCCAGTCATTTCGCGTGTAATATTATCAGTGTTTTGGCTGTGGGTAATAGTTACATTTTTTCCGTACGTCCGTCGCAAAATATCGGGCACACAGGAGCATCGCGCATCGTTGCACGGTTGAATCGTTCATTTCCGATAAAATTGTTTTCCCGCGTAAATTATGTTTTAATTGCGACGTGCATTAATATTACCCACGTACCGGTATTAGTATTATGTACTGCTTTGTTGTTTCGGCGTGCAATGTTACTGAATATATTCTGTCATAATTTTTTACCACGATCATATTAGGACGATGCTGCGGAATAAAATCTCGGTAGATAATCGAAACTTTGTAATTCACCGCGGAACTCTTCCCTTTCGTTACGCGTAATTCGGTCGGTATTCTTTTTTTAACATCCGAAATTTGCCGACCGCTTTTTCTTCCACACATATGTACGATTCGGTTGTTTTACCGAATCGTTATTTATTGTTCGAGTGCTAAGATTCGTTTACATATTTTTTTTCTTAAGAGTCTTTTTACGCAAGCAAGTTACAGTTCTCGTTTGTACTTGTCGCGTGCATACTGCATAATACAACGTGCACGCACCGCTACTATTTTCCTAACTAAATTTAAAGTGGTCATGTATGGAAGATATCGATTAGGTAAGAAGTAAGGTTGATTTCTATTACGAGTCGATACTTCGAAAGTATCGAAATTTTTCAACTCCGCTCACGTTACAACCTCTCGCAGTTACTTATACTCTAGTTCCTGATATATCTATAACTTTAAGCACCCAACACATAGGCAATATCAACGCGTTCCTAATGGACATCCGACGGTTCTTTACGATCTCGAGCAGTGCGATCTCTTCTTTCTCTTACGAATTTTGCTAGATGCAGCGTTGCATTTAGCCACTTATCGTTAGATCATGCGAGCAGAGACTTGAAATCACATGCGATTTGTAAAGGTTTCATTTTTAAGTGGTATTTCGATCATGCTGGTTTTTTAACATCGCGTTGAAAGATGCTGCGTTGATTTTGATTATTTGAAGGGAGGGATCAGACCGATCTACCATCCACTATATAAAAAAAATGTTCTGCAAGCGTTTAAACAAAGTTGTTCGATAGTTTATGAAACTGTTTGAAGTGTTTTAACCATGCTGCTGTATCGTCCCCGAGTAAAGTATGAGACATGAAGGTAAGTCCTTACCGACGCCTCTTGAATCGTGTTACCGACCGTCTAGAAATGTTTTATCGACGGTGGAAGGACTCACTGCGGCTAGTTGAGTAGCTTCTTTACCGACAGTGAATTAGTGTCGCAGGCTTCCGAACCGTGTATGGATCATACGAAACGACTGAGACGACTGTAACGATCGACACCAGAATCTTGCAGTGCTTTCGAGCAGCGTACCGTTCGTCGCACCTGCCGTCCTTACCTTCAGACACGATTACTTTCAGTAGATGCGAGTCTAGGAACGCTTAGACACACTGCTGCGCGAATAAAGGGAATTGCTAATTAGAGTGATGGTAGGAGTAGTGATAACATATAGTACCCAACGTTAGAAATGATAGGGATGTGGAAATCGTCGAAGGCAAACGCACATTTATTCTATCCAGTTACATAACTCGCCTTAACTAAACTTAACTAAACTGCATAAATGTTGCGATATAAGTGGTAGAATACGGTTGGACGCGATTGAAGAAAAGAGCATCGGGAACATTGCCTGAGAACCGTGGCTATAGAGGCCATTATTCCGTCGATTAATCACGCTTCCCACGTGGTACGTGTAGAGCTTGTGCAAAGTTAACACACGAACGACTTCTAGTAGGTCGAAAAGAGGGTTGTCACTTAGGTTCGTGCAGGGATCAGCGGCCGTGAGGGGGCGGGGGGGAGGAAGAGGGAGGAAAAAGCAGGGTGGAAAAGCGGGAATCAAAGGCAACCGGCGTGACTCGTGGTTGGCTCGCGTTGGCTTACACGCGAGCAAACTTCCGATCACGTGCACTCGCATATTATTTTTAATCACTCGATATCTCGCCCGAATGCCCGCACGAGCTTCCAGCGAGCACAACGATTACCCGCAATTGGATTACATTTCTTCTTATTCGCTTTTACATAGATCCATCCCATTTGCCACCCTCGCGGTGCCACGGTTCGATTCAGACATCGGTTCTGTTAATTCGTTCCTGCCTACTTCCTCTTCGTTTTCTGCAGACTGTAGGGGAATGTTTTCAACGGATCGATAGCTCTCCATGCGCGTCCTGATACTGCTAGGGCCAAACCAATTGCTTTGCATTCAACACGATTTAAATATGGATATCACGGTAATCTTACGCATCTGCCAACAATTCCTCGTTAAATATATTCGTTCCTGTTAAATCGCCGTTATTAGTATCGATTTACAGTCGTTTCACTGTCCCACAGAACCGGCTGAAGTTATTCGAGTCTCCTCCGTACGCGAGGGGGGAAATAAAAGGGGAGAAACATTCAAACATTCCTCGAGGAATTTCGTAGGATCGCATAGTTGATGTTTTTTTTCTTTTTCTTTATTCTCTGATTACCCTTAATAGAGAAAGACTCGCCTAACCGTGAAACGCCTGTGTCGCTGTTTTTGCTGCAATTCGTCTGCTATGTAGTACGGAGGACGTAGGGGAGAAAAGGAGCAGTAAAGGGTGAAAAGTAACTGACCGCAAAAGCGACGGTAAGCTTTTTTATTGCCCCTTCTTCCTTTTTGCAGAGACCCCATTCGTTCATTAGACTTGAACCTACCGACCAAAGCTGCACTTTCCTTATTGTTAGTTTCCTTCAACCAGATTCTACTGTCTCGCCTTCGTATCGCCTTCTTCTCCTACCTTTTTCTCCCATTCTCCTTCAATTTCTTTGCTCTCTCGATTATCGCGCAACGGTACGCGATATTTAATCATCGCTACTGCATTTCCACGAGAGCTGCAACAAAAAATGAACTTCGTTATGATGGCAGAATCGTAAACTATGCAAAGGCCTCCGAATACATAAGACAAAATTATTGTAAACACGATCAGGCTCGGAAGAATTAGTAGTGGTATATTACTGTACAGTGAAACCATTCGCTAGACACGTTGTTGCCACTCGTAAAGCTTACCACGACAACTAACAGAAGCAAGGAAAAATAGCACGAAGGAGGAACGTGCACGGAATAAGCCAGAGATTGGTGAGAGTGGTTCTGTAGTGGTTTAATGACTTTAATGACCCCGCGATTACGTCGGCCACAGTCACGGCGGGTTAACAGGCGATAAATAAAATGTAGACACGAGTAGTGGTAGCATGCGACGGTGTTCTCGTCAAAAGATTCCAACCCCTTCGCGTCTGTGCGTGCGGGCGCGTATGGTACACCGATATCCGTGCCTCTCTAGATGTAATTTCATCTTTCGTTATTCCCCGCGACATAACGATTCAGGGGAAAAAACAAAACGAAGAGAAACGAGGCGAGTAAGAGGAAGGGAAGGTTGTATTTCATACGTGGTTCCGTGAACGATTGCACGACGTATCTACTTAACTATACGTGGGTTCCTATGTTGTCTCGGCGCAGTTTGAAAGCGACGTGTGCATCTTCCGTAGGTTAATACGTACACACGCCGGGGTGGCAGTTCCCACTGCCGGTGTATGCATTTAATTACGTAATGTCAAGTACACATAGTAGCTAAATAAACGTGCGTGGAAGGAGGTCGAAATGCGGAGTGAAGGGATCGGGTTGGCTGTAAAGAGAAGGGGTTTCCGCTTGTATATCTTTTAGGAAAAGCCCGGGAGGATCCGAAGTATATACGTATAGGTACTAGCGAATTGCGGGAGAAGCCGAGGCGAGGCGCGGTGTAAGTGTAACTACTGCCCGAGGCGGATACTTGAACAGCAGCCTCTTGGTCTGCCAAGCCATCCCACTCTCTTACCTTCTCCGGGTCCATCGTTCTCGCTGGCCTCTCGTTTGCCTCTCACCTTTCTTCCCATTCATCGTCTTTCGAGGCCTCTGGCCTTTCCTCCTCCACGCTCGTTTTCTTTCCCTTCGCCGCTCTTCGCAGCTCTTTATTACGAGCTTGCGTGTCAATTAATTAAGTACGCTCGGTGGGGAAAAAAAAGAAAGACAGACGGTGTTTCCGAGAGGAGCGACGGCTAGAAACATTCGACCAAAGTTTGCTCATTTTTCAAGAGCCCTCGCGTCATGCGATACTGCCGGGCCATCGTTTAAATATTAAACAGGAACTTTTAGACGGTGCGTTCGACACCGCCGTTCCTCTGACTTATTTATTTATCGCGATCGATCGGTCCACCGAGCTACGCGTTTCGTTATCGCGAAACGGAGGCTCGCGCCGGCGGCGCGCGGAAGAAACCAGAATACCTTCCCAACAAAACCAGCTGACACCTGATTTCATTACTGTCACTTAAACCGTAAGCCAAGCTTAAGCCTCGCTCCACGCGATTCCCGTGATTCCGCGCTTCCTCGCGTTAAAGTTAAGCCACGGGAAACGCGGTGTCCGAACGATATGAGCGGAAATTCGTCTTAGTCCGGCGAATGCGTTTTAAACTTCAACGAAATCCAACGCCAACGTGTCGGCCGTATTCGCTGGCAAAATTCCTGGCCACGCGAGACACGTAGAGAGATAAATACCTGGCTGTTTGTCCAGGAAAGTTTTCCAACAAATCGAATAACTCGGTGCATTAAATCGAATGCGGGGCGAGACTCGCGTCCGCGTCGCTGGGCGTAATAATTATTTGCGGGATATAGATATCGGTTAACTCCTGTTTACACCAACGCACAGACACGCGCGCGTTTCCGCGCGTAGTTGCCCGCACGATTCCATCGTCGGCTTTTCCAACTACAAGCGCAGCCCCGTCCAAGTTTATCGAAGGTTCTCTCGAGATCTCCGCAGGTGGTGTATAGCTGTAGAGAACTGTATAAAATGATTTTTGGCGCAACTTAGCCCGTATCCAAACGGGATAGCGTGCAGGTAGAATAACATGTACACACGTACGCAACGGCGAACCGCGATGCCGTGGATGTCGGCTCGCACGTTCCCCTGTTCAAAAATACTTCTCGGCAACAGTGGCATGCGCGACACGCGTGCTCTATCGGACTCCGCCGTGTGAAAATTTGATCGAATTTATGTCGGGCGTCGCGCACGAATAGCCGCGATACAAGGTGAATTATGCCTGCGCCGTTGATACGCTGCGCATACACTCTTGCGGATTTGTAGTACGAAGTGCGATTCTTTCGGCGACACGTTGCGGGGTTAGGTCTCTGGCAGCGTTTCGGCAGCCCCTGGTTCGCGAGCTGGTTCACAGGCAAACATTTCTGCCGCCGAATCTCTAGAGCCCAGACATTGATTCGCTAAGCGTGATCCACGGCGATTTCGGAGGATTTTGTGGCATCGCGGAACGGTCGATTGCACCGAGAATTGCCCGCGCTGTCCAACGAGTGAACAATGGACATTAGCCGTAATTAGGGCACGCACGCAACTGACACTGTGCACGTAATCTCCGCTGTACTCCTGGAGGATACAGAAGGTAGCAGGCTGATCCAAGGACCCGCTTCCATAATAGTGTTAGCACGGCGACGGCAGTGCTCACAGTAGAACGCCCAGGGACCATGCAATCATTGGCACGCGAGAGCGAGCCCTGTTACTGCCAGCGATAAGGACTACAATCGGGCTACCGAACGACCTAACGACCGATCGCTCGACCACTCGCGATGGCTTCCAGTCTTAAATCGGTTAAACGGCGTTCTTCTCCGCGCGTCCGGCGACAGGCCGGAAACACTCTCCTGTAGCGTTACGTATTTCAACCAAAGAGCAGCCATAAAGGTTACGTCTCTGGCGTAGTTGCGAATTTATTTGCCGCGTCCAACTGACATCCCTCGAACGTAATAGGGCGCAGGGCAAGGGCCGTGAGCTTCCGAAGAGCACGTACCAGCAAACTTGATACGATTTAGCAGGAGGAACCACGGTCGATCGATTCAATTCTACGCTCCGCAGTCAGTTTTCCCGCCCGCGCTTCGCTTAGCCGACCACATCACATTCTCATTTACCACGTATTTCTATAATTTTAAAGAGACGCGTTCGGGGCTCGTTGAGTCGATTGCCGTGGATGATCGTGTCGTTGAGAGTATCGTCGAGGCAGGTACACGTGGTGGTGCATAGGTACATACGTACCTGTGTCCGAGGGAAGCTGTGTCAGAGAGGGATAAAAGGTTGGCTGGTACGTTTCAAGGCGCAGCCCTGAGACGTATCCAGTACACGTATGAAGGTGCAATAAAGAAAAGTGGCGTTCGTGCTCGGCTGAAACGCGCCGCCGCGCACTCGCTCTAGACAATTTATTTTCGATCAAGCCGGGCATTGCTGATTAGCGCGACAATGCCAGCTTTGTTCAACGATTAACGACGTTTTATCCAATTCCACCCATTCCGTGTAGCCTCCTCGTTCCCCGATAATCGTACGTTCGAGTCCAGATAAGATTTAAAGAGCCATTCTCTCCGACTTGCGAGGCGGATTCGGGCCAACGTAACGCTTTTCATTAAACTTTGAACTTGAACGTCTATGGTGGAGAAATCCTGTTGTCGGTTCACTCGCTCCGTTTACGCTTTCGTGTCACTTTGAAGCACCGGTGGAGTTGTTTCTCCGTCAAACGTCGCGATCCTCGGTCCGTTCTTTCGTCCTCGCTGTTTCTCGCTCGTAAAGAAGAGGAGAGAGGGGTAGAGAGGAAGAGAAAGAAAATTAGATTAGATAATTAGGGGTAATTAAGCCCTCGAAAGGGTTGTAACAACGGATCACTAATGCCGGTGCTCATCTCCCTTCGTATCGGCGTTACTTTAAACCTCTCCGAGGTGCATCTCCTCCCGGAAGAGTTGTTAAGATACAGCCGCGGAACAGTTCCGGCTTTTATTCGTACAGAACTATGTCAGGCCTCCGCCTCCGATAGTTGCTAGCGCAAGATACCGTGCGTGCCTACCTCGTTCGATACTAAAACCGCCCGTTAGGGATACCTTTTTCTCCGGGAGAAGCACCTACTTTGTGCTCTTCACTCTAGCACGAAAGAACGCTGGAATCCTTCGGAAAGGTTTCCACCTTCTACCCCGTTGTTCCGAGTATCGCGGAAACCTACTACATACTCGGTTCATGAGATGTCCTGCATTAAAGATGGTGTTGAGTTGTTTGCTCCACTTTCGGCTCTCCTCGGGTTTCTTTCCTACTTTACTTTGCGAGCATTTCTCCTTGTATATCACCGCGCCTCGAAAATATTTCCCTCGGCGTGACTGCGCATTATTTTCCTTTTCATCCCGGCGCCTTCCCTCTTGTCTCGTAATTCCTTACTCTTCTCGCCGAATTACAGAGAATCGAAACTTCCGCTTCGCGTATCGCACCGTTTCTTTTTTTCTCTTCTTTCGTTTCCTACTGTTCGATGGAATTTCACAGGAGTGGATGGTTCGTTCGTTTCACCTTTCATCTCTTCATCCCCATCGATTCCAGTAAACATAGGGGTGGCTGTAAAGTAATGGTGGCTCGCGGTATTAATCGTTGCTGTGTTCCGCCACCTTCGACGGCCGAATCGATCGAGAAAACATGCGGGAGGGAATCGAAGCAGCGCCCGGAGCTGTTGATTGGCGGTTAGTCGCGAAGCAGGTCGGAAGAGTTCGGAGCTTGTGCTTAACTCGTAGTCGGTGCGGCGCCGCGCGGATTAAAGGCTCTTCTTTCGAATTTCACGCCAGTCATCTGTACGCCAAGATAATCCCTAGCGGCGTGTATCCGCGACGCGCGTATCAAATGAAGATCCGCCGCTGTCGAGCTCTTTTCTCGTTTCCCGCTTAATAACGCTTGATAAACCGGGACCGGTGCCTTGCGAGGCACGTGCGCCGATGCGTCTATACCGTCTCTCCTCTTCGGACCTCTTCCTCGTCCAACCCTATTCCGTCCTCCCCTAGTTTCATACGGGCAATGAAACGAATTAAGGCCTTCACGCGTGTGTCTCTGATGCTTACAACAAACAGATCCCTAGCCGTCGCTTTGGACCAGGGAACAGGCTAAGAAACTTGGGCAGGAACGACAGTGGTCGAAGTTGTTCCGTTTTCTGAGTCTCTGGTGGAAATGGTTGGACGAGTCACGAACGGTTTCAACGTCGCCAGAAGTATTCGCGCAGTTCTCTTCTCTCACGTTCGTGTAAATCGCGTCACCTAATTCCTTTAATTAATTACGACCATTGGACGGCAATAGAAACGTACCGGGATTGATTCGCGCATAGCTACGAGGCTTCCACGCGGGGAAGCGGGCGGCTTTCATTTGCTCGAGTAGAATTACTCTGCTGTTAATTTTAACGGAGTATCGGCGCGCGATACTACGTGTAATACAATAAAGGGAGGTGTTTCTTGGATGTAAACATGTCGAAGTGCAAGTTCGTAGTTACTGAAAAATGCTAGGGTAAGCTGTCTGACGTTTCTAGCTGCCTAGGTAGATATATTCGTTGACAGGTCAAAATACCGGGTGTTTCGCGCACGACCAAACCGCAAGCCGGCGCGGTGTCGCGTCAGTACGGCCAATTATACGAAGCCTTAATAATTTAACCACGCGTCGTTGCCCTACCCAGACCCAGATTTGGTCGTGATAACCCGATAGTAGTCGCCCTCTTCTCTGCAGCAGCTTGGTTGGTAGCTCTTTGCTCGCCACTGGCCAACGATCCCAAGGGACATTTTATGCTAACGTTATGGCTTCCTAATAACAACTTGCCGCCACATTTTAGGGATACTAATAATCATTGGCCTGCACGAAACTAACGGACACGTAACATCTTTGCAGACGCATAAATTCCGGTTGAATCGGGCACGCAAAAGTGTAATTACTTTGAAACATAGCGACCGATGCATAAATGACGTTTCTATGTTAATAACGCGCCTTCAGCCTGTAAATTCACTGGCTCTCGTTCCCTCGCTCGCTCCTGTCGTTTTTCCTTTCGCTGTGTCCCGTTTACTCGTTCGACTCGACTCTATGGATTTCTTACGCTGCAGTTGATGCGAAGAGACCGAAGGAAGGAAACGTACTCGAAAGGTCCAAAGCGACGTGCTTATTTTATATTCTTGGATAGCGTGCGAGAACCGTTTAAGTTGATAATGTAATATTTTTAGACATCTGTGTTTGGGAAACGGCTTGTGTTGCGAGACACATAGGTGGCGTCCATTAAGGGGACTAGACAGTCGAAAAATGGGGGTTTTAATTGCATTTTCCGAAAGTACTGTCTTTTCTCAATAAAATGCCGCTTGGTTTATATTAAAATTCGCAAAATTGTAGATTTGCCAGCAAAAAAGGTCAAGCGGCAATCTGTACCGTCGCCTTTGTTTAGAAACTTTAAACGCGTTTTTCTCGGATCTAATTTTCTCTTGGTTTTCGGTTAGTTGCGAATGGACGGAGGTTCAGATCGACTTAAAACAATTACAGGATGCGTAAAACATGTGCCATTTCGTGCCAAACCTCTGATATGGTCCGTGAAAAATCGAGATTTTCATAAAAAAAATTTAAAAGCCCCGGATTTTTAGGTCGTGCTTGTACGCAAATTTGGATTTTTTTTTCAAGAGAAAAAATGATTCGAGGAAAAGGTGTTTAAAGTTTCTGGGGAAAGGCGTGGCTATAGGTTGCCGCTTGACCTTTTTAGCTGCCAAATCTACAATTTTGCAGATATTAATATAAACCAAGCGGTATTTTATTCAGAAAAGATAGTACTTTCGGAAAATGCAATTAAAAAACCCATTTTTCGACTGCCTAGTCCCCTTAAGTAGGAGTTCGGAGTTAAGGGATCCGAAGAAGTTAGCAGAAATATTTCAGCGATGTTTTGCATTAACCCTTTGCGATCGGCAGATTTCGCTTTTGGGAGTGCCAGCAGGTCGGAGCAAATCTATCGTTACGCAATTACTTTTCCGTACAGGATTTAAAGTCAATATATAAATATTATAACACACAGAATTTGTTGAAACTAATTTGATGTATTTAATACTGCTTATAATACGTAAGAATATAAAATTTTTAATCTCTGTAATTTTCGAAGGTGTCCGCTGCGGGGTCATCGATTTCTACGACGATTTAAAAATGTCTTCGCTACGGGGACACCGACTTCTACGACGATTTAAAAATGTCCCCGCTACGGGGACACCGACCGCAAAGGGTTAAACTTTTATCCTATTTTTTTTCTCTATACCTATCTTGTCTGTATGTAGAAAGGTTCGATGACTACTAGGTATATTTCAGAAATAAACAGGAAGATGGTACCTACCTATCAGGTCAGAGTTCATACCTACCTATCATAGCCAGAGTTGCAGTGGCTTAGAGCTAACAGAGGGCTGGCTGTTGAACAATATCTCTCTTTAAACGCATCACAGCGTTAATTAATTTGGTTTGATCGACGAACTGTAGGATTCGCGAATACTCTGTTGACATTTCCGAGCTTAACGATAGTCCTGCAATAAGCGTCCATTCGATTAATCAGTCTCCTCTGATCACCAATAGGTACAGGCATCGAGGAGATTACACCGACGGAGAAAATCGACAGTATTCACTGTAATACCTGTACGTTTACGGTCTTTTATTTTGCTAATTGACCGCCGTATTTGATTAAATGGAGTATATTCGAATTAGTAGACCTTGACTCGACCACCTTTTTGTGTTGTCCGCGTTCGGTGGCGGCGTTCAATGGTCCGCTTAAATATGCATTTACGCAGGTCCAGACAGAATCACGAGATTTCGTAACTATACATTTTCATACGCCATTTTCATACCTGTCTTTTTCCCGTATCTTCTCTTCACTACACTCTGCTCGAACGACTCCACCTGGCTGGAGTTCGGTAGAGGGTCTTGGTGCGGCTTTATATTTTGCTCTCTTCACGCGTGACGTCATCACCGAAATACGTGAGCCGCTTTACAAATGGCAGGACAACACGTAAAACAGTGGCATCAACGAGCGTAACGAGAACTATCCTACTAAGCCACGAAGGGACGTTATTCCGTAAGGAAATGTCCGAGCTGAGCCGAGCCGACGAATCAGCCTCTCTACGAATGAATTCTTTCACACGGAAGAGAGTGACGGTTCACTGGGAATAGCGAGAGTTCCTTGAAATTTCGTTGCGTGATGATGATTTGCTCGCGCTTACAACGACAGATAACGCGGTGGTCGTACTCGTGTCGGATCAGGATGAGAGAAAAGATAGATCGTGTATCTTCGCCGTAGCGCGTAATCGATCGGAGCGTGGCGTGGGCGGGCTGGCGCGGAAGTTGAGGAGCGAAGGCTAAAGTGGGAAAAGCTGAGAGAATGGATGGGTTTTAATATCGCGAGCTTGGCGAAACTAGGAAGTCGTAGTTGGGCGGGAAATCGCAGACTCGCTAAGCCTTACAGATTGTGGGTTCGAGACTCGGCCGAGTAAATCATGGCATCCCATGGCCACCAGTTCGTAGTTTAAGGCATGCTAGGACGCAGCTGCCACGCTACCCTACCGGATCATCCCGAGGGATTAGCGATACTTCAATAAACTCCGCTACCTTCGCCGCCGTCGCCGTCCACCGATCCGCGCTGTGTGTGTCTCGGAGAAACATAGAAGGGGGTAAAGAGTGTATGTACGGTGAAGGTTGAAAGGGACGGGATAAGTAAGAGAAAGAGGAAGAGAAAGAAAGGGGAAGATAATGGGAGGAGGGTCTCTTGTACACCAGAGTCCGCTCGATTAAACGCACCGTATGGCAATAATTCTTCTCTTCGTTCTGTAAGATATTTGTTCCACTACCGATTTAACTGAATCGTGGTCTCTCGCGAAAACGATCGCGTTAGAAATCGCTGCAGCGTGCTCGACGGAACCCGACGAATTCTCAGTGAATTTAGAACCAAACAGTTCTGCGTGAAGAATTCACCGATAGATAAGAAAGTAGGTGCGTCGAAAGAGAGAAATACGAATAGCTGCCGTGTCAAGTAGTGAATGAACCGTGCATTGTGCAAACGAAACTAATATTCCGTGTGACGGGTTTGACAGAAGGGTAAGGGGAGAAGAGCTTTCCGCGTGGGAAAGGTGGTACGGACGACGAATCGTAGCTTGAAATTCTTGAGATCGCTTCAGTCTCCTATGCGATGGATTTATCGCGACTTTTTAGCCGTTTCAATTCAACCGTTTCGAGTCTAAGCGGAGAAAGAATATTCATTCGACGGATGCCCGATTATCTTTGGTCGTTGGGTTTTTCCTTTCCGCTTTCACGGCCTTACTTGCCGTTATACGCGTAGCTTCGTCACAGTTTGTCTCTGTTCCTCGATCCTTTCATCGCTAGACCGTTCGTATTTTAGTAAAGGAATTTCTCTTCCACGTACCTACTGCGGTTGACACAGTCACGCATACAGAGCAGACCCTTTCCCCCTTTTTCACGTTTTCACTTTTTCGCTACTTTCCTTCCTCCCTCTTTCTATCGCGCTTCTCAAAATATCCTTCCTCGTATTCTTTTAAATTTACGCTGTTGGGGGATGAAATTATAGGGCCGCTACCTTCGAAGCTCTGCGAGCTAATATCCTCCATTTACTCATCTCGTAGGATATTTTCTGGTTTTGCCATCGCGCGAAATCTGCATGGATTTACGATGATTGACGGCCCAGCGGCGCGGCGGGGATCAAGTAAAGTAACGTATACCGTGGATTAGTAGGTAAATGTTAAATCCCTAAAGTTTGAGGGATGCACGGAGAAACAAGAAGACGCTCTACCCGCAAACAACGAGTTGTACATATTCGCGGAAACGTGCGACGCGTTGACCGATGCGGGCAAAAACGAATTACCTACCCGTCCGTTATTTCGAGAAAGCAATACCGCGAGGCAGGGAAGAATCTAAAGGTTGGCAAGCTGTCGTGCGAAGTACTATCGATCTGTGTTCCTTCAGCTTGGACACGGTAGTCGCACGCCAACGTACACCCCCCTTTTTAACGAAGCCGAATTAGGTTGCTGGGAATTTGGAAACAGAGAGCAGATACTTGCTCAAAGCCAGGTAGATGTTTGACCTGCAGGCAGGTAGGATCAACAGAGCCCGTAGTTTACATAGGTGTGTAACATTAGCCGACTCTGAGTAAATATGCATGCTTGCAGCACACCTGATTGAGTTACTCTATAGAGTGTAGGTGCTCGCGTGACGTGCACCACGAACGAGACTACTGCCAGTAAAAACGATCGTCCAAGGCCCAAGGGTCTTGCGTTTCATCGCGTTTCGTTGATCCCTCAGCGTTCACATTCGGTCGAATCGAGCTGCGTAGCAATTCTATCTATTGCATCGATACTTGAATGTTCTCGATCTCGCGTGTTATGTAGATGCCTTAAAATTACATGGGACGTAATCTGAATTCGATAAGATACTCTTCCCTCGCTGAGGAATAATAAATGTCCCTCCGAGTCGCGCGACTCAGTGAACTTCTCAGTCGTGTTAGAAATCACACCACGTAGGGGTAAAGAGTACAGTGGTTGGCCACCTGACAGTGATTGGCCACCTGACAGTGATTGGCCCTATTTTGAGAAATAAATGAATATACAGAAATACCAATGTCATGCCTTTTTTTAGTGAACACATTCATATTCCTTGTACTTTCTTGCTTCGGATGTAATCAGTATTTCTTCACTCATTATATACTGTGATTATATATAAAGGCAAATAGGATGACTCGGCTTTGAAGCTTGGAAATTACAGCCATTTAATCAAAAAACCATAAGTAAATGCTGTCGGTGCACAGGTTTGGTCTATTTGTGTCTTTAAAGGCAATATTAAGCAATTTTCTAGAGAATCTATTCTGCAGATTCAACAATTTGCCAGAAGCCGAGACCGAGACAGTGAACATATTAGAACTGTTCCATACATTGTTAGAAATAAATTTTGGGATGACATTATAGGTTCTGCACTTTAATAAAAACAGTTTTCTGTTACTTATCTTAACTAGGTTGAATCTGTTGTTCGAGAGATCCTTGAGATTCTTTAAGGTTTCTTGTCCAAATTGTCTTAATATCGACGTGTAGAAACTTTCCTTTGTTAAATGAGCAGGTGTGAGTGTTCCGCCATCCATTTTAAATAAAATAATTAGAATTTCGACCGTAAAGAACTTTTGAAACTTAAAAGTAAATGCTGTCGGCGCACAGGTTCGGTTTATATGTGCGCCGATAGCATTTACTTTTAAGTTTCAAAAATTCTTTACGGTCGAAATTCTAATTATTTTAGTTAAAAAACCATAAGAGTACAGTTGAAAGTTTGCGAATAGTTTAATGTATTTATGATATGTATATCTCTTATATTCGGTATATATCGATAAATAAAAGTTGAAACTTTATAAAAGAATTATTTTATTAACAACTGTCATATGAATAATGTTGAATGATAGTAATTGGCAGGACAGCCAGTGACTGTTTTTTAATCATGTTAATGGTGAAACAGTAATTAGTTCCCTGTTCAAAACAGAAACAAACACGACAAATACATTCTAAATTAAAAAAAAACATTTTTATTGAATAATTTTAATCTTATTTCTATCGCCAAATCAGGTAACATTTTCTTTCAGGTTATATTATGTATCAAATAGCGGCCAATCACTGTCGAACCGATTGGACAATTACTGTCTTGACCATGCCAACAACTATATTCCTTCGTAGAAAACATATCTTTTGTATATTTTTATACATTCTTGATTTTTTTTATAAACTATTTATTTTTAGATTATTAGGGGTTTTTCGTACTTATTTATATTGATTTCCATTTCAAATTGACCAAATTCACATTTATAATTCATTATTTATGTGACACTCTTACTTAAGTGGCCAACCATTGTACTCTTTACCCTACGCTTTCTTACTATATTTCAATCTTTATTCTTTCACGATACATAGGTACTTGTCGATGTATCTGCGAGCAAGTTCGGCAGGTGAAAATGGATTTTCTTCGATAATCAACCTCGTAAAAGCAAAGGAAAGCAGGCGATCGACGCGACGGTCTGGTTATTGCGTAGCTGATGATACGAGTACCTGGCGATGCAATTCGCAAGAGTACAATGTACTCTTAGGGTGCGGGTGTGAGCGCGAATGTCGGGTCGCAACCGTATAAGCCGGGGTAGTTTATTAGATGCCCCGCTGCGACCTTTATTAGTCTTCTGTATTTCCTTCATAAAGGGATTTACGTCGATATATTGCGCTGATATATAAATTTGCGTGGCGACTTAGGCGTACAGTCCAACAAGCTGCGAAGCATCGCTGCGTGTATAAAACCTGAAAACATCAACTGCGAGGAGACTGGTCACGTACCGATTCGTTATTAAATCTCACAGAGGACCAAGAATTCTTCTAGCTCTGGCGATGGAGTTGGAAGGGCTGCGAAGATTCGATCGACATGGAAAGAGTTATGCTTACAACCTCTCCTTAATGATTCGAGTTTGATTTAACGCGGCGTAAATCGGCTATGAGAATCGGGCATACAAGTTTCGTCTCCTAGTAGGTTATATGCGCTCGGGGAATCGATTCGCACGGGGAAGGCAAGTTCATCACTAAGTCATGAAGCTTTTATCCGACATCCTCGTCACCTCTCTGCTTCGCACGTATTCTCCTGCTCTGTATTTTGTTCGCCCGTTCCGAGAGCCCGCCCCCGTTGTCTGTTAAAAGGAGCGTAGCAGTAAAGAAGTAAAGGATATAGAAGAGGAAAACGTCTTTGGCGTAGTCGCGTCCCAAGTCCTTCGAAGCAGCTTCTTCTTTAGCAGTCCGTTTTCTTCTTCTCGTTCTCTGTGCGCCGAGTTGATACGTGCCAGGTCGAAGACACATTTACTTACGTTCGATGTATTTTATATCCGTTGCTCGCGGGATAAAGCGAGAACGGAGCAGAAGACGGAAACTGCCCCCATTTTTGGAATCAGGTCACCGCGAGTCGCGAGATATCGAATTGTCCTGCGCCTGTTTACTGGGCGTTAGTTCTTTCTGAACCCGAACGCATCGGTACGTTAGAATAGATCCCTCGTCTCGGACGTCAATCTTGACTTGGCCTGCTTCTTCTTATAGAGTTTCCCATTAATAAGTGGTCCAGTTTCTACGGTCCGAGGCATCGAGTTTCTCGAGAGTAAAGATTCATTACGAGATCTGCAGAGGGCTAAAGCCTTCTGCTTTGCCGACAGCCAAATTGCTCGATTATTTATTTACGTCGGTCTAGCCAGTGCAACGATAAAGTTTTTACGCGCGAAATATCTTGGAAAAATCACTCTTGGGAATAGTTGGGAGCAGAAAATCGGAGCAACGAGGCGGCAAGGTGTAGTTAAAAAATTTAAGCGGTCTATGTAACGCTTCGGACGTAGGTACCTACTTTGTGTTGTCGAGGTGGGAGCTACACGCCGTCGCGCCCGTCCAGTAATTTCGCTGGGAAATCTCCGCCAAGGATGCTACCTTGGTTCCTCGAAGCGGCCAGAAAAAGCCAGAAGGCTCCAGTGTCGCTTAGCCGGCGAAGAATTGTTTATCGGTGAATGGGAACAGTATTTTCCAAGAGTGTGCCTCGAGATGGAACGAATCGATGGTACGGTAAGATTATTCGTTTAGAAGCGAGGAGCCAAGCTAGTCGCGGCCTGGACGAAATCCCGAGGGAGCGCAGCCCGGATAATGGGACCGTGGCACACTGGTTCGAGTATACTACATGCTAGCTGGTCAAAATTATTTTTTTCGCGGGTTTGGGTTTATATGGGGTTCAAATTGTTAGAAACAAACCTGATTCGTATTATAGTTTATTACTTCACTAAAAATATCAATAAAATAAAAATTTGACTAATTCAATAAAGGAAAAAGAACAAAACAGTATTGTACTTTAATTATAATTATCAGTTATAACATTATGTCTATTCCTGTAATTTCTGAGTTTTGTAGTTTAAAACCTGGTTTTTGAAGTCAGTTTCCTCTCCATCGCTATTAAAATAGTGTTTTAGTATATGTTCCACGTCGTTCCACGCGACAAGGGTTGAATGTACGGAAAGTAGGGACTTTCTGGTTTTTTTTTAATCAAATGATCGATTTGTAAAAATTTTCAAAACTATGTTTTGTGAATTGTTTTCGAGTGCGACGCTCGGCAGGAGAGATTTTTAGTGACATAATTAATTGTGATATGAATCAGGTTTGTTTTCTAACAATTTGAACCCCATATAAACCCAATACCACGAAAAAATTTAAAAAATTTTAAAAATTTAAAATATCCGACTGCTTAAAAAGCGAACTAAAATGACAAAAATAATAATAAGATGACACTTTAAATTAATTCAATTGCCTGCAGTCGGAGGCCTTAAATCTTTTGACGCTCTACTACCCCAAGCTGGTAACAAAAAGAGGTGGACCACATCGATGCAAATTCAAGCTTATATAGTGACATTTCAACTTCGGCGTATTTTGTAACTTATATGTTTCTCTCCTTATCCGTGTGGGAAATACTGTTAGTGTTGTTAATAGCCCATCAAATCTAATTAGGGCGAACAGTGATACACAATATTTATTAAAACAATATGTAATTTTCTATTTCGAAATAAATGTTCGAATGTAATTACATCGAATCATTTGCATCAAAAGATTTAAGGCCTCCGACTGCAGGCAATTGAGTTAATTTAAATTGTCATCTTATTATTATTTTTGTCATTTTAGTTCCCCTTTTAAGCAGTCGGGTTTTTTAAATTTTTCTAATTTTTTATTTTTTACTTTTTTGAAAATTATATATCCTATAACATTGGGAATGCCAAGACAATTCGAAAGACACCTCATTTGTCCAAATCGGTGTATCGGGGTAAAAAATACGTTTATCCAGCTAACATGTAGTATACTCGAACCACTGTGCGTGGGTAGTTTGGAGGAAAGCGTTGAAACCTGCAGATGAATGTTTCTCTTTTCTCTTTTATTTCCGTTACGACGCGTCGCGACACGACACAGCGACAGTGCACCGCCAAAATAGCCACCTCCGGCAATCGTACGATAAACACTACTTAGTCCATTCTCTCTTCCCTTCTCTTTCCTTATCAGTCCTCCTTTCTACCCGCTTCGCGGCAGAAGAGAAAATCGACGAAAGCTGCATCTTCCTTACTGGATACGCACAAGGAAGATGGATTAAACGTGCGCGAGTTATTCTCAATTAGACCTAGGTATTTATACTCGCATAAGTAGATACACCGACGCATGTCAATCACGCTCTGTCAATCCTAGGCCTCCGTGCTGTAGAGTTTTGAAAGATAAGGGGGTAACGATCGCCGACCTGTAATGAACTGTAATCAACCGCAATCAACCGCTTTCGTTTTGCCAGCTATGGATTTAGCGGCGATATTATCGAGCGACCCAAGCTCGTCAGTCCGGCGAGTTTTCAATGGAATTAAGTCGGATTGCCGGTTCGCTAGAAATATGGAAAGGATCCCTGTTCGCATGCCGCGGCGCGCTATCCTTCAGATTGATTTAATTTAATGTTTTATTGGAAAATGAAGTACCTATTGGCTCGACACTGCAGCTGCTCCGGACTCGATAGATAAACGATTCTTTGGCGAGTCTTGTCCGTCAGCGAGCGCTTCTAATTACGATGAAGGACTCGGGGGAAAAAAAGCGGAATCTCTGTCGAGATGCTGGAGCGAAGGAGTTATTGTTTAATTTCAGCCGAGGAAAATGTCGACGGACTTTGCCATCGAGAAGAAGACTCGAGTGGCTTTGGCACACTGAAATCTTCTAGGTGGTAAGACTTTATGGCAACAGGCATCGTAAAATGGATACAAAGAGGCTATATTGCCTCGTGTATGAGGGCGTGGAAGCCAGGGCGGAGACGTGAATCTGCATATGGAACGCGCATTAAGTAGTTTCTTCGGCGTTTAATTTAATACCGCGGCCACAATGGGCCAGACTGCGAGACGACGAAACGCTTAACGCTTAACGCCCGACGCTCAACGCCTCCCTTGTATGAACGGAGCTTTACACGTCCCGCAGTTTCAGCGTCTATTCGCGCTCGCCTCGACGATCCCTGACGCTATGAACCGGCACGACGCACGATACTCCGACATCGCCTGAGATTCTGATTATTCCGAAACGACGTTGATTTCCACGTTAATACGTTGCGACGCTGCGACGCCGAACGCGGCCGTATCTGGAGTCTATTTATCGTCGGACGAGGGAACACGGGGTCGCTTACTTCGCCGCCTGTACGCAAGCACGCGGTGGTGTAGGTACACACGGAGCGTACACTGCCGATTCGACAGCGAGCCACTTGAGTTGGAAATTTCCTGGCGGAGGCAATAGAAGACACGCGAATGTGTAAAACGAGCGGAGATGGAAAGGAGCGGCGCGGCCGAGCGAGTCTCTTCTCGTTATTCCTCCAGCTCGATTCCTTCTTATCGCACGGTCTCCGGCGTTCCCCTTGATCGAAAGAGCACCATTATTTTTATCTACCTTTCATTTAAGTACCTCCTTCTGTACGTGTAATCGTTACATTCGTCTGCTCCTCGTACGTTTCCGACGTATCTCAGGCAGCCGCCCTTCTCTCTCTCTGTCTCTCTCTCTCTCTTCCGGTTCCGCTTGTTTCTCGTATCGGCCAAGGGAGGGTAAGTTGCTCCCGTGCTCGTGTAGCTCCGCGAGAAACCGACAAACCGAGAATCCTGGAATCCTAGAATCGATAGAACCTTGAACCTACGACTCACCGTCCGGATACACTCGCATCGCCTTCGCTGCGAACATTATTCGATGGCAGAGGCGTTAGCTTCGCGATTTTCTCGAGAGTTCTCTTGACGCGCCAAAGGGTCTGGCGGAGCGTCGGGGGTCGCGAAACGGCGCTGCTCTGTACCGTACGAAGAGAAACAAAAGCGGAAGAGACACCCGTAACGGGGACGATGGGGGTTAGTCGGCCGTCGACACGAGGGGCCGTCCTTGCGCGAACGATTGCGACGGCAGAGGAAAACCGTCGACGCGACGTATCCAAGGTGCCACCTTGACTCGAAGACAGCTCCGAGGGAAGAGAGGCAAGTTCTCCAGTTGGCGAAGCGGCGAAAGGGCGGGAGGGGCGAGGTGGAACAGGAGGAAAAAGGAAGGCAAGGATAGAGGAGAAAAAGAAGACGCAGCTGGCAGACAGGGGTAGCAGAGAGCAGGCTAGCTTCATTTCTTCGTAACTCGGCGCGACAGTCGAGAGAAAAATTGGTTCTACCCTCGGTTGGGTAACGGGAAGGTGCGAAGGATTCGTGCGAGGGGCCGCTGTCTGGTATACGAGGGTTGGCTACACCCTCTAATATCTTATGATTTAGTGCTGGATGCAACGACGCAGTTTAAACGCCAGCGTTATAAGACCTTACGAACCGATACTCTTACGAAATTAAACTTCTCGCTTGGCTCCTCCACTCCGTTCTCCTCGTATTTTTTCTGCTTGTCGCGTACGGATTTCTTCGCCTTCGTCTCGGCTCTTTCGACGGAACAAAGCCGCTCGTTATTCGTCGGCGGCGCGTCGAAGTCGGTGTTAGAGTGCAGGAGCCGTGTGTTTCGTTGAAAATTCGTTAGTCGTCCGACATTAACTAAGCGGGTTGAACAAGCCAGCGGGCGTTGGCTCCCTTAGTCAGAAGTGGAGGACGGATTGTCTTAAAAAAAAAAAAAAATAAATAAAAAAGGGGGAGAGCGGACGAGTTGAGCCGTTTGTCAGTTGGCGCGCGTCCATTAGGGGTGAAAAATCGAGCAGCAGCTCGGCCATAAACAAACAAAATTATACTAGCCGACAGTGCCACCCCTCGACCCTTCCAGAGTCCATACGTGTCGCGTCTACATCGTAACAAGTACCTACTTTCACTTGAGTCAAACGCCTCGCTCATCGTTTTCTAACTTTGGTCAAACGAGCCTGAGATTTTGTGTTAGATATTTCTGTGCAAAAGCAAGCACCTAAGAGCGATTCGGCGCGTTTGAAAATACCGCTCCGTTGCCCTTTAATAGCGTAGCAAAAGTACATTAATACAAAGTCGACTACGGTCTATCGTCGCGCCCTCTTACAAAAACGTTTCTGCGATAGAGTAGTCAGGCAGCGTTTCGCCGTGCAAATGAAATGCGTGCCACGACTCTAAACGATTTGATCTCTACCGGCAGGCGCTCTAATTGATATACGACTCCGGTACTAATTATCTTCATATACCTCGCGACCGTGGTCCGCTATTATACGAGCAGAAAACCCGCAACCACTTCATTACTCGATTTGCGGAGTTCCACTCCAGTTATTCCGAGGCCGAGTCGAAAAAATGAAATTTCGCAGTGATTCGATCGAAAGTACGCGGCGCCAGC
Source organism: Andrena hattorfiana (assembly GCA_944738655.2). Lineage (NCBI taxonomy): Eukaryota > Metazoa > Arthropoda > Insecta > Hymenoptera > Andrenidae > Andrena > Andrena hattorfiana. The sequence continues at coordinate 40,771,642 of OX122894.2, read as the reverse complement.
AAACTCCACTTGCGCGAAATCTGCGCGGCCACCCTCGCCTGTGTCGTTAAAAATTCACCTTCCTGTTTGTTGTTCGTCTCGGCACTAGCGGCGGAACGCGAACAGAGTGGATTGAATTAAAATACGGTCGTTGTCGTGTCGTTTTTAATGGTATTAGCGAGCTGCTCGAAGGCAATGTTTTCGTACGAATACCTACGATACAATTCTCGACGGACTCTCGAGATAATTCTCCAGATTTTCCAGATTTTTAAGCGCGCAAGAAGTTCGCTTCGGAAGGACTTCCACCGCGGCGCCGGTACTCGATGGTCCGATCCCAAGGCGTCCATTTATACGCGCCCCGGGGGAAGTTTCTTCCGTGACGGATTTCGCGGTTGCAGAAAGGGACGGCAGGATTGGAGGATGCTGAACCGGGATGGACGCTCCTAGAGATTAGCATGTTTAGACACCACTCACGGCTGATACCTCGTGCAGCGGAATTAATGCCAGTACCTCGATCCATTTCGATATCCATATATGTATGTATCGAGAACGGAGAATACGGTCGGGCGACGATTCTACAAGAACTGCCAGTGGGACTTTATGGAAATCACGTTGGTCGCCCTTGGCGCGTGCCGATGAATTTTCTTATTCCACGTTTCAGCCTCCAGGTTGCGCGATATGTGGGTGTGTTAGATATCCTTTCTGTTGGTTGTTGGGTAGGCGATTTTAATAAAGCTAATACTTTTATAAGTACTATTAAAAACTTTTATTAAGGGAGGTGTTGGAATATGTCTTTTACACTCGAGTTGCAAAGAGCGAATAACTCCAACGAGAGCCAAGAGAAAGAATATCGGTGCCCACTCGGCCTAACGAGCGAAAGGAACTTCTTAAGTTTAATAAACAATAAACCGCAACGCAGTATCTGCTGTTAGAGTGTTGATTCAATTTTCACCTTCGCGCACTCATGGCAGACGCGAAATGTCCAACAATTTCTTTGCACAGAACGACGCAACGGTTTCGCGAGAATATGGTAGACGGAAAGCGGGAGGAAGTTGATCGACAAGTACTGGCAAGATAATCCTACCAGAGGATGGAAATTTCGAAGGCAGAAACTCTGATTCGTCTAATATAAGCGACGGGTCTACCGTAGGCAATCAAAAAAGGATCGTATAACCTTCGACGATGGAGATTCTGGAGATGCTGGAGATTCTGGGGAATCATGTTCCCCCTTCCAGACTTTAAGTTACAGCTTAGATACGAAAGACGGTCCGTGTTAGACGCTGGGATTGATCGTAGCTATGAGCGTGTGATTTATCTTTCGCCCTCTCTCTCTCTCTCTCTCTCTCTCTCTCTCTCTCTCTCTCTCTCTCTCTCTCTCCTGCGTTTCATTTTTTTTTCATCCATTTTCCATTGTGGGAAGTGGTGAAAATTCGTTGGTGGCGACGCGTGCGTTTTCATCGATGGAAGGTAGGTTGAATCTCGCAAGCGGCACTAAAAACGAACGTTTCGTTAAGAAAGTTATAAAATTAAAGTTACCGTTCCGCGAACGGCTTTCCTCCCTTTATACAGACACTTGGCTTCCATTTAATTAACCGCGGGTCTTAAATCACGTTTGGATATTAAAAACTTTGCACCCTCGACGTTCGAAGACCAAAGTAATTTTCCTCGTTTCTTCCCACCGGCTTCCCATTTTCGTAGAGCGAAGTAACGTTTCCGAAGAAGTCGGAAACGGGTTGTTGCCGTCGCGTCGCAGCGAAAGTATCCGGCGTAAGTCCCGCCGGACTGATGGATTTCAGTGGAATAGGACGTTACCGGTCGGCCAGAGTCAGCGTCTCGAATCCTGACGCGGTTTGAAAAGCAACGTTTTCGCGTTGGTTTTCGCCGCGCCGAGGCTTACGCGTGCAAGTTGACTAACCGAGCAACAGGCAGTCGTGACACACATAAATCCCAACTAGGTGGCGGCGAGTGGGGCCGCGGCCTGGCCGTCCCGCCGTGTCAGCTTTTTAGAAGAGACTAAAAGGATAGAATGTAAGTAAGAAGAGGTTTTCCGAGCTGCGGACGGCGTTACTTGAACGAAGCTGAGCAGCGAGCGGCGACTACAGCGAAGAAAACTACACTCTCGGGCAGTTTTTCGCCAGTTGAATACAGTTGATGACGATTAGTTTGCTAGTGCACTGGTAAAATATCGCCTCGCCTTGCCTAAAGTTGCGATGCAGCAATCAAGAGAGAACTGGGTGGGTGCGAGCTCCGGCGTGGCCGTCGGCGGAGGAGCAACAAGGTTGGAGAAAATTTTTCCAGCTCACTCGTGCCCCGAAAGTATTGGCCGACGATGACGGCGCGTCTCGTTCGCGAAGCCGTCAAAACTTTCCACTTTCGAGCTCGGCAAAGTGTCGACCGAGCCGCGCTCGTTCTTTCAACGACCGCTTTGCTCGCCCGCGGACTATACTTTACCATGCAGCCTCTGTCTCGATGTAACTTATATTTAATTACTGTCGGTAATATATTAGATTTAAAGAGTTTTCACGTAAAATATCGCAACATTAAGAAAACCTCGGCGCCTTCACCGCGACCAGGCGACCGATGAAAATGATTTAGCTTTCATGAATTCTTTAAGGCCACTGGTCTTACGGGACGACTAGAAAGTCTCCAAGTTACAGTCGCCGGCGCCACCGCTTGTACTCCGGCTCATTCTCTCGCTCTTCCCTTTCTTCTCCATTCCCCTTCTCTCTTTTACCCATCTTTATCATACCGCGACAGAGGCTTAGAGCCGACGGTCTCTTAAATTCACGCGATCGTTCCCACCCTCGGCCAGTAGTGCTTCTTTTTTTCTCCCCCCACCCATTTCATCGAACAGTTAATAAAGCTTTTGAAATTTATCGCAATTTTTTTCCGCGCTTCGTTTTGTAATCTGTTTGCCTTTCATAACTCGTCGAGTGGCCCCGTGATTCTTGGTCTCCTGGCGGTTCGCTCGCCTCGTCGACCTATTCGTTTGCAACGAGCTTCAGGATTCCGAGCGACCTCGTAAAATTCAATCGTCGCGAAAACTTTTGAAACGAACGGTTCTGCCGCGATGCAAAAGCTCGAGACATTACCATTCTTCTTGTACGCATAAATTGCTTTTTAATACGTATCTCTCGTCGTATCGGCTTAAGTGGATCCTCTCTGCAAGTTCACCCGGAATGAAAGAGGAAACTAGAAAGGAAGCGTAATCTTTTCCGATTTACGTTTCGCAACAAGATTTCTCGTGCTTCCGGAGGAGAACGTATCGCGAGTCGTAAACTCGCGCCGTTTCTTCGATAAACTCGCCCTCAATGGGATTCGGTTTCGCACGGCTCGTCCCCTACTTCCCAACTTCCTCATTTTCCTTTTCAGTTTGTCGCAGGAAAAAAACTGCTCCCAGCGAGTTGGGCAGATGTACGAGAGCACGAACGATTTTCTTTCGATCGCTGATTGTTTCTTCCTCGCGCCTGTAGCTGGCGGATTCGTGCAGTTGATTGAAATGGAGTCAACAGCCGGAGTAATCTGCTCATCCGCTTCGTTTTCGTGTTCGCGTTCGCGCGCCTGTGTTGGTGGCCGGAAAAGATTTCTGGGCCAGTAGTTGGAGCTTTTCACCGTGGGCTCAATAGCCGAATGTGCTTGTCGTCGCAACGTGAGCATCAACGAGCCCCTGAATACGAGAGGGATGAAAGCATTTAGAAACGTTGCGTCTTCATTAAACGAGAGGTTAATATCTGTTGTGCGAATTGAGTCCACGCGGTTCTTGTACGCTTACCATTCGCGCGTTATTCGTCGGAATCAGTTTCCCCACTCACTGTTAATTCGCTCTTCGTGGGAAACGTCGGGCGTGTAATCAACGCGATAGGAGGGTACAAATAGAATGGTGAAAGACGATGAAACAGCCCCTACGGCTTATATATTGCCCCCTCGATCCACACGAAGCGACACTTAAATGTCGAATCAGCGACCGTGTGGCTTGAGCGAGACCACATCTGTCATTGTAGAAATCTTAACAAATGTCTGCGTACACTGATTCTTGTCACAATTCGTCCGACAATTGCTGCCCGTCGTTCTGGTTGCAAATCCGTCAGGAAGAAGCGGTAGTTTTTAAACGTGAGTTACATTCCCACCCTTTCTACCATTCTTGTATACATTCAGTGATTCAGTGGATTCAGCGATTCGCTCATTCAGTGCGAAACAGTACTGGCGAGGTTAGCAGGAAATAAAAGAGCACAATTACTAGTCGACCAGCAGACTTTGACGAAGAAGAGTCTTGCAGTTATAATACACTGTTACCGATAGCGATATGTACCTACTTTCCTCGAGCGTGTTTCGTTGCCTGTGCAAGAATTTAATTGCGAAGGTTTTTCGTCGTTGTTACTCGCTAGAGCAGCTTAACGACGACGCGGATGCCGCATAATGGGGTCCCCCCGTTATTCTATCGTGCGGTAGCAAAGTTGCTCCGCTTTACGTCGCGCATTATGCTGCTACTTTCGTTTTTGCGTTCGACATTGTTTCGCGTTGAGAGAGAAAAAAAAAGGAACTCGGAGTGCTCCGTCCCAGTAGTCAGACACAGGTGCCTTTCGCCCACCTTCTTTCCAATGAATATTTCTAGCCCGGAGCAGGCTCAAAGATGAATCTGATCGAATTGTTTTTTCGTCGGTGTCTGGCGGATTTCGTCGAGGACAGTTCCAGAGTAATCCAAATGGCCAGTGTCCGATGAAAAATGCAGAATTGGCGTGGGATATCGTTCGATGGAACAATTCCATTAGAGTTTTCGCCTGGGAGCGGCTGACAAGGGATACGGGTCGGAATGGAGGTGGAGCGGGATAAATAAAACGAGAAAGGAAGAGTAGAGGAGAGTGGCAGAGGGGTCGCGGGCAGGGGATGCGGATAGGAGCGTTTTTGGAAAATAGTTTGAAAAGCCCTGGTGGCCGGTTGAATGTTATATACTGACATCTCGTACGGCTGCGATGGGACTTGACTTCTATCCGAAACTTCACGCTCATCCTCCCTAGTTGCCTTCTGCTTGCCACTCGACGTTCACTCGGACAAATTGTCCGCGGGGTTTTTCCCCCGCGTGTACGGCTTCCAAGCAACGTACATACGTAGCCGCGTACCTACACATGTACAACTCAACTCCGTCTCGTCTGGGCCGTGGACGGATGTTGCGTCGATTAAGACGCAACAGCGAAAGTAGGTAGAACGTGAAAAAGTAGCCTGCGCCTCTCCGCGGGAGTGCCTTTACCGGCGCCGGTGTCCAGCAGATGGAACCGTTCACGAATGAAATTCTAATTAGTGGCTTTTCTTGCGACCGCTGGGCACGAAGCAGGCGTAACGAGGCGTGTCGCGGAATAAAAGTCCCGCTGGCTTTTTTTCGCGCTGGGGGGGAATGGACTAGCTTTAACCGATAAAATTTGCGCTGTCGCTAAGCTTAGCGTACCCCGGCGATGTTGCGCTGCGATGTTATAATGGGTTAATGACCGCTCGGTGCGTGGAGGTGTGCGCCAGCTCCAGCACCGCACGCTTATTGTTTATGCTATGAATAGTTTAATCCGTATCGTTGTCCGTTGCTGCCTGGCAGCTATCTTTCGGCGAAACGCGCCCAAACGAGGATGCACGGTATTTGGGGAGCTGTGAAAGCGTACCTATAATGCATACGATGCGTTCGTGGCAAGTATCAAGAGAAAATAAGGGAGGCTACACTATTCGAATAAGCAAATATTGTAAACTGCAGGACGTAGAAGTAAATCGGCTTGATTCCGGCGAAACGGGGCACGCGTTGCTGCACTGTGGTTTGGCAAAGAGGCGGTTATTGATCTTGCGGGATGTGCAAAAACTGTACAGCAGCGAAATTCATAAATAAAGCGGCATAAAAGCACAAACTTGGACAGAAGCTTTTTTTTTTACTCTAAAACAGCTAAATGGAAACGGACGAAAAAAAATATCTTTCGAAAAATTTCTGCGAGGGAGATGGAAGGTTTCGTTTGTAAATACGACCGAGCATTGGCGTATCATATTTTTTCGTTCGATATCAGAGGATTTTTGGCGCGTTTATTCCTTGCGCGAGAAGTAGCCCTGGTACTTTGTTTATAGCGACGGTTGTTTAAACAGCGATTGCTTTTTGCAAGAGGTTAGGGCCGTTATGTTGGCACTTGTGCAGAGAACGAACCGGCATTATTAAACTAGTTATGTAAATATGTATGCGTCAACGTAATATATACACGGTAAAACGGATAAGCATTGCTTCGCTTCCAGTTTCTCTGATATGTACTTAAGGGGAGGTTCTGGTCTAAATGTCGATTTTTTTTTTATTTCATTTTTCGAATGTTCAACCTTTTAGGAAAACGTGTTTAAAAGGATTTGTTGAAGTTCGTAAAATTCCCGAAGTTATAGGCATTTGAGTAGCGGCAAATGCATGGGCAACAACCGGTCACTCGGCGCTCACGTGAAACTTTAAACGCGTTTTTCTCGAAACAGTGTTCTCAAAACGGTGGGACCTGTATCTTCAAAAGTTATTATCCGATTCGACTGAAACTTTTTTTATTTTGAAGAATATACTTCTGGCTAGGGGGGGGGGGGACTAAAAAAATACAAAAAGTTGAAAATTTATAATTTTCAAAGGCGATGAAAGGACGAAAAATACAGGGAAGTGATTTCAAACTGGAAGAGTCGTTATTTTCTAAAAAAAATATCATTTTTGTAATTTTTAGCCCCCCCCCCTAGCCAAAAGAATAATCTTCAAAATAAAAAAGGTTTCAGTCGAATCGGATAATAACTTTTGGAGATACAGGTCCCACCGATTTGGATCAATTTTTTGACGCCTTGACTTTAACGACTCCCCAGGGCTGTCTGCAATGATTAATTATAAAACAAAAAATATATTTCTATAACTTAAGACATCCTTAATACAATGCAAAAAGTCCCATTAAATTATATATAGTAGTTTTCCTTTAATTAATTCCTAAATATCACCTATTTTTTTGGGCTCTAGACCAGAACCTCCCCTTAAGTAGTTCGAAAGATTTTCGTGATAAGATCTGCGTGATCGTGGATGGCCGATCGTCGATTTTTCTCCATTTCTTCGCCTTTCTCCTCGACTCTCATCGTCGGGTTTTCGTCGAGTCTTCAACTTTCTCGGCTCGGTTCAGACAGGTAGAAGGATAGCTGCGAGGAGAATCGGATCCAGATGCCGCGCCGACGTTCTCCGAGGTGATTCGAAGGGAAATATCGAGGTTATCGCCCGAGAAGGAGCTGGGAGAAAGGAAGAAAGCACGGCGAGCCAGCATGCGTCGAAACGACGAGACGCGACGCAACGAGAGAGCGTTCGTCGAGTGTCGCCTCGCGACTCGTACCAGGCGTTGTTGTCTGCATTTTCGAGGCTCTAACGGTGGATACGAGAGGCCTTCAAAAACTTTTAATTAATACAGATGACGAGTACACAAAGCCTGGACCGAGCAAAGAATTTCGGGACAAAGGAAAGAGAAGAGTATTGTTGTCGGGTCTTGTTACGAGTGACACGTTGAGACGAGAGAACTAGATGGCGACGAGGCGAGGAGAGGGGCGCGAGAAAAGGGGGGCAGATGAAAGGAGAAAGGGGAGCAGAGATAAAAAGGCGTAAGTAGAAAGAAAACGAGGAGTAACGCGTGGAAAGAGGGAAAGGGGGCGAGCCTCCACTTCCGTATCATCCACTTCCCTTTACTACCACTTGTGCGTTTCGTCCTTTCACGCGACAAGGAAACTCGTAAACAAGAGAAGTCTTGCTGCGTTCCGACCGACACGCACCCGTTCTCGTTGCTTCGACATTCCTGTCCACCGATTCGCAGCGGTAGCTGCATCGGCGTTACGGAATATTAAACATCGCTTCGGCCCTTGCGCCGCTTTTGTTCGGGCTCGTGCCAAAAGCAGCAAACTTTTAAACGGCCGCGGCCGATCTGCGAGACTGACGCCCGGATTTTAATTAGTCTTTTCGACGGTCACGAGAAACCGTCGGAGTGCAGTGAAATTTTCATTCCTCTGCTCAACTTGCCTCGATCCTCGAAACTCTAATAACCACGTAATTATACTACCACTTAATTGCTTAGCGGGGAGAGATTCAATGAAACGACACTATCACCCCTCGCCTTCGCCTCGGTCCCTCCAACGCAGCTACCAACGATCCTAGCGTTAAAACTGTCCTTGCTGTTGTTTCATCATAGATTCTGTTCTCGAAGAGGCCACGCAGTGGCAGGATAAACAGTGGAAGAGGGTAGTTATATCGATCTCTGGTTGCTGATAAACGGAAAGCCAGAAGCGCGAGGAAGGGAGCGACGAAAGGGTAGAGCCTAGAGATCCGTGTCAGATTGTTTGTTGGCGAAACCGTTGGCACGTGTACGGTTGTGCATCCGACGTAGCATGTTGCAATCGGCTGATTGGAAATGCGCGTAGATTCACGTAGAAGCGCAGTTGCAGGATCGCGGAGATACCCACTTCGAACTGGGTTAAAAGCATCCGCTTACGCGTTACGCTGCTTTCTATTCGATCCTCGGGTTTCGTTTCACCGAACCATCTGCTTGTTTCCAAGCTTTATTCGAATGGAAATATCACGCGTGCAAGAAGACTACTTGGCTATCTACCATAGAGCGCGAAATGAACGTTGGAACTGGCGATCGATTACCGTCAACCACCTCGTCACCTCGCTCTGCGTCGGATCTTTGATCGAGCCACAGTGTATAATACAAACGCGAAGGGAACCCATCGCTTCATCGTTTCGACGCACGCGAGGAGGCGGTGAATGGCATGGACGTGGACTTTGAACTTGCAGTCAGCGGCGCAGTGTTACTACTACTCTCTTTGATCGGTGATTTACCATCTACCGTAGCTCACGTGTCAGAAATCATTAAGATGTCGCTTTAATCTGTTTTTCGAGCCCATCTTCGGACTCTCTTTTGTTCGTGCGGGCAGCATGAACACTTGGGACTGCGTCGCGTCGGTCCGCCTCGGTCCGTCTAGGTCTGTCCTGCAACGATGGTACGGCGCGGAGAGCGGCGCGTTTCCTTTGCCACTGACAATTGGATTCCCCGCGCTACTCCCGTCGAGTTACAGATTTTTCCTTTCCGCGAAAATTTCCTTACCGTTGCCTTTGACAGGAGATACTCGTCCCGTGCCCTTCAGCCCGATCCTTCTACATCTTTGGTCTCTTTCGTTCGTTTTCTCATCCTCCGTTTGGGTCTCGAGACGCGACGTTTCTAAGTACCAACCGTGGAGGAAGGTTCGTTACCGGCTATCCCCGTCTCTTTGCTCTCTCTCTCTCTCTCCCTTTCTGCCTCCCGAGCATCCCGCGAAATCAGCTTTTCTTTGAATCACCGTCGAAGGAAGAGAACACCACGCGCCGGAGTAGATTTCTCGATCGGAGTTGGCGAAAGCCGGCGGATACGCGAATTATTTACGGGCCAGTGTCGCGACATTTCTCCCTTCTTACCTTCTGCCCTGTCTCGCTCTTTTATCGCCGAATCGCAATCGATTTGCGCGCGGAGCTCGCGAGCGATTCGGGTACATCGTGTGACACGATTAACCACGATCACCGCGGTACCCGACTGTGGCCGAGGATGAGTAGCAATTATCATTTCGAACGTAATAGGTGTCGGTCGGTCGGGAAGACGATACGGCTCTCCGGTTACTAGTTGCCGATGCAATTACGGAGCATTCGGCCAATTAAATCGACCCGCTCGGGTATAACGAAACTGTGACTTCTAAGCTCCTTTCGTTCTCGCAGCGTTCTACGAGTTTCGTGCGCGAGCGCGTCTGGATTTTTACCTCGTTTCGTGATCGAGGCTATTAAAGGCGAAATGGTGGGACTGAAATCTTTGCCGCTTTCCTACTCGTTTCTCGCGTCCACGCGCATGATTACCGTAAATTTACTGCGTAGTAAAACGCGATCGCTCGAAACGTTATCCGAAGGCGTTACGTTCCCAGCGTAGAAATAAATTCTGTTTAATCGTTGTCAGGTGGAAAGCGTCACGGTACTCGGTGAGTCGAGTCGATCAGCTTGACGAGTTCCCTTCCCTCGAAACCCTACCCGAAATCGCATCTTTTTTTTTAGCAGGTATTCTCGTCGACTTCGCTGCGATTAATGCGCATTCGATGGGAGAGCCGGTTGTTGCGAACGAAACCCCTCGTTACATCGACAAACGAGCCGTACAGGGAATAAATTATCCTCGCGCTAAATCGAACTGAGAAGGTTAACGAATTATTCGACGGTAAATTATATTTAAACCAGTGGAGAAACGGTCAATTGAAACGCGCGTAATTTACTTTCAAAGATTGACGCATACCGCGACGAGATCTCATTCCGCGCGACCCGGCGCGACGCGACGGCTTTGGTTTTTCATACATTTAAATGCCAGGGAGTTTCAGCGAACGGTGGGTTGTTGTTGTTATTATTCTATCGGATCCAGTCCGTATTGACCAGGCAGTTCTATGGAGCGAATAAACACCAAAGTGCATCGACAACGACCGAGACAAATTCACTTTTACCACACGGTCACAGGTCGCGCAGCGTTGCCGTATCCGGTATCGTATCTACTTATCACGGGCGTATATCAACGCGACGGGACGATCAACTAATTAACAAACCGGGCCAAACTGGTGTCAACATTAATCGCGGGAACGGTCCCCGGATGTTCTACTAAATAGTCGGCGTAAAACGACCTCGATTTATAATTTATAAGCACAAGCTGTAGCATTGAACGCGCCAAGTGGATTCCATCGGTTTTACAGTCTGCGTAGGCGAAAGCTGGTCGACGGGAAGGTTTCTCCATGAGAAAATTTAAATTTTCCCAGCAACGGTGGCGGGCTGAAGTACTCGGAAGCGAACGATGGGAAGGCGAGGAGGAAACCAGAGCGACGCGATGGGAGGAACACGAGGGGGGGAAGGAGAGAAAAGAAACGGAGGAAGAGAATACGTCACAAGGATAGGGACATTTCCGAGAGTAATTTTCCACTGGGTGGCGCCAAGAAATGTTTATTCATAAGTTACTAGAATGTGCGCGATGTACGATTGTTCCGCGAGGTTTTACATGGCCGTTGTCGACAGTACCGCCGTTATCATCGCGCAGCGTTTGCTTGCACGCTCTCGTCCATTTTTTCCCTCAACAGATGCACGAACGCGACGCGGGGGCGGCGCCGTCATTCTGACGTAGTTTGGGCAATTCCAACGACTACCGCGACGACCGAGCTGCGGGGATCTCGTGCATTAGGAGAAAATAAAGCTGCGAAATCAATTATCCCTGTTATCGGGACTTGTGATCTGTTATCGTAAATGTGATGCAGCTACCGTACCTCGGTTAAAATCCCTTCGAAATACTATGCAGGTATTTCGTACAACTCGCCGACGCGTCTCTTTTCAGTTTCGAAACACGTTGATCCGGATTATAAATTCGTAATTCCGAATAAGCGTATCAGCGTGGAGTTTCGAGGCGAGAGTGAAAAAAACACGGGAAACCTATCGTAAACGTTATCGAGTGACAGGCGTGAATATCAGCGGTGCTTTTCGACGCTGGCGATTCCCATCGGCCAAGAGCATCGTCGACTGGAACAAAGCTTCGTCGTTATCGGCCTTGTATTTCTATAACGATCGCTCGTAAAACAGGACACTCGGGGGGTGAGTTTAGTTACACGCGAGATTCAAGCAAAGAACGGGCTCGACTTTTCCTCCTTCTCTGCAGCCCGATATTTCCTACCGCCGATCTTACTTCCCGTACATCTCGACCCTATCTTTTCGTTTTAATTCAACCCTTCCGCCGCCCGTTCGAGAACTGCGTTTCCTCTCGCATACTTATTCTCAGGCCGACTATCATCTTTTGTCTGGAAAACGGAGAGAATAGGTAGATTTTCCGATGGAAGAATAGAAACGAGTTGCCGGGGTCCAAGGTAGCTGCCGGAGGATTTATCATCGAGTTTCGGCGCGCCGGTCACGATATTGAGTTAAATTCCGCGTTCTTTGGAATTTTATTTTTTAAAACTGCCCTTTTTAGCTCGTCGTCTGTTGACGTTTCAATCTTACAATTATTAAGCGAGTCACCTGGGTTCGTCTGTATTTTGAAAATTATCACGCTCTTCGAACTTCAATTACCGTACTAACGCGCAATTGTTTCGCGTTCTCTTACCTCCAACGACGCGGCCGCTAATGGTCAAGTTACTGTAATATTAAGCGGTAGCGATTAATCGCACGAGTCTACAACGTCTTAACGTTGGCTGTGCTAATTTAATTACCATAGACGCTGCTGCCCATCGTCGCGTTACGCTTTTCCTCGCCCCTTCGGTGGCCAAGTTGTAACGGATAGTGTAAACGAAAAGGGTGGCTGACGTTCCCGGTCTTATTAAAAAATTAGAGATGGTCGATGATATAATCGAAGGCGATAGTAATGACGGTCTTGTCTGTCCGTTGAACGCGGTCTTCGCTCGACAAGTAACCGAGTACGGTGCTGTACCGAGTACACCGACACGGTCGCAAATGCGCATCGAATATTCCAGCTGCGAGTCGGTGTGTATAGGCACTTTGCTAAACGAATGATGACTAAATAGACTGGAGAATGACGAGGCTTGCTATTAAACCGATGAATTACTCAAGATATCCGAACGAGAGCGGGGTTATACAACCGCGAACGAACTCGATTATTTCCGCGATAACATCCTAAATATCGATCGCTCCCTCTCAGAACCGACTCTGAATTCGAGTAATCGAGCACGGTTTTCGAACGCTGGCGGCTGAGTGGGCTGGGAAGGACTATGTTGACGGCGATCCAGACAAGGAGTGGTCAATAATAAAGGAAGGAGAGATGTCAAGTGTTGTAACAAGTAGACACGCTTGACCACTTACCCGTTCGAAAAGAGTATCGCGTCGCCGGGGAGGGTTTCCTCGTCGGATGGAAAAGCTCGCCGTACTCCCAGGGGCCTTCCAAGATCCATGGTTGGACGACCAAAGACCGGAGTTGCGCGTCGAGGCAGAAGAAAGAAAGGACCGACCAGGGGCGCAAGCGTCGAAGATCGCGTCGCGGAACGGATCGACTTACGAACCGAGAGTTTCTTCCTGGCGTCAGTTCCCTCGGTTGGCAGGTGTATACATATTCCCGCGTAACGCGGTCACCATGGTCGCTTCGTGTCGCTTTTATCCGCGGATGGTTTCTCGCTTCTTCTTTCTATTTTCCGCGATCCGGTACCCTCGTGGCCGCCGCGGACACCACCGTCCCTGGGAGTACCACGCGGACAAACATCGAGCTAGAAACTGCGATACGTCGGCCAGAGTACGGCGGCGGCTCACCCCGGACGGATCCTCTCGGGCGGGGTGCGCATGCGTCGCGTTTAAACCAGCGCCGAAACCACCCTCTCTGCGCCGCTTTTCTCCGTTTCCTTCTCTTTTGTCTCTCTCCTATCTTCCGTTCCTCTGTCTCTCTAGTCCGCTTATTCCCTCCATTCGTTTTCACGAGGCTTCGTTAAAGCCGCGGCAACTATAGTTTTCAGCAACAAGAGATCGAGTTCGCACGGTTGTTGGCCAGGAGACGAGATACCACCCTGATAGCCGGACGCGAAAGCGATTATTAAACGGCACAAAGTGTATATCTCAGTGTTCGCTGCAACGAATTCGAAGTGTCCGATGGAGAGCGTAGAAGTTGTTGGAAAGGATGGACAACGGTGGCGCGAATTTGTAGGCGTTTCGTGGCCAGATCGCCGAGGGCCAGAGGGGATGACGCGCTTGCGCCAAGTTCGACGGTAGGCCGCGAGGGGGTTCCGTGGCGGGGTATGGGGGTGAGTCAGTCAAGCCGCAGCGCGCGTTCAGAAAAGTACCCCCGAACGTGGCCCCGCATTTTCGCCAGATATTTTGCAATTTAATCGCGAGTTCGCGGCAAGGTTCGCACGTGCTCTAACCGGTCCCATCTGTGCTCGTTCTCGTCGAATCTCTTGGATTAGCGTCAGGACCAAAGAAGCACCGCAAACACGGAGAATCTCACTTTTGCAGCGCACAATAGTATTCAGCAACGCGAGGGTTTCACTGCAGACAAATAAGAGCATTTCGAAGCGAAAGTACCGAGCAAGAGATCGGGAAAGCCAGCAGCACTCGTGAAACGTGCACGGAGCCGTTTAACCCGATCGTAACCCATCGGGAATCCCTCCGAAGATTTACGGAGAAGACGACGGAAGACTAGACGCAAACGAGTCAAGCGACCGGAAAAATAGGCGATCTTACTTTAAGCATGATACGGTCGGAAAGAAAAAGGACGCGGGAAGGGAGAAGGTTTACAGTAGGATTCGTAGCGCTTTGAAGCTGGCTAAACTTACAGCCATCGGACCCTAAAACTTCCCTATCCGACTGGTTTATCGCGAATCTGGTCGATTCTTTAAGGCGTAACTGCAAGGTACTAGGTACACGTTCCGACCCTCTCTTATATCTCTGACAATCTCAAGGATCCAAGTGTGATAGTGCATCGACGAAAGACTCGATTGGATCGAGTAACAAGTACTTGTGCCGCGGAGTTGGGAAAGCAACGAAGGAAGGAAGCGAAGTGTCGGGGAGGACAGAATGAAGGGAAACGTGGTTAATCGCGAGTCCAATGAAAGGGAACAGCGAGGACCAAACGCGACCAGTACGAAGATGTAACCGAAGGTACCTGCCGGAAGTCGAGCCGACGTTTCGACGAGCCTCCAGACCCTAGAAGGTTACCTATCGGGCGGAGAACCGAGCGAGATATGGGATGGTCGTGGAATCATCGAAAGAAAGAGTCGAGGTAAACATCGGTAGGCCATCGAGGAGGCTGCGGAAGAGAACGGTATGCTGAGAGATTCGCGAGAGGAGGCAGACGCGCGTTTCCCACCTCGCTTTCCATCCGCTCCGATACGCCTTATCAATGTGCGCCGTTGGACTCGCCGTAAAGGCGAAGCGAAGGGAGAGAGAGAATTGATGGTAAAGCGAACAGGTCCAGGGAACGGTGGCGGAAAGCTGGGAAGAAGAAGTGCGTGGAGGATCCCCGGGGAAATACGTCGAGAGGCTACTTTTCGGGAACGAGCTCGGCGACGTAGCTTTCCAAATCGATCTCTGCGATCACGAACCAGTCGGCAAGCAGTGAGAATGCACCGCGGCAAAGGAAGGGGAGGAAACAACTAGCGAGAACTAGGCGACGGAAGTGCGATCCTTAGCGATGTTCGTGGAAAACTCCTGTGTTTTGTTTCACGTTCCCACGTAGGGGAGAGAGAACGCCGCGGCCGCTGGTAAATGGCGCGTGTCGATAGTTGCGTTCGACTCGCGCTCAACAAGCTTTACCATTTCCTTTGTCCGTACCTGTCCGTTGCCGACCAACCAAGCACTGGCAAAGAGTATTTTTTTACGCGTCCCCGCGAGTTAGTCGAAGGCTCCGCGGCGATGCGCGATTCTACGCTCGTAATCGCACTGCTCGAGGATAGATTGCTCGCACAGCTTCGCTCCTTGGTACTGTCCCAGTGATTTTCGTCGCTCGAACAACGACCGCAGCGAGTTGGCAGCCACGAGCCGACGAATGTCGTGATCGTTGGCGCCGTTGTCGTCGTCGTCGCCGCCTTGGCTCGCGCGAAGACCGTCGAGCCATCCAGCCGAGTGAGGTGGTATGTTATGACGAGGGTGATTTATCTTTTCGTAGGTGGAACGCTGCCACGGTGGTATTAAGTGTGCAGTGATCACGGGTGACCGAGGAAAGACGGGAAAGAGGGTGGTCAATATGACTCCTATCTTCCTCGTCCTGTTGGTGGCAATCGACCCGATTATCGCGCAGAATAGTGGTGAGTAATCGACCAGAGAAATCCACTTTCCATAACAGACTTTCGCGGACATTGGCACGCTTCGAACTGTCTCGGTGTTTCGAACTGCTCGCCCGATAATTGTGTTTAACGCGCAACGATAGTGTGCCGAGTGTTGACGCGGGAACTTTTCGCGCGGTAACGCGAGACCCTCGCGCTCCGGCGACTACTCGCGACGATTAGAGGCGCGTCTCGACCGCTCCAGTGGAGTCAAGATTTCCTGAAACTTCGCAATTTTAAATAACGAAGATGGTTGTCGGAATTGTTCCTTTCGAAAAGATCGAATCTACTGGGCTGGTCGATACGCGAGTCGCGGGGTCGCGAGGTCACGCGACGATCGAAACGTCGCGCGTTGCGTCGCGTCGGGACGCGACGACAAAACGCGACACTTCCTGGCGCGTGTGTGCCACGAAAAATGGGACAGAAAAAGTGAAAAGCGAGCGCCAAAGCAGCCCGCTCTTCGATGGTTTAAAAGCTCAAACGCCAACGATGCTTTAATGGAACGGGCGAATTTGTAAATTAACGCGGCGCGAACGACGACGGTGTACGCGGTACACAAAGCAGCGAGAGGATACCAGAATAGTTGGGCGGCTAGAGCTCCCCGGAGGCAGTCGCGTTCAAAAAGCTCGGCTGTCCCCGAAGCAGCGATAATAACGCGTGCTTTGAACTCGAACCGCGGTGAAAGAAGCAGCGTTCGAAGCTACCAGCGCGCTGGCATGAACGTTAAGTTTCCAATGCGTTTAGCTTTAGCGCGCGACGTGCGCCGTCAAGCTTCGCGTTCCCTGTTGCTTGCGCTTCGAGCGGACATGCGTGAACTCCGCGAAGTTCTCGCGTGGTCGATTCGGCTGGTCCGTTCTGGTCGCTGCCAGACACACTCGGTGACATTGTAATCTGCATGTCTAAGGAAACCGCGTGGATCCCGCCGGAAGAGTCTAGAAGAAACCAGAACCCCTTTACGAAACGAAATGCAACGCGAAGAATGCGGATCCGACAGCCATTCTATAGACTCTGAGACCCCGCGTTACGTTGGATCCGACCGCGACAGACAGGCGAGGGAAAACGCCCTGTGGGCCTACCTGTCCAGTCGTATCGCAATCCGCGTCTCCCTCGAGTGCAGCGATCCTATATCTTTTCCAGGGACGTCCACGAGTACGCGTCTCGACTTTCTCGCGAATCGGTCACGGCCAGCGATCGTGACCGTTGCGCGATGCCGACACGCGACGCGGAGAAGTCTGACTCGGTGATAACGATCGCACGTTACCTCATATCAACTAATTACTTGCATCCCCGGATCTCTCTTTATAAACTCTCGATCAAGTAGCCGCGAATTATCGCCAGAGATTCTCGGACAAAGCTAAGTCGGCCTGATAAGGATAAATATTTCTCGCGATGAGAAAACTACAGAGGCGAAATAAAGGTCGATCGCTAGTTTCCATCAATACCTCCTGGCTGTTATCGAGTAGAGATTCGGACCAATTTGTTTTCCAAGCAGATTTTTCGATTCGAATTCAATAGGTCCATTCCCCACGATTTTGACAGCTGGTGCGAATACACTGGCGGGCACGCGAGAGAAATCCACGCCGCTGCGGCGCGGCGTAGTCGATTTCTACCCCGTTCTAATACGTTTCTCATATCCATTGGCCCGCGCGTCGAAAATCGCCCCTCCTGGGAGAAAACATTTAGATGGAAACCGCAGCGAGATTCGGAAAAGTGGGATGAGCTTGGAATCCATAGTTAATGTAGATCAGTCCTGTCTGATCCGCCTGCCCTGCACGTCGCGCTGGTCGTGTTTGTCGCGCTCCTCGTGGAAAGGGAAATAGCCGAGGTCCAAGAGCACCAAGATTTCCTCGGAGGTTCGCTCGCTGTCGCGCCTTCTCGAAAAATCATCCTCGTGGGCGGCGGCGGGACGAATACTCGGCAGCCGGGTGCAGCTCCCGAACGGCTTCCTGTCTATCCATCTATTTATCTTTCTCTCCGGTGACTCGGTCTCTTTTCCCCATATCCCGAGCCCCTCCGCTTCGTTTTCGATTTGGTCTCGCTCTCGAAAAACTAGAACCGAGCACCGACTAGACACCTACCGTCTTCGAAGCCTGTCACTCTGACGCGATTCGCGGCTACTCGGCTAACGCGGCGGGTGCATCGAAATCGTGGTGCGCTTCGCATTACGTTACCTCTACCTCGCTGGTTTGCATTTCCCCCAAGTTACGCGTCAACGACTTTCAGACTACCTACATCGCGTGCATTCTTTCGCCGTTACGTACACCCTGGGTACCCGTTCTTTCGCGTTACACCAGGCAACACGTTCTCCCTTCCGGGCAACTTTTACGCAAGAAATACAAGCAGATCGAGGGGAACGGAAAATTCGCGAACGGTAGAAGTATAGCTCGGAGTGTAAGTAGCAGCAGAAACGCTCAAACACTCGCGCAGTTAGTGAAATTCCTTGGATCGGGAGGTGGGTTTTGGTGACAGAAACTATTTCGCGATCGTTAGCTTCTACTTTCTTTTTTTTTTTTTTCACATCAGTCGGCGTCGCGTCGACGCGACCGGCGACGTGACGCAAAAGCGGCGGCGACGACCCTTGGTTTTCGGGGTTGAGGGAGATCGGGCGTTATTTATCGTCGCGTCAGACGCGATAATTTACATTCCGTCCGGTCGCGTTACGGCCAGGAACCGTCGCTTGTGCGGTCCCGCGCAGGCCGTCCTTGTTTTTATCGGTAATTGACAGTGTAGGTATGTATACGTATCGACGAAACGAGCGGACGCCTCTGAAAGGGATAGGAACGGTCAAAGCTTAACGCTCGGGGATGCGGCCGAAAAATGACACCGCCGACGGGGCTAACGATACGCGACACCCTTCCGCCATGCCGATTCTCCGTTTGCCAATTTTTCAATTTCGTTCGCTCGGCGTTCCCGGTAAATTTCATCGAACCTCTAATTCCTCGTTAATTGGAAAACCACCGAGAGGGAGAGGGAGAGAGAGAGAGAGAGAGAGCGAGAGAGGTGGAGCGGGCACTGCGGGCAGCTAAAGGAAGGCGCGGGGCGAGGAGAGGGGAAGTTCGTTAGGAGCGTTTCAACTTTCAATTCCCAGCGTCGGCGACGGAAGTTTCGGCTCGCGCGTACGCGAACCGCGGAAGCTTACAACCGGTGTTAACGATAAGGTAAACTGTTCGGACGAGTTTATCGACGCTAAAAAGGAAAGGAAAAAAGAGCGGGCGAATGCGGGCGTCAGGACGCGAGCAACGACTCGGCGTAGCAGGTAAGGGAAGAGGAAGCAAAAGACCGGAGGGAAGAGGATGGAAAGAGAATGGCGGTCACGGTAGCGGTCGGTCGTATTCGCGGCTGCGGTCTTGGCGAAGCTCGTCGCACATTTCACGGTGTAGGCGGGGAGAAGCTTGTGTGCGCGCAGGTACGCCGAAGCTGGCTCGCGAGAAGACTGGCGGGTGATAAAGTAAAAAAGTTACTCGAGCTATTTTATGGGATCCCTCGACAGGGGGTCTCTCGCGATCCTCGGCTGGCAGGCGGTTGGCAGGATGGCAGGGACGGCAGGGTGGTAGGAGTGTAGCTTGCAACCACCAGCATCCCCTAGCTTCCAGCGCATCCTCCATCGTTTCGTTCTTGCTTCCTGGCCACCCCCCTCGCGCAGGCTTTTACGGTATCGAACGAGTGTCGTCGGGATAAGCTGAACGTTGGCCCAGACTCGCAGCAGGTATCGCATCGATACGTACCTCTGCCAACCGATGGAGACCGAGGGGTAGAAAGGAAGCAGCGAAGCCTGGCGCCTGGCTACAAGGGTGCCAGGGTGCTAGGGGACTGAGGACGGGGTGCTCGAGGGTTGGGGGGGGGGCAGAGGATGGCTGGCTTAGCCGCAACATTCTCGGGTTTACACCCCCGTCGTGAACTTCCCTGCGGATCTGGGATTAGCCGTGGTTGGCGGCAAAGGTTCGTTCGTGAGTTAAACTG
This sequence comes from Andrena hattorfiana, assembly GCA_944738655.2. NCBI lineage: Eukaryota > Metazoa > Arthropoda > Insecta > Hymenoptera > Andrenidae > Andrena > Andrena hattorfiana. The sequence goes on along the minus strand of OX122894.2, from coordinate 40,751,902 downwards.
ATTTTCTCGCAGCGCGGAACGCAGTACGCGTGGGACGTATCGTCTCGCGATTCTCGCGGTCTGCGTGGTTTCGTCAAACGGTTCGCCTCGACGATCGACCGGCCCGTCTCGACGTAGTATCGTAGCGCGAGGAGATATCATGCTCGCCGAGGCAAGGATAAATCATCGAATAAACTGCGAGAAGCTGGGAAGCCTGGCGATGACCGATACGCGACAGTAGCGATAACTTTGCATCGCAACAAGACGTTGATATCGTGGATGTATCAACGGTATTCCCTTTTTTCCACCGCTCGCTGTGTTTCTCTCGCTTCGTCCGAGGCGCAATTTATGGGGAGCCGAAGTGCAGTTCGCTGTTCCCATCCGGCTCGAAGTGTCATCAGACACGCGCTCGCGCGAACGAGATGGACGTAATTGACGTGCTCGCGCATATCCAAGCGAAGAAAGAGCTGGTTGCGAGCGAGCGGGCAGACAGACTCCTGGTGTTCTAGACCGGCTGTTTCGCGCAGGGTGGGTGTGTTATCCTGCGTAACGTTGTTTAAGAATCTCTGGAGAGCATTTCTGGAATTAGCCGAGCTTACCCGTTACCGTCGCTCAATCCGGCTCTCGGCAAATAAAAACCTGAAAAAAAAACCACTATACTTTACAAAGGAGTTGCTATCGCGAGTCGTTAGAGCGTGGCGGCTATTAAATGAGTGGCGTAAATGCATTACATTGCATATGCATGATCTTTTCGCGTTTCATAAGCACGAAACTGGAATAGCATCGGACGTGCCTTTCCTCATCCTGCCGCTCCTGTTCTTCTTTTCCTTGGTGGCAGATGGCCACGTTGAAAAGCGAGCAGCAGTCTGTGGGGGCGATTTTTACTCGATCTCAAAGCGAGTCCCAAGGGTTCCAGTGCCGCATGTTGGATACCGCAGGTTGAGATCGTGATCAGCGGATAATATTGCCGATATTCCGTGCCTCTGATTGAGCATTTGCATGAAATGAAATGAAACTGCAAACGTCCTGTTACGTTGCAAATATTATATGTATAATCCGTCTACCGACTCGAGGAAATACCTTAACGCCTTTCTCTCTTTGCAGTTCCGAAATTAACGTGCAACGGTGCCGCGACGTGTCGCGACGGAGGCGGGCTAATCAAAGGATAATAGTATTGACGGAACGAATTTACCATCCGCTTATGCAGTTCTGCCAGATGGAAAATGCAAAGTGCCGCTCTCGAAAATTACAATTACTTCGCGGATAGAAATTCCCGCATACCTCCGCTGACATTTTGATTTATTAATCGTACGAACCGGAATTATTCGTTACGCTGGCACCGAGTCTAAATTATTTTGCTACTTCCTCTCGGCCCGAGAACGGTTGAATGGCTGAAAAAAAAATTGGTAGCTGAGGGGCGAAACAGACGAGCGAGCAAGTATTTCGGTCGCGCGATTTCTCGGGAGAAAATAGATTTATCTTAAATAATTAAACTTTGCGGATGTCGGTGAATAAAGAGGCGGACTCCGGTACCACTTACTTGGATCGCCATGATATCGCGCGAGTCGTTGCAAAGCTTCGCTTTTAGATCGTCGAACGTGTAACCAGCCTCTCGGCTTCTAACGCGACTAACTCTGCTTCCCAGTACATTATCGAGCGAATTTATATCGCCGGGTCGAAACGGATGGCCCCCCAAAGCGTGTGGAACATTCCTGAAATTTCGAATATTAAATTTATGATGGATCGCTGCCTTTCGCGCGAGGGTCTGCCACCATTTGCCGGGGGAAGCCGATCCCGCGGGAGATGCGGCGGGAACGAAAGTCGGGAAATAAAGAGGCCGAAGTATAACGTCGTCGTCGGCGGCGGGCGGAGGGCAGGATGAACGTTTCGTCGTTGTGCCGCCTCTTTTTCTAAATGCGACTCTGAAAAGGCTCGATCGATCCGTCGCTCTCAGCCCCGCTCTGTTTTCAAATCCGTATGGCATTCGTTCTCTCTCGAGCCATCGAGCTCAGCGATGCTGCTATCGTCACGCCACGGTATCGTCCCATGGGTTTCTCGCGAGATCCCATTAACGCCCGTCCACCATGGCGCGCCGCGCGACAACTTTGCCTTGGCTTCGTATCGCGTCGCATACTTAAACTCGCTCCATTAACCGCACGTACGATTACGGTTGGGTTACTCATCGATTACTATTATAATATGATGGGGGTTCGAGAGGGAAGACGGCGGTGGAAGGCGAGCGGGGCTACAAAAGGCAGGCAGCTCACGCCCGCGCCCCGCGGTCCGTTCGCATTTGTATGGACGGCGCGAGACAGTGTCCCCGTTCCACATAGTAGCACCGTAATTCGCAATAACTGCCGTAATAACCGTACCTCCTTGCAGGCTCGAATAATACCGCGGTAATTTCCCTGGTAAAAGTATTACCGCGCCCTTTCTCTACCCAAACAAGTCTCTCGCCTGCCGCTTTCGAAAACTTATCGATGGGTAACATGGATGCCTAAGATATATCCGGTAGGGCTGCTCGAGTACTCGAATATTCGAGTAGCTTGAAATTCGGACCGAGCCGAGACTCGGTTTCCGAGCCGAGTCGAGTACTCGAAGAGAGAAAAAAAAATCGACTAGACGGTTCGCTTCGAGCCGCTCGAAAAAAATCGAGTACCGTTAAGGAACTAGTTTCTGATCAGTTTAGAGGGCTTCCCGCTTTAATATTTATTTTTAACCTAATAAAACTTTAAACCATAGACTTATTTTACACTAAAAGATGAATTAATGTTTACACTTTAAGCGAAAATTTTAAAATGTTGAAAATAAGTATAATTTAATTAGTTATAAGGTACGGAATAATAAGGTGACTAGGAACTAGTTTTTGATCATTTAAGATACATGGGAACTAATATTTGATCAGACGAGGAACTAGTTTTTGATCATCTAAAATACATGGAAACTAATTTCTTATCAGGTAAGGAACAAATATTTGATCAGATACTAATACCAATTAAAAAGAAAGTACCAAGTAAACTTATTTTTAGTATTATACCATCTAAATTTAATTTTTTTATAATTTTATAATGTCCTAACCTAATTTTTATTCAGGTGATCAAAAATTAGTTCTACGAGAAAAAAGTGGAACTAAATAATGATCACTGACTTTTAAAGCAAAATGATACATATAATACTAAAATTCTTTCGCTACATTGTAAAATAATCTATTCTAAGCAAAGTGTATGAAAATAACCTTTAATACCGCAACAACCAATAAAGAAATCGACTGTGGCGTCGATGGTGATCTCTTAGTTCGAACAGTAAGAGATGGCGTTCAACGGAGGCTTCCTTCAAGTGAGCTACCTTACGCATTTATTTTCACAAAAACTAACAATACTAACTGCTTTCACAGACAACACATATATTTTTGAATTATCAGTTTTTATGTTAGTAATTATTTCAAATAATTATTTATTGACATAAACTGAAAAGAACGATTTATTTTCGAACTGATAAAAAATTAGTGCCTGATCAAGAACTAGTTCCTTAACAATATTCAATTCTTTGGAGCCGCTCGGTTTTTACGAGTACTTGGTTCTTCGAGCCGAGTCAGGCTCGGCTCGCTTTTTTCGAGTACTCGAACAGCTCTAATATCCGGGCATGGATACAGAAGCATATCAAACGTAGTACGTAACTAACGATTGGATATGCCGATTGAAAAATCCAAGGTAACTTGGAGCAGATCGAACGCCTTAGCTAGTAGTGACTACTGCAGCTACTTTCTCTCCAACTTCCCCGTTCTTTCTTTTGGCTTTTCCACTGGAAACGTCAGCCCCGTAGTAGTAAGGTCAACGCTTTCTCCGGCGCGATGGTTTTCCGCAGCCTCGAGGCACACTTGCCCGTGCTCAGGCTACATTTTCAATTTTACGTCACGTCTATTTTTCACGCTACTTTTTCTCCCTTATCGGGACGCATCTTTCCTCCATGCTTCTATCCCCATCTGCTCCGCTCGCCCCCTGTACGGAAACTGCCAGCGCGCAGTAGCTCTCTTAAAGTTGTCTACCGGCTGTCACTGGTAACGTGGCATTTGCGCAGTAACTTTTCTTTTTCGAGCTCGCTATTGGATCGGGTTACTGAGTTTCCCAAGGCTGGTGAACGGGGTTTCAAAAGTTGTACTTGTAGCCGCTAGTGAAACCGAGGAATAGAAGCGATGTCGTTTGCAGGGGCGAGAGCGAAACGTGGGGGTGCTGTCTTGGAATTTCATCGCGGAGGTTTCCTCCCGAAGGAACCGTCTCGCGGCTGGACGGATCGACGATGCGTTTCTCCGCCCTGCTCATTCTAAAGATTAATAAATATATTTCCTCGGCGCAAAAAGTCAGCCGCCTTTCCGACTACGACGCTTAAATTCGAAAGGAGAGTTTGCGCGAGCCTCGACCTCTGACGCTGTTCAACATCTCCCTTAGCTTTTCCAACCTGAATAGTGGAACGAATCGATTGAATAATCTTCGAAAAGAATCGAGCGCCTAGGATCGTCGGTGAGAGTGCATTAAACTGAGCGTAGAATGCGATTTGCACCTGATGCACCTCGACTGGAGCAGCCAGCAGAGTACACGCGTCTCACTTTCTCGCCTTCTCGCTCTCCTATATTTTTATAGTCGGGCGATCGAGATCGTATTTCCACTCGCGAAGCTACTAGGCCAGTGTCCTTGGCGAAATTTATAACCAGTCTCTTCTACTTGCTCGCTGGCAGCGCGTGCTCCCTGCCTCCTACCCGGCTGTTTCTTCGGTAACATGGGAACGTAAGTGTTACGACGTACGACACATGTACATCTGCGAGGTAGTAAGTTTAGCAGTCTGACGGAGGCACCGATTAGCTTTGACAGAGTGGAAAGCCAACTGTCTACGCCACGTTGTCCTGTTTCAGGGGCACGCGCACTCTTCAGTGGGACTAACAAGGAGAGTATTCTAGGTGCCCGCCTCCGATCATTTTGATTTTTGGATATGTTACAGAGGACCGAAAAATAAGAAATACGTGTTTTTTTATTTTTCTCCGTTTTCATATTTGGGGGGTGAAAACTGCGTTCAAAGCTAGAGTTGAAAAATCATTTTTATGGAATATCTCGAGAACTATTAGAGATAGGGGAATAGTGTCAACGGACGAATTTTGTGTCTTTGAATGCGAAATATGACTGACTCGCCAGATTTTCCCCTATCTCTAATAGTTCTCGAGATATTCCACAAAAATGATTTTTCAACCCTAACTTTGAACGCAATTTTCACCCCCCAAATATGAAAACGGGGAAAAATAAAAAAACACGTATTTCTTATTTTTCTGTCCTCTATAACATATCCAAAAATCAAAATGATCGGGGGCGGACACCTAAAATACTCTTCTTGTAAGTAATACGTATATGTAGTAGAAACTGAATGAGAGGTGAGATACACTCTCGATACGACTCTGAATCAACCTGGGTTCCTTATGTTCCTACCTTCTTCTTCAAAAGAAATTTGTTCGAAATTTGTTTACCTTCGCGCCTGCAAGATTTGACCCAGACTCCTATTTCTCTTCCACCGACTGCGCGACGTGTATGGTCAACGAAATACGAGAAGTCGACCAGCTGGTCAGCTAGGCGTGAAGGTAAACAGGTGTCGATCGCGTGGGGACAAGGACGTTGAAAAAACGTGGGAATAGAGACAGGTGAGGCTCGCTTGGGCTCGTGTGGAGTGCGTATCTCAGCTCTCATTCAGTTGCCGTTAGTCTCATTGATCGATGAACGGAAGCCTGAAGTGAGATACCGTAGAAGCCGCAGGATAGCTGTTTAAGCCTAGTCGGCGGGTCTTACGGTCCCGATCTAACTTCTCACGCACGGGGCTAAGTGGATAAAACGCAAGCTCCTTTTGGCTCGACCCAAAACGATGATCCCTTACTTAAAGCACACGCGGCGCGTGGCGGTTGGCGCGATCAGGACACAGAAACGGAAGTACGTTGAACGCGGTCCAGGAAAATGGAGCACGAATCCGTTTCGACTCCGATTCTTTTCAAGTGAATCACACACCGACGGGACGCTGTCGCATTGAGAGATTCGCGTCGCATCCCATGCTTTGTGAAAAAGGAGGACCATGGTGGCGTAGTAACTGCTTCGCGCAGCTAACGAGTGATCCGAATCGCTCTTCTCTAACTATTTCATTCCGTAAGCAAAAAATTTTTGTAACCCCAAAATGTAACATTATTTCTTGTAGTAATTATTATTATACAATGTACGTGAATTTTTCAAATAAATTATATATCCTTTTTAACATTAATGAATGACTTATTATTAGAAAAAATAACCAAGGCGGTTGCTTTATAAACAATTGAAATATCAAATCATAAAGTTAGCCATGCTCTAGTGTCCGAATATTTTTGGGAGTCCCTTTCTGTCCTCCTTACTTAAACTGTCCTATCTAGCATTTTTTCATTTTCTGAGATATGCAGAAATATTCGAAGTTCCACACGTCTTTTACCTTTTAAGTAGAGTTAGAAAACTCTACGTGCTTCCTAAAGATTTATAAACAGTCTAATGTATTTAACCTAACTTTTTTCCAAATGTTTAAAATATCCTATCTAAAACAATGAATTAATTGGTACGTTAATAATACATTACCTACCGGTATACCTATCACAAAAAATTATATTAAGCTGTTACGAAATAATGACAACATGTTCTAATTTGAATGAAGAGAAATAAGGACGGTACAAAGTAAATGATAAAACTTCAGTTTTCTCGGTTGTTTCAAAATGCTAAATAGGACATTTGAACTAAAGAGGGCAGCTTTAGGTAAGCAGGAATCCTTTCGTCGAAATGCTCCCCTCTGACGACGAGTGTTTGTTTGGTGCTCGTTTGATTTCCGAGTTAGCTCTCACGATCAGTCGACTAACCCAGTCGTTCTAGAGATGCAAAAGACGAGTCAAGATTTCAGAAGCGATCGAGAAATCCAGTCTCCCGTCCAAGGACTATTCTTTTGTATTTCTGCACTCTGGTGGAAGTCAGCCGTAAAATCGGCTTATCCGTGAGTTCACCGCAAAGAATCTTACCGAAGGAAAATTATGCCCTGACTTGCGCGCGGTTGACCCTTACGGTCCTTTTCCCTCTCTCCTTCTCTCGCCTGGCTTTGCCCGAGGAATCCTCGAGTTCCTATCTTAACAGCCCATCTATGTTGTCTCGAATAGGTTTTGCGCTTTTCTCCTTCTTCCTTGCCGCCCCGGACTTTGCCTATTCCTTCCCTCGGCCCTGGAGAGAACTTTATCGCGGACCTTAACCGCGCGCTTCCCTTCGGACTGCGAGAACTCGGAAATCGTAGGGTGCTATTTCCACTTTGTAGCCGATAAAAGTCCTCCCCCTCGGTGTTTATCCCGTTATTTTCTCTGTCTATCTACTTCTGTCATTGATTAGACCCTCTTAATCGTCCTCCGAAGCTGTTACACATAAACGGTCGCTCGAGCACGATCGTTACCCTGGCCCGAGGGAGCCGTCGCGTCTGCGTTTCGATAATTGGAAAGGAAATTTTAGGCGGTGCCCGTACCGTTCGCCCTATCGCTTAGTCCAATTGTGGTTGCAAAGCAACCGACTCCCTTCCCTTCCATTTCCTTTCCCCCTTTCGGCCGATGTAATTCTCGTAAAGATGTCGCCGCGTTATTAATTAGACGCGCCTGCCAATCAGCGCGAGAGGCTCGCACCTTTCGCGAAGCCTCTAACGAGCTACTGTCTGAGTTGCCGGTGCGCGGGTTCGTTTGCCACTAGATCGCGTTCCTCCTCCGTCTCGATCCCCATCGTCTCCAGGTGCATCTGTTTCCCTTTCCCAATGTCGCGTTTTCAGACCGGGTCGTTCGCAGTTTCGCAAGTAGAAAGTAGGCAAATTAAGTGCTAACTTTGAACTTCTGCGCGTCGTCCGGTTCAGCGCTTCCGTGTACGTCGAGGAACTGTGTACAACGCGAACGCCAAGCCCCGCCAGTGGTGCACTCGAATTAATAGCAGTTTTGCAAGGCAGGCAAAATTTCGTGCCACGAATTCATTGTGCCTAGGGTCGAGCGAGTCTCAGTTTCGTTGAGAAAATTCGAAGAAACGAAAGGTTGGGTGCGAATGTCGAGCCAGCTGGACATGGGAAATCGAAGCGTTTCTTCCAACGCCGGATGGTTGGAGGTTCGAGCATCGCCCGGGCTAGCTTGAAATTAAACGGGCAAAAGTCCTTGCCCGTTTTCGTAACTAAATTCCCCCCTCCGAGGAAACCGATCTTACCCACTCGAATGCGTTTCTCCTTTCCAGGAGTGATCTCGCTCGGATATCGAGGAGATCCTTGGCAGCTTTAATTACTTTGCTTAGGGGAAACGTCGTCCAGTTTAAAGGCCGGCGTGAGAAATTACGGGAGAAAGTCCTTTTATCCCGTGGCGCGGAATGTTCCATTGGATCGGGAGAGCAGGCCAGTGGATAAGAAATGCTGGAAACGCGAGGCTTGGCTGGAGAGCAACGCGTAAGAAGCGATTGCGATTGCGGTGGATTGGAAGGACCAACGCGTATTCGTTCGATTGAATCCGTTTCTATACAGTCCGAGACCTTAACAACTCGTTGCCTTTTTATTCGTCGGTGGGCGGTTCGAGTCTTCGGTAACCACTCGAGAGTTGCGACCCAAGACGTAAAGCTCTTCCGTTTAATTGGGGAAACGTGACGACGGATAATGACGAGCCAAGTCGATCGTCGACGAGAGAGGAAAAAAGATCAGACCCGATCCCGTAGCTTCTCCGACTTCTTTGTCAATTGCGCTTCTAACGACGGCTGCACGGTCTTTGTTAACGATCGCCGATCGGTATTCCATCACTTCCTTGCCGAGGAATAACCAGTGATCCTGGAATGCCACCGTTTATCCTCTAATACCAGACTGGCTGGAACAGTGGGGATGAGATCAGAAGGCCAGGTCTTTTACTCGGGGGGGGACGAAAAATTTCATGTGTAAAATGCGAGGGGTCACGGAACAGAGACAACAGTTGGGGAGAAGGTAAAGAGAGGGAGAGGGAGAAAGAGAGAGAGAGAGAGAGAGTAGCTTTTACGCGTTTTATCCCTCGTGGCATGCGTTGCGGAATCCCTCCGTTCATGATAAACGATCGACCCGAATCCAGGCTTTCGCATCTCTTCCCTCGCGGACCAATCTCGCGGAGAGATTCTCTTGACGGGGGTCGGCCGCGAGGACGCTCAGGCACAGATTAAAATATAGATTTTATTGTTTTCCGGGTGTGTCGTACGCGCTCACCTACGATTTATATGGTCGTTACTCACGCGGCTCGTTCCCCCGAATCACATATGTATAATAATTCATCCGCGATACGCGTTTTATGAGATTTTCTATTAGATGCGCCGGCTCGACATCGATAGCAAATTGCACGTGGACGGTTGGCCCATCGATTCGCCCCGATTCGATTCGACTCGTCTACGCGACGCGCAGGGCCGTAAATTATCTAGCAAACGCGCCGCTAAACACGATCATGTGCCCGATAGATATTTGTCCATCTGCGTTGCAGAAAAACAGCAGGTCGCTCGACTTGGATTATCAATTCACTCGCTTTCAATTTAGACGGGCAATTTGGAAGGCGCGTTCAGTTTTGCGTACGGCGAAGCCGGTCGCATTCTCTCCGTCCTATCCTATCGATCATTTAAACAGCGTCGAGGAGAAAGCGGGAGTTAGCCTCGCGTCCAGCCGCGGTCGGATAAGCCCAATTAACGAGTGGCGCGAGAAGTCGGTTAGTCCGTATCGACCAGATTCTACCCCCGATCTTGCAGCCGCGAGCATGACTGTGCGCGCTGGAGATTCCGCATCCGAGAAGACCGCGAGACGCGCACGTCGCTGCCAGACGATTCTCTCTGGAATCGTCGTCGCAGCCCGCAGCTCGTTCCGCTGATTAAACGAAATCAGAGGTAATCGGAATGCGGGTGGAGGATCGAGTTGCTCGTCGGAGCATTCGTCGCGATGAACGATCGATCGTGTGCAGGTCCTCGTTGAAAAGAGCGGCTTTCGCGATTATTGCGTCGCTGGTGTCGATGGGGAGTCTGTTGGCTGCGTGGCAGTGCGTGCTTCGTGTGGTTCGCGTTCCTATTCGCGGGACTGCAACGGCTCCTGTGTGTTATATAGGCTAACGCAAGGCCGACGAAGTTTGATCGTGGCACGCCAGCACTGAGCACACCGCGTACGGGGGTCGATCGCGTGCCGAAGGTTACGTCGTCCGCGCTCTTTCGGAGCAACCGGCTCCTCGCTTTTCCTTCCTCGACCCTCGCGTTGCCTCGGTCGACATCCGTGTACGTGTATATGTTTCTCGTGGATGGCGGTTCTGGTACTCGTGCTTCCCCTCTCTCGCTCGGGCTCGTCCCCTCATCCGCCTGTTGCCTTTCTCGTTTCCACGTTCTCTTCGCCCGTGCCGTTCTCTTCCCTTCCCTTCCCTTTGACCGCGTCGACTCTTTACCCGTTTAGCCGCCGTTTCCTTCTTCCTCCATCGCGCATCGGTCGGCTACGGTGCCGGCAATCCAACCGACGCTTTATGAGAAAACGTTGAAGAGCTCCTTCGCTACCGGACGTGCCTCGTTGCTGTTATTACAACAGAAACCGCAGCAGCCGTACCTTCCGACGCGATTAGAAAGGATGGAGGACCGCTTGGCGCTTGAAGCAGCGCGCGCGGCGCGGCTCGAGAAATTACACCAATTTATGCGCCCGTACAGCGTCTCGAGGGAAAGTTAAGCGGGATAAGGGAGGAAAGGAGGATCCGGCTTTTCCAGCGCACGCCCGCCAGCTATTACTTCCTTCGGCAATCTTCCAAAAGCATCTTTTGTACGTTTCGAATCCGCGATACTTGCCTTTGTTTCCCTTGCGCCAACACCGCTTTCTAATCTTGTTGCAACTTCGTCGGGGATCGCGCGTTCTCGGTCTCTCCGCCGCGATGCACGATGTCCGGAACGGAGATTCGACGCGAGGCAAAGCCGTGGGTGCTTTCCTGTCGCGGTGGGTACAACACGGAAAGAGAAAGAGCCGGATCGAACGCCAAAGTGGATTAGCTGTTGCGCGGGAAAGTTGAAGCGATCGCCAGCCGATTTCCTTCCGCGGAGTTTGAAAGTATTTGGACACGAGGCGGAAGGTTGAAACAACCCTGCGCCGTAACGAGGATCGAGAAACTGCGACGGATCAGTCTTTCTGCTGGCAATTAACCGAAGAGGATTACGCGCGTACTACTGTGTAGGGGTAGTGTGTGTGTGTATGTACATTGTACATTGGAGCGGCACGCTGGCGTAGGTCGTGTGCAACGTAATTCGCGGCGCAGCGATGGGCCAACCGAGGTGGCTTTCGTTCCCCTTTGAATTCTGTCGCTTTTAAGCGGATTTCCCCGCTCCTGCCTTCTCGCTACCCTCTTCTTTCGCTTCCCGTTGAAACTCGCCAACTCCACTGTTCGGTTCATGCTCTTCTCGCTGCCGCGAGATATTACTTGTTCCGTCTCTCGATACTCATTTCGTGTATCGCGACGGCTGCGTTATAGGCGCACACGTAGGGGAAGGTTGCCTATGTTGGACCACTTTTTTATTTTTCTCTCCTATACGGACATAACACATTGAAGAAAGCAAACGGAAACGGGAAAATGATCTACATTTTATGTAGATTTTATCAGGTGTTTAGTGTGTTGATAAAATATATGATTAAAATAATATCTAAAAAAAACTAAACTAATGACTTCGGTACAGTCCAGGCAACCGGTTTCGTAAGGTGGGCCACCGGTTTCCTACTTTGGACCGCTCCTAAAAATCAATGAATTTAAATATACAATCTAAAAAACACTGATCAGGGCATTGAAAAAAAATAGAAACAGGAAGCAACAAGCGTCTTACGATGCACGTAGTGCAATAGTACGTTGTTTTGATGGTTTTTTTATATTTGTCCCCGCATAACTCCCCAGAATATGGGCCGATTTTGATGATCCTTTTTTTATTCGAAAGAGGGCGATGCCCCGGTGGTCCCACCCTACACTGCATCAACATTAGCGCAATATTTTGCCAGTTCTGGTTAATAATAAAGAATATTGTCACCTAATTATTGTTATTTCATGTACGTACGCACATATCTCCTCAGCATGTTGTGTCAATATATATATATAAAACGAAAAAGTTAAAAATAAAAAAATTATAACCAACTTCGAAAAAATAAAATTGCACTAAAAAGTAAAAAATAATTTTTTCCCCTATTTAAAATTATTAATTATTAATTATTAATTATAAAATTTTTTTACTTTTTAGTGCAATTTTATTTTTTGAAGTCGGTTTCAATTGTTTTTTAAATTTTTTTAGTATGATTTTAACTATTCGCTACCATAACATAGATTGTATCCTAAAATGGACCGGTCCAATTCAAGCAACTAGTGGTGGTCCAATATTAGGCAACTTGTTGGTTACATAAAAAAGATATGTTTTCATTGTTATACTTATACGAATATGGGAAAGTAAGGACACGAAGTTGTAGCTAAGACAGCACACTTTACACTAGTATCATTTAAAATTATACTACTTACAAGTTGTAGAAAGAAATTCACTTGAAATAGCACGAAAAATAATGATCGCGCACCACGTGTTTCTATATTTCGACGACGGTGAACGACAAACTAACGAATAACCGTATCGCTGTTCTCGCAAGTTCCATCTCCACTTCCTAAATCAATGTAGCCAACAAACCCCCGTGCAAATATATTTGTTTATCGAGATATACAAATGGTCGAATCTAGGAGCCGGTCCAATATAGGCATCTCTCCCCTACATAACACACATAGCGCTCGGCTGCATCAAGACGGTAAGCAGCGGGCACTTGGTCGGGAAAGCTAAATAAATCGGCATCGTGGGTCCTGCCTGCGACCTCCAAAACCCTTTGGAACAACTCTCTTAACCATGGGGAGACCCGTTATTAATTATTGTCTGCTTTAGGGGATTGAAAGGCTCCAGTTGCCTCAGTTTCTCCGCGGTGCACGGTGTCTGATAAATGTCGGAACAGGCGGATACGGCTGCTCAGACTCTCGCCCGCTCAAAGGGTGTCAGAGCCGCGGGGTTTTCAGCCGACAAACTACTTGAGTCAACGCTTACGAAAGGACGTTTTCCGTAAAGAAGATCTCCTCGATTCTGCTTGTCTACCTTTCCACGGTTCCGCGCCGTCAACGGTTTCGGGTGCTCCCGTCAAATGATTCCATTCACTCGAATCCTGCCGAGGGAACAGTAGGAAAGTTGAGAAAAAACAAGCGAAGTGGCGACTCGTTTCGGCACGGTGTATAACGTAACGATTCGGTAACGAACGCTAATCGGTGATCCTTGCGCTCTTTGAACGAGCCTCTAATTGTGGGTATTTGAAAAGCAAAGCTGGTTGGTTCTTCGCTCTAAATGTACCGAAACTTTGTCTACTTGCGCAAATTCGCGGACGTAAACGGCCGAGCTATTTTCCTAGCGGCGACTTACACGCGCACAATGTCCGGTAGCGTTGCGGCCTTGTTGGCAGAGACTCGAGACGAGAGTGCAAGGGTATATCGCTGTTGTAGCTAGTAGCATTTGTAAACTAGCTTTTGATAGCACCAGCAAACGGCGTGGCAGAGCGGTTCAAAGTTCCATGCAGTCCTCCGCCTCTGCCTGCACCTCCACCTGCTTCGTCTTTTCCATCGTTTCTTACTCGCTCCCGCTCCCGCTCTGCCCGGTCTTTTACTTCCACCCTTCGTCTTACTTCTTTTTCTTCTCGGCGTAGCCGGCTCTGCCTCCGCGCACGAATTCAACGAAATTCGCCCCGAGTCTGACCAACGAGAAAATAACTGACGCTCCCGTAAGTCTGTTCCAAAATATCCAGCACCGCCGCAACGCGCGCTCTGCTTCCCCTGGCTACCTACAGTCCTTATTGCTCGCCTTTTACTCGTCGCGATTGCGTCGCGATTGCGCCCTTTTTTGTTGTTACCACGGACCCTGCCATTTCTTCATTTCCTTCGTGGTGGCGGGATAAAAACTTTGCAGTTTGCTCGTTCGTGTTTTTAGTTGGACCGTTCGTGTTTTCAGTATAACTACAGTTTCAGGAAAACTTGTTGGCAAAGCGACAACAACGGCATCGCGCATAAGTCTAGACCGGAACATAACGCGCGATTCTTTGGATCTGCTTGCATATGTCTAGAGACGCGGTAGCGTCGAGACGCCAAGTACATGTTTTCGATAAAATATTTATTCGTATTGAAATATTTATTTGTATCAAAATATATCTGCTTAATATTATTTAATACACTTCTTGCTTTGTATAAATAGCCATTATGAGCAATGGAATTTTAGCTGTGTATATGTAGTTGTGTCATCTTAAGCGCAGTTGGAAAGCATCTTTATGTACTTGCAGTTCATTTGGATTTCACATTTTTTTTTATTTTGTAATTATTATTATCTTCTATTTTTCGCGATTTATTTGATTTCAGGTACTTGGTGTAATTTTTTTTTACTTTTTTATGTTTTTTTATGGGGATCTACCCCTGTTGAGTACGAATATGCTCGCGCGATATTGCTGAGCCGTAATCGATTCTCTACTAGCCGGATTAACAAGGTGGATGGGTGGTAAAATAATTACACTTATTTAACGTAACAAAATAAATAGTGGACTGTATTTTAAGAAATAAGTATGGCTGAACAAATGTGACTGAACCACTCGAGCGCTCGAATCGATCTGACTATCTTCCGCCTCCACGGATAAGATAGTAGAGATATCGAGGGACAATGCAGCCAAAGTATTTAGCCATATTAACTGTTCCTCTCAAAACTAACGAGAAGACCATCTCTCGCTGCAGAAAGGAGAGATGGTCGAGTTATGATTTTTTTTATTATTTCTATTTATATTTTTTATCATTATTTTATTATTATTATTCTTTATTTATTTTATTTATTCACTTTTGTATTCATTTGCCTTGCTAATCGCCGGTAGGTAGTTCACTTCATCTCTGATGTGTTCTTTACTTGTTTAGCGTAAACAAATTAAACATCAATGAATCTGTAGTTGTATTCACTCATAAATAATTTTGCTTTCTTCTTTGCTATTTTTCCATGAATAATAATGCGAGTGGTCTCTGCCAACGACGAAAAGCATTTCTCCCGGCACCCCGGGAGAGGTGGTCAGATGTGATGACTTCAGTTTTCAACCCGATTTACAGTAAATATTGTCTTAAAGCAAATATGGACCAGTTTTTCTGAATCAGCATAAAATTCTGAACATATTAGCTTTGTTCTGATAAAATAAGTAATATCCGTAGTAGTTTTAATAGACATTTTATATTAGGTCGAGCGCGTCTCCCGGATTTACCCTATGCCTACATTGCCTACGTAGCTGAATCTGTGCGTATCACTAGATTCGAGCCTACCCTTTCTCACATTTGGCTCGCACGTTCTCGAGGTGGCCCGGTTCGCTCGGTTGCTGGATGAAGTACGCGCGGCACACCCGTCCGTTTCTCTTTATATCGTAGGACAAAACGAGCAAGAAGCGACCGCGCGCACGCTATTTGGCGACCGTCCAATCGGATAAAGCCGCGGTTACCGCTCGCGCAAGTTAAACTGCAATGTGTGTCGTGTCCGGGCGCGTGAAACGCTTATTAACGTCACGGCGAGCCGTGACACCGTGGAAAACCGCGTCCTTAGGACTAGCTTTCGTCCTGCGTCACCCTCGCGAAAGCTTAATTACCGGCCACGGTAATAGCTTCTTGACTGCCGGCTCGGCGCGGCGTAGACGCCAGGCTAAAGAATCTCTTAAACACCCGCGAAGCTTTTTCCTCCGCCGTCAATTGCCACGATCGCACGAGCAACGTCGCCCGGCGGAAGTTCCCCGCTGGAACATCCGTGTCGGGCATTAGCACGAGTCTCGGTTACGCCATTGTTGAATCGTCGCTCTTCTAGAAAGGCGCTCAGCTTCATGGCAGAACTTGTTTGCCGAATTCCGGCTACGTGAGATTCGCTGCGACGTCGAAGTCGCGTTACGCCAAAGTCGCAAGGGGTCTTGTACTCTGTTTGCAAAGGCGAAGGTTGATGCACAGGAGTGGTAGGAATTTACTGGAGCTACCTACTACGGTGAGAGGACGTTGCCGCTTGGTAACCACGTCTGACACTCGAGAATGCCTTGAAATACTAGTCTTCCTGCTCTCTTCTCTCTCCCTTCCCCTCGTCTCCCTCCTCCTCTCTGTTCCCACCAGTTCTCTGGAAAATTTCGCGTTTCCGAGCCTGCACAATCTACGCTCACCTATCAATTTTAGAGGAACGCGTCCTCGTCCCTTCGGGGGCAAGCGGCCCACCAGTAGACGAACAGTTGACCGAGTTGTCAGGTTCGATCGTAGGCGAACAACGCAACGCACCGGAATCTTAAGGCTGACGACTAACGTGTGAAAAGCTATTCCCTCTCAGAATCAAGTCGAGTAGAATGGGGAAGAAGGGGTCGCCAGCAGGTACGCTAATATCCGGTTCCTTTATTCCCCGACTAGTCACCGTCGTTACGGATACACAGCGCCCGATGGAATGAGAGAGGCGAGATCGAGTCGAAGGAACTCGTTCGCTCGTGTGTAATGGAAGTTTTAGTGGCTCCTTTCAGGAGACGTATTCGCGTAGCCGTTGTATCGGAGGGGAAAGCGTATGCATGGAAAGAGAACGAGCCAGGGAAAGAGCGCCGTTCTATAAATTCCGTCCGAAGGAGGTGGACGAGAGGGGCGGTAGCCCTTCCGATCGTGAGATGGAAGAGCAACCACGTCGAAATGACTTTCCATCGTTCTTCCTTAACCTGGCCTCCTTCATCGACGCGCTTCCCGATCGAGCAGCAGCCATAAACTTGCTCGTAAATGCACGCATTATGGCGACCCTCGAAAGTACGAGAACGAGGGTGGGGTGGGTGTAAGGGGAAGAGAAACGGGAGGGGCAGCCATCGCGACAGTTTCTTCTTGGCATCGCTCGCGGAAGCGTGTTCGCCGAGGAGGCGAGGGGGTTAGGAGCGAACGAGAGAAGCGAAAACGCGTTCGTTCGGTTCAGGTGGCTGGAAGGGCGGCGCGCCCGGCGACGAGTTGTATCGCTTCGCTTCCGGCGGCCAACAGATTGCTTTTTCGCCCCGAAACTTGCCAGCAGTTCCAACTATTCTTCCCGAAGTAACTCGGGGATAATCTCGAAGCCGCGATTCGGCTCTTGGAAACTCGTCTAATCGGATAAAAACGGGAATTCGAATTAATCCGGCAGCTCCGGGGCCGCGGTCGTATATCTGCGCGCAAGACCGCTTCGTGGCCGAGTTCAACTTGCCAGCGGATGCGGCGTCACATATCCGGCTTCCACGAACCAAGTTCACCGTCTCCGTCCGCCCTCGTGCATCGCACATTTCCTCCTCCCTTCTCGAGTCTCCTCTCCTCGTTGCACTCGATAGTTGCGCCCGCGTCGCAACGGGCGGCCTCGCGAAACGCGATTACCAGCCGCGAGTTTCGATAATTGGTCGCAGGCCGACGGACAGAACGTCGCGACGCAGTTGCATTCGCGGAGAAAGAAGCAGTCCAGGAAGCAACGGGACGACAGCTCCCCGAGTTGGGGGCGAGCTTGAAAAGCGAACAGTGAATTTGCGGCGACGCGCTCTCGCCGCCGGATAGAGCCCGACCAACGAATAACCGTCGGCCTGCCGTTGGCGAGACTGCAGATTGTTCGGACGAAGCGACCCAAGCACGGGCCAAACCGCATCGCAATAATGCAACGCGCTTCACCGTAACAATTATATGCCTACTGATTTCGCCCGGTGGAGTCGCGCCGGTTACGCACACAGCGCGTACCGCGGAAAATTACCGGAGCGTTTCGCCGTCGCAATTAGCGAGTATCGCGACACTCTCGATCCGAGGCCGCCCGGGACCGAAAATTCGTGGCCGCCCGGTGGAAGGAGAAAAATCCTTGGACGCCGAGGGATGGTCGAATTAGTCGGAAACGCCGGGGTGGCAGAGGGTCGAAACGGGTCGAAACGGGACGAGACGTATTACTACCTAAACGACCCTGTTAAACGGGGGACGGTGTGCACGCGCATACGCGTGTATATACGCGTGCCGCGCGAGCCACGCGCTCTCACCCGCCACCGAAGAGGAAGCCGACTGCTTTTGTGGCGCAGAATATTAGTCCATTAATGCTGGGCATTGTGTTCGCCAGCCGAGCTGCGGCCGACAATACGTCAACGCTTTGACTTCGCTACAATACGGCAATAATCGAGCTTCCTCCTTCTCTTCTTCGTCTTTGCGAGTACTCGGGACTCGGCTTCGTAGACGAGTGTGTCCGTCCATACGCACGCGCGCGCACATACAGGGGCACGCGCGCGCGCTCCCAGCCTCGGAGAATGAAGGAGAACGAGGGAGGAAGAGGGACGAAGCCACGATGGACGGACGGATGTAACCGCAAACAGCCCAACGCGATGCAGGTTCACTCGTTCCCTTGGTTCGCAGTATCCGCGACTAAACTTATGCCCGGTGGTCGCGGTCGAGCCAGGGGAGGCCAAGTTGCCGTGGCGTGGCTTGGCTTGGCTCGGCTTGGCGTCACGCGTGCCTTCCGTCCTACCTATCCGTTCCTCTGACCGCTGGAATCGTTCCTCTCCGCTCCTGGAAATATCTTATTCGTGCTCCGTTCTTGACCTGGCTTAAACTCCGATTATGCACCGCGAACAATATCTCTACCGTCTGGTTTGCATTTGCCAGCCAAACGACGACCATTCGTGGTCTGCCGAGCACCCCGACCGAGTCGTCAGTGTTGGCCTCCAGACGAGAGAAGAACAGGCAAGTGCGCAGCCG
The DNA here is from genome assembly GCA_944738655.2 of Andrena hattorfiana. NCBI lineage: Eukaryota > Metazoa > Arthropoda > Insecta > Hymenoptera > Andrenidae > Andrena > Andrena hattorfiana. The sequence continues at coordinate 40,733,109 of OX122894.2, read as the reverse complement.
GTGTCGCCAAGTCTCCTCTGTTGCTTTCCACCACCGGTGAAACGGCGGGTAGAAAGAAAACCACCCAGTTAAATCGTTTGGGTGTGGAGGATTTTTTTTTGAGAAACAAGCCTTTCAGCCTGAAACGCCCAACCACCGACGCGGTCTTTTCTCGTGGAACGTGCGTCTAGTTCGAAGGACAGAACGCTTCCTTTGAATTAGGGGTAATCCTAACCCACGCACGCTGTTAAAGCGTAGTATTTGGACTTGGACGTTACTGTCATCTGTTACGTCAACGTTCCCAACTTCCTTCGGGTTCTACGCGTGTTACACACTCGCGTGTGTACACTGTTTTCATTGAACCATCGAGAATGTTTGCCTGGGTCGACGTCAAAAGGGCCAGTGGGAAGCTCGATCCCTGACGGGGTTTTTGAAAATCCACCCGGCGAAACCCGCCGTAAACCCTTTCACAGCCAAAGAGATGCCGAGTAAATAGTAAGCGAACGTGCATCGATCGCGCGGGATTAAAACGCGTCAATCGAGCCCATACCGAGATCCAGCAAGTTCAAGCTCGAGAAAGTTTCGTTGAGGAGTTATACCTAGTCAGGAGGCCGAAAAGAAGCGAATAATTGTTTTTTTTTTTAAGCGGAAGCACATATTTTTACAGAACTTTTTGCACGTAAAAGAGCAACATTTAAAGGAGACTTGGTCATTTTTTGTAGAAAAATATTTACGTTTATAATAAAAATACAGGGATATCCAAGAAGCCTTTCTGAAAACTATGAGCAAGATATCTCAAACTATTGCACCAATCTTTCTGAAATTTTGTGGGCTTATTTTAGATATCAAAATCTAGTGGTTGATCGAAGGATTGATTTTTTCAATATATACATTCGATTTTATGAACGAATAACGGCTGTTTTTTTTTTTTTTTTAAATCGGAATCGTAAATTTAAACAACTGCCATTTTACTTCAACTTAATTTCGGAAATTCCATCGATTAATCAGGGGATAAACTAATATACTAACAAAATCTTTTCGGTTTTTTGAGTTTCGATAACCTGACTCCGAATGGCAGTGCTCACCACAAAACTACTTTTCAAAAAGTACTCGGGGAAGTAAAAGGGAATATTTGAGAATTTTTTTGAAAAAAGTATAATCATATATTGGTACAGAACTTTTTGTATTTAAAAGAGTGACATTTGAGGAACAATCAGTAATATTTTCGTGTAAAAGTATTCATTTATAGGAAAATTACAACCTATATCCGATTACTTTTACACGAAAATATTACTGATTGTTCCTCAAATGTCACTCTTTTAAATACAAAAAGTTCTATACCAATATATACTCATACTTCTTTCAAAAAAATTCTCAAATATTCCCTTCATTTCGTTCTCCTGAGTAGGTATAACCCCTTAAAATAACTTTATCGCCAGGCATGGAAAGGTAAAAGGTAGGTAGGTACGTATATACTATATACTTGCCACGATCCATCGTTGTCCTCGATTTCTTCTCGTGGTTAGCGCCGACTGGGCTGACATTATTTATGGTAATAATGGCTGCGCGGATTATGCGAGGATTATAATCGCAAGTGTATACGTCCATCTAGTCAGATTGCGCGCGGAGCGATTAAGTTCTGAGAATTAAGAAAGCTCGAAAAGCGCTCGGTTGACGAAACTTCAACTTAATATAAACCATCAGATAGCAGTCATTTCCGTCTCTTTCTCTGCCGTTCGCCCAACGCGACACTGCGCGATGTCGGCGCTCCCTCGCGAAGCTCTCTTATCTCTTTAATATTTCAGCCTCGAATTAATTCTGATTCCTTATCTTATTTATTTTGCTGGTCGTCTCGATCCACACTTTTCATCGAAGGAGCAGGAGAGGAGCAGTCGTTCCATGGCAGATCCACGAAGGAGGGAAGGAGGCAGTGGAAAGAAGGATCGGTGCGCGTGTAGAAACCGAGGTAGTTGAAGGTGGAGTGGGTGTACGTAGGCAATGGCGGAGGAGGCAGGAGTCGATAGCAAGATCGTTGGTAGGGGCGATGCTGGGTGCTGGTGGTGGTGATGGGGCGACGCCGGTGGAAGGGAAGACGAGGGCACGGGCAACCAAGAGAACCACCCTCATAAATATTCACGATGAAATCTACCCCTCGATAATAACGGACCCCGAAATATACGCGCGAACCACGGTATCTGATAGGGGTGGGGAGCTAGAGGACGGTCGAATCGACGCTCGAAACCTCCAGGGTGTATTAAGTACCAGGCCAGAACTTTGCATCTTTCGCTTTGATTCGATCCTCTCGATCACGAATTCTCACTGACCGAGCGCGTCCGTTAAGCGGCCAGGATGGTGGAAAGGACTATTCCTTACCGATTGTCAGAATATTTCCAGATCTGCACGATTAAGGGGCTATCCCAGCATAGGCTCCTCGCGACTCCCCTAGGCCTGGCTGCTTCGACGATATTTGCGTTTCGTCTCCTTATCGATATTTGCCTTTGGATTCGTCTCGCTCCGGTTTCTTTTCTTTCTTCCTTCCGTCCGTCTCGCCCCTTTCGTTCCTTTCGTCCCTTTCAACCTCCGCCCCCCCCCCCCCCCCCGCGCCGTTCCATTGTACCTCGAACGAACGACGCTTCTTTTAACGTTTGGCAGCAACGAGAATAGGAAATTCCTGGCGTATCCAGCCGAGAAATCGGCTGGCTTTCGTCAAAGTTAAGTCTACAGGAGAAAATCGAGGTTACTCTTGTAAAAAAAAATACGCAAGAACAGAGGACGCCGTTCGCAGAATACTCGAACCCTTCCAAGGGGGTATTCGCTTTCCTGCTGTCGCCTTTGTGCTCGTCATCCTGATTCGATTCCTTCGCTCTCTCGTAGGAAACGGACCGCGGTGAAGAATCGCCTTTGAAGAGATATCGCAGGGAACGTTACCGTAGCTGCTTGGCCTGGCCTGACGTTGAGCCGATCTTTCATGGTGCTCGAGCGTACATATTATACATCCGAGGTTACGTTTCACGATGAAATCCCTCGATCCGGACGGTTTGCTAGGCGGTAGCTCTTTCAACAGCGTCGAGAAGGAAAGCAACGAGAAGCTTGTAAATAATATTCGTTGGCGAAACGATGGAGGAGCATTCGGAGCGGTGGTGGAAGCGTAGGCTTCCTCCCGAGGCGATCGAACCTCTGGTCCTCCGGTGATCGTGTCTTCAGGTAGACTCGCGACAATAGTTGCAAAAATGTGCTCGGCCAACGCCGAGAGATACCTCTTCCGCGGGCCAGCCTATCCTTGGCCGGAGTTGGCGGCGTTCCACCCACGCGATCGCTTCGCCCGTTCGAAGATTCAACCTTGCTCACTCCACTTTTGCCCGGTCACCGCGTCCAAATGAGATTTTCCACTTTCCGAGCAGCGGTCCTTCTCGCACGGCACTTGAACCAGCTCCGTGAAATCCTGGCGAACCGTGCGTCGGAGCGTCCGCGTCCCCTCGAAACCGCTCGATATTCTATAAATTTTTACGGAATCTCGGGACGATCTTCTCCAGACGCTCGGAAGAGACTCTTTACTTTACTAAACATTCGTAGTCGCGTCTCGCCGAGCCTTCGCCCGCCGGGAGAAGTATAGCGTGGTAGCATCGCGCTCCTCGTCAGCTTTCACGTACCTGCGTAACTTGCAGGCTCGTCGTCGGGACGATCGCGCTGTTACGCGACTGGCACGCATGCTCGTCAACAATGGAAGGTCCGCATCCGTTGAAAAGTATTGTACACCCGGTGGCGGAAAGTCTGGCGAGAAACGGAGCGAAGATGAAAAGAGGGAAGCGGGAAGAAGGGGGTTAGCGTGGAGCGCACAGACTCGGCACGGGCGAAACCGGGCTGGGACAAGCGACTCGAATGAACGCGAAGGAGATGCACGCGCGACGCGTGAAAGCCGGCGACAACGGACCGGATGATTATATAGAAAATGTTCCGAGGTTCGAGGAATCCTAGCCGGAGGGCCCTCGTCGTTCCGTTTGTTTCGCGTCGATGTATTGTACCTACATCGCGACTAGTCTCGGCTCGAGCCAACTCGGTCGGATGTGTCTCCGTGGATGTCCGCACCTCTGCCCTTAATCCGACCTGGATGACAAAGTTTCACCACTTCGCCGGTTGCCTCTCTCTCTCTCTCTCCTCGGACACAACTTCTCCCAATCCTCGAGATGCTTTTTTAACGACGGCTCATCGACGATTTCAATTGCAGGCACCGTCGCCTGCAAAGCCGCCAAAGCGTAATAAACGACGGAACGTGGCAACCCGCTCTCTTCGTGCGCACGAAGAGTTAGAGGCTTCCGGTTAGGTTGCTTGGGCCAACATTTACATGCACATCACTTCTCCGCAACTTTCGAATCTACCCGGAACTCGGAGAATATATTTCGGATCGTTTTGGGGGAATTTGCGTCACCGTTGATGAACGACTCGAACCTCGCCGAGATTTCCATTGAATTCAGAGGCGGCGGGACGCGCCGGAAAAACGGGTCGGCTCGGGCGGAACGAGAAGGGAATGACTGTCGCACGTATTACGAGCAGCCGCAAGTTGCTTCGAAATCGGAGATAGTCCTCTCCGAAATGCACGTATAGACAGTGGCATGAGCGAAAAACGATGCTCCCGTTCGTTGTAGCGGGGTGTCGGCAAAACGCGAAACAGACGGTGACGTCGGTGCCGTTACTGGGCTTTCTTGTCGCAAACACCTTCGCCAACTCGGTCGCATTACTGGTCGCCAACAAAACAGTCGGCTGTCAGAGCAAATGCTCGCGGCATGCAGAGCAGTCGTTTCGTCGCGTCGTTCCCTCCGATGCGTTCTCGATGCCGCGAATCGCGATCATCAGTAGCGCCGGTAGTACGAGTCACTCGTTCGGTCTACTTCCGACCTGTGCACTCTCCGACGATCGCGAAACAAGCGGAGGAATAACTTTGAGAAAGTTCGCAAGCGCACGCGATCGCTATCCTCTTTTCCGACCAAGGATGACGCTTTATTACAGCGGAATGAAGGGAAGTGAAAGGGTGGGATTGTATTGGCTGGGAGGCGCGTCAAGTATAGCTTGGGCGCATTCGTTAGGCGCCACGGAGTAGAACGAGCTGCGGCGTAAAAAGCGTGCAACTGAAATTCGGCCGAGAGATATCTGATCTTGTTCCAGAAGCGCGACACGTACGAATTTGGCTGCAATTGATACCATGGTTACGTGGTACAAATTCACTATGTATTAAAGCTGCCGCCGGTAAAAAGCTGCGCTCGGGTCCACGAAATCCGCAACCACAAACGGATCACCTTTCCTCTTTCCTCGCTCCGGCTTTCCCCCCGTGGAACCGACGCGTCGAGTCGCGTCGCGTCGCGTCTACGTGCCGGTTTACGACCGTTTCCCCAAGCTCCCCGACCTCGATACTTGTTCGGATACCTTATTGCCCCTTGTTCCGCGCAGTCCCGACCTTCCACCGAATCTGGATTCGCAATGACACGTCGCATCAGGTCGCACGTATTACGAATAAACAATTTCTTCGATCATCCGACCTCTTTGCGCGCAAGCCCCTCGCCTATCGATCGTGTCGGAGGAAACCCCGCGAGCCACCGAATATCGAACGATAAGCGCGTTAAAATGCTTCGTTTTTTTTTCTCTCCCTTATCATTTCTCTGGTACTAATCTGTCACCCGAAACGCACGGCGCAGACACGCGCAGACATTGGAAACGGTGGGTGAATCTTCGTCCCTATTTTTATCATTATTGTTGTTGGTGTTATTATTATATAACGCGCCTGACTCTCTCGCAGCTGTGTTTCAATTTTATTCTCAAGTTGCTAACATTGGATACACTATTTACTGGACTGTCTAATCTCCTCCCGCCGAAGTTCGATGTAGGCAATGTTTATTCAAACAATGCCGGATAATACCGACGCGGAAGCGAAGTTTGGAGAAACGTCGAGGTATCAGTTTACCGTGTCTTCGAATTGTTTAATCACAGACAAAATAGCGATATCGAAGCGGCTATTTCCTACCTATATTATAACGACCGTTACCGTAGATCGCAGTATCACTAACGTCAATGATCGAATTTTTTTAGTAGATAAAAGATAATATTACTTGTACTATTTTTTCTTCACTTTTCTTTTCTAACATTCCCGGAAACACGAGCATAATTTCAAACTATCGAGCGTCTGAAATGGTACGGGAACGACGTGTATCCGCGTTTCTGATTGGCCCGGAGAACTTTATCGGATCGTAAGAAGAAATTGGTTGCCGGTAAAGATTACAGAATCGCGAAGGACTCGGAGGAGAGAGAAAGTTGCGAAGAAAGATCGATGTCGGTGCTCGGGACGTGGAGCCGTCCCGCGAGCTTTATCGTCGTAATTAGAATCGCGGCGGTGACGGTGACAGTGACAGTGGCAGCAGCGGCGGCGGCGGCAATGGCCGATTCGATTAAACCGTCGCGGAAGAATACGGCAGATAAATCCGGCTTTTTCGATTTATCATCGGCCGAGCGTACTGGCAATTCGTTCTGGCGACGTTACTTTCTCACGAACTTGTTCGAAACGTTGGATCGGCCCGCGACACCTACCCTTCTATCCGAGGTATCGCGTTTAGATGTCCGTCCCGAATGAATAGCGCGCCTGTATGTTTCCTCGCAGAGATAGGCGCGGTCGTACGTTGCCGAAGGGACGGCAGACACGACCGGCAGGGGTACGAGTGCGCGGCGGAGACCCGATGTTCATTTCATGGGCCGTCAGGTCGTATCAGTCCAATGGCGCAGGGTGTGATTTTTCCCAGGGAATTTCGGTCTGTTTAATAGAGATCCTATATCCGATACAGCTGAGTAACTTGCTTGCTTCACCTCCATCTCCGTCTTTCGATCCTGTCGTTCCTCTGCGCCTTCACTTTCTCCCCCTCCCCCCCCCCCCATCAGCCCCATCTGTTCGAATTTTTTTCCTCCAACCCCCTTTCGATTCGCCTCGTTTTACCTTTGGCCGCCGATTACGAGGGAGAAATTGAGAGAGAGCCGAGAGGGAACGGAATTGTTTTCCGAACTTGATTAGCTCGGACGCTAATAGATATTGCGTATCATCTATTACGAGCCGGCACGAGAAGCGGGTCGTTCGCCCGCCCAACTCCAGCAACTGTCTCTCTCAACTACCTGCGCCCGTGAAAAATGATGGAAAGGTAAACGCACTTGCCTCTGCCTTGTCTGTTCCGTTGTGGAGAGTCCGCGGCAATGGAACAGTGAACACCTCAGACCGAAAAGCCGTTGCGTCTCTCTCTCTCTCTCTCTCTCTCTCTCCCCCCCTCCCTCTCTCTCTAGATCTCCAGATCTTTGCGCCAATGTTCGTTGCAAAGAACGTTTCAAAAGAATCAAGGTGGTGTGACGCTCGAGGAAGGTGACTGCTACAATAGCGTAGTTTCCGCGGTGAGTCCGATCGATTGCCGGCTCGGTAAAGTCGTCAAGGTACGTATCCGATGAACTTGACGCTTGACCCGGCAGCCCGAGTGCTCGTCCCTGCGGGATCGCGCTCCCATTATTTCGTGTCCGGCGTTTTGCGGATGTTCGAGGCCATTGTCGCGAAACGCCCTGATCCAGCGCAGAGCCATTGTTTTCGCGACGGGCCCGTGATATCGCTATAATTAACTGTTCCGTTGTTGGTCGAACAGCGCTCAGCGCGCGCGGTGGGCCCGCGATTTTCTTACTTTCCGTGGCTTATCGGTTGATCCGTGGCAAAAGGTCGTGTAGAAAAGAAAGCGAACTGGATTTTCTTCGGAGAGACGACTTTTGGCTGAGGAGAGAGAGAGAGAGAGAGGGAAAAAATAGAGGAGATACGAGAAATAAATGAAGGCGATTGTAACGAGCACAGTCGATTTGATAGAGGTTGTAAAGCTCCTCGACGAAATGTCACAATCCCTTGCGACGTCTCGCGGTCACAAGAGATCACTGTATTAAAATTATAGATGATTGGTTTGCCGTTCAATAAATTCAGACACTTCGTCTAACAGTTTAACAATGAAGAGGTACTTTATTGGGTTTTGAGAAAGCCCTGGTCTATACTCGTGTACGAAATGCGACTTCGCGTGTCTGTGTTTGAATTCTGTTGGCTTCTAACGCGGAGGAGCCTGACTTCACGCGGGAAGACGATGGAACCTCCTTCGGAGGGTGTGTCTTTGGAAAAAGAGGCGGTTGAAACTATTGGCTATTGGTGAAACGTGACGTGGAAATGGTTCGTGGAAAAGCAGCGGAAAGGGAAATATTAACGAAAATATTTCCCTTGAGCCGATCGTCGCGCGGCCATCTGTTTATTATCCTGGCTGTCTGGAAACCCTCGGCCGTGACTCGAGTAGATCGCCCGAATTTTCACGCTAAGTACGGTGACGCCCGGGTATTTACAATCCTCGTATCAGGTATACTAAGGGTCCGGGTCAGATGGTCCGGTGAAACTAACGCTCAACAGCGATATTCAGTTTATAAAAATGATTATCGCCCGTGGCTCCGATTTCTAAGTAGAGACAGAGCAAGGCCAGGCAGCGAAGTTGTTGCTTTCCCGCTTTTCCCTCGTTATAAACTTTCGGCAAAGATTGAGGCTTGATGGTCGCGGAGAGTGTAAAGAGGGGGGAGAAGGAATAATCAGGACCCGAAGAATGGAAACGACGTTGGTGAAGTTGCCGTGGCACGAGCACCCTTAGCGAGAGGGGCTGCAGTCTCGAGCGGTTTTCGCGGCGGCGCGACAAGTATGTCGATTCGCACTGTCAGGCATTAAAACTTCTTAGATCGGCGTGGCAATAAAAGGGGAAGAAGAATCGTCGACACCTGCAAGATTCTCTCCGCTATTACGTCGTCTTTCTTTGATTCCGTTCCCCGCTGGGCGACACTCTCCCTCTTGTTCGAGTTTGTTGCTCGTTCGCCCGGGCGAATTCGAGTCCCTCTCGTAGCCACCCTCGCAACGGCGAGGGTTCGTGGCGGGCCCGCGCGTAATTTGCTCGCGTTGCGCGATCCAATTTAACAGCCGTTCCTCGTACTTGCGAGCTCCGTTCGTAGAAACGACGCGACGTGGTTTAGCCGCACGCTATTTCTTACCGTCGCGTCTACTACTATCCTTCCACTCTTTCCGCCGAAATACACGCGCTTTTTTCCACTCCATCGTTTCACTTCGCCGCTATTCGGAACTATCGCGACAGCTGTCAACTTTCTTCTCTTTGTCGTGGATAAAAAAAATCAGTTTCTTAATTGTCTACTTCGACAAATCGAACAGCACCTCTGCCTACTCCTGCTTCGTTGATTTATGGTTACGATTAATAGCGGACGACAGGATACCGATCGTGTTCGACTGACATCGTAACAGGCGCCGGCGCGGACGTTGCGACGCGTCAGGATGGAAGGAAAGATCGCCTGAGAAACGCTAGATCGCTCTCGCCCGATCGCCCGGAAGGGAAGCGCGTCGCGAGCCTCCCTGTCGCGGGGCAACTTCTCACGAAAGCGGAGAGAAAGTGTGAGGGAAAAATCTAGGGGGCGCTGGAGAGAAATAAAAGTAAGCGGGCGCGTAAAAAGAGCGAAACGGGCCGTAAAACAGCTCATACTCGACGGAGGACTGTGGATTCCGCGCGAAGTGTCCTGTTCGCGCGCGGATATTAGGGCGCGCCAGCTTTTCCTTCGGAGATATACGAGACATCGCCGTACCCACTTGCTTCTGCCATCGTTTCCCTCGGACGTTCCGCGATTGAAAGCCACGAGGCTGAAGCTGGGGAACGGGGCGAGGAAGGAAGTTTTCGTAGCCGCGAAGGAATGCTCGAGAACGGTGTCGTCTGACCGAGTCGCCTTACAATAATTGAATTGCATAAGACACGCGGGTCTTCTCGTCTTCAAAGAGCGCGAACGCAAGGAAACGAGCGCAGAGGGGGGGTGTCGCGGCGTTGCGGGGAACGAGATGGCTTCCGGAAAGGGGGCGGGTCTCCGTCACGCAGTTCGTTCGACAACGAGGGGTCAAGGGGGCAGGGGCAGGGAAAGAGGTGGTTAAAAGAGGTGGCGAAAGGGTGCAGCGGAGAGGTTTGGAGCGGCGGAGGGTCGTTCGAGGAGAGGAGAGGGGTGGTTTGAGAAAATCAATAGACGCGTTCGTACGTCGCGTGCAGTTAAGTGACTAAGAAATTAATATCTCGATGAGGTCGGGCCGCGGCTGCTCGTCGACCCTAACCACTGGCGCTTGAAAAAAAAAAACGGGGTAAAACGCCGCCCTAACGACCGCGAGGACGACGACGAAGAAGGCGACGGCGGCGACTACGGCGACGACGACACTCTCCTGCGACTCGTCTTTTTACACCGTTCGTCAAGGTTAATGGATGCGTTCCGTCGCCGACGTTCCTCGGAGTGATATCCCCGCGGGAATCAGTGCGAAGCCAGCGTCGACCGCGGCGACGAACAAAGACAACAAAGACGGCAAAGAAAAGGAGGGACCGACGTCTTGTTCCTCGGTCGAGTCACTGCAGCGGCAAGGCGGATTTGTGGCGAGCCGAGAACGCGAAAGGATCTCTCGGCTCTCCTGGAATCCGAGTCTCGAGCGACACGCGGCGCAACGGCAATTTACTAGCAATCAACCGCGGGAGTGTTTTGTGGTCGCCGAGGGAGAGACTCCGCACGCGCGGTTTATTCGTCCTTGTCATAGAAGAATTACAAGTCCTGCGGCGCGGCGCGTTTGTTTCGTTCGTCGCGCTTGTTGCGCTAGTTGCGCGCGCGCGTCCGATGAAACCGAGCGAACCGAGGTCTGGTCGAAGCCGGGGCGCGTAGCTGGCACGGGCGTGATACACACCCGGCGAAACGATTTCGAAAAATCGAGCCTCCACCGCCTGCGACTGGTTGCCGCGCGCGCGATTTATGGTCGACGTCGGAATTTAAAGAACGAGCCGGGTGCCGCGCGGGCGCCGGCCCGCCCGCGGCTCGACAGTTTTGTAGCGAAATGACGATTAAAAGGGTACGCGGGACCAGCGTCCGCGCTCACCGAAACGGAATGTGCACGGTCGTTCCGACGTATCGACGGAGAAAGGTAGCGGCGGGGCGGCGGGAGGGGCTGGACAATTTAATTAACGCGCGTCGTTGATTTTCAGTTGAAACTCTATCGCTTAAACGAGACCGTTGCGTAGTTGTCGCGAAGCCGCGACCGCTACTCTCCGTGGCCTCCGATCCGCGCGTAATAATCGACCTGTGACGCGCGCCGAGCAAACGATGCACGTGCCCCGCAGCTATTCTCTACCCAAGATAATCGTCGATAATTGCAAGCGTAGTCAGGCTCCCTCGCTCGGCCAATTATCGCGAGTAAAAATGAACGCGCGACAAAAGAACGCGTCAAAGATCCGCCCGTCCCGTCCGTTAGGTCTGCCTGCGCGTCAATTAATATCGGCGTTGCGTAGGTACGTGGCCAACCAGCCTTTTGTCCCGCGAACCACTCGACCGCTCTATACCGGATTGCACGCCTCGGCTGCTCTTTGCGGTACGGTCCCGTGGTGTTTGCTTTTTCACCGTCACATGCCACCTAAGTAGTTCGCCAAGATTTCCGGGGGAACGGAGAGCCGTTGCCTCGCGATCCGGACGTAACGTGCCAAGCTTCGACGTCTCTGTAAACGTGAACGGAAACGGTGAAGATGAAATATGCAGGCGGAGATCTCAACCCTTGGAAACACTGACAGGCATATTGTCTTCTGAAAGTTTTAATATGGCGCAACGCGTTCGCGACGCGAGACGTCCGTCGAGGCTAACCGACTGCCGCTAGCTTCTCCTTCCTCCGTTTCTCTGTTCTCCACCGTTTTCGACGTAATCCAGGGGACCGGGGTGGTTCCAGGTGGTTCCGTCCGTTCGAGCGGATTCCTTTCTTCCATATCCAAAATATAATAGTTAGGATCTTGGTAGCGAAGCCTCGTAGTCCCCGGCACGGTGGTGTACGTGCTTCGCGTTGGTCGATCGAACGGCGCGGCTAATTAATTGATTCATCGATATACATATAGCCTGCAGGGAGGGGTTCTGCCGGGGAGTGATTAATTGGACTGCTTCGTTGCACGAATTTCGTTGCGCGACGAAGATCGACTTCTCCCGATGATTAATCGCTCGAGAGTCGCGACAGATATACGAGCCGAATGTCGTTTGTCGCTCGAGCGAACATCCTCGACGCAGGGAAAGGAGAGAGTGCGGTGCTTTGCCGCGTTACAATAATGATATCGAGAAACCAGCGTAATCGAGGAGAACGCGGGAGGAGGGGCTGGGAAGCGGGTCTGGCATTTGGAGAAGATCCGTCGCAGGATCTCTTACAGAGTTTTTAGGTAGTAGGGGAGAGGTGCTATAAAAGGGACAGGTCTTAAGTGGGACAAATCGAATTGACAAAATTCTAAACGCTTCACGCGTGCAAGTTATTTTCCTGTTTGTGGCAACACTAGTGCCGAGTCGTTTGACGTAAATTTCACTGCGGTCTCACTTGCAACAGAGTAATAATCCGCGGTTGATGTTTTTCGGCAGTGAAAGTAAAATTTTAGTTGATTTTCTGCGTCGTTTTCTGACAAGGGAAAATCCCGGACCTGGAAATTCAAAAAAATTCTGAAACTTTGTGGATATGTAGGGGATTAAACTAAGGGGATGAAATTAACCCCTGAAAATCGGTTATTTTCGGATTTTATTTTTTAACTCGCAATCTGCAAGAGATAGAAAAAAATCTCAAGACGAAAGTTACTTCTTTTAATTAGATCTGTGTAATAGTAAAAGTTTAATCAAGTGTTTAAACAATTTGCAAAAGTTATAAATAGGAATATCAATAATGTTTTCTAAAATTCGTTTTTTTTTCGTGTGAAATCTGAACTAGATGATTAAATAATTATGAAACAGCATAATCCATATTTTTTCCATACAATTTCAACTTTTGTTGTATCGCTGATATGTGTTCCTCGACAATCGAGGTAGCTGCAGGACGAGCAATGTTCTTCTAACGTTTATTACGAAATAATTCGCAACGCGTAGAAAAAAAGTAAGACAATTTATATACTTTTGTCTCTAATTACACATGGGGCAAATATACTAGGTGGAAATAGAGGAGAAGAAGGGAACTTAGATATAATAAATATAAATTAGATATAACTTATCCTTATTAGAACTTTTTATTTCTAACATAATTATCGAACTTTTCCCTTATTTGCTCACAAGACAGATAATGCCGCCGTTTAAGTATAGCCAGATAACTTTGATAAGACTAGTTTGATTATTATGAATTATTCTTCATAGTGATGAAACTCTTCGAAAAAATGTAGGAAACAGAGATATTGGTTACACCACGTACATCCTATGATAGCATAATTACCGCATATGGAACAACGAGGTAGATGTATGAAATCTTGTTGTGAAAAAGCGAAATCTACTGGATTTTCAAACTAATTTGGTTTCTCAACAATATATCCACTTTTATACCACGCGTAAGCAAACACATCCTGATACTTCGGTGATGAAAGTTGATTGTGAATGAGAGACTGTAATTTAATGACTTTATTCCTTGCATTTAGCTGCACATCGTAATTAAACAATAATACAAGGTCAGAAAATTATCGAAGAACACATATCAACGATACAACAAAAGTTGAAATTGTATGGAAAAAATATGGATTACGCTGTTTCATAATTATTTCATCATCCAGTTCAGATTTCACGCGAAAGAACGAATTTTAGAAAACATTATTGATATTTTGTTTATAACTTTTTTCTAATTGTTTAAACAACTGTTTAAACTTTTATTATTTGATAGATCTAATTAAAAGAAGTAACCTTCGTCTTGAGATTTTTTTCTATCTCTTGCAGACTGCGAGTTAGAAAATAAAATCCGAAAATAGCCGAATTTTCAGGGGTTAATTTCATCCCCTTAGAGTGATTTTGGGCAGCAAAAGAAATTGCGTTGCAATAAGGAGGAAATCTCCTACATATCAACAAAGTTTCAGAATTTTTTGAATTTCCGGGTTCGAGATCTTCCCTTGTGAGATCAAAATATATTCAAAGTGTTAAAGTATTATATCATTCTTAATTGATTAATTTCTTTGTTTTGCAGTTATTTTATATTAAACTTCGCACTTATTTGAAAATCGAAGATTTTGTTATTTTCTATTATAATTTATAAATTTGTAATATACTTTTATTGAAGGGAAATAAACACGCTTTCTATTGATGTCCTTTTTTTTTAAATACTTATAATGACATTGTCAGAAATGGGCGCTAAACAAAAGTGTCCCTTTTATAGCACCTCTCCCCTATCTGCCATACGGTGCGGAAAGGAAGGTCTGAGGACGCGAGGCAGGTATCAATCGTGGTGGGTACAGGTTTTGGAGGCTTTGACACGCATATCAAGTACGACGTTCCCTTTCGGCTGTCTGTTGGGGGGAGCCTCCCCCCCCCCCCCTCTCTCTCTCTCTCTCTCTCTCTCTCTTTCTCTCACGCAATGTTATTCACGAAGCGTAGCAGCAAGCCAGCTACCCGTATAAATGGCAGCATTATGCCCCGTCCGGCCCAGTTTGCGGCTCCTCTCTGGTATCGGCGACCGCGAAGGGAAAGGGACGAGTGGCTGCGCTTCAGCTTTCAATATTTCAAACACTTATCGTCCGCGAGCCTGCGGTTCCAGCGTTCCAGCAGAGAGGCGGAAGAGGTTACCGGCAGCAGCGACGGTTCCGTAGCAGCCTCGTCCCAGCTAACGTAGAATCGACCGCCCGCCACCCTTCTCCGCTCTCGCTCGGTATAATAGTCGCATTTATATCATCTCAGCCCGCCACGGTTTTGACTTTATAATTTAACGCGAAAACCGTCGACCGCGCCCCTACTTTCGGAGAAAAGGGTTGCTCCGGCCGGCAGCCACTTGCACGACCACCCTCGCGATGAATTATGCGAAAGATATCTGATTTTTCGGCCTCCCTCTCGCCCGACATATGTATTATAATATGCTATAACACTCGTCGCAACGTATTACTCTCAGCCACTCCGCACACTTACGCCCTTCTAGTCCGCGACTAACTGGCCGAAGGCGTCTTAAATCCCTTGAAGGTAGGTATTTCGTTATTAGGGCAAGCGTCGAGCCTGGTTGAAGGATCCCAGTGCAGCTGGCGGGTGAAACCACGCGAAGAACGATATCTCTAGACGCGGCCGCGCCAGTGCAGTATCCACACGGTATTTCTCTCGTTTAATAAATAGCCAATAGCGGACGTAATACCGGCGCTCCGGTAAATCGTAAAACGTAACGAAGCTGTGTAACTCGTCGGAACGTGGTATTGCGCTTTAAATTGTTTTCTCGGATGTTGCCCGCGATCCTAGGAAAGCATCGGGGGTGCCGTTGAAACTCGGCCGCTCTGTTGAAACGAGCGAGAGTTGCATGCATCGAAGAAGACAGAGACAGGAATCTTCGGGAGGAAGTTCGCCGGGTTTCGTCGAAGAAACGAGCGAATCGATCTCGAACAAGTGGGAAATATTTGGCCGCTCTACCGCGGCGGCACACTCGGCCCAGTGATACGAGTCGACGTTTAACGCGACGTCGTCGTCCCCCGTCGTCGGTCCGCTTGGACGTTTCTGCTCGAACCGATTCGCCCCAGTCAGCTGGAAGCCTACAAATGGTTGAACCGCGATTAACCGTGCCGTTTCTCGACGTTCCCTTCGTTCCTTCGACGACGCAGACGTCGGAGAAAATGTCGGCGAAATATCGGGGCGAAGTAACCGGAGACGGGTGGAACCGCTCGTCACTCGAACGCCATCCGCTCGCTCGTCTTACGTCAGTGCCAGTTTTCGAAACGTCGATCCAGCATTTTAGAGACGCGACACCGCTGGGCGGAGGAGCGGGACCGAGTTTATGACAACGAATTCCTCCGTGAGTGGATCGCTCCGCGAAGGAATTCCATCGGGATTCACGGCGGAGGTCGAGCCAGATTTCCTATTTCTTCCCCGATGCTCGCCGATAACGTTCCGCGAGAACGGAAGCAGCCTTTAAATTAGATTCTTTTTTCTCCTTCTCTCGCGTTTCTCTTTGATCGGAGCGCGAGCCCGAGCGCAGCCGTGCGCTGGATACCTACTCGAGGAAAATGGGAGGATACACCGGGCGTTAACGGCCAGCAGCTTTGCCGCGACGCGCGACGGTTCGCAGGATTAATAGACGATTCGAAGTTTCCAATCGGTTAGTCGCGTTCGCTGGCTCGCGAGGACATTCGTTGTCCAATAGTCTAAACACCGTTCCTGCCCTTTCCCTCGGAGGATATTTACGCGGCGAGGAGCGCGCCTCTACGTGCAGCCTCTCCCGTCCGTTATGCGCGCCAAGAGGAAGAGAGGAGAACGCGTGGATCCATTTCGCGCCGAGCAAAGCCTCGTACGTAGCAACGTGCATCCGTAGATAAGGTGCCCGGCTAGAATAGAGCAGAGCGAGCGGGGTCCTGCCGGTCCCAGCAGACCACATCGCAGCATATACGATACATTACCGACCAGGATACGAAGATGGTTTGGTCTGCGTGTACCGGGGAACACGTTCCGACCTCCTCTCGGCAGCATCGGCATCGGTGCCAGCGGCGTCGTTTCGACGATGGAACATTGCCGACGGCTCCTTCGCGACGACCTGTCGCATACGTATCTGCATACCCGTGTGCGCTGTGGTTCGATCGGCGCCGTTAAATCCAAGAGCCAGGTATCCAGCATCACGCGGGGGAACGATCGTTCGATTCTCTTTAAGCTGTACGATTCCCGGAAGGCGAGGTAGAAAATGGGCCGACGTCGCGCCGATGCGATAGCAGCGCAAGGGTTCCCCAAATGCGAGCGCCGAGGATATCGCGTGCGCTGGCCAGGCGGGCCCGATTAATTTGCGTCCTCTTGCCGCGATCGAACCGTGTCTCGGGGGACACTGGACTGGACTCCGGAATCAATACTGGCCGAGCGTTTTTCCCCCG
Organism: Andrena hattorfiana; assembly: GCA_944738655.2. Classification (NCBI taxonomy): domain Eukaryota; kingdom Metazoa; phylum Arthropoda; class Insecta; order Hymenoptera; family Andrenidae; genus Andrena; species Andrena hattorfiana. Next base: position 40,716,214 of record OX122894.2, on the reverse strand, counting down.
GCCGCACGGTAGGGCTCTCCCCGCGATATAAGTACCGGCAGGTGGGATCCGCGCGCCGACATTAAGTATAGTTTAAATGGGAGCGCCGAGACCCCGAGCGCATTCGTATCACTTAGCGAGCTGGGGCCGGAGACTGGTGTTTTCGTACCGGAGGCTGGCCGGTTCCTAGGAAACCAGGCCTTGGCCGTTCTTTCGCCGTCCCGCGGGGAAAATCTGGGTCGTTCCCTCGGCGACCACATCGCTCCACCTCGCCCCGCTTCGCTAAAGGGTTAATTCACATTTATTATCCCCGGGACTGGACTGGAGATATTACCGGGGAAAGGGACGCGATATTTTCCTCGCGTCTGTTAAATCCCAACCGGAGAATCCCCCCGTCCATTAGCGTTCGCGTGTTTGTCGCGTGACAGCCAAAGGCTGAGAGAACGTGTAGGTAGCTGGAATTCAATTCGCGCGAACTCGTTTGTCTCTCGACGAATCTTTAGGAACAGCAGGGCGGGGAGTGAGAGATAGAGATATCACCGATACTCGATTTTCGAGGATGTTTCGGAATCGGGGCGGCTCGAGTCGAAACCCAAAGGGCGAGGCGCGTCCTCTCGTAAAGCAAGGCTCGGAGGAACCTTGGCCCTCTCTCCCTCGCCCTTGCTTCTTCTTCTTCTCCCTTCGCCTCCGATGCTCGTGTCCTCCGCCCTCGCAAATATTCGGCGGGTGGTGAGTCTGGCTCGCCGCCAGAGTCGGCCGCACCCCCGGGAACTGCTCCGGATCTCTCGGTGTCTACGCGTCGACGGCGGCGAGCCACGGGGGATCGTAACGCCGAGCGCGGTATTTACGGTGATTTTTACGGGGAGCTGTGCACCTCCGTATAATTGCGACAGTCCAGCGTTGTTCCAACGGGCGGTGGTCTACTCTACGCTTTTTACCTCGCTGGGTGCACCGACCGAGGAGGTGAATAGAAACTGCCTCGTTCTATCGGTCGCTTCCACCACCTGCAGGTTCGCGGTGGCATGCGCAACTTGGAATTCACGGAACCGTTCCCCCCGATAAGAGAGGTATCGCACGCGTGGACTTTCGGGCCGACCGGGGCGTCACCCTCTTTCGATCTCGTTCCCACCACCGCCGCACCGCCGCGCGAAATATCTCTTATTTGAAAAGGCGGGATAAAGACCGCCGAGTTTTCTCTTAACGATCTCGTGGCGGTGGTCGTTTGGTTCGCCGCGTGGGACTTATCGTTAAACTATCCGCGTTCGCCGCACCGACCGCGTTAGCGTATGGAGCCCCGGCCGGGAAACTTAAACTCCGCTCACGCTCGCGAAGCATCGACCAAGAGGCAAGGCAACAAAGGGAAGGCGCGGCGTGACGGCGAAACGAAAGATTCCGCGGCAAACTTTGCCATCGATTTAACGAGACTTTACGACGTCGTTTCCTTTGGGGAAACACGTAGCTGCTCTTCTCGTGCAGCCGCTTTTACCAAGGATGCGCCGGCGCGTAAATTCTGTAAGAGGAGACGTCTCGATCTAGCCGCGTTCGGAGTCGGTCCCGCTGGCAGCGCGGGGCCAGTCTTTCCGTGCGCAAATTCGTCCCGAGACGACCCTGTTTTCTCAGCAATTTCATTAAGCGCGATCAAGGGGCTACTTCTGTTATATAATGTAGCCTCATCGGCAGGGGTAGCAATCTTACTAATGGGTGGCTGGTCGCCCGCCCGCTCGCGCATACACAGCCGTGCTGCACACGTCCACAGAAATGGGTCGTAACCGGGACGATGAGGGCGACGGCGGGGGGGTGAAAGCTGAGGGTGCGGTGTGATAAAGGGAACAGCGGAGGGTTGTCATTCGACGCGTGTCCCGGGCAACACTTGCGTATCGTGTAGTAGGGTATACGGTATAATCCGTAGGTAACGAAACTGTCAAAAAGGGGGAGTGTAGTTGGTGAGTGGCGGTGGCAAGCCTTCCTTCGCCCAAGTAGAGACCACCTTTGCCTTTGACCTTACCCGTGTCAGCCGAGCAACGGTATCGATCAAAGAATAACGCCATTTCTTTCGATTAGCACGGCCCATTAAAGGCATCGACACGGAAACGTGTGCCATAGACAGCGATGGGGCAAGTCTGGATTTAAAGGGAAACTACTACGTACGATATAAATATAGCGGGCGATTTCATTTCAGCCCCGGACGAAGCAGGGAGTGCGGTGCTGGTGGGCGGTATCATTAATCCGGAATTTGATAGTTTTCGGCGCGCGAGTGGAACGTGGCAATGGCGCCACGGAGTAGCGAGTAACGGGGGTGAAAGGTGGCGGAGGTGGCAGCCCGTTTGGTGCGCCAAACGTAGAAACAATCGTCGTATTGTAAGCGTCGCAATCCGGAGTTTCTCGGGACAATGGCATACCCTAACACATATCTCGTGTTGCTCGACTACCCCGTTCCTCGCCCTGCTTCTTGCTCCTTCCAGCTCCTTCCAGCTCCTTCCCGGCATATCTCGGTATCAAACGGATGAACAATGAGAACCAAAGAGAACCGCCTCTCCCTGCCTCTAGCGCGTGCTAGATTCCGCTAAATACTTGCTCCACACCTTAAGCAAGTTTTTGACATTCGGCAGGCTTGGAAATCAAACGAGACAAGTGGCAAATTTGCCACTGGCGAGTTGTTTGCGTTGCCGTTCAACGCTTCCCGCGAAACTTTTGTTGCCGCTGAAGGATATTTGCACGGTAGGCAAAGGGAGAAAAAGAACGGTTAAACGATTATCGTCTTTGCAAACGGGAAATCGTTCCGGGGCCAGTGTTTTTTCGGTCGAGCGAGTTTAATCCGAGAGGAACGCCAGGGGTGATGTTGGTGCTCGCCGAGGGAGGGCGATGTACGCAACAGTGGCACCGTTACCCAATAATACCGAGGCAGTGTGCAGCGGGGCGATTTTTCAAAAAGTTTTTCGAGTCTAAAGTTGGGGCAAGAGTGGGACGAAGGTCGAGCAGCGGAGCCCTGCGGGACGAACGAGGCTGGAAGAAAGCTCGGTTCGCCTCGCCTCGCCTCTCCGTGCCGAAACGATGTAGGCCGGAAGCGAATGGCGGCAATACGATAGGACATAAATCTTCGGCGTCGATTCGATTAGACGGACATAATTTACACGCGTCGGTGTAAGAGCGCGCTGCCCGTACATTCGCCCGAGTGTGCGCGCACCACCGCGCTCGCGCACCTGCAGCCTTTTTTCTCGCATCTACCAGGTTCCGAGAAAACAATTGCCTATCGGGCATAAATCTGGACTAGCTGGCCTTCCTTTGGGCCGGTGCCGGCGCGGCGTTTCGTGTGCGAAAAGTCAGGGAGGCGGGCACACAGTCGCGCACAGCCACGGAGAGCCGTACAATAGCGGACTCTTAAATTCTCGGTCTGCGATACCGGGCCGAGGAACTCTTTATTTCGTTGATCACGCGCCAATCCGGCGTCCAACTCTTCTATTTCCCTTGGCTTCGCCAGCGTCGTTTATCGATTCGTGATTCGTTTTACGGAATGCCCGGCTGGCTCGTTCCGCTCCCCGTTCCCTGTTCCGGTTATTAAGTATCGGCCCGGAGGAAAATAGTCGGGGAGGAGTCTAAACGGGCCGAAACACAAGCAGAAGAAGAAGCAGGAAAGTTGGGAGGAAGGCAGCCACGGATCCGTCGGCTAAAATTCGAGTGGAAAGTTTGCCGCGGCGTGACAGTGGCGACGCCGACACAATAGCTTGTTACGGGACAATGGTCGGAGTGGGGTGAATTCGGCCGAATTTAATTATGAGACGCCTTGGGGTGGCACCGGCCGGGGGGCGGCTCGTACTCGGAACACCGTGTCGGCTAAAGTCTAGGGCGCCGTGGAAAGGGATGGTTGGCTGACTAGCTGGCTGGCTGGATGGTTGGTTGGTTGGTTGGTGCGCGCGTACCCTCGGGAGAAATTGAATACGAGCTAATTTCGCTCGCGATACACCCACCGATTCTCCCGTTTTTTTTTTATCCCCTTTCTTTTATCTCTCTTCTCTTGGTCGCGTTCGTCCGCACAAACGAAATCTCCTTCTTCTATCTATTCTGCTAATCGCGCTTCGAAAAACCGTCCGACAATTATCCCTCCCTCGTTTCCCCATGGTCTCGAGGTTTATTCAACTTCTTGTTCCAGGCTTCCTATTTCCTCTCCTTCCTCCGCTTGCCCTTTCTCGTGTCCCTCTTCTCTTATCCAGCCACTTTTATAAATATTCGATACTCGACCTCGCCCGCCGTGACTACTAAAATTCCGGAGCAATTTCCCTCGTATCGATGACTTTGCGCCCTTTACCCCGAGATAAGGCTAACGGGTCCGCCTTACGATTCTCTTCACGGGATATTCGCAAACTTTCTATACTTTACTCTCGCGTATTCTAAAAACTGCGCCGTTTGTCGTGCGGGAAGGGTTAACCGGACGTTGGAAAACGATCTGAAACCAGAAATAACAGTTATTTTTTGTAAATTTTTTCGAAAAAAATCATTGAGAAAAAGTTCATTTTTATTCAAATGGAAGTCAGTCTTCATTAAATACTGCATAAATTTTCCGAAATATGAAGTGATTAAAAAATATTTAGACTTATTTGTTTTGGTTACTGATAACCATTATTGTCGAGGAAAACATTTTTTGGTCACTAATAACCGTAATTGTCGACGGAAATATTGTTTGGTCACTGGTAACTGTTATTGACGACGGAAATTGTTTTCGGTCACTAATAACTGTTATTGACGACGGAAATTGTTTTCGGTTACGAATAACCATTATCGTTGACCAGAATTTTTTTTTGTTGCGGTATAACCAGTATCTATCGCGGGACTTTTTTTGGTTACGGTGTAACCAATATATCCTGCGGGAATTTTTTTTGGTTACGGTATGACCAATATATTTTGCAGGAATTTTTTTTTGGTTACGGTATAACCAATATATCTTGCGCGATTTTTTTTTTTGGTTACGGTATAACCAATATGAATTACGGGAATTTTTTCGGTTTCGGTATAACTATTGAACTATAGAATATCTGGAATATTGTGAATATTAGGAGTCGCGGCGCGCTGTTGAAAAGAGTTGCACTACGTGGGATGCTTTTTCTCTGTTACACACAAGTCTATACCTGCCTATACTCAAATTTACTACAGGATAGAAGTACATTTACTACAGGATGGTGCATAATACAGGATCGACACCCACTCAATGCCACTATCTCTCTCGGCCTGGCCAGTCCGGGTTTTTTCGTCCTGTGTTCGCATTCCAGATATTCTATAGTTCAATAGTAACCGAAAAAAATTCCCGTAATTCATATTGGTTATATCGTAACCAAAAAAAAATTCCCGCAAGATATATTGGTTATACCGTAACCAAAAAAAAATTCTGGTCATCGATAATGGTTATTCGTAACCGAAAACAATTTCCGTCGTCAATAACAGTTATTAGTGACCGAAAACAATTTCCGTCGAATGACAGTTATTACTGACCAAAAAATATTTCCGTCGACAACAATGGTTATTCATAACCAAAATCATTTAAAGAAAGATATTAATTCTTATGCCATAACTTTTAAAATTTAGTTTATAATACTTATGGTCTCTGAAAACGACGAACAACGACGAAGGATAAAAAAAAAAGGGAGAAGGGAAAGAATGAAAAATGGGAGGAAGGGCGGAAGGAAAGAAGGAAGGAAGAAAGGAAGGAAGGAAGGAAGGAAGGAAGGAAGGAAGCAGAGAAGAAAGGAAGGGACGGATGTCCCTGTAGCGAGAGCGGCAGATGCCGAGGCGAACCGGAGCTCCGCAAACTCGACTCGGAGTCGCTCTATTATAGTTGCCGAGTCTGCAGTAATCATGTTAGATATTTTAATAAGAGGGAACAGCAGGGGGAAACTGGATCCTTCTCCGTGGACCGAGTCTTCTTCCGCGCTACTCTTCCGTTGCCCTCCTTACTCCTGCCAACCTATACACCGACGGCGGCGATCCTTCCCGCGCGGCGTCTTCCGTCTACCATTTACATTTATATCGCGACGGCGGTGATCCTGTTACGATCCTGTGTCTACGCTTGTACCTCGGGTCGCTGCAGATCTTCTGCTGCTAGATAGAAATGGAAATTCGTATTCTTTCGAAATCCTGTTTACTAGACGACAAACGTCCCGATGTAGAGAACAGCTCGCTTCTCCACTCGTCTCCCCTGAATCCGACTCGACTCGACTCCACTCGAATAGACCTGACCAAACTCCGTTCCGTGATTCCCTACCACCGATTAAGCTCGTTCTCTCTGTCTTAAAATCTCCGTGAAAGAAATTGAAGACGCGCGCGTATTTCGCGGAATTCTCTTTTAAAACGTCTCTCGTTGAATGTTGAGAATGTCAGGGTGGGTCAGCTCTTTTCCCCTGCAGCAGCGAGGTGTGGCCTTGTCCGTGGTGAAACGGGTGTCGCGTTCCCCGAACGGATCGTCTAATCCTCGTCTCTTTCGACGTCTCTTTCACGCTTTTTCCGTCCAACTTCTTTTTCGTCAAAGACACGCGGGGGATTCGGGGATCGCGAAACGTTCGCCGGAGAGTAAGGGAAACGAATTTCCTGAGAAGAATCGCTCGTCCCGCATCGGGTGGGATTAAAGGCGCGCCAGCAGTTTTCCATTTATAAGAAAGAAACGCTTCCGGAATTTCCATCGGAGACGAGCGTCGGCTCGGGTCGAGTCGCGTCGCGTCGCGTCGCGTCTTCTTAGCCGTCTTCGCCGTCATCCCCCTTCTCGGGTTTCTCCTCATTGTCTGGAAAAACGAAGACGCGGGTGTTAAAGCGCGCGTTCGATGCTAACGCGAATTTATCATCGTGAATTATGACGTCGATGTTGAGAATACAGAATGAGTAACGTTAATGCCGCTGGACCGTTCCGCTTTCGCTCGTAAATTAAAGTGGATCGTGGAAAAAGGAGAAAGGAGGAAGGGAGAAGGAGGTGGAGATGGAGACCGAGTACAAAAGAGGAGAAAGAGATTTTAATAATTCCGATATTCACGGACTACGGTAACGAAGTCGATTTTTTAGATTCCTCTTACTCCACCAATTTCCATTTCACCGTTCGTCGGAATTTCCCCGTCGTAGGGTGGTAATTCTTGTCTAGATTTTTCCACGTAATTATCTCGCGGGTGTTGGCCTCGTTACGATTTACGGGCTTTGACGGCGGCGAACGAGGACGCGGCCCTGTTTAATGAATTTTAAAGCAAACTTTCCTCGCTCGAGCCGAGTTATCGTTATCGTTTGATTAGCGGCAATCGTTTTTCATCGTTGCCCGGTAATAGAAACCGACGTTTCCTGCGCGAGTTCTTTCCTCGTACAGGCACCTACCGGCGTAGAGTCGGAGTAGAGTGGAAGAGCGGAGCCAAAGTAGCCGACGATTCGTTTGCCGCTTCTCCTCCAGGAAAGACCAGCCTTCGATACGGTTCATCGTAATCTACGATCGTACACATTCCACTGGACACAGCTATTCGAACGTCGAGTCTTCTACTTTATTTCAGGATTTAGTCGGCAGGTATAGCTCGCGTGCTCTGCGTGCTTCCAGTTGCCGTTAATTTAAGCGCGTCGCATCGCGTCGCGTTCCATCACAGTCGGCGATCTACGAACAGCGAAACGTCCCCGCGTTTCGGAGCGCGCATCGTTGGCTAAACAAACGCGACAACTAGATGTATGATAACGAGAAGCGCCTCTGGTAATCACCCGTCAAAACGCATACGAGCACCAAGAGATTAAATGTGAACACAGGCACCCTCCTGCTCCGAGACTCGAGTCTCTCGAATCTCGAGTACACGCAGCAACCGGAAGGGGATTCCGTTCATACGTGGTTGTTACCGTGTAGTCGACTGATGTCAATCTCGGTGTCGATCCGTCCCGGCCTGACGAAATGAGAATTTCCGTTTGTCTCCCGAGACGCCTGGTCCTCTGGCCGCGACATTTCGCTCGATGCCGGATCCGGCGATTTACAAGTTAATTAATGGCACGTCGCTGTTTACGGATCAGAAGTTCCGCCCGATTACCGATCGAGCTCTCCCGGCCGGCGGGATCTTTGCTGCCTCTTCTTCTCGGCTCGCGTGATTAATGACGGCCGCGATACCGATGTCGGCCACAGAAACGTTGCCGGCGAGACGGACCCTTCTTTCGGGGCCGCCGTCCCCATCGTCATCCTCGTCGTCATCGTCGTCGATTTAGCTCACCTACGTTCGCAGTGACGTGGCGCGAAGAAGGCGCGGTGAATCATGCGTGCACGGTACTTTCCAGCAGCCAAGTGGAAGGTGGGAAACGGCGGTAGGTAATCGGTAGGCACGGCGCGGCGGATTAATTGGCTTGCTCGTGCGATGCCTTCTCGAGAGAAAGTAACTCTGCCGGGGCAATACTTGGACGGTAAAAAGCTTATCTCTGGATGGCGCAACTTGCCGTTGGCTGCACCGTGATTAATAGCTTTCCACCATCGCGAGTCCGAAGAAGAAGAGGCGACTCGGAAGACTGAAGGTGGGTGGAAGAGGTGAGGAAGGGCGAACGAGAAGGCACCGGGATTGCGATATTAGTATACACGGGGCGAAGTTAGTTGGTGGAAGCCGGGCGGAGCGCGGCGGGGATATTAATCGAGGATCCAACACTGTCGTGTTCAACCGACGCCGACGCATCGTCCTGCTACACTTAAAAGTAGGTATCCGCGTATTCTTTAGGCCAGCGGCAGTAAGGACAGTAAGCGAAAGAAGCTCGAGGACCGTCTCGCTAAGGGATTCGGTCGATTTCTATCGGTAATTTTCCCCGTGGACATAGGAAAGCGGATCTCGCAGGTTTGCCCGCTCCGCAGGCCGAAGGAGCAGCGAGTAGAATCGATGGGGCGAGCGAACGAGGGAACGGGGAAACGTGGAAGACCAGGGAGGTTGGAAAATCGCTTGGGATGCTAGGTAGAGAGAATGCGTAGTTGGGTGGGAGAGGGCGCGGAATTGGAAGGGTAACTAATGGACGTTTTACGGCGTCAATTATACACCGTCGTAAAATATGAATAATTGCTTGAGATTATAGCCGTGCAAAATTTCCACGGACCCCGCGCGGTCGGACCCACGCTGGCTCGTTAAAGTATATTGCGAAGGAGTAAAAGTGCGAAATGCCCAGTCGCGTTTGTATCTGCCGTGACGATTCCACGCGAAACCGTTCGCCTTCGATATGTACCGGCAAAAGTTTTCCGCGAATCCACGCCGCCGCGTGGTCAGCCGGGCCTCGGAATCGGAAATTCCCCGGATGTGTCAGAAACCAGGGAATCACGTCGGACCGTGTTGGATCGCGTTCGACCGAATTTCAACCCCACCCCGATCGCCTCGAGGAATATTTCGGATTCTAGGATAGGCAGGAAGATGACGTGTATCGTAACGGGAATGGTCGTGTCTGGACTTTGTTCGGGAAGCCGTAACGGAAGGGAAAGTGGCTCAGCTCCGAGATGGAAAATTCGGTGGGATTCGGCAACCGAGTTTCGGCAAACGGCCGTGCAGCCGGTACGCTGGAGCGGTGGTGATCGCGTGCATCGGCCCCTCCGCACGACGTGGCGCGGCGCGGCGCAGCGTACAAGTTTCGCAACGGTGCTTAAACGCATACGCCGATTTTAACAACCGGCTGCTCCTGATTTCGCGCAATTCCCATTCACCAAGCGCGCCCGGACGTTTTACCACATGCGCCGCTCGAACGCGTTCCCGATTTCGTCCCTCCGGAGCTGGCGCGATTCCTGACGAACCTTGCTCAGGACTGACTCCTCGCGGTTCAGACGCAGAGGATATCACATCGGTTTCATTCGACGGTCTAAAGATCCGGTAAGCGAATCCAACCAGAATCATTAATTCAGGAGGTAATTAGCGGTGACATTGGTTGCGATGCGCACAGAAGTCGGGGGTGAGTGAACGGTTCTCGAGTGAGACACCGCGACGCGCTGCGTCGCCGTCCTCGTGGAAGAGTCGCCGCGTAATTTAATCGCGCTACTTTCGTGCGCTGTGTTTGCAACGCCGAAGCGTGCACGATGTCGTTAATATCGACCTCTGACTTCTCCGCTCCCGTTGCGTGTAGTCCTCGGCGTGGCGAACGACGCTCGTTACGCGATGGAATCCGAATAAGTCGACGTTGCGAGCCTGGGTATCCGTTTTGTCGCGTCCCATCGTTCCAGCTTCGATTCCTTTCAGCGTCTCCTTGAGCGCGCGCTCTTCGAAAATTCTACATCGGAGAATGAGTTGCGTCGAGGTGTCGTTAATCGAAGGAACGAGTGGCCTATTTGCGCTCCAGCCAAAACGAGTTATCATCGGCTGGGTCGTTAGGCGGTCATCGGCATGGCGTCGCGCCCCGACCAACAAACGCGAGCCAAGTATCCTTCCACGTTTATCTCGGTTCCCTCTATTTCCCTGGTGGCTGGGTAGAAGGGGGTGAGAAACGGCGAGAATGTACGGCCGCGTGGTCATCGTCGTCGTCGACACACTGGTGGCGCGATCCTTTGCAAGCTTTTTATTTCCCGCCTATATTGCCAGAGTTCTTTGCGCCTCCTTCTGTCTGACAGTCCAGGGTTTTACGATCTTTTAATGGAGGCCGGATTTAACGGCGACCGTAATCACCGGCATGATTGTTGCTCGGCTGTCAGCTGTCGGCTTTCGGCTCACGGCCCTCTGCCTCTTAACGAGCTCTCTTTGGGGGTCGCGAGTCCCGCCTAGTTTCCCTGTGGCTCGGCCGAGCTCCGGCTCGGGGCAGCCGAACGGATCTTCTCGCCTCTTTCTCCGCGGGAAGCAGGAATACGTACAGCCGGAGGACGGTGGCTGTTTGGTTCGCGCGACAGTGTGTTTCGAAGCGCCGCGAGAGAAGAGCCGGGGGTCAATCGCCGCTGCTGCTCGGCGAGCCGTGGTTTTGTTTTAAAGAGGCCGACCACAGCCCGCAACAGAGCGATCGGTGGTTTCCGCGTTATATGTACAGTGCTCCGCGGGTGCGTCATTGAACCGGGATTACGTCAATCTGCGCTCACAAAGTTCGCCGGGAGAGTAGGTGGAAGCGAAAGCGATCGTTCGTGGTGCTGGCAGCTCGCACAAATTGGGAATTAAACGACAACGGCGAGGTGCGAAAGGCAAATTTTCGATAGCGGAGGGGTTTCGGTTCTGCGATAGAGGACGCACCGCGTGCAGCCAGGCGAGCGGAATTAAGCCGTTTCCTTACGATTCCCGCGACTCCTACGACGTCTAACGCCTGTCAACTCGCTTCAACGAGCCTCGGTCGAGCGGCACGCTCTCCGGCAAAAACGGCCGATTATTTCGCCGGCTGTAATCTGTCTCTGTCAGTACGCAATAACTCGCAACCCCCGGGCGAGGCCACTCTCGTCTTATTCCCGATACAATGTTCGTTTACGGCCGAGCGTCGCGAGCGTTAACGTCGAGAAGCGGGAGATGACACGGGAAAGATTTTGGTTGTCTCGGAATGGTGCTTATTCACCGTGACAATTTATCCGGTAAATTGCATCGGGCCGCGTTGCGACTCGGCGGCTTTCCTGACCCATTTCTCGAATTCCGGCTCTTTGGAATTCCTAGAGGTCGTCGAGACGTCTGGCTCCGTGGCTCGTCCCGGCGGTTCGGTACGATTCGATTAGAGTCGATCTCGCGGTGTAAACACGCCGAGAGGGTACACAGAGACGTATTTGCGATTAAATTCGATCACGATTCCGCTATCTCGTCGGGGAGGCAGACGGGGCACGGTCGATTAATGATCCGGAAAAACGATAATTCGTCTGGAAGGTATCGGGAGACCGATTCAGTGGATTCGCTGGATTCGGAGGAGCGTCTCTCCCCGTCGCGCTGCTTCCACGCACACGTACATGCAACGTGTGTATCTCTTTCGCCGGATTTCAATGCGGAACGAAGCTCCAGATTAATTTGCCAACGAGCGCGAGCATCGGGAAGGACGTAAACGGGACCGTAAAATTTAGCAGTTGAACGAACGGGAGCTGAGGAAGGCTTGCGCGAACCTACGACTTGATTCGATCCCTTGCAAGAGTGGGTAAACGTTTCTCCCCGACGATCGATTCTTTTTCAAACCTCGACCGAACGTTTGCCCTGCGATTGTTTCCTCCTCTTCCCCTTCGGTCTACCCGCGTTTCGCCAGTCGTTGGAGCTCGCATTGTAAAGAAATCACTCGTGGCTCGAACGAGCTTCCGTCTTTCGCGAGGGGTCACTGAATTTCGGCAATCCCGTTCGTGCGGAGAAGTATCTACATACGTGGCGCGCGATAACTCGACGAACGGTGGACATTAGGTAAGTGGACCGCGACGATAGCGCAAAATTAGATCCCGCCGCGTTCGCGTACGTGACCGCGATGCACAGTCGGACTGTCCCTGGAACGGCTAAGGTATGGACGATTATCGGCTGCCCCTAATTGATCGTAATACGCGGATAAACGTTCGAATGACTCGATTCCCGGTGGGCGAGGCTCGGCGGCTAATGTTGCCTGCATCTACACATCTGTTACGGTATCGTCCCGTCTCCGCAACGCGTTCACCCGCCTATCGTCGAGGACGTTCGGAGCGTCTTTCTAAACCACGAGGACCACGCGTTACGGATATTCTGGTGGAGGGTCGAGGCGCAAGAATTAGCTTGGAGCTCGCGCAGAACGGAGGGTTCAATTAGTCCGAGGATTTTTAGAAGGTGGAAAGGGGAGGGAGGGAAGGTCGCATCTAAATCCGGGCAAGGCCGCAAGGGATGCAGGTTGGACGCGGGGTTGAAAGGGGTGTCGGGGACGAGAGGGTTGCCGAAGGGGACGGGTATAGTAGGTGGGTGGGACGCCGCGCTGCGCCGCACTGCTTCGGAGCATATGGTTAAACCGTAATGGTAGAGGCGATATATTTAAACCCAGCAAAGTTTGGTGCTTGGCTGCGCGAGGGGGTCGGATTCGGTATCGGGGCTGGAGCTAGGGCTGGGGCTGAGGCTGGGGCTCGAGCTGATGCTGGGGGTTGGGGTTGGAGCCAGTGCCGGGGTGTCGGGCGTGCCTCGCATAAGTTTACATTATCTTACCATCTGATAGCAACTATACCAGCCCAAGTACTCGCGGACCAAGCCAAGAGGTCGAGAGAGAATTCCTCGCTCTGGAGGAGGATCTCTCTCGCACCTCGCGTCTAACGTCCCTCCTCCCTGACCTCCACCGTCCATCTAGCGATAATGTAATAAAGAGTAACGAACAAGTGGCATCGAGGCTGAAGACTTTCATACGATTAAATGACGTATCGAATAGCAAAAGCGTGAGACACCTCTTGGAACTCGTCGCCCCGACTCCCGCTAGCCTACGAGCGTCAGTTCGCCTTTGAGCACGTCGCGTCGTAGCGACACGCGATGCCAGAAACTTTAAAAGAGCGTAGATCCGTCCAGTTGCTTCGGTGGATCATTAGCCGTTGAAAATGGCGTAAAAAGCGCCCGAAGGGTGTTAGAGAGGCAGCGAAAGGCGTGCGTTTCCTCCGAGGGAAATGGGAAAGGGCGCGCGTTATCCGGGACACGATCGTGGCTTTCTCGAGAAAACGTGCTTTGTGTCTGATGTACACGCACGCAAGCTTGCGCTTACGATCGTTAGCGGCGTATGCATAGCCTACGAATGTAATCGGCGTATCGCGCTGGTTCGACAAGGTTTCCTGTCGCGGTCGCCGTCGCCCCACCCGCGGAAACGATAGGAAAAATTTAAGAACACTCGAGACCCACTCGAGGCCCGGTTCCATTAAACGAGGAGAGATTACCCTCGGGGAATCGAGTCGAGAGTCCCTTCAGCCAAGCACCGCCCTGGAAGTTGGTGGTAAGCCAAACAGTTTCGCATTCTTCCAGCCCCTCCCTTAACTTTCCGAACCCTTTGTTCTCTCGCCCGCGCGGGCCCCCTTTTCCCTTCCATTCGCTTTCTCTCTCATTACGAAATAACCAATTAATTCGAACTCTGTAAGAGGATCAGGGGATAATTAATACAATAAAAATATACGTCGCAATAACAATAGGGAACTTGAACGAAATATGCTAAGAGGCTTAGCCAAACGCTCGCCCCGTCCTCCCTCTTCTTCCGCCGTCCATCGTTTCCCAGCCCGTTTCTGCGATTCGCCCGAGCAGTCGCGCGGCATTCATCGACCGCGGGCGATAGGGGAATCGACGTTGGCCAGAGAAGTTGTCGCATAACGAACGAGAACCCGCTGAAGGCTATACTTTGCCAACACGCCATTGCGTAATTACGTGTTTCGCCTCGTTACGTGTATTACTTTCCCCGTAGACCCTTAATCAGATCCGAACGAGTGCGGGGCTTGTTTACCGGCCAGATCCCTACCTTTGGCTACCCCCGATAAAGCTTGTCGGGGCTGACGATCTCGCCGCTTTCGGGGCCGCGAGAAATTTCAAAGTTTCCTTCGCGGAAGCGCTCGCTAATTCGCTTCGTCCGCGTACGGCCTGCGGTGTCGCGACGTCGCGTAGACAGGCGGAGAGAGAATTGAAATGGCGTGAAAATCGGACGGACGTGAAAGGGATGAGAAGCCAGCGGTTGGCGAGAAAGAACGCAAGAGTCGGAACGGCGGCATACACGGTGGACATTCATTCGTACGCGATTGCGATTGCGATGTAGGTGCAAGTGGAAATGCAACTCGCCGCGGTGCGATGGGTCCGAAGCCTCTAAATCTAAATCGTCGCGGCACGACCTCCGAGATATTAGCCCGTGGCGCACGCTGGGCTGGAAGGGGTTGCTCGGTATAAATTGCATCGTGTGGTCGACGAAGCGCGGTCGAAATTGGGGAAATTAAGTTGGCCGAGTATAGAGCGAGCCGGGCTATACTGCCGGCCCACTGGTGCACACAAAGAGAGACCGCACTGGCATGTGGTTCCGTGTAACCTCGATGTCGATACACTCGGGTCAGCGCGCCGAGGAGCCAGCAGACACGCCAACCGAGGGATCCCACGCATCGGTTGTTTGCATTCGCCGCTAAACGGCCGTTCACGACCACTCGCAAACCCCTCGCAACCCCTCGCGGGCCACTCACGGACCCTCGGCTGCTGCCTGACGAATCCTCCAAATTGGAGTCTTGCTATCGCTCCCCGAAACCGAGACGAATATATCGTCGAGCCCGCTGCGGAAAAACTGGCCCGAACCTCGCCGATTCACGGCGACTCGACCGTTCCACGATTGCGTGACACCCGTTTCGTATATTCCGCTGAATAAATCGCCCTCCCGATAGAAGGGATCCGTCGCGTGGCCAACAACCGAGCGACCCTCTGCTCTTCAAACCGACTACTTTCGATCCCTCCGCGAGACCACGCGTCGAATCAGTCAACCAACAACGAATCGTCCCCGCCTCGTCCCTGTGCCTGGTACTCTGCCAATTTTCCCAACACGTTTTTCCAAGTCGCAAACGTTTCGGTGGAATTTCAAATTTCAGCCGCGACCATTGGAACGCCGATTGCGCCAGATATGATAACCTGCAGGAAAATATTATTCTCTTTTCCTTTACGGTTTTCGGCTGGTCCTGGCTGCCGGGCTCGATCGGTGGCGAACCGTATTTGGGGAATAGTTGCTTGCTCCAGTAGGCTGACTTCCACCGTCCGGCTGAATGCCGTTCTAACTACCAAACTGTTAACGGCACGCGCGCTCGTGGCAACGCGTTATGAATCGTTTAATTTCGTTCTATTCTTGACACGAACGACGGCTCCCGCGATTTTCATGCGAATTCCAATCCTGCGAGCTCTGCGAAACGCCCCTCGCTACTACCGGGTCACTTCGAAATTCCCCGCGCAGCCGTTCGATTCGCGCGCAATTCTCTTTCGTCGAAACGCGCTCCAGCTGCGGACAAACTGACCGCGAATTTTTTCATACGTGCATGCCGGGCTCAGCCCTGCAACGTCCAGGGGAATTATTCCGCGCGTCGTTGTCGTTGTCATTGTCATTGCCGTTCCGTTTTAATCTACCTCCTAGCGACTACTTCCTACTTAAACCGCAAACGCGTGCTTTCGAATTATTCCAAAGAGGGGAGGACGGTACACAGGAAACGATGGACAAGAAGAGAAAAGAGAAATTAGGTGGGTGACGGAGCGAAGAAAGGAGGGAGTCGTTGTTGGAAAAAACGGAGTTGGACATTGTGATCTCAAATTCGAAATTAAAGGATCCGATGATATTAACAAATTATGCATCGTATTTTCCTTTGTCGAACCTGAAAAAGAGGCCAAATATCTTTTGACGAATTATGAAGAAGGCAAAGAAGGTGTAGAATGTGTGGAAGAAGGCTAACATTTAACATTAGTTTTCCTGTTTAAATTTGAATTATTTAATCTATATTTATTTTTTATTTTATCTCCCATTAATGATATGTAAAAAAAACTGATTAATAAACTCGTTGTTTCGGAATCAAGAATTCACAATTTGTTTTTTTTTTAAATCCCTAAGGAAAGTTTTAAAAAACTACTTTGTGACATTTTAGCAAATTTAATTCTCGATAAAACGAGCAAAAAAAGCAGAATTCGGTTGAGAATTGACGGAGACCTATTTTGTCCCCAAAAAGTCACTTTGGAACCACTGTGCGGCGTCGCGTCGACTTTTAATAAAGCAAAGAAAGAAAGCGGAAGGGCGTGGTTACCTCTCTCCAAGGAATATGCATGGGACCAAAGACCAGGCCTATGATAGACCGAAATGTCCACTCTACATTTTTATCACATTACTCACACCCTTTTCACTCTATTTCTGCACCACACTTCACTCTCTACATTTTACAGTTCACTATTCACAGTGTACACTCCACACTCTGAACTACAACTTCACGGTCCATAGCTCATACCTTACGGTTCACTTTCCACACTCAACATTTCACATTATACACTACACACATTACCCTTCACAATCTACGCTTCGCACCTCCCACATTCTTGCAAAAGGCCTTCAGACCACAAATTATGATCCACAAATTGCCATTTTCGCACTAGGGATTGCAATACCGGTAAACCGATTTACCGGTTTACCGATAAATGGCGAGAAATACCCTCCAATTTTTACCGGTAATTCGATAAATTATGTATAGCAATGTAGCGCATATATGCATTCATTAATTCCGTCGATATCTACTCTGGTATCAGTGAAAAAAAACTTCAATTAATAATAGAGACGAAAACCGAAGTATCTCAGGAAGAAGCAACTTTAAACCAAAAGAAAACTAAAAATCTGAAGCCACCAAAGAATATTTTCAAGTAGAAAAAGTAAAAAGAAAATATCTACAAACGACATATGATTTCTTAATGACTACCCGAAGAACAAGTGTAGAATCTAAGAGCGCTTTATCAGGAGACCAAAGTTTCGACAAATTACGTTTTTTGCGTGCTTATTTATTAAAAAGAATTGTTAAATAAAAAATATTTAATTATGTATATAAGTTAAGATTCTTTTCATTGTTTTCGCGGTGAAGATCCATATTAATAAATAATGTCAATAGTTATACAAATATATCTATTTTGTGTTATATCATTTTATATTTCATGTTTAGAACAGTTTTATTTGCATATGTTTTTTATAATGCTCGATTAGAGATCAAAAATTTTTTTTTGTTATGTTTACTTTTATATTTTTAATACCTTAAGAAATTACCGGTAAATTACCGATAAACCGGTTTTAAATGAAAATTTTACCGAATTACCGGTAACTGAAAAAGTCGGTAAATTTGCACTCCCTATTTCGCACAGAATTGGGAATTTTAAATGGCCCACAAGACTTTCTGCGCCATCTTTTTCTCACAAAACTTACTTTTCCCATAATTTCGGGAATCTAACCAGCCCACAAGCTAAAGTAAACTGTCTTTTCCCCACAAAACTCAAAATTTGGGTCCCTCAACTTCTCTTGACTGAAATTTTACAGCCGAGGAGATGCTCGCGAGTAAAGATATGTCCGTGATCTTTCTCGCGGTTTCATCCCGATATCTTAGGCGCGACGATTCGGGTAAACGATCCGGAAGAAGAGGAGGCGAGCGAGCTAAAAGAGGGAAAGCCCGACATGGTGACATCGAGACCTCCTCGGGGCCCTGGCGCGGATAGAAACGGTAGCGCCCTCAGGCACGGCTAGTTGGAAGAATCGGGCATAATTTCTTGGTGACAGGGTGGCGTCGGCTTTTCAACCCTTATAATATCTTCAACGCCCTCGCCGCGCTCTCTGCCTCCCGCCTTTTTCCATCGTCGACCACCTCCTCCTACAACCGTTACCCCCTCCCTTTGCCGACCTACCGTTCCTCTGTCTATCCCACTGTCTCCCGGGTTCACCCTCGGCGCGCCTTTGCTCCCGGGAATACATTTCCATGCATTTTCCTGGGCGGCTTCGCCTGCCCTTTCGCTCGCCTCTGCCTCGGTTCTTGGTTCTCGGTTTCTCTAGCGCGCGTCGACGACTCTACCCTTCCCTCCGCTTTTCCTCGCGCTTTAATTACCAACTTTTCCGCCTTTCTCAGGAATTCGCGTTCACACCACTACCTTCCTCCGACGGTGGTTTCTTCCGTAGGCTTCCCCCTTTGTATTCCCTTCTTTCCCTCGGGGCTGGCCTTAACACTAGCCGCTAGCCGTTAGCCGGTCCCACGGGCCACATCCGTGTTCTCCTACGGCCAGCGCATAGAAAAGTTCTCGGACCCATGCGCGCGCACAGGCAGAGGAGGAGATCGGAAATCTTGTAACGCCACGCTCTCTCGGCTCCTTTGCCCCGCTTTCCTTGTGTGTCTATTTGTCCCGCGGTTGCCTTTGGGAGAGAGAGAACAGCGCCAGCAATCGCACGGAGGAAACGACGCTCTAGAACAGATCTGTTTGCTTTCGATTCCGTGGGAACCGCGCAGCGATTCGATCGCGATCGGACGGGGACAATTCTCGTCGCCCCCGGAAACTCTTGAGGCGGGATATACCTAATACACCTTAGTTTTTCGTTACGAGCAAACTTTTCGGCGAGATGCGCCAGGTAATATCGTTGGCTGGTCTCTCGGGCTTTTTCCACGCATCTCGAAGGAATCGCGACCTTCGTAGCCGCGGTGCATCGCAAATATGCAGAACGGCGGCTGACTCGTGGCTTGGACGATTAAAAGTTTCCCCGGGCTTAACGATTCGATGGCCCGAGCGCGGAAGCCGAGGTACCCCGGGCTCTTCTTCCTCTCTGTTCCTCCTCCTTCGTTTCGCCCTTTCTTAACTGTTTCACCGCCAGTTTTCCTCCCCGCAGCTGCTTCGCTGCTTGCTCTTCGACGCGCCGTCGTTGCCTCTCTCGCCGACCGTCGATGGTAATGAGAACGTGGGAGGAGCCTGGTCTCGCTTCTCCTGCGTGATGCAGCCGGTCTTGCCCGAGGACTACATCCGTCCACGTTTCTTTCGGCCTCGGAAAACCTACCGGTTATTTGAAACTCGGATCAGCGGGGCGAGCAAGGGCGCGCGAGTGTAAGCACAGTCGGAGGATGTTGCCGGAGCAGTCGCCGGCTAATTCCCAATGAGATTATCGAAGACGCATCACCGCGATTTCGCGCTCCGATACAAATTGGTCCCTTGCAACCGCGGCGTGGAGCTGTGTGCGCTGCGACTCGGTGTTACTCGGTGCGCCGCGACGCGGGTGGAAGGCGGAGGAGCGCGCATGCATACGTAGCGTCGGTGTAGCGAACGGTACAGGTGCGACGGGCCGGGGCAGCGAGGAAATTGCAGGCTTCCCGGTCCCCCAGGTGCTCTTCGTCATCATAAAGCTTACGCCACTGGCATTGTACTTGTATTAAAGCCAGCCTCGAACACGACCCCTCCGACTCGCCCTTCCCGACACCCGGATACCCCGCGCCCCTATACCCTGCACTCTACGCCCGCTCACCGGCTCTCTGTACTCGCGTCGCGTCGCGTCGCGCTCTCTTCGTGTTCCCCGTGTTCCGTTCGTTCTGTCCACCGTTGTTGCCAGCCGGGAGTATGTATCGTCGACCATTTCCTCGAGACCGCAGCAAGCCCTGGCTGCCTCTGCTCCCTGGCCACCGCGACCAGTCACCGGCTATTTAATAATCGGTATTTATGGGAAAAACTTGCCAGACGGCCTCCGCCGACATCGCCAGCGCCAACACCATCGCCACCACGACCACGATGCTACTCGTCGCTCCTTGTCACGCCGATATCTATGGCCCCAAACTCCTACTGGCTTCGATTCGTATATGAAACATTAAGCTTATAAATTCGATCGGTCGATCCATAACGCGTACCTGCGCGACTGACCGGCGTTGTTGTTTAGACTCGACGAACAACGAGTGGGGGCTGAGGTTAATCTTCGCGCAGCTGTGGCCTGCTCGCTTGGAACGCCGCGCTGGTTTCGTCCAGCCCGGCCAAGTAGAATAGTCGGTGGATGGTCAGACGCTTGCTGACCCGTGAGCCACGACGTTCGAAAGAATCGTTGGCTCGAGGGCGAAGCAAGGCTCGTGGCTCGTACGCAATCGATAGAAGCACGCGACTCCTATCGACCGGTTGTATATACCGGTTCGGGGACCACGAGTGCTCCGATTTGCCGGGACACGTTTAGTTGGCCGCATAATTATTTTCAAAGGATTAGTCGCTAATGCGGTGAAACACTTGGGAACGGGATAAGCTTGGTCGGGTTGCCAAAGAAAATAAAGGCTGGCCCCGCCGGGCGGTGGCTTACTTCCGGCAAAAATAACACCAGCTCGTGGACACGGTACGTCGACGGCAGCTCGACGGTACCGGCGAAAACAGTTCTGAGGATAAACTTGGTTAGTCGCGATTAAGGCTGACCCGCTTTTCCGCTCGAACGCGGCGCCTTTTCTCGGCCGCAGTTTTCCGAGCGAAATTAATTCGAGCGCGGCCGAGCGATTGCGAGGAGCATTCGGTCGATGAGCGCGGTGCATTCGGGGGACGTCGGCGTGAAGCGGCGTCCGCCTCGTATCGGGCACGAAGCAGGAATACGAAACATAATAACAGAGCCGGTGGACGCGGCGCGGGGCCGGGCCGGGCGTCGCGTCGCCTCGCGTCTCCCGCTCGTCTACCAATATAAACTTCTCGTTCCTGTCCGTCCGTTCAGACTGAATTACCGTGGCCCTGTCCCGGAGGAGTCTACGCCCCGTCGTCCAACAACAAAGTTTGCACGGGCAAGTGAAGCTTAATTAAAAGCAACGATGACACTCAAGGGCCATTCCGCTCCGAGGGGTCAACGATTCGTTTCCCTTGGTATCGAGAATGCCAGGATGGCTCTTAATCGTTCGCCGTTTACCTTCGGGCAACAGTTCCGGTTAACTTTACCACGCGCCGCATCGCTCGACTTATCGCGGTCGAACCGGTTCAAAAGTGTTCCGCAACAAATCCGGGCAAATGAGCGACGATACGTTTCGCGTACGCCTGCAAAGTACTTAAAGGGTACTCGCGTACCCCTGGGGTACCCCTGGCTTACGGTATCCGGTTTGGCTGTCGAGAGGAGAGTGGCAGATTTTTTTTCGATGGCAGCGGCTCGCTTGAAAAATGCGAGTGTTGCGTGGTCCGTGTGTGTTGGAGGAACGCCCGCTACCTCGGCTGCCTCGACCACCCTCTTTCTCTCTCTCTCTCTCGCTCTCTCTCTCTCTGTTTCGACACCACCCTCCGCTAGAGATCGCCGAGGCTTGATTCGACTCGAACCACCCAGCCCTGTAGAGAATAGGCGGAGAACGCGAAGAACGGTGGGCACGCGAATTATTAAACTAACAGTGCCCGCGAGTGTGCATGGCCGCCGCGCCAAGCCGCTTCCTTGGCCTGTGCTCGCTTAGAAAACCGCGTGCACACGCGAGCCATTTCCTCGTCCGAGGTATTTTTCGGCTGGTCGTGGGAGATTCGTATCGGCCGCGTTGTTTGCACATGCTCCGTCCAGCTCCGTTATCCAACTCGCGGGATCGCTAGTGTACTACCAGCCAAAAGGATCCATTCCACTCGCGCTTCCGTCGCTAGCCAGTGTAATACATACATATTTCCCTCCTCAGGCTTTCGTTTGACGCGTCCAGGGAGCCGTTGGCGATCGGATCGACGCCGACGCGAGAGCCGTCTGTCCCGCAGTGCCGGGGACGCGCGTCGCTTCGTATCGGCCACGGATGCAGCCGAGACCCAGCCCGATGCTGGTCCTCTGCTCGTGAATCAAGCGCAGAGATCGCATCGCGTGACCTCGCCTCGCGAGCTCCAAGTAAATTGTTCGGAAAGCCGGGTCGCGTTTGAATTTCCACCGAAAGCTTTACGACTATTTCTCCGTCGGGGCTCATTCGTGCCGAATTGGGCGTGTAACTACCGACGGCCGTTCTTGAACCGTCACACGCTCGTTTCTGTATACCTATACAAGGTGTTAATAAAAATCTGGGACACGATGTCACCGGTCGACGGTTTCGCTCGCAGAGCCGCCAACTCTTTATCGCCTATAATTGCCTCTGCTGGCTTTTATCCTAGTTTTCATAAAAGATGACAACCGAAAAAAAGAATTCATCGTTCGGAAGCATTCGTGTGCGTGTAGGTGTACAACTATACACACTCCTGATTGCCCTCTCCGAGTGTCTGGAGCGAATAGGAACGCAGCGAACACGACGCAATAATGCGTCGCCGTCGACTGTTGCGTGGTGTATGAGAAGTTCGGGAGGCCTGTACGCGAGATACGAGCAGGGAATAGAGAGAGAGAGAGAGAGAGAAACTTGACAGGGAATACCAATTATTACGTTTGACCTGGCTAAATGTCGGGCGAACCAATACTCCGGGACAAATTGTCAATTTATGCTTTCTCGTTATTACGCCGTTCTGACCATAGCGCGCGGTTCACCGCGAGCCAACCGCCGCGAAACGCGCACACGTATCTTGGTCGTGTGCGTATCACGAGTGGCGGATAGGTACGCGGAGGAACGCTCGGCGCGGCGCTGCCCCTGGCTCGCCTGGAGTCTGCGATGTCTTCTTCCAGACAGATACCGGAGGATGGGAATCGTTTGCCAGACTTCGAAGTGATCGCATGGTGGCTTCGGGTATCTTTCGCGGCGACGAGATCGCGCGGTGGTTAATTTCGCGGAATAAAGTAGACAACGGATAGAAATCTGAGCGCATTCCCGGGAACGATCGCAGGACGCGACGCGCGCCTCGCGCGCAACCATAAAAGTAAAGCGTAAGATCCACTGCTGACTGGATTGCACCTCTTGCTCTCCTGCCGTCCTGCCAGCCGAAGGTGAAGGGACGACGGGGGAGGAGAGAATATCGCAGAGTGTGCGATTTAAATCATAAAACTTGAGTAAAAATCCCGAACAGTTTTTGCAGCTCCGGTTGCACCCGTACTCGCACCGGCGAAGACGAGACGAGACGAAGACGCTTGGCCCTCCCTCCGCCTCCGACCGTTTGCCTTCCTCGCGGATTTCTTTTCCCCCGATTCAGCTCGTTTGGCCCTCTTTCCCTACCGCTTATGTTTCTCTTTCGCCGTGCACCTCGACCATTACCCAGCCGTAGAATGGGCCGAGAGAATCGTAAAAGGGAATTACTCGAACGGTTCGACCTATTCCGCCACACCGTGCTTCTCCAATCCGTATATTTGTCCGTGCCCGCGATATTTCTTCGGACTCGTTCGCGTCGTCTCGTCTCCGCGATTCCTCGATAATCTCCCCCACGAGATAACTTCTTACCTAACCCAGAAGCCTTTAATCAAACGGATTTCTACGATTTCCGCGCAGAGGCAGTCTCGATTCCACGCTCGCCCAACAGCTGCGACTTCTCCTTTACTCTTTCAACGTGCGGGAATGCGTGGTTGTGATTTCACGGTGGAATACACATAGGGTAAATCCGGGAGACGCGGTCGACCTAATATAGAATATTATAGCTATTAAAAATAATACAGATATTAGTTATTTTATCAGAACAAACCTAATATGTTCAGAATTTTATGCTGATTCAAAGAAACTAGGCGATATTTGCTTTATGACAATATTTACTGTAAATCGGGTTGAAAACTGAAGTCATCACATCTGACCACCTCTCCCGAGGTGACGGGAGAAATGGTTTTCGTCGTTGGCAGAGACCACTCACATAATTATTCGTGGAAAAATAACAAAGAAGAAAGCAAAATTATTTATGAGTGAATACAACTACAGACCCATTGATATTTAATTTGTTTACGCTACACAAGTAAAGAACACATCAAAGATAAAGCGAACTACCTACCGGCGATTAGCAAGGCAAATGAATACAGAAGTGAATAAATAAAATAAATAAAGAATAATAATAATAAAATAATGATACAAAATAGAAATAGAAATAATACAAAAATCATAACTCGACCATCTCTCCTTTCTGCAGCGAGAGATGGTTTTCTCGTTAGTTTCGAGAGGAAGAGTTAATATGGCTAAATACTTTGGCTGCATTGTCCCTCGATATCTCTACTATCTTATTATTCCCAAACATTAAACGAAAATAAACTTAGATGTATATTTTAAATACGATTCTGCACATCGCTGTTTGACAAAAGAGGTTAAATGTAACCAGAATTTTCCTTTTAAAGCCTATAAATCCAGAAAAACACAGAAGAAACCGAAGTGGCGCTATTCATAAAATTGTTTGGCTTCTGAAGAAGTAATTGGTCTGTACTTTAACGCATTTTTACGTATAGAGTCTGAAATATAGCGACTCGACCAACTCTCCGGCCCGACCGCGTCTCCCGGATTTACCCTATACGCGATCGCGATAGCCCATTAATTGTCTCTGACTTTGGAAAGAGACGAATTCCAGTGGATCGGTCATGAGTGGAGTTTGAGTATCCTCCTAGACCGGCGCGAAAGGCTATTCACGGCGAGATCGCGCGACGGTAGAGGAGGCGATAATATTTCATTCGCGAGACTAGAATATCATTTATCAATAGCACAGCTTAGTTGGGGGTTACATATATCGACCGGCTATACCTTCGGAACGTCGCTCTTCCTTTTTCCTCCATTTCTCAATCCGTCTGCTTTCTCTCTCTCTCTCTCTCTCTCTCTCTCTCTCTCTCTCTCATTCACCCTCGCCCCCTTTCCCCGCCGTTTTGTTAGTGAGTTTGACTCGCGCGCGATCAGCCTCGCTCGCTTGTGCGAGCGAGCCGAAATCGCGAAGAGAAAAGGGTGCGTCGCGCCCAGTAAATTTTCCATGCAAATGAGATTGCTGATACGCGCGATATATAAATCCGAAAAACCCGACAGGTATTTATGTCCTTTCAGATAGAAAGACCTACGAAAACGCTTCGCCTAGTTGCGCATCGTCTCGCTTCGTCGTCCGTTCCTCGGCGTCGAACAACGCCGAAAACGATACGCGTCGTTCGGGGTTATGACGATCGTATCGAGGCTGTAATACGAAGGCAAGTACGTTGGTAATTGTGTTA
The DNA here is from genome assembly GCA_944738655.2 of Andrena hattorfiana. Taxonomy (NCBI): domain Eukaryota; kingdom Metazoa; phylum Arthropoda; class Insecta; order Hymenoptera; family Andrenidae; genus Andrena; species Andrena hattorfiana. The sequence continues at coordinate 40,690,897 of OX122894.2, read as the reverse complement.
AACGATAATCGATTTGCAGTTGCGGAATTGTTTCGTCGACGAGCCCGATTCAAGTTCGTACATCAACGTCGAACCGCGCGAGCCGTGCAACGCGTCATGGAAACCGAGCTCTAATTAGTATAGCAACGCAGCCAGTAGTCGCTTTAATCGCACGCTTCCTATCAAGCGAAACGAGTTTCTCGAAGAGCCAGCACGCCAAGTCTAGAGGTCTTTAACGCGTCGGGGGGTGTTAACGGGTGCCCGGCAGCCCAGTAAAATTACCGCTTCTACTTACTGCGTAGAGAAAGGAGGCTGCATTGCACCCGATGCGACGCGACGGGGGCAAAGAAACCGGTGGGCGTTCGTTCCTTACGCTCGGGCTTGACCGGTCGCAAGGAGGGAAGGTTTGGAAAATGCCGATTCCGTATAGCGACGCGCCGACGCGATACATGGACGAAACGCCGGCCGGGCCACGTATCTCGTCGGGGCTAGATAAACGAACGAGGGGAAACGGGGGGGGGGGGTGAAATTCGCAGGACCGCTTTAAACTGGGCGGTCGGCCGTTATCGTGGGACGTGTGCGAGCCGAGTGGGCGTTTTTCGCGATAGCAAAAACTACGATCGAACCGGCTCGCATAAAGGTACGTTAATTAACGCGGCTCGTCGAGGCGGTGAAATACGTTCGATGACGCGGCATTGGCAGGTCAGATACGAGCCGGGAAAGAATTAAAAGGTATAATGGTGGAGAGCTGGGGGTGTCGTCCGAGCACGTGGGGCGCGTCGGCTGGGGAGGGAGGGCGAACGGGACTCGTAGTCGATCTGCGTGGCGGGTTCGGTCGATCCACCTAACGTAACGGTGTTCCCCGCGGTGGTTGCGCCAAGTACTTCGTGCGAAGGAGTGGTTTCCAACCCCTTCCGCCCTTCGTCCTCCCTTCCTCCTGCCGGGCCACGACAGCACGAACGAGCCTTGGCCGGGAGCCAGCGTATTCATTCCTGAAACTAGCCCCCGATCTAAGGGGCCAATTATTTAATCAATTCCGCCCTCTTAGGCCATTCCAGGCTACGGAACTGCCGACGACGACACTGCCGCGGCATCCACTATTGAAATCTCCATCCCTCCGCCACCCACTCGCAGGATTCGTTCCCGAGACGACTCCACGCTGATCGGCCCGCCAGGCCCTTCGCGCTCAACAGATATGCCTATTGTTTTCACAATGGTGTATATACGGCGACCTACCGTATATCCACTCGGAAAGAAACGTCTCCTTCGCTTGTGGCCTGCTTCTGAGCAGACTCTGCCAGTCACGGACACAAGCAAGCACGATGGTTGGTCAATCTTCCGTTGCACTTTGATCGCGGCAGTGCGACGGGGCCACGAATTCGTGCAGGCTTCTCTGCTTCGTGTTTCGATTGGCCACGCCGATGTCGTAGATCAGGATCCCCACGAGAAATCCGTCCCCTTGAACGCGTCCGGCCGCAACCAAACGTCCGAACGTTGGAACGTTTAAACGTGATCCTCGACACAGGGCCGCGACTCCCCGAAATTAATCGGGTTCGATGCTATCGATTCACCTCCTTTTCCTGACCCAGCATTTAGTTTCGGCCGAACTGCGCCGAAATTTAATCGAGCTCGTTTCTTTCCGCCACGCGAAGCGTCCACCGCCTTCTTCGTTTCTTCGCTGTAGGCGTTTAGCGGCCGCGTAATCGGCCTCTCTCATTCGGGGAAATTTCGACGAAGCTCGCTGCCGTGATAAGCCGCGCTGGAGGGCGAAAGATTCCGGCGGACGAGCGATGATAAAAATTTCACGCAGTTCTCTGTTGCCCCGGTGTTAGCATCGATCGGTCCCCGCGTTTCCCCAACTTTTATTTACGCTCTGCGCGAGACCGCTATCAATTATTGCCGCGAATACCCCGACGAATCGTAACGCGCCCGCGTTGGCAGTTTCTCGTGAATTATTCCGTATCGTTTAAAAGCGATCGGTTCGATCCTGGGTCCTTTTAACTCGTAGATTAACCAGCCCCTCTGCCACCGTCCGGTCGTGCGTGTATGCTTTCGTCTCATTCGCGTTTCGGTTTCTTGAAAGCTGCGCGCTCGTTGGGAACGAAGGGAGAGGAGAAGAGAGCACGGTGACCGTTCGGATCGCGACGGTGTGAAATTCGATAGACCAGGGGTGCCTGGTGGATTCGGATGAAAAACAAATAGGGTCGAGCGTGTACGCGCACGGAGGTGTAGAAGGGTCGGCGAACGCAAACGAAGCGAATCGATGCTCTCGCCTAGCGTTGAAATCGTTGGGCCGCGCGAAAGTAGCGCGCTCGCATCCGCCAACCCTGATCGCGATACGATACGAATCTCTCTCTTCGGCACGCTCGCCGCGGCTAGTATATAGGTCAGCTATGATATGCGCGGATCGCCGACTACGTTGTCGACGTGCTTTCACGGTAATGGGCGCATGGCGGCCATACCTTGGATCTGCTTCGGTATCTACTTGCAGTTACTAAGCTCTTTCTTTCAACCACCCTTAGCCGTGCTCGCTTGGCCGATCGCAATTACCGAGATGCGATTTTACTCGTTGAAAAATCGAGTCCTCTTTCGACCGCAGCTGATGGGTACAACCCTTCGCCGAGGCGGAGTTTCATCCCCTGTTAGATTCGAGCAAGTCACCGCGTGGGAAAATTCGCTCGCGGTGTGCCGCGTGGAGGCATTAATTTAACGTCGTTGTACGTTAGGCGAGTAATTGTAAGAGGCGCGTGTCTCTGTGGTTAAAGTCGAAGCTCCGCTTTGGCTGGTGTGTTCCCCGTGGAAATGCGTGTCCCAGGGGGGGGCCTCGAGTCAGAGACAACCAGCCAGGCCGAGGAATTTTTCAAAGGCGAGAAGATGCATGGCTGGCTGCTCGCGAAGATAAATGTCGAGGGTGCGCGGCCTCGATCCGAGAGTTATCGAGGAGCTGCTCTATCTCGAGCGAAGAGAAAAAATCGGTGAAACATTTAACTAATAGATCGACGTCAGAGGAGAAAGATCGGAACGGTTAAAAGGGTATTCCGGCGCGTAGCTAGCGCGTTCCCGAGCGCAGGGGATCCGGCGACGAGCCGGAGATAGAACAGGAACACCGATACCCTGACTGCGTTATTATGCCGCCAGTTAACGGGCAAGATTGCCCAACCCTGTCGGTTAATTTACATACTACGCGATGCGTTGGAAACGTTGGGCAAACGGATGCCGGTGTCGCGGATCTTTAAGTAAGAATCTCCGGAGCCGTACATGCCGCGGGACCGGAGAGATCACTTTGAACGCGAGATCGCGAAATTAGCGATTCATACGTTCCCGCGCGATAAAAAGTATAAAAGATGAAAACGGGGACTCGGAGGAATAACAAAGGCGTGTGTGCGCTCGCTCGCTCGCTCGCGCAGAGACGGGCGAATAATAAATATTTAACGTGAAAACATCGCGAGCTCGAGGCGACGACGACCAGTCTTTCGAACGTTTTACGAGCGAGCGTGCGCGAGGAGTAAACGTACGCGTGCAATTTCCTCTCGCTGTTTTGCGCTCTTCAGAAAGCTTTCATTAGCCGCGTTTACGCGTAGGAATGTCTCGAATATCTCGAATATTCCTGCACGCGAGGCAGCTGCTGGGAACGACAACCGCGGTCGACCACCGAGGTAACGATCGACTGCCGATCGGAACTCGTATGCGATTATTCTGTATCCTCTCGCGACTGTGTTCGCCGCGGCTCGTAGACACGTCGTAGGTCTCTGGATAGAAACCAGGGATCTCGTGCGGGCTTTGAGTGTTGCGTGGGGGAACGCTTCGAGGCCCGCGAAGCGTCCTCCGCGACGATGCGCTACGATGCGCCTACGACTCGACTCAACGAGCTTCTTTCAGGAAACATCAGCGACTCGCAGTACATCACGTACATGACAAGTAAGTACGAGTAAGTGACGCGCGTTACAACTTCACAGCGCGTATGCGTGGACGTGTGTGTGTGTGTGTGTGTGTGGCGTGGAAAAGTCCCGACGATCGCGTTGTGGATTTGCCGAAGGCTCGACCAAGGAAAAGAGCAGACGGTGAGATGGCTGAGACGTAAAGGGTTAAGGGAAAAAAGAGGGACGAAAGCGTCTGAAGCAGGTTTCTTTCGCGTAGCCGCGTGAATCTATGTTTCCGCGGTTGAGCTCCGAGGGCCTCGTTAGAGTCGCAGTAAACCGCCGTAAATCGGCCTGTTTTCGAGGGCCGGGTACTCAATTTCGCCTGGATGACCGGCGCCGGATCTAAATTTCAAATCCGCTAATGTGTATTTTTGCAGCGAGTCTCCGAGGCTCTTATCGGGCTGGCTCTGCGAGCCCCGGCACGCTTTGAATTTCAAATATCGCGCGCGCAACCCGTGTCGACCCCAGCACCGACCAACTTTCCAACGTTTCTGTCCGCTTATGCGCTGCCATTTGTTTCTCCCCCTTCTTCCATGTACGCGACCTCGGCCGGCGCGCCGCGGCCGATCTACGATATCTAGAGCATTTTATTTATGGGGCACCGGCTACCTATCGGAATTGATTCCGTGATTTATTCGTGGACCGTTCTTCGCCCGCAACCGCCACCGCGACCGCTCGATATCGACCAAGATCGCGGCCGCCTCGGAATCCAGTTTCTACGGCTAGCTTCTCTTTCTTTCCCTGACGCTTTACACTCGCGCCTGCCCTTCCGGCGCTCTTTTACGCCGCGAGGATCAGCCTCTTAACGAAGATGAACCGAGCACCCGCAGGGACGTGAGAAAGAGAGAGGGAGGAGAAAAGTCGAACAAGCGATGTATGTGCTACCTAGCCATTTCTCTGCCTAGCTATCGAAACGGCATTACACCTTGCAAAACCTTCTCTAACCGCGTAATTATTAAAAAACGGGGGAATATTCGCTGAGGTTGAGAAGAGGCGGACGACGGCAGCAGAGTCCGTCATTCTCTAACGACGGTATAACTTGGACTTTATCTTGGCGTAATTTTCCTAGCTGCATCTTGGCGCGGTTTTTACGGGACTCCTTAATGCGCCAGAGATCTCGCTGGCTAATTGCACGCTGTGGCCGACGATTGCAAAAGTTTCTCGCGGACCGAGAGCGAGAAAGTCGCGCCGGTAGGAGCTGTTAATTGAAGCGCAATTAACCGCGTTAAGAGCCCGAGTGCTGATTAGGGCGGCGTGTCACCTACCGCCTACCTAATCTATGCTCGCGAATCCCCGTTGTTCCTCTGTTCCTCGGTAAGACCGCTTTTCCGACGTGTTCGCTTCTTCTCCTTCGCGACCCCGTTAAATCACCCAGCCCCTTCTTGCCCTGCGGAGAGAAGGTCGCGCGATGGCCCTCTGGATTCACGAAATTTCGTAGCGCGGAGGAAACGCGCGGAGTGGTGCTCTCGATGGAACGTGGAAATAAACTCGGTCGGTCCCCGGTGGATTTAATTTGCCAGGTATCGCGGGCGGGCAAGAGTAAAAAGATCGCGAGCTCGGAGCGCAGTAAAGTTTTGCGTTCTTCTCTGTTTCGTAAATGCCGTTTAAATGGCTCTGAAAGCACTGTTAACGTTAAAAGCCAGTTAGGAGCGGCTGCCGCCGCCGCCGGCACCGCTCCGTCGGACTTAGCCGGCTCGGCTAAAAACGGGATGCGAAAGTGCCCTTCGGATGTGTCTCTTGGCTGCCGCCGCGCGGCTGCTCCGCTTGGTACGCGCGTTCCCGCGGCTCGAATGCCGTGCCGTTATTTGAAATTAAAATTTCAAAGGCAGGCGAGTCGAGTGGCCGAGAGCTTTTCTTTTCGTTCAAAATTCACTTTGCTGCTCGTCGACGACGTTCAACGACTGCCGTTTGGATCTTGGCCGCGAGGAGTCATCGAAACGTCCTCGTCCTCTCGTCCTCGTCGTCGTTCCGTAGTCGTCGGGGCAAAGTGGTTGGTTGGTTGGTTGGTTGTTCGGCGGAATTTACAGGCAGGAGAGCGCGGAGATATCGGGACGATGGGCGCTAGATGTACGAGGGCTCGGGTGGGGAAGCTACTTATTTAGAATATTGCCGGCATATATTTGCATAAATTTAGCACAGGCCCCGTGGCGTTCTCGGTCGCGTCGTCCCGCTCATCGTTATGGACTGGTGGAGACCCTCTTAAAACCGAGAGAGAGATTGCCGCGATGCGACCCCCGCGCCTCGTTGCTTCGACTCGGCTCCCTAACTCTCGAGTGAAAAAACTTATCGAGCTAATCGCGATGCTAGTCGAGCTATTAACGTTCGAGGGAGGAGCGTCAGCGGTGATTCACGAGGCGCGTACGCGCCGCGGAAGGTGACAAGTGGGCGCGAGCCGCGTAAATCGTAAATAATCGCGGCGATCGACGCGGGGAGCGGCGTCTCACGGATTTTCCTCGCTGACGATGGTATGGTACGCGCATCCATATTCAAATTGAATTATCCGCGCTACCAGACGCGTTGATTCCGATTCGTTCGACGCGACGCGGCGCGACGGCTCGATCCCGCTTCTACCGAAACAGCCAGCCACCAATCGCGTGTATCCTTGCCATTGTCCTCGACCCGGCTAAACCATCCAGACCATCCAGACTAATGGAAATTCTCGCCGAGAAGTTGGTTAAACGCAGTCGCTTTGCATACCGTATCGAAACCGCGCCGTACAGCACGGTAGGTACCTACACGCAATCAAAGGTACACGCGCGCGCTATTTTCCTTCTTTTCCTTCGACACCTTACGAACTTGAAATCGATAGAGTCAAATACGATCGATTCACCGACTGGCCGACCTTCCTCTTGGTAAAAATCGTTGTGGGTAATGGCTGCCTTGTCGCCCGGCTTTGCAAAGCTTTTTATACTCCTCCACGACCGCCACCGCAACGGGACTGAATCGAAGCAAGTGGCGAAAAGAGATGCAACGGGAAGACAGGAATAACGAGTTCTTGTTTGTGTCGCGTTTCGTCGCCTTTCCTCGCATCCTCCCGAGAATCGTATTTTTCGCTCCTTGTCTGCGGCGCTCGCTGGTTTTGTGTTACTTATCTCGTTAAAGAAACGCGAGGAGCGAATAATCCGCGACAGACAGATCGCGATTGCTCAACGGAGGCGCTGGCCACCTTCTTCCGGGCGCTACCTTTTTCGCGAAAGAAAGAGAGCAACGCCAATAGGAAGGTGTTGGGGGTGAGGGCGTTTGCGAGGCTGGGATGAGGAAGGTGAGGCGGTAGTAGTCAGATGCTGAGACAAAGTTGCAAGTCGGTTTCGACTGAATTCTAAAGAAGAATAAATTCCGATTATCTAGCAATGGCGCACAGTGGGACAAACTGCTCCTTTTTGTGTCAAAATCGTAGAACTCTTGATAGGAGGAAGATAGAGGGATGAATCTTCTTCGAGGTTAAAGCTAAGATGTGACAGAATAAGGGAGAAATATTGAGAATGTGTGGCAAACAAGTTTTCACTTTGAAAATCTACGTTAAATCTGTTCGCAGAATTTGTCTCGCCCTTCAGAATTCAACGAAAATGCGATTTAAGGGGTTAAGCTCACAAGGGACGTTCGGCAAGCCGGAAATTCAGAAAATTATGAAACTCGGTGTGCAAGTAGAATAGTTCGTCCGTAACGTAACCCTATTTTTTGTTGGAGCCATAATGCAATTTTTGGAGGTGAAATTGCTCCTTGAAAAAAATTAGGAATTTTCTTTTCCGTGGAATATCTCGAGAACGATGAGAGATGTGGAGAAGAAGTTTAAACAGAAGATACACCGTTTTGTTATATCTACGAAACTGCATAAAAATAATTTTCAAAATATTCAAGTTTTCTCATGTTAATCCCACCACCAACCCTTAAAATTAAGTTTCTGCATTTTATAAGTATATGCTGAAATACATCTGGAGAATCTCTTTCCATACATATAAATAGTTCGTGTTATTTTTTTTTTTTTTGCAAACATAAAACCTCTATTACCGAATTTGAAGTCCATTGTAGCAGCTTCTGTTAATAAAATGGTTTCTTAAAGCCATATCTAAATTATTATTTATATAAAGTTTAGACAGCTTTCAATTATTTGAGCAAGACTCATCTGTTCTTGTACAGGCTGTATTGTTTGAATATACATTGGAAGAGTTATACTATTTAAAAAAGATAGATATTCTGAAAATCACTGTATGTAATTGGTGCAATAACGATATTCTTCATAGAAATGATTAAAACAAAAATACTTGCCACACCATGCACATCGCATAAAAGCCGGCTGCCCACAAATACTACATTTGGGTATGAGCTTTTCATGCCTGAAGTAACATAAACTTCTACAGGATTTTGAAATTCGGTGGGATGCGTTTCTAGATGCGTCTCTTGTTAAAATAATTGAAAATTGTCTAAACTTTATATAAATAATAATTTAAATATGGCTTTGTGAAACCATTGTTTTAATGGAAACTGCTAAACTGCACTTCGATAGAGGTATTATTTGTTTGCAAAAAAGTATAACACATGAACTATGTACATGTATGAAAAGAGATTATCCAAAGATATTTCAGCATATATTTACAAAATACAAAAACTGAATTTTAAGGGTTGGTGGTGGTGTAACTTGAAAAATATGGATTTTTTGAAAATTATTTTTACGCAGTTTTATTGATATAAGAAAACGATGTACCTTCTGTTTAAACTTCTTTTTGACATGTCTCACCGTTCTCGATATATTCCACGAAAAAGAAAATTCTGTATTTTTTCAAGGGGTGATTTCATCCCCAAAAATTGCATTATGGCACCAACAAAAAATAGGGTTACGTTACGGATGAACTCTACTTGCACACCGAGTTTCCTAATTTTCTGAATTTCCGATTTACCGAACGTCCCTTGTGAGCTTAACACCTTAAATCGCATTTTCATTGAATCCTGAAGGGCGAGAAAAATTCTGACAAGAGATTTGAATTCAGTGCGTCAAAATCTATCGGAAATGATGTACATATAACAAATCATGGAAAAATTTCGACCACGCGTTATAACGGAAAGACCGAAATTTTCTTTGAAAATGTCAACTTTGACGTAGATTTTCAAGGTCAAAACCTGTTTGTCATACATTCTCAATATTTTCCCCTTATTCTGCCACATCTTAGCTTTAACCTCGAAGAAGATTCATCCCTCTATTTTATTCCTATCAAAAGTTCTACGATTTTGACACAAAAAGAAGTAGATTGTCCCACTGCGTGGCGTGTCGCTCTCGCGCGACCCTATTATCGGGGTTGGCGCTAGAAATCTCGGGATTCGATTAAACGCAACCGTCGGCCACCACCGCATCAAATTATGAACTGCAAAGTTTGGAAATAGCTGCATCGAAGATTCCACTCCATCGCAACGTTTATTTATTACATAGAATAGTATATTTGCAGACAGGCACGTGTGCAGCGTCAAAAATCCATTAAATTCGGCCGAATTCCACTTAATCGCCAACCATCGATACCTATTGGTACCTAAAGGAGGACAATGGGAGAGAGGGTCAGTTATTTTCAGCTCGATCCGAATCGAGATCCGAGCCGCTGCCATACTCTTCTGTCGTTTATATCGTCCTTTCCGACGCCTATTTTTGCACCCGCAAATTATTTATGCACGGGGTAGAAACCAATCATCCCCGTTCGCAGAAGTTGTCTATTTTCTCGCCTGTTCCGTTAACTCGTCGACCTTTTTAACCCGAAGCGAATTGGGATCGGGAATAATAAAGATAGCCTCTCACTACGCCTCGACTCATTTTATTCTTCCTATGCGTTTCTTATATATTTTGACAATTTGACTCGCACTGCTCTTCACCTCGCCTCGACGCGACTCCGAGTCGCGGATTCTTCCTGGAGAATATTTTGAGGAAGAGAGACAAGACGTAATGTGAGTGGATGCACAGGAAGAGGTTCTTCTCTAAGGAACTGACCAAACACATGAATCGAGGCAAACTCGGATAACTTCAGGTGCGGAAAAACCAAAACGACGCGAGGTTAAGTAGATGTGAGTGCGAAAAGAAGTTGCGTCAAGGCGAAGCAAGGCGAGCCGTAGTGAGAGCGTATGTACCTCAACACTCGCCGACCGCGCGTAAAACGGACGACGATGATGGAAAAGGAGGGGAAACGCAACGGCATACCGAAAAAGCAAGCGAGCAAGCAATAATACTTAAACGCCAATAACGGCCCCTCCACATATAAATTCAATTTCACGGTTGGCCGGAGGACAGCGGGAAATTTTCATTATTTAATCCGCGCTGCCGAATTCTATTCTCCATTGTTGGAGCATTGTGCCCGTACAAGCGGGCAGAAAACGCGACGGACCTTTCGTAAAGCGAAACGAAGTTGGGATCCTGCCGGCGCGGGCTGCTGCCCTCCCGTTGATACGCGGACCCAGGGGGGTTGCTTGGAAATCCGTTTAAATTAATATTTACCCTGCTCCCGCAACCGAGAGGTCCGAAGCGCGCGAGAAGCACGGCTGGATCGCCACCGGATTCCGATAGGCTAAAACGCGAATAAGGTCCGGCGCAATTATTTACGATAAACCTGCCCCTTCGTAATGTACACTCCAAGTGGACGCGCCGCCACCGTCACCGCAGACCCGCTGCCAGCTCCCACCCACTATCCATCGTCCTCGTCTCTCCTCTTTTTCTCGCCCATGAAAATCCGTCTCTCGCACGTAAACTGTCGCGGTGTTTACAATCGACGCCCGAGCAGAATCGCTTCGACGGCGCGCCGCTCTTTCTCGCATAGCTTTGCACCAGCGGCGAAACTCGCTCGGCTCGCGTATCCATTCACCTCGGGCGCTCAACGGTCGACCACGTATGAACGGTATAAACTTTAAGCACGAACTACGGCTCGGCGCATTATTACGCTCTACGCGCAGCAATCCGTCGCCCTTACTAACTTCTCAGAGTCCCTCCCACCTCTATCCTGTTTTCCGTGTCAGCGATGGGGCGAGCAGATACATATGTATGTAGACGTCTTGCAGATATTTCACGATTTCGCGCGATCAACGAGGTCGCGGCACTCTGCGAGAACTACCGAAACGCAGTTACCGAAGCTCGTCGCGTTCCTAGAAGCAACGGTGCTGACCTATCCCATTCGACCGCGTTTCAAACTCCACAGGATTCAACGGAAACGCGTCGGGGAGGGAGGGAGCGAACGATCGCGTTTCAAAGCGAAAAGTCGAGAGAACTTGTTTCGAATCGATCCGCGATTCGCAAACTGCACTTCCGTCCTGAATACGGTAGGTACAGTCCGCTACCGCAACGCAATCCCACGGAATGGCCGGGAAGAGAAGGGAAGGGAAGGCAACGGAAAGAAACGGATGGCAAATATCGAGCCTACCTCTAAACTCGGTCGCAGGTGATTCGTTAAACTCTTACGGCCGGGCTACTCCACAGGGCACCGACGACACCGTTGACTTTATTCGCCGGAGTGTGTGTACGTACATATGTGCACTCGAGCTCGTCGATCGAACAACGTAGCCAGCCCAGCCTCCGGTGTATGGTTGCGAAGCGAAAGGAAGGCCAGAGCGGTGGTGGGATTTAGAGAGGGGGCTGGAGGTTGCGGCTGTTTATCGGGCGGCTCTTTAATATTCGATCATAAATTATCATTGGGCAGCCGTGGCGCGGCAGGTGCTTTTGATGCGCTGCGCAGCCCTCTTCTAAATAAATGCACGTCCAGCCAGAGGTGGATGGAATTTCGGCGGAGAAATTGCGCGCGACTCGCTCCGGAAGCCTCCAAACTACCGACAGCCCTTTCACCCGTTAAGATCATTTTTCAAAGCCGAGCAAAGTCTCCGGGATTTTTCGGGGGATTTCGTTCCCGCCGGGCGGAACTCGGCGCCGCGGAAGCCCGGCCAGATAAGGACCGCCGCTGGATAGCCCAGCGCCGGCAACTTTATTAAATCCGTTTTACGCCGCGGCGAGTTGTTATCCCGTGAAATCGCCGCCCCGGAGCGTTTGGAATATTTAAAAATCCATCGGTCGTCGCGCATGCCGCGAGCGTGCTCGATTAATGCACCTGTTACGGACTATTTCGGCATGATAATCGTCGCGCGCCCGGCACAGCCACAATGCGACCCCCTCGGATAGCAATAATCTCCAACGAGCGATTCGATCAAAAATTATCGACGGTTCGCCGATGGAATAATATTTACCTTAAATTGCGCCCCGCCCGCCGTTTCCCCCCCGTCGACCCGGCGCGGCGCGACGCGACGCGGCCCCGTGCATCCTAGTTTCCCTGCACAGCCCGATAGATTAGCGCGTTCGCGTACCCCCTCCCCCTCCGCCGCACGAATTTTCCTGCCATCGCGGCTTCTCCCTTCAACATCGATCCGTGCCTTTTCGATATCCTCCTCCCTGCCGCCGTGATCCCCCACTCCCTGCGATCCCGCGATTATTTTTTTCCATCGCGTATGATGTCCAACTCGACGCGCTTCCATTTAACCGTATTCGACCACGAACCTGTTATTACGGGGCCCTCGACCATCGATCGCGAGTCGCTCGAACGCGGAATGAATATCCATGACCGTGTACGTACAGGGTAGTTTTAGTAATTAAACGATCAGAGGGAGGGCGGTGTAAACTTCCGAAGCCCGAAGGTATAGGTGAACCAGCGAGAACTGTTTTCTTGGTCCTCCTCCGTATGCCGCGTCTCGCGGCCATTCGTCGGTGATAACATTCGTTTTCGATCGGGAATTCGATCGCCGTGCAAGGGGGCGAAAAACTGGCCAGGGGACTGGCACTGGTTCGGGTCGCTGGTCCATGGAAGAGTGGCCATAAACGATCCGTACGATCGCAAAGTTTCGGGACCAATTTAGTGCTTGGCCGGTAGTCTCGCTCCAGATAGCACGGCTCTTGGTCCGGTCCTGTTTCCGGTGGGGCGTGGTGGGTGCTGGTTCGCCAGGGGCGGACCGGCAGGAACTAACCGCGATCCAACAAAGGAACAAGGCATGTCCATCCGTCTTGTAACAAGCGCCTCTTTATTCCTGGGTAAAACCGTCGTAACCGAGCCAACTCGGTATTCACGTCGGCGTTAAATCGGCTAATTCGCATCCGCGGCTTTCTAGGCTCTAGGCGATACGTACCTATGTATATGTACCTAAATAGGTACGTAAATATGTGTGTTCATATGTAGATGGGCCACGTGTAGGGTAACTCGGGGTAATATGCCACCGCAGGTAATATGCCACTTCTCCGTAATTTTTTAAATCATACACAGATGCCGTTACATTTGCACTGATTCCGTTGAATTTAGTGTAACTGCTAAGACGACAATAGATTTTGGCATTTACCTTCTTTTATTTTCGGATAATCCTGATAAGTTATAAAAGTATCATCTTGATCTAATTTCACACTGTAACTAGAATGCAAATTATACATTTGTGTGAACAGTTCTACAAAAAATCAATGGATTAGGATAAAGTATACTAACAAACGAATTTTATAACCTCTCGCACATCCGTTAAAACTATGTATTTTGTGGAGAAATTTTCAATCCTTCTTTTTATGACCGTGTGGAGTAATATGCCACATGTTTGTCGGCACAATATGCCATAAAGTCATATCTTTATAACTCTTTCTATTTAATGCCATCGAGTTGTTTTTTCGTATTAGAACCATGCCTAAGAAGTATTTACGAACTTCAAGCCGTGCTGCTTGGTCAGAAAGTTTAAACGAAGCCATTCGAATGGTGAAGGAAGCTCGTACTATAATATATAGAACAAATTTTGAGAATGTAGATATTTCTTATGACGAGTCGACTGATGCAGAAAATGACAACCACTGTGCAATAAGTGGACTATATTATTACGATAAAAAAGGACCTAAATGTGACTGGGTAAAAAGTACTCGTTGCAAAAAGTGGGACCATGAAGACAGCGTAGAGATTGGGGACTGTTTAGTTTGTAAGAAATAGCTATTTTTTTAAATATACTTTACGCTTCATTGAGTTCAAATATTTGTTTCTAGTTACTAATAGCTTGAATATTTTAAAATATTGTTGATTCTCAAAAATTTGAGTGATTAGTTCGCACTTCATAGCTCGTGGCATATTACCTCAGAGATTGTGGCATATTTACCCACCACTTGGGTAATATGCCACTTTCGTGGACTTTTGTATTTGTACGTTTCTCATTGAACTATAAAGGTTACATATCTCTACTTATTAGACAATTCACAGAATTAGTTCCACTTTCATATGGTTTTATCATTCTTCCCGTATCTACTTATACTTGCGAAATATCGCATTTCAAAGTTAACTGTGGCATATTACCCCGAGTTCCCCTATTCGCCGTATCCGATCTTATCGAGCGTCGCTTCATTTCTCATCGTTGCAAATTTCGCTCGAGTTTACACAACCCACTATCCTGCTCAATCTGTAAATAGTCGGGGCAACGTTTTTTTCTGTTTTTTTTTATTTTTCGTATCTTTTTGGACATCATATCCGTACGAAACCTCCTCGCTGACACGTATACGATTTTACGATCGTAAATCGAACGCCGATTTTACTCCCTCGCCACCTCTCTCTTGTCCCGAGATTTATTTGGGAATACTGTATATGCGTCACATAATTTAATCACTCCTTATAGAGAGTTCATTCGGAGAGGTTCTCAGCTACCGAGAAATCCCTCTCTCTCTCTCTCTCTCTCTCTCTCTCTCTCTCTCTCTCTCTCTCTCTCTCTCTCTCTCTCCCTGTCTCTGTGTCATTTATTATTAAGTCAGGGAGCAACGGTGGTTCCCGAGAGGGTCCGAAGGATCGATTCGACTCTAATCAAAGGTTTCCCTTGATCTTGTGTTGGCAGGTCCACCGACGATCCTGGTGAGGCCGCAATCGCAGCAGGTGAAGGCAGGAGGGATAGCGAGCTTCTACTGCACGGCGGAGGGTGCGCCGCCGCCCCAGATCCACTGGAGGAAGAACGGAAAGAGAGTTTCCCGTAAGTTTTCACTTTTCGCTTTTGGCCCCTTCTTCCCTTCGCAGCCTGTCCACTTTCCAAAGTTTCTACCCTTTCGACCAGTGCGCGCTGCCTGCTTACCTTGTCGATCGATCGTAAAGAAGGTAACGATAGGTCGCGATAAATGTGCCGCAACAGAGGGCTAACGCTGGCCGTGGAGGGCCAACGAGGATTGAAATGGCGGGAAAGTTGGACTTGTTGCCCGGTGTTGAGCTCCGTGTCTGGCTGGCGTTCTCGCAACGACGCGGACGTGGCGCGTCGATTCTCGTCTTTTCTTCGAAACTAAAGATCCCGCTGGCCCGTACCGGAAGCGCCCGCGCGCCGGCTGTTGGCAAGATTGCCAAGAGTACGTGCGAGTCCGGGTTCAAGAGTTTCGGAAACTGGACGAAACGGATCGCCGCCGTCGTCGCGTTTCTCGGGGTGGGGTGCTCGCGATACACTCTGGCAAAGTAGTCGTCGCAATTCTCCCGAGAGGGATTCGATTATCTCGGCCGTCGGCGTCGCGTCGCCTCCGCTCTCCCGAGCGTAAACCGAGGCGTCGCGTGTTTGCTCGCCGTTGTTCGTCTCGCACGGTTTGGCAAACCGATATCCGGTTAGCGCACGATTCGGTCGTCCGCTCGAGGATGGGGGATCTTGCCGCGATCGCTGCGAGCCCCGGCAGCCTCGCGGCTCGGTCGGTCGAGCTTCGGCTTCGCGCGAATACGAATGCGCATCCGTGAAGCGGAAATCGAAATCGGAATTTATTCGGGGAGGGTGCGCGGCCCGATTAACCGGCGGACAATTTCAGCGCGACGGTTAACGGCGAGTGGTCGTTTTTATTCTCAGCCCGGGAGTGTGCGCGATTGTTGCGGATTTCCAGTCGACTCTAGACCGCGAGATTCGCTAATCCAGCGAAAGGGGAGACAACGCCGCGTAACAAAGTTGATCGCGCGAACGCGTGAAAGGGTCTAGCAGGGTAAGCATGGGCAAACGGCCCTTATGCCGATTCTTGGAGTTGTTATTTTTTAAACAATGCTCCTTGCCTGAAACACCATTATGTAAAGATTTAGATCGGTGTCCCACCGTTTAAGGGTAATACGGGGGTAAACACCCTGAAAGTTATTATTTTTTTTCTCGGTTACTACTTAAGATATTTCAATGAAACAGAAGCGACAAAATAGCTACATATTAGCTGTAATTCATATATTTTTTTCCGAATTGTAAATCAATTATTACGGGTAGAAAAAATAATTACTTTTTTGGGGGTGGTTTTTGGAAACAACCCTTTCAGTAACCACCTCCAAAGAAATCAAGAATAATGCTTTGTTATCGAGCTATTATATAAAAAAAAAACTGAAGATGGTCGACATGGTGAAACATAGTTAAATAATTTAAAGAAGACCATTATATTATAAATATGTGGGGTTTTGTGACGGGAAAGAGTATTTGTCGCGAGCCTGAGTACATGTCATTTAAATGCGAATGGAAGGAACGATTGCGGTTCGTTTGGGAGATCGAAGTGTGAAGGTGACGGTAGCTGCGGAACAATGCGCATGCGCTAAATACGAATATTTCCCAGATATTAATAGGGTCAAGCAGGGTAAGGATCAAGCATGGGGCAAAGGGCCCCACGCCAATTATTGGAGTTATTTTTTAAACAATGCTTCTAGCTTGAAACACCATTATGTAAAGTTTTAGATCGCTGCCCCACCGTTTAAGGGTAATACGGGAGTAAATGCCCTTAACGTTATTATATTTTTTCTCGATTACTACTTAAGATATTTAAATGAAAAAAAAAACGAAAAATAGCTACACACTAACTGTACTTTATATATTTTTTTCTCTAAATTCTAAATCAATTATTACGGGTAGAAAAAAATAATTTATTTTTGGGGTGGTTTTTGCAAACAATCCTATGAGTGACAACCCCTTGTGATAATCGCTTATTTGTTTGAACCTATTTTTTTTTTATTATATAAACGCTGATTGCAAAAACCACCCCGAAAAATAAATTATTTTTTCTACCCGTAATAATTGATTTACAATTCAGAAAAAAATATATGAATTACAGCTAACATGTAGCTATTTTGTCGCTTCTGTTTCATTTAAATATCTTAAGTAATAACCGAGAAAAAAAATAATAACTTTAAGGGCGTTTACCCCCGCATTACCCGTAAACGGAGGGGGCAGCGATCTAAAACTTTACATAATGGTGTTTCAGGCAAGGAGCATTGTTTAAAAAATAACACCTCCAAGAATCGGCACGAGGGCCGATTGCCCATGCTTATCCTGCTAGACCCTTTCGATTGAACGCCAGGCATTCGTGCCGCTTTTCCAATCCTGCGCAACGGCATTTTATTCCTGCCCGTTCCGCTGAATCTTTCGTGTTATGCCGCAGAGTCTCAGTCACGGTACCTGGTGCACAACTATGAAAACGGAGCTTTACTGCGGATCGAACCGGTGAGGCCGACTCGCGACAATACCGCCTACGAGTGTCTAGCCGAGAATGGAGTTGGCGACGCGGTGTCATCCGAGGCGCAGCTCAAAGTCTACGAAGGTATGTACCCAGTTCTGTTGTTTCTATTGAACAAACCTCTAGGGCCCCTCCGTATGGGAAACATTTCTGTCGCTGGAAAATTCCCCTGCTCACGATCGAGGAGGCATAAGTGCTTGCTCCGCTAACAAGTCGTTCCCCTGGGGAGTTGCGATGCATCGGCTGACACGATCCGCCAGCTATTAACGTTATCGAAGCTAACGACTTGGTCGAAATTCAATATTTAACGAAAGCTTTCTAGCTGGAACAGCTGCCACGGCAGCCATAGAAGCCGTAGCAGCCTCGTCCTGGCGGCACGAGCAGCCGCCATTCGTCGTTGATTCGCGCGCGACCGAGTTTGCTGGTTGCGATTAAGACACCGTTCGCGGGATCGGCAACGGGACCGGAACACTGTAGAATAGCGTGTAGACCGTGGAAGACGAAACAAGTAGCGGCGCAGAATCAAAGGAACGAGCGAGCGAATGTACGGCCTCGGAAGCGTAGCAAAACAAATTATCGAAATTCTCAGCGACCCGCGAACGACGCGGCGAGATAACGAGCTAAATTTTGTTGAAATTAAACGAAGCCTTTCTTCTACCGTGCTCTGGTCCGACGGGGCGATCTCTTTTTCTCTCTTCCTATTTATACGGAAGAGCGAACAGCTTAATGGCGCCCAGTTCGGCGACCAGGCGGAAGGCGACGTAATAGAAAAAAAAGCGGCCGCCCGCAGCACACCAAGAGAGAGAGAGAGAGAGAGTGAGAGAGAAAGAGAGAGCTCACTCCTTCCCCGGGAAGAATCTCTTAAACTTTCGCGAAACGCCTTAATTGGCTTGGCCAGCTTTTTAATTCGATTCCAACTTTGCCTCGCGGATATTTTTGCTCGCAATTTCTCGTATTCTTCCCCCCCGTGGAAAAAGAGAAAGAACCGTTCGCGGCGAGTGGAGCTTTTCCTTTTCACGCTTTCCTTCTCTCTTTTCCTCTTCCACTTCCGCTCCTCCCATCCGTCACGTCGTGTCGGCGTCGGCGTCGTGGTCGCTCCTTTTTCTCTGCCTGCCGAAACTCGACAAGTTTCCACACTCGCGATTCCGCGCTTGAAATTCATCCGAGAGTATTTCCTTCCTTTCTTCGTGTACTTCTCCTTTTTTCTTTTAAACCTCCATTCCCGTCTATTTCGCGTCAATCCCGTTGCCATTCGCTTCCCATCGAATCACGGATACTCGGCTGAATCTCTCAAATTCGCCGGTGATTTCAGTTTATTTGTTATAAAGTTGATTCAGTCAGGTGAGCGGTTTCCCACAGGTGCAATAATACGCGCACTCGAGCCGTCCAACCAATTCCTCCGTCTCTCTCTCTCTCTCTCTCTCTCTCTCTCTCTCTCTCTCTCTCTCTCTCTCTCTCTCTCTCTCTGCCCCTCTCTCTCTGATCCCTCTTCCCTCTGACAATCAGCTGCAGCGATGTCTTTTTCCGCCGCCAGCATCAACTATTCCGCGACAATAATTAACGCGCCGAGGCTCGACGCATAGTCATCGATTTATCGTCCAGCCACTCATAATCGTCGTCAGTCGAATATTTCGAATTTCTCGATAAGCCGTCCGGTAGAATTTCTGCTTTGGTCGACGCGGGACCTTCTCGAGTGGTCCAGAGTTGCCTAATTAAAAGCGGGGCCAACTTTCCGACGCGGGATCGCCGCGAATTACAATCAACACTTTGGAAGATTACCAATCGTAACGGACAAACTAGATCGACCAGCTTGTCGCACAGCTAACCTTTCTCTACCTCCGACAACTTTCCCCTTTGCGTTACATGTATCCATCGACGAAACGCTGTAGATATTCCTCCTTTTTCAGTTAAAATTCAATTTCCTTTAAAAAAAATGTTACAGATACAGTCGAATCAGATACCGCGGGTATGTTTGCATTTTTAATTTGATGTCCCCGTGACAAACTAACTGCAACATTTTAGCACGATAAAAGGCAGAAAATTCCCGTGGCAGATCGGTAGCTTTGACCTTTCATAACCGACCTCCTCCGTCCGCCAGCCGATATTTGTTCCGTTGTTTTCGCAGCAGCTTCATAGTGGAACGAATTTTTCTCTACCGATCGAATAAACAGCGGTGTGTTTAATTCGAGCGGTTGAAAAATACGCCGGCCACGCTCAAGGGCGATCCTTGGACAGACTTCGTTTGGCAAATGGGGCGAGCCTGGCGATGGGCTCGGGCAAATATTTCGACGGCGTACTCTCGAACGTTAGCCATACGCGGGTTCGTTATCGAACGCCTCGGCACGATAAATGCTTGCGAGCTCGTATTAAAGCCGCATTCGGCTAATGCGATTAATCGAAGCATGTAATGATGCAATAACGTAACAACGTAACAACGGTAAATGCGGTTAAAATTACACGGGAGACTGGCGGAACAATCGATAATCGTTGCGGCCTGTATACTCCAGAACCAAGTCCAAGCTGCCGCGCTTACGTCTGACCCCCGTCAACGTTTAATCCTCCAGCCGCTGGGCTGCTTGTAATTTCGTTTCTCTCCCTTCGATTCCCATAAAAGTTCGACGCCCCCAGCCGTGTTCTTCGGACGGTTCTCTGCCAAAACGCTCGAGCCTGGCAAGCACGCGAGCGTCCTTGTCGCAGGGAAATGTCTCGCTGTGTGCTTGGGAATGCTGAAGGCGAATTAGGGGATGCGTGGAAATTACTGGAATATCGATAGGATTGCGCGCATTGCCCCAAGATTCGCTATTCCCGTTAACGTCTGCTACGTGCCTCGCAACCACAACCTACCATCGATACATCGAACGCTCGGGAAATCGTTTCCGCTCGAGCTTCTCCTCCGCCGCGGCCTGCTCCCGCTCGCGGGAATATCCAACGGGAATTTACTATTTTCGCGCGTCGTATCGTAAAACTTTACGCGAGGAAACAAGGGATACCGCAGACGCTAAAGATTTCCTCGAACGGAGAAGATAGCATCGATGGTTGGCCCGCCTCGCCTCGCCTCGCCGCGCCGCGCCGCGAGATCGGATAACGATACCGACTCCCCATTGGAATACTAATTTCCTTGTTCGCGAGGACACTTGCCGCGCGAGTGGCTAATAGAAAGAAAAATACCCCACGTTTTTTTTTAATCCCTATTATCTACACGGAAGCGTCCCTATCATATCTAAGTAGCTAGGTACATGGAAATGCCAACGGTTTCTCCGTTCCGCTGCGACGAGTTGTGGTAACGACGCCACCGCGACGTTTAACTTCCTTCTCAATTGCCCTTAATGTTTCTTAATTATGCCGAATGATCGACGATTCGGATTGTAATCGGAGAACTAGACGAGTCTGTCTGGGCACCGTTGGGAATGGAATTTGAATTTGGATTTCGCAAAATACCCGCTGTTGAAGCGGACGTTTGATAGTTGATTGGATGTTTCGAATGAATTTTCCAAAGGACGGTTGCGCGTCGGAGAAGCCACGGGAGCCTGCGCATGATTTTGTCGGATGCGAAGCACGATGCCGCTGGTCTCCATAAAGGGCATATAGTCCCCCTGTAAGCATTAGCCTAATTTCGAGTCCCGCGGCAAGCGGAAATTAAATTTGCACGAGGGCTAAGTGGCATCTTCGGTTCCCGTAGCTCGGCGCCACGGCAGGCAACTATCTACTTGGAGTTACGCCCGGCACCGAAACGGCAAAACTTTGTTGCTGTGTCTCTCGCTCGTGAAATTCCCACGAAATAATTCTTTCAGACCTGCGCCGGCGAACGGGCCAGCGGAATCCACGAGGGAGGAAGAGGAGCTTAGCTGTCGCGCGCAAATGAGCGAAACGAGCGCGCGGCGGTTGAAAAACTGCTCGACACTTGACGTTCGTATCGTTCATTATTGAAAAACTTGCTAGCCAGACCGGAGACTGCTCGATGCTCCGCCCGACTACATTTCGAAACCTTCCTTCGAGGATCCGTCGGCGTCGCGTCGGCAGGCAGCCCTCCTCCAATCTCGCCCTTATTTCAGACTCCTTAAACTCCCGGGAACTCAACTCGTTCGGAGCACGACGCGAAACGGAAGATTCCAGTTGCCAATACTCTCCGGGCCGAGTTGAATGCTTAATTAACGAGTCGTAGCTGGCTGAATACTGGGAACTTCGAACTTGTCTACCGGCAGCTTTGTTTTCTTTCCGCCCTCTTCTTTAGACTCCTTGGCCGACGGTCTTTTTTATCGACGCGAGAAAAGAATTCGAAAGAAAACAGCTGTTTCTTGTTCTTTGCTCCGTTTCCCCGCGGGATGAATCTGACGCGAAAGTTTGCTCGAGTTCTCGACGGTCTTAATTCGAGCCTCGATCCAGGCCCAGCCAAACAACGAATCTTTCATCCTAGGGGAGTCCCGGTTCGTCGACGTGGCCGTGGGTTTCTCGAGAGCTCTGAGAGCGCTTCAGACCGCTTCGGAGCGATCGTACCGTGGCCGTAATTAGCGATTAGGGTTTCGACCGTTACCGTAAGATCGCGAGGAGAGACAGGGAGCCCTGCTCGAGGACGTGGGAGAACGGCCAATGTAGCGGCCCTGGGGTGCTGAACGGTCAACATTTACTCTTTTCGAAGGAGAAGAACCAACAGCTTGCCCGCCTCGAACAAGAAACTCTCTTTTTTTGTTCGTGCCTGGTCCGCTCTCAGCGTCGCCACCTCCACTGGTTGCTTCCCCGTCATTATCCTTCCAGATATCTCAGCGTTTCATTCGGTGTTCCTAAACGGTGCGAGCGACGGCGAAAAGTTGCGGGCGGAACACGGGCTCGCGCGAGCTTCGAGCTCCCCGAGTGTTCGTTTAATTGCAAGCGCCGGTCAGTGAGGTGAGGATAACGAGACGGAGCTCGTTTTTTTCCCCGTAGACGTCGAAAATCCCGAAGGAGAAGATGAAGAATGGAATAGAAAAAAAAAGAAGGTGGGTGGAGAAGAAGGAGAAGGCGGAGATTAACGAAACGAGGCAAAGAAAAAGTATCGACGAACCCCGAAAGTCTGCGTGATCTATATATCCTCGCAAGGAGAAAGCCGCGATTAAAAGCTGATCCGGGATGAAAAAGCGGAGCTGAAAGTTTCGCACGGCGGGGGAGTAGAGAACGTTTTGCAGCGACCGCTGCTCTCCTACCGTGACGTAGCGGCACGAACCGAACGGAGGGAGACTTTAAGTCGAGAAGAGAAGAGTCAACTTCTGCGCGGCGAACCCAACTGGTGTGTGTGTGTGTTCCTTTTCTTCGTCCAGCCAACTGCTTCGTCGCTGTATCGAAGCGGTCGAGCCAGAGAGTTTAATTCGTCTGAAAAACCGGACCCTTAATTACCAATTAATTGGCACATAAATTAGCTGCGAATTTTCGCCCATGGGCTTGCCACCGTAACTCCGTCGCACGTCTTTTCTTCTGCTGCCGCTCGCGAACCCTCTACCCCCACGGTCCCTTTTTTCCGGGACGAGCCGTCGCATCGCGTCGCGTCGCCGCGACACAGAGATAAGAACGCCGCCAACTATTTCAGCAATCTAACTTTCTCGCTGCTGTTACAAGTTACCCAGCCCGAGGCACCTTCCCCTCCTCTCTCTCACTCTTCGCTCTACCCTTCCCGATCTCTCCGGCGAGTACGTTCCGCAAGCCGGCATTGAAACCTCTCCGATCCGTCTTTCCCGTTCCGTGGAAAGCCAAAGATGTCGGTGATGAAGTGGCCAGCAGCAGCAGCGTCGTCGTCGTCGCCATCGCCTTCGTCTCGTTTGATTCCGGGCAACCTGTGGCTTCTTGATTCGCCCAAAGAATTCGTGGAAGTTTCGCCGAGATGGTTGTGCAAAGCGTGGCACGGTTGCCCGTTCGGTATCACCGCTATATCATCGCTTTCCAGTCCGCCTGGTCCACGTGGAAGAAATCGCTGGCCATCGAGAAATCGACACTCGGCCAGGACGAGGGCGGCCCTATAATACCACCAGTGGATAATGGAAAACGATAAAGGAAAAGGGAGTTAGGTCGAGAGCCCGTTGTGTCCGGGCGGGAGGGACGCGCCTTGGATCGGACAAATCGAACCTTTTCAGGGTTATCGCGGTATAATGCGGCGTTTAACAATGGATGTTTGGTCCGTTGGCTGAGCGCGAGGATCCGTGGATGTACGAGGCGGAAAGGATGGATACTACGAGGTGAAACTGGTAGAAGGAGACGGTGGAAAGGTAGCCGAGAGACGCTTTCGAGGCCCCTGTGGCCTTTCAGAAACTACCGTGAGGCGCGCAGCACGCGCGCGTCCCTTATTCGAGTCGATGATATTCGGCCCGTGCGCCACGATTTCCTCCATTCAAGATACTAACCATCCTCGACGACCCCGTCCGCCTGGCAACTCGACGCGAGGCGGCGGACTCGTCCCCTCGGCGAACAACCATTTCCCGCAACCTCCGCCGAGTGGTTTTACGATTTCATGCTCCATTTCCAGCGATTCGCCGACCTCTTCGATTTTCCCGCGAAGGCACGTTGTAAGGGAACTTCTTGAATTTTTCCACGCTTCCGGTCGGTTTCGGTCTCGCCGTTAGGCCGGTATTTTTGGTAGACGCTATCCGGTTTCACGAGTGGAACGATTGCCACGCGGCGTGGCGCGACATCGACGTGACGCCGCGCCGGTGCTTGGAAACACGCTTGGAGACTCCCCATCCCCCGGACGAAACGTAGCCTGTGATTTTTGTCGCCTCGGCGGAATTCCCGTGCCGCTTGGGCTAATGCGATAACGATAATTGCACGGAGCAGAGGGCCGCGATACAAGGATCGTCCTCGCGTGGTTCCAGCCGGAGTCTTAATTGGATATTCTCTAGACTTCTAGACTCCAGACTCCGGACCGTAACTGAGGATTCTCTCGCGGAGTCTCTTTATAGATAATAATGGAAGGAGGAAAGCTCGGCGGCGTATTTATTCGCCGACTACTCGGCCGTTCGCAAGTATCCGCCTGCGGAGCGGCAGCAGAGTAGTGAGCTAAAGTTGCAGAACCGAGCGACCTGTGCACAAGTTGCGCTCTCGTAGCAGTTAGACGTCACGTGCGCTTTCATTGGACGCGACAAGAGCGGGGAGAGCTAGTTTCGATCCCTTGAATATTAAATGGTCAGTGAATGTCTTTTATCCGGCTCGCACGTGCCGCTTTCGCCCGAAAGAGTGCTTAAACGCGAGGTTAAGTTGTCGGGAGTCGAAGATTAAAGTGCCTCCGAACCGTGACTCGGCTAAGAGGGTTCGCTGGGGGAATTCTAATGACCGGCTGCCTCGTGGCCGTGCTTCTTTTTTCTCCGCCCCGTTCCACCGTCCCCGGTTATTTTCGCGTTATGAAAAGCACGTACTAAACGCGCCCGCTCGCAGCCTCGCTCGACGTGGACCGATCGGTTAGTCGAGCTACCTATAAACGGAAAGTTCACGGGAATTAGGGCGCTAAAGCCGCGCAGGGGGGGGTGAGGAGAGCCGCGACAAGTCGAGCTGCGAGAGAGTGAGTGGAGCGGCGCGGAGCGGAGTGAAGCGGAGAAGAGAGATCGGTAAAGGGAAACTTTGTTTCCGGAAGAGGCGATCCGTCTCCCCCGACCACGTCGAACTGCCAGAGGAAAGCGTTATCTGCCGGTCCCTTGCTCTTCTAATCTCTCGCGGCGAGCACTGACGGGTTTACGTCTCTCGCAAGAAAATCCCGAGACAAAGGCGAACGTCTCTAGCTCTCGCCGGGCGTCCTCTTCGCCCTGCGTCTCTACTCGCTGGAGGACGTCGTTTCCGCTACGTTCGAGTCCGGACACGCGCGCGGCATCGACAGGCCGAGATAAATATGAAATTCCGTCGACGAAAGATGGTGGTGGCATCGAGCCGAGGGGGCGGGAAAGGGCGGGCGCGCCTCGTCTGTGGGGGGATAAAAGGGAAAGACCGGAGACACGTCGGTGGTTCTGCATTCTCGTACGTGGAAGGCGATCTCAATCGAGCGGAAAATCCACTTTTCCTGGGAATTAAGCCCGGCAAGAGAGAGTATAAGGAGTATAAAGAGCACGAGGGGCAGTGATCGAGGCGATTTTTAAAAGAATTCTCGCAGCGTTAATCGCTATGCGTTGTGAAACGATAGAGAGACCACGACGAAAGTCGTATGAAAATTTTAGTGGGCGGTTCGCGCACGCGCCGAGTCAGTTGAGTACCTAGGGAAAAGCGATACAGCGGCGGTGAATTCGGTGTCCAAGTGGCCGAACCGCGATCGATAATTGATATTTTGATACGAGACGCGTCGTTTAACCCGATGCGCGTCCATTTTTGCGCGCGCCGCGGCTCCTCTGTCGGAGCTGGAGGGGCCAGTCGCGAATATAATTCCCGGCACCGATGTAAATTAATGACAGCTGGCTATCGCGTATCGAGCTCTCGGAATTGCGGGCCCGGCTCGTCCCGCTCGCTACCGTTTCTAATTTCGAGGTTATATATTTCGCGAAATACCTCCGCGCATACAGAGTTGTTGGCAGCGTAAACGAATCTCGGGGATCGGCGCGGCGGCCGTATCGAGGAGGTGGGATGAATCGGTGTTACGGTGCCGGCTGGCGAGTGGTAATTTCGAAATTAATTAAAGCGGACCGTCGCGTCGCGTCGCTCGAGTACGGATGGTCTTTTTTGCGGAACGTTTGCCCGAACAGTTATAACGGGCGCCGTGATCGGACGCGAATCGACGGAATTACGGCCGAAACGTTTCATCGGCGGCTCCAAGCGTCGCGATGGATCGCGAGATCTCTAAAATATACCTACGGCCGATAACGAGCGATATAAAAGCGTCGCGTTGCCCGGCCGCCGACGAGTGTCGAGACGACTCCTTTGGAAACGCGGAGCGAAAGGAGCGCGGACGGAAGCGACGCGAGATCGCGGGGGACGAGGCCGCGTTGCCGCAAAGAGAGAAGGGAAATCCGAGCCGGGGACTAATTCTCGGGGCGCGTGTTACGTCGGGCTCGGCAACTCGATTTAGCTGGTAGATTGAATCACGAAGACCGAAAAGGACGAATACTAATTTCTTTACAGTCGAGTCGAAGAGATTCGTCAAGAGGGACCACCCTTGGCGTGTCCCTTTCGTCGGTTCGACCATCTTCGCCCGTGGACCGGCTTTCCTTACCCCCTACATTCTCTCTCCTCTCCCTTTCACACGAGTTGTTTCCTTCGAATCGTCCCTACGACCCTACGGAACTACCAATCGACGCAATTTCTTTTTCTCATCCCGCGCCTCGCTTCCTCCTCCTCCTCCCCCCCAATCTCTTCTGAGCCAGAGGCTAAGGGTCGAAATTGTTTCTTCTCTCCTACAATTACGAGCAACGGTACTCGAGTCTTTCCCCTTTCTTGGGGGGGAAAAAAAGCAAGTTATAAAGGGGGAAGAGGCTGCCTTTGTAGATACTCGTTAAGGAACTTTTCCCTCTCTCCAAACAAATAAACCCGGATACTCGTGCGCAAACAACGATATTCCGCATAGTAATTACGATTTATTAATTGCAAATGCAACGAGCTGCATTCCTCTTCCGCTCAGCGCTCTGCCCGTTCCCCCTCTGACATTTCAAAGGGGACGCAGCCGAAAGATGGAAACTAGATGGGATATCGAATAAAGCTAATGACGCGGCGCAGCTATAGGCCGGCCTGGATTACCGCGTAAACATGAAAAACCTCTACTTAGCGCTGTTTCGAAACGGCGAAGAAGCCGCGGCGAATTTCATTCGAGGAACGCGTAAGCCCCGAGGAACGAACGGGACGCAATTCCCCAGCGATGTATTTCTTCTTTCGTTTTTCTTCCATTCCCGTTTTACCAGCGCTTTTCGTTGCTCCTGCCCGGGACTCACGAAAAAATGATTGGTTCACCGTAATAAAAGGCCGAGAACGTTCTCTCTTTGAGGTCGAAATTACGGTTGTATCCGACCAGACTGCGCGTTTCGGCGAGCGGCTGAATTTTTTAAACTGCCGACTACTGACGCGCGTTTGTAAATCGCCGCTACTATAAATGCTTGATAGGGGTGTTTCGCGATACCGCGATCGTTCACCCGTTCGTTTATCCAAACTTTCATCTGGTCGTTTACCAACAAATCTCCTTCCCCGTGTGCGTATGAATTAGCAAGCACGTTTCATCGGTCCCCGTGACGGGTCGATATTTCCCCAGACAAGGAGACATATCGCGTTAAGTGGACGAAGAATTTTCCGCGAATGGAACCGCCGTGCCGCGACCGTCCCCCAACTCGCGTCGATCTTATTCTGTTACTGGAGGCAAGACGGGGGAACCTTTTCCATCCCCCGAGACTCGTAGCAAGAATATAGAATTGTCCGTTCGACTTGTTCGAGTCACGGTCACGCCAAGGAAAAAGCTAAACTTCCTTCTCGCGGTTTCCCTCGCTCCCACGCGTTAAAAACGTGGTTGTTCCGTAACTCGCCCGATACGCCGGCGAACGAAAAACCAGTGTCTCCGATCGTCTGGAAGTATCGTTGGAAGGCGGATCGTAAATGGATAAAATTCCAGCAGAAGCCCCGGGAGAAGACTCGTCGAACGCGCGTTCAACGCGACACCCAGGGACAAGCCCGCAGAAATCTCGGAACGGCCGAGCCATCCGGCCGGACGCTGCGAATTTTCCCGGCTTGTTAGAGGAACAGAAAGCGAGGCCGGTGGTTTTCGGTGTTTTCGTTGTTCCCTTCCTCGTCCCGCTTCCTCTTTCCCATTCGTGCACTTTCGTGAGGTCGCAGCCGTTCTTCGCAACGCCATGCTAAATCCAGAGTGGCGCTGGTTACGCATAGCTGTGCAAGCGCGATTACGTTCCTACGGGGGCTGAAAATCGTAGGAAATGAAAGGGGCGCGAGGGACAGAGGAAAACTCTCTTGCAGTCACGGCGGCCGCGGAAAACGTTCGCAATTTAAATCAAAGGTAAAGCGCACCGTCGGAAACGGCTGCACAGCCGGCGGACGTTGCACGGTAATAACGGCTATCAGTCAGTGAAATGACGCTCATCATATTTTCATTAGAATAATGGTCGAACGATGAAAGAGGCAGAATCGTGTGCCGTGGAAAACGTGGGAGGAAGACGGAGAGAGCGAGAGAGGGAGAGAGAGGGAGGGAAAGGACGAAGGACGGAAGCGGCGAACGGAGAGGTTCAAAGTGAAACGCGGAAACTCCCTCGAAGAGGTCGAAAAGCCGAGGCGGAAAAAAAATCGTCGTGGATCTATCGCGAGAGTTCGCTCCGGTGATATCCGGGAAATACGGAACATTCCTATTTCTCCAAGTTCCGATAAGCTTTCAGCGAGAAAGCTTGGCCGGGGAGAGCTGGAGTGGCTCGTTACGGTTCTCAGACTTGCCGCGTTACTCGTCCAACAGCTAGCTTTAATTTCACGCTGTAACTACGTCTCGCCTCTCTCGTCTTCTCCGCCCCGCTCCGTAGGTACGCCGATGATATCCCATCGTCGGCGTCGGTACGAAAATTATCCGTGTTTCGCGATTTGCGCGTGCAACATTCTCCTCCGGTCTTCTCCCTCGTTCTGTTCCCAATCGATGGCCCCTTCTATGTCTGGCGTGTACCGACGTAAACGAATCTAGGAGCCACTTCCCGTGTGTTGGAGGGAATCCGAAACGGATAACGAGCGCGGTGTTTCGCGTATAAAACGACGCGACGCCTGCCAAACTCTAGGTCGGCGGAAAGTTCGGCGCGATACCGCGCTCTCGTCTATCGCTCTAGCCCGACGGAAGAGATTGAAAGGCTTTTGTTCGAGAGGCTGTGTAGTCGTCAGTGCTATGAACACGAAGCTGCGAGGTGGAAGCTTGAAGCACGACAAGGGTTGTAGCGAGGGCCGGAAAGGGAAACGAAAGGCTTCTCGAGTTTCCATCGCTCTGGATGGCGAAGGAAGAAGCGGACCGATCCGAGAAGGTCGAGGATTTAAGGGTGGCACCGCGTGGTAGCGCGTGGCCGCGACTATAAATGGTCCGAGCGAGGAGGACGGTCCGACGCGAGGGAGGATGCTCGGCTGGCGGTTGGGCTACTTAATATGACCGACAGAAGCCTCGGTTAGCTATCAAAGTATACCGTGGCAAGGTCTGCCCGTCTCGCCTCGATCGCTGGCTCAGCCATATTAGTTATCGTTCCGAAGCGACACGGGTCCGGGCGCGGCTATTGGCCGGCCTGGATCGGCTCGGCTATCGCGGAGAATCAACCTCGACCCGAGGCTCCTCAGGATCCCACTGCCCAGAGAAGTCCATTGAATTTTTACGACCTCGTTCTCGCGTCGAATATATCTCGGACACCGAAGGGCGAGAATCTTTCGGAGAGATTGATATAAATCCAAGACCTGGGGATATCGCCCCCCCCCGTGGAATTATTCGCGATCGCTCCACGACCGTTTTATTTACCGTGCAAATCGAACCTAGTCGACCAGAGGTATCAGGGACTCCGAGACGCCTAAAGGTGCGTGGCTCGCTGTATCGTAGCCTTCCTCATGTTTATATACAGCGGCGGGAATGCAGCCTGGATTGATGCTGGGGAGAGCGGAGTAATACCTAAATAGCCGTTGCTCGACACGGATGTTGGACCTTTGGGTTTAGGATTCCGCGGCCAAATCGCCATTGAATACGTTTCGCCTCTGATCTGCATGATCGTTTACAGTTTGCAGTTTCCAGCGGCAAGCATCGTTTCTCACGGGTGCCCTTATCGAGCTCGGGACCCTGGCCATTCTTCCCGTTACGGACCGTGGGTCGTCCGGCCAATTTCCACAAGTTCGCTCGGAGGCCGAACGCCGGCCAAGGAGCCCTTTCCTCGAAACAACTTTTTCCCCGAGCTGTCTCCATCGTAAACCCTGAGTAGTTTCCAGCTGGCGGCCGAGGGGTTTGGTGGCCGGGTGGTTGGCCGGGCTACGCCTTTACGTATGCAAAGAAACCGCGAGTATACAAGAGAGATCGATACAAAGATATTGCCACTTGGAAATGTAATGCGGCCCGAGCAAATGCGCTTGACCCGGAAAAACTGTCCGGCGAGCGCGTCGCCCGGCTGAACGGCCCCGACAAAATCGGAAAGACGGAAAGTGGGGTTAAGACGGAGCGGAGGAGAGATTAGTTTCGAATAACCAGGGCGAAGTAAGCTCGAGTGTCCTTAGTCCTCGAGAACTTGGGTATCCTCTTACTTCTATTCCCGCTTGCGGTGTAGATTTTCCAAGGGAAAGGTAAACGTCCACCGAGTCTGGCTAAAGCGTCGAGGCGTGGCGCGGCGCGGCGTGCACGGCATCCCGGCGGAGCCCGAAAACTGCGAAATTGTGGCCAGGGCGTGGTGGTAAAAGCCAACCGAGGCTGACAAAGATGGCACATAATCGTATTCGATTAGAATCGCTCCTCTCCGCGGCCCTTCGCGCGACCATGCTCCTGGGATAAAACGGAGGCAAGGAGGATAGAATGTCTGTTTGCCTCTGTCCACCTTCTATTTCCCCTTGAGGTTCCCGTTCGGCGCGCGATCCTCCCTTGGTCGAAGCTTTCCCAAAGCCAATTCTTAATCTACGTTAAAGGTGCCACCGTTACCGTGATTTTCGATCCTCCCCTCACGCGCGTTCTTCGTTTCTGCCTATGGGAGTCGCGCAAAATCTCGACCGTTATAAATTGGCTAATTATAATCCAAAAGGAATCCGGGAACGGGAGCACGATCAGAGGGCTGGAAGGCAACGGCGGAGGGATACCCGAGTTTGGACGGTCGCGTCTCGCGACGTTAATTGGAGAAGTCTGTGACCCCTAATTGGCTCTTCCCCTCGTCTTTCATTCATGTCCCTTCATCCTTCATTTCCGTGTCGCCTTCCGGTGGTTCTGTTGCGCTCTCTGTCAGTCAGGAAACGGCGAAAGTTTTTCGCCTGAGAATACCTATAGCCGATCGACTCGCGAGTCGCCGTCGGTCGCGACGGTGAGCCTGAACGTGGACCTGGACGCCACCATGCGAAAGAAGATGATTCTGAGCGGGGTTGGGCGAAGCTAAGGGTCGAGCTGCGCGTATCGCGTTCTCATCGTGGAAGGAAACGTAAGCGGCCGCTTGCGATGGATACTGTGGCGCGTAGGACGTAGGAAAACACAGACGGACGAGTTGAATGGGGGCATTCAGGGGAGTGGTAGTTGGGTCGCAGTCCGCGGTACTGAATGCTACACGGTGGTTGCACAATGGCCCGAGCCGTGGCTTCCTACAATACCGTTGGAAATGGCCACGCGATAAATTCCTGCAACTTTTATCGAATAGGAGGGCTAACAGGCCGAGGGAATATTGTGAAAGTTCTGTCTGTAGTCCGTAGTTGCAGCGGACTGGCCCTCTGCAACTCGTGCTTCTATACCACCAAAAACTCTCGCTGCCGTCTCCCCCCCCCCCCAATCCCTCCATCCTTCCGTCCAGTATCTTCCTGCCAGTTGCCTTTCTTTGCACAGGCAACGGTCGCTTATCCTCGCAGGGATCATTTGTCCACCGAGCCAACGAAATTCCCGCCCGTTGAAAAATCACGGTACACATCGGCTCTGAATTGATTTCCCGCCCCCAGCAGCTTGCCTCCCTCCGTCTTCGATTCCGGGGAATTAGCTCGAACACGCGTACCGCGGACCTGGACTATTCATCGTTCGCGGGAACGTGGAGGAACGTAGTTCTGGCTGGGTGGATTTGCCTCGGCAATGGGAGCTCCGCGATCGCAGTGTCGCGTGTAAGAAGCGCTAAGCTAAGCCAGCCAGCCGTAGAAACGAAGCGAGACGAAACGAATATGGCCGCCGATAAATACGAGATTGTTGTCGAGATCGAGGCATCTGTATAAATAGGTAGCTCCGGTTGGAAAGCAACGGGGGCGGAAACATCCTCGAAAACCGTTCGTAGCCCGCATCCGAAAGATGCGGGTAGTTCTCTGGCAATTATACTAATGGAGATTGGGCGGCTGTCGGAGGAGGATCCAGGCGAGCAGCAGCCGACTCCTGTGGACCGAAGACGAAACGTTAGAAGAGGAAGGAGGGCCAAGACGGGGGAGACTTTTGAACGAAGAAACCGGAGTCCGCCAAGGAGGATGAAGTAAGTAGGAAAGGGAGTGGTAACAGCGAAAACGGAGGGAACGGTTGAAAGAGCAGGGAAGGAAGGGGTTTGTATGTCGAGTGAAAAGTGAGCAGCATTTGAAGAGGAAACCTTCTGGTTATCCAGAGAGAAAGGAAGGGATAGCCAGGCGGGACGCACGGACGAACGGACGGACGAACGAACGGACCGACCGACCAACGCGGATGGTAGTGGGTTCCGCTGTCGAAAATAAGAAGAGTAGTAATGAATGAGCCTGGCCGAGGAGTGAGGAACGACGAGAGGGCAGAAAGGAGGAAGGAAGAGTAGCTCGAATATATAAGAAGAGCGGGATGGAGTTCTAAGAGTCGTGCGGAACACCGAGAGCCAATGGAAGCTGCCGAAAAGTGCTTTATACGCCAACTGCATTCAAATGAAAAACTATATATACGTTGCTGGTACTAGCGCCGCTGCTGCTACTACTATTACTACTACTACTGCTGCTACGTCTACTATTGCTGCTACTATCACTACCATTGCCGCTGCTTTGATCTCCCTTTCACGCTTGCTACCCAGGAACGCGAGGAACAGTCTCGTCGGCGCATTATCCTTGGAATAATATCGAGTCGGAGGTCCCTCCGTGCTATTCGCGAGCGACGCCTCGATCGTTCAAAAAGATTCCGGGGACGTCGAGGCGAACTCCGATTTGGAAATGCAATTTCGAAGCGACAGCCTAATTAATTTATCTGCTACGATGGCGGCTGACCGACGAAACAGCGAGCTGGAGGATCGGCTCGGGCTTCCGATGGGGAAAACCGCCACGGGTACGTTCTGCCATTAGATTAGAGCCAGGTTACCATCGATCGCATAATGCGAGACGTCTGCGAATTTGATCAGTCCTATCCGTGCCAAATTTCTGTAATCGGCGCAAATGATTGCAGTCTGGCCCGTACGGTGATCGCGGAGCGCTGCAGTATGTATAACGTCGCGATACCGGCCACAATTGGAGTAAATATTTGAACACTAATTGAACTATTCGCCACCGCATATAACGCATAGCCCCGCCTGCTAAACAGTTACACTCGATTGTGGTAAATCATAATGGAAACGTCGTTACCGTGCACACCGTTCGATTGCGTTTTCATGCCGTCCCCCATTGTTCGCGAAATATTAACACGATGGTCTAATAAAGGCCGCGGCTCCGAGAATCGACTCAACAGCCACCGCTTTTGCTCTCGCCCATTTCGCCCATTTCGCTCTACCTCTACTCGCCGCCAGTTTAAATCTCTTAATCGCGACTCGATCGCAAGCAGACACGTATACGTACGTAGATACCTACCGCTCCGATAGCTGTTGGCAAGCGGTCGCTGGCGTCCCTTAGCCATAGCGGAACGTTGGAATCTAACGAGATGCGAAAATTCGTGGAATCGGACGTATTGATAAGTGGGTAGACGACACGAGGCGACGCCGACGTATGTACGTCGCCGTAACCGTCGGAAACGGTGCCGCTGGCGTCCGTCTGAAATGGAGATGGAGCGCTGGTTGGAGAGCATTTCGACCTGGAGACATACAACGGGTCGCATGTAAATCCTTCACGCGTGTATGCGTACCCGCTAATGAGCCAGAACAAGCTACATGGCGTAGCTTCGACGCCGAACGGAGCATGTTTGCGCGTTAAGCCCGCCCGGTCCACTGGGACAACCTGCACCGCCGCTCTGTCCGCGGTATTTACGTCAATCGAACGTACAAACTGTCCTGGCTCTCGCGATCGAACGATCCGCCGATCCACCGATCCTGCCCCGCGCAGGTTAAATATCGCACGAATTTATCGAGCCAAGGTGGCGTGGCATCGGTGAAGTAGCGAAGAATACCGTGCGACGGGTAATCTTTCAGCGTTATCGTTGAGGATCGTCGATGGATTTGCTTATTGCATCCGCGCGGGCGATTAATTAGCAAAGTTTCCGGACGACGGAGCGGGATTCTCGCGAAGCGGAACAACGACGAAGATCTCGCCAACTCGACTGCTTCCCGGCTTCCCTCCGCCGCGCGCGTACGCTAGATTAACAGTTAATTGGCGTTAAACGTCTCGGCGCGGCGAGCAACCTCGAGAAACCGCGTTCGATTTCCCGCGGAACCAACCGGTTACACCCCGCACGGATATTGTTCGACGGTGATTCTGATGCTCCGCGACTCGACTCGGCGCGACGCAACGCTGTCTACGAGACGCCGCGTTTTCCCGCCGTTTTCCCGCTGCCCTTTTGCGAGGCGCAATTACGTGGAACGCAATTAAAATTATCCGGGAGTTTTAATGAGTATGCGCGAGCGTAATCGATAATGCAATCGAGTTTCGGCCGACGCGCGGGAATTGAACGAGACTAGCGGGGGAAAGTCAAATGGGAAACAGCGTGGAGCGGAGAGGAGGAATCGCGAGCGGGATTGCGCGCGAGTCGACGCGATGATTTATACCACAAGATTCGCGCGAATCTCGGCTCGCGGTGTCCTCCTTTGTGCGAGAGATAATATCCGTCGCAATTAAATTCGCCCGCGCGATATAATACAGACATCGCGGAATCGGTGATAAAGCGGGCTCGCCTTCTCTTCTCCTCGCTGCTCCACGCTGCTCCTCTTGCCCTCTGTGCCGTTACCAGAAGGATTACACGTTGCTACAATGTCTGTAGCGCTCTATCGGAAGGCACGATTTATTAATAACGGTTCGCAGGAACCTACAGAGAACGAGCGACGCAAGGCGGTGCTGATTGCGAGAATAATTCCGAGTCGGTGGCTACTGGAGACGACCGATATTGCGCGGACAACGAGCCATCTACGATTCCAATCTTTCGTCGAGATATCGTTAAAATTATTCATTGATGGCGATCCGTGGGAGAAAGTCGCTTGGCATTCCTGCGCAAGGAGGAGAGAATAACTGGGCGAGCATTGCGAGCCCATAAATAATAGAAGCTCATGTTCCTTCAAAGGAACAAATCCGCGGGTGTAAGACGACTGCTGACCAACCAGAGTCGAGAGACCCTCGGAGGTAATCGGAAGGCAGGCTAGGAAGCAGGGCTGTCGAAACAGAGGGTCTCTCGGAGGTAACACACCTTCTTCCGATAGAGTTTTAGGTCCGTAAGTCGACGGTTACAGGTAGCGTGCGCCAATGTATACACGGTAAAGCACGCTCTTATATTTTATGCAGCAGTTTATAGAGATATATCGGCCGTCCAGCGCGACGGCATAAGTCAAAACCTACTTTACCTAATGGCCTCCTGGCGACCTCCCATCCTATCCACCCTACCCATCTACGGCTACTAAAGGCCGCTGGTGGAAGCTCGCAAGCCAGAAGCTGCTTCTCCCGACACCGATACCATCACCGGCACCCATGCCGATCCACGACGCCGTCTTCGCCCGCTACTTTCGCGCACCGAGAACACTCCACGCGTGTACTCCATCAAAATTGCATTTCCAATTGCAAGCTTCCGCGCTGCCACTCGGGATACACGTCCCCTTTTCTCTGCCTGCGCTCGCCGCGCCGTTCCCTGGATTTTCCTGCATCTAGTTTACATACCCTTGCGAGATGCTCGCGCGCTCCTGCATCCCCCGTCTCCCGTGCACTTTTATATACGCTTCTATGATATTTTAACCGATTGCTCGCTCCGTCGCTGCTATCAGAAACGAGCAACCGAAAGAGACCGAGCCTCCCTTCCCTGGTCCCTCCGCCCTTTGCCCCTCGGCTCGGATACGTCTTTACGACGGCGAGTGTCGCGAAATTATGCACCGCGGTATAATGGCACTCTCGTTCCGTGGCTAGCTCAAACGAACTTTCGCGAAAGCGGTTAAAACGCTGCTGAAAGCCCGTGGCCGGACGCTCTTGACCGAGATCCCCGTGTTCAATAATCGTTACTCGGTTCCTTAACGTCGTCCAGTCCATCCCACCCTTATGGGACGCCTCGCAGCGCTCTCGCACGAATACAAAGTGCTCGCGCGCCCGACCGCTCGGTCAGAGATAGTTGTAACAGGATGGAAAGTCTAGAGCGAGGAAACACAATCTACCGAACGCTATTAAGGTTTCGAATGACTGTTGCCCTCGGCGGACAGCCGGAGCCCTCGGACGTTCCAGTACGTAACAAGCGAGAGAGCCGGTTCGTTTTCTCGTCTATGCCTCGACCCTTCGTTCGTCGAGGCGGTTCGATCGGGAAGCTTTGCGAGAGACTAAGCCGCAGCTAGCTCCGGTATTATGGACAGCGTCGGGAAGATATCGCGGCTGGATTTTTACCACATCTCGAAACGCAAAGGTAACGAGGCCGTGGCCGTTCTACCTCTGCCCCGTTTGTGTCGGGGCGAAAATCACGTTGGTTCGGTGCATCGAGCACAGACGTAGCTCGGCTGGGAAGGGTGGCCGCGTTACTCGAGACCGGGGGTGGGCTCGTGACGCGGTTGCATCCGCGTACACAGTGCACACGCATCAACGCACGTACACGCGGCCAAATATATCCACGCGGTCGACAAACGCGCGTATATTTACCCTGGTACATCGACGGAAAGAGAAACGCGCCGGCAACGGGACTCGAACGAAGGAAGATAGAGTGTACGGTGACACGGAGCTAACTTCGCGAAACAACGTGCCGTGGAACCAAACATAGTTCTCCGCGCGTACATGAGCCTGCGTTTCTCTGTATGCCTCTCTGTCTGTCTGTCTGTCTACCTGTCTGTCTGTCTATCTATCCGTCCGTTTGTCTGCCTGTCTGCCTGACTAGCTGGCTGGCTGCGCGGCTCACGCGCATACACTCGACATAATTGCACTGCCACGATTAATAATTACACGCGCAATTGGGCGTCAACTGAAATCCGTACGCGTACCGGTGATTCGATTTATCGAGCCAGAGCGCGCGGCGTACCGGCGCCTAGCCGCTCCGCGCCGGGACGGGCCGAGCCGAGCCGAGCCGAGGCAGTCCCTACGCTTCGCTCCGCGTCGAGTATCGATTTCTCGTCAGCAACGCGGGAACATCTGAGGAAACTTTTCGTCTCTGGAGGATGTTCTCTCTCGCTACCGGAGTCTCTCCTCGGCTTTCGAGTTGCCGATGCCGCGCTGAGATTTCCTCGGTCTTCGCCAGAGGAATACCCCTCTGCGTTAGTAGAAGACCGGTCGAAGCAACGTCCGTTCGCGAATTTTTTAAGAGCGCGGAGATGATGGAAATTTTCTGGCGATCGGCCAAGCGACTGGGGCAATTAGAGGACTCGTTATTTTCCTGGCAGATAAATGGGACAGATAGAGGGTCCGAGCGGGAACAGGAGCGGGACCAGTAAGCGAGCGTGACTCTATCGTCAGATTTACCTACATCTTGCGCCTTCGCGGAGAGTTAACCGATTTAGTCTCGAATAATCTACTAATCTGATTAGTAGTGTTGGATGAAAATTACAGATAGCCCCGGAGTTTCGCATCGGTTCATCTAATTACCCTAGGACCCCGCTGCTTGGTCTGGTTGGCTGCGCTTACCCTACTCCTGCCACCCTCTCCCGAGTTCGCTCCAAGAGTTTCCTTAAATTCGCCGTAATAAGGCTATCCCGATTTGAAAATTATACGCGTAGAGCCGCGCACTTGTTTCGCGGCGGTCTCGAGGCATCTCCGCCTCGACGTTCGGCGAACCGTCTGAAATATTTAAACCCGTGCTTTCATTCGGCCGCGAACCTCGAAAACTAAGAATCTGGGGAGCAGCGGAGGAAGGGAGAGAGCGGAGAATTGCCTGCTGCGTGTTCGTTGGACGCTTCCGACGGATAGTAAGTTTCCAACAAAGGTGTCGCGTTTCAATTTTGATAAAGTCCTCGCTACCTGTCCCCCGGAGTGTGTCGCGCGCGACGCTTTCGAAATTTCGCGAAACGCGCGTCTCGGCCACGTCCCCGTCCGCTCTTCCCTCGCGGTGCGGGAGACGGCGGTATTTGGCCGATGACGGAGCACGAGCATGCTGCTCGGCGAGTTCGCGAGGGAGACGACTCGGGAGCATTGTTGGTGCGCGGGATCTCCAGCGAGGCGTCGGCTAGGAAGCCGTTTCCACTGGCCGAGTGTGCGCCAGCAAGCACACACATGACACACGACCGCGTCGACGACGACGACGACTACAGCCTGCCACTGCTTCTTTTCTTGCCTCGTGTTTCTCGTTTCGCCATTTGTCCTCGCTAGCTGTTATTTTTCCAGCCAGCACGGCGTACAAGCTCGTTCCCCCTATCTCTGGACAATGCCTACGTCGCATCGTGTCCTTTTTACGGAGTCGCTTGACTGCCATATCGTTGCCTGCTGTTTTCCCTCGAATTTCGCGCGCCAGCCAGCGACAAGCAGCGCCGGCCAACGTCGAGAAAAACGCTGGTCCGCGAGCTGTACGCGCGAGCTGATCGATGAGCCGTAACACCACCGACAAGGCGTTCCCCTCGCGTGTTCCACACCACCGATACGATTACGATCCAAAGCCTCTCGAAATATATACACGGTGCTACGCTTTCAATCGACGGTTGGCCGTGGTCGAACGCGATGGAAAGCGGACCAAAGGTAGCGCCGGTAGAAGCGAAGCAACGTAACAAGTTACAGGTCTGCGGTGGCAGGGTGCGCGAGCTTCTCCTGTGCCGCGTGAAACTACGTGCTGGAACTTGAGAATTTTATGTATGGCGTTTCGTCGTCCAAGTATGCCAACTCCATCCGTCCCTTCCGCGAACGAATAGTTCCATTTTCCTGTAAACTTTCCCCTCGGTCCAATGGACTTCGGTTCTTCCCTCGTACACCCTCTTGGCGCCTCTATTCTCGCGAGGAAGCACTAGCCGAGCGTGTCCCTCCCCCTGGGCCCGCCTGCCCGCTTTTCGCGAAAGAAACTTTGTCGCCGGGAAACTCCGCCGAATATTTTCCTTGCTTACACGCGATCACCGGCTCGCATCTTCCGTCTTATGGCACACTAATACGACGTCGATAGAAAACTTTCACGGCACGCTTCCCCCTTCCTGTTCCCTACCCACTTTCACCCCGCGTCGTTCCTTCCGTTCCTTCCATTCCTTCCATTCCTAGCGTAGAATGGGGAATGTACCTATTTCGCGGTGCTCCGCGAATCTCTCCGAGGACGTCTCGAAACGAACATCAACTCCGACTCTTTTCCAACTCCTCGAGCCTCGAGTCTGGCGATTCCAAATGATTTCGGGTTCATCTGTATGGACCAGTGCGGGTTTGTTGGTTGTGTCGCGTAGAATAGGGTAATTGTGGGAGAGGTGCCGCACTCGGAGAGACGCCGCACTATCGGAATTTTAGGGATGTCGTCGATAAAACGATTGTCGATTTCATTTGTTTGCGACTGTTGATCTAGACCAGTTTACCAAGCACAAGCGTGTTTCCTGTAGGTATTATTATTAAAGATTTTGCTGTTTTTCGAGGTAAGCCTAGCGCGCTTCGCCTGAATAGTTATACGTCACTTTTATTTTTACTATCATAGTAGCTAAAGTTCATAGTTTTTCTTAATACAACTTTTGTAATACGTTAAAGGGACCTTGTAGAATATTTCCTTGGTTGAATAGGTTACCTTCGACACAGCATGTGGAAATACGAAAGTGCGGCGCCTCTCCCGGCCATTTCGGATAGACGCCGCATTTTTTCTTAGGATAGATGCCGCACATTGATAACGTACTGTTTCGGAAACTAAGTCGATTTAAATGATGTATTTAATGTTTAAAATACCAAAAAAGTTTTTTAAAATAGCTAACGTGGTATCTCTAGGCAAATTATTTATTTCTAAATGAATAATCTTATAATCCACATATATTTGTGGACTATTTACTCTTTTTCCGCATTTTTTTATTTTGATTTCAAGATGCCAACTGAATATAAAAGAAAATCTAACGCTAAGCTTAAAGCTCAGTGGAGTGAAGAAACTTTGATCGAAGCATTACATCGAATAAAAGCTGGTGAAATCCAAAATCCAAGGCTGACTGGATTATTTGTCCAGAATGTAGAAAGTGGCTTCATGAAACATGCACCCTGTATAACACTATGTGTAATGAATGTGGGAGGAAGAAAAAAAGAATGTTAAATTTAGAAAAGCAAAAATAATATATGTACCTACTGTACCCATTTAATTCTCCGATTTCATAATTGTATACAATAAAAATGTTTCGTTTTACTTTGTTTTTACTACTTTTTTATATAAAAAGTTAGAATTCACAAGTTTAAATCGAAAATTAAACGTTTTTCGAAATGTAGCACCACACCCTCATGTGCGGCGTCTCTCCTACTAAAGAGATGTTTTTAGTTTCAATTTTTTAAGGGTGACAAATATTAAAATTTTTATTTTTTTTAATGCTAGTAGAATCACAAGATGTTGAACTAATAATACGTATCCTTGGAAAACATTTTCATTGCAAAATTTAGACACGGTGACAATTTTGCGTAACGTGCGGCAGCACTCCCACAATTACCCTACTGTGCGTCCAGTGGGTCACTTACGCTTTATAAAATGAATTCGATCGTAATATCTTCCATGCTAGCTTTCTCATCGAACGATACTCGCCAGTTAACTTAGCATCGGTAAACCCTGCCGGTTCTTGGTGGAACGCAAAAGGGAGCCGATAATTTTAATCGGACAGTCTTTGTTTCGGCTCGTGCCGCGCGGAGTTTCTCGTTCTGAGGTAGCGACCTTTGTGTAATCCTCCCCGCTCTGTTTTTTTATGCGAGAAGCAGCTCCGGAATAAAGCCGGATAGCCCGTAAAAAGATTAGCCGTGCGTACGAGGGATCGTGGGGGCTCCCGCCATCGGCCTCCAAGAAAATGCAATTACAAATTGCAG
Source organism: Andrena hattorfiana (assembly GCA_944738655.2). Lineage (NCBI taxonomy): Eukaryota > Metazoa > Arthropoda > Insecta > Hymenoptera > Andrenidae > Andrena > Andrena hattorfiana. The sequence continues at coordinate 40,649,710 of OX122894.2, read as the reverse complement.
TCGCGCTCTGGAATCCCCGTGCAGCCCTTGCGCAGGCCGGCGTAATTACCCAGGAGAATGGAAGGTAAATTCGCGTGTTCGTATCAGCTTATTCGATTATCGACGTCCGAAGTGTGCTCCTCGCCGAGGCAGGTATGTATCGTGCTTTCCAAAGCCTCGCGCCGCGCAGCCTTTCGTACGACTCGCCGAGGGATTTAACGCAGCGTCCGAAGAAAGGTAAACGAAGGAAAGGATCTCGTGCGTCGCGCGTCTGTTACCATCGCGAAAGCGACGTCAGAAATTTCCACCCGGGGATTTACGAGGGTCGAACAGCGATGGCAATCGAATCGGTCGTTGCGATCACCGAAGGCAATAACGCGACGATCCGCCAGCAAGAAAATCACGACGAACTGATTTTTTTTCCAGCTCCTTTCTCGCCCTCGCTCTCGGCCGACCCTCTCGCCGCCTTCCCTTGCTGTGTATTTTCGAACAACCGGCGTAGAAATGGTGGTATTATTGGTTTATCTGTTTCGCTTGGATCTTATATGGGGGCGTGCACGCGGAAAAGGAAACGGCGGGGAAAGGTGACCGGAGAGAAAGGAACCGAGGGATCCTCGTTGTCGTTCCTCCTGAATCGTATCTCGCCGATATATCGAGCTTACACCGTAATTCAGTTTCCCGCCCAGCAGCCACGATATTATTTTCGATATCTCGCCGCGGAGATGGGAGAGCGGTGTGTGGCGGTATAAATGGAAAGGACGATGGACGATGGACGTCGCCGAGCTTTCATTCGAGTCTTTCTCCTGGATCTGTTCCAACAGTTCCGCAGCCGCTTCGACCGGACTCGGATCGGGGCTCGCTCGGTCTGCTCGCTCGCCACCACGCTCCCACCCTCATTTTCTTCCCTCTTTTTCCTCGCGTCCTCCTTGGAGAACTCTTAACGTCCGGTGCTAGACGACTAGCAGTAGCTGCAAACTTTTACCCCGGCGGCAGCGGTCCCTTTCGGTTTCGCGACCCAAGTAGATCCGACCGAGCGTTGGGAAAAGGAAAAACACCGAAAACCCAGAGCATGATTTATAGTGCCCAGAGAACTAAGACGTATCGCGGAAGCAGAGATTGATCAGATAATGGGGGTTCGGTGCCTCGGAATCGAAGGAAAAATAGATCCCGGCCCGGTGATAAGTTGGAATCGGGGCAAGGAACGCGAATCTCGCGATTAAAATCGCGGCACGGCTGTGTGCAGGTGCGCGCGCGCGTGTGTACCAGCGGAATAAAAGGTAAATCACCGGGATACACGGGCGCGTAACGGAATAGAACGAAGAACGGGAAATGGGATTCGCCGGAATTTCCTCTGCCCTCGATTTTCATTGATCCGAATTATACAAAGTACTGGTGTAATTTAATTATCCGACCAACAACCATGCATTACAATACAATCAAAGAGTGAAGAGTTTTGGTTTGCAACAATTTCGCGAATGCTCGTAAATCGTTCGTCAATTATACCAGGCCACGTTAAATGGTATATTATTCATAGGTGCGTGTAATAGTCGACGCGTAATGCAACTTCGTTCCCGTGAAATTTGCATAATTTTTTTCCCCACTTTGAGCAGGCGAACGTTCGCTTACGAATAATTAACGTGAAAATGCACCGTCGCGTCGGCTCGAAACAAACGGGAGAAATTAATCCCCTTGTCCGCCGGGGCGCGGATGCTTTCGCCAGGAAAACATCTCGAGATCTCGTTTACGTATTTGTATTACGTAGGAGCGATCGCGTGAAGTTTCAACGGGCGCGAAACACGCGGCTCATCGGAGACGGGATATTTGTCCGTGTTTGACACGAGTTTCGAATCACGGGAAAAGAATTAAATGATGCTCGCATCGCGTTGACAAACGGCGCGGCGCGGGAAGCGATCGCGCGAATCTCGGCGCAACGTGCAGGGTCGATACGCGTCCCGTATTTAATCTCTTGGTAATTTCCTTAAACAAACACGCCGCGGCGAAGCACGGATTCGATCAAATTATTTTGCACGCACCCGCTCGCGATTAAAAATTGCATTTCTCCCCGGCGCGTTAGTGCCGGTGTTATAATCCCGCTGCCGCCGACTCCATTATTGTAATGGAAAAATCATTCGCCGAGGCAGGTGTGCCGTGGACGAAATTCTCGTTGTGTCCTTTTGTTCGTAAACAAGCCGAAGGTAATTCAATCTCCGCGAGGCACGCCAGTACAGCTAACAGATTATAATTATAATCATGACGCCTCTTCGTGCAGTTATTATCCAAATCCGACTCGTTGTTTCAATACAATCGAGCTGACGCGTGTTTTCGCGCTACCGAAAGGGTGGATGTCGCGCCTACTCTGTTTGCCGTTCGATTTCTATCTCGAGTTCTTCCTCGATGCGTCCTCTTAGCTCCCGACACTCGGCCCCCGCCGCGTTTCGTTTCCCCCGCTATTAGCAACCGCGGTAATAGCCATTACGAACGGAGATTTCCCCGCCGAATAGAGCACTGGCTTCTTCGCTTGTTCCCGGCGCGGAAAAGAGGCAGGGTGGAGAATGGGAGAGAGAGAGAGAGAGAGGGCGGAATCAAAGCGGAATCCAGCTCGTCTCGCGAGATTACTTGGGTTGCCGTTCGACTTGAACAGACGTCCGGCTATTAAATGGTTCGATATCGATGCAACACTTTGTGGATCACGGTGCGTTCGGGGTAGGCTGAGGCGCCCGGAGAGCTGAAAATCCTGCCCGGAGACAAGCAGGGAAACTCGGGAAGCAAACGAAAAGATAGGTTAGTGAATTGGTTTCCTGATCTGGAGATCTCGCTGAACGACAAGTCAAGGGAATCCGGCGAACGTGAAATTGCAAGGGGTTAGGTAAAACGTGGGAGATAAAGGTGTGTAGCTGCACGACGCGGACGGAACGAATCGATTGTTCGCAGAGTACCTACGGTGCTTCTCCCGGGGTCGTGCGATAAATTGAAAACTATCGCGCAAAATACGCTATCGGAGTACTTGGGACGCGTCGTTAACGGCGCCGTTAGAAACGGCTTTTCTCCCGGAGAATATACGCGAAAACGCGCGTCCATGTCGGTCGCCGAGCATTGCCTTCCCTTTAAAAAACGTTTGTCCGTAGGTCCAATTAACTACGGTCAGATTTATCTTGACTAATGCGCGACACCGTCTCGGTGCTTTGGCGCAGGATATATTCTGCTTGGTTTTATGACACGACTCTCCGGCCGGTCCGCCTGTACGCATTATTTATCATTACAAGTCCACCACCGCCTCTCTCTCTCTCTCTCTCTCTCTCTCTCTTTCCCTTTTCGTTGCTCTGGTCCCCAGAAAAACAACGGGTACCCACATAGGTACGATAGTTATCCAGCGTCTCCGTTTCGCGTTCACAGAAGAAACAGATTAAAGAGTTTCCTACGCTGCTTGTCCGACGGAATAATACGCGGTTTTAATTAAAATCCGATACAATTATTAATTATAAAGTAACTGGTGCGGAAAGCCGCGCGGTAAGTACTCGGCAACGAAAGTTGCATTCGAGTCTAGAAATGGGTGCCGCCGAAGAAGCAGGAATTATTAATTAGTCGGGTAATTAAGCGAAGCTGATCTTGCGATCACTCCGCGTGCTTCCGTATTCTTTGCCGCGGACGAACCGAGACCGCTGGCCGCCCTATCAAGAAAATTGCATTTCCGTTCGGTACGTTTGATCGTGCGACTGGAAAAGGACAACAGAAAAGAACAATTACTCGGACATTTCGCTGGCGCACAGTCTGCGGAGGAAGGGCTGTTTTACAACAAAAGGAGAAACGGAATGCTCGAGAAGCGAAGCGGTGTCTGGAAAACTACCGAGGATCGCCAAAGTGTTGTTATACTTTTTCAACTTTCGGAAACGCGATTCCAGACGCTTATTGCCGCGATAATTATCCTTTTTTCGCGGATTGGATAAAAATTCAAGCAAGCTTTAATAGAAAGTTTGGATGGCTCGCGACTCGCGGGAAAAGCTTTGATCTTCGCGCGTTATTACGTTCCACGGGCTGAGCCACGCTTTTAAACTAATAGCAGAACCGAGGGAAGAAGCTCCGCCCGTCACTGATTCGTCGAAACGGAGAAGTCTTCGGCGAACGGCGATTGTCGGCTGCATAACGATTATATTCTGCGTGTACTTTCGCGGGGAGAACGTGTTCGATGGAACGCGCAGAGTTTGGGTTAGATTTATCATGCCTCGCCTCCGGTTATTCGACGACGCATGATTTTTCGATCCGAGCGGCAGGGAAATCCCATCGTAGGATGGCTCTTGGAACCGCTCGGGATACATACTGGTAATCGAATAGGTCACCGATAATCTCCGTCCGAACGCAGACGTATCGTGGCCACGGTGTTATTGGAATCCGCAGGCAAATATAGACACGGAGGAAGTTTATCGTGAGGATTGAAAAACTGCCGGGCCGCGGCGTTGTACGGGGAACCGATCGAAAGCGAGTTTGATTTTCATTAAATGCCGGATCCGCCGGAAAAGCGAAGCGAAGGCCAGGCTGGGCGGCTCGGCTCGCTCTCTGTTTAGCTCTGGACACGGATAAAATGTATGCTCGTGAATTGCGGTAATGGAAGAGCGCGAAAGAGTGCACCGAGGATACGTAATCCGGGTGTTTACTTAATTAAAAGTAATCCATTACCGGCGTATCGCCTGGCGGCGGCGACGGTGGTGGCCCGCCGCGGCGGAGCTGCTGCCTGCCTCCGAAGGGAACTGTTATATTTCGCGCGAGCACTGGCATACACGCTACGTCTCCAGGTAGAAACGCTAACACGAACGATACCGAATGCCGCGCGTTGCTCATCCAGGAATTACGGAGCCGAGAGAGGCAGCAGCGTTTCCGGCGTGTCTGTTGTTCCGGTAAAATCGCGGCAACGGGGGAGGCTTAGGAGAACCGCACCCTTTTGCTGTCGCGGTACATCGCGGCACGTGTTAACGCGCCAACGATTTTGGAATCTCGCGATCCGACTTTACGCAGCCAGCCACGGTGATCTGATCGATCTCTCGCGGCGCGGCCCGAACGTGTTTCCATCGCCTGGAGATTTCACTTGGGCGACGAGAGGCTACATGATTTACATGCACGGTAATAATGCGAAACTAATTAACGCGCACCGAGGCTAATAGCGAATTAACGTATTAAACCATAACGGGAACGAATTCGACGCGTTTCGATCGGATCGGGCCGGGCCGACCCGATTACGATTTTAGTGGAATTAACTCGCTACGTAATAAAGCCATTCGCGTGGCGCGAAATACGAGGGTGTGCGGAGCGGTGAAAAAAAACAAAGGGGTCAGCCGAGGTGATGCGGTTTTCCCGTAACATCGCCGCCGAGTGGAACCGTTACGAGATTACAGGCTGCCTCGAGTTCTCGCGATTTCGAGACGGTTATTTGGCCACGTAATCTGCGAAAGTGCCGACGTTGGTTGGAATTTTCCGGCGAGAGGGACAGACCGCGGCGGAACAAAGAGGAGCCGAGGGTAGTGGTTGAGGGGGCTAACAGCGAGAGGGAGAGGAAGAGGTGGTCGCGCGCAACGGAACGCGGCGAGAGAATGCGCGGAAGGAGGCAGGAAACGATGGTAACGGTAATTATTTTCCTTTCTCGGCCCGTAACTGCTCAACCCCACGAGGTAACGGCGTTCGAGGAGTGCGCTTTTCGCGGATTAATTAAATCGTTCGCGGTACGTTCGCCGAACAAATACCCGCCCGGTCGAAAAGAGGAAGCCGCGAACAGAAACAGCCGAGCAGAAAACAAATTTGGTCAAGGAACAACTTCTCGCCCGAGAGTTTCCTTTCCCGTTCCATCGGGAAAACTCCGCGGAGGCGATGGATTCGCGATAACAAAAGCAACTCCACTAATCGGGATACGATTTCTCTTTATCCACCATACCGACAGACTTATCGTTTCTCCTCGGTATACGCTGTACGCCGATCGGAAAATCTCTGGATCCTGTATCAGGAAAATTCGAGCTCGTGGTTTCAGGCACCCGAGCGGCGGCAAATTTCACAAAAAAATAAAATACCCTGTAATCGAGAATCCACTCGAAAAGACGATTGCTCCTTTGCCAACTGCGATCGATAAACATCGCGGATGAATATCGAATCGTACGAATCGTATGGTGCGAAAAGTGGCGAGGGAAATGAAAGGGGATGGGGGATTAATGGGGGAGTTGGGCGAGGGAAGGAGAGTTAGCCGGAGCCTAAACCGAAGTAATTAAACCGAGAGGGTTAATGAAAACCCGCGAAGCGTACGTGTGCGGGAGCCGAATATTTTTTGCCTGTAACGCATTACCTAATTGGTTTTGCGGCTGCGGGCGATCGAAACGGCGACAGACGTTGTCGGCGAGCGCTCTGAGAGCGTCCGCAAGCTCGCCTAATCTTGCTCCTTCGATTCTCTTTCGTCGAAGCGGTGTCGTTCGCGGGACCGTGCGGGGGTTACGTCACGGTCAAATTACGCTAATGTTCGCGAAACGGCAAACTTGCCCGTATTCCGTCCGGCGTCGGAATAGCAATCGGAGATCCTTGGGATAACGACGGCAACGAGGCGAGCGGTTTGAGCGGTTCGAGCGTCCCGAGCCAGCGGGCCACGATGGAATGTGCATAGCCGCGAACGGCAGAGGACACGTACGGGAAATGACTATGCGCGCGCGTTCTGAGAAATCGCTAATGGAGATTGTACCTCTATCCACTAACTCCTCGGCGAAATCCCCTGGGACGTAACTGCTCGCGAGATTCCTATTTCCAGGGAACAACCAGGCCACCGTCCGCGACCGAGAGTATTCCGGGAGCGTGCTTCTAAATAAAACCGATCGGCTATCTTGAAAATCTACGTAATTCCGAATTACCTTCCGTCCGCGACGCGACGCGCCGCGCCGGCTCGCTCCAGATAACGAAAAATCGATAAAGTGTTTCAAGCTGCCGCCGCGCTTCGTCGATTATTACCTCGTTATCCATGCTTCTGTCTGTGCTCGCTCGCCTGACCGTAAACTGATTAGAAATTTCGGGCTCGCGATAACCATTCGGTGATAGCACGAAAATCGATCCGTTCTGTACGGCACAACATTCTGCTCGCTCTCCCCCTCGTCTCTCCGTTCCGCGACAGTCGGCTGCTCTCTAGGACAACGCGCGAATCGGGCGACGCAGTTTTGGTCGGCCCTATCGCGGTTCCGGTTGCAATAGGAGAAACCATGGGCGGCAGTTTACTCCTCTCGTGCCTCGACTGCAGCGTCTGAAATGCGCATTCTAGCATCCAGAGAAGGAACATATGTATGTGTGTCGCGCGTCCGCCTCCCTTACGTGCACTTTCTTCGCTGATGTGCACGCGTGCCGCTCGCGAATCCCTTCGCGACGTCCTCGCGGGATATATCAAACTCTTCGAACAGCTTCTACAAAGTGTAACGTCACCTAATGCACTTCCTGCGCGGTGATGCTCTTCCGCGGCTTCCAGCATTCTAAACCCCGAGGATCAGGTATTCCAGGCAGACCCGACCAGCCGAGGCTTGCGGTTTCGATGGAAACGCCGCGCCGAGTCGAGACGATCCGCACCGACGCGACTCGGGTTGTTTCATTCCGCGACGTTCCTGGAAAAACTCGACGCGGTTCTTCCCGCCGGACGATCAAAGGGGCTTAACTTTGTCGCTGCCAGGATTGCGAAAAAACTTGGTGAAATGTAATTTCGGTGGGCGAGGAGGATAGCATCGCGAGGAAACGTGGGCATTTATCAGATTCGCGCGATAGAATCTGGACGGTCGCGGGTTTGTCGTTACACGGGAACCGTGGTATCTCGTTTTCACGTAGGTTTAACGTTACGAGGGCGAGTAGGGAATTACGACGAACCATCGGCCATGTTCGGGTTCTCCCTTATCTGCGGTTTCCATTGGTGATCGCTTACAGATTCATATTATCCTCTCCCGATACTTTACGCTTGCTCCAGGGAATCTTTCCCCCGCTTGTGTCTCGGCTCAGCCCCACTCGATCTACCATTTCATTCTTGTCCTTTTCGTCGGATTCGTTCGAATGGAACCGTCGTCCCCTGCCGAGCGAAGAAAACACGGACGAATGATATCGCGAGCACCGGTGGGCGCTCACGTTCGCGTGGTTCTCGCCGGGCTTGAAGAATCTTGATCTTTGAGCCGCGTTAAAACGGGGATCCGAAGAAAGATCTCGGAGTTCGCTGGAGCGCACCGAGTCCACGGTTTCTCGGCCTCGATTCTTTGTTCGTGGCCAGCCAAAGAGAGACCGATAGGTGGGTGAAACGCGAGGGTGGTTGTTTGAATGGAAGCTCGATACGACACGACGCGCGACGGGGCTTGCGTCGGGTTTGAAAATTTTGTTGGAAAAAGGGCGTTTTAACCGATACACGCGCTCGGAATCGCGCCTCGGAAGCAGGTCACCGTTCGTATATCTCGGTCTATATTTTACGTCGCTACTTGGAGAGAAGTTGGTCGTTTGTCACGAGATTGCCGAAACGCCTGGGACGCTGCTCGCGCGGATAGATCGAGATCTACAGGAGGATTACTGTCCAACGGTTCGGGCTAATATCTCGCTGGTCCGGAATCCGGTTCATCCGGGACGAGTCAGGGTCCAGGGAAGAGTGCCAATAATAATGATTAACGGGCACCGGCGAATTCGGATTTAGGTGGTGGTGGGTAGTCGGAGAGTAGCTGCGGGTAGAATTGCTAGCGACGACTCGAGCGGTCTGGCGGGTGGACTGCGCTGCGCTAGGCTGGGGCTAGGCTAGAGCTAGCCTAGCGCGTGGCAAGGTCTCTCTCGGCACGGAGGAGGCGCACGAGTATGTACGAGGCTGGTTGTTCTGCTTTGATCGTGTTCGTGCAAACGTAGCAACTCGCGTCGCGGCTGTTGGAGAGTATCCGATTGCCTGCCCACACATTCGTAGAAAGGCACGCGACCGCCTGTGGAACACTGTTGGTGCGTGTAGCCACGCGTGTCTGTATTTGCGTGTGCACGTTCCTGGCCACGGGTGGCTAGGTAGAGTCGAGGTCCTTGGATCGATCGGCCATTCGTATGGTAATGTAAGCAACTACCGGACCGAGCTGCTTGCCAGAGCCGAAGACCCTGTCCGCCAACCAGTGTTGGTACGATGTCGAAGAGGAAAGGGAGGCAATTCGGGACTCGGTGTTCGTTGTCCGGTCAGCGAGGCGAGAGGAGAGAACAGCATCGTCCAAGGGAGATCCGAGGGAGAGAGAGAGAGATTCTCGGTTCAACGATATCTACGGTTCGTCGATTGCCACCAACGGGGATTCCAATGAGGGAGTCAGGAAACGAAACGATATGATCTATCGAGGTTGCCCTCCAGAATGATTTCAGCGGTGCTGCGAGTAAATCGAATCTGACGGCACGCGTTACGCTTAAATGCTCTCTCGTCTTCGTCCCACTGGAAATCGGGTACCACGTACACAGATATCGGCCACTTGCACCCCCCCACCCGTCTCTCATCTCGTCCAAGGGTATCGTATCGATTGCGTGTATCAAAACGCGGGATTCGCTTACGACTGGAAGTTTGGGAGGAAGATACGAACGTAGAGACCGGAGGGTCGGAGCGTGTACGTTACGGCGGAAGCCGCAAGACGATGCGAGAGTAGTTGAAGCCCGCGAGCACATTGGTCGGGGCATGACCGAACAATATCTTGGGTGGCCGCAAAGTGGGCGAACAGGAGCCTCGAAACGCGATCATTCCAAGCTAGTACTGTGGCAAGCAACCGACACTGGAACGAAGTTATCGCGGCAAAGTGCACGGTAACGCAGTTATCCTTCACAAAGCGTAGCGGGTGAGGACCTACTGTCCCCCATCTCGATCGATCCTTGTTCTCTCTTTCGGGAGCCGGGTCCGTAACCGACAACGCCTCCAGAGCCAGGCCTGGGTCGGACGGTTGACGCGGATGCCGGGCGTTTGATCGGACACGCAACAATGCACTGCACTCTCCTTTCCTCCCCTCGACACCGCGGCTCGGAAAGTATTTACAACCTATTCTCTCGTGTCCGTCCCTCCGTTTCGATCGGTGTTTTCGACCGAACCCGCAGAGCAGCTGCCGGATGGCGAAGCCCGAGACAAAGAGAGGGACTGTTACGCGCCACGACGAACAAGGTACTTCGATTAACGTTCCACCTCTCCGACGCTCAAATCCGCGCGATTTAATGAAAGATTCATGAGCCAGGCGGGTTCTTAATTTAGCCCCGCAGAAATGTTCTCGCGTGCCGAAAAAAAAAAGAGCGTTATCGACCCGGTCCCGGCCTCCTGCGCCACTAAATCACTATTATTTTTGAGGCGCATTAAACATTCCACGATGAACGGCCGAGATTAGAAAATCTAGTAATTAAGCTCCTACCGGAATAGACGAGGACGCGAAAAGTACGCGCGTATTTCTACCCCGCCCGACTACCGAAAACTTTGTCACTTAGGAACTTCGCCGGCTATCAAGATTCGCGACAGTTACCGGTACATTAATTACTCTCGTCCGCGGGACCGGTCATTCTTCGGGCTACCGCGAATATTCGAATCCATGCCGTTGGAAAATCCGGACCGTCTAGCGCGAACACACTCGACGCGCGAGCTTTATCCTTTCCTTCGCTAAACCATCGACAGAGTGTCTTGCGTTTCGCCGGAGGGACGATGGAGCGAGAGCGAACGTCGGGGAGAGGGAAGGAATTTTCGCGAACAATCTCGACCAATTTCGGTGAGAAATCTGATTACACGCCGCTTCGCCCTCTTGTAAACTGAATGCGTAAAATTAATTATCGAGCTGCGACGAAGACGAGGATGACGACGCCGTCGACGGTACTCTCCCCACCGTAGGCAAGGCGAAAGGGGCCTGCGAGTTCGGTCGGCGGTGGCGAGAACGACGACGACAGCCGCGCGGATAGCAATGATAGGGCTGAGCAAGATACCAGGGGATGGCATCCCGATGAGAGATAGAGGAAAGGGATGGGATGGAAATTCTACCGGCTGCGGCTGACTTTGCCACCGAATGACTGGCTGACTAGTTGCGAGGTCTTACCACGTCGGCACGTCAGCCGCGACGGCAGCTACGGTCGAATTTTACCAGCGGTTTTCGACTAATGACGCAAACACGTAGAATAGTCGAACCGTACGTTGGAAAATTGCTAGAGTAACCAGTTCCCGGTCGAGTTACGAGTCGGTTTAACCTCTTCTCCTTCCCGCACAGGATCCAGGAAACCGTTCCAGATTCATGACCCTCGACGCGCCGCGTCGAGACGCGCCGGGGACGCGTCGCCCTGCGCTTTCCCGCTTAAGAGTTATCCATGCTTTCGTTCCGTTCGCCCGAGATAAAGCCTTTTCCAAGATGATACATCCAATTACCGGGTTCCTCTCGGTGCCGGAAATTCTCGGAAATTCAGAAAATTGGAGATGTCTTCTCGGTATTTCGGTATATCAGCGTTTTCAACGATTTCAACGTTTTCAGCGTTTTCAGCAGACTGCCGCCCCCTCCGGCCACCCCGTTTCGTCATTTTACAATTACGGCTACTCGGCTCCGGTTGGGATCGATACCTCCACTCGGTTTCGGCCTTCGATCGCGCAACGACACGCGCCCCTGGCTCTCCGTGCTGGCCAATGATCGTCGATAACCTCTTTGTTAACTGGGCCCCGATGTGCATTTAGTCCTCGGCCGCTTTGTTCTTCGATGAAACGCGCTTATCGATTCGCGGCAAAACCGTGTTTGTCGCCGAGCCGCGCGAGTGGAATGGCATTTATTTCGAACTAAACGGTCACTGTAACGAGTCGCTTCTTCCGTCGGCCGGCCTACCTCCTCGCTTTCGTGAACGCCACTTTTTTTCTCTTTCTATTTGTCGTAACCGCGGGCGAACGATCATAATTCAACGTCGTAAAATGAGAACGAGAAAGTAAAAGGGGCAGGAATCCTCCTACGCGGAGAATAAATTGCTGGATTTTCAGATTTATCGGCGCGATCGCTCTTATAACAGAGGAAGTAGTAAACACCGTTTATGGACAGCCGCTATTCAACCGGCCAATATAACGCATCGTACCTCTTCCGTGGGATATAATCTAAAATTCGTTCGTGGCACAATTTCAACATCGGACCGCGATCGATATTAAAGTCCATTAAACCGGTAACCCGCGCTAACGGGTTTCAGTCCGCCGTGTCTGACCCGTACGCGGGTTGTTCCACTCGACGGCCCCGCTCGCGCCAAGGTATTAAGTAGTAATCTCCAGGCATGATCGGGCCGCGCTCTGCCGCCCGATAAAAGCGACTAGAAAAAACGATCCGAAGGCTGGGGGTTCTCGCGCTACTTTCCCCCATTACCGGCCCCCTATCCGCGAAATTTAATACATTTATGCGAACGAACGTCGGATATTGCGCGTATTTTCATTGAGTTCCGCGGCACCACGGCGGAAAATTAGTCGGGACAATTTTCCCGCTTCTATCTTCGATCGAGGGAAAAGGGCGAATGGAGGGCAGGGGGGAGGGGGGAGAAGAAGAACCGTTACGGCGAGTAGTTCCGTAAAAAGGGGGGAGGGGAGGCTGGTCCATCGAATCGAAAGGTGGTCGTCCGCGGGCTGTTTTTCGACAGCGGTCAGGGAGGATACGTACCCCTCTCCCGTTATCGGGAATATATCGAAAACGAGCAAACGGAACACGCGTGAAATTCCTCCGTTCCGACCGGTGGAAAGCAACCGTTGTGGCGGAGTTTGATAAATTTGAGAATTTCAAAGAAACCGCGGGAGGGGTGACGGGGGGGGTAAGCGCGTTGGTAATGCTTTTCAATCTTCGTGGCTGGACAGCGCTCGCCCAGTTTTACCGGAGTGTTGGGCAAGCGGGGGCATTAAGTAGTAATTTCCAGGCATGAGCGGACGGCAAGTTGGAGCACTCGGCTTGAGCTAGAACGGTACGCAAAAAGCGAATTAAAAGAGAGGGGCTGCCGTGGCCAGTGGTTCCGCCAATCACTTTAAAAGGATCGCCGTTTCGCGCGGCCACGTAACGATCGTTACGGCCGTTAAAGCGGAATCGACGGCGATTCGCTTTTAACCCCGTTCAACGTCGGACCCATGCGCCGAACGGGTGACAGTGAATAATTTCGCGTTCCCTGTGAACGTTTCGTGTCCGGCAGACGCGATAGTAATAAAATACGCGGCGTACTCGAGCGTGGGTACTATAAGCTTCCTTAAATCAGGTATTTATCTTTCTCTCTATCACTCTCTTCCTCGCCTCCTTCGAGAGAGACAGGGAGAGAGATAGAGCTGGTGTTTAAAAGTACAAGGATAGGAAGAGCAAAGGATATCGATCGCGAATCGTTGGCTGCTTTGGTTTTAACGAAGAAACAAATCATCCGGGGAGCCTGAATTTTTCCATTGTCGGTGTTGTCGGCACGAGAGCGCGCACGATGCCCTTTTCACGGTCTTTCGGTTCGCTCCACTTTTTCTCCCGCCTTTTTCCCGTTCTATCCCACCCCCCCCCCCCTCGTTTCTCCGCCTCCGACGCCGTCCTTACAGCGGCACAAAAGCCTTCGAAAAATATGTCAGGTCGAACAAAACGAGGCAGCAGCGGCGAGAGGAGGCAGACTCCGCGGCAGCAACAAGAACGGCCGGCCAGTCGAGAAGGAACAGAGAAGCCCGTGGCTTTGGCGAATGGAAGAGCGAAAAGAAAAATGGAGACCCGCCGCGTATCGGCCGTCTTCTACGATCCGCGAGGACGGACGTCCGGGTGTAGGAAGTACAAATAAACATCCCTTTCCCTTCGTACCAACTACAGCCACCGTCAAGTAGTCGCAGCGTTACTCGTTTTCCCCCCAGCCTTCCCGACTGCTTGCCCGCAACCTACAGGCTTATCTTCTTCTTTTCGTCCTTCCCATCCTCCCTACATCTCCTTCGCTCTCCTTCCCTTCTGCCTCGTAAATCGTCCACCTTCCTTTTCTTCGTCAGGCCGGTCTTTTATATGGTCGCCCGTCTCTTCGTCTAGCACACACTGTCGGTCCAGTTGAAAAGTATTCTGTCCTTACCAGCTCGTTAAGGATACGCGCCCTTAGGACCCACGGATTGTATCGAATCGAGGGGTGAAATTGCGAGGCTCCGAGTACGGTCTGGTCTCCTCGATGTCGTGCTCCCGGTCCCTTTGCCGCGCAATAAAAACCGGGGCGGCCCGGCGATCTCTTGTACGATACGTTTCGCAACTCTGTTCCGCCGGGCGAAATATTTTTTTATGAAAACAACGGTCGCGTTTCGGAATCGACAGAGCCCGAGCGTGCGAAAACAATCGGGAAATGCCCGGTGACGCGAGAGCTCGGGCAAACACGATCCCTTGTCCCTGTAAAGCAGCCTCCTCGATACACGGACGCGCTTTAATTCGAGGAGGGTTTTCTCTAAGCTTCGGTCGGTGTGCAGCCACGAGAAAGCAGCGACAGCACGATTTTCATGAATAATAAAAAGGTCGAAGTGCTCGTGAGCCGCCTCTCGTTGGACCACCCCCCACGATCTATCCATCGTTTCCCTCAGAGGGAACAATGTTTTTTCATTCTCCTCAAAATATGCTAGCCTCAGGCTCTCTCGATGTTGCTCCCTTCCCTGCAGGATTCTCGGGGCATCGATGCGACGCGATGCCATCGGCTTCGGGAGCAGATTTTCCGAGATTCTCGCAGTGCTTTGGTTGCCTCTCATTTTCGGTTAGTTGCGATGCTGCCTCGAGCCGCCGACAGTCGTCGGACGAACGCGGCGGAGTGCTACGCATTGTGTTTCATTGTTTATTAAGTTTCTTCGGTCGAGAGGCAAAGGAAGGAGCCGCGGAGCAGAAAATAAGGGAGCAGGAATTTTTGAAATAACGAACAAAGCTGCCGCGTGCGAGGGAAAAGTTGGAGAGAACGGTAGACGGTAGTGATCGTGCTTGAACGAAAGCCGCTTCACGGAATCCACTTTCTTTATCGTTCCAGCCATCTACTTCGCTAATAGTTTTTCAATCGGTTCCCTCGATCGAAAATTAAGAGGTCATTAAAGAGCCTTCCAAGTATTTTCCGTGCTCCCCGGACTTCTTGCTCGTTCTCGAGTCCCGCGGAAGTTACCGTAAGGTCTGCAAACTATTGCTTCATAACCTTCGAATCCCCCGAACGAACGAGCTTATTACGCCTGGAGCTTAACGAGCTCTGATTGACCGCAACAAGCAAGACGTCTTCTTCGCCCCTCTCGCCTGCACCTAATACCCATGGCTTCTCGGTTTTCGAGTTCCCACGGCATTTAACGATCGAGCGGATTACTGTTCTTCCAGTTTCCCGCGATTCTCCCGCAAGAATTTCCAAAGAATAACTGGACATTTTTCTGGAGCAGTGCGACGCCGATTCCGAGTGCTTCGCGATGGCGCGGCACGATCGCGACAGGTTCGAGGGCAATCAAGGAAACTTTGACGAAAGAGATGATTACGTTTCAGGTTTAACGAAGCCTGATTCGTCAGGCGGGCAGGCGAGTCCATCCTCGTCCCTCGATGTTTTCCGCTTAACGCAATAAAGCTTGTTCCGCGAATGTTTTAAAGGTATTCAGCCCGTCCATTTTATCCGCGGCGCTTTCCACGTTTTCTCCGGATACTCTTTTTTCTTTCTCCTTTTTTTTTTGTTCTCCCCGCTGCCTTTTTCCGCGCTTTCTCCTCTTGCTTACACCACTCCCTTGGCCTCCCATTCGCTGACGCGTCTCAGACATTAGCTGGCATTCTCTGGCACATTCCCTTCTTTCGCCGTCTCATCCCCTTTTCCTTCCTACCGCCACGCCGCGCCGAAGCCCTGAGCAAGCTTTTGTTGAGCTTTTGATGGAGAGATTCCGCGCTTTGCCACGCTTGTCTGGAGCTTCCTTCTTTCCCCCCAGTTTTTCCCCCTTTTTCCCCGCGGCGCTGCCGCGCACCGCGCCGGCCGGCGACGTTCTGCCCCTAATTTCTCACGATCGAAAGCCTCGCTACAGGCTATTCGGCAACTTCTCCATGTTTATGGGGGAAAAAACTGTGTTTGCCAAGAGCTTATTACCCGCGGCCGAGCTGCGAGAAACAAAAGGAGGATGCGGACGCGGCGCTTTCGCGGGGAAATAATGCACGAAAATAGCGCGGAAGAATGTCGCTGGGACACGCGGGAATAATCATTGAGCCGGGTAACGGGGCAGGCCTTTAAAAGAATTCTCTCGGCGCTTTTCCACGATCGTTTCCGCAGTAACTAGAACGTAACCCGCATTACAAGCGTCTATCGGCTGAAAAAGTTTCGTCCTCCGCGGTCCAGGCTTGCCTACGCCCGTCCCTCCAATTTTAAACTGTCCGGGGGATTCAGAGGAATTTTTGTTCCCGTTAAACGGCACCGTCGAATACACGGGGGGTCGTCCGCCAGCGGAAGAAAAGGGAAAATAAAAGCATTCCCGGGGGCTGGCTGCTTATGAATTACTTAAGAATACGAGCGCGCCGCTGAATCGGCGTATTTACGGGGGCCTGCTTTCTTCCGGAGGCAAGTTTTTTTCTCTGAAAGCCCTCAGGGAAACTGCATTCGCGTTGCTTGCCCGGAGTGGCTACCTTCGTTCCTTCGGCACGCGGAAATAGCGAGAACAGTGAAAACATGCTGCTCGACCACCTACATCAGCCGCCGGTTCCCATCAGCCAACAGTTCTCTCGGGAGAACAGATCGAATCGTACGAATCAAGGGTTAAAAACCAGTGAACAATGCCGCTTTAAGGAGCTTGTGTCCCGGATCTGACACCAACCTGCTCTTCTAACAGAACACGTTACAAAGCTGCTGGACCAACGGAGGCAGGTCTCGGTCTGTCCGTTGATGCCCCGTGGGGATGGAAAAGCTATGACCCGCAAATTTCATTAACACCTGCCATCCGAGATACCGTTGTTCATAACTCAGTCGCCCAATTGTGGAGGCCGCGTTAAATTCACGGAGCGTCGCCCTCTCGCCTCTTCGCTTCTGCCCTCGTGGATAGTTTAAGAGAGGCTGCCAAGAACGTGCAACCGGCGAATATAATCCAAGCCCGGGTCCTCGGTTTTTAATATTCGTTGCTTTACAACCGGCGTATATTAGACGCGTGAAAATTGCGCTTCTATTTGTCTCGGTTAATACCGTGCTTGCCGGTTCGAAGTCGAGCGACTTAATAACAGCGAGAACGGGGAAATGGAAATTCCCCGGTTGGGCGAAATGGCCTCTGTAATTGCTATCGCGGCTATTCTCTTGGAATCCCTAGGGAGCGGATTATTCTTAGATCGAAGCTATCGGAAAGGGAAGATCGCGAGAGGAGAAAATTCGAAGGCGAACGGAATGGGCGGGCGATTGGGCCGGGAACGGGAAACGGGGTCGAGCCACCGCCGCGAAAAGCGGGCAAGCTCCCGTCCATTCGGAGCTTAATTCACCGGGAAATACCGGATGTCCATTAGTCGGCGAACCTGTTTCAACCGCGACCGCCAAAACTGAACTCTCCGCTCGCCCACGCACTCACCGGCGCTCACCAACGCGCGGAAGGCACGCGCTGCGCGCCGCGCGGAGCGTCCAAACGACCCGCAATTCTCCCGTAAACCTCCGCGCGACTAACCCACTCGGCATTTTCTCTAATGCACCGGATTAATTAGTTGATGGACCGACGAATATTTGATGTTCTGCTCTGGGTATTTACATTTATTTCGCTGAGTGCCCCGTATCGGCGCGCAAATTCGCGATAACGTTAATACGCGATCGCCAATCCGGCTGTAATGCGAATGTGATTCTTTCCGTAAGTCAAATTTGCCTTCCGCGTCGTTCGTTCCCCCATAATTCTGCCTCTGGGCAGCTGCAACGCGAACCTAGAAGCCCGACGACAACGTTGATTCGGCAAATTACTGGGGATTTCCAAATGAACTGGTATCGATCGCTCTCCCCCTCTGGCCACTTGCAATTGTTTCGGGTAGCTACTAAGTAGTGTTCGCTGGAGAACTTGCAAACGATGCCTCGACTATTGCAATTGGTAACCTGGTAACGGATGCAGACGTACCCGTCGGGTCCACTGTGTGTATCGGGTATGTCGATGATTTAGCGGGTCCTTCGAGTCAATAGATTTCGTACTCGCGAGCCGAATATTCGACGCATTGATACGAGCTGGCACGTTATCTAACTGCCGCGCAGCGCAGCGTTTCGCCTTCCGATCAAGTCAAATTACTGGCCTGCGAATTCGCGTGCTATTCGTCTCCCGGCGAGCGTGTGTTTTCGTCGAAATCAGTCGTACGAGTCGAGGAAACCGATCCTAGGGAATCGACATCAGCCAATCGCCTCGTGCCCGTCCCCGCGAGCGATAACCACCGGCGAGAATAAACGGCGAGTTCGCGTCGTAGGTAATAACCGCCGCAGTACCGCCGTTGGCGTTTTTCCACGCGTAAGCAAACCGTCTATCCCTCTCTCTTCTCCATTAAATTATCAAACACCGAGGTACGAGGTTTTGCACTTTAATCACCGGCGTTCCCCGCTACCCCTCCATTTGCCTTGCCATCGATAACGCGAATTCCCCGTCACTTTCCCTTTTTCGCGTGGAAAATGTATTTCCGAAATCCAGGCTGCCTCTGTCAAGCGCGATTTATAAATGACGCTGGTCGCGGACCGCGGGTCCGCTCACCGAGATGCTCGACGGACGAACCTGGAATCTCGAAATTCAAATCACGTACGCGAGCAAGCAGATAGAAACTCTTTGAGAAAATCGGCAATCCCGTTATCCCGCGATCGACGTAGAAACCGCCGTCGTTTGTTTGCGCGGTTCCGGAGAAGCGAAATTTTTCCCCGAGCTTACGTCCCGTTCTTTTCGGTGTATGTATAAAAAAAAAAAGAGAGCTCAAAGCTACCGCGACCAATGTACACAGAAGGGAAACGTCCAAACGCAAACACCAGTATTACCGACTCCCGGTTTGTTTGCAAATCGTTACTGGCCACCCTTTCGGCCATTTTCGTGGGATTTCCTCGGTGCCGAGAAATCCGGCAACCACGTTGCCCGCGAGCGTAAAAACGAGAAAGGAACAGTCTCCGAGGCTTTGCAGAGCTCTCCGGAAGTAGGATAAATAAAAACACGATGACGTTCGACGGGAAGTTTTGTCGAAGTCCTCCTCCGTGGACGGTGTCGGGCAGGAAAGCACGCACGACAAAGCGTACGCGTTACAGCAGCACGAGGCAGGAAGGTAAACTGTCCAAGCGAAAGGAAGATATGTATGTATACGTGTACATATACATGCATACTGGAAACCGAGTCGAGCATCTTTTCCTTCTCTGTTGTTTTTCTTTTCAGCCACGTCCCTCTGGATTAAGCGTAATGCATTTACCAGTGGACCCTCTGCTTTATCCATTATGTATTCCAATTCCTTTGAAACTCCTTTCTTCGATTCTTCTCCACGCCGACGAGCTTCTCCACGCGCGGTTCGCTGGCTTTCCAACGAAATAACGGAAGGGTTATCATTTCGCATTTATTATTGTGCCCCGAAACTGTGTTTGCCGACCGGGATGCGGCGTGACGCAAATGGAGATCGTTTGAAACGATTGCCTGCCGGTATTATACGAGGGGTGCGGTAGCGGTGACCTCCTCCAAGCATCGATGAAATAATTAATTGATAGACATGGGAATACCGCGTGGTAGGGTAGTGTCTACTACAGTGTCTCTGAAAGGCGAACGCGATTGAAATGTAAAAAACATTGGTAAACTTTGAGTTTCCGATCAGCCCAACTTTGTTCCCTTTTCTTTCCCCCTCTTCTCTTCTCCACTCGCCCCTTTACTCTCCTCTCCCCGCCTCTGCTACCTCGATATCAGTTCTCTGTCGATAAAGTTCCCGTAGGCACTTTATATTCACGATATTGTAATCGAATGAATAAATACGAGCTCCGCCGTAAGTCGTTCCGTCAAACATGCATAAATCGTGCAGCTACGATTAATTGATAAGAACGAGGTAAGAGCGGTATCGAGGCTCGGTTCAGAATGAAAAGCTTCAACAGGCTTGTGCTCCTTCCTTTCTCGCTGTTGCCAACATCGTGCCTCCTCTTCATCGGCCTTTCCCCCTATTCTTTTCTTCTTCTTTTTTTTTTTTTCTTAACGACCCACCTACCCACTGAATACGAGACCCGGTTTCGTTTCTTCTGGCCGACCGTAATGAGCACAGAATTAATTACGGGAGCAAAAGACGATTTAGGGTGGCTTTCTCCAAGCGTCCTCTACCTTCCATCTTTCATTCGAGACGAGTTTGGTCTTTAGAGCCTAATCCCCTAGAGTCGGTACTCGAAACCAAGCCACTTGGTGCAAGTCCTCGTTAAGATGAGTTGGCTCGAATCGTTCTTGAGAGGATAGCTCGAATATTGTGAGACCCTCTTCATACGGCATTACACCAGCTGCTGCTGACATCGTATCGTTGTCCCGCCATCTTTGAGCTCCTCGCTGACGGCGACGCGACGAGGCGCGTTCTCATACTAATCGCAATACCGTTTCACGAATTCGGAGAAGAAGCCAGGACGAAAGAGTTCCCCTAACCACATCCGTCAATGAAAACTCTACCACAGCTGAGATATCCGAGAAGGCTTTAACGAGAAATCAATGCCACGGGTTTCATTATTTTCCACTGGCTGTTTAAAAACTTACACTTCAACCCTGACGATTCCACGGCACGCGCACCCAACACAGGAGTAAACTGTTGCCGAAGCCGCGCGCGCGGCACGTGAAAGGAAGCAATTTTTCTTTCCTTCTTTTATAATATATAACTTTAATTCCTCGATTCCCTCGATTCCGCTTCACGGGATTTTTCCCCTTTGGAAACGCTGAGATTTCTGGATAACACTCATCCCACCACGAGTTCGGCGGAGTTCACGAAGTCTGGCAAAGGGAAAACACTTTTTTACGAACAGACGATCGCTGGCTACCGTACAATTTCGAGCGACTCTCCTTTTACCGGGCTCTCCTCCCCCGTTTCCCCGTTCCTCGCGAATTTAATTCTCCGATTTCACCGACGCTTATTCCGTCCGCTTCGTTTTCGACCGATTTACGTGTTCGTCCTTCGGCCGAAGGGGCTCTTTTTCCGCGAACCCAGCCAATTTCCCATAGATCGATTTCTCTCGAGATGACGTAAGGCTGCGGGGTGCGAGGCAGTCTATACGCTTCACGTATGCGCGTGCACACGTGCAGGAGGTACCTATGCGCGCACACAAGCTACGCGAATTTCCATATATACGTACATAGAGATATGTGTGTCCAGGAGGGAAGCGCGCGGCTGCAGCTGGATCGTCGCATGCACTTGAATTATGAAAGCGCGTTTGCACGGGACTTTTACGGGGAATTTTAACCAGTGTAGTTTATTGGCCCGTTCCTTATTGAGCCTTCCTTTTCCGCGGCACTGACAGGAACGTATTAATTCCTGTTTCCGCATCGTCAGCCGGCCACCAATTTCCTACCGGCCGATCACGCACGGAACCTTTCTGCTCGTGCGGTTCGGTCAGCCGAAACGGCTGGAAATTTCGCCGAGCGAGCACGGCGGAAGGGCACGCTCTTGAAGAAGGATGCGAATTTAATTCCTCTCCGCTCTGATGGCCGACGTATACCGCAAGAAAAAGTCAATGGATAAAAATGCGAGAGGGCAAAGCTGGAAGGAGAGGGATGCACGGTGGTGGTGGCGGCGTCTCGTATCGAACGTAATTACGGTTGCGGCACCGGTCCCCCACCCCTGCTGCCATTCTCCATGTAGAGAAACATCCGTTGCGAACCGCAAGGCAGCCGCTGCCGCGCCAATACTTCGTAAATTGAACTACCCGCTTGCCTCCGGGTTCCGGGGGTGCTCCGGCGGTATTCCGGGGGTGGCGAACGTCGAGCTTTGAAACTCTTCGGTTCGACGTCTTGCGCGCAGATTTTCGAGACACTTTTCTCTCTCTCCGCCTATGGCATTCGGCTATCGTTTCAGCCGAGCGTCGTTTCTGAATGAAAGTTTTCAAGTGTTTGGGGACAGGCAAGTGGGCCGGGGAGGCTGTTGGCGTCTCCGTAGGGATTGGAAGTTGAAACCCAAGCAGGGGGGCAAGCCGGTGGTGGTCGGTGCGCGCTGGCCGTGTAGAAAGAGCAGAGGAAAGAAGGAGCAGCTCGGTTAAGGCGGACAGACTTGGAAGGAAATTGGCAGAGTGGCCCGACGAAAGGTTCGTCGAGCCACTCTCCCGCCTTTCTCCGCTCTTTTTCTGGCAACGGCGCGGCGCGCCGTACAGTAAGATGGCTTTGTTCGCGCATGCTGTGCTCCACCAGCTAGGGAAAATTGCGATTTATCAGCGTGCACGCCTGTCACGGGATGGCGTATTCTCTGGGAAGCTTCTGCAAAGATTTTCATCGCGCGGAAACATATTCGACCCTGTCGCGAAACCAGCGGACGGGACCGACGCTACGTTCCCGCTTCCACCTCGATAAGTTCCTCGGGGATAAGCTCCCGAGGTACCGCATAAACCCTTCTTGTTTCCTCGCAAACTTACCGTGAATATTTTACTCTGAAATATCTGCGCTCCCAACGATCCAACTTTCGACCGGTGCAAACTCTTAATCGATTTCGCAGCAAATTTTCTAATTACGCTCTTCCATTATACCCACTTTCTTTTTTTTTTTTCATATTTCCCCGGCCGTTTTCCCTTCGCCGGCGAATAGTCGCTCGGCTCTGCCAGTCACGTTTTCCCATCAAAATGTAGATGTAGTAGACCAACAGCCAGAGAACGCGTATTATTTTTTCGCCCGATCCTAAGCGTTATTTATGCCCGCCGCTGTGGTTCCCTGATTTTTAAAATCCCAGCAGCTCGGCAACACACGGGCCGCCCTAACGCCCGGCCGCCTGGCGTGGCCGTTATTATTTCCGTATCACGTCGGCAGGGATTTTCACGCCGAGCGAAAGGCCCGCGCCGCCACCCTCGTTTCACCCAGCGATTCCTTCCCACCTCCTGACACACCTCGATATTTCAATGAATTTAACCTCGCTCCCGCGTTTCATTTCCAAAATCCAACGATTCCAAGGATCGACGACTCTGAATCTTTTTGCATTTGCTTGGATGCCAGAGGGTGGTTTTTTATCGCTGATCCTTTGTCAGTGATGCGATTCACCACGTGTCCCTCGAAACGTTCAACAATATCTTACGTTTGCCGAGTAAAACGAAGAAAATGGATCACCTGTTGCTTAATATCGCGACACCGTCTCGCTAAGAATACAATTTACTCGCAGCCTTTTCTTGGCCTGTGTATTGGTGCACTAGTTTTAAGGGAAATAAATCAAGGCGAAGGAGGATTGATTTCTACGCTACTATACCGCGAAATGTGGCGGCCCTAGTAACCTCCTCCCGTAACCTTCCTTTTTACCTCCGTGGCTTAAGTGTTCTGTTCTTTCTGGAGAATTCATTGCCCCGGGCGGTATCTAAGTGACTTCTCGCGAAAGATATGGGCGCGGTCAAGAGATATTGCTCCCTCCGTGGCTGTGCAATTCGTGTCTTGGAAATTATTAACTTTATATGTGGAGTGCTAAGGGCTCTAAGAAATGCAGGGGAATCGCACCTTGGCGAGGAGGCAACGAGAGGAGAGACATCGAGAGTTCCCCGTGCGCGTTTTCACTGCGAATTACTTTGCGCATCGGCGTAAAACGGATAAGCGTCGCTACCTCGAGACGTGACTGGGCGAGACGAAAGAAAGTCCCGAGGAGCGGGTACAAACGAGTCCCCGAAGTAATCGCACCCTCGTTATCGTGTTCGACGTGGCAGTCTATGGTCTTCGCTGCCGTTTTCATCGTCCTTGCGAGATCATGGGATCGCCGGCCGTGACGCGATTGCAAACAGGTCTCGGACCACCGCCAAAGAAGAACGTGGTTCCGTGCTTCTGACGATCGCGAGGCAAACGAAGCGGCAAAGCCGGTTCGTTTAGTGGCGTGCCGCGCGGCGCGGCGTTTCAGTCTCAATCGACTTGCCGAGAGGGGAAGCCGGCAACGCGTAGCAAACGGATCGACAGATCGTTAGAAAGACAAATTCCAGCGCGCTCTCTGGGTTAGAGGTACCTAAACGTAGATCGAAGATAATTGACGAATCGGCAGGAACAATAGCGTAACCAAGAAGAAGGTGCTGGGTGTCGAGAGGATAGCGTCGGCGTCGGGTTGTATTGTTAGCGGTGGTTAGTAAAAGCGGTGGCAAGGGAAGGAATTGTTTGTCGCGAGCAGGATCTCAGGCGAGGGTAAAAGGGAGAGGGAGCTGCGAGCTAGCAGGATGACTGGAGGGGTGGGAAAGTCTGTGGACGATTTCTATTGTCGGCCATGAACGCTCACGGTCGCCGATATAATTGGCGCCGCCCTGCCGGATAACTCGAACGATAACGAGGACAAAAGAAGCCGCGTCGCAGAAGAAAACAATGGAAGAAGATCCGCTGAAAGTACCCAGGAAACGGCGAGAGCCGAGCTCTTCGGTGCACGATGACACGGCGCGGCGGCTCCACTGAATCTGACAGAATTCAACGGGCTTGGATTTCCAGCTTGGTCGCGTAAACTCCTTGCGAGGCTTGCTCTTCCCTGCAGTCGAGCAGCCGCCGTCCAACGAAAACGCTAACGATTCTTCGCGTTAATTGTACTCGTCGACGAGGGCGGAGAGAAAAATCCAAGGACGCGAGGATGGACGCGAAGTTTCACAACTACCGGCTCTCCGGGCTTCTACCATCGCCCCAACGAAAATAATCTTTCCGCCGCGATGCATTCGAAACGCAAAAAAAAGGAGGGTTCGTGTTTTCGTTGACTTAGCCAGAATGCACCAAGCTGGACGGTGCAGGAGAGGAGCGAGAGCATTCTCTTCCGCGTCTTTAAAATTATACAGGGATTTACGGCAAATGCCTTTTTCCGAAGCCGTACTCTTCCTCATTGTTGTATTACGAAGAAGTTAAGTGGGGCAGCATTTTCTCGACTCCGAACACGTCGCGGAAAATCGTAATTACGTTATAGGGTAAACGACCCAATTACCGACACGTTGACGCTGATATTATCTTATAGTTTTGTACTTGTAGACTAAAAGTATATGCTGTTCTTGATATTTATTATTGTTTAATATGTTTACTTGATGAACAAAATTTGGTGGATCTTAAAACTTCGAGTTTTATGTATAAATTCATCAATTTCTAAAATATGTTACAGGATCTATTACTGACACCCTTCAAATGTATTTGACTGAATTACTGACACCCCAATTACTGCCAGCTAACCTAATACTGTTTATCTGTCATTTTAAGGTTACATCTTGTCATTTACATGAGCAACTACTGCTATGACAGTAATACCAAAAAGCTTGAAACGCTTGTACCAATCACTGTCACCCAATTAATAAGTAAACAGACTTAATGAATCATTGAATTCGGATCTTTATTACTTTCTATGATACTTATATTATTTAAAATATTATATTTTGTTATGTTAATAGCTTAAATATTACAATTACAGCATTTTCTTTAATGCCTTGCTTTCTCTTTCGCTAGTAAGAAAGTCATCGTTTCCATTCTCCTAATAACCGCTTAAAATTTTGTATCGTTTTATTCAAATTAACGAAGAAAAAATTAAGTACTGTTTTTTGTATCGTATAAATAAGATTTATTCGTTATTTTACGTAAAATAACTTAGGGTGACAGTAATTGGGTCCTTTACTCTAGAACCCGAATAAAAGTAGAACAAAGAAGAGCCACTAAAAGTGATAAATATTTCTCGCGATATGGTATTAATTTATAAATAAGCAAAATACAAAATATTACACCAAATATGTAATAGAACGTGAACGTAATATGTACGTACTTGCGTTGAAGAATGTTTGGATGCCGAGTGTTGCGGTCACGTAATCCCCAAACACACGCCACGCTCGTCACTTGTTATCACTTCAGCGAGTATGACACGAATGACGACTGTTGATATCGGGGAGAACCACGATGCGGGGTGGGGTCTCGCCAGCCCCTCCCATTCAAATTTCCTTCTCCGAGAACCTTTGCTTGTTTACAGTATTTAGTATACACGCGGGCAGAAGCCATGAGGATATTTTGCTCTCGTCCTGATGGAAGCACACAAGCAACTATTCTTTTCCCAACTTTTTATAAATCAGTAATACCATTTAATTGAAGCGAATCTTCCCTGTACAGTGTACATTAAGATGAACCTTAGCTACTCTCGATGAAAACTTTTTTGCGAGATTTTTTCACACCGCACCCTAAAATTGTTTCATTGATCCGATAAGAGGATTATAAATCTTCCCTAGATTGCTGTTCTCTTTGTAAAACGTCTATTGAAAATTGGGTTGTTTCTTGAACGACTGTAAATGAAATAGTCTTACTTTCTACAAATTAAACTTGGGGTTCAATACACATATAGACAAAACTTAATATTAAATAAGTAAGGAATTATAATATTCCCTGAAATATAAGATATTTCATTTAAATTTTCAGAAACACGCTACTGTTTATATTTAGCGTGCAATTATTCCTATTTCAAAACTTCGCATTCGATGTGCCACGTCTTCCCGAAGCCCAATCGATTTGAAATTTTGTACAAATTATTTTTTTCATGAAATGGAAGAACTTTAGAGGGCGGTGTGCTAAAAATATTATGGTCTAAAAATAAGGTCCTCCCTAGTGTACATGTATCGTTACAGGAAACGTTCCCTCCGGTGGCAGAAACGATATGCATCTCGTTACGCGAGATAGACGAGTGATTTGGATAAAAAAAAAATAGGAGACCGTGCGTAGACCGCTCGAAGCCCCGAAGCTGATCCGAAAAGTTTGCCGTTTTCGTCTCGCCTGACACGCGATGAATCGTACGCGATCCAACAGGTTCTTCCGACTTAAAATGTATTAGGGAGTGGAAGGGACGGCCGGATCAAAGTTGGCCGAAGTCCTACGGCGAGCAAGTTGGGGCGCCAGTTCCGATTGCTCTTTTAATTGACGAGATTATAAAAGAGCGATTTACGGAGAACCGCCGTCAGGCATTGCCGATGGTAATTGGAGTTTGGTCGTCGACTGTCTTCGGCAACTTTCACCCACTCCGTAGACCTTGTGATAATTTGACGACGCTTACAATGAATTTCATGGTTCCGACGGCGTCGGCGTCTCCGGGAGTTCTCTCGCGTAGGTGCCGTCGAGCGATACTCTCCAGCGACGCGGCGATACCGCCAACGAAACCGAAGTTAACGAAGAATTAAGGGCCACAAGCACAGCACTTCCGAACAACCCGTCTAATTATCGTTGGCGTCCAAGATTGCCCAACGCACCTAATGACGACGTTAAGGTTCCCTCGAAAGTAGAGCGAGTTTTTAATTAATCCCATGTGACGTAATTATCAGTAAATTTTAATTAAAAAAAAATGTGAAAAAGAAAAATTGTCAAGGAGCTGGCTCGAAACGCGTACGGCCCCATTGAAACGGAACCAGGACTACGCGAAGTTGTTTGAAACTCGGAGCGCAACATCCTCGAACTTAAATTTAACTACGAGCTCACCTTAAGGATTAACGTAGTATCGTCGTAATTACGTGAAGAACGAGGACAATGTAGGGTTGCGCCGCGGCCGCGCACGCTTCGAAACAAGTCAAATTAATCTGGTCTTGCTGTAACGACTTTCAAACGGAATCTCTCGCGCGCCACTTGCCCGCTCTCGTCACTCCTAATTCGGCGTTTCAATTGAAAAACGGATCGAATATACCTGGCATGGTACATTTGACAGATAGGTACATTAACGCGTCAGTGATTTCAAATACGATCGGTCGCTTATTTATTTGCGGCACGATCGGATTAGTCGGTTGAATTATTAAGAAGAGACCCAGCCGTGTCGCATCTGCCGAAGCGTAAGGACAGGAATATTACAAATCGATCAAGTTCTTGCGACGCTTCGGGGAATAGAAATTTCGAGACATCGACCGGCCACGGTCTCCAGCGCTGCTCCTTCCCCTTGCCGTTCCCTCTTCCTCTATAAACCGTTTTACGAACTTTTTCCGGTATATTGAATTCTGATTCCATTCCCCGAACACTCGGACACCGGTATATCCGGTGGCATCTACCCGGTATCAGTGGACCGTCTTCGCGGAGACGAAGCCTCTGTTTCCCGTGCCGTGAGATGGGAATAGGAATAGGATATCCTCGCACTTCCAATGGCTTTTCCTAACTTTCGATCCCGCGGGACTGACCGCGGGATGCCGGGCTTCGATCCGCTGCCGATTCTATGCCAGCCACGTGCAGGCATTACTTCCCTACCGTCTGCCGTTCCACCCGCATAGGGTAACTCGTATAATCGACCTATCGAGATTTCGGTTTCCGCGGCCAGCGCCGATAGCTATTGATCACGATATTCTATCCATCCGCAACAACGTCACTCATACTTCCCCATTGTCTTTCTGTTACAGCGGAGAAATTACCAAACGGGTTTCCCTTGATATCTCAAGCGCCGACAACGAAAGTGGTGGAAATAGGCCACAACGCGGTGTTACTTTGCACGGCCGTCGGTTCACCGCCCCCCATCATATCCTGGGCACGAGACATGCTGCCGATCGACACCACCAATCCACGCTACACGGTTTTAGACACAGGTAAGCGAGCCAGCATAGTTCCCTTCTAGGTTCTCTTTTTCCAGGGTCGAGAAACGCCGAGAACCACGTAGGTAAATCACTTGGCGATCAAGTGTATTAACGGAGACAAAGGGGGCGAGTAAAGTGGATAGGATCGAGGTGGGGGTCGCGTAAAAGATCGAGGGGAGGAAAAATATGGATGGCGGATAGATCGAAGATGTTTTACCGTGGAGCACGGGCAGGTAACAATAGAGCGAAGCCCGGTGGCGCGTGTCATATCTCGCCGAGTGCCAGAGTGCGTAAGTCACTGTCAACTCGCGGCAGCGTTGATCGAGTGGTCACGCGATATGGGAACATCCAGCGCATCCATCTCGTTCGCCGAGAGCGCACCTGCTCTGCGAGCCAAGTGCACACACCGCGTCTGGTCGTACCGTGGGTCGATACCATCGACGTGTTCGATAGAGCTGTGAAAGATCCAAGACCGAGAGCTGCGGGAGCGTAGGACTGCGAACCAACGCGCTACCGATTCGACGTTTGTTTCGTAATTCTACTGGAGATCGGTCTAATATACACGGAGAACCACGAGCGACGGCCAGCTGCTCGTTATTTTCTCCCCTCGCGCGTGTATGCCTCCGCACATTCCTCGACAGCTCTCAAACTACTGCCGTCCCATCAACCGACCTATACTACTTGCGCCATTCGGCGCGCACTCGATAGGACTTAACGAACCGGATGAAACGACCGCGGCGGCACATCGATTGATACTTTCGAGAATTTTTACACGGACCTCCCATTGACCCGCGAGTCGTTCTAGGAGCAATCTATGCAATGAAAAACAGCAGTGGATTTCGGGATCGAACCGAGCGGCCCCGTGCAATCTTCGTCCCGCAGAAGCATGCCAGTGTTTGGTCAACGAATGGAGCGCGAAGTGTGTCGAAGACAGAGGTGGATGTTGAGGAGAAACGGCGATCGGGGGAATATAATTCGCGATAACGGCGAAAACGAAGGAGCGCGAACGAGTAAACGGGCATCGACTCTACATACAGCGGTGTACACGGTGCAGCGTGGCTGTTTCGCTAGCGCGCGGTGTAACCTATTATCATTACTTCTCTGTAGCGGCATGCTACGTACGCGAACGTGCACACACGCCTATATAACGTTCACTTTGTTTTTATCGCAACGGCGGTATCATTATCGAGCGGCACGTCACGTAATACCGTCGTGCACTTGCCCGACTATCTTTACGGCGGCCGGGCCCCGGCGCAGTTTGCCGGGACGTGAAAAGTGTGCATTAGACGCAGGAGAGCCGACTGCATACACGCCTAGCATCGCGCGTCCAGATACGCGTACGTGCATGCGTTATGCATGCGCGTCTGCGTGTGGTTCCGCGCGTCGAGCACAGGCTCCTCCATAAAATCGCTCGCGAGCCGAGCATTCGACGATACTCGGCTCTCTGCCGCGACAGCATTGAAGAGCAAGCTTCCCTCGATTAGGCGGAGCCATCGGTGGCTCGTAAATTGCGCGTCTCAGCCCGCTCGATTCCTCTATTACCCGACGTACTCGGGCGTTCGACGATGTAACGTTTGGAACAATCGTATGCGTGGCACGTATAAACGGGTGCATCGCGTGCGAGCGTGCGTGCGTGCGTGCGTGCCTGTCGCGGCCTCCGCCCGGTCGTACGCGGAGACGCGCGTCTGCAGCCATCTTGGAGGAGAATCCGGGCGAGGGAACGCTACCGGGAGGAATGCCCCGGGATTTCTTGGAGCGGAAATTTGATCGGAACACGTCTGCCGGACTCGCGATTTTGACCGACCCGACAGGGTCGTAGCGGGACGATAGCTCGGGAGATGGAAAAAACTGGCATCCGCCGTGGGGAAAGGCGGAGAGAAAGGGAGGAGAGGGCAGAGAATGACAAGCTCGAAGCGGAAAGCATTCCCCTCTAGTCGCATCAGTCACTCGGTCGCTCCCTTAACGTTATTCGCGTGTCTTCGTAGCGGCTCCGACCCTCCACCCCCGCGCGCCCACCCCCCGTCAATACCCTTTAGAAGCCTGGCGCCGCGCCGCGCCACCACCATACGGCACCGCCGCTACGTATATCCCATAAAATATACGGCTTAATGTATTGCAAAAAGTACGGGACGAGGGCAATGTACTTTCCGCGTGTATCCGCGTACTAACTTCCGCGAAAAGAAAATGGATGTACGTGAAATAGCGTAAACGGAGAGAGAGAGAGAGGACGACGCGGCCGGGAAGAAAGGGGAGACAAAGTGTTGCCGCCCGTACGTCGCGGATGGTAACGCGTTCAACGACTAAAAGTCGTAAAGCAGCTACCCGCGTTAACGAAGCACGCTGCCTCCTCAGCCAGGCTTTTTTGTAACTTTCGAAAAGAGGTTACTACCTCTTTTACTGCGCGGAAAAAACTGGAGTCTGCGCGTTATTCAAATTCCCCAGGAATTAAATTTGCCGGCTACAATTCCGCCATTGTCTAGGCGTATACTCATCTTGACGGTGAAATTTCAAGGAAACATCTGACGTGCCGCTATTGTCAGACGTCTGGCAAGCCCGTTGTTTGCATTCATCTGCAGGAGTATGTATACCCCCATTTACTTTAATAACATCAAAGCATCGTTGCTTGTTATGGGATGGTGCTCGAACGTCGAAACTGCAAACTCCAATGTCTATGTATGTACAGGCATTGCCAGGCATCGTTGCTGAATTTTCCGAAATCCCATCGGAAGTAGATGGAGAGAGAGAGAGAGAGCGGTCTGGCGAAGGAAACTTTTCGAGCGTCGTTCTGGTGTCCTTGTTGGCGCGGATGCATCGAGAATCCAGGAAAAACCGGCCAAGGCGAAAGCGACGATTGCCGGCCAGGGAGTCCGGGCGCAGCGGGCGAACTTAATACCAAAATTCTTCGCGGCAAAGCGAACAAAAGGCGGAGGGAAATGGAGAACGGGGCGGGCGTTACACGCTCGGACAATGCGGTCGCGGATCTCCATTTCCGTTTATCGCGTAAACGAGACAAATTAATTAAAGTTAGACAGGGCAGGTAGCAGCGTCCGCAGCGTATTAAAATAACGGCCGTTTTGGTGAACGCCGTTGACCGGGCACTTTACGATAATTGAAGAGAATTAAACTCGCGCAGATTCGCCGGCACGCGAGGTAAACCAATTTAACGTTTTATTAAACCTTTGCTGGCGGATTTACTGGACGACAGTGCTACCGTGACCTCTTTTTTATCGGGTCGCGTGTCGAGTCGGCGAGCCGAGAAACTCTTGAAAACTGGCTGGCCGCGAAGGATGCGACACATAGCGGCAGTTAGTTAGGGAATGCCCGGACGAAGGAACAACCGTCCGCATCGGGAATCGTTGAATTATATTTTCCAGTCGGGGGCCGTAAAGCCTGCGGGGGGGGGGCAGGTGGGGTGGCGGGAAGGGCGAGGTAAAAGCGTAGGAGGGCAGTTAACGCTTCGTCAACACTCGTAAAATTTCCAGCATTAAAGTTGCGAGGCTTGATGAGCAGAAGGCTTGAACTTGGAAACAAGCCCGGAGCTACTAGCGGCGGTGCTTAACACCTGCCCTGGGATTCTCGGTGTTCGTTCTTTCTTTCGGACCAGCCGGGCCCCTTATCGCCATTTCTTCTCGGCAGCCTGCACACCTCTCGCCTATTCCCCTCTTAATTCCGGCATAATATCCCGATCGTTTCGAAACTTGTGTAATTGTCCGTAACGATAATGTCGGGCCGCTGCGGAGCGAGGAAAGGAGAAACGCCCGGGAGCTTGGAAATCGCCGTAATAACCGAGCAGAAGCAACTGGAGGAGCTGGAGGGGCGAAAAGAAAAGCGGGACCGAAAAGGAGAACGCGTTATGTATTTACGATGCCGTCTCCTGTTCCTACTCGATTATTCCGGATATCGCGCGGGCGATATATTCAGCTCTAATCGGGCAAACGAACCGACGTAAACGGTGACTGGGTGCTGGAAATTTTGACGAGCCAACGGCGCAATGGTTTTTAAGTAGGAGCGAAGAGAAGGTTTAACGTTTCGCCTCGACATTCGTAAAATATTCCCGGCTAAAGTTTCTCGGGTGGCAGAGAGGAAGGACAAAGTTCGAAACATGCCCGAAGTAAAACGAGCTCGTCTTAACACCTGTGCTGGAATTCTCCCCGTTCCCGTTCGTCCGGTCTCTCCTAGCCCACCCCTTTTCTCACACGTTACGCCAGCTATACCGACGCAACGCGACGCGACCCGACGATCTTCTCCTTTTCCACTGTGTTTCCCACCCGACTAAACCCCTTACGCCCACACCCACTGGCCCCGCGCCTTCCTCAATGCTCCCCACGGGCCATTAGACCACCCTTTCCCTACGGGGGTTGACTTATGACGCCGCCGGCTATACGGAAGGGGATTGAGTAAGTTACCCTCTCCTCCGCTTATATTCTTGCCTTCTCTCGCGGCCGCCGCGCGAGAAGAAAAGAAGGTGGAGATGGGAGCAGGCACGCTTGCGGAGCTCGATAGATTCCAGATCCGTCTGGACCATCGCGGGAGAAAAAAAAAAGCGGCAACAGTTAAACGCGTTGGAAAATTTGTCTCGTCGACGGAGGAATTTTAATTTCGAGTCCGCTCCGCTCCGCGTGACTCGTGCTCGCAAGAAACAAGGAGCAGCTCGCGTCGCTCCGTTTGCATACAATTAACGAATCGTGCCATTACGCGAGCGAATAAAACAGCAAAAAGGTGTGGGTACGTCAACGAGTAATTCGATTTCCTTTCCGCGGAGCAATGCACTTGGCGAACCGACGTGGCTGCTTCACATCCCCGCGGAAGACGTTACGTGCCCGCATAATCTTCGCGTCTCCCGTCATTCTCTCTTATATCAGCAAAAGGAAACGCTTCTGACGTGACGTACGCTCCCCCTTCTAAATCGCGACGAGCGCTCTCGGGAATGGAACCGGACGAGTACAGAGTGCACAGCCCCGGTACAGAGATGCCTCGCTCCAATGTGAACATATTTTCTGTTTGTATCTTGACCGAATCGAACGCGCACCACTGGGAATGAATAATGCCAACCCATTTGCTAGCCATTTCGTTTCACTGCGACCAGCTCGTCGCGTCGCACAGTGGTCCCAAAGCGCCAAAAACTGGCCAAAATTCAATTTTCGAAGTATATAACAGCTTTTTGATATTATAGCACATTTGTTGTATATATATCAGCGCATCATATGCCGCTTGAATTTCTTAAATATATTGATTGGTTATTGAGATGTAGGCCGTCAAAGTTGACGAAATTTCTACTCCTTAATGCCTTGAAAATGGGAACATTTTTAATGTGTCAGAGAAAGTTTATCTGAAAAGATCCATATGCGAAACAGTTTACCATTAAAGTGGGTGTTATAAACATAAACTTTCCACAAAAACAAAGTTAAATATCTTTGAATTTACCCTTGTAATTTCGTTCTCAATGTGGTATAAATCTAAATCGTGTTTTAATAAAACGGAAGGAAAACAAAGATGAGTGTCACGATGTAACAAGTTTCTTAATATAACAGAACATGTCAAGTGTGGTATCCAATTGAGAAAATTTGCGGTTCTTTAAAATATTTAAATTTAAAATGCCAAGTGTATTCAGTATGTGAATAAAACAGCATTCGTTATTTCAAGCGACACATAAGGTAATTGCCCCAGTTGTCGATCAAGTCCCAGTTCTCGATCATTTTCACAAATATTATGATTTTATATAGTATTTTTAACAATATTTTTATAATAAAAATGACGTTTTTTAAACGTAAAATTGTATATGAATTATTATCTTAAGCTTTAAAGAGTGATAATAATTCCAACCATGAAGAAAGAAAGAATGATAAAAAAAACAAAATAACAATACAATTTACGGAATTAGAATTGAGGCTAAAAGAAAATAAAGCCAAAGAAAAATTGTTGGTAGTTTGATCAAAAAAGGAACGCCTGAGGAAAAGGAAATATCAGGTGAACAAATAAAAACTTAAAACAAAAAATTCAGGAAGATTTACAGCTGAAAGAACACTTGGGACAAATGAAACAAATTTTATTGCAGAAGAAAACGAGAAATAATATCATACAACCTTTAAAAAAGAATGAACAAAAAAATGGAAATTAAGCATAGTTTATTATTACTATTTATTAGTAAATTTAAATAAAATTTTATGTGTTGAACATGTTTTGTATGTTCATTCAAGTATTTTATAAAAAATCATATTTTTGTTGTACTTAAGTAATTAATAAATACTGAATTATTAAAATTTATAAGATAATTTAATGAGATAAATTATTTATAAATGTTTCGGAAGGATTTTTTATCCGTTTTCGTACTTTATGTTTTCTTTATAACCTCGTCTTTCTTGATCGACTACTAGAGCAATAATTACTGATCGACAACTAGTTGCAACCGTAATTTACTGATCGACATCTGGGGCATCAACATTTTTATTCTCAATTATAATTCCCACATTTAAATATATATAGATTCTAATTTTTTACTTTTCTATCATCTACATTAATGTCAAAATTAACTGGTAAAAGAAAAAAAGTTAGTTTTTGTGCACTTACATCAATTTTTTCATTAAAAACATTTCGACCTCCTACTAACTGATCGACAACCGAGGCAATTGCCTTATAACCCATAGTTTTATTTTATTATTTTCGACAATATACTTGAACTACGTGACCTACTAAACGCAGAAACGTTGAGATTTTATTTTTTCCCACTAGAATCGGAAAAAATAAAGTTTTTAAAATAATTTTTAAAAAAAGTTTGAAATTAACGTCGTCATATTAAATTCGACATTCTAATTATATCGTTTTAGTAAAAAATCGGAAAATAATTAATTTTCACAAAAATTAACTCGAAAACAATGTTTATACCAGTGATATTAGATCCTTCATTTGTTTTTTTTTGCAAATTTAACTTCAGATTCGTAATCAGCGACCTCGAGAACTATAGGATACCAAGTTTAGACCAAATCTGATATATTTGTCTTAAAAATTGTGAATTTCAGATTCGTAATCCGCGACCCCAAAACCCCCCGAGCATCGATTCCTGACTAAATTGAAGTATGCTTTCGAGGGGTTCGCCGGTTTTTAGCGATTTGGAACCGCTGTGCGTGGCGTCGCCTGCCTCACCCGAGCGCGCCAACGTTTCTCGATAATTATAATTTACTTCTTTACTCGGTCGATACCTGGCTGTGGCAAGGTATAATTGTAAAGCACGATTAAAGAGCACGAGAAAGGAAGGCAACGAATCTTTTCTCCATTTCCCTCGAGATGATAGGAGAAAAGGAAAGGAGAGGGAACGGAGCGGAAGGCTGTAGCCCCGAGGTAAACATATTTTCTGTTTGCATTCTATCTCAATCGAATCGACCTAACCCAGACCGATGCGCGCCCGTCTTTCGAAGTCATCACCCACATCGGTCCCTATCTGTATTCGTTTCCTGCCGTATCTTCCCGGCCGGGGAAGAAGGGAGCAGGGACCGGCAAAGAAAAACTCAACGGCAGCTTGGAAATAGACGATGGCGAATAAAGCACGAGTGACTGCGCGCTGTGCGTACACTTTGCGTTCACCGCTTGTAATATTAAATATCAGCCGAGATATTTCAATATCGGTAGGCAAACGCACAAATAATTTCGACCATTCCCATCGCGTCGCTCCTCCCGCTACTCTCTGGCTTATACGTATGTACGTTCTCGAGGGCTCGCAATATTTTTCTATACATATACATATTTATGCCGGGGCAAGACGTATAACCGTCCGTAGTCGTCCCTCCGAGAACGGACTCGAGGAGAAATGCTTCCTCCTTGCCTACTGACAGCTGGGACGTGCCCCACTGACTTGTTGAAAAAAGGTCCCCCGTTGTTGGCACAGCAAAGAGGCCGACTCACCAAACGGCAGAATTTACCGCGGATATTTGCCAACTGTCGCAACGATCTCGCCGCTTTGCGAGAAATCTTCGGATCGCAGCTCCGCGGAATCGACCGGCCGTTGTGCGACGTTCCGAGTCGCGTTATAAATTTGTCGTCGTCTTTAAACGACAACGACAGAAGGGAGACGTTGAAAGGGACGAGCGAGACTCTCATTGAAAACGGCGCGACGAGATGCGCCCCGCGAGACGGGCGTACGATAGATTCTCATCCTTATTCAATTTCACCTTCTTTACGCGAACGCCCTTTCGTGCGCGTCGACGCTATCGCGCCGCGGACCTAGATAGATCGCGCACACCACTCGAGCGTCATCGAGTTTTATAACGAGTCGAAAATAGAGGATACGTTACACCTTCCGGCTGCACATTAACGCGGTGCAGCGACACTCGAGCGTGTTCGCCGTGCATGCATCTACGTAGGCACGTAGATAGGAGCCGAAGAAGCTCGCGTGCGACGATTATTCAGAATTCATAAAGGGTCTTTTAATCGCTTGGACGACGGTGTTTCGCGCCCGACTTAAAGTCTAATGGGCCTTGTTGGCCGAGCCCGCCTTCTCTACTGTCACTACCGATAGAACAAACGATAGGTATGTATGTCGCGTCGCGTCGGTCGTGCGAATTGCGTCATAAAAGCGACGACAGCCGCGAGCATTTTTTTTATTCCACGCTACTTTCCCCGCTGCGAAATTTCGTGGGTATCGGCGTCGGCTTGCTCGGGCGGATAAGCGATGCAAAACGCGCGGTGAATAATCGAAGGGATCCTCGGCGGGAAATACCGGGGAGCGGCCGTTGCTTCGGAACAGGGATAGTACCAAAGGATGAGCAACGGTTTCCTGCTGTTCGCGGCAATCCAAGTTTTTCACAGCCGCGCTAACAACGTGCACGTGACTGGATGGGATAACAATATGACCACGCGTTCCTTCCTGGTCAGCTTACTGGAAATTGTAGATGAGGCTCGATTATGTATTCCGATCGTACGCGATATCAAACCGCCTGGCTTCTTGCTCGTGATGGAGTGTTTTCTGCCCTCGACCCTTCCCCTCCGCGCCCCCTCCCTCCCATACCCTCCCGCGCCCTCTGGCTCTGGTCGCCGAAGTCACGTTTACAACGAAACCCTATAAATCCATACGGTTGCCGGCTGGACTCGCAGGGAAATATTTAAACCGCCGCTCGACGAGCGCCGGGAATCCCGCGCTCGGTTTGCCGTGAAAAATTCACCGAAACGTTCTACGATTTCCTCGAATTCTCTGGCTCTTCTCGACCGGAGTCGAGTAAACGACATTACGTATTACGCGTGTCCGCTCTCCGCTCTATTTGCCATTTCTGGCGGACGCCCGGCCATGCGGCCATTAATTACCATCGTTAATTATTATCGCGGATCGATAAAACGTCAACGCCGAAAGGATGGAAAACAAGCCCGTTGATCCGTCGTGTTTACTTTGCGGACGAGAGGGAGGGTTGGCGCGCCGGAGTCGGCAGTCGTGAGCCGGGGAATGGCGGGATCGCGGGGAGAGTGTGTCGAGGGCGGCGAGGGCGGAGATCCAAGGGGGCTGAATTATACCGAAGGAGTGACGTCTACGGAGATAATCACACGCCTCGTAACAGCCAGTTCATCATCGTGGTTGGTATCGTGCTAAGGGGCTTGATGCATCATGGAAATCGCGCACGAACCGGCCAGGCCAAACAGAAAGTGGAATAGACGGCCTTTGTAACGGGACTTTGAAACGGATTCCCCCCCTTCGCCGAGAAGCTTGCACGCCTCTGTGCTCCACGCGTGCCCCTCCGCGCGTTCCTAGGCTCGCTACCAACTCAATTAGCGCCGCAAAAACGAATTAAACGAGCCGCGAGAGCCGTGTAAGATGGATACACTAATCGAGAGCCGAATCCATTGATTTTCGGTTGAAACAACATCGAGCCGGATCCAGAGAAACCTTCGCGAAGGGCTACATTAAAGGATCGGATTAAATTTCATAAAAGTGAAACGGTGCGTGAGCGATGAAAAACGAAACGTTGGACGAAAGAAAGCTAGCTCCCTTTGACGTATCTCTTCCATAGATCGGTGCGTGCCTCTAACTTTTCAAAAGTTATCCCCCTTTGAAGTCACCTTTAAAGCTTGCCGGCGAATAGGATTAAGCTTCGGGGGCGAGGGGGTGTCCCTTGAAAGAATCGACGGCGGGGGACAAGGATCCTAAAGAATCTTTTACTCTCTGTTACAGGGGCGCTGCAAATAACTGGATGCGACGTGAACGACCAAGGGAAGTACGAATGCGTGGCGAATAATTCTGTCGGGACGGAGTATTCAAAGTCGGCCATGTTATACGTGAAAGGTATGATATCCGAGCGTTCCAAGGGAGATCCGACGGAAACAATTCTTAATCTCGCCCAATGCCGTTTTAACGAATTCGTTAGAAAACGTTGCGCGAGTGAAACGTCAGTCCCGGTAAACCGACTCGTTCTACCTGTCGTAATTAAAATTAATGCAACGTAATTAAAGTGTAATTAAACTAAGCCGACGGAGGCACAAAGGATTCGCGCGCTTGGGATCACATTGCGAGTACATATTACGCGGACGTACCAGCGACGTTTCTTGCCGTAACTGAAGCGACAGTTCCTCCGCACTCGACCATTATTCCCGGGCTTAATCGAATGCGTATTGTCGGTTAATAGACAGCGCAACGATCTTGCACGGTATCCTATGCTTGCTCGCGTAACTTGATTACCAGAAAACCGCGGAAAGTCGCACGGTCGCGTTACTAATGGAGAATCGTTTGAACGTAGTTCGCCGCGTTACGCCGTCGTTCTCGATCCCGCCGCCAGCGGTGAGCGAAGTAATGCAGGGCTCGTCCCTGAGCTTGAACTGCGTGGCTGTCGGCGCACCGATGCCCTACGTCAAGTGGCGAAAGGATCCAGCCACCGATTTAACGCCGGACGACAAGCTGCCCGTTGGGAAGAATGTCCTGATGCTCACCGATATACAAGAGTCCGCTAATTACACCTGCACGGCCGCCAGTGACCTCGGTGTCATAGAGGCCACGTCGATGGTGAAAGTTCAATGTTCGTATCGAGATGGATCTAGCTAACTAATTACCGAATGCAAGTCGATCGGCTTACGCCTCTGAAAGAGGCTAAAGACAATGCGCTTTACGTATTTGCCTACTCTATTGTTTTCGCGAGGAACCGATTTGTCCCCTGCGCAGACCTCAGCTTTGTCACTGATTCTCTGCTAATTCGGGTTATCGCCGTAAGCCCTAGCCGTGCCGTGCTCCCCTCCTCACCACCCCCCAAGAACTTGCAGAGAATTAAAGGCGGGTCTTGGCGATAAATTACAGCTCTACCGAGTCCGCCGGAAAACGTTCAAGTCTCGGACATCACCGCGACTTCCGTGAAGCTCACTTGGTCTTACAAAGGTTCCGACGAGCTGCAATACTACGTAATCCAGCACAAGCCGAAGCACGTGAATCAGGCGTTCGCCGAGATATCGGGCATCACGACCATGTACTACCATGTCCGGAGTCTCAGCCCTTACACAGAGTACGAGCTCTACGTGATAGCTGTGAACGCCATTGGGCGTGGTCCCCCAAGTGCCCCGGTGACAGTCACCACTGGCGAGACAAGTCAGTATAGTTGCTACTCGCTAGTTTCCTTTATCTCTTTCGTTTGTCCGCGCCAACATTAATGCCTCGCTAAAATCCGTGTACGTCTGGTCGAATGCAATCACGCTGCGAGAGCCTCCCGGGTGGCTTGGTTGCTTCGTCGAAAGTACACAGGGACACACATTTCTGCGATCATTTTCGTGTCGATCGATTCGTTCGAGACGACTGCCGTGACCGTTAAAATGCCTGCTCCTGTCGACGTTTGTCTACGTGCGTACGTGCTTCTCGAACGAATCTCTGAATCGGAGATCGAACGGGCACCGAGTCCCCGCCTCGCAATCAGTCCAGACGAGGAGAGGATGGAACGGCCCCGGTATTTTTTTCCGCGTATGGAAAGTGAGAAGGTAGCTCGGTAGACCGGCGAGCGCGCGCACCCATGTTTTTGCACGTAGATAATATTTTTTGCACCACGAAGGAGGAACAAGTTTTGACACGATTTTTTGAGGGAAACTATACTTTTTTTCCATGCTGTCCGCCGTGGACGCACGATTTGATTCATGTAAGTGACAAGAAATTTTTTTCACCTATCACACCAATCCCCTCTCTCTCTGTGTTGCACCATGTGTTAGTGTTTTTGTCGGATCGTATTCGGCGCGTCGCGCTTCGACGTCCCGTTTCGCCCCGGATTTCTCCGACTCTCTCTCTCTCTCTCTCTCGCTCCCAAGCCCCTCTGTACCCACGACTCCCTCTCTCCGTCTCTTTTTTTCCGGAAAAGAGAGAGAATGAAAAACCAATACGCGGAGAGACAGCACGCGGAATTGCACCTTTTCCTCGATATATAGTAGCGCACACTTCACACCTCGTGAAAATACGAAGCAGCCGCAAACCGCGCCCGCAGCTCGTATTTTCACCGTGCATAATGCCATTTAATCGATAACCATTGAGAATAATCGTTCGTCCTTTTCTTTCAATAGCGGAATCGACGAATGGAGGTGCCAGTAAGTTCAATCATATACTAAGAGTGCCGTAGCAGTATACTCATTTCTCGTATTTCCTGTTCATTTCGATTCTCCCTTTGTTTATTTTCCTTTTTATCGTTTTATTTTTTTTTCCTTTTTTTTTCCCCCGGTTTACTCGCCTGTTGTATATTTAGCAACGCGAAGCACACGCACATATCTGTCATCTATTAGCACGCGCACACGGACACGCACACGCATCCACACCTAGTATGTGTTTCCAACGAGTATGTACATACTTGTAGCTAATCAATTGTGTTTGGTTCGTTTGTTTCGGTTTTCATGAAAGCAATTACACCAACACCGACAACAAGTAGTGACGATACCACGGAGATCGTAGAGGCCCGTTCAATTTAGTCTCTGTTCTGTTTTATTTTTCCTGCCGGGATCGAGTGCGTTTGGTTCTTCTGGTGTTGTTTCCTCGGGGTTTAGTTGTACACTGTCCTGTCCCGTGACTAACTAGAGTGGCTTGTTCCACTGGGCACGCGTTGCCAACGACATTCAGGCTGGTTTCTCCGTTCTAGAACCCGGTACTGCGCCGCGAAAGGTTCAGGCCCGACCCCTGAGTTCGAGTACGATGGTGATACAATGGGACGAGCCGGAGACTCCGAACGGTCAAGTGACGGTCAGTTTTTTTTTATATTTCACGTGGCGTTCGTTGGTGTCTGAGTAGGGCAGGATAACCTTATGAATGTTATCCGTTACAGGGCTACAAAGTGTACTACACCACAGATCCGAATCAACAGATGGCGTCCTGGCAATACCAGATGGTGGACAACAGTCAGCTGACCACCATCTCGGATTTAACGCCGCACACGATCTATACGATTCGCGTGCAAGCGCTGACGAGCGTCGGGCCCGGTCCACTGAGCCTGCCCGTTCAAATAAAGACGCAGCAAGGGGTGCCGAGCCAACCGGAGATGTTGACGGCGATAGATATCGGGGAGACCAAAGTAACGCTCCAATGGAGTAAGCCTGCTCATAGCGCGGAAAATATCCTCAGCTATGAGCTGTACTGGAACGATACCTACGCACAGGTAGCCGAGCCAGCAGCCGCGATCCATCGCGACCGCGGCGTCGCGACGCCTCCGGGATTTTCCGCGGCTTTATACTCTCGAGGCTGTTATTAATTTCAGGAGAAACACCATCGGAAGATACCGGTGACTGGGAACTACACGCTGACGGGGCTCTACCCGAACACGCTCTACTACGTCTGGCTGGCTGCGAGGAGCCAAAGGGGAGAGGGAGCGACGACCATTCCGTATCCGGTTCGCACGAAACAGTACGGTAAGCAAAAGACCAAACGGCGAGCCGAAAAGTGGAAAGCGAAGGAGCGAGTTCACGCAGCGAGGAGTGCCGGATTCTAAGGTCGATTCGCGATTGCCCGATAGCGCGAGGTCGAGTCGGAGTTTCCTCTTATGTCAGCTGGACGCAATCGCGAATCGTCCTGGCACAGCAGGTAGGAGGTGCTGTAGCGCTAGACGCTCCCGCAAGTAGCGTAAGCTATTCACGTACGCGACACCTTGATAAAAAAAGAAAAAAGAGAAAAAAGAGGCAGGGCGAAGATCCACGACCACGTGGAACCATTGAATTGGGGGAGGGCGGGGGGTGGGCGAGGGCAGATCAGAAAGGCGGAAAATAGAGAGTATCGTTGAACCGTGAAGTGTGGGAGAGTGAGAATGGTTGCATGCGTTGCAAATAAGAAAGCCGTTTTTGGATGCCACTTCATATATATATCTATATATATATATACGTACATATCATACATATAAATTGCACTAAGCACTGCATTGATATATGTGTGCATTTTGGGCACCTCTTTTCATTCTCGATAACGTATGGTTTACGTCCGTTCTTCAGTTTTTCATTGTCTCGTTTCCTTGCGAATCAAGGCACATTGACTTGACGTTGATTCCGCGCCTAGCGCGCGAGTTAACCGATCGTCCTGAAGAAATTTCTCTAATCACGTACTTTTTTCAACTGTTCAAGGATCTACTCATGAGTTTTTCCTTGAGTGACACACCTCCCCCGAAACCCCTACCGATCGTGGCGTAAAGCTTTTAGTTCGATCCCTCCCGTCAGTCAAGCTCGAACGTGGCCTGGCCTTCGATGCGCGTCGAGCTCGTCGAATCGAACGCGCGAAAGTTCGTGTTTTAATTCACGGCGCAACTGCCGCGCGCGCGCGCGCTTGCCTTGGACAAACCGCTGGGAGACTAATCGGGCCGCAAACCGCAACGAAATCTCGCCAACGTTCGATTCGGTGCTCGAGGCCGAAGTTCGCCACGATCGTCCGGTGACCGACCATTTCCCTGCCTCGTTTTCGTTTTCGTTTTTTTCCCCCCTATAACTGAGTGTTATACAGTCCCCGGGGCTCCGCCTCGCAATGTAACCGGACAAGCGATCAGCCCGACCTCCATATTGGTAACATGGGAACCTCCGCCTGCCGATCGATCGAACGGGAGGATCGTGTACTACAAGCTGCAAGTCGTCGAGAGCGGACGCTCCGACTCGGAGGCGAAGGTTATCAGGCTGAATGACACGCGATTCGTGTTGGACGAACTGAAAAAATGGACCGAGTACCGGATTT
Organism: Andrena hattorfiana; assembly: GCA_944738655.2. Taxonomy (NCBI): domain Eukaryota; kingdom Metazoa; phylum Arthropoda; class Insecta; order Hymenoptera; family Andrenidae; genus Andrena; species Andrena hattorfiana. The sequence goes on along the minus strand of OX122894.2, from coordinate 40,606,056 downwards.
GGGTGTTGGCCGGGACCAGCGTAGGTGACGGGCCCCCGAGTTATCCTATCTCGGTCAGAACTCACGAGGACGGTATGTATCACTGACGTTCATTTAACCGTCTTTCTACGTTCACTCCAGGCTACCGAAGTGTGGCGCGCGAAATCATCAGCGCGACCAATCCTTTTCGAACTGTCCGCGAACGTCTCGCGTCGCGATAAATCGCGTCTCGTCTCTCCGAAGCGTAGGACTCGATTGAGGGCCACCCGGCAAGCTCCTACTTTATAAGTAACAACGCGCGACGCGTTCGCCGCAATTACCTACAGTGAATCGCGTCAGTGTTCAAACGCCACGCTTCGCGTATAAGGATACTCTTGCGAAGGCGACGTATCGCGTTATAAGGTTCGTCGCGCAAGAGCCAAAAATATAAAAGCCCGCCAAAAGTCAGTCCGAAGACATTCGCGCGATTCCAGTGCGGGTTGCGATGACACGCCCCTGTTGTATCGAGCCGGTAACGATCGGTCTTCCGTCGTTCAATTTTATATACGTGCATTAAATCTATTTTCGATTTCAGATTCCGCTAACGTCTCTTCGAACCTGTCTCTTCCTCACCGACACTAACACTCTATCCCTCTTTACGACCTTCCCTTCCTCCCCCGTCCCCCCCCACTTCTGTTCTATATAGTCTGTTGGTTTTCTCTTCGACAACTTTCTTTCTGTGTTCCCCGTTATATTGTATTATTGCATTATCGTTGCATTCTATGCCATTCGATTTCATTGGATTATATTACATTGTACAATACGTGAGTGAAAGCTTCTCCCTCGCAGGCCACTCTTGCGATTCACTTGCGCTTTTGAGAAACGAACTGTCAAGTCACCAACTGTCCGCCGCGGTGAAAAGAGAAGAAAAAAAAAGAAAGAATGGAGAATGGAGGTAGAAGGAGGAGGAAACACACGAGCGAAAGCGCCGCGGCCCTGTTTTCCGATTAGAAGAGAATGTTGATTTTTTTATTGTTGCGCGAACGTAACTTTTGAACGCGCCAAACTTTTTTCGTGTCTCTCCTTTAAAGCTGGTCCATCGCTCTCCTATCGTTTTTCTGGCACAACCCCTCGATCCCCAATTTTTTGGACGGTACACGCGGCACCTACGCGACGAGACGCGAAGCCATGTTGGCCCTACTTTTTTGGCTGGCGAGATTTTATATTTTTGGGATTTTTGCGACAACAAATCTCCACGGATTATTCTGTACACCCAGAGGCCCCCGGAGCCCTCTAAACCCCGACACCCACCCAAACCCCTCGCACCCGCCCCGCCCCCCCCCCCCCCAACATTAGTGTGCCTCAGAAATTTTTTCCAGGTGCACGCAGCCACGGATTTTTCAGAAGCTGATAACCAATTTTTGAGCTCAGCTACGTTTGCCCCTCCCCCCAAAAAGAAAACGAAAAAAAGAAAAAGAAAGGAAAGGAAAGAGAAACGTGTTTTCTAACTATTTTTACAGGGCCTAATCGCAACTATCCCTTTGTTCGTTGCCGTTGGTTTTTTTACCCCTAAACCCCAGCCCCAATTTTTAAACTTGGATACTCATTTTAACACGCTGCCTAATACTTAATTATATAACTTATTCACGTGTTTTTGTCTTTCCTTAAAGCATTTGCAGGAGGATGATCCAGGTTTTGAACAGCTAGTTTTTAAGATTTATTCGCACTAACTCGTATTATATCCACTGTCTAATGATATGTACTCGTTACACTCAATGTTCTTTCTGGTGGTTACCGTGGTTACGTCAGTAAAGATGTTTCGTTTCTCTCTTTAGTTCGTTGACTCACTCTTGCCACGTGTTATGAAGATAGAGACCAAGCTGACCGTCCCGATCTCACCTCAGTATTATTTCTATCGTCCGACGTTCCGGCAAGACATCCGCGTATATCTATGAGAACAGCCGTTGACGCGGTGCTGTCGCGCGAAATTGCGAGTAGTCGACGGTTCGCGGAGGAATTTATGTCGGTTGGAAATAATCACTGTGTACGGGGGCGGCAGCTTGTCGTTGAAATGCTTACGTATATATATAAAAACTATAGCGTATGTATCACACACAAAAAATATATATATATATAACGCACTTTTTTCACTATATACATATATACATATATATATATACATTACACATCGTATATATGTATATACATTTCTATATCTCTGATATATAAGGCTCTTCTGTCTTTAGTTAAGATTTAGTTCTACCTATTGTTTGCACATGTTTAGAGCATGCCTTTGTTTGTTTAACAACTCCTCCGTTTCGCCCATCTTCTTCCCGGAGAGATTATCGTCTCGAGTCCCAGCCCTGTGCCTGAGCCCCGACAACTCCGTCCCGAAACGAATTCCTAGCCCACCGAAAAGAAAGCCGCCCGAGCTACGCCGAGTCTGCACAGCCGCACACTCTCCCGACTACCAACCACTGCTCCTTTCGACGTCCACTGAATGGCATGCCGATGCATGAGGAAATTTTGCTTTTTCGTTTCGACCCGTTCCTCGTCCCTTTCCCAAGTGGTACCGGCAACGGTACCACGCCCACCGGCCTGCATGGTACAAGTTTTTTCAACCACACTAACCGTCACCGTCGACTAATCCCTTAAGCCTCGAAATCAAAAGAACGGAAGACGAACGAGCCCCGAGAGAGAACGCGCGTTCTCATCGCTGTTATTTCTTTCTCTCTCGGTGGTCTGCGACGCGTCGTACGACAGCGGACGGTGGTTTCATCGGGAACGAAAGTGAGAAGAGCAACGACGCGGCGCGCGGCAGGTCTTTTGTCTCGACAAAATAATCGAAGACCTTGGTAGAAGCGACGGAATCGGAATCGGAATCATTTGTTGCGAGGAGCATTGTGGTAGAGGCGTCATTGTCGCGTTAAAAGTCGTACGGGCGCGTCGCTAACGACGTTCCCTCGAAACCCCTTCCACTCGGTGCCACCACGGAACGCCCAGGGATCCTCTTTCGTTTCACCAGCGCCCCCCCACCGACACCCGCTTCCTTCTACGCATTGTCTCGTTTACGAACCGACCGACCGACCGACCGACCGACCGACTGACTGATCCCAGCCATCAACTCCCCCTCGCAGGCAGACTCGGCAAAGCGAGGCGGAACGATAAAAAGCACTGCTGAAAGCACCCTGCCGTGTAAGCTCGCACATTGTCAAGCACTAAAAGTTCACCGTCGTATACACGTACAAATGTCGTTCGTTATTGTAATTGTCGCCGCTATTACCACCACCACTCTACTCTACTCTGATTATATTATTCCAAAGGTATTATCGATACGTATTTTGCTACACCAGTACTATGAGTATGTGCACGGGCACCGGTAAAACTGTTACTTATATCTCACTCGGGCACCGTTTTCTTTTATCTCGCACCCACCACGCACGCATGTACAGTCGCACACGCGTGTCGCGCACGGTAAGAGGTGATGCAAGGTGTTGGACGGTGGTGATGGAGGAGGAGGAGGAGGAGGATGAGGAGTATGAGGTGGAGGACACGTATTTACGCACCTACGCACAGAACCACACGCAGACGCACCGCCTCCGCAGTATACCTACCAGTAGAATGTCACACCACCACGCACTATTTGAAAAGCACCCATCGCTTAGTCGAGTAAACAGCCGGCAGCCTAAAAGCACACGCGTGCACGCATGCACGTAGGTCGTGTGCGTGGGTGAGTGTGTGTGCGCGCGTATCTACGAAGCCGACTCGTGCGTACGCGCGCGAGCGACTATATGCGCACCCGACATACGTATATTTACTCGCTCGACGTTCGTATCAAGAGAGCACCGTATTTCGCAGTACATGCAGCAATCTCTATACACGTGTTTAAATAACAATTGTCGTAGTCGATGCGGTATATCGTGCCAAGCACCAGCACTGAAAGCACCCTCGAAAAGCACCCCCCCTCTGTCGATTGTCGTGCAATCTTGTTCGCTCCATCTCGAGGTGATCTCGACTCTTTTTTGCTCGTTGCTATTTCCGCTGGACGTTCAAACCAGCGGCCAAAGAGTCTCTCGATGCCCGGGGCTTTCGTCTCCGCTACGGATTCGTGGATACCGTTTCGAGATCGCCGCGGGAATTGGTGCGTGCGTGAATGCGTGAGAGAGTGCATAGAGGAGTACCCGTATGCAAGAGTAAAGGGGGACGCGCGAGGGGACGTGGGAACACGAGAGAACTAGCGGCAGGGAATCACGTTCGAGGAATCGGGTCGACGGACGCGAATACTTCGGTCGAATGTATTTTTAGCGCGAACTCAGTCGGCTAAACGAGTAACGAAATCTTGTCGCGAACGTGGGAAAATATGCCGTCCGACGTATACTTCGAAACATTTGAATACCAATATCCATGCAATCTTCTTCATTATCTCTATCCGTTTGTTCGATAACCACGAGTCCGTGGCAAAAGCAAAGGTATTTCGATTTTGGCCCAGAGAGAGAGAGGAGGGGGGAAGAAACGAAGGGAGAGAGAGAATGAGAGAGAATGAGAGGGGGAATGAGAGGGAGAGAGAGAGAACGGTAGCTATACGATATCGATGAATTTCGTTTGCATTGGGGAAAGGTTAACTAAATTTATTCGACATATTTCGCGAACAGGAATTTCTGCTTAAATGATTCGGGGTAAGCGAATCCGTCGATGGGAAAATAGGTTAATTCGCTGCTAGACTCCCTAAGTAATATGAGGTCTCTCGCTCTCTGGTCGTAACGAATACCGACCGATCATTAATACGGGATTCCGTTAATTTTTTACACTCACCAAGCTCGTTGGAATGATATCACCAGACCAGCCCTTCTCTATATTGTCTATACGTGCACCTTCGCTCTCTGCATGTAACACACCGACCTATTTTTTCCATCTTCTGCCTCTGTAAGTTAATAATCGTATCTGTGATATTGAATTACTATTTTATTCGACATGTATAATACGTTCTTTCCATATGTTACGTATACCTATTTCATTCTTCTATCGTGTATTCATTATTATTACATATTTTCCTAGGTATCTAGACAGATTTTATTACACTGTATGTATATGTATCTTTACGTTTGTATATGAATTCTCTAACGATTTGCGGTTAAAGTCGTGAATTTCAAGAATTAACGAACCCCCTCACACCGTTTTCTTTTTTCTTTTCTCTATGGAAAGCCGAATGAAGGTTTCCAAATTCCTCTCAAACGCATGTTTCTTCCTCCCTTCTAGTTTCCTCCGACTCGATCTGATCCGACCCGATCCGTTTCGATCCGACCCGATCCGATTCGATCCGCCAGCCGCGCCGATAAAAACCAGCAACGGAAAAACTGATCGAGAATCGGATTATTTCGCGTGCCGTGCACTCTAGAGCCGACCGGTCTAAACGACACACTTCATTTCACAGTCACCTATCTACGTGCGTATTTTGCGGGGAATTTTGTGATTTTTGCATGGGTGAATGCGCGGGTGGATGCTGCTAGTAAAACAAAAGGGAACAAAAGGGGGGACGGGAATATTTTTTACCGTATTCGAAAAAGCCGTCCCTCTGGCCTTCTCTATGAAAAAAGGAGAGTCCTTCCCCAGAAAATAATGCGGATTTTTTTATCGAGCTAACATTTTTTGCGGGTGACTTTTTGGAGTTGCCAGGAGCAGAAGGAAGAATTTTTCCCCGAATACAGTCCACCTTACCGACTCTTCTATCCTTGTCTTCTACTCGTGAATTTTTTACGCAACAGAACAAAACCCATCGCGAACTTTTTCTCCACGACTGTCCCTCTATTTAGAACATACACGTAGCCGATACAGAGAACATCCTGTCGGTTTATACGAACGTCCCGAGCCACACGAGTCCACTTCCCCACTTCTTACATTTTATGGTTTTTCCATCCTAGCTTTCTTTTCAGTAGACATTTTATCATAGGTCTTTCCTCTCGACGCCTCGTGCCGCGAGGGAAAGAACAGAAACGCATCTTGTACTCTTTTTTCATCTCTCTGTCCCTCCCGTTCTCGGATCTGTTTGCTCGGAGAAGAGAAACTATCGCTTCGAGTACACGAAGTGAAACGAGAAGTCTTTCTCTTGGCGGCAGGAGGCAGGTGGACATGAGCCTTTAGTTATTTCATATTTGGAGTAGTGATTGCGCATGCCAAAAAAAAAAGAAAAGAAAAGAAATATTCTCACATCTCCCGCCTCTCTGCGACCAACTGCAACCGAGGACCAAGCGATATTTTTCTATTTAACGGTCGATTCTGAAGAGAACTTTCTCCACCGTCGTATCTCGGCAGAGCGAATAAAAAAAAAAGAAATATTACGAACAGAGCAGAGGATACGATTGAAATCGAGCGCGTGGAAGGGAGGGAACGAACCAATGAGCGAGTGCGCGTGTGCGTGTTTTATCAAAGAAACAGAGACATAATATATATACCTGTATATATATATTTTTTTTTCAAATCGAAGCAAAAATAATAGCTGTAAAAGAGGCCATGTTGACGTTGATAACAATCAGTAGTATGCTACCCACTGATATGCCTAAACATATTAAATATTTTATAATTTTACTCAATATACATGCGAAATTGACACGAATTTTTACGAATTTTTTTCCCACTTTTTTGGCGACTTTTGGGGCGCAGCTGAAAAAAGTGAGTATCCCTTAGCTCGACTCGAGTTGTGCCATGAATTTTCTTCCTACTTAATCGTTTTCTCTCTATACATATTTTTTCTTTTTACCGTCTCTTTCGCATATCATTTTTTCTTTGCCTCTGCGAGAGGCCATTTTGGAGATGTAATTTTTCCCACCGTTTTTGTTGCTGCAGTCGGCAAGCAATTATGATCGGAACGAAAACCATTTGCGTACTACATACGTAACGCACCGCGACTGCGCGCTCGCCAAGTTTGTTTTTTGCGCTGCGTAGCGAAACTTGTGGGCATAATTGATACATTAATTACGTTTAACCGGGACGGTTAGAGGAGCAGAGATCCCGGTGCGCACGGGCGAAACTTCTCCCGCGTAAAACGATCGTTCGCCTTTTCTTTGCCGTATATCTTCCTTGCAACGCATTTTTCGTTTGCGATACCACTACGTAGAAGTTGCAGTTATTTTCTTCTCGTACGACCGTAGGAGTTACTTTTCCCCTACAGCAGTTTGGTTCTTATTGTTCTGTGTAATGCCGATGTAAGATTTCCGGTGCCGGATACTGGACCGTCCATGAGATACACCATCTATCGCCAATCAGAATCAGCGCGAGAGAAGCAGAAAAAAAGAAAGAAAGAAAAAGACGTCGTGGTCAACTTAGAAGCAAACAGCAAAAAAACAAAAATACTTGTCGAAAGTAGAGAATAGAGAATAGACAAAAGAGACGATGTGGCAACACATTCGCGACAGATTATCGATGCGGTTCGTCGGCGTGGGTAACTGTAAATACACGAGATACGTTTTGTTACCCTTGCACGTTTATCGAAAGACACGAATGCACGATTCTGTTGGCACAGTTTTCATCCACACCCAGCACCAATGATTGTAGATCGCACATATACATATATATATCTATCTGTGTATAAAACTGCTTCGTTTCGTCATGGACTCTCCAATATTGCCGTAGCATTATCGTCCAACGTAACCGCGCTCTTGCATCTCGATCGCGTATTTACACGCGTATTCCTACATTCGCGTTCTCAAACCGAATGCAGAATAAAAACATACATTATTGGTATTCAAATGGAGGATTATCGTGCCGTAGGGACGTAGAGCATGAGGTGCGCTGCGTACCTCATAATATTGTTTGTACGTTGTTTTGCCGGTGTGTGATTGGTGGCATGTACCTACATACATATCTTTCCGTTACTTTTTCTTTACTTACACACCCGTTTCTCATTCGTTTATGTTTTCTCGCCTGTTCCTCGTCGTGCGTTGTTGCATTACTTTCTTCGTTCTCGATCCTTTAACTGCTCTATACGACGCTTTCGTTTACGATACTTTTTCTCGCGAGCCGTGCTCCGATTACACCACCGAATTATCGACCGACAGTTGCTGCATATTTAACTCAAGCACTTAGACGCCATCGACTCGTTCAGTGTGACGGTTCCATTTATAAAGATTGATTATTCCCAGCACGTTTTCCAATTCACCGGACAGACGACGCGGACAGTCTCTTTAGTTTCTTAAATTCACCTTAAACCTCCGCGTTTGTTTTACAGGTATTCATAATTTTATTACGATGTTATTTTGATCCCCCTTCATGTGCGATTGTGACTACGTATACCTGAGCGTGCGACTGTGAGTGTGCCACAAGCCGAGCATAAAGTGCGCGTGTTAACTGTGCGTTGCGTTCCAGTGCCGGGAGACCCTCAAGATGTCGTACTGACGCCGATCAACTCGACCGCGATACACGTGAAATGGAAGCCACCGAAATCGAAAGAGCAGAACGGCGTGATAAGAGGTTATCATGTGCACGTACAGGAAGTAAGAGAGGAGGTCAGTCGAGCGAGCCAGAGAGCGCCAGCGTAATCTTAGACGCAAGATACTTCGGGCCTAATTGCGATTGTGTCTTTAGGGGAAGGATCTCCTGAACGAACCGATCCGACTCGAGGTAAACGAGAACGGTGTGCTGGAGGTGAATATTACCGGCTTGCAACCAGACACCAAGTATTCGATACAAGTGGCCGCTTTGACCAGAAAGGGAGACGGCGATCGGTCGACGCCAGTCCACATCAAAACACCGGGAGGTGTGCCCAACAGGCCCCAGGTCAACGTGAAGTACGTCCACCCCTGCTTCCGACCAGATCGCGCCGATCTTACTCGTCGCGTTAACAACCTGCTAAATTCTTTTCAGAGTTCTGTCCAAAGACCCCGACGTGCTCGAACTGGACTGGTCGAAGCCTACCCGAATCTTCGGTAATCTGTTGGGCTATAGGATACGATACGGAATTAAGAATCAAACGCTCAAAGAAGAGTTTATCCACGGAACTGGCCAGCACACCTATAAAATCACCGATCTTGGTAAGCCTGCTAGAATCTTACGCTTGGCAATGTTCCACTAATTTTTTTTCGAATACTTATATGTACATACGTATGTGCTCGGTTAACCGAATACTGTGGTCGGTCGGCTTATGTCTAAATCGCAGAAGAGCGGGGGATAGACTACGAATTTAGGGTGGCCGGGCAGAACGAGATTGGGTTCGGGCAGGAAACGGTGCGATACTGGTTCAGCCCTGAAGGGGAGCCCACGGGCCCGCCAACCAATTTGTCGTACTTCTTTCAAACTCCCGACACGGTGTGCGTGACGTGGGACACGCCGATCCGGCAGCACAGGAACGGTCAGATAATCGGCTACGACGTGCAGTTCAATAAAAAGAACGATCACTCGACGGCCATCGACAGGAACACCACCAAGACGAGGGCGGTGTTCACCAACTTGGAAGAGAACACGGAGTACGTGTTCCACGTAAGGGCGCACACGGCCCGAGGTAGCGGACCTTACTCGGAGAAGATCACGATAATAACGGAGAAAGACATCGGCAGGGCACCGATGTCCGTGAAAGCGGTGGCAACCTCGGACACCAGCGTGGAGGTCTGGTGGGAGCCGGTGCCTAATCGCGGCAAGATCGTCGGCTACCAGATCTTCTACACGACAACGGCCGTGGAAGATCTGGACGAGTGGAAGCACAAGACTGTCGGCCTCACGGAGTCCGCGGATCTCGTTAACCTGGAGAAGTTCACCCAGTACGCGATCACGGTCGCCGCGCGATACAAGAGTGGCCTGGGAAGGCTCAGCGAGAAGGTGACGGTGAAAGTGAAGCCGGAGGACGTGCCGTTGAACCTCAGAGCGCCGGACTCGTCCACCCATTCTATGACCCTCTCCTGGACACCGCCTATAAGACTGAACCCAATGAACTATAAGGTTTCCTTCGACGCCGTGAAGGAGTTCGTCGACTCGCAGGGGATCACGCAAACGCAGATCGTTCCTCGCAGACAGATCCTGCTGGACCCCAGCGCCTCGTCCACCACGATAAACGAACTCCAGCCGTTCACCACGTACAACGTAAACGTGAGCGCGGTGCCGCGCGACGGACAATACAGGCCGCCAGCCAAGATCACTGTCACCACGCAAATGGCGGCGCCTAAGCCTATGGTGAAGCCGGACTTCTACGGCGTGGCGAACGGCGAGGAGATTCAAGTGATACTGCCCCAGGCCTCCGAGGAGTACGGGCCAATTTCGCACTACTACTTGATCGTTGTGCCGGAAGACAAGCCGACGGCCGACAAGCACCCCGACGAATTGACCGAGGACATGATCACGGGCAAGGGTGCCAAGCAGGAAAGGGAAAACGCGCCCTACATCGCGGCCAAGTTCCCGCACAGGAACATCCCGTACACGTTCCACTTGGGAAGCGGCGACATATACGAGGGCTATGAAAATCGGAAGCTCGAGAAGAACAAGCGGTATCGAATATTCGTGCGCGCCGTCGTCGACACGCCGAGAAAGGTAAGGCTAGAAACTCGAGAGCGTACAACCGGCGGGCCACAAAACGGCAAGCTTCTATCGCGGAACTCTGCGTTGCAGCATTTGTACACATCGTCGCCCTTCTCCGAGTACCTGTCGCTCGATATGAGGGAAGTACCTCCGGGCGAACCACCGCGCCGCCCTAATCCGAATATCCCGGTGGATGGGAACCCGGAAGTTTCTGTGACGACTAGCGGGCAGGAGCCGGGGATGGTGTGGGTGGTTGGCCCAATCATCGCCGCGTTAATGGGCAGCGTGTTCCTCGTGCTTCTGTTTGTCATTAAAAAGTGAGTATGCGTCTAGAAATATTCTATAATTAATGGAAAGTAGGATTCTCCGTCTCTTGACGTTCGCGAATATCGCGGCAAATGGGTAGAAAATTTATCGGCGAGAGAACCGAGGAATTATATCAGCTGAGATGATGTAGAACGGTGTGCGTTTGACGGGACATTTTATTCGAAGTCGATATCTCGAATGGTTCTCGAGATATAAAGCTTTCAAGTGTAGCGTCCGAAGATCGCGAGATCATGAATGAGCGCCGTGGTCCGTGACCTACATTTTTTCCCGGAAATGCGTGCGCGCGACCGGTAGTAGGAAAAATAAACGCTGACTCAGCGTCTGTCACTGACCTACGCACACGGTCGTCCAGCGAAACTAGGTCAGTGAGAACGTGTGAGCGAGAGGACCGATTGCGCGGGACGGAGCACTTCAGTTTAAACGATGATATCTCGGCAACGAGAAGTCGTATCGACATGGTTCAACGGCCATTCCGAAGGGGAAGGATTCGCGATTGCAACGACGATACTTGCGTCGCAAGATAGATTCGAACTACTAGGCGCGCATAGTTTTAGTAATTTGCATGCGTTACTCTCGCACCGAAGAACGCTACATCCGTCTTTATAATTATTACCGTAAACTGGGCTGACTTTGCCTGCCCGGGGTGATAATGCCCACTGTTCGGAAAGATTTTATTTTATTTTATTGTGACGTAATTAGAACATATAGTGTTTTGTAATCGATAGCAATAATTCCTCCAAGACCAAACGAAAAATAAAATAGCGAATTCAATCATATGGTAATTTTTCAGTCAGAGTAAAAAAGTGGGCAATGTCACCCCGGCGGGCAAAGTCACCCCAGTTTACGGTAATAATAATGACGACGATGATGATCAGAACGTGTTAGGAGTCGACTTGCAGCGTGACGAGCGCAAAAGTTGCCAGATAAGATCTCCTCAACGGAATCGTGTAATCGTTGTGTTCTATAATCTTTTCAGACGGAGACAGCCGTGCAAAGCACCCGACCAAGCGGCAGTAACACGTCCGTTAATGGCCGCCGACATTAGTTCGAATCACGCGCCCTCCGATCCGGTGGAAATGAGGCGTTTGAATTTCCAGACCCCCGGCATGATTTCTCACCCGCCGATCCCCATCAGCGAGCTAGGGAATCACATCGAGCGGCTAAAAGCGAACGACAATCTAAAATTCAGCCAGGAGTACGAATCGATAGAGCCCGGCCAGCAGTTCACTTGGGACCACTCGAATATGGAAGTGAACGCGTCGAAGAACCGTTACGCGAACGTGATCGCTTACGATCATTCGAGAGTGATTCTCCAGACGATAGACGGCATGTCGGGCACGGACTACATAAACGCCAACTATTGCGACGGTTACAGGAAACAGAACGCGTACGTAGCCACCCAAGGGCCCCTCCAGGAGACTTTCGGCGACTTCTGGCGGATGTGCTGGGAGTTAAGGTCGAGCACGATCGTGATGATGACGAAGCTGGAGGAGAGGACGAGAATAAAGTGCGACCAGTACTGGCCGAGCAGAGGGTCCGAGACTTACGGTCTGATGACAGTGACCATCACCGACGTTCAAGAGTTAGCCACCTACTGCATCAGAACGTTCCAGATCTCCCGGGCGGGATACTCGGAGAGACGGGAGATAAAGCAGCTACAATTCACGGCCTGGCCGGACCACGGTGTGCCTGAGCATCCCGCTCCGTTCTTGCAGTTCCTGCGCAGAGTTCGCTCTCTGAATCCACCGGACAGCGGGCCGCTGATCGTGCACTGCAGTGCCGGCGTTGGAAGGACGGGCTGCTTCATAGTCATAGACTCTATGCTCGAGAGGATCAAGCACGAGAAAATGATCGACATATACGGCCACGTGACTTGCCTGCGCGCGCAAAGGAACTACATGGTCCAAACCGAGGATCAGTACATATTCATCCACGACGCGCTTTACGAGGCGGTGATCTGCGGCAACATGGAGGTGCCTGCCAGAAATCTGCACTCGCACATCCAGAAGCTGATGCAACCGGAGATCGACAACATAACCGGCATGGAGCTGGAGTTCAAGAAGCTGTCCAACATCAAAGTGGACTCGACGCGATTCATATCGGCGAATCTGCCCTGCAACAAGCACAAGAACCGTCTGGTGCACATTCTGCCGTACGAGTGCACCAGAGTGTGCCTGCAGCCCCAGCGAAACATCGAAGGCTCCGACTACATAAACGCCAGCCTGATCGACGGGTATCGATATCGAGGCGCGTACATCGCCACCCAGGGGCCCCTCTGCGACACCACCGACGATTTTTGGCGTATGCTCTGGGAGCATAACTCCACGATCGTTGTCATGTTGACGAAATTAAAGGAGATGGGCAGGGAGAAGTGCCATCAATACTGGCCGTCCGACAGGTCGATCCGTTACCAGTGCTTCGTTGTCGACCCGATCGCGGAGTACAACATGCCACAGTACATACTGCGGGAATTCAAGGTGACGGACGCCCGGGACGGGGCGAGTCGCACGGTCAGGCAGTTCCAGTTCATCGACTGGCCGGAACAGGGCGTCCCGAAATCTGGCGACGGGTTCATCGACTTTATCGGGCAGGTGCACAAAACGAAAGAGCAATTCGGACAGGAGGGGCCGATAACTGTGCACTGCAGCGCGGGCGTCGGAAGGACCGGAGTTTTTATCACCCTCAGCATCGTATTGGAGCGCATGCAGTACGAGGGGGTGGTGGATATCTTCCAAACAGTCAGAATACTACGAACGCAACGCCCAGCTATGGTTCAAACCGAGGTTAGTTTAATTTCATGCGAATTATCTATCCTTTTTCTATATGAATCGATAAAAACGTTTGTCTGTTTCTCTAGGACCAATACCAGTTTTGTTATCGCGCTAGTTTGGAATACCTGGGCTCTTTCGATCATTATGCCAACTGACAACCCGACACCCGCGAGGAAAGGGATTCGACCAGGGACAGAAGGGATCGACAAAGAAACGGGAGAGACGTCGGAGAACGGGCAAAAGTGCGGCGCGTCTAGTACAATGAAGTGCTCGGCAACTATGCGAAGATAACGAAGACGTGTAGGTTTTACCACGATTCTGGGCATCATGTACTATACTCGTACCTTTCAAGGACAAAATAGAGTAGAGAGGCGATAAGTTACTAACTTCTTGGGCAACTAACGTAGCAGCCAAGTAATCTTAGTCAATGGTGTTGCAGCAATCTCAAGTACGCGGAAGACTTCAATTTTCGACGGCATCGTAAGTGCTAAACGCAATTTTATCGGAAACAAACTCCGCGAGTCGATCGCGGGACAAGACTGCCGCGCCGTTTAGAACGTACGGCTCTCGTATTCGTAGAAACAATCATATCTGTAGAAACTTAATTCTCTCCTGGGGTTTATTTTACGAGTTACAAGGCGCAAGGGAAGACGAGCAAAAGATAAGGGACAAGAGCGCGACTTGCGCGTTTTCGAGTTGAAAGTCGTCTATATTAAAGTCGGCGGGAGACTGATTTTTCTAATCGAAAAGAAATACTGAAAATATCGTTTGAACGATCCAGGGTTCGATGATTATAAAAACATATCCAACTCGCGATCATCCGAAACATCCCGCGATTACGCCCTTTACCGGCTTCCTCGAAAACTGTGGTTGCTTAATTTTAACTTAAGACGAACTGGCGAGGGTTATTCTTGCGATCGTGTGCCTCGCAGTCGAATTATTAACACGCGATATCGTACGATATGAAAAAAAAAAGACAGACACACTCACACGTACTCTCACACACGCACACATAAACACCGCGAAGAAACAAACACGTACGAAAAAAGTTCAAACTTTCCTATTCGTTTGACGAAAAGTGCTTCCATATTCGTGGGAAACGTAACGTCTGACAGCGAGCGGATACGCGCGCGGTGTGCTTCGTCAGGAATAAAAACGGAAGAGCAGACAGTGGCACGTTCTTAAAGTACTTATCGATGCAGCAAACGATTATCGAAGACAGAGAAATTGCGAGGATCTCCGTAGTAAATGTTGAGAAAACAGCGAGACGTAAATTTCCGCTCACTGACAAGAAAATTACCATACTGCCAAATCGACAATTATTCATGCTGAGCCCATTACGCACGATAGGGATCGTCTCATTACCTACTGTAATTTTAAGTAGACCGTAAGCGATTGTTCTAAGATTAGCGTGTAAGCGATGCCATTAGAAGAAAGCGAAGGAAACGAATGGGTTGAATGAAGGAAGAGTGAAAGGAAACGGTGCCTATATTCAATTAAAATGCACAAAAGAGTTGTGCGGGTTTCTATGAGAACTAATTTAACTAGAAGCACTTGTATGTCGGATTTGCGTACTGTTCCCCCGAGCCCTCGACGCCCTCGTGTACAAAGTTCCATTGTAGGCTTCTACCTCGACTACTTTTACGATTTTCCCAGATACATACCTATGCGAACGAACAGTTTCTCCCAACTTCGATCATTCCTGGCTCGGTTTACGCTCAAGCTGAGTTGCTTCGCGTCGGAGATTAAACTTGGTTCTAACGTAATTTGTCAGAAGCGTAGATTATAATCGGAGTGTCTAAAGCTCTTAGAATCAGCGAAACTTGTATGCAGCTGGCATTATCCCCAGCGCCGAGACACCCAGAGCAATGCCAAAAACGAACCTTAACGATGCAATCGATCCCCCAAGCGGTATATCCTCTTTGATAACCATAGGAACTTTCCACGTATATTAATTGTAATTCAAAGAGTTACGAAGCTCGTAGTCTATGAGGACAATAAAGCATGCGCTCGTTTATATAACTTCTATATTTCAAAATCTTCATCGTACCGTTCGGTATAGAGTCGTTCTATCGCTGTTCGATATGGTAGAGCGTAAAATTCTATTTAATAAAATATCTAACTATATATACGATAATGAATGTATTACTCTCCTATAAGGAAAAGATCATTTTTGGTTTCTGGCATTGTTTTGGCTTTGATCATTTTCTCGTGCAAGAATCTACGAACGTTATACATATAAATATTGAAACGAATCAGTATTACGTTTTCTTTTAAATTCCATTTCTAAATACCGAATTATTCAATCGAGCGTTCTAACATCTCTTCGTTTAAAAGTGGTTCGAGGGTCAGGAATTGTGACTAAGTGTACATACATGCACCGTCTGTCATTAGCAACATTATATAAATATAAATATATATATATATATATAAATAAGATGATAAATAATATATATATATATATATATAGATATATATATTATTATAAATATCATTAATGAAGAGAGTAAGCATTTGGAAAACAGCTGTGGATATTTTCCAGACTACCGGGATTGATATGCTTTATCCGGAAAGACTCATTGTTAGATATTCATGACGAATCTTTCATTTCAACGCTTTTCATTTTTCAACGCATCATTTGATATGCTCTTTTTCAACTTTTTTACGCGTCTTTCTTACGCGAGCATACTTGCGCACGTAATTTTTTACACGAGATTTACATTAAACGCTAGATACGTACCGGCTTATTTCAGAACGTGCATTTATTTTCATCTCGCGTGTTATTTTATTTCACGTTGTAAGACTGAAAGCCATTGCGTCTCATCTAATTACTAGGTATTTTCGGTACTTGTAAAAGTACTTAAATTGCTCGAGCACGATCGAAAGGTAAAACTATTCGATCAGTGCGTGTCTCCCTCATTATCTACGCCAAACTGCCCTGGCACTATTTTACTTTTACCGTTACGTTGCTCCACGTATTAATAGTGTACAATACGCGACCCAAATTCTTTCGCGGTCATTTTTTACGATTTTCAATCACGAATACGTCACCGAAATCGATACCCGAGTGTTCTTTCAAACAAACAAACTGACCTTTGGTGCGAGCACGGAAGTTACTCTCGAGATAGTTACTTTATTTTTATAATTATTTTTTTATACTATCGACTCGATTAATTTACGTGTACATTACTTTATCGTTTCCGTTTTCACGTTTGTGTCTCAATTATCCGAGTGATACAGTGTGCTTCTGTCAGAACATAGATGTAATATTGTTACTTTGACAATGAAGAAACGCGAAACGACTGTTTTTTCACAGATCAAATGCAGCTACTATTAAAAAGTACGATTGGTATAATAAAATAAGTAAATTAACGTTCATCAGGAAAGATAGTCCTTCAAACGATAATGCATTCGTATCGCTAAGTAATTATTTATTAAAAAGTCCACGCGCAACAAATTTAGTTTATATATCGTCGAACTTCTTGTTAAAACGACATAAATACGTAGTTCGCGAAGTTTCTATTCGGGCGATCTTGTTCGTACGAGTCTTACAGTATTCAAAAGGAAAAAGATGTAAGAAATATTGAAAAGTCGTTGCTACGATAATCTTCGGAACGTTATTACCTTTCCGATGTTACTTATTTTAACATTGAATTTTAATCGATATATTTTAACACCTGACAAGAAAAATGTAACGCTGCATCGGGTGCGGTAAGACCAGCGTGGTCATCAACTTCGTGTTTAAAGTTCCAAACTGAGAAAACCATGCGTTGCGAGAAACGAAATTAAATGACTGTATAAACATATTACTAGTTATAAGTTGGTAGCATTAAATTATATTCGATGAATTTACCAATACAATGAAGTCCACGATATTCATATATTTATAAGATACCGAACGTAATGTCGTTACGTTTTTTTGTATCATTCCAAAATTCTTGCGTATGTTGTACTTTAGCTGCGTGTCTATCGTTAGTGTTTATAATTTTTTTATATCCCCAAAATGTATAGCAATATGTGGGTTTGTTGTATTCTTCTTCGTAAAAGCATAAAAAAAACTCGCGTTTTCGGAGCAATTTTTAATAACGTAACAAAATACAATCGGCCACGAACGAATGCTCCGTGCAATATCACGGCGAGTTTCTTACTGTACGTGAAAAACACCACGAATTCATCCACTCGGATCAGACAGTACGTAATTACAGTCACTAATTCCGAGAAGAATGTGAGTTAAAAGGACAAAGAATAAGTCAGATACTAAATATCGTTGAAAGAATGGGAAATTATTTTGTGATACTTTCTTGCCAGAAAGAATACAACAGGCTGAAGTGAGTATGATAAATGCAATGTTACTAATTAACACCTATACAAATTAAATATTGTGTAATAGGAAGTCTGTTGACGAGGAGAAATAACGTGTACATTATGTATTGCCTTGTGGCATCAATAAACTAATAACTAACGTAACTTATAACTAACTTCCTATCTTTCTCGTCCCCGATTAAGTTTGGGCAATCATGGAAAAGACAAAGATAAGTACGTATCTTTGATAGTAGCTTTATTAATTATTCCATTAGGATGTAGACGACAATCCTTCGTAATATGTACAAACTTTTATTTTCCACCATATCACATGATATCGCCGCAAGAAAATTTTGCAGCTCTATATCACATTAGTTGGTTCGCTCGGATTATTCGTCGGAGGAGTCCTAGTCATCATCGACGCAACCTAGGATAAGACGACGATTATAAACTCCCCAGCGTCCAGAAATGTATAAAAAAAAAAACTATTCTCTAAATTGCTGTACGAACATTTTGAATGACTTGCTTCCTCAAAAAATCGCCCGTAGCTGCAGAGATATTTTGATCCTTTCCCATTTTGCACTTTACGTATCCGTACAAGTTCGCTCCGTTCAAAACAAGCGCGATGCACACAAGTAGCAACCACTTAAATTTTAACCCGAACAGAGCTAGCATGAAAAAGACGGACCATAGAATTTGACAGAGGATTAAGGCTAACCAGAAAATTCGAGCTTCCGTTGCATTAATGCGATTCTGTTGAATACCCTGAAACACAGGGTACATAATAGACCTTGTATAATATAACAAGTAATTACGCTCCTTTCCAGAGTTTTTGTACCGGAGAACACCGACTTTCTGCTGAAAAGCTAGACATTCTTACGTCGGTACCGTAAAATGCGAAAACTGGTAAGCCTTCAGCAGTAAGGCGGGGCGAAACTATATAGGCGACAATTTAAATTTGAATTTTCAGTTGGCCTGGGTGCGGGATAGTTGTCTTTTGATTAATCAAACACAACTGTAAAAAAATTTTGGAAAAATATTCATGTCTAGAGGTTTCTTTTTCTCTTAAGAATGTAAAAAATAAGATTCGGAATCTTAAAATAACATTGTGAATCTTATTTTTTACATTTTTAAGAGAAAAAGGAACCTGCCGACATGAACATTTTTTCAAAATGTAGGTTCCTTTTTCTCTTAAAAATATAAAAAATAAGATTCTGAATCTTATTTTAAAAATGTAAAAAATAAGATTCTGAATCTTATTTTAAAAATGTAAAAAATAAGATTCTGAATCTTATTTTAAAAATGTAAAAAATAAGATTCTGAATCTTATTTTTTACATTTTTAAGAGAAAAATTAGATTCACAATGTTATTTTTTACATTTTTAAGAGAAAAATAAGATTCGCAATGTTATTTTTTACATTTTTAAGAGAAAAATTAGATTCACAATGTTATTTTTTACATTTTTAAGAGAAAAATAAGATTCGCAATATTATTTTTTACATTTTTAAGAGAAAAATAAGATTCACAAGGTTATTTTTTACATTTTTAAGAGAAAAATAAGATTCACAATGTTATTTTTTACATTTTTAAGAGAAAAATAAGATTCGCAATGTTATTTTTTACATTTTTAAGAGAAAAATAAGATTCACAATGTTATTTTTTACATTTTTAAGAGAAACATAAGATTCACAATGTTATTTTTTACATTTTTAAGAGAAAAATTAGATTCACAATGTTATTTTTTACATTTTTAAAAGAAAAAGGAACCTGCAGAAAGGAACATTTTTCCAAAATGTTTTTTACAGTTGTGTCTAATTAATCGAAAGACAACTATCCCGCACCCAGACCAACTGAAAATTCAAATTCAAATTTTCGCTTATACAAGCTTCGCTCTGCCCTATTGAGCAGCTCTGACAAGTGAAATCGGTCTATCGAGAATGTAACACAAAGCAAGGTATGCGAGATACTTGGAAACCGATGGCGCGATGGTAGCAACTCGGGAAATGGATTTACGAACGAGAGTTGAACAAACCTTCTTCGATTCGAACACCCAATGACTTTTGCCATTATCGTCCACGTAATTCCACCATCTAAGGCCGACCATCAACCTTCCAGTAATATTTTTAACCGTCCAAAAGTCCATCGATAGAAGTAATACAACAGTTACGAAGCTAGCAATAAAACTATTTGAGAACCAGCCGCACAACATATAAACTACTATCGCCGCTATTCTGAAGCCTAAATGAAACATGGTGACGTACGGGTGTCTAGAAAAATGCAATATTTCGTGAGCATTAAACCTAAACTGCGTAGGCACCTTCCTAACTTATACAACTATCTTATAGCCTATATACTTGAGTTTGTTGTTATTTTGGCCCGTCTCATCCTCCTCGCCAAAAGCAATTGTATCGTCATCCATTAGCAAAGGGACCTGACAACGAAATCGTCCAACATATATATGATGCCAAAATGAGGGCCATACAGGATGTTCCAGAGCTACGACGTCGCGACAAGCCTGAGTCAGCAAGCAGTTAGATTTCTACCTATGCTTCTGAAACACCCCATATGTTCGTCTCACCGACCTAACATTACGATTTTTCTACAGACAATGCGTAACGAAACGCGAACACGTGAGTTCGTACAGGAAATTACGATTAAATGTGTTCGAATACAGTGGTTAACGACGCCGACTTGAATGTTCATAGGTCCCCAATATACGTACGGAAATTCACGGACCGACGTCAATAACGATTCTTCCGAAATGGCAAGAGAATAAGGTTAGCTTGTTGCGTATTAACAAGCTACGTTTCTTACTGCATTCCCCAACGAACCGATACGTTAAAGGTAGAATAAAATGAACTTGGCGTCGACTTTTACGGCTCGAATAGGTTGTAATGTTCACCTACCGACGCAGACGCCATGTTAGCACGTTGACAGGACTGCGATAGACATCAGCTTTTCTCCCTCGACGACCATGGCGCCACGTTAACACGACACAAAGCGCGAGTCACGCGTCACGTCTCTACGCATTAAATAAAACTGAGCGCGTTCGAAAGACCATCACTACCGATTTACTACAGATTTACGCGATTCTTCGAGGGCCCTTCACGATCGGCCTACTCTTCGGAAAGCGCGAACTACCGACTAAAGTTTTCGCGATTTGAATCGAGCGTCACGTGACGAAAGGGAGGCCTTTGATAGGTGAACGGAATTAGGCGTTCTTATTGGCTGATCGTGGAAGTTATGTGTGTTGTGTACAGGCGCCAGGACTAAATAGAAGCAACCCTGTCTAAACAGTTAGGGCGATATATTTCGCATGATTTCGCCCACGCGTATGCTAGTCCTGTTTCATGTAAGGGATGTGATCGTAGAGGATGAATCCCGTGTGTTAGTGGCAATAGAGAAACGGGATTAACAGCGCTGATATGCGTTGGTAAGTATATGTATGTGGTAGCAAACGGTAGCGAAGGTGAAGGTAGTGTCGTCGGTGTGGTGGCGGTGGTGGTGGTAGTGGTGGTGGACGTGGTGGTTGAGATAAGTACGGACTGTTAGGGGGACTGAGTGCATATCAGGGAGATTTTCTGTCCCATGAAACAGTTTCTCGTGGACTGTTCGCGAAACAGAGGATGTAGTGTATAGGTAGTTGAAAGTGGCGAGAACTTGACGATTAGTAAAATGTTGAAGGAATATTCGCCGATCACACAGGCGCTTCTAGGAACGTTATTTACATGGGCTCTTACCGCAGCGGGTGCCGCACTCGTCATTGTCATTCGAGGGAAACAAGTAAGATATTTTCCTTTTCCTTTCCATTGCACTCTCAGGAACTCGATTACGATCTTCAAGGGTCCATTTGTCGTCACATTTTTATTGATACCGCGATTGCAGATATACCGTATCTGTTCCTAACCTTTTTTCACGGAGCGCATCTAACCTTACTTTATCTTATCGAACTTCTTTCGCGGGAAATGCCTCCTGTTTGAAAATTTATCTATTAGTGTAAACAGCCCGTACGGCGTGATTCATAATCAAACAGAGAACGCGGTACTCGCAATAAATACTTCGAAATTTCCTTTGTAACGTAGCGTTTAACGAATCTCTATGTCACCTGTGAAAAATATACATTCTCCGTAAAAAAATCCAAATATGTAAACTATCGAATACTGTGACCTCGAAAAAATCATCTGTCGGCCATGACATTTATTTCTCGGTATCCTGCATTTTTTTCTCTCTCTTATATCTTTCGCTTTTATCGTAAGTAACGAGATAATGTTGCGATACTACTTTGTTTGCAATGCATATCACTGGAAGGTGATATAAAATTCAAATTTTAATTAAACAGGATCTGAAAGATTCTCAGTCTCAAAGAATTTTATAGTCCTTGAATGACTATTGTTAGCATTCCTCACATTTCGGAGAAATAGCTAACGCTCAACCAACGTGTAAGTTTTCTCTGTTAAGTAGATTTCCGATTCTTATGCAAATATGTAAATACTTTTGACGAAACCAGATAAGAACTAAGAGCAATATGCGTAATCGCAATTAGGCACGAGTGGCAAAGATCTGAGGAAAAAAAATTACTGTATCATATTGCATTTAAAATTAGCCACAGCATATTTCTTGCCTATACGTGCACTTTACATATTTAGATACGCTATCGAGAATGTAATTTGTGCATTAATTGCTACGAACAAATTTGCCAATATTATTTTCCTACGCAAATAATGAAATAGCGGTTGCTCTAGCCATCGGCCACGGTTAAAATAATATTTCGATTCAATTTTATCCTACTTTAAAGCGCAGGATGTACGGGTGGAAATATTTTTAATGCTGACGATTATAAAAGAAAGAAGCGAAATGAAAAGAGAAGGGGGGAGCGGAGAAGAGATGAAGAATACAATGCACCGAATGGATTTTGTTGCAGCGCAAGGTGCTGGACATCAGCCTGGGATTTGCGGCCGGCGTGATGGTGGCAGCGAGTTATTGGTCGCTGCTAGAACCTGCCATTGAAATGGCGGCAAAGAGCAAAATTTACGGATCGGAAGGCGAATACGCGTTCGTACCTGTCGGAGTTGGGTTTCTCGTAGGCGCGGCTTTTGTTTACGGGACGGACGCGTTGATATCTTCCCTTGGCATTCAGTCCCCCAATGTGCTTTTAGCTATGCAGTCAGTCGGTACGAAACAAAGACGCAAGATCGTTGCTAAACTAAAGAGTGACGAGGATTTAGACGATTATGATCCGTATAACGACCTACAGATATCCGGTGGGAATATGTATACTCAAATTGACTCGACCACCATCGATGGTATCTCGCTTTGTTTCTTGTAATATCCAATTCTCTCTGTAGGCTTGGAAAATGGGATCAGTTCATGACACACGTGTCTATATGTAAATATCACTGTACACTCGCCCCCTCTTCGCTTTTTTCACATAAAAGAGACTATTTGGCTGATTCAGGAACAAGCTGTTTCAAAAACATTAGAAATTAAATCTTCTTCCTTTTCGCTCTACGAACATAATATCCTTCATTTTTTTTTTCTTCCCTTGCAATTCGTGCGATAATCGATGTTTGCGTTGCTTATTCCTGGAAAATACGCAGCCGCTCGCGAAACAAATTGCGTTCAACTTTTCTATTGTCCGGGTAATAAGTAGTTCAGTTGTTTGTTGCCGTTAGCTGCTTTGCACTTAAAAAGGTGTATGCAAATGATAGTAGTGTGTGCATGAAAGTGTCTGTGCAATAATGGGTGGAACTTGCAGACACAGTATCGTGAGAATATAAGTAACTATCAAAACACTGATCACAGATGTACGTAGTTAATCATCGAGTCACAAAATTCTCCTACAGAGAAAATGAACACTCCAAGCCTAGTATACTAGCAACTTACTATCGCTTTAAATCGTTGTTTTGTGTTCAAAAAATCCCACGATTCTGGATAACTGATCTTATTAATCCTGCCTGCGGATCTAACGAATAAAAAATTTAAACGAAAATATCAGGTTTGAAGATTCTCAAACTTTATTATGCTTCGTATTAAATACAAAACAAGTGGGGGATAGATTTGTGTTTGATAAGAGGAGAACTTTTCCATTGGTTCAAACGGGCATCGGGGGATAAGTTTGATTTTGCACCGTACTTCTTTCTTATTAATATCAAAATATTTTTCAGGCTTCTACGAGCAAAATACCAGAAGGCGTCAGACTGCAAATATAAACAGACCAGCGGAACAAGGAGAGATTGGGGCAATTTACGAAGATCCAAATAACGAGCAGAAAAACAACCAGTGGAGGCGAGTTTTATTGCTCGTTGTCGCTATAACAGTGGGTATAATTGAATTAAATTTGATTTAAATTACGCCGCGGCATCGGTGATGTAACGGAATGTACGTATCGTTCGTTAGGTGCACAACATTCCCGAGGGACTCGCCGTTGGAGTTGGATTCGCCGCAGTTGGCAGCAGCACGTCAGCAACTTTTGAAAGTGCAAGGTAAGCGGCACGCTTAAGTTACCCGAAGTATAATCTATGGAAGAATATTTAATCTATCAACACACACCGGCTCGAGTTACAAAAAGATATGGCCACGTAGCCGTTAAATATTCCTGCGTCTCTTGGCAAGCGAATGCATCTTTCAACGCCTCTAAAGAAGCGATTGCGATAGTTTCGCGCTCGCAACGTTGGCCACACTGACTATTAAACCGCGGCGATACTTCCATCAGGCCTTAATACGTGCAAACTAAAGGTTAGATCAATCGTGCCTATTCCAATCATTACATGAGCTATTAAATTCAACGTTAGCGTTAGCGAAACGAGAATACGCGCTACAGTTCGCCTTCGCCGTAGTATTCGTTTCAAATTCGTTAATGTCTAAATTTAAACTGACTCCGATTTGGAAATCCGGTACTGGTTAGGGCCTTTCACTGTCGTGTAAAAGGAAAATAAAATTCTGTCTCGTCGATCGGTTTCTTTTCTCACGTTCTGCAGGAAGCTACGTATTCGGTGGGTCTTGCTTTTTTCTCTTTTGAGTTACCATGGCGCGTGGGTTACCACGTTGTAGTGCGGCTAGCGCCCGCTAGAAGGCAGGCGCGTGCAGTCGCGGATCATTGGCACGAGCAGAGGCTCGTTGCGTGATAGGAGGTCCCCATGAATGAGTTCTATGGTGGCCGGTTGGGAGTGCCAGCCGCAGGCAAAGTTTATTGGCAGCGGTGGATGCCCGAGGCGAAGGGGAAGGGCACGTGTGGCCCTGGAATTCAACGAGCCCTAGGCGCCGCGCATTCCATTCCAGCTACCCGCTTTCCCCGCTTCGTCTTCTCTCCTCCTCTAGCTTCTCCCGCGAACTCGCTTTCCTCACCGCCTTACGCCTGCCTCGCGGCTTTGACTTTGGAACACGACGACGCTTGCTCGCCTGCCCGTTCGTCTGCTTACCAACGATCGCACACGGCTAATAGATCGAACGGCCACGGCGTTATTTCCATTTGCCCGTAGTCGTGGTGTTCTCTTCTCGTCAGCGGTAGGAAAGAAACTGCTCCCTCGTTCTCGCGCGATTCTTCCCACTGTTCCACGTATCGTCGGACGGTCGACACGTGCTTCACCATTGCCGATTTACATATAGCGAATGATCCGAGCGAAGTTGAGCTCCCTTTGGACGAACCGTGTCAGGCCTGAATTCCGAAGCATTGAAACGACGGTGTCGGACGTCAGGGAGTTAAGATTACGAGTGTTGGGAGGCCATTAACAATCCACGGAATGAATGGACCGTGTCGGCGTTTTCTTTTCTGCCGCGCGATAATCAAGAAATACGGAGAGAGGATGAGTGTCAATCTGTATCCCACAACACTGCCGCGAGGATTTTCGTATATCCATGTATTCTTTTTTTTTTTACGGGCCGTGGAATTATTGAAATTTCATTGGAATTGAATGTTACTTAAAATTCCGTAGAAATCGAAGTTGCATCGACGCCGCGCTTATGCAAAGCCTGCCGTAAAATAACACTTGTTCCGATGGTATTTTGTTTATTCTCATATTCTTTACGATAAGCGAAGACAGTAACGCGCAAGTTTCCCGGTTATGAATGAATCGTCGGTTCGGTTCGAAAGATGACCCCGACCGATACCGGAGTCGTGCGTATCGCCACGCAGCGGCCGTGTTATGCGTACATCGTTATCGATGTGCGTGTTTCTTGAGCCGCCGGCGCTGTATCGTCGTCGAAAGGAAACTACGCGAGAAAGTATTTCTTTTTAAGCGAACAAGCGCGCGCGTAATTTTCTCGCTGACCGTTAAGAGTTTCCTGAGAGTTAAAAGTTAAATGTACGTACCTCGAGTTTCTCACCAGGGAATTTACTTGTTAATCGCCGTCAGCCTCGACGAAACAAAGTATTACGGGCGGAATTCGCGAAAGCCGGCGACGATCGAGCAAAACGATCGAGAGGTCGCGCGAGGGGAGATCGATTGGCGATAAAGGAAGAAACGATATGGAGGTTGCTCCTCCCAGGTAACGCGACCTGTTTCGAGGAGCAAGTTGCGAGCGTGTGTCGTCGTTCGGGAAATCACTCAGCCTTGAGCATTTACCGTCCCAGCATGCCCTTTTGTAGTTCAAACTCGTTCGTAACGAGCGACATTCCATTCTCACGATGATTACGATTAAGTTTCATTCGTGCTCCGCACGTATTCCCAAAGGTGTCGAAGCATGGGTAGCTATTCCAACTTCCACATTCGCGAAAGACGGTGAATAAAACAGTCGCGAGAATGAGACGGCTTGCGCGGTGCCCTTGGCCAAGGGAAACATCGACCAGACGTCCGTCATGGAAATGAAGTTTTATGCAACGCCTCGCGTTACTGTTCGATCGCTTTAGTCGACCGGCTGCGACGTGTCCTTTCCAAGGAGAACTATGTAATTCATTCTCGAGACGGAGCTGGAACAATCCCCGGGTTCCAGTCGGGGAGGCGAAAGAATCATGAATGAAACTACGTTTCGTAGTTTCTGCCGCTGCTGCCGGTCGCGTCTGTCTCTCGGAGAATAGCCGAGAAAGAAGGTGGAAGAGAATAGAGCGAGAAACAGAGAAAACGGAGAAAAAGTCGTAGCGGTAGGTAGGGCGGTGGAAAGGTGGGCAGCCGATAGGAACGAACGATATTTACACTCGTAAAACGCTCAAGGAGATCTGGTACTGAGTCACCCTCGGAGTTATGCGAATTTTTCGCGGAATCTGGGTCTGCCCTTTCCTTTTTTCGCATTTCAAATTTGTCACTCAAGCCGTTCTCCGCCGATGGACGTGGACGTCATTCTTTATTACACCGCGAAAATACCTGTTTAAGGTCTACGAACCGACCGTCGCGCGTCGCCCGTCCTTTATCGCTCGTTCACGTTTCTACGCGATCGTACAAATCGATCCACGCGCTCCTGCCGATTCGGAGCAACGCTCGATTTACACGTTCGGCCACGCGATGCGAATACGGCACGCGGCATGCATAGTATATGTGTATGCGATACCGGAATTCATTTCCAAAGCGGTAAATGAAAAACGTACGATAACATTGCGGAGGACTGAATCGATCATTGTCAGTAGGATTTACGTGGTCGTTTGTTCGTTTGTTTCCGACGCCTCGGAAGGCGATCTACGTATACATACCTACGTGCGCTGGTGTTACCGCGAGATCGAGACTTCGTTGACGTTTATCGATTATCATCGGGCGCGCGGAACGATCGAAATGGGTGAAAGGATTCGATTTGTATGCGCTATTGAGTGCTCGTGGCTCGGTCGTTCTTTAACGCGATAGTTAGCAACGGAGGAAACGGGGAAGGATATAAAGGCGAAAGGGAGGAGAAGGAGAAAGAAAAGGGCAAGAATGAAAGGGAGAAGGAGGAGGTGATGGAAGGCGCAGGCAAAGGCGAAGGCGAGAGCGATAGCGTGCGTAAAAACAGAGGAACTACGGAGTGCCGGGTTGGCGTGGCACGTAGATGAGGTGGTGCTATGTTAAACATGGCGCCGGACAAAGCTGCCGACGAAACCACCTCATTTCAGTGCTATCCTCCTGTCTGTCTTATTATATACCGAACCGAACCACCAGAACCCGCCGCACCACGGCCCCTCTCTGTCCTCTTGTCTCTACTCTTCTTTTTTTTCCCCCCCTCGCTCTCCCTTCTATCTCTTACTCTTTCTCTCGAGCTCTATCACTACCGTCCTTTTTCCACGTCGATTTCGACTCCGACTTTGGCCGCTTTCGCCTCCCTCTCCTTCTCTTTTCGTGTACCTTCGAAACGTTATAGCTCTACAGAGGAGCTACGGTATATGTATGTAGTTGGTAACTCGCTTCTCACCGTAGCTCGCTTATTTCTTAGCCATCGAATACATATGTGTATATATATATATATATATATATACATACCTGCCTTCGCGACGACGCTAGAGCGACAGTATTTTTAGGAATAATCCAACTCGCGGCCCGACTCGTTTCTTGTCGACGATCATCTTTCGCCGCTTTGTTTTCCAATACAAGCAAATGCTACATCCTCGGTAACGCACGAGTTCCACTGTTCCCTTAGTCGTTGCACTTTGCACCCGGTGCTTATCACACACGGAAAGCCAGTTCTGACGTGTGTTAATAGCGACGGAAGTCGGTTACGATATAGTACTTCCCGCTTAACGTCCGTGCATAGTGTTATAAGTGCACGTGCGCCGCGCCGGTGGAAGGTACGCTAGCCTCAACTCGGAACCTCCTTTGCCTTCCATTGTCGACGAATTTCACCTCGTAACCTGTTCGCTCGCGAAATCAGTGTCGGGGCGATTTTACGCGAACCGAACGAAGGCTTTTACGATCGCGATTAACATACACGCGCGCACGGGCCCAAAGATATCAACACTGGTGGACCTCCGTGTGTCCGTCGTTAATGGGAAAATCGCGCCTCGTTTCTTATAATAGCCATCGTGCGATTAAACGATCAAATGGATCGACCTCGCGCCTTTTCGACTCATAGGCAGGCCAACTTAACGCAGAGACGGGGCAACATCGACACCTCGAGCTTGGATAGGAATGCAACTACCGGCGTCCCTTTCCCTCCATTCTGCGCACGACTTATTCATTTATTCTGTATTTCTGGGCTACGGATTGAACGTAAAGGGCACTCCCCGTTAATTAAACAAATAGCCGTTCACGGGCAAAAGAGTTCCGAGAACAGGACTCTCGCGAGAGGCGTTCGCCAAGCTAGCGACACGCCGATACTTCTCTCGTCTCGTATTTCGCGCTCGTGCTCTCTTCTCTCCTTCGTTTTCTCCGAGGTATCTACGATCTGGCTGGATTTTTACAAACGATTGCACATCGAAATTCTCGAGTACTTTGCTGGACGATCGCATAGTTGGATTTTGGAAATCTAGCGTGCCGACGATCCCGCAGTAGGAAACGACGGGTACTCGAAAGATTTGCAAAAGGGGAGAAGAGGCTTCATCAAATGGACAATCGGTGAACACGTTTGTCATTGCGGCAGCCCCCTCCCCCCCCTCTCTCCCTATCTCTCTCTCTCCCTCCCTCTCTCTCTCTCTCTCTCTCTCTCTCTCTCTCTCTCTCCCATAGGCGTCCCCCTCTCTCCCGTGCAACTTTTTTCTCTGTCTCCTGCAGTGGGTTACTTCGTTTCTCTTTCTCTGGCATCGGGCGATGCACCGGCGCGCACGGTGCAGCGACTTTGCAATGCTTGGAATGCGGCGGCATTACGCATGCGCGCCGCGTACCTTACTCGGAACAGACGAACAGCCGGATCCGTTATGTTCCTCGGCGACGACCTCAAGATCATCCGCACAGACTATTCGACAAAGTGGTGTCTTTTTGCAAATCAAAGTACACGAGAGTTTGCTCGCGTGCTCTAGCCGGCCCGAGTCCTTCCCTCGGTCTCCCGTGTCCCGTGGCTTGCGCCGGGCACCTGCATTCGGAATCTCGCCCACGAAAATGCGCTCTCTTGCCCGCGGAGATATGTTGCAATTATTCAGGGGTAAGCTAATCAGAACGAAGCTTCCCTGGTAATCTGTGGAAGCGTTCTATTGTATCCGGTGCGAGCAGCAACGATACGATTAGAGAGCGCCGGCATGCCAGCGAGATAGCGCCCTGTTGCCGAGTAGAAAGTAGGAAGGGCTGAAGGGCACGGGGCGAAAGGGTTCGCGAGATTTCTCGAACGTGGGTATCGCGATTTGATATTAGGATCGGCGGAACGGCGGCGGAGGTAGCGGAGGAAAGCAGGGTTGATCTTGGTCTTATGATTTTATGGTGTTAGGCCGTGGCTGGTGGCCTCGGGACTCTTGGGGCTGAGAAGAGCCGGAGAGCTCGCCTTGGCGTTGGTGGAATGCGGGACGGGCAAATCGCGGTCGGCCCGCTTGCGCCTCGTTCCCATGCATTCCTTACTCCCTCTCTCGTTTCTCCTCACTCTCTCATCTCGGCACCCCCTCCTTCGTATCTCTCTCTTCCTTCCTCTCCCTCTTTCCTTTTCCTTGCTCCATAGTTTTCTCACACAGCCACGCTTCTATACGTGCACGCCTGTCTTTCGTTGCTCCTCTGCCTCTGCCTCTCTTTCCAACCAACGTTGTACGAAACGCGTATGTGGACATACACGTGAAACACTTATTCTCCTTCTCTTTCTCTCGTTCCCCTCTGTCCCCTTCTCTCTCCCTCTCTTTCTCTCTCTATCACTAGCCTTCGTCTATCTCTATCTGTATCTTTCAGGTTCACCAATCGCACGGCCGGTTCCTCTGAGAGAGAGATTATTCGTGTTTCCTTCGGAACCGTTCCTCCTCGTCCTTTTACTCCTCTTCCTCCTGTTTCATTTCCTCCTACTCTTCGTTCGATATACTTCCTTTGGAAGTCGACCCGACACGAAGAACTCCTCGTTATGGTATCACGAACGATCGAATTTCGCTGCTAGCTCGGCACGGTAGTTCTCCACTGGAGATCGATGGAATTTGTCCGGACAAACGCACAGAAAGCGTGTCGCCTGTTATCCGCGCGGCAATATACTCGCCAATCGTTTCGGCCTTCGACGCACCGCAGCTCTTGATAATACCGAGCGCTTCGCATCGAGCGTTCCTTCCACACGAGACTCGAGGGGCAAGTTTCTTTCGCGACAAACATTACGCAGCGACCCTTTCGTCCTTCCCATGCGAACGAAGTAAACAGAGCTCGGTGGACGTCGATGGAAAGTCGAGCTACTGTTGGTAAACATTGTCTGTGATCGAGAACGTTCGGAGAAGTAATTGACGACGGTTTCGGTCGTTGCACGACCACGGGTGGCAGGATAGGTGTTGCCACGTAAGGACAACCGCGGGCTTATGGAATGCAAAATGGCGACTGCGGTGCGTTCAACGAAGCTACTCGGACGCCATGTTGGTACACATCGGCAGAGTGTGCTGTTATGTTTGATAGCCCGTTAAGCTCGACGGTATCAACGCTCGCGAGGCTAATTTCCTTATTTTCCGTAACGAAGCAAATTTTTATGGCCGACCTCGCTAGACCACCAAGCTAGGCGTTCGGTCCGACATGCGTAACTATATAACGGTGTCCCTGTGACGCGAGTCTGCCCGCGAGGATCAAAACACACACGTGCTACTTTTTCTTTATAGGTAGCCGACCAGTTTGCCAGAGATATCTTTCCCTCCCGCTAGGAGAAATCTTTGATTTTCGGCCCGAGACAGCGCGACGCCCTCGCGCAGAATTCCCGAGGCGGTTGTACCGTTTCTGGTTTAAAAGGCAAACCTTCCTCGCCGCTATTTCGTTCCACTTTTCGAACCGGCGCGTGCAAATGCAACTAACACCCGCTCAAACTCGCCGGCTGCGCACGGTATATTATTAACATTGTCGCGATAGTGCCCGCAAATCCGGAGCCACGGTTCAACAAAGAAAAGTTTATGAATGAACGTCGTTTCAAGGTTTCCCTCTCTCTTCGGCGAACTGCGTACAAGCAGACTGGGTAACGCGTCGACGTGATAAACGCTTTCTAATCTAGGAGCCAGCGGCACTTGAGAAAAAAAAAAGAGCAGATAACGACCAATGGCCTTTTCGATACATTACTTGGACGTACGTGCGTCAATCGAGATAATCGCTCGTAAACTATTAACTTTATTATCGACGCGTAGGAAACGAGCAAACAAACGGTCGAAAATATGCGTGAAAACAGACCACAGAATAGAAGAGTAGGTACACCGAACAAACCGCGATAGTACCTTGGAGTTTTCTAAGAGAATTTTGAAAGAAGGAACACGTCCCTCGGAAATGGATCTCCTCGGGGACTCGTCGAACATTCGACGAATACTTTCTCCCGGATCCTGACCGTCGGGGAACGAATATTCTCCTCGGTATCTTCGCTCCCTTAGACTCGAGCTTCCCCTTTTGTAAGGTTATCTTTACGCGACTCCTCTTCTCGTAACGTACCGCTAGTCGATCGTTTCCGTCGGCGTTCGTTCGGCTCTTTCAACGTCGAATCTTCGTTGCGAATCATCGGACTCGCGGGCAGTCGCTTATCGCCACGTAGAATCGAAGTGAAATTTACGAGGAAGAATATCGAGCACCGACATAATCCACGAGTTTCAACGCCCGGATGCTCGAAGAGGCCCGTTACCGAGCACCTAGAGCTACCAAACACGGCGACGGCCCGTATACCTGTCTGGTAGCACGGCGAATCGCGAGTTAGCGAGCCTGAAATCAGATAGAAGGAGTGCGGATAGGAAAAAGTCATCCGTCTCAAGATAACCTGCGCGTGGAAAGAGTAACAGAATATAGGGAGAAACGCGAGAATCGGAGGAGGAGGCAGAGCGAAAGAAAGAAAGGCAGAAAAGAAAGAAAGGAAGGAAAGTACGAAGGTGAAGTCGGGGTGGAGGAAGGGGGGGGGGGCGATCATTCTTGGAACTCGGGTGACCTCCCCCGGTGCAACTGGCGAACAGACGGGCCCGACGGGTTAACTGTACAACCACTTATGTACCTCGATGCTGTAGGAATGCGACGACGATGCCGTCCCATGAAATAACGCGCTACACGCCGCGCCGCGGCATGACATACCATACCATGTGCTCGGCCTGTACGAGAGAGCGCGTTCTATACCGGCGATCCTACATCGGAAGGAGGAGCTTGGATCACGTCATTCATTCACCTGCTCGGCCACCTCGCCGTTCTCTGCCAATCCACCGCTGATCTATTGTTCCCTGGAAACTCTAACCGTTCGTCGATCAGCGATCCACCGCGTCGGATCGCGGAACACCTCGCTTATTGTCTTCGACGTCGGTGATCGAAGCTTTTTCTTCCACCTTCGCCGCCCCAACCCTCCCCTCGCTCGCGCTCAGCTTCGCTATGAACTCCACTTTTTAGACAGCTACGCTCTGCTGGTGTTCTTTTCTTGTGCCGCCGACTATCGTTTACTCCTCAATTAAATTCCTCTCTGTGCCTGCGCGAGTCCCTCGAATCCTATGCGATACGAAAGGTAAGGTCGTCCGAGACCTTAGTTACCGCATTCCTACCGCCTCGCCGGAACGTTTTTCCCCGGCCCCTCTAGTTTACCAGGTATCCGATCTTGTCCAGCCATTCATTCGGATGGTCTGTCTTCTCGATGAATCTTGGTACCGTTTTCTTGCTTCTTACGGTTCAATCGGATCGCCTCGACGTCTGGCTGTTCGGCGATCAAGGCCCGTTTCGCGGAGACTCCGCTCTTTTCCTACTCGTTCTCCATTTTTCTTCGTCGAAACCGTCGCACCTGCCAACGATTCGCTAGGGGGAAGAAATTTCTTCGTTATTCCAGGGTGAATTCCAGCCATCGATTATGCATTTCCCGTGAATTGCGCGGTTCACGAGAGATCCGAGGGAGACCGGAACGGACTCGATCAGACCCAAAGGTCCGTGGAAGCCGGCGAAGTGGCAGTGCAATATGTATCTTGTCTGCACTCTCGAGTGTTACGTATACGTACAGGATCGTGTTGGTTCATTCACCTGCTACGTAGCTCGCTCTCCTGTCTTCCCCGTGCCTCCTCTCGCGGCTTCTTTCGTTCAGTCCGTCTGGCTCCCTTCATTATACTCTCCCGTATTAATCCTTGGGCCGTGGATCACGATTACCGATCCACGAAGCTACGAAGAAAAGCCAGAGGGGCGAGGAGTAAAACGAGAGGGGAGGAGCCGCCCGAGAGCGCGTGAAACTAGAAGTTGTTGTAGGGATATAAGCACATAAATATTATCGAGCAGCGTTGCCCGCGAACGTTTGCCGAGAAATTGCCTCGGCGGCGAGTCGAAATTCCGCGGCAACAAGTTCTCGGCGATCTTCACCGACTTTCCGTACAACGAGGCTCGAATAGAACGATCGAACGTAGGTGTTCGCTGGCGGGGTGGGTCGAACGCCAGGGAAGCGAGATCAGCGTGGCTTACTAAACGCGAAACAGCGACTAGAACGGCCTGCTGGAAGCGGTGGAAGCCTCGCTGCTCGAGCACTCGACTCGAGCAGATGGAAAAATCTAGAGAATGTCGAAGCCCGTCGACCAGTTTCAAGAACTCACCGCGGCTAGAGGAGAGTGCGCGAGTTGCCTCGTGCGGAGCCAGCTTGTCTCGATACGCGTTGCGTTTCTCTTCATCCTTAGAATCGGCAGCGTCTTTCTTTCGCGCGCGGGCTGCAGACGGCCGCGAAATTTATAGAATCGTAAATAAGAGATGCGCTTTCCATTTTCTGTCACAGAAATCTCGCCATCGGAATTGGCATTCAGAATTTCCCCGAGGGATTGGCGGTATCGTTGCCCCTTCAAGCGGCTGGAATTAGTACCTTAAAGAGCTTCTGGTATGGGCAGCTCTCGGGGATGGTGGAGCCGCTCGCCGGCGTCCTTGGCGCAGCCGGAGTGGCGCACGCTCAACCTGCGCTGCCTTACGCGCTTGCCTTCGCTGCCGGTGCAATGATCTACGTCGTGATCGACGACATCGTCCCGGAAGCGCATCAAAGGTTTGTCTCGACAATTATCAACCATCTACCTGCCTTACCTAAGAAGCGCGAATGACACGCGTTTAGAAACGCGCGTTGCGTTGCAGACAGTTTAGAAGGGGGTCTGCTCGCATGCAAGTTCTCGAAACGATTCAATGTTCCAACTATTCCAGCTTCACTCTCGTCCCTTCTCTCGATCTGTCTTCTCGCTCCTCTGTCACATTTAAAATAAAAAGCTGCGCTGACTCTGTAAAACGACACTACTTACCTATGTTTCTATTGTTTAATCGGACGACGAAATAGAGGATCTCCACTTGCGTGGAGAGGCGGCAAAGAGTACGCGCAACGTCTGCGGAGGTAGAGACCGCACATTCGGCGTATTCGGGAACGATTACGGTACAATGGTGCGTGACGGCAGTGGCGTAGTTAGCGCAGCGTCAGTAAAACGGACGTAGCGAATTTCTTTCCCAGGGCCGACGGCCTAGCTGAAGGCGCATTGTCATTATAATTGGCTTCTTTTGTATTTCGCGTGCGATCTAACCGGCCTGCCCGGATACCCGAGAGCGTACACCGCGCACCCATACGCTCGCGAGCGCCCGCGCCATGCGTTTGCGTCACTCCTGAGACACCAGGCCTCGGTCCGCTCCCTCGGGAACCCTCCGCCCGGAAAACACAAAAGTGAAAATGGATCCCCCCCGGTACGGTTAAAGCTAACCGTTGCTCGACCTCCGACAGTCTACAGTTCGCGCTCGTGCTCGCGCGCTCCAGCCGCGTGTGATCTTTTCGAAAAGAGAGGCCGGGGCAAGACGAGGGGGCTACAATGGTCGCTTTGCTTTCTGGTTTAGCGGGGCGACGTGGCTTCTTGGGAAAGGCGAGCGTATTCTCCTCGCCCGAGATCGAGCGATATTGAAAAGAGTGGCGCACAGGGGCGGCGGGAGCGGGAAAGAGAGTCCGCGGGATCCGGGAATCGACTGGGTTTTTCTAAACGACTTCGGGTTCCGTTTGTCTCGACGGAGCGGCGACGCGAAAGGCCGCCGAGTTCTTAGAACGGTCGCTCCTCGTCGTTTGCATGTCACCGTGCTCGGCGGAAAGGAATGCCTCGTTTCGGAGCCGTGGTCGCGCTGCCAGCGGTCGCTTACTTTTCAAAGCTACCTACGTCCGTAACCGAAGCCACGCGGGATAAGTCGCGATTTCTCGTGGACGCGACGATTCGAGGGGCAAACAGTCGGTAAAAATTGAACGCGGCGCGGGTAATACTTTCCTTCTCGTTCGCGCCGGGACACGCACATTCGCCGGAGACAGCGTCGCTCGAACGTTCTCGTAGCGACGAGACGGTAATGGTTAATAAAAATACAGATTTCTGAGGCACATCGAAAGGAGGTATTTACCGCGCGGATATGATTGATGTGGTAGAACGCCCACCGAAACACAACGGCGCATTTCGCCGGCCGTTAAAATTGATGGCCGTGTATAATTTACGAAATCAACAAGCCGTGACGTGCAATACCGGGTACACGCGTACGTGCTTTGTGTGTGCTTAATCCCTACTTACGCCGCGAAAACCCTTTTATCTCTCGCCATCCTGGAGCCCCCTTTCCCTCTGGTCGTTGCCGCGATCGTACCTGGATCATCCTCGATTTTCCATCCGCTTCTGGATCGGCCTCCCATCGAACCTGCTAAACGGCATTGTCTGTGAAGAGAAGAACATGCATGTGTTCTGGGTAACGCAGGCGTTTAAAAAAAAAATGTTTTTCTTCCTTTCTGATTGCAGTGGAAACGGTAAACTCGCCAGCTGGGCAGCCATCGTTGGTTTCTTGGTAATGATGTCCTTAGATGTCGGATTAGGGTAAAACTATGCGCCGCGCGAAATTAGAAAGCACTTGCCGCGGAAATTAAATCCCTGCCCAGAATTTCCCTTCAAACTGTCCCACGAGAAGATTCATCTCTTCGTAGTCTGTCAATTAGAAAATTCCCAATCGTTCTTCTCGCGCGTCGTTCGCCACCTCGGTTTGCGTCAGGCAGACTTGTCGTTCGAACGACTCGACGTTCCCCCTCGACTCAGAATCGTCGAAAGAAACGGCGTCGAATGTTTCCGCGGAGCGAGTCGAAGCGTTTATCCGCGTCGAAACTATTGAAACGTGTCTTCCACGAATCTAGTCTTGGTTGATCCGATTCAGAAGTCAATTAGATCATTGAGACGACGACCTTCGGCGACGCTTTAGAAGTCTCTGCGTCGTATTCGCTGCAACGGAGGGAAGCAACGAATACGCGTCGCGTGTTCGAGCTTTAATCGGTCATTAAAATTGGTTCGCGCAGGAAGCGATATCCGTCGGTGCTAAGTGTTAAGAACCATGCATCGCGAAACACGAGTCAGGCATCAGTGGTTGGACGCGATTTCAGTTGGCGCACAGCGCCGAGAAAAACGAGGGTAATTACATCTCGAAATTTTTCCGCCGCCAAACAAACACTGCCGAAGTGGTAGTTAATCATTCCGTGGAGAAGTAAAGAAGAAAACGGCCGAACGACACAGAATGCGACGCGTGCGCCGGCTCTAAACGGTGGTAGGTACTAGGCTCGAGTGTCTGGGAATGGTGTTAATAAACTTTATGAAAATCGTACGAAGCATTTGAAATTGGTGCACGTTGAGAG
This sequence comes from Andrena hattorfiana, assembly GCA_944738655.2. Classification (NCBI taxonomy): domain Eukaryota; kingdom Metazoa; phylum Arthropoda; class Insecta; order Hymenoptera; family Andrenidae; genus Andrena; species Andrena hattorfiana. The sequence continues at coordinate 40,568,640 of OX122894.2, read as the reverse complement.
ATTGACCGCGATCGATTGTTTGTATTTTATATTGTGTCGATCGAAAATTATTCTCCTCGAAATGATCGTGGTAGAGGATCGACGCGATTCTCTGGCGCATTATGCAAGTGTCCTTGTATCTTTCTTAAATAAGTTTTCTCATGAATAGTCTGTTGCACGTAACGCACGCAATCGCCTCCAGCATGCCAGGTAAGCGCACGCATATCTATTATGCCATGTTCGCGACATATCCTTTCTAATCCGCTTATCGTTCGAGATTGATTCGACAACACGGAGATGCATGGACGTGCAATAGACGCGGCGCGGCTCTCGGAGGCACATGCTTATAGGCGCATTACCTTAATTTTTTCATTCATAAGTCTTAACTGTCTTCTTGCCATTCTTCTAGCTAGGTACTTTTACTTAACGTCACGGAGAAATTAATTTCATTAAGGGGAGGTTCCGATGTAAAGATCGATTTTTTTATATCATTTTTCGAATGTTCAACCTTTTAGGAATACGCGTTTAAAAGAATTTGTTGAAATTCGTAAAATTCTCGAAGTTATAACTTCCCGAAGTAAAACTTTAAACACGTTTTTCTCGAAACAGTGTTCTCAAAAGCAGTGGGACCTGTATCTCCAAAAGTTATTATCCGATTCGACCGAAACTTTTTTTATTTTGAAGAATATTCTTCTGGCTAGGGGGGAAACCAGAAAAAATAAAAAAATTGAAATATTATAATTTTGGAAGGCGTCGAAAGGACGAAAAATATAGGGAAAAAATGATTTCAAACTTCAACTTTCGTTATTTTCTAAAAAATATGTAATTTTTGTAAGTTTTCTGGTTTCTCCCTACCTAGAAATATATTCAAAATAAAAAAAGTTTCAGTCGAATCAGATAATAACTTTTGGAGACCTGTAGGCCCCACCGATTTGGACGAATTTTTTGACGCCTCGACTTTAACGACTCCCCAGTGCCGTCTGCAATAATTAATTATAAAACAAAAAATATATTTCTATAATTTAAGACATCCTTAATACAATGCAAAAAGTCCCATTAAACTATATATAGTAGTTTTCCTTTAATTAATTCCTAAATATCACCTACTTTTTTGGGCTCTAGACCGGAACCTCCCCTCAAATCTGCACTTAACGCGTCGTACGAGGGAAACACGTAGGTAGGTATCTATCGATCGCTGTTTCATTGTAGTATTCTAGACGCTGAAGAATTACGCGTAAGACTGTATTTTCGTATATGATAAATTCGTACGTAAACGTAAGAAACTGAACGCGTTGCATCTGCGCGGGGAAGGTGAAAATAGATGGACGCCGAGGAACGTAGCTCCTGTAAAAATTAGAGAAATGTCTGTGGCCGAATGAATGCCGTTAGTCGCCGGAGAACAGAAATGCTTCCGGTGTCCGTAGCAATCTTTTAACGTTCCTATGCTCGCGAATAATTTCTACAAGGAGCTCCTTCGACGGTCGAAACTGTAGCGTCCTCAGGCTCGACAGCTAAAAGGATTGTTTGCTACTTGGTTTACATTAAACTAGCGTAGGTATGTGAAGTCTAGTACCGGTCAATCGTACGCTTCGTGATCGGAGCGGTGCTCGAGGAAAGTTTTCTCGGTTGTAATCTTTACATCGTAACGGTACCGATGTTAGATACCACAGATATAGATAGTTAGCGTAATTAACCGGTAGGCAACGCATAAGACAGGCGTGCCTTATAACACCAAGTGTTGTTTTATCGATTTGGCAAATTACTTACTACCGTCGTCCACTCGCCTAGCTATGATTTTCAAGGGGGAAGGTTTAAGCTGGGACACGTTTAGTTGGATATTCCCAAGGAGTGTTTTTTTTTAAGTCAGTCGATACATATTAGGTGTCCGTGTAGCAGTATTTCTTCGTCATTCACATGTTTCGGTACTAAACCACGCACTCGATTCGTGCCGTGTGATCGCAATAAAACCTTCCTCCGTTAGTACAAGTCAACTATTTGTACCAAGTGTAATAAAAAGATACGAGCGTTACACAAAAATCGAGCAAGGACTTTTCACTGTTCCTTGCCCCGATCCGGTCCGGAGTGTCCTGGACACTGTCGAGCGCAGCGCGACGCTCGAACGACGCATTTCGGGATATTGAAAAATATTCTGTTCGCCTAGAAGCGAGGTGAACATCCTCCGCTCCCTGTAGGAGCGATGGTTCAGCCAGCTCGATGTGGGACGAGACACACGGCGAGGCCAGACAGAGATGGCGGTGACGGGGGCCGATATAGTCGGACAGAGAGAAAAAAAAAAGCCAGTCGATCGTTACGCAATAGTAGTCGATATCAGTGATGAAGGAAGAGCAAAGCGTGCGTCGACGGTAAGGTTGGTTCGGTAAGTTGCCCGTGTTCTCCGCGAGGTAAGATTCGGTGAAACGAGCGTGCAGTATAGGCGCAGCCGACGATGCAACCCTCGCCTCGCGTCGTGCACCGAAGTTGCATAACCCAAAGAGAGTCGAGGCATGAATGGAGCCGAGCGACAAGGACGGCTGCGCCGCTCGGTTTCCCGGTGCAACGAGTCGACCCGAATCTGGTGGGGATGCCGACCGAGGGGGGGCGCATCGCTGTCGAAGAGGGAGAGAGAGAGAGAGCGGCGTCGGAAACAGCAGATGACAGAAAGAGAGGAGACGAATGAGTTCGAGAGGGAGAGCGAACGAATCATACGCCGTATAGAAATGACGCAGTGTTCGACTGGATCCGACTAGCAAGAATGAGAACCGGCCAGGTTTGGGGAAAGAGAGGAGAGAGAGAGAAGGCTCGCAAACTGCCTTGCGGGGCAGGGACACCAGAGTTCTCTTCCCGGTGGTCGGACGAAGAGGTATCTGCCGCGGATAAAAGAGGAGGGAAGTTTCGAACGGAACGAAGAAGGAGACACTTTACCCGTGAAAACACACAGATATCCGTCGCTCGGAGCGGGGGAAGAAGAATCGGCAGGTCGGAGAGGAAGTGAGGGAGACGAAGAAAGGAACAGAAATAGTCATCGAAGTAGGCGCGAGCTGGGGAACGTTTCATGCCTGTGAACGAAAGAATCGGAGCGACGGAGGAGAGCGGAGAGGCGGCGTGGAAAAAGGTAGCGATGAATGCTCTCGGAAAAGGGATGTCAGGCGGAAGGAAAGACGGTGACGACCACTGCGACTGCGACGGCCGTTAGTGGTGCGGTAATCGGTCTGGTAAAGTTAAGGGGATGGTCACGTGGTGCATTTGCCGTGGTTGTGCGCACGGTCGGCCAGCGAAGAAGGAAGGGGGCCGAGGGGAGATAGGGGCAACGCGGTGCATTGGAAAGCCGGAGCAGCACCGGTGCTGCACCCGTCAGCAGTCTTATGATGCACTTTGCCCTGCGCGGCTCCGATGCGGCGCGGTGCGGTGCGGTGGCGCACGTGCGACGCGATCCTACACGATCACAAGTTTCATCTCGACGCGCCGACGAATCCACGCGATATTAAACCGTCGCGTCCGCGTCGTTCGCCACGAATAGTGCCGGTTCACGGTGACAAGAGAAACACCTCGTGCTTTTCACAACCGACACCGATCTCGAACCGTCACATACCGTTCCTTGCGTTCTATGCACGCCTTCGTGCTGGCTTCGCATTTCAGCAATCTTACTGAAACGCAGCTCCATCGTTTCGTAGTTCCCCCAAATAAACAGCCTTTCCAAAAGTCCTGCAAACGCCAACGATCCATCCTTGGACATTGCCCTTTACGCTCTCGCTCACAACCCCGTTATCCCCTCCACTTTCACCGTCTTGTCCTCTCGCCACCCCCGTCGCGTGTAACGTGTGCCTGTTATTACGTAACAGTTGCCACGATGTATTTTCTAGGACGACGCGTCCTCTTTACGATAATTCCCCCTGCTTCTCCTTATTTTTTTAACGCGCCTCTCTCGGCGCATCTTCGAATGGCGGATCGAAGAAATTTCCCGAAACGCGAATAGACGCGATCTGTTTTGTTCAATCTGAAGTTTACCCAAATTTCTGCTCCTTTCTGCATCGTGCCGTTTAGTGGCTGCGATTTTACTCGCGGCAGTAATACAGCCGACCTTTTCGCTCCGATGCTCTCCCACCAATCCCACGTGCCAACGAACTTTCGACAAAAAGTAATCGCCGACCCGACTCTAGCTGGTGCCGGAAGTCGTAGGAAGATGCCAGTTGTACAACGCTATCTCGCGGAGAACATTTGCCAAATAAACGGATAAACGGAGGGAACAGTATTCGGCGTTACGTCGACTATTTCCGGGTAATTGCCTGCGGCAGTCGATGTAAAACCGGAGGGATGCACCGAGCCGATGTCCGCGGAGTGGGGGCCCGAGAATACCGAAACGTCCACCGTTTCCTTCGCTGGCAGTATCCCGGCAGCTGTGAGTACAATTGTAAACGGATAAGCTGATAAATTTTCCAGAGTATTAGAATGCATTTCACCGACAAGGATCTTAAACCCGTTCGCTTTTCTATTTCGTCGTGCGGAGGCAGAGAAGGAAACAGTGGTGCCTAGGCTTCCTTCTCGAGTAGTTTAAGTTTCCTGAAAGCTGTCTGGAAGCCTCCACCTCGCAGATGATTTCACACGAGCCTGCCTGAGATGGCTTTCCATGGTTTGTCGCACGAAAATTCCATCAACCGAAACGATCGCGAGGCGTATAAAATGTTTGTAAGCTCGATTAAGAAATCGGGACTCGCGTAGAAGAAGAAGACGATTATGTTGCGCTCTGCCGGGTGATTTGGCAGTGGCACATAGGCACATTTCTGCCGTAAGTGTACGGCAACAAAAGCGTGTGGGTTTATATATAGACTAGCCGCGACGGAACAGCACCGGAAGTGAAGGAGTTCCGCCCAAGCCTGAAGGGTCACCGCACTTTGAAAACCGAGATCCAAGACTACGCGTATTACATTTGCTTGTCGGGATTCTATCTATGTCACACCCTCCCGTTCAGTGTGTACCTTACCTGCGACTCTCGTTTATTATCATAGAACGCAAACAGTTAGTAAAATTCATTTTAAAAGACCGCGAGTTCCGAGGAACGAGTCAGCGGAGATCATAGACAATTTCTGAATGAATTCCATTCGACCGACGCTGTTAATATACAAGTACTTCGCCCTGAGTTATTACCTGGAGACGTTAAAGAGTGGGAACTCCCTCTCGGTAAGTCCTCGGCGGAAATAAAGTCAGGCAGCGTTCCGGGAGTAAGTTTTAAGGTGCTTAAGCCGCGCAGACGGTTTCCCTCGTTAACGCGTGCAAACGTTTCCTCGCTAAACGCGTGACTTTATGAATGAAACCACTACCGGAGTGCAGTTTCTCTGCACGACGCTAGTAGTACTCGCGTTCACTCGCTCGTTCTACGTAGGAAGGAAGTCGCAGGCGGGCTAGTATTGTCCCTTCCACCATTGGTGAGCGCCGACCGCGACTGGTCAATTACCCAGGCAATATTTTTCCGGCAGGATGCCGCATTCAAGGAAATGCGACTCTGTCTGCGGGCCATCTACATGGTGCTTTTAATCGCATCGATATATCTAGTGCATTATTTATCCTTCGATTAAATACTTTGGAATTCACTGCGGCTCCTGCAACGAAGTGGTCGACGATGCTCCATAACATTCGTATTTCTATCGTCGCGAGGGTTCCGCCGAGACCAGACCAGACGAGACGCGTTCCAAGTATTCCGAAACAGTGTCGCGATGGGCCACGTCCGATCGAATTCTAGGCCGACGACTGGTGCCTCTATTTCTAACACACATTTCTATTTTCTATTTGCATGCGCCACCGTCGTCGCGACAATTTTATACGTCTGCGATATTTCGGAGCCGGCGTTGCCCTGTCGCGTCCTCCTCTCCTAACGGATAAAGCGCGTGCCCCGAGAAACGGTGTCAGTATTTCGTTTCGGCGCGATCCGAAGACTCGTTGATCGATCGATCCAACGGAATCGAATTTCCCGCGAGAGAGGCGAATGCCGCGAGAGCCGCGTTTCCTTCGTTGCGTTGGAGAATCTCACGGGGAATTCATCGGCGATGCCTGCCGAGTGCAAATGCGACGGACGCGGACGGTCAGACTTCTGTTTCCGCTGGAATGTAGGTAATCGAATTCGATCGAGCAATTAGTACCTACTATGCGGCGGCCATTAAGTACCGCTGTGCTCTACGCGAACGTCACGCGGCCACTTTGCACGGCTGTATGCGCACTCGAGGCCTGCAATAGTGTAATCGCGTTTACCTGACGCGCGAGCGCGAACAAAAGCGCACGAACGCGATAGGGATCGACGCATCGCCGCTGCGGAATTCTGGTTACGCAATAGCGATGCGATTGCCCGGCGCGCTTCGGGAAAGGCCGACCGCCGAAAGTTTCGCGGGGACCTGCCGAAGAGGGTTCGGCTTCTTCGCTCGCGAGGCGCGCGTCTAGGAAAACACGCGCAATTTTGAAAGCGCCTCGTTCATAATGCATGAGATTTTTACGGCCTGCGTATAAAACCGAATTCACCTCGACATTGACTTTACGCAAATCGCTGCCGCATTTCGTTGACCTAGCAGCACTCTGTAGCGTTTCGCTCGCACGTACGAGTATATCTAACGCGTTCCACCAGGATTCGCTCGGACGATGGCTATATACATGCGGTGCATTTAACCCTCCGTTGCATAACTACTTCGGTTTTGGAAAAAAAAATACTTTTTTGGACTCGTGCAGGCGATAATGATAAGAGAGAGAATAATAAAAAAAATTGTTTTTTTATTTATTCCACTTTTCTGCCATTACAATCATGATTATTTAAAAGTTACAGCGCGGAATTACAACGTTCAGCGCGATGTTTGTAAATGTGTAGAAACTAGGATTTGTATCTTTCATGATAAAGTAGTTACATCACGCTACTGGCTAGTTAAAACAAAAAAATTAGATAGAAAACATATGCTGCATATTTGCAACGGTATGCAACGATGGGTTAAAAATCGTCGCCTCTCGATTTCGGGGGCAGAGAGATCGCTATAGGAAAGGTGAAGCAACCCCTCCGCTGGAGCGTTAGAGGGAAGGAAACAGGATCGCGTTCGGTCCGTCAGCCTCGGTCGGATCCTTATTGCATGCGCGTTAAGCGTGACGCTTGCAGTCTAGATCCGCTAAATAGAGGCATAGTCTAAGACGAGAAGCAAGGCAGTCAGCCATTTTATGAAACGACTGAGCTATCTCAACTCGCTGCCATAAGAGCGCGCCACATCCAGGGGTTTTCGCGTAAACTACAAGCACGCTTTTTTAATCGCGACACTGATTGTATCGCGTACTAGTTAGGGGAGAGTTGCCAATATCGTATTGGTCACTTAAATCGTACCTCATCAATTTCTCAGTAATTAACGAATATAAACGACATCTGATGATAAAAATATCAAGTAAATGCGAAATAAGAAATAGAAACAAGAGCTTTTGAGTTTACACCCTATTTTGTGCGTGCTATAAATATTTAAAAAAATCAGGTATGATTGATGTGACTTTTTACCAGTTTATTTTAGCTGATAATAATCAAACAATGCAATTTTGTCCTGTATTTTTGTATTTTTCTAAAAGCGGGTTTAATGTAGAATATTTTACATTCATTTTAAGCACATATTACATTGATTATAGGGTTCAAATTGATATTTAGAAATAAATTGATCATGTTTCCTAAATCGTACCACTACAATCGTACCAGTAGGATTTGACAACTCGTATGTTATATAGGTTATATACATATATCATATACATAGGTTATTGCTGCCTGTGTGTGATCCATATACATTTGTATATGTAACTAAATAATAATCATTACTTTATGTTGAATATTTTCTTCTTTATTCGTTATTGATACTATTTTTTCGTGGAGGTACGATTTTGGAAACCGAGGGGTATAATTTAGGAGACCTGTTGCCGAAATCGTACCTTTTACAGTGTGTGACAAGAAGATTAATAACAAATTAATTTGTTCCGAACAAAAGGCTAAGCATATAATCGTAGGTGCCTAAAAGATCAAGCTACAATATCCAATAGTCAAGTGCGTTGAAATTAGTGCCAAATATGAAATATAACATAAAATGTCTCAACTGGTACGGTATAGGCAACCCTCCTCTATTCGGTGACAATCGGCATGGATCGTTTCGATTTCGACTGGATGGTGAATCCGCAACTAGAGCTCGCATACCTACTCGTGTGCCCCATTCCCCGCAACCAGTTCTTTTCCACAGTTTTTATTCTTCTTCTTCTTCTCCACCCCATTTTTTTTTTCATCCTGACCAAGATCGGTCGCGAAGGAGTCGGTATTCGGCGAAGCGCATCAATCATCGTGCAGAATTCTCTAGAGTAAGTTCGAGTCGCATGTTCGATCCACTTACGCTCGATAATGCCCCATCTTTTCAGCCCGTAATTTCCGTGTTTTCCGACCTCGTGGCTTCCCCCTCCCTCCGTTCCTCGCGCACGCTTCACGATGTCGCGAAGGTGGCGGATGGATGAAAAGAGAAGCCGCCGCGAGGGGTAGGGCGAACGGGGAGGGAGGGAGAAGGAGGGTTTGGGGACGACGTGTTTCGAGGGGGAGAGAAAGAAAGAAAAAGGAGCGCTCCGCCTGCGAGCGAGTGAGAAGGAGCTGGTTAGGATCGGAGCGCGCGACGGGGGTGGGGGGCGCGCGGCGAGAATGGCGGGGAGAGAGAAGGAGAAAGAGATAGAACAGGGAATCCACGAGCGATCGGCTGCCCTACTCAGTCCTCGTCCGTCTGCCAGTTGGTCGTCTACCGTGTAAGTTTGACAGCTCGCGCCTTCGCGTCACTCGAATTTCGACCAGCTCGCGCTTCCGCGGCTCAACAGTGTCTCTTAGTGTAACCTCGCGCCAGACGGAACAGATACAGTGGGGGCTCATCCGGGCATACTCAAGTGGTATGTTAATTTCCTGCCCATGTGCTTTAAACTCGTAAGTGCTTCTCTCCTTAGCCAATTACTCTCTCTCTCTCTCTTCCATCGATTATGTCTCTCAGTTGAATCGAGTGTCGCCGTAATTCCTGCGAAAGATCGCTCGATTTTCCCCTCCATCGGTAATTACGCGAGTGCCGGTACGACACTTCCGCTCCGTACAACAATACGAAAGAGTCACTCACGCGTTGCGACGCTTTTCGAAAAACCACCGCGCGTCGCGTCTCGATGTCCCGGCTCGGTATCCGGGAATTTTCATTGTCGCGGGCGTCTTCGGCCGCGCGGAAAATTGACGGGAGAAAATTCGAACGAATGAACGGTGAGTAAGCAAATACTCGCCGTACGATAAATGTAAATCTCGCACAGTGTGCCAGCGTCACCACTCGTTTCATAAAGTCGTTACTGCGTAAACAGTAGGTTGCGAAATAGAACAGTGCTCGTGATGTCGCTTCCATGCCGTTGGAATGTACGTCGTCACTTGGACTTTGTTCGCGTCCCACTATCCCCTCGGCGAGAGATTTTTTTTTTACGAAATCTCTACCTGCTTGCTCGATCTACGTTTCCCTTCCAAACGTCCCACCGTCGAACACTCGAAGCCGTGTTTCCCTTTTTCTCGGAGAGGCGCGCGTGTAGCTTCGCTGCGCGCCAATGATTGTTTATCGATCGATCGGTATGTGCTTTAACGCCTATCCCGACATCGATTAACATTCAAATGAAGCTTGAGTGACGCATGTGTGCATCATCGATGATTAAAGCGTTAAACTCGCCAGCATCGGGGATTTTCGCGTACTGACTCACGAGGAAAAGACGAGAGACGACTGTACTATACCTACTGTAACGCGTCCGCTCTCGAGCGAGTCGATCGGAAGTGTTCTGTTCATCCCTATTTCGTGCGTCGGTGAACGAACGCGGGAGTAAAAGGGACAAGGTGAGCTTCCATGGCTCAGCTTCCCCTCGGACGAGCGATCATCCCGCAGATCTGAGTAGTCGCAGTTCTCGATCCAACGACCGATCAAATTCCACGATCCGACCGCACTCGAACGTCGCGTGTACGCACGTGCGCAGCCGCGCTCTTATACGGCCGTTTGATCTTCGCGAATGGAAAACAAATTCTCGTATTATTAAATAGATAACGACCATAAATTCGGCTAGGTTACATAAAGGCGCAGAAGTACGCATCAAGGTGCAACCGTTCTATTTGTGTGCCGCCGACCGGCGTTCTAGCACCGAGGTTCTCAATCGCGTTCCCCAGCCTCCGACCACGGAAGTCTGTTGCACCTCTTCAGCTGCGAAAACTGTCAACCGCGTGAAAATCATTCCGCGACTACGCCGCGTGATTCTCTAAAACCTCCCGAGCAAATGATGTGCAATTCACGAAACAACTGTCGTCGAGCGAGCGAACACGACACATGAAACGCGATAAACTTCCCGATCGTGCTCCCACCGAGGAGAAAATTATCGAGACCACTGCTCCGTTTATCGTTCCTCGTTTGTCTATTTGCGGTTTTATCAACTCTAGAGGCGATAATTTCTTTTCCAAATTGCGATAGCGCGCGAGGGGGCCACATGCGTAGACCGAGGCATAGTACCTTTAGGAGAATTATTCTTAAATAGCGCGCGAATGGGTTTTCTTCCGTTTGTCGAAGCGAAAGATGCGATAGCGGATGCCCTCGCCGGGGTAGAAGCTCTCTTCTCCGTGTACGCGCCATATGTACTTTGGATAGGATCCGCACGCGCGCAGTAGAAACGTCCGTTTATGATCAGACACGCGTTTAGCCATCGTAGGCATGCGCCCAGTCGCGGAAGTAGATATCAGGCGAGGCTCAATGACCATCCACCGTCACAGTGACCGAAGGTCTGCCACGCCGTAGAATTTTTTTACATGGCGCCACATCGCATCATTGGCGCAATTCCAAGCGAGCCAGCTCCGAGCTTTATCTATTTTCGTTGATACCGATCTCTGTATCGTAGACCGCGCCCGCACGCTCCACCGACTCTTCTTTTTATTTCCAAGAGGCGCTCGAGAAATCATTCATAGAAACCGATGCCCCTGCCGGTTGTTACACCGCAGTGACCAGTGCTAAATTGCTCTCTCTCTCTAATTTACACACGCGACTGAAATGTCATCTTCCTCTCCCACGCCAGCCCCCTTTTTTTTCTGCAGACTGTGCCTCTGCGCCTCTCTCTTGGCACGTCCGCCTCGTTTCCTTCATTGATTCCATCCAATAGCTGTATCAACGCACCAACGCACCGCTAGGTATATAACACGTCGCCGTCGCATGCAACAGGTATCTGGCATGACGTCACGAGTTTAGACGAAGAAAGAAGGAGCGAAGCGAGCTGGCAAGGAGGAAGAGAGAGAGAATGAGAGAAAAGAGGCGAGCGGGGGTGGGAGCGACGGATCACTGGATAGTAATGGTGGTGGACGGCGGCGGTGGAATCGTGCATACACATTACACACGTGTGCAAGGCGGTCGCGCATGACTTTGGCCATGCGCGTTTCGCTTCCCCTCTCTGTCCATCCGTTTTTATCTCTCCGTTCCTTTTTTTTTTTTTTCTTTCGCTCGCGTCGCTCGCTGTCTATCCTGCCGCATTGTTAGCCGAAGAGAGACAAAGTTAACCGAGCAGAGTTGTGTCACCGCAACAGCCTGTTACACGACTGTTATTCAACGCACGCGGAAATATGTGCTTGAAACAGAGGAGGTGTACTCGGCGAGCTCTTTCGTTAAATTCCTTTTCCGGTTAGAAGCTTAGTGCAGTTCTCTCGTTCTCCCGGCGAGGGCGACTAATTTGGAATCGTGGCCTGGCGATCTTCTCCTCGCAGACGTGTTATTGTCACGCCCAGTCGGGGCGATTTCGTACCGCACGCTGCATCGACAGCCCGTTTTATGAATCATCGCGAGCGATTCGTCGCGTTCTCTTAAACCGTGCGACGAATATTAACTTCTAGCGGTAAGATAACACCGTCGCCGGTTGCATCCTGTGGCTGTAGTCGGGCACGGAATTTCCAGCGGAGTTTACGTACGGCTTTGCTTCTCTTTCCTCTCGGGGCGTAAAACGGAGCGGCGGCGGGGAACCGTAGTCGGTAGGTGTAACGGGGTGCTGGTAGAGACGGACGCGCTGCCACTATGGGAATTCTAATTAGAGATAATGACGTCATTAAGGTCTGAGCCACGACGAGACGAGACGGTCTGCTGCGCTTGCTGTACATAGTACATACTCTATTCCGAGAGTACGTGTGTGGTGCGCGGACTAGTGCCGGCGAGCCAGCTTTGTTCGCGCCTGCGTGTTCTATCGTGCCGATGCACGCTCCTCTTGTGCGAACGCACTCTAAGCTCTAGGTGAGACGAGCACCTCCTACCGCTCGTAGCGGAGCGGACGACTTTACCCGAGCAAACGGCACCGACCGTCGAAGCCGGAGGAGCGTTTTATCCAGCGAACGCGACGTATCGAATATAAAGCGTCGGCTCTGGTATTAATGAACTAGAACGCGTCCTGGCCCTCTTCATTCATTCCCTTCTCTTTCCACTCTCGCATGACCGTCTTCTTCTTCTTCTTCTCGTCTGCACAGCCAGGCTGCGCACGCTTTATTCCAGCTTAGCAGCTCAGTCGCGTTACCAATCTACGGTGCCGAGAACTCGAATTACACGCGGTCGCGCCGCGCCGATTCGCTGGGGAATCCTGCGCGCTCGCTTTACGATTCTATTTATGATAGCGGCGCCGTTGGCGGCGGCGCGCTTTTCCAAATTCCTCGCGTTCTCGAGCAGAGAAATTATGCGAGAAATTGCTCGAGCGCGAGTGGACTTTCACGAACCCATCGTTAGGCGAAAGGATCGTCTCTGTCAACTGCTTTCTTAGTTGCGGTCGCATCCATCGTCGGTTTGGCTGTGTGTGTGCGCATCCACGCCTACGATCATGGGATATTTCGTCTTTGTAAGCACGTCGCTGGCGCTGCTTCTCCGCCAATATCACCTGACAAATGTGTGGCGACGTATATATTCGCTTAATTAACTCCGACGAAAATCAAGCCGCTCCGAGTCGCGCTTTGGGCCGAGGGAGCGAGTCCTGCCTCGGTTTAGGCTTCCGTGCATCCATCGGTGGGATTAACGGCTGCTGAATGAAAGGTGAGACACGCACTTGATAAGACACTAACGGAGCCTGGCCTCTTTATTTTCCCACGTCTTTTCGATTCGAATGTTTACTTTAACGCCTGGCTGAGCTGACCGCCTTCTGGGTTTTCAGTGGAAGAGAAATAGGCAACTGGGCCAAATCATCCGGGCGTTAAAGTGAGCATGCTTGGAGCGTCGGGACAAGGACGTTGGAAAAAACGTGGGAGAATAAGGAGCCTCGGCTCGCTTGGGGTCGCGTGGAGTGCGTATCTAACCTCTCATTCAGTTTCTGCTACTCCCATTGAAGAGTGCACGAAGCCCTGAAATAGGACACCGTAGGCGGTTCTCAGCCAGTTTCGATTCTGTCGGAATCGAAAAGAAAGCTGGCTGAGAAAAAGAAATTACGGGTGATCGTGATTTATCGAAGGTACTACTTACCCGAAAATTTAAAAAATTCTGAAACTTTGCAAATATATAGAGGACTTTCTCCTGATTACAACGCAATTTTTATTTGCTACCGAAATTCACTCGAAGGGGGTGAAATTAAACCCTGGAAATTCGGCTATGAAATTTGCCGATTTTGTGTTATAATTCTCAAATTACAAGAGATAGAAGAAAAGTTTTAAGACAAAAGTTACTTCTCTTAATTAGATTTATCCTTTGGTAAAAAAATTATTTTACAGTTCACGAGTTATAACACAAAATTGGAAAATAACTTGGAGTGAATTTGGGCAAGAAACAAAAATTGCGTTTATAATTAGGAGAAAATTCCCTACACATTCACAAAGTTTCAGAATTTTTTGAATTTCCGGGTTCAGGATGCTCCCTTGTTAGTTGTCGACCTGCATGGACGAACGCAGCATTATTCGTACGGGGCTCGTGGTTCGCCGCCGCTAAACAGGACCATATACGGCGCAAATGTCCCTGCGTACTCCCCGCGGCATTCCTGAAGCTGCTTCTTCAGCCAGATATTTCATCGACTGCTCTGCAGTTCTCCCGTTTCTCCGTGCGTCTACCCCTTCAATTGCCTGTTTGTGGGAAACGCGCTCGGCGCGTGCCTACCTCTCGTCACTTCCATCTCCCGAGAGCAGGAACCTCTGCATCGGTCGACGAAAGCATAACAGCCTGAAAGTCCGTGATCCTCGGGAGTCAAGCTCTATCCGAAAGACGACACCGGGATTTGAGAATCGCTGGCGAGCCTAGACGCTGCTACTCCCGTAGCGGTTGGCTCTTTAAACTTTAAAAGCCAACGCGCTGGCCGCAAAACTATTGACGACCGGACAGAGCCGTCGCCGATCTAGAGGATCCCCACCAAGTTGCTCGGGTTCCTTTCGAATTTCCTCCCCTCCATCTTCTTCCCTCAGCTCCGAACTCTTTCGATCTTCTTAGCGGCTGCCTTGTCCGTCGCGCCGCGCCGCACCGACCGGCTCCTCGTACCTGATCCTTCCTTTTTTTTTCCGCATCCACAGCAGCCTCCGACTCTCGGATAAACCGCCCCCGAACTCGCGAAAAACCGCCCGCGTCCTCCTCCGCAGCCGACGCGGCGCGACGCCTTGCCACCGCACGGTTATGCAAAACAATTATCGCGGAATGCGGTCAGCTGTTCTGAGACGCGCGTTGACGTCATGCGGTTAACGCGTGCGCGAATTCTTGCTTGCGGGCTCCTACGCACGTGCCTCGCGATTACGTGACCCTGCGAGAACTGCGCCCTCCGACTCCAATCTCGCTCCTTCTTTCTCCTCTCTCCCTTTCGCTCTCTCCCCCCCCCCCCCTCTCTCTCTCTCGGCCAGCTAATTAGAGAAGCGCGCGACGTCTCCCGCAGCACTTCCGTTTTCCGCTTGCGTAACCCGCTCCCCGAGACACGCCTCGTCCTTGAAAGTTTTACACGTGCCGGAATTACGCCGGCTGTGGACTCGTTCTTCGTGGACAGATGACGGCGGTCGGCGTACATTCATCCACTGTGCGTGGAGCACAGATCGACGTTCGTCTCCTTTCCGACAAGACATTAGAACTCGACAGGACCGCGATCTCCCGAAAAACAACGAATCGCTGTTGAAATTATCCGTATCGTTCGTTGGACCCATATTTAGTGATAACGCGAGGCACCGGTGCCGTCAGGCGCCTGCTATCTTCGTCTGGTGCACCCTCCGTCGATGCCAACGCTGCGAGGTTTAATTCCGCGGACGGTCGAATCGATTTCATCGGGACGCTCGCGGTGGGTGAAGCTAGAGATGAGGAGAAAGTTTGCCTCGGCGGTAGGCCTTTAAAAATTAGCAATGTTTGGCCCGCGCGTGGGTTCGTTCAACTTTGGCTGTCTGAGACGCGGCCACGCGCTCACGCGCGGCAATATCTCTCCTTTGCTCCGCCGCGCATCCCTCTTCCTTCCCTCCAGCTCTTCCTCCGTCTCCTTCCACCCGTTCGAATCTGTAGAGAATCTTCCGCCCCAAATGATTCACCGTTCCCGTCTCGCGTTTTTCAACCATTTCTCCGGGTGCTCTTTAGCCATGATCACGTTCGAACGGTTTCCAAGTCCGCGAGAGTTCGCGTCTGTGTTACGTCTGGTAGAGCGTTAGGCTGGTACCTTGAGGAGCGGTCGCAACGGCGCGGTATCGGTGTCGTTTAGATAGCGGGGGGTTGAAGAAACACGGCTCTCATAGGCAGAGTCCTAAGCAGGTATAGTTGGCGAACAAATGGAGGAATCAGGGGGGGGGTATCGTTTTGATATTAGCCGGACGGTGTGCTGGGCATGGTCGCGCGCGTCCCCTCGATAGCCCCGTACGCGAGTATCGTGTTTGTTCTCTCGTAATCGGCTCTTGGATCGGCCAATCAACGAAGTCCTATTGCTTGGACCGGCACCGACCGTCGGGGACGTATCTAGACGCGGTGTAGCTATAGTGTGCGACGAGAGGCAGCGTGGGAACTCCTTCGAGGCGCAGGGGTTCTCATCCGCCGGTCGTTGAACCGGCAAACCCACCCACCCCACCTTCCCTTGCCACCTATCCGAGCGATATCGTCGCCGAAATTCGACGGAGAGTGTCCGGAACGGCGGTAGAAGGTTCGATGAGACGCGAGCGTTGGGGGGGAAGGCTGGAGCGTTCGGTAGATGAAGACGAAGGAACAGACAAGGGCGACGCGGCCGGTAGTCGACCGGACGTCGGTACATACGTCTCCGTCTTCTCCTGTTTGCGCTTTATTTGCAGAGCTTTTGCTGTGTTTTACGAGCGCCTTAGCGGCGTTCTTTAGTGCTGGGTCACTACACAATGCGCCATCATCGCGGGTTTTTTACAGACGTCCTTTATCTAAGCGGTAGTATCGAATGTGTGGGTACTTTGCATATGAGTCGTTATATAAGAAGCGTGCGTACAAGCTCTTCCCAATCGTAGGTTCGACGCACCGACGCGACGTTCCGTGCGTCCACGCAGCCGTTCTTCCTTTTTCCACGCAACGTGCATTGCTAGAGGTCTCTCTCTCTCTCTCTCGGCGAGCTGGATAGCAATATTAATAGCTCTGTGACGACGGTTTACAAACATTTGAAAAGCGTCGTATAAGATTGGCGGTGTCGATCAACGGTGTATATTGATCGAAAAGGCCAGTCGCGATTCGTCGGCAATTGCATAGGAAGGACGGTATTTATTTATGCCGTTGCAGCGCGCGCGGGTGCCTCTCGGTCGTGTGCGTGCCTCTGCGTACCACGTCCTGTGCATAGATCGTTCCCTCTTTCTCTCGCCATTCAGAGACTCGCCATGAATGAATCGCAGACTCTCGCTTCTTCCCCTAGTAAATACTTTTTCTTTTCTCCCACGCGTTTGCCGCAACGGGGGCCAGCGTGGCTCCTGGATTTGCGATATTATTGATATTCCTCGCCCTTAATTCTTCCAGGCGAAAGAACGGAAAGTGAAAATGGAAAATTTCCGCGGCAATTTGGAGAAACGCGTGTCTCTCCTCTCGACCGGGCATCGAGCAAGAACCGCGCGCACGATTTAATAAGGGTTAACGAACTCCATTTTTCTCGATAGCGTAACATTCGTGGGTAAATGCTTTACGAGTGCTCGTTGAAACGTCAACTAGCCGCCTAATCCTCTCGTTTATCGCCGACGAAGGATGGAGCAGTTAGTTGAACGTGTGAAATTCCCGTTCAGCGGAGATATACATTATTGATTTTACAATATCCCGTAATTACCCGCGCCCTATCAGTCGCGCGAGCGGAGCTCGTTGGTAGAATTTAAAAATAAAAAGAAAACCGACCGACCGGATGATCAGCCGGCTTCTTTTTTTGGACGTATTTTAACTGGGTCACTCACTCCCCCGACGAGTCCGACGCGCTCACACATGCCTGTTTCGTTTCTGCTCCTGACGTCACTTCCCCTCTCCCGCTGCGTGCCAGACAGCATCGCGCAGACCAGCCCGCGTCTCTTTTGCTCGTAAAATTCTTAGCCAATTTTCCAGGGCAATTGTCTTAGGCTTTCGCGTGGCCGTCTCGAAAAAGAAAAAAGAAACAAGGAAAGAAACGCGTAGGCGTGTGATTTTCACCGTTGCTCGCTCGGATATCGGGCAGAGAACGCGAATAGCTGATAAAAGGTTTGCGTCATAGCGCCACCTGCGCCGAACGCGAATGGCTTGTTGCGTAAATACCTGGTAACGCGCGCGTACAGCGAATGAACATATATGTTCATTCGCAGGAAACTGTCGTTAGTCGACGGCTCGCGTGTCCACGCATCTGCGCGAAACGGGTCGAGGAGGGGGAAGACCGAGGGCAGCACGCGCAACAGGTCTTTTCAGTCTCTGCCGACGCGAGCAAACCGACGAGAATTCTTCTCCTCTCGTCGCGTATTTTCGGATTAAATAGTCGTATATCGGAACGGTCGAGCAAACACTGTCGCTCCGATCCGAGGGGAAGAGAAGACGGGAGAATTTGGTTTATCTCGCGGCGCAGGCTGATCCCGCGGTCGATTCGTCCGTGGTTCGATTTCGTAATCGCTCTGTGCTTCCTCTTTCCCTCCTTCCCTTCTCCCCTCCCCGTTGCCGGTTGAATGGAGGCGTCAGAATTCTTATCGACTGCCGGAGAGCGCGTTTACGTCAGAAATAGTCGGGCCGGAAAAAATCTAGTCCGATCAGAACGTACAGCGAGTCCGTGGCCGCGGGAGTCGATCGTTGCTCCATGGTCGTCTCGTTTCCCCTATCGCGAATATCGCTGGCTCGGCGCGGCGCGAGAGCCTGCGACCGCGTCCTTTCGCCTCGACCGAGCCTCTTTAAATCCATGCACTGGCCTCGTGTTCCTATCGAGAAACGCTCGTTCGCGTGTTCCGGTGCTCCCGGGACGCCGGACGTTGCGAAACTCGAGAGAGCGACGCGCGTCAATTCTAATTCCCCTCGTTTCGCTTTAAAAACCTCGCTAAGGAGTCGGATCGCATTCTAAATGCTCCCCTCCGCCAATCGACGCGGACTCTCTCTCTCTCGACGTTCGGATCCAGCGACGACCTATAATTTCACTGCAGGGATAACGAAGTTTTCGAGCGGACCGAGATCTGGTATCGCCACGTTGCGTGTCCGCCCACTCGTCGCTACCACACACGTCGATGCACACGTGTCCTCCCTCCTCCTCCTCTTTCAAACACATGGGCGAAGGGAATTCGCGCGATCCGATCGAGTAGGAGATCGCGCTACCGATTTCCCGGACCCGAAACGTTCGCCAACATAGCACCGTTCCAGTAAAGTAAAGACACCCCTTTGCGCGAGTTGCGCCAGTCGCACAGAACATCTTTGAGAATCCAAGGGAAACCGGGGTAATTCGGACGGCACGTTTATTTGATCATGCCGCGGACCCGCGGTTGCTTCGTCGAAGATATAATCTACCTCTGTTTTCGGCAGCTCGAGATGTTCACAGTTTCTCTCTGCACGACGGAGAGCTGAGAATCGGGCGTTTCCCTCGTCGCTCGCGCCGCTGTTTTACCGGCGTTTTTCCCTTCGCGATAGGCTCGCGTATTAAAGAGAGAAACAGAGGCCAAGAGAGCTGGCTCTGTAATGAATGTATTAAACAACCTGACGTCACAGGATGGATTATATAAACGGCGGTGCACGTGACATCGGACGTAGGAAGGAAGTTGGCTTCCTTTCGTACCTAGAAGGCATTCGTCCGTACGTACGTACGTTCGTGTACGTTGTACGGCGTACATGCGTATGCATAAGCGCGCGCGTACGCGAACGATTTCGCAGCCGAGGGGTCGTTCATTTAAAAGCGGACGAGCTCGGTTAGAATCCCAATGACGAGACAGTGCCGCCCCTTTTAAAGCTTCCCTCCGTCGCGTCGAGCCGGTAGCCCGCGCCCCGCTCCCCTATTCCATCCTTCGAATCAATTTTTACCTGACGCTTCGATCGCGCGTCCACGCTACTGCTACAGCCAGTCTCTCATTTCTGTTGCAGATCGAATCCCGACGCGCGGCTTTATCGCGAACGTTCCAACTGGCTGCAGGATATCGCACGGGTGAGATTATTCACGTTAGTGGTTGTGCGACACGTGCGTGCGTATTATAGATTTACGTGGCGTCGAGGATAGGAGCGATAGGATGCCAGAAGCGAGAAGGTATGTCTTCTCGGAACTGTGCCCTGACCGCGTCTAAGCTCGCCCCGGGGTCATTCCACGCGAAGTCGGACACTTTTCGGAGTAACATTTCGAATTTTCGTGCAACTTGGATATGTTGTAGTCTCTAGGGGTATATAAACATATCTCGAAGGATTTTTCTAAGTGTCAAAAATCGTGGATGTTACAGCTCTTTGAAATGTAGTGTTTACTTTCTTTTCCAAAAATTGTAACTGTTGAAGTAACAAATTGATAAAAATGATCTTTTGGGTGTTTAGAGTGGAGATATAAGAGTACCTGATAAAAATTATTTCACTTAATAAAAACGAATATTTGACCAGTTATTTAGCAATTGTTCTTAACAAATGCGATTTTATAATTGAAGGCACCTTTTTTAAGATTTGGAAAAAATAGGAGGATATAGCTCTGTTTGTTCTCCTTACGGACATGGTTTAAAAAACGTGGATACTTTAAAATTGGCCAAATGAAAATTCATTGAATGTAACGCTGCGTCAAATCACACCGGCTCGACTGGTCGCTCGGGCCGTGCGGTACACGCTGCGGCCAAGCGGCTATACCTGCCACTTTTATATAGGGTATTAATGAGGAGTGCTGCAAGGTTTAATACCGTTAATACTTCCTGGAAACTTACTCTATGTCGATGGCACTTATTGTTTCAAACATTTAAGTTGCCATTGTTCAATGGAAACCACGAGAAGGTGGTGAGTGTTCTTCCATCGGGAGAGGTTGGGATGTGATGGGATTATATTTGGTCGTATCTTTGATCGTCTTTTGGAATAAATGACCGGTTATGTAATTACTTATTTGATAATTGCTACAACTTTTGATTTGTTACTGTATGAACAGACTTTAGCTTTTTAATGAGACACTGTATCCGTTGGTATAAATGCATGAAAGTTTCGCGTCTCTCTAGTAATAATCGCGAATGTTTTTAATATTGTTCTATCGAGCTGAATTGAAAATGAATATTTGAATGTTGGCAGTCGCCCAATCAAACAATTTCTGTGGCGTCGTTATTTGTTCTTCTAGCTCTCTTTGTAAACTGACTCGAGCTGCAAGACGTTTTAATGATCCCCCAATACAATCGCATGACACTTTTGCCAGGTGATGTTGCAAAAAAATGCCACTCGGCGTTAATTCCGAAATCTTCGAAATGGAAGCTGAGATTCGGTAAATTATATTTATTTTTATATTGCGATGAAGTCCCATCGGAGAAATATTTGATTTTATTAATAGCAGTGCCGTGTGTTTGTTTAAAAAATTGAATCAGCTTCATTTGGAATAAATGAACTGCGATACTGTCATGCTCTTTACAGTCTGAAATAATGACAAAGTTGTCATGCTGTAGATAATTATTGATTCTATAATAAGCAACGATTGGATAAATTGTAGCCTGTTTGTTAGACCAATGATAGCTCTGAACTTCATCCTGAATAACAAAAGAATAATTTTCTGCAAAACCTCCGACAACAACTAACTCATCCGGCCCTAAATTTTCTTTGCAATATTTGAAATAACTACTCTGATTTTTTGCAATAAAATCATGGACTTGCAATATCGGTAATCGAGTTTCTAGATGTTCAAGAAATCCTTCTGTATTAAATCTTGCAGCGGTCCTCATTAATACCCTATATAAAAGTGGCAGGTATAGCCGCTTGGCCGCTGCGAATACCGCACGGCCCGAGCGACCAGTCGAGCCGGTGTGATTTGACGCAGCGTTACGTTCAATTAATTTTCATTTGGCCAATTTTAAAATATCCACGTTTTTTAAAACATGTCCGTAAAGAGGACAAACAGGGCTATATCCTCCTATTTTTTCCAAATTTTTAAAAAGGTGCCTTCAATTATAAAATTGCATTTGTTAAGAACAATTGCTAAATAACTGGTCAAATATTCGTTTTTATTAAGTGAAATAATTTTTATTAGGTACCCTTATATCTCCACAGTAAGCACCGAAAATGTCATTTTTATCAGTTTGTTAGTTCAACAGTTACAATTTTTGAAAAAAAAAGTAAACACTATATTTCAAAGAGCTGTAACATCCACGATTTTTGACATTTAGAAAAATCTTTCGAGATCTGTTTATATACCCCTAAAGACTACAACACATCCAAGTTGCACAAAACTTCGAAATGTTACTCCGAAAAGTGTCCGACTTCGCGTGGAATGACCCCCCGGTATATTTTTGAATCACTCTGCATCTATTTGACCGGTGCAGTGAAAACGGAGGCTCGCAGTCGGACGGACTTGGACGGCACAGTTCTCGCGGAGCTTGTACGCTTGTACGCTTGTTTACGGTTCGAGACAGCCGAGGCTCCTCGTTTCTCTCCGAGGTGCTCTCGCGCGGTTATTAGCGTGTAGTCTGGGAGCCGTCTACGGGTCGACGTCCGACGCGACGCGACGCCCAGAAATAGAAGCGCCGCGACGCTGGTTACATTCCGTCACCTACAAGCGCTGACCATCCTCGAGCGGACCCCTCGCCGGTGACCGACGGATTCGCCGCGCCGTTTCCGAGACTCGTGCACGCGTGCTGGATTTAAAACGGTCACGCGTGCGCCGTTTCAGCCCGACGAGACGCCAAGGCACCGATCATCCGCCGCTCCTTCCGGTGCGGACTATTATCGTCTCGTACTCTCCCGTTCACCTTTCAACGACAGGGCGTGCAATTCTTCTCCTGCTCCCCCGAACATCTTTCCTCCGTCAATCGCGGATTCTACAAACTTCAGAGTCAGGAGAATTGCCGGTGATTTCTCAATCGAACGCGAGCCCCGCGGTTTCCTCGGCGATCGCGCGCCGAGGCTGGTTAACGGTCACCCTCCTAACTCGAGGGGCAGGTGCGTGGTCCGGTTTACAAGGGAAAAGGGCAGCTGCTCGTCTTAGACGGTCGCGAAGGAAGGGGAGGAAGAGCGCGAGCGCGGAAGGGAAGGGACGTGGTGGTTCACTGCTAAGGTAAACGATATAATGGGGACGTAACAGTGGGTCCTTTTCAGAGGCAGATGTCCTGCTCGAGACACGTGCCCATCCCGAGCCCCCTTTTTCGGGCCCTCCGGTCCTTCTTTCTTCGACGCGATTAGACCGAAGAGGTGGAACGCGAGCTGAAAACCCCCGAACGGGGCTTCTGCAACCTCCAGTCCCAACTCTCTCTCTCTCTCCTCCGCTACTTTTCTCTTGCTCCGTCGCTCGCTCACACGCTCGCTCGCGCGCTTCCGTCTTTTCTTCCTTCCTTCCTTTCTTCCTCTCCTTTCTCCCTTCTTCCTTTAGCCCGCTGCTTCTTTTTTTCTCACCTGGAGGGGAACTCCAGCTGCTGTTCTCGTTAAAGAGGATCGCATCGGTGCAACGACGCGACGACTCAAGCCGCCTATTGTGCTGGCGAAACTCGTCTAGCGAGGCCACGCGCGGCGCGACCTTTCCGATATCCACCAGCAAGACCCCCGATGGAAGCTGGATCGTTTAGGATCCCGCCCCGGTGTCCCCGACGAATAACGAGTGCTCGATAGCCGCTGGGAACGGAATCGAAAGTTTGCGAAGCCGGTTTCGCTTGACCGGCGCGGCGCAACTTCGATGAATCGGAGATAGAAGACGGGGAAGCAAATTCTTTCAAATGCTCGAGCGCGCTGTTGAAAGGTGCATTCAGGATTTCGTGGAAGCCGCTTCGTCCTCGTCTCTCTGCTCGCCCTCTCTCTCTCTCTCGCGCGCGCGCGCGAGAGCATTGAAGCTCTGCACGTTGTCTGAGAGCCGCTGCGCGCCGTGCGACTTTTTGAGTCGCTTTGGTCCCACGCTGAGACTATGGACGGTTCTACGTGTATACGCGTGTACATCTATGCGCGCGGATGTGCGCGTACACGCGCGTATTCCAGTACAGAGCTGCTGTGCGCTTCTAGTCCAGCTGACCGCGTATAGGTGAGCTTCCCTGCGTCAGGCAAGCTCGATAAATCGCCGCTACTTTTCCCCGACACCAGCACTTTCTCCTTTTTGCGTCGATTAGCAGTTCCGTCGCGAGCGGACCAACAAGTGGCCCAGTCGCTCGGTCAAATAGAAATTTCGCTAGTCGATCGTTATACAAAGACGGAGGCTCCACAAATTCCGGGTATTTGCAGTTACGTATCTTATCGATTAACAATAACACCAGCGTCGGTTTATTGCCGCCCCGAGAGCGGCCGACGATCGCGCCGGGCGGTCGCGTCGTTCGCCTCGTAAAAACGGAACGCGGCTGGTGCTATTACCGTTCGACAAATCCATGCCAAGGTCTCGCTTTTCGTTTTATTCTCGGGCGCAGACGCGTCGTCACGCGCTCCTCCGTCGTTTTTCCGTGTTCTCGCGGATTTTCGTCGCTATCGATCTCGGTCCTCCAGGCGCTTGAGAACCCCTGCGGTTACTTCGATTCTTCTGCAACTTCCTTCGACCCGAATGCAGTGACCCGTGCTAACGATCGCGAATGCCGATGATCGATCTTCGCGTCCCAAGTACCGGCCGTGTACGAAGTCGTGGGCCTCGCGCTCTCCGCCTCCCCGTCCTCCGCGGGGGAAGACACTTCCTCCGCGAAGATTCGTTTTTCCAACGGCGCGCGGCGCTGTTGCCCCGCTCTATTGGATAGCCGAGCTTTGACTCTCGGCGAAACGTCGCTCGCCTCTCGAGCGGACGCGAAGAAACGCTCGCGAAAATGCCCGGCGGCCAACGCGGTGCTCCTTCTCCATTGACTCGCAAAACCGCGCGCGGGATTCTGGATCGAAGCGTGCAGGAGCTCTTCCTCGGGACAACACCAGCGTTGAATACGCCTCTTTCTCGTCTCCGCTTCGAGTGTCAACGCGGGAAACGATACGGGGCGATTTAGGATTCAAGGTAGCATCGATAACGAAAACCAAACGAGGAAACACTGGAGCGGCGCGGCGGTATGTACATGAATCCGAGCTAATCCATTATGAAGCGGGGGCCCTCCTCTGTATTGTAACGCCTGGAGATTGACAATGACATAACACACACCACGCCAGCCGTCCTCCATTATTCATCGGGATTATCGATGAATTATCATATTATAATGGCGTTAACGATATTCGTAGCCTTGAAACGGTGACTTCTCGTCTCGGTACCTTGAACGACGGAAGCTTGGATAGTTTGTTAAGTCGGCCTGAACGCGCGAATATGGAGACTGCGAGGAGCAGTCTCTCGGGGATGGAAGGTGGAAGCTGAAAAGGGTCGAGGGTTCGCGGTGCGATTCCTCGCTGGATCGGACGGCGCATCGAGCGCTAGTTGACGAGCCTAGTAGACCGACCGGTCGATCGGGACAATAACGAGGCACGTTGATCCGACACGAGATTCGACCGGTCGCAGCAACCGCAGCTGCGACCGATACTTGCCATTCCTCGGCTACGTACGCGCTTGGTATTCCGGTGCGGTGTTCGCGCGATGATACTCGTGGCGTACTTCTACGACACTCGAGGAGACCGATTCACTGCGAGCCCTCCTCGAGCGATCGTGCCGGAATGCGTTCTCGTAGGTAAACAATTTCGAATAGCTATACCCTTGCTCTTGGACCGTCTTTGAACAGACTACTTCTTACTAGATCGATACATTCTCTAGAAATAAGGCTTATCGATCGATTCGCGGCGAGATTTATTTTGTACCGCAGCGTTGTTTAACTCCTGATATTCTACCGTAAAGTCCACATTGTTGGAAAGCAAGGTTTCGCGTGCACGCGAGAAAGGAAATAAAAAAAAGGTCGTGTCGGTGATCGTAAAGCGTAAATTAACGAGTGGCGATCGCAAGAACGGCGCGGCGCGGTGCGACGACGCTAGTACGGGTAGTAGGCCGCTGGTTGTTGGGTTGTCTCCCACGGGCCACGGCAGGGCCGCGCGTCGACCGCATTCCACTTGCGGACCCTTTCCACCGCCACCGGTGCTGGGTGATCGACCCTAATCGCCAAATTCGATCTGGAATCGCCTTTCGTGCAGCTTTCACGCGCGAGTTCTGTTTAGAGAGACAAGTTCGCCTTCGCCCAGCTCCATCCTGGCCGGAGCCTCGAATTCTTCCGCGAAACGATCGAAAGAGCTCGCCAGCGGCTGGTTAAAGGAATCCGGTAAAGCATGCAGAGCCTATATCGATCGGTAGCAGTGTCGCTGGTCGCTTCTATGTAGGATCGGGACGACAGCGGCGAGAACGGTGGACGACGAGTGGAAGAAGCGGAAGAGAGCGGCGACAATAGCGGCGGCGATAGTATTATTAGTAAGTAGTAGCAGCGAAGCAGTTGAAGAGGCACGAGCGGTGCAAGGTGGTAGTAGGTGGTGAAGCCGGTAGGTGGAACACGATGGTGATTCGGTGAGCAGCGGGTCGGCTCCCTAGAGATACCGAAGAGGAAGAAGAAAAGAAGCAGAAGGTGGAGGAGGCTGGTCAGGAGGTGAGGAGGCAAGAGTAAAGTCGGAGACTGGACTCGTACCTGCATTCCATTCCCACTGGCCGCGTAGGTCCTTGTATAGGTGGTCGTCCTCCTCTTCTCTCCTCCTCCACCTCCTTCCCACTTCTTCTCTGCTCCTGCTGCCTCCCCTTCTGCAAGGGAGTCCTCGTTCCCTCTTCGTCTTCGACTTCCTCTTCCTCTTCGCCTTCGTCTTCTTCGCTCGGCTGGTTTTCGGCCGTAGCGGGCCTCGGTTACTCGATGAAGACGTCCCCGCGCGCGCGCTCCGCGAAACTTTACGAAATCGGAATCGCACCTCCTCTCCTCTCTTCTCCTACTCTCCGCCCTCGTCCTCGTTTCTCCGCGCCAGTTGGTTTCTCGCCTGAAGCGATCTCGTTAAAGCGAGGATTTTCAGGCGTTTGTCATTATTTTATCCGGAGAGGGAGGCAGGCAGGCGAAGCAGGCGGTCGCGAGCGCGAACGTGCACGGCCACGTTCGATTCTCGCCGCGAATCGAGTTGCCCTTTTTACTATATTCGAAAAGAATTACAGCGCGCCACATTTCTCGGGCTCGCTCCAGCCTCGACGGTCCTACTTTTTCGCGGGCCCCTTCTACACCGGTTGCCGCACCCCCACCCCTGCGACGCTGCTGTCTACAAGCTGTGCTTCAACTTCCACTTCGTTTTCGCCACGCTTCATTTTCGTCCTCCCTCTCCTCGCCCGACTCCAGTTGCCAACCGGATCGGGGCTTCCCGAGACCCCTCCGCCGAGCAGATCTAGCGCTCTAGCCTGAGCGCCTCGTTCGCGCAAGAAGTCAGGATACCATTTCTTCTGGTGACCCGGGGAACAACGATCCCATGAAGGAAACGGGGAAAAATGTCAAGCGGCTCGCAAACCATGCTCTCTCGCGTCCGCGGTAACGGACAAATATAAACCCATCGAGTTATTCCAGAGCTGCGACCCTCTTAATTAAAGCAATTAGCTGGTCCGAGAATAGAAGGATGACGCGTTGGGCGCGTGCGAGGGACGGAGAAAGCGCGCGAGCGAGAGAGATGGCGCGAGTGGGGGGGGGGGGGGCGGGAATAGTCGCGGAATCGAAAGACCCTAACGCGATATGAAGCTGGCTGCCTGAAAGGAGCAGTGTCGCACGGTGTTCCGTGCCACCATTCCTATTGCGCCTATCGCTCTTCTCGCCGTTTATCGTCGAAGCAGCTGGGAAACAATACCGGTGATTGGCCGAGAATTGATAGTTCCGGAGGCGATTGTGCACGCGCGAGCGAGCGAGCGAGAGCGTGCGCGCGCTGAAAGTTTCGGGCGACCGGCAATGTTGAAAGCGGCCTCCGAAAGAAGGATACGCAAAAGCAGGAGCAACGACCACGCGAAAGAAGGCTGCCCGGCTTGCGTAGGCCCGCACGCGCGCGTTACGTGACAATATGCCCCTGTTGCTCTGTAATGTGCTTAAACTTCCGATGCGAACGATGTCGCCGCTCGCTCTAGTCGTCTGTAGAAAGTTCACCAACCTCTTTCAGCGCTTCGTTTCCCGTTTCTCGTTTCTCGTTACCTGGCCTCTCTTTCTTTACATCGGCTCGCGATAAGGCTGCAGGCCCGTTGCTCCCGGTCCGTCGTATTCAGTGACGAAAGACGCTTGGCACGGTATAGTAGCGAGCGAATGGAACGAGAAATATATATGCGAGAAACTGCGTTCGGTGCTGGATGGACTGATTGTGGTCTGGGTTCGGTGGCTCGTCTACGCTCGAAAGGCTTATTGGTTGGAATTGGAAGCGGACGTGTGGCGAATTTGGTCGAACCGCGGTGAACGGCGGTCGTGGGTCCGGCTGGCCTGTTTTCGCGTAGTTCTCGCGGCGGCGGGTCACGAACCAGGAAAAAAAAAAGAAAAGAGAGTCATCGTCTCGTCCCGTGACACTTTCCGAACTTACGGTTCTTGCGGCCCGTGTGCGTAGTTATTCACGGCGCAACTTCTTTCTCCCTTCCCCTAGCTGCCTGTCTCTCTCTCTCTCTCTCTCCGTCTCTCTAGGTCTCTGTGTAATATTTTCCTCGTCTCCTCTCTCCCTCTCTGGCTGCGCGGCCGCTCTTGCGCTCTCTCGCTCGCTCAATTACTCACTCGTTCGGTATGCCGAGAGAGAAGCGAATTCCAAGAGTGGCAGCCTTGTCAAGGTATTCCTCGCGATCGGTCTTACATGGAAAAGATCCGTCTTTCTCGAGCCCCTCGATCGCTCGTAATCAGCTCTCCGTCATGATCGAGGAACAAAGAGAAGGAGGGAAAGAGCGGGATCCGCGACAGAGTCGGCACACTCGGCGCCAACCTCGGCGCGAGTTCCTCCGCGAAGTTATATAACCGATCCGTTCTCTTAATATCTGTCGGCCATAACACGGCCGCGTTCCTTTTCCCCCCCGGGATATTATTTCCTTGTCGCGCGGGAGCAGACTCTGCTCGCGGAAAATCTCGCGACAACGGCGAACGCGGGCCAGGGGCAACGAAAATGCAACTGCCCGTCCGCATCCAAGCGCGAAACGGTCCGCACAAAGGAAGACAAAAATAATATCGTGAATCACGAGTAAGCTCTAACGAGGCCCAGATAATCCCTTGACTTTTTTCCTCGGCCATCCGTACCGGCCACGGCGCGGCGCGAAGCGAAGCGGCGCGGCGTAATCGAGACTCTAAAAACGGTGCCGACACGTAGCGCTCGCGCCACGGAACGCGTGAGTGCGCAAGTACGCGAGTACCCGAGTGCGTGTATCTCTTCTATCCAAGCACGTCCGCACGCGAGATTCTCTGGAGGGGTCTGTCACGCGTACAAATAGCTGACCTCGCTGCGTCGCCTCTATCAATGGCTCGATGCTGGTCTGAATGACTTTTACGCCTCTTCCTCTTACTACGCCCTGTTGCGAGATACCCACCACTCGATTTCCTCCAGCTCTCTCTCCCGTCCGTAGTTTTGCAAGATCCTCGCAACCAGCCCACGAGAATCCCTCAAATTTTCCAGTCGACGCGGTGGTCGATATAAAAAGGATTCAACCGTGTTCATTTAACCCCGATAGACAGCAGATTTTCGTCCGTGCGGGTTACGTAAGGAAGGTGAAAATGCACAACATGTGGAAAAGCGATACTTATCGACTCGACGGCAACACCTAAGTAATAGCATTGCCATTAACTAATGCTTACGCAACACATTAAAGGCTACTTATTAATCGGTACAGTAGAGTTCCTTCATGATCGATGAGTCGATAACGAAGGAATCTGTTCCCCTGTATCGGTAAGAAAGGTCGTCACATTATCGTGCCGCAATAAAGTATCGCCGGTTCATACGCAGACCGACATTTTCGGTCGGTGCGACTGTTGGTAAGTTTCCCAGTGATGCCAACGGTCGATAAAATAAGTGTCTATACTCAGACGCGGGCAGTCGCTGTGCCCCGAGATGGAATTTGAAAAAATTGCGCAACCTTCGCTGTGTGTAGTACTTGCTTCTAACTCGATTACGCAAACGACTTGTCCGTTAGCGGTTTATCAGTTTCAATGGGCCAATCGAAGTAGCCGTTGAGCGATAAGAGAACGTTAAAAGCATTTGCCCTCGGTCGCCAAACGGACGTTACGATATATTCCGCGGATCCTCGCTCGTTAATTTTTATAATCGTCGAAACGAGGGGCACCGTCCGTCGCGGCTGTGCTCGTCGCGGCTGTGCTCGTCGCGTTAATTAGATAAAAGCCGTCGGCCCGTTTCTCGGAAGGATTCGATACGCGTAATCAGCGGAGGATCCATTCGGTGTTTGGTGCCGTTACGATATCGTCGGGCGCCGTATATCTTTCTCAATTGCTGCCACTAGTCGACGCGATTGAATTCGCGGAGGAAAGGAGACAGTGACGTTCGTTTGCAGCGGGATCCAGAAATTTCTCGGTACCTCTGTCCGTCCGGAGCAGACCCGTAGAAGCCTCGAGGCTCCCCGTCCGCGGCTTCGCCTCCGTCTCCGTCTCGCCCGCTTCTGTGGAATCGCAACGGGGTCGCAGGGTCGCGCCTTATCTTTATCAGGTTTTCGTGTAACCGTCAAGGCGCTATCGGCCGGCCGATAGCGCACGTGCAAAATAATATACGTCGACCGATCCTCGCGTTATTACCGTGGACTGGCGAAAAGGCTGGACTCGACGGATCCAGGATTTCCCTGCTGATCGCGGCCTCGTTATTAATGAACCGCGCTATCGCCTTCCTCCGCGCTGCGAATGTATCGCCGCGGGAAAATGAGGAGTATTCTTGAATTAGCAACGAAGAGTCCGATATCGGTTTTTCCTCTGAAATCAAAGAAGAGTTGACAGAGCAGCTTACACTCCCCCAGATAAATCCCTCGGAGGGCACTGTTCTTGTTTGTCGAAGTGTCTTCTCGCGCCTACCGCGATGACTTCGGGACGAGAGCTGTCAGCGTCGAAATACTTCGATAGCACATCGAATCGTAAGATCGGGATACGAAAATCGCTTGGTAAGATTGCTTCGATGAAAACCTCCCAAGTCGATCCGCCGATCGGCGACGATCGTTTAAATATCACCGGTCATCGTTCCTCGCATTCCTGTGGGTCACGGTGACCCGACGGATTCGCCCGCGCGGTGTCCAAGCTATTCGACGATAAAATCCCTTCGCCCCGTTGACAGACACCTGAAATCGCGGCCCCGTCGGAGGGTGGATCGTTCTCGAGGATGAGAGAAGCGGAGGGACTCGGTCACGTATTCGTGTATCGCGAATTCCGACGTCTGGCGCGCGTCTGCCCGTTTATTTCTGGCCGCCGAGAGAAAATCCCGGCCCGGTAATTCGTCGCGATCCACTTTCAGCCGCCTCTCACGCTACTTTGTCCATCTCTTTCCGTCGTTCTCCCGTTAACACGAGCGCACGGCTAACCGGCCGAACCGTTTTGTTGCAGGACATGCCCGGAGACGCGGGTTGGATGCCAGGCCTCTAAGACGAAACTGGTTTTCACAATGATTTGACAGATAGACTTGATTCTGAGATCATTGTGAAAGCTGATTTTGTTTGGACGTCATCGGAACGCGCCGCGCGTGTCGCGGGACGAGAGGGAGAACAGGGAGGACCGCATTCTTCTTGGATCGTGGAAAGGATCGACGCGGGACGCTCGCGATTTTCAGCTGATCGCCCCGGTGTAATTGTCGATGGATAAATAAATCAGCCGCACAAAGGAACCTCTGTCCAGCGGCTGCTGGCCGTCGCAGCACGCGCCTCGAAATTGATGGCTCGGTAAGGAGGGAAGGAGAAAGAGGAAGTCGGAGGATTCGCTCGCTGAATCGAAGACGGCCCCCCGAAAGAAATACGCGTGTTACGTAGGTGTTTAGACGCGAGTAGGGTAAAGAAAATGGGGGGGGAAAAATCGGCAGAGAGGCATGGATTCTAGCGGGTGCTCGCCGATTAAGTATCTAGAGCGCGAACGAGCGATGCGGTTTTTTGCCGGAATTTCCGGTAGTGATTTATCAAACGGGAAAGATCGTATCTGACGGAGGAGCAGCGGCAAGAAACGGCTTCTTGCGGAGAAGTTCGAGGAGCGGGAGCAGAGAGAGAAGAAGAAGAGGAGGATGGCTCGCGCGAAGAAGCCAGAGCGCGTAGCTATGCGCGCAGCTATGCACGCTCGAGCGCTATCAAGTGTCAAACGAACCGAACGTAAGAAAAACCAAACGGCTGAGCCTGCAACCACGAAACTTTGAGGGAACGCAGCCGGACAAGAGAGAAACTCTAGATGGTATCCGTGACCGTCTACGTACAACCCGCTCGGTCGTTCCGTTCCGTTCCGTTTCGATTCGACTCGAGCCGATTTTTAGAGTGCTCGAGGATGCGGGGCATCGCCACTTTCGGCCCTCTCGGCGCGTCACGTTCCTGACAGCTCGAGGAAACGCCGACGAGTGTCCTCGAGCTCCAACAATTTCATATCCTTTCTCCGAGAGACCGAGTTCTCCCTTCCGAGAATTCGCAATTTCAAGAGGATCACCTCTCGAATATCGCCGCTTTCTAAGAACGCTCCCACTAATCGTCTCTCCTCGCTTTCAGATTCGTCGTGTTCGCGACCGAGTGCAAGTACGTAGGAAACTCGAAAGTAGGAGAATTGGATTGTTTGATATGTCGGATGACCTCCACAAACCTGGACACTGAAATTCGGTGCTCGCATCTTGCGCCTGGCTTGAAAACGAGGGGGCTACTTTATTTCTTTTCGTAGGCGGGGACAGCGGCTCGTAAAAATACCTTGGCAAATTGGGCCTCGACGCGATCGCTCTCGAATTTCGAGCCGATAGATCGGCGACCACCCTCGCCTGGAACGTTCCGCGCGATACATATTTATTCTTTCCGTGGGTCCCCGCGTGTTATTTTGACAGGCTCGCGAGAAAATTTATCGAGGAGGGCCCGAAGGTGGTGGCAGCCAGGGCGACGATGTTTTGAGCTATTAGACGAAACAAGTCGTTGGTGTTTTACGAGCGGTCGCGGTCACTCGGAGCGTGCCACTGGATCGCGATCCTCGATCGTAAATCCGACGTTTGGTAAAGAAAAGAGGAACAGCTCGCCCCTGGCTTTGCCGAAATTCCAACGTGTTTCTCGCGGAGAAACGAACACCTTCGAAAAGGGAATCTGTCCACGACCATTGCTATGCTTCCTCTCTTCTCATTTTCAATCATCCTCGTGTGTATATATTTGTTTCACGACGGAACGTAAGCAGGGGTCCCTTTCCCAGAAGAAACATTACTCGCCGAGGGTGTCGTAAAGCGGTTGACTCTGGCTGGAAAAATAAATAATTAACAAGCGGTAGAAATATACTTGGTGGAGGTTTCCCCATTATCGGAACTTGAAACGCGCGGTATCAACGCGAGCGAAAGTGGGACTTTTACGAGCGGGAATGTCAAGCGACCTCGTAAAACCGTCCGGCCGCGATTTTCTGTGAAACTCGTAAATCTTCGTAGCCACTTGTAGCGCTCTCGCCTCTCTCGCGCTAGCGGGTAACATTTCATCTCGATTGCCTCGAGAGTTAGTTTTCTGAAGGCGACGTGGCTCGGCTTTCAGTGGATATCCGAAAAGTATTAAGGGGGTATACCCGTTTGAACCCTCGGAAAATGTGTACATTTTGTGGACTTTTTTACAAGTCAACGGCTTGATGCAGATTTCCCGTTTTTGTACTATCTTTGCATGGTATTATGAACTACTTAAAAAAAAAGTTTCAGTTAAAAAACTATTGTTTTTCGGAAGTTATGTATACATATCCGAAAGTCTCCCGATTTTAGACGGCTAAACGGTGGGTCTGAAATAAGCTGTATGTCGTGTCTGAAATCAAAAACAATAAAATTTTGTTATAAAGTATGTTAATAGCTATCGTCCAACGGGGCCGATTTTGAAAATTTTGAAAAATAGAGAAATGGTGAGAGATCAAAGGTGACGTTACATTTTTCTAAGAGAAACGTCCACCTTTTTTATTTATAAATAATGAACGTGGAATCGGAATAAAAAAAACCCTCGTAGGAGGATGTGGAATCTTATTACGATTCTGCATGCAAAATTTGAAGTGAATTGGTTGAATGAAGCCCGAGTTTTTAGGTCCATCGTAATGAAAAAGATAGTTCCGCTGCGATCTGTCGAGCCGCCACGCCGCGCCGCCCCGTGCTACCTGGGATGTTTCACTCAAATGCTTATAACTTCGTCAATTTTCCGAATTTTTACATCAGACTTGTTTTATAATATTCACAAAACATCGATCTATGAAAATATGTGAAAAGAAAAAATCCGATTTTGGACACTTTCAAACGGTTATACCCCCTTAAGTGGGGCTGGAAACGGTGAAAGGGGGATGGTTGCGACAAGGCTGTCGTGTGCAAGAACGATTCCTTTGGCAGCGGTGCACGTGCATAACGCGCATAGCGATCAGGGCACACGCTCGAGCCTCCCCTCGACTCAGCTCGCCGCGGCTCAGCTTGGTCTCGTTGTTTCGTGTGGCGCGCGGATGTGCGCACCATCGCACACGCGATTCGCTCAACTTGTCGGAGAGCCGCGAGGTCCGGCCGCGTTCTTTCTTCCTCCCTCCCTCTCCTCCTCTCTCTCTCTGTCGCTCGCCCGGGGAAGATCTCCACTAGCCCCGCTGGCCCTTTCCCTCCTCTCGCGGAGCAAGCGCACCAAGAGCTACGGGCCAAGCTTTTATCGGGCCCGAATCGCCGCTGGCCACATGTGTATGCCAAGCAAAAAGTGCCCGCCCCTAGCCTTCTCCCTTGCCTCCGACTCCTTCTCTCCGTTCCTCCACGGCTTGGTCGAAGCGAGCGCGGGTGGCCAGCCGACGAGAAGATTTACGAGGATTCGCTGTTGGCTGTGGTAGTCGGGATCGCGAACGCGGAAGAGGAGACGCGTTTCACTCGCTACCGACTCGGCATATACCAGTCCTAAGAATATCGCTCCTCTCCGCTTCCCTTCCCCGGACTAGAGACTGCGAAAACTTTTTCTCTCGAGGAAGAAAGAGAAAGTACCTGCGTACCAGTCGATCGGGCCGAGAGGTGCAATTTTTCACCGCGGATAATATATATTTTCGGCGATGAAAGTTTGCGCACGAGAGCGCCTCGAGCGACTCTTTGGAACGACCAAGCTCGTGGCAACGATACGAGTTACAAATTACAATAATAGCCGAGGACATTGTAATCGGAGCCGCAATTAGTCTCAGTCGACACCGGTCAAACCGACAGCGGGGGACGGTTTATTGTGTTGCGCAGCATATCGTGGCGATTTTTCATTGCAACTTTCGATAAAGGCCCTCGATCTCGGCGGTCCGTTAGTCCGCGGTTGCGAAATGTAAATAGAGCTCTTTGGATTTTGCTGCACGGTGATTTATCTTCCCGCGGTCACCTTGCACCCGTAGGCTACACTGCGCGGCACTTCAATTGTCAACCGCTTGAGACTTGAGACGTCCCAGATCCCCTCTGCTCCTTTCCTTTTCCTTTGCCGTTCTCTCTCTTCGTCCCATCGCCCTGTCGCGTTAACTGTCGATCCTTCGTCACCGTAACGGATCCGAGGTCTAAGATTTTACTCATTCGTGCTGTCACTGACTCCCTTCTAAACTCACCGATATCTATCGTTCCACCGGCGGCCGATCCACGGAACCGTGGATCCAACTAACAATAGAGCAAGCAAGTCCGCAAATACGCATCGTCCGGCGTTCTTACCTCGTGCGAGTAGGATTACTGTGTTTGGCTGTAGCGCGAAGGGAATCGAAGATACGCAGAGAGGAGGGAGAAAGGGGGAAAGAAGGGCGAAAATAAGGTCGACTGGTAGTCGTGTTCCAGACGCGACGTCTCTCGGCCTCGGCGTATCTACGATCGGCGTTGGGCGGAACGAGGAGACGACCACAACGACGGAGACCACGACGAAGGCTACGTCGGCGCAAACGCGACGCTCGAGACGAAAAACATACAAACAGAAGGATTCTTTCCGAGAAGCTACCGGCCGCGGCGCGGCGGGCTCGTATCGCGGATCACTCTCTGCCAAATGCCAATTATCTTTACCCGACGCTGGCAATTAAGACCCGGCAAGAGGGAAAAGTGTATCGGCGAGCTGCTGCTCTCCGCTTCAATTTCACCGAAAGGGGAAACGGGCCCTGACACTCGCAACGATTCCATCCGATTTTTACGGCACAACCGGACTGACGGCTCCGATCAGGCTCGCTTTTATTAGGGTAAGTAATTAAGTATGTATTTGGATACATTTAGGACTGCCATCCGTCCGGGTTTCCCCGGATTAGTCTTCTTTTTTAGTAATATTTTCTGTAGTAATCCGGGTTTCTCGATGCTGCTCGCTCAAAAAGTCATAAATATTTTATTTTTATTTCTTCGTTGCGGTTACACTCTATGATTTACAGAAATTTTTATCTTGGGATATCGTACCTAATATAAGAAATAGGTAAAAGTGTCCGGGGTTCAAGTGAAAATGTCCGGAGTTTTAATGCTCTCTGTCCTAGATTAATGATTTTACGGTAGTGGAGGTCCTTATTCGAAACATCGCCGTCCCAGATCGCGCTCATCTTTCTTTTACCTTAGTACTGTTATCTATGTGCGGGTAAAGTATCTGCAAAACGCATTCCTAAACATTGCTGCATCTCTATACTTATTCGCGCACCTGTGAAACTTCATTAATTATCGCTAGAAAGTACAGAATTGATTGAATAACCGGTGTTTGTGCGAGAGACATCATAATTTCCTTGATCGCAATCTGATTTCCCACGTCTCTTGTTGAAGCACTAATCACTAAGACATTATGGAACATTCTACAATAATTATAAAATTACTTGTAGCTCAAAAAAGGGTATTAAAACTTTTTTCAGTTAGTTAGATGCTCGCACTTTGAAGATTTAATTTTGGATGTATGGAAACAAATACATAGCAAATAGTATATTTACAATAGAAGGGTACAAATTTAAATATTTTAATTTAAACTTCGCGGGATAAAACAGGATTAACACTCCATAGGAATTTGATACATCGCCATCTATCGGAAAGTGACCAAAAGTGGGATCCTCTTTTGAAAAAAATGCTGCTTTAGCCCCCGAAATGTATGGCTTCAGCATGTGGATTTGTACTCTTCTATTGTAAATATTTCAGCCCCGTAGCAGAGAAACAAATACATTAAGTTAATTACAAACATGTTCATAGGTTTTCTTTGTTCAGGAGAAATCAAAATATTGAAAGATAAACTTCGCGGGGTAAAACAGAATGAATTTGATGCACCGCCATCTACCGAAAGGTGACCAGAAGTGAATTTGTTTTCAGTTGGCGTTACTTTTGGGCACGTTCCGATAGATGGCGCGCAGTGTATAATCCCTGTTGAGTGCGCGTTCTGCTTTACCCCGCGAACTTCATATTTAAATATGTAGATTTTTATTATTCCATTGTAAATATTTTAGTTGCTAAAGTTTGTTTAAAACGTTCAATGTTAGACATTTTATCTGTAAACATGATTAATGAGCTCTTGAATATTAGCATCCGTATAATTATTGTTTAATTATAGTTTCTTTTTAATAGTTACTTCAAATGAAGTTGAAATGGGCATATTCCACGCTACGACGAACTACGGCATGCGTGGACTGTGAAGTACAGCGGCCTTATCCATTTCTGATATCTTTGTTTTTCATTGAACAGCATTGTTTCTCTCTCTAAAGAGTAAAGAAGACTTGCCCGCGTCGTGGACTCGTGCTACCCGGGGCGAAGAAGTATTACCAGCGCATAATCAAATGTGGTGGCACGCCGTCTATCTACCCTTGTCGCACATTCTACCTTTCTCTCTCACTCTCCACGTCCTCACTCTTCACCTACCTCCACTACCATCATTCATTCCTAGCAACTCGGCAGAATTCCAGCTCCTATTCCGTAGATAAGTTCAGCTGCGTTACCCAAGTAGCGAATTTACCTCTTTGAAAACCCCTCCATCACCACGTATAATTATATAAAATATATGTAAATGGTGTTACTCTTTATTTGCTTACATATAATTAGCGATATTTAGTTCATAGTCGTAGAATAAAAATGGGAAAAGGTATAAAGAATAGTTGGAGTTCCCGTGTTATTTCTACTTATTGTTAGTACAGTTCATATAAATTACTTATTTAGTTGCGCGGTACTATACTCACAATTATTTAGAAAAAAATTTATTTGAGAGTCGAACTTATTACAGAACTGTTGCAATTATACAGTATTACGTACAAGCGAATTATACCTATATTTTAACACTGCATCCAATCATACCTGATGTAACTGCTTATTAATGAAAATTAAATAAACCAGAAAATTCAATCATTCAACCGACGATCTATTGATTTAAACCACGATCTCAATATCCCATTATTTTTATCTATATTTCACATGAGAAAACATTTTCATACAATATTCACACTTTTTTCATACCATTTTCACATAATTTTCACGCCATATTCACTTAACTTTCACCCCATTTTCACAACACATTCACACGATCCCATAGAATTTGCAACATGGTTTCTAACTGGTTTTCAT
Organism: Andrena hattorfiana; assembly: GCA_944738655.2. Lineage (NCBI taxonomy): Eukaryota > Metazoa > Arthropoda > Insecta > Hymenoptera > Andrenidae > Andrena > Andrena hattorfiana. Next base: position 40,530,595 of record OX122894.2, on the reverse strand, counting down.
CACATTTCACACATCACATAACACATAACACATTACACTACTCCAGCACTGCTGTCAACGTAAGGACTATATATATGGTAAGTAGGGTGGCTCTTATTTACTTTTAGTGAAATTTTTTTCAAGATTTTCTTCGGGGCACCGTCCAGAATAGTTCCAAATAATTAAAAAAATCTGTGTACAGTTTGAGCTCGATCGGATAACGGGAAAAGGTGCTGCCCTTGGGCCATTAAACATTTAAATCATTATTTAACAGCTCACAAAATCGATTTTATATATTATCTTACTGATTACACAAAAAAATATGTCAAACAAAAGTTAAAATTCTATAATTGACTTTGTGAGCTGTTAAACAATTATTTAAATATTCAGGGGCCCAGGCGCACACACACACACACACACATTTTCTCGTTATCCGATCGGGCTCAAACTTTACACTGTATTTTTTATTATTTGAAACTATTCTGAAGGGTGCCGCGAAGAAAATTCAAAAGTCGAAAATAAGAGCCACCGTAATGGTAAGTACAAGGTATATGCGAAACGCAATAAAGTTGCAAATCGAATTTATGCCTCTCGCGAAAACATAACAAAGTTGCAAAGGCCAACTTTTTTGCAACAATGTTGCAAATGAAATCGGCCTGTTCGCTAACGAAAATCCAGGTTTGCAACATTGTTGCGTCGCCACGAGCCTAAACAAAGTTGCAAATCGAATTTATGCCTCTCGCGAAAACGTAACAAAGTTGCAAAGGCCAACTTTTTTGCAACAATGTTGCAAATGAAATCGGCCTGTTCGCTAACGAAAATCCCGGTTTGCAACATTGTTGCGTCGCCACGAGCCTAAACAAAGTTGCAAATCGAATTTACGCTTCTCGCGAAAACGTAACAAAATTGCAAAGGCCAAATTTTTTGCAACAATGTTGCAAATGAAATCGGCCTGTTCGCTAACGAAAATCCCGATTTGCAATATTGTTGCATCGCCACGAGCCTAAACAAAGTTGCAAACCGAAATTTTGCTTCTCTTTCCCGCGCAACAAAGTGGCAAACCTTAAAAAAATCTTCTCTTGCAGGTGCAGCGCGAGAATCTGCCTCTCTTGCAGGTGCAAGCAACTCAAAAAGCGCTTGTCCCGAAATTGATTGCACGATTCTTGCACCTGCAAGAGAGCCAGAATTTCGCGCTGCACCTGCAATAGTAAATGGGAGTATATGGGAGTTTAATAGTAAATGGGAATGATGCGTGGGAATGGAGTAAGATTAAATTCTACACATCTTATACGCTGTATAAATTGTTTATTTACTATAACTTCAATTACTTTATACAGTTGTTTTTACAAAATATTTACGATTACCCGCAACTCGCTGTAGGTATGCCTTAATAATACGCAGCTGGAGTTGAGGATTTTCTTATAATTATTTTACTACGTAGTGGCTACTTCGACGAACACTTATGATAAATATTGTAATATAACCAGACGAGAAGTGAGACGGGGGTGGAGAGATCTAACACTTTGATCCTTGGTTTTTCTATTCCCCCGCCGATTGTTCGTGGCTGGATCGATTCGCAGCGATGCGAGTTTTCTCTGTCAGCGTTTTTCCTAGCACAGATAGAAAGAAGCATTAATACATATATCATCGTACATCCGCGCGTGAACATAGCTAAAAATAGAAGTGCTAAAAGATATCTAGAAGAAGGCAGTACGACGCGCAGGATGCGGTATTGAAATCGATTAAAAGTTGTCCAGCTCCGATCGGTCTCTACTCTCTGGCTCTACCGTGTAGACCTCTACCAAGCAATCCCGTCATTCCCGTCCGATAAACTAGCATCGACGATACGCGGTTGTTCCGGCTAGGTGTGCAGGCTCGCGGTTTATCGATATCTGCCGCATAATTACCATGGTAACGCGACGATAAACCGCTACTCGTGTTTGCCTTGCTATTGAGAATGACACAGGGGCCACGGGTCCTCGTCATCCTCCACATCTACATTCTACACTCTCCCTTCAAGCTAAGGGTATGCAGACCAGGACCCGGTGAACTTCACACGTGGCCATCTTCGCGCGCTCTGTGTACTATTCGATTAGATTTCTCGCGGCTCCCCATCAGATCTCCCTCGATTTCGAGATCGAATGACCAACCGATTGGAGGCCCCGAAGCCAGCCAGCAGCGTTGGCTGCAGTCCCATTCGGGATTGCAGAGTTCGCTCAGCGGCCAGCCTTTAAATCGAATTAATAAACCTCCGAGAGATAATTGCCAACGATCCATCTCGCCGGACGAGTTATAGGAACTTTTAAATGTGCTAATTGCCCCGCTAATTAGAGATACGATGACGCGAATGTGATAAGCGCGGCCCGATGGGACGACTTCGTTATCTGTCGCGCGGTTTAGGGAATATAATCGGCCGAGCAACGAGACGATTACAAATTTATTTCTCACGATTTAGGGCAGAGAAACCGAGCGTTTTTCTCATTTTAGATTGGGGTGAATGTATCGCGCGGGTCTCACGTGCCTCGCGTCTAGATTCCGATGAATGGATAGTAAGAAGAGAATACAACAGAGTCGGCCGATGATACTACAATCAGGACAGCTGTAAGGGGTTTACAACCCTTTGTGGCACGCAGCCCGAGACACTTACAGACACTCAATGCCTGAACTGTCGAAATTTATCGATCCTATCTACCCCCCCGCCAAATATTTACACCGTACACAGGATCTAGGAGGGCAGCGGCGTCAACGTACTCCGGATTTCTGGAAATAAGAATTTCCGTGCGAAGAGGGGAAAAGAGGGAGAAGAGCCTCGCTTCCGGCTGCTCTCCACGGAATATTCGGTGGAGGATTATTTACGAGTTCCGAGATTCGAGATTCGAAAGCGTGCCGATGATTAGCGAGCGCCCGAGGATCAAGCAGAAACGAGGGAATTAATTATATCGCGTGGCTGGCGATAATTTATAACTGAATGCCTCTTTGTCCGGTGTGCCTCGTATCCGTGTCCGAAGGGACTCGGTGGAGGGATTTCGAAATTTCGTCGCAACATTTTTTCGTATAAATTATTTAATATATAATAGATTATTTTAGAATCTATTATACATTAAATAATTTATAATAAATAGATCAGGATTGAAGAATAAGTTCAGCAGAATGATGAACTTATTGTACTATAAATAATTTATATAAATACGTTTATATTTTCTTATATGTGTATGAAATAGAATATATTTGATTAAATTACTACATTGAACCTATATGAATATATAAATAATTTATATATCAAGAGGTAATTACACAACAAGAAACTTATTTAAAGAAACTTGTTTAAATGTAAGTAATTTATAAATAAATCAAAATTTATTTTCTGTATACCTAATTACTCTATGTTGGGGGCAATTCGATCAATTTCTCAATCAGTTTCTTACGAAGTTAGATTATTTTTAATTATATTTTCTGTAATTTTATTAATTGGAAGATATTCATTGTTGGATTTATATAAATTTCAATATTACATTAAATTTATTTTTATTTTGATTACTATATATTTAATATTTTTAATTAGATTATTAATTTAATTAAATCGAACACCATTTGATTTAGTGGAAGGTGACTCAGAGTTGATTTCAGGATTTAATACTGAATATTTTAGAGGAAGATATGCATTAATTTTTATAGCAGAATATTTGAGAATTATTTTTATGAGATTTTTAGTTTCGGTAATGTTTATAATTTCGTATTTATTAAGAATGAAGTTTTTAATTGTTTGATTATTTCATTTTCTTTTTATTATTTGAATTCGAGGAGTTATACCTCGAATTCGATATGATGAATTAATGTATATATGTTGAAATTTCTTTCTTATGCTTTAATTTATTTAGTTTTTATTTTTGGTCCAAAATTCTTTTTTCAGTTGATATTAAGTTAATAGAATATATTAGTTCTATTCTATATTTTCAAAATATATGTCTATTCAGACTCATTAACTAGATCTTATAAATGAATGTATCTAAAAATTTATTTAAGTTAGGATTAATAAGGAAATAAGAAAAATAAAGAGTTGTAAAAATTTGACTTAATTCTTTGTGTGGATATTCAATATGTTTACCTCCAGATCAAGTTAATAAGATAAATAGAGAAACAAATATTCAAAATATAAATTGATTGGTGGGATACAATTTTCTTGATGTTATATAATAAGTTTTAGTGAATGGAAGAACTATTAAAATTAAAATAGATATTACGAATCCACTTACTCCCCTTAATTTATTGGGGATTTTACGTAAAATTGAGTAGGCAAACAAGAAGTATCACTCAAGTTTAATATGAACAGGTGTAGATAATGAATTAGCATAGATGAAATTGTCTGGATCTTCTAAAACATATGGGTATTCTATAATAATTAGAAAATGAATTATAATAATTAGAATAAAACCTACAATATCTTTTACTGCGAAGTATAAATGAAATGGAATTTTATATTTATTTCTGTTTGTACCAAGTGGATTATTCGATCCTTTCAGATGTAAGAAAAATAAATGTATAATTAGGTACTAGACTTGCGCTAATTAGAGGAAGAATAAAGTGGAATGAATAAAATCGGTTTAATGTAGCGTTGTCAATGGAGAATCCACCTCAAATTCCCTCAACTATTATTTGACCAATATAAGGAATACCTGAAAGTAAATTTGTAATTACAGTAGCACCTCAAAAAGATATTTGTCCTCATGGTAAAACATAACCTAGAAAATCTGTAACCATTGATATTAATATAATAATTACTCCTATAATTCATACTGGTATTGATTTAAAAGAATGATAATAAATTCCTCGACCTACATGTAGATATATTGCAATAAAATATAATGAAGCACCATTTATATGAATTAATCGAATTAATCATCCTAGATTTACATCTTCTATAATATGAATGATTCTTTCAAAAGCTAAATTAATGTTTGGACAGTAATGAAAAGAAAGAAAAATTCCATAAACAATTTGGATTATTAAATAAACTCCCAGAATTGAACCAAAATTTCATCATGAATTAATATTAATTGAGGAGGGTAGATTAATTAAAGATCTATTTGCGATTTTTAAGGTTAGGTTAAATTTTATTACTCTAATAAATTTAGATTTTTTCATAATTAATTTTTCTTAGTGGTAAATATTTTGATGAACATATCTTGATTGTTAAAATTAAACAGTATAACAAATTTAAAATTGTAATTACTATTATTAACCTTAGTGGATATAAATAGATTTTGTAAATAAAGATAGTAGTTAAGTTAAATTTATTTGAGAAAAAGTCGCGGAAGGATCTGGAAAATCGGACGATAAAAGGTGCGGCTACGAGTCCACTGACTAGAGCTAGATAAAACGGAGCACGTCCCCTCGTCAATGAGCCCTATTGTAGAATCTATCCGTGATTGTTTCTTCGGGGGTGAGGAGCGAGCTCGATTCACGGAATCCGTGGTCCTGGGGGTCGTCCGGGTCATCGCCAGCCAGGAAGGAAGCACACTTTTCCCCAGGGGGGGCGCTCGATCTCTTGCTCCAGGGGAGCAGGCAGGCTTTATCGAAATCTTGACTGACAACGAGCCGTGGAAAAAAAAAAGGGACAGCTGCGGAACGATAGGTTTAGCGCGACGGAAGGCTGACTCTCGTCAACTTTTTCCTTTTTTCCTCTTTACAGCCGCGTTGAAAAAATTCACTGTCGTTGGACGATGAAAATATGGTTCGTCGATGACGGCACCGGGTTATTTTTATCCGGAGCGCACGCGTAATTTTCGATCGCGGTCGTTCCGAACGCAACTCTAAAGCACTTTCCTGCTGCGCGTCGAGAAAATAGGCGCGTGGCGAACGTTGAGCTTCGCGATTCTCAGAGTCCTCGGAAGAGGCCCGAAAAATTTCACGAGCTCCGGGCGCTTGCGAGCGATCGTTCTTGGGGCAGTCGATCCGTCCCGAAATATGTATGTGTACGGGTTTTAAGAATAACATTCTACACGTGCTGGTGCGAACGCGAGGAGGAAAGACGCAGCAGGCTACGTCGCGCCGGCCCTCTATATGCCTTTTTAATCTCGAGACGCGGATAAGTGGCATAAAAGTCGCAACATATTCCCACGTACCTCGCCAACGAACTTTGATAGGCCTGTTTGTTCTTGGAAACCTACGTAGAACGGTCCACACGGGGTCCTCCTATTTTGCTGCTTGTCACCATTAAGGAGAGGTTCCGGTCTAGAGCCCATAAAAATAAGTGATCTTTAGGAATTAAATAAAGGGAAACTACTACATATAATTTCGTGGGACTTTTTGCATTGTATTAAGGATGTCTTGAATTATAGAATTATATTTTTTGTTTTATAATTAACCATTGCAGACGGCACTGGGGAGTCGTTAAATTCGAGGCGTCAAAAAATTCATCCAAATCATACAGGTGGGACCTGTAGCTCCAAAAGTTAGTATCCGATTCGACTGAAACTTTTTTTAGTTTGAAGAAGATACTTCTGACTAGGGAAGAAACCAGAAAAAAATTACAAAAATGACGTTCTTTTAGAATATAACGACACTTGAAGTTTGAAATCACTTTTTCTCTATACTTTTCGTCCTTTCAACCCCTTTAAAAATTATAAATTCTCAACTTTTTGTAATTTTTTCCGGTTCTCTACCTAGCCAGAAGTATATTCTTCAAAATAAAAAAGTTTCAGTCGAATCGGATGATAACTTTTGGAGATACAAGTCCCACCAATTTTAAGAACACTGTTTCGAGAAAAACGCGTTTAAAGTTTCACATGCATTTGCCGCTACTCAATTGCCTATAACTTCGAGAACTTTACGAACAAATCCCTTTAAACACGTATTCCTGAAAGGTTAAACATTCGAAAAATGAAATAAAAAGAAATCGATTTTCAAACCGTAACCTCCCCTTAACAGCTAAACTGTTCAAATACTCTTGCTCGCCCTTTTCACATTATGCAACCGGATGCCTGGAGACGCGCGTATCCACGATGCATCGAGAGAGGAACAGCTAGAGGAGACAAATGTTCCGCCGGTTTTCGCGAGAGGAGAAGGGTAGGGTGATCGAAGCGACGTCTTCGTCTCGTCTCAAAATGCTCTCTTTATTCCTAGAAATTAGCATACATCGTTGTACTTATAAATTAGCCTTTAAACGCTCGCTCGCTCGCTTTGACGCGTCTGCTTCTACGCTCTAGCGGTCATTTTATAGGCGGCACAATAAATATCTAAGTACAAAAGCACGGCTGTCGGCGTAATAATGAAAAGAGTGTTAATATCTGTGTTACTTACGCGACGCAGTGTGCTCGGATAGTTGCCTGGTCGCCGATACGGGCACCCACGATACCCCGGCCCCCTAATTACATAGGTGTAGACATATCGCGCACGCTATATGTTACGAGCGATTGTCGGAATTGTCTACGATGCAAGTTCGATGCTCGAAGGCACTGGCACCCCCGACAATGCTCGATCGATCCGTCAAGCTCCATTCTCCCTCCGAGATTCGAATAAATCTGGAGCACGTTGGTCTCGCGTCCACGGCCAGGACCGATCGAGTTTCGCAGGTTTATTTGAAGAGCGTGCCCGTACACTTGGCTGCGCGAGGCGCGTAACAAACTGCTCGGCTTCGCGGCCAGTTTATAGTCCGTGCCTTATATATTTATTGTATTTAGATCGCGGCGGGGCACCGTATCGAGCGGCCTGTTTGTTTAGCCTGAAATTCTGCGCTTTGGAATGGCCGGCTGTCATGGAATGATGTCATGGAGTAGGATCGCGGCTCTGCTGTGCCGTGCACGCGAACGTGCAGGGCACCCGCCTTCTTCTCGGCCCCGTATCGCGGCTCGATGCCGCGCGCTAAGGTCGCAGCGCAGAAACCCGAACAACCTCTTTATTACGGTGGTCTTTAAGTTATCACGAGGCCACAGGAAACACCGTGTGGGAAAGGAGGACAAATTTCAACCGCGAATGCTGCCCGTCCCTCGATATAAATACCGGGAATCCACCTGGAATCTAAGCTACGCTAAGTTTTTAAAAAATTAGCCGCGCTATGTTTTTTATATTTTACAGCATAGACAGAGATAGCATAGCTTAGCTGAGCTTCCGCGTGGATCTCCTGCTTAAGACTGTTCATTCGCTGGAATTGCTGTTCGGTTTCCGCGCCGTTCGCGGGGATAAAGTCGCGGCTACGCGCTCCTGCTTAAACGTTAAACCTCTAACGCTCTAATTAATCGCTAACTGGTTCTGATATTTGGCTATTTTCCCGACAACGCGTCGCGGAACGACGCTCAAGCGACCCTTCCGGCGTCTCGGGTCGCGCGCTATCGATTTGTACGAGCCATTAAAGAAACTATGGTAAGTGTAAGACGTTTAATCGTATCCCTCGCCTCTACTCGATCGCGCGAACAATATCAGCTTACAGACGTACCTTGCCTGCTCTCTTTCTCTCTCTCTCTCTCTCTCTACATGTAGTGGGGCCAAGTTTCGATGCCAGGTACGTAACGTTGGTATTGCGCGTAGGACGTGGACACGTGAGGGTGGCTCATCTGCGCGCTCGCGTGAGAGTAGTGAGGGTTGTGGGAGGACGATATGTACTGCATCGGGGGCAGGGGTGGTTGAAGCTCGTGGTACCTTACTATTTCCTGGGGTCTGTCCTCCCAGCAAGTCTCGGCGATCGTCTGCTCCGAGCAGTGCCGCATGTTCGGCCTCTCCGCTTCCTCCTCGTATCTGCAAACCAAACATTCACGCTTCCTCTCCAGAGATCCGCAGGCAATTACGATTCCGCGTGACTTTAGGGCGAACGGTGAACGATGCGAATCGCGTTAGGTATGTAGGGTAAATCCGGGAGACGCGGTCGGGTAGGAGAGTTGGACGAGTCGCTATATTTCAGACTCTAGGCGTAAAAACGCGTTAAAGTGTAGACCAATTACTTCTCTAGAAGCTAAACAGTTGAATGAATAGTGTCACTTCGGTTCCTTCTGTGTTTTTCTGAATTTATAGGCTTTAAAATGAAAATGCTGGTTACATTTAGCCTCTTTTGTCAAACAGCGATGTGCAGAATCGTATTTAAAATATACTTCTAAGTTTATTTTCGCTTAATGTTTGGGATAATAAGATAGTAGAGATATTGAAGAACAATGCAGCCAAAGTATTTAGTTATATTAACTCTTTCTCTCAAAACTAACGAGAAGACCATCTCTCGTTGCAGAAAGGAGAGATGGTCGAGTTATGATTTTTTTACTATTTTTATTTATATTTCTATTTTTTATCATTATTTTATTATTATTGTTTATTTATTTTATTTATTCACTTTTGTATTAATTTACCTCACTAATCCCTGGTAGGTAGTTAGCTTTATTTTTTATGTATTCTTTACTTGTTCAGCGTAAACAAATTAAATATCAATGAATCTGTAGTTGTATTCACTCATAAATAATTTTGCTTTCTTCTTCGTTATTTTTCCACGAATAATTATGTGAGTGGTCTCTGCCAACGACGAAAACCATTTCTCCCGGCACCTCGGAAGAGGTGGTCAGATGTCGTGACTTCAGTTTTCAACCCGATTTACAGTAAGGTAAATGTCCCAGTACTTAAACATAGCCCAGTAATTAAAAATCGAGAAGAAATTATATTAATAATAACAGTTTTACTAATTTGCAACGTTTAAACTATTCGAAATATAATTGCAAAATGTATTAGCTTTATATAGATACAATTATAAGCTTACATAACTGAATAGTTATGTCATGCAAAAATATTATTGTACAGTAAAGCTTCGACAGTTTCAATGTCGCTTCTTACCTAATGGGCTCAAGCAAGCGAGAGAATATTTTTGTTAAGGTTGTAATTAATTATTATTTTATAATTTTTTAAATAGTACAGTTGTTGTGGGTTTATAATATATCGAAGAACTGAAAATTAATTGGATATCTTAATAATTTTTTGTTTTTAATATTGAAATTGTTGCGTTTATCCAATAGTACACGATAACATGTCACGGACCAGTTATTAAACGCGCATTTAATGGTTATATAAACACTGGTACAGAAGTCAATATTCAGTAAAGTTTTAAAATTATTAACATTTATTGTACCGGAGTATTGTTTTGTATCCTATATATTTACGTTAATAATAACTAGACAAAAATATAATACTGTTTAAGAATTATTAGGATAATTAATCTTAAACTCCTCATAATATTAACATAACTTACAATTTTATAATATACTTTTAATCATTTTCAGACATAAAAGTCACGCCGAAGATTTAACACAAATGTATTATAAATAAAATGTTTTTATTACCCCAAAATATTACCACATTGATTTCTTTTCATTAACTGATAGAAATAGTTAAATTAAATATATATTCAATAATTGGGACACTGATAATTAATGACTGCGACACGCTATGAATTTCATTTAATTACTGGGCCATATGAGCAGTTTCATGTTTTAATTAATTTAAAACTTTTCCTTCAACAAATGTAGATTCTTGTTACGTTATCTGAAACTAGAAATTTTACGCTTTCGAATAATTATATTTAGTTATAATTTTACACTATTTAAATATAAAAGAAATTGCAATTATCTCAACTGCTTCCTTAACTGTTTCACCACTGGGCCATTTACCTTACATATTGTCTTGAAACAAATATCGACCAGTTTTTCTGAATCAGCATAAAATTCTGAACACATTAGGTTTGTTCTGATAAAATTAGTAATATCTGTATTAGTTTTAATAGCCATTTTATATTAGGTCGACCGCGTCTCCCGGATTTACCCTAGCTAGCAAACGGAGTAACAGAGAGAACGATAGACTACCTGTTGAATATCCACTGGGAGGAGGTGGTGGTCGGGGCAGGTACGTGCACCGGTGGCACTTGGGGCCGAAGATACTGGTCCAGCTCGTTGCTCTCGACCTCGCACTCCTGGAGGTTCAGAGGAAGGTTAAGACCTACGCCTCCCAGAGATCCCAGGCCGTTCAGCTGACCCTCCTCGAGCGGCAGCCCGTCGCCGACTTCGATGTATCGGAAATCGACTCCAGACTGCTGCTGGTGCAGAGACTCGCTGGAGGACGTGATCACCAGGTCCTGATGGTACATGCTACTGTTCTGCTGCGGCTGATTACTCTGCGCACACAAAGCATTCGGTCCGCTCTAGAGAAACCGCGAGCCACTCGCTGGCCGACGCGTCGCCACAGTGGCACGGAAACTAAAACGCGAACACTAAAGTCTAATTTTCGACCTCGTTGAAACTCCATGAAATTGTAGATTCTCATATCTCTGAACTGAGTTTTGGCACGTATTTGAATTGTTACAAGTTACCAGATTTTTTTTTAGAGAGCTTTGAAAACAAGGAGAAATGTCTGTTACAGAACGATCACATTTTTCGTTGAAATTCGCGTACTTTGCCTCGCTATATTTTTATATTGATAAGAATTAGATTAAATCTGGCTATGTGGTATTAAAGCGTGGTCTTCCTGCTGCGCGTATGTAAAAAAATGAAGAGGATAACCATGTTTCAACCCTTTAACAAATACCCTTTCCCGAATCCCTATTTTTCCCCGGTCTTTTCGATAAAGTTACACCTACGAAGCGAAATTCACGCGAAGTCAGGATAAATCTCATATGGATGGATTTGTTAGAACCTACTTAAGATTACCGAACAAGAATTTTTTTCAACCACTTGCAACTGTAAAAGTTATAACGATACCTATATTTGTAGTCATGCGTTAAAATCTGTTAACTTGAGTAAGTGCTTATATAATGACCACAAGTTATTTAAAATTCTAAACGCAATTAAGAACAAACGAAGTGACTGTTTATAGATTTAGTTCCGAAAATAAAATACAGAAAGTAATTGTAAAAAAAATATAAGTTGAACTGGTTCTTCAGTTTGGCGTTTGTTCACTACACAAAAATTCATTTTAAGAATATACCGTGCAATTTAGAAAACATTTATGTCCCGGAAATATGAAAGAAACAAGAATAAAAAGTTGAACCGAGAGTATAAAAGTTGTTTATAAGAGTAGTTCTTTATCCTAGAAAAAAAATTAATCCCAGAATCAGATTCTATGGCTTAAAAAAAAACCTAAACCCTGTCCACTTATAATGAATAAAATATAAACAACAATGATATGAATTTAGTTCTCGTTTTACGGCATCCGTACCACTGTGCGACGCGACGCCGACGCTTCGTTTCCCTCCAGGTACCCACGACTGGTGCCGTTAGAGTTCAAAGCCGCGCAAAGTTTCACCGTTCGACCAATTAAGATTCGCGGCTAATCTCTATCGATCCATGACACTAGCGACGTGTTTTAAACCCTCGCGAAGCCAGATACCGACAGGTAATTACCTGATTGACGAAATGCTGCCCGCGAGGAGTTGTAGGAGGTGTCGGCGGGGAGAGTCCTTGATTGGGAGTGGTCGGAGGAGACGAGCTGACCGCGCTCTGAGGCGAATTTGGTCCTTGCGCGCCCCTGGGGCTCATGTCCTCCTGCTTCAGAGACCTGGACACGTTGAAAGTGACGTTGCTCTGGTTCCTCGAGGGCGAGCCCTCTCTGCCCGACGGGCCGTTCTGCTTTCGGCGACGGGGCTGATATTTGTAGTCCGGATGCTCGCGCTTGTGGATCACGCGGAGACGGTCGGCCTCCTCGATGAAGGGCTTCTTGTCGTTGTCCGACAGCAGCCTGCAATCAGACGTACATCGCGACTGCTAGAGCAAACGATCTAGGACCCGGAGAAGGATTTTATAGGCGGCGCGCGGTGTTAGGAGACCTAAACGGTTCGCTAGCAGACAGCTCGACGATCTCCGGAGAGTTACGTTTCGCCGGCTGGTTTCCATTAGCGCGTAAAGTCCGTCGTCGGCACCGGCCGATTCACGGAGCGACCGAGCGTTCACATGCGATCGAGGCGCGTGTAATTCTCCGCGGCCTGCGTATCCGGCGTCAGAAGAGGCTGGAACGAGAGCGTTTCTATCAGCGAACGATACACTCGAGGAGTCGAAACGGGAGGTCTGGTTAGTGTTTCTGGCCGCGTGAAGTGTTAAGAGCGCGGCTCACGTATGTACGTGGTAGCGGGACCACGCCACACGATCCTCCTTCCTCGCCCCGGCTCCGCTGGTCGCTCGAACCGAGCCAGCACTCGTCTCGTGTTAGTCTTTAATTCCTTGTGTTTATGTTCCCACTGGGCTCGTAAAGCCCCGGGCGCCGCGCCGATAAGCTTTTCCGGTGTTGGCTAAAAGATCTCGAGGATTCCAGCAATAATTCCGCGGCTCTCGCTTTGTCCCCCCCCGCGCGTTATCGTCTCGCGCCGTTTCCGGCGTGCGAAAGTCACCCCGCGAGATCACGCGGACCCCGTCCGTTTCCTCCCTCGAAGACTGGCCGAGCAGCGAGAGGAATCACGAGAGGAGAGGAATTTAAATCCCACGAGGACGGGTCGAGAGGTGGTCCCGAAAGCTCTCGACTCTCGAACCGCCGCGGGCTCGTCGAGCCTCGCTCTGCCCGAGGCTCGAGTTGAAACGCGAGAGATGTTTTGTCACTGAGAACCAGCGGGCAAAGGAGAAGAGGTCCCATCTGGTCAATGGACTTTGCTTCGACCCGAGGTTTTTTTCGGCCGGTGGGGCCCGACGATAGCGGACCGTCGCAGCCTCTCTTTTTCCTTGCCAGATGCAACGCAGGGTTAGCCAATTTAGATCTTTCCTTCCGCCGTCGCTCTCGGTGTCTCTCGCTGATATTTTCACGTATCAGATGTCCTGTAGCCCGCTCTCGTGGGGATCAAAGCGCCGAGCGGGCAGAGATATCGAGGCTGCAGCCTTCGATTACCAGCGAGCAATTGAAAAGCGTTGAGAAATCGGGCAATGGAACGGAGCGAGGCGAGGCGACTTGGAAACCCGCTGGTCGAGGGGTGCCTCGAGGGAGAGGCGAAGCCGCGAGGGAGATGGAGAGACGTTGCTTCCGTCAGATAAGATGCATTTACCTGTTCGTCACGGCCGTTATTTGCGCGTGGTCTCGAGGGACGAGGGGGGACAGGTTCGGAAAAATTCACCTGACGGGGACAAGGCGTTTATTGTGATCCTTGGGGGCGCTTTATCTAAGACAGGAACCGGCCGCCGGCAGCTGCTAGCACGCGCCAAGGATGAACCGGGGATATCTGTTTTCGTTTTGTCGACAAGCACCGAGTCTAATATCCGAGCGCGATACCATTCGAGGCGGAAGAAAAATGGCAAGATTTATTTCTGACGCCTGCACCTGGCTCCCCGCGGATATCGGCGCTGATAATGGCCCTCCCGTTTCGCTTTCCCGGACGTCGCTGAAACCTTCCTTTTCATTCGGGACGAGGATACCAGATCCAGCGACGCAGTCATTAACGAACGTGACTGTATCATTCGTTACCGACGAACGAAATCCATCGGGAACAGTTGGACCAGAGGTTACACCGGGTTTTCACTCTCGAAGGCTGGGAAGAAGGCTGCGCGCCGACGGGAACGTCTGCTGCCTTCGGTAGCCAGTGTTAATTAGTCTTGGGTCTATTTCGAAAGCCGCTAAATAATTACTTTTTAGGAGTAGGAATTTAGGGACCGTCTCCAAACACTTTGTTCCCCTTCTTCTACCAGCAGGGTCAAAGAAATCTGTGCAGGGAGTGTTAAGTTATGCGTACAAATCTCGCGAGATGATACCGCGAGACAATCACTCTCAGCGTGTAACTTTATTAAGGGACTAGGGTGAATGACCCAATTACTGACACGTTAAGCGTTGACGCTGGCATTATCTTATAGTTTTGTACTTATAGACTAGAAACATATGTTGTTCTTGTTATTTATTATTGTTTAATGTGTTTACTTGATGACAAAAATTTGGTGGATCTTAAAACTTCGATTTTTATGTATAAATTCTTCAATTTCAAAAATATATTACGGGATCTATTACTGACACCCTTCAAATGTATTTGACTGAATTACTGACACCCCAATTACTGCCAGCTAACCTAATACTGTTTATCTGTCATTTTAGGGTTACGTCGTGTCATTTATATGTGCATTACAAAATGTTTGAAGCGCTTGTACCAATCACTGTCACCCAATTAATAAGTAAAAAGACTTAACGAATCGTTGAATTCGGATTTTTATTACTTTCTATGATGCTTATATTATTTAAAATATTCTATTTTGTTATGTTAATAGCTTAAATATTACAATTACAGAATTTTCTTTAACGTCTTGTTTTCTCTTTCGCTAGTAGGGAAGTCATCGTTTACATTCTCCTAATATCCGCTTAAAAGTTTTTATCGTTTTATTCAAATTAACGAAGAAAATATTAAGTACTGTTTTTTGTATCGTATAAATAACAGTTTGAATTGAATGCTAAATTTTTTTATGCATCATTTTATAAGATTTATTCGTTATTTTACGTAAAACAGCTTAGGGTGACAGTAATTGGGTAGGTGGAAGTAACTGGGTCCTTTACCCTATGCCAAGTCAACTGGCGATAAAGAACGCGATTTTCGGGAATTTTTTGTGAAATATCTACTGTATATTTTTTTACAACTATTCGCTTATTTTAACAGTACATATATACAGCAACTCTCAGTAATTTTGTTATAGAAAAATGATCGAATAAATGATCGAATAACAGCCATTCTCGCGGAAGCTGTTTTGATATCGGTAAGCAAGATATTTCGGAAACCAATGTGCCGATTGGCCTAAACTTTTTCAGGCTTCTTTTATATACCAAAGACTAGTAGATGACCAAAGAATTTTTTTTTTTAACAAAAACTCTATTTTTAATTAACGAAAAACGAACAATTCAGACATCGAAAAATCGTGGTTTCGTTTTAAACGGCCGCCATTTTGTTAAAAATCGACTTTTTGAAAAATCCTTCGTTCATCTACTGAACTCAACTATATATTAACAGAATTTTTTTGAATTTTTAATTTTAGATAATCCAGCTCTGAGAAATCGCGCTCGCCGCACAGCGCCTTTATCAAAACAACTTCCGCGAGAATGGCTGTTATTCGATCATTTATTCGATCATTTTTCTATAACAAAATTGCTGAGAGTTGCTGTATATATGTACTGTTAAAATAAGCGAATAGTTGTAAAAAAGTATACAGTAGATATTTCACAAAAAATTCCCGAAGATCGCGTTCTTTTTCGCCAGCAGACAAGGCATAACATCTTAATACTATTCTGCCCTCTTTATTTAAAATGTCCTATCTAGCATTTTGAAACAACCGAGAAAACCGAAGTTTTATCATTTACTTTGTACCATCCTTATTTTCCTTCATTCAAATTAAAAAATGTCATTATTTTGTAATAGCCTAATATAATTTTTAGTAATAAGTGTACCAGCAGGGAATTTATTATTAACATACCAATTAATTAACTGTTTTAGATAAGATATTTTAACCATTTTGAAAGAAGTTAGATTAAATACATTAGACTGTTTATAAATCTTTACGAAGCACGTAGACTTTTCTAACTTTACTTAAAAAGTAAAAGACCTGTGGAACTTCAAATATTTCAACATATCTCAAAAAATGAAAAAATGCTACATAGGACAGTTTAACCAAAAAACGGCAGTATTTCGCTTCTAATAATCCGCGAGCACCCTGCTGAATGTTACCGTTACTCCTTCACGAGGAAAAGAATCGACGTTAGACCCACGGACCAGTGGTCGCTATCAACCTTCAATTGCTCGCGCGCAAGATGTCCTGCGGCAGGAGTCGAAGGCATTTAAAAAGGAGTCTGTTTGGAGCGGAGTCCCATGGCGCACGAGCGATGCTCTATTTTGACGTTAAAGAGCGATATCGGAGGGGTGGGCATGGTCGAAACGTTGGATCAGCGATCAGCGATCGCGATCGAGTGGTATTGTAAAATGATTCACCGCGGGGGTCCTTGTCGGCGGGTCCTGTGATCCTCGCTCGCGGACCCACCGGAGCCGCCTCGTTAGGCTCGACCAGGAAACGGAATATCCTCCTCGAGCGGTTCAACGTTCCGCGTGTAACGTGCACGATCAGAGCTTCTCGCGAACTTTCACGAAGGGGAGACAGACTTATCGTTTTCTCTTGCATCGCGTGGCCGATCGATCGAGTCGAGCCCGTCACGCGCCACTGCCCGCGTATTCGGCACGACGTCGCGACGCCTAGATTTCCGTTCCACATATAAAAAATTACTACCAGTGACGAGAAAAAGTGATGCTGGTTCTCCCGGCGGTTTAAACCAACAGCCAGAGGAACGGGGTTCGCGCGGTTGTCAACCGGGAACGGTAGTACCACGTGCAGCCTCGGCGCCACGTGGTTAGAATGTGTTTCACGTTCGTGTAGTTGGCCCAGGAAAAAAGGCTGCCCGCGAATTTGCTTATAAAAATAGACCGGGGCGAACAAGTGGTCGCGTGGACGCTTCCAGCCCGCGCCGACGCTTCCTGTATCGGCGAATGTCTCTCGGCAAGAGGGATAAGGTAAATGTCCCAGTACTTAAACATGGCCCAATAATTAAACGTCGAGAAGAAATTTGATTAATAATAACAGTTTTACTAATTTGCAACGTTTAAGCTATTCGAAATTATAATTGCAAAATGTATTAGCTTTATATAGATACAATTATAAGCTTACATAACTGAATAGTTGTATCATGCGAAAATATTATTGTACAGTAAAGCTTCGACAGTTTCAATCTCGCTTCTTACCTAATGGGCTCAAGCGAGTGCGAGAATATTTTTGTTAAGGGTGTAATTATTATTTTATAATTATTGAAATAGTACAGTTGTTGTGGATTTATTATATATTGAGAAATGGAAAATTAATTGTATCTCTTAATAATTTTTTGTTTTTAATATTGAAATTGTTGCGTTTATCCGATAGTACACGATAACACGTCACGGACCAGTTATTCGACGCGTGTTTTATGGTCATAATATTAGCATAACCTAGACAAAAATATAATATTGTTTAAGAATTATTAGGATAATTAATCTTAAACTCCTCATAATATTAGCATAACCTAAAATTTTATAATATACTTTTAATCATTTTCAGACGTAAAGTCATGCCGAAGATTTAACACAAATGTATTATAATTAAAATGTTTTTATTACCCCAAAATATTACCACATTGATTTCTTTTCATTAACTGATAGAAATAGTTGAATTAAATATATATTCAGTAATTGGGACACTGATAATTAATGACTGGGACACGCTATGAATTTCATTTAATTACTGGGCCATATGAACAGTTTCATGTTTTAATTAATTTAAAACTTTTCCTTTAACAAATCTAGATTCTTGTTACGTTATCTGAAACTAGAAATTTTACGCTCTCGTATAATTATATTTAGTTATAATTTTATACTATTTAAATATAAAAGAAATTGCAATTATCTCAACTGCTTCCTTAACTGTTTCACAACTGGGCCATTTACCTTAAACGACGATTCCTCGCGATCCATGGCCGCGCGATAGCTCGGCATCTGTGAGAACCGAGAATCGGGATTATCTGATCGCGACACCGCGGGGGCGCGCGACTCCGGACACGTGGCGCCGATTAATTTTATCGGAACGGTGCCACCGCGCCGGGAACCGAGTCTCTTCAACGCGAATCCTTCTTTCTATCTTTCTTACTCTTTACTCTGCGAATCGTCCCACGGCCAACGACGGCGTTCTTCGAGGATGTAAGAGAAATGATTTGCAGATAACTCACCGCCACAGTTTCCCGAGGGTCTTGGAGAGCTCGGCGTTGTGAAGCTGAGGATACTGATCCGCCAGTATCCGCCTGGCAGCCTGGGCCCACACCATAAACGCGTTCATGGGCCTTTTCACGTGAGCCGCTCTTTTGTCGCCGGAACCCCTGCAATTCGAGGACATTATCTTCATTGGAAGCGATTGTTTTCTTCAAACGCAGGAGGACGGTTGGGCGCGTGCCGCTCGCAATCAGCGTCTTACCGCGGCGAGAGATAAAGTTATTGTTGCCCTGCGAGGATAATACGCGGCCGAGGAGAAACAGAGGGGATTATCGAAGTGCCCGGAAACCAGAGGCGTCGGGAATCCGGGAAGGGGTTTCTCGAAATCACCCCTCTGCCGGGTGACTTGCAGAAGAAAATAACCAGAGGCTCCTCTGTCGTTGAGACGCGCAGAGACGGACAGAGGCACGCACGCGTTGCATCCTCGTATCGAGTTCTGTATTCGCGTAGCTACCCCCGGGTGATTCGGGCGCAGCGCGGCACGCTTAAAACCAGCCTTAAAATAACACTGCCGCTGCCAGCGAGTGACGAGCAGGAATGGACGTATCCCTTTCTTTCCTAGAAGATGACTTCATAAAACTGTTGCCCCGTCCGACCAGGGATCGACGTGACTGACGTGATTGCCGTACGAGCCCCCTTCGTGGTGTTTTCTTTCTGGGCTTAATCGAGCCTGGCCAGAGGACCTCGTGGCTCCGGCGCACGGAGCCAGCGACCACGGGACCTACTAGGAGCCGAAGGAAGCCCGGGATACATATATCTTTACGCGTCGAACATGCTCGCCGTAAACAGAGATGGAATCGTCCAACTGATCGAGCTTTTCTCCCAAGTTAACATCATTATCCAAATCAGTTCGTGCGGCACTCGAGCGGCAGATCCTGGCGATATTTCGAAACGTTTTAGGTACATGAGAAAAAGACCGCGAGAGGCAAATGACGCGGATAAATGCAGCCAAGGATTCGAAAACAGGCTCGTATATATTTCGGCCTCTTTGAAATAAGAGGGGCGTTAAATCCGTGTGTAAACCCGAGGAGCCGTTGGTAATTAGCGCGGACCCACTAACAAGGGTTTTCACGCCAGTCGCGGCTAAGCTGTGCACGCGGTTTACCTGGATACGCAAAAAATCTCGCAGGCTTTGCACCTCGTTTACGCAGCTCGCGTACTAACGGAGAAGCGTAGGCGTGGCACTCTCAATACCAACTGCAACCGCCTCCACTCTCTCTCTCTTTCTCTCTATCTCTCCATCGCTCTCCTCCCCTTGTTTTTCCCTGGGAAAGAGTTGATCCTCTTTTCACCGTGGATTTCACGAAGAGCGCGGTACAAACCGGACGAGTTCGATCGTCGGCGGATCGTTGACAAAAAATGCGCGTAAGAATTCCCGTTGGACAAACACAGGAAACGCGCAATAGTTCGGGGTGTATTCTCGTGGGCTCCATGGGAATTAAAACTAGTCGATTTTATCGGCCCCTATCGCCAGGAATAAACACCGTACCCTTTAGCTACCCCGAGATAACCCCGTATAATTGAGGGTTAGCGATAAGCCGGCGCGCATAGCGATACACGCTCGGAGATTTCAACCGTGGCTAGGAAACTTTCCGTGACCTGGCTGCACACCTATGCGTGGTAGCCCGCGCGTGTACCCCCGAGAACTTTTGTTCCTTAAAAGAAGAAATCCCATCGCTCGCAAACGGGTCGTCGCCGCGCCGCGATTACGTCACGCTCGCCGAGTGTATTCCGATTTTATCGAATCGTAACGATCGTCGGAATGGCGCAACGCGACGGCCATTAATTCATACCGCTCTTCGATACGCGGATAAAAAAACTCTCGCCTCGTATCGCTCGCCCTTTTCGAGCTCTCCTCCGCTTCTCACGAGCCGCGATTAATAGAAAGAGAGAGAGATATATACACCAGATGGGATCGAGCATTAATTAGCTAATTTGCGTTAATTGGCAGCCGAGGACATTTTTCCGCCAGCCGTTTCCCAAGCCGAGGAAACGAGTGCGTCATAATTAACTTAGCGTTACGCATTTTTAAAGCTGCGCCACGCTCCTTCGTCCCCACCCTTCTTGCTGCGCGACGGCTTTTTCTTCGTTTCTTCCCCGGTCTTTTCCTCGACCGAGCCTAAAACGCCTGGCGAGGGCTCCTCGCGTTAATGCCTGCTAATACGACTCGCGACGATTACGAGAGAACCGAGGGCCTGCAACTTGTCCCGACGATTTAGCATACGAAAGTAGCAGGCGAGATTCTGCACGCATAAATTGATAGAAGAGAAAAGGAGAAAGCGACAGTATTGAACGGGAAACTCACTTGGTGGCGACAGGTACCAGGGTCCAGTCGTATCCCTGAAGAACTTTGGTCACCGCCGCGCTGATTCTCTCGCCGCCGTTGGCCACCGCAGCCGCCACGGCTGCTGCTTTTCCATTGTTATTCGCGTTGCTGTTGTTGATATTGCTGCCGCTGCCTCCGGCGTCGCTCGACGAAATCGCACCGGACGTCTCTCCCATCGCGTCGTTCATCTTTGCGCTCTTAATCGACTCGCGGAGCAATGAGAGCGGGCGAAGCGCAAGTGCAAGGAACTTGTTCGGCGGAATCTGCGGATTTATCGCGCGCTGCCAGCGTTCATCGCTCGGGGGACAAATCTAACGCGCCCGTTACGAAGCAACGATTAATCGTAATTACCGTTTTATCATGGTAAACGTCACTTCCGTTTCGAAAACTTGTGCCGCGTCGGCGATCGTCCCTCCGTCTTCTCTAGCGACCCCTCCGTGTTATCGGCTAGCACGTTTGTCACGTTTAATTAATTTCGCACTCGATTGCGGAGCGAGAAGTGCCGCGGCAGCGCATGCCGAGCCGTCGCGTCGCGTCGGCAATGCCTCGAGGTCTCGGTCTATCTTCGATGGATTTTTTTTTTTCTCTCTCTCTCTCTCTCTCTCTCTCTCTCCTTTCTCGCTTCTCTTGGCCGAGCCAAGCCACCAGCAATGCTAATCTGTTCTCCTTTGTGCACCGACCCGCTCCGTTTTACTTTCTTTTCCTTCGTTTCCGCTATCGGCGGCTCTCTTGACGTCCAAGCACGGCCGACGTTCCACGACCGACGAGTTAACCGCGAAGCGTATTTCGCGCGATCCCTCGCCCGCGATCGCGGATCCCGTCACTTCTCGGAACCTTTATCTCTCGTCTATGCCAGCAGATTACTTCCCAACGCGGACGATTTCGCGATCACAGTTGCTTACACTCTCTCCGCTCGAGAAGCTTCGAAATTCCCGAGTGTTTTTTCCAAAGAACTAAGGTGCCGAGCTACTTGGTCGATCGGCGTCGGTAGACTGCGGATCTTCGTTCTTCCCTGGCGAAGTACACTTGGCTACCGAAGCTTCAGCCCGTTCGGTACATTCCGCGAAGCACAATTACGATTTACAAGTGTTCTATTCACGCGGCGGCTTCACCAGTCTCCGTTGGGAACGCTTGAAAACGTCTCGCGAGTGTTCCTTCGAACTTCCAACTGGGTGTCGACGCAGTGGAACCAAGAACCGTGCCTGTGTCACCGCGTCGAAAAAAACCGGGCACGGTAAGGATCACTGTCGCGCTCGCGTGTCCGCGACGTTCGGTGCGTCAAGATCGCTGGCCCGCGAGATGCAGCATGACGCGCGTGCGACGGTTTTCCAGGGGAACCGTGGACGATTTCTAGTTGCTGACGCGATCGGCTCTCGAGTGAGGTGGTTGCATCGCCTCGGGGCAGTTTCCACCGATTCCTCCAACAGCGGCTGCTGCTTTGGGGGCGGGGCGATGCCGAAGAGCTGGTAACACTTGTTGCTTCGCAATCGTGCCCACCGATGATGCCACGAGCGACGAGAGGGGAGAGGGACCGCGGGGCGAACGCGACCACGACTGCTCGCCTCGACCGAGAACTTTCAACTGCGCGCTACCCCCCAGCAATGCGGCTCCACTCCAAATAAGGCGAGCGACGTTCTTCTCCCTCGCCGCGCCGTTTTTGAAACTTTCCGCAACTGGGATTCGATGAACTTAATGCGAGCAAATCAATTTTGTCCTCTTTGGCCCTTAATCGAGTTACTTCAGCCTTCGATTATATTATA
The DNA here is from genome assembly GCA_944738655.2 of Andrena hattorfiana. Lineage (NCBI taxonomy): Eukaryota > Metazoa > Arthropoda > Insecta > Hymenoptera > Andrenidae > Andrena > Andrena hattorfiana. Next base: position 40,507,788 of record OX122894.2, on the reverse strand, counting down.
AATATTCCCGAGTGTTTATATATTTTCTTTTATACGTTTATTTTCCCTCGGAAAATATTTGCTCACCTCCGCAAGCGGTGTTGTAGAATTCTCATTGGTCAGACTTATGTTTTATCTAGGAATAAGCTGCGAGTGTTTCCCGACGGGAGAGTAGCCGGCGGTGTGGCGGGGAGTCGAGTAACTTTTTCGCGTTCGATTCCCCTGCGGGCTATCAGCCCCTCCAGGAATCCCTCCCCCGTATCATTTATTTCCAACTCGCTCTCCTCGGCGACGAGAGTTTCCATGGCTACGATATCCTCCGGGAGGAGGACCAATCGGATTTCTCCTCGCTCCACCTATCTCTCCTCTCCTTTCTCTAGCTTCTCTCTCGTGGATTCTCTCCGTCGTTCTCCATCCTCTTGGGCCTCTCTTCCTTGCTCCGCGCGTAGGTGCAGCGATTGGTCGGCGGCTGGTTGGCAATTACGACGTCACAAGGAGGAGCGTGCAATTTTCCTGGCGATGCACCAAGTCCGGCCGGCGTCGATGGTTGCACTCGTCCACGGGAGCTCGAGGAGCGAGGAGCTTTCCCCGGCACCGAGATGCTCGACGGCTGGTCCTTCAACGGCACCGTCGCGCGCATTCCTCGCGCTTACTCTCGCGTCCTCGCCGCGCTTGCGACTGACGCGGTCAAGTCGCGGTGGCTTAGCTGCGCTTTGGTACCGCTCCGGAGCTTCGCCTCGACTCCGAGGAGTCACTTCGGAGCTAGCTGGAGCTTACGCGGTACGCAATGACATCGTGCCGCCTCGATGACAGCGCAGAATGTTCCGCAGCTCGTGTCACCGTTGGGGGTCTAAGAGTTGCGGTGCTCACCACCTGGGGGGCTACATGTGTCGGGTACCCGACCGGCTCCCCTCGGCCCTTTCCTCCAGAGCCTTTCAACCGCCCGACAGAGCACCGACGCGGGACCCCCGGGAATTACTGAAATCATTATTTTATATCCGCCACGCTCGTCGATGCCGGGCGCGATATGTATCTTGTTCCCCGTTTCCTCGGGAAGCGTTGCGACGCGAGGCGACGCCACGCGTTATCGCCTATCCTCCCCGATCCATCGACAGTCCGGGGAAGCTCCTTGGATTTAGAAAGCTCTTAGTTCCAAAGGGAAAGCGATCTACTCAATGATATATCTGTATCTACATAGGTACTTGTCTCTTTGGAAAAGAGAGGACGTGGGACGAGTCCAGGTTGTTTAGTTTCGAGAGAAAAGGACACAGGATAGGGGCGAGTCCTTTTTCAGGAGAATCGTGGCGCGCGCGCGCGTGGTCTCCGCTCGGCCCTGAAACGAATTCTCCTTGGCGTGTATACCGGGAACGGAGGCACATATTGACGCCACGTGCGCTTCGGGATGTTTATCCCAGGAAGAGCAAAATTCCGGCTTGCTGAAATCAATATTATTGTTCGCTGTCGGCTAAATTTGTAATCGCGGCTCGCGGTTGCGTCGCGGAACGGTGCACGGGAAACGAGATGGAGAATCCGCAGCGATCGCTGCAACGTTGTTGCCGGAGGGGGCGGGCGAGTCTCTGCCGCGGTCTCGGAATTTTATATTCGTCCGCCGCGCGATACGCGAGAGGGGAGGAGAGCCAGCGTCGCCTCGGGGGTGATTCTAAGCGAGCGCATGCTGCGTCGCTCGTTAGGCAGCGCGCGCGTTTCTTCGCGATAGTAGGTACTCGTCGACACCAGGATAAAAACACAGCAATCCGTAATCCGTCTAAGTGTCTCGAGCGCTCCCGAGAGGGTAGGGCGCGCGCGTTTTACGCGCCCGGCAGCAAGTTAATCCTGTAAAGTGCGAGCGAGATGCTCCCTTTGATCTCGCACAAAAGCCGCCACACGGCATTGACCGTGGTTTATATACGCTCATGTATGGGCCACTGTCTTTGCTAGCTCACTCATTCATTAAATTCGTTGTATAATTAGGCTCGCCAGAAAGACGGTGGCTGTCAACAGCCGTGATCCGTGCGCGGCCGCGCGACCAGAAAAGGGGAGCCCCAAACTCGCCCCCCCCCCTCGATTTATGCCCTCGCGCACGCTCCTTTGCTCGACTATTTTTCCGGTAGCCTCCTCTCGATCTCGGCCCCCTCTATTTCCATGTCGACGCGAGCGCAGACACGCGAAAATCACTCCATCTAATTATAAAGCTCGCCAGCAGAAACGCTACCCAACCCCGGGACCACAGGCAACATAGTTTCTCCTCTAATTCTTTCGCGTTACGTGCAACAATTCGTTTGCGCAGCGATAGTACAATCTAATCGCATTCACCGACCGACCTACTGTTTGCTAGGATCAAATAGCCGCCGCGAGGAGAGCCGGCGCGGTGGAGCGATCCGCGAACGAGATATAATGCTAATTAATAGGTTCCCTTTAACCCCTTCCCGTGCCATTTAGTTCGACGAGACTTCGGGCCCAAGTGTTAGGCGTCAACGCGTGGTAAACAAGACAGACTGATGCTCGAGAAAAGTCACGATTCGAGCCGAGATGTAAATGCCTGTGATATAGTCAGTTTTGCGCGATACTGCTGTTGTGGAAGTAAACTCTAATCCTTCTTCGTTTTGTAGATATTATAAATATATTGTATTTTGTAATAGATGACAGTTTCAAAATTATATTTCAGGAATAAACAACACTTCGATAGAAATCCAAGCATCTTCAAATGTGGTTTTGTCCGAAGGAATGTAATAATACCACGCCTAAAAATAAATAGCATATTGTAAACAAAAGATTTAATTCCGTCATCTATAATCATACGCTTTAGAGGTTTTCTTTTTGGCGCAAGCACGTCGCTATCACTGGATTCGTTATCACTGCTTTCATTTAAAACTTTTGTATTTTGCATTTTGTAGGGTAAGGGGCCCTAATTTCGTCCCCCATTTGTATTTGACCCTGTAGAGGGTGTATAAAATGTTGGAATGAGCTGGCGCTTGGCATGAATTTTCTTTGAACATTTCTCTATGTATCCACGAACCGCAAAATGAGATTATGTCATGTCAATTCGAGATAATAAATAAAATGTGAAAGCGTGCAGAATGTGAGATCTGAGAAAAATGTTCCTAATTTCGTCCCCCAATAAAATGTTTGTAAAACGGGATGTAAATTGAAAAATTAATTTTTTTCTTGACACAAGCGATCTTACAGTTTATTTGTGGAAGCAATCACGGCAAATAAATGTCTTCTTTTCGCATGAACTGCTTATTCCACAATTTTCGTTTCGGCATCTATAAAATATTAAACATTTCTACTAAAATTGCTTGAAAACCGATCAAATATTATTCACTCCTGTAACTGTCCACGTTTCAGCCCATATTTGTGATTCCAAATAAAAAATTTTTAGAAAATCGATCTCAATTTCCGTTAGAGTTCCGGGGACGAAATTAAGACACCTCCTGGGGACGAAATTAGGAATTCGTGCAGTTTCAATGTGGTAATCGCTTTAACAAACCACGCGAGTGATGGCCATCAAAGTTATTGCGTATAAGACACTACAAGATACGCCCGAAGAAGTGCTACAATTTCGAATTCGAAATAATATTCGCTTCTACAAGCAACATGCTATCATACTGAAGTCTGTAAAAATTCACCGTGCTGGAAAATCTTCTCCTTCGCAAACGTGCAAACACCTACCCTGTCACTTGCAAGTCTCTCAGAATACTGGCGTATACAAATGCAACATTTACCGCCAGATGACACTGAAAATGCAAGCATAGGAATCGAGAAATGCAGGGGGACGAAATTAGGCGCGGGGACGAAATTTGGGCCCCTTACCCTAAGGGTTTATTAAATTTCAATAACTAAACTGCTTTGTAACAGTAATTATAAGAATCACGACTAACTCTGGTGGGGTACTGATACCCTAGTAGCATTTGTTGTTGGCATACAGTTGGGCCACGCACATAATATTCGTTGGCCAACAGTTAGATTTGGCACTTTTTTTTCAGGTTGGGCCAACAACAGATGGCCAAACTAAGCTTTCCTACTGTTGCCCAATTATTTATATTCTTTGCAACAGACGTCTTAAAGACGTCCAGAAGGTGTCTTAAAGATCTTCAAAAGAAGTTGTAAACACGTCTTTTTCAGGCCTGGTTTAAGAAAAAAAATCGCGGGTGAGGAGGATCGAACCCAAACTTCCCGCTTACGAAGCAACCGCTGCTGTTCACACTTACCCAACACATTTCCTTGAAAACACTTCTAATTTCTAGTTACATAACTAATATTAGTAGTTTATAAAAACTGTGCAGTGACGCGAAATATTCTACAAAATATCATCATTCGACCTTTAGACTCATTCCTTAAAATTTCACATTCGTCTCAATTATTTATGTATTCACATACATAAATACATTACGTATTTATAAATAAGAAAAGAAAAACCACAACTTGGAATATAATAACAGGGAATATAATAACATTTTCTTACGTTTATAAGATGTCATTTAATCATCGTTGAAAATTTTTTGTTAATTAACCAACCATAGTAATTGTAGGCCCGACATTGAATATTCGTAGCCACTCTGTTGTAACTTTTTGTTAATTAACCAACCATAATAATTGTAGGCCCAACATTGAATATTCGTTGGTACATTGTCGTAATTTTTTTGCCGTAGGCTCTATGTTGGGAATTTGTAGGCAAAAACACTAACTATATCCCAACTAATTCCCAACTGTTGGCTACCGTTGGCCAACCAGAAATGCTGCTAGGGTAGGAACTGACATTCAATCACGACCGCTATATTACGACGTTTATGTTCACGAGCCTGGCTCACATTCGCGTTTGGGCCAAAATCTTCATCACGAGTCAGACTCGTTAAAGCACGGGAAGGAGTTAAGTAGGGAAGGGAATTTAAATTTCGCACCCGTTACTCGCTCGTCGATATCCTTGAGAGACGGCGCGCAGCTCGGTCCGGTTGCGCAACCGTTGGTGAAACGGTATGGTCGGGAGGCAGGATCTTACGAAGGATGCGAGAGAGCGACCCGGCTCGATGAGAGGAGCAGAAAAGGAAGAGGATCCTAGGTGGTCCCCCACCAGAGCTAGAGGTGGTCCACGGAACCGCCTCCGCGATCTACCATCCAACGTTTGGTGCGTGTGCCAGACGTGTGCTCGCGGTTTCTGCCTCTTTCGTGGACCAACCTGTGTGCCTGGTCCCTCAACGAACCTCCACAGGCTCAGCGATCCGCGTCCGTGTCTCTTCTCTAGTCAGTCAGTCAGTCAGCCATCGGAGTCTCCTTGATCCGCGTGCCGCCACGCCGCGTCTTCTCCCAACGGTACCTCCGGATCCTCTCCGCTCTCTCGACCCTATTGTCCGAGCCAGTGAAGCTGCATACCTCGGGCCCGTTGTCCGCCGAGAATTCGACGAGCTGGTGCGCGCGTCCGTGGATGATATCGAGAACGTTGCAGTGGTGTCGCCCGATGGTGGCAGCTTCCGCGAACGCCTCGGCGTTTCCGGCGATGGTGGACGATTAACTCGGCCAGGCTAGATTCTATCGCTCATCTTCGGCCCGCGAGCGACATTTATTAGGCCCGATAACGGAAGGACTCGCGCGGGTGGAGCGACGGAAGTCGATGCGACGGCGATACCGTTCGAGCGAAGAAAGGACGAGGGTCGAGCGGAGATAAATCACGCCGCGATAACCCCGGATTGATTATCGACCTCCACTCTCAGGCTGGATTCTTTACGACGCGCCTCCTACGTTCCACGTGGACGAAGAGGAGTCCACGATAAACGGGCCACCGATAAGTTGGATAATTCGGCGAAATTTCGTTCACGGAAACGACTGTCTGGCCCGAGGGTATCTCTCGAGGGCGACGGGAGCCGGAGGAACTCGTTGCCTGTCGTCGCGAATGCGCGGGGCGGCGGTTAAGTGATCGACGAGAGGATTCCGGGAGATGGAAGCCCACCACGGAACCGGTGCACCGTCGGCGACGGAAACGAAAGCCGGGCCGTCGAGCGGCGAGCAGTGCAGCAGCTCGCTGGACGATGCAGTGGGCAAGCTTCTGCAAGGTACGCGTATGATAGAATGAATCGCCGTGGGTGCGGGAATATTTTAAGCGGACCGGCAATCGATAGAGCGAAACCTCTCGCGGCGTTGCAAAGATCGTCTTACTAGGATGCTACGGTCATCTGGCCGACTATACAGGGGCGGGTGTGCTCGGGTCGTTTAGGGAGGACGCTTTAATTGGCGCTGAAAGCCGGCTTCGGTGACTGGCTCCTCAGATTTATCCGCGCGATATCCCCCAGGACGGATGGAGGGAATTAGGGGCGAGCATGATGAAAGAGGTAGAGATGGGGCAGGGAGGGCCGCGGGAAAAGAGGAGCGGAGGACCGCAGAAAGATGATTCCGAGGAAGATTTGAGCGGCAGGTGCTGCGAGCCGAGCGAGACCGCTGAACGCTTGCCACCGACGCTAATTATGCTAGTACGAAATTAAATCCCAGACGAATTCGGCTTGAGAGGGCGCCTAGCTGAATATGGCCGAAGGTAGAGGAAGGAATAAAAAAGAAAGGAGATGACGTTTGACGGGATCGCGTCGGTGGCTGCGCGCGAGTCTTCGAAGGAGGTCTTCTAGCTTTTTATCGTCTCTGTAGGAGAAATCTGCTCGCGAGAAGAGCCAAGAACAGGAATCCCTGTCGATAAATCCCTAAGATATCGCGGCGGAGATAGAGCCGCGATTTAACGGCCGAACGAGATCGATAGATCTGGCGCGTGGCAGGCCAAGTGCTCCCGTCAGTCATCGACCGGAGGAGGTGTCGATGCATTTAAGGGGACCTCCTCCTCCTCCTCGTTAACCGGACTATCCGCGGTAACGAGCGGATTTGTAAAGGAGTTAATGTAGCAAGAGTCGACGACAGCTCGGCATTGACGACCGAGATGCCGAGGCACACCGGTTCATTCAGCGAGCCACAACCCCTTATTGTGAACGCCACTCCCGATCTCCCCTGACAGGTCATTCATGCCGCAGAAAAGTATGAAGGTTAACCCGCTGCTATCTCGGTCGATTAATCAATTCGTCGTTGCTAGAAGCACGAGCGCTGGCACGAGCCTTCGTCGACGAATTCAACGAGCGCGCCACTTCCGCGGGAACGATAGGGGCGAGCGCTGCGCTTCGCAAACTCCGGGGGGGACACACTCGGGCGAGACCCACACGCTTCTAAGCCGCGTACACGGTACACTTTTCGCGAGAAATTTTTTTTCTATTCTCGTCGCTGTCCACGGCGTGAGCCCTTCCGCGTTTCCACGGAGAGTATTCCGAACGGTATCGGCGGACGGTTTCGCGGAGGACCTCCAGCGGACGTTAAAGAGGCCGACAGAGGGGCCGCGTCGGTGAACCGTGTCCCTACGGTAATTAGCTCCCACCGAAACCACAGGCTGCCGCGCTACGCGGCTCGCATGCCCCCGGTGACATCTACACCACGTGCAACCCTCTTCCCTTTAACCTTCCCCCTCTCCTCTTTAACGATCACCAATCTGGCAATTAGGAGCGGAAATGCGCGCGTACCTCGAAACGATCCTCCGACCCGTGTATTCCGCTCTTTTCCTTCCCCTCTTTTTTTTTTTAATACGGACAGCAAATCTCTGTAGCTTAGCTCGGGGGACGTCTGAGACCGCGGGGCATAAAACAGATTTATACCCGTTGCACGCTGGATTCGTTCTAAGGAGACGCAACTTTATTACTCGGCGTCGCCCGGCGGCTCGTTTCCCACGACGAAATCCAGAACTCTTCGGGGTTATTTATTCTCTAAGCCCGATAGCTTCTCAACGGTTCCTTGACGACGCATTGGTCCCGCGCGAAGCCGCGGAGGGATCGAAGAGCTGATCGCGATTAGGCCGACCGAAGAATGGCGCGCGAACGATAAATGGAGCGTTTCCAGCGCGCATCGGATTCGCAAGATGAAATTTCTACGAACGGAAAGCTCGAGGCGACCCAAATAACTCTGTTCCGTCGAGGTGGCGGGCGGCTCGTCGGTCGGGAAAGAGAGGAAAGCAGTAATAATAATTAGTCTCTTAATGGGAGGAACGATCGACCGAGATAAAGACCACCGTGCTCGGGACCTCTCTTTCGTTTTCAGCTCGTAAAAAGCTTCTATCGTGTTTGCGTCGCGCGGAGGATCGTCGAGGAGGGACGAGAAAAAGGTACAGAGGGAAGAGAAACGCGCGTCACTCAAAAGTATCAGCGTCGTCGAGTGTCTCTGCCGCAGAGGATACAGGTGTCGTTTTATCTCCCACTCCTTTACAGTTTACGATCCAATTCCGCGGGAAGGTAGGCTGCGCAACTTCCGGCGACTGCGTGGGTCCGAGCGCTACTTCCTATTTCCTGTATTTAATAGTAATATCCATCCAACTCTCGACGCATCCTCTGACAGAATGTCGCGTCGTTTCTCGCAGGCTACGACTGGACGCTGCTTCCAGTAACGTCGCGCGCCGGAGGACGGAGGAGCGCTCACGTGAAACGACCGATGAACGCGTTCATGGTTTGGGCTCAGGCGGCGAGGCGTAGGTTGGCCGATCAGTACCCTCAGCTGCACAACGCGGAGTTATCGAAGACGCTGGGGAAATTGTGGAGGTATTACGTTCTCGCTGTTTTATTATACGATGGCCCGCGAAAATTCACGCCCGCTTAACTCGACAGAATTCTGAGCGACGGCGAGAAGCAGCCGTTCATAGAGGAAGCCGAGAGACTGAGGAACGCTCACAAGAAGCAGCATCCGCATTACAAGGTGACTGATTGCATCCGATGACACTCGAAGCAGAGTGAGAAAAAATCGAGGCTGCAGCGACTAAAAATTTCAAACTTCTGAACGGATGAAGATAAAGTAATAATTCTTTTTTCTTTAACGAAGGTGACGCGGATTTCATTAGGTAGATTGTATTACGTTATTTATGTTAACCCTCGGTTGTCAGACTGGGTCAAAATGACCCGAAATTTGACTTTAAGTATTAATATCTTTGAGGCATCATTGAAAATGGTACTACTGGTGTAATGTAGTAGTAGTTTTGTGTATCTTTGAAGAGGCAGAGACGCTACCACGGTGATTTTTTTAAGCATACCAATTTTCTGGAATGTTTTGTTTCAAAATTTTTTTTAAATATAATGGTTCTTTAAATGTTGTAATATCAAGGCAGAGTTAATCAAGATCTCTTCTTATTATGTTACTTTCATCGGATCCTTTAATATCATATTTAAAATTGCAACAAAAGGGGGAGGATATTCAAAACGAGTAGTCGGAAGAAATATTTTTGAATTTTAAATAGTAATAATACAAGTAACGTTATCGTATTAGTTAATGTAATTAAGTATTACTTAATATAAGTAACGTAATATAAGCTAACTGATGAAGGACTCTTCAACTTTGTTAAAGAAAAAAGAATTATTACTTTATCTTTATCCGTTCAAAAGTTACAGACTTTTGGCCGCTGAAGCACCGATTTTTTCCCACCGTGCGACGTTTACAACTTGATCCGCGCGCTAACGCTAAATCGAGACAATTTTGAACCGACTTCAAAAAGGAGCAGATTATAGATTCGACCCGTTTTTATTTTTTTTATATTTGTCCTCACATAACTCCTCAGCATATGGACCGATTTTGATGATCTTTTTTTTATTTATTCGAAAGAGGGCGATGCCCCGGTGGTCCCATCCCACACTTCATCAACATTATCCCAATATTTTGCCACTTCTGGTTAATAATAAAGACTATTCTCACGTAATTATTATTATTATTTTATGTACGTACGCGCATATCTCCTCAGCATGTTGTGTCAATACATATAAAACTAAAAAATTAAAAATAAGAAAATTAAAACCAACTTCAAAAAAATAAAATTTCACTAAAAAGTAAAAAATAATTTTTTCCCTTATTTAATCTACTACTCTCATACTTTTTTTAAGCCAGTACCTCATCATTTGCACCGTGTAAATCTGTCAATTAAAAAAAATTATTTCGTACTTTTTAGTGCAATTTTATTTTTTTGAAATCGGTTTTAATATATTTTTTTAATTTTTTTAGTATCAACCACGCCGGAGGAAACCGAAGCCCGACGAGCAAGTGGGCATCGTGATGCACCGGACCACGCTCCCCTCCCCAGGAACGTCCCTGGACTCCACAAACTCCTCCGACTGCACGTACCCGCGCCTGTACCCCGACACCGGCATGAAGACGTACGACAGGCCAACCTACCACGAGAGCAAGCCCACCTACGATCTGTCGAGATCGTCCTGGCCCAGCGAGCCGGCCAAGTACACGCTAGATCACGAGAGCAAGCCGTACGAGCCGAACCCGAAGAGCTACGCGGACGCGAAGTGCTACGAGGCGGTCAAGTACCACGAGGCATCCGCGGCCAAGTATCACGAGGCCGTTCCGAAGTACCCGGAGCTACAAGCGAAGCCTTACGACCTGCCCAAGTACCCGGACAGCTTGAAATACCCCGCGGACGTGACGAATTCCACGAAATCGTACGCCTGCGTGCACAGCCAGTATTACCCTGCCCCGGAGGGGTACACGGTCCACGAGGAGAGCGATTATCAAACGCAGGGAGTCGCCACCCACTCCTTTTACCCGTACATATCCGCGTCCATGGCGCAGCCCCCCTATTACATGGGCCCCCGGTAGACGCGGACCGTTCCGTTTCGTCGCGGCAACTGGCGAACGCTCGGATGGAAAATTCGTGCGATCCGGGGAGGCGCGAGACGGCGTGGAACGCTCGAGGTGGTCGTAGAATGATCGTCGAGACTCGGGTAGTTTGTTAGATGGCTTTATGTTTTCCTCTTCCTCTGCTATTTATTCTTTGGCGAGATCTTTTTCCTTTGTGATTAAATAAACGGTTTAAAAAAATAAATAACTTGCTACGCGACACAATTCATTTTCTACGATTCCTTGACTAGGTGGAAATGTTAATGCGACGGTTCTCGGTCCCCTGTTGAAAGTACACCTCGCACGGCACAGCGGGACGGAGGCGAGCGGAATTAAATCTCGCGCGGTAAATACGGGGAGCACATTGACGCGAAACTATCGGCGATATAATACAGAGTTAATATAATAAGGAAGTAAGGAACTATTAAAGGTCAGGGTGTATTAACTAAAGCTGCACGACGCTGTCGTATCGGTGACGCACGAGGCGAAGTCAGTTACATGTCGTTATAAACGTCGCGATCTAGCACAGCGGCTAATTCTCTGATTTGATCCCTATTCGCATGCATAAACGCTTTCGCGGTCCATATCATGTCGGCTAGGACCTCGTCGCCTTTCTCGTCCATCGGGATGTCGTGCGACAATTGCGGATTGAACCTGTAGTAGGGCACTCCGAGCATGGAGCACCAGGCTCTGGCACGATCGACGATCCTGCCGTCGCTGGCGGTTGCCTGGTCGACGAGCAGCTCCGCGAGGACCGATATTCCCATGGCGAACTTGGCGGTGTCCCACAAGGTCTCCGGTAAGAACACGTCTATGTCCTTGAGCGGACTGGTGGGGATCAAGCCTGTGCCGAGGGAAACCACCATGGACAGAGGAATCGCTTCTTCCTCGCGGCCGATGGCTTTTAAAGCTAAATTGTACTCGTGAATCTCCGTCATGGCGTCCAAAGTCGGGTTGTTCGCTATCAGGCCGCCGTCCAGGAATTTCCCGAACGCTCGGAAGTAAGAAGGCGCTGCCCCGGTCGCCCGTGCCGCGTGCCAAACCAATTGCTCCTTCGGCGGCACAGGAACATACGACGTAGCGCCCTCTGTAAGTTGGAGCAGGGTGCTGGGCGCGTCGTAGTTGCGGAACAAGTGAAGCTCCACGGGTTTCTTATCAGCCAAGACACCGGTGATCATGATCTTCGATCTCGTGATGTCCGACATGACCGTGGTAGCGCCCAAACTGGCCTTCAAAACCTTCTCCAAGCCGTCGCTATTGTACGGCCGCATCCCGACGAAAGCCTCCTCCGTCATGCGGAAGTAGAGCGCCTGGCATTCTCTCAAGGACTTGCCGGACGCGAGCCCCAGAGCTAGAATCCCACCGGTCGAGGTACCGGCGATCCAATCGAAACAATCAACGATAGGTTTCTTAAGGACAGTTTCGATCTCCAGCAGGCTTTGCACCAGCACCAAACCGCGAATCCCTCCGCCGTCGAGGCATAGCAGTCGGCCGCCTTTGATCATCTTGTTCCCCTGCGAAGCCATCTGGTCCATGGAGGAGACGTGCAGCATTTGATCCAGTATAGTTCGCGGCACAGCTGTGGGCGGTTGTTCCGGAGCGGTGCCGTTGAAATTCTCATTGTGCTTGCAGCCCAAGCTGCAATTCTCCATCTCCGGCGGACAGCGCCGAGCTCCCACCGAATCTAGAATGTACAGAATCCTCTGGCCCTCGGGCTTCTCGATATTTATACGGTGCCGCGGCGTTTCCAATTTAAAATTCCCAGCGTCGATGTCTGCCCCGAAGCCTATCAGAGTCTGAACTATGGCCGGCGTGCCTTCGGAGACGGCCAAGTGCAGCGAAGTGTTCCCCTCCTTGTCGACGATGTTCACGGAAGCCATGTGGCTCAAAAGGGCCACCACGCACGGCAAGCGCTTCCTCATCGCCATAATGTGCAGAGCTGTACGGCCATCGAAGTTCAGAGCGTCTATATCGCAGTTGGTTTCGATCAGGGCGTTGATCACCTCCCTGCTCAGGGACCAGTGCAGCGGCGTGCCGCCGAACTTCATGTCGTCCGCGTGCAGAACGTTCGGGTTGCTCTGAAGAAGATCGCCCACGTAGCCGGGACTAGACGGCTGACCCTCGGACGCCGGAATGTTCACGTCCGCTCCGATCAGAAGAAGCGCTTTCACGCACTCCGGCTTGTTGTTCAGACACGCGACGTGTATCGGCGTGTGGCCGTTGCTGTTGCGGCTGTTTAAACTATTTGGAAGATCACCGCCAAGGGCTAGAATGATTTCCTTCGTAGACGTGGCGGCGTAATGGTAGACCGTGTTGCCGTTATTGTCTATATGCTCCAAGAAACTCTTAGCTTCTATCAGCATCTGTACGGTGCGCAGATTGTTAGTCTGCACGGCGACCTGCAGCGGCGATATCCCGGTCTGTTCGTCTCCGCTGTTCAAGTGACAATTCACGACAGCGTGGGCGAAAGCGTTGTGGAGCGAGAAGTGAGCTGCCAAGTGCGCCAGTGTCCAAGTGGGATGCAGCACTAAAGTGTCGCATAGCTTCTGTATCTTATTCACGTTACACATCTGTAGAAATAAAGAGGAATGATCAGTATACGTAGGCTTCTCGTCCGTTAACGGTTTCGCCGAGAAATAATTCTTCGATACCTCGCGACAAATTTGAACGAGTACAGGGATCTTCTCCGTGTACATAAGGAAATGCACCTCCGCCTGCTCCTTATTGTCGGATCGGTATAAACTGAAAACATTATCTTCGATAGATTCGATACTACAAAGTCGAGCGAAGTTGAGAATGAAATATAACAGCTTGTGGTACCTGTACGCCTGCAGCAATGTCTCCGTACAAGGTCTGTGGAGGACGATCTCATATTTTTCATTCCCCTCTTTCGAGTCGTAGAGCACAATGCCATCCTCCCGGCAATAAATATGTCGATTGCGGTATTGCTCGGGTTTCACTGCTAGAACCACGTTCGGCTCCACCGACGGAGAGACGATATTTCGGAGAACATTGCTGGCGATCGTCCCGAGCCAACTCATAACGGAGAACTTTTAGGTTATAGACGAAAGCGATGTGTCGAACAGCGGCTGTTAATCGACGACGAAGCTGCCTCAGCGATTCGAAGCGTTATATAAATCCTTACTCGTCATTTCTCGGGGAAATACTGTTACGACGTGTTGCTAATACTGCAAAAAATGAACTGACTAACGTCGCTTCGACGGAAGACCTTGAGGGAAATCGGAGGCCAGGCGCAAAAGCACGGTCCATGGACCATCGTCATGCACAAACGTTTCCGAGAAAAAACTGTCTACTACGAGCTTCTTTAAACAGAAAGGTCGTAATAACGACGATATCGCAGGGATCCGAGTCAAATTTGAAATCATTGTAATTCATTTTAAAATGTATGTAATTATACATACGTTTCACCGAACACGTCGTTCCTTTCGTTAACAACAAGCGTCGAAGTACAGTGTTCGAGTACGATGCAGCGCGAAGACGCGATGTCTTTTTGATGTTTTAGATATCTAAATAAAATGAGAGGATAAAACTGATTGCACGTTGCTCGGCATCGCGATTTTTAATACCGACAGATTTGTTTCGTAATTTAAGAGTACGTAATACTGTACTTAATTGATGGACAGTTAACCTTCACGGGAATACAAATTGTCGCCGTTAAACGGATATCGCATACGATGCCTTTATTTTCAAATAAATTCTCTCCGAAGAAGACGCCTACTCGAAGGGCGGGAGTGTTTCTAGCGAACAAAGATTTGAGCCCGAAGCGTATAGAAAAGGAACTAGGACCTAACGTTGGTCCCATACGCTTGAAACTCGGAGAGCAAGAAGCTGTTTTCGACGCGGGTTTGTGGATTCCAGGTAAGATATTGCGAGGCAGCTTTTGCGCGTAAGCACTTTCTTTCGTTCTTTTATGCGCACTGCTCGTGTCATTTCAGAATCCGGCAAGATCGGGGGGACGTACAAGGAGAATGAAGAATTGAAGAAGGAAGTGAAGAGATTAGAAGAAGAAAACAATTTATTGAAGTTGAAATTCGAAGTACTTCTCGATATGGTTAGTAATCTCCTCTTTCGCTTGGATTACGAAATATTTATGTAATGCTTGATAATTTTTCTACTCCACAGTTGACACAAACAACAACAGAATTTCATTCTCAGAGGGAAGAACTGGATAAGTTAAGAAGAATTTGATTATTCGACAAAGGCACTGAATCTTCACATACAAATGGCACATGGACATGTTAGATTTATCTAAAATTTTAAAATTATTTCCACACTTATGACCTGTTTATACAATTCGAATATTGTGTGTAATGAGCCTAATATTAATTCATAAATACCTGTATACACACATACTTATATATAATATGTATAAAATGTATGAATAATATGTACTAAATTTATAATATGTATATATGTAATATATATATATATATATATTACAAATTTAATTGAGTACGTTCACACGGTCATGAACGCGTAAGGCACGTAATAAGTATTAAAGAATAATATTAATCACAGAGACGACAAGAAACAAGTGTCGTTATTATTATTTTAAATATGTACAAGTTTTCTAGTATAACCCGCTTCACTCTTCAATCCATTGCATTATCCGGACACGTTCTTCTCGTGTGCCCTAGAAGACAAATTTGTAGCATAATACAGGCAATTTTAATATATAAAGCAGAAAGTATTTGTGTGTTTGTCTGTCGCCTAAAAACTTTCGAACGTTAAACTCTGGGGTCACGAAATGTGTCTCAGCTCATTATGCCTAGCTAATTCAGATGAATGTGACTATTTTCACCAAAAAATTGAATTTTTTTTATCTTAATATATAAAGCAGAAAGTATTTGTGTTTGTCTGTCGCGTAAAAACTTTCGAACTAAACTCTGGAGTCACGAAATGTGTCCCAGCTCGTTATGTTTAGCTAATTCAGATGAATGTGACTATTTTCACAAAAAAATTGATTTTTTTTATCTTAATATATAAAGCAGAAAGTATTTGTGTTTGTCTGTCGCGTAAAAACTTTCGAACGATAAACTCTGTGGTCACGAAATGTGTCCCAGTTAAATATGCCTAGTTAATTCAGATGAATGTGACTATTTTCACCAAAAAAATTGATTTTTTTATCTTAATATATAAAGCAGAAAGTATTTGTGTTTGTCTGTCGCGTAAAAACTTTCGAACGGTAAACTCTGGAGTCACGAAATGTGTCCCAGTTAAATATGCCTAGCTAATCCAGATGAATGTGACTATTTTCACCAAAAAAATTGATTTTTTTTTATAAAATCATAATCTAAATTTCGGGCGAAGCCGAATAGTAAAGCTAGAAATTTATACCTCCAGACATTACGTAAATGCAGTACAAACCTTCCCTTCCGCAAATTCCGCATTTCCTCTTAGCGCCGGTAGTTGTTCGAGGCTTTCTTGGTGTATTCTCACTTCTACCTTGTCCCCTTCCCCTGGATGTTTGCAAATTCGTTCCTCTCGATGTCTGGTTGTGATCCTGAATGTTCTCATCTCCCCATTGAAAGAATTTACAAGTTTCGCTCATGCCTTTCGGACACGAATAGAATAAACGTCCTTTGTTAGGACCATCCTTCTGAACGGTTCGCCTGCAACACACGCAGTTATTTACTTGAAACGCCGCAAGTAAACGGAGAAATATTACGAAATATTCGCTCACTCTTTCGCCGGTTCGTCGCAGAGACATTTAACAGACGAATCGGCGTTTCCCCATGTATTAGAAGCGGCACTGCGACCAGCTGGTCGAATACTTGTGCTTGTAGTCGGCCGCTGACTTGGATCTCTATTTACATTCTCTTGTGCGCTATCCGATCCCCACAGAAAGAAATCGCAACCAGTACCTTGGGGTTTGGCACATTTATAAAACAATCTTCCTAAAATGCGCGTTACAAGATAATGGTAAAGTGAAGCAATAGTAGGAAGAGGGATTTAACGTGAGTATCTAGGGAATCTTTACCCTGATTCGGCCCTTCTTTCCTTACTGTTAACTGAATCGCATTCTCGTGACATTTACACATGATAACAGCGTTGTTGTCGAGGTCACCCCACGATGTACCTTGTTCGCCGTTCGTTAATCCGAGGTCAGTGAACACGGAGCTGAAATTCTTCGTATCGATCCACTCGTCGTTCTTCGGAGCATTTCGTTTTCTCGCATTCCCGCTATTATTTCTCGATCTACTCGTATCATTACGATTGCGATTCTGATTTCGTACGAGCCCTACAGATGTGTTATTTTCAGATAAATTTGCCCTATTGCCAGCAACGCGGGGTTCGCGAATTCCGTTGTTTCTTACTGCAGGCGGATCGGAACTGGCAAACGAGCTCGATCCAGCGAACGTGCTGTGGTAACCAGTGTCATTCCCTTGATTAATATTCCTTATACTATCAGCCTTTATATTTAGCGATTCGTTGAATAAAGGGTCGCAACCTCCTATGCAAGTCGTGTAAGTAGTACCATACATTGGGAAAGCGTTTCGAGCCAACTTGAACGTTAATTTACGCTTGTTTTCGGGACACTGAAAGTATGTATAACATATTTACCGCCTGTAGATCCTTTTCGTTGCGCGATGATATTATACTTACTTGCGAGCAAACTTCATTCATAGCTTCGATGGATTCGACGTACTGAGGGAACCAAATCGCGTTGGTGCACGGCGGAAAACCCATGCAACCGATATACTTCCCGGTGCCCTGCTTTCTATCTTTAAGCACCATGTTCGAACCGCATTTCGGGCATTTAAGGATAGCAACTTCCTCGGGCGGATTGCTAATTTCTAATTCCTGCGCTTCCGCTGGCCGTTCATCGAGATAATCCGCTAAAGCGTTGTCAATTAAATTAGCGCGCTCTATCGTTATCCGAAACACATCGCGATACTTATCTATCTGACTCTGTAAAACATCCCTCGGATCCTTTTGCCGATCACATATCCTGCGTGCAAGAACATGGAGTTAGAATCCGTTTCGAACATTGGACATAGCTTTTCATTCGTGTTAGAAACTTCGTGAATCGACGTACAATTTAAGATCTTTCTCTAAACCGGATCTCAGGTTCGGCTTCGACATTTCGAATCCCATGTTATCGTAGCCCATTACTAATCCAATTCCAAGCTTTCCAGGCATTAAATGCTTTCCATCCACCAGACCTACGTACTGCCGCGACTTTATCGTCTCTATGTGTTCCGCGTGCGTGGCGTCAGTGCCAATACCGTACTTGTCCATCAAGCTAATCAAATCGGCCTCGGTTAACAGCTGCGGCGCGGACGTCTCCTCTTGCACCATGTCGATGCTAGTTGGTTTGAAAACCTGCCCTTCTTGGTACACGTGAATCTCTTTGTCGCTCCATTTCTCGTATATGTACACCTCCAAATAATTTCTCTCGATAATTTGCAGACCGTTAGTGATAAATCTTTCTCCGGCTATATCGATCTCCACGGTTGTTTCTTGTCCCACCGCGTTCTTCGATAAACAAGCCAGAAAGTGGCGGACCACAAATTCGTATACTTTAGCTTCGTCGCCTGTTATTGAAGAATTACCATGAAAAATCTAAATAGCGAATCTGATATCGTGAATTGGCTACTCGTAAATATGTACAGACCCTGTAAACTGTCGGTATATTTTGTTGGATGTATAGGAGGATGCGCTTGATCACTTTTCTTCCCTTGTCTAGGATTTAATCCCGCCTCTAGTAGTCGTTGCGCAAAATTACCCCAAGCTGCATTCTGCAGTTGCTGATCCACTAAAGGAACGAGGTTCAATTCCTTTGGAAATATATTTGTTTCCGTGCGTGGATAACTGATGAGACCCTGGGTATACAATTTCTCGGCGATTTTCATAGTCTCCTTCGCGCTTAAGTGAAGCTTGCGAGAGCCTAGTTTCTCCATTTCCTAAGATATATAATATAATAATAAGTTTATATATTTCAACGGGATAAACCCTTTGTTATAAGAAAATATAAGTCGCAGTCACGCAAGCCTAGTACAAATAATTAGGAAGTACAGAGAGAAGTAATTAAAAGAAACGAAAGTAGAGAAGTAAGCGCAAAGGAACCATTAATGATAGTGACAAAAACAGATATAAAAGAATCATAATAATAATATAATAACACAATATAACTTAATATTAAAAATTAGGGGGAAAGGGACATACGAACAGCGATCAGGGCAGAGTTATCGAAGGAATTGTAGGAATTATTAAAGAAATCAACCGAATTACAAAAGCGATTAGCAGTTATTAAAAGACGATTAAGACTATTATAATAGCCATAGAGTGTTCGATGTGACTCCGGAAGGAAGAGAGTATGATTTCTATGATGTCTACATGAGATATGTTTGAGTTATGAGAAATAAATCCCATTTCGTCTCGCTCGGGCTGTTACCCTGTTACTTACCACTGTGTCCAATGGTAGCGGCCTCCACTTACTCTTAGGTTTACTCGTCACCTTTTTCACAGTGGCGTTAGGTTGCTCCAGGCATATATCCAAAAATACTTCGCAAGGTAATTTCTCAAATAACCTTCCTCTCGACCATCTGAACTCCACGGATAAATTGTCGCGAACGTCCATCACCTTTAGCTTCCAATAGGACTCTGGTTTAAATTTCTCTATGGCTAAGAATCTTTCGACTACGAATCCTAGCGTAGGAAATTGGCAGCTACCGTAACTGATAAGCATATCGGCGAGAGTTCTAGGAAATATCTTTTGAAGCCTCAGAGTTTGAAATCTTGTAAACGCAGCACCTGCGAACGCAATTCGCCCCTCGCTTTAGATGGAATTTTCTGAACAAAGCAGCTGTAATAATATCGAAGCAGCGTTACATACCTATCCTTAAATCTAACTCGCTTCTCACTTCAACAGCATCGCTAACTGCTTTATCAGGCTCGCACAGGTTTTGAATGGCTCTATCTATGGACGCTTGCGTGATTTCGGAGAATTTCGCTCTACGGAAATACATATAGCTGCATTAACGAGTAACGCAAATTGCGACTATGCGCGTAGTTAGTCGATTACCTATATACACGCATATTGGGTTTAACCGCTTTGCAGACTTCAATTATTTCGAACCCGATATTCTCCCCCTCGCGATCGCAATCCGTCCAAATAATTAATGCGCTGCATTTACGCGCTTCTCTTTCTAAAGTACTTTTAATCTTACTAGACATCTCTCCTGAACATTGCTTTGTCATAGGCGCGTCGAACAAGGTCAGGGGATGGCACCCTTGCCATTTACGATATGCTCCAACAAACTCGTGGTTCAACAAGTGACCAGACACCGACGTCATGATCATGTCGCAATTTTGATTCCACAAGTGCGACTTGAACTCGTAGATCTTATTGTACACAGACAATCCATCTCTCTGCAACAGTGAAAGAGCATTAGACAGATATGAACTGGCGGGAATTCTTGCGCCTTAATTACAGCGAGATTTCGTTACCCGTTGACTGGAACCGCGAGATAAATAACCCGCGATGTTTTTCGCGGCGTCATTTTTTTCCGCAACATTAAGAACTTTCATGACCTTGGTTGAACGACAGTATCTGACGAAAAATATATGTTGTAACAAGTTACAGGAACTTAACGTCACGGTGTTCAGTAGTTTTCTCCCATAGTGGCTCTTCACTCTCGTAAGATTAGAACTTACAATCAACATTATCATGGACTGTTGTCATGTTAGTTCGATAGAAAATATACCAGTTCATTGCTCCCATATTTCATTATCACATTTATCAAGAGCGTCGATCAGTATTCTGTTACACATTTAACTACTCTACAGTTCACAGAAATGTACAAAACAGAGTTAACTTTCGAGTGTTGCCGTTGACACTGCTGAACGCTGCCGCTCAGCTATAATTCAGTTATGCCGAGCATTGTACGAAACATGATCGCAAGATAGTCACTATCGGAAAAAAAAATTATCATCGGATTAATAATCGTAAATGATTGCGATGTATCGTTCGCGTAAGGTTCAATTTACTGAGAGAAATGACATTTCCCGTGGCCGACGGTTGAATAAGGTCGAATAAACTCGCGTTCTCGACGGGGCACAGTAACTTTTTCATCGCGAACGTTGCAAGTGTGTTAACGCAAGAAAGAAAAAGCTGGAACTAACAGTAGACATTTTTGATGTTTTGCACGATAATTTTGGATTCCATGCATCTTTGTCGAGACACGCGTAAGCAGATAATACGACATTGTAAATAACGTTTCATCGGTTCGTAGAATCACTTCGTTCGCGATCGAATAAACGTGCTGCGTATCCGGTATTCCCTGGCACCTTCCGCACTTCCGTCGGTTCCCGATTTTTCTCCGTAGTAATCGTTAAATTTCGATGTATTTTGTAACCTTCACGAATATATCCATGGGAAGCTTCGTGATCGTTATTACTTATGGTTCGATATTTCGTCGTTTCTACTGTATTCACGAACGTTTATGAATTATACACGCTGCCCGCAATTATCATACAATAACGATGCATCATTCTTGTTCCAGTAACACAGTTACCCTAATCAATTATTTCAAAGAGAACCAAACATGACGGAGGACATGTTAGGTGCAGATATCTGTAGGGTCTGTCGATCCGAAGGACTTTCCGACAGACCCTTGTTTCACCCATGCATATGCACAGGCAGCATCAAATGGATACACCAAGAGTGCTTAGTGCAATGGATGCGTTATTCGCGCAAAGAGTACTGCGAACTCTGCGGATACCGCTTCTCATTTACGCCGATTTATAGTCCAGACATGCCACGCCGTTTGCCGCTGAGAGACGTAGTCGGCGGATTATTTTCCAGCATCGTAACGGCAGTGAAATACTGGTTGCATTATACTTTGGTAGCGATCGCGTGGCTGGGTGTCGTTCCCTTAACTGCTTGCAGGACGTACAGAGCGTTGTTTAGTGGACCACTCGATCTAGTTCGAGTATGTAATCTCTTCTAACGTAGACGTACAGTTGCAATGGAATTTTACGATACACGAGAGAACAGTAAACGCTTTTATTTACAGATAATGTCATTGCCAATGGATATGCTATCCGCGGAGAATATATCTTCGGACGTATTTCATGGCTGCTTCGTAGTTACTTGCACGCTGTTCGCATTTATCGGTTTGGTGTGGCTGAGGGAACAAATACTGCACGCCGGTGGCCCGGACTGGCTCGAGAGGGACAACGTTCAGTTGCCTCCCGTCGATAATCCTCCGCACGCGGAAGTTCCTCCGCAACAGTTTCAAGAGCAAAGAGCCCTTCCGCAGCAAGAAATCCAAGATAATAATAACGTTCCACCTTTCGTTGACGAACCGCCTGTCCTGCCAGAGAATCCGTTCAATGACGACTCGGGAGACGAATTGCCTATCCTGCGAGAGAATCCGTTCAACGACGGCCCGAGAGACGAACTGCCGGTCCTGCCGGGGAATCCATTCAACGACGACTCGGGAGACGAATTGCCCGTGCCGAGGGAGAATCTGTTTAACGACGACCAAGGAGACGAGCTGCCTGTCCCGCCGGGGAATCTATTGAATGGCGAGCCGGGAGAGGAGCTGCCTGTTTTGCCGGAGAATCCATTCAATGACGATTCTGGATACGCGGAAGGACACAGGGCGGAGAACAATCCAGCGGATAATCAGAGGATAGGCGAGGCTGAAGGAATTGGTAGAGATATCGAGCCGCAGTTGGCTCCGAGGAACGCGGAGCAACCTCCTAGGGATATGGTACCACCTGCGGCTCCCAGGAACGTAGAACCGTTAATACCTCCTAGAGAGATCGATGCACCTGTACCTCCTAGAGACGTGGAACAACCAGTGCCTCCGAGGGACGAACTGGGGGTAGACGGGGAACAAGCGAATGCGAGAGTTGGCGAAGAGTGGGGGGATCAAGTCGAAGGGCAAGCGCAAGGAGAAGCCGAGGAGGCAAACTGGAATCCGATGGAATGGGATAGACCTGCCGAAGAGCTAACTTGGGAACGCCTTTTAGGCTTGGATGGGTCTCTCGTTTTCCTTGAGCATGTCTTCTGGGTTATCTCCCTGAATACCCTGTTTATTATGGTATGTATCTGTATGTTTTAAGTTAAGCAATTAAGCCGGGAATCCACCGGGAAGCTAAGCTATACTATGCTATGCTACGTTTTAAAAAAATTAGCTTCGATGTATTCTTATGGAACCGTTTCCACCGAAAGCTAAGCTAAAACATAGCTTAGCTTAGCTTACAAGGGAAGATCCCAAACCGGGAAATTCGAAAAATTCTGAAACTTGTAAGGGGATGGAAATTGACCGCTGAAAATCCGGTTATTTTCCGAGTTAGTGTTATAACTCGCGAACTGCAAAGTAATTTTTTTACCAAATGATAGATCTAATTAAAAGAAGTAACTTCTGTCTTGAAACTTTTTTTCCATCTCTCACAGTTCGCGAGTTATAACACAAAATCAGAAAATAGCCGAATTTTCAGAGATTAATTTCCCCTTCGAGTGAATTTGGGCAGCAAAGAAAAATTGCGTTGTAATCTGGAGGAAATCCCCTACATATTCACAAAGATTCAGAATTTTTTTGAATTTCTGGGTTCGGGATCTTGTTAGCTTCTCAGTGGACTCCCGGCTTTAATCTCCACGTATTTTCGTGACTTGAGACACGTTACCTTTGGCTTTCAGGTCTTTGCTTTCTGCCCTTACCATATTGGTAGTTTCGCTATAGCAGGATTAGGGCTACAGGAGTATGTAGCGGCGTCGCATTTCGAGGGATTAGTAACTACATTGTGCGGTTACTGTGTAATTGGCGTTTGTTTGGTAGTCCTTCACACACTCGCGGCCCTTTTAGGTTTCCAACGATCTCAGCGTATACTAGGCTTATGCTACGTTATAGTGAAAGTTTCTTTGCTGTCCGTTGTCGAGATAGGCGTGCTACCTTTAGTCTGCGGTTGGTGGTTAGACATTTGTTCGTTAGCGATGTTCGACGCCACGCTTAGGGACCGAGAATCCTCGTTCAGGCTCGCCCCTGGCACTTCGATGTTCATCCATTGGTTGGTAGGGATGATTTATATATATTACTTTGCTTCGTTCATTCTGTTACTTCGAGAAGTGTTACGGCCAGGGGTACTTTGGTTCTTGCGAAACTTGAACGACCCCGATTTCTCTCCTATCCAAGAGATGATACATCTTCCAATTTTAAGACACGTAAGGAGACTCGTGGCGTCCGCGGTTATATTCGGAACAGCTATTCTGTTAATGTTATGGTTGCCGGTGAAACTTTTGAGATGGGCATGGCCAGGATTCCTGCCGTACACAGTGACCGTTCAAAGCGAGGCTCAGGTAAAATAAGATAAAACAATGATTCCCTTCGCGTGATCTCGCGGCGGTTACATTATTCCCACTATTTTATGTTTTTGCAACGTAGGTGAGCGAGTTGTCCTTGGAGCTGTTACTGCTGCAAGTGATTCTTCCCGCGCTGTTGGAGCAGTCTCACACACGTACGTGGTTGAAGGCTCTAATCAGAGGCTGGTGTCGAGTGGTAGCCTGGATGTTCGATTTACAATCGTATCTGCTGCGAGATCAAACGGAGGATCCAGGACCAGCGGTGATTGAGGAGCCGCAGCACCCGGACTTGGGTGCTGCGCATCAGGCATTATTGCAGAGAGAAGGGCCGATAGGTTTTCAACCCTACATCAGGCCACGTTGGTTCCCTGCTCGGCTAGTCGGTCTTTTATTCTGCGTTTGCGTGTCCCTTGTTATCGCTAGCTTGATAGCAATGACTCTGCCTGTGTGGCTTGGGCGCAGAGTGATGGCACTGTGGATGGTTGGAGCTCCTGCTCCGTCTCCGCCGGTGTTACCACCTACTTTAAGTGGAACCGGTAAGTTTCCTTTCAACCTCACGGATCCGCTGAATTCTACTTACAACAACTTCTCTGTTCTAAACTCTGCTCTTCGTTTAATTCCTCAGAAACCAGCGAAGCTGTAGTTGCTCTGTCCGGACGAGTCCACGAAGTGTACACGGTAGCCTGTGGAACGTACGTATGCTGGGCCGCAGCAAGAGGACTAGCCCTGGCGCTCTCTTGGCTACCTCGCGGACGAAGAGCTGTCTTAGACCGAGTGAAACATTGGGCGATCATAGGCGTCAAGGCGTTCGTTGCGTTTTTCCTACTTATTGGGTTAATACCTCTCCTGTTTGGTCTTCTTCTTCAGTTAGTGGTCCTGGTACCTTTACACGTACCCCTCGAACAGAATCCCATCCTGTTTATCTGGCAAGATTGGGCCCTGGGTGTATTATATACGAAAATAGCAACGGCCATTACTATGATGGGGCCGGACTGGAGGATTCGCTTGGCAATCGAACGAGCGTACAACGATGGCATTAGGGAAATAGATTTGAAGTTCATCGTTACTGAATTGGCAGCTCCGGTGATATGCTGCTTCGGTCTTGCTCTAGCTGTTCCTTACGCCGTGGCCTATGGAATAGTCCCACTTCTGATCACAAATTTACAAACGCAGATCCTTATTGCCAGGCGTTTGTACCCGTTTCTCGTGCTAATAAACCTGGTGTGCATTGTTATTTATTTCCAAATTCGCCAGTTCAAAAAGCTCTACGAGCATATAAAGAATGACAAGTACCTCGTGGGGCAAAGACTAGTAAATTACGAGCATCGAAATAAATCTCAGTCGCAACAGCAACAGCCACAAGCGTCGAGCTAACGCGGCTAGTGTATACTGTTTCTCAGTGGTGATATCAAATTAATGAAAAATTCTCTAATGTACAGCCTTTATTGCGCTTAACTATAACATACACTAACTTATGTTGATTATATCTTAATTTTTACTATTATAATTTATTAATGTAAGCGATACTGGATACGTTAAAAGAAGACTGTTATTCGATGTATCGCTTTCCCGTTTGATACATTGCAAATCGTTGATATCTTTGCTTATCGAAATTGTTAAAAGTAATTCGTCTGAAAGCAACAACCGACATCTTCCGCGATAACGATAACGAACGGATATGACTCGAAGAAAGAGAGATTTGAAATAATGTTATTTGATCGTTGCCGATCGAAGGAATCGATTTTTAAGTAGGCCGTAAATTAACATTTTCAACTGTAGAGATACGATGTACAAAGTTCAAGTAAACCCTAATCAGTCTCTTAGAAAGTAGATCTCGAAGTAAGAGAGAGCTGTTGCGAGAAGTGAAGCTACATTTTAATTGTGAAAAAAAAATTGATTAGCCGCAAAGTAACAATCCTATTTTATTGTAAAAGAGTAATGTTTGAGATGAATTTAAATAAACTTAGGAAATACCTACAGTTCAATGGAAATGAAGAGATTCGTATTCCCCCGCAAAGTCTAGCGCATATTGCTTTCCCTGTCTAAATCGTAGGAAACTGTTTAACGCTGGACCTCGAATAGTTGTGCTAATTTGTCGTTACGTGGAGCATTGCGTTATTCTGGAATTAGCAAATTTGTTGTATACATGTAACTGTACGAGAAAGAATCATAAAATTCTTAGGTCTATTATGTGAAGTCTTTTTTATATGAAAATAAAAGTTTTAAGCAGTAATTTGGTTTCATTAGTCCGTATATATACAAAACATATATTTTGCGTATGATATACATAATTTTTATGTACAAAGTTAGGTGTAAGTAAAAACTATTTATTTGTATACGTACCAATAGTTCAGAAATCAATGAAATCGTACGGTCATAAAGATGTAAAAATGTTTTCGCAATGTACTTTAAAAGCATTATCGAAATAAAGAAGATCCATGTAAAAGAATTTATTCTCTGCACTTTGCTCGCTTTGACTCTGTGTATAAAATATCTTTACAACGTAAATGTGAATTTCATCTTGATAAAAAGAATTCATAAAGAAATATGTACACACACACACGATGTATCGTACATCTAAAAATGTTTAACAAAAATAAATACATATGTATATGTTCGAAAAGTAAAAGATTTCAGTCACATATACACGTGTAGATAGGTGAAGATGTGTTTGCATTGATCTGTCCAAAATAAAGTAATTCACGTCAGGATTAACAAATTAATCATTGTTCCAACTCTGTCTCCTGATTCGGTGGTAAAAGAACACCAGTTGGTTGATACGACACAGGATGTTTCTCGATCCTCAAATATAATAAACTAAACATATTTATTACCTGGAAAATATCGGGCAAATTATTGAAATTCTTTCTCGGCCAATTTCCGTCTCTTTTAGAATAGTAATACGCATATTTTATGTTACCTGAGTAACAGCAGGTTGTTTCCAGGAAATACTTATGGTTGGAACTGAATATTCCGTGGAATATTTAATAGTTGCCAGCTTTTTCAAATCCACGAGATAAATCTTCAATTTTATGCCCCCTTTACATAGTATAACATCTACACTCTGCTCTTTTACGTCTAACACGATGCCCATAGTGATAATAGGGCCATTTATATCTATTAAATATGTGAAGTACAATATGCTACTTTGTTCCTGGGCTAGTTTGGCAGTGTACTTCTTCGTATTACAATTTCTCGCTATTCTATAGTGGTAGAAACAACACCAAGATTATCGAAATGTTTTTACATAGTGCTAGAGGGTAAACCAACCAGTGAATGACCGAACTGTTGAATTTATAGACCTTTGAGATTAATATTTGATTATATTTATATATAACAACAAAACAACTGTTGAAATTGCATTTAAATTTATTTATCTAGAAATTTCTATAAAAATAATTACTTATTCTTATCGTAATTTTTAAAAAAACGATTATAAAATGCAAAACGTGCAGAAGCCCAGTAAATGCATACTTTTAATAAGAATTGTACTTATTAATGTTTGCTTAATACGCGTAACTAAAAATATAGGATATTAAAAGTGCAACTACACTCCATTTATAAACATACAATATTTTTAAATTTATAATTGACATTTCTTTGCCTAATGGTCATTCACTGGTGTGCGGTCAATTACTGGTTGGTTTACCCAACTCGTCGTAGCTTCGGTAACTTACGTCGTACACAGTTTTTGCGTCCATTCTTCGGGTAACACTTCGTCTCTTATGGTCGAATAAAGTAAACGGTGCACCACGCAATCAGGGTATCGCCTAATCGGGGAAGTGAAGTGCGTGTAAAACGGCATATTCAAAGCGTAATGTTTCAGCTCCTCTTCTGCGTCAACGGTGGACGAACATTTGTAGGTGGCACGCTGCGAATACACGAAATTAAGCAAAGCTGTTACGTTGATAAAATCTTAGAAAATAGTGAGTCATATACAAAATATCGTACATTCATAGCTTTGGAGCACAGATTATAGATGACCATCATCCTGTATTTCACTCTATCATCGATCTCGTTACATTCCGACTCTAATTCTTCTTCGTAGCGTTTGATGCTAGCGTACAAAGACGCCGATGATTCGATTTCTAAATGAATGCCAAACTTTTGTAAAGCATCTTTGGTTCCCTTGAGAACGAACTTCGAGGGCTCTCTATGATTACGTAGTAAAGCGGTTTCGGGAATTTTGTCGTACAAATAAGTAGCCACTGTTTTATTAGCTAGCAACATGAACTCTTCTATAAGCCTAAAACGCAGTTATTTAAATAATCCGTTCGGAGCACTGACTTTTTATCAGACAGCAATATTTATACCTATTGCTGTCTTTTAGCTCTTCGGTGCTGTAAGATATCGGTAATCCAGTGCTTCTATCAATTGCGACGTGCAATTTCGGCTGATGTATCGTTAAAGCGCCATTCCCTAATCTTTCGCTACGCAGTTGGACACTTAAATTATACAAAACATTTACTTTTACCGACAAATCGTTAGCACTATAATTCTCACTTATTTTTAAAAAATCGTCAGGCCACTTATTGCTTGGATTTTCAATAAATGTCTGAGCATGTTTGTAAGCCATTTGGCAGCATGAATTTATTATAGTCTTAGAGAAACGAGATGCGACGACTTTTCCATCCGCAGTCATTTCCAAGATGACCGAAAATGTTAGCTTATCTTGACCAGGTAGCAGAGAACACGCTTGACACAGCTGTTTCGGTAACATATGGTACGCATTGTCGGTCATGTAAACAGTGGTTGCTCGTTTCGCAACTTGAACATCTAATGGAGATAAAAATTCCATAAAATGAGTAACATCGGATATATGTACACCAATCTATAATAAGAAAATATAATAACACCTATAATAAGTTAATTATACGAAGAGCGACTTCTGAATAATGAAAAATTACTTCATAGTTTCCATTCTCCAAAAGTTTACAAGAAACTGCATCGTCTAAATCGACCGCAGTGTCTGGATCGATGGTAAACACGCACTCGCGTCTCCAATCCTCTCTACCCATTATATCTTCCTCCGTTAGTACGTAGTCGCTGCTCGGAAGACCTTCTATTAATTCTTGGCTGTAAGGCGTTACGTCTATATCGTGTTCGGATAAAATAGCGAGCGACTCGGCTTTTATATCACCCGCGGTTCCAACTATCTCTACGACTCTCCTGCAACGATTGTAAGCTGTTAATAAACTGTGGTACTAAAAACTGTTCGGTCTTTTAAATTACTATCATACCCAACTACAAAATAAGGTTTCACCCAATTAGTTACGGCAGCTAGGAACAACGTATCCTCGTATATGCTCGGCTGCGCGACGAACCCCTTTGGCAGCGATGCGGGAATTATTTTCAACAATGGAATACGTTTGTCCCTGGGATAGAAGATTGTAGATACACCGTCGTGTTTCAGATGTCCGATCGTTCTTCTCGGATGTATTTCTTCTCTGATACAAACAACGACGCCGGTCTTCTGCTTCTGTCCGCCAGGAACTGTATACCACTTGTCCGGAGGATTGATGCGAGCTACGACGTAGTCCCCTTCGAAGGCTCGATTTCTGTCTCTTAAACCGATGATCAAGAGATCCCGCTCGTCGTTGGAGAAAGACAAGTACGCGTGTTTGAAAAACTTGGGATTAATGCGCAGATATCCTTCCATGTATTCCATACTGTCCGCGCTTTGATTCTTTAAGAGCTTATCGATTTGTTTCACGGGAATATGTTCGAGAAATGTCTCTCTCTTTTTCAAGCGCTTGGAACTTTTCTGATCGTTGGCTCCATTCTCTTTCCTAGCGTCGTTGTCTATTTTTCTGTTCTCCTTCGTTACTTCTGTAACTTCTTCGCTGTTCTTGCAATCATGTTTTTGCTGTGCTTTTTTTACTAATTTACTTTGCTCCTTTCGCACTTCGAAACTTTTCGGTTTTTTCTATAAAAAAAAACCGTGAATGTTTAACAGGATCGTTTAAACAGGCTGATGTTCAGGAGAAAAAAATTTTACCTGCTTGAGAGTCTGCTGCGAGGCGTCCTGACTATTATTGTGGCAAGGTGCTCCATCTTTTTGAGGCTGCTTCAAGCACATTGGTTTGCTCGACAATCCCTTCGCAATTACTTTTTTACTATCATTTTGTACGAGGCTTTTCCCTTTATTACGCTGCTTTTTTTTAATAGGACCCGAGGAGTTTGCTTCTTCGGACATGCTGTAAGTTTCGACGCGGAACTACGGGTTTAAATGCATCCAGAACTGAATCGAGAAGAGTTTATATCACACGATCGTTGTTTTACGGACGATAACGCGATGTCAATGCACACTTTTTCACGCGGATAAAGTTAGACAGAAGAATACAAGGAATTTAGGTTATTTTACATCGGGGGATTGCTGTCGGCTACAACGGCAAGAAAGTTAAATGCGAGAGATGGATGATGCGCGTAACTGTCAACCTTCTCTAAACCCAACAAAAATATAGTCCCGATTTAAGGAAAATAATAATTTCAGCTGATACGCGACATCGTTCGTTCGCTGTCTAAATTCCACGGGATTTTTCCAAGTGACTCGTGTACTTAAACGCGAAGCACCTACTCGCCACGATAATACCTTTCATTCTCGCATTTTCGTGCCCCTTATTCGAATTAATAAACCACGGGGAAGCATTTGCGCGTTTATGGGAGACCGCTGGAAACAACGCGTACCACCAATCGCATAATGGCCAGCCGGGGCATGCGGGGCCAGCCGGCTGTCGACGTGAAAAATTCAACGTTCGATTGGTTAGCGAGAGCAAAGGCTTAGGGTAGAGCAGACAGTGCCAATGCAAGAAATCTCGGTGAATCGTATAGGTAGATTTGATAGGTAAACGTTGGCAGAATTTCGTTCGCGTTTTGCTGGCGTTGGAGAGAGGCGGAGGAGAGAAGCTCGTGTTGGCAGTTGGCAGGTAGCCGAAGCGATTGGGACTAGTTGGCAAGCAGGGTGGTGTGAGGTGGTAGGTAGAGAAGTTGGTGTCCGGAACGCGGCGGAAAGGCAAGGTTGTTTCGATCGGTACTAAAGGAACACAGTTGCTCTCGCAGTCGGTCGAGAGCCTGAGCTCCGAGAGCCACCGAGAGGTATCGGGTAGGAAGATCGGAGGATAGGGAGGGAGGGTAACGGACGCTTCGAGTGTGTGGAGGTGGAGAGAAAGAAGGTACCGAGCTACCGAGGCGTGTGTGTTAGAGGGAGTCGCGGAGTCGGCGGAACAGTTCCACCGCACAGTACGCCGAAGAGAGTTATCGCAGAAAAATGTTTCACGTAAGGAAACTGGCCAGATCGTCGATCGCGTTGAAACAAGTACCGTGCAACAATGACATTGTCCACAATACGTTGATACGCATTGTGCCGGCGTTTCAAGCACGCGGTTACGCCGATCATCAGATACCCGACCGACTCAAGGAGATTCCCTCGGAGGCGAACCCGAAGTTCTTCGACATGGTCGAATACTTCTTTCATCGGGCCTGTCAGATCGTCGAGGACAAGCTGGTCGAGGACATCGGCAAACGTTCTAGGATGAGCGTGGAAGAGAGGAAGAAAAAGGTGAAGGGTATCCTGATGCTCATGGAACCATGTGACCACATCCTCGAGACCACTTTCCCCCTGAGACGCGACTCGGGCGACTACGAGATGATCACTGGCTATCGCGCGCAGCATTCCACCCATAGAACACCCTGCAAAGGAGGTAAAATTCTAAAATTCATCGCGCCTCCGCTCGCAATAACGCGGTTCCCCTCGTAGAACATCCGCAGGATTCTTGCCGTGTCGAATATCGACCAGTTCTTTTCGACCGCTACTCGGATACTGCAGCCGATAACGATTTCTTATATCGACTGTCGTGCGTTTACGCTCATTTCTCATGACATCGATATCGGTTGAACGCGTGTAATACAGCTATCGTTTATATCTTCACTTATAGAGCAAGCTTAACATCGTTAAGTAGTTATTTTCTTTCTCTCCGCCGGAGTTGCTTTTGACTGCTTCGATTCGATACCAAGGACACATTAATTACGTCATCGACGACAACGCGGAACATTCACGAAATTTTTTAAAATAAATTCCTCCCAACCACATGTGTGTCCGTTTTTCTGCAATATTACTAAATTCACCGTAATCGGTCGCTTACGTTTATATAATACAATTAGACCCGTGACACTTACGACAATTTTAAGGCTTCGTACGTTACAACACGCGGTTTTAACCTCGATTCTACGAGACCAGATTATCGATGGTGTATACGTATTACGTAGGGACGCGTACCGAACGTGTTTAAAGATAATTTACGACTCTCTGCTTCTGGTTAAATAAACTTAGCGTAGCGGAAGTGTCGAAAACAAATGTCCTCTACGATGCCGCCTGTTCTTGCTTCTATAACATAATCGTTCGGAAAAGAGAGCAGGGTGTAACTAGAAGCAATTATTGAAGTTGTGTTTGTTAACGACCTACAACTAGATGGTCGAGTATGATAAACAGCACACGTGTATGTTGTTTAGTCTGCGTTTGGAAACTTCGTTACTCACGCAGATTATGTTACACCGATTAATTCTCTCGCGCGTTCGCGAATATAAATGCACGTTGCAATTAACACATCACCCAGCCCATTCTCGTTATTACATCCGGCTATTCGAGCCATACAATGTCAACTTGAACGCGATATTTCGGTATCTTCGAAAGCAATGAAGGTATTTAGGTGTACCCTTTCGGATGATTCACTCCGCGTATGTATTGCCGTCTCCTTGATATAAATTTGTATGAGCTCGTCCTTAGCAATCACGTGTGAAACAGAATCGGTGAGCGTTCACCACGAGCCAAGTAAACAAATTACCTTGGCCGCTGTCGACTATCGTTCCTCGACACAGCATTATAATTACCTCCACCTTTCTGTGCTACCCTAAAGCTGTTAACTAACATTTATTTATCGACAGTGCTTAGGACAGTCGTCGAATCGGATTTCTGTTTCAATTAAGATTTTAAATCAGTCGCGCGAGGCAGATGCCCCGCAACGTCTCACGAATTAAAGGAACGCTCGCTGACGCGCCCATTGCGTAACCTCGCTTCAGGAATAATGAAAATTTATAAAGCATTCGTCGAAGATGATACACGCGCGGCGATCAGTCGGAGATATATCTTTTTGCTCTATAGTTAGAATAAGGCGATGCAAAGTTACACGACGATGCCAAGCTGTCTACCTTTTCCCCCCTTCCCTGCCAAACATTAGCTAACCATCTGATCCGCGATTTAAATCCGAGAGAGTTTGGCAATTGCAACTGCCGTGCCAATGTCATGATTCATAAGGTCGATGCTCTTGGCGAGCCTGAAACTTTTCTTATCTATACCAGAAACCAGCGGAGTACAGAATCCGCCGATCAGACACCCGACCATCCGCCGTTCTCGCTAAATTCTTACGTGCTTAAAAGTCACACCCGAGTTTCTGCGAATGGTCAAGCACGCTTTCCAGATGTTATTTAAAAGAATGATTAAACGAGCCATTCTGGGACACAAGAACTAGGCGAGCCGCAGTTGTATAACTATTTCGGAGCGATAACTTTTGCGTAATATTGACCACTTTCGTCAGTAGTCAATTTACGACGTGTTGCCACTCAGGATGGGCGTTTTCGAATAAAAATAGATCCGCCCGTGTTTGCGCGGTACAGAGAATCTCTGTTAACGACGTGCAATATTATCGCATAAAGATCGAAGCGGCCATTGCGTAATTTCTTGGAGGAAGCTGGAAGATTATTTTAAACCGCCCAAGTCCCATGTGAATTACATTCTGCCGTTCCTTAAATCGGTGTCAATCACACGATTATCTAATTTTTGCGCTTTCTTTGCCCCGCTTAAGCTTCCCCGTCTGCGCTTATAAGACCGTGCGATTAAATGATAGTAAAGTAATCCTTTTCGTTAGCCTTATCTATTATTTTTTTATCCAGCAGGTGTTAACCGACGATTCTAAAGGTTCTCGAGAGAAAAAAAAAATACCGCCTCGCGCGTGCCCACCCTACTGTTCGAGTTTATATTTAGCGTTGTTGCAGCACGTAGCGAGCCAAGAGATTCTATCAGAAATATTGCAGCGTGTTTGCTCGCCTTCTTTTTAGGTATTCGTTTCTCGATGGACGTATCGCGGGACGAGGTGAAGGCTTTGTCGGCGCTAATGACTTTCAAGTGTGCCTGCGTGGACGTTCCTTTCGGCGGGGCGAAGGCCGGCATCAAGATTAATCCGAAATTGTACTCCGAACACGAGCTGGAGAAAATCACCAGGAGGTTCACGTTGGAGCTCGCGAAGAAAGGCTTCATCGGTAGGATTCTACAACGTCGAATCTTTCTTCCCGAACGCTAAGCTTCTCTTTAAAAAATTTATTGCCCGACTTATCATCCCGTCGTTACGAAATCCATTTATTCTGACTACAATTCCCTCGGAATTTATCTTATGATAACGTGCTATCTGGTAATTCGAACGCACTTGCTCCTAGCTAATTTAATCATAAAAAATCGCGTGACTCGACACCGTTGCATCTTTCACACGAGTCTGATAGAGTTCAAAGAACCATAGACGCAAACGCGAATCTGTTTGTATTGGAATACTCGCAATTGTTTGAACTCGAAGGGCCCGGAGTCGACGTGCCTGCCCCCGACATGGGAACCGGCGAGCGCGAGATGTCCTGGATCGCCGACACATACGCGAAGACCATAGGCCACCTGGACATCAACGCCCACGCCTGCGTGACAGGGAAGCCTATCAACCAAGGTGGAATTCACGGGCGCATATCCGCGACAGGCCGAGGTGTGTTCCACGGTCTGGAGAACTTTATCAACGAAGCTAACTACATGAGTATGATCGGTGAGTTACGATCGAGCGCACCGTTCTTCCCGCTTGCCCCGCGGGCTACGAATCTACGAGAGCTGAATGGATTGCAGGCACCACGCCCGGCTGGGGAGGAAAAACGTTCATCGTCCAAGGTTTCGGTAACGTTGGCTTGCACTCGATGCGTTACTTGCATCGCGCCGGTGCCGCTTGCATAGGAGTAATCGAACACGACGGTGCAATCTACAATCCGGAAGGTATCGATCCCAAGGTACGTAGCGTCCTCGCACCGGCGGCGAAAAATTATGCCGATTACGCAACGCTGTTAACGAGATTGCTCCTCCTCTAGCAACTGGAAGACTACCGTATCGAAAACGGCACTATCGTGGGCTTCTCCGGAGCTGAGCCATATCAGGGCGAGAATCTCATGTACGAACCCTGTGATATATTTATCCCCGCCGCTGTCGAGAAAGTCATTACCACGGAAAACGCTGCTCGCATTCAGGTAAGGATCGTGCCTCTGTCTCGTGTAAGTTTCGCTCGGTTTCTCTCAACGATACCGTGTCGTTTAGGCTAAAATCATAGCCGAAGCTGCCAATGGACCAACCACCCCGGCTGCCGATAAGATTCTAATCGATAGAAATATCCTCGTCATACCGGACCTGTATATCAACGCCGGTGGTGTTACAGTCTCTTTCTTCGAGTGGTTGAAGAATCTGAATCACGTGTCGTACGGTCGACTCACTTTCAAATACGAAAGGGAATCCAACCATCACCTGCTGGGTACGTTAATAAGTAGCCAGCGAGATAATACAATACTTTTTCGTCAAATCTAAGCTGACCTTATGAACCTGTTTAATCGTTTGTCGCAGAATCTGTACAGGAGTCGCTGGAACGTAGGTTCGGCCGCGTCGGGGGCAGAATTCCCGTCACGCCATCCGAGGCTTTCCAGAAACGTATTTCTGGTGCTTCCGAAAAAGACATCGTCCACTCTGGTTTGGATTATACCATGGAGAGATCTGCTAGGGTATCTGTCTTTCTTATTCCTTGCGGCTGGCGAGTAGCCGACTGTGTTCTAATGGATTCTACCATCTCGTTGCAGGCTATCATGAAAACTGCGATGAAATTCAACCTCGGCTTGGACCTGAGGACAGCGGCTTACGCTAATTCGATCGAGAAGATATTCACCACTTATTCCGAAGCGGGTCTCGCATTTTAAGTACGAAAGTAAATCGCGTAAATTGAGGTCAGTAAGGAGGCGGTCGCAAGAAATTATGAGCCAGTATTTTAAAGACTATTCGCGATCTCTG
This sequence comes from Andrena hattorfiana, assembly GCA_944738655.2. Classification (NCBI taxonomy): domain Eukaryota; kingdom Metazoa; phylum Arthropoda; class Insecta; order Hymenoptera; family Andrenidae; genus Andrena; species Andrena hattorfiana. The sequence goes on along the minus strand of OX122894.2, from coordinate 40,471,672 downwards.
CCGGAAGCTGGGCGCCGCCCAGTCGCGGCGACGAAGGGCCGAGGCTAGCAGAGGAAATATACCGTGTATATCGTCGCGTGATACGTTCCACGGATCCGTCATAATAGTTTGCCTAATAAATTTCTACGCTCGCGTATACGCGTCGTACTCGCGCGCACGGGGGAAGTGTACAGAGCCGGACATTGCCGCGCGACAGTGGCGTCTAGAACAAAAGTATTCACTCCCGATCCGCAAATCGAGCGGGTTTTATCAATCGGTGCAACGTCGGTGCATTTTTATATTTCACTTTCGATTAGTGTCTTTTAACGTTTAAGGAGATCGATCACAAAAATCGTCGAGCGGCACGATCGTTTCTAAGTTTTAATCCCCTTCGAATATACATAATCTCGCTGTAATGTATTTATGAGAAACGATTCGCAGAAGTGTCATTTGTAATGGAACACACATTTCTACTGAATCGAAGAGCGCGATGTATCATACGGTAATATTGTTATACGTTTCAAGAGTATGTCAATAAAACTTGCACTCTTAATCAGTTTTATCCTCATTATTCATCGACCCTTGTCATTTGCGAGTCAGCCTCGATTGCAAGTTTCGGTGAAAGTATAAAGCAACGCGAACCTACGCTCGATTTATCGAGGATGTTTTAATTCTCACATTTAATACAAACGTCCTTGGGGCGCAATAAAGAGTGCGCGTGCACTTGTAGCTACAGCTTACGCGTAAAACGAACCTCGTTATTTTCTATTACATTTTACCCTTTCTGTTTTTATCGAGCAAGTAAAATTTCATTAAACTTTATTAAATTCTGTAACGCGTGTGGAATATTTTTTTTTCACCGTTACGTAACGTCCGAGGCTCGTACAGGCCACTGTATCGCTTCAAAATTTTCAATGGCAACTGTAGATTTTGTTCAATATCGAGTCCTAGAAAGTGAAATGGCTCGAAGTCGGCGCCACGTGCTACGAAGAATGTGGAATGAAATTTTCTCTTCTGGTATGCAAGAAAGTTTGTAATTTCGCGTCTCTGCGTGGGTTCGCCCAGAATTTTCTGCGAGTCTTCCGAACGGGGCTTTCGAGAAGTACAGAAGCAAAGCACCGCTGACAGTGCTGACCAGCGCGTATGACGCCGCAACGATCGGCTGACCATACGTTTCCCCGTACTACTAGTTAGGGCGGCGGCCGTCGTCGTATAAAGCGCCAAGGCATCGCGACGCTCCCTTTATTCGTCTTGTTAGTTGTTTCAACGGTACACAACAATCAACGCAAGGTGACTACCCGTTCCTCTTTCTCTCTTCCGATCTCATTTCTCCTGCTGAGTACGTGCACCAGATTCGGGACGAGATGCAGCGTTACAAAATCTAGCCTCACCCACTTGTCGCGTTTTCTCTCGCACCCCAGCCTCTGGTACATCCCTCGCCCAGGTACCAGAGACTCGGTGAACTCGCAGTTGTTGACCGATTAAGCCTGACGATCATCTGAAATCGGCGTGCAAAGTGATAATCGCGTCGCGAGTGTCGCCCGCCACGTGCATGCTATCGGAATAAAGATTCTCGAAATCGAACTATCTTCCAAAGAATTATCCACATCTTTGCGCGTACACTGAAACTATCGGTGAATGAAATAATCGCTTGTGCTGCGCCGCAGCTTCGAGATCTCATTCTCCACGAATTTTGGACTCTGTCGAGCGTTCCAATTCTACCATACGGCACGTCTTTCCTTCTCCATTTAGGTGGCGAGATTCGAATCCCGTGTGAACCCGATTGACATGTCTATCCCTATGGCATCCCTCAGCAATGGAAACGGATCAACGATACAGATCAACACGCGACCGGATGATATACAAAATCGCATCATTGGCGGTGAGTGATCCAGAATTTCTCGCAAGGCTATTCAGGCTTACGTGTACGTATTCCATTAAATTCGGCGGGATCGAAGCACCTATAACGCGAATCGTGTCGGGCATGAAATATTACTTAAGTGTAAAGAAGGTCAAATTTCTTGTTACGTGCCGTAAGTAGTAATACTTCGCGTTTGCGAGCACGTTAAAGGTCGTCGATAATTCTACGAAAACTCCGGTTCCCACGCTTCCCAACACATGCGTAGCTACTTCGTTTAGATAATCATATTTCGACATTTAACTACAGCGAAAGAAACTGAATGCATTAATGGAACGGACGTGGCGATGTTTCCAGGACGAGACGACGATTCATCCTGCCCCCCTGCGAGTAGAAACGATCCATGATTAATCAGACAAGCTTCGGCGAAGCTGAACGACGCGCGTCCTCTTTCCGACCACTCGAAAAATTGTACGACGCTTCGCCTCGCATAGGTGAACTTGAGTTTAGCATTCACCTTGTGTATGGATTGTGGCGGTTGACTATAAACTACGTAGCGCGTTATTCTTGACGATAAATCGATAGAAATATCTCTGGAAAATCAAATATACCCACCGCGACGACCTGAATCGCGGACAGATAACTGGAACGCAGTTTGTAACGGGCAAAAGTGAATCTTAGTAATACAAATGTCTAGAATTTCGGGTTCTAACGTTCCTACGTAACGAAGACTAAGCTACAACCTCGTCGCGGTTCTATGTACACAGCCACGCCGCGTGTAAACAGCGGAGCTTATTTAATATTTACGAAGTTGCCCTAGATCTTCAATATTTCATAGCTTCCCTCGTAAGCATACATCAGCAGGGCGAATAGGCAATTACTACGCACGAACACAAGCACTTCTGCGAGAGTTAGGAACTAACAAGTACTTCTAGTCCCTGGCAAAGTATAATCTACGGAAAGAAACTGGCCGATGAATTCCGAGTCCTATCCACCCTCGGCTAGACGTGCTACGTTGACCCAATAGGCTCTTCAAAATGGCGATAACTGCTTTCCAGCCGAACTTGTTGGGCGAGAGAGAAGCGTCTAGAAATATCGTCCGTTTGACCCCAGAAGGAAAATCGATAATACAACGGTAAAGGGATGAAGGAAAAGGGCCAACTAGGGGTAACGAAGATAGAAAGGGAGGCACAGAGGGGAATTACTTACGGGAGAAAAGGGTGGGTGTGCGCATTTCGCGCATGCCGCTATGGCCAAAGCGAGAGCCGAACGGAGAGAAAGTGAAAGAACAAAAGGGGCAGGAGTGAGCGAACGAGAGCGGGAGAGATCGAGATAGAGAAAGCTAGGGCTTTCCATGTGGGTGGTTAAACATAGACTGGGAAGACAACTGTTCGCAGTGAACCGTGCGACGCGAATGACACGTCATTGCTCGGATTCGCCGCTATCCTGATTTCTTTCATTCGTATTCTGCGAATTTCTGGGTATCCGCGCGTGCTTCATATTCAATAGACGATTCCGAGCTCGACAATCGTCCCGAGATGACAAACGGTAAGCAGAAACTACTGATTAGGAGCTACTACGAGAAATACTACGAAGTTTCTTAAAATGATCCCTGAAATTCCCGCCGCTTTCCGATCTTTCCCTCTGACGAGCTCTATCAGGCTTTCTCTACGCACTCGCGGCTCGTTGCCGATTATAATTATTGAAACGAGGTCTTGGATGCGCTACTCGTCACGCAAATGTTCCATTTAGAACACGAAATAGCACGTATAGTCGCGTGTCACTCAGCGTTTCGCTATCTCGGAGTTCCATTTCCATCTGTCCCGTCCACTGAATCGTAATTTCCCGTATGTAGGTTGTAAACACAGTGTGTGTGTATCGATCCGCGCGTGAATAGACGGAAGGTATTCGTGAAATCAATGGAGATACTCGGCATTACTATAAATACATTGCGATTACGATAATTCACAGAGGCACGCAACAGATTGCCCCTCGCGGATCTAGTATATCGTAGATGGTACCGAAATATCCGAATCGAAATAAACACGGTCACGCTACAAAGTATTCCTATCGCCTGACGAATACATTAATCTTTCGTTCGACGAAAGCCAGCCAAATTAGAACGTTATAGCGAGAGTGCTGAAATAATCGAAACGTTTGCTGCGACAATATTTTCGCGAGCATCGGGGAGGGACACTTGGGCGGAAATAACGAGGCGCAAACTATTTGCGCAGTCCGGCTAAGTGATCCTCGGCTATCTTTCATCCAAGTAGACACTTGTCCCTATACTTGAAATTGAATGTACGCGAAGATACCTAGCCCCTTTCATTGTTTAGGCGGGGTTGATTGGTCTACGCGTGCTCTCCACCCACCAGAGTGCCACTGGAAGTCCACTGAAGAGTACTCGCTCTTTAGTTAATATTCATGAATAGTTTCTTTGCGTAAAGAAACTTGCTCTACTTTTTCCCATGTCCAGCTGCGAAACGAATGGCCAGGAGCGATAGAATCAACGTGAACGGCGCTGGCGCGTCAGTTCCGATGCTCGGGCTTGATAATTAATTGCGGAGAAGACAGAAACGAGGTCCGTTTTATAACCGATGGTAAGAGATCACTGATTTCTCTGATGTTTCAGTGGACGACAGCACAGAGGCCGAGACCAAGTCCTGCAGAAATATTATGGTGGGATTGTCTTGGGTACTCGTGATCATAACAATGCCGTTCTCCCTGTTTGTCTGCTTTAAGGTACGCTACGAACTCCTGGGCTCGCTACTTTCAGCACGAGATCTTCCCACCCAACCTTTGGCAAACTCACAACCAATTTCATTATTATTCTAAAACTTTGTCATTCCTCCCACGTACCATAAATCTAGAAATATCAATCATCCTTATACCTGATACTGTGTTTACTCCTCGGGGTCGTTGCAAGTATCTCAGGCTTCATTTTTATCCTCCTTCAATCCCGTCATCGGCTTATAATTAGACGTCCGATCGTTCGCCGACCCACATCACTGCCATCACCTGCAAAACACGTTAATCGATGAATTACTGGGTACTGATACGTCGCTTTTGAATTGCCTGCCGCTGTAGGTGGTGCAGGAATACGAACGAGCCGTGATCTTTCGGCTAGGACGTCTCCTCTCCGGCGGCGCTAAGGGACCTGGTAAAGCTCCTGATGTGTACATAATCTGAAAGCTTATTCTCGGTATTCCTGATCGTGCCTAGCATAGAATACTTTCAGGTATCTTTTTCATACTGCCCTGCGTGGACAATTACGCTCGCGTGGACTTGCGAACACGCACGTATGACGTCCCACCCCAAGAGGTAAATCGATACGAGACAAGTGGCATCGCGCTCGTGTGCATAACGGGGAATTAAGAGGGGACTTGTCTGTCGCCAGGTGTTGACGAAAGACAGCGTGACTGTGTCCGTAGACGCGGTGGTTTACTACCGCGTTAACAACGCGACCATCTCGATCGCGAATGTCGAGAATGCCCACCACAGCACCAGACTGCTGGCCCAGACCACGCTCCGGAACACCATGGGCACTAGGCCGCTCCACGAGATCCTCAGCGAGCGCGAAACTATCTCCGGGAACATGCAGGTAATCGCTTCGACGAAAGTCACTTTACAGTAGAATGATAACACACCGGTTTGAATTACATGGAATGTAACACCAGGTGTCTTTGGACGAAGCTACCGACACATGGGGAATTAAAGTTGAACGAGTTGAGATGTAAGTATACGTGGTAAGTATGCGCCTTCTCCCACTCATCTGTTTTTTGGTATTCCTTTCACAGAAAAGACGTGAGACTACCAGTTCAGTTACAGAGAGCCATGGCTGCGGAAGCTGAGGCAGCTCGCGAGGCTCGCGCAAAGGTTCGTCGTGCTGGAATCGGGATACTAGAATTCGAGTGCTTTAAGGGGAGGTTCCGGTTTATTTTCTATTTCATTTTTCGAATGTTCAACCTTTTAGGAATACGTGTTTAAAAGGATTTGTTGAAATTCGTGAAATTCCCGAAGTCATAGGCCAGTCAACAACCGGCCAATCGGCGCTCACGTAAAACTTTAAACGCGTTTTTCTCGAAACAGTGTTCTCGAAACGGTGGGACCTGTGTCTCCAAAAGTTATTATCCGATTCGACTGAAACTTTTTTTATTTTGAAGAATGCGCTTCTAGGAGAAACCCAGAAAAAATGACAAAACATTGAGAATTTATAATTTTCAAAGGCGTCGAAAGGACGAAAAATATAGGGAAAAAGTGATTTCGAATTTCAAGTGTCGTTATTTTCTAAAATAATGTCATTTTTGTATTTTTTCTGGCCCCCTCCCCCGGCCCCTAGCCAGAAGTATATTCTTCAAAATAAAAAAGTTTCCTTCGAATCGGATAATAACTTTGGAGATACAGATCCCACCTATTTGGACGAATTTTTTAACACCTTGACTTTAACTACTCCCCAGTGTCGTCTGCAATGATTAATTATAAAGCAAAAAATATATTTCTATAATTTAAGACATCCTTAATACAGTGCAAAAAGTTCCATTAAATTATACATACTAGTTTTCCTTTAATTAATTCCTAAAGATCACCTATTTTTTTAGGCTCTAGACCGAAACCTTCCCTTAAACGATTCTTCTGGGCGATAATACGAGAAAGTGTTTGCTCCCTTATTCGTTCGATATCATTCGCAGGTAATCGCAGCTGAAGGTGAACAAAAAGCCAGCCGTGCGCTGAGAGAGGCCTCGGAGGTGATAGGTGATTCTCCCGCGGCGTTGCAGCTTCGCTACTTACAGGTACGATCCAATCTAGCTTATCAGATATATATTCTAATCAGATGTTTCCGCGTCGATAATCACGCTCTCGTTCTACCTCTCTCAGACCCTGAATACCATCTCAGCCGAGAAGAATTCGACGATCGTGTTCCCATTACCTATCGACCTGCTGACTTACTTCATGAAAGCGCACGAAGCGAAGGACTCCTAAACGGCCTGTCGCTCCGAAGTACCTCGCGAATCACCGTCTCGCCCGAGACTCTATGCCCAAGGAAACTGAATCCCTAATTTCGTTCGCGCGAGATCAGGATCCTAACACGCGTATTACGGAGTTGCCAATATTTAACCAATTAAACTCTCGGCCGCGCTGCATTCTGCGTACACAGGCTATAAAATTCAGCGACTCTCCCAGGAGCTGGTCTACGAAACGTCACGCGAGCAATTCGGCGCAACAATACGCAGAGCCTAAAACTGACTTTGCCCATTGACTTTTTGGAGAATATACAAAAGCTCGATCAATTGAACACAGTACAATCTTTTAGGGACTTCTGTCTATACAGTATTACGTTCACCAACGAGTCGCGAACCGAGCGAAACGTTTTTCTAACCGACCATCGCGAACGCGCGAAAACAGCGCGTGACTACGTTTACACGTAATTCGATTGATAATGCCAAGTACTTTTGCACCTATCATCGCACATTAATTGACTATCGACCAATTTTGTAACACCATATACTTTTTAAAACTTTCACTAGTATTTTTTATAACTCGTTTACTTATTTTACGTACGGCTGTACAGCGTTCAGTGTACAACAATCTAGAGTCGTAGAAAGAATAAACAGGCTACGGTGATTAACAGCTCGGCGTAATTGCGCAAAACGAGTAGAAGAACATTAGATACTCACTGCAGCACTCGGCCATGTTGCACGTTCTAGTGACTGGATCATTATAAATAATTTACAAAATTGCACAACTTTTCTACGCATTAACGATAAAGCATACATTGTACATACGAAAACCGCTCACGGTAAACTATAAAATACGTACTGAAACTAATTCGAACCTCGAGGTTCGATGCGTGAATCGAAGTACCGAAGTATCGAAGGTGGTCGAAATTTACTTAGTTGCTTGCGCATCGAAGAAATAACGCGACGTGAAAAGAAAAGAGGCAGATGTAGAAAGCGGGCCAGGCGGGGGAAGTGGAATCGGTAATGTTATTATGTGGCTGTATAATTTAGATGTATATCGATAACTAGTTTTCTTTCTCGCGCTATAACTTAAGAATGTATATGCGCGCGTTTGTCCTGCGATGCAGTACGCGCGTGTAAACAGAGCTCAAACGTAGTCTACGTATTCGGATGGCGATAATGATTCGTTTAATCGTCGATACAGAAGTAATCGTGAAATCGATTAATACAGATGCGCAGCGAGCGTGTTTTCGAAAGATTCTCAACGGCCTGCAACGAGATTTGGTCTAACATCGGCAACTCTCTCCGACAATTGCGCGACTGGGGCGTTTCGTTGAACTAAACGATGCTTATCGCTAATAATTTGGCGGCGAATTAGGGCTAAAGTAAACGAGGCATGTTGTTTCCTTTCGTTCGAAGAGGTTCGAGTACCGCGAAATTGTTAGCGAAGATAAGCTTCGTCGCGTTTACACGAATGAAATGAAAATAATCTCGAGATGTTGAAATGTATTCACTCCCACCTACACACATAATCGGCTCTTTCTTGATTAAGGTAAATGTGGAGTTCGTCTTAAAATCTAATCGTAAAATCTGAAGATCGCGCGTCGAGCGTAATTCGACGTGCGTTACGAAACGTAGCGCGTTTCAATTTTCTTACGAAAAGTAGCGGGTTTCAATTTTTTTACGAAAAGTAGCGCGTTTCAATTTTCTTACGAAAAGTAGCGCGTTTCAATTTTCTTACGAAAAGTAGCAAGTTTCAATTTTCTTACGAAAAGTAGCGCGTTTCAATTTTCTTACGAAAAGTAGCACGTTTCAATTTTCTTACGAAAAGTAGCGCGTTTCAATTTTCTTATGAAAAGTAGCGCGTCTCAATTTTCTTACGATAAGTAGCGCGTCTCAATTTTTTTACGAAAAGTAGCGCGTTTCAATTTTCTTACGAAAAGTAGCGCGTTTCAATTTTCTTACGAAAAGTAGCAAGTTTCAATTTTCTTACGAAAAGTAGCACGTTTCAATTTTCTTACGAAAAGTAGCGCGTCTCAATTTTCTTACGATAAGTAGCGCGTTCCAATTTTTTTACGAAAAGTAGCGCGTTTCAATTTTCTTACGAAAAGTAGCGCGTCTCAATTTTCTTACGATAAGTAGCGCGTTCCAATTTTTTTACGAAAAGTAGCGCGTTTCAATTTTCTTACGAAAAGTAGCGCGTTTCAATTTTCTTATGAAAAGTAGCGCGTTTCAATTTTTTTACGAAAAGTAGCAAGTTTCAATTTTCTTAGGAAAAGTAGCACGTTTCAATTTTCTTAGGAAAAGTAGCACGTTTGAATTTTCTTACGAAAAGTAGCACGTTTCAATTTTCTTACGAAAAGTAGCACGTTTCAATTTTCTTACGAAAAGTAGCGCGTCTCAATTTTCTTACGAAAAGTAGCGCGTTTCAATTTTCTTACGAAAACTATCACGTTTCGGTTTTCGCTCCAAAAACTAGCACGTTTGAGCGGTTTGCCACGAGATTAAAATTTCCATATGTGTTGTCTTTTGGAGATTAAATGGAATTATTATTTATTAAACAATATTTTCAACAGTCGAATTCTTTTAAACTGACCGCGCGCTGAAACGTGATAGTTTCTGCAGTCTGCAGTATAATCCAAAACGTGCTATTCTTCGTGGCCAAACCGGATAATATGTTAGTTTTCGCCGCAAATTCCCAAATGTGCTATTTTTCGTGGCGAAACAGTATAACGTGCTAGCTTTCGCCGCAACAGTGCGAAATGTGCTATTCTTCGTGGCGAAGCAGTCAAATGTGTTAGTCTTCGCGGCGGAAGACCAAACGTTTTCTTACTTTTCGTAAGAAAATTCAAACGTGCTACTTTTCGTAAGAAAATTCAAACGTGCTACTTTTCGTAAGAAAATTCAAACGTGCTACTTTTCCTAAGAAAATTCAAACGTGCTACTTTTCGTAAGAAAATTCAAACGTGTTACTTTTCGTAAGAAAATTCAAACTTACTACTTTTCGTAACGCACGTCGAATTAATGTCATCTTTCTCTTTTCATGACGAGCCCATTTAACAGAAATACTGCATCCTTTAAGAACTAGACCTACCTCTGTATTAAGTACATGATTCTATTTCTACTTGTGATACTACGTTACGTTAATATAAGATACAGACGCGTTTGTGAAGCTACCTTAACCATGGTTTCTCTATTAGCGACATTAATGCCCCTATTTCGAACGACCACGCTTCGCGTTACCGTGACCGAGAGTCTGCTTCGAGCTTGGTCACGTGTTTCCCGCGTAAACTATCGGACGACCGATAACGAGAAGCGAACCAAACTTTCTCACCGTTAACACCGACATGTCAATCCTCTTATCGATTTAAACGTGTGCGAATAAATGTTCAGATTGTAAATCAGTTGCCTTCCTTTCGTTTCAGCGAATATCCTTAACTAACTCTTACGGTATTTAAAAATAAATTCACCTCAACTTCGTGGTACAAGGTTGCTGGACATAATTCAAACAGAAGCCCCGGTTCCCAACGTCGTTCGGCGCCTCGGTGCTGTCCGTGTGAAAAATTAGTCGGAACGGCTTCACTGTACCTAAGAAACAGTTACACGTTACGCGCGCGATCGTTGTTTTGGCGCGAAACGCTGCGATTCTAACCTTGTTACAACGTAACCGCGACGCAACGAGATGGTATTCTGAATTTATGACACTCGTGGTGTCGACTAAAGGGCAGGTATGAAAGGAAATACAGTGGAAAGGTGGGAGATACTTACTGACAACGGACGAGGTATTCAAATTTTGATTCTCAGCGTTGAACGTGCCACCGCATATCCTATCGACGCACGTCATCATGGCGGTGGGTAATCTGCCGAGATTCGATGCGCAAGGGATCGTTAACCAGTCGGTTTGGCAAGCGGCTGCAGTCATCGACGCGATCTGCGTCCCCTGCGTGTTACCCGTCAAGGTGAACGCATTGCTGCGCATCATTTGCGCTGCTGGAACTGCACTGGTCGGAACAACTGGTTGACCTGCTCGGCGAACGTCGACAACCGTTAGAAATCATTAACGAACCGGGTACTAAAGTTGCAGAGGATGCTTCGGAATTATGTGCGACGATTAACCACGCTGCAGTTACCGTATACACCCTGTTTTATCAACGGGCTGATTTTCTTACCGTCGACTGGGCATGCCGCGTACTGAATACCACAAAAGTTCCTTTCCATCCGGATGCAAATACTGTAATCCTGATTCGACAATTGTAACCCGGTCGTGGGATCGTAATTGAACGATTTCATCTGACCGGATATTCCGGTGAAGTATTGCAAACAACCTTCCTCGGCTCTGTACACGGTATTGCAGCGGATTTGAGATACGCGAACCTTCCATGATCGAGGAAAAGAACTTCCACTCGTGACGAACGTTAACGTGATCGGGTTCGTTTGCCCCAGACCGGCGTCAATGTATACTGCATTTAGAAAAGTAATCTTTACGATGAGCGTCGTAATCCGTAAGCTTGCACTAATCGACGCGCGTTACGAAAAGTAGCAGGTTTCATTTTTTCCAGTGATCCTCTAGAGAGTGATCGGAACAACGTGTATCGTCGCTGATTGGTTGCTGCGATTTCGAGCAAAAGCGGAAGTAGACAGAGAAAGAAACTGTAAAAAAGGACGAGACAGAAATACGGGTCGAAAGAGATAGATAAAAAATCAGCTGGGAAAGCAGACGATTTAATGAATGTTTAGGTTATGTTATTTCCGGTTTTGCTCCCAAATTGCACAAATGGTTGCGGTTATACCGATCACTCCCTGGAGGATCACTAATTTTTTCTATGTGTATGCAGCTGTTCGTAAGAAAAAGTGAAACGTGCTACTCTTCGTAACGCGCGTCGTAATAAAGTTAGCACGTACTATGGTTGCCAGTGTTGGATCCGCATATAGTGGGCACTGGATTCCCTCCAGAAACGATAAATTGATCGTAGATACATTGGTGATTAGTCACCTCTGGCCCTCTTATGTTAAACTGCATGAAATCCAGTCTAAAAGGTAGGGTTTCAATTTTCAACGACTTTATTGGATAAAGACACTTCGAAGACGAAGCAATAGCTCACCGAAATTGACACACGGCTGGGTGCGATTTAACGATTGTTAACTGGCAAGATTCCGTGCCATCGAAACTCGATGGGTAATTCGGATTAACGAAATAAGTATTATTGTTGGCAGTCGTCTCGCCGCAAGTCACGGTTACTAACACAACGGAACATTCTTTTAATAGCTACCTCCTGAGTTTCTAAGGCTACCTTTTCTACTGTCGCTACGGCGCACAGTGTTGCGGCACGTGTTCGAAAATCAGAAATTCGAGATTCGAAATTTTGTATTTCGTTTCATGAAATGGTAAATAGTCCTTCGAGATAAGAACATCGTAACTTAGTAACATAAATAACGGACTTAAGGTTAGAAATTACATTCAAAGTCGAATAACCAAACGCAAACTGCCACAGGAAATATTCACACACTACATTTTTTTTTTTTTTAAATAAGCAAAATATATCCTTTTTTCGTTTTATTAATTAAAAATTCTTGCATTTAAAGATATGGATATATACCGGTGGCTCAAATTATTACATTTTTTCGCATTTTCTAATCTCTGGAGAGAATTAAAAAAAAACGAAACATCGGTTCTTTCATTTTTTTTACTACAATTAGTTCTTTTTATGCCCTTTAATTTGTTATAAATTTTATCTGCTCCCGAGTGCTCCCACATAAAAAAAATACACATAATAAAACGAAGAAACTGGACAAATTTGTGCTCGAATATTTATTTGTAAAAGGCACTGAGCTTTGAATTCCTTGAAATTCCACTGATAGTGAAGATGTATAATAAAAATGAAAAATTTAAAATTTATTATCAATACGAATTATTAAAATAATTAATTTTATTTTTTTATATGTATTTAAAAAATACATATTTTATTTGTTTTATTTTTATTATGTTCAAAAATATATTCTAATGAATTATTTAATGTTAAAAATTATTTTTTTTTGTATAGATATGATTAACATATCGATTACACGTAAATAACTGTACCATAATGGAAAATAGATTTTTGATTTTTTCCTATATACTCGTTACACTGTGCGGCGCTGCTACGACTGTTCTACCGCTAGGAAGAAAGGTTAAGTAACCAATTTACCGATGCAACAGACTCCATAACCGTTCGCACAAATCCCACTAGATACACCTCCGCGTTGCGAGCATTCGGACGCTGGCACGCAAGTGCCATTCTCGCCACTCAGCCCGGCGCAAATATTATTGTCGAACTTCACTAAGGTGAACAACGGGAAGACTGCGTGCAACAAACTTGAGGAATTATTCTAGGGGATAAAGACTAATCGATAAAAAAAAAAGAAACAACTGTTCTATACGTTACGTCGCTTTCCCCTGCCAGCATAGCTTGGTCCACTATTCTGGGAATTGGTCGGCGATGAATGCGACGCTGCACTCTTTGGCGAACTTCCTGGCAACGATCGATTGCCGTTTGTTTGCCAAAAATGCGTGAATCTTTTCAAAGTGTCCCACGCGTCAACGTGCCCCCACATCGCAACGAGACATAATAAAAATACAAAGCTGTAGCCACGCATCGTGGCGATGTACTATGGAAAGATTATGCAGCGATGCAACGTGACTCCGTGCGCGATTCAACCTAACCACGACACCTCGGGACACCACTCTCGGCGGTCAAACCACGACTGACAAAAGACGAGCGACACGAAGGAGAATATATATACCTGAGAGTGTATTTACACGGTCTGCATATCACGCGGTGAATTCATTAGATCGCCCCGCGATCGTTTTTCCTCCAGTCGAGGGTTCGGCTTGTAAACAGACCAAGGGAAAGCGAAGAGATTTTTATTGGGAGCAAATTCGTAACACTCGACCATTGTGTTCACCCTTCGTGACAAGATAACGGGTTTACTTTCACAGCTGTAATTAAACAAATCTCAACGATCTCGTATGCAACCGCAACGGACAATGCGCTCGAGAGGCTCTCCATTGGATGATATCTTCGGGACAATGTCTCCTCGCGCCTTGGTTTCGTACGATAAATGGGTCGAGGATTTTACAAAACGTTTCTTAATGGACAAGATGCTTCGGATAATACGCGAGAAAGCGAGCTTTCTAAACGCTTGTCACCACGGTCTGTACGTTCCAAGATGCGCACGGCACACGGGGCAGAAGTGTTCGATATTTTTGCACGAGTTCACGCAGTACGGTATCATGCAACAGGGCCAGCATCTGCAAACGGAGACGATGTTGCTTTATTTGCCTTAATGCCTTCGAAGGCGGTAGATACTTTCTGTACCCGCATAAAAAGAGCGCGAAAGCAGCGACGTGGGTAATTATAGATTGTCGAACCTCTATAGTGGTAACGATAGTCATGGTGCATCGCGGGCACATCGTGGTCGTAGGTCTTGGCGACCACGATCCGTTCGTGCTTGCTACAAAGAAAGCCATTATCAGTCCGTAAACGTTTACCCTGCCGTGCGTAAAACAGATTCGTCAAATATATCTCATTACGTGGAACCGAAAACAGATGATCCGTGGAATAAGGCGCGAGCCTTATTCCAAGAGCTTGAGCGTAACTGGGCGGTGGAATCGGGGCTACGAAAGACGACTGATTCGTCGAGCGGAAAGGTCTCCAATGGCGCATTATCGTCGCACGATTGGCATGAATCGCAGAATAAGTAGGCGGTGCGTCTCTCATGTAAGGGCGCGTGTCTGACTATCGCGTGAATCGGTTATCTTAAAAATTCGAGACGCTATACGGGACGCGATTAAATTATACGGGAATCAATACTTGGTCGTGAATCGCAGACATGCACCGCAAGCAATTACTTAAGCTCCATCGTCGATGATTCATTTCGCGCGTGGGCGAATTATCTATCATTCGTTCCGCGGTAGGCGATGCCACGTCTAATATGTCGGAGCGTTCGTACCCATTTCGGACGGACAAATGCAAAGCTCGATTACCTGAGGCGAAATACACGGTTCAGATGGTAAAAGCGTTCCTTATAGTGGACTCCGTAAACCGTAAAGGAAAGCGTTGATACCGGTTGCACCGATGGCGTTTATCAATATGCTACGGGAATCGGACGAAGAGCTTCCGTAATCGGTGGCCAGGGTGAAAATCTCGTTCCTCCGGTCGGATTTGGTGGAGGAAAGGGAAGTTGAAATTTGCAAGGTGTCTCGCGAAGTTTCGGGGATCGAATGTATCGCCAAGGGATGCGGCGGTGTTGCTTGTGTTCTGGCTTCTCGACTAACCGTGATCGACACCTTGGGAATAATTAAACGCACACGTACTTAAAGATTCGTCCGAGGACCAATATTTACGAAGTACCTGGCTTCGAACAAGTGTGCCCGAGAGGGGCTTGGCATTCTCGCGGGCTTCATTTGCTTCGTTAATTGACAATTGATTAAATCGCGTCGGGGATGTGGTAGAGTCGATAAATCGTTTGTCCGACAACGGTGACGATAGAGTAAGCCTAATTAACGTTAGAGGGGTCTGCGTCGCAATCGTTGAAACATCTTTCGGCCCCCCTAAACTACCACGGGTCTTTGGTAACAGTGAAAATTCATTCGAAGAATTCTCTGAAAACCAATTAGTGCGGCAGGATATATTCTTCAAAAACTTCGTCGATTCTAAAACTAGCCAATAAATATATACCTAATGTAGCAGAGTTAACTTCTTCGAGCAGTTCTAAATTCACTAGCTCCTGCGCGTCGTGGCTAGAGGATTCTTTTTCTGCACCTTCGTTCGAATGCATAGTAGAGTAAACAACATTAATGTACCATCACTATCAATCAGCTGTAATCGTTGGTATTTCCTCGTGCGGCGACCGGGTCTAGCATGAAAATAGGTTAGAGACTTTTCTACATCGCGGAGAATTCTTCCACCGAATCCATCGAAACTGATCACATTTTCACTCGCGCGCCGATGTATAATATTCCGGGTCTGCGATACGATACGGGCCGTAAACTGAATACCGGTTGAATTGACCGTTCGCGAAAGAAGCAGGGCGATTCAAACCGAGCGCTGCTCGGCGAGCATAAAGATGGCACTCGACATCGGAGACTCGTGTGCGTGATGTATACGCAGGAAGTAAAGATTCTGCCGCGAGCTTGTAGGAGAAAGTATGAAAGGTACAATAAACGTAACGTAGGTTCCGTTCAACGACACTTGCAATTTCGATCGGCTCGTGGGTTTACTTTGCGGCCGTGTCGTCGCGAGTGAGCGCGAAAATTTCCGTGATCGCGAGTAATCGCGGCTATCGAGGAATCGTGGCGCTGCGTTGAGCGTGCGCTGACGCCATAGTGTGTGCGAGAGGCGAGAACAGCCGAAATGGAGGAGAGTCAAACATCGGAAAGTGTCGCCGTGCTACCGGACATGTCCGAACCGTTGACGAGCGAAACCGAGGAGGCGTCTGCCCTAACGACCGAACACGAGGCGCATCCCGTCGCCGTGACGGCGAGTGTCACTTCGGTACCGGGTGTTCCTGGCGTTCCAGGAGTTGGTGTACCGGTTTCTTTGCCTGTTGGTTCTATCATCGGTGTAGCGAACTCGACCAACGGCACGACCTTCAACGTCATCACCTCGGACCAATTGCAGGTACCTTAGAACAAAACGCTTATCATCCGAAACTTTCCCTCCCGCGACACAGTTTTCGGGAGAAAAAAAAAAGGAAACAGTTGTATTAAGATGCGACGATACCCTCGTCCAATCATTATCGGAAAGCGAGGTGGGGTTTCGCTCCGCGTGCGTGTATGCAAACTCTAGTGTAGGCGCGTAGTGTGCACCGTGCACGCGACTAACACACTTGACTGCGCCTGTCCATGCAGCACACGCAGCACGTGTTTGTTTTGCGATTACGCGGGGATTGGTGTTGGTGAAATAGACACGGAAAAAATTTCTTCCGTACCGATGAAACTGCATGTATAACACGCAAATGAATTTCTTTTCCTAATTTACGTTAACTCGAGCCTCGCGCCTTTCACAAAACACCACCTTTTCTTCCTTTCCAGTTACCTGGCTCTGGACAGTTTAAGCAGATGCTATGCGTCGACAACGGTTTCATTTGTGAACCGCGCCACGACAAGGATTCGGACCCTTTACGTTGGAACGGAGAACTAAAGGCGACGCATATAGTAATCCAGAACAGTACAGAGGAGCACGAAACCGAACAGATACATGTTTCTACAGCGAATACCCAACAGATATGCAGCTGGTCGGAGTCTGCTAACTTGGCGGTGTTGCCCGTCAGATGTAAGAACACGAATGCGGAGCTGCATAAAAGTAGATTCGGCTCCGGAGCCAGAGGAAGATGTATCAAGCTCGGACAAGACTGGTACACCCCGAGCGAATTCGAGGCGCTCTGCGGGAGAGCGTCTAGCAAAGATTGGAAGCGAAGCATCCGATTCGGCGGTAGAAGTTTGCAGACCTTGATCGACGAACAGATTTTAAAGCCACACGCTACCTCTTGCACTTGCGCGGCATGCTGCGACGACGATAGCGCGGTTAGTGCGATAAGTTACCTCGTAATCGCTCTTATTTAGCGAGTTTTACAGAGATTTTTACGTATTTCAGACGGGTCCGGTCCGACTGTTCACGCCGTACAAGCGCCGAAAACGAGCTAGGGACACGTCCGATGGAGATATATCGTCCCGCAAAATTAAGAGCGATAATTCGCGCGACGGTAGTAATAACGACGAAAGCGACAGCGAAGTTGTTGTACCTGACAAAGAGGTATGGCCACAGTTCGTTTCGACGGACGGTCTGGTTGTCCAGCAACCGCAAGATCAAGACGGAGTTGTACAAGCTGTGCATCAGGCGGAGAATGGACAAAACGATGACGTATTTAAAAAGCTTGACGAGATGTCTAATAAAATGTTGAAATTGGCTTACGAATTTAGGCGCACTTTAGAAGAAGCCAAGGAAATAAATAGACAGCAAAGAAGGGAGCAAGCGTTAGTCGCTCAGTTGGGAGGCAGAGGAGACGTTATCGAGACTGTGGGGTTGCAGCCAGCATCGGATACTCATAACAAAAAGGTAATCTACTAGGGTTTATTGGTTTTTAGAAACCGGTTTTTATTTATGAATTTGTAAAATTCGAACTGGTTTTAACATTTAAAAAATTGGCTTTATATACTAGGATTAATATGCAGAAACGAATTAATTATTTAGTTAGCAACATTAACATTTTGACTTGAAATCGCCATGGACACAAGCATATTTTAGTAGGTCACAGTTTAGTCATTACTGTAAAACTAATCTTCATGAGGTCATATTTTCTGAATAAAAATACTAAGTGGAGTGAAGATTTATAATTTGATACCACTGTAAAAGATTTATATTTTGTGCGGATTTTAGTTTAGTTTTTTTTTTCATTTGGTTTTGTATGCAATCTATTTGAGTGTGTTATATTTTTGTGCATTAAATGAACTAAAAAATTATACGGATTTGTACGGATTTTAGTTAATTTAATTTTTATTATTTATATATTTGGTTTCGTATAGATAGAGTATATTTTATTTTGCTATATTTTTGTAATTCCATAAATATTAAGGAAGCTGAACATTTTTAAAATAAGTACGAATATTTATTTACTATTTTAATTATATATTTTTTGTGAAAATTCTAAAACCGGTTTAACCGGTTTTTTGGGAACAGTGGAATTCGAAAACCGTTTTTTTTTTCTTCAAAAGTCGGTTTTTGTATAAACCCTATAATCTACAATGATCCATGCAACTCGAGATACTAAATCGTCGGTCCTTTATATTACCCGCTTATTTCTAGTGTGCCAACTGCAACAGGGAAGCATTCGCGGAATGTTCTTTATGCAGAAGGACACCGTACTGTTCCACGTTCTGCCAACGCAAAGACTGGGCAGGCCATCAAGTGGAATGCGTGCGGGGTGCCGCTGAAACTGTAATGCTTATAGTAGAGAGCAGTAGCGGAGATACCAGCGCGCTCGCGACGACTGCCGGGGACCAATAGCTAGTGTTCCTCACCCCCATTCACCAAAGGAATATAGAAACTGAACAAACAAACGTAGACACTTCAGAATTGAAGGAAGAGACGAAGACTTAAAAAAAAAAAAATCGTTTGTGAATCGAAAGGTCACAACAAATTTGTACATACGGTAGTACATATTTTGTATGTATATAAGTTAAATTGTAATGATATTATTAAGCATGTAAGTGAATTCACGTGGAAGTTGAACATTCTCGAGATCGAGTATCGAAATCATGGGCAAGTAAAACGGATCGGACGAGCGAGTAAAACTGCGAGGAAGTACACTTTATACGCGAATATATTTCCGTGACTAATTCTCATCGCAAAAGTTTAAACAAATCGACCAAAGGAGCTAGTTGTTATGCATGAATGGAAGTTATCGATGTACAATATTATCTCACACGTTTTTCTGTTTATAAATATGTATTATTTTATAATGCTATTTTTATTAGTAAGGTTTTAAAAGAGTGATACTGCTTTACTATTCATTTCTAGTACAAATATTAACAGGAGATAGAAATAGAATAAAGATTCTCTTATAAATATCCGCAATTTCAAATCACTGTCACATGTGTAAGCAACTTAATCGTAACTGATTGTATATTTTCTGGGTACAACAGCATCGTAATATTTCCTTACTTCGAATGCTAGTAAGAATTTGTAGCCTTGTATACGTAGTATACAAACAATAAAACAGTAATGCAAAATCCTGATGGGATCATAAATGTGGCGTGTAATCGAGAATGTATTATTTATCTAGTATTTTTAATATATGTTTGTTTTTTAGTAAACTTCACGATAAATTCTTTTACTCACTTTTGCAAGAGTTGCTGCTGCGTAACGGCGCGGGTTGATAAACACCATTTTCTCTTATTAGAAACGTTTTAATATTACATATTTTATAAAGTAATAGATACCTAATAATTCCCATAATGCTTTAATCTGTACAAAAATGCAGTGCCGGACCTGTTAGAAATTCCTAAATAACCACTAGCTGGCGAGAAATCAATGGCTTCCGGCATGGATATGTTCGCTTGAAACGAGGGAAAATTTGAGAAGACAGTGAACGACGGTAAATGCATCATTTTAACCGCGTTATGTTTCGTATTCGAAGCCATTGCTAATATTTCAGAATGGGAATTAAATTTTAAACGAGTAATAGGTGTCACGAGGTTCAAAACAATTTTCAGAGGGACAGGGCTCTTGTTTTGCAACACTGTCTTTGTGTCGTATAAGTTTACTACACCTTCTTTGCTACCTGTTGCTAGGAACTGACCACTCGGCGATATTGAGATAGACGCGCAGGTCAGGCATCCATCGTCTACAGCGCGATGTATGCACGCGCGACTATTTATGTCCCAAACATACATTTCGTTGCTATCTGCGGGTGGCCGGGAGAGAATGAACGATGAAGTCGGGAATAAAATCTACATACGTCCAAAGGATATTTGGGAAACTTACCACCGTGTGTAACAAGATTCTTATTGTCTGGAGTAAAAGACACTGCCCTGCATTTTGCATTCATTTTCAACGTTGCGATAAGTTCTTTGGTCGAACTCGTTAACAAGAAGATTTCTCCTAACCGACCACACAGAGCTATCAGCTTCCCATCTGGAGATACCTCGTACTTCTAAATGAATATATTAAAATTTAACTGCTACTATCGCTATGAAAATTACTTCAATTATAACTTCGCAAACCTGCATATTAGTAATGCCATGTGGCAACGGTATTCTGTATGTTTTCCCACTTATTAAATTGTAGGAATGGCAGTGTGCGTAATACTGGGAACCGAGTAGAACTTCTGTTCCATCCTTTAAAAACTTTGCTGTACTAATGGGGAACTTTTTATACCGCATCGTGTGCAGTGTATTATTGTCAATGCCGTCTACCTGTAATTACATTACTGATTCGTAGATTTCATACTACAAATGCAATTACGGTTTAACTACTTACATGAAAGAGGGACAAAATTCCGGAAGTTCCAGCGACTAGAGCTACGGTCGAAGATGGATGAAACTCGACGCTTGATATTACTGGCCCTTCCGTACGCGTTTGCTTGTTAATCGCGGACAATAATTTTATATCGATTATATTCCTCGGCAGATTTCTCGCTTTAGGTTTCACCAAATGGCAACTATGCTGCGGAAGGAAATACAAGAATGTTAAACACAGATTAAATAAGTTACTAATCAATTTTCAGTACCTTTAATATATCACTGTCCAAATCATCGGACTCCGTAGTAGATTTTTTAAGTTCAGCCCATTTTGGAGTGCCGACGAGTTGCTTGTATTTGTTACGTAAGTAATCTTTATACGGCTTTCCTTGTATCTCGTTGGGTAATTTGCGATTCTGCACCTTTGTAGCCTCTTGTACTCTAATGGAAAATATAATCAGCTTTATCACGATTAAATACTGGCTTTTATTAGAAAATAACATATGTTTGCTAGGATTCGGATACGTACGAATATTGAGCATCGTCTTCGTCGACCCATGCTGCTTTTCTCTGGCCCGCTTTGGAAACGTCAGCGTCGTTTACTATACTCAAATCGTCACTTACATTATTATCTGCAGAAATATCATTGTCGTCTATGTTAATAGCTCTGGTTTCGCTCGATTCAGTGAAATCCTCGTCGTCTGGTAAATTGCTTATAATATCACTTGGATCTCCGAAAACGATTCTTTCTAACCTATAAGCAAAGTCGTATCGTAATTTTCTAAATACAGTTTGTCAATTCGTGTCTTCTACTGTATTATTATAAACATACCTAGCTTCTTCTTTCGCGTCATATTCACTTTTACGTTTTCGTTTTAAAGGTGCAGTAAACTTCTGAGTGTACAATGTTTTCGAAGGCTTTCGTTTTTTCGTAAACGACTTATCTACTGTTTGATTTTTTGGGGTTTTCGCTTTGCTCCTCTTCATAGTAGCCTGGCTCATTTTCATTAATTATTTGATAGAATACATAGGAAGTTAAAATAATAAACTGCAACGTATTTGTCTTTGCTTGCACGCGGTTGTTTGTCGTCAATCTTCGTTAATGTTCGTTATCATCATCCTTTTCACGTCAACACTGGTTTTAACATCGACGAAGTATAGAATAGAACTATCACCTTGTGGGACTTCGTGCCACTACTCAAACTGTGTTACTGGTTTGTTTATTCGAGGATTGAATTCAGCGGCCTCTGTTCATGAGCAGCGTCCAACTCACAAGGGAACATTCCGAAGCCGGAAATTCAAAAAATTCTGAAACTTTGTGAATATGTAGGGGATTTCCTCCTGATTACAACGCAATTTTTGTTCGCTGCTCAAATTCCGATTTTGCGTTATAACTCGCGAACTGTAAAATAATTTTCTACCAAATGATAGATCTAATTAAAAGAAGTAACTCGCGAACTGTAAAATAATTTTCTACCAAATGATAGATCTAATTAAAAGAAGTAACTTTTGTCGTGAAACTTTTTTTCTATCTCTTACAGTTCGCGAATTATAACAGAAAATTTGAAAATAACCAGGGGTTAATTTCAACACCTTCGAGTGAATTTGGGCAGAAAATAAAAATTGCGATATAATCAGGAGGAAATCCCCTACATATTCACAAAGTTTCAGAATATTTTGAATTTCCGGGTTTGGGATCTTCCCTTGTCAGCAACTACTGCTTCGCCCGAATTATCAATTACACTTGTAAGATTTCATTGTATCGCATTTCAGTTATTTGAATAAAATGCAGGTAAGTGATAAAAGAGTATCATTATTTAATGAGCCTTTCATTCACTACTTATTCCTTCCTATTCCAAATCATATATAAAAGACATGCTAAAAAGAACATGTAAAATGATCCTTCCACGGTGAGTTGCTTTTAAAAATCTTCGCAGTAATGCACTATTTTAAATATGCCATTCACTAACTCTTAAACTCTATCGACTTTCGTTCGAGGCTTCTAAGTACCACAGTTCTACTTCCCTGCATCAAACAGTTCTCTGTCTCTAAGTCGCTCTCCAGAGACGTTTCTTTGCGCCACCTCTTTAGACGTCATATTAACCTATTACGAAGCCTGATTTTAGAGGGTTCTGAAAATTTTGGCCAGTTTTTGAACGAATATATCAGGAGAGCTTTGCAACATTCTGTAATATCGTCAATATGGCTGGCCTATGGTCAGAAATGGGGCCGAAAATCTCCGAAAGTAAAAGGAATACATGATACTAGTGGAGGTGGCACGACCGAGCTGTGCGAGAGAAAGAACGGAGCGCGACAAGAATAGATATATTCGGCGGGACACTAACTTTGTTTATGCAAGCCTGATACTTCTGCGCTCCGAGTAGCGGGAGCGTATAATGCAAGGAGGCAGCGATTAGGGCGATAGGAATGCTGACAAGGAAGAGAGAAAGATACACAAAACAAATAGATTACTTTCTTACTAAGTATCACAGATAGAACACGATTTCCCAGCTCATTTGCTACTTGGCATCAAGTGAAATATACGCGAAACTTATTACAGAAAATGGACAAAGGTCCTCATTTTCAGTAGCAACAATAAAACCACTGACGAGAAGATAATTAATTAGTTACAATATATTATTGGACACTGTGCATGTAGAAAGTAACAGTCGTCGAAACACCTCAATGCCATTCCCAACGAATAAACAAATTTATCCGCGACGCGGATAGATCGCGCCAACATGTAGTTATCTGCAGTTCAGTTGGCAAATGTTTCATAGCTGCCGCCATGAGATGGCGACACTGTTCCGCCTTCCTAACCACGCGTGCGTAGATTAAAGTTTTTCCGCTGTACTCGCTTCCTTTTCCGTTTGGCTCCGAAAAAGGTTCGTTGAAGTTTTATGAAATTTTATGTTATCCGTATTATTCGCAATAATCGTGGAAGTTGGAACTGTTCTTACGATTGCATCGAGATCTATACACTTCCCCGATGTGGTTTATTGCCATATGCGCGAATTATTTCCCTAATGGAAGCTTTTATATTCCAGAACCAAGATGGTACAGCGACTAACCTATCGTCGGCGGTTGTCATACAACACAAAGAGCAACAGGAGACGCGTGTAAGTACTCTACTTCCTTCGAATCGCCAAACACGTAATTTCAAACGCGTCTGCTTCGTTTTCGAATTCAACGACACGTAAATTTCCTTCGAAATGCTTCGCGTTCTTGGCTACCCTTCCTTTGAGGTTATGTTTTGATTCACTTATCGAACGTGTAACGTTCACGTGCGTTCGTCAATAAAAATAATCCTATCGAACTTTAACTTAACGTCGCATTGTTATTCACTGATTTATCCCGAGTTAACTGCACAGCCGTTCACTGACGTAAGTGTTCATTTTCAGGGTACGCACTCCTGGAGGAAAATTAGTGTACCAGTACCTTAAGAAACCCAAGAAGATCCCCAGATGCGGCCACTGCAAAGACAAACTCAGAGGCATCCAGCCGGCCAGGCCTATGGAAAGGTCACGTATGTGCAGACGTAAAAAGACTGTGAAGCGTGTATACGGCGGTGTCCTCTGTCACAAATGCGTCAAAGAACGGTACACCCTTATTTCCCTTGCTTTCTTAATATACTTAGACTCGTATATTTATCATAATTCTGCAATTGCGTTCGCAGGATCGTCCGTGCATTCCTTATCGAAGAACAGAAGATCGTCGTGAAAGTTATGAAAGCACAAGCGTCGACGAAAGCGAAGGTGCAGAAGTAATCTTCTGCTTTTTATTAATTAAATAAAACATACACAAAAATCAACAGATCTGAGTTGTCCTTGACGAGGGTTGCTCCAGACCGCATTACTTGTAACTATGTTACCATGTTAGAAGAGGAATTTGTAATTCTTAGCGAGTAGCCTGCGAAAGTGTTTGCACAGCGTTAGCTGAATTTTCAATATTAATGCAACAGAAGTTTCGAACGACTCGAGTACCGAACGATAAAGATCTCAGTCGTAAACTCCCGCTCCCACGCGTCCTTAATTCGCGCGAAGCGTGCAAAGAGTCGCGGGATTTAGTACAGTTTACGCCTCGAATGCTGCGCAGCGTTCGCTTTCCCAATATAGTTAGAGCGAGGGTTTCGCGGCGAGTGCAGGGATAAGAGGCGAGTATTGTATTCCGCTTATGGTAAAGGAGTGCGCGAAACCCGTCCCAGAGCGGCGTGACTCGCCGGCAAGTCGGTGCGCTTAACAAGTGCCTGGTTTGCCGAGCTGCGCGCACAGCGCTTGTGTGTACGTAGCTGCAGTTTCCACGGTGGCGCAGGAATGGCCCAGGTGAGAGCCGTAAACGCTTGTCACCTGAGAATGCGGACGGCGAGCTGGCATTAAGCACTTTCGTTTCGCCAAACTGCCTTTCATCTACGATCGCAGCGCGCCTCGTCGAAATTTCCGATCTTATCTGTCGCTCTAGAGCCCCTAACGTTCGATCTCGAGAACACAGCCCGGCGTATTTTCACAGTCAAGCGAAGATTACTAGCCAACGGTTTCCCTACGCGCGCTATAAGTTTCCTCGAGAAAGTATTTACAGCTTGATCCTTTCGAGAGATGCTCTATCGGCGATTAACGGCTATCGGTCATTCGCGTTAACGGCGCCACAGTTATTTCTTTTCTCGCTCCTATCGTGACTGATTCTCCTTCTTTCTCTCCTCCCAATCGCCGCCAGCGGATCGCAGTGACGCGTTGTTTATCGTATTGCGTCCGATCGACCGAGCGATACCGTGCCGGGGGAACTACATCGGGGATCGATCGCGATCGAGGAGGAAACTTTCGAAACGTCCAATTATACTTGCAGTCGCGCTGGTTTTTCCCCCGCCCCTCGGAGAAGATCGCATCGGTGTCCCCAGTTGGAAATAAAAACACCGCGAAGGCGCGCTCGCCACGCAGGAGGAATGAAAATACCGAGGGCCGTCGGTGGATAGGCAAAAAGCGGCGCGACCAAAAGCCCCTCGCGTTGGAACACGATTCTATGGCAGGCTGGGCTCGAACGCGAGCGAAAACCAGCCGATTTCGAGGTTGCAGGGGATCGCTTCTTGCTGCGAGTCAATGGGGCCTCTGACTGGCTGCCCGTGTCGGAAATAATCGGTGCGGTTAACCGACGCGGCGGAATCCTCTCGCGAGGCAGTCAGTGTGGCCTCGATTCTTGCGCTTCTAAAGGATTTCTGTAGGAGCGCGTAACAAGTGACGAGTTATAAGCAACCTTTGGCCGTTAGTGGGACGGAAATTCGATAGTCAAATATACTAGTCGATGAATTTTAATTTATCGGGTGAACTTGTTACTTCTGACATAGATTTACAAATTAAAAGAATTGCCGACCGCAAGCGCCTGTAGAGCCAAATGGGGGGGGGGGGGGGGAGACGGAGACAAGTTCACCGTGCGTAGAGAGGAAGACATCTGACGATGAAGGGAGCGTTGTTCCTGGCGCGAAATTACACGAGGAACCAATTTGCTTAAGGGTCACGTTCGTCCCTCGGCACGGCTCGCCGGTAGCGAAAGATAGCTGGCTAGTGTCGCGTTTAATTAGCAGGTATAACACATGAGCGCACCGTGTAATTCGGGATGACTCTGTTGACTCCCTGCGTTTAACGTAACGGCGGATAGTAATGAAGGGGTTCGAGAGTATAGGGAGAAAAGGAAGTGAAAAATTAATCCCCTGTGGTTTTAATCTGGCGCCACTGTCCCCGAGACAATATCCCCGATTGCGAAGAAGGGGAAATGAAAAGAGAGGATGACTGGTTCTGTTATCGTGTTCGATATCAGTGGACGAGAGGGACCAAGAGCAGACACGCGGTGGATCCAAAGCAGTGGAGAAAAAGTGCAGGAAGACGAGAGCGGCGTATCGGTAGCGGGGCACGAGCGCTGGTCGTCGCGTTTAATTGACGGATATAAAACGCATCGTGAGCGTGCAATCGAGAATAATTTGATGCGAGCGGGGCTCCGGGGAGGAGAGGCACCGATGCCGCATGATTCCTATAATTTTCAGGCCTCGTGTTTGACAAAATAACAAGTGGGTGGGTGTCGGTTTTCACACCCGCGGCTACACGGGGCCTCTCCGGGGAATGTAAAAAAGGGCAGAACACGAAACCGGTCCCGATGGATCTTTGTTATACGGGACCCCCACGTCCTCTCTCGCCTCTCGCGTCTCTGAATAAGGACCAACTGTGCCAGGATCGTAGCTAGGCCGATGGCAGAGTTGGGCTAAATGTAATCTAATTACAACTTACAAATTACGATTGAACTATAATTGTGTAGTTCATTACACATTATTTTCTGTAATCGTTAATTTAGGTAGTCGATAAAATTGTGGTCAGCCACTTACATTAACGGTTACAAAAAATAATGTGTAATCAACTAGACAATTACAGTTTAATTGTAATTTGTAAGTTGAAATTAGATTACATTTTGCCCAACTCTGGCCGCCTAACAGTGGTACATAACGACATTTTTTGTTCAAATCACCCTACAGGTCGTAATTTTTCAGAAAGATTGACGATTTTTTTTTAAATTCTTCATAATTAAATTCTCTATCGATCTGTCCAGCCAGAATTTTGAATTTCGTTGCTGTTTTTTTATATTTAGCGAATTATACAGCACTTTTAGGAGATCATAAATAAAAAAATAAAATAATTAGGGCGAACAGCGATACATATTTATTAAGACAATATGTAATTTTCTATTTCGAAATAAATGTCATCTTATTGTTATTTTTGTCACTTTAGTTCGCTTTTTAAGCAGTCGGGTTTTTTAAATTTTTAATTTTTTTTATTTTTTCTTTTTTTGAAAATTATATATCCTATGACATTCGGAAGGTCAA
This sequence comes from Andrena hattorfiana, assembly GCA_944738655.2. Taxonomy (NCBI): domain Eukaryota; kingdom Metazoa; phylum Arthropoda; class Insecta; order Hymenoptera; family Andrenidae; genus Andrena; species Andrena hattorfiana. The sequence goes on along the minus strand of OX122894.2, from coordinate 40,444,019 downwards.
GACAATTCTAAAGACACTTCATTTGTCCGAATCGGTGTATCCGTACAGGCTCTATAGCTCCTTTGCGTGCCGCAGTCGGGTAAAAAAATCAAACATTAAAAATCTTACTCATCAATATTGAATCAGAAAAGTCAACTATAAGAACCCAGACGAACAGGCTTAAATATACAACATCACGTACACATTTATAAAATGCCTAAAAATTTAAAATTTCGCAATATGATCTACAGTATTAAATTTGTGGTGCAAATAAAAAAATTTGATCTTTATAATAATTACCTCATATTTGTAATCAGCGTCCCCGAAAATCTGGTCGCACTATGTTTCTTCCGAATAAGCCCATTTTCTGAAATTTTGCTTCAACATATAGAATTCGCCATTTTCAATTTCGAAAATCTGACTTTAAATTCAGAACAAGCGGCCAGAAAAGCCCACAGACACTGATCTCCTAAAAGTGTTGTATATTTCGCTAAATATAAAAAAATCAGCAACGAAATTAAAAATTCCGGCCGGGCAGATCGATGGAGAATTTAATCGCGAAGAATTTAAAAAAAAAATCGTCAAGTTTTCTGAAAAATTACGACCTGTAAGATGATTTGAACAAGAAATGTCATTATGTAGGTACCACTGTGCGCCGCACACCCCTTCCGTCAGCGATACAGCCAATATTCTCCTCTCCACCTTGAAGCGTCTCTCGTCTCCTCTCCCGTATCATCCGACCCAGGTTGTTGCACGATTACGCAAACGGTCCGAATACGGCGATGAACGATTCATTAGCTTATTAAGATCGCCGTTGCATCAGAGGCGATTAAAAGCGTATGCAGATACGCTTCTCGCCGGTGCCGAAAGCATCGGAGGCTGTCGCGCGAGCTTGTAACGCGTTAGCGTGTGGGCAGGCTCGCGTTAATTTCTCGAGCGATACCTCGCGTCCACCAGAGCCGCGAGGGTTTTCGTGGAAGAGCCTCGGTCCAGCGGTGCTTCGGAGAGGCGGAGGACTCGACGAGCTAACGTTCGATATATTCCAATTTGTCGGTAGGCAGATAGGAGGGACATCGGTCTCCCTGGCTGGTTTCCTTCTCTATTCCGAGCTCCCTTCCTCGTCGAATCGCCGCGCCAGCGTCGGCAGGCCTGCTTTGATCGAGCACCAGTGGCCCCAATTCACACCTGACTTTTAGCGATAAAAGCAGCCTCTAAAGATATCGTTATCCCGCTCGGAGCGCGCCAGGTCTCGCTCGACGGAGTGAGCCGAAGGAAAGGAAACTGTTATCGCGGCAGGTAGTCCGCTCTTACGCGGTTAATCGAGCGAATTCATTTCGTCCCGTGTCCTTACCTTCTCTTTTTTTTTTTTCGCGCCGCAGAAATGTTACCCCGGGACTCGAACTCGCGAGGCTGTCGCCGACCGTCAGCGCGATTAATTAATCGGGCAACGAGCGGGGTGATCGTTGATCGAAGACTGCACTCTTCATCTGTAAAATTGCAGGACGAGCATTGGCTCGGAGATCTGAGTCCTTGTAGAAGGCACTGCGAGTGCCAAAATTAAAAAGAAATAAATTTCCATGGGAAAATGCTCTACGCGCCAATAGTAACACTATGAGGTGAATGTACCAATTTCTACTCATTTAAAAAGTTACCTGTCATAAAGAAAGTGTAAAAAATTTGTTTGTGATCAAAATTTGAAGAGTAATTGATTAATTCTTGAATAATACATCAATCAATTCTAAAACTATTTTAGAAAGATATTTTAAGATGTTTAACTATTAGTAATTTGTAATTAAATACAATGCTCTAAATGTGCGTATTTCTGCTCACGAGAAAATAGCGATGTACGTATTTCTACTCACCATTTGTACCAATTTCTGCTCGCATAACATGTTGCCTTTTCGGGTTAAAATAAGTTACATCTTGTATGGGGAGGTTTTCTAACACAATAGTAAAGCATAAAATAATGATAAATAAAAGATAAAATGCCTTCGAATAGAAATAGAGGTTACAGCGTACATTGAATTGTGAGGTGATGTTACTAAAAGTGTGGTGAATAGAAATGCGGATATGACGGTGGATTCACTTGACCCTAAACCTACTCACCTGTTTTCTACTTAAAAAAATTGAAAATAGTAAAAAACTCTAAATCCAGAGCAGGGGCGAAACTAGGTTGTAAGCGCCCCGGAGCAAGGATTCTGTTTGGCGCCTCCCCCAACTTTTTACCACCTCCTATTGCCCACCTTAGGAGGTTGAGTCCACACTTTACATATAAAAGGCATTATAAACGTGTTTATTAACTGGTTTCAAACATATTGCAAGTACCCTAATTTGTTTGTTGTTTGATAATAGATAAATAAATTTTAATTACTTTTCCATAGAATGTATTTCTCCTTTATTCCCAATGGAATAACGTAATATATAAATTTGAATAAAGCCATTAATGTAGTTTCTCCAAAACTATGTCTTTTCTCTATAAGGATTTCTCATTTGGCGCCCCCCGAAAATCGGCGCCCGGGGCAGAAACACCCTTTGCTCCCCCCTAGTTACGTCCCTGATCCAGAGCACAATACGGTATCTGTTTTTGTTACTAAATAAGAACTTTCATTGCAATTTCTATTTTCTATTTATCTCTCGTTTCAAAAGTTTTTCGTTGTTTATGCTGCACTTTGTTCAACCCCAAGCTCGTGCAAAACTCGCGTAAATGTTGAAATAATTTAGAATTATTTCGTTACTACTACAGTCCAAACGTAACACTTATAATAATAAGAAAAAATAGAAAATGAGTAGAAATCGGTACATGAGTAGAAATGGGGACTTTTACCTCACTACAGAATTTAATTTCTGGCGCCTAGAGTGTTTTCTACAAGGACTCAGACTTCAATTACTGAGACGCGCGACCTAATAGCACAGCGAAAAGATCAAGGGTCGCAGGAGAGAGAAATCTAGAAATTCAAAGCGAAATCCTTGAAGGGAAATCCTGCAAATCCGCGTAATGTAATGGAAACATGGAATCTCGGATTTGCATAAGCAAACAGCGACGTAATCGCTCGCGTTGGCCTGTGTCCTCGGAGCAGAGGAGGATACGGAGGGCGTAGAATTTCGAGAATCCGCAGCTGAGATTCGTAATAACGTGATGCGGGTATCCGTTTATTCGCTCGCGGCTGCATTGGACAGTCTTGCCGGATCGAATACGGGGAACGGTCCAGCACCGGGTCCCACTGCTAAATAGACACAATTACGATCGATTATCCAATGTGCCTTCCTGCCGACTAATCTCGACTAAGAAATGCCAGTTAAGAGCGATGTGCCACTTGACCGGGTACAATGTACTCTCCGAAGAAAAGTATCATCCTGCGCTCGTTCCAGAGGTGGCCCTTTCGGCTAATCGTATCTCAAGAACAAGCGGCGAAGAGCAGAGCCTCTTAAGAGTCTACAGTTCCCAGATTTCCAATAAACCAAGACTCCGATTAATATTCCCACCGGCCGTTCGAGATAGTGGTCAGTAGCGAATGGCGTTTAAATCGTAGGTAAGAGATAGCCCGTTGTCGGATCGGGCCCCGAGAAAAGGAGCAGGGTATCCAGAGTGAGCACGCACGAGCCTGGAGCTGATCTTGCGGTTGAATAGAGCCGAGGGTGATGTGGCCGGAGAGGCTCGAACTGACCCAAAGCTCCGGACGCCACGGCACGTTAAGGCCCAGACATGGATTTCGCTCTTTTGTGGCTCCGTGCGTTGGACCGCCGCGCCGGATGAAATATACTCCCAGCTCGTACGGTCCTCGTAACTGGCGCCAAACGAATCGAGATTTTCGGCCCCGCCAGGGCCGCCCCATGCACGATTCTCTTACACTTCTCCACTGGCCCTCCACCGGCACTTTGTTAGCCGGTGTCGCGTTTATTTTCTCACTGGTCCATGCCTCGGCTGGACTATTCGATGCGAGGACGCGTTAAATGATCCTCCGCAGGCTCGATGTTCCCCTGGTCCACTCACCCGACTTTCAGAGGCTTCTCGATTTCTCGCCACCCTCCCGATGGCATCTCGCGATCTTCTCGCGGGGATCGATTTTTCCGAGGATTGAACGGATAGTGTTCCCTGCACCGGGATATCGCCAGCTTGGAGATAGAGCTGGCTGTGGCTGCGGGCGCGATCATTTCTCATCGATTCTGCACGGTGAGAGTATCTAGTAAAAAAGGGTCGGCACGAAGGCGATCGTGGTAACGATGTTTCGCATCAGGACACGAGAGGAGCGGTCGTTGGTTCTTTTGTCAGCTGGCTGGCTGTCTCCCAATGAAATATATTTCCTCCCCCTTTCCAGGCGAAACGAATGGATCGTGATTTCGGTGCCGAGCGGGGCCAGCCTCTCTCATCCTACCACCATTGTTACCCATTGTCGCGGCTCCTCCGCGCCGTAGCCCGGGCCCCCGTCCAGACGTGACGAGGCGAGGCGAGATCTCCGTCGCCCTTCGCTGCATAAACGAATAAGGGTTCGCAGAAGAACCGACCGATTTTAATCCCGAAATCCGGTTTCAACCACCGGATTGTCCTCCTCGATCCTCCTTTTTCGTTAACACGCCGCTCGGCCAGTCTCCGGCTCCAGCCGTCCCGAGCTGATCTGCATTGAACCTGGATTAAACGACCCGCCTATACGAATTCCCCTGGCGATCTTCGTCGATCGATCGATACGAGGTCTTGGGCTTAGCTTGTACTAGGAAACTCCAGCTACTGTGTCGTCTCGGTAGGCTGTCGGATAGTTTACAGTACTGTCGTTTGGGTCCTTATCCAGAATACACACCCAGGATTGCATTTTTCAAAGAAAATTATGATTTCATCCAAAGTCAATATTTTTCTTCTTTTTTATAATTTTTATGCAACTTGTTCTTTAAATACACTACTATTTTCCTTCGAATAAACAATCATTCGCTAGGACGTGTCGCAAAGAGATCGTGGAACAGAGGCGCGGCGCGCGTTATCGCGGCGGGAGATTCAATAAGCCGGTAAATTAATTTCTGGTCGATCGGAGCCAGCGACGCATTTCGCGATATACGGTATTACGATAATTATGCAGCCAGCCTCTTTTCTTATCCCCATAGGCCTCCTTGATTAATCATATTTATGACGGCCTCGGCTTCTCTCTGCCCGCGAGGACAATAATGCCAGCTGTTAGCGCGCCTCCAATTGCACTTATGCGCGCACGATAACCAACGCGATATCGCTCGCGCCAAGATCGGGCGACGAGTTTCCACATTTCTCCGAAGCACTGTTTTTCTTTTTATCAAGCCTGAGGCACTGTGCCAGCTGATGCCCACTCGCGTGAGAATAGAAGGCGGCGGACCGTTTGACTATCAAAAAATTGCGAGGCAACTGGTCCCAGGTTCGCCGCTGGGGCCCGATCTAGGGGAGGGCGAGCAGGGCAAATGTTCAGAGCGACAAAGTTGGTAGATAGAGAAAATTAAAGACAATTAAAAAATGAAACTTTTGGAAAAAGAGGCAGAAGAGTAGGTAATTCATGTGTGAATTTAGTATTAAATTTATAAATTGTGTTTAAACCACCCGTATAATTACTAATACACTAGGGAAAGGTGTGCACCTATATTACGGATGTTTTTTATAAAACAAAATTTTTTAATAAATTATATGAACCTTTAAAAGAATTTTGAAACCGGAAGAGATGACATATCAATTAAAATGGGAGTAAGAGCAATGAAGTTTGAGGAGCAGGGCAAATGTTCAGAGCAACAAAGTTGGTAGATAGAGAAAATTAAAGACAATTAAAAAATGAAACTTTTGGAAAAAGGGGCAGAAGAGTAGGTAATGCATGTGTGAATTTAGTATTCAATTTATAAATCGTGTTTAAACCACCCGTATAATTACTAATACACTAGGGAAAGGTGTGCACCTATATTACGGATGTTTTTTATAAAACAAAATTTTTTAATAAATTATGTAAACCTTTAAAAGAATTTTAAAACCGGAAGAGATGACATATCAATTAAAATGGGAGTAAGAGCAATGAAGTTTGAAGAGAGACTAATAGACTCGGAAGAAAGATCGATGAGATATGAATGTGGGAGAAGACTAATAAGAGGAAATGAAGTAACGAAAAGGGAAAGAATGAGAATCAAATTGTTGGAAGGGAGAGGATGGTCAAATGAGGAATGGAAAAGAAGAAGATTAAATGGGGAAGAAGTGTGGGCCAAAATAGAGCAGATAAGTAAAGACATCCGAGAACAAGAAAGAGAGACGAAAGTAAAAGAGTGAAAATTCCTAAGAGAATTAAGAGAGGTGGCAAGGAAACCAGGAGATAAGCCGACCTACTTGTAGGGGAAAAAGAAAAAAGGAGAGGAGAATTAGAAAGGATAGGAAGATTCATACCGGGTAGCGAAACAAGGGCATGCAAATATTGGTTAAAGAAAGAAGAAAAGGTATGTAGGCTTTGTAAAAAAGAGAAAGAAACAGTGAAACACGTGAGTGAAGCATGTGAAGTAAGTGGAGAGAGTGGCAGGAATTGGAAAGAGGTAATTAGAGGATTAAGAGAAAAACTTGGCTATTTTACAAGAGATAATAGGGAGAAGGAAAAGATGGGAAGAACGGGAAAGTGATAAAAGAAGATTATGCAACATAGAATAGATTAGGAAACACTTGTAAAATAGAAAAAATTGTTAAGACACAACAGAATAAATTAGAAGGCTAAGACTTACACTGACGCAATCACAGGAATGAAATGGAAGGAGTATAAGATCGTTAAATTGTAACAATAAAAAAGTGAGCAATAAATTAAATTATTATTATTTAAAAGAATTTTAATAACTGAAAAAACGCAATATAAGAAATAATACGTAAAGAAGAAAGGAGTGTGTGGGAAATTGGGAATATAAAATCTTACGAATTCTTATACCGGTAAAGGGAGAGGGTAAGAAATTGCCAAAATCACTCTTGCGTACTTTAAAGACGGCCCCTCGAAATTATTCGAAAAAAAATTTATAATAATGCCCAACTCTGTTGTGCGTCATTGCCATGGGACACTCGCGCCTAAAGAGCGATAGATTCGATTCACTCGCATCACCGTAATTTCCAACGATTCCCCGCGACACTCGCCCGCCCCTGTGATTTCCCAATTTACCTTTCTTTCGCTACAACAAGCTAGGCCACAAAGCAAATGAGATAGCAAACTACCTACGCGCCAATGCCCTCCGAGAAAGGGACAGATAATCCTCGGTAATATCGAGCATCGAACTATAATACTCGGTCCCCTTTTGTTCTCGTATACCTGAAGAGCAAATAGTCGGGTCAGGAGCGCCTCGAGCAATTGCACCGTACCATCGAACAAGGGGCGGTCGTGTTCCGCAGGAACAATTTTATTCAGGTCGTTCCCTTTCATCACCTGTATCGAGTGCGCCGATACGCCGTTCCAGTCCAATAATCCCGGGCAACTGGATTGTGCCCAATGAAAGGACTAATCCCGGTGATTAATGTTAATTGCCACGACGAACGCGTTACCGTTGCCGTATTTGCGCTCATCTGCGTACGCGGGTCGCAGTCAGTTTAGTCGACTTCCAGGCAATTAACGAGACGACGCCGCAACTATTTCTAGCAATTAGCAATCGGCTGTTAGTCAGCGAGAGGAACGAGCAGTCCTTTGTGCACCTCGCCTCCGCTCATCTGTATTCTTATCCCGCGATCTTCGCGGCTGGATTGAGCGTTCCAGAAGCGGCGGATCCTTGCGTCTAGCTCTGCGCTTCGCTGAAAGCGAAGCGGACCTCAAATGAGGGCCTTGCAGCGAGAAGAACGCAGCTCTATTTTGGACAGTTTTTCAGTTATGATGTGTAATGTATATTAAAAAAAATTGTACCTCGGTTGGTGCACGTTTTATGTAAATTGGACAAGAAATGAGCGATTTATTGCAAATAAATAGGAATATTTTTTATCAAAAATAGAAATGAAAACTTATCAACTTAATAACTATTAAGGGAGAGGTGGGATGAAAGGGACATTTTTGTTTAGGACCAGATAGTAAAAAAATTAAGTAACCATTCGAGTTCTAATTGGTAACATTAGAAAGGCCCGTTATCTGGCTATAACAATACATTAAGCGTATTAAGCTTCTCTCTATATTTACATGTCATATTTTTCGTTTTCTAAAAAAGTGTGTTTCGTCCCTTTCATAAATTGGCTGTATTGAAAGGGACATGGGTGTTTATGAATGGGTCAGTGTAATAAAACCAGGTAATATTAATATCATTTTTTTTAATTATTATTTATGCAGATACCGAAATCACAGTAGCTATTTTAATTCGTAATAGGAACTAAAAACTCAACGGTTAAGTTTATGTAACTAAATGATCTTAAGAGCTATAAATAATGAATTGTCTAATGGCATCCTAACCCGAATTTTAGGTGGCATATTTTCACTGAAACAAGTGAAGAATAGTAAGCTTTTGAAGGGGACAGGTATGAAAATCACGTCCCTTTCATAAATAAGGCACCAAAGTTGAAAATCTAATTCCTACAATTACAATATGAAACAAAAAGGATCAGACATTATACGATATCGTTCTTAAATAAATACCTGTTTAGATGCAGTAATAGAGAAATCTGTCGCTGGTAACAGCACTTCACAAAACAGTTCAAGGAAATACGAAAAATTTTACTTTGAACCTCAAAAAGATTCTGTGTATTTCTGTCGTCGTAGATACGATAGCGGCTTGAAATTTGGCTTGATTACACACGAATGAATGTGGTTACAAAATAAAAATACTTTTGGCCTGGGCAGATCCTTTATCTTTGAGATAATGACCATGTCCCCTCCAATACGTGTCCCTTTCATCCCACCTCTCCCCTACTTATCGCGTGAAAATATATATTTTTCCATTACTGTTCTCTTCTCAATCTTAAGTAAATTTTATAAACAATTTTGTCTAATTTACTCGAAGTTGGGTAAAGATGGACCCCCACCCGTTTTCCTACAACCGTGGAATCATTGAGTCCGCGAAATCGTGAAATCGAATGGTCATCCGACAGTCACCAACACGATATCAAGCGATTCGGGATACAGAGGCAGATCGCAAGGGAAATCGTGGCCGAGACTCCGCGAATCCCCGGCCGATTTCCAGGACCCCGTTTCAATCGTCGATTCAGCGCGACGCCGCTAGATTCGCGGAAGAGCAAGAGGAACGTAATTCGCTGGAGCAACCGATCAAGTGCACCGGCCGACGGTCAGGAGAGACCGCTGGCGCATTCCGCATATAGAAGTAGACGTTGCATACACACACGGCGACGCGATTCCGCAAAAGTGTCGAGGATCATCTCTAAAAATATAATGATCGACGTGTTTAAGCGTGAGGCGACTAGCCGCCGCGGATCAATCTGGATCGTGGGCTCCGTTGGCCGGGGAGCCAGCGCGCAACAGGTTTTCCCGGGGAAATTTATACACCGACCGCGTCTGGAGGCCTGGCGTCTCCGAGGCATCATCGCCGCGAAGAGGATTCGACAAACGGGGAATCGGTCGATGCCTCTGTGTCTCGATTCTCTCGCGGACAATATGCCTTTGTCGAGGGAGGAGAACAAGCTCCGGTAATGGGCATTCGATTACGATCCACAGTGGCCGCACTGTGGCCGTTACTTTTTACATTCCGCGCGCGACGTTTATTCTCATCGGGTATCATTTTATGGCCGCTGGAGGAAAAGGATCGACGGATTGATTTATTGCCGTGGGACAGCGTCCCTTGGGGCGAGCAGTAATGACAATTTATGATAGAGAGTGGAAGGGAGATTTCTAATTAGAAATATAAGGGAAATCTTTTGGGTGCAAGGTGGTCGGACTTTAAAAGTTATTCGCACGGGAAGAGAGTCGAAAGCATCGCGTGATCGAAGCGCGAGGGGCCAATTCGAATGTCGGGCCGCGTAGCATGTGGAACGCGGGAGCCGTTGGCGCAAACTCGAGTGCAGCGATCTCCCCGGGCGAGAACACGCTACGTTAGCAATTAACTGGTAATCCGATATCGATAGCAGGCACCGGCGGAGAATGTAACGAGCCGCGGCGCACCGCTAACCACGCGAACGTGTATACACGAAAGCCAGCGGAGAATGGTCGCGCGGGGTCTCCCGCGTAAAACTGCGCGCGGCGTGTTAATGTTTTAAAAGCGCAGCATGATGCGCGCCCCCGTAGAGCGTGGAGTCCCTCCGATCGCCAAAACGGCGCCGCTCAAGTGCGAACGCACCACTTTCCAGCCGCACGGCACCGCCTTTCTCCCCGGCCCCCCCCCCCCCTTCTCCGCCTCTCTTTCTCTCATCTTGAAAATCACAGCCACGTACTGGCATGCTAATCGCTTGAAAAAGCCTAACGAACCCATCCGTCTGTTTCTCCTCGCCCCGAAACAGCAGCGCGGACGATTCCCCGCTGGAAATAAGTACCTACTAATCGAATGCTTATCGAATATCGGTAACTACATAGGTGCGCGCTGGCGCGTGTGCATGCAAAACGCTCGATTAATTCGTTCCCCGAGTTGTTTTCTCGGTACAACCGTACGTCGTAGACCCGGGGGATTTGCATTTCGTTTAGTTTACGATTGTCTCTCGCGATCCCGCGGCGAAAACAATCGTGCCCGGTTTCTGCGCAGGCTTACAAGTCTCTTCTTCGAAGTGACCGGGTATTATTATCATCGCGCCATGGAACTGGACTCGCGCTCGAATTCCCAGGCGCGATGTGGATCGCCCGGCTTTCGACGTTCCCCGCGCGAAGAAGGATCGAAGGCGGCCTCTGGAAACCGCTATCCGCCGTCCACCCGGTTCACCGAAGAAAAAGATTCAAGATTCTAACCGGGTTCTAGTTTCCGCGGTGACGCGCCACGCATAGACATTCGCGCCTTTCCAAGGAGCCGCTCGCCTCCGACCCTCCCCGTGGCTTCCCTTGGCTGGCTCTGGAGCATCGGTGCTGCGAGCGTGCCCGAGCAGCGAGAGAAGAGAGAGTCGGCGGAGAGGAAGAGAGAAAGATCTTCGGGACCGTGGTCGTGGCGGCACGGTGGCGCCCGTAGGGCGCCGTCGCGCACTCCCCGCTAGCTATACTGACAAGCCAGGGATGTAACGTCGGACCGATTCCAAGCTTCTCGGCTGCAGACAAGTGTTTGCCTAAATATCTCCAGGATCCGAAGGACTCCGGGACAACAGGTGGTCCACCTGTTTGAAAGCTGACGAGAACGCGAGCCCTAAAGTCGAGAGAATACACCGACAGTACCTGTCTAGATAGAATCGTGTTATCTGCGAGCAAGATGTTTAGCAGAATTCTGAGCGTAGAGTTTGCCCGCGTTGAACCGTAACAGAGTGGCCGTACTACTCGTCGTTAGGCAACATTTCCACGATGCAGTTCCCGCCCATCACGCCGCGCATGGCCCGCATATGCGCTGTGCAAAAGGTCGCTGGGAAACCGAGACCGAGGATCTCACATCCGCTGGAACCGCCGACTGCGCGGTTTACGATACGTCAATCGTTATCGAGGACGAAAGCGCAACACCCCAGAAGCGCACGTGGCTAGAGATGCGGAAGTTGCGAGACAATGCAGCTTCTAGGCTGTTGACTCGACGTTTAGCTAGAAATCCGTGTCGAATCGATTCATACTTTCCCTCCACAAGGCTGCTGAAATGTAACGATATCTCTGGCACAGATACATTCGTATCTGTAGCCTAACCTTCGCGAAATCCTGCCAGAGATAACAGCCCTGCGTCGCGACCGTTCGGTGTTCTGTCGAGACTTTTGCGTTCATCTCGATCGTGCCTCGATCAGGGTACCGTGAATCAGAGATACACAGTTGATACGTGCCCGTGCCACGTATTTCCATTCCTTTCTATCGCGCGAGTCCGCTCGGCTGTCCTCGTCTGAGAGCCGAAGCGGCACGACCGGTTCCCCCGAAAGGCGGTCAATCCCCACCGCGGAGTGGCGACGGTAGCCGAAGCGAAGCGGCCTGCGCTCTGCGGCCGACGCTGACCGTTCTACGTCACAGTGAAGTATGTGCTCTCGAGTGTAGAAAATGGCTGCGCTCTCCGCTACCCCGGGTCGGCGCGGATGTAAATACGGCCTGTGGATCGGCTTGGGAGTGTTTATCGCGAGATTCGTCGGTGGTGAGTAAATTTGCGGCTCTGCCTCTGGCGGGCGTGTGCGCGAGAGCGAGCGCTGGCGCGTGTGCACCCGCGAGAAGTGGCTGTATACGCGCGACGTGTCCAGTGTATACGGGAATCGATCGGATGCGGATTCTACTGGCGAGAAACGATTGGTGTCTGCTCCGCTGCTGTCTCCGACTATTCTTCTCGCCTTCTGCCACACAGATGTGCGCCCCGCACATCTCTCTTTCTCTCTTCCCGTCGCTCTTCCTCTCAGCGTGTCACGTCTAACAAACACGCACGGTCCCTCGATCGTTTCGCGAAAGAAACATCGCTGCCTGACGCGACCTGCTCGTTCGCGCCTCTGATTTTTCGCCGCGTTTTCGAGCATCTGCTCGGAGATCGGAACAATAATCGCCCGCTAAACTGGGCGATCCTTGCGCGTGACACTTTCCCGGAGTCGCAGTTCTGCTCCGTCGCTGGCTCAGTCCCGATAGCGCAGTCAGGCTTCGATTCGTCGTGTGCAACCACGTCGATCGGTGCATTCTCGCGAAAGGAATCTCTGTGCCAGAGGCACGCACGTTCTTTTTTACCCTTGGCTCGAGGAGAAGAGAAAGAAAGAGAGGGAGCGCGAGAACACACGGCAGAGAGAGAAAGACGAAGAGGTTAGGCGCTAAGGTTAGGGACTGAAATACCAGTGGTGCGAGTCTCGCCGCTTCTGCTGCCACGAAACACGAGATTTCCTCTCTCGCTCTCGCGGTGCCTCGACCTTTTTCCGCTTTTCTTCCTTTTTCCCAGATGCGCCTTTTGCCGTGCCCGAGCCGTCGCGTTTCACATGCCATCATCCTGCGCTCCTGTCTTTCCCTTCGCCTCTACGTGGCTTAATTTTAGCGCCGCGAAAAGTTCCTTTTCCTCCAACTAATCTCTGCATCCAATCCGTCGGCTACCCCTTAACGAATTCACCCGCCGATGCGTCTAGTTTCTCTCAAGCTCCTCGCACGAATCGCGCGTTTATACTGTACCCGCGATTACATAGGTGACAGGGAAAGGGCCACGGCCGTTAGATTCGTGCGGCGTGCAGCAGCAATAGAAGGCTCGTTAATTGTTTACGATTTTAGTGACTTCCGGGTAAAAAGTTCTCGGAAGAATCACACCGTGCGACAACAGAATTGAATTACCGCCTGCTGATTGTTCTTCCACGAAAACGGACCTCGTAATATCGTTACGCGTACGCGCAAAGCCGCCCCGCAGTGCTCCTCTCCTCGGATGCGTTATTCATCGCGCGCAAATGCAGCGTGCAATTACGGTTTGCGCACGCCAGCCAAATGCACCGAATCGTCACGTGCGCCGGGTAATATTTTAATATCGACGATCGCATATTTTCGACCGCGTCCATGCGACGGACTCTGCTCCCCGCGTAAACACCGCGGACGAGAACTATTTTTATTCCTTTTTTTTTTCTCCCTTTTAGCTTAATATCGCGACGCTTTTAAGCGCAGATCTTTTTGTATCAACATCCACTTTTACCGGAATAGAAGCACGATTCGCGAAAACGTCACGCTTTTCCCCTCGCTCTGGCGAAAGAGCGGATGCCGATAACGCGATAAGCGGGAAATGTGTACCGTGTGAAAAACAGCGGGCACCGATGTGACACACCCGTCGCATCTCGTGTCAGCACGCCCTTACAGGACAAAAAATAAACTGCGAAATCCTCCCACTCGATGTTTACGCAGTCGCCTCGCTGGTCAATACCTCTCTGCTCGCACGCGATTCTCCTTCTATTTTGCTCCCCTTTCTCGTTCCATGCCCGCGACACGCATTTCTCCCAGCTATTTTTCGTTAATCTCGCTCGAGCTCGCCGGCTGACCTAATGCACGCTAGAAGCCGTTCCAAAGCGTAGAACAGCGAGTGTAACTGAATTGCTCGATACAGTTGGCAGGCTGCCTGCGAACGGTCCGCGGGTGGCTGCTAGGGCGAGAGGAGTACGGTAAATATTCATTGACCAAATTGCTGGATGGGGCCACTTGACAAATGTTCGAACACTTTGGAACAAGTACCCGCCATCAAGCGTGTCGGTTCGAAGTGGCCGGTTAATTGGCGCGAATGCTCCGCTCGGCCCGCAACTCTTTGCGCCGCGTGCTGCTTTTATTCTCGTTGCAAGATAAGAACAGGTGTTCGCGTCCTGTTTCCCGAGATCCGATCGCCTCTCCCTCCCCTTCGGTGGCCGTCGTCGTGAAACTTAGATTTAATCGTCCACGCATGAATATGTTCTTGGTAATTACAACGATCGCTTGAAAGCGGCCCGGGAAATTAAGGCTGATCGATACTCGATGAAACGCGACAGAAAGAAAAAAAGCGACACCGACGCCAGCTTCCACATATTTCATCTACGTGCAATTTTATTATCGATGTAGGCAACCAATTCTCGGCTCTCGAAGTTGTAGGTGTGGAGCGCGTCGGCTTATCACTGATACGGCTCTTCGCCGCGCTGATAAAGAGACGCGTCTGGTCGTAACGCTGCATTGTTGCGATTCATTGAAGCCTTCTCACGAGATTACGGCCGACGATTGTTCCGCGAAAGAGGACAGTTTTCCAAAAGGAAAAACAGTCGCGAGAATCGTTATCCTTCTTTATCCGTCGCTGCACAATGGAGCGCATTTCGCGCTGGTTGCCCGACCATTGTCCGGGCCGCGTTTCGTTTCTTTTTCTCACGTGACCGCGCGTCCTTCGTTGCACGCTAAGTGCAGCTGTAGATTTCTATTAACGATCACCGTTTAGGCCTCTGTGACAAGCCGCCTCTGCGGTGGACAATTTAATTCATTGACGGGGGAGCACGATCGATGGAAAAGTACGAGCTGCGAGCGTGCTTTTCGGTTCGGTCTCACGGTATACGCGGCGGCGATACAAATGGGGGGGCCATCTCTCCCGGCTCCGCGCTTGGAAGCGATCGCGGGACGCGTTCGCCTCTCTTGGAAGACGACGGGCAAGCCGGCGATTTCCTTGTACGGTGCGATCCGCAAACGCGCCGTTGCGTGCCGCGGGCTAAGAAACTGGTAGGAAACTTGCACACGCACGATCGGAAAAGTTCGATTCAAGGCCTGTTCGCCGATTCTGGCAAAAACCACTTGGAATCGGGAACGCACATTTGTCGAACCTTTGCTGCGGGTCTCTGTCCGTCGAAAAAGTATCAATGGCGTTTTACGTTTAACAAATCGGTTTGCGCATCTGTCTTTATTCAGGTCGCGTCGTTTCTTTTTACAAGTTCTATTACATTAAGTTAGTTAAGCTGGAGTTATGAGTTCGTCGTTATATTGCCGGGCAAAAGTGTCTTATAGCGTGGTTAAATGAAGGGAAAGGTAGATAGAATACGTGGAACAGGCCCAGAACGCATGGAGGATCGATCCGTCATCCAGATATTCGGAGATATAAATAGAGCGGTCACCGTAAAATAGACACGAGGGAGTAATTCCGCGACGGAAGATAAGCGTCTCCTAACCCGCCTCTCTGTGCTTCACCTTTCTTCCTGTTTCTCCTTTCTTTCCCGCTTTGACTGCACCACCGAGGAACTCGGGTCGTAACGAGCTCCACGCGAAACTTCTATCATCTAGGTACATTTGTTTCGTCCCCTTAATGCTGCCACCCGTTCGCATCGGTACTTCTAGCGCTAGCACGAAATGCGTAATTAGCTTTTCTCATCGATCTGTTTGTCGTGGAACTCGCAACTTTCGTCGAGCGTAGCTTGCCATTTTGTATGTCCACGAATATGGATGCTGTGGTTGATGTTCCTATCAGTATAGATTACAAACTTTGTTTACTGCAATGATATGTCTCTCAGTCATCTTTCCGCATCGCAGATAACCTTAAACCGTGTCCGCCCTCACACGCGCGTTTTCGTGTATCGATTAGGTGTAATTCGCGCAAAGATCGTGCTCCTTCCTATTCGTTCTCGAGAAAACCGTAGAAACGTTTCCCCGACGAACGCAGTGCACCTTAAAAGAATTGCGTTCAGAGGAAAATCCGTGACACACATTGCGCGCCAGTTTCTAGATTCCTCAAAAATTGATCTGCATATCATCGACCCCGTTCGCCTTTGCATTCGACTTTGCGATCATGACGCATCAGCTGCTCCACACGTCTCTAATAAATCTAATTCATTGATGGTTCTATAATTGCTTTACCTTCGAACTCTCGATGCTTCGCGATCGCACCGGTTATCAGAATCTACGATCGAGCGAGCGACCGAGATAAGGATAACCGATCGAATGCAGAAAAGCGCTTTGGGTCGAAAGAATAACAATGAAATTACAGTCTCTGCGCACGTAGACAGAGCAGATTTCTGTGGGTCGAAAGGAGCGAGCGCACCTTCCTCTTATTTGTTGCAGCGGTCGTAGGACGCAATGGCCGTCCGCCTACGCGACACATCGTAACTTGTCGAGCAACCTCCTCCCGAATCCGCCCAGCACGGTCGGGCTTTCCCCTTAGCATCAATTATCATTTAGTTACTTATCCGCTGCAGTTTCGCCTCGCTATCGTTCACCTAACCTCTTCTCAACCTTTCCTCTCTGCTCTTAACGTTACTCTCTTTCACCGATATTGTTTACTTACACGTAACCTCGAAGATGCGACACCGTTCCACGCTATCGGTCCGCCAAACATTTGCGTAAACTTTGTCGAATAACATGCAAAGAAAATGAGAGCAGGTGCCTATCGACGTCGCCTACGTTACTGCCAGTGAAAGGGCGACGATGCTAATCCAGCGCCGTTTAATTTTCAGCATTGGGAATCACTTGCTACTGCGAAGGACACTGTCCGGACGATCGACAGAACGGCACTTGCGAAGGAAGACCCGGTGGCCATTGTTTCAGCGCCGTCGAAGAAGTCTGGGACGCGGAGTCGGGGGAATACGTGCCAGAATGGTCGTTCGGCTGTCTGCCGCCGGACGAGCAGGGTTTCATGCAGTGCAAGGGATACCTTGTGCCCCATTTGCAAGGGAAGAGCATAATCTGTTGCAACAAGAGCGCGCTCTGTAATAAAGACTTGTTCCCCGAATACAAACCCCGACCCACCGCGGCTCCGAATCCCATGGCCATAGCCTCCGGTGCGCCGCTTATAATACTGGCTACCATTTTATCTGTATGCTTAATGGTAATTTCAATCGCTATGGTGATCATATATCACAGATACAGAAGGAAAGAGAGAGGACCCTGCCTAGTGCCTTCTCAGGGTACCCTCAAAGACTTTATCGATCAGAGCAGTGGCTCCGGATCGGGGTTGCCCCTCTTAGTACAACGAACTATCGCCAAGCAATTGGCGTTGTCTCAGTGCGTCGGGAAGGGACGCTACGGCGAGGTATGGCTGGCGAGATGGAGAGGAGAGAAGGTGGCGGTGAAAGTGTTCTTCACGCTGGAGGAAGCATCTTGGTTCAGGGAGACCGAGATCTATCAGACGGTGCTGATGAGACACGACAATATCCTGGGATTCATCGCGGCTGACATCAAAGGAACTGGATCCTGGACGCAGATGTTATTGATCACGGACTACCACGAGAGAGGATCGTTGCACGACTATCTGCAAACTACCGTCCTCGATCATCCTAGTCTGCTGGCGATTTGCCTCTCGATCGCCTCTGGAATCGCTCACCTCCACACAGAGATCTTCGGGACACGCGGGAAGCCCGCTATAGCTCATAGGGACATCAAAAGTAGGAATATTCTAGTGAAGAGAAACGGCGAGTGTGCAATCGCGGACTTCGGTTTGGCTGTGAGATACATAAGGTATGTAATATCGATGGTAATGGCAAAGGAAGATTAGACCGAGATCGTGTTGCGTGTATTGAAATTGTAAACTTTCATTCACAGCGAGAGCGGAGAAATCGATATCGCGCCCAACACGCGAGTGGGCACTCGCCGGTACATGGCTCCGGAAGTTTTGGATGAGAGTTTAAACACATCTTCCTTCGACGCCTTTAAAATGGCAGACATGTATTCTGTGGGCCTCGTGCTCTGGGAAGCCTGCAGGAGATGCGTCACCGGTGGTAAAAATTCTATGGTAGAGCCGTACGCCTTGCCTTACCACGACGTTGTCCCGAGCGATCCGGACTTCGAAGACATGCGGCTAGCAGTTTGCGTGAAACGGCTACGACCGGTAATACCGGCGCGATGGGAGAATGATCCAGTAAGGAGAAGCTCAATTCTTTCCGTTTATAGCTTCCTCTGTGCGCCGGAGATACTGAATTTCGATATTTCTTTCTTGTTCCAGATCCTGTTTGCCTTAAGTAAACTCATGGTGGAGTGTTGGCACGCGAATCCCGCCGTTCGTTTAACAGCACTGCGCGTGAAAAAGACAATGTCCAAGCTACACATTGACAATGCCATCAAAATCGTATAGTGCTCGGTGGCATTACTCGAAACTGTTATTTTACTTCTCATAGTTAAAGAAAACTACTTCTCCCCCTTGTAAATACGACCCCCCCTCCCAGTGTACATAGATTTATTGACAGACTGCGAGCCTGAAGACTGAGTACTAAAATTTACAAATACTTGAAAGCGTATGACTGTGCGAATTCGTATGATTAATGGGTGATTAATCGTGAGTCGTGAGAGTAATTATGAATGAGTCCGTGTCGTGTATGTATATTTTTTGTTTTTACGCGAAGCACGACAGGAACGCGACAGCGTCGTTGCCGCGCTGTCGTGCTTCGCTGTGTTGAAGTTTGTTGAGCATATAATCAGTGATAGCTACTACTTAGAAATGATAATACTGTTTCAGAATTCGGAAGGAAATAGGAAAAACGATTGTCCCAAGTTTCTAGACGCGCGCGAGCCTAAGAGGAGGCGTTGAAGTAAATTTAGCAAACGGCAAAGAGATGTGTTTCCGGAGGAATGAAAGCCATTTTGATAATAGCATTTAAATTCACTAAGTCTGTCCTAATATTACAAGGTTTTGATATTCATACGCATTGAAGATCCTGTTGTTGCAGAGCCATAATAATTTACATCTATGCGTCTCTGAAATGTTTATCATCGAAAGATACGGCATGGTATAATGCTCATACTATTTCAGTTACGAACTGAGACGTTTTGCAGGATATATACAATTTTATATCGTTCAGAAGTTCGGTACTATTAAAGACAATTGTTACGTTAGAAACATGCGCAAATACATCGATTTTCGAATGCAGGTATTCCAAATATTTGGAATGTCTCGGAATGCTAGATAAATTTTACATGGGGTACGCCACTTATTCGACTATCATCCTGTATCCACGAATTTCGTTACGCTTGTCTCTCGAATTGATTCTAGAACAAGAGAAAGATTTTTGTCAATGTTCTTCTCGGTTGTTATTGGTTCTTGAGTACTGTGTTTCATATGTGACCCTGTATTATCTGTACAGTATGTAATTTATGTTTCTAATTTGTACAAATTGGATATATTATTTTAAGAACGATTTTAAGTACATTGTCGATTGTCCAGATTGTTAAAAGTTTCTTTTAACTGCATCACTGCGCTCGTGGCAATATCTCTTAATTTTAGTGCGTTCTCAGTGGAACCATAAACGATCTGTTTCGATTAATTGTTCTAAGTAACGATTAGGCATATCTGTAAAGTTTAGAGAAATTGTGGTTGGCGAGGATTCCGTCGGAAATCTTAGGGAATTGTTATAGCATCAAATTATGTGTCTGGGCTTTCGATCATTGACTCGAGATCGTTATGTTACGTAGAACTTCTGTGCACGATTGGCGACAGAAGTTACTGTTAAATAGTATCATAGTTCTTCTTTAGGAAGGCGACCTGTAATTACATTAAAAATTGTAGTTGATAGCTAGTTGATTGAGAATAATGAAATTTATATTTTTAACAAGTATTAAAAATTATCTCTTCCCAGATATAAAAATTTTATTTGTTATTATACATGTTACAGGACATCGTTCTTTAAGTGATGACTGCCTACAAGTGGTCAGGCACATACTGTATACAATGCTGTTTGTACAAGAGTTTTGCGAATATATAGCAATTTTTCCTTACGTAAAGGATTTTACTACAAGCGATTCGTGCGAGGCGAAATTTAATTACGCAGCATGTTTCGCGAACGAATAATCGATATCTACAGGGATTCGAACAGTAGAGGCTGTATATAATCCCTATGAGTTGAGATAACAAAAAAAAAGAAAGGAAAGTGTTTCTGTGATATTGAAGACGTAATTTACTTCGAAAAAAGTTTATGATTTTATCATTGTTTGTGGAATCTTCGTACTTTAAAAAAATCAGTGAGTCATCGACGCAAAACATCACGGGTAAATCAAGGGAGTGTCGATCATTTTCACTAAATGAATTATTCCGTCCCCAAATTGATCGTGATTACGTCTTGGAAGTACTATTTTCTTTCTCTTAATTAAAATATAATTAAATTCTTCTTATTCACTAGTCTATTTCGGAATTCAGCATTCACATGTATGCAAGTAGTTTTACAACAGAACCTGGCGATCGTAGAGAGTTTCTTTTTTCACGATTGGCCGCCCTGAATCTCATCGGAAGGGACGCCGCTTTCCACTTCCCGGTCTGTTTCGGTCCGCCATTTTTTACTTCGGAAAGCGTGTGGTTTCGCGTTGTGTTTTATCGCGTTGTTTTACAGAAATACTGACTTGGTAAGTGCTGAAACACTCTCAAAGTACTTCTCATGTGATTCGTCTTTCTTTCGAAATAGAACGTAGGCGTTAAACTGTATATACAGTCGATATTTGTCGCAACGTCATAGCGGCGACACGCAGGATGCTTGAAACACGCCATTTCGCGTCTCTCAAGCTTCTTGAAAGCGCAATTTCCTCGATGCTCCGTTCTGTTTTTAACGCTGCACAATAGTTTATCCGTGCTATGTAGCACGCCGTAAGATACTTTCGATTATCAATATACACTGTCGACGAACAAAATATTGTTTAGCGGTGTAGTATATCTTGCATTTCTTCGTCACACCTTGGCGATAATTACGAAGCTTGATTCCACGCGTTACAGTAATTTTCCATGCTAGTTTTGCAAGTGCAGTTTTGGGACATAGATCGCGAATTAAATATAATAAATATATATTAAATAGATCGCGTACATTAAATCAGAAAACTTGCACTATTTTGTTTCACAATTTCGATCCCGTAATTTATACTTGGAATATTTTATATCATTTACTTGTAATATTCCGGCATTGCGCGTCTCTTTCCCTAGTTGTTAATAATACGCAATTTTGCAATGCTACGGCAACCTTCCAATTATTTATAGCTCTTTTTAAATGTGTAAATTTAAACGTTGCTTAAACGTTTACGATCATAAATGACCAATTTGTAGCATCGCAATGTTATAAAAAAAAAAACCGTGGCAACTAACAATTTACCGAGGATTCCATAATGAACACGTTGATTGCCGCGCGGGTTTCTTATATGCGTGTCACGATCCACGCCGCGCGCTGTAATAACCACTTTCAACTTTTCCCCCTTTATCCTTGGTATTTGCTTAAACGTGTATTATCGAAAATTAAAGCAAGTAATTCTTTGATAATACACTGTTCGCATAGTTTCTAAGTTTGTGTTGCAATCGTTACAAAGTTCCGTACTACCGGTCGTTGTGTAATTTGCACAGCAATCGATGAGTTAACATGTCCCTTAGTGCTCGAACATCGAGTTCAAGTTACTTGTACTTTGCTCCGCGAATGGAAAGCTAACGTATCTCGTTCTGAGAGCAACAAAAGTGTTCCTTTCATGCGCTTGTTACGATACCCCTAAAGTAGTATCAAACGTAAAAAGAAACTACGATAAAATGCGCGGAGTGGGAAAGTAAAATGATTCCCGCGTCAGCGCATTCGCAGAGCATTCGCGTTCCAGAGAATCGTTCCAAGCGACCACATGCACCCGTCGGAGGCTTCTTCTTAGGCAGCTTCGAAGCAAAGAAAGGCGTGCATCGCCTGCAACAAAAGATTAGAAGTCGCCTAGGAAGAGGTGAATCTCGTTCGTCGGGTGTGTGCACTCGGCCAGAACCATTCATCCGTTAGGACGCCGTGCACACTTGAAGATACGGTCGCGATAGGTTTCCGAACGCATATCGGTTGGCTCGTTTTACGTGTGCTCGCCGACAGAGGCCGCTAGCTCTCGACATCCCGCACAAGCGAACGCGGCAAGTAAGACGCCATTGCTAGATTGCGTTCTCTTGTGCAAAGTCGTGCGCGGTGGCTGGTGGTACGTTCGGCGTTGGTTGATAAATCGTTCGTTAACAAGTCGCCCGCCGTACGAATATTCGGCGAGTGCTGCGTGAAAGCGGCACGGCGCGTGAACGTAAAGAGTGTGCGCGTATCGATCGAGAGTTAAAACGTAATTATATACGCTTGGTAGAATTCGTGCGCCATTTCGACAAGGTCGGTACGCTCTCTGTACTGCGTGCTTTCACGGCGTACGAAATATTCCCGGCCCGACCGCATCTTTTTCTCGTCTTGTTCCGACTCCAGCCAGATAATTCGTTCCCCGCCGTGTCCCGAAGCGACGGGAGCAGCTTCTTTCGTGGTATTTCCGGGCCGGTGGTTGGGTATTCGAGGGAAATCTACGACCTTCGAAATTCGAAAACTTAGATCGTTAGCAAAATGGTGGAACGGTGTGCTAGAGGGGGAATCTAAACAACGCGTCGCTACCGAATATCCGTGGGTAAATGTTTCCGCCGCTCCGATTCGGTTCGCGGTCATTATTTCGCGGCTCGCAGTTGAGCAGATTAGATAGCGCTTCTTCGGATTACATTATTTCGATAAGGAAAAGTTGCATTATGACGCAACCAGCCCAGCATTATGCGAAATGCTTTTGTATATCGGATGGAAACCAAGTCGGAGTGCGCTCTGCTGCGTAGTACGATCCTGAGACGCGTGTGCGGAGTTAATTACACTCGGGGGGAGGGGGGGGGGGACGTAGAGAGCGGAATTATCGGTGAACGCGCACGGTCGTCGATACAAAACGAGAAAGAGACGTGTTGGAGCGTCTTTACGACGTTTCGTTATATTTTATCCACTTAGGTGTGCGACACCCTCGAGCCAGTGACAAATAATATCCGAAATATTTTTCTCTCTCGAAACTAGGTTCTAGAACGAGCCGAAAATGCCGGGTTTTAGTAGTGTTGGCACATTTAAGATCTTCATCGGCAATTTAGCCGACAAAACATCGAACGCCGACATTAAACCGTTATTCGAGAAATACGGAAAGGTCGTAGAGTGCGACGTGGTGAAAAATTATGGATTCGTGGTAAGTACTCCCTATCGGCCATTCATCGTACGCTGGAGTTCTACGAACTTCCCGATTGTGTTTCAACGAATCGATTCCTTCGTTTTTTCCCCCGCAGCATATGGAGAACGAAGAGGCGGGCAGAACTGCGATACAGAATCTGAACGGTCAGTTAGTTCACGGACAGCCTATCAAGTGCGAAGCTGCGAAGAGTCGTAAGGGGCCGAACACTCCTACGACGAAGATATTCGTCGGCAATCTGACGGATAACACGAAGGCGCCGCAAGTGCGCGAACTTTTCGCCAAATACGGCACAGTGGTGGAGTGTGATATCGTGAGGAATTACGGATTCGTCCATCTAGAGGCCACAGGCGACGTGAACGACGCCATCAAGGAGCTGAACGGCCAGATGGTGGACGGCCAACCGATGAAGGTCCAGATCTCCACTAGCAGAGTGCGACAGAGGCCAGGGATGGGAGATCCCGAGCAATGCTATCGCTGCGGTCGCGGCGGCCATTGGTCCAAGGAGTGCCCCAAGGGAGGGATGGGAGGAGGACCGGATAGGAACGGATACAGAGACCGAATGTTTGGACGCGACCCGTATCCTCCACCGCCGCCACCACCGTTCCTTCGGGACCGGCTGATGGGTGGTGGCCGCTTTGGAGTAAGTAGTTTTCTCCTCTTCGGCGGGATTAGTTAGCGAGGCCTGGTCGCGTAGATCAAATTGTTGATGGCGACCGGTCGCTTCTCGTCTGTTAACAGGACTACGAAAGCTACTATGACAGGAGGGGCTTCGAGGACACCAGGGATCTCTACGAGAGGCGGTTTACGGGTATGACAGGGCCCTGTGACATGGGAAGTTCCATGTGCGGGCTTGACTTTCCACCAATGACAATGCCACCTCTACCCCCAAGACGAGACCCAATGCCTCCTATGAATCCTCTAGGTATGGGATCCATGCGCGACACTGGCTTCTCCCGTGGTAACGAGTACGGGATGTTCAGCCGCCGATCACCCCCTCCGAGTGGCAACAACGGCCGGTTCAGGTGAGTAGAGCCATCGTACCGACTGCCCATTCGTCCGACTTAACATTGTGAACGTTCCAGGCTGGATTAACAGCTCATGCGAATTGGGGTTCGGTGATTCGTCCACATACTTAATCTATATCATTTTTTCTTTCTCTTTCAAATTACCGATCTCCCTCCCCACATTTTCTCGCTCTTTCTCTTGAATTGCATCGTTTCTCTCTGGAAAAAAAAAGGGCAATCCGGGTCGCTCCCGTGCGCGTTTGATAAATTTAACGTAGAATAATCGCTCCTCTACGACCGAGTTTCTTCTTCTTTTTCTTTCTTTTTTTTTTTTTTTTTTTTTTACAAATTCGCTCTTTCTTTCGATCTGTCTGGAAAAAATTGCACGGTAATTATTGCCACGCGTGACGCATGAACGCGCGTTGCCTGTGCGTATCGTTTCTCTTATTTCCGTTGCTTTGGTTAAGACGATAACGATTGGCCGGTATTTTTCCCGAACTCTGAACACGAGTGTCGACCCGATGCCCACATGAGTGCAGAGTCTGCATAGTTAAAATGTGTATTATATGACGCTTGGACGTTTCTGTACATTCTAAATTTCAGTGCACCTCAGGCTGCGTACCATCTTTGTCCATGAATGCGGGCAACCCTAGAGAGACAGTCCCGGGCCAACGTTCAAGTCTTGCAAGAGTAAGTCTTTGACCAATTTTGTTAGCGAGTAGTCATGCCTCGTTCTTGTCGCTGGCGCGTTGTCACGTCATCGCGGCCGCTTCCGATTTTCCTCCGTGGTGTCAGCTGATTTTAAAGCAGAAAAAAAAAGCAACCGGGTCTCGACTGATCGTACCTTGAACATGTCGACTGCTCTTCTAGGGATGTCCCTGTTCATAGACTCTCTTGATCCTTGGCGTTAACTGCGAGATTGGCCTGTATGTCTCTCATGAATCCTTTGTGTTTCAAGCGCTCCCTATTACGTACATCACTCAACCGGGAGTGGCGCGGAGGCCTGGGATGAAGAAACGTTCCTAAGGAATGCGAACTAGATTTCTTGATCGCACTACCGCGAGCCAGGATGCGATCTACAATTTTAACGAACTCTCGTACCGCTGTAGATAGAGAAAAAGAAAGAAAGGAAAGAAAAAAGGGCTGGCGCGATTTTCAGGAACGGCGCCTATCGATTGTCTTTGAAACGTCTCGTAAGTAGAAACCAGCTCTTCAGACGAATTGGACAGTAAGTTTTGTATATCGGCGTTTCTAATAGTTGTTAAGGCCAGTCTCATAGACACGACTGTTCCCTTTAAAACGGCCCGTTTCACGTGTCTCAGTTTCCATGCATTTTTTCACTCGGGAGTGATCTCTCGTCGGCTCCAGAATCACGATCCGTTCTCGATCTGTTCGATAGTCGAACCGTAAATATAATTTAGTGCGATAGATCTCTTAGAGTTCGGATACTTTCACGTTGCAAACGAAAGTAAAAGACGAAAAGAAACAGAAAGAGAGGGGGTGTTTAAATGGCACACGTGTGCTTAACCGTTGCGTTCTTTTTTTATTTTTTAAAGTATCGATAAAAGTGTAAGATCTCTTATGATTCTTAGGCAATTCGTTTTCGTTGCCACTTAATGGCAAACACTTATCACACTCTTACGTTACATTCGCTGTATGATACGATCGTTTTTTCTTTTGTTCTCTTTCTAATTATGCGTGATTGTATCGTTGTCTTGCTCGCGCGATGTTAGACTCCAACGTCGTTCGAAAGAGCAATCGATATTTCATTGACTAAAGTACGCTTCAAGTTCTGAGACGATGAATTTCCTTGGAAGATCCATGAAACCGGGCCCCGTAGGTAAAATAGCGAAAGCATCGGTGCGGGAAGCATCGCGGAAATCAAACGGAAAGAAACCGAAAGACGCGTGTGAAAGGCGGGATTTGTACACTGCTTCGAAAAAATTGCGATCCGATGGTTCTTGAAGCTGACTTCTACTCACGAGGTTCAAAGCTTCTCATGTATGTAAATCCATTCGCAAACTTTCAAATAGAGAACAGAGTTGATTGGACTTCTCGATCATTCTGAATACTTTGTTGTTGCACGTTACCTTATTATCCTACATCGATCCCAGCCTGAGCTGCAGACGGCTCTTTCACGCTCTGATTGTTCACGAATTTTGTAACTTGAAAGTCGCATGGGTTAAGAATCCAGTCTAACGCTGCCTGCCTCATATGACTGGCTGAAAAAGCAAAACAAGCAGAAAAAAACGAACGAAAAGACAGAGTAATCCCATGTTCTCTACCGCTACAAATCTTGTGTACTGCGCGTGCATTTGTCAGTTGGATGTCTTTCTAGCAATTGTACCTCGTATTGAATAAAGCGGATAGAAATACTCGTTACTGCTGTGCATTCTCTAGGTATAGTTTAAGTATAGGTAGAGTAACGCAGAACAATAGAATAGGGGCGCTAAGACTAGTCGTCTGATTTACAGCAACGATCGTGCTCGCTAAGTGTCGTTAGTAGGGACTCTACGATTCTCGATCGTACGCTCGCAAAGGCCTCTGGACGAATCTCCCACGCTTTTACGAAAGCTCGACTCTGGTCTCCCATCTATATATCTCCCCGTTTGTCTCCTCGGTGATGCGTGGTCAGGGCGTTCAATGTTCCGCACAGCCGTCCCGCGTTGTGCGCGCGCGCGCGCGTGTGTGACGTATTCTTCATTGCAAGCATATACAGCTCTCCCGTTTTATTTGGTGGTTGTCGATCGGTTGGTCGGTAGCGTCTTCCAGCGTCTCAGATCGCCTACGTGAAGCAGCTTCTCTTCCTCCACTCCCGACCTCTCTTAACAGTCATATTAGGCAGCACGCGGCCATGTTTTTCTCTTGCACGTTGAATATACAGGGACTAATTCACAAAGTTAAGCCTTGGACAAGGGAGCAAGTATGGTATATATTGATCTGACCATTCGTAGATCCCGATTATTTATTATACCGCTGTTATAGTAGAGGCATG
The DNA here is from genome assembly GCA_944738655.2 of Andrena hattorfiana. Taxonomy (NCBI): domain Eukaryota; kingdom Metazoa; phylum Arthropoda; class Insecta; order Hymenoptera; family Andrenidae; genus Andrena; species Andrena hattorfiana. The sequence continues at coordinate 40,416,687 of OX122894.2, read as the reverse complement.
TACGAGGACTTCAGCCGAGATTCATTTGAAGAGCGTAGGTAAGTAGACGCGCCAATGGGTCACACACCAGCCCAAATCGTTGGAACGCGTGTTCTCCGTGTTCAATTTGTCGATTCGGTTATTGCGAACTAAGACGCCTCCTCTTCTTTACGCCGCGGCGCTCCGAGTTGCCCTGGGCACCGTTCGCGGGCGGTCGCTCGACCGGCCCCAAAACGGAGTCCGCAACGATTCCGCGGAGGGCCTGGGACCTGGTCGCGGGTTCGTTGCAGGGCGAAAGAGCGCCGCGCCTCGTAAAGAAGAGAGTGCCCGTGATATCCGGGACACGTACATTTCATGGAAATCGCACTTATCGTCGAGAAATTGTAACGTTAGCGAGAAAAACGAGGAAGAACGTACTCTCTCCATGCTCTGAAAGAAAGTTGATTCGCCTTTTTATCTCCTGTATCGATATCTCCCCCTGTACCTTTGTACACGAACACTTACTCGCTGCATACACCACAGCTAATCACACACAGTGTAAATTCTCTTCCGCTCTCTGTCAATACAGTATAATTTTCTTTTTCTCTTTTTTTTTTCTCCACACAGTACTTTACCTCCCTTGTCTACTCACCTGTCTACCCTCTTTGTATCTCACAAATTTCTCTCTCTCTCTCTCTCTCTCTCTCTCTCTCTCTCAGCGCGTGTCTTAAAAATCGTCCTGTCTCGATCTCGTGTAACTGACGTGGCTTCATTTTGGTTACCAGACCGGGATTACGAGGGCCATCGCCGTCGCGCCGGTTCGCACCATACTAAATCGTCGCGTCGGGCTCGCTCGGATCGGTCTGTGTCGGGTCTGTCTGTCGTCTGTCGGGTCTGTCTGTCCGCTAGCAGGAAGCCTCGGGACCGAGATACTCTTGGCCGTCTGTCGATCTGCACGCGCGAAGATCTACCATTCGCCCGCTCTCTCGGAAAAAAAAAAGAAATAATAAGACACACAATGTACTCTGTCCTCCCGCTGTTCTGCGCTCATTCAGACGAACCGAAACGCCGGACGAGAATTAACCAGCGAACGGAACACGGAAAATAAGAACATCATCGTACTTTTCAGGCTTCTCTTGTGCACACGCCCCCCCCCCCTCTCTCTTCTATCTCCGGTCCGGTCCCCTCGCTCCTTCGATCAAAGTATCTGCGCTTTGTTACATTCGTTCCTTCATCCTCTCTTACCCGTTCGTTCGTCGTGTAAACGTCCGAAGACACCATCGATACACCATCGTAAAAGGCGTTTTTTTGATGTATAAGAAGGGTGGCATCCTCCTACCGAGAGAATCTTTCGATCCGCGCCCTTCGAATCCAGTCCGCGAGTTCGCGCCAGCCGGCTTTCAGCAATTTTCTCGTTTCTGTGCTTCGACGAATTTCACTCGGTGTAAAATGATGAAGAAATGAAAGAAGGGGCGAGCTCGAAGAACGTTTTGGTAGGACGATGCTTGCAACGTGCTTTCTGATGACCGTTTCTGTGACGATGACGCGCGCGCGCCTCTGCCTCGATCCGTGGGAAATTCCAACGTTTGGCACCCTTGGGATAGGCTCGTGAACCGGAAACAGATCCTCCAATTTCGAAGCACCGGCAAGCGGTAATATATAAAAAAAAAAATTTCACCATGCAACGAAGCATCATCCCACTTGCACGATCGGCTGCGCCTCGCGAACGCGTCGCTATCACAAAATCGGGGCATCGTGTCGACGTACGTAGTCTCCCGGAATCTGTTGTCTCGGAAACCGCTCTCGCAGCGGGGAACGTCGCGCTCGAGCTACGCGCGGTCCTCCCGCCCGCGTAATCGGATCGTTTCGTGGCTTCGAGCATCCGCGGATCAGCGTGTAAAAGAATTGTATAAAGGACCGTTATTATTATTACTTTGTGCGAGACAGATAAACAGTTTGCTCTGCTCAGCGTGTCGCAAGACAAGAATAATAATGTGCGTGTGATTGGTCGATCGCAATTTTCTCTCCCTGTAATCCCGATTCTCCCTCGACACACGGAATCGTGTAACTGTGAACTCTCGAACCGAAACTATTTCTCTCTTTCTCTCACTCATTCACTCACTCACCCCCCACCCCCCTTTCTCTCTTTATATATATTCTCCCGTTGTTTAGCGTCGCCCCAATCAAGAGACAGATATGTTATATATATAGAAAAAAAAAGTAATGAAAAAAAGAAAAGAAAAGATCGTGCAGAGCCTTCGCAATATTTCTTTCGAGGAACGAGGAAAAAAGCGTGCGGGTTCGACTGTCCAAATCGTCCCCTCCCCCCCCCCCCCCGATTACGAGAAAGGAAAAAAAAATCTAAGAGTACTGTAGATAATTCATAGGATGCGTCGATTGTGTATGGGAACCTAAGCGGGTCGTGCGAACATTATATCGTTAGCCTATAGTAACGTAATAATATCGTTTTATTAACATATTAGGATTAATTGACGTAAAGGATTACCGAAGAATTAAAAAAAAAAAAAGAAGTAAAAGAAAATGCGGTTACCGCAACTGCGCTTCGTTTAAGCTTACAATATAATTAATAACCCGATGAATCACACCTTTTCTCGTTTTCGAAGTAGCGTATATATACACTTTGGGTGTGTAGTACTTTCTCTCTTCTCGTTTTTCTTTTCTCCGCCCCTGCCCCCGCCCGAACACCCCGATATTTCTTTTTCCCCTCTTTTCGTTTTCTTTGGTAAGGCCCGTGTTTTCGATAATAATTATATTAATAATGATAATCGTAATGATAATGGATTAAAGAAACGAATGTAATAACAAAAATATGTACTTGTGGAATTCACAAAACAAAAAGAAAACGGCGTTCTGCGTGTTCTTTAATTGTATCATCACTTTCACCGTTTATTCGCCGCTCAAAGTCCACCAACCCCTCAACCAAGTACATCTCTCACCCCCACCCCCCCCCCCAGTCCGCAACCCCATCCGCGCGAGATTTTCCAGGTCGATGAGGATAAAAAAGTAATAGAAAAACCGTCGTGCGTCTGTTGTCTCTTCGGTTCCGCGTGATATCGGAAACTCGCGTGCTTCGTCGCTGGCTTCCTGCGCGTCGCGCATTATGATCTCGCGCGAACGGCCACGATTTCCGATCTATCAGCGCGTTTCGATCTCGCTCTCTCACCCCTTTCTCCCTCTCCTATAAAAATAGTTGAAAACACCCTCCGCCAACCATCTCACCATCCTCCATACGTCTCTCTGTCGTGTCCGCCGAAGAGAGAGCTACAGGCTCGTTCAGGACTTCCCGTTCGCATCCCCTCTATTCGCCGACGCTCGCGTCTCATTCTGTGTCGATTAACGTAGGTTTTCTTCTAGGCAGGGTGGGAGGGTAACATACATTTTATAGATATCGAGGAGTAAAGAATACTTCGCACATTGAATTCTTCGATAAAATACACTCTATTTGAAAGCTAAGGTGTACCTCCCTCGTTAATCAAAAGTTCTTCTGTCTGTTCGCTCTGTGCAAAGAATCGTAGGCCCATCGGCAGTCTAGTCTAAATAAGTTATATGTCTAGCTGAGGGGTAGCTGAAACTCACGTATTCTCTTACCTTGGAAATAAGTCGCGAGATCTTGTATGTCGTTAGACTGCAACTTTAATAAACACTTCCGATCGAAAAGGAGAGTTCACGGCCACCCTTTGCGATCAGTCCGTCGATTCTCTGAGACTAGCTAAATCGCGAGAGATACGATTGGGAAGGAAAAGGAGAGCTCGGCGTGGATTTATATCTTCCTTCGTGTATATTCTCTTTTTCTTCTTTTTTTTATAAGAGTACAGAGACGAAGCGATACTTTCTCCTACGATTATCATAGTTGCAGTGACATCGGATACTCGCGTCTAGGTACGAAAGGAATCTAGGTCGACAATGAAACTTGCACCGAAAGAGCTTTCTTTCCGGTCGCTTTTTTCTTCTCTGTGGACGCCGGCGATGTACGAACGTACTTTCGATCGCATAAAGTAGATGCGTGTGTGTGCGGCGTCTATATACGTCTCGCCGTTACGTAATTAGGAGCACGTGTACGCAGAGACGATAGTCGATGACGCCCCGGGTTGCGCGTGTAACCGACGGAATGCAATTTAGGAAAAAAAAACAGAAAACGGAACTTTCCGATCGATACGCATAGATACATACGTCGTGTGATATTTCCATATGGAGGCCCACAGCTTCGCCGTCGCACGTTCGATGACGAGATCCGCTAAATACGCAAGTCGTGGAAGATTACGGTTATGTCCCCGGAGTGTAACACGTCGTCGATAGGAAAAAAAAACTGCGGTGACCCATGCACACACAGCCTCGTAACCTTACGGACGTGATAAAAGATTGTACGGCAAATTTGGGTAGTCTCGATAGCAGAAAATAAACGTTGCCCCGCCACGTTCTCTCAAGCCGTCGCAACCGGTCAAGTCCAAACACGCCGGGGTCAGTTGTCGTCGGGATGCACACGTGCCGAAAGGAAAGGTCGACGAGAAATGAAAAATGTTATCGCCCGGTGAATCGAGACGCACGCCTAGGAACCCTCGCAAGCACCGTATACGAACGAACGAACGAACGAACAAAACGAAATATCCCTCGGCAGAGTCGTCGTCACGAATAGAAAAAAAAAAAAAAAAACGTGGAGCGTATCAGTCGCTGTGATAGACGATGAGATGCGCGGCTTCCCAGAAATGAACGGCGGGTCATAGAAACACCGGAAGACGTCGGCGGATATATATAAAAAAAAAATAAATGTACGAAAACGGAAAAACGGATAAGCGCAGAAAAAGAGAGCGACCGGTAAAAATCGGGACGACAAAAAAAAAATGTATCTCTTAATATGCGTGTGTGATCACCGGAGTATAAAATAGGCTCTGCAGGACCGGGACGTGTAAATCCTGTTCACACGCGCGGCGATATAAAACGTGTCTCGTGCCGGGTCGTCGGTTGCCAATTACCAAAGAGTGATAAAACGCGCCACAGGGGAATATAAAAGACACTGTACGTATTGTAATGTGATGTATGATATAGGACACGATAACCCCGTACCCCCAAGCGCTTCTGGACATACTTGGAAGGAGCTCTGGGCTTGATGATGATTGCGAGTACGGAGAAAGAGAAACAGAGAGGCTCATCTTGTCCCATGTGGCGAGGTAATTGTCGACCAGGCCACTGTGTGCTCCATTGACAAGGCACCGCAGCCGACAGAGGTGTCCCGTAGAGATGATCCAGCCAGTGGGGCAAAAGTGTGGGTGGAAAACCACGTCCTACGCAAGGCAAGTCCACCAGCCTCTTCACTATCATCATCATCATCATCATCGCCATCTTCATCTTCATCACCACCACCACCATCACCTTCATTCTGATCTGCGCGTAAGAAAGCAAGTAAAGCAAAAGAAAACCAAAAAAAAAAAGTGTTCTATGTCTCTGACAGCATTAAATTTTCACTAAATTTTTCTCTGCCTGGCGAACGCTTTGAGAGCCATGTTTTCTTTCTCAGGAGATGCGGTAGAGCGCACACGCATTGCGAAACCTGCGATACGAAGAACTTCGTATCTGTGAATATAGGGTCCAGGCTAAACTAGCATTGGCAATGGCGAGACGCTGCAAATTTCACACTCTCGACATCTTCTCTATCTCGCTAAAGATTGGATGATTTTCTAACGTCTATTCTCTACTGTGTGGGAACACGAAGGTATCGTAAAGAAAACGAATACTTCTCTGTCCATGCAGAAATCCACGTATCCTCCCCTTGTTATTTCTTCTTTACGATCTCTCTCTCTTTCTCTCGATCGGTTGGATCTCTAATCGCGCGAATCCGAGCATTTCGCGCGGTCTCGTTCATACGATTGTACGGTCGATATCGCTGTTACGACATTCTCGGTGGTTTTCATTTCATTTTATTTTTTGCCCGGAAACTCGTCGGCACACGGAAGCGCGCGCACTTGCGCTCTGCGCGAGAAAGCGGCCACTATGGATGCGATAATTTTCCACGATGCATAGTATATTTCCTATTGCTCCTTTTTTTGTACAGTGTTATTTAAGTACTGTTACCGAGGAAACGCGCATTCGATCCGCTAATGAACGTAGTAGTAAGTAACGTTAAATTCAGGTAAGAGTTTTGCAAGGCACTGCGGGAACGTGGCATTGCGCATCGTCATCGGAGACTAGAAACTGTCTTGCTGAACTTCATAGAGAAACCTGTTTTTCATTAATTCAGAACGTACTGTCAGGCGGAGGAAGCTTCTGGTTTAATACGGACGGACTAACCGAGCGCAAGTTGTGCCGTATTCTTTACCACGAATATAAACGTAAGAAGGACCTGCTCCTGTCTCATACCGGAAGCACGGACGAGACGCGCTCATTGTTCGACGCTTGCTTGTAAAAAAAATGCATATTAAATGGTAAATATAAGGTATTCCAAGGCCAATGCATCACACGAATATGTTATTCTGGCTCGAGTTTTTCCCCACTGATCGGCTAATTGCGTAAGATAGACAACGTAGCACATTGCGCGCGTAGAGATGCTGAATAATAGCCCGTGGTATCATAAAGTGTTCCGCGAGTTATATTTGGATTTTAAAGGCTCTTCGTTGCATCTCGAGCCCAACGCTTATCCGTCAACTGAAAGCCAAATCTGATGTACGTACATTTATAAACTGGCAAGATAGCTCGCATGAACCGTAGATTTATGCGAATCTCTTGGGCATCGCTTATTCAAATACGGTCGGCGTAGGCGAGATAAGTCTTTCACGAGCAAGCTGGCGAAACGGATTCATAGGCGCACGCTTTTTTTAGCGCCCACTTAGCATAAGATTGTTTTGTAACGTAGCGATAAGAGTAACGATAACGTTGTGATGTAAAATACGCTTGAAAATCCACGTGATGTCATTCGACCCTGCGTGGTGAGGCAAGGAAGAATCGGTCTGCAGCAGCATCAGTTAGTGCACCGTCGCCATTCGCGCACAGTATCTCTGGGATTTTTTAGCACGGCAAGAACCTTAAACACATGGCGCAGGACTTACGGTAACAATTTCACAGTACAGATATCTCGCGTTCAATTGTTTCCCAGTTGCGTCGACGAGTTTTTTCAAACGAGTTATAGGTTATGTCGAGATTCTCGAGGAGGTTATGTTGCACACGCGTGTTCGATCATGTGCTTGCAAGCTCGTGGAATGCTCAATTACGCCATAAGTTACGTAGATTACAAGTTTTCAATTATTTTTTTTTTTTTCGTATAGATTCATGCCGAAATAATTCTCGTAGTATTTTTTCTTGCGTCTCAAAACGTGCGCTATAATTAATATTTTTGTAGTTTACATCCTTCGTTTCGCGACTGTACGATGAAAGAGAAGATTGAGGTTATGTAATTCTCAGGATCGGAGCATTAGGGTGTAGGTCCCATGAATAAGTCTCGTTGTTTTTTTTTTCATTTTTTCCGAGAATCAAATTTATTTCGCGCGTTAAATTTAGACGGCTAATGTCTTAAGTTTAATTACCACAGAGACCCTAACACATTTCAGGGAGGGTGCTCTGCTGGGCATGGGCAATCCCCTTCTCGACATTTCAGCAGCTGTGGATAGCAATTTCTTAAAAAAGTACGACTTGAATTCGAACGACGCGATTCTTGCTCAAGAGAAACACAAGCCCATGTACGACGAATTAATCGACCTATACAAGGCAGACTTTATTGCCGGTGGTTCTGTGCAGAACACCATGAGAGTAGCACAAGTAAATTCATTATAATCTAGCCGATATGTTGACTATTACAGCGAATTAAAAATAACAAAGACCTTATCCTTGCCTAGTGGTTTCTGGATAAACCGAGAATCGCAACATACATGGGCTGCGTCGGTATAGACAAGTATTCGAAAATTTTAGAGGATAAAGCGCAAGCAGACGGCTTGAACGTTCGCTATCAATATACCAATAAAGAACCTACCGGTACCTGCGCTGTTCTTATCACCGGAAAAGAGAGATCTCTGTGCGCTAACTTGGCCGCCGCTAATTGCTTCTCGCCTTCGCATATACAAGAGCCAGAAAATAAAAAGCTCATAGAAACGGCTGAATATATTTACGTCTCTGTATGTATCGAGTAAAATCTACGCAGAGCCTGAGGTGAATCAGACTCGTGTCTCACGCTCCGCTTTCAATTGTAGGGATTCTTTTTAACCGTCAGCCCGGAGACTATCCAAACGGTAGCCAGGCACGCTTACGAAAGAAATAAAATGTTTATGATGAACCTCAGCGCGCCGTTTCTCTGCGATTTTTATAAAACACCTATGCTAGCGGCTTTACCGTACGTTGATATTCTCTTCGGCAACGAGGCAGAGGCAGATTCGTTCGCCAAAGTTAATAATTTCCAAACCACAGATAGAAAAGAGATTGCACTGAAAATACATCAGATGGAAAAGGTAAACAAGAAACGGCAAAGAGTCGTGGTGATAACGCAGGGCGTTGACAACATATTAGTAGCGAAGGATAACGCGGTAACAGAGTATCCTGCTATTAAACTCCCGGAGGAGAAAGTGATGGATACTAATGGAGCCGGAGACGCTTTTGTGGGAGGTACGCTCTTGTAAATTGCCGATTTGCACGAAAGCGGGCAGCTCGAGAGGTATTGACGCGGAGTATCGTTGTTTCAGGTTTCCTGGCTCAACTTATACAAGGTAAAAGCGTAGAAGATTGCATAAAGTGTGCCATTTGGGCTGCGACTCAAATTGTACAGAGATCTGGATGTACTTACGAAGGGAAACCTAACTTCGTTCTATGATAATTCATAGCTAGTAATTGTGAATCCTGTACTTAATAAATGCTTTAATAATTTCTAGCCAGAGTTCTTCAGCCATGGAATGGTTCGAGTTTTTCGGGGGAATGGGGTCAAGTGATACCGTATTGTATCGACGAAATCAATTTTATTTTATTAAACGTTTTCGATTTTATACAGTGTTTGATTACCCGTTGTGTAAATCTGGCGAGGTATCGAATCGTGTCGTGTAAAAGTAGCCGTTTAATTTATGCGGGAGTTAAAAAATCAATACAATCACCTTGCGGCGTGGCCATTGCATCGGATACTTACAGGTATTACAAAACGCGAGGGCACTGGTTGAAATAATGTTGGTCGAAAAACAGTTATCGCGATCGCGTGGCACGCCTGCGTCGTGCGCAGTACGTAAATGCACGGTATAGAGTTGGATAAAGATGTAGCGATAAAGATATACGTGCACGAGTCGGGACGGGGTAAGGGCGGCCCTTAAAAAAATCAATAATCTCATTACGAAATTGTACAGAGCATGGTGTGTGTTTTGCGTGTATGTACCGTGACAGTAGCGATGGCATGCCACTCACGGTCAGGATCGTAAAAAACTACCGTCGATACCTTGCCAAATATTTGAAAAAAAGTCACGCACAGGTATTCCATTTTGCTATCATTAAGTTTTAAAATAATGAAATAAACGAGCATAAAAATGAAGGAAACCCTACCGACAATTTGGTAATACGTTTTTCTTTTAAACAATTTAAAATCGCGTATGTTTGGACGCTTCGCACTGGACCGTCCAAAGTTAAGAAACATTTCTACTACTGCGAGGGAAATAAAATAAAGTTTATCGCATAAATAATCCGACGCGTCTATCTAATATTCTCATTTTTCTTTTTTTGGAAAAACGTTGCTGGCCTTAAGCATCCGTATGCTTAGAGCGAAGAGGAAAAGTAGCACGGCGAATTAATGTTGTGCGCATCTGATCGGTGCAGTAGACGAGAAGGATAACAACAACAGTCCGCGGGGTTTCGTTTTATTTACAGTCGCGTGGCCCGAGTGGGGGGAAGCTACAGCCCTGTAGGCTCGTTGACAAAGCTCCCGGCAGCGTTCACGTAGCAGTCGCGCGCGCTGCCGCGTCGAGAAGCCGATTGGGAATGGTTAAAGCGAGCGTGAAGTGGGCGGCCATAGTGGTGGAAGCATAGTGGCACAAGGGCAGAGAGACACGACATTAAGCCGCGTAGATGTCGGCAGTCTTGGGCGACCGAGGGCGAGTGATATCGGGCTGGTTTCAGTGTTCCGCTTTCGTCGCGGCTTCTGTTTGCCAGCGCTCCGCGCTCCGAGCCTCTTACTCCTAGTCGCCTCACGGACGACCGATGTGTGCACGCGCACGTACACAGTTGACAGTACCGCGTCGCGCTTGTGCCCCTCTGCGTGTGTGTAGTACGTGTGCGCGCGCGCGCGCGAGAGGAGCAACGAAACACGACGCACGCACGTGTGACCGGTAACGAGAGTGTCGAGTCAACGTGGACGGTTTGATTGGTCGAGGAGAACGCGTGCCGCTACGACTGTTTCTGGGTGATTCCGTCGTGGCCGAGAGCGCGGTGTGCGCAGTGCGCTCCCCACCGCGTGCGCGCAGTGTGTAACCCCCGCGACCGCCATCTTTGTCAAGTGGGTAACCTTTGTTGATTTGTGTGAAATGTGACGCCGTTGTCGCGAGATAATTGGTGATCGTGATTACACGCGTCCTGTGTGTCGGTACCTGAGTGATTCGTGCTTTCGTGCCCCGCCGTGGATCTATACATGGAACTACCGTGACCAGGTAAGCACTATTTGCTTCTCGTTAAATTCTTGCCAGAGAGAGAGAAGCACGCGAATCGTCGCGCGACGCATACGGGCCAGCGGGTCTGGCCGCCTGCTCGGCTCAAAGAGCGAGAGAGAAAGACAGATAGGAAGTGTGAGAGCGAGAAAAAGAGACAGCCTCCTCCTCTCTATACGCAGTGGTCCCGTCGTTGCGTTTCTTTCACCATCTTTTCCCATTATAAGCCAACGAATGAGCCTTAGAACGCCACGAGTCACCAGCACCTCCCTCGTCCGACCGGACAGTTTCCACGGTTCAGCCGAATGATCGGTCGTAGCGCGCGAAAAATTATGCGAAACTGTCGAGAGCTGGCCGTGCCTAGTCAAGATGGCTGCCCGTCGGGCTTCGAGAGACTTGTGTCCTCGCCGCTTTTCCTTCGACGTAATTGCCTCGTTTCGCGTGTATTTTGCCCGCGCGGCACGCGCCGTGCAGCCTCGACGAAGCCGGAGATATCGTCGCGTCGCGCGTATCGTTACGATCGGCCAGCCGGTGATCGAGAATTAAGTGTGGCGACGGACAGGTCCGTGGGCGACGGCCGTCGCAATCGCGAACCTTCCCTGCAGGTATACGCGGCTGTCTTCTCGCCCAGCCACGGTGACTCGTTCGAGTCGCGACAGCCATTCCTGCCCGGGATTAAACGTCGTTCAATTCCCCCCGGCAAACGAGTACGTGTTTCCTGCCGAATACGTCGATTAAAATGGCTACCGACGGCAGCCAGTTGCTGGTCATTCGCGGCCCGTGCCCGCGTTACGAGTTCTTTCGCCTTTCGTAATCGCGTTTCGGCGACATCGTTCAGCGACCTTCTACCATCGATCGGCGCCGAGCGAAATCCGTCGTTTCGGTTACGAATCCGTGCGTGTTGCTCGCGTAGTTATTGGAGGCGAGTACAGAGAGGCAGCGGCAAGGAGTAAACGAGCGACGGGCGGCGGCGGTTAGGGCCGTTGGTTGAGCAGCAACCGTTGGTTCGTTTTCTCGGTGGCAGCTGCTCCTCTCTCTCTTTTACTCTCCGCCGTCGGGTGAGAGGGGCCCCGGCAAACACACAGCCAGCCGGCCTGGCCTCACTGGCCTCTCTTCGTCCTCGTCCCCGTCGTCTTGCGACGGACAAATACTCCTTCTTTCTCGATCCATCTCGTAATTTCCCTGTTTAACGCGTCCGCCGTCGCCGCGGCTTTTCTACCTATGCACTCTGCGCCCGATCCCGCAGCTTCTCGTCGCTACCTTATCGTACACGGTTCAATTACCGCGAGTATTAGGATTAATTTATTCTCGTAAGCTGTGTAAGTCGGAGGAGACCGGTTGCCCGCGATGTCCCAAGGCAGGTCAACGCGTTAATCGTTTAAACGTGTCCTCAACGTGCTCGAAATTCCTGTCTTCGTTTTTTCGTGCCGCGATCGCATGTTCTCCCCCTTTTATTTTTCACCGAGTCCGGTTCGGAGCATTTGCCGTCCAATTTACAAGACTCCTCGTCAACGTGCTCCGCTGTCTTATCCCCGCAGATCCGATGCGTCGATAATCTTTTAAATTCCCGCGTCGGCCTAGCCGCGTTTATTCGCGACTCTCCGTGTACCTTTCCCAGACTTTCGTTGCGTAATGAAGACGTAGACGCTATCGCATAGGCAGACCCCATTCGTTCGGCCTCTTTCGATTTATAAAACACGAGTTGACGCTAAACGGAAAGTTGTCAGGTGGCTAGGTCGGTCTGTCGCTCCGCGTACGCTCCTGTTCTCTTCGCGAGCGTTGGAAGCGTGCCGGTAATTGGCCGACTAATGAATTCGAGCCAAGGCTGACGTTTAAAGTTTGAGCCGTCGCCGGAAATCCAATCGCCTTCGACGAGCCGCGACACGCATCGCCATCGTCTCGTTTTTGTCACGTACCCGCGGCAGTTCTCGGCCGCGGAGACAGCTTTTTTTTTCGGCGCGTACGTCCATTGTTCCCCTGTGCCGTTGAGACAATACCGTGGGAATGAACGAGAGCGCGTAGTGGATAGAGAAAATACGAGTCACGGGTGTATACAAACGCTACCACCGAATATGTGACGTAATTCCGATCGCGCATGCGACACTTCGTGAAACACGCGAACCGATCAGAAGAAATACGATTTTTCGCGGGCAAGTCCAGGCAATAAATCTTATTTCATATTTACCGCCGATCTTGACCCCATTTAAATGCAATTAGTACCGCAATCGCTCGCTCGATGGCCCTATCCTTGCGGCACTTTTTCACGAAACACTTTGCGCGTCTGTTCCGCCGACTAAACTCGCCTGGTTCGCCGGTCGATTCAATTAACGCTTCTCCCGATCGATCATTCGCTGGCTAATTAAGGGGGAGAACGGCGGCTGGCATCGGTGTACAGTGCGGCGGAAAAACGCGAATGAAATCGCGCAGGTCGAAATATCTTCCCGGGGGACAGCGACACTTCGGAGGCTGGGTTTGTGCGCGGCTTACGGTATTAACGTTATCTCGTCATCGTGGTGGTATTTAGAGACCGATGCTTGTGATTTAGTTAACAGTGTATCAGAACGGAGTGCGTGACGTTAGGATGTGGTCGACCACGCTTCGATACTTTCCTCTCGGCTGAAAAGGACCGTAGATGGTAACCTCGCGTCCACTTTCGATCGTTGTTTCTTGCTCGCTGGCGACGTGACCTTGTGCACGGCGGAGACGTGGACACGTGTTACGCGAGAAGAGTTCAGATATCGATGTTCGATCGTGAGTCACGGCCCCTGGGATCGAGAATAGCCGGTTCGAGCAATCTGCCCTTGCCATCTAATCAACCTCAGGTGCTTTGACTTGCAATAGTGAATGAAAGCAACTATTTTTAATGACCGTTATCGAGGCCTCTCCCCCCTTTTTCGTACGCGTTCTCCCGGTCTGTGAAATTCGAGGAGCGGCTGGTAGAATGGTGGCCCTAAGTGGCCGGAAGGTTTTGGCGGGAAAGCATGGTGCCCGCATCTCTACGAGAGCCGTGAACGTCGCTGTCGAGAATAGAACGTGCACGTGGTGAGAAAACGAGAACGTAAGGGGCTTCTCTTCCGGTGGATCAACCGAAGCCGGTTTAAGTCGACGTTTTACGGTTTTTTTCTCCAGCTAAACTCGGGGATATTTATTATCGTGCACTCGCGACTCGCAGCCACTGGCCTAGGTCAACCTGATATCACAGCTGCGTCCAATCTTTCCGACTCCCCTAGTACTGCTACCATTTGAAAGCGGATTTCTCCCGGAGTAATTAATTTACAATTAATATCGCCCGTATCCTTTCAGAAAAATAGCCCAATGTTTTCGTTCCTTAGCGGCAGTTGCCTTAAATCCCAAGATAACTGCGTCGCGGCTCACATTAACCAGCAATTACAGGGAATCTAATTGATCAGCTGATCAATTAAAATCTGCAGCTAGGATGCTTCAAGTGGCGTCGGTTCCCATCGTCTATTCAAATACATTTCGGGGCAATATCGCTCAGCAGTATCTCCCCAGCTCGATGATTAATATCCTGCCGTTTTATACAGGATATCTCCAGAGAATCCAATCTCTTTAATTGTTACTTAACAGCGTCCTCGATGCGTTACCTTTCCTGGTGCACGGCCTCGAGCTTTGGAAATCGAAATGGCCCCACCAGGAAGGCAACCTGCGAGCATTCGTGCGTGGCACTGGAATTTCCCTGACGCGAGCCTATCGCTGTCACGAGCCCCGCTCATTCTTTTATCATTCTTACCGTTTGATAATCATAGTAATTCATTTACCAGCGACCACGTAGGTGCCAAGATGAGGCGGCTATTTGCATGGTTATCTAAAAAACAAATGGCGGCGCATTAATTGCTGGGGGCTCGTTAATATGCATCGGGCCTTGAGAAGTTGTTAGTTTCGTTTGTCGTTCAAGGTACTCGGAGCAACAGTTTTTTGCCGGTCGCGTTCCTTCGCGCCGCGGTCAGCGGAGCCTCTCTGCCCGCGATCCCGTGCCTGCGGAACGTAAACGGCCATCGGTATCGGTATTCCGCGGACTATTTAGAGAGCCTCGGCGCATTGTTTCGCAGCGAATGTTTCTAAGAAGAGCCAGTATGCACCTCGGCGATCTGTGCTTCCTTAGAATCTTATTTACGTCTCGCTGGCCGGCGCGGATGGAGGAAATTTTGATCGTGTCGTCGCGGTTCCACGCGCGCGGGGATCGACTCGGTACGTCGCGATGTCTGTGGGTCGATTCGCGTTGCGTAATACACCACCGGCTACGTAGTACCGGGGATTTTAAGCATTTCTCTCCCTTCCACGCGACTACGGCGCTCGCTCGCGTCCAGGAGAAAGTTCGCCGTCCAGGGGAAAATCAGCCAATCGTTCGCCAACGCGCTGAAAATTGGCCGGTCCCAACCGCGGGATGATGCTCCGCGCGTATTTCCGGAACCGTACGGACAATTCACCCTCCTCTCTGTGCCGTTCGCAGCAGCTCCGCCGCTCTCTTAATAATTCGCCACGTTCCGGCGTTGTCCGCCATGGAACGCTGGAATACGTTCCCAACCAATTCCCTGCGCACGTTGTAACTGAAAACAATACTTGGCCGGCCAGGAAACCGATCGATAAACGTCGCTCGCGTCCCTCTCCTATGCTAATCACAGCCGTGCACGTCGCACCGCGATAAAACGCGTCTCCGAATCCGAAACGGGCGTTCTCGGACATTCAATTAACCCTCGGACGACGGGGGCCAATCTTTGTTCGTCGCAAGGGTGCACTCGCCGGCTACTACCCCTGTACGCGGGCTCTGGCCCAGCAGCAGGCCTGCGGCAAGCCTGGTACTGTTTAGTTTCAGTGATCCATCATGCTTTCCCGTGAAAATGCAAACGAAAACGAGCTCGCTGACAAGGGGAGTTAGGCAACTCGGGAATTTTAAACAATTAGGCGACTCTGCGTGCAAGTAGAGTGGTCCATTGCGTAAGACAAACCTGTTTTTTATTGGTGCCATGGTGGAGTTTTAGGGGTTGAAATCATCCCTTAAAAGAAATACTGAATTTTCTTTTTCGTGCGATATCTTAAGAACGATGAGAGATATTGAAAAGAAGTTTAAACAAAAGTTGCGTCTCTTTTTTGTATCTACAAAACTGCGTAAAAGAAACTATCGAATTAAGGATTACTGATGCGGGGAAGTTGAGAAGTATGCATTTTTCGATAATTTCTTTTACGCTGTTTTTTTTAGATATAAAAAAAAGATGCAACTTTTGGTTATACTTCTTTTCGATATCTCTCACCGTTCTCGACATATTCCACGAAAAAGAAAATTCTAGATTCTCTTCACGGGGTGCAACAACAAAAAATATCGCACACTCTACTTGCCCCACATTAAACAAAAGTTGCATCTCCTTTTTATATCTACAAAACTGCGTAAAAGAAATTATCGAATTAAGGATTACTGATGCGGGGAAGTTGAGAAGTATGCATTTTTCGATAATTTCTTTTACGCAGTTTTTTAGATATAAAAAAAGGATGCAACTTTTGATTACACTTCTTTTCGATATCTCTCACCGTTCTCGAGATATTCCACGAAAAAGAAAATTCTAGATTCTCTTCGCGGGGTGCAACAACAAAAAATATCGCACCCTCTACTTGCCCCCACAAAGTTGCATAATTTTCTGAATTCCCGGGTTGCCTAGCTTCCCTTGCGACCGTTTCGCAGCCATGGTCGCCCGAGGGTTACGGATGGAGAGGCCAAATCTCCGAGGAGAGATCGGGCAGAAATTAACGAGAGGCTTGGTGGTTGTGATTTCAGGGTCAGCGTAAGAAGCGCGCGTAGAGCGGCCGTGGGTGCACGAGGGAGGTGGTGAAGGAGCCTCAGCGAAGGTCCCAGGCCGTAGCGAAGGCACAGGATGTGAATGTCGCGGCCGTGACACGTCCGACCCGGAGGCGCTCGAGCGTTGTCCACCGGGTGTGTATACCCTGGCCAGGTACACGGTGGTCGCGATCGCCCTCGTCGGCGCGCAGCCGACGGAGACGAGATGGACGAGCCGGAGTCCGCGGAGACGTGGTCGACCTGGTTCCTGGACGCGATCCGCAAGATCCGCAGCCAGAAGCAGAGGCCAAGCGTCGAGCGGATATGCCACGCGATCCGCCAGCACCACAACTTCCACGAGGAAGAGATCGCCGAGCACCTGGAGGTGGCCGTGAAGCGCGGCGACGTGCTGAAGATCTTCAACAAGGGGCAGTCCTCGTACAAGGATCCGGGCGGCTTGCAGTCGAAGCCGCTCAAGGTCGGCAAAGGCTCCGATCTCAGCAAGGTGCTGGGCAAGGCCGTCAGGGAGCTGGGCGAAAGGGAGGGCTCGACCCTGAAGACCATCGAGAAATACATCAGGCAGAGCCACACGGTGGAGGAGGAAGCCGAGGGCGACCTCAGGACCGCGCTCAGGCTATCCGCGAAAAGGGCGGTCGATCGAGGCCTCGTGATCCAGGATGGCAGGCTCTTCCGGCAACCGGACAGACCGCCCTATCTCAAGAAACTTGGGGATAATGTTCACGCCACCCCGCCGGAGCCACCCGTGCCCAAGGTGAGTGTCAGCCACTTCAGAATTCGATTCGGTAGTCTAGTAATAAGCTTCGTAATCGCATCCAACAGCATTCGGCGGCTGGTACTCGCCGAATATTAAGAGTCGACCGTGGTTAACTCGTGGCTACATGAGCCAGGATCTACCACCGAGATAGCAGTGGCTTCTCGTGTCTTTCACGCTTCATTTCGCGCACCGCCTTTCCCCTCGGTCTTTTAATCGGTTAATGTCACTAGCCCGCCCCACGAGTTTACACCTCTTCTAAGAATGCAGGTCGAAAGACCGCGGGCGTTCCCTTCGTTTCTCCGCGCGCAACGATCCCGGAGAGTAATCGCACCTGCCCGATGAGCGTAAAAATGTCGATGGTATCTCTGCGACGGGAACGGAGGAAGACGAACGTTCTCCTTAGTTTCGGAACCACCTGTGTGGAGCGGGGAGCGGCAACTGTTGCGCGAATATCGCGAGAAATTTTCACGGCCTTGAACTCGCCGGAGCACGTTTGCGGGTTCGTGAGTTTGTTGCTCGGGCTCGAACTGTACACAGCAGCTTGTGCCTGTGTGCGCGCGAGCTACCGATCCGTATCTACCGCTCGCACTTGAATTCGTTAACATCTCACTCTCGCGCGCCGCGTATCCGCTCCTCCGAGTCCTACGTTTTCACGTGGCTCCGATCTCGCCCCGTCGCGGAACTTGTTCACAGAGCCGATTCTCGCTTTCCACCGAGTCGGTCGCCGTGGGTTCACCGCGGGTCAAGCTTGCCGGAGCGAGAAGCAATTCGCTGGTTGCCGGTGTCCGTAACGATCCATTAATCACCGCGGAGCGATCGAGCGAACCTTCTTCGGTATGCCGTGTCTTTCTCCTAGCGAGGGGAACCTCTCGAGTCCCGTTCGCTCGGGAGAAATTCTTCTCGATGGTCGACGGTAGTAGCCGATGATCGTTCACCTTTCCCCTCGTCGCTCCCGACCCCTCCTCCGCCTCGCTTGTCTGATTAATTCGAGGCGATAGGGAATTGAAAGTAGCTTAGGGCCAACTGTTTCCAGAGGTATCTGGCGCTGCACGAGATACGGGGTGTTTATAGTCGAAGCGTAATCAGCCGGGCGTTCAAGGCCACTGGAGGCTATTCCCACCGTACCCTTTGCTCTGCTATCACTTACGCTTCCAAGAGCGAGTGTGCAAGCTTACGGCGAGACTAGGAATTTTAATCTTCCGATAAGGAAGAGATCTTCTCAGATCTTTTTGTATGCCCGTTACTGTTACGCGGAAGTGCACAGAAATGTCTGCCGCGCTCGTCAATCCGTGGAGCATGAATCGGGATCGAAGGAGGGCGACGTCGAGGGAAAGAATCGACGCGCGGGCATTTCCAGGCCATGAGTCATTTGTATTCGTAACGGCATGGCGAAAGAGGTAGAAAGTACGAGGATAATCGTCGCGGTGCAAGCGCGCTTCCAGCAAGTGGGCAACAGACGCGATAGGGCAATGGAAAGGGGAAAGGAATTCATGAATCTGCTCGCGTGAGGTGATAGAGAAAAGCTAGGAAAGATGGTCGATGAGGTATCAGCGCGCACAGCGCGAGAATCACGAGGGAAATATTACGCGCTCGTTACGGTCCTCTCTTCGTGCGCGGGCTGGCGAGTCACGCCGTGTGCCCACGCCTCCAGAAGGTTAGGCGACAGGAGGGAGGGGAGAAGCTCAGGACGATGTGCTATCTCGGCCAACTTCCGGCGACTCGTTTGTAAGGTAAATGTACCAATAACTGGCCATCTAAGGCCACCAGAAGAATATATTGCCAATATCACGTAAAAAAGTAATGCTTTCCTAAGCTTTTTTGTATTTAATAGGTAGATTGGATCTTCCTTTATTTAAAAAAAAATTGTCATGCTTTCATTTTTATATTTCTGGCATATAAAAAAAGAAAAAAAAAGGCGATTGGCCCAGTGTGTAAATTTCACTGTCCCAGTACATAGCCATAATTTTTATAACCCGTCAGAAATTATTGTAATACCAAAATAATTTTTATTTATTCTAAAGGTCTGTAGGAAAATAAGAAAGGTCGTACTATATAAAAAAAAGTTGTAGAGGTTAATGAAACGTTAACAGATTAATAGTTTAGATGGGAGAATAAATGTCTTCGAAACTGTTTGTATAAGAAAATATTTTTTTAATATATATTAATATATATATATATATATATATATATATATAATTAAGTATAATAATAATTACACAGTATATAAATACTATAACTTAATACTAATGTAAGACTTTATTTAATATTTTTCTTTTTAGATATTAACTTTTTTATTTCGTTGTTACTTTACCTCTTCTCTTCTATCGCAGAACATGCTTAATTTTTTTTCTTTTTCTTTTTGAATTTTTAATAATTCTCGTTTCTTTCTCTTTTCTGCAATTTCCCTTTGCTTTACCTTTTTCTTCTGTTCTTGTGCGAACTTTTGTTGCTGCCACTGGTCTTATGTTATGACAGTTGATACAACCTTTGCTTTTTCCCGTTCGTTATTCAAAAGGTTATCTGGACAAGTTAGCACTTTGTCAAACGGTGACATTATATTGGTTCTTATTGCATTTTCATTTGATATGTCTCCTAACATTTGTCTGTCATCTTTGACCATATTTGTTGTTGAGCTTATATTTAAATTAGTCTTCTCGATAATTAAGTCTATTATTTGGCACTTGCTTTCATCAATTGCGTTTTCGGTTAAAAACACGAATGAAACATTAATTTCTGTTTGCTTTTATTTCTTTGTGTACTTCGAAATTTTCTATGATATAAACATGCTTAGCTATAATTGTAACACTTCTAGTACTGTTTTCTAAAATACTTATATCAACATTTACAGAGAAATTTTCAGATACATTATTTATACTTTCAATAACAATTGATTCCTTGACAAGCTCAGGTACACTTTCAGTTATATTTTCTGTACTTTCAATTTCAATATCTTGATCACCTGGACACATGTAGATATACAAATATCCCTAGTAACATTTATTGTTGGCATTTTGATGGCCAACTAATTTCCAACTTGGGGATACTGTGGGCCAACCAGAAATGCTACTAGGGATACTCATCTATGATACTAGCAGTTTAACAATAGCTTACCTTCTCCAAAATGAATCATCATATCAAGGTCAATATTCTCTAAACAATTTATATCTTCTTTTCATTATAATATAATTACAT
Organism: Andrena hattorfiana; assembly: GCA_944738655.2. Classification (NCBI taxonomy): domain Eukaryota; kingdom Metazoa; phylum Arthropoda; class Insecta; order Hymenoptera; family Andrenidae; genus Andrena; species Andrena hattorfiana. The sequence continues at coordinate 40,396,364 of OX122894.2, read as the reverse complement.
TCGTATCATTGCCATTTACATCAATGTTTAAATCCGAAAACTGTAGACTACAAGAAGCACAAGGTTCGAACTCTCTCAAAACACTTTCAGTCACTTTTGTTCTGTTAATTGATAAATTTTGCGATACTCTTGCTGTTATTTGTTTATGCCTATGGCAAAAGCTTTCATACGAATGCCCTCCTGGCTGATTATCTTTAAAAAGTGTTTTCCTCCCTAATTCAGTAACAAGTTTTTTTACGCAACACAATAATTGTGCTTTTGTAACCGGTAAGCCTCTGTCATTGCAATATAAAATCCAATTAACGACTTTTTTCTCTTCGTCTGTGGTCAAATATGTTGGTGGACCTTTCGCGCCTTGTACTACTACTTGTAATAATACTTTTATGCTTGGCATATAAAGTACTTTTTGGTACTTTGTATTTTGTAACTGCCTCACGTGTACTCATACCATTTCCCACTTGTTCAAGTGCATTATTAACGTCGTCTTGATTATAATTTTTTTGGACACTTTTCTCTTCACTTTGCTTTGTCCTTTTTTCATTTTTCTATTTTACTACGTAATTAACGGTATTATTATATATTACTTAAAGCGTAATTCAAAATTTGATGTTACGTTCTCTAGACAATAGAAAACGCGTAAAATATTGAATGAATGTATATACTTACTTTTTTTCTAGATATTACACCAATAATTTTATTTACACTTTATATATTAGTTTATACCAAATGAAAACACTTTATACTATCAAAAAAATACTCCTGGTTATTCTTACTAGTACAAGCCTTTGAGTATACTAAATCGCGACTTGCCCTATACATGGACGCTTGGTTAGTAATTGGAACAGACACGAATATTGTGTACCGATATATAGCCACGTATTTTTTACATAAAATACAATCTAAATGCGTAATACGGTGTTAATTAATTGCTTTAAATATTCTTAGGATTCCATAAGTTATTCGTTCATACAAAGAAACCCAATATTACAATAATTATTTGCTTAACAAACATCGCTTTCTCCTTAGCAAATTCTGAAGAATCTAGCGAAATTCGTCATGCGTCTTTAGTGTGAGATTTCAAACAATTTTTTAAGTGTTTTAAACATAATATTTATCAAAATAATTTTTAGGGTATGAAGTTTAAGGATTATGTAACACAAATTAATCAATATATTGTGCCTGATTGATATACCTAGTTTAATAATAATTAATATCTGCATCAGTGGCCATGTGTTGTTACATGGCTAGTCATTGGTACATTTACCTTATATCGCTTCTTATTGATCCTCCGCGCGCACGGAATCACTCCGACTTCTCTCTCTCCTTCTCTGTCACCGGCTTTCTCTCTCCCCCCTCCCTCTTTCTCCTCTCCCGCTCCTCTGCCCTCTCCACATCCATCCGCGTTCTTGACGACCGCGTTTTATGCGTGTCAGGCCGCAGAGAGCGCGGAAAGTTATAGAACGCTCGCGCGCCGACGCGATTTTGCTAATTCTCTCTCTCTCTCTCTCTCTCTCTCTCTCTCTCTCTCTCTCTCTCTCACTCCTTCCCCCGCTCCGACGTGGTTCTTGATTTCACCGCACCACGTCGCTATCCACTGCCCGCCACTTCATTTCCCGCGCTTTTTCCTTAACCCTTTTTCTGCGTCGTTCAGTTTCTTCATTCCGGATCGATCGACCCTTAGATTATAGCGCAGCATTTCTCGCTCGATTCTTCGAAAGGAATTATTTGCTTTTAGGCCCGTAATTCCACGTAATTCGGGTCATCGTGTGTCGCCTCCATTATTGCGCAGTCTGAAAAACGATGACTCATTGGTAGAATAGGATCAGGTTCTTCGACGATTACTGGCCTCGGATAAAAGAATCTAATTCGTCGCGCGAATGCTCTCTAGAAAGGTATCGATAGGCGCGGGCTACGGCATTAAAGCAATATAGACAGAATCGAAGAGAGAATGTAGCCCGATACAATCCAGACAAACGTCACGCGTAAAGATCGCCCAATCGCGTAATAGTTGCTCGGCGATTGAGCGTACCTGCTCGCTCGTCGAGAGCAACAGGTCGTTGGTCCGAGAGACGGAGCTTGCTCACGTGTGTTCCGTTCGAGGAAATTGCTCTCCCAGCACCGAGCCCCCACGAAAATGTCAGATCGTGACAACTGTGTCAGACACAAATGCCATTCCGTGTAATCCAAGCCGCCCGTGTTACTTTCCCCGCCAAAGTCTCCCCGAATCACAGAGTCGCGGTTAATCGCCGCGGGGCTTCACGCTCATCCCCAGACCGCGCGCGCGCGGCAGTTCCGTTCCTTGAATCGAATAATTAATTCTCGCGCGGTGTGTCGGCTCGCAGATTACACGCTCGATTGCATAACGGCGATAAGATTTCCATTGCAACGTAACGCGCTTGTTCGACGACCCGGCGGTCTCTGAAAGTTCAGTAGAGTCTCCCGTCTGCCTCCGATGTCTTACCGATGAAAGCGATTAGGCCCGCGTATCGCGAGTCTTCTCGGCGAACGCCAGTCTGGTCGACCGGCTACCTAGACGCGCTTTTATTCGTTTCGCAATTTCGAAAGTTGTTTCTGCGCGCAGCCACGGAAGGAGGCTTTCGTTCTTTCGCGTATGCCCGATGTCGAGGAACCGTGTCTCCGTGGCTGGGTGGCCTGGCCACGGTTCTTAATAAGATGCACCCCTCGTTGATACAGAGATATACCAAACCTAGCCTGTATTATTACCGGAATGAATAATTACGCTTTACGATACGCACAGTCGTCTTTCATATGCATCGGGCGCGATGCAAGTGCCCCGCGAACACATACGAATTTGCGCACCAACCGTGACGGGGCCCCTCTCGTATCTGGCGATAAAGAACGGTCGATCGCCACCCGTAATAACAGCTTTCCCGAGAACGACGTGGTAACCGTATGGCCCACAGTTTCGCCTCAGCCTGATATCGAGCATTCGAATCTCTCCTCGTTTCGTTGGACGCTTGAGGGGTGTGGAGGGGAAGTTACCTGTACACAACTATCACGCGTGTTCCCTCGATCCCCGAGCTTGGAAATCGCGCGCGCATTCCCACCGACCGCGCTCCCCGTAGGATACTCTTGCGTTGATTATTGTTGGAGAGTGCGTTAACACGTTTTTGGCACGTTTGATCTGTCGCAGCTGCCGGCTCCGCTGCCGATATGCAAAGAGTGCCTCGGCGCTACGATAGCCGGGAACAACAACAACGCCAGCACGAAGCGGAACGCCACGGAGAAGCTGAGCAGGTGTAGCGTGTGCGGCGCGGCGCTCCACAACTCGTGCGCGCCGCCGGAGCTCTCCGTCCTCGTCGACAGAGGCATCACGTGGTCCTGCGACGATTGCTCGCCGACCTGCGCCGGCTGCCAGTTGGAGCGCGAGTCGCAGAACTATCTGGTGAAGTGCGCCGGCTGCGTCAAGTGCTACCATCCCACCTGCCTGGATCCCGGGCTGGACAAGAAGAACAAAGCACCCTGGAGGTGTCGGCACTGTCAGACGGCGCACACGCCCGTGTCCAAGGACGACAGTAAAAAGAGCAAGACGCAGGACGCGGGCTCCCCCGACGACACGCCGAGCAGCGCGAGGAAGAGACTCAGCAAGTTACGCGAGAATAGAAAGTAAGCAGGCATTCGGAGATGGGGTTCTCTTAGCTTCTCGGTCCTGAACGATCCGTTCTGTCTCACGCAACTCTCTGCTCCACGCCAGATAGAATTCAGGGTTTCGATCCGATCGGTTACGATCGTGGCGTAGTACCGTGGGTATCAGTTGCACGTTGCGTGAGGCTGAGTGTGTGGGGGGAAGAAAGGGGCTGGTCGGTCGATGGATGATTGTTAACGAGCGATGCCCGTCTCGGATGTTCCAGATCGACTGTATCCAGGAAGAGCTTGACGATTGCAACTCCGGGGAGAAAGGGCGGTGCAGGAGTGGCACAGGTGGACAGCAGCTCGGACGGTAATGCGGGTGTTGTCTCCCCTCGTCAACCACCTTTAATTCCCTCTCCTTTACCACAACCCCCCGCCCCACTCGCAGGCCAGGGTAGGCTACTCGAGGAAAAGAACGACCGGATCTCGAAAGAAAAGCAAAAGTTCTTTAGGCTGAGCGCGTTTAACGCCGAGCACAATAAGCTGAAGCGGGTGGGGGGCGGTGATAAGTCTAAGTCCTCGCAGAGCGTTAGTCCTAGGTTGACCCGGGGTAACGCGAGCCAGAGGAAGCCGGCGCCGGGTAAAAAGGTGGCGCCAGTGTCTAGCAGCAGCAGCAGCAGTAGTAGCGAGGGCTCCGAGAGCGACTCCTCGGACAGCAGCGACACCAGCGACGACGACGACGACAACGACGACGACGATGACGACGACGAGGACGAGGAGGACGAGGAGGGTAACAGTTCTAGCGAGTCCAGCGACACGTCCTCCGAGGAGGACGGTCAGGAGGGCCGCGAGGCCGAGTCCCCGAAGCCGAGGGGCCCGTTCTCGTGCGATCTCAGCGAGGACAAGCCTTGGGGCTTCGCCGCGGCCGCCGCCAAGCTCAACGTGGAGTCGCCGTTTTTTAGTAATATCAACAACACCTTCGGCGCTCCGCTACCGAAGCTCGACGTCGGCGGCGCGCCGACCTTCGGCCTGCACATACAACCGGCCGCCAACGCCAGCCTGGACGGCAAGAAGAAGCAAAAGAGCGAGCGGCACACGCCTACCAACGGCGGCGCGTTCGCCGGCATGGACAGCAAGACCAAACCGGGCGCCGGCCAGCTGAAGGGCCTGTTCGACGGTTTGAGTCACTTCTTTTCAGTGCCGACGAACAGCAGGGCGAGGTCCGGCGCGCCGGCGCCCAATTACGCGCCCGACAGAAGAAAACGGCCTAGCAACGAGGACACCGGCAAGCCCAGCAAGCTCCCGAGAGGGGCGCAGAGTAACAAACGGGAGGAATCGCCCGCCACCGGTAAATCCAAGGACAGAAAGAGAACGGAGCCTCGCGAGGAGCCGCCGAGAATACCGAGGCCGGGGATTTTCACGCCCTCCGACGAGAGCCTGTTCGCCGGCACTCTCAGCGAGAAGCTGCCGAGAATGACGCCGTCGAACCTGGTGAAAACCGCGGTGAACAGCAAGAGGCACGAGCACGAGAGACGGAAGCTCATGAAAGACGACACGTCGCTGGTGAAGTGCGCGGCCACCGACGCGTTGTCGGCGTCGTCCTCGCCGTTGTCCGCCAGGCACGATCAGTACCCGCGAAAGAGAAACACGGCCGCGGAGCCGACTCAGACACGCCACCCTGTGCCCGCTATTTCGAAGTCCGGCCTGTGCTCCGATTCCGTGAAATCAAATCCTAGCCCAAAGCCCACTCCACGAGCCTGTACTAGCGCCACCACCACCAACACCACCACGACACCCCGCGCGACACCCTGCTCCACCAGGAAGGGTAAGAGTCTACCCCCCGACCCGTTCACGAGTCCCTAACCTCGATGATGCACCCGAAGTCGCAACGGAGAATTCCCTCTAATCTAATCCTCGCTCACCACCACGTGGATGTGTTGGCGGTGTGGTGTGGTATGATGTGTGTGTGTGTGTGTGTACGTGTGCGTCTAACCGACGCGTAACTTCTTCCAAGATAACGTGATTGTTCTCCAAGCTGATGCGCGCCGCCCGGCGTCGCGACGCGCTCTCCCCGCTGCCCGCGACTCTTTATCCAATCTCTCGGTCGCGCCTTTCTCCCGGCGAAGAACAATCAGGTTCCTTGATAGGATGTGCATCAGTTGCGCGGCGCAAGGCGGATGGGAATCCGTGGAATCGGCGAGCTTGGTTAACCACGAGCCAACCGTGGAGCCGGTGATCCATCGCTGGGCCGGAATTTCCATTCGCTTTGCACCGCGAAAACTTACGCGGCTATTGCATGTTACTAACGATGTTGTTACTTGGCTCTGGCACACTTACTCTCCTTTAATCCATACCGCATATTCATAGGGCGCGTAATTCACGCACGCCCGTACAAATGCAACCCGGCTCTACACGTATTCTTTCGCATACTCATTTTCATCCCTATCTCGCTAGATGATCATTCCTGGTTAAAAAAAAGTAATTTCCTATTGAGTTCTTAGAGGCGTCTCGCGGTTGCCGTATTCTCTGCGGCACGAGACTTTCGAATCGACGTTTAACGCGGTAGAATAGCTGGAGAGTTTTCGTCGAGAGGCTCTGATTGTTTGTTCAGTATATGCACTGTACAAGTATACGAAGCTTCGCCGAGCATTTGTGTCGAGAGCCACCGATCCCTTGATCCTGCTCCCACGTAAGAGACGAAGTAACCGTACGAATGGTTAGTTTCCAGGATGGAGAAACATGGCACGGGGTGGCATATCACCCTCAGCCGCTGTATATTAGTCACAGCTCTGGAGTCTACCTGCTGCTGCTGACGTTTAGCAGGCACTGTTGTTGTAACTCACCGCCCTCCACCGTAAAACAAATACAATGCCCTTGCCATCGAAGAGCCAACTTTGATACTCTGCCAACACATCCCACAAAAAGAATACCCACCCCCCCACAGCTTTGCTTTGGAGACTACTCACAATATTAACAGCTATTCGATCGTTACCGCACTCACTACCACTCAAAGTCACCAGTGCATTTAACAAGGGAAGATCCTCAAATCCGAAGATTCCAAAAATTCTGAAACTTTGTGAATATGTAGGGGATTTCCTCCGGATCACAACGCAATTTTTGTTCGCTGCCTAAATTCACTGGAAGGGGATGAAATTAACCCTTGGAAATTCGGCTACTTCCCGATTTTGTGTTATAACTCGCGAATTGTAAGATATAGAAAAAAAGTTTCAAGATAAAAGTTACTTCTTTTAATTAGATCTATGATTCGACAAAAGTATTATTTTATAGTTCACGAGTTATAACACAAAATCGGAAAATAACCGGATTTTCAGCGGTCAATTACACCCCCTTAGAGTGACTTTGGGCAGCAAAGAAAAATCGCGTTGTAATCAGGAGGAAATTCCCTACATATTCACGAAGAATTAGAATTTTTCGAATTTCCGGGTTCGGGATGTTCCCTTGTAAGTCGATTTTACGCACGCTTGGGCGACTAAAGTAACTTTTTTTTTTTGCTTTTGTGGTCGACAGTCTTTTTTTTCTTTTCCGTACCAATCGACGTGCACTAATATCAATGTCCGATACCCGAAACATCGACGCTACGTCGCGCGAGATTCTTTTGTCTTAAGTCGCACTGCCTCGCGTTCCGTAGCTTTGCTCGTGTCGATGATACACGCCCGGTAGCGCAACGATATTCGTCCAATTATTGTCCTTAGAGTCCAGTAACAGTTAAAGTTTCATGCGTTCATCTTCGTACTTGACGTTCGACTCGATGAACTTTGACACTCTGTTGACGTAGAGATCACCGGACTTTTTAACATCCATTGTTCTAATCGCAAGAGTTGCGGAGGCACGTGAAGAACCAACGTTTTCATTCTGCTTACAGAAGAACCGATTCTTCCTCAGACCTTGCCACCGGGTGTCACGCAAAGGGATGTCGATCTGTTTAAGGAGGCCCGGGACAAAGCGGCTCGGCTGACCGTCGCGAACGGCGACGCCGAAGAGGCCGTGGCCGTGAGTCCCGGCAACACTTACGCGGGCAGCGGGGTGCGAAACCCCGCGGCGATAGTGTTCGGCCGTTACGAGGTCGAGACGTGGTATTCCAGCCCGTTCCCCCAGGAGTACGCAAGATTACCAAAACTATTCTTCTGCGAGTTTTGCCTGAAGTACACGAAGAGTCGAGCTGTGCTGGACAGGCACATGGACAAGTGCCAGTGGAGACATCCACCGGCCACCGAGATATATAGGTGTAACGGACTGTCCGTTTTCGAGGTACGTTTCCTTGTAATTCGTTGAATTTTTCCTTCGTAACTCAGCCACAAGTCTAAGCACTAAGGATATCGGGATTTCGATCCGCTCTGCGTTTCAGATTGACGGCAACGTGAACAAGATTTACTGCCAGAACTTGTGCCTGCTGGCGAAGCTGTTCTTGGACCACAAGACCCTGTACTACGACGTGGAGCCGTTCCTCTTTTACGCGGTGACGAAGAACGACAGGTACGGTTGCCATTTGGTCGGCTACTTCAGCAAGGAGAAGCACTGTCCCGCGCAGAGGTACAACGTGTCTTGCATCATGACTCTGCCCCAGTATCAGAGACAAGGGTTCGGGAGGTTTCTCATCGAGTTCAGTTACCTGCTGTCGAAAGTCGAGGGGATACCCGGCACACCGGAGAAGCCTCTGTCCGATCTTGGTCGAGTGTCGTACCACTCGTTCTGGAAGAGCGTTGTGCTCGAGCACCTCGACGCTCGCAGGGACGCCACCGAGATCAAACTCGGGGACATCACGAAAGAGACCGGCGTGTCGGCGCACGACGTCGCGACCGCGATGCAGCTGTTGGGATTCATCAGGTCGGTCCACTTGCCCGGCGAGGGGAACTCCAAAGTGGCTGTGGTAGTCGATTGGGGCAAGGTAGACGCTCACATGGCGAAAGTGCGAAAGAGCTCGCGCATCAAGCTGGACCCGGACTGCCTCAGATGGATCCCTCTGCTCACGCAGATCCCCAATCCTTATCAGAGCACCGAGGAGAGCGGCGACAACAGCTCCGAGTCCTCCCCCGTGGTGGACCCTAAGCAGGCACCCGCGATAGTCGAGAAGATCCAGAAGGTGAAGATCAAGAAGAAGCCCAGAGGGAGGAGAGTGGGGCAGAGGAGGTCGTCGCCGTCGAAGCAGAAGAGCCCGCAGAAAGCCGCCGTGCAAAAGGACGTCTCTAAGGACGCGAAGGAGACGAAAGAACTGAAATCGCCGAAAGAGACGAAGGAACCGAAGGAGAGCAAGGTGTCCGAGAAGGAGGCTCGAGGTGCCGCCGTTGCCGAAACCGCGAAGGAACCGATGGACGTGGAGGCGAAGAGCGTGGCGATGACTCCGAGGAATTCTCGGTCGTTGGCCACCGCGAAGAACGCGAGCTCGGTAAGCTCGGCGAAAGTGACGCCCGTGGCGACGGTGACGACGACCATGTCGAGGCGAAGGATCAGGACGCCGAAGATTCTGGCCGAGTCTGTAACGACGCCGTTGCGAAAACGAAAACATTCCGAAAAGACTGAACCCGAGGAGAAGGAGGAGAAGACGGAGGTTAGTTCTCGGAAGAGGACTCGCGAGTCGTTGAGAGAGAAAGAGAAGGAGAAGGAACGGGAGAAGGAGAAGGAGAAGCCGAAGGAGAAAGAGAAAGAGAAAACGAAGGAGAAGGACTCTTCCAAAGACAAGAACGGCACTGAGGAGACGGAGAAGACGTCCCTCAAAGCAGCGGCGGCTACTCCATCGGCGGCGTCCCAGAAACCTGCGAAGAAACAGTGCAAAGTGGACGACATACTGCTGAAGGTGACCAGTCGGCAGACTAAGTACTTGCAGGCGAAACAGGCGAAGGAGAAGAAGGCGACGGAAGAGGCCCAGTGTAACGGTAAAGAGGAGGCGAGGGACACGAAGGATACGAAGAGCTCGCCGATGTCCAGACGGGGGAGAGCGAAAGCGGAGAAGGAAGCTCTGAAGATGCCTCAGTTGAAACCGGAAACTCCTACGAAAGATAGAGCCGAAAGCCCTGTGATACCGCCTCCTCCCTTGTCTCCGTCGCCCGACTCCGAAAAGACTGCATCTCCGGCGAGCAAAGAGCCCCCCGTCCCGGAGTTAGCCTCCGTCAAGGAGGATGTCGCGGAGACGAGTAAACGCGACAGCGTGGTGGCGGAGGACCCCGGGCCAACCATCCCACCGGAAACGGAGACAGCGTCCGCGAGTCCGGGCGAGTACGAAGGAGGGGACGAGGACGAAGGGGAGGAGGAAGTACCTGCACCGAGGCCGAAATCTGCGACGCCGCAGTCGAGTGGCGCGGAGAAAGACTCGACCGAGCAACCGGAGAAGGCGGAGGACGAAGCGCCGGAGAAGGAACCCGAGGAAGAAGCGGAGAAACCCCTGCCGCAGAAAGTAGAGTCGGAACCGCAGGTGGTGGAAGAGCCAGCCGAGGTGTCGAAGGAATGTGATAAAGAGTCGGTGACCGAGAAAGCGGTTTGCAGCCCGGAAACGTCGAAATTGGTACCTGAAGTTCCCTCGCCTAAGGAGGAGGAGAGCGAGAAGTTGGTAGCTATTACTCAGGATAAAGATAGCCCTAAGGAAGAGACGATTTCCGAGAGGACAACGCTCAAGGATTCGAAGGAGGAGTTGACACGGCCAAAGATAGAAGCTTCTCCCGCGGCACCGATGGAAAAGAAGGAGTCGCTGTCCGTCGTTTCGAACATCGCGTCGCCCGAGCCCGAGCCACTCACGCCGCAAGAGAAAGCTCTGCCCATCGTCGAGCAGCCGGAGACTATGCATCTGCAAACCCAGCCGGAAGAGCTGAAGCAGAACTCTCCCGAGAGTGGCAAGACCACGCCGCATTTGGACAATCCCGGCTCGGTGAAGCGGACACCCCCCTCGCAACCGGATCTACCGTCTATGGGAGTCTACACGCCCGACTCGACCACTAATTCCGTGCACTCGTTGCATTACGGTCAATGCGATCTGGACGTTAGCCAGCTGGGACTGGAGTCCCCCACGTCGATAGCCAGCGACCTTGCGTCGCAGAACAGCGTCGAGAGGCCACCCAGCGCCCTGCCCTCGATGCCGCCGTCGGTTACCGCTCCCATCTCCGTTCCCATGCAAATACCCGCGCCGGCCTCCTCCGTCACTGTAAATATCTCGCCACAGGTGCAGTACGCCGACTGCTCCATGCCTCAGCACACTCCGCCGGCGCATGTGAGCATCCACCCGATGCATCAGCCTCACACGCCGCAGCCGCTCCAGCAGCCTCGGACGCCGCAAAGCATACCGACCCAGAGTCCGCAGCCGATGCCGCAGAGCCACACGCCACAGCCGTTGCCGCAGTCGCACACGCCTCAGCCTCTTCCCCAGTCTCACACGCCGCAAAGTATACCGACCCAGAGTCCCCAGCCGATGCCGCAGAGTCACACGCCGCAGCCGTTGCCCCAGTCTCACACGCCGCAGCCGATGCAGCTGTCCCTGGCCCAGCAAACGCAGGGCCCAACTATGACGCATAGTCAGTCCCAGCCGCAGCCCCAGCAGCAATCGGCCCATCCGCAACAGCAACAGCAGCAACACCCGCAGCAGCAGCAGCCTCAAACGCAGTCCCACAGCAACAAGAGAGCCAGCGGTTCGCAGACGACACACAGATCGAGATCGGCCCAGCAGAGCAGCAGGTCCCACAGGACCACGCCGCCTACTCCGCACACCCAGGCCTCTTCCCAGCACACGACCTCCCACAGCAGCCACACCAGCCACACCACCGTGGCGCACACGTCGCACGTGCCGCCGCAGTACCAGCAATCCTCGTCGATGAGCGTGCCGCCCGTGCCGCATCCGCATTCTCACACGCACGCCGCTCACTCGCACAACATGGCCGTGATCTCGCAAGGGAACTACATGGCCGTCGCCTCGCAAACCTTCCCCACTCAGAACACCTACGTGATCCAGCATCGGAGCAGCAGGTCCGGCGCGCCCACGCCCTGCACCACGGCAACCAACTTCTACATTCAGACGAGCGCGATGCCCCCGCACTCGCACACGCCCGCGCCCTCGCTGTCGGCCTCCGGCAACCACCAGGCCACCAACTCCTGCAGCCTGGCGAAACTGCAACAGCTGACGAACGGCTTGGAGATGATACCACCCACGCCCTCGCCGGCGATGAACCTGACGCCGCCGCCACCGATCCCGCACACCATGACGCCGCCGCAAACTTCGAGACAGTTGCCCACGCCGCCTCAAGTACCCCTCGGCTACGCCAAGAACTATTACAACACGGTCTCCCCCGGCACGCCCGGACCGCCCAGCAGATCGACCTCTAGGTCCTCGGCGAACGCGAACATGGCGTCCCTGACGCAGCCGTACCCGAGCGAGAGTCTCTACAGGCAAACCCTGGACCCCGGAAGTACCTGTCCCCAGATGCAAAGCGCCGCCAGCAGGGTCAGCCCGAACGTGGCGCTGAACACGAATCTCATGGCCCAGTACGGCTACCGGGTGGCGCAACCTGCCACCGGCTACATGAACCAGGCGGCTCAGCTCGGCGGCTTCATGAACCAAGCCAGCCAGCTCCCGGTCGGGGTGGTGAACGTACCTGCGCCCTACCCTCAGGATCCTCATCAACAGAATCCAGCGGCGGTGTACACGACGTATCACGGTTACATTAACGGAGGCCTTATGCAGCCCCTGAACAGCTCGATGAGGCCGCGCTAGCCCCGTTGACTCTTAAACGCACACAGCCACTCACCCGTAACGGCGAGGCCGCGCCCGAGCGCGGGGACTCGTCGCGGCTCGCCGGTCTAGCAACGATCACACACTTTATCGAGCAAGTTAATGCTCTCTTCGATACGATCTCCGGTCAAGGTAGCGGCGGCTCCGCCGTTGCTCTGGCACCTTTTTACTATTCCCTTGCCATTCGTTTCCCCCCCCCCCCGCTCATCCTTTCGAAACGTCGCGGTATAAACCTCCCTCGCTTTTATCTACTCTTCAGGAACGATTCGTGCATCGTTCCCTTCGCAGTTATATCTCCGTCGGATTTTAAAGTGCGTCCTCTCGTTTTTACTGGTAGCCCTGAGAACCGAACACATACTCTCTCCATCCGCCCGCTACGATCGATGGAAGCGATCGCATTCCAAGGAAGATCCGAAGAGCTCGTATCGGACGGATTGTTAACTTGTCCGACGTTTCTACGCGTATCGGATACAATCGCGCGCGGCGTAACGAATAGGTAAATTGCGGAAGCATGGGTTCGTAACTTGTGCATTTCTAAAGAATGACTAACTATTATTACCTCGAGCGGCGATCTCTGTCGACCTGGTCGAGGTAAAAAAGATTATATTATATATATCTATACACACACTTCCCCTCCCTGTGAAACCACGATAAAGCGAATACCTATTTTTTAGTAGGGCATTCCCTCCTGAAATCGCAACAGTGTTACGTTTTGTGTATAATAGTATATATATATATATATTATATATATATATAAAAAAAAAATACTTACAAAGAATATTCTGTTTGATATTATCGATTGTTGAACGTTGTTGTTTACGTTTTCTTCGAGGCACGCTGTACTTTACTGTATCATAAAAAAAAAAAAAATACTTACTGCTACGATAATTCTAATTGTATTATTACGAATTAATTAGTACGATCGTCAATCGGGATCATCGTCAAGCGCGTTTGTTGTCCATTGACCGTTATCATCGTTTTTTATTATCAACATCGACACCGCGATTCTCGTTATCACACTCCCTCCCACCCACCCATCCCCCCTCACGAGATATTCACCCCTGTCGTGATCATCATTCATTATTATTACTTCTATTACTGCTATTACCATTATTATTACTTCTCTGACTATTTTATTACTATCGCTATTATTATCATCGTACCGTACTGATACACACTTATAGTTTGTCCGATCCCAAATGCCTGTTACACAACACACACGTACAGATTCCGAGATGCGAACAGACACGCGTATTCGTTGGTTGCTCCCTTATTGTATGTAACGTTTTAATTCTCTAGTACTTTGAGCGAGAGGGCACACACACACACGCAGACATACATAAATGCGCGCGCGACGCGTGCACACATACACACACGAACATGTGCACACACTAGTTTCGAGAAGGGTTATTGACTGCGTAACAGAAAGCTCTTCCACGGAGCGTCGCAAAATTAACGGTGAAAATTATTTTTTGTATCGAATCGTGAAAAGAAATCGGGAGGAACTCTGTCCCGTGGACCAGCAATTTGCGGGGAAATTTTAAATGGTGCTCGTTCGTGTACTTTCAATTGTAATTTCCCCCACCCCACCCCTCCCTCCTCCCCTCTCCTCCCACCCACCCCCCGCGCGTCGGCGACGCTTCGCGGAACGGTCGCGAACGAAATAATATATTTATGGTACGTTAATGAATTCGACTTTTTCAGACGAGACAAGAAAACAAAAATTGCGCGAGGGCAGAGATCTGCCTGGTTTTTAGCGTAACTCTTAAACGATAAGGAAAGGTCATTAATAGTGTAAAAATACATCAATATTTATTGTACATAGATCTAAAAAAAAAAGCTATTAACAAATAAAAAGAAATCAAAAATATCGGCGCCTTGGGGGATAATTTGCGGGGTTCGTCCGCCCGGCGAACCTTCGCACTTGTTCAATTTCGTTCAGTTCTGTGTATGATTCGTAGTCAGCGTTTACTATCTCCTTCTGTTTATGTAAAACACTTGAGTTGTAAGCGAATCAAGGAACGAGGAACATCTGTTTTAACGCGAGAATTACCTCGACTTTCGTTTCCTCTTTCTGTTCTCGCGCCTCTTCTTCTCGGCGTGCGCTAGGTCTACGTACTTCTTCCTTTGCTCCGCACTCATTTGTGTCCACAATTTCCCCGCCGCTCGCGCGATCACTGTTACGTGCTCTTTCGGTTTCTTACTACGTAACCGTAGGAAGAAGATGATGAACGGATTGGTAGCTCGATACTTTATCAAACTCTTTCCTCTCGCGCGCGGTTTAGTAGCGATCGCAGCCCTTTTATTCCTTCTGGCACGGTCACCTACGCTACCCAAAATGAAAAAGTACAAAGTACGCTTTTATATACTATCTTTGGTGGTTCGCCGAGACGAGGCGGCTTCTCGGCCGTTGTACAGGCTGCACGGTCGTAATTTGTCCACCGTGGTTAGCTTTAACGGATCGCTCTGAATCTTTCTTCTACGTCGAGCCAGATTGTGCGAATAAAAACACTCGGATCAAGGTTGACGAGTCACGTACGTGGTCCACCTTATAAGCTAGAAATTGCCTTACCTGTCACCGCCTTCTCTCTTCTGCTCTTTCCGCGGCTTGGATGGCTGCGCGGATCTTGCGTTTCCCATCCTACTCGCAGCCCTTTCGAAATCCCTTAGTAAACCCCCGCCGTGCACCGCATTACTTGTTAATTTTTAACTGAAATGTTCCGCGAAACCGTGGTTGAAGTGACATTGTCAACAAGGCGTGTCTTCCCTTGTTTCCCGGGAGAAACAAAGAACGGGTCAAAAATATGAAATCTTGGGGAAGCTTGGATGACAAAATTATACTTTTATTGGTCGAGTATAAAACATCCTTAGTGGTAACAACACAGCTTCAAATCGATCGTACGATTAATATCATTAAAAACAATTGTAACGTCGCGCGTTTAGTCGCTAGAGATTCGTAAACGGAATACATTCCACCTAAACTTTTATTTAAATTAGAGATTCTTATAGTTCTATAGTTCCCCGCCAGCCTGCGCAGCTTTCTTGGGTTTCTTGTTCTTGCTCCACTTGTCTCCGCAGTAACAAGCCTCCTTCTGCGCGTCCATGTAACTCTTGCACCCCAGAGTAGTCGTGCCGGTGAAGAGCATTTTCGCAGCGGCTTTGCAGGTGTTTATGATCGTGGATGACTGATACCCATCGCAGAATCTGTAGAGACATCTTTTAAACTCCAAGTCACACTTCTCCTTATCCGAATTGCATGTATCGTAGCAGATGTCGTGCGCGTCGCAACACTTCGTCATTTCCGCCAGCGGCAGATATTCTTGGTTTATCTGAAACGGTTCGAATGAATATTCCTTTCCCCTTTAAATTCCATCAATTTAAAAAAATGTACACACCTCGATTCCCAAAGATCCGCATCCATTGCTCTGGGGTTTATGATTCCAGTCGGCTTTCGGCGTGACACCTGAAATCAAAGTTTTCCCGCCATGCTAGATCAAAAATAACTACCAATTAAGATCAACCATGTTAGTGAAACACGTGTCGGCGTGGTCTGTCATCTCTCTATAAATACGCCCAGTTTCTATTAATCACGACTTTTCTTATAGTCCGAACTTTCTGGCATTGATTTTCATTAAGCTAGCTTTTCCTGTACGCGACTAAACGCAACGTCAAGAATTTCAAAGTCGATTTTCTCGAAAACGAAGCGCGATATGAAAAAAAGTTACTCTTTATTTTCAATTTATAACAATTAAATAAATCGAGAAAAAGGAATAAAATTTTTTGATATTGCGCTTCATTTGCGAGATAATCGGCTTTGAATTTCTTGATGTTGCGTCCAGTCGCGTATAGGAAAACCTACTTTAATGAAAATCACGGGCGATTTGGGCGTAAGTGGAATTCGCCCTATGTAATGAGTTGATAGGTCGCTTAAAAAATGACACGCTTCCATTAAGTTGTGTGAAAGATTCCAGCCAATAGCAGCGCGATCGCGAGCGAACGTGTGAAGCAACTTTAATACTGGAGATAACGGGAGTTACATATCGCGATGACGATGATAGGTTAAACGTACCTCCTGGGCACTGGAAGATGCAGTTTTCCTCCACAGCTGCGTCAAACACTTCGTGTATGTCTTTGATCTTCCTTGCCACAGTGGCTGCATTCTGAAACAGATCTTGGAAGACCGATTCCGCCGCCAATACGGCGTCCCTCAGATTCGACAGTAAACCAGCTCCGTAGCCAGACCATGCATAAGCTAGGAAAGTTAGAGCGTAGATCAGGACCTTCCGATATTGGGAAAAATCCATTTCCCCACGTTTCCGACGCACTACTGTCACACTGCTCCACCGGTCTGTGGATATTTTTAGGCGAATCGACTCACATAGGTACACACCGTCGTAGACACGTGGTGGCGAGCGACGAAATAGTTTCTCGCGATTCTCTTTCGTCACGCTGTATATACATACCATTTCATAAGTCATAATTAATGCCGTTCCGCGCGTAGCTTTGTCACGAAAAAATCTCAACGTGTTTACTGGTCAGTTAATGAGCCATTCATCTTGGATATTTAAATAATGGGACTGGAAGTGCACCGAGGCAGAGCACACACATTAAATCTTTCGGTCACTCATGAAATCATCTGGTAGATTTAAATCTGTTTAATGGTAATTCTTTTTGTCTCAGGGGCGGTGTAAATAATTCTAGCGACTTTTGCAGTTTACTTAAATAGTCATCTTTATTGGATTAAGGAAAAAGGATCGATATACAAATAATTGAAATAGCGCAGAATCGAGTATTCGCACGAGTTAAAATTTCTTCTGCAGTTCTCCAGTCTCGTATAATTTCTTCACGTCCGTGCCACCTCCCAGGCATACTCCTTTCACGAATACTCGGGGTACAGTTCTCGCGCCGGTCATTTCACCCAATATACTTTGGATCTCGTCACCGTCGTCCCTCTCGTCCAATTCAATGGTCGTATACTTTCTTTTCAGGTCATCGAATATCTGGAAAGACGCGAGATTTAAGCACAGCGGTGCTTAACGTACGGCTACGACGCACGAAGGTGTTAATACCTCCTTGGCCATTTTGCAGTAGGGGCATCTTGTCTTCGAGAATATCACCACAAGATCCGATGCGATCAGCTGGTTAACTTGCTCTTTCGACACAGGCATGCTTTCTTCCGTCCCGCTGGATACTAAACCCAATGCACTCAGCTAAAGAGATTATTAGCGTAACGGCGCGTGTACCTGCGTTTCGATTTCCATTCCACGGATTTCATTTCGTACGCGAGATACGGAGGAATTCGTTACTTCACCGTAAAATTAACCACTGTAGAACATTGTCACCTTTCTCGTAACCTTTCTCCCAGTCTCCGTAGTCCGGGTTATTTTCGAGAATTACTTTTGTCATGCTGCTGACAAAGAGTGACGAGATTTTACCCATATTGATTTGAAAGGTTCTTTTCAGAAAGGAATACATGATTGACAATTTGCGCGAGGCAGATTTCGCGTTTTAGGTTCGGTGACGGGACAAAAGACGGTCGTGAGCTGAGTGGAGGAATCGATTGTTAAATGCCAGGCGTTCGAATTTAAATTTCGGACTGGTGTCTGTTCTATTTTAACTGCAGGTCCGATCGCGTGAAAATCGAACGGGCAAGTACGTAATAATAATAATAAGACTCAAGTACTTACAATATGGAATACGAGATAAATTCGATACAGCTTTATGTTGTCGCGAGAGTAGGCAGCGGCACTATCGTAGAGCCTCCACTGGTATCTGTAGTGGTTCCAGGCGCGGCAAGCGATAAAGAGGATATAAAGAGAGTAAAAAGTTCAAGTGGAACGCAATAACATTTCGAAAAGGAGATTAAGCTGGATAGAAAGTAATTTATATTTTTAACGGTTGCTTAACGTTTTATTACTCCTTCTTTGTATGATTTGTAAATGTTATAAGAATTTCAAGGTCGCTACGGTTTTTGTAATACTTATTTTAATTTGCCATACGCTATGCATTTTAATATTAACGTTCGCCAACACAATTTATTAGAATTATTTAATAGAATTTTCAACGTGGTATGTTCAAGCATAAGTTAAAAAGAATAACGTAATTATATTTCATGCGAAAATTTGCGCGCCCGAGTTATTCGGACACCGTGTAGATGGTGCAAGCCAGTGGTGAGCAACCCGCGGGCCGTATGTGGCCCTGCATCCACTGACCTACGACCCGCAATTGTTTCAATTGTAAATCTATATCAGAAACAAGAAATTCACCCCATAAATGAAAATTCTTTTATTAGTATATTCAAGTATTTAATATCGCGGCCCGCGTGGATTATTAGCTTTCCACTTTCGGCCCACTACTAGCCGAAGGTTGCTCATCACTGGTGTAAGCGTATTTTCCCGTACGCGCCTGGACGCTTCGTCAAGAATTTCAAAGTCGATTTTCTCGAAAACGAAGCTCAATATCAAAAAATTTTATTCCTTTTTCTCGACTTATTTACTTGTTATAAATCAAAAAGAAACAGTAACTTTTTTCCATATCGCGCTTCATTTTCGAGAAAATCGACTTTGAAACTCCTACCGTTGCGTTCAGTCGCGTACAGGAAAACCTGCCTTAATGAAAATCGCCATAATTGAAATTCGCCTTTAGGAACAGTTATTCGTAATTCCTTATAAACTCGTTAGGTCGCGCTAGAATCGGAAAGAGAGCGCGGCGGGTTGTCGAGCATCTGTCGACACTGAGCAGTCGATGACTATCGCGTTGGAAGTGTTCTCTTGACACTTGACGTTACGGATTATCGAGCTGTTTGTAAGGTTTCTTTTACAGTGAAAATGGTGTAAGAACGAGCGGCACGCGGAAGATGAGCAGGATCGCAAAGATGGCCTGTCCGGGAGGCGGTCTGTACGTCGTCGAGGGCGAAGTCTGCCTCCTGGTTACGGCTATGAGGCGAGGTGCCCGATGGTCCTCGCATTCCCATCAGGTTAGAACGCGTTGTCACTCCCTTCTCTCGCAGCCAAGTACTTCCTTTCATCGCCGAGGAAAGGAACAATCACGGTCCTGTTAACTACTAATTACGTTCATAGTGTTCTCACATCGATCTGGTTTGGTACTTGTCAGATCAAACAGGTTGCAGGAAACAGTATGGTAACATTTCAGGTGGTTGACAGTGTTACCTGACGCGATTATTCTCGTTTATATTATCGTACAAGCGTGGAGGCGTAAAGGCGATCGCATTGTTTGTAATTCTTTTAAAGGACGACGACCAGGACAATCTCGTAAAGGGCTTAAACACCTTGAAGGAGGCACTGAACGAAGCGAAAGATCTATCTCATCTGGATCCGGGAGTGTTCCTGGCTCCTTTCCTAGAGATCATAAGGTCGGAGGAAACAACGGGGCCGGTTACGAGCCTCGCTTTGTCAGCTGTTAATAAAATGATCTCTTACAATCTCGTTGGTACGTATTATCGTCGATAGTCTAGTTAAGGAGCCGGTACAAGAGCGTTGCAAATATTCGCAGATCCTGATCATCCTTTAATAGCGCAATGTGTCGAGGCTGTTGCCGATGCTGTTACGCACGCAAGGTTTGTTGGAACTGATGCGTCCGGAGACGGAGTGGTTTTAATGAGAATACTTCAAGTTCTAAGGGCTCTTATGTTATCGCCAGCTGGGGATTACCTTTCCAACGAAAGCATTTGCGAGATTATGCTTAGTTGCTTCAGGATATGTTTCGAGACGCGTCTCAGTGGTAAGAATATCGAATGCACGTAACATCCGTTTACGGCTTGATTAATACATATGGATGTTCGCAGAATTGTTGAGAAGAACAGCCGAGCATTGCTTGAGAGACATGGTGCAGCATCTCTTCGCGCGATTGCCACAGTTCGTAGACGACACGAGGGTTCTATTAAATATGAAAGTACGTTAGTAGACATGCCAATTCGATAAGTCGCGTCTTAATGTACCGCGTGTTCTTTGCAGAAAATGAGAACGAACAGTATGGAAAGCACTCGTAGTAAAAACCGAAGGAATAAGAATCATTTCAAGCCAAAGGCAAAAGCGAACTCGGACGAGGTCGACGATACCGAAACTCCGCTCGTAAGCCCGGTGGATAAAGTTAAAACCACTCATTTGGCGACGACCCCTGTTGCCCCTGCAGGGAATATTGTTGATATGCAGGGCTCCTTGGATCAAGGAACTGTCGAGAAGGCAGAGGAGGAAAAGAATGATAATAAAGATAACAAAAAGAGCCCAGACGAGAAGAATGAAATTCAGAAAGAGGAAGCAGATTCGATCGCAAGTAGCAAAACGGCAGACGCAACGGATACATCGGAGGGTAAAGAGAACAACGACGAGTCGGAGAAAAGTACAAATACCTCGACGGAGAAAGAACAAGTTCCACGGGAAGAAAATAAAAGCGTGGAGAAAGAAGAAGCTGACGAGCAGACTCGAAGCAAGGAGCTATCTTCATCTATTCAAGAAAATCAAGGTAATTACAGTGACTGCGTTTCTAATAAATCTAACGGCTTCATCGGTTTCATTATTCTTCCAGAGACTCAATCGATCGATGACGAGAAAAGAATTGATTTGGTAACGTCCCCTGCGGGAAGCGTGGAAGACTTATCGATAGACGAAAGTAACGCTTACAAATCGTCCAAAGCTAAAGAATTCGAGCAGGCCGAAGAATATATTAATGCTCAAGGAGTTCGCTTTATGCCACTCCAGCAATTAGCACCTTACGGCGCTCTGTGCGTTCGCGAATTGTTCAGATTCCTCGTGTCTCTGTGCAGCCCTCTCGATAAGCAGAATAACGAAGTTATGACGCACCTCGGCCTTAGTTTGTTACAAGTCGCGCTAGAAATCGCTGCCGATGCACTCTCAAACTTCCCGTCGTTACTCGCGCTTGTGAAAGACGATCTGTGTAGAAATCTTATCTTGGTAAGGGAATGATACTCGTAAGCTATTGATTCTGCGAAGAGACGTATAACAATCGCAATTATGATTCCCAGCTTCTTGGCACAGATCGACTATCGATCCTTGCTGTAGACTTGCAAGTGTCGTTTTTATTATTCGAATCTCAGAGGGAGCACTTAAAATTTCAAATGGAGCGTTATGTAACAAAATTGATGGAGATAGTCAGCTCAGACTCGAATAGGATATCGTACGATCAACGAGAATTGGCGCTTGGTAAGAACCTCCTACGATATAAAGTTTCGTCAAATCGAAGTTCCAATATTAAGCTTTATTTTTGTTCGTTTTAGAAGCCATTGTAAGATTATGGAGAATACCTGGATTACCAGCAGAACTGTACCTAAACTATGATTGTGGTTTATACTCTACGAATTTGTACGAACAATTAATGAAACTTTTGTCAAAGGTATATTTCTCCCGCAACGAAATGCAGTAATTTCATTGAACGTTAAACGTTGCACTTGATTGTTCCTAGAACGCTTCCGCATTGATGGGTAATATGTACAACATGCAGTTCATTTCCTTGGACGCCATATTTATGCTTATTTCTGGAATGGACATCAGATGCAAAGGATACAAGGAGTTGTGCAAACCTTCTCGACATAGCGCGTCAATGAATCTTCCAACGCGAGAGGAATTGCTCTCTATAAAAGCGAATAAACGGGTACGCTTTCCGAACTTGGGGTGATTTCTTTAAAGTAGCAAGCTGAAATCGATCGTACTTTCTTTCGAACGCAGTGGTTGGCGCTCGGGACAGAAAAATTCAACGAGAATCCACGAGAGGGAATCGCCAAGCTTCTGGAGCACGGTCTTTTGGGTGGTAACCCGGGGAATCCAGACCCGGAGAAAGTAGCAAAGCTCTTGAAAGAGAATCCTGGGCTCGACAAGAAGGCTATCGGGGAATACATCAGCAAAAAGGAGAATAAGAACATTCTGAACTGCTTCGTTCATAGCTTCGATCTGAGAAATACTCGAATTGATCAAGCCCTGCGACTTTATCTAGAATCGTTCAGGCTTCCTGGCGAAGCGCCACTTATCTCCTTATTGCTCGAAAAATTCGCGGAACATTGGCACGTGAGTGCAGCATTTCGTTTCGGCGATATTTATGTAACGCGGTGACGCAAACCAGATTGTATGTAAAGAATTTACTGTTTGCCTTCCCAGGATAGTAATGGCAAGCCGTTTACTTCAGCAGACGCGGCGTTTACTTTGGCCTACGCTGTGATCATGTTGAACGTTGACCAGCATAATTATAACGTGAAACGACAAAGTAATCCGATGACGGCGGACCAGTTTAAAAGGAATTTGAAGAAGGTCAACGGCGGTGCCGATTTTGACCAGGAAATGCTCGATGAGATATATACATCTATTAAGTACGATCTCTTTCACTGACTAACGATTTCAAAGTTCGATCTCACGAGTAACTTGCTGTGATTATTATTAGGGGCGAGGAGATCGTAATGCCAGCTGAGCAAACTGGCTTGGTGAAGGATAATTATTTGTGGAAGGTATTGTTGCGCAGAGGTGCCGGGCTTGAAAGCTTTTATCTGAGAGTCGGGAACGCCGGTGAATTCGTGGACAAGGAATTGGCCGAGCAGGCGTGGGCTCCCATCATAAGTGCTCTTTGCAGAGCGTACGACAAAGCACCCGACAGATCTTTGCAACGCCGTGTTGCCGAAACGTTTCTACGGTATGCGATACCTTTTTAGCTATAAAACTAAGCCATCGCACAGTGTTACGCGTATATGGGTAGGGACAAAACTCATAACTTCTGAACTAATCAGTTTTCGTCTTAAGTAGCCTAATATTTTTTTAAAGAGAATATAAAATGCATCCATTGGTGTATAAAAAGAATATACAGTTCTATTAAAAAAATTAAGGCGATCTTGATTTTTCAGTGAATAAAAAGTTTTTTATTAATATTTACTTTTGCAATTTGTTGTCAACTGAATACTGACTAACTTTTGTTCGAAATATTTTTTTATCAAATTATTTTTATCACGTGTATCGCGTTTGACTGCTATTTTAAAACTAAAGACAGCTTCTAGGATGGAAAAGTCATGGTAGATATGCGTATAAACAATTGGAAAAAGCATATCGGATGTGTAGATTAACATAAGTGTATTATGCCTTCGCGGGACACACGAGAGGAGCATTAATAATGAAAGTGGCTATTTTTTCTGTTTCGTGCAAATTCGAGCAGTTGAAATTGACGTTAATATAAAGTTTAATGATCCCTAAATTAATATACAAAAAATCACGGAGGTACTTTTTGGTATTTTTGTTAAAAGTCCCATCGAACTTGATAAACATTTAACAGAAAAAATTAGTACAAATTGTTAGTATCGTAAAAAACTGACTCGGTAGTTTTGAAGATATGACAGTATTAAACACAACTTATAAAAACCAAATGAAAAGCATAAACATTCTGCCAATGTGTTTGAAAAATGCACCGAAATTTGTATTGAATTTCTAGTATCACTTTCGACAACAAATTAGTAAATTCAGCAGAAGTTATGGGTAACATTGAAACCTACGTTCCTTTATTAACATTTTAAGATACAAGACTTTATGGATCAAACACTTCGGATTCTTGACTTCTGTCCATTACGCGTAACACTGTCATCGCAATGAATTACAACAGCGTCGTCCTTCTTGCGTTTCAGTTGCGCCTCGATCAGCGCTCATTACGGTATGAGCAGCGATTTAGATACGCTCGTGGTGAGCCTGTGCAAGTTCACAGGCCTCGCGACTGGCGGCGAACCGGACCAAGTGGTGCTGCATCTTGGCGGCAGCGGCAAGTGTCAGTTAGCGGCGCGCACCCTCTTCAAGATCACTCACATGCACGGGGACGCGGTACGGGCTTCCTGGAAGAACATCGTCGACTGCTTACAGTCGCTGTATAAAGCAAGGCTGTTGCCGAAAAGCCTGACAGAGGGAGAGGATTTCATAGATCCATCCGGAAAGATATCTTTGCTTCGAGAACCGGCTACACCGAAGCCACCGCCAGCCGACCAAGGAATATTATCCAGCTTATATTCCTACATAGCTCAGGACACATCTCGCATGTCTCATTCCGCGGAAGCTACCGCGAGGAAAAGGGCGACCGAGTTCGTGGCCAATTGCTATCTGAAGCAGATCATCGAGGAGAGCAAGTTCTTGCAGGTCGAGTCCCTTCGCTCCCTCGTCGGCGCTCTGGTGTTCACGAACCCTCACGACGAGGACGTATCGGTGTTTCTATTGGAACTGCTTCTAGAAGTAAGCATTCAAAACCGGGATCGAGTCTCTTGCATTTGGCCAGTAGTTCAGGCGCATCTTGACGGACTGCTGACAACAGCCGCGCGAGAGAATCACCCCTATCTGTTGGAGAGAGTGGCGGTTGGAATGCTGAGACTGGCGATCAGATTGCTGCGCGGGGAGGAATGCGCTTGGACTGTCCTTCCGCCTCTCTTACCCCTGACTCACCTGCCGTCGGTTACCAGCGCGCCTTTGGCCCGACAGATCGCCTACGGGCTGTTCGAACTGCTGAAGACCGGCGCCGCTAATATCCACAGTACAGAGGACTGGAGAGTTGTGTTTAGCTTGTTAGAATGCGCCGGCGCCGGGGCGTTGTCGCCGAAGCAGTCGAACACCGTGTTAGACGAAGCAGCGAATTCTAGAACGTCCGTTCTGGATCCTAGACCTATCAGCCCCGTGCCGGAGTGGGTGCTGGCGTCGGCGACAGGGACGGAAGCACCGCTGCCGGTCGCCGCGGACACGATCGTCTTGGACCGCGACTTGCAGCCGCACGATCCAGCTGCGCTCGTGAAATGCTGCGAGAGCCTGACGTTTCTAGTCAGAGACGTGGCGCACGTCACCCCCTTCAACTTCGAGCTGTGCATCCGTTGCGTGAGAACGTTCGCCGAGGCAGTCCTCCAGTGCATAGGGAAGCGAAGCAGGGTGCACGTCGCGGCGGAGGAGCCCGCCGGTTACCAGCAGAGCCCCATTCAGCTGTTGGACCTGATGCACACGCTGCACACCAGAACCGCTCAGGTGTTTCGATGGTGGGCGGAGGAGAGCAACGCGACCGAGGGCGTCTCCCTGTGGCCGCAGGCGTGGAGGCCTCTGCTGCAGGGGATCGCGAGGCTCTGCTGCGATTCTCGCAGGCAAGTTCGCACCGCGGCCATAACGTACCTTCAGAGCACCCTGCTCGCCCACGATTTAGCTCAATTGTCGGCGGTGGAATGGTCCCAGTGTTTGGAGCAGGTGCTGTTCCCTCTGCTGGCTCAGCTACTAGGCCCGATAGCATCGAACGATCCCATCGGCGTGGAGGAGACCAGGGTCAGAGCAGCGATGTTGCTGTCCAAAGTGTTCCTCCATCACTTGAATCCTCTGCTAAGCCTCCCCGGATTCCTGCCTCTGTGGCTCACTGTTCTCGACCTGCTTCGCGCCTACATGCACGCCGACAACAGCGAGCTCCTTTTCGAAGCGATCCCCGAGTCGCTGAAGAACATGCTGCTGGTGATGTCGTCAGCCAACGTGTTAGCTTCGGACTCGAACCTCTGGGCACCTACTTGGAGAACCATCGACGGCTTCCTGCCTGACTTGAAGGCTGAGCTATTCCCCGAGCCACCTCCGCCACCGCCGCCGCCTCAGGTGCAGCAAACCCCGCAAGTTATCAGTCTGGTGGAGCAACAGCAGCCGTCGTTCACTGGCTCCATAGCGCCGCAGCCAGAGAACGCGTCGGCTAGCCAAACAGAGTCCCCGCCGCATCAACAGCCGGAACCGGAGCCTGCACTCACGACAGAGACCTTGAATACTAGTCCAATGAACAGCGTAGTAACAATTTCCATACCATCGACGCCGTTGTTCGACGGCAAGGAACCGCAACAGGTGATCACGCTGGTTAACCAACAGCCTCCTAGCGTGTCGAGCCCAGTCGCGGTGCAGCCGGCCGCGCAACAAGTCTTCGACATTTGCCAACCTATCGGTCGCACGATCCTCGAGCCTGGCGAGCAAATACAGAGACCGGCGATCGAGGGGGACCTCGAACGACCGCCAAAGTTCAGCCACGAGCACGAGCGCGTGCCTCTGAACAGGTATGAAGAGTGGAGGCCACAGCAACACCACTCTGTGCAGCATTTACCGTATAAGCAGGAGCCGCAACATCTTGGAACAGTAATCGTTCCGCACCGAGCGAGCTCGTCCGAGGTGAATCAATGTCTTGCATTCTAGATGGATCCAATCGCATGGGTCGTCCGGTCGATCTTGGCAGCTCTCTCTTTTTTTTTTATATTTTTTATTTCGTTATCGACTGCACAAACGGTGGGAGAGTGGCAAATTTCTGAATCGAATAGTCACGGGAGGTAGGATCTTAGAAGCTGGGATTGTATCTCTGCCACCGTCTGTACAATCAGAGCGACGCCCATGGCCGGGAGCATCGCTTTTCATTTCGCTTCGTTGTGCCAGTCCGCGGCCTTATGAGACGCTCCATTGCTACGACGCATCAAACCTTCACAGCTTTCTTTCATTATACTGTACATACGCCCAGCGCCAGCTCTGGCCACCGAGAATAATCGAATGTTTTCTTTACAGACGACGACTGTAGAGTCTACGGCGGCGACGATGTTTAATTCCGCTGCGTATTTTATCGAGGATCCCGCGGCGGATCGACTGTTCGCCGTGACTAATCCTTGACCACTGTACATTCGTTATGTATATTGTATGATATAACCGTTTCTACGAAGCACGATCATGTTCTGCGAAAGAGAGAGAGAGAGAGAGAGAGAGAGAGTGAGAGAGAAAGCTTCCTAATTCGGACGCAGTTCCAACGGGGAATGAGAAATAATTCAGTAGGCACAACCGTAGATAGACCTTTTGGCTTGTATATTTTCGCATCGCGATATATTAATAATAATATATCAGGATGCGTTTTGATATTATTATTGATATATACATCCACATAATATACAGTTGCACACACGTTTGCGGCGCGGGCATCGTATTCCGCGGCATCCCGCGGGCCCGTTATTTTTGAAGAAACCTCCGACGCTCGAGCGGTGCTAGAGCCGATTTGTACACGCGGTGCCGGGAAGTAGGTCCGCCGCCCGTCTCGCACCACCCGCCGGGCGATCTTCTTTTTTTTTTTTGTATAAACAAAGCCGCAGCGGCGCGGATCACGAAGTCGCCAAGTAAATTATTGAGAATCGTTCCTAGGCGAGCGGATCGCCCGTTGAATCGTCGTGCACGCGCGACGCAATTTGCGAGCGGAGGGTCGACATTCCTCCATCCTCCCTCCGTTTCTCCCACACATATGAATATGTAACGGCCCCGCCGAGCGCCTAGGCTCGGGTAATCTCCAACTTATCTCCGTGTCTTGTCAACGTCACTTTGTACATACGCAAGAAATATATCGGATTATTATGGACTCGTGGAGATTTCGTTGCCGCGGCGCTTTTACCAGCGAGCACAGGTCCGAATAGATCGATCGGAGAGGAACAAGCGAGCAGGTACGACGGCGCGTAGCTCCGGCGAGAAGCGGCGGGGTGGCAGTCCGCGGCAGCCTTCGCCGATATATCCACTGGCCGGCGCGAACGCGAGCGCGCGTCTCTATACAGACCTTTCACTCTGAATTGTACCCCGGTCACGCGCACACGCGTAAGTTTCCGCGCTCCTTTAAACCGAGAGCGACTAAAATTAGCCGCCTCGTCTGTGATAGTCTCGGCGCGTCCCTGACTACCGCGTATTCCGGTCCCCCCGTTTGACAAGTAAACAACAGACCGTACGTGTGCCGAGCGCTACTCGACGCTATCAACCACGAGCCCGTAGATCGTTCTACGAGAGCCCGCCGCGTCACTCTTGCGGCTTCCTCGCGGCGAAAGACCGGTTTCGTTCTTCTTGGACTGCTACGCGTTATCACGGACGAACACGTCCAAGGAGAATCGACTTCAAGGTGTCCCCGGAGCGGTGCGGATCTAGGCAGAGAGTAGCGTGGCCGCTTACTGGTCTCTTCGGCAATAATAGCCCAGGGTCTTGCATTTCTCGCACAGATGCTGCGGATGAACCTTGCTCTGGTCGGACACGTCCAGCCCGTCCGGCTTCTCCAACGGCCTCTGAAAGCACGCGGAATGTTACGGTTGCGCAATCCCCCGAGAAACTTAATTGTCAGAATACGGACGGCGGGGCGTGCCGGGACTCTTCGCCGGGCGGCGTTTATATTCTCAAACTTTCGCTATGGTTGCCTAAAAATACTCGTCCCGCGTCGATCCGACGGGCTGGAGCTGGCAGGAAGAAAAGCGAGTAGGAAGCCGGGAGTTTTTGCCTCGGGACGACCGCGGGGACGGCCGGGCGGGTAGCTTTCTGGCCACCGAGCGCGATCCACGCCAGCACGATTGCGCGACTATAATTAGCCTTCGCGCCGTTTCGCGCGATATTTCGACGGAAGCCGCCGCTAGCCCCGTCGTCCTTCGCGGAGCGATCGCCCGTCGAGAGGCGGTGCAACAGGTGTTAATCCCTAAGTTACGTAAGAGCCGTTCACCTGCTTGTGCGGGTAGACGTTTATGTGGCACTTGATGCACTCCTGGCCCATATTCGCCCAGCTGTTCCCGGACATCCACTTGCGCTTGCACTTCGGGCACTTGTACTCCCCGAAGCACCGCTTCTTCCCCTGGTACGGCGTCAGGCCCTCGCCCTTCGGTCGCGCCTGCAATCGCAACGGCGCAAGTGTCACGGGAATGCTCCAATTAACGCGTTAGTCATCCGCGTATTTTAAGAGACGATTCGCGCGCAAATTCGCCGAGAGGATCGGCGACGATCGGGCGCGGGAAGGGGCCGGGACGGGGAGGGATCCAGATACGGGAGCATCGCGATAAAAACTCCCAATTGCGCGCGTTGGCTGCCGCTCGCCGCTGGCTCCAAAAACGAGGCACGTGTGCCGCGTCGCGCTAATGGGGCCAAACTCATCGAGCGTGCCGCGTGACGTCATCCCCGCGAGAGACGCTGTTTGTTGTGTCAATTAGCGTCCAATTGAGCACCTCGTCGCGCCGAGGCGACACGCGGCTCGTTTAAGGGCCGCCGGGAGAGCTCTCGGCCGCTAAACCCGTCGTAGACACCTGCGGACAGTCCTTGATGTAGTGGCCCTTCTTGAAGCACAGGTGGCAGAGGTAGCTGGGCGGGGGCCTCTTGGTCGGCTTCCGCTCCAGCAAGCCCAGCTCCGTGAAATGCTCCGCGAGATCTCCGACGCTGCCCGCCAAGTTGCCACCTATCGCGCCGGAAGGGCTCAGCCCGCCTCTGTGCAAGTAAGCCTGCGAGGCCGAGGGGAATCCGCTCCAGATCGTCGGCAGGAGCTTGCCCTGAAGTCACAAGCAAGCGTTTCCGTGGGTCGGACGGCTTCCGAGAGGACGGAGCGACTCGTAACAGGGTTTAGAAGCGGAGGGTGCTACCTGGTCCGGTTGCTGAGCATGATTCTGGTCGGCGATCGTGAGGTAGACCCAGTTGAGCAGGTGAGGCGAGTAGTGTGCCTGCTGATGAGGCTTCTGACCTTGGCCAGCGATCCCGTTGATGGAACCAAGCTGGGGCGGCTCCCGCAGGTGCTGGACCGCGGGTCTCGGATGACAGGCAGCCATACCCGAGGAGCTCGGACTGGCCCGCGCGATTTAGAGCGACCTTCCACGCTGATTCATCCCCTCAGAGATTCTCCTGAAGTCTGAGGGGCACTTGGAACGAAGCATCCACTGGGCCTCACATTTTCGTTGAAACTTTTACCATAGTCGCACTGCGCGGATTCTTTCCTTCGGGGATCTGGCACGAGTGTGTATCGCGATTTAGTATCTACGTCCTCGCGACGCTCCAAGCAGGGAGACTAACTCGTCTCTCTTCGAGAAACCGACGATCAGGCACTTCCTTGTCTCTCTTGGCTTTCGTTCATCTTCCCGCGGCGATTCAGAGAAACCGCCGATCTCGATCTGGGAGTGGTATTCCGTGAACGACTGCTCTGTCCCGGGAGGAAACAAACTCTGGACTCGGCGGCCGCGCTCCTTCGGAGGGTCTGCCTTCGGCACTGAACGTCGACACTGTTCCCCGACGCACGAATACGTAAAAACGCATACAGCTGAATCTAGCCAGCGTTAAAGACCCCCGCCATGTGGTGCAGCTATTTCAGTGCTTACCATCCATCGAGCAGCCTGCCGCGGACCTGCCTCTAGCGCGTCTCGCTCGGGCCCCGGCTCCAACCTTCCTCCTTAACTGATCTTCCCGAGAGAACTCGCCGTTCTCCGATCATCCGACCGCCACCGACGACAGAAATTCTGCCGAGCGAACAGCCCTGCGAGATCGTTTCTCTGTCGTTCGGCGAGCCGAATAACGTCGACTCCGACGAAACTTCCTGTCCCTCGATCTTCGTAATCGAAAGTACCGCAGGTGAACGACATCGTGCTGTTTTTTGGTGGATCACGAAGGGTATTAAGGGAGCCATCGATTCCCCCCTATAAATAAGCATCGCGTCGAATCGATAGTCGCCACGATATCCAGCCAACGTTCGCTCAATCTTCCCATTAAAGATCGGACGAGCGACGACTTCAATCCGCTCCGAGAACGCGAGGGCTCGAACGTCAAGAGGTCGCGAAGCGCTTCAGAATCTCCGTGGGGTAAATTCGACGTAAGGTGCCTGCTATATTTGACCTCCTTTTGCATCCTATCCAACGAAAATGGATTCATTATTCACCGCGTTGCAGCTCATCGATTGTAACCTTTGCACGGGGACGTGTAAGTACTTCGCGAGAAGCTCCGGGGGACACTTAAGCGCATTTAGCGTGTCCCCGTGACTCGCGAAACGGGGTGGCTCCCCTCGAGAAGGGGAAGATTCGGTGCGACTGCGATTTTAGAGATTCGACTCGCTCGGGCGTCTTCCTTCAGGTATCCTCTCGATCTTCGAGGTCCTCGAGCTAAATCGGTGGCCGTAATTCACGCGGATTCCCGCGAACAAGGGCGGCATTTAAGCAGCCTTAACCGGAAGGCCTTCGAAAACTTTCTAGCATTCAGCAAGCTTGACTGCGCGCGGTGACCTTTCGCCTCCGCGAAAGCAACTTGCCGCGTTTGCGGCACGCAAAGTTCACCCTCGATAATCTCTCTCCAACAAGTCCCGTCCCGCCTTCCACGCTTTTGCGTGCATATTTCTGCGGTTCCTCCCCGATCAAGACTCATTGAAGTTGCTAAGAGTCGCGCGAGAGGAACCTTGACACGGCGCGTCCGCGTTCTAGAAATAAACGCCGTCGTTCATGGGGACACAGCCAAGGAACGCTCTCGCCCTCCGATCTCCTCGCCCGAGACACGTAATTCTTAATCCCTTCTCTCGTCTCGCGATCGCTTCCTACGATAATAAATCCTACGGAGCGGCCAGCCACGCAACGATAGATCGCCCCGTCGTGACGTTATTAAAGGCGCGGGGAAAGCGCCTGTTAAAAATACTAGCCGGCTGTATAGAGCGGGCAGGGCTGAGGTTGAAGACGTGGTGGTAGGTCGTGACTCCTCGTGTCACCCTCGAGCTCGATCTGCCGCGGAAACCCACCCTCCGGGGCCCTCGTTTGATATTCAGTCCTTCGGTGCAGCCGTGCGTGGCCGACCACCGGGGATACCTAGGCGTAATTACCGGTTGATCGATAATCGAGGATGAGACGGCCACTCGCTAGCTACTCGTCCAAGCAGTTTCAGCCCGGTGCTGGCCGCGTCGATTTCAGCGAACGCCAACTTCCTTTTTTCGATCGCTCGGGGGAGGCTCGTTCGTGACGTGCCTCTTCGCCGAGCATTCGTGCCCCTGCGTTCGAGACGCGAGCTTTTAAACATCGAATCGGTAGTGGCGAACGTCGAGTGGAATGCCATTAAAGGCACGTTGTTCTAAACCGGCGACGAGTCAGTCTCGCTCGCCCCGATGAAGACGAGGGCGAAGACTTCTGCTACGATCGAACCGTTCTCTCGGGACATTGTCCTTGCTCCTCACGTCGAGTCTGTGTACCTAGGAGAAAGACTGCCCGTAGGACGAAACCGACGACCCTGGCTGGATCGCGAAGGGGCGGCCCTGCTCCATCGTCCAGAGTGAGGGGAGGAAGTTGAAGAGGCTGCGGATAAGATGGACAAGTACGAGATGATGGAGGTGGTCGGGGAAGGAAGCTACGGGGTGGTGATGAAGTGCAGGCACCGCGAGACGGGGCAGCTGGTGGCTATCAAGAGGTTCCTGGAGACTGAGGAGGACCTTCAGGTGCGGAAAATGGCGTTCCGCGAGATCAGGATGTTGAAGGTGCGTTGGACCGTTTGTCTAGCTCCATAATGCAACTGCGATTCGACCAGAAAAATGATTGGTAAAAGTTTTTTAGTAGAATTTCACCCTCGAGTTACAGGGTAAATCCGGGAGACGCGGTCGGGCCGGAGAGTTGGTCGAGTCGCTGTATTTCAGACTCTGTACGTAAAAACGGGTTAAAGTGCGGGCCAATTACTTCTCTAAAAGCCAAACAATTGAATGAATAGCGTCGCTTCGGTTCCTTCTGTGTTTTTCTAGATTTACAAGCTATAAAAGGTAAACTGAGGTTACATTTAACTTCTTTTGTCAAACAACGATGTACAGAATCCTATTTAAAATATACTTCTAAGTTTATTTTTGTTTAATGTTTGGGAATAATAAGATAGTAGAGATATCGAGGGACAATGCAGCCAAAGTATTTAGCCATATTAGCTCTTCCTCGCAAAACTAACGGGAAGACCATCTCACGCTGCAGAAAGGAGAGATGGTCGAGTTATGATTTTTTTATTATTTTTATTTATATTTTTATTTTTTATCATTATTTTATTATTATTGTTTATTTATTTTATTTATCCACTTTTGTATTCATTTGCCTTGCTAATCGCCGGTAGGTAGTTCGCTTTATCTTTCATGTGTTCTTTACTTGTTTAGCGTAAACAAATTAAATATCAATGAATCTGTAGTTGTATTCACTCGTAAATAATTTTGCTTTCTTCTTTGTTATTTCTCCATGAATAATTATGCGAGTGGTCTCTGCCAACGACGAAAACCATTTCTCCCGGCACCTCGGGAGAGGTGGTCAGATGTCGTGACTTCAGTTTTCAAGCCGATTTACAGTAAATATCGTCTTAAAGCAAATATCGACCAGGTTTTCTGAATCAGCGTAAAATTCCGAACATATTAGGTTTGTTCTGATAAAATAAGTAATATCTGTATTGGTTTTAATAGCCATTTTATATTAGGTCGACCGCGTCTCCCGGATTTACCCTACCCACGAGGTTGCATGCAATGGTTTCTTGGTGAAATCGCAGTTGCGAGCGCGTTGCTTCTGCGATTGTCGAGCGTCGCGGACCGTTCCTCTTTACAGAAGCTACGCCACGACAATTTGGTGAACATGATCGAGGTGTTCCGCCGGAGGAAACGGTTCTACCTCGTCTTCGAGTACCTGGATCACACTCTGCTGGACGAGCTGGAGCGCCTCGGGGGTGGCCTGGGCTGGGAAGTGGCCAAACGTCACATTTACCAGGTCATTCGGGGCTTGAACTTCTGCCACAACAATAATGTGAGTGTACATCTGGCGCAACAGCCTCGTGGAAAGTCTGAGGGAGCAGTTATTTCACGGTTGAGCCGGCGCACGTGCTGGTTCTCGGCTAGTCTATCTTTAATGAACGTCTGTGCTGCGCATAAATGATTACCGCGGAATCCTTTAGGGTCCCTGGCTCGAGGATCTAGCAATCTGTGGTGGGCGTAAAGTATAGACTAGGAAAGACAGTCTAGGAGTGCTCGCGTGACCAATCTACGGAGATAATTATTGCAGCGGCCGATAAAAATTATTGATCCGCCCTCGGTGGACGAGAATAATAGCTGATATATTTGTGACGTTTACTGGGAGTCGTAGCAATGTCCCTCGCGGTTTAAATACCAAGGTGAATTCTTCAATCAGTCGCGGTCGATCGTCCGCAGATCATGCATCGAGATATAAAGCCGGAGAACATCCTCGTGTCGCCGAACGGGGTGATAAAGCTCTGCGATTTCGGCTTCGCTCGTCTCGTCAGCGGGGCTAACGAGTCCTGTACGGATTACGTGGCGACTAGATGGTATCGGGCGCCGGAACTGCTGGTTGGAGATCCGCGGTACGGGAAGTCGGTGGACGTGTGGGCAACAGGCTGCCTCTACGCGGAGATGGTGAACGGCACCGCTCTGTTTCCTGGCGACAGCGACGTCGATCAGCTTCACAGGATCACCAAAGTCCTCGGTAAGCAAGTTCATCGACTCTTCAATTTTTGGGGGTAAGACCACCTTGCCCAGGTCAAGAAATATGCATCGCATTTTTTGGGAATTTTATTTCTAAGTGATAAAAGCAATTGAGTTTCAATAAGTTGTCTATAAGCCTATGCTTACTCTTTTCGGTATTTTAATTTTTACCTGGCTTTTGATTACTAATTTTCTTACACACGAAACTGAAGTTTAAGCCTCAAAGTGTAGCTATTTTATTTTTCAACCAATCGAGACAATTGAATCGGTTTATTTATTGAAAATTTTTAATCGAATAAAACCGAATTCAAAGAAATAATAATGCACTAAAAAATAAGAAAGATTTTTTCCCTTATTTTTTCTACGATCTGGTGTCGATTTAAAAAAAGAGGAGAGCCGTAGATTAAATAAGAAAAAAAATTGTTTTTTATTTTTCAGTTGGTTTTTATATTTTTGAAGTCGGTTTTAATTTTTATAAAATTTTGTTATTTTTTACTTTTTAGTTATTTAAGTTATATAACTACATTTGTTAGAATTACAAAAGGAGTTGCTCGTAAAAAAAATGTTTGCTAGAAACGGAAGATTCCCGAAATAAGCGACTTGAAAAAGTGAGAATAAGAATGTCTTAAATTCCTTATTAGTAACCAGTATTGGCAAAGTATTGGGCCAATATTGATGCAGTGTAGAGTGGGACCACCGTATAGTGGAGTGTTTATAGGGAAAGCTGGCCAAAAATAATATTTTTTAATCTAAGATAGATTGTTGGAATAAATTGCAATACTATGACTCTGTAATGATAATAATGTACTTTTTTTTAATGTTAATATTGAATATAAAAATAATGATAATTAACTATAAGTATAAAAATTTAAAATACATGAAGATATCGCAAGAAGAAGAATATTATAATTAAGAGTCTCACAAGCAGAAGAATATTATAATTAAGAGTATAATAATTATATAATTAATTAATTTCAAATACATGAAGATATCACAAGGAGAAGATTATTATATTCTTAAATATAATATTCTTCGCCTTGCGATATCTTCATGTATTTTAAATTATTATACTTATAGTTATTTATCATTATTTTTATATTCAATATTTAACATTAAAAAGTACATTATTATCATTTTAAAGTCATAGTATTGCAATATATTCCAACAATCTATCTTAGAGTTAAAAATATTACTTTTGGCCAGCCTTCCCTATGTCAGGCGCATTATTAATTAATTAATTGATTGATTAATTAATTGATTAATTAATTAATTGATTAATTAATTAATAAATATGAAGTAGAATGCATTTTACATTTTTATACTTAGGTACAGGTGATTAACATCATTTTCAAGAAGATTATTGTAATTAATGAATTACAATATAATATTAATTAATTATAATATTATATTGTAATTAATTAATTATAATATTCTTCTACTGTTTTTCCTTCTTCTTGTTCTTCTTTTTCATCTTCATCAACACGATAACTGGAAACACGATATTCCGATCCTATGCACCCCTCCAATGTACCCCTCCATAAACGGTGCGGGCGGCAAAGAAATGACAATAACTCATAAGATCGCACTTTATCGCAGGAAAATGCAACTGGCCTTTCTTCAAGAAACTTCAAACTTTATTTTACAACAAACATTGCCGCTTAATCTCGCTTGATACATAACTATTTCTATAGGAGAAGTGAAAAAATATATAGGTCATGTATTCTCCTCTTTCGCAGCTGCAAAAAGTGAAATAAACCAATAAAACCAGAATATATATTAACTTACAGCATGTCAGATAGCTACCAGCACAGAAAAAACGGATTATAGTTTGACATTAAATGGAAAAGTTACTTTCAATTCTAATCTAAAAGTTCCAGATCATAACACTAGAAACTTTGAGATCGCATATCTCTAAGAGGATTGTACAACAAAATTTGGTATCAGTGAAGAATCATGCTTTGATAAGTCATAAATGAAATATAGATCATAGAAACATAGATCTGTAAAAATCAGGAAAAAAATTCCTTCACTTTTGGCCAGAATTTCTTACAGGACTTGCCACTGTGCACCAAGGCATCGGCCTCTTTCCAATAAAAAAGAGATCACGAAGATCGGTCCATACGCTGAGGAGTTGTGCGCGGACAACCATAAAAACTGCATACGGTTTGAATCTACAACCTCCTCCTTTTTAAAATCGGTCAAAAAGTGTTTTTTTGTCACTTAGAAATAAATCCCCAAAGACGCGGTATTTCTCGACTTGGCCAAGGTGGTCGCTATTAATTATTCAATGGAAGACGACTCGACCACCGTGCAACGGACCATTTCGCTACTTTCAGGAGGACTGTGTACGAAGCATCAACTGCTGATGGGTCGCAACGTGCCAGGTAGGATGCTGCGACTGACCAGCGCGGACGAGCTCGTCAGCCCTCCCCGGACCGCCGTCACGTCGATTCGGAAATTGTTCCCCACGTGGGATGGCTTGACGGTAGACTTCCTGGCGCAGTGTCTTCGCATGGACCCCGACTTTCGGCCCAAGTGCTCCGCCCTCCTGCAACACTTGTTCTTCACGCAAAACGGCTTCGCGGACAAGCTGCTGGTCGAGCTGCAAAAGTCCGTTGCCAAGGAGTCCGCTATGAACCCTTTGATGGCCAGGAAGTCGGGAGAGAGAAGTCTGAGCTTCCTTTCCGCTGGAGCGCCACCGAGAGTTTGTCGCCACAGCACTGACGGGTATTACAGCCTCTAAGTCTCTACAGTCTACTTTGTTCTCGAGCATTTAATTTAATCGCGCGACTTTAATTGTATGTACCAATTTCAGATGGCACATGACTTCTTTGAAAGACAGATCGGCCATCAGCATAGCGGAATCGGAGAGGGTCGAAGCCGAAGAGCCCAGACAGTCACCGGTGCAGATTAGTCGGCCCAGAGAGGTTTGCTACTTCGGATCCGTCTCCGTCATACCGAACATTACGTATATTCGAAGGCTGGAGCACAAAGGGCTGCTCGTGACGGACTTAAAGGGCTGCACGCTGCCCACTCTCATCTCAAAAGACCGCAGCTGCGTGAAAACCAATGGGAAGAGGAAGAGGATCGACCTCC
Source organism: Andrena hattorfiana (assembly GCA_944738655.2). Lineage (NCBI taxonomy): Eukaryota > Metazoa > Arthropoda > Insecta > Hymenoptera > Andrenidae > Andrena > Andrena hattorfiana. The sequence goes on along the minus strand of OX122894.2, from coordinate 40,358,743 downwards.
CGAACGTGGATCGATAGAGGAGAACGAGCTCTTTGTGTAGGTTTCTAATACGTTCGAATTGAAGCTGCACCTACACGCATTCCTTTCCATTTTCAGGATCACAGTTCCGCAGAATTGTTACGCGAACGCTTGTGACCGTAAGTGTTTAGGAAATGCATTTCCTCGTTTAGGAATTTAATTTTACAGTAGTTTGTTAAAGTATTCTTTAGTGGTTTAATGTTGGTTGTATGTGTTCGAAGTACATTTTGTATTACTTAAGTGTTGACAATGACTTTCATCCCTAAAGGGAAGATCGATCAGCAAGGAAAGTTCCTCTTATCGATCTCATAATCTCGCGAACTTACTCGTTCTATTTGCCCTATTTTCGGAGGCGGAAAATTGCCGAGTGTAAAGGTGAACTGGCTTTAAGAAAATGTTCGTATGTAAGTATAGAATAAGACCTGTAGAACAATTGAAATTGGATTTATATTCGTACGTGGAATGCCTGGGCGATTCGAGAGAATATATTTCCGTGTTAAATGATGCATGTAATCTGCTGGTTGTAAACATTGTTTGTATCAAATTGTCTGTGTGTGAAATGTTTGTAAAAATTATTCATTAAGTTTTCTACAAATCTATACCGCAAACGTGCACGAGTTGAAGATTAATGGCTTCCCATTTCCCGATACCTGCATCGAATTCGTCGACTACTTAGTTGACTAATTTGGAGGACGCTTGACTGGATTCCTCGGTAATACAATCATTATTTAGAAGAGTTTTTCGGAAACACTTAAGTCTAGTCCCCTCGACTGAAAGGTGTAACTGTGCTACACTGTGCTGCAACTGCGAAACTGGCAAATTTTGCACAGTTTGCAATTGTATAACACGCAACGGTACTTGACATTCTTTCGGGTCCAGACAAATTTGTATTGATGGAATGGAAATAAATCAGAATGGTTGGTAATTCAAACGATGATATATGTATTTAAATAGCATCCTTAAGGGGGTAGAGACGGGTTGTATATCGACACAATCTGGCCTGAAACATGGGTTTGGGGGGAATACGTTGTTCGTCCTTATATGAGCAAATTTTGGGCTTGGCGAGGTCTCATTCGACGCGGAAATGGTAAGGAAGCTCTAAACCCCCTATGCGTGTGACAAAAATTTACATTGGAAGTAAGGTTTATTTTATACCTCGTCTGTGGTTCTAATCTTTTTTGTAATCTTCGTATTATAAGTCGTGCGATTATTAATCGTGTATGTTTCTGTTTGATAGGTAAGGAATTTTTTCATAAAAGGCGTTCAAAGCGATCACTGGCTGCATTTCGGATCTACCTGAATTGTGAAGTACATACCACATGCATCTTCTACATTACAAACGCATTTGTAAGATTTGATTGCATTTCACTTATTTCAATAAACTACAGCTGAGTGATAAAAGAGTATTGTTATTTAGCGAGCCTTCCCTTCCACTACTCTTACTCTTTCCGATTCCAAGTCATATATAAAAGACATGCTAAAAAGAACACCTAAAATGATCCTTCCACCGCTCAGTAGCTGTTTCTAAAAATCTTTACATAACGCACTGTTGTAAACATACCATTCCCTACTCTCCAACTCTATTGACTTCAACACTTCACATTGCTGTAATCTTCAGAACTAACCGCCTTATGATCACGCAAAATATGGTAAGTAGTCAGGTAAGCTATTGAGCGCCCCGCGAAAACGCAACAAAGTTGCAACATTGTTGCAAATGAAATTGGGGTGTTCGAGAAATAAAATCCCGGTTTGCAACTTTGTGCGTTTTTCGCGAAAAGCCAAATTTCGGTTTGCAACTTTGTTTGGCTTCTCGCGAAAAAGGCACAAAGTTGCAAAAGCCAAAATTTTTGCAACATTGTTGCAAATGAAATTGGGCTGTTCGAGAAATAAAATCCCGGTTTGCAACTTTGTGCGTTTTTCGCGAAAAGCCAAATTTCGGTTTGCAACTTTGTTTGGCTTCTCGCGAAAAATGCACAAAGTTGCAAAAGCCAATTTTTTTTTGCAACATTGTTGCAAATGAAATTGGGCTGTTCGAGAAATAAAATCCCGATTTGCATTTGCGTTAGAAGCCAAATTTCGGTTTGCAACTTTGTGCGTTTTTTGCGAGAAGAGGATTTTTGCAATAATAATACAGTTTTGTATAGTATTTTGTCTTTATTTTCTTTAAAACATGTTTAAAATATTACAAAAAAGTGATACAATCATGTACAAATGATTATTGATGTAAATATATATAAATAATAAATATATTTTCACTCTTAGTCTATATAATCACTTCACTTTATATATAAAATCACTGTCTTCTTATGTTCATTGTTGAGGTTAACAGCTGTTCAACATTTGTCCCACTTCAACTTCCTGTCCACGGAGAAATATTCCCCAGTTTTATCTATAACACGAAGAAAAATATTTTTAATAACCTGACTTGTGTATTATAGAAAATACGATAGGTATTACAACACAATCTCATGTAAAACGAATAAAGAATTAAATTATCTTTCCAATTTAACCTTTACTTCATGTATTTAGAATTCATTTAAACACGGTCCAATTCTACTACCGTATCAGCAAAGTAGACAGAAAACGTATAAAAGATACGACAGGTAAAAATAATCCCCTCCATAAATATATGAAAAAAGCTAATTCCCTTTAATTCACGAAAAAAATTTAAAAAGTTCACATGCAAAGATTGTGAAATCAACTTTGCTAATTCCAATTGTATTCTCGTTCTCCACTCGAACACTGATTCGTCTGTCACTTTTTATACTTGACGCTCCTTTATTGGCCACAAATCAATTCCGTGCTCAGATTTTCAACTTCTGTTTTAAGTAATTAGCGGACCGTATGAAGATCATTTTACGATGGAAGAGAATAGAAACTTGGTAGAGACTAATTTAAACGAATCAAAGTCGGCAATAGATTAAGAGAGATGCGGAGAATTGAAACATTTGGTATTAAGTCGACTTCATATTTTTTTTCTTGCACCACGGCTCGCAGAATAGAATATGGAAATAGCTAACAGCTCCCTCTCGCGTTCACCAGGCAGCCGCATATCTATCATTCTTACCATTTCTGTGCAGAAAAAACCAGCTGTAATACCGACCTGCCAAATCGGCCAAGTCACGTGACGTGTCTATCCCCTTAATTTCAGGTGTGAAACCTAAACGACACTATTTAGGTTATTCTGAATTTCACCATTAATGTTATTAACTAATTACATCATTTTCACAGCACTTCCACGCCACCTCCATAACACATATCACTCTCATATTTCTTGCACTGTACAATTATATCATCATCAACCGGTTTAAAACACTATTATCGTTACAAGAAAAGCAAATTTTTTACATATCACTTTGCTGCACCTGCAACAGAAGCTGAGAGGTGAAATTTGAGTTTTTGCAGGTGGGGAAAGGTGATAAGTCTTTTAGTTTAATACTTTTTGGAGATCAGAATACTAATAAATAAGCAAACATGGGAAAATGTGTGAAAGAGTGTAGCTTGTAATAATGTTCCCCTCACCCCTCGAGCGAGGGTGGCTAAACCAGACAAGTGAATTACATATTTTGATCATTTTATTTATTCATCTCTCATGGATACAGAGTAATTTCGGTATAGAATTTTAATTACAATATCCCGTCATTATTTTATAAAAGTAAATACAATTATATCGTTAACAATAATAATGCGCGTAAATCGGTTAACACACGCTCCAAACATTAGCTAAAGCATTCACGTTCACCGTAGGAATAATTTTACAGATATACGTTCACTTACGCCTTTAAGTCGTGTTAATTACAAACGAAGCCGACCTCGCGAACGTAGTCTCGGGGCATATATGTACAAATACGACTCGGGCTAAGGGATTCGCTTTTCGCGGAACGATCTCGCGACCGTGAGCTACCCTTTCAGAGAGGAGGAGATTTCTTTCCCCCAACGAGTTCCTTGAACCACGCACCTCAGTCCATTTAACTTTCCTTCCACTTCTATCAACTATTTACTATTTTACTACGACTAAAAATACCAGGAAAACGTTTATTACTGTTATATAAATTCCCAGGGAACCCTTTCGTCCCTCCATGACCTAAAAGTCAACAAATAAACTAAACTACATTTCCCACATTCATTTACCGTCATCGAATCGCACGTTGGAAAGCAACGCAATTAATTCCAGCTCCTTAAAAGATCTCTTGAAAGAAATCCCGTGGGAGAGCCCCGTCTCAAGAGATTTGCAGCGCGGTACGAGGTGTTGCAGCATGCAGGGGCGCGACGCGTCGATAACGCAGAAACTCCGCGGGCGATTCGGTGCACCGTGCCAGGCTGAATTGCCGTCGGGTGGAATGTTCGGCGGATTAATACGCTTCCGGGTTAATTCTCGAGTCGCGAGGCGAAGCTACGGCCAACGAGGGAACTTTAACGAGCCGAGACGCACTGGCTCGCAAACGTACGAGCTTCCTGACCTGATCCATTTATGTAACGCGACGACGGACGAGCAAACTTTCCGGTACCCGGCCAAGAAAACTGCCCCTCTCTCTCTTTGCTTCCTCGAAATCGTTTCTTCCCTCTCCCCCAAGTCGTTGCCTCTAGCCACCTGCGCGATCATGCTTTGCTCAAGCAGTCATTAAAGGGAGAAAGAGTTTCATTACGCGTAGCTTTTTCAAAGGAGAATGTCACATTCATACTGTATATATATACCGTATATTTTTTACCGCCGCTTTTGACGCGTCGAATGCAAGCGCGGTGGGAACGCGAGGCCAAGGGAAAATGGATTGTTTGTGTAGCAGTTTGTAGAGCTAAAGCTGGTTACTCGAGTTATTCGAGAGAATGTAGTCGCGGCATTCCATTAATAGTTGCAGTGACGCTATCATCCCCCATCGCAGAGCAAAAAATAGATGCACAATTATTCTATGAGCTCTATAGCGTCATTGACAAACCACTTACGCGCACGCAGGGGTTAATAACCCTGCCGAAGAAAGCTCGATTTTTTTCAAGTAGCCAGTCGCTCGTTCGCTAGGCCCCCGTTGCTTTTACTTTCGCGCACCTTAGGGAGCCTCGCGGGGGTGTGGGATCAAGAGCATCGATGATCTCGCGGACTTAAGATACCTCGAGAAGCAACTTCGCACTAACTAGATCACTATTTAGATCAGCGACTCTACGCGGACCGCAATATTAAATACTTAAATATACTAATCAAAGAATTTTGATTTATAAAGTGAATTTGTTATTTCTCACATAGATTTCCGATCGAAATAACTGCAAACCGCGGGTTGCCCATCGCTGATTTAGACGAACCCGATCCCCAATCGCGATACCTTTGCTAGGAGAGTGAAGAATATCACAAGCCGTTCACGAGAGATCGCCCACGTTCTTTCAAGAGTACTTTTATTTTTTACGTCGACTCACCCTGCGAATATAACGAATATGCGACGACCGGAAAATGCTACGTAAGGAACCGGGTGGGAATTGAACGAAAACCCGGGGGATGAAGCGAAAGCCGAACGGCTGAGGACTCGGGGTTCTCAAGGAACATCGTTTCTCCGCATTAGCGACTAATTTATCTACGCCTCTTTAATCGAGACACGCCTCGAATGCTCTCTCGCCCCTCTCTCTCTCTCTCTCTCTCTCTCCGTCACGCACCTGCTGGCGACGCTCGAACTCGTTGGACCGTCGATCGACTTTGAAATCCACTGGGACAGCTGGTGGCAAGTTTGATTGCAAGGGGGTAGAAGCCTTTCGCCCCGTGTCTGTCGCTACTTTCCGTTTACAATTCGGCTTGACCGTCGTCCGTGGGTACCCGGCGTACTGCTTCGCGGCACGAGTGAACTGTTATAAGGCACTTTGAGTCTGCATCGCAAATATACACGTATAACAAGAGAATGAATGGGCAGGTTCGATCGCGAGACGGTCGAAAGGAAAACGATGTGTTCGATGGGATCGGTGTGTGCCAACTGGAGGTCTCGAAAGCCGGACGACCGAATGAATTGGTAAGACGGAATCTCGTGGAACAGAACTCGCTGCGAAATCAACAACTACAAGCTCGACGAATGCCTGCGAATTTAACCCTTTCGGTGTTTAATCCACGAGGCCCTGATCGCGAGCAGTTCGCCCGCGGGCGGACCCGAAAGGATTAAATCCTGTCTCCCAGACCGCGCGCTTGCTAAGGATCTATCGATCGGCAATGTGAGCGCGAAAGGTTGCTCCGCTTGCAACAAACAGTAGGTAAAGTGTACATGGATGCTTTTACATTTCGAAGGATACTCAAAGTCGTCGACTGTGGCTCGTCGCTTTCGCTTATAATTCTATCTTCGCCTGTGTACCGATCTCTATCCTGATTTCGCGATATCCTCTCTCTCTCCCTCTCTCTCTCTCGATCTTTGCTCCCCTGCGATCGTTACATGAACCAGCAAACCCCGCACCACCGTTTCTGTGCCAGTATAGATATTACTTCAAAGAGATAAAAAACTCGCCTTTTAAATACGTTTCATCGGAGTAGAGATATAATGTATGAGTCTTATAGGTGTGATTCCATGTTACATTCGCTCACTTATTAATGTACAAGCGACTTATATAAATATTAATTACTCTTACCGTTATGGATTTCATCTTTTTTTCGTTTTCATCTATTTCGGTTTTAGAGCATCAGCGAGGACACAGGCTCGCTGACCGAGACGACGACAGGCCAAATGAGAAGAGGATCGGCACCCGAGTGTGTACTTTCGTCGACGGATCTAAGCGACCAACGTTCGGTTCTATTTCTCCCTTCTCCATACACCTCGTTTATTCCCTCGCGCTTCCCTTACACTCTCTAAGCCTCCGACGCCCCTGTACCCTCTCAGATTTCCGAAGACCATACGTTAGGAAGGATAGACTTAATTGTTTGAAGGCCTGATCTTCGGAGCCGAACGCGCATCTGTCCAATCGTCTTCGTGTCGCATGCGCATTTTCATTTTATTACTCTTACTATAAATATTATTATCTCATCGTGATTATCGTTATTATTAGAATTTAATATTATTGTTGTAATTATTATTATCGGTATTAGTAATGGTAGTAGTAGAAATAGCAGTGGTAACAGTAGTAGTAATAGTAGCTGCAGCAGCAGCAGCAGTAGTAGTAATAGTAATAGTAGTAGTAGCGTAATAGTAATAGTAGTATGAGTAGTAGTAGTAGTGTTAGGAGTAGTAGTAGGAGTAGTAGTAATAGTAGGAGTAGTATTAATAGTAGTAATAGTGGTAATAGTAATAGTAATAGTAATAGTGTTAGTAGAAGAGAAAGTAGTAGAAATAGGAGTAGTAATAGTAATATTAATAGTAGTAGTAGCAGTAGTAATAGTCGTAGCAGCAGCAGCAGTAGTAGTAGTAGTAATAGTCGTAGTAGTAGCGGTGATAATAGCGGTAATAGTAATAATAGTAGTCGAAGTAGTAATAGGTAACAGTAGTAGGTAGTAATGCTAGTAATAGTAATGGTAATAGTTATAGTAGATGAAGAAGAAGATAGAGGAGGTGGAGGAGAATGAAGTCGAAAGAAATAGGTAGAAGAAGAAGAACCTTAACGAAGTCCCTTAACGATTATTATTAGAAATACGTTGTCTTTTTTTAAACCTCTTTTAAACTTTACTTTGGACGCAATTAAGTTTCTCCTTTTTTGTTTGTTTTCTTTTTCTCTTTTTGGCTAAGCGAACAGCGGAATGTCGGATCTATCTGGCCTCTTTTCATTCTCTCCGCTGCATGCACACGCGGTGTCCACTCGCTCTTTCATACCGGTCGCATTCTCTCCCCCTTTCGCGCGTTCTCCGACTACCATTCTCGCTTCTGTACGACTCGCGGGATCTTCGGGCGAAGCGTACCGACTTTTGTTCTCCTCGCACGATCGACTCGCGCGCTCTACTCGCTTCCCCTCGGAATTCCCTATCTACGTTTCCCTTCCATTCCCCCTAATAATTCTGCCTCGCTCTTGGTCACAATACCGCGAACCATTTTCCCCCCCCTTCCCCTCTTTCTTCCCACCCCCTCGTCCCTCGCCGTTGTTCCTTATTTACTCGCGCCCCTTTTATCCGTTTAAATACTCTTAAGCTTTATCGTTACCTTTAATATTAATAGTTAGATTTATTAGTAACGTGATAATACTTTAATAAGGCCTAGTAAGGCTGCGTGGGTCGACGAACCATCCCCACAGAAATTCAATACGCGCCTCTCTCGCGTTAAAAATCACCGCGGTTCCTTCTAACTCCACGTCCACGGTCTCGTCCGGTCCCGTCCCGTCTCGTCCCGAGATGTCCGTCCCGTCGAAACGAAAGCGGCTGTCCAGCGCGGTGCCCCGTCTCGAATACATGCACGCCAGTCCTGAGATGCTTGGTCAACGAAACATTCGAGGGGAACAAACGCGGATAGTGCGCCGTGGCTTGCCTAGAAGAATTTTCACCCCGCTGCTCGACAGGCCTCCCCCGAGGCCCTCGATTAATTATTGTCACGTTGTATTGTTCGTTACATGCAATTTACACGCCGGAGCCGAGCGTCCCGCCGCCGGGGATGGAAACCACCCTCTGCCACCGTAACCCGTCGTACGCGCGCGAGCGCGTGGCCTGCGGTATCGTACCCATCTGACTAAAAGCCGCGGGGCTGGAGCCCCGCGGTTCTGTAGCTGTGCTTCTAACTCGCGTCTAAATTAAGTAACTTACGGCCCTAACGCTATAATACAGACCAGGACTGTGGTCCTTCGGGCAAATTCAAATGGTTTCGGAGTAATCAGTACGACAGGAAGATACGATGTACGTATAAGATGCGAGAAAGGAAAACTTGTTTGGAGGGGCAGCGCGGTGAACCGAGAGGCCCCGGACTCCGCCGACTTCCCGAGTTCTTTTCGCGCGCGCGCTTGCCGTGCATTTCTGCCCTTGCGTGCTCGATGTTCTCCGCCGAGCCTTGAAAACCTTCGCCGCGACGTTTCCGTCCGAAAGCCGCCTGCATCGGCCCCTTGCAGTTGAACAGAACTAATCGATAGCAATAAGAAGAATTGTCTGTCTCGCGACCGTTTGTTTTGAACTCTCAAATACCTTTCAACCATCCAACTTCCTACGTTCCCATCCCCCACCCTCCAGCCCCTCCCGCCCTGGCGCGTCGAACATTTCATCCCTCGCGTGTATACTTATATTTCATTTATATTTATATTCATATTTATATATATATATATATATGGTATCTATAATATATATATGTATATACATATAAAGATTTTTAATAGTACTTTTTTTTTTTCATTTTACTAAGTCGTTACTCAATACTTTCATACGTTTCGCATAAAAAACAAGGCAATCAGATTGAGTTTTTTATCGTTTACACTTACACATAAACTTTTACCACCCGCGCTCGAAGTATTTATACTCGACTGAATCACCTCGTGTGTGTTTTTTTTTCTCTCGTGTATATAATATATGTATATATGTATATATGTATATATAGCGTATAATATAATATATATTATATATAGATATTATAAATTACATATACATATAACGTCACACGGTAAATGTGTCTTCACCGTCCTCCCTTACTTTCATTAGTTTTTTTCACTTTCTTCAGTTTGGTTGATTCCATCGTCGCGCAACTAATAAGAAAAACGAGTAAGCTCTCGGTAAGAATCTCGGTTGCTTGCCCCTTGAAACTTCCCCCCTCCCCGACCCACCCCCCTTGTCCAGCCAGCGTTATCCTTTTGCAGTCGCGGTGGAAACGAATAGTATAGATATATTTATAACACGTTATATCTCGTAAAAATTGAGCGTCCCGAGAGCGACCGAGGTTTCCCCAGAATCTTTTCTCTCCCGCTCTCCAACCCTCCGGCCCTCCAACCCTCCGTTCTCGCCGCTCCCTGCGCCGCCCCTCGCGCCCCGCTTCGAGAACGCTCGAGTGTAATTCAATTTTATTATGCTAGCTAGAAACCTCGCTGGAAAACGCTTTCTTTTCCTGACAGCGCGAGCCTCCCTCTCGCTGCACGTTTCTAGGTGGCTCTCCGAGCGCGAACCCTTTCGTCGGGCTGTCTAGAGCGGCCTAAAACCGACGATCCGTTCGCGCCCGTTTAGATCTCGACCGTCGTGTTAGATCGGACGACGTTGGGGGGGGGGGGGGGGGGACCGTTTTGGGACCTCGGCTCGAGGACGATCGCACGCGGGTCGATCCGTTCGCTCGTCCCCTCTCCCTCCGATCGGCCCTCGAGCGAACTCCTAACGCGTCCGCGAAGCTACAAACGAATATCTAACAGAGTCGGAGCGCCTCGAGGCTCGCCTGGACAGTGCCCGAAGTCGCGCGACTCCGGCCGACCGGTAGGGGGCGACGCGTCGGTCCCTTCCGACACCGTGGCGAACCGCTTTGGTCCGTGCGCCTCGGCCAGCTCGAACCGTGCGGCTTGTTCCGCTCGGAGCGCGTTTACGGGCAGCCGCACTCGTCCACCACCATCTTCGGCAGATCCCTCTTGATGATGTTGGAGTCCGGGCCGTAGTAGATCAAGGACATCGGCGAGAACTTGAGCGGCGCGCAGCACGGCTGCATGCCGGCTAGGCGGTCCATCTTCCGGTACTCCTCGATCACGTGGGTGTAATAGTTGAGGAAGGTGTCCGGCGTCCTGTGCCCGGCCGCGCAGTCTCCTCTGCAGTAATTCGCGTAGTATCTGCGCCGATTAACAACACGGTTAGCCGTTGGAGCGCGACGTTGCTGCGGTTACTAGTCGCGAGTGATGAAGCGGGACTTATCCCCTCGATTGTCGATAAATGTAAAGATAAAAAATAAATAAAATAGCTAGCGGGAATTGCGAGGTGACGTTAGAAGATGAAGGCTCGAGGTGGAAGACGCGATGGATTAAAGTGGTTAATTTAGTGGTTAACCCTTAATCGATGACGTCCCACTTTGTGACATAAACGGTGACGCGGAATCTCACAGACTATTCTTTAATAATTTCACATTGTCAACCGGTTAACTGGCACGGCTTTTTTTACTATTCGTGCCCAAAGTGGCAACATCGAAAAATTAAGTGAATCACACAAAATCTGGTATACAAGGGTATGGGCGACCCCAAAAACCCCTATATACAATTTTTCTAAATCCCGATAATATTTTAATATTTGGCAGTCATTTTGGTTGGGTCGACCATTCTGAGTCTGTCATATTAAATTTTACAATTCCAATACCAAATTCAGATTCAGCGACCCCAAAAACCATCACATACCAAGTTTCATTCAAATCGTTTGAAAATCAAAAAAAGTGATTCCATTTGATCATATATGATACATAAGCAGAATTGGCCAGATTTTTTTTTGATCATATATGATACATTGCCAGTTCACCGGTTAAGTCTAAATATATTTTTTTATTATATAGGCACTGGAGTTATTAGAGACTTTATTACATATTTTAAAAAAATACTTTCGCACGTTTTGCTCAAATTCGCCGAAAGTTGTCTTCGCGAAAAGTAGGAGAAAATAGGAGAAATAATTCTGCTTGAGTCTCCCAGACTCCACGTCACCGGTTAAGGGTTAACGCGCTTTTTCTCCGGGGAAAACAGGTGTAACGTTAATTACGCAGCGCGGTGGCACGCGCGGCGTTAAGCCTCGGGATGATTCTGTTCGCAATAATTGCTTGTAAGTTAAGGGTTTAGGGCCGTTGCACTTGTAAGCGACACTCTGATTTCACGTGGATGCCGTAGGAATGCCGTTGGGGACGAGATGCCAGGGCGAGGGGTACTCCGCGTAAATAAAGTATTGTCGCGTGCTACCGTCTAACGTTCCTCTTTTTCCTCGTCTACACACACACACCCCTCGCCCCCGGATAATATTACTGTCGCGATTATCGACCGATACCGCCGATGCATTGTCAGACAAATACCCGTGCATACTGCCCCCGCGCGCGCGCGCGCCCGGCAGGGGTTTTCGAGAGCTATTCAATCGCGAGAATTACGCTTTAGTAATCCCGATTAATTGGCCGTGTCAGGTGGGAACGATCGATCGCGCTCGCCGTCGCCTCTCTCTCCGCGCCGTTTAATTGTTATTCTTACCCCTGAGGAGCGATTATCCAGTCGTCCCAGCCTAATTGAGAGAAGTTCACGTAGAACCTTTGCTTGCAGCACTGGCCCTTTATAGCGCCGCTGCACTCCACCGCCCGTCTTCTAACCCTTTTCACAGCCGCTGGGTCCGTGCGAACCACCAGGAAAGGTCTGTCCGGGTCCTGAGCATCTGAAACGCCGAGAATCGAAAGCGGCACGTGAGATCGCTGGCCAGGGGATGGTGCGCGAGGAGCCGCAGCGAGGGTTGCTGGTACCTTTTGCGTTTAAGGAGGACTCGATGACGTGCGGCGAGTGGCCGTCGAAGGTCGACACGTAGACGTGCGAGCCGCATCCGGTACAGTCGACCAGCAACGTCAACTTGTCCCTCGCCGTGTCCCTGTTCGACGTGTACCAATTGCTCACTACCCTGGTCACGTCGAACTTCAGCCAGCCCAGTTGCCCGACGTTCGCCCCGAGGGACGTCACCATTTCCAGGTGTTGCCCGAGCTCCTGCGAAACCGTCAGGTATTATCATTCACGCTCGCCACGGAACGAACGCGTGTGGCGTGCCGCGGACGGCACAGGCTAAGTACAGATTTCTAGACGGTGCTATTTGAAGCTTCCCGATCGGCTGAAACCCGCCAACGGTAGCCAGTAATATTGGACAAATTATTGGTAAGGCGGCTTAAGATTGCGGCACGTTTTAACGTGATTAAATTCGTAGAAATCGGATCAAGGAGCGAGAGCCCTTCCGCCCTTTCTGCCGCCTCGCGGGGACACGAAAGGAGCGAGCAGTGGAGCACTCAGAGGGGGGCAAGGGGCTCTGGTAACCCACAAAACAAATGGAAACAGGAGGTTAATGTAATCACGACTGAAGTGATTCAAGAGCTTTGTAAAAAGAAAAGAAAAGTGGATTTTATTCTGGGAATAAATTTTTTAAATGAAAAGAAAACTGGATTTTATTCTTTGAGTAAATTTTTAAAAAGAGGAGGAAAATCAATTTTATTCTTTGAGTAAATTTTTAAAAAGGAAAGATAAGTAGGTTTTATTCTTTAAATAAATTTTCGAAAAGAGAAGGGAACTGGATATTATTCTTTAAATACATTTTTAAAGAGAAGGGAGAACTGGATATTATTCTTTAAATAAATTTTTAAAAAGAAAAGAGGACTGGATATTATTCTTTAAATAAATCTTCAAAAAGAAAGAAAACTCAATTTTATTCTTTAAGTAAATTTTTAAAAAGAAAAGAACAGTAGATTTTATTCTTTGAGTAATCTTTCAAAAAGAAAAGGAAACTGGATTTTATACCTTAAATAAATTTTCAAAAAGTAAAGAGAACTGGATTTTATTCTTTAAATAAATTTTCAAAAAGAAAGGAGAACTGGATATTATTCCTTAAATAAATTTTTAAAAAGAAAAGAGAGCTGCATTTTATTCTTTGAGTAAATTTTTAAAAAGAGAAAAGAAAATTTTATTGTTTAAATAAATTTTTAAAAAGAGGAGGAAAATCAATTTTATTCTTTGAGTAAATTTTTAAAAAGGAAAGATAAGTAGGTTTTATTCTTTAAATAAATTTTCGAAAAGAGAAGAGAACTGGATATTATTCTTTAAATACATTTTTAAAAAGAAAGGAGAACTGGATATTATTCATTAAATAAATTTTTAAAAAGAAAAGAGAACTGGATATTATTCTTTAAATAAATTTTCAAAAAGAAAGAAAACTCAATTTTATTCTTTAAGTAAATTTTTAAAAAGAAAAGAACAGTAGATTTTATTCTTTGAGTAATCTTTCAAAAAGAAAAGGAAACTGGATTTTATACCTTAAATAAATTTTCAAAAAGTAAAGAGAACTGGATTTTATTCTTTAAATAAATTTTCAAAAAGAAAGGAGAACTGGATATTATTCCTTAAATAAATTTTTAAAAAGAAAAGAGAGCTGCATTTTATTCTTTAAATAAATTTTCAAAAAAAGAAAACTCAATTTTATTCTTTAACTAAATTTTTAAAAAGAAAAAATAGTAGATTTTATTCTTTGAGTAAATTTTTAAAAAGAAAAGAGAACTGGATTTTGTTCGTTAAATAAATTTTCAAAAAGAAAAGAGAATTGGATATTATTCTTTAAATAAATTTTTAAAAAGAAAAGAGGACTGGATTTTATTCTTTAAATAAATTTTCAAATAGAAAAGAAAACTTGACTTTGTCCTTTAACTAAATTTCCATAATCACCTAATGAATTCTATCGAATTTGCATTAAAAATTCGGTTACCAGCAACATTAAATCCTGAGTGCGTTACTGTAGGATACTAAAAGGTAAGCGAAAGAAACTGGCAAGTAGTATGCGTAGCTGGATTACCTTTCCACGTAAGTGCGTGGTGTTGCCGCAGTGCACCCTGAACACCCACAGAGTGATGTTTCTTTGGTTGGTTTGGCCCTGTCGATGGTGCTGATAGTGATGGGCATGCCTGAACTCGACACGCGCCCAAAGCGTGGCCCTCTTGATCCTCAAAGGTTCCAGTGCCGGTTCCCCGCTGGACATCGGGAACTCCAACAACGGCTGTCCGTTCAGCGTTCGTCCTGCGAGCACCAGAAAAGAGCGTTCGTTCGATCAGAAAGGAACGCGCCGCGTGAATCGCCGCAACTTCCCTCTTTCTTCCCTTTTTCTCCAAGTACGAAATTTATCGATTTTTCGAATGCACCCCGCGAACCAACTACTCCACCCCCGCATAAGTAAACCTATCTGTGATCGTAACTTCAGCCTCTCCAAGTTCTATCAGCGAATAAACGCGCCGCAAGTCCCTTCGCATTACTCGTCGGCTTTCGTAAATTTGCGCCAGCCTTTCGAGCGAGCTTCTCCTTCGCCGGTCGTACAATCCCTTATCCGCGTCGACGTGGGCGAGTTACGACGGACGATCGAGGAAAGCCCTTCGCCCTAAAGCGCCGCGAGGCACTCGCCCTCTCGAACACTCGGGGCCAACGTATGAGCGGCGCGTTCGATTCGTTCGATTCGTTCGAGTTCCCGTGACTTTTAATCATCGATCCAGGAACGTCCGGGGGCAAAAAGGAAGCAGGAAGCGCGTAGCGGGCAACGACTGTAGCGGTCAGAGGGTGGATTTTTCAGTAGGCGACTCGTTCTTTTTCCTCCCGATGTCCCTCTATCTACCCCTCGCGACCCCTGCTGTCGCGGAGCGTAGTGCAAACCGCGCGACAGAGAGCAGAAAGAGACGCCGGGGAGGGAGAGTGGGAAAGAGAGACAGCGGTGTAATGCACCGAGCGGTTCGAAGCGTGTTGCGTTTCTGTGCGCGTGTGTGCGCGTGGCCGCCCGCGCTGGTGCACCCCCAGCCGCGCACGGCGAGCCGCGATGAAATACAACGCGCGTGAGTACGCGCGCGTGTGCACCGCGCGCATGTACAAGCGTAACAGGAGATACGCCGCGGCTATCGAGCAACGAGGGGCGCGTGTGCGTGAGCGGCGTACGCGCGCGCACGGATCTATCCGCGAATGTCTCTCTCTGCAGTGGTGTGCGCGCGTACAGTGAAAGCAGGGCGGCTTCATCCCTTAACGGTTTGGTGAGTCACGGACCGGGAGTCGTTGGAGGGGCGGGGATAAGCATGGGGTGTCTGCCGCCCGTCTGCCTTCCGCCTTCCATCCCCGCTCGACCCCTCCTCCTCCAACTCCTCCTTTCCCTCCCGCCTTTCCACCCTTTCCTTCCCAACCCTTGTGCAGCCAGCCTGCAAGCACCACCGACACCGACATCGACACCGACACCGCCGAAGGCACCCCTGCCTGCGAGAGCCAACGACGCCCATGCCACCCCCCCGCGCGCGCGGGCATCGCCGCGCCGCGACGCCAGCCGCGGAGATATTCAACCTACCGGCCTCCCGGCTACGCGCTTAACCTTTTAAGTGCGGGACCGACCGATATACACTGTCGCTCCAAAGTCTCGGTTCGCCTAACTTTTTTTTACAGGCTACGCGCGCCGCGCGCGAATCACCCTCCGCCCTTACTTCGCCCTCGGGATCGAGACTCCTTCCTGAGGAGAGCATAGACGAGTGTACGTAGATCGAGAGAGGCTACGACTTGTTAAATTACCATTGCTATGTATAATACTACTTAGGTAAAAGGCTTTCAGCTCGTGTATATTTTATCTTTCACCAAAGGGTGCCCACCCGTATATAACAATAAATAAATAAATAAATAAATAAATAAAAGTACTCGGAGCTTAGATATTCCGAGACATAACCGCGCTCGTGTTCGCAACCCTCATCGCCACCCACTCTTTCCCTTTGCATTCGCACCTACTCCTCGTCTCAAGTTCCCCTCGTTATCTCGCGACAACAGCGTTTCGTCCTTGTCGCGTGATCGATACGCGATCGTCCATCACGCGCCGCTCGCGGGAGATTTCGGCTCAAGGGATTTTGATCAAGGGGGAGCTGCCACCAGACTAATCCCGGCTCCCTTGTTTCTACGATACCGTCGCGCTTCCAGGGATTATAAGTTACCGAATCACAACGGAGCAGCTCTCGCCGCGTACGTTCGTTCCGTTGGAGAAACGACGCGGCGCGGCGTCTTCCCTTCCTGTCTGGCCGATCCGTTCGATAGTCGGGGGCAGCCGCGATTGCGATCGCGGGAGCACGTTCGACGGATTTTTCGGTCCAGAAACGACGACAAGAACGGCACCGTCGCGGTCGTACAGATCCCGCTGAAAGGAGGGGCGCCGGGATAACGGAACGGAAGAAGGGAGAAGAGGAAGAGGAAGAAGAAGAAGAAAAAAAAGAAAGACACCGAGAGTCTTGCGATTCCAGACACGAGCGAGCACAAGGCGTTTCCGCGATTCCCTTTTTTTGCTGACACACGCTGGATGCTTGTCTGCGCGGACTTCGCCGGACCAACGGCTACGCGTTTACGTTCCGTCGATGACTATTGTTACGGGGAAGGCTGTAATTCTTTCGCCACAGGCTCGAACGCGGAAGAGAGCTTCCCCTCCTTGGCCAATCAGGATGCAAGGTTCGACGGAGCCGGGGCGAGATAGAGGGTAAGATGTTTTCTTGCCCGGCAGAGAAAGAGGGAACGAGATAGGAGAGAGAGAGAGAGAGTGCGGAGCGACTTAACGAATCTGTAGCTACACCGCGCAAGTAGTATAACCAGGCAAGTAGTACGAGCGTAAAGCCTGAGCGGCCGTAAATATTAAATCGGACCGCGGAGACGGGGCAAGCACCGTCTGTCGCTGCAGATTTCGACAGCCGATATAAAACGGCATCGGGAACAGCTCCATCCTCGATTCGTATTTTCGAGAACGCACCGTAAAAAACGCGATCGATGGGGCATTAATGCCGCACAGTTATGTCGTTCCACATGGCGGCTCCTCGAATATAACTGCGCGCGGTGCGCGCCGCTCGTATCGCGCCCCCGCGAATCACTCTTCTCGCGCCAAAGATTCATTCCCCTCCCCTGCAGATTTCACGACATCTTCGACCGCGCCGGCCCGTTAAATTATTTCTTTATTTCGACGATATTGGAATCGAGCCGTTACGATCCAGGTCTCTCGTAAACCCTTGTCGCAATTCGTCCGACCGATCGTCATCTCGCCCGCGGTCTCGCGGTGTCCCCGGTAATGTGCCAGACGCAGCGAGGCGACGGGGGTGGGGCGAGGAATCTTTGTCTTCCTCGGCGTCGCGTATGTGGAACATATGCGGCGATTCGCGAAGGAGGACGGCGCGAAGCATGGCTCCGGGAAGCTTCTCGTCCTTGGCACGTGATCGACAAGAAGTAATTCGGATTTTCAGCGGTGAAATATCTGCGGCAAAAATCGCGGCCAGAGGGCGACGAAATTATTGCCGGCGCGGACGTTCCGCTAGCGCGTCTGTCCTTCCCGAATAAATACAGTACCTCCGTCCCCCTTTCCTCTATCGCTAAGCGGCGGACAGGATTCGCGAGAGACTCGTGATCCTCCTTTATTCCGTGAAACGAGAGTGTCCTCGGGGGAGCGATTGCCGCGCTTGGCAATATAAACCGGCGATTAAGCCGCAGTTTACCGTAGCCGCGAATCTAATTCGCGGAACCGAAGGAAGCGTCTGCTGTAAACAAATGGAGGGGACAGTTACAAAGGAGCCGAGCGTCCTCGGTGGACAGCGAGCTTCCAATTAATCTGTTGCTCTCCTCTCCAGCGCGAAATGAAACGGTCGCGCGTACCGCCTAAGCCACCCCTCGCTCCGACCACCCGAAACTGACTCCGCCGGCTGAATCTCGCCAGTGAGAAATTTCCATTCGGTCGGGAACTTTCCGTCGGCGATCGAGCTCGCTCGATCCACTCGGCGACTTAATGGTCGCGAGAGCCCGACGAATACTATCCAGAGGGGCGTCGTTCGACTTTCGTCCGGCCTCGCTCGAGTTCCGAGTGCATCGTGTGTCGCGCTTTTCGAGGTCGGTACATCGGCTACTTCTGCCCTCCCCCCCTGCGCCGCAATGCGACACCACCGGGATCTACATCCCCGTCCTCTCGCCGCGGGATAACATCGCGAGAGAGGGTTGTTAGCGTCGACGGGTTTCACAGACACCTGTCTTGTCTGCCTGCGAACCGATACGCGTGCCTTCCGAGGGGTCGCTTCACCCTCCGGGGCCGTCGCGGAGCCTATACACTCGCTGGAAGCTTCTGTTCTACCCTGCGGATTTATCAGAGATGCTCCCTAGAGGAGGGGAAGAGGACGGTACGCGCAGCGAGGAGAAATATTTCCGGCAGCTCCCTCGACCCTTTCGCCGGCCCTGTTTGGACACGAGACTCGACCGAATCCCTGCGATCGTTCCAATTAACTCGACACGCTAATCGACTCTCGATGGACAGGAGAAGAATCGCCTTTTCGCGGCGCGTCACGTTCCCCTGGTGTAATCCAGTGGAGAATTGACTATTTGCCAGCTCGACGACACACGGCATCGTTCTATAGCGCGCGCACATAACGCGTTCAGCGCTATCGAGCGAATCAACCTATTAGCACGGCCAAGGTGGAAGCGTTATAAGCCCCGCGAATCGAGCAGTGATTCCCAAGGATCGCGGCGGACGGTGCGGCGCTATCGATCGTGTCAGCGATGCACAAATCCACGATAATGATTATCGCGGGTTTAAAGGAACGTGGCTGCCTTTAAGCGACATCGAGACGGGCTTGCGTTTCGCGAGTTTCCAGGAGAATTGAAGAAAAAAAGAGTAGACGCCGTCGTTAATTCTCTGTTAAGCTCCGTTGGTCGGGGAGAAGAATCAGAGGGAGATGCGACGCGATCTCCTTTGTCACGGTCCGCTCGGCATTACGATGCGCCCTATTCTACTTCTGATTCATATTTTTCCGGGCGATATTCCGGCGGAATAAAAACTTCCTCCTGCTGTATCTCCTTTTTTCCCCGCAGTCGCAGTAGTCACGCTAAACTCAACGAAACCGTCGTCTCGTATTTTCGTTGTTACCCTAATATTTGAATTAAAATCGCGCCTATCTTGCAAGTGTATCTGCCGTTTTTATTCCTGCCCGACGGATCCTCCGTGAAAACGACGGACGAGTGATTGGTCGGCGAAATACGAGACGAATACTTGCATCTGAAGGGTACCTAATGGGGAAAAAACGAGGAATGTCTATTTCTCGTGATTTTGCGATTTATATTAATTCATATTTTTCGTTGGTGGCAACTGGGACTACAGAACTGTCGAGTCACAAACAGTCCACGTTTCGTGGCATTCCCTGTTTTTTTCCCCTTACCCTTCGCCTAGGGTTTGCTCCCGAAACAGGGGTTACCGTTCAATTTAGTAAATCCTCGGTGAAAAATTCCGATGACGAATCCCTCGGAACGTCGAGAATTTCCCTAGCGGAAGTCCGCGGAATATCGGTTCGCCAATGTGTTCCCAGCGTCGGCTCTTACCCCGAATCCCGTTCGGGTGTGGTGCTCGTTTTCTCTCGCTCTCTGTCGCTTCTGTCGGCTGCTCGTAATCGAGGTTAGCGCGATCGCGAGAGAACGCGCCCGTAAATTCGGTGCGGGAGCACGTCACCGAAGAAAAGAGGGGTCTCCTCGTCGCCAAGTTGTCCATTTAAGACGTCGCGCAGTATAGTAACGCGGAGGAAAACCGCTACCGATCAACGCGGCGTAGAAGGGGGTGGAAACGTAGGAGGGGTGAGGGGAGCCGAGCGAGACAGTGAGAAAGAGAAGTGGTGGTGGTGTGGGGAGAGGGGCGGAAAGAGGGATGAGCGAGTAGGAAAGAGGCGGAATAAGGAGCCAACCGGCGCGGCGAGAAGAGGGAAGAGGGACGAGGATACGCGGTTCCTTGAGAGGAGATAGGAATCCTCGCGTGCTGGCCAAGAAGTTGTCTGCGAAAAGAACACCGATGTTACCGACTCTGCCGACTGACCGTACACCGATCGACCCTACCGGCCAAGCGAAACAATTGCAGGGGGGACGAAGGGTGAGGGGCTATAGTAGAACCGAGCCAGCCGGAAATCCATTAAGGTGATCGCGCAAGCAACGCGGAAGGACCGAATGGCAGACTCTTCGCCGATAAATTTTATCCGATTTTTGAACCTGCTCTTCCTGCCTGCCCCTTCCCAGCCTTCCGTTCCCCCCTCGAGAATGCCTATTTCGAGGGAAAATTTCTCTCGGCCAAG
Source organism: Andrena hattorfiana (assembly GCA_944738655.2). Taxonomy (NCBI): domain Eukaryota; kingdom Metazoa; phylum Arthropoda; class Insecta; order Hymenoptera; family Andrenidae; genus Andrena; species Andrena hattorfiana. Next base: position 40,338,068 of record OX122894.2, on the reverse strand, counting down.
TGATTCCCTCCCCCCCAAATGAAAAGGGCCCCGGTGGAAGTGGAAGTGATTCCAGCGGGGGAGGATTCCACGAAGGGAAGCGTAGATTCCCGATTTCGCGGAGACAACGATATCGCCGTCACCGAGATACGTAGAACGATAAACGTAGATCCACCCCGCGCTCGAGTCCGCGTCCTTGAGGGGAAATCTTCCGCGAAAGTTCCCCGAGACGGGGCTTCTGTATATACCTACGTAGTTATGCAATCGCTGACTGGGTGTAGACCGAATTACAGGCACGCGGGTCGTGTCTGTCTCGTGGCGGAAGAGAAAGAAAAAAATGGGAGAGGAGGGCAAGTATTTGGGAGGCAATTCCGGGCGGGACGATGCCGGGGGCGAGCCACGAAAGCTTTTACCTCTTCGCAAACTGTTATCGCTCCGGCTCTCGTCGATGAATAAACGAAGGAAAAAATCCTATTCCGCCGTCTGGCCGAATGAGTCGATCCGGCGGGAACTGCTGAGGCAACGTCGGCCGAGGACCCGAGATAACGGCGGACTTTCTCGCGAATTTTTTATCGCTCCACGGGACGAAGAGGAATCGAACACACAAATTGTCAGGCCCCGCCAGACTTCTCTATACGAGATTGCCCCGGCGAAACAACCGCCGGCCGGTTCTCCGCCCTAGACGAACGAAGGGAGGACGACTGGTCTCTCGAGTAGATGATCCAATCGTAGTTAACAACGGAATCAGGAATGACAATGCCGCTGAGCAACTCCGACCAGAATCGGAGTAAAACTTTCCCTACAGAGTGGCCAAGACATTTCTCTCGAGACAAAGACTCTGCTTTGGAACGCCTGGAACGTCAGCATTCAAAGCAGAAAGGCGCTAAGCGTGGCACGAAATTTCCAGAGACCCTCCTAGACTCGTCGAGCCACGAAGAAGGCCTCGAGTCGACGCGCGGAGGCGTTAGCCTCTCGGCAGCAACAGAACAATTCCCTCATCAAGTGTGACAAGATTTTTCAAAGCTATGATAGAATTCGGATCTCAAGATCAAACGCAAGATCCACCTGTTAAAGTATCAAAGTTCCTTCTGAAGAGTGATAGATAGGAATAAAGTCTTGTAAACGTCCTTGCTTCCCTCTTCCCATCCTCCTGGATTCCCTTCGCCACCGTAAACTATCCTCTTAGCGTCCTTCTCGCTAAGTGCTATTTAACATAATGGCTTCCTCCACTTTTATTTAAACGATCCCACTTCTTTGGAGGGCCACTTTCTCCTTCCCCGAGGTCCTCGAGTACTTTCGTTGGACGTCGGTGGCGACAGTCAATCCTCCCTCGACAATCGATAGACGCGAGTTAGCGAAAACGAACGGAGAACGATCTCCCGGCGAGATTCGATCTGTGGGGTGGCATACTAACCGATACGTTCCTCCGGAGGAAGCTAGAGCGTCGCGGAGAAAAGCGAGGATGTAGAATCGCGTGGGACGGCTCGTCGACGAACCTGTTTAAAGTCGTTACACCCGGGGAATAGGGTTGAAGCGAGTGGGTGAGGATGAGAGACAGAGTAGTTGGCCTCGACACCTGCCGAGGGGCGACTAGCGAAACCGCGTTGTCGCTTGCTCGCCGACCCGGGCACGAAACTAATTACACCGCGGCACGGTAGCGAAGCGATCGACGCGGTCGCGCCACGTCCGCAGCCTCGCGATATATCGCATCTTATAGGGCCGGGGCGAGTGACCGTAATACCGTCAGTCAAATAAGAGGGTCAGATATAGCTGGTTGGTAACCCTGATCCAGATCTATCGCCACGTGGTCGCGTCGCCGTGTGCCGCGTATCGGCGCCTCGCCATTTCAATCACGTGCAGCGAGCCTCTCTCTCTCTCTCCAGCGCCCATTGATTCAGGGATGCGCTCGATCGGCGCGATATCTTCCTGCGAACCACCTGGCGCGGTACTCTCGTAGAGGCAGGCTTCGCTCGCCCATCGATTCGTTTATCACGAGGGCTCGATTCGCGGTGAAAAAAAAAAAGAGCGAGGGGGTAGGCTCGCGCGATAACCGAGCGGAAGCTTGCCTTCCCGGAAGCGGCGGTCTACGGTGGCGAGTGTCGCGTGCCTCGCTGTCATCCGCGTCGTAACTATCATCGTCGCGATGGCTGGGGTGGGACTCGCGCCACGTTACCGCAATCACCGATCCGACCCTTTCGACGGCTATCCCACTTCCCCAGTAGACAAAGATGGTTAAGCCGAGAGTAAAGTCCCCGTAACGAGCGATTCGATTAGAAAGCGACCGCCGTCCGTCAGAGTCTTTAACGGACCCGTGACAATTACAACCCCACCGACGCTCCCTCCCCGCGGTGGTTTATAGCGAGACCACTTCCCTGCCGCTACGTTTCGTTCGGGGAAACTGAAAACGCTGTCGCTTTAGGGCCGTGAAGTTTGATCGATTGACTCTGCGGGAAATGCGAAACGCGTCTGAGGCGGGCATCGAGGGCGGGGCGTTTCCCGAGCCAAGGCATCCCCCGACGCGAACAATTACGCGGAATCATACTCTTTTGTTGAGGGATGATTCAGGGGGCCGGTCTCATTGTACCTTGGCTTCCCGTTCGAAGGAGAGTCCGCTTCCATTCTCCCGGTCCAGTATCGCGGGATCATTAATTTGACAGGGTAACGGGACCGGTTGCAACCCTTAACCCTCGTCCGAGCAACCCAGCCACTTCTTCTGTCGCTGGATACCGAGGAAAACTATGCGCGCGGCGCGGTGAAAAATGATCCTGACGTCCGCGGGTGGAAGTGGCCGCTGGGTCGGCGAACGTGGCGATGCAGCGGGGGGAAATCCTAATTTTTTTCGAGAGCGAAAAATCCGTGGCGGAAGCGCGCCAATCTCGGATCACGACGATTAAATGAATTGGGTACACGGGGTTGGTGAACCGGAAAATCCACGCATTTTCGCGTCGCTGGATCGCGGCGACTCGCGGTCGGATTTTTTTCCTCTCGCGCCGAGTCGAGACGGAGGACCAGGGGCACGCCGCGTGAGCGGATAAAAGCGGCTAGGCGATAGCGGGGCTCGAGCCGACGCGGCGTGGAGGAGAGAGAGAAAAAATACGACGGAGGCTGGGAGAAGGACGGAGGAGAAAAAAAAAAGAAGCGGGGGACAGGAGACCGAGGAGAGACGCGAATAAAAATGAAAAGAACGAGGGGCACGGAGGAGAGGCGGTGTCTACAGATGTAGGCGAAAAGGGAGCAGCGGAGACAGAGAGGCCGAGAGAAGAGGGAGAAGCACACCCTCGATTTCTATCCTGGAGCGGAGAGCGTAGCAGCGGCAGGACGAGGAGAGTCAAGAGGGAATAAAGGGGGTGTAGGAGATGTACGAAGAGCGGCGCCCAGCTGGAGCCACGTGCATCGATCTGACTACAGGCGCCAGCCGTCCTATCCGTCGGCTCGTTCGTCCATGAGTTCGACCCTGTCCCACTCCAACGCATCTCCAACCGTTCCATCCCATCCTCAACATCCTGTCAGCCTCCATGCCCCGATATTCCCCGATATTCCCCGATATTCCACGATAGCGGGGAAGAGAGGACAGTCGAGGGATCTCCCTTTTTTTTCTCTCTCTCTCTTTCTCTCTCCCTTCGCGTCACCGCCTGGAAGGTCGTGCCTTAACCCCTGCGCGTCCTGCCCCGATGAGTTTGTCTCTTGGATTCCCTCAGGTTGAACGAACTCGGTGGCTCTCGTCCACGACTTTCTGAGACGCGATTTTCCCCGCCCTCTTCCCTCCCACCGAGCGCCACCCACGCCGCGCCGAATCTCGCTCTCCTCAAAGAAACGCGATCTTTGATCGGAGGGATCGGTTCGAGAATATTCCGCGAATCGTTGCCACCCTCGGAGCTCGAGTAAAGTCTCCAGATACATATCCCGTATGGTCTTCGGAAATTTTTCGCGCAAGCATCCACCCCCCGGGTCGCGAAACTTCTTTACGAATCGCCGCCAGTTTACTACTCGCGTCTAATAATTCCGCGCGGATCATCGAGCAGATTGACGTTACAGGGGGGCACCGTTGTTACAGTTCCAAAGTACGTATCCCGCGGTCGCCGCGAGCAGACTCCAGTGGTCTTAAAATCTGATGGTCGTTTTAAACGGCCGGGGAGGACTGGTTCGAATTTTCGAGACTCTATTTGGCGAACGAGGTGCGCGGTACGCTGGTCGACCTAGAATTTCAAGAAACGCTCGCGGGAGTTTTAACGAATTTTAAAAACGAGGGAGCTATCGCGCTAAGGAATTTGTCTTGATCGTGGCGGTGGAATTTTGATCGCAACCTCGAAGGGATGTTGATCACCCTCGCCCGTTTAAAAACCATTCGAAACGCGCTTGATCGACCGGGCAAGATCCCCCGAGCGACCGAAGGAATTCGACCCTGTCCCGCTGGAAACTATCCCTCAACTAGTTCATCTGGTTCTGATTCTGGTTCGTCAGCCCCCGACGTTGTGACCTTCCAAGACTTTCGAGCACCCTCCAGTCTGCCGATCCGTCTGCGCGCCTAAATCCCCTCGATTCCACGAGTGTTAAACCCTTCGGGCGATGCGTCTAAAGTACGATCCCTCTCGGCGCGAGAATCCTTAGAGCTCCTCGGAGCCGGCGATTCGATACGGAATCGATAGAAATCTATTAGCAGTCCGAGTAACGGTTCCCTCTTCGCTCCGTTAGATCCTGCCGAGTAGCCGACGCGAACGAGGTCTCTCGAGAAGGGCACTTGGTTCCGCGATGCCTCGGAAGAGGCGACCTTGGCTACACTTCTATCACGGCTGAGAGCAGGCGATACAGACGGATTTTAACGGATTACCCCGCGCCGCTTAATGCACTCCCGATTGCTCGCGGTTACGTGCGCCGTTATTAGATTGTTACACAATCGGAACTGTCGCGTTCCAACTGAACGGGCGCGGAAACAAAGCGAGAGGGAAGCTTGTCAAAGGAGAACAGACGAATCGGATGCCCGTGCTGTTCGCGAGCCTTGGCATAGTTCTCCAGTCGAAGAAGAGAAATCGCCCTTGGGGAGGAGTAGTCGAGCCTCGGGGGAGCTGCGCGCGTACATCCGCGCGAGGAATTAAAAAGCGCGAGAGGTGCTCGGCTAGCTTGGGGGAGCGACGAGACGGAGGGATGATCCAAAAAAAAATAACTCGTACATTCTCCACCGCGTTGACACGGGGGAGGCGAGGATGGGAGTCCCCTGCTCTGTTCGCCTCGCCTCGAGACTGGCTGCGTGCGACGAATTACGAGCTGCCGCCGCTCTCCGGAGCTCTCATAAAGAATTGCGTTCGGGAGAGCCGCGGCCAAGTCCTTTTAAAAGGGAACAACCGTTGAGCGCGTATAACGGCCAGGCACTGTGACAGGGATCTCTCGTCTACGGGGGCATCTCGTCCGGCGATGACAAACGTTCTAAGAAATCGCCCGTCGCGACGACCCGCTGTTTATTACGCGCTGCCACGCGCCCTTCGCGGCCCTTGCCGCTTCATTTCCGAGTTCCTTCCCCCGGCTTTGTCGTCCTCCGCGATCGTCGCTCTACGGAACACTGGCGCGCTAAGGTGATTCGCAAACGAATAAACGAAAGAAGCATAAGAAGCGTGAATGAAACGTCTATCGGGATAGAAAATTATCCGACCTCGATCAATTTCAGCCGTGCGGGGCTCGTGCGAGTCGACGACGCCCGGTACGAAGGGGTGACTTGTCTCAAGTGCTTCTCAAGACACCCGCAACGTTTCTCCAATCGCACTGCACCGAGAAACGATATCGTCGGCATGCATGCGTTCCCGTCCACGTTCCGCTTCGATGCACCGTGTCTTTCGCAGTTCCAGCGATAAGTCCAGCGAGGGGAAATCAACAGTCGGAAATTAGGAAAGAAACTGTCGTTCGGAGCGGCGCGAATATCGCGAGGCGAGTCGCTCCGATCGTCGAGGGAATCGCGACGCGTTCGCGTACGCTTGGGAAGGTCGATTAAGGACCTCGACGTGCCTGGTGTCTAGCTCCGTTAAAATCCTCCCGATGCCAAAAAAACGAGCGATTCCAGTCGCTGCTCTTCGATCGATCGGAGCCCACCTCCTTTCGACGCTCGCACGTGGCAAAACAATTAGCAGAGACAGGCTGTTCCAGGCTGAGAAATCGGCGGAGATTCGCGGAGCGTGCCCGCTGGGACGGGCAGGGTTAAAGGGGGGGAAATCGATGCGCCCGGCTTCGACAACCGGGAGGATAAAATATTCAGAAGGTCGCTCGACATTAATGCCCGATCGGAACTTTCGTGGAAAAGTTTGTGACGGCGCGAGCGTGTCTGAGAGGAGCTCGAAGAAGAAAACAGGTGGAGAGACAAAGGGGGTGGCTTGCGGGGGGTGCAGAGAGCGCAGAGAGACAGACAGATGGGGGTGGAGGGTGAGAAAAGAGGCACGCGAGCGGTGCTCGGATACGCGCGCGCGCGCGGATGTAACTAATTAACCAGGACAAATGATTCTTGGCAGAGCGTTGCGTAGGGCCGCCAGCCATGCGGACCAGCGAGCTGGTCGTCTGTTTCCAGGCGCGACTGGTAATACATTGTGCAATTCCCTGTCAAGAGTAATGGTTTCCTCTTGAACATGAAAAACTCGAGGCACAATAAACCCCCGAAATTATGACTGCAGGCTTACGGCATCGGGATCGTTCGGCGATGCCGGTAGAATGGCCCCAAAGAGATGGCCTCCGCGACGGCAGAAGGGGTTGAGACGGGATGAAAGGGGACAAGCAGGGAGAAAAGAGAAGCCGGAAGGCGGAGAAAACGGACGTAGACCGAGCCATTCGCGTCTCCGGCTGGGCCCTTAAGCGACGACGAATTGCCCGCGAACGCTCTTGGCAATTACTGTTTTGCGATATTCCACCGTTAAACGAATCCTCGATTCAACCCTCGTCTCTCTCTCTCAATTTTTTCCCCCTTCGAGTGGCTAATTTCCTTCTCTCTCCTTCGATAACCTCCGAAGCCAGAGCTGACGGTCCTCGTCCGCCTCTAGTTTCTTCTCGCTCCGTCCGCCTTTGCTCGCTGCGTCCCTCTTCCCAGTTTTCTTTCCGCCGACGCGATCGTCGACGCCGTGTCGTCGTTATCGCCCTCGCCGTCGTCGCCGTCGTCGTCTGCGAAGATTTCGCATTCGCCCTTGACGGCTGGCGAAATGGTAACGCGACTGGTGGCGCGGTGTCGACGGCTGTTGAGACGCATAAATTCTTATGGTGTCTTATAGCCCAAGTGTGTCGGAATGGCCCGTCCGCCCGCCCAAGGGTGGCGAGAATATAAACGTTGTTTTTACACGCCGTCATTACTCACGCACTGTAAAATTCTCGCGTACCCTTGCGCCGCGTAGCCGTCGCGCATTCCGCACCGCCGGAAATTCACCGGCGCTCTTCTTTCCCCGATGCTTACCCAGGCGAGACAGCTTTCTATCGATTCTAAGTAGCAAGCATCCAGCCTCGAACGCTACTTTTCGTGACTACTTAAATTCGGTAGCATTCGATCGTTCTCGACTTCCCATGCGGACGTCCCTTCGCTGGACAACCCTTGCGTTATCCGTTAAAATTTCGACAAAGGAATCGATCGATCAATTACCCACGCGCGCGCAATTTCCAAGTGTCTATTCAACCCCTGCCGAAAAAATTCGCTGGCAAAGCGCGTGCAGATTGGTCATTGATCGAGTCGCGTTGTCCGCGAGCGCTAAAGTGCCGTTGCGAATTCAATAAGGTAATGGCTTGCCATTCGCGGAGCTGGAAAAACTGCGGCTACTTTTTTCTTCTCCCCGCAGGGAGAAATCGGAGAGCCAGCGGAGGCGACTTAATTTGATTATTCCTACGAATTGTTTCCCCGGTGGAGATACTACTCGCTGGGAACAAAGAAACCTCTCGTCCCTTGATCTTCCTCCCTCTCATCCTAAAGACCTTCGTTTTGGCGAAGCGATACCAATAGAAATGTCTCTAAACAATCGATCCTTTGGCGCAGCGACAATGAATCAATCACCATTAATTCCCTCCGACTCGCCTCGCTCCGCCAAAAAGCGCGACGGCCTTAATCGTTAGCCAGCGCGAGAGCAGAGACTGGACCAAGGCTACGTGATTGTTTGACACCGGTGACAGGCCGCGAAATCGTTTCCAACGACGGTAGCAGGCACGTAGACGTCGTTAGAAAACTTGTTAACGAGACCGTAGTTGCCGCTGTCGCGGCGAGTGCCAGGATTTATTCAACCGCTACGGACGAGGTCCGTGTAATCTCAAATTCGTCTCCCGCGCTCCAACGTAATTACACGCCGCGTCACGGAATCCCAGCGGTGTCTCCCGATCGTCGGAAAACTTACGGGCGCGATGGTGTCTCGCGTCGCCTGCACCGTCGCGGGGGACGTTAACGAGCTTTCGTCTGCGACCGATTGCGTTCCCCCGCGCTTCCGGATTGATCTCCTTGGGGCGTCACGCGCGCAAGGTGCGCATAAAGATCGGCCGCAATTACCCTAGCGAAGAGCGTCGTCCGTGGAACTGCGAGACGAGGAATTTTTGTACTCATACATGGACAACACAAAAAAAAAAAAAAAAATATGGAACAAAAAGTTTCTCCCCCCTAGGGACAGCGGCGGTCGATATCGGGGAGGGAATGTCGGTTCATAGTTTCTTTAGTTTCTTCAAAAAGAATGACGTGTTCATCGGCTATCTATAGTGACGGCGACATTAACGTTAAAGTATCACGCACGCCGCATTATGATGCGGCTTCTGACAGAGTTTCCGATTCACCTTCCGGAACGATCTAGCCGACGATCGGGCAGGATAATGCTCGGGAAGGAAGGAAGGCCGCGAGCCGCGAGGCGCCCCGCGAACGGTTCGCCCCCCCCGGGAGGAAGAGAAGGCTGAATCGCGAGCGGAATGAATCACTTGGTTCCCTTCGCCGCGCTGCTTGCAGGTAAGAGGAGAACACTGGTGAACGTGCGCGCTTTCTTCGCTCGGAAGGAGGTCTCCGTGATCGTGAAAGCAAGAGGCGGACGGCGCGGTATCGGGACAAGGGCGAGGAGGACGCGGGGGCGAGGCGGGGAGGGGAAGCAGCGACAAAACGTGAGCAGCGGCTCGTTAATTTAACCACGGTGAACGTTACATACGTATAAGCGGCACAATGTACGGTCGTAAACGTTCGCCGACATAACCGCCTGTAGCTCCGGCTGGCCGGCCGGCCGGCTCTATTACCCTTATTGTTAAACTTAGAGTTACTGAACTACGGAACGAACTATAGACCGCCGCGCCGTGGCGCGACACCCATGACTGCGAGCCACGTGGCCACAGGCGTGTGGCCACGCGAGCCGACGAGGTGTCGTCCCCGACATCGCATTCGTTAGCCACCCTGCCGCGGGACAATTCTTTTCCGCGAGACCGGGAACCGTTTCGGGGGAACTGGTCCGTCATAGGCGAGCCAAGGGAGATCGTTCTTAAAAAAAAAAAAAAGAAGAAGAGAAAATACAAACGCTGAGAACCACCGCGTCGCTCCGCACACGAGCTGCTAGCTTCAATGAAAATTGGATCGAGCACGACCCGGCCGGCTCTTATTCTATTACACAGCTAACTGTTACGCGATCGACAAACCGCGCTGCTCTGCTACGAAACTGCTAGGTGCACTCTGTTTTTCTTTTTTTTCACTTCGACAGGCCTGGGCACCGATAAACTTGACTCGCCCCCTTCTATCTCCCAGCACCCCTGTTTACCGTAACATCTTCGCACGTTTCAGCGCCCCTTGTTAAAGGAGAGTTGCCCGAAATCCATCGGACGTGTCATATAGGTCAGAAGGGACGTGGCTACGAAGCTGTCTCCCAACGCGATTTTGAATTTCGCCACGCGCCAACCACGCCTTGCTCTCGAAATCCCTCCACATCGATCGGATCCCGTCGCCGAAACTTTTACCAATCGCGAGGCGAGATCTCTGCGTCGGTCGCGCGTCGATATTCGAGTCGATACCGCGCGGAGGCTAGCTCCGTTAAGAGGAATCTGTTCTCCACGCGTGAACGAGGGTTCTTTGGATCGACGTTGAATCGGAGTAGCGAGTAATGAAACGAAACCCGGGACAGCCAGTCGCCCGTAATTACCTGGAACAGTGGGGGGCGGTATTAGCGGGCAATTACGTGGGATTTTATCGCGCGGAGTAAGTGAATCAACGGCGCCACGCCGCGGCGGCGCGAAGCGTGCGTAAAACGTGGCACCGATGGACGTGGCAGCGATCAACGCGCGTTGGTTGCAGCCGTCGGTATTTTGGAATACTGGAAAGATAACTGGTGGGAGCTATGGTTGCAGTATATGTCGAGACTCACCGGGCTCGGCAAAGGTGATGATCTCCGACGTCCTCGCGTAGAAGTCGTCCATCTCCTCTTGCGTGTACTGTTCCTCGTGCTCCCTGTAGCCGATCCTGGCGTTCTCGTCGGCGGCGGTGTCCTCCTGCTGGTCGAGATTGCGGTACGAGTACTCGTCGCCGCCGTAGAGAAACTCGCCGGAGTACTCGCTCTCGTGATCGCTCCTGGACCTCTCGGGGTAGCGGGAGGACCTGGTGTCCGCCCTGTAGAGGGTCTCGAGGGCCAGGTGCCTGGGCACCGTGGCCAGCGTTCTGTTAACGTCCGGGCGCGCTCTAAGGCCAAGTTTACTGAGTATCTGATGCTTGATGGCCTCCAGCCTGAGGTCGTCCGGGGTGGGCGCGGCGGTCTCCTTCGAACCACCGCCCCGATGCGACTCATGCATGTGCTGATGCTGTTGCTGCTGGTGCGGGCAGCCCGGGCAGGTCTGGTGGTGATTCTGTCGGGATTGAACCGGCGAGAGGGTCAGGCAGCAGATCGCCAGCCCTATGAGGAGTAGATTGGACGGCAGCAGGGATACCGCTCTGTGCCTGGAGAGGGCGCGAGAGGGGGGCGGTTGAGATCGTCGATCTGGTCGGGGCGTCGATCGACCGGCGTCGATCGGTGTCGCGAGAAAAGCCTTCTCCCAGGGCCTTCTCTCGTTTCGACCTGCGTTTGACGTGAGTGCCGCTCTGTACGGCACCTGGTGCATCTCGGCGGCGAGTCACCTCCTCCTCCCCCACCACCACCTCCTCCTTCCTCTACCGCTACCGCTGGTGCTACCGCTACCGCTACCACTGCTATTACTACGGCTAGTGCCACTACGGCTGTATCTGCCGGCTCCTTGCCGATGCGCCGCCTCGGCGGGCCTGTCCTCCGTGCTCGTCGATCGACAGCAGCCGCCGGCACGGTCGCGATCGTCTCTAATTCTACGGGTAACGCTCGGGCGAAACAGCAGGCCGATCGCTGCGAGCGCGATGCTGTCCCGACGGGAGCGAGCGTGGCGGGTGTCGATGTCGTGGTCGGCGGGACGAGTCCTTGCCTCTGGCCGGCGACGCGGCAACGAATGGCTACGACGTCTACGACGGCGACGAGAAGGGCCGGTTCGCCAGAGAGCGAGAATTGCACAGATCGGTGACAACGGCGATGACGACCAGGGCGATAGGGAAAAGGCATTCTCGCCTAAACCCCCCATTACCAATTACCCGATGCCGCTGTTTCAGGATCGATCTCGCCCGCAAGATGGACCACCGTAACCGGGTACACCCCGCTCGTGTTTTCGGCCATTCGCGCTCGTTTTCACGCTGCTCGCACGTCCACGGTACGCGCCCTCCCCGGACCTGCGATCTGTCTCTTCCTTCCTTCCTTCCCCGTTGCCCTCTTTCACTTCCCTTTCGCCTCCTCCCCTCTCTCGATCTTCCCTTCTACCTTGTATCCTCGACGTAAGATTCCTCTCTCTTCCCGGCCGCCTCCACCTCCGGCCTCTCTCTCGTTTCCCCCCGGTTCACAACCCCGCGCTCATTTCTTTGTACGTGTCACAGGATCCAAGAGATCACGCTCGACCACCTTGGATCGTCCTTCGGGCGACTGTCACGGGGGAGAAGCGGGTTGCCGACCCTAATTCCGCCGGTGGAATCCGTTGCGCTCCTTCCACACTTTGCGGGCCGATCGGTTTCGACGACTAAGGTCTCCTCGACTTCCTCGGACACTTTCTACGCGTACCTAATGTTTCACTACGACTAAGCTCTTCGGAATGATGCACCATTTAAATGTCTGCCGCGAGCCGAAACGCAACGACAGGCTATGCGACGCGACGCGCCGCGCGGTGCTTCCTTACGTCGGGATCCCTCGAGATCGCCAGGAGAGCGTTATCCTGCCGGCTCGTCGATCTGATTTACTCTTACTGCCCGTAGAAAAGTAGCCGTGGTCCCGAGAAACGCGCGTTCCTGGCGTGCACGAGCCTCCCCGGGGATGTCGATCCCGCGTTCATCCTCTTCGATCTATCCGATCCAGAGGCGATTAAAAAAAAAAAATCCAGACGTTAGATTCGCCCGGGCTACGTTGGCGAGTGACGGGGGCCGTGTCTCCTGTCGCTTTCTCCTATTTCTCCGCTACTCCGTGTTCCTCCGTATTCCTCGGTCGCTGGTTCCCTGTTCCCTTCCTTCTTTCTCTTGGTCGGCGCACCGATATCATCCGCGATAACGACGGGAAAAGCCAACGGATCCCTGTAACGACCGAAGCACGCTTGTCGGAGGCGCGCCGGACACTGAGGGGCATCCACCACCACTACCAATACCGATACCACCACCGCCGTACCATCACCGCCAGCAGCAGCAGCAGTAGCACCACCACTCGCTACCACCACCACCACCGACCAACGGAACACTATCCACCCACCCACGATATTAGGTACTGCAACGACCGGCTAAACTCCCTGATAACTTTATATAGCTGGTCCCCTATACAGGCTATTCCCTCCACCGTTTGCTCAGAACTTTATCCGCTTATTCTGCTAATTGATTAGAGAAGCTCGCGCGAAGCGGCTGCCTGCCTCTGCGTCTACCTTCCTACGGTGTTACAAATCCTTGCACATTCGGGCGGATCACATTTGATCCCCGAATAAACTGCGAGAGACCTGCGTGTCAGCTGTTAAATTTGCAACACCCTCTCGCGCGAGTCGTACTACTCGGGGAACTTTAGCGAGTGTTCTGTGTCCAGAAGTTACTTCTACGGACACCTTCGCGTGTTACTCTATAGTGTACATTAAGTTCTGAAGTCGTTTTGAAGTTTTGAAGTGTACATTGATTCATGCACGCGCTCGGCCCCTGTTCGTCTGCTTCTTTCAATCGGTATCGGCGTCATCTGGACACGCGTGCACGCCTATCCACCGAAGACTATCGGAAGCGTGCGGCGTGACAGCACGCGCAAGCGTTCCAGGGTTCGGATGACGGTCCGGAGGATAGACGGAGAGAATGATTTCTCCTTCCTTCGGCGCAGCCGGCGCTGGCATTCCCTTTTTCCCAGTCATCCCGAGAAAGGAGGAACGGGGAACGAGGAACGGGGCGAGCAGGCGAGAGGGACAGGGACTCCCAGCAGCCACCACGTGGCTCACGCGTGGTATCGCGTCGCTTCCGTTTGGTCCCTGCCACGGCTCCGGAGAACGTGGCCCGTGGATGAATTTTCACAGGCGATTTTCCAACGCGACGCGAGCAGCCTCGAATTCGATCGCTCCCTTTCGCGATGCTCCCTCGATCCGCCTCGGTTCTGGCGAACCGCGGAGAGCCCCCCGCAGGGGCGACGAATTTCTTTTCCACCCTGCTGATATGCGCGTTTCGATGGCGGCCGTAATCTCTGCGGTTCTCGCGACAGTCGAGTGTAGAAAAGCGGAAAGGAAGATGGAAGGATAGATAGAAAGAGAGGCGAGCTAGCTTTAAGCATATTGATCAGAAGACGGTAGTTGGCCGCATGCCACGTGGTGATGCTGCGAGAGGCGCCGGTCTCTTCTCCTATTATGAGCCAAGGCTCCTCTATCCTCTCCTCTCTTACTTTCTCTCTGGAATCTTCCTCTTCCGTCGTAATCTTTCCCAAAGTCCTCGCAACGTCTCCCTTATCTCACCGCCCTCTCCCCCTCCCCCCCGCCCTTCCTCTCCCGCTTCGCCAATCCACCCCACCCCTTCCTTCTACGTCATTCCCTCTTTTCTCTTCTGTACGCACCGAGGAGAATACCCGGCGGACTGTAATCGTGTAAGTGAAATTTCCACGCTCCCGACGACATACACCACGCCGCCTTAAAGCAAACCGTTTATTTCCTCCTCGTCCCTCCCGATTCCCCGTGGTCCATTTCTTCTGGCTCGCATCGATTCAGCGGGCCAGAAGACCGATCCTGCGTGCCCGACGCCGTTTAAGCTTTAAATTGAAACGTCAACTTAACGAGCTCGGCCCACGTCGCCGAGGTGCAAACGGCCCCCCCCCTGTCTTTCTCCTTCTAGCCTCTTACGTCGTCCTTCCTGCTTCGGTCAACCCTCTGCTCATCTCTCTTTCCCCCGTCCTCCCTCTCTCTCTCTTTCTCTCTGCCACTTTGTGCCACCGACGCCAACCTTGAAGAAACGAAACCTCGAAGAAGAGGCGCAGGTTAAACGGCCGAGAGCAGAGAGAAAGGGAACCGCCTTCTTGGGTGGCCACCGGTTCCACGGTTAAGCTCATGCCGCCTCCCAACACCCTGCCCGGCCATCCCTTCTTCACTTCCCCGTGATCCTTTTGCCCGCCAGACACCGAGTCGATAAAAATACCGCGGGCAAGCGCCTTTACCCACCACTGCCTTGATAATACCACAGATTATACCACCGACGAGGTGTAGGATAGACCATCGCCAGGTGACGTTTCTTGCCACACCGCGTAGGTAGTCGATGCACTCTTCTGGCAAAGCACATTTTTTCACAAAGATCCGGGGCCCAAGTCCTCGTTACCATTCTCGTGTCGCGTGCAACGTTATCGATTCACAGTGGAATTCGAACGCAATCCTACTAACGGTTAGAATTGAAACTAGGAGTTTAATTCATTTTTACCTACACACGGAAACGCGGCAAAGATGGAAGGGAATTCAAACTTCCGATGCAGCTGAAAGTGGCGAGAGTTTTCAGATGATATGGAAATGGTATGTAAGTGGTGGAGATTCACGTAAGAATACTGTGTCAACGATATGTACGCAAGTGATGTAGGAATGTCGTAGGAAATGTTTGGGAATTGGGAATGGTGTGGAAAGTGAAGAGCCTCCCACGATGATGTGCTTGTACCGGAAATTCACGCGCTCCGCGATCGGCAATTTGAAGTCTAGACCGAAGCAAAGTTACTTGAGGATGTATCGGAGTTGATGAAAATTTGTGAGATTGTTCTTTTCAATCTTCCTGATGTGCTCCAAATTTTTTAAACAAATTCGCTACACGGTTGCTGAATTATAACGATTTTAATTTTCCAATGGTACCACGGTGTTTAATTTTCTTTGTACATGTAGTATATGGATAGATGAAAATATCTGTCGAGTTTCAATTGTTTTCACTACACCGTTTTGAAGAAATAAATTATAACTTGAGAAAATTGTGGATTCAGGGCATTTTCACTGGCAAATGTTTAGCAAATAATACTTGAAAAAGCAATTTTAAAGTGAAAAGTACCTTTCTAGGAGCAAAAATAAGACTCCAACTGTCGTTCGAGTTCCTTACATCTACATTTACTATGTGTAAGACGTAGATATTTAAATATTTCAAATTTCATAAACTTTTGTCTAATATTGTACGTCCGATACATCCTTAAGGTAACTATGATTCAATTTAGACACCTTAATCTAGATCGCAGGCTTCGGCTTGATATCGTTTTGCAAGTCGCAATGCTTGGAAAACGATACCAAGTAACTGGACACACCAACGTGGAGGTACCTTACGAAATATTTCTGGTCCATATTCGACCAATGCTTTGCGCAATTTTTCAAAATTTGGAAAAAGTTCTACGACTAAATTTCTTAAACTAAGACTTATCGCTAGGACTGTGGCTAGTTAAAACTAATTTAACACACGCGTGCAAGTTTTTCCACGATGTGTACAATTTTAGGTTTAATAGCTTAAAGTTATTTTAATGCAAGAGAGAAAGTAATTTAAGTTTATATAGCAGCCACTTTGGCAGCTGTCATTTATTATTGTACTATTATTTTATAAAGGGACCATGTGAGGTCCAGATATCAGCTGGCAAAAGTGGCATATTTGATTTCTCGTAATATTGCCACCAGTGTCTCTTTATATTTAGCACATGCAATAGGCAAGCAAAAGCAGCGAGCATAGTGACCAAGTCGTACCAACAATGACTGTCATTGTCAGTTATTATACAAATTAATCCTTTCTATTCATGTTTTACTAAGAGAATCTAATGACTCGAATGTAATTACTGTTAAGAGAGAAAATTTGAAAGAACTCAGTCATGCCGAAGATTTAACACAAATGTATTATAAATAAAATGTTTTTATTACCCCAAAATATTACCATATTGATTTCTTTTCATTAACTGATAGAAATAGTTAAATTAAATATATATATTCAATAATTGGGACACTGATAATTAATGACTAGGACACGCTATGAATTTCATTTAATTACTGGGCCATTAGAACAGTTTCATGTTTTAATTAATTTAAAAAATTTCATTTAACAAATGTAGCTTCTTGTTACGTTATTTGAAAGTAGAAATTTTACGCTTTCGAATAATTATATTTAGTTAGAATTGTATACTATTTAAATATAAAAGAAATTGCAATTATCTCAACTGCTTCTTTAATTGTTTCACCACCGGGCCATTTACCTTACTACACGTAAAAAAAAATTGAAAACACTGGTACCATTTCTTCAATATTTTTTCAGCTGTTTTATCTGCCAAGATCGTCTCTTTCCATTAGAGTACGTGTAAAATCAGTGACAATTAAAATCGTTATAACTCAGCAACAGTTTAGTGAATTAGTTTAAATTTTTTAGACTACATCAGGAAGATTAAAAAGAACAATCTCACAATTTTTCACCAACTTAGTACCATTTTGAAGATACAGTGAGTAAAAAAAGTATTGGCACACTTTTTAAAATCGCATAACTTTTTTAGAATTGGTCCAAACGACATGAGTCTTTTTTAGAAGGTAGAAGGTTTAGTTTGCTATGTGACGTATTTCGGAGTTTTGAAAAAAAATTCAATTTGTCGGAATAGCAAAAAGAATAGTAAAGGCCGTTTTTTCAACTTTTTTTTCTGAGCCTGTAACGAAAATTCAAAAAATCCGTTTGTAGATTTAAGTAAGCTGTATACATGCTGAAAATTTCATCAAAATCGGTTAACGGTGCTCTGAGTTACAAACGTTTAATGATCGCACAATAAGGTCGAAAATCGCTTGATTTCGGGTATTTCGCGATTTTCGAACTTATTGTGCGATCATTAAACGTTTGTAACTCAGAGCACCGTTAACCGATTTTGATGAAATTTTCAGCATGTATACAGCTTACTTAAATCTACAAACGGGTTTTTTGAATTTTCGTTACAGGCTCAGAAAAAAAAGTTGAAAAAAACGGCCTTTACTATTCTTTTTGCTATTCCGACAAATTGAATTTTTTTACAAAACTCCGAAATACGTCACATAGCAAACTAATCCTTCTACCTTCTAAAAAAAACTCATGTCGTTTGGACCAATTCTAAAAAAGTTATGCGATTTTAAAAAGTGTGCCAATACTTTTTTTACTCACTGTAGGTCCGATACATCCTTAAAGAAAAGTAGTTTAGAATATTTTAAACGCGACATCAAAACTTCTATCGCGAATTTAAAATTTATTTATTTTATTTTTCTACGCGTATTAAACATTCCGAAGCACACGCATTAATCTTACTATTCGCGAGTACTAAGTACGTATTCGTGGTCACTATGCTCGCTACAGCAATAATTTTATTCGACAGCATGCAGAAAGATTGAAAGAATGAAAAAGTATCACTCACCGTTCGCTGAAAACAGTCTCACTGCTGTCCATGCAGACAAGCATCCCCCTTCAGCAGTAGCTATTCGATCTACAGACCAACGTCCCGCAGCTGCAGAGTCAGTACCGAATAGAATGTAGTACACTCACAAATATCTCACATTAATTCCGCGATGAAGAAGCAAAAAGAGCACCAGTGCTCTGAATTAATTCTAGATGCGTTAAAACACTGACTCTACGTTCGCGTTCACACTTAACCACAGTCCACTACGAAATAATTTGTCGCTAAATAAGCACTGATTCTACAATCGCATTGCACGCGATCACAAAAGCACATGACATTTCTAAACATCTCTCAGCAGTATAAACTAGCGTTCGAACTCAAAAAATGTTTCCATAAAGGTCTCTTGTCGATTTATCGCGCCACACGCGGCTCCCCCCTTTTGCTTTTTTTAATAATAAACTATTGAGCCTTTTTCGCATAGACTCGCATACGTTTACGAAGAACAGAACACAGAATAGTATATAGAATTACAGAATAATACAGATACTGTTCAGTACTGGAAAGGAAGATTTCAGTAAATTTATAAAACTCCTATCGAACGACTGAACGTCGATTCGGTCTCTGGCGAAATTCCTAGCCAGTGAAATATCCAGCGCAAGGTATAGCAAGCTTACCAAAGCTCGCCGAGGACGGCCTTCTTTATCCACGGCAGAGAAGCAGCCTGCTTTATCAAAAGCCGAGACGACAAACCGGTCCACCGTGCCGTGTTACCGCGACGCCCGCGTCGCGACGGCACTGGATTCGGCGCGAACCCGATCCCGGTGAAATCGTGGTTTGCACTTCCCGTGGGTCGCGAACAACGCTCGCGCTCTGATCGTCGGGGGGAGCTTCGGTGGCCGATAGCGACGGCTGTCTCCGAAGATAGATCGGACGAGCCCGGGCGGCGGCGAACAACAACGCTGTTATTTGTCGTTGGTCACGGTCGCGTTCACGTTCACGTTCACGATCGCGTTGGTGGGCAACGGTGACACCTTCTCGACGGAATGACGATGACGACGGAGCCGGGAGGGTGGAGAGAGGGAGAGAGAGAGAGAGAGAGAGAGAGGGCAGAGATATGAAGAGGATTCGTGGCGCGAGCTCGTACGTGACGCGCGTCTGGGTGGCATGCGAATTAGATTGATCTATCATTGTCTTGTCTGGCCGTCGTCTCGACCGGCGATCGCAACCGAGGCAAATATTATCTTCCTAGAACTGCCACGGTGCCACGGTGATTTTATTTATTTGCGACTCCCATCGATCATCCGCCTCTGCTTTCTGCCGGGCTTCTTCCCGAATCCCGATTCGGATCGCCGTCTCTGCTCGAGAAGGTCTACGCGAGAGCTAGTTAGACGGCTAAGAGGCTGGTCCCGATGAATATTCGCAGAAAATTCTAGGCGACGTTTTAGACGGATGGCAGGGGGAGGGTGGAAAGTGACGGGCGAGGCGACGAGTGCAGCATCGATTGTATCCGCTTCCGTCGCGGAGGAAAGACAAGGGTACAAAAGGGAGGCGGAGGAGGGAGGGGTTAGAGTAAGAAGGAGCGAAGTTCGGGACGGGTTGATTGAATGCGGATGTGCGTGCAGTCGGCCGCGGCGGTCGACAACCACGAATCGGGGGAAAATTATAGGTACTCCTCTTTCATACGTAGCCGGTTCGATGCTATCTGCCATCTCCTTCCGGGAATTTCGCAGTATAAATAGGAAGCCCGTGGTCCGCCGAGACTAACGGGGCTAGTCGCGGCTCGCACCGCCGTGGCGAAACGCGAAATAACGCCCAACATTCGGCACTCGCGCGATTTATGCACCCCTCGCGACCGAACAACGGGATTCCCGCCCGGCACGAAACCCTTCGGCTACCCTTTTAATTGCGCCCGAGGTCGATCGGTATCTCTCCCGTTCCCGATCTTTCCGCCGGCCTTTCGAGCGGGGGCTCCTCGTGCGGCCCGCTCGAATTCGCGACCGCGCCTCGGCTACCCCTGGCTACCTCGAGATCCCGTCGACGGATTTCGTGGCCGTCGCGCGTCGCTCGGAAATCGCAGCTCGCGCCTATCTAATTGCGAGAGATAAAAAGAAGGAGGCGGCCAGCAGCGGGATATTCCGGGCTCGAGATAAGAGATAAGCTGATCGCCCCGCGCGGGATTCGAGGCGGGGTAGCGAGGGAGAAAGACGGGGAACGGTTTAGAGAGAAAGCATAGAGGACTAGCGGGATGATCCTGGGCGAGCATTCAGGTTTCGGTCGTTTGGGTGGCTGCCTGCCCGTGTTACCCGATGCCCCCTTCACCTTCACTGCACATATAAGGGCTGCGAGCCCCGCGCACGCACCAGCGAAAAAACTGCATACGCATACGATAACGGGGGTGCGTGCCTGAGGGCTATCCTTATGGGGCTTGGGGAGGCCATACAACACTTTAGTAACCCCGTAATACCTCCCCTTTCAGGCAGCCAGGTAGCCTCCGAGTATAAAGTAGCCAGCCACCGCGCCTCCTCTCTCTCCCTCTCTCTCTCTCTCTCTCTCTCTCTCTCAGCCGGTGTATACCGAGATTAAAGGGCTGCTGAGGGACTGCGTCGAAAGGGATGCCGGTATATCTCGTTGGATATCTGACGATTTATCGAGTACTGCCGGGAGGACCGATACCCCCCCATTGTCTCATCCAAACGACGCTGGAATTCTGACACCGGCTCGACGGAGTCGAGTGTCACGCTCCGCTTTCTCCGAGGAGCACCGTGAGGACAGGTCTCGTCGCCGTTTCGACGCGATCCGCACTTTAGTTTCCCGTCCGGGGCGAGCATTTTCCCCGCGGCGATCTCCCCGGGCACGGTCGACCGTCGATTCTCCCCGGGCACGCGCGCACAATGTTCGGCGGGCGTGCCGTGAATGTCGATCAATTAACGATAATATCGGGCAACGGTGCCCGCGGTAACGAGGCGACGACGCGACGCGCCGTCCGAAGGGGACTCGAAATTTCGTGGACTTCGCCGGCATATAACATACCGCGAGCGTTCCGGAGCTAAACGCAGAGCGCTAGAAATACACGCCAAGTTAATTCAAGTGCATCGCCTTCGCCGTCGCCGCGCAGATATCGCGGGCCGCTCTCCTCCCTGCGAGGAATCCCGGCGATTCTTATCCGACCAGCCGCGGCTCTGTTCCATCGCGAAACCACCGGACCGCCTCGATTTCTCAAAACGCTATCCACGTTGCTAATATCCTCCTCTCCGTCTATTTTATTAACCAGTAAGCGGAGAACGGACGGCGGAGAAGCGTTTAACCGAAATCTCCTTGGTACTCGCGCTATATCCGGACGAGGCGGGGAAAAAGAAAAGAAGCAGCATCCCCCTTGGCGCGAGCCGGAACCACCCCTCGCGCCTCCCCCCATCCGCTCACCGTTCCTTCGACCTTTCAACCCTTCGCGGAAAGCCTCCAGGTTGATGTACCCTAGCTAGAGAAGGCACCACTTCATCCGGGACTCTCGAATAAGGGAGGAGCTGCCAGCCCTCTCACGGAGACCTCGAGTATTATACCGATTGTCATCACTTTCCTTGAGAACTCGCGCTAACCGTTTAAAGGCACGAGCTCCTCCTGCCCATAACCTACGCAAAATTCTACGCCCGGTCATAGGCCAGCGCCGACAACCTCCCACACCGAGGGATTTGCTTCTAACAAACCCACTCGTAACTCCCCTTCGCCTACTCCAAACTCATTCCAATTCACAGCCGCTTGCCATATTTATATCCGCTTGTTATTAACAACGGGGGAGTGCAGCTTACTCGTACGTAGAATCGCGAGAGATATTATAATAGCTTTATTCGATTCACCGCCTCCTTTTCTCCGCGGTGTAGTTCGCCTCCGGCTACTCACTCGTAAAATGCAAATCCAGCTAATGACTATGCTCGGCTGTCTTAAATCGCCCGGTTGAATGGATCGTAAAACGCAGCTAGGAGATTACCACGCCGGCATCGTAATAATAATCGAGTGGAGGCTCGCGCTTCCACGAGAAGTATCGCTATGGTTTTCTAAGGAAGAGCACGAACGAGGAGGAGAATGTACGCGCGGCTCGACGTTTGCCAAAACGCGACAACTTTCTGCCGTGTCAAGCCGGGAGAAATGGAACCGGCGAGGACGGCCGCGGTTATCGGTCGGAGAAGCGGGAAAGGATACCGTGACGTCGGTTCTAAATGTGGAAGGAGGGCAGGTTTGCGGGGAATTCTTAAAACTAGCAATTTAAATGCCGATCCGATGACAGGGGCAATCGCGCTGTGTTCGGAGTGCAAGGTTATTAAGGCACAGTCTGGTCGGCCAGTACATGCCGTTTAATCGAGAATCGAATCTCGGGCCAGTGGCATCGGGAGCTCATTGCCATCGGCCGAATGCAAAGCCCCATCCGCGATTACTCAACCATTCCTTCGGTTCAAGCAGCCGGCTCCATTATCCGTTCGAATTCTTACAGGCCACGGAATCGCCGAACCATTAACGTTCGATTAAGATAGCCGGGCGATTTCTTTCTTCTTTATCCGTCCGCGAGCAGCCTACTTTGTACCGCGCCCGAATACGTATGCGTGCCGTTTTTAATGGACACGCGAATGCTCGACGGTTTCTGCGAACCCTAACGTGCCCTTGGTGGCACGTGTCCTTGCCAAATGGTCACCGAGGGGCAGAGAGGGGGTCGAGATTTTTGAAATACTAACCAACTGATGCGCGACGGGAGGGCGATTCATTCGGGACCGAATTAACCAAAGTTTCGACGGAGGGAATTTTCGTGTTTCTGTTTCAGTTAAAGGGGAGCACTAACCCGACCGTCGGCAAGGACGAGTGCTTGAGACGCCGTCGAAGAAAAACAATAAAACGAGAATTGGCACGTCTGGCGAAACAGTTGACTGCCGTAAAGTCAACTGGCTGACTTGACCACTCTCCTTCATCTAAGATCGCGTTATGAGCGAGATTTCGCCGTGCATTTCTGGCCGGATCCTCGCCAGACGCAGCGAATGCGCTTGGATCATGAGCGCCCGGAAGGGGGGTAGAAGAGACAATTGCCCCACTCCCTAGCTTTTGAGAAAAAATCGCTTATTTTTAAAATTTGATCTTTATTAAGTTTATATTCAAAATTTGAATATTTGTAAATTTTTAATTAAATTGGCGCTAGAAAATGGGATGAGAAAAGGGAAGAGGGTTACTCCACTCGCACCGCGTGTTTCATCATTCGATTAGTCACCGCTAGGGTTGTTGTTATATCATTAATACACATAGGGTAAATCCGGGAGACGCGGTCGACCTAATATAGAATGGCTATTAAAACTAGTACAGATATTACTTATTTTATCGGAACAAACCTAATATGTTCAGAATTTTATGCTGATTCAGAAAAACTGGTCGATATTTGCTTTAAGACGATATTTACTGTAAATCGGCTTGAAAACTGAAGTCGTGACATCTGACCACCTCTCCCGAGGTGCCGGGAGAAATGGTTTTCGTCGTTAGCAGAGACCACTCACGTAATTATTCATGGAACAATAACAAAGAAGAAAGCAAAATTATCTATGAGTGAATACAGCTACAGATTCATTGATATTTAATTTGTTTACGCTAAACAAGTAAAGAACACATGAAAGATAAAGCGAACTACCTACCGGCGATTAGCAAGGCAAATGAATACAAAAGTGAATAAATAAAATAAATAAATAATAATAATAATAAAATAATGATAAAAATAAAAATATAAATAAAAATAATAAAAAATCATAACTCGACCATCTCCCCTTTCTGCAGCGAGAGATGGTCTTCTCGTTAGTTTTGAGAGGAAGAGTTAATATCGCTAAATACTTTGGCTGCGTTGTCCCTCGATATCTCTACTATCTTATTATTCCCAAATATTAAACGAAAATAAACTTAGAAGTATATTTTAAATACGATTCTGTACACCGTTGTTTGACAAAAGAGGTTAAATGTAACCTCAGTTTACCTTTTATAGCCTATAAATCAAGAAAAACACAGAGAGAACCGAAGTGACGCTATTCATTCAATTGTTTGGCTTCTAGAGAAGTAATTAAGCCACACTTTAACGCGTTTTTACGTATAGAGTCTGAAATATAGCGACTCGACCAACTCTCCGGTCCAACCGCGTCTCCCGGATTTACCCTACTTTTCTTTACCGTCGCCCCAAAGTTGCCCCCCCCCCCCCTCTGAAAGAAAAATCTACGGCCTTGCACCGTACGTACGACGTACTCTCGTTAGAACCTCTTTAATTGCCGATAAGTAATAAAAATGGTAAACACGGCGAGATTACCGCCGAGCGTTTTCGCCGATTTACCAAGCACGCCCAATAAGCCGGTGACGTAAAGAAGCGGCTCCAGAGCGTATAAAATTTACGCGCAGCATTTGCCGAAGCGCGACGGGAGCTCGATAAACTCCAGGCAGATATAATGCCTGAATCATGTAAACCGAGTTGCAAAAAGGCTTGGAATCTTTTAATTAAGCGGGCGCTGAGTAACCGCGTTTCCCAATTGAGCGGGGACGCCTTGGCGGTGGTTCGGATGTAGCAACGTCTGCGCAAAGAGTGCCGCAAGAGATCTGCCGCGATCTTTCTGCCCGGCGAGCAATGGCATCGGCGCGACTCGCGTTTCGTCAGGCGATCGGTTAACGAAAGAAGGAAGCTGCTCTGTACTAGGTCAACGGGCACGGTAACAATAAAAAAAACGAGATAGAAGAGAGCCCCGCCGCGACATACTTTCATCGCGGAAGCAATTGTTCGCGAATGATTTATAGAGGATTTATTGTTCCGCCGGATCGTTCCCGATCGATACCGTGGCGCCGATCGAATAAATAAACTCTTCCTTGGCACCCTTTCGACACGCGCTGCACGCGGTGCGCTTGCATACGAGATAACCTTCCGCAGAATGCAACGCCACGACGACCGCGTATCAGGTTTGACACGCCGAGAGGCAAACGTAACTGTGCACACTTACAGCAAGCTTGTCCGATTAAATGGAAAGCACGATGGTTTTTATTCTGCAGTAACTGAGCGATGCTTAATGACTTTACGTAACTCGGTAACCAACGCTCATTAAATCGTCGCATAGTACGAAGGGACTCACGACTCGAGAGTTCCATTTCGATTCCCTATGCCTCGCCCTTATAACTCTCTGTATCTGTGGCTTACTTACGCACGTTGTCTTCTACAATGCCGCGAAGCTTCTGGCACCCTGGCTGCGTCCTTTCTTCGTTTCTGTCTTTGCTCTACCGTGGTTAAAAAATAAGCTCGAACACAATCGCATCCAGCACAGGCACACCACTACTTCTCTCTAACATAAACGATACACTAGGATTAGAAGCGAAATTAGGCCCCGGTGAGAGAGAATGCTTAGGGGAAAGGTGGGATAGTTGATCATCGGGGATACATGATCACATCAGTTTCTTTAATTAATATATTGGCAATTTGTGCCTGCTGTCACGTTATCGTGGTAATGTTTGCATTTTCGCGACAGTTGACGTTGCAGTTTTCTTGCGGGAGCATAGAATAATGTAGTTTGAAGCTTCGATCTTATTTGCAGCCAAAAAGTAAATATTAAGGTCAACTTGGTCGTCCTCCTTTTCGACTAAATGTTGCATTTTCAACGATTTAAAATATATTTAGTAAGAACAGTAATTTCTGGTATATTGATGCTATTTATTGATTGATCTAAATATTTAAGGTAAGTTCAATTTTTCACCTTTTTCAAATCGAGTGCATTGAGGGATACTTGATCAGTGTGTGAGGTGGGATACTTGAACAGGTGAAAAAGCCCCAGAAAAAAAAAACAGAACGGCTAATGAAACAGAAAAATACGGCATAGAAAGTGAAAAGGAAAATCTTTTCTTCGTCGTCATCTGCAGCAGATATCTAACAAGGAGAGTATTTTAGGTGTCCGCCCCCGATCATTTTGATTTTTGGATGTTATAGAGGACCAAAAAATAAGAAATACGTGTTTTTTTTATTTTTCCCCGTTTTCATATTTGGGGGGTGAAAACTGCGTTCAAAATTAGGGTTGAAAAATCATTTTTGTGGAATATCTCGAGAACTATTAGAGATAGGGGAAAATCTGGCGAGTCAGTCATATTTCGCATTCAAAGACACAAAATTCGTCCATTGACACTATTCCCTGATCTCTAATAGTTCTCGAGATATTCCACAAAAATGATTTTTCAACCCTAACTTTGAACGCAGTTTTCACCCCCCAAATATGAAAAAGGGGAAAAATAAAAAAACACGTATTTCTTATTTTTCGGTCCTCTATAACATATCCAAAAATCAAAATGATCGGAGGCGGACACCTAAAATACTCTCCTTGTAAGTGAAATGTCTTTTAAGAATGCATTTGTGTTGTTTTATGTCATAGAGTTTAATTCTTCGGTTTTATTTTTTTCAGTACTTCTTTCAAGTTAGAGTTTACTTTCCTTTTATGATATTCCTTTTATTTCGCGTTATTGACTAAGATAATAAATATTTTCTAGAAAATTACTGTGTTATTTACTCTTAAAGTTCACTGATCAAGTCTCCCTAACCTTTGAATCAAGTCTCCCCTTCAGTGGGAGATACTTGTGCCTGACGTCACTGCCGGAAAATGTCTGAATTCGGACATTAAAATTAGTTTTCAACTCTCAATTTTGTACAAGTATATTGAGAATACTCTAAAAAATCACAACTCAAATAATTAAATACACACAAAGTAAACCATTATAATTATTTTAATAAAAAAGCAAAACTGTGATCAACTATCCCACCTTTCCCCTACTCGTCTACACGCAACGCGGACTCTACAAACACCACGTCGCTGTTACAGCGCGATACTCCGATTATCGGAGCAAGTTTTCGTCTAATAGTCCGGGAGCGACTCGAGACACATGTAGGTCTGTGCCGTCCTACCCCAACGGGTCACGGACACCAGCGAACGTGTTTACTTTTCGGGGATTGGAGCTTGTGGGGTCTCATCGGCCAGAAATTAGGCGCCGCAGCAAGAATCCCCCAATACGCGGGGGTTGCGGCGGGTATCGGAGTATTAACAAGGGACAAAAAGTTTAATTAATCCCGTGTAGCGGCAGTGATCGCAGAGGCAGATACGCGGAAATGACGAGACAAAGTAATCGCGCGTGCAGAAATGCGCGCAGTAAGAGGGAGAAGGAGATTGAGAGTAGACGAACGAGAGAGAGAGAGAGAGAGAGAGAGAGAGAGAGAGAGAGACACATGTACGTGGCTACGTATGTAAGTATACGTGCAGCGGCAGCGTGGCTCTAATCGGGCCCTGCACTCCGATTAATGACTCGTTAAAATGAAGCCGTACATTGTAGATAAATTGACAAATGCGCGAGACGCATGCGAGGGGCAATAGTTCTTGGTCAAACGTAACGGACAAACAAGCGACCGTGTATCCCGCGGTGCGTGTAACGAGCCTCGTATATTAAGATAACCGTGATATTCCCATAGAACTTTGGCGCGAGCGATTGGTACTCGCGACGTTAACACGTCGAATTCCATGGGGGTCCGCGGTGATCGACAATCAATTTGGCGGTAGAGTTGTTGGGGGACAACGATTACCCCCATGGCATTCAACGTGTAAGATAGCGGACAAAAAATGTTTAATATGCATATTTTAATAAAAAAAATGTAATATTTTGTGGAGCATCTTTTGCTTTTAGGACAACCTGAGAAGTTATTAAACTTGGTCAGTTCTTTGTCGGCCCCAAAAATGTGTTACCTCGTTCAAAGTCGTATAACACTTTTGTTTGTCAGTTAAAGAAATTCAAGTTTAACTGGGTGTTATACAGCTTTAAATTCTCCATTAACACCTACTTTTTCGAACGTCGTTGTCACACTGGGTCAATTTGACCCTGTCGGTTTTCAATCAGTTGTTATTTAAAAACTATTTGTTAAATTAAGTCTCAAAAATTCTGAGATAATGTTCGAACATTGTAGAATATATGCCCATCGTTGAAAGTTGACATTTAAAGTGTCATCGTGCTTAAAAAAAAGTTTGAAGCAATAAGAGTTTCGACAAAAAGGTTTTTTGCTTAAAAAACGCAGAGTCAATTTGACCCTGTCAATTTTCAATCAGTTGTTATTTAAAAACTATTGGTTAAATTAAGTCTCAAAAATTCTGAGATAATGTTCGAACATTGTAGAATATATGCTCATCGTTGAAAGTTGACATTTAAAGTGTCATCGTGCTTAAAAAAAAGTTTGAAGCAATAAGAGTTTCGACGAAAAGGTTTTTTGCTTAAAAAACGCAGAGTCAATTTGACCCTGTCAATTTTCAATCAGTTGTTATTTAAAAACTATTGGTTAAATTAAGTCTCAAAAATTCTGAGATAATGTTCGAATATTGTAGAATATATGCCCATCGTTGAAAGTTGACATTTAAAGTGTCATCGTGCTTAAAAAAAAGTTTGAAGCAATAAGAGTTTCGACAAAAAGGTTTTTTTGCTTAAAAAACGCAGGGTCAATTTGACCCTGTCAATTTTCAATCAGTTGTTATTTAAAAACTATTTGTTAAATTAAGTCTCAAAAATTCTGAGATAATGTTTGAACATTGTAGAATATATGCTCATCGTTGAAAGTTGACATTTAAAGTGTCATCGTGCTTAAAAAAAAGTTTGAAGCAATAAGAGTTTCGACAAAAAGGTTTTTTGCTTAAAAAACGCAGAGTCAATTTGACCCAGTGTGACAACCGAGGGTTAATGTTAAAAAATAGTAGCTTTTTTTGGTTTTAAAAGTGTGTTGTCTTGTTTAATGTTATGTAGCGCTTTTGTTTGTCAGTTAAATAAATTCAAGTGTAACTGGGTTTTATACAGTTCTCAATTATTTTTCAGAATATGTATATTAAACAGTTACTGCAGTTTTGAGTTGATATTGAAAAGTAATAAAAGTAGAGTGATCCGAAAAAGTGACAACTTTTTTGTCCGCTACTGTAAATTCATTAAACATGATTATACACCTAAACCTATCTGTCGCAGATAAGATATCAACCTAACATGTATCACGCAATAAAAAAAATTCATGCTGGCGCCACAAGCAATCCATGTAAAATTAGCGTGGCATTCGACGTGTTAAATCGTCGCGGTCGATCGACATCCAACAACGTCAATTTCGCCAATCGCCCCTGCATTCGGAGCCGGCCGGACTCTTCCCGGCCGTATTTATTACCGAAATTCGTTTGAACCAGACTTTTAAATCGAACGAGAACCGTGCGTGCGAAAGATACTCGAGCTCGTTCAACTTTGACCCGCGATAAAAATTAAAAATACTGTTTTCGAACTGCATTTGTTCGGCTGGAGACCATAGCGGATATGCAACCAAAAGCCAGTTATCTCCTCCGCGTGCTCGTATTTTCCTTCTTTTTATTTTTCGGTCCTCCAACGAACGTGGTTTCGCGTTTCTCAACCGAGCGTATTTTTTACTCGAGCCCCGCGATACACGGGAGCTCTGGTGAGTTACGACCGGTGGAAACAAACCGCGGAACAATAATCGCTAGTGTGGCCCGAAAGTTTATCGCGGTGAGTCGCCGACCGTGATTAGAGAGATGAGGAAACGTCCGAAAACGTTACCAGGCCGGTCCGCGTCGACGAAAACACAGAAACGTCATCCTTTTCCTTTTTCTCCACCGCCGCCCCCGCGCGGCTTGAAAAAGGAATAAATCGAGACAGCTTTCATCGAAAAACCATTTATTTCAGCGAATAAATATTCTATGAATACTCTCTACCTAGGAAGTACACATTATTATATTATAAGTATGCAGTATTCGCCGCCCTCGTCTCGATACTGGGAGTACACAATTCCATTACTCTTTTAATTATAGGTACACTGACAAACAAACGAAGAATGAGAATCAAGTGAGAGGAGGACGTAGCAGTCGTAGAGGCCGAGCAAATAAACTAAGAGGGGCGGGAGGAGGTAGGGGGGGGGGGGGTAGTCGGAGATAGAAGACGAAATTATGCGGAGAAACTGAGGGGTTGGAGAGAGGAACGAGACGGCCGGAATTTATTTCAGGATGAGAGAAGGCTGCCCGCACGATTTTTCTACTCCCCTTCCGTACTCGCGTGGTAACCGAAAGAAGAACAGCGCGGGTGTCTGGGAAGCTCGAAGCTCGCGAAGAAACACGGCAGCAGGTTCGTGGATCGATTAACCCTAACGTCATAAGATCTCTACGTTTACCCTAGAATTTGACCAAAAGGAAAATAAAAAAAAGAATCACAGGAAAACGCTTTCATCCGTAGAAGGATTGGCGGGATGTCCCGAGCGTCGCCGGGCGGCTCGAGGGGCGACTGGACAAGGCGCCGCGTCGAGTTCCGCGCCGACAGGCTCTCCCTTACGGCGATTTCAGAGCCAAGCAACTAGATATCACAACGATGCTACCATAAATTTACCGAATCACAAAAGACGCGGCTGCGAGGACGTCGTCGAACCCCCGTCCTTCCCCCGGAAGTAGTCCCGCGATCGTGGCGTCGAAGGACGAAAGCTGGGCCACGCCATACGACACGGTTCGTATAAATTATAAATCGCCACTGAACGCACTCCGTACGGCGATTCCGCCTACGCGGACTATTCGTTTTCTCCCGCTCGTCGGCCGGCGATCAGGCACGATCGCGCCGACCCGGTCGACCGTCGGATCCTTAGCGCTTTAATTGCTAACTTCCGACGCGCGATCTCGGCCGCCCGCAAACATACCTAAAGATACACGTAATCGCGTTAGAAAAAAAAAAAAAAAAAAATGAGACACGTACGCCTATTATATAAGTAACGTCCTCGTGGTTCCTCCGAGAAAATACTTTACCTTTTCGCCGAAGGATTGCGCGAGGAAAGCGACACAGAACGTCCTAGGTGCGACATATTTACACACAACCTCACGCGCACTCTCGTACACGCACTCGCGCGCTCCGCTAACAGAAATTAGGAGAAGAACAGCTTTGCGTATATGTATATGCATGGACAGATGGGGGGGCGAAGAGGGAAATAGAACGTAGGAGAGAGAGAGAGAGAGAGAGAGAGAGAGAGATGGGGGAGGAGAACTGTAACAGAAACGAAAAAGGGAAAAACATTGAAAAACAACGATTTCACTGTACACCGAGATCTTTTGGCCAACACGTTTTCACCGATCAACACGACGACTGTAGAAACGAATCGCTTCACTTTTTATTATTTTTCTTTGTATCCATGTTTTTTCCTAGTATCGGAAAGGCATCGATGTGCGAGAAGGGGGTGAGCGGGGCGGGGAGTAGAGGACGGGGTAGGGTTGGGCAGACTGTAATGAGATGCTTTCGTTTTCCACGAGCCGTGGAAATTCTAGTTCTCGAGAAAGATCGAATTCTGAAAGAACGGTACCCGAGAGATTCAAATCGCAATAAGCTCCCGTATAAAAAATAATTCTTTCCTGGTCGTTCTCTTAGATCAGGTGCAAACGCATCGACACCTTAAAAATAATACCGTGACTCTAGGAACTATCCGCCTTGCCATGGACCACGGGCCACTGTCGAGGTGCCTGTTCTGTCACTCGGTCGGAGAGCGTCTTCGCCGATCTTCCGAACTGCCCCCTCTGCTGCGCTCGTCGCCCGGGCGAGAGAGAGATCCTCCGTCCCTCGCCGTTCTCCCCGGAGGGAGCCGCGGCACCAGAACACCCCAAGAACAAGGCACTTTCAGTCTATCGATTGAGGAATCGCCGAGGACGGAGCAACGACGACGGCGGCGGCGACGAGCACGGTCGGCGATCATTCCGATCGAATGTTTGTGGAGAAGTTTCGGAGAGAGATAGAATAAAGAAGGATGTAAACGATAGTAGGGAAGAACCGTGTCCACGATTATCGCGTGCCGCGAGGCTGCTCGGACGTATCCTCGGCGTCCCCCGCGTCGCCGTTGCCCGTTGTCGAGCCGCGAGCTGGACTATGAGCATCCGCATCTCTCGACGACCATGCCTGGTAACCGCGAGAACACGATCTGGTACTCGTTGTCGAAGTACAGCATCGTGATCTCGGAAAGTTTCCTCGGGGCGCAACACGGGCCAGTGTTGTTCGGCGGCTCCGCCAGGCTGACGATGTGGGTGTTCGGGTAGGCCGGCAGAAAGGCCATTGGACAGTCGCCCGAGCAGTAATTGGCGTCGTACCTGCGGCACAAAATCGTAATGCGTCCGTTACGCGGCGGTCAGCAATCAGAGTCCGCTGCTCGAACTGGCGCCCGAGGAAATATCTCTGCTGAAACGGCTCTGCTTTCTCCAACGATATGTATAACGTTTAGGGGAACTGGGGAAGCCTTGGACGCGAGCGAGTGCTCGTTTGATTCAGGCACGTTCGGTAGGTTAGTCGAGTGGGAAATAATTTAGTAATGTTTCGTGGACACTAAAATTTAGACGAGTAGCTTGGAGCGAACTCCACTTACGCCCAAATCGCCCGTGATTTTCATTAACGCTTTCACGTCCGGTGACACGAACGTGGTGCCATCAAAAAGGGAGATATTAAATGATTTATAATTAAACTACAATATATTTTAATGTTTTTTTTTCAATAACCTCGATAAATGGCATGTATTTCCACGTATCATTTAATAAAAAGCAGCTAAGTTTATTATGTTGTAATGAATTTTATGTTTTATATTTGTACATTTTAATGAACCACTTTGAAAAAAGTTCCGGCGACAGAGAAGAAAATTTTTGTGCCCCATGCGGACGGGAAAGTGTTAAGCCAGGTTGTCCTGTACGCGACTAAACGCAACGTCGTGAATTTCAAAGTTGATTTTCTCGAGAATGAAGCGCGATAGGGAAAAAAGTTACTCTTCCTTTTTGATTTATAACAAGTAAATGAGTCGAGAAAAAGGAATAAAATTTTTTGTTATTGCGCTTCATTTTCGAGAAAATCGACTTTGAAATTCTTGACGTTGCGTTTTGTCGCGTACGGGAAAAGCTAGCTTAAGGGGTTAGGCCACCTTGGACGGAGAAAAATTATTGCAGACATTTTCGGCAGTTTTTTAGGAAGATAATGAATTAAACAGAAAATTCAATATGAAGTCTGTTATTGTATAACTCTCGCCGGAAAAAATACGATTTTTTTCCTAAAAAATGGCGACGGTAGAGCCGTGATACGCAAGATCTGAAGGACTGACATTTTCCACGGTGTTCAATCTCACGGCTCTACCGTTTGACTTAGAACAAAAAACCAAAAAGTTTTATTTTCTACATGCCTAAAACTAGAGAAGTATATAGCGGTTTTGCGATATCTGGAATATATTCTTCACAATTGACACTTTTATAAAAAAAAATGCACTTTTTCTACCTATGTTCACCATTTCGAGACAAATGAATGTTTTTGGATTTCCCTACGTACTTCTCTAGTTTCAGGCATGCAGAAAATAAATCTTTTTGGTTTTGTGTTCCAGGTCAAACGGTATAGGCGTGAGATTGCACACCGTGGAAAACGTCACTGCTCAAGATCTTGCGTATCACGGCTTTACCGCCGCTATTTTGTACGAAAAAAATACGATTTTTTCTAGCGAGAGTTGTATAATAACACTGCCGTCCTTAGTTAAACTGTCCTATCTAACATTTTTTCATTTTTTGTGATATGTTGAAATATTTGAACTTCCACACGTCCTTTACCTTTTATGTAAAGTTAGAAAACTCTACGTGCTTCGTAAAGATTTATAAACAGTCTAATGTATTTAACCTAACTTCTTTCAAAATGGTTAAAATATCCTATCTAAAACCAAAAAACCAAAGTGATATCAGCGCATTAGTTCGGTCAATTAAACATATAAATAAAAGCTGTTGTGCAGTTTTAATAATTCTCAATTCCAACGTTTCGGTCATTGGTTGCGACCATTTTCAAGGAAAGTTAAAAGGAAAAATACTGCGTTTACTTTTATAAATTTAGTATTTTTCCTTTTAACTTTCCTTGAAAATGGTCGCAACCAATGACCGAAACGTTGGAATTGAGAATTATTAAAACTGCACAACAGCTTTTATTTATATGTTTAATTGACCGAACTAACGCGCTGATATCACTTTGGTTTTTTGGATTCTCTATAAATACGCTCGAAAAATTTTAATTTCATCCTATCTAAAACAGTTAATTAATTGGTACGTTAATAATACATTCCCTACTGGTACACCTATTACAAAAAATTATATTAGGCTATTACAAAACAATGACAAAATTTTTTAATTTAAATGAAGGAAAATAAGGATGGTACAAAGTAAATGATAAAACTTCAGTTTTCTCGGTATTTTCAAAATGCTAGATAGGACATTTTAACTAAAGAGGGTAGAACAGGCTTCGCATTAAATTATTTCATTATCTCCCTAAAAAAAAATGCCGAAAATGACTGCAATGTTTGCTCCGTCCAAGGTGGCCTAACCCCTTAACGGAAATCACGGTCGATTTGGGCGCAAGTGGAATTCGCCCTTAGTAAAGCAATGGTAAATTACTAAACTACTCGACTAAATCACTGGACGTGTCTGTTCAAGCCTTAAGGAATGTAAGTACTTACTTCTTGGGCGCGATTATCCAGTCCCAGCCAAACTTCTCGAAGTCGACGGTGAGCTTGTACCGGCAGCACCTGGTCTCCTGGCTGGCTTCGTCGCAATTAAGTCCTACGTTTCTTTTGATCCTCGCCCCCCTTCTGGAGTCGAGCTCCTGAGTCTGTACCTCGAGGTACGGCGCGTACTCCGCCCCTGGATTCGTCTCGACTAACTTTGAATTCCTACGGTGATTGCCACCAGGGCCGGAGATCTTGAGAGCTACTCCGAGATTGTCCCTCGGGTGCTTGAACCATTCGGCCACCATTCTTCTAAGCTCGATCGTCACCCAGCCACCCCTTCTGCCGTTCGGCCGAGGGTGTTTGGTGGTCAGCGGCGGGCCGAGCAGCGGGGCACCGGTTTCGGTCGCGCCGCGAAGGATCCTCTGCAAGGTGATGGTCGCGGGGCCGTCTTCGCGAGCCTCCGCGCCCTCCATGTCCCCCGGCTCGTCCAGCTCTGCGGCCTCTTGGCCGGCTCCCCATATCCACAGGGATAGCTCCGCTCTCGTCACGCGATGCTGGACTACCTTGTCGGAGAATTTGAAGTAGAGAACGTCGAGGCTGCCCTTCGAGTGCCTTAGCCTCTGATCTGCAACAGAAACACGCGAGATTCGTTAAAACGTTAAAAGCTGGAGAGTGGCGAGAGGACGAGGCGAGAACGGAGAACGGATAGAAGAGGAGAGGAGAGAGAGAGATAGAGAGAGAGATAGAGAGAGAGAGAGACCGTGACGACTACGTGGATATAAGAATCTCGCGGGATCGGAGATCGACGCTGGAGGAGAATCGCCGCGACCGATACCACGCGACGTCCCCGCGCGTCGCTCCGCGATTGGCAATAAATCAAGAACAACCGGAGGAGCAGCCGTCGAGTTTTTCTCGCTGGCCAAGCGAACCACGAAGACATCTCTCGCCGCTTCTGCTCACGCACGTGCGCCCGACATTTACCCCGACGGAGCCAAGCGCGACCACCGTTCCAACCCGACCTCCGCGGTCGTCGCCGCCGTTGACGATCGCGGCTCGCCGAGAGGGAGCAGGAGGAAAGAAATGAGGAAAAAGGCGAAGCAGATTTATATACGCGTAGCGAAGCATGTTAGCCCCGGCTCTATTCAGGCCATCGCTCGCCGAGACCGCTTCCATGAAGGGTAAAGCCACCTCAAATCGTACCGTTACGCGGACTACTACGTTTTTACTTGATCGATTGATCGCCGCGGCTACCGAGCGCGTCGCATCCATCGGCCACCGATCGCGAGTCCGTCCTCTCTTCTAAACAGTCGCTCGCCCCGGTATTCGACTGGATCGAACGGCTTCCTCGAACTCCGCGGGGCCCGCCGCCGTGCCTTTCCCAGACACCGAACGTCACTCTGCGCGGCTCTTTCTTCGTCTCGGGCTTATCGCGATCCTTCTCCCGCCGGGGGCGAAGGTGTCCCAGCTTTATTGACGTGCCGCCAACTAATTGCCGCGATCCTCGGAGGGAAGGCTCGTTTAATTATTACCCGTTTGAATTCGAGAGCCGGTATCGTTATCACTGTCACTGTCACGTACCTACGTCTTATTTCCGGCCGCGTCCCGAGATAATTACTTATCGGAGGAGCGCGCCCCTTCCTCCCGAGCCGCGCCGTTCGAATCCTTGCATTCTCCACCTCGATCCCCACCTCAGGATTCGCCATGGAAACGAGCAATTACCGCTACCGGAGATCCTCCTTCAAATCAATTTATCTCCACTGATCGCGTCAATTTCCCCCCTCGCCTCCGCCGAGGGCGTCTTCTCCTTTTCCGAAAATTCGCGTCTTAATCGGTTTACGGGAACGCTTCGGGGCTCGCGCGGCTGTCGGCCCGATAATCGATTTACGGATGACAAAGTTAACCGAGTCTGAAAGACAGCCCCGCGGAGTCGGCGGAGACGTGCGCGCGTGCTACGGCGTTGTGCTTCGCGTGAATTTGTTCTCCGGGCCGCACGGTGGCCGCGGCCTAACGCTCGAGTTTCGCCTCCCGAGGAGCCGCGCAGCTGCATCTCCTCTTTGTATTTTCGGGCGAGACGCTGGCGTGAGTCACGGCGCGTCGAAAGAACGCGGCTGGAAAGAGCGGCGAGACAGAAAGATGGCATATTTTATTTTCGTCCAGACGCGGCTACCGACCGTCTGGAGCGGGATCTCTGCAGCTACGTTTAACCCCGCGCCGGGGAAACCACCGCGCTCGGTATTCGGGAAGAAAGAAAGCAAGACCGGAGAGGATTTACGATACCCGCGGGGCGCGGCGCTCCGCGATCGCTGGCACCTGGTGTCGCGCGAAGCTATCGAAACACTTAGCGGCAAGTGTCTTGTAAGAAGCGGCGGTGGAAATTGCAGACAGAGCGAATGCGATCCGCGCATCCTGCCGTCCACCGTCGCATCTTTGTTCCCAGAATTCCGTCCTCGGTGATGCGTCTCGGAGGCGAGCTTAGCCGGCTTAAAACACGTGGGGCGACGCAACGCGCGGATTTTAAATCCGGTGACGAGGAGCAGACACAAATAAATGCGCGCAGAGTGAGCGCGACAGAGGAAGAAAGGGGCTGCCCGCGGACGGGAAAGAGAGGAGAAAAAAGCACTCTCTTAGCCGGGGAGAGCGAGAGAGAGAGAGAGAGAGAGAGAGAGAGAGAGAGAGAGAGAGAGACAATAAAGCCAAAGTGCTAAGTACATCGTGCTTCGGCGCGTAGAGATAAATATAGTTTTAGCGAACGGAGGTCACTCGCATTGCTCGACCATACCGTGTGGCCACGTTTTCTAGTTTCTCGCTATATGATTTTTCGACCCGGACCGAGGGAACCGATCGCCCGCTGGATTCCGCCAAGCTGTTTCGCGGAAAATCCAGAATATCTGGCTTAACCTTCTCGCCGCGGGAAAGGCGGGGAAGTCGAGGATGCTCGCTCGATTCTTCTACTCCCGGTGGAGGAATTCGGTAAATTGCAGGGGCAAATTGAAGATTCCCGCGGCGCGGTACCTCGGGCTGGACGCGAGCGAGGGATAGGAGGGAAATGGTGGCCGAGGCAAGAGGCGGCCTGTGCGAGTGGAAATGATGGAAAACAACGGTGATACCGCGGTGTCGTGGCCCTGCCTATAAATAAATGAAGAAATAATTGATATGGGACGAGCTCCCGCTCCCCCTGGCCCGTGCACCGTATCCCCCGTGCACTTTTCGCAGCTATCATCCGGTTCTTTCACTCTTCGCCGCGGCCGGCATCGCTCTAAGGGCGACGACGTTTAAAAATATCGCGCGACAAATCGTCTACCAGCGCTACCACGAGTCGGCACGGCTAAACGCGCGTCGTGTCCAAACTCGGCGAAATATAGGGTAAATCCGGGAGACGCGGTCGACCTAATATAAAATGGCTATTAAAGCTAATACAGATATTACTTATTTTATCGGAACAAACCTAATGTGTTCAGAATTTTATGCTGATTCAGAAAAACTGGTCGATATTTGCTTTAAGATAATATTTACTGTAAATCGGGTTGAAAACTGAAGTCATGACATCTGACCACCTCTCCCGAGGTGCCGGGAGAAATGGTTTTCGTCGTTGGCAGAGACGACTCGCATAATTATTCATGGAAACATAACAAAGAAGAAAGCAAAATTATTCATGAGTGAATACAACTATAGATTCATTGATATTTAATTTCCTATATACAACATAATTGATTCGCCTTTAAGCTTCACGATTTTTCCTCAAATATACGTATAATATATTTTTCAATATTCACTTTTTTTTTATTGTTTATTTTCTGAGAAAAATTAGTAGTCTGTCTTACCTACCACAATCGGTCATTTGACCGGTCGCGGTAGGAATAGGTATACGTGAAGTGTCGGTAGGAATAATGTTAATTTGTGTACGCTAAAAAAGTAAAGAACACATCAAAGATAAAGCGAACTACCTACCGGCGATTAGCAAGGCAAATGAATACAAAAGTGAATAAATAAACTAAATAATAATAATAATAATAAAATATTGATAAAGAATAAAAATATAAATAAAAATAATAAAAAAATCATAACCTGACCATCTCTCCTTTCTGCAGCGAGAGATGGTCTTCTCGTTATTATTATATTAATACTTTGGCTGCATTGTCCCTCGATATCTCTACTATCTTATTATTCCCAAACATTAAACGAAAATAAACTTAGAAGTATATTTTAAATACGATTCTGTACACCGTTGTGTGACAAAAGAGGTTAAGGGGGAACACCACTGTGAAAGTTGAAAAAATTTCGATTTTTTTCTTCACTTTCTTAATGTTCAACTCTTCAAAAATACTCTCTGAAAAATTCAAGTTGATATTCGAAGAATTGACGAACATACAGTGCATTTTGTGAGACGCGTCACGATGCCGTTCCGAGTAAAGTCAAACTTTAAACGCGATTTTCTCGAAACGACATTTTTCTAACTGATCGAATCAATAGCTCTGTCAATTTTTATCCGATCGACTTGAAATTTTGACAGGATCTTTAAAACAAGAGTATCTTCAGTTGTACGTGCCGGTTTTTTGATCGAAAACATATTTTTTTAAATACGCTCGAAAAACTATCCATTTTTTGCGGATTTTCGAAACTTTTTCTTTCCAAGCGCACCATTTTTACAAAAATAATTTTTTTTCAAAATCGGTACGTACAACGGAAACTACACTCATACTGATTATATTAAAAAAAAAAAATTTATTTCAGAGTTGCCGTTCCAAAGATATCGTTTCGATAAGCGACCTATGTTTTCTTGTGAGGGGTGTAAGAGATTAACTGTATATGGAAATCTATGCATGTTTTTCTATTACTTTTTTTTTTATAGTCTCTTAAGACATTGTACTAAAGATAGGTAATAACAATTTTACAATAAAACTGTAAGTTATTCCTTAAAAAAATCTTAAAAATGGGCTCATTTTTCCGGCCGTCACAGTGGTGTTCCCCCTTAAATGTAACCTCGGTTTACCTTTTAAAGCCTATAAATCAAAAAAAAAAACAGAAGGAATCGAAATGACGCTATTGATTCAACTGTTCGGCTTCTAGAGAAGTAATTGGTCCGCACTTTAACGCGTTTTTACGAATAGAGCCTGAAATATAGCGACTCGACCAACTCTCCGGCCCGACCGCGTCTCCCGGATTTACCCTAATGCCAAAATCAACGGCGGCCACGATTGCAGGCACACTGCGCACAGTAATGCGATCGAAATCCCATCGTTTCTATCCTGCCTCGTGTATCGCAGCCGATTTGGAAAATAGGAAGGTAGAATTTGTCTACCCATCGGGCAGGATCGAGGGGCGAGGAGGAGGGTAGAAGTTTGCGTGAGCCCAGCTGTACACCTCCGCCTATCTACCAAGAGCGTTGAACCCCGAAATTAATGTTGTAATGCACTCCCGGTATCTACGTCCCGGCTCATCCCACCCTGTCCCGTCGAAACCACCCTGTCGCTCGATAACGTGCCCCCCCTGACTTCGACTTGGGAATACTTAATTGCACCAACAATCCGCGGCTGGAGGATACCTGTCGAGGTGAACGACCGATCGCGAATCTCTCACGCGAAGGACACCGCTCCTCTTATCGTTCCTCTGCCGTCTCGCGACTCCTGCGGGCCGACGAAATTCGTGGAACTGCTCGGACCGAGCACCCGCGGTTTCACGCGATCCCCGCGGTATCGGGAACGGGTACGACGATCGGAGGCGCGGATGCGTGGCGCGCTAGAACGTTCCTCGCCGGTCCGATTCGTTACGTGGCCCCGCCGGCCAGTAAAGGCGGTTAGCGAAATTGCCTCTCGTGCGATTTACAAGCGGACGTTAACGATCGCGAAAAGAATAATCGGGCGTGGTATCGATGATAAAGTTTAATTCGCGCGGCAGCGGCGAGCGGAGACCCGGCAGGCCGCGCCGCGGAGCGTATGTATCTACAAGCACTTATCGTATTTCCGGTACTCGTTTCAGCGAAAGCGTGCTTTCCGCGACGGCGTAAAGCTCGGCTTGGAGGGGCCAGGCAAGGCCCCGGAGGGCCGCCGCTCGCGGCAGAACCGGACGTAAAAACTGCCGCCCCCGAGCAATTTGCATCGCGTGACGAAGCCGCCCTGCAATTGCGACCGCACTTCGACAGTATAACAGCGTAACTCGATAAAATTGCGCATTTGGGTCACGCGTCTCTCTTTCTCCTTCTCCCCCCCCTCCCCGCCGTTCCCACCCTTCGCGAGCCTTTCTCTTTTTCTCGCCCCGAAAGGGTGTAGCGTACCGTGCGCGGCGCGCTACTCGGCCGCGGCATCGCGTGCGCTGCGTTCGAGAACACGGCGCCCCTTTTCGAACGGCGGGGTGGGCAAAAAAAAAACAAAGGGGATAGAAAGAAACACGTAGAAACGCCTCTTCTTGCGCCCCATCGCATCGGTCTGCCGCGTGCGATGTGGCGTATGCAGCTCGAAATAAACGAGCCTCGGACAATTATCGGCGATAACGCGAGCCACGACCGCGAGCGAGTTTCCTTTCCGGGCTGCGCCGAGATCAAAGAAGCCCTTATCGCGACGAGTCGCACGAAAATCTCCCTCGCTCACCCTCGCCCCACGTCCACCGAAACCGCGCCGTACCCTGCGGCCTATTCCACCCCCTCTCTCGAGTAGAACACTCGATGATGTCACTGAACGGAGGAAAATATTATACCCTCCGCGCGAGATGAAACGAGTATCCACCGTAAGGTAGCGGTAACGCGATACGATCCGATCTAATATTGTAGGTACACGTCCAACCGGTGATAATACCCATCGAATTGTTATGTAACTCTAGTAGTCCTTAAACGCGCTCGCGTTGCCACGCAGCAGCGACATTCGCGCCGCTAATGCCACCGAGAGAGAGCCAGCGACACGGCAAACTGGTTTTCTGGATCGGCCCGGCGGTACCGAGACAATCGGACACTACGCACGGACCTATCGGCAGAACGACCGAACTAGATCAGCCGCGGCGATATCTTCGGACGGCCGCGCGATCGTGGCGAGGCGCGCTCGCCCAGTCCACGGCCCATTCTCCTTCCAAAATATGTGCATACGCGTTAGACAGCCAGATCGTTTTACAGGCTCTCGCCGCGAATTATACGCGACGCGTCTCGCTCCTCTCCGTCTCCCCAGATTCGGCGTGGCTGGTGAATGGGCGACGGAGGTAGATCGAGGCGACGGATATCGTTGACAGGTGTCCGAGGGGCCTCTGATGTATATTTGGGAGAATCACAGCCGCGCAGGATGGAAATAGAGAGATGCCAGAGCGATAAGAGAGACTCACGGAGGGCAGCGACGAGTCGCTGGAAATGAGAATCACTGATGGCACGGCGCCTGTCTGCGAGTATGCTGACCGCAGTGCCACTATCTGCACAGTCATTATTCAACGGCTTATATATCAATTTCAGATTTATTAATTTCGCCCGGGGCAGGTGCGCCGCCAGATTGCCGGCGAGAAGCCGAGGAAAGAGCGCTTGGTTGGATAAAATTAATGCGTAAAACACGGAGGACGGCTGGCGAGCCGACGCGAGCGGAGCGTTTCCGTAGCGTTCTGGAAAAATTAGACGATTGAACGCCGCAGACAACAGCTGAGGCATGATACCCTATTTGTCGAGGGTCTCGAGACGACAAGTCGAGGGGGCCCGCCTACGACGATACGATCGCGCGTCGCCCGCAGGCCGAATTACAGCGGGGCAGGCACTGTGGCCGTGAGGAAACGACGGGCGAGCGCCGCTCGGGAGGACGTCCGAAAAGCACGGGAGTTCTGACAGCGGCCTACCATCTCCGGAGGCAGCTTTAACGCGATAATGAGCGATGGGCCTGACCTAGGTTGTACACCGGCCGTGACCTTCGCGGCGGATCGAGGCCGGTTCGTCGTTCGTACGTACTTGGAAATTCGTCTGTGGCCACGTAGCCTCCGGTAATTCAATTACAACATCTCCCGGCCCGTTTTAACCGTAACACAGTTCGGATCGAAGCCGAGGCGAGGCTAGAATGCCGCGGGGACGCGCGCGGCCGCACGCGCGGAACGCGAACGGGGACGAAAAGCTTGCAAGGGCGATCGGGGAATAATATCGCATGGGAATACGAAATGCGCTAATCGCCAGTTTAATGCCGCCGTCAGCAAACGCGTACCGGCGCGACAGCGAACGTTAACAAATTCTTGGTGAGAACGAACGGCTGGGATTTCCGGTTGCCAGTTTATCTGGCGCGTTTACGTACGTTGTTATTTGACGCGCGAGCACCGATGCAATTACCGCGTTATCGCGCTGTTTTTTCGTCCCCCCCCCCCCTCCCCCAGAAATTCTGAATTATTCCTCGACCGATACACGGTTGAAAAACATATTTCAAGGGAGCATTCATTGGCCGCGATTGTCACGCGAGGCGGGGATAGATCGGTCGGTTGGGAATCGGGACATCGCTGCGAGCGACGTGCCTGCGAGCAGAGACTGCGGAGTCCCGCGCCGAGTTCGAGGCGATCGGACGTAAATCAAGCGACAAAGATCGAACGACCTTTCGAGAGCGACGGGCAAAAAACCAATGGCCCGTTCGATCGGCGGAGGGGCCGAGGCAGGAAGGAAGGAAGAGGAGAGGAAAAATGCGAGGAAAGAGACGGCCGATTGAAAGAAAACAGCGCAGGGGAAAAAAAGGAAGAGAGGCAGAAGGGGAGCGGGACGGGAACGTTGGACGGCAACTGACGGGCGGAAAGAGGACGAAAGGATGGAAAAGATCGCGAGCCGGCGACAGCAGAGAAAAAAAAGAAGAAAAGTGGGTGAACAGAAGAGGAATGTCGACGTCCGCGAGTGGCAGCGAAAGGATGAAAGAAAAAGCGTGCCGAAAGATAGGGGAGGCTGCCGAATGGGAAAGAGAGCGAGAATGGGGGAATCGTCGGGTAAGATACGAGTATGGAGAACGGGCTAGAGATGGGAAAAAGAAAAGGGGGGTAAAAGAGATTAGCGCGGGTGAATACCAGAGATGGCCCTGCGCGGTGTTCCAGGCGTTTCGGAAAGCGATACAGGTCGCCCGAGGCGATAACCCTTCGCGAATTTCATACTCCTTTGCCGTCCAGCCTGTTCCCTCGATACTAATCCTCCTCCCCTCTGTTCTCCAGGCTTTTTCGATTCACCTGAAGCGGTGGATCCTACCTTCGAGGAGGAGCTCACGAACCGCTGCGCGCGATACTCGTCGCCGGACGGTCTGTTATCGGTCGTTTATTTTTTATTAAAATCGTTCCAACCCACTAATCTGGCCGATAACGAGACTACAGGCACGTAACCTTCGAAAGCCCGACACTTTCTGCCGTAATTATCTCTCACGCGCAGATCACCCCGGGCCGGTGATTTCTCTCGGTCGCCGAATGCCAATGGCCCCGTAATCGCGCGATAATACGTACCTAATAACCGCGA
The DNA here is from genome assembly GCA_944738655.2 of Andrena hattorfiana. Classification (NCBI taxonomy): domain Eukaryota; kingdom Metazoa; phylum Arthropoda; class Insecta; order Hymenoptera; family Andrenidae; genus Andrena; species Andrena hattorfiana. The sequence goes on along the minus strand of OX122894.2, from coordinate 40,294,312 downwards.
CTCGGTTAAAAGCTGCCCCCCTCCCCCTCCCCGAAAGTACCTGTAATCACAAGATGCGGGGCAGCTAACAATGTACCCGGGGAATACTTCATCATGCTCGGCGGGACTCCTGTCAACCTGTTAAACGTCAGATCGCTCGGGAATCATCGGCTCCACCGACATGGTTCTCTGGTTTTTCGACGCGAAGCCCTTGATTTCGTTTCAGATGACAAGATAGGCTAAACACAGGCTTGCCGCCGCTCCGAAGCGACTATCACGCCCGGTGCTCGCGTCCAAGTATTCGAAGGCGATGCTCGCCTCAAGGGGACATTCTACTCTCTCGGCTGAAAAATCGGCTACTTTTCGGTGATAGTTATTATAATTAAATGAACACTTAACGTTCTCGAATTTCTGCGGGTATATTCTACCACTCTTGAAATACAAGAAAGAATCTTTGTTGTTTGTTTATTTCGTTTGTTTACGTAAATATTTCGCAGTGAAGTCGGCGGCTTCGGAATTGCTGGCGGTTGAAATTTCGGGCGACTAGATCGTCGTAAATAAAAAAACCAGGCGGTATTTATAATTCGCAGGAGTATGGTTATCTCGCTTTCCACGAAAGAACCATTTTTTACCAAAATTATTAAAATGCCAGTGGATGAAAGTTGAGAGTACCGAAAGTGGCACTTGTTTTCTATATTTAATTGATGCAAAATGTGGGAAAATATTCAAAATCTTAAGATATTTGTGGTTAGCGAGATAGCCATACTCCTGCAAATTAAAAGTATCTTTGGTTGTTTTATTTCCAACGATCAAGTCGTCCGAAGTTTCAACCGCCAGCAATTCTGAAGCCGCCAACTTCACTGCGAAATATTTACGTAAACAAATGAAATAAACAAACAACAAAGATTCTTTCTTGTATTTCAAGAGTGGTAGAATATACCCCCGAAAATTCGAAAACGTTAAGTGTTTATTTCATTATAAAAACTATCACCGAAAAGTGGCCAATTTTTTCGGTCGAGAGAGTAGAATGTCCCCTTAAGCTCTCCTCACACGCATTCGTGGCTCGCTCCCCCCATCCTTCAGGCCTGGTCTCCGTTCGTTTTACCAAAGACCGCGGTAATATCGATCGCGAATCGATCGAAACGGAAAGTGGCGCGCTCGCCGCTCGGCGGTGTGACGAAAGAGAGAATCCATGAGGATTGATTAACGAAGCTACGGCTGCGGGAATTGTTATTAAATAAAGCAACCCCGTCTGACCAGCAAAAGGTAGAGGTCGAATAAGGCCCATTATCGCCTCGCGAGTAGCCCTCGAAGCCTGGAGGCAAGATCGAATTTCAAATCGATGCCGGTGCTCAGAAACCCGCACGAAGGAGACCGAGGAAGCCCGGAATACCTTTCTGCCCAACGGGAAAGGGTTCGATCCGGCGAATTTAGAATGCACGAGCGTAACGCGTCTCCGCTCACCCTATCCTATCCCATCTTCTCCTATCCGAGCGCGCGAGCCCGCTGGCGCACGCGTCTCATCTTTTGATCCGGCAAACGGAAAGGACTAAAAAAGAAATATCTAATCTCGTTACGAAGTTTCGCCGTTTCGCGGCTAACTGCCGTTAATAGACGACCAGCCGGGGAGCAAGTTACATAATTTTTCTTTCAACTTGATCGAGGAGGCAGTAATGTCGTAGAGTGCGTTTCAATTTAAACCACAATGTTGCAAATTGCGATTGCACATGGCGGGTAGCTCGTGGGGTTTACAAAGGTTAATTTAGTTGATGTCGCCAAGGAAAAACACGTCAGCTGCCGCGCGCGACGCTCCGTCGCGTTAGCTGCTGCGGTCTTTAAATATACCGAGAATGTGGAAACGATGCGTCCCTTTTCTTCTCCCACGCATCCGAATGCTGTTGCTATTGGACGCTGATCAGTCCGCTCTGCCGGCGAGCAAGAATATTGATTTTGCTACGGGAATCGGGGCTACGCGCGGCGAGCCGTGCCGCGGATTTTTCGAGCAGCGAGCGGCGGTCTGGCGAACGGGGGGACCGAGCTGCGGCCGGACGGCTGGGCGACGATTAAAAGGCGAGGAACAACGCGATCGGGGACTTACGTGGCTGCGCCAGGGCGAATACGGTCTCCGTCTTGGCAGCGTACTCGTCGACCTCCTCGTGGTGGGTGATACCAGGCTCGAGCGGTTGAGGCTGATCGGCCTGCATCCCGTACATGTCCATCAGCTTGGAGATCGGCGGGATCCTCGGCAGAGCCCTGCCCGTCATGTTCGGCGCCTGCTTCAGGCCGAGCTTGTTCAGTATCTGCTCCTTGATGGCTTCGAGGCTCAGGGCTCTGATCTCCTCGTGCATCCTGCACGCGTTACAGGTGTTACCGGCCATCGCCATGTACCTGACATGGGCTCTCTCGATGCCTGGCGCGTCGAAGGCACCGAGGAGGACCAGCGAGAGTAGCAGCAGCGCCCTCCTGACCATCTTGCTCAAGGTCACCCTTAGTCGGATCAGCTACGATCGGCCTTGCTCGACCAAGGGAACGATCAGATGCCCCACCTCATAGTTACACCTTGCCGATTCTTGCCCTTTCTCGCCTCTCCCTCCGCTCCTCCGCTGTCTCTCCTTCGTTGCTTCTTCTTCGCTTTTATCTCCGGTAGATTAGAGATCCCTTGGCTCCCTCCTCCTCCGCCGCCACGTCCTCCTCCTCCTCCACCTTCCCCACCCACTCCTCCTCCTCCTCCGCTGTTCCCTTCTTTTTCCGCCGTTTATCCCGCGACACTACCTTCTTGGTTTTGCGAAACCCTAAGGTACCCTCTTGGAGAAGCCCCCTTCCGTAGAGAACAAGCGGCTCGCGGTGGCCGTGTACAGAAGCCGGCACATCACCCGGAGCAGGCGACCAGCCTCGATCGTGATCGCGATCTACGCGATCCAGTTTCGCTGGCTTGCCGGCCTCCTCCCGTATTCACCAGCCGCGGGACTTCTCACCTCGTGGCTGACGGGCTCGCAGGGCCGATCGGACGCGGCGGAGAGATTGGGTGGCCCGGCCGGGATCGTTGCCCACCGGTAGACGATGGAAACGGGTGCGCTTCGGTCCGCTGCTTCCGTTCGCCGTGCGTGGCTGCCCACCATCAGTTATCGTTTACCATAGTCACTCACTAGAAGCACCAGGGACATTCTGACAATCACATTGCACTCGGCGGCGATGCGCTCGATCCGCCGCCTCCGGACTATATGGCCTTCCCTTTCGGCTTTACCTCCTCTCGAAACTAAACGGTCCGGTGAACCCTCGTGACCTCCGATTCCAGCGCGAACTTTAATCTCGACACGCGCGCGCCCCGGCGATACACACTGTGTTTACCGGTGCACCGTGCGTCCTCCTAAACGTATCCTGAGAGCCATGGCACCGCTTGGTATCTAAGCCGGCGTTGTCCGTTTCCTTTTTCCTTGTTCCTCTCTTTCCCTCCCCCGCTCCCGGGATCGGTTTCAAGGGGCCCTCGTCAGCCGCGTGGTATGGGGTGCACGCTCTTTACTTCTCTTCTCTGCTATTTTCTCGGAGCAGCCTATTAAGTTACTTCCGCGTAGGTAGATAGGTGTCCGGGGTCTCCTGGCTCGATCGAAGGAATCGGTGGTCGGGCCCGGAAGGAAGAGTGACGCGACGAGCCAGCCGAGCGAGGTATCCGGCGAGGGAAGGCGTGAGAGCTTGAAAGGGAGAAAGAGAAAAGGAGCGTGTACTCGCGTGGCAGTGGCAGGCAGCTGGGCTAAGCGTGCCTTGCCGGTGGAAACCCGGTGGATCCTAAGAGCTTGCTGGCTTGTCAAGCACTGAGTCAGGAGGCGCGCGTTCTCACCGCATATATGTCGAGGCGGAGGCCTCCTCCTCTTCTTCTTCTTCTTTCTTCTTCTCTCCCTCTATCCTTCGCTCTTTCTCCTCCGTCTCTCTCCACCTCGCGGACGTCGCTCGCCTCTTTCTCCGTCTCTTCTCTCCCGTAGTATCTTACGTATTCGCGTGTAGGGGCCGAACATATACCTACACCCGCCGCCAATGACTGGCCCCCTCCTCCTCCTCCACCACCTCCGTCTCCTCCTGCAGCTACTCGCCCTCTTCGCCCTCTGCTTCGCCTCCTCCGCCACCCCTTGATGCCCCGCTTCCCCCGAGCCGTACGCCCCCCCCCGCCCCCTACCGACGCACGGTCCTTCCTCCCACCCACCCCTCCCGAGAGAGAGAAAGAGAGGCGAGAGCCTCTCCCTCTCTCCTCCACCCTCCGACCATACCCTCTGCCGCCATACTCTGCTCTTTCTCCAGCAATCTCCCTCCCGCAAAACCCTCCTAGCTTACCTTCCTTCTCTTCTCTTCGCTCTTCTGCTCTTCGCTCCTCTCTTCTCTCCGCGCTCCACTCCTCGTTGCTACTCGTCCTCTCGCGTCTCTGCATCTCCTCCTAATTTCTCTACGCACGCTTTGCAAATCATCGGCAACGTCAAAGCCCGCCGCGTCCTCCCTGCGACCGGCGGCCGATAGACTTGCTTCGCTTGGCAGTGGACGCGACCCTCCGCGACTCTAGCCTCTCTCTCTCTCTCTCTCTCTTTCTCCTACAGATCCCGCAGATTTTCGATGCCGCCAAGCAATGCGATTCGTAGATCGTCGATCGATTCGAACCGACGCGCTCCGGGTTTCTTTTTACATATTCCCTCGGCAGATTACGAATGCCGTGGCTGTCGACTCGTTCTCGCCCATTGACTTTTCCGGGCGAGTTTTATTTCATTCACCAGCGTCACTCCAGATCGCTCAGGATCGATCTCCGCTCGCGTATCTCCCAGAATAAGTAGAGGAAATCAATCGGAGTCCACGCTCTTTCCTACCCTGTTACCTTCGCTGACGTAATCCCGGGAATGGAAACGAACGCGAGAGATTTCAAGGTTCTCGAAAGGACATACTCGGAGAGGCAGCCGCAGGATCCGCGGGTACTTAGCATACGAGGAAATTTAAAATTCGACGAAGACTTCACGCGTGCAACGTCTGCAATATGTGCACGGTCACGCCGAAAAATCGATCGAATTTTTATGCCGGGGAATCGAGGGCACGCTCGGGTCCGCGCTGTCCCGCAGATGAAGCGGACGTGATAACACACGGAACGGAAAGAATAAAGAAGAAAAAGAAAGGGGGAAGGGGTGCGAGGTGGACAGTGATCGCTGAGATAGGCCATCGACTTCCTTTTTTTTCTTTCGCGACATTTGAAATCCAAATCGACTTTCAAAACGATTCAAATGCCGCGCATCGAGTAGCGCGCTCCCGCTCGATGCACCACGTGACGCATTGCAAAACAGTAAAGCCGAGAGTATTTATTCGGGAAAGATGGTCCCCGCTCGTGGAAGCTAAATAAATCTTCCAAATATTCAGGCGCAGCTTTTAGCTTTACAAAGAGCGGGACTCTGTCGCGAAAGTATCGCAAGCGTATCGGCAAATATGCCGCGGCGCGGCGTGCCGAGGGAGAAATAATATGCGATAAAGGTAACGTTATAACTGTTGATAATGATCGGCCTCGGGGTCGAAACGAAAGGATCAATCGGGGGAAGGATCGATGTCTTCGACGCCCGGACTTTTCTCAGAACAATAATTTTTCTCGGCCAATCATCCGACGCCGGCCACCTTTTATTTCTTCGAAGCTCCGGCCGGCGAGATACGCGAGGAATACATTACATCGTTGAATAAACCTTAATAACCAATCCAGCAACATCAATTTCGCCCTGCCTCTGCTCCTTTTTTTCGCGGCCCCGGCCCAACTGCATTAATTAGCATGCTCCGGGACAGTGGGATTGGTTATGGTCGTACGAGAAAAGAATACCGTTTGCTCCATCGATCATTTCCCCTTTGATCTCGATCTTGCCCGAAATGATCCCCGGGATAGAACGGTCGGTCGGCCGATCGATCCCCGCGTATAATCGCCGCGTAAATCCCCTTTCAGCGATGATTATCGCGAGCTCTGCCTGTCCGATAGTCGGCCCTCTTCTCTTTCATAAATATTAATAACGACCGTCAGCGAGCAACATCTTCTACTGTGTGCCACAAGTTATCGTACCGTTACTCGCGGTAAAACGCAACTCGCGATTTCGCCTCGTAACCGATACGATTGCGCGCCGAGTCGCTGGGCTAAATAGAGCTCCTATTATACTACATATAATAAGCACACATATGTATATATCGCCTACAGAGTCATCTGTGCGGTCGGCCGCGCCGGCGAGCTCTCGCGGCGACACGGGGAGGGTGGAAATCGGTGAATCGAGCCATCCGAGTGCGTGAAACCGTCGCCGTCGTCCACATGTTTCCTGTTGCCCCACACGTCGTTGCTGTCTGTCGTCAGGACCAATCGAGAGCTGCCGGCTCTGCCATCGCCACTGCAGCAGGTGGCTCCAGAAAAGGATCCTCGATCCCGGTCCCGATCTCCTCGCTTCTTTTTCTCCCGCTGCATCGCGCTAACGAGCTGGCATCGCCCGCGTTTCACCAGCCTCTGAAATTCCTTCTTTCCCACTTTCTCGAGGTCCTTTGCTCGCTCAACGGGACCTCCAATCACCCTTTTAACGCGAATACATTCTTGCCCCGAATCCAAATGCATCGCCTCGTCTCCAACAAGTGCACACATTCAGAATCGATGGCTAAACATTTCTGTAGATGCACGAGAAACTGGGAGAATGTTATGCTGATGGAGCGAGACGTTGACCGTGACATTCGCACTGACACTGTGCCTAGAAATTATTATCCGGTGGACGCGATATCTGTCGTATTTTCAACGCCGCTTCACTCTTCCTTGAACGCTCGTTCTAACGCACATTTTACGCGATTTAACTGTCACCGTATCACTGCAACTGACACACCAATCGCTTTTCACACGAGCTCTTTGAAAAACTCGCATTTACAGCTCGTCGTGCCATCTATACGAGCTAGTGGTGCGTAAATTTCCCGCCAGCGTTACGGAATTTTCGAACGGGGTAACCATGACAACCATTCGCACAACCGAGTCCTCAGACTTCTCATTTTGTACCGTACATATACACAGATTGTGCTTTCCTTCGTGAATTAAGCGTCAAAGGGCGCGAACACGGGTGAATGTTTCTATTAGGGAGCAGGATCTCGGGGCGGAATCGATTGGACGGCACGGAACGGTGAACATTTATAGGTTATGAAGGCAATCGACGTTCAAAGTCTACTCACGAAGGAAACTTCTTCTTCCCATCGTTGCTGGAGTATTGGACACATCCAGCACACTGTGCAGCGTTATTTTTCCATCGTTCTGAAGCACTTTCTTCGTCTTCGTAGCTGGATTTCTATGAATCTGATCCACTGGCTGCCCGATCGAAAAACGCGCGCGAACAATGCGTCGTACGCTCTGCTTTTTCTACCGCGCATTACCGACGCGCATACCGCGACGCAATTGGTCCTTCCGCGGAGATTAATGTCCGGTCACGCTCGCTTTCTCCAAACTGTCTTACCATATGCAGTTGCAAAATTTATTAAACGTCTGATAAAGATTAGAATTAAACATGCTCTACTTTTATATCGTTTCCACAGAGGAGTTCTTACTTCCTCGGTTATGCGGGTTTCGAAAACTCAAATAAGGCTCGAAATTTAAACGGAAATATTCTGCAAGTGTATAAACTTGCCAAGATCACGTAGGATTTTATATTCCCGCCATGAGACTAAGATTTTCGGATCAATAGTTTTTGGAGATCCTAGCAGAAAATTTACTTTACCGACTGTAATCAAGATCCCGACTTTCATCGATCATTCGCTCTTTTATATCATTATTCAAACAGCGAAAACTTATTAAGGGGGTAGGTTGCTCTCAACAGCCCAAAATCAGGCCTTTCTTCAAACGCATATTCTGAATTAATTAATCGATATAGAGATAATTTTTGTTTTAATTTTTAAGCGCAAGTTTCGTTGACTTTAATGCGCAAAAAGAAAATTTTAAATATATTGATACGAAAAAAAGTTATAAATATAAATGAGACTCCATCTCATGCAGGAAGCAAAATTTTGATAAATAAATTAATACAATTTTTATGTTGATGTTTTTGAGTTTATCCTTTTTGTGTGGGAAAAATATTTTTTATCTTTTTTTTTAGAATTTATATTGAAAATGTGCTCCCAATACATGTAGGGGAATGGTTCCCTGCAGCTCCCTGTAAATTTTCATTCAAATCGTTGGGCGGTTATCGAGAATTGATGTTCACCGTTTTGGAAAATGTATTTTCTGGGAAATCGCGTTTAAAGTTGGACATCGTTATGCAATCTCACGTGCAGGCTCGTACATTTTTTACTGTGATTCCTTCAATTTTTGGAATTTCGAGGCCCGGTTGCGTTTAAAATACGTAGAAAAGCTGTAGCTAGCGGAATGTGCAAACAATTTTCGAAAATTTTGAGGGTAGGGTGACTGTACCTAATATCGCCAGGAAAAAGTTAAATCGCTGTCAATTGAATAATAATTGATATTTTTGCATGCAGTTTGTTTCGAAGTAAAGAGAAATTATTCATCTTTCATGTAGCGTAAGTTAGAATCATTGAAACCTACAAATTTTTAATTAGGACTCAAAAAACACAAGACATGCAAAAATCCGGTCCTGAAAAAAGTGTGCCTAATATCGCCAACTCAAGAAATATTGATTAATTCATGTATATATGAGTTTTTAAAGTCATTTTCACATGTGCTTTTATTATTTCTTGCACTATAAATGTATTTTTATCCATCTTTGATTTTATTTTTATTAGAGAAACATAGATTTCTAAAATATTTTATTTTTTACATTCCGATGTACATATTGGACAAATAAAGTTTATTTCGGTTGCTAGGCACATTTCGTAACCCCACCTGTAACAAACGTTACATCGAAACCATTGTTCACCGGTAGGCGGTATTAAGAACACCAATTCTGCTAAAAGAAAAACACTATTTTCAAGACAGAAAATATTTGAATCAATTTCATTCCTTAAGTACATAATTAATTAGGTATTTCTAGTAGATATTCTTGCATTCACGGAATTATTAGACTTGCCTTCTCCGAAGGGGATGTAAAATTGTGGCAGTCCAATAAATTTGTACACTATTAAGATTCTCTAAAATCCTTCCCTTTCTGTAATTGTTGATCCCGTGACGCTGCAATTACAGTATGTCTTCCTACATATGTTTAGGTACTAATTGAGCGCATACCCGATAAATTTTAGTGCTTACTTTGCGAGATATAGCGGGTGGCGATATTAGGTACAGTCACCCTAATCTACTCCCTCAAAGCGTCGCAAGAAACGCAAGAAACTGTCCTTTCTCAAACAACTATGGAAAATTTTCATTTAAATCGGTCGTTTTCGCATTCTTCCCACATTTTTCTTCCCCATCTCGTCGCGCCTTTCCATTAACAGCAAAATGCATAATTAATATCTCGTCTATCCCCAAGCAGAGCTGTCAGTCGCGGCATTTGAAAGGCGCGTGCTTAGTCACCCCATTATTCGAAAAGTTCCATTCTCCGGGACTTCGGGACGCGCGTGTAGTGTGGAAGCACTCGGGGCAACATGAACATCGTATTCCTGACGGTAAGCAGAGGCTTTGCTGGAAAAAGAATTCCGGCGAAAGTGCCGTTCTAAAATAAATACGAATTTCGTAGACACTGTTAGCGTTCACCGCGGCGGAAACGTGTATCCGACTTCTGAAGAATCGCGAAGAAAGAGGCATTCTTCGCACGATACCGGGGCACGTTTGGCGATGGAGCCGCCGCACGCACGAATTCGAGGAAATCCAAGCTGTGAAATTGAACGGGACCGCTGTGTGCAGCGTGAAAATGGCAAACGACTTGCGGGGGAGGACCATTATCGTCGCCGCAGATACCGTGAGCAACCAGAAACTTCAATGTAAACGTTACATGGTTTCCCAACCCATTTTCAACCGCGATCCCCTTTTTATAATATTCAAATAAATTTAATAAGGTAAGGGGCCGTCCTTAAATTAGGGGAGAGTTGCCTATATCGTACCACTTAAGATATTTTACGTTATATTTCATATTTGGTACTAATTTCAATGCAAATGACTATTGGATATTGTAGCTTGATCTTTTAGGCACCTACTATTATACGCTTAATCTTTTGTTCGGAACAAATTAATTTGTTAGGGTAAACCAACCAGTGAATGACCGAATTGTTGAATTTATGGACCTTTGAGATTAATACTTGAATATATTTATGTATAACAACAAATCAACCGTTGAAATTGCATTTAAATGTATTCCTCTTGAAATTTCTATAAAAATAATTACTTATTCTTATCGTAACTTTTAAAAAAACGATTATAAAATGCAAAACGTGTAGAAGCCCAATAAATGACCGCATACTTTTAATAAGAATTGTACTTATTAATGTTTGCTTAATACACGTAGCTAAAAATATGGGAGATTAAAAGTGCAACTGCACCCCATTTATAAACATATAATATTTTTAAATTAATAATTGATATTTCTTTGCCTAATGGTCATTCACTGGTTCATATTTACTTGATATTTTTATTATCCAGTGCTGTTTAGATTCATTAATTACTGAGAAATTGATCAGGTACGATTTAGGTGACCAATACGATATTGACAACTCTCCCCTACGTAAGGGTAATTTGGCGCTTTCTTATCCCCTCCAGTATAAGAATTCGTAAGATTTTATCTTACCCTCTCCCTCCGTTCTTACGTAATGTTTTTTACATTGCATTTTTGCAGTTATTAAAATTCTTTCAAAGATTTAAAAATCATTTTCTAAAAAAATTTGAACTAAAATTATTTTTCTGCAACATTTATGATAGAATTTGTATCTATTGAAAATTACGTTAAATAAATATTACGTAAGATGCTACCTGACCACCTCCCCCCAAAAAAGCTATAAATAATTTAACCCATTCGAGCCGGCGATCTTTTTCGAACACGGTCCCCAGGAGCGAAAAATTTTGTTTTCTTTATATTATTGCACACACGGTGTGCAATCGGTCTCGAATGAGTTAAAGACCACCCCTAAAGAAAACACATTAAAAATAGGTATTTCGGAATATAATTCTAACTTAACAATATTAAAAAAAAACTCAAAGAAGCGACCCCTCAGAAAACACTTCTCAAGCCACAGTTTGGGAATCACTGATTGTAATCTCAGTGGGACTATAGTATCTATCACTGTTTTCTAGATGCATCCGTACATTTTGAGGACCTCGAATAATACCGGAGTGACTGGATTCATAGGAGACATATGGACAATTCTAGAAGAAGTATTAGGCTTCAAGTACGCATATACACTCTCGAGAATCAACGCAGATTTTTAGACAAAGACGGACACTAGAACTGCCCCTCTTATCTCATCCCTTTCTGCCCGAAATTTGGTGCGCAGGAAATGTGATTTCTAGTCCTCTCTGTCCCCTTCGAACGAGAGGTGCCCAAGTCTCCTCAGCATCACAAGATCCCGGACTCCCGGGAAACGACATATCGCGCGCACCCACCGCTTTTTACACCTGTTACGTCGCTCCATTCAGCCGAATTTCACGGCGGCCGTCGCGTCGTAATGATTTGCGTGCGTACGCGCTAGAAGACCGTACGAGGAATTTGACCAATTTTCCGTGTACCACCCACACGCCGGTGGGTCAAAATACTCGCATGATTCATTCGTCTAGACAGGTATAAGTATAGTACCAGCGGGGGAAGCGGGGTAGCTCGGCGGAAAGGGAAGAGAGAATAGTGGCGGGATTGGTGCGTGCAGCGTAATAAAGGCGTCTCTTCGTCGAAAATGCAGGACGATTTACCGAAAAGCGGGACCGTCGGCCAGCCAGACGCTGATGAATGGACAGGCTCACGCACTACTGGTGCCCACGGTGATTTATTCGGACACCTCCGGTTATTACGCTTATAGCACCCCGATTACGACCATCTCGTAAGCCATCCCTAATTCTACGGGCACATGCATCTGCGATATCTCATCAACCTTGTTGAACAGCAGTATTTTAAGCCACGGACAATTTCCACGAGGCACTCACTGAAATTCTCCCTCTGTGTTATCGTACATCATCCTAGATACGCTCTGTTCGTGCGGTCCGATGGCACGAGGGTGTTGCACCAGTGGTACACGAGCGTCTTCAGCCGAGGGCTGTGGCTGACCATCGCGATCTTCGTCTTGGGCACCGCCGCTACTATCGTAGGAGTGCATTACCTGAAGAGAATCACGCGGCCGAATACCGTGGAGAGGGACCAGGAGTTCTCCTCGGCGTCCTTCAGCCTGCTCCTGGTCCTCGGCAGCTTGAGTGGCCAAGGTAAAGAGTCGCTACTAGGCTCGAAGGCTTCTTTAAAGTTGAACCGTGCTCGATCAGGATGCCAGAAGATCCCCGTCTCGTGGCCACTTCGGCTGATCGTTCTGTCGCATTTAATAACTGGACTGTTGCTGTCCGGGGGATTCAGCAGCACGCTCACCTCTTACCTAGCGATCCGCGGGAACTCTGTTCCTTTGGCGAGCCTGGAGGACGCACTGCAAGCGCGGAGTCACTCCCTTTGCGTGCGGAACGATAGCAGTGCCTACATCCACTTCACGGTGGTACCTATCTTGCTAAGAAGCTCGAAGGGAAATGTTCGCATCTGTGCATTCGTTTATGTTTCCTAGAACGGATCCCCGAAGGGCGAAGTGAAGAAGGAATGGAGAAATCTGATCAACAGGAACTGCCCAGACATGAGGAATACCAGCACGTTGGATTCGCAACTCTGCAAACCTGGCCTCGCTTACGTCGAAGTTCCAGATGTGTTTCTGCCGATTTATCAACGAGTTCAGCACGCCTGTCGAGTCGTTCAGACGCCGGATCACTACTGGAGCCGCAGGATCTCGTTCCTGCATGCCAGGTTCGCCGAGCATCGAGATTTGATAGACGTCTAGTGAGCGATTTTTAGTGATTCCTTCGAAATCGTTGCGGGAGGATCCTCAGAGCTGAATTCTGATCTTTTCTTAGCTTGATGCGACTCCGTTCGGCGGGGATATTGAAGTACCTGGAGAAGAAATGGATGCCGAAGGGAATCCAGGGCTCGGAAGTGAATCACTCTACGTTTCAACCGGTCGAGTACGCTCATGTTCATTTACTACTCCTGGGGCTGATCTACATGATCGTATTCAGCGCCTTTATCTGCGCTTTTGAAAATATTTGGTACAAGCTACAAGTACAGAGGCAGCATGCCAGAAATAGCACTCTTCGGGTATGAGCTAACATCGATCCAAGGTAAAGGAACCAGGCTTTTAAGGGGAGGTTCCGGTCTAGAGAGTATAAATATAGGTGATCTTTAGGAATTAATTGAAGGAAAACTAGTCTATATAATTTAATGGGACTTCTTGCATTGTGTTAAGGATGTCGTATGTTATAGAAATGTATTTTTTGTTTTATAATTAATCATTGTAGATGGCATTGGGGAGTCGTTAAAGTGGAGGCGTCTAAAAATTCATTCAAATCGGCGGGACCTGTATCTCCGAAAGTTATTATTCGATTCGACTGAAACTTTTTTATTTTGAAGAATATACTTCTGGCTAGGGGGAAACCAGAAAAAATAGAAGAATTACATTTTTGGGGAAATAAGGACACTTGAAGTTTGAAATCACGTTTTCCCTACATTTTTCGTGCTTTCAACGTCTTTAAAAATGATAAATTTTCAATTTCTTTGTAATTTTTTCTGGTTTCCCCCAGAATTTTGAGAATTTCACGAATTTCAACAAATGCTTTTAAACACGTATTCCTAAAAGCTTTAACATTCGAAAAATGAAATAAATAAAAAAAATTTAAAAAAATTTAAAAAACTCGACTGCTTAAAAAGCGAACTAAAATGAGAAAAATAATAATAAGATGACAATTAAAATAATTCAATTGCCTGCAGTCGGAGGCCTTAAATCTTTTGATGCAAATGATTTGATGTAATTATAATTATAATTATAATTTGATAATTAATTATAATTAGATTAATTATGATTATAATTTGATGTAATTATAATTACATCAAATCATTTGCATCAAAAGATTGAAGGCCTCCGACTGCAGGCAACTGAGTTAATTTAAATTGTCATCTTATTATTATTTTTCCCATTTTAGTTCGCTTTTTAAGCAGTCGAGTTTAAATTTGTTTAATTTTTACTTTTTTTGAAAATGATATATCCTACAACATTCGGAACGTCAAGACAATTCTAAAGACACCTCATTTCTCCAAATCAGTGTATCCGTACAGGCTCCTTTGCGTGCCGCAGTCGGGTAAAAAAATCAATTTTCAGACCAGAACCTCCCCTTAACGATCCATCTCCTTGCTCGTCTCCTCCACCACGTGCTTCCGCAAAGCACAGAGAAGAAGAAGATGATCCTTTCCGCGCTCTACTGCCCTGCAATTGATAAAGTCACCCTATCGTTATTGAATTCGTTCTTTATTTAATTTACACGTGCGTCCTTAATAAATATCTCGAATAATGTATAATATTACTGTCGCAATCGAAATAATTGTGGCAATTCTAAAGACTACTCGCTCGACGCACGAAACAGCTTTATCGGCCTCTAGCATTCCAGCGTTGCTTGTTCGCAAATATAACACGCATAAAGAAGAGGGTCGCTGTGAAGTTTTCTCCCCGTTCCTCGTAAAAGAATTACAAAAAGAACCGCTCGGACGTTTTTGCGCGCTTAAACTATACAACACCAGCGGCAATCGCTTTCCACCTATTACATCTATACACTTAACGGTACCTCGAAAACAATGATAAATAAAGATTCACGGCACACTGTTAACAGACGTATCAGCTTACGGTGTACTTACTTCGAAAGACGCGTTGAATCGCGGCGCGGCGACTTTTCGCGCCGGAGTACTTCGACCCCGCGACTTGACTCTTTATTTTTACAATCGTTTGATTAAAAGATCTCGCGTGTGCACGCGCGGGAGAGGAAACTACCATCGGCATCGTTTTGTACAAATAATTCCTTAAATTAGATGATAATTTACCTTAGGTGCCTAGAATCGTCCGACGTATCCCCTAGCGAATTGAACGGAAAGCTTTTTGATTCGCTCGCGTATCGAGGTTCGCAAGACACAAACTATACAAGTTAAGCACATTGAAAAATATCTTGCTCGCAACATCCGTAGTTGCGTGAAATCGCGTCCCCTAGATTAACGTACTAATTCCGCTCTAACTAGCCCGTAGCTTACATACAAAATTAAATTTCTTAAGCTTAACGCTAGATCCTGCCTGCAGAAATTACGGCACCACGTTCACGATCGCCGCGGCTCATCGGGATCGCTGAGAGCCCTCTCGAGCGGAACAAAGTAAAAACCACCCGTCCGAATAAGTACATACATCCTCTCTCACTAAACTCCGCCATACCCTTCTCGTCTGCTCGATCTCCGCTTCTCCCCGCTGGCGTATAACAAAGTAGTATACCGTGGCGTAGATAAAGATTCGAACACCCTCCCGGAAGTACCCGGCTCGCGCGGACATTGGAAATAATCATCGTTGCGCGTGCGGCCCGAAAGCGCGAACGTTCGCGGGAATTTTGTTTCGCTTTCCGTAGGAACCAGTCGACTGACAATCCAATAATACTGCTTCTCAAGTATAAAAGTGAAAAATCACATGTCGCTTATGAAAACCGTGCCCTCGCTTGCGGCGCAACGTCGGTCGGTTTCGGCGAGTAATTGCCTCGATCGCGATGAACCACGGTGAACTTATAGTCGGGGGAAACTGTCGCTCTGGAGCGCGTTAAAGTAGCTGTATAAGAAGAGTAATTAATATATATATATGTATATATATAATTTATAATGGTCCTAGTGCCTTCGTGCCTTCACACGCGCAGCGGGCATTCTGTCGACTGTTCCAACTGTTCGAAAGAATCGAGATATCGAACGCACAGAAGCCTGCACCGTGGATTATTCGAAATCTCAGACCTGGATCGGGTATAAAATTGCGCCTCTGTAGTTCGTTGCAAACATTCAGGATTGCACGTCTCGCTCGGGCTCCGAGTGGCCGTCGTCGGCTCCTCGGCTGTTATCATACATCGGGGGATCTAACAAGTGGAAGTACCGAACCGTTCCGGATAAAATCGCGGCGTAGAAATAAGACTCGTCGCGACGCCAGTTCCAGCGAGCGCGACCTGCTCGCGCGCGTCGTCCCGCGGAAAGTGCCAGCTTGGGATCGCTAGCCGCGCGTGGAGATTCGCTCTCTCGGCCGATCGTCGGCGTTTCAGCCGCTGTGGGACAACTCGACCACCGTGCCAATGGAACGAAAGGTGGGACATCCTCTGGCCGGATAGGCAGAAGCTACGACGACTTGCTCGCGACATCAGGAACGTCGGGTCGAACGAATCGCTGCGTCGTCGCGCGTCCTACGGAGATGGCACGTTACCACACCTCGCACTTGTGAATCGGATTCATCCGAGAGCCTTTCGGGCAGTTGAACTCCGCGGAGAATTCCTGTAGATTCGAGAGAGGCCCTATCACCCTGTATTTCGGTGGACAGTGGGAATCTTTTTCGATCTGCAGAGCTATTGCCTCGGACGTCACGGCCGAGCACCATACCTGTGGACGGAAATTTAAGGATGTACTGGACCTATCTTTAAAATGGTACCCAATTGATGAAAATTGGTGAGATTGTTCTTTCTAATCTTCTTGATGTGCTCCGAAAATCTTGTATGAATTCGCTAAACGGTGGCTGAGTTATAACGATTTTAATTTTCACTGATTTTACACGTAGGTATTGCTCTTATGGAAAGAGACGATCGTGACGGATAAAACAGCTGAAAAAATGTTGAAGAAATGGTACCAATTTTTCCAATTTTTTTTTACATGTAGGATAAGGATAGGTGAAAGTGTCTGCCGAGTTTCAATTGGTTTCACTGCACCGTTTTAAAGAAATAAATTATAACTTGAGAAAATTGTGAATACAGGGCATTTTCACAGGTTTAGCAAATAATGCTTGAGATGACTATCTTTTATTAAAATGAGTAAAATAAGTTACTAAAATAAGCAATTAATTAGAGACTTCTTTTAATTTTTTGCTTCGTACCCAAACAATTTTTGCAGCACGTGGAATCAATCGCGCTGCAAACCTAATTTTATAATAGTGTTCGTTCATTAGCCTCAAGTGTTCATTTATTGGTGCGTTTACCGTACCAATGTTTTCAATTTCTTTTTACATGTAGTACAGGGATAGCTGAAAATATCTGCCGAGTTTCAATTGTTTTCACTGCACCGATTTAAAGAAAGAAATTATAACTTGAGAAAATCGTGAATTCATGGCGTTTTCACTGGCAAAAGTTTAGCAAAAAATGCTTGAAAATGTATTTGTAAAGTGAAGAATACCTTCTTAGGAGTAAAAATAAGACTCCACCTGTCGTTCGAGTTCCTTACATCTACATTTACTACGCGCAAGACGTAGATATTCAAGTGTTTCAAATTTAAAACGGATCACTTCGCTAAAGTATCGCGAGCTTAGTAAAAGTATGCCGGCAATTATTACCTGAGCGAAGTTCAGGAAGAACAGCTGACGATGCGTCAAGTTTAGACCAGGCAACGGCAGCTGATCCTTGTAGGTTTTCGGCGTCGTCACGTACGCGTGGTACGCCGCTTTCAAGCCCCCGTTGTCCGCAATGTTCTCTCCTACGAATGAATTCGATTAACGCCTCGGGATCGCGTACGCAATCAATCAAATAGCAATGGATTACCCAAAGTCTGCCGCCCGTTCACGCGCCGACCGTGTATCTCGAAGCTGTTGTACTGCTCTACGAAACACTCCGTTCTATTTTTGAACCTGTCTATCGTAGCGTTGTTCCACCACTGATTCAGGTTCCCGTGTAAATCGTATTCCCTGCCTAAAAATCACGAATCACGGATACCTCATCGTCAAGCCTCGTGATAATAACGACGTGCGTTACGAAAAGTAGCACGTTTCAATTTTCTTACGAAAACTAGCACGTTTCGGTTTGCCACGAAAAGAAGCACGTTCCATCGTTTCTGACGAAGCACGTTTGGTCTTCCGCCGCGAAGACTAACACGTTATACTGTTTCGCCACGAAGAATAGCACATTTCGTACTGTTGCGGCGAAAACTAGCACGTTATACTGTTTCGCCACGAAAAATAGCACATTTGGGAATTTGCGGCGATAACTAGCACGTTATCCGGTTTGGCCACGAAGAATAGCACGTTTTGGATTACACTGCAGACTGCAGAAACTATCACGTTTCAACGCGTGGTCAGTTTAAAAGAATTCGACTGTTGAAAATATTGTTTAATAAATCAAAATTCCATCTAATCTCCAAAAGACAACACATATGGAAATTTTAATCTCGTAGCAAACCGCTCAAACGTGCTAGTTTTCGCAGAGAAAACTAAAATGTGCTAGTTTTCGCAGCGAAAACTAAAACGTAATAGTTTTCGTGGCAAACCGCTCAAACGTGCTAGTTTTCGCGGCGAAAGACGAAGCATGCTATTTTTCGTGGCAAACCGCTCACACGTGCTAGTTTTCGCGGCGAAAGACGAAGCATGCTATTTTTCGTGGCAAACCGCTCACACGTGCTAGTTTTCGCGGCAAACCGCTCAAACGTGCTAGTTTTCGCGGCAAAAGACGAAACATGCTATTTCGTAAGAAAATTGAAACTTGCTACTTTTCGTAACGCACGTCGATAAACAATCGACGTACCTTGATCGTCGAAGGCGTGAGTCAATTCGTGCCCCATGACCACTCCTATACCGCCGAAATTCAAGCTAATCGGATTCTGCATGTCGTAGAACGGACTCTGCAGAATGCCAGCGGGGAAAACCATCTGATTCTTGGTAGGCCTGTAATAAGCGTTCACCGTCGGCGGCGTCATGATCCAAGTGGTCTTGTTCACGGGCTTGTCGAGCTTCTCTAAATTCTTCCGCAGGTTGTACTTGTTCACGCGTATGTTATTCTGGAAGTACTCGTTCTGCTTGATCAGCAAGTCTCTGTAGCGCTCGTCGAGCTCGCTGGGGTTCAGAATGAAATCTGGAAAGCCGATCATGTCTGTGATAGCGTTGGCCTTTTCCTCGGCGGCCCTCCTGGTCTCCGCGTCCATCCAATCGAGGTTCTTCAAGTTCTTCGTGAAAGCTTTGCGCACTTGATCGATCATCTCCTCCGCCTAGAATTGATATATATATTAGAAATCACCGTCCGGATCTTTACGCTCACGGAAACTAACCATGGGTTTGCTCTTCCCGTGGAAAACTTCTCTGACAAACATCGCGCCGATCGCGAAGCCCAACGCGTTGCTGGTGTCGCTGACGCAATAACGCCACTGTTCCTCGCGCCCCTCCGAACCCATCAACGCCTTCCTCAGACCCTTATAAGCGTCGCGGAAAGGCTTGGACAGGAACGCTGTCAGGGACCTCACGGTTTGCCAAACCAGATAGTTATTCAATACCCTGCGAATGGATGGAAAGGTGGGAGAATATCCAGAAGTGTGCGCCGACTGGTGGAACTTACACTTTCCCTTCGTCCGTCTTGTTGTACTCCAACACAAGCTTCGACAGCTTGACGAAGTATTCCGGCGCGAAATTCACGATCATCGTCTTGCTGTTGACCTTCTTGTTGACTAGCCGCGTCGCGTTTTGAAAGTAGTCCACCCAGGACATCTAAAATTACGCGCGGCAGTTATAGAATGCTGCGCGCCAGCGACGGAAATCCTGCACGCGGAGGGCACTGCTTACGAATGGGGCTTTACGCTGAAGCTCGCTCAGCGACATCAAGTTGTAAAGCTTCTCCTCGTCCCTGCGCTCCTCCGGGGGCGTCATGATCTCCGCCAGCTTCGTCTCGAACTCTATCACGTCCTGCATCTGCTTCTTGGTGGAGTTCTCCTCGCCACCTAGCAGCACGCCAATCTGGAAACGTGTACGAGTACCTGTACTCGATTCACCGTGCGCCAGATCGCGAGTTAAGCCGGGAATCCACCGAGAAGCTAAGCTATGCTATGCTATGCTACGTTTTAAAAAAAATTAGCTTCGATACATTCTTATGGATCTGTTTCCACCAAAAGCTAAACTAAAACATAGCGTAGCTTAGCTTAGCTTCCCGCTGGATTCCCGGCTTTAAACCAGGGGTTGAAACGGTTCCGAAAATAACTGTTTCAAACTGTTATATATCGGTTCTGACTGAAACAGTTATGAAAAAACGATATTCCTGAATAACTGTTATAAGGAACCGAAATTTCTGGCTATATCGATTTCGGTTACGGTTCTGCAGAACCGATATTATATCGGTTCCGTAACGGTTGTATAATAGTAATGTATCCTATCGGTTAAGCGTAGGGTATGCGTAGCACGTTCCAAAATATGTACGATCAATGTCACATTTTTTTAATGGAAATTCGATTTGTTTATAAGTCTTTTTATCGCTGGGCCTCTGTAGCTGGTGTCCCTCTTTTTAAAACTCCATCAATGCAGGAAAAGACGAAATGAAAGACAGCATTTGTAAATTAAGTATCGAAAAGAGAGATTCTAGATAGAGAGGCTCAGCGATGAAGGATCTTATAAACAAACGCGAAGAGCGATTCTCTGACAAGGAGAGTATTTTAGGTGTCCGCCTCCGATCATTTTGATTTTTGGATATGTTATAGAGGACCGAAAAATAAGAAATACGTGTTTTTTTATTTTTCCCCGTTTTCATATTTGGGGGGTGAAAACTGCGTTCAAAGTTAGGGTTGAAAAATCATTTTTGTGGAATATCTCGAGAACTATTAGAGATAGGGGAAAATCTGGTGAGTCAGTCATATTTCGCATTCAAAGACACAAAATTCGTCCATTGACACTATTCTCCTATCTCTAATAGTTCTCGAGATATTCCACAAAAATGATTTTTCAACCCTAACTTTGAACGCAGTTTTCACCCCCCCAAATATGACAACGGGGAAAAATAAAAAAACACGTATTTCTTATTTTTCGGTCCTCTATAACATATCCAAAAATCAAAATGATCGGAGGCGGACACCTAAAGTACTCTCCGGAGGGTTTAAGACCAATGGGCCAGAGTCACTTGTATTCCTGAGCTAGTGGCGAGCACGTTGAAGTTAATACAAAAAGTATTATATTTCGCAGTAAGACACGTTGTCGTCCTCGAGACACTGTCTTTATTAAAAAAAAATTGTTAATAATCTTCATAATTAATGTAAAATTAGTAGTAAGTTTGTACATATTAGGAAAGTTATTGCTGTTAGTGTTAGCAATACTTTAAATTAAGTGTCAAATTAATATTAGGCGTAGTGTATAATAGTTATTAGTGATATTTAAAAACATATCTACATAATGGGCCGAAAGAAATGCGTCGTTTTTCGTAAGTATTTTGAAACGTGCGATGACAGCATGAAAATGCGATGTATAGTTGGAAGTTGCTCTGTAACAATTTCGGTATGTACATACAATTTACTTTGTTGAAATTTGTATACACTTAAGGGGAAACGCCACATTAATAAGCGTTTAACTTAAGGGGACATTCTGCTCTCTCGGCTGAAAAATCGGCCACTTTTCGGTGACAATTTTTATAATGAAATAAGCACTTAACGGTTTCGAATTTCTGGGGGTATATTCTACCACTCTTGAAATACAAGAAAAAATCTTTGTTGTTTGTTTATTTCTTTTGTTTACACAAATATTTCGCTGTGAAGTTGGCGGCTTCAGAATTGCTGGCGGTTGAAATTTCGGACAACTGAATCATCGGAAATAAAAAAACCAAACATATTTCTAATTCGCAGAAGTATGATTATCTTGCTTTCCACGAAAGAACAATTTTTTACCAAAATTATTAAAATGCCAGTTGATCAAAGTTAAAAATACCGAAAGTGGCACTTGTTTTCTCTATTTAATTGATATAAAATGTGTGAAAATATTCAAAATCTTAAGATATTCGTGGTTACCGAGATAGCCATACTCCTGCAAATTAAAAACATCTTTAGTTTTTTTATTTCCAACGATCAAGTCGTCCGAAATTTCAACCGCCAGCAATTCTGAAGCCGCCAACTTCACTGCGAAATATTTACGTAAACAAATGAAATAAACAAACAACAAAAATTTTCTCTTGTATTTCAAGAGTGGTAGAATATACCTCCACAAATTCGAAAACCTTAAGTGTTTATTTCATTATAAAAACTATCACCGAAAAGTGCCCGATTTTTCGGCCGACAGAGTAGAATGTCCCCTTAAACGTAACTTAAAAAAAAAATTTATTTCCAACTACTTTTGAGAATCAACTTATTCTCCACAGACTTATTATTTAATCATAATTTAACAAGCGCTTCCGCATGGTTGAGGCGAGCTCAGTCCCATAACGAGAGTTTACTGTATAACCGATACATAACCGTTAAGAACCCGATATAATATCGGTTCTGTAGAACCGGAACCGAAACCGATATAAGCCAGAACCGTTTTCACCCGTAACTGCTTCAAGATTATTTCGGTTCTTATAACTATTTCGAGAACCGAAACCGATATCACAACTGTTTTCAACCCCTGACTTTAAACACGGTAATCGGCACGACTACCATCGCCTGTTCTACCTTCGTCATGTATTCCAGATAGGCCACCAGCACCTTGCCGTGCTCGGTGACGTTCAGGTAATTGTCGGCGGTTGGCAGCGTCAAGCCTCCCTGATCGATCTTGAAAACAAACACGTTTGACTAAGCGATGCATCAAGGCCACGGACGGTCTTCTCCTAGGATCTCTCGCCGCGCGGCTTACTTGTATAATATGCCTGGTACTATTTCGATCGTCCTCGTTCACCGCCCATGTAAACAAACCGTCCATGTTGTAAACGTTCTGCAGAATATGCATGCTGCTCTGCAACGACCACGTGGTGAGATTGAACCTCCCGGAGATGTTCCAGCCGCCGACGGTGTCCAGCAAGTCCAGCATAGGTCTCGAGCCGAGCGTCTCGACGGTGTCGTTCCCGTCCATGCAGGAGAGGAAGTAATACTTTGTCTTCCTCTCGGCCTTCGACTTCATCTCGCTGAATGGTTTCTCTGTTCAGGCAGAAACCGTCGTTCGGGAGTATCTCCGCGGTAGACGCTATACTGAGATTCTCTGCGATTCTACTAGCGAATTACCGAGAACGTTTTTCACGACCAGCTGATTGTCCTGCTCGAGTTTGCCGAACGTCCCCCACATGCTGTTCCCGTCCGGAATAGGGTTCTTCTTGATCCATCCGCCGCAAGCGTACTCGTAGAAATTGTCACACGGATCGACGGAACGATCTATGCTATTTATGATCGACGCCGCCACTGTCACGCAGTGCTCCGTTAAACAGTGCGAACCATCTGGGGAAAAAATATGTATGCATCGTCGGTGGACGAGGATTCTTCTGAATGACTACGCAGGGGTGGATTTGTAGGTACGCTGCAGCCTAGGGCGCCAAATTTTCCAGGAGAGAAATTGAGAGAATTGCCTCGACTCTTTTAAATTAACCCTCTATGGGCTCGTGTAACTTTCAGGTCACATTTTAATTTATCGACATTTTACAAAATAATTATAGCTTTTTTCGTGAGATTCATGCGTTCCGAAAATAAAATATTCAAAGTGTAATGTACATTTATGCTTAACACCAAATGCAAATTGTTTTATGGAATTCCACGTATGAGTTATTATACACAGAAGTGCAAACTTTATAGGCCGGTGTGACTTGAAAGTCACGTAGTGAATATATCGCAATAAAATTGTTTAAACGCAAAAATTTGTTTTCATTTGCATATATAGGTTTATAATTTCTGATTTTTCGTTCCCACAATTTTTTTGGAGTTAAAACACAAATTCGGCCCATAGAGGGTTAAGGATGTGTCGGATGTAGAATATTAGACAAAAGTGTATTAAATTTGAAATACTTGAATTTCTACGTCTTGCGCATGGTAAATTTAGATGCAAGGAACTCGAACGACAGGTGGAGTCTTATTTTCACTCCTAGAAAGGTATTCTTCACTTTATAAATACATTTTCAAGCATTTTTTGCTAAACTTTTGCCAGTGAAAATTCCATGAATTCACGATTTTCTCAAGTTATAATTTCTCTCTTTTAAACGGTGCAGTGAAAACAATTGAAACTCGGCAGATATTTTCAGCTATCCCTATACTACATGTAAAAAGAAATTGAAAACATTGGTACCATTTCTTTTCTTCATTAGAGTACGTGTAAAATCAGTGAAAATTAAAATCGTTATAACTCAGCAAGCGTTTAGTGAATTAGTTTAAAATTTTTGGACTTCGTCAGGAAGATTAAAAAAAAACAATCTCACAATTTTTCACCAACTTGGTACCATTTTGAAGATAGGTCCGATACATCCTTAAAGAAAAGTAGTTTAGAATATTTGAAACGCGATATCAAAACTTCCATCGCGAATTTAAAATTTATTTATTTTATTTTTCTACGCGTATTAAACATTCGGAAGCACACGCATTAATAAATGAACACTTAAGGTTAATAAATGAACACTATTATAAAATTAAGTTTGCAGCGCGATTGATTCCACGTGCTGCAAAAATTGTTTGGGTACGAAGCAAAAAATTAAAAGAACTCTCTAATTAATTTTAGCAACTTATTTTACTCATTTTAATAAAAAATGGTCATTCACTGGTACGTGTTGATTTACTGGTACACCCACCCTACCATATCTTCAATATTTTTTCAGCTGTTTTATCCGTCAAGATCGTCTCTTTCCATAAGAGTACGTGTAAAAATCAGTGAAAATTAAAATCGTTATAACTCAGCAACCGTTTAGTGAATTAGTTTAAAATTTTTGCAGCACATAAGAAAGACTACAAAGAGCAATCTCACAAATTTTCATCAACTTGGTACCACTTTGAAGATAGGTGCGATGCATCCTTAAAATATTTGACGATATTTCAGAGAAAGGGCGGTCTAGACTTAGGGGCGCCAGATCTCCAAATCCACCACTGTAACTACGCCGCGATAATGCGCGAAATTCTGTCAGCCACCCACGTACCTTCCCCATGAGAAGACATGTGGAGTATCTGCGCCTCGTTCCAGCCGTTCTTGCTGCTGATCACTACCGACAGCATCACGACCATCAACAACAGGCCGGCGCAAATGATAAAGAGACACCTCTCTAGCGCGCTTCTCGCTCTCCACAGCGACGTGCCCTGCACGAAGCAAAGACTGTATCGCGGCTAGGGTCGTTTAAGCGTGATTAGAATTTTACGACAGTGCACTTGATGTCTTATTGCTAAAATCACCCTATTGCTCGCAGTCGGATCTAACCGTCCCAATTGCGCCTGCCGAAATTACACGCGCGCCTATAAGATCCAACTGCGAGAGAGGCCGCAGCTTCTAAAGCCGCCTAATCTTTACGCGAACCAGGAGCGGAAGAAACTTACCGAACGATACCGTATGTGCGTCGCAGATGTGCTGATGCCCTCGCTGTTTAGAGCTACGGACCCGATGCTGCTGCTGTCCTCGTCTTCGAACTCCGCCTGCTTGTACATCATCATCTGCGGGAGAAACGACCGAGCATTTATCGCGCAGATGCGTTAGAACAAGCGGTGCCTTTTTTCTCACGGCTTTAACAAGCGCCGACGACGCTCCGGCAATTACGCAAGTGGCTGGTACACAAGATAATGAAATTCGTAGCTCGTAAAACCGTACCACAGCGCGGCGCCGGAGTCGCGGTTCCTATACGGAAATTATCTCAAACGATAGCGTTACTGACGTTACGAGAGATAATATATTTAACAGCTCGACTCGCGCGACGACGCGTCCGGATTTTATTGCAGTTCGGAATGCCAAGCTTCTGCCCTCCTTCGCGGCCGCCACGCGCCACGGAATCTCCCGCTTTGCGCGTAAATCGTATCAATTAAGAGACGGCTGGTTCGTCGCCGACCCTCCGCGATGACGCAGAACCGAGCGGACGTCGACGCTCGAGGCGAACGAGCGTTTTTGTACGATCGTTTCTTCGAAAGAGGACAGACTGGATGGCGTTCTCGAGCGATCGAAGCGAACAGCGATCGAAGTTTCACGCGCCTCGCGCAATGTGGAAATACTGACGGCGAAATTGCCGCGGCCGGTGACACGTTTTTAGACCGAACTAAAAATACGTACCCTCGAGCCGCCGTCATGGCAAAACGAATACCAGGGTCGCTCGGACCTCTTGGACCGTGCAAATAACATTGTCACGCGCAGGGGACGATCGTTCCGGCACCGATGGAGATTCAAAACACGAGGGACAAAACGCTGGTGACTCGACGGCACGCAGCGGAGCGACGCGAAGGACTGACAAGCGGCGAGATTCGCGTATCGCGCGAGATTACGCTCCACCAACGTCCCGATATCCCGACGGCGGGGTGGAGGAAGCTTTTCGCAGCTCTGATAACGCGGCCGGTTCCTCTCCCCCTTGTTAAAGCTACTCTCGCTTTAGTTCTCCGCTCCTCTGTCTCTACGCGCGAAAAGAGAATTCTAGGGATTCTATTAAAGCGCGGCACGTTTCGAGACACGTTTCGATGTTAATTAGCTTAACAGGTTGTTGACTAACCGGGGACTGGGCGCAGCCGAGGGGTCCTCCGAACGCTGAAGAATTACGAGAAGCGCGGCGAAGCTCGTGTCGGACACTGCCAGGCCGCCTGCCCGCACGCGTGCACGCACGAGGATCCGCGCGAGCAAGCGCACGCGTGTGCGATCAAGCTGCCCGCTTCGCCCGCGGTCGTTCCGGCAGGAAACAGGCGCTTACGGCGCCGTTAATACAATTAAAATGCTCTCTGCCCGATACTCTTTCGAATCGTTCGAAGGAAACGAAGGAACAGCTCGAACCACCGCACCGTTCCGAAGCAATCGCCGCTTCGACTGATTCGTTTCGCCCCCCTCGGCTGATAAGCGCCCGAAGTGGCTGATAAATTGCGACTGCCTGGCCATCGTCAACGCGACACGGTTTCCTAGCTCGTTTATCGTTAGAGATTCGCATTTCAGCGCCCGCGACGAACGTTGACGGAGGAGCTTGCTCTCTGGAAGCCTGGACGTGTGTAATGAACCTTCCTCTAATTGGATTATCCCATGCTTCGATGCGATTCCCGACGCGATGCAGGATACGTAACTCGCGGACGACCTGATGTCAGTATTCACCGCGTAGGTACTTGCCGCGGGACCGCTTATTCTAAACAGTACACTAACGAGACCGATCATCTGTAACATTATTGGATTGCATAACGAACACAGAGCTCGCGAGAAAGCACGCGCGACGACACTGCATTCGGGCCTAGATAAAGTAATAAGACACCTCCGGGGTCGTATCGGACTCCAGCGTATCGTCTTTATTAAATAGATCCGCCGGATCGGCAATCCCTCGCCTCTATTTTCACCCGCAAACACTCACCTTCACCGACATCTTGCCCGGCAGGATCGCGTAATCACCGCACTGTCACTTTAAATATTGATTCGGCTATATCGGGCGCGAACTGGCTTCGAAGACGAGCGGGCTTCGGGACGGCAGAAATAGAAAAAGGGTGGACAGAAGGTTCGAGGAGAGAAGAGGCTCTTACACGACACTACCCCCGGGACTATGACATTTTCCAGGGATTTTTGTCACAGCTCGGCCGCTGTATCGGTGTGCCTGGGTTCGCGTGGCTGCCTCTCATGGGGATGCTTCGACGCACCTCCACCCCCCCTACCTTCCATCCTCTTCATATTGATTTCCTCCGGGTCTGGGCCAGTGCACCTGCCATCTCTTACCGTCGCTTCGCGCTTACCGACCACCGTTCACCATCGCACACCGCGTTTCCCGGTTCGCTGATCACCGCTTAGCTACTTAGCACCGATTAATCCCCGTATTCGCTATTAGCCACGCAATCGGCGATTCGCGCGAGGCACGCGCGGAT
The DNA here is from genome assembly GCA_944738655.2 of Andrena hattorfiana. Classification (NCBI taxonomy): domain Eukaryota; kingdom Metazoa; phylum Arthropoda; class Insecta; order Hymenoptera; family Andrenidae; genus Andrena; species Andrena hattorfiana. Next base: position 40,266,482 of record OX122894.2, on the reverse strand, counting down.
CTTCGCCTCCTTTCGATCGCGGCTACGGTAGACTTGTGCGATCGGTAACGAGTTACCGTGCTGCGATAACTCGAGGCGGGAGAGGCTTCGAGGTCTAAGAACTGGGGGACTGGAAGATAAAAGGACAAACGAAGGACAAGAAAACAAATGAATTTAGCTTGAACGAACCCGACAGCTTCGCTGTACGCCGTTATGTGAATAAATATTTCGTCTTTATTTCAGAAAGACATCCCTCCGCTCGTTTAGGTACGATATACCTTACAGTATGAGTAATACGAATATGATTGCACGTTACGGTGAGAGGATCATTCGGACTAGTTATCGTTAAAGCTATGTAACACGCAGGCTACGCACGCACACAAAATATAGTGATTCCTGAATCTATAGAAGACCCCATGGATCCGGAGCGATACTCGTTATTTACCTTACGCGTTAACATCTCATTCAGACGGACAGTCGAAACGGCCCGTCCCTTAGGATCGGTTACAAAAAATAATTGTTATACAAGTGTATGCACGTATGTGTATATAATATATATATATAATTCTTTTTCTCTTCCTCTTTTAAGCTAAACACCTTGGCTGCGAGATCGAGTAGCTTGCTTCCATTAGATCGACTGGCTCGCTCCACCCGACAGTAGATTTACCTAACGAACTTCTTATTGGCACGTACGCTGTTTCTTTGGACCGCTGTTAGAATCGAGAACTCAGTCAGAAACTTACAAACGCGACGCGGCACGTCGATCCTGGCTCTCGGCTGCGCTCGGTGCTGCGAGGAACCTTTCTTTCTTTTTGTTCCCCCCCCCTCCGCCACCCAACAGCACCGGCGGAGTCGGCTCGCGTGATCGTTCGACTTGAAAACAACAGACAGTTGTGAAAGAAAGAGGGAAGAAGAAGATGCGTTTGCAAGCTGCCGTGACCCGTAAATCCATTACAACGCAACTTTCCCCGAACTCCGCTTCCCCTCCGCCGCGTTCCTCGCTTCATTCGCCACCGCTATGATTCGTAAACAAACTAGAGACTCTTTCGTAAATTACGTGTCTTAAAGTTAAGTACGCCAGTGACAGCTTGATGCGTTTCAAAGGAGATCCGTTTAACCCTTAGATATCGAAAAGTTGTATTAAGGTGCACGTAAAAGGACACGCGTGAAAAACGTACGACGCTGTGCTCGGCTCGAGCCCGGGAGCAGACGGTACCGTCGGCTCAGCACCATCGGACACGAAGCCGCGTGTTTCTGTTCCCCTACAGAAGACTCCGACGAATTTCCCTCCTATTAATTAGAATATTCGTATGTGAAAAAGTTCGGTGGTTCGTAAACGTGCGAGACAATGTGCGAAGATTAGAAAAAGGTGCTCGCTAACGAGTTATTGGCATACCGATATTAATGTAGGACGATCAAGTCGAATCGACGGTTTTGTGCGTAACTGGAGTTAGTTGAGCCGGTTCGTTGAAAACCGGGGACGCCGTTAACGTAATTGAGTGCGCGTTAAACGAATGACGTTCACTCGAAACCATGGGAGCAGCGAGGACGTTCACTTTCGACTAAACGTTTCTGGCAGTATCGCGTGCGTACGACAGAGCAAGATACAACTGAGCCACGCGCGTCAACGAACAAAAACTGCGCTACGCTGACCGCCGCTGGCAGATAAGGGATTCCTTCGATCGTCCCGGCAAGCAACTGTTCCCATGGACTTCCCGATCGAAGACGCGAGAAATTGTATTGCATGAAATATCAAAAGCGCTCGACACTCCTCTCCAACTCCACTCCTGCTCGATAGTCGTGGCCGCCTATCCAGGATAACGAGCGTAGGTAGATAGTTCGAATAGAAAAAACCTTTTGAATGCAACGCTGCGAGAGACTCGTATCGAGGATAGCTGATAAATCGAGAAAATAGGCAGGATCAACAAGCATATAGGTGGAACGTGAAACGTTCCTCTCTTAGATTCGACAGACACACCGACATCGGAGAACCCTTAAAAAAATAATATTGCACTCGTTCCGTTACATCGATTGCAAGGAAGGAAAAAACCTTGGCGGGATATAGAGCGTCTTGGACGTGACGTTTTCTGTTCTCTTCCCCAACTAACGATCGGCCCCGCGCGCGGGGCCGTGCGCGGATCCGTACGATAACGTGTATACAAGAATAAGCACCGAGCGGCAACAAAGTGTTTGCAGTGCTCAGTCCAACGATTTCGATTTCTCTAATCTATGTTTACTTTCAAGATCAGAATTTGTACTGGCGTTCGTGAGACGAGAGCGACACGCCTCCTCGCTCTCGACGTTCTCCGCCGAGGACGCCGCGTCGTCGGAAACGAAAGACTCTAATATCACATTATTGGATGGATTTGATTGAAAAGAACTGGCGCTAGCGTTGACCATTCCTCCTACAGGGCTTGCGTTACGGGGAGCGGCTGTGCCCGCTGGCTCTGTGTTTATAAGCCCGTCGCACGAATGTGGCAACGTCTTCGAGAAAGCCCTCTGAACGGAATATTCCTCGTCTTTCTCTTTGCCGGCGTATCTGCCGGTCGCCTTTAAAGACCCGCCGTAGACCGGACGGCTCCTGGAGAACTCCGGCTGCGAGAGATCCTCCGACGAGTTCACCGTCGACTTCGAATCGTTCCTGCGATTCCCCTCGACCTCCGACGCCGAGGGGAGCTCTTCTTGCCCGACGATCTTCTCAGCCCTCTCGCTCGCGCTCTTCTCCACTTTACCGTGCACTCTGGAGACCGATCGACCGTCCGATCCCCAAAAGCTTCCCTCTCTGCCGCCGTCCGCCGTGCAGCCGACTCCCACCATCATGTACCTCTCCATACTCGGCATCTCGTAATTCTGGGTCTCCGGCTCCGAGGTGTCCGACGACTTGTCCATTGGATACGGGGCGTAGTTGGCGGAAGTGCCTTGATAAATACGATTGAAGCTGTCCGCGGGAAGGAATGGTTGCTCCTGGTAGTTGAAAGGGACGCACACGTTCTGCCGGATGGCCGCGGTGTCCGCGACGCAGTACTGCGGGAAACGCGCGAAGGGAATCGCTTCCGGATTGTCGAGCTGCCGGGGGCTCGCGCTCCCGTTCTGGTATTGCACGTTTTGGTCCAAACCGCCGTTCAGTCTCGCGGTGGGGTTGCACGCGTACGAGAAGCATTGGGGCACGCTGGCGTTCGGCAGAACGCTCGGCGATTGCGCGCTCGCGCGCGCGCTCGACGACTCCGGCGACGCCGGGTTCGATATCTTACCGCGTGTCTGGGCTATCACAGTCTCGTAGCTCGGAGGTGGCCCGTATAACTGGTAGTACGGGCAGTTGGTGTCGTTCAGCACCACGCTCATGTTCTGGTAGTGCGCGGACGTGGTCGCGTTGCCGTTGTAGGCGGGCACCGCCCCGTTCCTTTGGGGACCTGCAAACGCAACGACGGTATTACAGGTAACGACCTAACGGGCGGACGGTAAACGGGTCTGCTATAACGAAGGCGTACTAGCCTTTCCACATACGATGCAACAGCACGGTATTTCTCGCCGAGTTGTAAGTGATGCGAGCCCTCTGACCCTGGCAAGTCGTCCCTCGGAGAGGATTCTGCGTCCGCGTGTTGGAAGCCCTGGTCGGGATGGCCGATGCGGCCGCTCTGTACCTCCCTTGTAACCAATATCGATACCACCAACCGCCGCCGGAACACACCAGGAACATGATTATGACCAGTATCCTACGAATACCAGGCGCATAAATCCCCAGCTTCGACTCGCTCGAGAGAAATGCCGAACAGAACGATAAAACGTCCCACCTACCAGTAATACCATAAATGATGAAAGTGTAGCCCAGGCGATACGCAACAACCAATACCGCAACAATATTCTGTTCTAGAACACCTGCAACCATTGCAATTACATTTTTTTTTTTTTTTTTAATCGAGAGAGTGCTTTGAAAGAATATATACGAGGTGTGATCCCCGAGGCTAGAACTTAAAGTAAAAGTAGCCTGCGATTTAGATCGTCCCTGACGGAACCCTGTAATCCCTGAATTATGGCAACCACCATTACAGTAATAAATGTATTAACGTGTGGGAAACTCACTCGTAGTATTTTATTTCGCCAGGCATTTCAGAGGCACAATATTTTGCTTCTGCCTAAAAGAAATGATTGTTTTAAGTCGGCTCGTCGACTAATAGCACATTAATGTTTAAAGAGAGTTGCGAGGAATAAGGATTATTACGAAACACCGAGGCTTTCGTAAAGCTCCAATCGATCGAACAAGCGGCACATCGATCGTTCGCACACTGCCGAAAATAAAACAGTCGAACGTTCGAGGATTTAAGACGCCGAGCTTCGAGTTTCGAAGGGAGAAAGGGGGAGATCGAGTTTCGTTCGACACTTCGGTGAGCAAGCGATCAGTGGGGAACGCGGGTGAAGGGAAACAGATCACTCACGTATATCAAGCACTTCGACGTTCCGGCGAATATCGCCAGCTTTTTCTTCGCGTTCCGTGCCATCTTCTCGATAGATAATCATTCACACTCTCACTCCTAACGAGGAAAAATGAGACTCTCTGACAGGATGTTTTGACATAATCACCATTTCGCTCCGACTGTCATGTACACACAACATTGCACACCACTTATTGATTTCAATTTCGGAACTTCACAATGACGTCATCGGAGTAGCGCAGAGCTACCAACGTGAGGGAGGCGGTTGGATTGGCGCACTTGATGCGCCGTTCCAATTCCCCTGCAGTCCTGCTCGATTAATAGCACATTCGGCGAACTGCATCTAGTGCGCAGTACTGTACTTCGAAATGCTGCGTGACGTCGCGAAGTTACAAGTAGAGCTGTTGATTCCCGGGAGATCGGGTACCCGGGTACCCGTGAGATGCCCGGGAAGGGAAAAATTTCTCGGGTAGGCGCTACCCGGGTAAACCACTCGAGATCTCATAGAGTACCGTTCCATAATTAAAGCCACACTGAGCGTCATGGCCTTCGAGTTGAAGGCTTCGACCCCCGGGGAGACAGGAATACCCATTAAGAAGTGAGAAATCTCCAGTTCCGAATTTGTCATCAGGTCTTTGCGAAAACGACGCCAATCGATTCCTTGTGTTTCTCCGATGAAAATAACACCAAGAACGACGTAATTCGGACCGTAATGAAGGAAATTGCATGAACAATTGTTTTGCATAATTTCAAATTCACTTCGTTAAAAGTAGTCCGATTTACATGAAATTTGGAATGATTTTCATCGAACAAACATAAGGAATCCATCGGTGTCACTTCCATATCGATACGGTAAAGAGTTAAGAATTATTTTATTTGTGAATCAGATATGAATCCTCGGCCGACCGCAGGGAGTTGAGGTCGGCCCCACGTAGTCGAGGGTAAAATATTCATTGCAGTGTATTAAGAAGTTCTTTATTATTCGTCGTGTCTAGTGATCCTCCAGGGAGTGATCGGTATAACCGCAGCCATTTGTGACAAAACCGGAAATAACATAACCTAAAACACTCATTAAATCGTCTGCTTTCGAAGCTGATTGTTTATCTATCTCTTTCTATCCGTATTTCTGTCTCTTCCTTTTTACAGTTTCTCTCTCTGTCTACTTCCGCTTTTGCCACAAATGGCGTCAACTTTTTTTTTACCGCAGTCTCTTATTTTAGTGAGCAGAAAAGGATTAAGTAAATATAAAATTGGATGGGAATGTTAGAGGGGTTAAAGAATCAAATAAAAAGAAGTAGTAAAAAAAAGAGCGAAAGCCGGAAAAGTCGCAAACAGCGAACCTGAAGGTCGTTTATGATTTTATGGGTTTATGATTTTTTGGAGGTATGTAAGTAACTCCAGCTGGTAACCCAAAAAAGTTACTGTTAGTGAACGAAAGATAACGTTGGACGATCAATTGCTGCGGCCGCACACGAATGTAACAGCTTCGACAAAGGTCAATTCTGTGACGAACTAAATACTTTAAATTTGTTAAAGGATAATGAGATACAATCCGAAAGTCTGATCGATCCTTCGAATACCTGATTAAGGCTGTCCGCCCGCTTCCGATAGCGGTCGCACGCGTATTTGTTGTACCCCCTCTCCCTCACCTATGCCGCCAAATTCGATCGCAATTCCAAATTGCCCATCTCCATTTTCACACTGTCATTTTCACTTCAACCATTGAAACTGGTCGAAGGCTGAATACATATATGAAACAAAATCATCCGCCACCAGAAGTTTATATTTATTTAACCCTTTCACTGCTAACTAAAATAAAGTTTGGTAAAAAAATGCCTATTTTTTTAGGATTTGTATTGCTTATGTAAAAGTGGTTCGTTCTTGGTGCTATTTTAATCGGGAAAACATAAAGGTGGGATTCCACTGAGGCAACGCAAGGCAACGTGTCGCATGCGATGATTGCGATAGTGTATGCGATGTGTTGCATGCGAAAAAAAGATGCGACAACGTTGCCGGTTGATGGTTGCCAAAAAGTTGACTCAGTGGAATCCTACCTTAAGGAATCGATTGGCGTAGTTAACGTACCTATAACTATTCAAATTTTCAAATCTCTTCCGCCGACAAAAAAATAATAAATGATATGGAAGTGACACTGATGGATTCCTTATGTTTTTCCGATGAAAATCATACCAAATATGGAAGTGACACTGATGGATTCCTTACGTTTTTCCGATGAAAATCATACCAAATATGGAAGTGACACTGATGGATTCCTTACGTTTTTCCGATGAAAATCATACCAAATTTCATGTAAATCGGATCATTTTTAACCAAGTGAATTTGAAGTTATGCAAAACATTTGTTCATGGAATGTCCTTCATTACGGTCCGAATTACGTCGTTCTTGGTGTTATTTTCATCGGAGAAACATAAGGAATCGATTGGCGTCATTTCCGCAAAGACCTGATGAGAAATGCGGAAATCCTGGACATTTCTCACTTAATGTTATTCCCGCGTGTACCCAGCAGGTACTTAAATCACGAGCAATAAAGGAGAAGAACATTTATATCATTGTAAAATATATTTCTTTTTTTAAAGTACAGGGGTTATAAGTTGACATGTTTTATTCATTTGCTACGCATAAATAATTCTGGCACCAGGGCAGTTCCCTTAACCGAATCAATATCAATTGCGACATAAAGTATAGAATAAAATAGTTGCAAAGAATGCTCGTCACAAAGAGACCTTCGCTCTGTCCACTTCTACGACGCAGTCCTCCGTCGTAGTTTCCGAATTCACTAGAGACCCCGATTTACTATCCCGTTGCGTGGACATCAAAGTGTAGCTGATTTTGAAATACTTTTTTAGGAATGGAACATATATGCGTCGAGAGCTACAATAGAAACCTATGCAGCATAACGCCATGACAATCAGCGTGCCAAGAATCGTTATCCTGCAAATAAAGTCCTCCGTCGATAACGCTATTCGTACGCCAGTCGAGCGAGAGAAATATCGAACCTACATCAAAATTAAAGAACTGAAATCGGTCTCCTTGCAGCAAGTGTTGTCGTCGCAACAATACTCCCATGATTCGCACAAGCCCCAAATGCAATAATGCAACGAACTCTGAAACATGATTAACAGGTTTATCGGGTAGCACATTTATACGCAGAAAATATTTATAAAAACTGTACTTCTCTGAATGAAACACGCGACAAGAAACTTAAAAGGTTGATTTACCATTGAGGAAATGTAGATTAAACAACTATTTTCACATGACAGCTGATCCTGTCAAAACACAACCATAGACTACAAGAATATTGGGCACAGTTGGAGGAGCGTTCAGCTTCGTTTTCATGAAACGAAGTTAACCTCTCAGCCACAGCGGCCGTAGCCGTGATGGAAAACACCGGTTCTCGTTAGATCACCAAAGTTAAGCCAAAGAGGAGATATAATAAGAGGCGTCACTCGACAAGGACAGAAATAAACTGGGGAAATCACTAGACAACCAATTTAAATGTCCATTCGGCATGGATCGGTAAACTTCGGCATGGATCGGTAAACTTCGACAATAATCAGCCAACTGCGTTAAGGTAAATTTAGTTGATTTGAATATCCCGCTCGAATAGACAACCAATTTAAATGCCAAGGTCAAGTAAGGACTTCAAACGTTCCGCCCGGAGTGACGCCTCTTATTATATCTCCTCTTTGAAGAGGCGTCACTCGACAAGGACAGAAATAAACTAGGGAAATCACTAGACAACCAATTTAAATGCTCATTCGGCAATGATCGGTAAACTTCGGCAATAATCAGCCAACTGCGTTAAGGTAAATTTAGTTGATTTGAATATCCCGCTCGAATAGACAACCAATTTAAATGCCAAGGTCAAGTAAGGACTTGAAAGGTTCCGCCCGGAGTGACGCCTCTTATTATATCTCCTCTTTGGTTAAGCATCACGGGGCAGGTACTGGGGAAAGATGGGAGAACCACCTTTCTCCCGGTGCGCCGCTGCTGCTGGGACCCGAAGGAGAGAGAGAGGAGAGAAAAAGATGAGACTATATAGTTCGTTGAGCAATATAAGCTGATAAAGCTTGAAACGCCATTCCTGTTTAACAGGAAAAACAATAATTACAAATACAAATACAACCTCTCAGCCAAGATCTGATTGGTAGAAAATGGCTTAGCACAGGGCGAATTCCCCTTACGCCCAAATCGCCCGTGATTTTCATTAAGCTAGATTTCCCTGTACGCGACTAAACGCAACGTCAAGAATTTCAAAGTCGATTTTCTCGAAAACGAAGCGCGATATGAAAAAAAGTTACTCTTTCTTTTCGATTTATAACGAGTAAATAAGTCGAGAAAAGGAATAAATTTTTTGTTATTGCGCTTCATTTTCGAGAAACTCGACTTTGAAATTCTTGACGTTGCGTTTAGTCGCGTACATGAAAACCTAGCTTAATGAAAATCACGGGCGATTTCGGCGTAAGTGGAATTCGCCCACAGAGTGCGACAAAGGAACGGCAGTCAAGGGCAAGTTCATGCTCACTCATTTTTCACAATTTATGACCGTAGAAAATAATAAGTCGGTATTGAACTGCGTTGAACTGGACGCTTTGCACGTGGGATCGTTGGAGTGTAAAAAACGATATTTCAAAAATGGCATTGAATCCGAGCACGAAGCACAAAATTGCGATTGTTTTAAATGTAACCAAAGTCGTGTTCCACTGGGGCTTCATTCCTGCCGTGTTATTTTTAGGTTAGGCTCGTGTTTCTTTAAGAATTGCAAGCTACGATATACAAAAATTGTTTCTACGTGACATAGTAATGCGGAGCAAGGATGAATAATTAAATCGTTCATTTTCTAGGATTTAGGAAAGGCGCTGATCCAGGCATGCCGAAATTATCAATTATGAAGTAAGTTTTGTTAAGAACATACTTCCGCGTAAAATGACGCGTTTCTTCGTAAATTATAGAATTATTAAACATCCATCGTTTACTCTACAACAAATGCGATTTTATATTTCAGCTTACTCTGGCAATAAATGCATCCGTTTCAATACTGTCTCATTTCATTCTCTACAATATTCCTATTGCTCGATCATGATATACTTCCTTGTGTTTGTTAAGTTTACAATGTACCTTAAGTTAAGCAGTTACAAAAGTTAAAATGATTAACAAGAAAATGTTATATTGTTGAGCGAAATAAATATTTCCTAACTATATCCTGAAATCTACGTTACTTTTACCTTCCATAGGAAATTTTAGGTTAGCGAAGGTATGAAAAGTTTAAGTAAATGTTCACCGAGAATGAACAAATACTTATAAAATCGTGGTTAGCACGGAAAAAAGTGTTTGATAAGTATTTTAATTTTTGCACACCGTTCTGACTGATCTCGCGATCAGTGCATCCACACCTTCAAACAAAAAGCGTTCCCATTTCTTACGGTATCTTGTCGTCGCTTATAAAATTTCAGAATTATATTTCTCTCTTTACTGCAACCATTGCCCAAAAGAACTCTCGCCCGTGACATGATGCAGAATAAAATTGTCGGGAAGTAAGATATTTTGCGGGAATGTAGGATCGCGTTGGAATTTGGAATACGGATTGGCTCGGCGGAGGCAGACGAAGGGACAGCTTGCGAAACCGTTGACGCGCCGTTTGGTTGGTAACAGTGGCACCTAACCTGTCAGAATTAAAGCAGCAGATCGCAACTGTGGTCAGTTTTTGGGCACGTAGGTACAAGATTTTAGGTTCGCGGATCTGCTGTGTTCGCCGCCGCGGAGAGCACAGCCCCGAAGAACAGAGGCGGCGAAAATTTCTCGTTGAATCGCATGTAGAACGGAGTAGCGGTGATCGTTAAAGGTGGCCAGCACATTTTCACGAGAACTCCCTTGTCCAACCCTGCCTGTTATGCGGTGGTGAACGTCGACAGGTGAGTGCGCGTTTTCTGTCTCACGATAACACTTCCCTCGTTCTGCCGACGGAAAAAAAAAAAGTATCCTCTCATGGCGACGGACTACACTGCTGTTATTTCTGCCAATCGCTGTTTCGTGGATCTTCAATAGTGACGGGCGGTAGTGTTGTAGCACGAAGATATTGTGATGTTCCGAGGTTCCCTGACGAAAGATTCGAGCTACTACTAACGATGCGCATCCTGATGTAACTACATCGGTATGGACCTTTCGATTACCGACTAACCTTTCCCCGTACAAATCATTCTTTCGCGGATGTCTTTGCGTTTCGTTCGATCCACGATCTCTCCCTTCTAACGCTCTTTCTACACACGCACGCAAGAAACGTTTCATGCTGTTTTATTTATAGTTTTACAAAGCAGCTTTCAACAGCCTCGAGTATGTGCATAAGCAAGTAGTTGTGACATCGATATTGCGAAACTATCGATGGCTCTTTAAAACCATCGGGTCTAACGCATCCCTGCGATCACTCGCAGCCGCCAGTCTCGATTCTCTTTTTTCATTGTCGCTCGGTACACGTCCGATAAAATACCTCTAATAAAGTAACCTTGTTACGTCTGTGGAAATGGAAGTAAACCTACACCCACCATTGTTCGATGTTTGTTTTAATTTCTTAGCTCTCGCGTATTTAACGTTAATCCTACGCCGAATTTACAGCGATACTTACCTAAGCGTCTTTCCTGCAGCAATTATAGTAGGAAGTAGTAACAGTGACGCTCACTCGACAAGCGTATAGAAATAGGATGTCAGGGCATAGAGGCGGTGGAGGGGCTGGGAGTCACCAAGGGGGCCCGACGGGCCTCAAACAAATAGATTTGGATCAAATCTGGGGAGACCTTCGCGAGGGCATCGAACAAGTTTATAACAGGCAATGCATGTCTAAACCGAGATACATAGAATTATACACGTATCCTTTGCAATCGTCGGTAGAATCGAGTAGAGAATCGTTCGCAGAGATGCGATAAGTTCCTTAATGCCCGTTCGATGTACCAGACATGTATATAATTACTGTACAAGTGTTCATCAGCAAATAAATAGAACGTCGACCAAGAGCAAAAAGGGACAAATTTCTCAAGGAGGTGCACAGTTAGTCGGGTTGGAATTATATAAACGTTTGCGTGACTTTCTTAGAAATTACCTTATTAGCTTATTGAAGGTAAGCGCACTTTGGTTATAACTTTCCGTCGTAAGTGAACGGGAAGTAATCGCTACAATAACTTTTCACGCAGCACGGTATCGATTTGATGGACGAAGATGTCCTGCAGTTCTATACGAGGCAGTGGGAGGAGTATCAATTTAGTAGCAAAGTGTTGAACGGCGTGTGCGCGTATCTAAATCGCCACTGGGTGCGCAGAGAATGCGAAGAGGGTAGAAAAGGAATTTATGAAATTTATCAGCTAGCTTTGGTTACATGGAGAGATAACTTATTCAAGCATTTAAATAGACAAGTAAGTCGTTCGATCGAACTTACGAATCGCGTATACGTAAGTCGAATTGAAACGCGGAAGGGGGACTGAAGCCAGCGTTCGCCTATGCTTTAGGTTACGAATGCAGTGCTCAAACTGATCGAACGAGAGCGCAACGGCGAAACAATAAATACACGATTAGTCAGCGGTGTGATTAATTGTTACGTGGAGTTGGGTTTGAACGAGGAAGATCCCGTCGCTAAAGGACAAAATCTCGGCATTTACAAAGATTCATTCGAGAATGTCTTCCTCGAGGATACGGAAAGGTTTTACACTCGCGAGAGTTCAGAATTCCTCAGGCAAAATCCAGTAACAGAGTATATGAAAAAGGTTCGAAAGAGAAATCCTTACTATTCTCTCGCTCCTTTCCACAGAAGTTGTTCACAGTCGCTATTTTCTCCACAGGCGGAGCAAAGATTATTGGAAGAACGAAAGCGGGTTCAGGTATATCTGCATCAAACGACTTACGAGCGATTGGCAAAAACGTGCGAGAGAGTGTTAATCGAGAAACATTTAGACATATTTCATTCGGAATTTCAAAATCTCTTGGATGCTGACAAAAACGCGGATTTAGGTAGAATGTATCAACTAGTGGCGAGGATAACAAACGGCCTTGGTGAATTGCGAAATCTTTTAGAAGGTCACATAGCCAATCAAGGGCTAGCGGCTATTGATAAATGTGGCGATTCCGCAGCTAACGTAGGTTTTATATAGAAACTTCTAATCACCGTAATCTTGCCAATGTAACTGCACGCTTGTATCCTCTTTGTAGGATCCAAAGGTTTACGTAAACACAATCTTGGAAGTTCATAAAAAATACAATGCTTTGGTGCTTGTCGCATTTCACAACGACAGCGGTTTCGTGGCAGCTCTTGATAAGGCCTGCGGAAGATTTATTAACAGTAATTCGGTGACTAGAGCAGCGAATAGCAGCAGTAAATCGCCGGAACTATTAGCGAAATATTGCGATCTTCTGCTGAAGAAGAGTAGTAAAAACCCAGAGGAAGCGGAGCTTGAAGATACACTTAATCAAGTTGTAAGTATGAATTATTTGAAACAGAGAATTCCAGCAACGATAATATTCTTACTTTCTCGTTCTAGATGGTAGTATTTAAATATATCGAAGACAAAGATGTGTTTCAAAAGTTCTACAGTAAAATGCTGGCGAAACGATTGGTGCAACACATGTCGGCCAGTGACGATGCAGAGGCTTCTATGATCTCGAAATTGAAACAAGCTTGTGGTTTTGAGTACACTTCGAAATTACAACGAATGTTCCAGGTACTGTATTGTGCTGTACATTTGTTTCTCACGAGTCTGTATTAATTACATTTCACAATGACCTTCTCCCATAGACAGCTGCTCTCGCGTTGTTCATTAATATCTGTCAAAATTATATAACATTATAATTGTAGCAGTCTGTCCACAGGATATTGGAGTGTCTAAAGATCTAAACGAGCAATTCAGAAGACACTTGACAAACTCTGCAGAACCACTGGACATAGATTTCAGTATACAAGTACTGTCTTCGGGCTCATGGCCGTTTCAACAGTCTTTTACCTTCTCATTGCCAACAGAGGTAAATTCAGTCGTGAAACAGTTTAAGTTAAATTCAGAAACAAGGCGTACACTTGATACAAAATTTCTCTATTGCAGTTAGAACGATCTGTACATAGGTTCACTACATTCTACAGTTCACAGCACAGTGGGAGGAAGTTGAATTGGCTGTACAATATGTCCAAAGGAGAGTTACACACAAATTGCTTTAAAAACAGGTAAAAATATAAGCTACAAATTCGGAGGAATTTTTACTCCCATGCTCACGCGCCGATTTTCATGATTCGACCATAGATACACACTACAAGCATCTACCTTCCAAATGGCTGTTCTGTTACAATACAATGGATCCACAGTATGGACAATACAGCAGTTGCACGATGCTACGCAAATAAAAATGGATTTCTTGCTTCAGGTAACGCGCTGACGTTAGAAGCCATCGGGAAAAGAGGTTTACAAACTTTGTCTACAAGCCGTAACTACTTTCGATGTTGCAGGTCATTCAAATACTTCTGAAAGCTAAGCTATTAACAGCAGCTACAGACGACGAAACTGAACTGACGCCACTATCGACAGTGGAACTTTTCACTGGATATAAAAAGTACGTTTAGCTCGCGACGCGCGATAATTATTTCGTTCTAAATTTCTACCGGCTCGTTGTTTTCATAACAGTAAGAAGCTGAGGGTAAACATTAATATACCAATGAAGACGGAATTGAAAGTCGAGCAAGAAACGACGCATAAGCATATAGAAGAAGATAGAAAACTCTTGATCCAGGCAGCAATCGTTAGAATTATGAAAATGAGAAAAGTGTTGAAGCATCAGCAGCTGGTGGCTGAAGTGTTGAATCAGTTGAGCTCTAGGTTCAAGCCGAGAGTACATGTTATTAAGGTAAGTATGAACGATCTTCTTCTTCATTTTCTTACGACTCTGAATTGGAGAATCGTTCTCGGGACGACAAACGTCTACGAACTAAGCACACGCGCTCTTTACTGTACCAACTTATCGCGGCACGATGTTGGTGCGTTCGCTTGAGATGTGCGAAAGTTACTGTAAACGGGGAGAGTGTCGCTTTAACACAAGATGGTTCTGCTCTTTCAGAAATGTATAGATATTTTAATTGAGAAAGAATATCTGGAGCGTACAGAGGGTCAAAAGGATACTTATAGCTACCTGGCATGATCAAGTTGATCTAGGACAACGATACAGCAGCAACCATATACGCGAAAGAAAGATGACTCTCCGCTCTCATTGCTACGTACAGTCACAATATTTATTTAAGTCTCGTATTTTGAATCTCGTATATTACCCTTGTACATGGATGCCCTTGTACCACGTTATCCCTCTGGTCGCATTTAGAGTCTGGTTTTTATAATATGTTAATAAAATCATTTCATAGTCAAGCTGCTAGGTGTGTTACTGTCTGTGCCGCCTCCGACGTACGCTGAAACGCCGCTGTCTTCGACACAGTGTCGCGTTACGAGGCGAGAACACGCACTAGTTTGATTTTTAAACGGCGAAAGGAAGCATTTTTAAGCGCGCGCGCGCTCGCTCGCGAATCGAGAAAAGAAATAGGAGACTAATCGTGACAAAAGTAAAATGAGAAGAAAAAAGGAACATTCTGTGAATAAAATACTGTTAAAGAGAAAAGTTCAGGGTACATCATACGTCATATTAACCAATAACAGTGGAAAGGCTGGGGAAATGAATGTATTTCCTTGCTTTCTTGGGGGGAGGGGGGGGAGAGATAGTGTAAAGAACATTATTCGGGTATGTCTTTTCTGAGTGTGTAACATAAGACGAAGATGTAATTTCACTAGCTATTTATATTACAAAACACGGAACACGTAAATTCGTGTAAGCACATAGATAGTAATGCATTTTAGCAATTATAAAGTTCTGCTAGTTATCACGCGTATAAGGAACAAAATTTTATACCAGTGAATAAAACGAACTGCCCCTAGCGATGTAAAGATTGAGTTGTTCTTTCTTACAGAGCGAGTCTCAATTCGAAATGGATTTTTCTAACAGCTGGCAGTGCTTGGAGAAAAGAGGCATATGATTATTGTTTGTTTTTTTTTTATATAGATAATTTCTAGTAAGAATAATAATTGAACGATTTATGACTCATTATGTAAAGATCCTAAAACATTGACTAAGGAATCTGTATCGTGTACATTACCATACCTAAAGCTTAAGATGCACGTTTCTGCTGTTGAGCGAGAGCAACGTTTAAAGTATGAGACTAATGAAAATTTCTCCCTGTTAACGATAGCTGTATCAAACTTTCCGGACATTACTCAGATGTGTTCGTCAGATTTCTATCTTTTAATGATTAGAACACGTTAGTTGTTCGAAGTGCAATATGAAGCGATATGGAAATTTGTTGTACGGTTCGATCGAGCGCAGGTATTAAATTAAGCAGTGACTTTAATTTCACGTTAGAAAGTAAACGACGGTCGTTACGAAAATTAATGCTATTGATATTAAAAGGTAATACAACAAATCACTGTATATACATACATATGCATATATAACTGTAATGCTTGCAAATATTATCAGCATTTTGCGGTTGAGTTACGAGAAATCCAACTTGTAAAAAGCCTGAGGAGCAGCAGTCTCGAACTGAAAGTTATAATTGAAAGAGAAAAGCGAGAGAGAAAAAAATGTATTAAAGCTCACTCGAGGGTGAGTAACATCTTGATATTTAATTGCAAGAGAGAGAGAAAAAAGAAGCATTAACTTAAGCATTGTATTTTATTAAATAAAATGTACTACGGATTCGAACGGTGAGACGTTAAAGCAAAATTATTCGAAGCAGGTTGTGCCGGGACGCGTTAAGTTGAAGATGCGGATATGTATGTCGCCTTGATTAATTTTCTTGTGATACTTGACATCGTTTAATTAATTCCATATGAAAATTTCTAGAATACATTCGATTACTCTCGTAAGTTTAGGAAGCATACGAGGGTAGATTATTTAAGCTAAAGCATACAGAATTCTCTGCTGCGAGGATGAAAATTTGTAAAATGCATGTACCATTTGATGGAAAAATAACATCGATGTTTTCAGAAATGTTTGGATGCTTTAAATTTCAGCGTGTCCCAATAACATGTTATGTGCGGATTAAGTAGAAACGATCGTCTTATAAATATTAATTGTGGAACACGTTGGTATCTCGGACTTTTTGTACATACAGTCGAGATTATTCGGTGTTGTTAATTTCTGTTCCTCGTGCACAAAATAGGACTTACGAGTAATTAAGTGGGACAAACCATTTCGCATTGTCTGATACGAAAGCTCTGAATTCAGTACAGTTACAATGGAAATGAGTGATACTTCTTGTAATTTTCTACCACGTTGCTTTTTTAAAAATGTAAAACGAATGTAATAATAAGAATTTCATTCAACCGCATGATTTCCACGGTGGCCGTGAATTATATCTTTTACGTTTCGCTTTGAAACTTTTTATTACAGATCCTATCGACTATGTAGGGCGATCGAGTAATCGAAACGATTATTTCATGATTTAAAAGTACATTTATTTCGAGTAACAAAGTGTCTTGAATCAAAGATGAAACTTTTAAATTTCATAAAGAGACTCGGACAGATAATTCATGGAATAAAATCGTGTGAACCCATTTTCTGTGAAAAGTACTGTTAAGAAACGCGTGTTGTAATATAAAATTGTATAAAATGAGTGGCTATGAAGTGGAATTATTCCATCTCTCGCAGTGTATAAATTGTAGCAGTCATTCAATAAATGTTTCATATACAATTTGTCACAAGCACTCAGGTCTTTGGCTCCAACAGTCTTGAAAAGTCTTCTTTTGTGAAGTTTAACTGTTTAATCACCATTAAGCATGCCTGGAAAGATACGCAATTTCTTTCAATATTTTATAAAAAAAAAAAAAGAACGAATTATGCAGGTACGTACGTTTTGCTTCTTTAAGCTATCTATGAATAACATTTGTTTTTTAAACACTTGTATTAATTCTGAAAGCTGTTTTCCTAGATTGTTAGCTGTGGACCTTTCACCTTCCTGCAGCTTCCTAATTTGATTTCTTAATTCCTAAATGTAAATGAAGCTGTATAAAAATCTAAGAAGATACAATAACTTCCTCGTTTATATTAAATCCACCATTACCTTTTCCTCCATTTGAGAGCACTTAAGGGCATTTTTGAGCTTGTCGTTACTCTCCAAAGATCTGTTTAATCTTGTACTGTAATTGCTCGACTGCTGAGTCAGGGATTTTACTTGTTTCTGAAGTTTATCTAAATCCTGTTAAAAAAAAATCAATTTTATGAATGCATTCAACTATTAAATTAATTCGTTAAATTACTATCATTTAGTAGTTTATACTTTTGTTATAATCGAATTTTCAGTACTCTGTGTTTGGCACTGGCACTGCAACTCTTTATTGCTGCTCTCTAACTTTTTAATCGTGTCCTTCAGCGATTCAATTTCATTTTGGGACTTAACTTCGAGTCTTTTATGCTCGGACTCCAAATCCTTGTAACTGTTGCACTGCGACGTAAGAAATTATTTAAAAGCTAATTATTCCCAAGCTAAGTTTTACCTACCTTCTTTTTGTATTCAAGGTGTACTTTGTGCAATTCGCTTTGCAGTACATCTACTTTAGCTTTAAGCAAATTAACGATGGTTTTATTTGCCAAGTTTCCTTTCAGCGAACTCTCGTCTTCGTGATTCCTTTGTGCTTCTACTTTTCTGTAGGTCGTAAATAATATTGAAAATGGAATCTGATATCGCTGAACGACTGCACCGCGTTTCCTACTTACAATTTCGACGATAAATCTTGATTAAATATGTACGGCAAGGATGCATTTCGCTTAACCGAAACTTGCGAATTATCTTCTTTCCGCGTTGTTGCGTTCTCCGTGAATTCTGATCTTTCGTTCATGAAATTTCTATACTGCGTTTTCGAATCGCGAATCGAACATCCATTATCGTACGTGTTTATAATATGTTCTACCTTCTTCACTAAATCACACGCCTTCTGCTCGATCTCTTTATTCAGTTGACGGAAGCCTTTCTCTTTAACTAAGAAATCCTCTGTCATCTTTCAGGGCGATTAATTATGAATAGGAAGCTACTGTTTTATTCTGTAATTCGATTTATTGGTACTACTTCTCTACTCTCTTTCAATAATTCGTAATGTCCGTATTCCGTTCGACCACCTGTTTATTATTTGTTTACGAAATCGCTGGCAGTACATCGTCGGCGTAAAGAGCGGCAGTTTTTCGTTTTCAAACGTATGATCGTTTTCTGAAGCTGATCGTTACAAGGAACCGTTAAAAGTATCAATATCGCGTTGCAACGCTGAGAATTCCTTGACGAACAGAAATGACGGCGCGTTCAATTTTACAAGGTATCGTTTATTCGTGTCAGATAATTGTCTAAGAAATTTGGCGGTCTTTCGCGGTGACATGCCCATGCATGACTTCCCGACGAACGTTGCATTTTCTTTTGTAACTTCACCCTCGCAATAACTCTCGTAATAACCGTCGTTCGCCGATTGCGAAACATATTTTTATTACACACGACTCGCGAAGCTCCGTGTATCAATTATTCTTCTGTTTGTAGTTTTCGATCAGTATCAAAAGGCCCGTTTATTCTTCGTCCAATCCGTCTCGGATTTCGCTTCGAAGCCGGGCAACGTAGCATGTTTAGAAGCTGCTGGAGCCCTGGACCTTTTGCGGCCTTTACTGACGGACGCTGTGCCGTCGATTCAACACATGGCAGCTATAGCTTTAGGGAAAATTGCAAATAACGATTATAGGCTAGCGCAAGCTCTCATAAGGAAGGATATTTTGCCTGAGCTGTTGAAGAATATCGATAAACAAAATGTATGAATGTAAGCATTCTAGCTTTAGCAAAATTCTTTCTGTTTTTCATTGAAATCACGTACAGTTTGCGCCGCAGAAACCGTAAGAATCGATCGTCGAAACATTGAAGCGCACTTGTTGCAGAAATTTTACAAGAAAGCAGCCCTCTTTGTCATACGCGCGATCGTCAAACACTCTCCCGAGTTGGCATCGACGGTGATCCAAAACAATGGATTAGAGATCGTTGCACTTTGCTTGGAAGACTTCGATTCCGGCGTCAAAGAAGCCGCGGCTTGGGCGTTGGGGTATATCGCGAGGCATAACAAAAGCTTAGCTCAAGCTGCGGTCGACGCAGGTTCGTTTACCGTCGTATATCATGTTCTCGCTTTAGAAACTTATCTGTAAATCGAATTCTCCGTAGGAACTGTGCCTCTCGTGGTCCTCTGTTTACAAGAACCTGAATTATATTTAAAGCAAGTCAGCGCGTCCGCTCTGTGCGACATAAGCAAGCACGACAAAGATCTTGCCGAGACTGTCGCCGACGCAGGGGCGATTCCCTTTCTCGCAAGGGCGCTGTCCAATTCCGATCCCAAATTGAAGGTGAAAGACTCGTGCGTTACGCGAGTTCGTAGCGTAATATTCTAGTTCTTAATGAAATATGTGTAGCGCCAAGCCCTTCTGGCACTGAGCAGCATCGCGAAGCACACGGTAAACCTGGCGGAATCTGTTATCGAAGCTGAGATCTTTCCCGATGTTCTCTTGCACATGGCGCACCCCGACGAAGGCGTTAACAAAGCTGCGGCAACATTGACCAGAGAAATTTGCAAGCATTCGTTAGAAGTAAAACAACTAGGCTGCGGCTAATTTATCTCGAGCTAATCGTACTTTCTTCTAGATGGCCCAGCTTATTGTGAATATCGGCGGAATCGGTGCGCTTGTGGAATTGATTAATTCATCGAAATTAACGGTCAGATTACCCGCAATCATGGCACTTGGTTACATCGCTGGACACTCGGATCAGTTAGCTATAGCAGTTATTGGATCTTCGGTATGTCTCTGTGATGTTATCGTTATTATATTGTAAGAAATATATTCATCGCAGGGAATCGTTCTCCTGTCTACCGTGCTGCACGAAGAAAAGGACGATCACATGCTTGCCATCACCGTGTGGGCAGTTGGTCAAATTGGGAAACATACGCCGGAGCACGCGAAAGCGGTTGCAGTTGCAAACATTCTTCCAAAGCTGTTAGCGGTGAGCGAAGAGTTTCTTTATATTATTTTGACTCGCGCAGTGTTTTTAGTTTACGCGTGTAACTTTCAGCTATACGTCGATCCAAACACCTCGGAGGATCTTAAAGCGAAATGCAATTCAGCGCTGAAGCAAGTACTACAACGATGCATGTGCATCGAATCTTTGGAGCCATTGGTACACGATTCACCGCCTAACATTTTAAAGTACGTGCTTGGACAGTTCAGTAAGGTAAGGAACACAACGGTCTCTTAACTTGTATATAATTCTTTACTTTATACATATTCTTTACAAGTTGTACTCAGAACTTACAAGCTAGAACACAACGATGCAATAAATGACACGGTTTCTCTGTTACGATTTCTAAGTAAAAATACAAATGTTTGTGTTTTATTGTTTATCACATACATTAGTGAGCTAAGTTGTAGAAAGAAATAATAGTAACGAATCTTTCTGTACCAAATACAAAGTATTATATCAAACATCGTTAAGCTATTCAACGTTGCTCCGCTAAAAAATTGGTCAAGCAGTTGTATAAGTGGTTCTTTCTTATCATATAAAACCTGTTATACCACAAACAACGTTCTATTGGAATCCGAATTTTGCTGATATTATTCTGATGCACAGACAATACAATGGCATATTCATTACCCGAATGGATTTCTCCTTAGGATTTCCACAATTCGTTTGTCCACTTCATGCGTGTTAAAGAAAGCGCAGCTTTTAATCTGACTCCGATCAACGTAGGCGTTAAATGTGACATGCTTCTATTGGAAAGTAATAATACGCTTGGATATGCTGTACGTCATTGTATTCGTTTGACAATCAGATTAACAGACAATAAAGGAAATCGTTAGTAGCGTAAAAAGGTTTGAATCATTCCTTCGGTGCTTCTCTAATAAATAGTATGGCACGTTTGAAGTCCCAAAAAAGCACATCTCTCAGTCTTACGACAGTAAATAGTTGGGCTACAGTACAAGGACGTTTGAATCGTTAAGTGTTTTTCTTTGCGTAAAAATTTTAATTCAAAGTATGCAATATGTAAATATACTTTCGACCAAGCTACTTCTTAGTTGCATCTATTGTACCATGGTATATTTTCTAATGGCAGTATTCGATATAAAGATACCAGTTGTACAAAAATTGTAGATATAGATAACAAAGAATCGTTAAGTTAGAAGTAAATTTTAATCATCGATCAGTGAAAAATTTCAGTTTATGAAACTGTCGATCAATAAGGCATTGATTTGATATTTGCAATCATACATTAATGTAATGTACAAATCTTAATATTATGCGCTTTGAATCATATGTTTTGATAAATGTTAAGCTCATGGATCATAGCACTAACAGCAAATGCAGCTGCATTCCGAAAGAGGACTAATTTTTTTCACAAATTCTCGTTCAAATTGCGTAGTTACTTTTTATACAAGCGTAAGTACAAGCAATAGATAATGCCAACCGATTAACAATATTTCGTTAGTCTTCCATTTGTATAAAGTACTTTTCTTTTTCATCGAGAAATTTTAACAAAAGCCACCTCGATTAGAATGAAAGAAGAAAATAGCGAGGGATGCATTGAGACGAGATCGAACCAAAGATAATTACAGTCGGGAAACACCTGTTGCGGTGATTTTTATGCTTGAGAAATGTTTCTTATACGATATAAATCAGCGCGAGGGAAAGAATGGATGAAAGTAATCAGATCTCGAAAGTTTCACCAAAACTTTTGCTGCATGACAATTTCAAAACGTAAAGCAATTAGAGCATACACTCGGTTCAGAGCATGCAATCTGTCCAAGTATCTCTGAAAAATGAGAAGAAAAAGAAATAAATACGTTATATACCGCTATCTTTAGAATACAAATATAAAAAGAATGAATAGAAATGACCGATTAGTTTTATAGCAATATACTTAAAGAATCTATCTTTTAATACTAAGATAAAACATTAATGCCTCTCCTTCAACGTTTTCTACGATTTCATATCGCTTAGAAAATCTTGCTTTGTAAAAAGTAGAATGTACAATAATTTGTGCTGGCTTTAATTTTCTAATATCTACGAATAATACGTGACTCTTCTATTGTGCTACTACAAAAGAAATCTATATACTCGTTATCGATATACAGCGCTACGGAAAATACATATGATACATTCATATAATAATCCTTCTGACTCTGACTCCCGAGTACATAAAATCACGCCTCCAAGGAGCGCGAATTCATGATCTACGTTCTACGCAGTCATCATGGCAAACGAACGAACATAATATATAACACTTGCACGTAATTAAAAGATAAACATTTACCAAGATATTACCTTGCACAAGATAAGATTCTACTTAAGCAGTATAATTCATGAATGCCGAATCGAAAGCTTTATTCTGCTCGTAAACGAAGGCAGCTTGTTAATGTTAATCGCGAAGGCGTGTTCATTTACATCGATAACTAAGTTATATCCAAATTTCTTTTTACAAAGCAACAGCATTATTTATTTATTTATTATTATCATCGTCGTCGTCGTCGTCGTCGTCAAAATAAAGAGATAAATACAATTTACTAGTCCACTCGTGTAGCAAAATCATTATTTTACTCATCATTGTCATCGTTCGGTTTAATGCTAGCATAATTGTTCATGTTTCTATTCACCCTCAGCATCTTGAGAAAACTGCCTAGTACAAGTATAGTCTTCCTATGCCTTCTGAAGATCCCAGCGTAAAGCTCTTCGCGTACATCCCTTCTGTCGCTGACATCAGAATCGATGCTCGATACAGAGACTACGGAAGGCTTGGCAGAGACCGGCTGGTGATAACTGTTGGTCTCTCCGGAATTAAGAATAACGCAATGTTGATTGTTTATCATGTCTATTAGCTCTTCGCTCCTCTCGTTTAGCGTATTAGGTCAATATTCCTTATATCCCCGCGTTGCGATAATCAGCATGGACTCCGCAATGCTCGGTTGGATAGAATAAGAACTGTGCTTGACATGTAGCCTGCCAAAGTTACTCGATTACACTGAGCTATCCAACGACGAGCCTACCGCTTATAAGTTACAGATTCGTATGCCACTGCTATCAGACATATTTGCTACGAATCTTGTACACGGTATTGTCTAATACAGTGCAATTTGTCTCGTGTATGTATTGATATCGTACCCTTTTTATCGCTTATAGTGTTGTTTGTTTGAACATTAAGGCAGGAGTCTTGTCTCTTTATCAAAGCCGTACATATTTCCAAAGAATCTCATGGAGCTTTAGTTGCAGTATTCCGAGTCCTTCAATTTCTTCTTATCTTTTACATTTCCTCAGACGATTACTTTAAGCGCTTAATTAAAATCGTTGTATTTACAGCTCTCCTCGATGCTCGCAGGCTTCAACTTTCCTCGCGCACCGATCGTCTCTTTAATATATCATTTATCCGCTGCGAAAAATGCTTCAAAAATTTAGAGACTCTCTGTTCGCAGCGTGTGCGAACTGTTTCCAGCTGAGTTTCGGTAGAAAAATTATAATTCGTAAGAAAAGCGACGGGCGACTACAGCCTCGAATTAACGCTACGATTAATGTATTACAAAAGTGGCGTTGAATTTCCTTCCGTTTCCTTAGCGGCCGATCTTTAGTACCGCGTATGCAGATCCGACTGAAAAAATGTAATAATAATAATGTATATTTTACTAGAAATATATATCACTATACATATATATCCATACTCGCGCTAGAAAAATAAAGAAGCTTGTAAGCATATCAACAGGTTTGCCAGAAATACGTTATTCTACGACGTTGCTCTGGAATTTTGTTTTCGGAATCGAGATATTTTTAGCGGCGAAGAAAGAGGTAAAAAAGTATGCCGATTTGGCTTCGGTTTCGTCACGTCCGCATACGTGTTTACATAAAAGACAAATGGTATTTGTAATACCGCGTGGAGGAAACGATTTTTTAGCGAAATGTTTAAAAAGGTCACTCGTTCAAGTAAATTCCACGAGCATGAAACATTAAGTCGTAATATTATTGCGTAGAACTCCGTTAGTTTGTGCGTCAGCAGCAATATAAAATACTCGTAATGCGTCGCGATGTTGCGACAAATATTTACGAGACTTAGAAAATTTCGCAATAAATTTTCGCGCCGATTATTTTCTTCTTTATGCAGGTATCTTCGTGATCGAATAATGAACTTTATATATGTTAGAGGGAGGTACTTAATGGTAAAATTTCTCAAGCATAAGCACAAGCTTTTAATAATTTCTGTTCATTGTTTTGGATTAAAGGATTCGAGAATGTAGGTTCACTTTGGGCGAATGCACTCGAACAGTGTGCAGGTCAGGTTTCAGAAGCCTTATTCTTAGGTGCGTTGCAACATGCAAACTGATTGCTAATAATGGTCCCCTTACCACCTACTCGCACGCACACGCACACGCAAACACACACGCATTGGAATTGAGAACATTACGATATCGGACACTCTAAAAAGTTTATTTGAATTAAAACCAAGGAATTTCATTTTTATACAGATACTGCCCCACGACGCCAGAGCAAGAAGGCTATTTGTAACGTCCGGTGGTTTAAAGAAAGTGCAGGAAATCCAGGCTGACCCTGGCTCGGCGCTTTCAGAGTATATACAGGTTATCAATTGTTGCTTTCCAGAAGAGATCGTCAGGTTATTTTCAATCTTATATTCTCTACTTCTAAACACGCTCGCGATCGCAGACACTCGCGAGCGTCGAATCGTCGTTTCCGATTACTCTCGAAGCACAGTTCGAATAGCTTCGATTACCCTTACGACTTGTAACAATTATAAGCCGAAACGAGTCCAAAGAAGGCTGGATTCTATAGGTTTACAAATTGCGGTGCCATTGTACCAGAAGTGTACGGTGATTTTAAATATCGCCGTGTTATTCAATTCGTTATCTTTGTATGGTCCAGGCTGAGTTGCCGATATTTCCGGGATTTGCGAGAAGTGAGTAAAATGCCAGTGTACGCGGGGGAGTGTGTGTACGTAAAGATAATGGCACCAGTAGATAATCATCAGAAACACTAGTTGCTTTTGACATAACCCTAGCGAAGGTTCACTCACCCATGGAATTCTGCGAGCTGAGATTTTGCCGATGGTAGAGTCCAGCTTTCTCAGAGTCGTTTACACCAGCAGTGAATGCAAATAACTGCAGCTCCGTTTCTGGATCTCGCGTGTCTTAATTTAAATCGGGGAGGTAATATATGGCGTGACCGCCATGTTGTCACAGCTGATTGCATTGGAAAAATATAAACTCGGACTTTAATGGATCAATAATTTTACGTGTACACGATGATTTCTGTAGCTGCTGGACGCGAGCATGACTTTTTACATTTTCGTTACCTAGGTTTTCGCGTCCCGTTACTGTACGCGCTTTCCGGTGCAAAAATCATTCACTCTGCTTTTACTTGCACTTCGTTGTACATATGTACACGCTGTTCGATCTAATACGTGCATATACGAGTAGATAATTGGTGCACTGAATTGCATCAATGACTCCCTTTAGTTGCTTAAACAGGCTAAAAAGTAATCATTGATCGGTACTTATACGGGACGGCTGCTACTTTCAGTTAACTGTTAAAGTTTGCTAGAGTTTCGACCCACCTCTGGAATCTAATTAATCTAATTTCCGATATTAGATATTATTCTCCTGGATACCCAGACAGTCTGCTCGAAGCAGTCGAACAGTATCAACCGAAATGCCCCTCCCTATTTGCGTTGGAAGAACATTTGTCATCAGATTTTACCTCCAAGTCCTCTCTGTCGTCTCATGCCGAAGAAGATGCCTAAACCATTTGTCTCGATTTATATTCGACTTTATTGTGTGCCACAGCTTCGCGCGTATACATATTACAGAATAAACTGAAGTAATTACTCAGCACATATTGACGATCGAATTGCTCGAATCGTATTATGTTGCGAGCAGTAAAAGACTCGGTAAAATTTAAGTTCCTAATTTATGTTATTCTGTAAATTCTAAGGTTCCTGTCGCTTATTTGTGCACTTTCAGACTTGCAGTCGAAAATATACACCTTTGGCAATCTCCAACAATGTGTTTTGTGTGTATTTTGTGTTAAGATAAGTGGTTATTGAAAGTTTTTCGGAGTTGCGCTTTCCCTTCTCTTCTTTCTCTGGGTTCAAACAACGCGACTGAACCGTCTCGAATAGGAGCAGAAAATCAGCTGAGTTGATAGGAACACATGATAACAGTGGAGGTAGATCGAGGGGCGTGGCCGAGGAGCGAGAGAGAAAGGAAGCGCGTGCGATAAGGAGAGAGGGAGGTGACGTGCCACTAACTCTCGTTATAAGCTCTTGCTACCTCCACGCTCCAGTTAGTAGCAACGCACGGCTCGAGGAGGTGAGAAGAAAATGAGCGGGATTCTTTAGTTCCCTGGCACAACAGATAGAATACGTTTCCTTAGTTTATTAATTAATTACTTCGTATGAAGCGAAATATTAACGAAACTTGTTGGAGCATAGAGTCAGGGGTCCGTACTTTTAATTGCAGTTGCAAAAGTGACGGCGCTTATGTTTTACTCGTGCAGAAGAACCGTTAATAATTAATTAATTCTGATCAGAATAATTACAAAAATCATGTAGGAAGTTAGTTGAGGGTTTATATTATAAGATGCAATCCTAAAAAGTACATAAATTGTTATTGGAAAACGGATAACTTAATATTCCGTGATCGTTCAACGTTGTATAAAAAGAGGTTATGTTCGAGAATAAACATGTTTCTTATTTGTTTATTTATCCTCAATCTTGGATCTTAAGCCTCTTGTAGAGACATTGCGAGGCATTGTGCAGCCCTTTTTTAACCACAAAATTGTTTATTTACTGCTCTAAAATACGATTCAAATTTTTTTTCGATGTATCGACACAAGGTGCAAGCGCCGCGTAGCGGTGAGCACTGGTTTCAACTGATCTAATTTTCCCGCGTTGAATTTTAATTCCCACCACGCATGGCGTTAAAATCTGTTTCGAGATTTTCCCGGCAACGTTGCATGCGACACTAAAATGGCAACGGGGTCCTGAGGCCCCTGAATCCCGGCACAAAAAAATGCATTCAATGTCAAGTCCATTCTACACCTCGGCCGTGCTTGTATGCTTGTAATTTGAAAGGAGTATTTGCATAAAATAACACAGTAGAATTAATAATATATTACAATAAAAAATATTCATTCAAGTAGATATAACAAATAGAGTTACAAGAATATTCTGTTCCTTATGACTTATTATTTACATCATTTACGCAAGCATCAAGCTGATACTTGCATAAAGTATAATAGAATCTAGGTAGAAGACTCGGAAAATGTATAGAAATATATTGTTAGTACCATATTCTCTAATGTCAATTTTCAGCTTTATACATCAACTAAAGTTTAAATAATTATTATAAATACAACACTTTTATGACATTAAATAGTAACGATACACAAAACAATGCACTTTGCATCTAACTCGCACAGTATCATGCCTCGTGCGCATTGTCAATATTAATTTGCACGATACTCTACGCTAGATGTTTCGAATTTCGATCTTCTACATCCACGGCGAAGGTCCGTTTGCTATGGAATACAGTTTACACGTAATTGGCGCGTACCAGTAAAATATTAGTAGAGCTTTCTATTCATCATACATTATTCGCTTAAACAAATTACGATGGCAGTGCGGAAACTGAGTACTCCGGACATCAACAGATCATTATAGGAATCTGTCTCGACCAATGTCTTGCAAATAATCCCACATAGAAGGCAACCATTGCTGAGATTATCTCAGATCGATTCCATTAAATCTTGTTCGCTGAATCATCTATGGATTCTTACCACTTACCGCTACGTATCATTTTATTTGGAATTATCGGCTTTGTGACTAGTAGCTCACGGGGACGATCTTACACAGTAAACTCAGATCTGACACCCTTTACTCCTACCGAACACGTACTACTCAATTTCAAAGACTTTAAACAATCAACAAAGACGAGCTGTATTATTTACAAAGCTGCCGGAAGATGTTTCAACGAAACGAGACCTCTGAGTCCCGAGGGGAAGATCTGTCGTTATTTAAAATGTCCCTACAGCCTGAACGAGATCCGAGACGCTAGTTCCAACGGATCAAACTTTCGTCGTGGCCAGCAATTTGATATAATGCGCTTTATGAGTTATCTCGAACTCCTGAGCGGGCAGAAAGCATTGCGTCTGTATTCTGGGATGTCTCGTCCTCTTGACAACCGATCGACCGAGTACCACGAGCGCGATTAACAACGCGCAGCTAGCGCCCACTATGGCCAGCACGATAATCTCGGTGTTCTGTTTGAATCTCTGCACCTCGACGCAACGAAGCCTGCCCCTGTCGTCCACGAAGTTCGCGATAACATCCTCCTCCTTTACCTCGCCCAGGCTCGCGCAGACCTTGTACCGACCTGGCAACAGTACCTCCAGCATCACGAACGTCAAGCTACAGTTAAGCTTCTGCTTACGCACCGCGGACTCGGCGTCGAAAACGGCGACGGACAGTTCGCACTCTGGTCGCCTGGATTCCGTCGAGGCGGACAAGCTAACGTCGACGCGCAGGAAGCCCTGAGCGGACACGTTAACGTGCACCCCGGTGATCCTCGCGTCCGACGCCGAAGGCTCCGGCATCGCGGCTTCCTCGCCGGCCCGTTGCAGCTCCCGTTTCGTCTCGTCGAGAGTGATCACGTCGCTGCAACCCAGGCCTAAGGAAACGTCGTCGTAGCTGGTCGGTACCAGAAGCACCACGCAGTAACGATACTTGTGGCCCGGTTGCAGGTGCAACGAGGTGGGCACGGCCACAGGCAGCGAGCAAGGGTCTCTCATCATGCGCGAGTCGCAGCGAAGGGAGCTGGAGTCAGTCTCCACCTCGCTGTCGCCTACAGTCTCGTATACTATCAAAGTATCGCAAGTGTACCGCTCCGTGCACGGTTCCACGCGCCACAGCAGGTTCACGCCGGTTGATTTGTCGTAGCGGAACTCTTTCAGCGACAGCTGAGCACCGGCCAGAGGCACTCTGGTCATGATCGGTGGCGTGGGCTCGCCGCAGAGGAGGCTGCCGGGGGAGACCTGCGTCAGTACACCGTTCTCCAAGGCGGGAGGCGTCGCGCACACCGCCGACGACTTGTCCTCCTCGTTCAACGTAGAGTTGCTCAGCCAATTGGCGAATTCCAGGAGCGTGCAGTCGCAGTTCAACGGGTTGTCCGCCAAGGAGAGCCTCTTGAGCCGCAGCTTGGACGTCGGCACGTCGTTGGCCACCATCGTGATGTCGTTGTCGTCCAGGCGGAGGTCTTGCAGGCTCTTGAGCGGCACCACCAAGTCGGCCGTCAGCGATCGCAGGAAGTTGTGCGTGAGGTCCAGCGTCGTCAGCTTCTCCAAGTGCGCCAGAGAGGAGCTGGACACGGCGACGATCCGATTGTTGGCCATGTCCAGCCTGGTGAGGGTCGACAAGTACTTGAACGAGTGATCCTCCAGCACGTCGATCTGCGAACGAGCCGGTATTCAGGCCTGCCCCGTAACTTGGTAAAGTAAGAACGCTTTACCTGATTGTGGCTCAAGCTCAGGTAAGATAGGTTCTTCAGCCCCTCGAGGGCCCCTTGCTGCACGTTCACCAGCTCGTTCTCGGACACGGTGAGGAAGCGTAGCCTGGGCATCTGGGGGAGGAGGTTCGGGCCCATGGGACCCAGCAGCAGGTTGTTGGAGAGATCCAGCTCCTCCAGGATCCTCAAGCCTCTGAGCGCCGACAGGGCCGAGACGCTCAGCCGGTTGCCGCGCATCCGCAGCGACCGTAACGCGGGCAAAGCGGCGAAAGCTTGCGGCGATAACTGCGACAACAGGTTGTCGCACAGGTCCAAGTACGTCAGGTTCGACAGGCCCTGAAACGTTGCAGCGTGCTACAAGCGAATTACGATCACAAGGCAGCCGACTGCGGTGTCTCACGACCAGAATTGGAGGATTAACTAAGTTAAACATTATTTAAATAACGGATCGAATAAAAGTTACTTTAACTTTAGATATTATTCGACGAATAAAGTTAATTTTCTTATTCGTCGGGTGTTTCAACTTCAGCGCCGAAGAAACTTTCAACTGTAACTTTTATTCGAGTTAAGTTTATTCGAAATTTTACTTAAATACAAACTTTGCCCCTCTCTGCTCAGGACTAGCTCGAGTCAGCCAGATTTCTCCACGGGAAAGACAAACAGCTACAGCGACGTCTGTCGTTACAGTAAGGAAAATTATGGCCACCGTGGGTGTTGAGTTATTAATTATCTTACAGGCAAGTGGGCTTGCCATTCGTTCGCTATCCCTGTTGGTTTATTACATGCAAATCGATTGCCGTAGGTACCTTGAAGGAGTCTGCCTCCAGAGTCTTCAGCTTGTTCTGGGACAGATCCAGTCGCTCCAGACCGACCAGGCGGGACAGAGCGACCGTAGGGACGGCGTCTAAGAGATTATTGGGAAGTCCAAGGGCCTGCAGGGGCCTGCTGAGGCCAGTGAAAGCATTCTCGTGAACGCGTCTCAGTTCCCCGGTGGAAATCACCAACCCATGCAGGGCGACCACGTCTAAGAAGCGCGATGGCAGCAGGGAGACACCCGTCACGGTTACGTCGAGAAGGGAAATTGTTCCTGGACGACTGGACCTCAGACACCTGCTGATAGCCTGGAGAAAAAAGATGCCAATTTTAGTGGAAGCTTGAATCACTTGGTATCGCGATAAGAATTATCCAAGGACAAAATCTAATCAGGGGACGATCATTTACTACTCCGATTAACCACAGAGCATCGAATTACTCCAAGGATTGCGCGACTCGCGGCGGTGGTATCGTAAAGCAGGGTATATTCGTTGAAGTAATTGCTAACGGGACATTCGACGCGATGCAGCAGGCGTGCACGAGACGAGAGAAAGAGAGGCGATCCGCACAATGGTCCCTTGGATAATACGACTTGTATTTCATTGGCGGTCTATACGCCCACGCCTACCTGGCGGGTGGCTAAAAAATCACTGACCTCGATAGTACGGCGAAATAATAAGAGTCTGCGAAGGCAAGCTCGAGCGTTGCTATTGCTAAAAAGCTTCTTTAACCCTCGGTTGTCAAACTGGGTCAAAATGACTCACAATTTGAGGTGAAATATCTTTAAGGCACCATGGAAAATCCTATTTCTTTCTACCTTGACGGACGAAAAATTATGCGAACTTTGGGAATTTTTTAAAACAAAACCATTAAATGTATCTACTTCCAGCTTTGTGGCTTCATTTGTCGATCTTTAGAGAATATGTAAAAAAAAAATTATGCAGAAATAGTGGTTATATCTGGAGTTATAGTGCTTCAAATAGAGCGCCTTACAAAAATCACATGCGCATAGTTAGCATAAAATCAGTCGTTGTAGTTGTCTGAAATAGAGAATTTAAAAACATGTGTAATCTGTATGAGTGTGATTATCGCCCGAACTAGATTAAATGAGAAATACTGGAAATTAAAAAAGGTGGCAGCGTCTAAAACAGACATCGATTTCTGCAAACAAAATAAGCTAGTTTTTTAAGTCGTAAAAGTCTAATTTTGCAAAAACCGACTTAGCTTTAGTACCGGCGAGAATGGAACATCTACTGAAGATATATGCCAAGTTTGAAGTAAATCGGGTGATTGGTTTTTGAGATATCATGCTAACAAATTCGAAAAACATCGTTTTGAGAAAAACGTGTTTAAAGTTTCAAGTATTTTATTAAATTTTTTTTAAAATATTGCCTAAATATAGGCATAAAGTTTTCAATTAATATAATTTGAGGGTTTCTCTTTAAAAAAATCCCAAATATCGCGCTCCCTTTCAGGCCGTCAAAGTAGTCAGACCCCTTAAAAGTTAATTTTCAACGATGAACATATATTCTACAATATTCAAACTTTTCCCTAGAATTTTTGCGACTTAATTTAACAGATAGATTTTAAAAAGCAGCTGATAGAAAATACGTTTTAAAAACAAGTCGAAACTACCTTACTGTTATCCAATAACAGAATTCAATTCTATATTTGAACCCAGCCGTGACAGAAGATCTATTAAAGAATATGTACCCTCTCTCCCCGAAGTTACACGCAGACTCCAATGCGCTCCCCGCACGAGCCGGGCCAGCTGTACACGTTAATCTCTCTCGTGAACGAATCCATGAGTCACTGCGCGTACATGTGTTCGGGACGAGTGACTTGAATGGGCGAGAATTACCTGCAGCGCCGTTCTATCGCCGGTGCATCTCAGCGTGTGTGGAAAGTCGCAGGAACACTCGACGCCCGCCTTTGTAATATTTGGACACTCCCAAACGGTGTCAGGCGAAGGCGAGGGCGCGTGGGACGGCTCTTTAACATTCCCCTCGTCCGGGCTTTTTACAGGCTTTGACGAATCCACCGGCACCTCCTCGGTCTCGTTCACGACCGGCACCGCCGTGAACGCCGCGGCGGCGGTCACGCTCGGCGTCGTCCCATCCTCCGAGAGGTCGTCCTTCGTTGCGCCCATGCACGACGCCAGCGTTAGCAGCAGGATCAGCCAGCATCGAGGCTTCCACAGCATCCTGGAAACGCGATCGCACATGAGACATCAGAGAAGAATCTTCTCGCTGATCGTGACGATTAAAGTCTACATACTAAGTACTACTACATGCTAAAACTATAGGTATACATCTATGGGCGAATTACTTACGCCCAATTCGCCTGGGATTTTCATTAGGGTAGGTTGCCCTATGCGCGACTGAACGCATCGTCAAGAATTTCAAAGTCGATTTTCTCGAAAGTGAAGCGCAATATCAAAAAATTTTATTCCTTTTTCTCGACTTATTTACTTGTTATAAGTAGAAAAGAAAGAGTAACTTTTTTTCGTATCGCGCTTAATTTTCGAGAAAATTAAGAATGAAGTGAAGGCGAGTAATCGACACGTTGTCGACTGAACTTCGTCCTATTTCCACGCCATCCACCCCAAATAACCCGACTTTCGGCTCCACAACCCTACCAAATTCACCACTTAGTTTCCTACAATGAAGAGCCAACAATAATTCAATAAAGGATCGTCGAATAAACTGTTTCAAGTCAATGTCACATACCTACTACAACGAGCTATGGCTCATCGCGAGGGACGACCTGGAGAAGTTGCTGGAGCTCGATCGGAGGGTGCAACAACAACCACGAACGAGGAGGATAGCGCAGGGTTTAAATTTAATCCTCCCGACGTATCTGAGGTACCAATTGTTGATGCACGTCGCGTTACCGATTCTGATTAGCCACGTGAACCGACGAACTTTTCAGGTATCGTAATCTGGTGCAGAGGCTGATAGTTTGCCACGATCAGATGGTGCAGACGCAGAAGAGGGCCTTGATAAAACGCGTCTTGGACTGCGCCGCCGGCAGGATGCTCGAATACAAACGGGCGATCGTTAATTTGGAGAATTCGGATTATGAGTAATGCCGAGGCTGAGAAGCTTCGTAAAGCGATACTTTATTAAGGTGTTAACGCGCGGGAGCTGTGAGAGTAAAGTGGCGAACGTGGGACCTACCTCCATTATTTAATCTACTTTTCTCTCAAAGGAAAGCATCCAAAGCTCGAGGAATAGAATAAAACTCCCTTTTATACTGGAATAATGCGGTTCATCCAAATGCAATTAATCAATTTAATTTCGTACACTCAGTGCGGCCGATGAGCAGTTGCCGTCTGGGCCCAGCCCAGGCGGCCCCTCTAGGGCCCCATTTTCAAGAAAAAAAATGATGATTTTATCCAAACACTATATTTTTTCTGCACTACTACACTTAGCTCATATTTAGTAAACCACCTTTTCATTTTGTAGATATTACTTGATTATTTTTATATATCACAATTCACTGACGAAATTACTCTATATATACTATAAATTAATACATTTATTTTCCCATTAAAAATTTTAAATAAATATCAAGTAAAATCTTCGCGTCGCGCGTTAAGCTTTGCAAAATTCCCCAAACTTCTAATGGAACAATTTCCAGGTGGCCCGATGACCATATGAATCAGTTAAAGTACACGCCAGTGGACGTGGAGATCTCTGTATGCGCGACTGGCAAGGACCTCGTGGATCAGCGCAGGAAACGCATCCAAGAGTTGATGGAAGAAGCTCGTAAAGGCAAGCTGCTGAATCGATCGATAAAACAATAATTTCTTAACTGCGACGAGCGTCACTGATATAAACGCCTGCCTTTCTTCCTTGCGGCAACAGTCATAGAAATTCCAACCGAGGAGACTCTAAACGAAGTGGAAAGTCACAGCGAATCCCAAGAAACCACGACAAGAGCGCGAAGAAGAAGAGTGAAAGAAGAAGTAGCTGAGGAAGAAGACGTGCCAGCTATTCTCCGAGAAACGCCGGAACAGAAGGCCGCCCGAGAAGCTCGCGAGGCCGCCGAAGAAACTACGAGGAACGCGGTATTGCTTATACAAAGCCACGAAAGAGGAAGAGTCGGTCGTCGAGTCGGTTTCGAAGGTGAGACTTTCCACCGCGACAAACCGCTTTTCGTCTGTACTACCCCTTGCATTAACGCCACAGTGGAACGGCTATATAATTACCAGAGGAAGGTACAGTCCGGAGAAATAGTTCCGCTGAAGACGCCGAAAGCTGCGAGGCAGAAGGCTGCCTGGACGATACAACGGGCCTGGAGGAGGCACGTGGCGAAGAAGAGGATGAAGAAGAGAGTGGAGCGCTTAGAAGAGTTGTTGGAGATCACGGTACCCAGGCGGAAGTGTGACAAAGTGTTCGCGAAGGACAGAGAGAACTTCTGGAAGAGGCTGGAACTGATCCCAGCGATCGCTGCCGGGGTTGAGAAAGCAGCTGAGGAAGACCGAGCTAGAGTAATGTTGATTCTATGGCTACGACTTTTAGAAGCTCCTTGGGGTCCACTAACTATTTGTCGTTCCAAAAGCTATGGAAGCTCAGAGGACCAGGCTTGATAGAAGACATCACCGACGAGATTCGAGAATGGTTCATAGTCTGGTACAACGAGGCGGGACACTTCGACATCTACCCAGCCGCGAACGTGGGTGGCAGCGTTCTGATCGCCACTGGCCAGACTCTCACCCCTCAGGAGTATTTAATCGAGAAGGCGGCGAAGAAGACCGAACCAAAGAAAGCAGAGAAAACGGCTGAGGCCAAGAGAAAGAAGACCCCTTGGATGCCCCAGACCAAGGCGTTCACCCTTCTCGATGCCACCAATCAGGACTTCATCGATGACTGGAGCTTCCGGGACGACCTGGCCGACCCGCCGCAGAAGATTTACCGCGACCTGATCATGGACAAACTCGGCTACGAGCTTCAGCTGGAGATGAGGCAAGTGGTGGACGAACTGATGAGGCTCGAGCTGAAGAGGCTCAACACCGCGCTGAGGAGGGACTACGCGGCTGACAAACGGGAGCTACCTGATATGCCTAAACAGAAATGTAAGTTGCTTAAAGAAGTACAAGACTACTGAACGACTAAAAAATTTAAAAAAAAAATACAACCGACGTCACAAAAATAAAATTGCACTTAAAAGTAAGAAATACAATTTTCCCTTATTTAATCTGCGACTCTCATATTTGTTAAGTCGGTGCCAGATTTACACAGTGCACATGATGAGACAAATATAGATTAAATAAGGGAAAAGAATAGTTTTCTACTTTTTAATCAATTTTTATTTCTTTGAAGTCGGTTTTAATTTTTTTTTATTAAATTTTTTATTCGTTTAATAGTCCTGTACTCCTTAACGTCTAATTGATGAATGAATGTGTTCTGAGCGCAAGTACCAAGCGAAGGTACAGTGGAAGAAACTCCCCTGGAGATCGGTAAAAGATACGTCCAGGGCGAGAAAGTAATTTCGCCGGAGAGGTACTTGCACTAATCAAGAAGTAATCGCTCATTAACCAACGAGACCGTTACCGTACATCAAACTGGTCCTTTTATGGTCGCGAGGGTAGGCGTGCAGCTGCTTGCGACAGCCTACAATCGCTTTAACGAGCATCCATCAGCTAAAGGCTTCGCGGAGTATGATACATAAAGTGATTACGGTATCGATTGTCCAGCGCTAATTAAGTGCATTTAATCTGCCCGGGCGACAGCTGGGAAGAAACGGAAAAGGAAGAAGAGGAAGAAGAGAGATCCGCTGGGCGCTGTCCCCGTGGAAGATATGTTCAAGGAGCTAGCAAGGGCGGATATCATCAGGGACTACCCTTTGACTTCCATCAACGACTGGCTGGGGGACCTCTCCTATCAGAACTACGAAGCAGCTAGGGAGTTGCGGGACTACAAACACCGTATAGGCGAGATCAAGGAGGTAGTCATGGACTACTGCGTGCTGCCTCTCAGCTCCAAGGAGATCCATCAGGTCGCACCCCTGATACGGTCCGTCTGCATCTGCGGCCTTGGGCGATGCGGGAAGAGCTTCCTGGTGAACGCCATTTGCTCGGAGGTATTTATCGCGAGCCACTTCTCTTTAATCCTTAACCGGTCACGTGGAGTCTAGTAGACTCCTGCAGAATTATTCTTTTATGTAACACTTATGCGTGGGGACTATCGGTCGCGTGGATTCAAGTACCTTTCTAAAATTAGGTGAAGCTAATTTACATGTTATCAGTGGGAGTGTTCGAGGAATAGATTTTGTGTTAATAACGTGGTGGAGTCTGCGAGGCTTCACGTTACCGTTTATGTCTGCGAAGTGCTACGTTACTGGTTAAGGGGTTGGAGCTGAGATACTCTGCTCGAACCACCTGCAGCTTGGGGCAGTGATGATCGACATGACGCCGGAAGTCCTGGTGGGCAAGTATAACGGTCGAAGGGACCAGAAAAAGTTAACCAACATGATCGCGAAAGTGGCTAGAGAATTCGCTCCCACTGTGATCTTCGTCGACAACGGCGAAAGGCCCTGGCTGAAGAAGGTCCCTGTCGAGGAGAGGCTTAACAAACCGAAACGGTTCGCCCGCTATTTCCCGAAGCTGGTGAAGAGCATCAAGAGAGGCGACCAGGTGATCCCCGTGGTTACGCGTAGCTAAGTATATTTTTAGTTCGCTAGGTTCCTACAGAGGAAAGTAGCTTCAAGTGTCGCAAGCGAAACGGGGGGCTTGCAGTGCCTCTCCTAAAGCGGCGAGGAATGTTAAAGTTGGTGATCTGGTAGCGCCCACTTTATGAAATTCTTGATATTCCTGTTTCGACTCTTTCTCCGATATATGAATGAAACACCTCGATAAGCCAGACACAGGTCCACCCATTTCTCCTTCCCGAACCGTCTGGATCGTTCGAGGCTGGCCATCAATGAAACACCTCCTACCGAACGGCCAGGACGTAGGTGGTTTCTCCGAGTTTAACGTAGGATTTAGAGCGCCGATGATTCCGGACGGATATGGGTGACAGTAATACCCATTGGCGTAGATCTCCTATTCGGGACAGAGATCACTTGTTTATGAGTCGTAATTAATGCGCCATTATTGTTTCGTTGGTAAGAGATAGTGGCGGATTTGGAGATTTTAGTGTCCTAGGCTGACGAGCGTCTGCCGCCGTCGAGACAATTTTGAAATTATTTCAATATGGCAACTCAAGTGAGTTTAAACATTTTCCAGTTTCTTTCGCCTAAAATTTGTCGCTCCCTAAAAGTTGATACTCCCCAAAATTTGATGCAGTCCAAAATGTATCGCTCCTCCAAATTTATCGCTTCCCAAAATTTGCCACTCAAAATTTATCGCTCCTCAAAATTTGCCACTCAAAATTTATCGCTCCCCAAAATTTGCCGCTCCTCCAAATGTGCCGTTCCCTAAAATTTTATACTCCCTCAAGTTTGCCACTCCCCAAAATTGATCTCTCCCCCAAATTTGTAGCTCCCCAAAATTTGCCGCTCCTCAAAATTTGACGCAGTCCAAAATTTGCCGCTCTCCAAAATGTATCGCTCCCCCAAAGGTGACGCTCCTCAAAATTTATCGCTTCCCAAAATTTGCCACTCCTCAAAATTTATCGTTCCTCAAAATTTGCCACTCCTCAAAATTTATCGCTCCCCAAAATTTGCCGTTCCTCAAAATTTGATGCAGTCCAAAATTTACCGCTCTCCAAAATGTATCGCTCCCCCAAAATTGATCGCTTCCCAAAATTTGCTACTCCTGAAAATTTATCGCTCCCCAAAATTTGATACTCCCCCAAGTTTGCCACTCCCCAAAATTTATCTCTCCCCAAAATTTGTAGCTCTTCAAAATTTGATGCAGTCCAAAATTTGCCGCTCTCCAAGATCTATCGCTCCCCAAAATTTGCCACTCCTCAAATTTTATCGCTCCCCAAAATTTGCCACTCCTCAAAATTTATCGCTCCCCAAAATTTGCCTCTCCGCCAAATGTGCCGTTCCCCAAAATTTGATACTCCCCCAGATTTGCCACTCCCCAAAATTTATCGCTCCCCAAAATTTATCTCTCCCCCAAATTTGTATCTCCCCAAAATTTGCCGCCCTAGTCTACAGCCTACACCCAAATCCGCCGCTGGTAAGGGATTAGCAATTCTTTGAAGAATCGCTAATGAAGTTTCTGAAGTAGATATCTCAATAAATTCATGGACCGACGCAACAAGACGCTCGATATACCGGGACGTGATACATTTCAGATCCTATTTCTCACGACCTCCTCCGAGCCATATAAAGCAAGAGGGCCCTTCATGAGGATCCACAACAAGTTCATAATGATTCCTCTCACGGACTACAACACGATGTACATGATTTACAAAGATCTGCTGATGCAGTACCACGGAGTGGATCGCGCCATAGACGTCTCCAGCTTGGCCAAGATGTCCGTGGGCATACCGTTGGAATTCGTCAGGACCGCCGTGGAGAAGGTTCTGAACGTTCGCCGAAGGATCCGGCTGAGGTTCCATCCGCTGACTCTGGATGAGATCATGGAGGAGGTGCTGAAATACGAGCCCACCCCGCAGAAGGCCTTGAAGCAATTCGTCAAATTCGAGAATCGAACGCCGCTGGGCAGGAAGAGAGCAAGGATGATTTTAGCGGCGAAAAGGGAACGCGAGCGACCGAAGGCAGGTCGTAAATGAAACGGATCATCGACGGAAACGTGAGTGGGCTTTAAGTAATTGAAAATTATGAAACGATAAGAAACCCGTTTTCTGGTGCAGCAGCATTGGGTCGCTGGAAAGATTTTCTGTGTCGCGAGAACCCTTCACTGAAAGGAAGAGAATGGAAATGGAAACAGAAACTCGCCGGGCAAAACGTGGGACGTAGGCGCGCTAAGAGGCAAGGCTGCGGCACTTTTAGCGAGGCATTTTCGCGATGAAAATATTGCGGCGTGCCTGGTTGCGTCACTCGTCGAGCGATCGAGGAAAATGAAGGCTCGGAGGAGAAGCTGGATGGAAAGCGAAGGGTCCGCGCGTAGGCATGGTCGTTGGAAGACAGTGACCTTTGCGAGAAGGACTATCTTCGATTGAGCGATTCCTTCTTTCTTTCGCACCGCGATTCGCCAACGTCCGCGTCCGGACGCGAAACTGGTTTTCGTCTTCGTAGCGCGCTAAAAACGAGCGTCGAAAAACGGAGGGGGGAAGACAGACGTAGCGAGGAACATCGTGGAAAAAGCTGCGGGCTCAGATGTATCGCAGCCTCCGATTCGCTGTCGAATCTTTGGGGAGCGCTTAAAAGAGAAATCGAGTTTCTTCGAAGACAGCGCATCTTCTGGAACGAGCGAACGTCCGCGGAATACTCTAACAAGTCTTAAACTAAGTTGTAACGAAACACTGAAATAAAGCTTCGAACGAAACGCGCCGCATAATTGGTTAACACTTCAGCGAGTTCATTAAGAAACGCGCGCACGCCAGCGCGAGGAGATCTCTGCTGATCCCACAGTTGTGGGTGCTTGAATCGAGGTGACGCGACCCACCAGGGCGACTACGACCTTACGCATGTTCTACTTACTATTTACTATTGCAAACACTCTTCGGGAAGCAAAACTACTCGATGCGGAACATTACTTTGAAAACTGTAGCTAGAAGATGCGTGTTATCTGTGTTTAACTACGCACTTTCTCGCGAGCAACTGAAAGGCGCAGAGAACAGCGAATCGATCCCTTAAAATTAAATCCCGTTTCCTTGGGATTAAAATTAAAGCTACTCGTTCGTTCCGGACACAGGGAACAAGCCTGTTAAGGGCACTTGTGTCGTTTGAGAGAAAGTAAGCCGCAGTAGAGCGATCGTCAATGTTTCTGTATTTGCTAATACGTTGTCATACAAGTGCCCTTACAGGCAGAAGGCAGCGAAAGATCTGATCCAGCTTCTGCCCACGAAGAGGGCCCACGGACGCGCGCAGGCTCACCTACACCGGTGTGTGTCCCTGTTGGTCGGGTGGCCCCTGCGGCTCCTCTTCACGCGCGACGTGCACGCACACGCGGGCTGTTACGTCGTAGCACTCACGCAGGCGCGGGACAGGCACTCACGCATCCAGCCCACGTTGCCCCTGGTTGCCTGGTTGCGCTCGCTCGCTCGCTCGCTCGCGCGAGGCGGCACACACAGGGGAACGCCGATCGCGCACGCTCGCCGGAACCGAGAGAGGGGTCACGCGTCCATAGGCGCGGACGCTTGAACCACGAAATCCGCGGGCTTTTAGGCGCGCGTCGTCTGCTTCCTCGAAACTGTCGAGATCGTCGTCGGTGGCTCGAGTAACACCCACGCCAGTGACGCGTTCACCGGGTGCATTTTCCGTTCGGTGGCGCGATCGCGTGCAGAACGGCGGCGGATGCGCGTGCCTCGATCCCGTGGAGCGGTCGGGCGGCGATATCCGTCGGAAAACGCGGCAAGGGACGACCGTACGACGACGTGGTGCTGGCCGATACTGTGTGCACCAGGCGCACGGCGGTTACTCGCGCCGAGAAAACGTCGCCTCCGCTATGTCCACACGGTGGGGACCCCGCCGCGGTGCGCGTCCGTCTCTCTGTGTCTCTCGGTTTCCACATAGCATAGCCATGTATGGAACACGGGACGACGTTCTCTCTCCCGGCCCTTACGCCCACTTGCACCGCTCTGTCGATCTTGCTCTCGCCACCGGCCGCCTCGTTCTCATAGCTACCCAGCCAGGTATCCGTCGGGGC
This sequence comes from Andrena hattorfiana, assembly GCA_944738655.2. Classification (NCBI taxonomy): domain Eukaryota; kingdom Metazoa; phylum Arthropoda; class Insecta; order Hymenoptera; family Andrenidae; genus Andrena; species Andrena hattorfiana. The sequence goes on along the minus strand of OX122894.2, from coordinate 40,224,884 downwards.
GACGTCACCGTTACAGGTTCCCGCATGCTTCCCGCCGCCTGACTCGCGTCCTCGTCAACCCTGCCGCCTCCCCTTGCCGCCGACCAATCGACACACTCCGCAGCCGAACGTCGCAGCGGCCAGCTTTCAGGCGCACACCAACGCACCGGCGGCGTTTTCGAATCTAGCGCGCGCTCGGTGTCTCGTCGCGCGGGGCAAGATTTTTTTCCAACGACGGAAGCTACTGCTCGAGGATCCTCAGCGTGTAAAAACGTTAGAGGGATTCCTTTGGATTCCTTATCAATCTATCCGCGATGTTGGCGGAAATTGGAAAGCTGGGAGCCTCGAGCAGTAGCAGCGGTTTAACGGAGACTAGAGAGTCGTTGATAGGGAAACCTTGCGAGTCGCTGGAGTCTGGAATTGCTCTCTCGAAGAACTTGTAGTCTTTGGATCTGCTCCATTCAACTCCATGCTTGCCTGGAAATGTGCTTTATTTAATTCACGGCGATCCTTTGTCGCGAGAAGATTAACTACGATTACGTGGTTCTAGCTTACGAGACTCGACGGTCGTTCGGTATCGCATTTATTGCCCATTGCCAAGGTGGAGTTTGTTTCCCACTATTCGTTACTTAGCATAACCGCTGGCTGTTTCACAAGTGATCCCCGATTGTGACCGGGCTTCGTTCTCGCGTGCACAAGGGCGTTCTGGAAGACGAGGAGAGAGGATGAGGTGGGAGAGAGACTCCGAAGGTCTTCGGGATCCTCGTGAAATGCTTTTCGATACTGGAAATCGGTCTGTCGCCGTTACGAAATCACGTAGAACCGGGCCTTCACGCCCACGCGAGTAGGCCTGGCGCGTAGCCGCGGCAAAAGAAAGTTTTACTTCTTTAACGAGCCGCGTGTTTATAACGTATCGAGTGGAAAGTAGGACTCGCTAGTCCACGCTAATAATATTACCGTTGCAGTTGTATCCGAGTCGTGTAACTTATCATTAATTTCTCGATAAATATCCGTCGCGCTCGGCTCTAAAGCGTGGCATAACAAAGCGGCTCTGATAATGTTTCCCCACTGGAAAACGTATCGCACGCTCGGCCGACGCATTTTTTCCTGCATGCTCCAGCAATTTCTTCCTCTCCCTGCAGGAAGTTTCCTGGATTCCAGTCCTCCGCGCGTGTCGTTGCTCAACGCTTCGCCTCCTTAATGCTGCCCTGGAATTGCTAGCTTCTCTGAAAGATAAGCTGACGGTTCTTTGGTGAGAAGAGCGCGAGAGGACTATCGCTACGTAAGAATAATTCAGATCCATCGAACCAAAGGCGGAGGCTCGCCTCGACCGGGACAAAAGCCAATTTTTGTTCGACGGAAAAGGCCGGGGAGAAGCGGCTCCCCGTGGTCCCCGGTGACAGCTTGATCGAGGGGTTCATTGTATACAAATTTCCCTGGAATTTAGTTCGTAAATTCGCGGTTTATGTAACGACTTAAAGAGCAGTCGAAGATGATGTCTGCATCGATCGAGCCTGGCTCCGGTGGTTGCTCCAAGCCACAGCTGGTCTCCTCCCTTTTAAGGGTAAAGAAATTCAGATTTAAACGAAACCGCGTATAAGCTCCTACAATGTAGAAATCGTATTTATTAATCAAGTCGTAAAAAAATACACGATTCTTCTGTAATAATTAATTTAACCCGAAGCAGGACTTCTTCAAAATTGTTCGCAGTCTAACAATTATAATACACGTCGTCTAGCGTCTATAAAAGTAACTTACTCTGAACGACACTATCGTTTGAACCTCCCTCGAAGCTCGTTTAAAATATACAGCGATATCTTGATGCTTTTGGGTGATATTCCAATATCCGCAATATTGTGTATTTTAATGGTAAGCGACTGGGAATGCTGTGGCTGTAATTACCAGCGACGATCGTTTTCGAAGAGCCGAGCAGAAAAGTCGCGCGGTTCTGCGAAACGCGGCTGTTCACACGATAGTATCGGAAGGACTGCAAATGCTTGGGCAAAAAGCTGCATCGACTGAACCGGCTATCGAAGAGCTAGTTGATCGACCTCTACTCGTAACTTCAAGTTTGCGCGCGCCTTTGCGAGCAGACATTTAAAAACTATCGTACCACCCACGACTCTGACGCTATTCTGCAAGAAACCACACTGTTAAAATTCGGTGTGATTACTATCGCTCCGCGAATGATCATTTTCTACATCCGCGACACTCGCAATCCGGCCTAGCAGGTGTACAACACATGTTAAGGAAAATATAAAAGATTTTATTACGCGTTCTCAATGCGCCAACGTATAAAATTATTAAGCTATAAAATTACTACCATGGTATGTTAAAATTAACAGGTTTATCTCGCGTCAACTCTCATCCTGTAGTTATTGCGTTTATCTTCACAGAAGACAAATTAATATGATTTTTTAATCGTATTACTGGACTCTTCCATCAGGTATATGTACTCTCTCACGTCGTTCATGAATCTCCGCAAGAACTTATGGTCCCTCTTTATGTTGGTGATCAACTTTTTAATGTCGTCCTCTCTGTAAAAGCAATGGGGTTGCGGTAAAAGGATTATTTAAGTTTGCGAATCTAACGACTGACCTCACCGAACCTAATAAACAATGGACAGAGATGTCTTGAGACTCGATCTTGTCGAATGGTCGGATATTTATCGTGACCCTCAGTACAATGTCCATCCTTTTCGTCCGTGATACAAACGATATTCTAGAAATAAGAAGCGTACGCTGTACCCGATGTAAAAATTCGACGAAGAGTTTTGAGTAATCGATTACCTATCCCGAGTTATTTCCATCAAATTTATGTCCTCGAAACGTTTCACGTCGAACATAAAGTCCATCGCTAGCTTAACTTCTTTCGAAATGTAATCTAACATTGGTAGAATGCCTTCGGAAGTTTTATACAGATCCATCAATCTCGCAGCGTCTAACTTTTCTAAGATTAGCCAGTGAACTATGCTTACCAACGCATCTGCATCATCTGATGGAAAGAACATTTGTAATCAAGCCTTATTATCTATCCCCTGGAGAAGTGTATTATTTAATCTCGAGTAACACTTTTGCGTTGATCTTTGCTTGGACGCACCTGCGAGGCGCGAAATTATCCTAATGTCTTTAATAAATTGGACGCTTGCGGCGTCACAATCGTCCCTCAAGTATATCGCTATTAAAAGCGAGCAAGATATGAAACCAATTACGAAAACTCTTTTCTCAATATTCTCGTGATACACTTCCCAAATAATTTCGTCGCTGAAAGGAGCAAGGAGAAAAATTATTTGATGCAGGAGAAACGTGAATGCGATATAACTCGAGTATTTTATTTTTCATATACCTTTGCGCGCGAATCTTTAATTCCTTTGTTAGCTTAGAAAAGGGATCTAGTTCGATTGAAATGTTATTTTCTACGGAAAGATCGCGGGGTTCCAAACTTTCCCTCGATTCTGTGGCCATTGCATTTGACGAGTTTTGGTCATCGCGTGTTCCTTCATCAGGATTCTTTGTTTCTAATGGACAGTCCATCTTCTGAGCTTCTACGTTAGAGTTATCCGCGCCTAAGTCTTTCATTTCCATGTCTTCCAAATCTTTCGCGATCTTGGGTACAGGAAATCGCTCGATATCGTTTACCGTTGACGAAGAACGTTCCAAAACTCGAACGTCTGCATTGGTATAATTCTGAGGCCCTTGATCTTCAAGTCCAAGCTTCGAACTGTCTGGCTCACTCTCCAAAAGTGCCTGTTTATTCAGAAATGCTTGCGAGTTACATCCATCTTCTTCCAGGATGTTTACTTGGTTACTTCGTACTAAATTACACTTCTGATAATCAAATGTGAATTTTGGGGAACCTTCGATGTTTTCAGATCTTTTAACAGTATCTGCGAGACAATCTGTTTCTCTGTCGACTTTCTGATGGTGAGAGACGTTTACAGGCTCGTCTTCGTATAACGAATCATCTAAGCACATAAATGACGGTGGTTTAATTGACTCCAGCTCCTCTAAATCGTTACCGAAGACTGTGATACTTTTTTCCATCGAATATTGCTCGCGGTAACACTCGTTATCTCGTAAATTGCCTATTTCGTTCAAAACATGCACGCGATTTTCTTTATCATTTGTTTTGTAACAAGAAGTATCAACGTTCGTTTCTGAAATTTCGCTCCCCTTATTACTGTTCCTGAAGGAATGACCAGTGCTGTATGATTTCAAGGTGTACGTTCTTCTGGAATGTGTAGCGATAACTTGAGAGGACTCGCGTCGCAAGCTTTCAGTTTGAATTACGTCTGAAGTTGCGGCGCGAATATCATCGTTCGATGCAGAATTAAATGGAGCACAAGGCGTGTTATTTTCTTTCAAAGCTGAAGCACAAGTATCTTGCTCGATCAAGCCATGCAAGGCCATGCTGGTATTTACAGAATTCTGAACTTCGTTTAGAGTAGGTTCTTTAGTACAGCTATCTTTTAACATTCTTGGATTATCTATGTTACAATTCATTTCATTCGAAGGCGTGTCTGAATTTTCTGAAAGAACTACTATAGCTGTAATATCTCTCAAGACATTATCAGGCACTGCAGAGTGATTCAAAGGCTCGCCAGAAAGATTACCGCTACTAGAATTCTCAAATATTGGTGATTCCTCGACTTTCGCGAGATCCACAAAATTTTCCATTTCAACGCGATTTCGCAATGCCGTTACAGCCTCAGTGATTTCCATAGAAACGTTTGGAAGCAACGTGGTTCTGCCAAACTCTCGATCATTTATTTCAGATTCACGATCTATCTCTTCTTCCTCGCAAGTATCCCTCACCTGCAGCGATGATACCACAGCTGTAGTTGTCATTGAATTGTTATGAAAAACCCTGGTTCTATCTGAATTTGCACCATCCCTCAAATTATCTGGCATCGAATTATGGGAAATACTCCACGGTGGGTAAAACATAATCTTCGCAGGTTCGTCATTCTGGAAATTATCTGTACGTTCTTTATAAAATCTACCTATAGCTGTAGTAATCTCCATTGCCTCATCACCGCATACCGCGCTCTTATCAATATCTACCATTGTTTTATAAGAATTTCCACCACTCCTTAATTCTCCAGAATTGCTATCAACTTCGCAGTGCGTCGCGTTTATTCCTCGATCTTTAGAATCTATATTAACGGCAACTGCTTTAGTCACCTCCATAGTCTCTTCATCCACGCATGTAACATCGTATTTACTTTGCGGAACTTTCTGTATCGTCGATAATCTGTGAGCGTTATCTGGACATGGCGTTTCTTTGCGACTACTTATTTTCACGGGTTTAGTCATTTCCATCGATGTGTCGTGGAAGATGATAGATCTACAATCACCATCGGATGGCCCCAAGTTTAATTCACAATTTTCTAACTGATTAATATTCCTCTGTTGCACATTACGTAGCGTAGTTGGTACTGCTGAAGTTACTTCCATTGAGACGTTATTAAACTTTACAGTTCTATCGTCCGTAGAATATGCTGCTACTTCTGCATTATCGTTATTAATAGCAGATTTAAGGATAGATGGTATTGCTACGGTTGCTTCTACTGAGACGTTATTAAACTTTACAGTTCTATCGTCCGTAGAATACGCTGCTGCTTCTGCATTATCGTTATTAATAGCAGATTTAAGGATAGATGGTATTGCTACGGTTGCTTCTACTGAGACGTTATTAAACTTTACAGTTCTATCGTCCATAGAATACGCTGCTGCTTCTGCATTATCGTTATTAATAGCAGATTTAAGGATAGATGGTATTGCTACGGTTGCTTCCATTGAGGCGTTATGAAACTTTACAGTTCTATCGTCCGTAGAATATGCTGCTGCTTCTGCATTATCCTTATTAATAGCAGATTTAAGGATAGATGGTATCGCTACGGTTGCTTCCATCGACATATCTTGATCCATTTCTTCTGTCGCTATTTTATTCAATTTGTTTACCCTGTATTGGGAATCAAATATGATGTCCTGGGGATCGAATATGATATCCATCGACGTTGGAACAGGCTGCGTGAATTCTATCGAGATGTTCTTACGCGTCCCTTCTGATTCATTACCTTGCATATCAACATTGCAAACAACTTCAGTGAAGTCCATATTTACGTCCTGATAAGTTGTGGCATTCAAGTTGCTACAACTGAGATCCTGTACATTCGGATGCGAAGGTTCTAAAGTTTCTTTAACTACATCTGTGCATGGATCCTGGTAAACGGAAATAGTTCGACGTACGCTGCTGCTCGATTGTAAATCAGTTGGCGAAACAGAGTCACGCATCCGCTCCGCTGTATTAGAAAACTCTTTCTGAATTACTAATCCATGCACAGATTGTATGTTCTCGACTATATTCGTGAAGTCCAAGTCAGAATCTTCTCCATCTAGATCCCTCTGAACGCTTCCATCAGTTGCAAAGCGAAGATTGTTTCCCTGGATACTACATTCGTTGATAGTTTCAGAATTCGGATAAAAGGTTTCATTACAGGATTCGTTAATCTCAACATTCCCTTCGGACGCATCCTCGTGCTCTTTCCCATTAGGAGCGCAAAGCGGTTTAAGATTACTCAAATCGTGCTCCTCGTACGTGTTATCCCACACAGTCCCCTGCTCCACGGAATTACAAAATTCTCTGCGCAATAAATTCAGACGGTGAATTAATCGCCCGATCTAAATTCCAAGAATTTAGAAGAAATAATCCACGCGTAAGGAGCGTGCGACTCACTTGACATGCTTTTTCTCGGCGAAGCTGACCCGTCTTTTGAGCTTCGTAGTGGGGCTACTTTCGTTGGACGAAGTATTAAAATTTAAATTCTGCAGTGCTTGTCGTGGTTTCGCAGGCTTAAGAATCTATGCAAATCGTAAGAATAACAGTAACGTTAGCTGAAGTTTTAAAACCAGAGGATAAGGCTTTTTATCAAGCTTCGGTTGTACCCGCACGATCACAATGCAATGTACACAAAGCAATAGCAGGAAAAACATGAGATTGGGATTAACTGATGTTATACACATATCTTTCGAATATTACTGTACTTACAGAAGACCTCCTTGAGCTACTTCTAGTAGATCTGGTGGGATCCCTACAAAACATAAACCAAAATACTTCAACCCCCAAAAAAAACAAGAGTACGATTTAATAAAAGTTTCACGCAGTATCGGAGATAAGGCAAATTTGTTAATAATTATTTTTCCACTCCGAAGAGTAGCGACTGATAAGAAAATAAATGAACGATACCAATATCTTTCAAGGCTAACGATTTAACAACTCTATATTATCTAATTGACCGGTTCCGCGACACTCGACAGTCGTGGCGTAACAACGTCCACGCGAGAGCAACGCGGAGAAGTCTCGTTAGCCAGATGAAAGCTACCGAAATAAATGAAATAAGGCTTACATTTCATTATATCCGAAGTTAATTCGATTCAAATTCAAACGGAATTTCGAAGGCGTCGTCTCGCGAGCAATGACTGCCAACGCCAGCCACTGGTTTGCCGCCACGCCGAACTTACGACGGGATTCTCATGAACGTCGCGGGGAGCTGCCACGAATTACGATACCGGCATAAAATCGGAAGATACCGCGTAGGATCTACGTGGAGATCGGCTTTTATCGGGTCATAAATAAATCGTAATCTACAACCAATGACGAGTCGCCAAATACGTGATTCCATTTAGCGATGCATTTATATACAAAAATATACATCGCCGATTAAATGCCTGTTCGTTTCCTAGTGGCTCTGTATCGGTAGTTGTAAATCTGCGGGCTGATCGAACAAATAACACGGGCCCCGTCGTATCAGTTTCAAAGGCGCAGAGGTATCAGCTCGCCTCGGCAGGCATCGTTAATTAAAGCTGTCGGAGTAATTGAAAGTGGAAGACAGCTGATCGGAAAGAACGGGAGAAGTACAGTTTCGCGCACGATGGAAGGACCTGTCGTTAAACTAACAATAAAAGCGCCGAATCAGCAGATCAAGGATCAGGTCGTTCAATGCGACATCGGCTGGACCATCGGACGATTAAAAGAGTATCTGTCGGAGATCTATCCTAGCAAACCAGTGAGTCTCGTCGCTTCTATCCGCCAGCCCCGATCGCGTGAAATCTCGTGAAAGCTGCAATCTATCGATTCTCGGGTGAAAGTAGATTTGCATCGCACCATCGATCCACATAAATGTAAAACAACGCGTGTCTCTCGTTTTCGCTGTTCCCGAAATCAGATCTTTCTGCCATGTCGTTATTTCACAGCTCGCAGTAACTTTCGCGTAAGAACGCTTCGATGAATGTGTTTACATTGTCGTCACGGTGGTCGAGAGAAAGCTGTCATACTTACGATTAATTTATGCCCTTAGGAACGAGCTAGTCAGAAGCTTATATACTCGGGGCAATTGCTGAACGATTCTATGTGTTTGAAAGATATTTTGAGGCAATGCGACGGACAGACAGATCAGGTTTACACCGTTCACCTGGTCTGCGCGTGCCAGAAAACGTCTACGAGTAAGGCGCCCGAGCAAGATACGGAAAGTATAACTACATTGGCTGCGGCGAGAAGGGCGATAGAGCACGCGAGATTAAGCGGCGCTAGCGGTGCGCAGAATCAGGAGCAGAATGTTAATAACGTCGCCACCCAGCACGCTCCTACGAGATTGTATTCTACGCAGCAATACTTTGATCCGAGGAATAGTCAGCAGATGGCTTGGATGCAGCAGGCGTATACACATTATTTCACGCAGTATATGCAACTGTAAGAGAGGCTCGACTTGTTTACCTTTCTTTAAGGGGTCATGATCCTTGGTTGGCGAACGAAAAGGAACGTGATTTTCGGGAATTTTTTGTGAGAAATGTGATGTATGTTTCTTACAACTATTTCCTTATTTTAGAAGTACATATATTCAGCAACCCTCAGGAATTTTGTTATAGGAAAATATTAAGTAACGAAGGAATGACTGCTATTCTCACGGAAGCTGTTTTTATAATGGCATTGTGCGGTGAGCGCAATTTCTCCGAACTGGATCATCTGAAATCAGAAAGTGAAGAAGATTCTGTTAATATATGAGTTTATCTCGTTCGTGAACGAAGGATTTAAAAAAAAAATGATTTCAGACAAAATGGTGGCCGTTTAAAGTGAAATCATGATTTTTTGAGGGCTGAATTGTTCGTTTTTCGTGAATTAAAAATAGAGTTTGCATCAAAAACAAAAATCCTTCGTTCACGAACTAAATAAACTCGTATATTAACAGAATCTTCTTCACTCTTTCGATTTCAGATGATTCGGCTCGGAGAAATCGTGCTCACCGCTAAAAAAAATAGTTTCCGGGAGAGTGGCTGTTATTCGTTCACTTTTTAATATTTTCCTATAACAAAATTAATGAGAGTTGCTGAATATATGTACGTTTAAAATAAGCGAATAGTTTTATAAAATACACATTAGATTTTCCCCAAAAAATTCCTGAAAATCACGTTTTTTTTATTGCATTTTCCGAAAATACTATGTTTTCTGAGTAAAATGCCGCTTGGTTTATAGTAAAATTCGCAAAATTGTAGGTTTGACATCTAAAAACGTCAAGCGCCAACCTATAGCGTCGCCTTTGCTCAGAAACTTTAAACGCGTTTTTCTCGAATATTTTTTCTCTTCCTTTTTTTCCTGATTGCGAACGAATGGAGGTTCAGATCGACTTGGAAAAAATTACAGGATGTGTAAAACAAGTACCATTTCGGCGCAAACCTCTGATACTGTCCGTAAAAATTCGAGATTTTCATAAAAAAAATTAAGAAGTCACCGGATTATAGTAGCGCACAAACAATGATAGTTGATGAACGCTATAGGTTGCCGCTCGACGTTTTTTACTATAAACCAAGCGGCATTTTATTCAGAAAAGATAGTACTTTCGGAAAATGCACTAAGAAAATCGATTTTTCGACTGCCTAGTCCCCTTAAGGAGGCAAGCTTTAAATACATATATATTTCTATACTTTAATATTTCGTTACAGCATGGCGGCGCAAGGAATTCAACTACAAACTAGTATTCCATACGTTCAACAAATGAATGTTAATGCAAACGACAGCGTTCAGAATCCGTTCATGAATACAACAAATAATGTTACTACTACCACCACTACTTCAACTACTACTGCCGCTAATAACAACAACAACAACAACGTTAACAACAATAATAATAACGTAGGCGATGAACAGCCGCAGCCTGCTGCGCAGGATGCTGATATTAATGGTGGAAATAATGGCGTTGGAGAAGAGGGCGCATTTAACAGAGATTGGCTAGATTTCTTTTATATGCTATCTAGAATTATTGTTCTCTTCAGTATAGTATTTTTCTATTCGTCTCCACTAAGATTCCTTACCGTTACATTTCTTGGATTTGCGATGTACCTGTAAGTAGCCTCCGCGTGCTTAGCGGTCGCAGTACGCGGCGCGGAAAAGAGTCTAACCGATTAGATGGTTCGCAGGTATCAAGGCGGTTTCTTCCGAATACAACCTATCCTCTTGCCCGAGAATAATAACGGCCGGTTGGACAATAACAATCAGATATTACAAAACGAAGCCGTGGGCCCTCAACCTGTACAGCAGCAACAGAACGGCCAGATGCCAACGGTGCAAGCGGAAGCGAGGACTAACGCGAACGAGGAGCACGAAGAAGAGAGACCCGGTGCACTGGCTTTCACTTGGACATTTTTCAGTACATTCTTTGCTTCGCTTATTCCAGACCAGCCAAATGTTATATAATTTTATTGCGCGTCAGTTTTCCGAGTCGGTTTCGTTGTTAAGTTAATTCCCTTGTTGAAAATGTTCGCAGAACGTGAACACTAAACCCGATGAGGTGGTCTCCTCCAGTATAGAAATTCTCACGAATACTAAGAGCAAGATTATCGTTTGTTAGGGACTCTAAAAGTGGCTCTCGGGATGTATAGTTTTCAAGTAAGTTTCGCGGGACTTTCGAGGCCACTGATCTTACACGCAATACTATATTATAATGTAGGTATAAATAATTAAAGTATACGCTTGCAGTAAACGGCGTTTTTATAAATATTTCTATTGGTACTTGTAAACTTTCGTGCGTTGCTTTAACTCGCTGAGACTACCTCATGGTTTCATTGATGGAGACACACTCGCGATTAATGACTATTCCATGGGAGGTGGTTTTAACTTCGACTTCTCAAGAAATTCTATTAAATCATCTCGGAGTGTCTAGGATTCGTTGCGTAATAAACTTTCTGTTTTCGTAGTTATATACAGATACAACGAGATGGATACATACTGTGTATATAAATCATGTTATTGTAGAGCTTGTAAGATATCGATATGAAATATAAAAAGAAAAAAACTGAAGAGATGGTAGTAAGAATTAAAAGCTTGCCAGTTTCTGTTTATAAAGATTGTTACAGCAGTAACTGCATAATGTAATGATTATTTCTGTGATTCGTAATGCGGGTGAATGTTCACGATACACCTTACACATACTATGTAAACATTCGAGCCTCGCTCGAATATCTATTTCGTGGATGACATAATATATTAAGTAAAGGTGTTCTTAATAAATTATAGAATTTCTGTAATTTCTTAAATAACGGTGAAACCGTCATTAATACGTCGTATGTACAATGAGGAAAAGAAATAAACAATTTTGAAAAAAAAGATACTGAAACTTGTTGAATGATTGTCAGTAATTAAATATACAAGAATTGTGGCGTGCGTCTTTGTTGTTTCAATATTACAAACGCGAATCTAATCGATCGGCTGACAAGGAAACTCCGCGAACCCGGACTCACCGATTGGAACGCAACTTTGCAGGTTTTTAGAGTGAATGAAAACAAAAACAACGGTGCGTTTCATTTGGGCCCTATCGCCCTTTAAGGAGGTGAAAACTAACCTCAAAATCAAATTGGCACTTCCACTTTTTCGCGTATAACTCCCAAAGTACAACAGACAGAAAAAAATGTTTCAAACAAAAGTTTAACGGCGCAATAAGCGCTCCAAACTTGCGTTAACAAAATTTAAAAAAAAAATTTTTTTCGTTCAAATATTTTCTTTTTAAACTCTTTTCAAAATTGTGTTAACGCAAGTTTGTAGCGCTTATCGCACTATTAAACTTTTGTTCGAAACATTTTTTTCTGTTTGTTGCACTTTGAGAGTTACACGCGAAAAAGTGGAACTGCCAATTCGACTTTGAGGTTAGTTTTCACCCCCTTGAAGGGCGATAAGGCCCAAATGAAACACACCGTTGTGCCTGTTTTGAGTCACTTTAAAAACCCACAAAGTTGCCTTCCAATCGGTGAGTCCGGGTTCGCGGTGTTCCCTTGTTAGATAACACGATGATACGTATGAAGTAGAAACACGTGCTTGCTATATTCTGAGAAAAAGAAAAGCATATGTGCCTCTAGTAAATACTGCAGTTTAAAGGTCATCTTACGACACACGTGTCCAGGGTGTGCTAATATTTTTTCAAGACAATATCAATTGATAAAGCACTGGTCGTCACGGTTCCTCGTCGTATTATGAAAAAATAGCATTAAACTAGAGCGAAAAACCTCTTAGCAATAACATAACCTTGTATGCGCCTCCCAAGGTCTGTATTTATTTTAAACCCACGCGTTATATAGTCACTACCATTAATACACACGGGTACGTAGGTGTCTGAATTCATAATAGCCTTATAAGCAGTTTGCCGAGTATTATTTAGCATGTTATTATCGAAGAACGAAAAGAACCGAGACGTAATTCAAATAAAACTTAAACGTTCATCCCCCAATTTAGACCTCGAAGACCCTTGTAATCCTTAAACCAGCGGTTTGCAGTAGCGTCGCGTTGCAAGAATGTCTCAGCCTTGGATGTCTGATCTCATCGGTGTGCTCAGAGGAGCTAAGGCGGTGACTAATGCCATTATAAAGCACCAAGAAGATGCGGTCAGACACAAGATACGGACGACGAGCTTGAAAGTTTGCGCGGAGAAGGGTCTAAAGGATACCGCGAAGAACTTGAATAATATAGAACCAAGTAAGGTTCCTGTAAGTTTCGAAAATACGTAGAATTTTGATTGACCGACTAAAACCACCGACGATTGATTTTAACATAACACGTAGGCTTTTGCGTAATCCTGCGTATTACGCTGCGTTCACTAAGTTAGATTAACGATCTGCCGTTGCGTTATAGGATCAAATAGCAACTGGCCTTAAAGAAGTAACAGAACGAATGAATGTTGTCGAGAGAGGTATAATGGAGTTTCTTAAAATCAAAGCTAGTAAAGTCATGGGCGTGCCGCTTGATCGGTACGAGCCCCCGAAATCCAGTGAAATTCAACTGTACGTTCATAATCCTGCTAAGGATCCTAAAGAAGTACCGTTTAAAATGGGAGACACAGATGTACGACGGGATGTTAGCTCTATGGGCACGGCTAACTTAGGAGAAAAGCAAGATAAACCGGTAATAAAGAAGTACACAACTGTGAAAGAGAAAATTGAAACGATATCCAGTCTCGACGGCGAGATACCCAAAATTGAACTCTCCGACAAAGATAAAGAGATTTTGAGGAAATTGGAATTAGAACATGAGAAGAAAATAAAAAGCAAAAGTACGAAGCAAAACAATCCACCGAAACCTGATCCTCGGGGATCGACGAGCGAAGTAACGGAAGATGTGAAAACAGTTCCAGAGAAACCTAAAGTTAGACCGTCTGTTAGGCCAAAGCAAACTGTAAGTTTCGTTATACGCTTCAAGTAACGTCTGTACTATGCGTATTAATAGAATAATTTATATTCCGAAGCTCTCGCCTAATGCAAAAGCACAAAAAGTTCCAGCTACCAGATTGGAGAGAATGGTAAGCTTCGGAACGTTAGGAATCGGCCTTGGCGTCGGCACAGTAGCAGAGTACACGCGTAGAACACTCGGATTAAAGACGCAAAGCCTCGGCGACACGTTCGATAACATGTTCCTGACAAAGGCAAATGCGGAAAGAATAGTTGCAACTCTGTGTAAAGTAAGAGGTAAATATCGGTGGGTTCTTTATTGCATTTTTAGTGGTAACTGATAATTACACGTTTTACAGGCGCAGCGTTGAAGATTGGGCAAATTTTAAGTATCCAAGATGAAACCATCATTAGTCCTGAACTACAGAAGATCTTCGAACGAGTTAGGCAGAGTGCTGATTTCATGCCAACGTGGCAAATCGAGGTATTCAATTGGTTTTAATAACGTTAACATTCATCTGTACGTTCCGAAACTATTTCCAGAAAGTACTAATCAGCGAACTTGGACACGACTGGAGAAACAAAGTTGCTACCTTCGAAAACAGACCGTTCGCTGCTGCTTCTATTGGTATTTATACTTCGTAATAAGGGAATGAGATAACGTAGAAACCAGTTTAAGACCATTCGTTAGTGTCGTGAAAAAATTCCAGGTCAAGTACACCATGCTACTTTATTAAATGGTCAAGATGTGGCGATTAAAATTCAATACCCTGGTGTAGCTATAGGAATTCAAAGCGATGTTGAGAACTTAGTAGGCGTAATGAAGGTATCGATATCTTGTGAATTCTCTTTCATCTCGGTTCTCTTCAAAATAACCGTAATAACGTTAATTTCGATAGGTTTGGAACATCTTTCCGAAAGGTATGTTCATAGACAATTTAGTGGAGGTCGCGAAACGAGAGCTTGCGTGGGAAGTTGACTACGTACGAGAAGCAGAGTGCACGCGAAAGTATAAGAAATTCATGGAACCTTACACAGATTATTATGTTCCCGCAGTGATAGGTACGAGCTGAAACAAATTACTAATCGAAATACAGTAATAATCAACGAACTATGCATTCAGATGAACTTTCGACGAGTCAAGTTTTTACGACCGAAATGGTGGAGGGTGTTCCAGTGGACAAATGTACGAGTATGGACGTGGATACGAGGGAACATATTTGCAAATTGATAATGAGTTTGTGCCTTAAAGAGTTGTTTGTCTTCCGATACATGCAAACAGATCCGAATTGGTCGAACTTTTTCTACAACACTAATACAAAACAAGTTTGTATTAGAATGATTTAACGCAATGACGTTAATAGTAATAATTGGTGTTATATGATTTTATCTAATTTCTAGTTAGTATTATTAGATTTCGGTGCGTGTCGAGAATACGACAAAGCGTTTATGGACAAATACATCGAAGTGATATATGCTGCCAGCGAGAATGACCGTGATAAAATTCTAAACTTATCCAGGGAAATGGGATTCCTCACAGGATATGAATCCAAAGTATGAATTTTTTTAATATTGCCATTTATATGTTTAGTAGAAACCTTTCAATTAATTGGTATTGTATGGATTCAAGATTATGGAAGAAGCTCATGTCGACGCAGTGATGGTTCTTGGACAAGTATTTAATAAAAATAATAAGTACTATGACTTTGGAGGGCAGGATGTGACTAAACGGTAAAACAAAGTTCGTTATGATTTCGAGTAAAAGTATGTAAAGTGATTAGTGAAATACGTATGTTCATTTCAGAATTCAGTCGCTAGTCCCAACAATATTGGACCACAGACTTTGTCCTCCACCTGAGGAGATTTACAGCTTGCACAGAAAATTGTCAGGAGTTTTCTTATTGTGCGCTAAGCTTCAAGCTAAAATAAACTGCCGCGACATGTTCTATGAAGTGTATGCGAATTACAAATTCGACTAGTCTAACTTAAATTGTAAATAAATATTTATGCCCATAACTAAATATGTGTATCAATGTATGGGTACATAAGTGCTTTTAGCTCCAGCAAATAGAATTTTTAACTTAGTCTATTAAAATAGGTGTTAATTTCAACAAAATTTACGAAACATTTAGTTCCTCCAAATAGAAATTTTCACGTAATCAATTAAAAAATTTGAACAAAATTTGGGAAAAATTTAACTCCTCCACCTAGAAATTTTAGCGTAACGAATTAAAATAGAATTGAATTTCAACAAAAATTTATGAAAAATTTTGCTCCCTCCAGCCCCTCCCTTGAAATTTTACTGTAATGAATTAAAGTACAATTTTATATCAACAAAATTTGCGAAAATTTAGCTCCTCCAACTAGAAATTTAAACGTAATCAATTAAAATAGAAGAAAATTTGCGAAAAATTTAGCTTCTCCACCCTCCACTTAAAAATTTTAGCGTAACGAATTGAAATAGAATTGAATTTCATAACCCTACAATACCTAATGTAAATACATTTCTGATTTATTTTTCCACGTAACCTGATAAATCGAAATCATTTTAAAAGTAGGTACAAACGATAGTTCTTTAATCGTAACCCGTAATTATCTGCGATGTTTAAGCACGACAAACATCCAAGCTGATAAGGAACAATATCCTAACCTCCTTATTGATTTATGTACGCTCATAAGTTGCTCTCGATAAATTTTAAACGATCTTCGAAGTAATCCTCAAAATGGTTAACAAATTTTTATATTTTGCGTATGGAAGCAACATGTTAATGAAACGAATACACATTAATAATCCAACTGCGGAGCAAAAAGAAATTGGCCTTTTAAAGGTAAAGATTAATACCTCAATCTGTCAGTTTACTAAATCTTTCCGCGCTTTTTTCCCAATTAATATCTGAATTATTGAGTTCTCCAAGTTGCATTTGTAATTTTACAAAACTACGTGCTTCGCTTATTACCATTTCTCAATCTTTTCTCTCCTCTCCCTTGAAATTACAAGTTTGTTTTGTACAAATACTGAATTATATCAGAATTTCAGACTTGACTTCGCAACACATTCGAAGAGATGGGGCGGATGCTCTGCGACTATTGTTCCAACGGAGAGTTACAACGTGTGGGGAGTGATTTGGGAATTACACGAAAGCAACATGTCCACGTTAGACAATCAAGAAGGTGTCGCGAATAATTTGTACTTTCCTTTAATGGTCGACGTAGAAACGTCTCGCGGGAAAATCTTAAAGTGTAGGGTGTACCAGCAACACGATAATCCAGGCGAGCACGTGAAGCTGCGTTTTCTACCGGATCATAGGAGACCTTCGCCATTATACATGTACGTCGCGTCGATGTTAATATTTTCATTCGGTTAAATATTTCGATCGAGGATGAAATTAAATTTAATTCCCACGTAGAGAAACGATACTGAAAGGTGCGCAAGAAAGTCAATTACCAGCTGATTATATCAAACTCTTAGAAACGATACCACATAACGAATATGCTGGAGAATACGACATTGGGTAAGAATAATTATTTAACATCAATTTATTTTTTAATCTCTCCGAAATATTTATGGTACTCTCGCTTCGGCTGGTAGTAAAAAAGATTATCTATTTACATAATTAATTTCATTATGTACATGGCCTTCTTATATATATATATACAATCTAAATATACTTTCTGCAATTCTATTTATTTGCATTTATAAAAAGCTTTACGTTGTCACAGCTCTTTTAATCTTTTCCGTAACAATGTACACTGTCGAATCGTAGCCTGCCTTTGAAAGAAGTTTAGTCTCGAGGACCTTGCTGTTCTTTAAACATCGCTGGACTTCTGGCTGATTCTTTGCCAAATCGAAGGCCGCCTCAACCTCCAGCTTATCCAATTCGCGTTTAGGTATTTTGTACTTTTTACAAACTTTACCATTTACCTGATTATGTTAAGAATGATGTAATGAATAACGAGCTCACGTGAATATTTCAGCAAATAGTTAATACAAGATGTACGTGTAATTGAACTTACAACGAGATTCAAGACCATTTTGTAATCCATATCGATTTCCGGCCAGTCTTGATCCATAACATCCTTGTCCAGCTGTACTTCGCTCTCACTTATAAGGTGATGCTTAGCTGAGCAAAAGGCTGCCCACAGCTCCGAAGCAAAATGCGGTGCCAATGGCGCGAGCATTATGATTTGAACGGCTAATGCACGTTCAAATTGCTGACTCTTCTTCAAGCATTCCAGAGACACTTTACGCAAGCTTAACGTAGAAAGTAAAAAGCGTTAAAAGCGTCGATGATCGCTGCAATACAGATACAGTAGAGCGTCAATTATCCGAACTACTTGGGACGGAGGTGGTTCGGAAATTCGAATTGTTTGGATAATCGCACAGTTCGGAGAATGAAGTATGCATGTACTTTACACAGTTTATAACTATAGGAATTACACCTAATATTACTTATTAAATACAAGAGTACTACTGCGTTAATTTATATTACGCAAAAGTTAATCAATCGATCGGTACCGCTGCATTTGTTCGAAGAACGACAGAAGTGGCGATGATGCCGCACTGGTTCGGATAATCGACGCTCTACTGTACATAATTAAAGCTGCATATGTACCTATTCGAGAGCCCTTGCATTCTCGATATTGCGACGCTTAACTGCTGAGACTTAGTTACGTTAAAAGTTACAGTTTTCAGGAAGTAATTTCTGCTGTCGAACATATAGTCGTGGTCTTTGACGAATTCCGGATCAGTAGGTTCTGCCTGAAGTTCTTCTAAACTCAGACTGTTGCGAAATTGTAAGAAAGTTCTTACAGTTTTCCACATACGATTTTGCCAATTAATAATTCCCGGAATTGCTAGGTTTTATTGACACGCATATTATTCGATATTTCGATACCCAGTGAAATTTCTCATTGTGAAAATATTTCTCCAGTCAACTTACTGTTATCGCTCCAATTTCTATTCGACGTTGGTGCTACGTCGGCTAATATTAATAATCTAGTTGTATCGATCCCGTATTTGTCTAATAATTCAAGAGGATCGATGCCATTGTGCTTCGACTTCGACATCTTTTCCCAGGAGACGACTACAGGCTCATTTGTATTCCTCTCCAAGTAGTTTCCTTCTCTTTCTTCCACCTCATCTGCCCTCAAATACTTCCCCGTGGTTTCTACTTGGTAAGTCCTTCCCATTATCATACCCTGCACGAGCAATTGCTTGAATGGCTCGGGACTGGGTAAAAGTCCTTCTGAATGTAAGAAGTGACTTATGAACCTAGCGTAATATAAATGCAGCACGCCTGAAAGTACAACATCGTCGCGTGAAGATTTTGAAAACTCTTGGAATTATGAAATACACTAAGTTATGTACCATGCTCTTTTCCACCGATATAAAGATCAACGGGATACATTTTCTTTGCTTTATCAACGGAGAACATTTCTTCTGTATTTTTCGGATCGATATATCTCAAGAAATACCAGGAACTATCCACAAATGTATCCATTGTGTCTGATTCTCTAGTTGCCTGCCCTCCGCATTTAGGGCAAGAAGTATTTATCCAATCTTCAGCGTCGAGTAGAGTGGATTTTTTATTTGAAAATGAAGATGTTATTTTCGGTAAGACTACAGGCAGCTGGTCGCGCGGCACTGGCTGAACACCGCAGTTTGGGCAGTGAATAATCGGGATTGGCGTGCCCCAATACCTTTGCCTAGATATCAACCAATCTTGCAACCTCGAGCTAACCGGATATCCACCAATTTTCCACTTTCTCGCTTTAGATAATACATCCGCAAGTTTCTCTTGTTGCTCTTCGTAACTTCTTATCGAGTGGCGTAGAAATTCAATTCCAACTGCTTCGGAGAAGTGATAATCGTCCATCGAAGCAGAGGGTATGCCGAGGTAAGTATCTCTGAAAGGTTGAAATGTAACTTTATCTGTTATGAACAGTGGCAGTTCTTTCCCACTGAATGGATTTAGTACTTTAGCATCCATTACTTTAATTCCTTCGTTTACGTCTCGACAATACTCTGACAGACTTAATAAACTCTTTGGAGATATCGCAACGAACTTCGCGTATTCGATAAACTCCGGAGTGTTCGTCCAGACGTTAATCGTCTTTGGGTAATTCGGGATATTCGATACTAATTGCAGTTCGAAACTAGTGCCGCTGCATTCACCTATCCAGTGCTTTTGCATCTTTATAATATCGTTCCATTCTCTCAACGTCGGGTCGTTTAAACCATCAAGCAGTGCCCTAATCGTAACGAATCAATAAAATATAATTAGACACTGTGTAACAGTGTAGAGAGGTTTGAGTGCATCTGCCGGTCAAATCGCGCGAAAACATAGGTAGCTTTTATGATTTTTTCTAGAAAAAAGTATACCATTTATGGGTCTAAAACTTTTTGCACTTTATTCTGCTACAAATGTAGAGTATAACACAATTTTTTTATTTCATTTTTGCCCACCCCTGCCTCTGATATGTATTGCGTGCTGAATCGTTGTAAAAAAAAAACTGGCTTGCACTGGCACCACGATAACTTTAGACAGGATCATCCAAAATAAAAAAACCAAAGATATTCCTTAATTTGACATCTGTCGTTATCGAGCTACCCTCGGGCGGTGTTAAGAAATAACTGGGCGATGAATGCCAAATGTTTAAACGATAGGGTCCCCGAAACATGCGTTTTTCCGCACAAAAATGTTTCGTAAAAAAAAGTTGAGTGTATGAAAATTCGCAATGGAGGGTAGCGTGGAAGCCAGTGTAATTACGAATAGAATCCCGTTTGAATTTTTAGATTCGGTCAAGAATTGCATTTTTTATTGTAGCAACAGTGCGTCAAAAATTGTTTCGAAAAAAAAACGTACTTAAAGTTTGATGCTAAGTGCGTTCGTCTATAGACTTGCCCGTGAGCCCCCTATTTTCCATGCGTTTATTCGATTAAAAAGAAAATTGATTCTTTATTTAGATCAACAAATGTATTATTAATTAAAAGAGAAGTCACATTTCTCTCTATTATACTTGCTTCACAATTCATCTTCAAAAAACACCCATTTAAAGTCCGTCACACTGGTGATCCCCTAAACTGCCTATAAAATCTGTACCGTTAGGAATTTCGATCCAAAATTTCAGCTGAACATTTTTGAGATGTTGAATGAAAATATGCAAACAAAAGTTTTTCGTTTCTTTGACCAGCGGATGCCCTTAATACCGGTGCACTTACTTAGCGAACGGCGTGGTTCTAATAAACCACTGCTGCAGCAATCTCTTTTCCACCTTGGCACCCGATCTCCAAGAGCAATCATTCGCGTCGACCTGTTCTTCCGCCAACACAGTTTGATCGACAGGATCCCAATTAACAAACGCTTCCTTCTGATACACTAGACCTCTCTCGAAAAGTCTCAAAAACAACTCCTGCGTCCACCTATAATATTCCGGATCGCATGTCGCGAATTCTCTGCTCCAATCGAACGTATAATTCAACAGACTCAATTGGCTCCGCATCTTCTCAACGTTATCCTTCGTCCATCGAGTAGGGTCAACGTGTTTCTCGATCGCAGCATTCTCAGCGGGTAATCCGAACGCATCCCATCCCATCGGATGAAGGACGTTGTATCCTGAATTAGAAGGCGAGCGTTAAACGATAGATAATGCGATTAAACGATTCGTAACATAGGAGACTCGCCATTCATTCTATAAAAATGAGCCACAGCGTCGCTTATCGTGTAAACTCTCACATGACCCATATGAAGCGTCCCGGAGGGATAAGGGAACATCGACAGAGCGTAATATTTTTCCTTCGTATCGTCTGCTTCGTCGTACGTACGCGAATTAACTTTATCCCTCCAATAATCTTCTATGTCTTTCTTCATTGAATACGTGACTTCTTCGCGCTGAAATGAGATTTAATTTTCAAGTGAATGTTTCATAAAAAAGTAAATGTTTAATACATGTATGCTTGTACCGTGAATAAGTTTACGCCGGTCGAAGCGCATCGGCTAATGACACACTTGAAGAGCACGTGATTCTTATAGTACGGAGCCAGTTTTTTGCACAACGATCCTGTAAACTTCATTGTTAAGTTTTCTTATTTAAATATTTCGGTAAATACTATTTAAAGGTAACGCAAAGAACATTCGACTTGTATCCTGTGGGCTGCCATGTTCGATGACTACTTCAGAGGAAATGCATTCTATTTACGAAGTATTTGGAGGAGTATATTTCTAAAGAGAGATATTATTTATCGATAAATGTTGTTTTAAAAAAGAATTATAATTTAAAGATAAATGGTTGAAGAATCGATTCGTTTCGAAGGGCGAGCTCGAATTTATTACAAACGTGACTTCCGGTTTGTTGAACTGATTCCTTTTCCGGCGTGCACCGTATAAACAAGTTCGTGAGTAATATTTCGAAGATGAAAATCCGATTGAGAACTTAACATCTCGAATTAATACTTCGCGCAGAAGCGAGGAAATATTGTCGTTGGTGTTTTTCGCTGTGATTGAACGATACTTTTGTTATTATATGATTAAATAAGTGGAACAACTTTTTTGACGTTACTTGAGAGGTTAAGTTCTCGTATGTTTTTAGCTGAAAATTAAGAGGACACCTTTTTTCGTAAGAGTAAAGTTTTTAGTAACGGTTTTAATTCTGGAGAGAATTAAATTATTTACAACTTGTAGCGATAATATGTTCATAATTTGTTATACAATTTCATACATCGACATCGATGTTCGCAGTGTTTTCTCTGTTAATGAAGCTACGATGTTATTTCTCGATAATAAGCGTAACTTTGTTGCGACTATGTTATAAAACGTTCGGAAAGTGAATATTGATTCTGTTTCAGTCCAACCATGGGTAAGAGAAATAATATGATCCCTAATGGGCACTTCCATAAAGACTGGCAACGGTTTGTGAAAACCTGGTTCAACCAACCGGCCAGGAAATACCGTAGGAAGCAGAACCGCGTGAAGAAAGCTCGTGCAGTTGCCCCAAAGTGAGTGACATATATTAAGGGGTAATGCCACTGTAGAGCTCGGAAAGGCAGCCTGATTTTGAGAATTTTTTATGCGAGTATAGTGAATGGGATACAAAATCTGTTTGAAGTCACCTTGAAGTACGCTCACAATTTTTTTAAAATTTTTTTAATACAAAATGGCGACGCCACAGTTCAATAAAAGAAACTTCTTCTGAAAAACAGTGTTCCGCGACTGGAAAGATATCTCCTTCAATTTTTGACCTAGAACAAGAAACCAAAAAGTTTTGGGTTCTATATAAGATTATCTGGGGAAGTACACGAGGAAATTAGAAAATACTGATTTTTGTAAGAATGGTGCTAGATGGAGCAAAATGTTTCAACAATTTCGAAGTTGTGACAATTCTGTATTTTGTTCAATCGCGCACCATTCTTACAAAAATCAGTATTGTTTAATTTCCTCGTGTACTTCCCGAGATAATCTTATATAGAACCCAAAAATTTTTGGTTTTTTGTTCTAGGTAAAAAATTGAAGGAGAAATCTTTCCAGCCGCGGAACACTGTTTTTCAGAAGAAGTTTCGTTTGTTGAGTTGTGGCGCTGCCATTTTGTATTAAAAAAATTTTAAAAAAATTGTGATTATAGTTCAAAGTATGTACAATAAAGGCCTTCAAACAGATTTTGTATTCCATTCGCTATAATCGCTTAAAAAATTCTCAAAATCATGCTGCTATTCAAGACTCTACAGTGGCATTATCCCTTAAATGCATTCCTGCAGTTTCTGGACCATTTATAATGCAGATGCATAGAATCTATCGCTCGTCTATACTTTCAGGCCAGTTAAACTATTAAGACCTGTGGTTCATTGCCCCACATTCCGTTACCACACAAAAGTCAGGGCTGGCAAAGGATTCACCTTGGCCGAGCTGAAAGCCAGCGGTCTGAACAAAAGATTTGCTAGGACTATCGGGATCGCGGTAGATCCTAGAAGACGAAACAAGTCCGTGGAATCTCTGCAGACGAATGCTCAGAGATTGAAGGAGTATAAATCGAAATTGATTCTCTTCCCACTGAACGAGAAGAAAGTAAGTGGAACGTACAGGAGAGTATTGAGTTTCTTGAGGATGGATATTAATGCGGTGTGTTCGTAATTGCAGCCTAAGAAGGGCGACGCGACCGAAGAGGAGATGAAGGTGGCGACTCAACTGAAGGGAGCAGTTATGCCAATAAGACACCAAGCGCCGGCCAGAGCAATGGCTCGTGTCGTCTCTGAGGAAGAGAAGAAATTCTCGGCGTATGTTACGCTTCGCGAAGCTAGGGCTGACGCCAGATTAGTTGGGATCCGCGCGAAGCGCGTGAAGGACGCGGCGGAGAACCCTGACGATGTCACCAAGGTTGCTAAGGACAAGAAACCCAAGAAGTAACTTCGAACTTTGTGTCTTTGTACAAATATAAAAAATAAATTCTCTTGCGAGTAACAAATTCCCCCGTCGTACGATTTTCATTCAGAGATAAAATTAAGTTCTGTATCCTCCATATCGATGTATAAGTCGAGATGGTTGAGATATGAGAATCTGTTTAAATGAGAATTAAGGCCGCTGCGCATTTTGACGAAACGCGGCGAAGTGAATCGAAAACATTGATAATAAATAATTAATTATCGCTGCACTTCGGTCTAGTGTTCGCGGCTCCATAATGCCGCGTTTACACCAAGGAGAACATGAACAAAAATATTGTTCGCGAACGTTTTCGTCTGTTCTTGCCGTGTCCACACCGCCGCAAATAGAACAAAATGTTCACATACGATTCGCACACTGAGTTTTGTTCATGTTTGCGGCGATGTGGACACGGCAAGAACAGACGAAAACGTTCGCGAACAATATTTTTGTTCGTAAGCGCCTTGGTGTAAACGCGGCATAAGAATCAATTGTTTATAGGCCGGTATTCATAGTCGCTACTTATTCTTAAGCAAATGCTTATGAATTAGGCATTCTTTACTAGCTACTAGGTTAGTAGAGGATGCCGCATGCTTAAGCATTTGCTTAAGAATAAGTAGCGACTATGAATACCGGCCATAAACTTTTCTCTTCGTATCGTCGCGCTTCGCCCACATGCGCGGCGGCCTTTATATGGAATACGGCGTACCAACCTTAACCAATCAGGGGCGAATTCCACTTACGCCCAAATCGCCCGTGATTTTCATTAAGGTAGGTTTTCCTATACGCGACAAGAAGCAACGTGAAGCGCTTCAAAGTCGATTTTCTCGAAAATGAAGCGCGATATAAAAAAAAGTTACTCTTTCTTTTCGACTCATAACGAGTGAATAAGTCGAGAAAAAGGAATAAAATTTTTTTATATTCCGCTTCATTTTCGAGAAAATCGACTTTTGAAATTCCTGACGTTGCCTCCAGTCGCAAACAGGAAAACCTACCTTAATGAAAATTACAAGCGATTTGGGCATAAGTAGAATTCGCCCCAGGTTGCAAGAAAATTAGAACTATACAAGTAGGAACCTTTCCTACTCGAAAGTTGGCAGCAGTGCCGCACGCTGCCTCCCTAGATTTAAATTTCGAATGTCGAGTATTGACAACGGTTTACAACTTGCGGCGTCTGTTACGACAAAGAGCAAACTTATTTTTGCGATAGTTGACCCGAAGAAATAAGTGCAGTTGCAAGAAAATGAAGTCTGTGTAAGTTTTACTTCTTCGTGCACGATTTACGAAAACTATCACACTAAATTCTGTGAATATTATTCGCACCCTTCCTTCTCCGATATCTCACGTTTCACACATTTGTAAATGTCATACGATTTAATGGCTCGCAACGCACTCGCAGCGAATGCTCGTAGTGCAAAGCCCTCGTAAATGTCGGAGACAAATATTCCCTCTTAACATTTCAGACGTATAAAGCCACCGGTTTCAGCTCGCAAGCCCGCAAGCCGTCCAAAGTGCAACAATATGTTAACTAAAGATCCGGTGCAAGTTTATTGTCGCTTACGGCCAATGCAACATCCCACAGATATATTATGTATGAAAGTTATATCCGATACGACCGTGGCTATCACGCCGCCAGAGTCGGCAATAAATTTTCGTAATTCCAGCAATAAGGAAATTCAGACGACTTTCAGTCGCGTGTTTACGCCCGACGCGACGCAGAAGGAGATTTTTAAGGTAGTCGCTCTGCCGCTGGTGGAGAATGTCATTCGTGGCAGGAACAGCCTTTTGTTTACTTACGGAGTAACGGGAAGTGGGAAAACGTACACAATGACCGGGGAACCTCAGGACACCGGCGTAATGCCGCGTTGCCTCGACGTTATTTTCAACAGTATTGCTAATTATCAGACGAAGAAGTTTGTTTTTAAACCGGATAAACTAAACGGCTTTGATATTCAGAGCGACGCCGACGCGATGCTTGACAGACAGAGCGAACTTCATGCGGGGCTTACGTCGCAAAGGAATGCAAAGTCAAGTAAGATGTGAGTAAAAGAATAAAGTATGTATCGAGACGAGTTATTGTAAGATACAAAGCATGGTTAAATATCCCTTTTTTCTGTGTGATTATTTCATTAGACGCAAAGCGGATAGCGATGGGGACAGCAATCCAATGCTGGTTCGCGAAATCGATGAATCGCAGGTAGTGCCGATGGATCAGGACAATGCCTATGCGGTGTTTGTTACTTACGTCGAAATATACAATAACAGCGTGTATGATTTATTAGAGGACGATGATATTAGAGCCAAGTATGTCTCCTTTACTTTTAAAGGGGTATTCTGGTCTGACGAAGCGTTTTCGTCGCGTTGTTTCGGAATTTTTTTACAAAGAACCCATCAATTTTATTATTATTCAGTTTATTGTTGCATGCTTATTGATATTTGAACTATATTTACAAATTTTGTCAATAGAAAAAAATTAAAATCAAAAGCAGTTGATTGCTTTAAAGTAATGGTGAAAAAAAGACAATGGGGTTACTGCGATAATGATTTGGTTCGTTCCAGTGATCTGAAACCAAAAATGTAAAGAGATTCTTTATTTGTATGCCTTTGGCTATTGTCCCTACTTGAATTATGATAATATATTTTGTTTTTAAACTTTCACAGACCTTTAAAGTTGAAAAAATGTACGAGAATCGAAACTTAATTTTCAAACTGTCGGCATTTGCTTAATTTTCAATATTTTTATATCATTCTGGTAGGGATGATAGCCAAAGGCATACAAATAAAGAATCTCTTTACATTTTTTTTTTGAGATGACTAGAACGAGCCTAATCATGGTTGCAGTGACCCCATTATTCTTTTTTTCACCATTACTTTAAAGCAGTCAACTGCGTTTGATTTTAATTTTTTTCTATTGACAAAATTCGTAAAGATAATTCAAATATCAATAAGCATTTAGCAATAAACTGAATAATAATACAATTTATGGGTTCTTTGTAAAAAATTCCGAAATAACGCGACGAAAACGCCTCGTCTAGAACGGCAATTTTTTGCCTTTCTTTAGGGACGATGCACAAAAAAACTACGCAGTTTTCACCGACGAGCATTATCCACACGTATTTATTAACATTTCACTTAGTTGTAAAAAAAATTTCAGCCATATATGATAATAATTAATGTTTTTTTTTTGTGGGTCTTCCCCAAAGAAAATAGAGGATCTCGGCCGTCTAGACGAGAATATCCCCTTAACTTTTCAAACTCATTTCGCTCTCGAGTCACGCGATAATAATTTCAAACGATCTCCAGGACATTGCAGAGTAAGATAGTTAGAGAAGATGGCAATAAAAACATGTACGTGCACGCCGTAACAGAAATCGAAGTAAAAAGCTCAGAAGAAGCGTTCGAAGTATTCCAGCGCGGTCAGCGAAGGCGAAGAGTCGCCCACACTGCTCTTAACACAGAATCTAGCAGGTCGCACAGTGTTTTCACTATTCGCCTAGTGCAAGTGAGGTTCTTAATTCTTTTCTTCTTTACACAATTGATATTAGTAAACGATACGATGCTATGTTTCTTCACAGGCACCCTTAGATTGCGACGGCGAACAAGTAATACAAGACAAGCGCGTAGTATGCGTCACTCAGTTGTCTTTAGTAGATCTAGCTGGCAGTGAAAGAACTAATCGGACCAAGAACACAGGTCAACGTCTGAGAGAAGCGGGTACCTATCTTTCAAGCGTAAATATCACAATCGTTTTGTGTATTCTTAAAAAGTAATCAATTGTTCCATTTAGGTAACATCAACAATTCTTTGATGACGCTTCGATCGTGTCTGGAAATTTTAAGAGAGAATCAAATTCAGGGTACGAGTAAAATGGTACCCTATAGAGACTCGAAGCTTACTCACTTGTTTAAAAATTACTTCGATGGGGAAGGACAAGTTAGGATGATCGTGTGCGTTAATCCAAGGGCACAAGATTTCGACGAGACGATTGTACGTAAGAAACTTTACAAGATAAGACAGTTTGGTTGCTTCTCATTGCGATATGTTTGCAGCAAGTTATGAAGTTCGCGGAAATGACCCAGGAAGTTCAAGTAGCCAGGCCAACAGTTACGAAATTAGATCTTGGTTTCACGCCTGGAAGAAGGCAGGCGAATAAGGTGAGATAAAAGACGATAAAAGAGTGACTCGGCCGTTGTTTGAAAATGTATTTATAAGCAAATATTTTTTAATAGCTGTTTAAAGAGGCACGCTGTAAATTGGAGAAGGAGGGTCGACCCGAGGCTGCTGATCTAGAAGTTGATATAGGACTGGTGTACAGGCAAGTACTCGAACTTTAAGGGGACTAGGCAGTTTTTCGTGAGAAAGAGACTCTATTCATTATTTATTTGTAAAAAAATGAAAGCACATCCAGATGTATCCTTTTACCCAATGTTTGCTACTATCATACAGGTTGAAAAAAAATTGGTAAGAAATATATATGTGCCTTAAAAATTGCGCTGCAGGCGGGTAAACATTTTAACGTTTTTCTGTCGTTCTGCCTTAATATCGGTCTTAAAATGTGACTTAATCCGATTTCAAAGGTGAGATTCTTGTTGGTTGGACTCATAGTTTCCGCGAAAACCTATAAAAACAAGAATTAAATCAAAATTATGCGATTGGTGGCTGAAAAACGGCGATTTTTCCGAGAAAAATTCATTCTTGTTTGTGCGCTACCAAAATCCGGCGACTTCTTAATTTTTTTATGAAAATCTCGAATTTTTACGGACCATATCAGAGGTTTGCGCCGAAATGGCATATGTTTTACACATCCTGTAATTTTTTCCAAGTCGATCTGAACCACCATTCGTTCGCAATCAGGAAAAAACGAAGAGAAAAAAATATTCGAGAAAAACGCGTTTAAAGTTTCTGGGCAAAGGCAAGGCTATAGGTTGCCGCTTGACGTTCTTAGCTGCCAAATCTACAATTTTGCGAATTTTACTATAAACCAAGCGGCATTTTATTCAGAAAACATAGTACTTTCGGAAAATGCAATAAAAATCGATTTTTCGACTGCCTAGTCCCCTGAAGTGTCCTTGTTTTCCCTACTTTTACTTACGACAAGTTTATTTCAATTTAGTTTGGGCGGTCCATTCCCCGAGTTGGACCTTAATTCCCCCTGCAATGATCAAATAATCACTAACTTGATGCATTTCTTGGAGCAGCGTATTAGTAAGCGAAATATACTGCGCACTGACTTACAGCACAAGCGTGAGTAGAATTTATTTTCTAACACGATTCAAGCACCGTTCGATCTTTCATTGATTGTATTTACAGAAAACGATCTTAGGAAAATGTTGATGTCAGTGGAGCAGGAGCATATGAATTTGAAAGTTGAGAACGCCTCTCTGAAAGCCTCTAATTCGCAACAGAAAAGGAAGGTATGAAGTTTTCTCTATGATATCTGTACATATATATGTATATGTAAACTGACTAACGTACGTGAATATTTAGGTCTCGGCGTTGGAGGGTCATTTGTGTAAGACTGAAGAACAAATTGATAGTTTGCTTCGTAAACTGAATCATGCGAACGATACGATACGCAGCTTGCAACAGGAGGTACGTGAGAGATGTCCTATTCTGCTAGTATCTAATTACGAAGTTAAACCTAATTGTTCCTCAGTTAAAAGACAGAGACATGGCACTAAACCAACGCTTAATTGATAAGCAAAGGGTGAAGCAGAAGTATAACAGTAAAATACAAGTGGAGACTGACAAGATGAACAGGGAATTGGAGATAAAGTTACGCCAGCAACGCCATCAGTTGCAGGTAATAAAACGAAGTAATTCTATGGACTCTAGGCATCTTAACTAGGAAACTGTATTCCTTCTGACGCTCTGTCTTTCTTTTTAGAATCAAATGAGGGAGAAGGACGACAAATTGAGATTAGTAAAGCAAATCCTGGTCGACGACAATGGTATCAATCTCGCGTCTGCATCGAAGGATCGTGTTGCGGCTACACCTAGCGCAGAATCAGCTAAAAAGGCGACAGACCCTCGGTCCCGAAGGGTCAGTTCCCTCTATTCTACGCCTGTTTCGTTTAAAAGTATCCGCTTAAATAAATATTGCTTGCAGGACAAAATGGCTGTCTCGAATCCCAGGCACAGGCGTTCGCAGAGTGCTGATAGATGGATTGATCACAGACCGGGAGCACTGGTTCCCCTGGGAACCGTGCTTCAGCCATTAATGCGTAGAAGAAGGAGCGTGTCGCGACTTACAGACCCGAAGGAGATAACTGACGGTGCTTCTAGATACTGCCTCGTCGCGCAGGAGCACGACACGGACGGTGAACTCGAGACAAAACTGTTTAAGGTAATTGCGAACAAATCGTACGCGTGCAGGTGCAGTTATATTACAAAAGGAATTTTTTTATCGCATTAGGGAGACATATTGCCGACCAGTGGAGGCGGAGCACAGGTGGTATTCAACGATATGGAATGTTTAAAGCAGTTATCCCCTAAAGCAAGAAAACGCAGCGGTCCAGGAGACATAGACAATATAAATGAAATAGGCACTCCGAATCATTCGTCCACGCTCGTGGAGACTCATTCCAAAAGGCCGCGCGTGGTAAATTAAATGACTATAACGTGGTAAGAATCTCTAATGAAAGGAAGTCGAGAGTTCTGTTGTCAGTTTTGATTTAATAATTTATTACATAATTAATCGAACAGAAACACGGCATGTAAGAGATGATATACTTCTTGCGCGATACCTCAGACCGCGAAACTTATCTACGTGAGTACGATTTTACGAAATGCACGTATCTACGATATTTTTATATATATATATATATATATATCTAATTTATATAATCTTATCACTATACGATCGTAGATCTATTTTCATGAATTTGTAAATAATAAATCTAGAACACGGCTTTTGCGTATAAAAGCAAGTAGCTGTGCTTTTATATAATTAAAGATGAACTTTTTTATAACATTAAAACATCGAACTGCAGAATGTACATCTAAACGATGGTTTGTTAATTTAAACTTATACTTTTTGTACTGATTCCACCTGTACATGGAATTGTTTGTACGCAATACATGTTTATAAGATTGCACGTATGCTCGTGTTTGTAGATCGTTCTCGCCTCATCGAGTTTCACCATTTCAGCGACGATGTATCCGATTACAAACGTAGTCTCCGTAGCTGATTATCTAGTTGCGCCAGCTGATGAAGGAAGCCATCGTTCGGCTGAATGTAACGGTTCTTGCGGACCAAACGAACAGCGTCGACAGCCAGCATTTCTTTCTTTATCATTAAGTACGCTAATACGCACGTCGCGCTGCGAGACATTCCCACCATGCAATTCACGAAAACTTTACCTGGAGAACAAAGTCGCTCAGCGTTAAATGACATAGTTTTTAAACTCCTGGTTCTTATTTATTCGCTACTAAATCATCGTGGAATTACCTCTCCTGGAAACAGCATCATCAATAAAGTCCGCAGCGATGTAAAAGTACTTGCTAATATCCGTTATGATCAAGTCCGCGAGCGGCAGACCAAGATACTTTATTGTTGTATCTGCATAGTAATCCTTATCGGTATTTACGAATCCATATCTCTTCCCTTCGGCGGCATTGAGCAAGTGCGTTATACCTAATATTTTAAGGTATTTCTTGTTCTTCGCTGTGGCCCTGTAACGCAGAACAGAAACGGCAATATAAAACACGACTAGCCATCCATTAAGGGGGTAGGTCACCCTCGATAGCTCTAAAACAGGCCTTTATTCAAACGCAAATTGTGAAGTGGTAAATAACAGTAGAGAGAACGTATTTTTCTAGTTTTACCCGTTATTCTATGAACTTTAACACAAAAAAAGAAAACTCTAAATATCTCTCTGTGCATAAAAGTTGTGAGTAAAAACGTAAAGGCATCTTCGCGGTGCACCATTTGATGGTGAACATAAAATCTCGAAAACCGCTCCAACGATTTGGATGAAAATTTAATGAGAGATGCAGTAAACCATTCCCTACGATGCGTCAGGAGCAGATTTTCGAAAAAAAAAAATACAATTTTTATATTGAAAAATACGATTTTATCGATCTCTTGTATGAAAAATATTTTTTATCTTTTTTTTAAGAATTTATCTTGAAAATCTGCTCTGGGCACATCGTAGGGAATGGTTTTCTGCATCTCTAATCAAATTTTCATCCAAATCGTTGGAGTAATTCTCGGAATTTTACGTTCACAATGGTTTAATGAAACAGTACACCGTGTACACACCTTTACGTTTTTACTCACAACTTTTATGAACACAGAGATATTTAGACTTTTCTTTTTTTGCGGTAAAGCTCGTAGAATAGCGATTAAAACTAGAGAAAAAACGTTCTCTCTACTGTTATTCGTCACTTTACAATTTGCGTTTGAAAAACGTTCTGTTTTAGGGCAATCGAGGGTGACCTACCCTCTTAAGAAAGATTCCGAGCCACTCACGCATCGCCAATGAATATCCCAGGGTATACTTCGTCGCAGTCGAGGTTGAGCATGTAAACATCGTTATGATCAGGATCGTAGCCTGGCGTAGGATTATTATCGGTCTGTGTTGTACGCAGGGTGTTTATTAAGTGATGTTGGGTAGTTTCCCCATCGGGTAGATGCTTCTGAAAGTCCTGCCGACAAGAATTACCATTACAAGCATCGAAATATTAACTTATCTGGGTGCCTCGGAGAGTCAACTTTACGCTGTGTTATTTAAGCGTCACGATCTTCAACGCAGAGTATTACGTGGGAAATATTACCCGGTCCCTGTCCCTCCATGTGCTTCGCATCGTGTATAGCGATCGGACTTAAAAAGCAGCCGGGAAAGAAAGAGGTGTATCGCTGACTGTGCATACTTATTTTTAAATGTTCTTACGAAATGTTGGACAAGCTAAATGTAGTGTCTCGTATCGCCGGAGACAAGGAAACCGGTGGCGAAGTAGGAGGCCTCGGAATATGCGGGATTAATGGCAACGGCGTTTAAACTACGGGCTTACATTTCTCAGGTGTCTGTCCATCTGCAAATGTTCCCCAGGAAGTAGATACTTGCGAAAAGATATTAGATGCAACCGAGAAGCGACGGGACTCTAACAAAATATTTATGTATCTGTCGTCGGATTCCAGATTATGACGCACCCATCATATAGATTATAACACTGCGAATCCTACATCATTGGTTATATGCGAATCGAGCTGTCACACACATCCACACAGCATCGCGTAAAGATGCTACTTTATATATGTATCATTCGATCGCGAAATATACAATTGGAGATTCTGGCGCCAAATAGTTTTTCAAATTACAATCCCTATTCTTCCTAAGTCTTTACAAATACGTAAGACATATTTTATACAAGCAGAGAACCGTGGTTTCAGGTGTAACGATCTTTATTGACGAGGTAACAGAGACTTCGCGATCGTAAGAAAAATACGAAATGCTTGCTTCCGAAGCGCAGACTTCGCCGATTTTTCGTAATGGAGTCGGGGATAAGGCAGTTTTGAACTTTCGTATATTCGATATATTTTTAGTCCTACGGGCAGCTGGAACTAAAAATGTAATACCGCAATGTTTTCGAGTGTTTAATACCGGAGGGTTTGAAGAGTTCCTAAATTCCGATAGGACGCAACGAAGGAACCGAAATCTTCGAAGCAACTTGACGTAACTTGACGATGAGTCACGATGTCACGATGTACTTATATCAATGGCAAAGGGAATATGGCGATGGTGCGTGGTCGCTGTGCGAGCTTTTGTTGATTCTCTTCAAGGTGGAGCGTGTTTGCCGTCTGGTATTGTAATATAAGCGCCGAGCACAAACCGCCAGGACAATGAGCTTCTTTAGCAAGGTATTCGGCGGGAAGAAGGAGGCGGCCACTTTGACGACGGCCGAGGCGATACAGAAGTTACGGGAGACCGAGGATATGTTGATAAAGAAGCAAGTCTTTCTTGAGAGTAAGATAGAGTTAGAGATTCAGACCGCTAAGGCAAAAGGAACGAAAAACAAGAGAGGTATCTATGAGCAATTCTATACTTTTTGTTATCGTTGTTGATGCGACGATTCTCCACGAGTAAGGTCACTTGTCACTATGACGTTTCTGTATTATAAGGGTGGTGGTTCCACAGAGCCAAATCGAGAGTAGCTATTTCTCAGTGACCCTTGGTCCGAGCACAAGAAACCAGATCTGGAAGATATTACGTCCGAATGTGGAATCCATAAATCTCTTATAACCACGCTTCTTGAACGTACTATATATCCTACGCACAGTGGGAAGTCAGGGCCTCGTTCGGATACGCAATATCTTCCTCCGTGAACTTTGTGATACAGAAAGATCGTATCGTAGTTGTATAATTTACCAGCAATTACCAGCAGTTTTAGTGGTTAATTATTAGGGAAATGAAATGGAACGAAAGTGTTAATAAACGAACCCTGTGTCTTACAGCCGCGATTCAAGCTCTCAAAAGGAAGAAACGATATGAAAAACAGTTGCAACAGATCGACGGCACGTTGTCGACGATTGAAATGCAAAGGGAGGCGCTGGAAAGTGCGAATACGAATACCGCTGTGCTTACCACGATGAAGAATGCGTCGGACGCGATGAAATCTGTTCATCAGAATATGTAAGATATTTGATTATCCGTGCGCGTAGCGTTGCTGTTTCGTTGCGGTGCGGGTTTGAATTAGGGCTGGGACTATTTGTCGAATTTCTCGGTATTCGAATATTCGAATACTTCGGTTGCTCGATTATTTGGCGAATATAATTTGAATATCCAAGTATTC
The DNA here is from genome assembly GCA_944738655.2 of Andrena hattorfiana. Taxonomy (NCBI): domain Eukaryota; kingdom Metazoa; phylum Arthropoda; class Insecta; order Hymenoptera; family Andrenidae; genus Andrena; species Andrena hattorfiana. Next base: position 40,189,996 of record OX122894.2, on the reverse strand, counting down.
GAATGCTATTCGAATATTTAAGTATTCGAATAGTATGGTGTGAATTATAAATCAAGTTCTTTAGGTTTATTTGTCAGGGTGAATTCTTGTAAGCTAATTTTGAACCACTTTACACCATACTATTTGAATAGATTATTCTCGGGATCATTTTAGAAGGAACCCACTGACAGACAAGTTCAGATCTGTTCTGCGCATGTTGGCGCTCATTGGTGCCGAAACAAGCTACTATTGGCTATACCCCAAACAAACTCTCCCTCGGAGCCAATGAGCTCATTCTACATGCGCGAAATGGGTTCCTTCTAAAATGACCGCGAGAATAGCATTTGAGTAGATCAGTATTCGAATAGACCAGTATTCGAATAGCCCAGTATTCGAATAGACCAGTATTCGAATAGATCAGTATTCGAATAGACCAGTATTCGAATAAATCAGTATTCGAGTAGATCAGTATTCGAGTAGATCAGTATTCGAATAGCCCAGTATTCGAATAGCCCAGTATTCGAATAGACCAGTATTCGAATAGATCAGTATTCGAATAGACCAGTATTCGAATAAATCAGTATTCGAGTAGATCAGTATTCGAGTAGATCAGTATTCGAGTAGATCAGTATTCGAATAGATCAGTATTCGAATAGATCAGTATTCGAGTAGATCAGTATTCGAATAGATCAGTATTCGAATAGATCAGTATTCGAATAGATCAGTATTCGAATAGATCAGTATTCGAGTAGATCAGTATTCGAGTAGATCAGTATTCGAATAGATCAGTATTCGAGTAGTATTCAAATACATCAGTATTCGAATAGATCAGTATTCGAGTAGATCAGTATTCGAGTAGATCAGTATTCGAGTAGTATTCAAATACATCAGTATTCGAATAATAACATTCGAATACTCAAATATTCGAAATTTATTCGTAGCATTGGAATACTTGTAAAATATTCGAATATTAGATTATTCGAATATTCTCAGCCCAGTTCGAATACTTAAATATTTGAATAGTATTCAAATAATAACATTCGAATAATATTCAAATACTTAAATATTCGAATAATAACATTCAAATACTCAAATATTCGATGTTTATTCGTAGCATTCGAATACATGTAAAATATTCGAATATTAAATTATTCGAATAGTCCCAGCCCTAGTTTGAATGAGATATTACATTTTCTTCAGGGATGTCGATCAAGTGCACGACATGATGGACGATATAGCCGAGCAACAGGACGTAGCTAGAGAAATTTCTGATGCAATATCCAATCCTGTGGCATTCGGCCAAGACATAGACGAGGAAGAACTGGAGAAAGAACTGGAAGAGCTCGAACAAGAAGCACTGGATAAGGAGCTGCTTGGTATCGAATCTACCGATGAACTTCCAAACGTACCAGCCACTGCTATTCCAGCTGTGCCAGCCAGGACTCGCACAAGTAATACCATTGATCTTTTGCTCGATGTGTAATCATATAACAGCTTGCTTCTAAATTCGCAATTTTATTTGTCATTTAGAAGCCAAACCAGAAGAGGACGAAGACTTAAAGGAGCTAGAAGCGTGGGCGTCGTAAGGCGATGTCGGAGTGCTTGTAAAAACAAAATTTTGTAAGGAATTAACAGCTAAAATTAAGTACCGATTGCTGAGAAACTTTACAATGCTAAATAAGTCTTTACTTCCCAGACTTTCTATCGTTTAATATCGAAGTTGATGTTGCTGTATTTTCTTGTGCACAGTTCAAAACGTTTATCAAATTAATGACAGAGTGTAAAGCAAAGGTGTCTTTATCGATATACAAGGAAGCTTCGCGAATAGCAATACACAAGTGTTTTACTTGTATATAGGCTACCGAATATACTCTATAATCGCAGTGGAAGATACAGATTACGAGAGGCAGGTGTATAATTTACATATAAAACAGTAATTGCTGGTAAATTATACGTGTATGCAATTTATATTTGCAGTGTAAAATATAACAAATCCACAAATTACATTGTCGCTTTTTGAACACGGATGTCACATTAGTGTATATATGCGTGATATATATTTGGGAGGTAGCATAGTGTTTAAATTGTAAAATGGCCTTCTAAACTCTGTATAAATGTATCTGCTATAAATAAATCCGTTTAAATATACATTAATTTAATATAGCTGCGAGTAGAGCAGAAGTCGTAGAATATTTTACAATTTAAATAGTACAGTATATATTAACTAAAGTATTTTATATATAAGAAACGAGGTCGCGAAAGTCGCATTCCATCGCGACACTGAATCACTAAACTCTAGGGATCGATGTGTTTATATTAATGCATGTATGACTCGCGTACAACATTTATATTTCTACGTGTAAGTTCAGGCACTCGTGAATACACAAGTACAGCACATACAATATGAGTGTTATATTTGGGACAGTCTCTCGCAGAGCAAGAACTGTTTCTCTTCTGCGAGTAATCAAAGCGGACGAGAGATTTATCAACGAGACACGTCGCTCTCGTACGCAATAACGGGTGTGGGGATGTATTTTTTGTTTAATTTACTATTCAACGTCGGTATAGGCAAGGGATGAATGTGGGGTTTAGCAGGGAATCTGGTCCCGGCGATATCGATCGCGTAACGAGCTGCGGGGTCCATTATAAAATCTGTTGTAACGATGCTTGCAGCAGGTTGCGCATGCCTTGATCCAGGAGAACTGATGAAACCAATGCAGATATGTTTCTCTATTGCAAAACCATACCTAGAAAAAGTAGTGGTTCATTAATAATTCGACGCTATCGCCAAAAGTAGATTTTGTTAGTAATCCTTTTGTATCTACCCAGCTGATGTAACTGTCCCTACGAATTCATTGTTCCGATAAATCGGCTCGCCGCCCCATGGCCAGACGTCCTTGTCGATGTCCAGTTTGTTCACAACGAATAATATTAATCGCTTCGTCACGCCTCGCTCCTTTTGACGTTGTAAAGCAAACTTGCCAATAAAGTACTCTTTCTAGCAGGACGAACGATCGCATTAGTGAAGGCTGTTGCGCCTCGAGTAATCTCTTCCAACATACATGAGCGATCTACTTACATCTAACTTTACGCTGTATCCACATCCAGCTTCGTACGGGGTAACGAACGGCGTCAGCTCCTCGGCCCAGAAAGGAATAAATCTTTCGATCCGCATGAAACGTTGCGTGAGTACACCCACATCTCGCGCCCCATAGTCTTTACCGATTTCCATTAATCTGGAGTATACGTGAAGCGCGTATTCCGAAGGGATATATAAGCAGTAACCAGACTCGCCGGTGTTCGTGAACGACATTACCATTACGTCCGAGGCGTATGCCACGTTTACAGTCTGTCGAGCATTGAAATCGTTCGTATTTATCGTTCATGTGGTTGTAATTAAGGCTGGGACTATTCGAATAATTTAATTTTCGAATATTTTACAAGTACTCGGATGCTACGAATAAACTTGGAATATTTGAGTATTCGAATATTTTACAAGTATTCGAATGCTACGATTAAACTTCAAATATTTGAGTATTCGAATATTTTACAAGTATTCGAAAGCTACGAATAAACTTCGACTATAATGTTATACTATTCGAATAAACTTCGACTATAATGTTATACTATTCGAATACTACTCGAATATTTAAGTATTCGAATACTACTCGAATATTTAAATATTCGAATACTACTCGAATATTTCAGTATTCGAATATTACTCGAATATTTCATTATTCGAATACTACTCGAATATTTCAGTATTCGAATAGCATGGTGTGAATTATAAATCAAGTTATTAGCTTACAAGATTTCACCCTGGCAAATTAACGAACTCACAACCGAAACTAAATAAAAGCTTGTAAAAAAATGAACCTAAAGAACTTGATTTATAATTCACACCATACTATTCCAATACATCAGTATTCGAATACTTAAATATTCGAATAGTGTTCGAATACTTGGATATTCGAATTATATTCACCAAATAATTGAGCAACTGAAGTATTCGAATACCGAAAAATTCGACAAATAGTCCCAGCCCTAGTTGTAATAACGCGGAATAATATCGATGTACCTTATACGTGAAAGGGGAGAGATTAATGTTGGAATTTGCAAGTTCCGACAGCAGTCCCGGTGCTTTTGGCCCTACCAAGTTGATGACAGTATACTTCGAAGTTACGTCGTTAAGACCCACCGAGCGATCTGCTGGCAAATGTCTGTCCAACAGATTAATACTTCCTGTAAAACTCACTTGCAGGGTTGTAAATAATTGCCTGCATTTTATAGCTGTGATTTACCTAGACATCCATTGGTAAATACGCGTTTGTTGCGAAGTGGGCGAAACCATAAAGTAACTGTTCTCTGCCTGCCTTACCAGAATGCAGTCATTTTCGTATCCTCCTCTGTCATTCTGCATTCCTGTATGCACCATACAGCCGACTGGTATGTTCGCATCGTTGGAGCACAATTGCTGTAGATACTCTACAACTTCCGAGCGACTAGACTGCAAGCGTGTAGATTATTACGGAAAGAGATCTTTATAAAAAGTGATGTTTCACATACTCACTTTAATTTCAATCTTCGAAAAGGAACTCATATCTATTATCCCTACGCCTTCTTTGCACGCTACGAATTCCTCCTTCATGAAATCGAAGAACTTCGGCTTGTAGAAACTGCCTCGCGGCATGACCGGCTTCTTCTGCCCCCCTTATAATTACGTTAATTGCGTTTTAGTCGATTGAATGCAACGCGAGAGGAAAGGAAAAGCCGAGTAATCCACCTGCTTACTTCTGTAAGTCGAGTCGAAGTAAAGCGGTCGCTCGTAAGCCATTTTCACTCCGAATATCGCCCCCCGTTCCTCGAGAACAGAGTACAAAGGCGAGCAACGCAGCTTCCGAGCGTATTTATATTCGCATTGGTGAGGGTACAGGATCGCGTAGTTTCTACCAACTATCTCCTTCGTCCTTTGCTGTAAATATTGTTTACTGCTATGTAAATCGAGGAATCTTTGCACGCTAAAGGGAAGTAATTCTTGCGTGGGTTCACCGTTAATTAGGCACTCTGCGACTTCTTTACCTATTCCTCCCGCCCCTGATGAAGATATATTCCAGTTTTAGTATCCACACCCGTCTAAAGGCTTCTCAACTTCTTACCTTGCAATGAATTTCCATTCATGCCGACAGCAACGAAGTAGTTCTTCACTTCGGGGCTTTCCCCTAGTATCCACCTACCATCGGGCGTGAAGTTATCGGGACAGTTGTGCACAGTAGGTTTTACGTCTCTCAGAATCGGTAATCTGTGTACCACTTTATTCCACAAGGGTTTCCAGTGCGAGCGATCGTTTTTCAGATACTTTCTCCAGTTCTTTATAGGCACATTAGTATTCTCGAATGCTGGTTTCGATTCTTGTTCGAACCACCCAACTAACAAGCTCCCTGTAAGTTTGGGTATCGATGCAGTCATTGTCAGACATGGAATGAAGATTGAATTCTGATCTGTTGGATACCTAGCCACTCTCTCATGTACGAGTGTGAATCGAAGTCTCGTATGCATGGTATGCTTGCGTCGACAGCAGGCGGGAAAGGAGACGCGATTGCATAAAAATGTTCCGCAGGGTACGCTGGGATTCTGACCGGCGGCTTGCATTTCAGTCCTAATTCACGTGCCCACTGTACAGGAGATGTTAGAAAGATGTTAAAGATGTATAATATTATACAGTTATGAGTATTAAATTAAGCGGGGAGCTCTATTTAGGACGCTAGAGATAAGGTGATTCTTGAGAATTTTTTTCTAAGAAACTGTTGAGCCGATCTTTTCCAAACTTTCAGGGTACTTTAGTTCACATTCAGACAATAAAAATTCATTTTTACGTTACAAAATGTTCGGTAGAAATGGAGATATATGAACACGTTCGTTAGGTCTCGCGCGCCGGAGTTGCAAATTGGCGATTGTAATCGTGGCCCCATTTCTTTCCTGAAATAAAAGAACCAAGGATTTTCTTATTTCTAGTATAATTACATTGCCGATGAACCTAACAAACAAAAAATAAGTTAAAAGTTGGCAAACTGGTGGGACTTGAAAGAAAAAGTTACGATTCTGCCTCAAGATATTTCGTACTATTTATGGAAAAAGAGTTGTTCGATTCAATTTATTTATCAATGTCTTAGGTTCATCGACAATGTAATTATACTAGAAATAAGAAAATCCTTGGTTTTTTTATTTCAGGCAAGAAATGGGGCCACCATTACAATCGCCAATTTGCAACTCCGGCGCTCGAGTCCTAACGAAAATGTTCATATATTTTCATTTCTACCGAACACTTTGTAACGTAAAAATTAATTTCTATTGTTTGAATGTGAACTAAAATACCCTGAAAGTGTGGAAAAGATCCGCTGAACAGTTTCTTAGAAAAAAAGTTCGCAAGAATCACCTTATTCCTTCCCCCTTAAACAGGATTTTATTATAAAGACAGACTGTACCATTCCTGCGCAATTGACGAAATATTCACAGGAAATAACGCCATGCTCAGTTTTGATACTCCTCACAGCTCCGTTCTCCGTGCACACTTCCTCCACCCTGCAGTTTTCCACATACTTCGCTCCCCCAATCTTCGCTAATTTAGCTAGAGTCTCGCAAATTGCGCTGGGATTTGCAACCGCGTCTTCTGGTACCCAAACCGCACCTTCGATATCCTCCACGTTCAAGTACGGGTGTAATCGTTTTAGCTCCTCCTTCCCTAAGACCTGGCCGATTTATAACTCGTTAAAACTACCCTGCTTTCTTCGCCTCGCCGTTCGATTATTAAACCTCACCTCGCAGTGTAAACCTGTAGGCACGTTGTAAGCCATCCTTCGTCTTAAAGCTATCATTCTATCTTTGGTTTGAGCTAAGTTTACGCTACCGCACTGCCTCAGTCCGATATCGTACCCCATTTCTTGTAGCTGCTGGTACAATTTAATACTGTAAGAGATCAAGTTTCTGCGCGATATTGGTTTAAAGAGACCGAGGGTCCCCGAGCCAAAATGCGATGTTCCACTGGCGATCCTGTAGCAAAAATCTCTTTAATCATCCTATCCCCTATGTTACTTTTATTTGAAATAAAGAATCTCGACGATACGAGGCATGCGATGTAGCGAATCAAAGATCCACGGTGGTACAAAAACTACCGAAGCATCATTCTATTTTCTCTCGCTCAGAGCTCATTCCATTCGCTAAACTAATATACCTATTTTGTTCCAAGACCAGCACATCGTTCCACCCATTAATAACGAGATGATAGGCGACTGAATTGGCAACCGTTCCAGCGCCAGCAATAACAATTTGCGACTGAGTGGGTAGCACTGTTCTTTGAGTTGAAAATTTACAGGCATCGTTGAATCTGCCACGGTCGGTGTCGCCTTCAGCATCCCTGGATGCGAGCATTCCATTCTTGCAGGTTATAATATTCGAATAATTTCTGTTGATTTTCAAATGTCCCTTTCTCAAGACTGCTGTGTGAAGGCATCGCAAACACACGTGCCTCGGCATGAAATTATGCATAAAATGGTAATTACGTCGATTCACTCGAGCATCCAAGGGCGCGATTCCAGAGTGTCGGGATTATTGGGGCAAACATATGTACGTTCTATTTCTGGAGTTCGCAATAAAGCGTATATCGGTCAGCAGCGGTAGCGTTTCACTTTTTACGAAGTATAAATAAACGTTTCGAAATTAAGCAGGACATGTTACTTGTGAATTTGAAAATGCGAATCGAGCGATTAATGAGAATATTTTTGCTAATATCGATATCGAAAGGTACGGCTATTTATCGCCCAGATGAGTTCTTTGTTTAGATTAATTTGAAATATTTACAAATCAGATATCTTTGGAATTGTTCGATCTGTAAGTCTACGAAACAAGGTTCGTTACTTTTTTATATACAATAAAATCTCCCTCATTACAATCGTAAAATTCTGAAAACATTTCTATTAACACAGATATCTTCTTATTCACAAATTTAATATGCCGAATATTAATGCCGAATTACTCTGCCGAATCGTACGATTTACATCGAAACAGATTAAAGGATTTTCAAATGTTCGAGGCGTGTGGCGCCAACGCGACATCGATCGATCCCTCGAAACGTTCGAGCCCTGTCGAGATATTTCGATTCTCGAAGCGATCGTTCAAAATGGAAATCGCGCCCTGGCGTCCCGCAGCGTTTTCCCATTTTACTCGTCCCGATCTTCGATTTTTATTAGTAAAATGATATGTGTATTAAATTTCACCCAGTGACGTCGTTGTGTCTATCGTGGTCTCGTCCGATCGAAAGTTATTGCGAAAATTCCTCGTAATGTGGATCGCACTGTTGGCCTACGCTTTCGAGATATTATGCATCTTTATGTTCATCGTGTACTGCACCGTCACCTTCCTGATGGTTATGGTGAGCAACATCCCTTCACTTCAAAGCATCCTCTGTACTTCCCACTAATTCACAATCTTACTACGCTCAAAGTACAATACCGAGACGGAGGAACTGAGAAAATGCGTAAGTATAATAGCCCAGCGAATAATTCTACACTCCATTCGACTAATTCGAATCCCCCCCGCAGATCGTGTTCCACAACAGAAGCCTGGAAGCCCCAGCAGATGCTGAAGTTAGTTACGAACGTTACTCTACCGATAACCTTTTGAGTGCCTGCGTCGAACCGTGCGCCGCGTGCGGGACTCCTCGTGGCGTATCTCTCAACCACGGTCGCTGAACGCCCATCGGCGTTCTCCGCACGGATCGCGTGCACTCAAAGGGTCAAAGCTACGTCCACTTTACGAGTGCGTTACACTCATCGGGCCATTTTTTATAGCGAGATTTGATGCTGCTTTCAGAGCCACGAGAGCGTGGACGACAAGCTGGAGGTGCTAACGGAGAAGCTCACTGAGAAGGAACGCGCGGTTAGAGTCAGTTTTTCAGAGTCGATGCCTCGGTGAAATCAGAGCGCAAAGTGTAATTGTTCTCCTCCCCTCTGCCGCGATAAATGCAGTTGCAGCAGTCGCACTGCGAGATCCAGAACGCGGAGAAGGTGTTGAGCGATTTGGAGAAGAAGACGTCGACCTGCCGGAATCGGTATCGGTCGTTGATGGTCGAGCTGAAGAAGGACGTTCGGAAGACGGAGGCTGAGGTTCGCTGATTTAAATCTTGCTCGCGGGAGGCGCGGTAACTCGGCGCTGAACGGGTTTTACGTGTTTAATAGGTGAAAACTTTGCAGGAACAAATATCGAGCTTGTCGCTTCGACGCGAGGCTCTCAGGCACGAAGTAATGAAGGTAAAATTCTTCTATTACAGTAGAAGAGTTTGGGAGACCGGGGCTTGGTTGTCTGAAGGGGTAGATTGACTAATTGTTAATAACTTTGCACTGAGATATACTCTACTGCGGAAAGATTCACTGTAGAAAGAAGACACTTCTAGTATGTCGTACATTTATGTCCCACTCCGCGATCGCGCGTTTTTGAACAATTATCAGCATTAGAAAATTGACTACTTAAGTAAAGCTTTTTTCTTAAAGATTTTATTTTTTCACGCTCTATATAGTTATAATAGAATAAATGTTAAGGGGCTATTTTAAAGTTTGTTTATTAGACGATCTATTGACATAGTATTTTTGTTTATGCATAAATAATTGGAGGTCGTATAGATTTTTGAAGTAAAAATGATCGGTCGAGGCTGGTTGACTAATAACGTTAATAAGGTTTAAATTGTTATTTTGTTATTCACAAAGCGATTTTTATTTTTGGTTTAAATTTCACTATGTTACAAATACATTATAATTAATGTTTAAGTTGGAAAATTTTCAGTTTATTATTAAAATACGAAAGAAAGAAATTAATATTTTATAAAGAAACAACTCTTATGACATTGTGTTATTTTATTATCGTTCAGATAAGTTACTAATAACATTTTCTTAACTGATTGTACCTATAGTCAACCTACCCGCATGGAAGATGTTAGAAAAATATTAAAATACCTTTATTATTGTCACATTGAGTCAACATTAATAATTGAATCAGATAGCCAAATGTATGCCCTATCAAATTTACTAACCGCTTTAATGATATTTCTCCCACATAATTTATTAAAAATCAAACACTGAAAAACTCTCCTACCAGCCCCGGTCTCCCCTAATCGAGCAAAAGGAGTTGAACGAACATTCTGGTTGCAGCAACAAGAAAATTACCAGAAGATGCTGAACAACTTCACCAAGGAGCTGGAAAACAAAAAGACACTGTTCTGTAGGTTCACGCGTTTCGCGATGCTTCCTCCGCGCGAAATATTGATCGTTCGTTTTAATTACTTACAGCTTCCGGCACTGAAAAGCCAAGGAATCCCCGCGTGAGTTGTTTTCCTTTACTATGAGAAATTTTCATCGCCCCGCCGTTTCTGTCATTGTGATTTCCCGTTAATCGTTCGCAGTGCTGTTTCTCGTATTAAAAGGAAAAAGAAATTAGAGCGAGAACGATCGGTCCGCTGGAGAGTTCAGATAGGATTTAAAGATCGAGAGAACCCTTGACGACTCTCGATCGAATCGTAACTTTATTCAGTATTCACAATATGTACATTCGAATAAACGAGCGATACGAAAGTTTCCCGCGTTCAACGGCAACTTATATAATAGTAGCACACAGCAGCCGCGTTTCTCGAGAAACAAAGGTGGTAGAAGATTGATTAAAAGCTTCGTAAAGGTGCGAAATCCACTATGAGATTTTACACGAGAGTTTTCTACCATAACACAAAAATCTCAGCAACAACTAAATCGCAAAATAATAGAAATAATCGCGAGAGATGAGATTCTTCTATCGTGGCACAAAAATCTCAGCAACAACTAAATAGTAAAATAAATTTGTATAAATTTTATTATCAATTTTTGAAGGTATATCATAAAACTTGTCTCGATAGAATCTAATTTCACGAAACTAACGACAAAATAATTTAAAGATAATAAAATAAGGTAATAACCGCCTCGCGAGATTAAACTCGCGATGTTTTTATTTCGTCGTGGATTTGCACCTTAACGAACCAAAAGGAAGTATCTTTCGATCGAAAAGAAAGCTACAGAATTATCGTCGGAACCGTTTAAAGTCCTCGAACGTCCGCGAGAAAGGAGCATCCTTCTAATCCATTTTCTGAGCTCGATTTTCCAGGATGCGACGAATATATTTAGTATCAAACGAGGAGCCATCGGCCAACGACCATTCCAAGACTCCCACCTTTCATTTGAAAGGGGACGCGAGGGCACTGGAAGATTCATTTGCGCGTTTCGTTACCTCTCCGTCAGAAATTTCGTGGGAATCACTCGTCAGGATTTACTCGCCAGGCTTGCCTGAAAGATCGTCAAGATAGTGGAGCCGATTTCGTCGCGGAGATACGCGAGTATAGAGGTCACCTTTTAAAGCTCCGTGTGGTGCGAGGGGAATTTCTTCAGGACCGCGTGGTAGAGATTGTAGAAAGCGTAGAAGCTGACGCTGAGGATGACGATGAGCGCCGAGCCGAATATCCAGGAGAGGAAGTTCCCGTCGATGATATCCGAGGTCTCCTTTCTCTTGCTGGCGCTTATCTCGCCCAGGGTGGTGCCCTTTCGCTCCTCCATCAGCTTCTTCATGTTCGCCAATTTCTCGCGCAGCTCGTCCACCGATTCGGCGATATCCTCGATCGAATCGCCACCGGGTATATCTAAAACTTGGACGAGTACAGAGTAATCCAGGAAATGGGAGGGTCGGAGAACGTCGGCTGCGTGTCACAGTTGCGAGTGAAAGAGTTCTGGCGATACTTTTGAAAGAAGTTGGGCTTCTGTCTTCGCATTTAGGAACGTAGATGCAGGAATCGCGGAGGATGATTTAAGATTCTTTGTAATTAATGAAACAGGGTGGGGATAGGAGATTGATAATCGTCGGATAGGATGATGCAGGGACGATGCGAGGCTTCGCCTTTTTATTTAAAGATATTCTGAGTTGAAAGTGAAACACTTACCGGCAGCTCCTGGCGTGCAAGTATGCGTCGCTGTTTCCATGATGCTCGCTTCTGTCTGTCTCTCTCGATTCTATTTCTCGGTCCAGAATCTGACACACCGGTCGGTATTGATCATCCAGCATCTCACGATGCAGCGCAGTCTCCGCCTTCCGGGAAGCTGTGCCTGCCCGATCTTTTCCCCTCCCTTTCGCGTCGATCAAAATCGCGTTAAATACCGATGGATTTGAAAAAATCTCTCTTCAAGAAACTCCAATAGAATATGAAAGAATTCAAGATAACAGCTGTCTCTACTAAAATTCTCAATTGAAATAATTTTCACGCATCACTTTCGAACTCTAATAAAATAAGAAGCTGATCTTCGTCGCGAGGATTTGTAGGTCTAGGTGTTTAAAGAAAGTAAGCAGAGTAGTTTCAATATCATTTTATTATATAAACAATCACTTCGTATAATTCATTCCTCGAAGCAAAAAATTGCAATACTATCTAAGTACTTTAAATAAATATAAAAGTATCAAGCTCCGTTAAGTGCATAAATACGCAAACCACTCGTTAGCAATTATCTCGCCATCGTATTTGAAAAAAAAAAATAAACTTTCTATTTCGTATTACAGTGAGTTTATAGGAATTAGGTAGACTCGGATCGTTCGAATTTCCCGCGTTTGGTTCGCGCGAAATCGTCGATGGGTACGCGGCCAGAGCGACCATCGATCCCGCGGCGCGATTGTAAACATGGCCGGTCGGTTAGAGTCGTCGCGGCGCTCGGGTGGAGTCGGTCGCGCCTTCGGGGACGGGGGCTGACGTCACGGCAAGATGGCCGCCGGTGTCGGAAATGGTGTAGCGTAGAGAGGCTGGGCGGTAGGAAGGAACCGTAGGTGTGTCAGTGCTCGGCCCCGCCGCGATAATGCCATGGAAATGCCGATCGTCATCCGCTGAGCCGCGTCTCGGGCACCGCACGTACGTACGATCGGTATCGCACCGTCGGCCGAGTCTCGGATGGTGAGGATACGCGGAGATCGCGAGATTCACGGAGAGGAGGGCGAAATCGAGCGGACCCCGTGCCTCGTACCCGGAATACCCCGCCGTGGCAGCCGTGTCTCGTGTGCCCGTTCAGCGGGCACTTGGGCAGACTCGCCAGTGGTACACCAGCGGCCGAACGATACGCTGCGCGGCCGCGTCTGAATGAGACCGAAGTGGAAAGTAAACGGAGGCCCGTCGAGTGATCGCCCCGTGTCGTTCGACAGCAGCCCACGATTGTCAGAGCGGCCGACCGCCCGGCACCAGCGGAGTTGATCGCGGAGCGCTGCCCCGTGGCTCCCTAGCTCCGAGTCGAGCAGCTCCCGATTAAAAGTCGCTTACGCGAAAAGGGACGAGATGGAAAGGGGAGAGTGCCGTGTCGGTGCGTGAGGCATAAGGAAGGCACAAGGGATCGAAACGTGTGGCCTACGTGCGCCGATTCCGGCGGGTCGCCTGATACCTGTCAAAAGCTGAACGCGAAGGGGAACCGACCACGCATCGATCTATCCGCGCCCGATCGCCGGTGCTGCAACATTTTGAAACGCCACTCGATCGATTTTTTTTTGGGGGGGGGGGCGGGGGCGGTGAGACTTAACCCTAGCCGACCGCGACTGCCCTCGTGAGCCACACACCGGAACACCGTCGATCGTCCCCTTCCGTAAACAAGCGTAGCAGGCGAGGAATGCCTTCGCCGCGCTGGCGAAAATGAGACATGAGCTTCGATCGCGGTGAGTCGGCTCGCGGCCGGCCGAGCCACGTTGAACTTGGGACCGTCGAGCAGCTCGCTCGAGCGATGATTCCGCCGGTGGGCGCCAGTTAACGGAGGTACGATTACCGTCGCGAGCACAGATAGCTCGTCTGCTGGGCACGCCGCGTCGGCCCCCGCCGGAGTAGAATTAGTCGGGCGTGTGGAACGATAGTGGAATCGCGCGCGCGTGTGGATGTCGTTGGGATCGGCCCGTGACAGAGACCGAGACCGAGAGGACACGGGGAGCGTGCCGAGCCACCGGGTGATAGACAAGGACGGGAAACCCGACGAAGATGACTGACTGAACCGCGTATCGGGGGACGGACTAGAACGTATCGGAAGCGCAGGGGACTCGCTAGCCCTGCTGGATTTGCGCGCGCCAGCGCACCTATATCCCGCGCGCGCGTGTGTGTGTGCCCCTGTGGATCTCGGGATCCTCGCGATCCTCGAGTGGAGTTGTGGTGTTGGTCGCCGGGGAGCGATATAACGCAAAATGTGGAATATGATGTGCGACGTGATGCCGACCATCGCGGAGGACAGCATCAGCCAGCGGAGTTCGCAGTTCTCCGGCGAGGACGCGAACTTCGAGCAGCTGATGGTCTCGATGCTGGACGAGAGGGACAAGCTGATGGAGTCCCTGAGGGAGAGCCAGGAGCGGCTCCAGGAGTCCGAGGCACGGCTGCAGGAGGTCGAGAAGGAACGGGACTCGCTGAACCGCCAGCTAAACGCCAACATACCTCAGGTGTGTTTATCCATCGTTATTGTCGCTTCGCGATCTTCTAACGGTCGCGGCAAAACTGTCCGGTGGACAGTCGCGTCATTGGTATCGCTGTGACCTGCATTCTCGTCCCTGGGAATCCCGGCGTACCAATCACGCCTCATTCTCCTCCGTTAGCTGTGTACTCGGAAATTAAACGATCAATGTGTGCTTTCGTGTTTCGTGATCGGTATTTGTAAGCGGGACGGTTTAAATGCCACTGGATAGGTTTGTCTCTGCGGAAAGTTGCATCGAAAGGGAGGGAACGTTAATTTCGTACATTGACGCGGTTTGAACTTCCCGCCGCTGCCGGCGCAGACCCGACAACTTTGAAAACGTGCAATTCATTGATATGGGTTTTAGTTAATGCGTATGGTGTAATCGACAGTGAATTAGATAGTAAAAGATTTGTTAAGGATAGTAATTTGATTTCTGATTATGTCAGAGAATTATTACTTCGCATAACCTCAAATGTAAATCGAGAGAGCTCCATGACAGTTTGAATTAGACTTTGAATGACGTTCGAGAATGTTGATTATGTGCTTTCTTTGGTCAAGTTGGTATACTTTGATCGTTTAATTTCTGGACACTCTGTATATGGATAACAATATATTACGATTCTTCGCGGAATATTAGTGTCTTCAACATCGAGCAACCGTTTCCGATAGCTAGTGGACAAGGCCTCTTACGAAGCCCCTATATTTCTCTTCTTTTTACGACGCATCATTCATTTGATCGTGATTTTATTGCTCGTATTCGCGTCTCTTATTGCACAACCTAGATAAAGGATTTACCGGCGCCATAAAAGCAGATAAAGCGGCAGTCGCGTATAAAGACCGATTTCAGCTATTTGTTCGCCCTGTTCCATGCACAGCGGATAACTGAACACAGAAGAGACGAGTTTAACGACTTAAACAAGTACCACATTACACCCGATTATCCGAAAAATGTTCGATTAAAGTAACCCCACAAACTACCCCTAACAAAGATAGACTATCTCAGTCTCTACACTATTTCGATATAAATCCAAAGACTTAAGAAATGAAGATTTCTTATACATTACATTTCCCTACTATCCCCACTACCGCGAGCCTGAAAATTCCGCGACCCTTCTTTCCGACCACCCAGTAGAACGCCCGAAAAGCAGTGACCGTTAAACACGTTCGACCACAGCAACGTGTGTTCAGGTTGGATCACCACGTGCCAGGTTGACCGATCAAGGGGGAGCGGATAGATCAATATTCGCCTCGCGATGACGAACGTACGACGAATAGTTGTTGGCTATCGTTCGTTGGCCAGTTTGGAAAATCGTCCACCGTAGTGGCCGCGGTATCGCGGCGGTGATCGTTCCGTAATTAAAGGTGACACCAGCCGCGACTTCGCGTTAATTGTATCGCGCCCTTCCAGCGGGGTCACGCGTTTTATTTCTAATTGCGTGGCCGACTATGGATCCCTAGTTGCTGAAACCGTTTACGTAATGATTACGGTGGAGAGCATGATTCAGTCGGCGCGTTATCTCGCAGGCGTCCCACTTTTCGCTACGGGGACACAGAGATATGTAACTTGTACACCGAATCGTGCACGGGGCTCTTCTGCAAACGGCGCGGCGGTTCGTTTCATTGCTTTGTTGTTGTCCCGATGGTCTCGTTAGAGAGGAGGCTGCGAACCAAATAGAATAACTGGAGAATATCGACGGTACCTCGTAGGGTGTTTAATAGAACTTAGAATATTGCGCTCGAAGGTATGGGGTTATATTAACGAGCGATGTGGTGCACAGTAAAAAATAAATTTTCCCAATAAAGAATTCGCAGAAGCTGCAACATCAAAGGAAGGTCAATTCTGTGGCCCCGGAATCGACGATTTTCTATAAATTCAACAAGAAAAAATTATCTCACTTTAACCTGTACTTTAAACTTTAAACGCTGTTATCTCGAAAGTATGTTCTTCAAATCGGTGCGGATGATATTTCAAAAACTACTGGACCGATTTGAATGAAACTTGGCATGATTATCTCTCACATCAATATCTAGTCTTTATCATATGGATTTTTTTTTAAAGCGACAGTTCGTTTTTAATCATTAAAAATCTGATTTTTCTCAGAAATTGCATTTTAAAGTTCAATCACTTATATTTTTTTCCCGAAATGAAAATTCAAAAAATAGCGTATGATAAGGACTAGTTTCTTTTACATACTTTGAGGGGCCTTTTTCTTTTTTTCTTTTGGACGACAACCAGAGATCTTTTTGGCACCGCAAACTCCTCCCGTGACGACTCTGCTTTGTTCAACAGCTACACGGCGAACAAGCCAAAATATCGTAATTTTCTTTTTTGAAAATATTCTTTAAATTATAAGCTTCGAAGTGTATATTACGATTTTTGATTAACAAAATTACTTTCGGTAAAAAATTTATAAATAGTCCTCTCTTTTCAAGGTAAGCCCTTTTAATACTTTAACGAGTAGAGATGAATTTTAAAATTCGTTAGTTATTAGCCAGGTGTCCTTTTCCTTTTCATTGCTTCTCTGCGGAAGAGTCTGTAATCCCAAGCTTCTTCATCAGCTGGTATTAAAGTGGCACTCATCGCGCGAGAAGCCGCGCTTTGCAATTATCATTTTCGACCTTCCTTCCTGGGCGCTGGACAGAGGAACAAGAAAATTCTGCGCGCGTCGCAGGCGTAGAAAATGCGTGCTGCAGTTCGCACGTACGTAACATAGGTGTTGCGTCCTTAATCGTTTTCCTAGAAACGTTGAAATCCTCGCGCTGCTGGCCTTTTACTCAACCGAGCAACAGATTTTTCCTATTCCTTTGCATAACCGCAGATGTTCGACGGCGAAGTTGTTCCTCCGCAGTCTTTGCTCGCTCTTCCTTTCGATCTTTCTCGTTGGGTAACGATAACTTTCCTTTTCTAAACGCTTCCCAAGCCATATTTCAAATTCTAGAACGCGGGGCTTGCGTTTTCCCCTGAAAAATGCTTGTTTTATTTTTTTCTCATTTTTTGCTTCCACTCGAACAAAAACGAACGGTTTAGTTCGACAGTGTCGCTTTAGTTTATCCTCTTCTGCAGCGGCACGAATCGTCGCTCGACGGTTGACGAGTGTTACGTGCAATTGAGCGCGATAATTAAGAGGCACGCTCCTGTGGGAAAAAGAACCGGTCGTACAATGCACGAAGAGTCTAGCCTGACGATTCCTTGAATTGAAGTGACTCTGTACAATATCTGTACCGAGTAATATTTTGCGTGCGTCAGTGTTTCCCAACCTCTTTTGAGTCGCGAGCCCCTTTTATAATATTCAAATAACCAAATAATATAAATTTAATAAGGTAAAGAAAACACATTAAAAATAGATGTTTCAGAATATAATTCCAACTTAATAATATTAAAAAAAAATAAAAAAACCGTGGAGACTTCTCAGAAAACACTTCACGACCCACCGGTTGGGAATCACTGACGAATGTGTTATAATCTCGTACGAATTAGTGAAAGATTCATTTGGCACGCGAAGCCTCCAATTCTGATCAATCAGTATTCTTCTATCATTACTTTGCAGAAATTTTGACAAACTTGGTCCACTGCTCTACGTTACAATTGCGCTCCTAACTTCTACTTTTTGGATTTACCTAAATCGAGACATAGCACGTATCATCCCGAAGACCAGTATTACATACGTTGTGGTCCAATTCCTAGCGAATACATGCGCAGAACGGCTAACCGCCGGAAATGCACATAGAGCTCGGTGCAAGCTCGTGCACACATGGGCGTGCACATAGTTGCAGCGTCTTAGGCGCCTATTTCTCGGTGGAGCCTCTCGTGTATCCAAGGAACGAGGCCGGAAGACTCAGGATGAATATGCTGCTATATTCTTCCCCTTGATTCAGCACTTATCAGTACAGCCCTTCAATCGATTCTTTTCCAGGAAATTTTCAACGTAATACTTTCCCCTCTAAGGGGTTATTCTCGTCTAGAAGGCCAATTTTTTGCCCTTCTTTAGGGACGATGCACAAAAAAAAATACACAGTCTACACAGTATTTATTAACATATCACTTAGTTGTAAAAAAAATTTCAGCCATATATGATAGTAATTAATGGAAATATATGTCATTTCGTAAAGCGTGTGTAAAAAAAAATTTCCTCATGGTACATACGATTCCGGCTGTTCCGATGATCCAAAACGAAACATTTCTCTGATAGAACGATCGATAATAGTCGTCGCAAATGTATCGAAAATATTAGGCCACCGGAACTGGAATTTACGAATTAAGTAAATCGCATTGTTGCGAGTTGAATGAAGTCGCCTGTCGGGTTTCCAGGGGATTATTCACCGAGCTTTCCCTGCGGACGAAACGTGACGAACTTTCCGCAGTGTTTGGCAAGGCGCAGCGAGAATCTATAAGCCGTATTGGCTTGGACGTGGCCTTATCTCGCCAATGGCAGCGCCGAAAATGCGCCGCTTCTTATCGCCGGATTTAGCCAGCGTCGCCTTTGTTTCTTGCATGCCATTTCCATTCCACGATGCGCTGGCTGACTCTCGCTCACCACTCGCCGTTGCCCGATCCTCCGTTCGCAAAGAGGAATTAAATTAATCGAATTAGGAGACGCGCAGAGAATCGCCGATTAGTCGTTTATGAATGAGAAATTCGTGTGAGATTCAAAAGGCCGAGTATATACAGTGGCAGAATACTACCCCACGTTCGCTGTATGAAACGACGATAACGCGCACGCAAAAATCGCTTATCGCCGGTAACTTCTCCGCGCTGTATCTCGTGCTCGACGCTCGCCGAGGCGATAAGCGTTGCAAGCCACACGTTCGACGCTGGAAATTCACGATTCACGTTCAATTCGATTCGCAGTTGGCTTGATAATTGAGCTTTCTTCTCGAGACACTTGGTTGGAAAGATACTTCCATTTCTCATATTTCTCGTCCTCCAGTTCTTAAGAAACTTTATCAGGTTTTAGGAATTTTTTGCAAAGACACCAATGCGCTAATCCTTTCGGAACTTTAAGGGTGCTTTATTTAACAGCGTGACAAGTGAAAAGAATTTTTATGACGGTAAAATTATGATAAATACAAAAGAAATAGAGCCTCCGGAATATAGCTTTCAAAAAGATCCGGAGATACTTTTATCGCCGTGAGAAATTTCTTGAATTCTTTCTAGTCTCGATTCTGTCGCTATGGTGCCTGTTTTCTAGGACTTCTAGGTGGTAATTGACGAGCCCCTTGGTAGGCCACGAGGCCGGGGGAAAGAAAGAGGACGAGTGTGTTTGGTCGCGAGGAGAGCACGCTTCTAATCCTGTTTGTCGTTTCGTTTCCGCGACTCGAGAAGCGGTCGCGAGGCGCGAAGGGTCAAAGGGAGCACCCATAGAGGGAACCAGCACAATGTGGAACATTGATATATCCGTGGAATAAGGGAGAGAAACCGACGGCCATATCGATCCATCCGCCGCCCGATTGGCTTTTATGTACGCCCGGCTGTATCGTACAGGGTGCTCCTAGCGGAACGTGCAACCCTGCCAGAGATGATTCTGCGTGGAAAAACCAATCGAAAATGTGCAGTAAAGCTTCTCCATGCGGGGCTTCGTTTTCGAATAGGATAGGTCGAAGGGGTGCTTCCACCGAAATTAGTCAATCGACTGCTAAATTTAACTACCACTACTTAAACGGTGTTTCGGAAGTTTTTGATCAATACAGCTGAAAGTATTAAGCTTTATTTGAAGTTCCTTTGTCAGTAAATAGTAAAAAATGGTAGGATAACTTTGGAGGTGATTTTAAAGAAACTTATGAATATTATTAAAAATGTAATACAAGGTTCTTATGATACGTATAAAAAAGAACAAAAAAAAATAATTTTCTTAGATTTTTTTAAATAGAAAATAACGGCAAAGTAGCAATCAGCTGATACGTATTTTCCACTTGAGTCACTTCACGGTGGAATTTTTCACGCCCACACCGTTGGACCTAGAACAAAAAGACAAACAGTTTGAAAACTCTTTTTGTAATTAACACTACTATAAGAAGTTTTCTAGCAAAACAAAAAGAATTGCCATTTCTTCAATTTTTTTTTTTTTTTAATATTTTTGTCCTATCGTCGCGGCGCCACCCCTTAATGTAATTTGAGATTGAACACCGTTTAGATGTACCGAGGAATATTCTTTTTCAATTGTTAAGCGTACCAGTATTTTTGTAAGGGAACAGTATTTTTAGTCTCCAATTGCTATTTCTGTTACACCGTACGTGGCAGACACCTATGTATATCCAGCGGTGTCCGTTGAACCGAGCTTTACTCTAGTATGCGAGCACCTCACATGTCGAAGATCGATTTTCTCGTAAACGAAACGCTCCCACGAGGAAATTTCACTCTACATTTTCGATACCCTTTTCCGTGTAAAGTCATCGTTCCCTACTGTCTTGCGCTATCTACCCAGCAACACCCTGCGCAATCTACGATACATAATCATAGAGATCTTTGTCTCCTTTTTGCTTATTTTCTATCTAGGTACTATTTCTTTTCTCCTCTATTCCTTTACTTTGTCCATTTTTGTGTTTCTACTTCTACGTATTAATCCTCTACTCGTTTTTTCTATTCTCTATATACCAAAGGATTTTCCCATATATATATATAAACTAAATTAAAATAAATTAAAATTAAGAATATATATATATATATATATATATATAAACTAAATTAAAATAAATTAAAATTAAGAATATATATATATATATAAACTAAATTAAAATAAATTAAAATTAAGAATATATATATATATATAAACTAAATTAAAATAAATTAAAATTAAGAATATATATATATATATATAAACTAAATTAAAATAAATTAAAATTAAGAATATATATATATAAACTATATTAAAATAAATTAAAATTAAGAAGTTTCTTCTCCATTAAATTCCCAATTTTTTAATTCCCCTAATGCCGATGCCCCCAAAGTAAGATTATCCCAGAACTAGTTGAACAATTATGGACCATCCGAACCAAGCTCCCCCGCTCCAATTTCAACAAAGCCTACTATCGACGCGAAGAATCGTTTTGTACGAAATAAAAAGGAATGGAGATTTCTGTGTGCAACGAAGCAGGGGGCGAAGAGTAAAACGCTTTGTATCTGCATCCAGCGTTCCACGATGATCGTCCCTCGGAACCAGCCTTCGCCTTTTCCCCCTTGTGGCAGGATTTCGTTTCCTGCGCGACCCACTGGCACGTATTCGTCGAGAAAATAAACGGGCGGATCGCAAACGAGCCAGGGTGCCTCGTTATAGTTTCGCTAAATAGTCTCGCCTGCCAGTGAATTCCTGAAGGGGGCTCGAGTATTTGGAATCTGGGCAGCGGACTTTGAGGCCAATTACATCCTGGCAAATACATTTCGATAAGGACGTCCGCTTTAGCGTAAATCGCAAACAGACTCCTGGATTACTCATTCTCCAAGAATCCTTCCTATACTCGGCGAAGTGATTTTAGTGTGGATAAGTAAAGAAGACTCATTGTCAGTAGGAGCTTAGATTCTTGGAAATGATTGGTGGAAGTTATCGGCAGAGCTGATAGGGAACAGAAAGCTGATTATTGAAAATTTTCATGGAAAATAAAAGTGTCTTCTAGACGGAGAAATTCAGCGAAGATAGCAGAGGTTAATATCAATGAAATTTCGCGAGCACGGTGTCATAAGCTATCAAGACTTAGCAGTAGTCGTAATTAATCTCGATTAGCGATAGCGCAGCGAACCGTCGAGGATGCATTAACGATACGGCCGGGCACAAAACGCACCGTTCGATTAATTTCGATTAACACGATTTATTGTAATTGCACGATACGCTTGGGGGGATGATAAGATCGGACACGATCGCCGAAGTAATTGCAAAGCCGTGTAACGCCGGGGACTCGATTCCAGATCGCCTACAGTCTACTGTATGATAAGAAACCTTGTTGTCCCGTGACTGGCCCTCAGTTCGAAATGGAGCAGAAATTTCGCGGGCTTCGAGGGACGTAGCGAATGTTGGCGATTACGATTTTGGCACTCTTTTTTAAGGGTTTCATTAACAAAAAATAAAACAGAATACTTATTACGCACGATTTAATAATCCCCAAAGTGCACGAATAATTTCATTACAATAATTTGTGTACCTATTAAACTATTTCTGATTTTTAAGGTTCTTTAGAACACTGCAGGAAAAAGTGCCAGTAAGATATCTCCTTTAAACACCGATGGATCTGAAAAATAATATTGCCATCAATATTGCTCAATAGTGCCATTATGGTTTGACGGTCGAAACTTTTCAATTTCAAAAAGAAATAAACAATTCATGGCACTTTAAAGTTAAATGATCTTTTTCATGCAAAACTTTGCTCTGTAATTGTGAATGAAAAATTACTTAAAATTTCCCCCCACAGATTGTTTTGTTCTCTTTAATAAAGCCTGCAAAAAAGTCCTAAAATCATTTATCTTCGCCGCGGCTAAACGTATGTAACCCCTTAATTCCAGTGGAAGTGCAGTTGCTTCATTTATGTGTCGCCGGGCCTCGTTAATTTCGCGTTACTGCCTCGGCGTGGCTTTATCGAGCCCAGGTTCGAACGGGGTATCGATCCCCGAGGTCTGAGCCGCAAATGGCATCGAAACATACATAAGCAGAAGCGTAGGGGTTGGCCGGAGTTGGGTCGAGCCCAGGGTTGTTGGAGTGGTTGGAGCTTGAATCGAGGGAAACTCGTTTCATCGGGCACTCGGCTGTTTGAACAAACGCGAGAAGGGAATTCGATTCGAATAATTGGAACGCTGGGACCACCCTAATCTCTACAGCAGTGTGCTTTAAACTTTAAAAAGAGATTTTCAAACACTCACAGCTCGTGCAACAAATCAAAATCCCGTGAAAGGTGGCTTGCGTAGGGATACTCGTGGAAATATTTCTCTTAAAATCAATCCGTCCGATCGATCCCCGGTCGAAAGAGGTCGGCCGAAATGAATTAACGAGATTGCGTCAGCTTCGTAATTGAATTCGTCGGAGGAAGAGTAAAGGGACGCGCGAGCTGTCGATCTTTCCTTTTTCGGAATTATTAATCGAATCTGTGGCACTCGTAAACGCGAGGGGCCGTGCGTGGCAGGTCGGTTGAGCCCGGATCGCCCCAGACGGGCAATTTTAATACCAATTCGAGTTAATTCAGGCCCTTAATATGAATCAGAGCGATTGAATTAGATTGAAGTTTTAATGAGAGAGCGAGTGGCCACAGCGTCGCAGAAAGTAATATCTTTATGCTTCCTTTTTTCTCTGGCTGCGCGACGTCGCGAGGAAGACTTTAAAGTACACTAAATTTTCCAATAAACACTTAACAACTGCCGCGACGTAGTAAGGTACACGGATGTCCAAGTGTTTTGTCGCTGTAAACGCAGAGATTTTCATCTCCACGAGGCGGTCGCCTTTTCTTCTCCACGTGCTCGACTTTCTAATCGATGTTAATGATAAATCCCGCTTTCGAATTAAATTGGAGCGATACTGCGGCGAAGGATAACGATTCTAGCAATGTATCGCCGCGTCGGGTTTCCTTTCTACCTTTTTCCTATCGGTGGATCGAAAAGCGTTGAGTGTCAGGTCGTTAAGTGGTCGCTAACAACTTCGATTCTTCAGCCTCGTCGCCTCGAGCTGATTAGCGGGAGAAAATCGAACGCCTCCACCTGCAATGCTTCGGATCTTTTTGCTAATTGACTCGTGTGCATTTCAAGCCTTCCTTGACTGACCTGCGGCGGCAAGTCTATTGCCGTGGAAGAATTTAAACATCGCAGGTACTTGCGTTGTCCTTTGGAAAGATAAACTTGAGCCTCTCACAAACCAAACTGATCGACTGCATGAAATGAAATTGGTGCTCCGAAATCATTGGCATAATCCACTGCCGAAGTGCAGAGATTTAGGAGCCACTGAGAATTTTTATTCACGAGCTGCAGAAAGAGCTTGGAAATAATTTCTCCTTCCGGAGCTTCTAATCGTGGGCGTTGTCGATTCCCACGCTATCTGAATCTCGATCGACGTGAAGTCGAAACTCTTATCATGCCAGAGTGTTCCTGGATTTCGTATTCGAGGCCTCCCAGAAATCCAATAAGCACTGCAAACACTCCCGATGCCTGGCGTCCCGAGACCCAAGGAATTCCATTTCATCCCAACACTTTTATTGAGGCCGGATTGTGTTAGACCTATGAATAATCGATCCTGTATATTACACGCGGCTTCTCCGCTCGATCCCGAGATGCAGCTTTCGATACACTCGGCGCGAGGACTCGCAAGCCTAAGATTAATTGAAGGGTAAGGAGAAAACAGGGAGAGTCACAAAATGATAACAAAAGCAACAAGGTTGAATGAATTTAATTTTCTTATATAATTTTCTTCTTAAATAATTTTTTGTTTTACCTCGACGAGAGAAGCTTATGCTTAGGCGAAGAGTGGGGGCATTCTGTATTTCTGACGTTTCCTGTTTTTAATCAGTACCTACAACAAATATTTAATGTTATCTTAGAGGGGTATTTGAATTTTATAACCCTTCGTGATTCGACAGTTCTGTAGTCTCAGTTGCCACCAACAAAATGTAATCGCAAAATCACGAATGGACATTCCCTGTTTTCCCCTTCCCCGTCAATTACTCTACAGTAACGGAAGAAATCGCGGAATAAAATTTGTTTATACAGGCTCGAAAGTACTTGGCATGGCCCCACGTCCGCTCGAATCGACTTCACTCTCTGCGAGATTCTGCCGCGATTATACGAAAACCTGTGCCAAAATATAAATCACTGTTTTCTTCTTCTTTTTTTTTCAGGAAAGCTTGCAGAAATATTCAATTCTTTTTCCATCGGTGTTTTTGATAAATATTGAAGATACGATTGAATAGAGGGTTTGAACGTTTGAAGATCGATTTCCCCGAAAATGGTACCCCACATTTTTCACGCGCTTTTCCACGCAGAATCGGCTTCCTCTCGTTCCCGTCGCGTATTGCTGGGCACATTGTGTTTATTCGCAGCTGATCCGTCGCGTTTCACGCGTATGGAGATTGGGTGTGGATATCGTGATGTAATATACGCTGGATTACAGCCTGCCTCGGAGCAATTGGAGTGCGAAGGGCAGAGCCACTCGAGCGGCTCGTATTACGCGATTTCTGCTTTCGTCCTTCCGCTCTTTTCTGCCACATTTTTCGCCGACACTCGGGGATCGCCCGGTAACGAGTATTGTGCGTCGATCGCCCTTCTTCGTTCAATCTCGCCCTAAGGTAGACTTCTCGAAGATCAGCGAACCCTTGCGCCTATCACTTCCTCGAACTACACGAATATCGATGGAACCGAGGACCTTGCAGCAAGAGGGATGCAGCTGCATCTTTGCTTACTTCGAGTAAATTAGAAAAAACTGTTTATACAACTATTTCTTTAACTTAACATTGAATGGGAAACATTAATTGAAGAATATATATTTTCTCGCAATAAGTAGTAGTTATTCAATTAATAAGTTTTTATTTCCATTCTTGGCGAATTTCTCAAATCTGTAGATTCAAAATTTGTCCTCTTGTTGCAAGGAGTTTAATTATACTTGGCGTGCTCTAAAGGTCGTTTCCCTTTGATCCAACTACTTTTTTACCTTCGCTTGGTTATTATTAAGTAAATAGAGAGTCGACTCGTAGATGCCCAATGATTAGAAAGGCAACAGCTGCCCAATATTCAAAGACAATGTCCCCCAGAATGAGTCCATCCCCGATGACCGTTTCGGTTATTAACAGGGTGTTTCCCGATAAAGTCTCGCCAGCTGCACGGTTGCAGCGTTACTCGGAGCGATCCTGGCAGGCCGCGGCTCGGGGAAAAAGGGCTTCCTTGCCAAGAACGCTCGGAGCGATCGCAGAGATCTGCGGCACGGCTGCGACGCGATACAAAGACCGTTCCGTTTGTAATACTGCGGGAACTTTCGTCCTATCTAGCGTGAAACGTGGGATGGTAACCAGGGGGTAGAAGCTCTCCAGGGTGGAAACTCTTCTTTTTTACCTCCGCTCCCTTGTTCCCGCTGCAGGTCCCTTGCTCCGCCACCGCGATCGACCGATGAGAAACTGACCCGCTCGCAGTTTCGGCGCGTAATGCTGGCCAGAGGGGGAGAAAGCTGCAAGCGCGTGCAACGGAAGTCGAGGGGGCGAGACCAGGAAAGGGTAGAAGGAGCGTGGACGAGGGAGGCGAGGCGAAAAAGACGATTAAGCCGCCTCGACCCTCGCTATCCGTCCAGCAGAAATTCCAATCGGGCTGCAACAATTTCGGTGACTTCTAGGCGCGCGTGATATTCCCTAAAAATAAACGATGATTGAAGATCATTTTTAAGATTTCAGAACAGTATTTTCCTGAATCTCGCTCATTACACCACAAAAAGATAAAAAAATAACAACTACCTATGTATTAATCTAACACAATCTGATGGTGTAACAAATAGGGGAGAGCGGGGACAAACGTAACACTTTTTACGTTTGGCCTAGCTGACAATTACCTCTTATAGATATAAAAACGAAAATTATGCCTTAGAATAGTGTGTTTCTTGGTCTATCATTTGACCACAAATGCAGCCTTCCATGATAAGTAGTCCAAGAGTTATGGCAATTCTCCGCAATGACTGTCATTGTTACTTTTGTCCTGCAAGGGTAGGACGAAAGTAAGACTAATTATTTTCAAGAGAATTAAGTAAAAACACTTCTTCCAAAGCAAAATAGGATTTTTTATTATCAGAAACAATAGAAACAAACATTTAAATAAACATATTTTAAGTAGATGACAATAAAAAAAGCAGCTTCAAACATTTCTTTGATACCGTGTATTTGATTTGATATGGAATCTCGTGTAACGGCCCAAAAAATAACTAATATTTATGCTTTCTTTTAAAAAACTATCGTTAATATTGGATTCAACTCTTTTGGGATATAGAGAGGCATCTTTAAACTTATAGAAACTTTCGTCCCCGCAGTGACGTGTTACTTTTGTCCCCAGCCATGTTTTCCAGCATAGAACTCTTATAACGTACAAACTATAAAAGACTTATTGAAATCAAATACACGAACATATAAAGACATTATGTAAGAACGCTCTAACAAATAATTGGATCAATGTCTATAGTTTAACTATGAATATTAACAAAAAAAAAACCAACAGAGGAGACACATACCTAAATGACCAAAATAACGAAATCAGCTTGCCCCCGGTATACGAATCGTCGTATTGCTCGGCGTCACTCCGTGAAAGAAAAGAACCACTAAACACGCCTAACTATATAAAGCAAACGTTTTGGAAACTTTTGTGGACGACGGGAGAAGGCGTGTTACTTTCATCACGCCGTTACGTTTGTCCCCGCTCTCCCCTACATATTATTATTATTATTATTTGTATCGTCGACATAGAAAACTTTCCACACCCCCCCGTTTCCCAAATGTGCCACGTCGCCACTCACGTGCATCGAACTCCCCCAAAAAATGCATATACAAGAAGAAAGGCTCGGTTCCTCATAATCTTCCACTCCCTGTTTCTTCTCTTTCCAATTTCCATGGAATTCTTCGATCCCCGTTAGAGATCCGCCCCCGCGGAGGCAGAGAGTGGCGTTGATTGGGGTGCCCGAAGGCTGTGAAGAGCCCGGGAACTTTATCGATCCCCCCGGATAGCGGGGCTGTTTATTCGGGCAGGAGAAAAGGCCGAATAAGCCTGGAATCGGGGCGACGATCCCCGGTGAAAATTCGTGAAAGGACGAGATCGCGGCGCGGGTTTAGGCACGGCGGAGGGGAGGTTTCGGGAGGGGGGTAAAAATTTCTAGGACGTTGGCGAGCGCGGGTGCAATGCACCGCGGTGTACGCGATATACGACGCCACGATCAATACCCACCCCACCCACTCGGCCGGCGGCGCATGAATGAACCTCGCCTTTTACACACTACTCTAGCGGTAGTAGCTCTCTCTACTAGCGCGCGCGCCGCCGCCGCCGCGCTCTGGCAAGCTCGTTGTAACCGCCTTCGGCAGAGCGCAGCGGCTCTCCGTCTTTTCGCGACGGTCACCAAGGCTCGGTCGGTGGAGCGCTGTTTTCCGGGGAAATTTGGGGCCTTTGGGGAGGGAGACTCGTGGGGGTAAAAATGAGGACCTCGTGGCGGGGGACTCTTGGAGGAAAATTTGGGTTTTTTAGGCACGAGGACATTTGGGAAACAAAATTGAGTTCTTCGTGGGGGAGGACGCTTGGGGCAACTATGGGCTCTTTAGGGTGGAGGACTTCTGGGAGGAAATTTGGGGGGTTCGTGAGGAAGGACTGTTGAGGGAAAATTTGGGTCCTCTAAGGCAGAGGACTCTTGGGGGAAAATTTGGATCCTCTGAGGCTGAGGAGTCTTGGAGGAAAATTTGTGTCTCTTAGAGCGAGGGACCATTTCGTGGACGGGATCAAATGTGGAGATTTATCAAATTTTTAGGGGGGATTAAATGCCTCGAGGGCTTCATTATTGTTCTACTCAGGGTTCCATAATTTCTACAGTTTTGGAGCTGACAAGTAGAATAACGGAAGTGCAAAACTCAGGTGTATGTAAAATAGTGTCCCATTTTAATATTCATCTCTGTGAAATAAACGAAGGAAAATATCCCCTTTCTAAGTGCCCCTATAAAACTACACAATAACTAGCCACCAATCGCGGTGCAATTAGAGGATGCGCTGGAATAAAGGATGCAGCATTGAAACGAGAAACAGTTAAACTTCATTCATGGTCTTTTTGCGCGCTGCTGAAACAAAACCGTGGCCCAATTTTTCGAGTCGCCGATAAATCGGGGTGGAACGGGGCTGACCCACATATTTTTTTCCCTGCTCCCTGCGTGACGTGATCGATAGGAGACTTCTTTCCCTCGTTCCCGTTTTATGCGTCGCGTTTCCGTGAAATTCGCTTCCTGAACGTTTGTTAAAAGCGCGGATAATTAGCGACAAACTCGTTCGGTTTGAGAACCACCTGTTTGGAGTGCACTCGCAAGACACGCAGTGCCGTATATAGTTCGAACGTTGGCCTCCTATCCACCTACTGCATTATTACCGACGTCTCTGGTTATACGATTAATGCCGGCTGAATTCATCGCGCGATTGTCGCGAACGTCGTCTTCCTCTTGCAAGATAGAATTAATATGTGCAGGCCTGCTCACTCTGTTTCATTTATAGCTGACACTTCCTTACTCGATATTTCAAGCAATCATTCAAGATAAAATATCCCCGCATCTAGGAGATCTTGTTTATAGAATACTGTATCCTTCAGAAACTTTATTATTACTAAAAATTGTTTAGGAGTTAAGTGTGCTCCCTTCGGTTAAGGGGCAAGCCACTGTGACGGTCGAAATTAAAGGGTATTTTCAAGACATTCTTTTATAATGAAATGTAACTTTCTACGAAACATCTTTATTATCAATTGAAAATGCATATATTTAACTAGTATTTTACGCTCTCAGATTGAAATTTTTTTCGGTAATATGGCCACAGCATACGATAACGTTAGGCTCTGCAAAAAAAATTACAAAACGGGCGCTCTTGTAACTTTCCAACATTTGCTCCGAATTGAAAAATTCGAACGGGTTTTTAAAGTATATTACAATAGCTTCAGTTAAGCATAGAGATTTAAAAAAATATTCATTTTTGAAGAAATGGCGGATTTAAGAAGAAATCTTGAACAAAAAGTATCAAAAATCAACATGTTTTTTTTTAATGTTACGATTAAATGAATTATTCGATCAAAAAACTGGTACGCTTAACTGGAGGTAATTGTATTACGAATATTCCCCGAAAATTTCAAGCGAATCCGATAAAAATTGACTGAGTTATTAATGCGTCCAGTTTGAAAAATGTAGTTTCGAGATAATCGCGTTTAAAGTTTCGACAGAAGTTATTTTCTGCAGCTCAAAGATCGCAGCTGCGTACGGTCTCGTCGTGGTCATTGATTCTCTACCTAGTTCTAAACAATATATAAGCTCATAACCCCTCTTATAAGATCCATTTGGATTTTTGGACATAAACTTTTCGGGCGATTGACACCAAGTTACTTATGTTTTGCATTCGATTCTGAGCGTTGCGCTACCCATACAAAACCTTCCGTAGCTCCCAGAATTTTTCGACATCCACTTTGAAATTGTGCAGGTATATTTTTGAGACCCCAAATATTATGAAAATGCACAAAAAGAAAAATCGGAAGAAAAGAATTTTCACAATAGCTTCCCCCTTAAGAGGTAGTGGTGGAAATGTTAATGGCGA
The DNA here is from genome assembly GCA_944738655.2 of Andrena hattorfiana. Taxonomy (NCBI): domain Eukaryota; kingdom Metazoa; phylum Arthropoda; class Insecta; order Hymenoptera; family Andrenidae; genus Andrena; species Andrena hattorfiana. The sequence goes on along the minus strand of OX122894.2, from coordinate 40,159,249 downwards.
TTTTCAGAAGACAATTACAGTACTACAGTAAGGAGAATTCGAGCTCAAATTTGAGTTTGGAAATCCAGATTTGAGTTTGGAGGGAGCGGGATATCCAAAGTTGGATTTCCAAACTGATATTTGGGTTCGAATCCCCCTTGCTATACTACTAATTATGCTTTCGAGGGAATACATTGAAATTCGTGGCAAACAATGCCCCCTAACCTTCCCTTTACCGGGGCTGTGCATTAAGGTCTGGAGCAGTATTATACGAGACGTTTCTATCTCTGGTTCGCCCCTGCGCCAGCGTCTTATCTCTCGTTTTTGCTTGTGCCCGTTACCCATTTTCCGTGTAAACTGATAGAACGTATATTCCGTGTCACCGAGATAGAAGTTTGCGCTGTATTGATTTCCCTTCACATTCCTCGCGTCTTTCCACGTATTGGTATTGATAATCCGTGAGGTGTCTGTTGCTCGAGTTCCCTTCTTATGTCTTCGCGAGGGAGGGTATCGTTCCTTGTTCTTAAAAAAAAAAAAAGAAAGATAGTCGCGTACAAGGGTGTCCACTTCGAAAGCCGCCATTCGTTTTCGGAGTTCCAAGCGATCTATCACCGAATCAACTTCCCTCCAAACCCTTACGTCGGATCACTTTAACCCTGCTGCTTCCCTCGGGTCCATTTCAACCCACCGGCGTGCCGTCTCTTTAAGAACCCTGCCAGCTCCGGGAAGAGTAGAGGTTCAACTGAATACCATAGCAGGTTTAACGAACCCCGACGAATTTAACACGAATACCCCACCGGTCGAAATTTCCACGGAAATCCGGCTAACTGAAAGCTAACCCAGCATTCAGTTTGGGTATCCCAGTGACGCGGAGACAGCGACGGGAGATTCCGTTAAAAAGAATATTACTAATTATGATCGATTCTAATTAAACTTTGATACATGAGAATCGATTATCTTCCAAATGAATCTATGAGTCAATGAAAATAATGATCAGAAGTAGAATCAATTAAACGCGAGATAAAAGGAATTTTTATTCAATCATTATTTCGCAAAATATAATATATTCTTTTCTCCAAGTATATTTTATAAAATACATATATACAACATTTTTTATACACAGTTGTAGTTTTATTTCATTTAGGACATCCGAATTCCATTTTCATTTGTGGAGACTGAAAAATAAAAGATTATAGGTAATGAGAAAATTCTTAAAAATACGATACGTCGATTTCTTTCTCGGTTCTTGCTTAGAAAATAATCTAGCTATCGAGAATCGAGTCTTGGAATAATCGAGTTATCGAGAATTGATTCTTGGAATAATCGATAAAATAATCAATTCTTAGAACAGTCGATTAAATACTCGATTCTTCTGAAAAAAATTGTTCAAATCTAAAAGAATCGAGTAGAATCGCCCAATTTTATACGGAGGACGTCCGCGGGACTGCACGGTGCACTCGCTGCACCGCGTCGGTATCGAAAGGAATTAATAGGACGGCAGAAAATGGCGCGTTGCCTGGCCGCTCATTAGCCAGGCACAGGTATGCGCGCGAGGTGTGGCGGAAAATGGTGTTCGACCCAGCTACCGCGTGCTTCGCCCGGTGCAGCCGCCACCTATCCGCCGCGCAGGTTGTTCAATGGTCACCTACGAGAAGGAAAGTGCTCGCCCACGCGTCCCGCCCGACCAGGGGCATTTCGATGGCAGTTTACAAGGCGACGGCTCGTGTCCCGTGTCGCTCGCTAATTAAACACGAGCGGATGTAAAACATAAAACCCCGTCGGATAACGCCAGATAACCTTACGAAATCCCCCTCGAGCATGGCGAGAGGAGGTGTCTCGTAACTCTTAACTGTCCACCGATAGATCTCCCACCGATACACCTCGTAAAGAGAAGCTCCTCGATCGTGCAACATTATCGCGCACAATGGCCTCGATGATCCTTGGTCCCATTCGGCAGAACCTTCGCGATCCTCTCCTTCAATTCGTCCGTCACGATTGGATCTCCGAGATGAATGCGTTATCGGGGCAACTACCGCTGCAGCACCCGATTCCTCTTAGTAGATTCACAAAGCTGCTCTCTGTGGAGGCTGCTCTTCTGTTTACACGCTTACTCGCGACGAAATTGTTTCCAGGAGCCTAATATACGCCAGATGTTTGCCTGCTTCGACTTGGCCACTGTGCAAACTTGCGAACCGTCGAGGTCCTTTGACTCCTTGAAGATCGTGCGTTGTGCTGTCCTTTGAAAAAGCTGGTAGGGAGTGTCTTACTTGGGAAGTATGTTTACAGCGACAAGTGGGAAGGAGATGGAAAAGATTACATTTGTTCCTTGCATTTTACTTAAAGGAAAGTGAAAAATGATCGTGGGTGTGTCGATGACAAAGAGTGGCCCAAAAATGAGGCCTTTTTTAGCCTCTTTTTGGAACTGAATTTTGTGCCAAATGATAGCTTATGATGAGACATCAATCACAACGAATTTTCAAGTTGAGGTGACAATTAGTTTCTGAGATATGGGAGGTGAAAGAAGTGAAAATTCATTAACGCGTCAGCCCATACGCTTCGATGTATGGACTTTTATGTCAGTCCGATAATTTAAAGAATTGTTCCCACTGGTTTTGCTGACTGCTAATGACGAATTTGAACTTAGATTTTTTAAATTCACAATGGCCGATTCAACATAGTGGACGATATATTAAAAAAAATCACCCACTACACAGACACTTATATTTCTTGATTTTGATTTTTATTTGTGAATTTTGAAAATTTAAGTTCAAATTCGTTGTTAGCAGTCAACAAAACTCACAATGGCCGATTCAATATGGTGGACGATATATTAAAAAAAGCACCCACTACACAGACACTTATATTTCTTGATTTTTAATTTTTTTTTTCGTGAATTTTGAAAATCTAATTTCAAATTCGTCGTTAGCAGTCAGCAAAGCCCCTGGAAATAATTGTTTAAATTATCGGACTGACATAAAAGTCCATACATCGAAGCGTATGGGCTGACGCGTTAATGAATTTTCACCTCTTTCACCTCCCATATCTCAGAAACTAATTGTCACCTCAACTTGAAAATTTGTTGTGATTGATGTCTCATCATAAGCTATCATTTGGCACAAAATTCAGTTCCAAAATCGTGGGCCTAAAAAGAGGTTATTTCTTGAGTCACTCTTTCTTAATTTGGTTATAACTTTTTTGAAAGGTGGATAAATGAAAATTTTGCACGTGGGGGTGCCAAGTTCGCAGATCTGATTTTATTTTATCCTCCACGATCGATATATTCTGTGAATATGCCTGTCGCAATCTTTCGTTATGTAATTAGTCTCTAGGGGTGATGATCGATTAGTAAAGATCACGACGTTCCCTCGCGTGAACGAACTTTAAATTCGCGTATGAATGAAGCCATTCGCGTGCAGCGATGATTCAGACGGGGCCAGAGCTGGTATAAGTGTGTTCCACCCCTTCACGTCCACACCCTCTTCGTATTTCTTCCTCCTCCGTCGGCTTTCACCCGACCATTTGTTTTTGCCCGTCTACGTGGCCGTCTTCGTCGAGTCTCTTGCTAGTCGCAGATGTTACCCCACCGGAGGTGGCCCCTACGTTCCTGCATCACTCGAAAATCTGATTAAAACGCGGGCTTCTGCTGCAGGCGAAAGTAGCTAGTCTCGGATTGTTATTGAGCTTGAGGAGAAGGGAATTTGTATTATTAGTTTCCTACGGCGTGCATCGCCAAGTTCTAGCGACGCACCATGGGTGACACATTGGTGAAGAGAAGAGAATTAAGAAAAAAGGCTCAGGTGGCAATCGTTCTGAGGAACTCCTGTATACTGGGGCTGTTCGAGTACTCGAATATTCGAGTAGTTTGAAATTCGGACCGAGCCGAGACTCGGTTTTCGAGCCGAGACTCAGTTTTCGAGCCGAGCCGAGTACTCGAAGAGAAAAAAAAAGAAAATGGACTAGTTGGTTGTCTTCGAGCCGCTCGAAAAATTCGAGTACTCGATTCTTTGGAGCCGCTCGGTTTTTACGAGTACTCAGTTCTTCGAGCCGAGACTCAGTTTTCGAGCCGAGCCGAGTACTCGAAGAGAAAAAAAAAGAAAAATGGACTAGTTGGTTGTCTTCGAGCCGCTCGAAAAAATTCGAGTACTCGATTCTTTGGAGCCGCTCGGTTTTTACGAGTACTCGGTTCTTCGAGCCGAGCCAGGCTCGGCTCGCTTTTTTCGAGTACTCGAACAGCTCTACTGTATACATAGGGTAAACCAACCAGTGAGTGACCGAATTGTTGAATTTATGAACTTTTGAAATTAATACTTGAATATATTTATGTACAATAACAAAACAACTGTTGAAATTGCATTTAAAATTATTTTTCTTGAAATTTCTATAAAAATAATTAGGGTAAACCAACCAGTGAATGACCGAATTGTTGAATTGATGGACCTTTGAAATTAATACTTGAATATATTTATGTATAACAACAAAAAACCTGTTGAAAGTGCATTTAAATTTATTTTTCTTGAAATTTCGATACAAATAATTACTTATTCTTGTCGAAATTTAAAAAAAAAAATGATTATAAAATGCAAAACGTGTAGAAGCCCAAGAAATGACCGCATACTTTTAATAAGAATTGTACTTATTAATGTTTGCTTAATACGTGTAAATAAAAATATGGGATATTAAAAGTGCAACTACACTCCATTTATAAACATATAATATTTTTAAATTTATAATTGACATTTCTTTGCCTAATGGTCATTCACTGGTATGTGGTCAATTACTGGTTGGTTTACCCTACTTATTCTTACCGTAATTAAAAAAAAAAAACGATTATAAAATGCAAAACCTATAGTAGCCCAGTAAATTACCGCATACTTTTAATATGAATTGTACTTATTAATGTTTGCTTAATACGCGTAACTAAAAATATGGGATATTAAAAGTGCAACTACAATCCATTTATAAACATATAATATTTTTAAATTTATAATTGACATTTCTTTGCCTAATGGTCATTCACTGGTATGCGGTCAATTACTGATTGGTTTACCCTACCTAACAGAATTACAAATAAATATACGCGCGTGCGGTATGAAAATTATGGAAAACAAAAGACAATATAGTGTTTGGATAAAATCACAATTCTATTGTAGAAGATGGTCCCCTGAGTGGGGGATCTTCACCAGGTGTAAGTTTCGAGATACAATTCTTTCTGATAAAGCCATCTTATTCTCCTTACGGTCCACCGTTCAATTTTTCTCCTCACCACTACCGTGTCAGCCGAATGCGTCTGGAAACTGTGCCGGGAGGGAAAATTGCATCCACGCGACGAGCAGAATAAAGACACTCGCGCCGAGGCGCACCAAGGTACAGCAAACAAAAGAGTTGCTCGACCTCTTAATGCGCCGCGGCGTTGGTATCGCGCTACGTGTAATTGGCACGTGCAAGTGTTAAGGATGCAAATTACAAGCATGTAGGCCCAGCGTCCCTATTTACATACTTACGTAACCCCGTCTTTATCCGCGTCCACTCGTCCCGCGGATTTCACCTCCCGTTTACCGGCTCCCATCGGACAATGCGTCCTCTATCTTATCACTGCCGGCGAATAAAAGGGATAACGCGTTTCGATTCTCACAGCGAAGCGTGGCAGGGGATATTGCGGCAACTGCACCGTTCCCAACCTGCATCGCGTTATCGAGTGGCGTGCATGTGCGCGAGGCCTGCGTGGGCCTTGGTACGCGTGCATATTTATGGAACGGGGATCGGTAGGGCATTTCATTCCAACACCTTTCTTTTTAATACAACTGTGACGCGACGGAGTGACGGAGTCTCGCAATACGTATACTTTGCTCTTCGAGCGCTGGGAACTTGACCGTCGAGCCCACCTCGCGTGCGGGACTCTGCTAATCGTATCTCTTAAACACAGCCGCTGAACGCCCATGGGCGTTCTTCGCAGGATAATGTCGAGCGCCATTGTCCATGGATAGTATGACTGTTGAATTCGTGCTACACTCGAAGGCAAGTTTAATTCGACGAGTCCACTGTACTCTATAAGTCGCAGAGATAACCGATCTCTGACAATAAAAGTGGAACCACAATTCCACTTTTCAGTGGAGGAAATATCCTCGAGCAACCACTCGATTCCGTTTCAACCGTAGCATTGTACCAAACAATGAGATAACAACGATGCGCTCAGATACGGTTCTGCCTTGTCACCGTTTCCCGCAACTGCTTTTTAAGCAAACGAATCACGGCGAATTGATAACGCGGCTAGACACTATCGTGGTGCCTGTGTTTACCTGCTGGCTGCTTTCTCAATTTCAGATTTCAATTACGCTTTATAAATAGTTTATTATAAAATAAAGGCTCGTGATATAAATTTGTATATGAAACAGAAATAATAAATTAGAGTCTAGTTTCTGTAGAGAGTCCTCTGCCGCCCAAGATTCGAGCGAACTCGCTAGCGAAACGGCAGAGCTAAGCAGCGAGTCGAGGTACATACATGTACTAAACAAGGCTTCTTTATCTCGCGGATTGCTGTTAAGTCACGTAATAAAGTGACGGTCGGTCATTATTATGCAGGCATCGCGCGTTACATGCTTCCAGCTCATACCATTAAAATAGTAATGAGACGATACCAGGCGAGAGAGATTCCTTCGTTGCGCTAAATACCTCTGCCTCTCGATGGAATCAGTATCCGCCGTCGTTCTTTATTATCCCCGTGGTATCGACTCTCTCTAGAGTCTAGACTCCACTCGATCGAAGGAGGGACCATTGGCCATCGCCGGCGGAACTGCCGGCCCCCTTGGGCCCCGGGGATATCCGAGGATGGAAATTAGTCAATGTAAATTGGAATTTCTCTTCGATACCAGTCCTTCTCCCGATATTAAATTCCTCGGCTTTTATTATCATTTCGGGAGCGTCTAGCCTCGCGAGCATTCCTTTCGCGTTAATCGTGCGTCCCCGGTTAATATTGTCGCGCAGTCCTTCGAATCACTTAAGGGGATATTCTCATCAAATTGATAAAGAAAAAAAAAATAGGTGATCTGTAGGATATTTTTTTTTTAAAGTACTTATACAACTTGTGGTAATGAAATTTTGTGGCCTTCATTTATTCGTTATCCAAGGATATGAAAAATAGTTTTTTCCTTCATTTTCACCCTCCTCATTAAAACTTAACGGCTTCTTATGCCCTACAAATCTTCATCAATTTCATTGCGCAGTTTTATAAGACATAAAAAGTTGTTAAGGTTTCGTTCTAATAATTCTTTTATATCTACTATAATTTTCAAGATATACAGAAAAAGTAGGAAATCACACATTAATCTTCAGGATCTAAAATAGTCGTAAACAAAAAATTGCTTGATACTTCTATCGAGGTCCCCCGCAAACCTGCACAGTTTTAAAAAAATCGAAACGTCGAAGGAATCGAATTTCTTTTGTGACAGAGCACTTTTTCCCCTCCTATATCTGCCACCCAGAATTTCTTGGGATCCCGAAGAAACGGGAGCGCCCAATCCGTCAGAGGGATGGCCGAGGATTCACCGTTAAAAATATAGAGCGCCTACCTCGATGCATTTGATCCGCCGGAGGTGCAGTTTCTGGGGTCCACCGACCTACATTCCCTCTGTTTCATTTGCAGGCCAGAAACGCCCTGGGCCCGCGGAGCCGCTCGCCAGGCCGCGTCCTCCACCCTCTTGTTCTCCCGTTAAACTTTCATGACTCGATAATACGCTCGACACACCGCGTGTCGCGCTGGATCCCACTATTTATAGGTCCCCATCACCTTGCAATAATCGAGTTCGGCTTTCGTCCGCGTCTGGCACACATTCAGCCTGCCCCCGCTCCCTCGGCAACCACTGTTTCCTCCGTGGATGGTGTTTCTCCATACGCTCGGCCATCTCGTTCCCTCCTCGTATAATCGACTTCCCTAATGCGTTCTGTCTAACGAAACTCTATTAGCGAAGCTTAAAAAAATTCCATTCACCTTGGCCGCTGGTGGGGAATCGTCGGTGGATCAATGAGCACTTCGTTACGACTTTCTAGCCACGTTTCATGCCCGTGCCAAATTTCGCGGTGCCTTCGACCGCTCCTAATGCCTCGGATCTCCTCCTCGGACTTCTTTGTACGGGCTGTGGCCGACAGTAACGCTCTTCGACTAAAAATACACGCGGAGCTGGCGATTATCGGCGTCGTGGTTTGAAAAACAAAGGGATTCTACAAGTGGACGTCTTGGGGCAGAATTTCGGTATCCTGTGGGTGGTTGCTGACAGGAAGGAGCACCTGTCTTGGTACATTTTCGTTCGGAAAATTGCCAAGGACGTCTCCTTTTCGTGCCCAAGTGCTGAGTCGTGGTGGAGAAGCTTTTCTTCTCTCAGAGGAAATGTTTGCTTAGACATTTTTCTTTAGTTTCGAGCCTCGAACACTTCGGTGTCCTTTTCCAGGCACTCGGCAATCTTGCATCGACCCATTTGCAATAATCGTGCCACGAATGAGCTAAGGAGTTGATTTCTATTAATCCCTATTTATTTTTTATGGACTTATAATATTGTGCGGCAACACATTTTCCAACACTTTTAATCATTTTAATCACTTTTAATCATTTTAATCATTTTGCTTACTATACTCCTTGTGCTATTCTCATGTTAGCTCTAAGTCTTAAGCTAACTTAGTCTAGTTTATTTTTAACGTTTGTTACGTTTGTTTGTTTTTGTCTCTACTTTAGTTTAGTTTAGTTTATTGTACGCGGTTAGGCTTCCCAACAGTGTTACTTGTAATATATGTCATTTGTAATATTCAGGTTTGTTCATTATCTTTGAGTAATAAAGACGTTTAATAATAATAATAATAAAAAAATATTCAACATATTAAAATTCGTTCGTGGGGGTTGAAAAATGGCACCTGCACCGTGGGACAGGAGTGTATGCGCGGGTCATCATTGATGGGTGAACTGCGAATGAATTAATGAGGAAAAGACGGCGATGGATTCGAAACGCCTGGAAAATAGGACGTTTAAGCACGTAAGCGCTTAATTAGAAGTTACCACGGCTTGTCTAATTATTTCCCATGGCCATGCACGGGGGAATTAAGCCAGGCCACCGCACCGTTTCACGGGAATCTTTCGACAACACCGCTAATTGGATAATTGCCACTTGTTCGGCGCTTTTACCGGTATTTTTAACAATAATCGTAACGAACTCTGCCCCAGGGAGCCTCCGTTGCCCGCGGTTAGCCGTCTCCCAAACGCGAATCGGCAAAATTGAGAAAATTGCTGTTTCATGGGATTCACCTTCCGGATGTACCTCCAGTGCCCAATCCAATTTGCGAAAGCAGGGCTTGCAATTAACAATCTCAGATACCGAAATTTACTATGGTCACACTTGTTAAACGCTGTGTCCCAATGTCACTTAGGCGTAATTCCCTTTCAAACACCCGCAACTTTAACTTGCTATATACTTCATCTCTTTTTCAAGTTGAGAAATCAGTGTTTCCCAACCTTTTTTGAGTCGCAATTTCCTTTTATAAGGTAAGGTAAAGAAAACATTAAAAATAGGTATTTAAGAATATAATTCTAACTTAATAATATTTTTTAAAAAAAACGTGGCGGGCGCTCAGGAAACACTTTGCGATCCAAAGGTTGGGATTCACTGAATTAGAGATCGGAGAAGCACATGGGAACTTGAATTTCCATAATTATACTAATCTCTTTCCAAGTTCGAGTCACGACTTCTTCACGTTTCCAAGATCGGAGGATACTTTAAATCGACAGAATTGTGTGACAAAATATTTCTTTCTGGACGTGTAGGGTGACTGTACCTAATACCACCCACTATATCTCGCAAAGTAAGCACTAAAATTTATCGGTTATGCACTCAATTAGTACCTAAACATATGTAGGAAGACATACTGTAATTGCAGCGTCGTGATCAACAATTACAGAAAGGGAAGGATTTTAGAGAATCTTAATAATGTGAAAATTTATTGGACTCCCACAATATTACATCCAATTCGGAGAAGGCAAGTCTAATAATTCCGTGAATGCAAGAATATCTACTAGAAATATCTAATTAATGATGTACTTAAGGAATGAAATCGATTCAAATATTTTCCGTGATGAAAATAGTGATTTTCTTTTAGCAGAATGGGTGTTCTTAATACCGCCTACCGGAGAACAATGGTTTCGATGTAATGTTTGTTACTAATGGGGTTACGAAATGTGCCGAGCAACCGAAATAAACTTTATTTGTCCAATATAAACATCGAAACGTAAAAAATAAAATATTTTAAAATTCTATATTTTTCTAATAAAAATAAAATCAAAGATGGATAAAAATACATTTTTAGTGCAAGAAATAATAAAAGCACATGTGAAAATGACTTTAAAAACTCATATATACATGAATTAATCAATGCTTCTAAAGTTGGCGATATTAGCTACACTTTTCACGATCCGATTTTTGCATGTCTTACATTTTTTGAGTCCTAATTAAAAATGTCTAGGTTTCAACGATTCTAACTTATGCTACACGAAAGATGAATAATTTCTCTTTACTTCGAAACGAGCTGCATGCAAAACTATCAATTATTATTCAATCGACAGCGATTTAACTTTTGCCTGGCGATATTAGGCACAGTCACCCTACTCGTAGTTCCCAGCCACGGAATGCAAGCCTGCGAAGGGGATGAGTGGTCTAAAGAGTCCCGAGTGTTCGAGAGACGAATTTGGAGATGCGAATCGGCAGGTCGGGTCCGCGTGGTCGTGCACTCCTAACGAACTGCAGCTGCATAACTCTCACAGTCCGTTGCAGCGCGGGGCGCAAACTGCACGTCCTCACGCGAGTTTAAATCCCATCTTACGTACGCATCGGCCGCGATCGATATCGCGTGGAGATTATCGCTGTTACGACGCCGTTTCGATGACATCGTGGCTGCGTCACAGAATCAATATCCGCCGCCGGGCGAGCTCCTATCTCCGTCGATTTTTTCCTGCAGCCGCGCCTCCGTCGATATTAATTCTCCGAGCAACCACGTCCGATTCCCTTCGTTTTTCTCAATGAAACCACGCTGGCCCGGCACTTGCCCAGGCGAGTCCTCCATCAATCCCCAACTTCCGCGAGATCGATAAGCTCGCGATGCTTGTTACGCGAACGGGCGGAGGGTGGGAAACTTTCTGCTGGTGGATCGAGGAAATTCCTTTCCCTCGGTTCGTCGTGCCGAGGAAAATTATCTGTTTCTTTAATTTGATTGGGCCTTCGAGGGATTGGGTAGAGCTGGCATTCTACTTTTAAAGCTACTCAGATTTTCAGCATAAAAAAAAATTGAAAATCGAGGGGAATATTACAGCGATATCGGTATTATAAATAGAAGGAAATTGAGGGAACGTTTATATTTTTTTAATAAATTGAGCTGCGAATGAATTTCGATGCAGGCTTCTTCTCTCTAAGCTTGAATTAATAATCGAGCTTCGTTTATTCAACTCGCGGTAAGCTTGCAGGAAACGGTGTTTCGTGCTTGCACGCACTTAGCGCGAAGCTTGTCACGCAGACAAATATTTAACACGGCGCTTAATTGCTGCTGACCGATTACATGCCCACTCATTAACGCGACAACCGTCGAATCCGCGAATCAATTTACTCGAGCATTCATGGAAGCCGCGTGTATTTTTACTCGCGAAATATAATCCAGACGTCGAACACCTGTTTCCCCGAGGCGCAATCGATTGATACGTTTATTGCCAAGGCCTCCCGCTTCGCAGTCGAATCATTAAACGGGGGAAGCCTAGCCTGAAATCATGGGCGCCGCTCCGCGATCATTTATTCGATAATTTCTTCGCGCAACAAGTATGCGGCGGAATAGGTAGAGGCGAGAGACCCTTGACGCGTAACTTGGGCCAGCAATCCAAGCGAATTCTCCCTCGTTTTCCCTGGGAAAATCGTCGCCGGCTACGGCGGTAATTAACGACGCGAATCATCGCCATTTCTCGTCTTCACGCTCCGCTGAGTTTATCCTTCGGTCTAAAATTTCTGCGCCGAAGCTCGCGCTTTCCCGTGGAACTGCGACGAATCGTCCCTTTGAGCAATAAAAAGGGGCAACATTCGCTGCACGTATCAAGCAGGTGAAAATGTTACAATAATTTTTTCAAATCCTCTAAATCCTTAAAACTTTAAATCCTTTAATCGATAAATCTGGAGCACAGCAGGGAAGCTTGTGGCTGAAATTTCTTAAAAAATAGTCTGATCTTTAGACAGAAACCAATGATTCCGTTTCAATCGAGTAATCCCTATCGCTCCTCTTCGATTGTAAGAGCACCCCTTAACTAGATCACCGTTTCTACTCCCAAAGATTAGCTTCCCCTGGAAGCTGCAGCCCGATGCACAATAACTTAGTCGTTGCTCTGCAAAGGAACACTCGGTGGAAGCTCAAAGTGCACACACGCGAATTATAGGCACTGCAAGGCGATGGTGCGTCAGTATATAAACCATCAGCTTTCCGTTTGAAATGCCAGCGAGATGCAATCTCGATCGCTCGTTATTATTATCGTTGGATATTACAATTATTACTTTTGTAATATTCTTTACAGTGCATTTTCTCAGTTATTAAAATTCTTTTAAAGTTTTCCATAATTCATTTAACCCGGTTTCGGGAAATTTAAATTAAAGTTACTTTTCTGGAACATTAATAATAGAATTTCTATTTATTGTAAATTAGATTAAAAAAATATTATAAAATAGGGGAAAGGTGGGATAGTTGATCATCGGGGATACATGGTCACATCAGTTTTTTGATTAATATATTGGCAATTTGTGCCTGCTGTCATGTTATCGTGGTAATGTTTGCATTATCGCAACACTGCATGTTACAGGATTCTTTCGGGAGCATAGAATAATGTAGTTAGAAGTTTCGATCTTATTTGCAGCCAAAAAGTAAATATTTCGGACACCTTGTTCTTCCTCCTTTTCGACTGAATGTTACATTTTCAACGATTTAAAATATGTTAAGAAAAAACAGCAACTTCTGGTCTATTAATGCTATTTATTGATTGTTCTAAATATTTAAGGTAAGTTCAGTTTTTCACCGTTTTCAAATCGAGTGCATTGAGGGATACTTGATCAGTACGCGAGGTGGGATACTTAAACAGGTGAAAAAGCTCCAGAAAAAAACATAGAACGACTAATGAAACAGAAAAATACGGCAATGAAAGTGAGAAGGAAAATCGTTTCTTCATCATCATCTGGATCAGATGATATCTAAGTGAAATGTCTTTTAAGAATGCATTTGTGCTGTTTTATGTCATAGAGTTTAATTCTCCGGTTTTATTTTTTCAATAATTCTTTCAAGTTATAGTTTAGTTTCCAGTTATGATATTCCCTTTAATTCATATTATTGACTAAGATAATAAATATTTTTTAGAAAATTAACGTGTTATTTACTCTTAAAGTTCACTGATCAAGTCTCCCTAACCTTTTGACCAAGTCTCCCATTTAGTGGGGGATACTTGTGCATAACGTCACTGCCGGAAAATGTTTGAATTCAGTCATTAAAATTAGTTTTCAATTCTCAAATTTGTACAAGTATATTGAGAATACTCTGAGAATCGCAGCTTAAGTAATTAAATACAAACAAAGCAAACCATTATTATTACTTTAATAAAAAAGGAAAACTATGATCAACTATTCCACCTTTCCCCTATATTAGACGCTACCTGACTCCGCCCAAAGCTTTACATAATTTAAGAACGACCCCTTAGCGGGCTAATTTAAAAATAATTCACGGCGACCCCCAAAATCGCGGGGAATGGACGACGGTTCCGCGGCCCCGGTGAAGTAATTAAAATCGCGAGACTTGTTTTTCAAATCGAGTCCCAGCTTCCCCGTGTACGCTCCGGCTCTGTTTCCCTGAAAATTTCGACGGGTTAATAGGATCCCTCCAGTCAGCTGTAATTAATCAACCCTCTCCCCGGGATAACGGGCTTGCTCGCGAGTGCATCGATATTCCCCGCACTCGAAGACGTTATCCGGCCGTTTAAAGTCGTCCCAGCTCTACCCGCCGTTCCCCTCGTTACCGTGGAAGCTCTCACGTAACGGCCGTTAATCGTTCGTTCCGCGGTTCCCCCGGTGGACACTCCGTGGAATTTCAACGCGAAAGCGACGCGCAAGAGGCATTCGGTGGCAGGTGGAAGGTCAGGGTTTCGAGGGCTGCGGATGCCTCGGACGTTTAAGGCTGCGGGGAGGAGCAGTCGAGGGAAAAATGGGGCGTCGTGGGCTTAGAAGTTTGAGGACGCTCGGAAGCTTCGATATTGAAAGCTCGCGCAACTTGCAGTACAGGGGAAAAAGAGGAGGTTGGCAAGACAAGGCCCTGGGTAGGTGGAAACTTTGAAACGTCGAGATCTTCTTGGGAACTCGAAGTTCGGGGGAAACTGGGGAGGCTGAAGGACTCCGGGGCCATTTAGGAGTTGGGAGATCTCGGGTGTTCGTAAATTAGAAGTTCGCCGAAATTTAGGGCTCGGGGAGTGGCGGGGATGGGGAACGGGCCTGATTTTAGACGGAGGCCGATTGCTCCTTTTGAAGTGCAACGCCGGCCGGCCGTGCTCTGACAGGCAGGCCTGTATCGATCGGCGGCATTTATAAATAAAGATTTAACATTCTGCTGGAATGTCGAGCGGGATTAACCGCGCTCGAAGGGGCGTGGAAAATGTGCTTGAATGAAAAACTCGGGGAAAGTGAGCGGTGCTTACTTGGCAACTTTGGATTAAGAGTCTCTTGGCGATTTTTCCCCCGAAAACATTCAGCAACGACCTTCCCAGAGACTTAATTCAAGAGTCCTTGAAGGAAACACTGTAAGTGCCAAAAACTCAATTCTATACTTATAGCATTCCCCTTGATACGTGGAATACTTTTCGATACAATTTTTTTTAATTTTGGCATTTACAGAGTTTTTTGCAAGGACTCTTCAATTATGTATACTTCAAACAGGCAGGGTAAAGGCAGGTAATATGGAACGGCTCGTAATATGGAACTTCATAAAATTTCGATAACGAAATAACGAAATCTTCAGGCAATATACTAGATCCCTAGACACAATAGACGATGGTACTGGCAATTGAGCGCTAGTCGGACATCCATCATTGAAAGAGAAACGTTTATATATTTCGTGGGGTGTAAAAGTTTCTGAAAAGTGCATGAAACAGTTAAATATTGTAATGAAGATATGTTACAAAGTATTATTTTGATATAATTTACCATTAAATATGTGTGTTCTTGATTATTCAACAATAGTTTACCAATAAAGTTACTTTCTTCTTACAAGGAGAGTATTTTAGGTGTCCGCCTCCGATCATTTTGATTTTTGGATATGTTATAGAGGACCGAAAAATAAGAAATACGTGTTTTTTTTATTTTTCCCCGTTTTCATATTTGGGGGGTGAAAACTGCGTTCAAAGTTAGGGTTGAAAAATCATTTTTGTGGAATATCTCGAGAACTATTAGAGATAGGGGAATATCTGGTGAGTCAGTCATATTTCGCATTCAAAGACACAAAATTCGTCCATCGACACTATTCCCCTATCTCTAATAGTTCTCGAGATATTCCACAAAAATGATTTTTCAACCCTAACTTTGAACGCAGTTTTCACCCCCCAAATATGAAAACGGGGAAAAATAAAAAGACACGTATTTCTTATATTTCGGTCCTCTATAACATATCCAAAAATCAAAATGATCGGAGGCGGACACCTAAAATACTCTCCTTGTTAGTATGATTCTTAATTTCTTGTTGGAACATGTGTGTACGTGATATGGAACATACCGAGTAACGTAGATGAAGTTGATAATGACGATGACGACGATGATGTGGAATGCTTATTTTGCGACGATAATTATAAAAATAATGACAATGAAAAGTAGATCCAATGTATTCGCTGCTTTCAGTTGGCATACGAAGAATGTGGGGCTTCCGACGTATTATTCGCGTGCCCAACGTGTGAGGGACGCAGAAAGCAGAAATAAATTCCAAAAATGATGTATATTTATTTATTTGTATCTTCTATTTAATAAATCTTCATTTTTAGTAAAAAAAAAAGTAAAGATTTTTTACTTTTCTTTACAAATTTTCTAGATATTCCATATTAGGACCCATTTTTCCAAACGGCCGATTTTCACTCTTTTCAGTTTTTTTACTATAACTACACAACAATTGGATTTTTTACATTTGACTATGTAAATATGATTTTGCATTAGTTTCTTCGTCCCCTCGTGCCAGTTTTATTAAAAAAAAACAAATTCCCCTACTTTGACAAGCTTTTGAAATCAGATGTTCCATATTATCTGCCTTTACCCTACTCTTGCACCATGCGAAAGTTACTTTAACTTTAGATTCCATTCGACGATAATTTTTTAACATTTATTCGTTACTCGAAATTTTTATATTTAAATAAAGCTTTTCCCCGTCTCTGGTTTAGATATCTATCCCGATGTGCATAAATGAAATCGCGAGGCAAATTGGACGCTATAGTCAAACATTCGATGGGTTAATCTTTGAGCTAGCCGTCATCCATTATCTCGCACGTGTCTGTCGAATGTGTATGGTACAATCGTGTGTTTCGGGTTCCAGGAGTTCTCCCAGCTGTCGAAGGAGCTCGCGGCAGCCCGCGAGAGCATCCTGGAGAGGGAGGAGGAGATAACGGAATTGAAGGCAGAGCGGAATAATACTCGTGTAGGTAGAACAGCCCTAATGCTTCTTACAGTTTGAAGCAGCCGCCACTCGTGGCCGCGATATTGCTCATCGAGCCGATTCTATTGCCTTCCGCAGCTTCTGCTGGAGCATCTGGAATGCCTGGTCTCGCGGCACGAGCGATCCCTCAGGATGACCGTGGTGAAGAGGCAGGCGGCCGCGCAATCCGGCGTGTCGTCCGAGGTTGAAGTGCTCAAAGCGCTGAAAAGTCTGTTCGAGCACCACAAGGCTTTGGACGAAAAAGTAAGAACCACTAATCTATTGTTCCTCAACGCTGCTGGCAAGCCTGGCAACCTTGGGGGAACAGCGACCGCTGTTTAACCCTGAACTGATAGAGTGCTTTTCACTGATAGAGCGACTGGGACAAAGAGAAATAGGCGAAGCCCACGTTTTGTCCAAGCGAATCTGTCATTTTATTTACGTTGATAGTAGATAAAGTTGCGCGCTGAGGAATTTCAGCAGTTCTGATCCCTTGGGAGTCCCAAGACTCTCGATCAACCTTCTTCGATTTTTACGAAACTTCGCAAGCTCCGAATTTCTGAGTTTCTAGTTTAGTGGGTTTCGAGGTTCAGCTGTGGGCTCCAGGGGCAGGTGGGCGAGCTATTTTTACGGCGCCCTGTCAGTCGAGGGTTAAAGATACGATACTCGATCCGCGGGGATTGATAGCGCGCGCCGTGGGAGGACAGATTGCCTTGACGGGTGATAAACTTTCAGGTGCGAGAGCGGCTGCGCGCCGCGCTGGAGAGGAACACGAGTTTGGAGGAAGAGCTAGCCATTACCAAAGAGGAGGTAACATTTTGCATTGATTAACGATCCCAAGGGAATCCGATTATCGCTGCAGTGTTGTTGATGATCGAATCCTATCGAATCGCAGATCCAGCAATACAAGCTGAGCGGGCACACGCCTAAAACTTTAGAGGACAGGCCGAAGGAGAACGGGCAGTCGGAGGAGGGCCAGCAACAGAACAAGGTACCCGAAGAAACGCCAGATACGATACTGCACACCCACGCATAATATGCACTCACAGATATATCACACACACTGCTCCCTCATACTTCACAATTCATCGTGGATACGTGAAAAAGAAAAAGGTGTTGAGCGTGTTTCTGAGCGTCGTGGAACTGTGCATCTATGCGAGCCCCTTTGTTCGTTTTCATTATGCATGCCCATGGTTTTGATATAACTCAGTATTTCACTGGCTGTCGCCTTTCACACGGAGGCGACAGACACTCGTATCCTACCTCTATCTCTATCTCTCTCTCTCTTTCTGCGATACACGCTTATAATCTCTGCGTTAGCTGTCGATCGATCTCGAAGTTATTGGCCACAGATTTCAGCCCCCTCGAAATCAGAGAATAATATCGCAGCTCGTGTCCGCGGGCACGGTCAAACGGTTCCCATCCTCCGTCATCCGTGTCCGAAGGGAAGCGGCGCATCTATGCGTGTACAATTCATCACATAAATCCATCGCTGCGCGCGGTACTCCCAAAGACTTTTGCTGTCCCGCTCGGGGGACAGCCGGCCTCGCGCCACGTGATAATCTCGGAGTTCAAATCTGTGCCGATGAACTGGCTGTAAACGAAACGTATTGTTTGTCATTGATACCTCGACCGTCGCATCCACGAGATCGCGCATCTGCGTATAGTGCACGGCCGGTAGTAGTGGCTTAGTCGCGTAGCTGTGTAGACGTAGCTGTTGGAGATCGCGCGGCGATGCAGTACAGGCAATGCGAGCGAGGCATTCTGAATGTAGTGTTGTGATCGGGCAGAATGAGACTGAGCAGGCAGCAGGCCAGCAGGAGCAGCAGCAACAGCCGCAGCAACTCCAGCAGCAGCAGCAGCAGCAGCAACAGCAGCCGCAGTCGATACAAAAGCTAGGTACCGAGAAGCCGACAGAGATCGGGAGTAGGCTGAGCAATGGCAGTCTCGATCCGGCGGACCACGATTCGGCGGCACGAGTATTAGATTTGCAAGCCACTCTCGACAAACAGGTATGGAACTGTATCGCAGCGAACGATATAGAGTACGTATGATCGCTCGTTTAGGACGGTTCAGGTAGATATATCTATATACTTATATTCGTGGAAGATTTTGTGATACCTGCAACGTTTTTGTCATCGCATCTTTGAGATGCAGAACGAGAACCATGCTCCCCACTATCCGCCCCCTTTCGTCCCCTTTATTTTGCATGCGTTTCGAGTGATTTACGTCTACACGAGTTTGCCCGAACGATTTTTCAGTACCGTTGATTTGCGAAGGGACAGAGAGTTTCTCGTACATGTTTTATCATGGTGCATGTGTTATCGCAGATAAAAGCCGTAGTCACTTTTAAACGATACCCTCGTTTGGTAGTTTTAATGTACACGTAAGGCTCTGGCATTAAGAGATCCTCTCCTAGATCGGTTTTAGACTGCCGAGTTACCTTTCTGCGCTGTAGTTGGGTCGGATAGTTGAGACGGAAACCTGTATCAATGAGCGTTACAACACTATGCCCCTCCCCTGAACGTGGATCGTCTCTATTTAATGTGCCACTTTCAATGGTGTCCATGGCATGTTGTAGAACGAGTTTAACAACGATACATGTTCACCATTCTATATTGGCATGGTTTAGTGAATAAGGATGACTTCTCTCCCCGAGCATTGTTTTTGCTGTGCGAATAGCTTGACTTTTAGTGTAACGTATACTGACACCAAGCCATCCTATACAATTTAAACACATATACAGTTGTCAGTGGAATATAACATATGTGAAATAGGGCTGTGACTATTTGAATAATTTAATATTCGAATATT
Source organism: Andrena hattorfiana (assembly GCA_944738655.2). Classification (NCBI taxonomy): domain Eukaryota; kingdom Metazoa; phylum Arthropoda; class Insecta; order Hymenoptera; family Andrenidae; genus Andrena; species Andrena hattorfiana. The sequence continues at coordinate 40,139,752 of OX122894.2, read as the reverse complement.
TTACAAGTTTTCGAATGCTACGAATAAATTTTGAATATTTGAGTATTCGACTGTTATTTATTCGAATATTTAAGTATTCGAATGTTATTATTCGAAAATATAATTATTCGAATACTATTCGAAAATTTAAGTATTTGAGTACTATTCGAAAATTTAAGTATTCAAATACTATTCGAATATTTAAGTATTTGAATACTACTCAAATATTTAAGTATTCGAATACTACTCAAATATTTCAGTATTCGAATACTATTCGAAAATTTAAGTATTCGAATGCTATTCGAAAATTTAAATATTTAAGTACTATTCGCAAATTTAAGTATTCGAATACTATTCGAATATTTAAGTATTTGAATACTACTCAAATATTTAAGTATTCGAATACTATTCGAAAATTTAAGTATTCGAATACTACTCAAATATTTAAGTATTCGAATACTATTCGAAAATTTAAGTATTCGAATACTACTCAAATATTTAAGTATTCGAATACTATTCGAATATTTAAGTATTTGAATACTACTCAAATATTTAAGTATTCGAATACTATTCGAAAATTTAAGTATTCGAATACTACTCAAATATTTAAGTATTCGAATACTATTCGAAAATTTAAGTATTCGAATACTACTCAAATATTTAAGTATTCGAATACTATTCGAATATTTAAGTATTTGAATACTACTCAAATATTTAAGTATTCGAATACTATTCGAAAATTTAAGTATTCGAATACTACTCAAATATTTAAGTATTCGAATACTATTCGAAAATTTAAGTATTCGAATACTATTCGAAAATTTAAGTATTCGAATACTACTCAAATATTTAAGTATTCGAATACTATTCGAATATTTAAGTATTTGAATACTACTCAAATATTTAAGTATTCGAATACTATTCGAAAATTTAAGTATTCGAATACTACTCAAATATTTAAGTATTCGAATACTATTCGAAAATTTAAGTATTCGAATACTATTCGAAAATTTAAGTATTCGAATACTAAAATATTTCAGTATTCGAATACTATTCGAAAATTTAAATATTTAAGTACTATTCGCAAATTGAAATATTCGAATACTATTCGAATATTTAAGTATTTGAATATTACTCAAATATTTAAGTATTCGAATACTATTCGAAAATTTAAGTATTCGAATACTACTCAAATATTTAAGTATTCGAATACTATTCGAAAATTTAAGTATTCGAATACTACTCAAATATTTCAGTATTCGAATACTATTCGAAAATTTAAGTATTCGAATACTATTCGCAAATTTAAGTATTCGAATACTATTCGCAAATTTAAGTATTCGAATACTATTCGCTTACAAGATTTCACCCTGACAAACCAACGAACTCACAACTGAAACTAAATAATAATTCATATTCGAATACTTAAATATTCGAATAGTATTCGAATACTTGCATACTCAAATTATATTCGCCAAATAATTGAGCAATCGAAGTATTCGAATACCGCAAAATTCGACAAATAGTTCCAGCTCTAATCTGAAACAGACCCTCCACATAGTATCCTACAGAACGACAGGTGATTCTGTCTTGTTATAGACTGCATAGTTGTTGTACTATCCTTGATACGGATGGACACGATTCTTAAAAGTCTATTCACAAGCATACGAATAACGTTGCGCGGACGAATTTACCTATTTAGTAACCGCGCGCCCCGTTGTCTTTATTTTAGAGCTCGGAGTTAAGCACGTGGCAAGGGCGAGTGGTAGAATTGAGCGGGCGAGTAGCCGAGTTGGAGGAAACCTTATCCAAGACGCAGAAAGACCTCATGACCACGCAGGAAACGAATGTTAAGCTGCAGAGAGATTTGCGCGAGAAGGTAGCACAGAAAGACGATCAGGAAGAGAGGATAGCTACTCTCGAGAATCGATACGTTAATGCTCAACGAATGTCCACTAACTTGCACGATCTGAATGAGAAATTGGAGCAGGAGCTACAGCACAAGAAGGCTCAATTAAAGGTAACCGTGATCCACCGATTAAAAGTGTCCGCGATCGCCGGGAGGATTGCTAATGCGGCTGCGTTTGAACACTCTTTAGCTCCAGGAAGAGAAAATAGCAGCTATACAGGAGAAACTGGAACTGGCCGAGCAGAAATTGGCTCAGTATGCCAAGCTGCCCGAAATGGAAGAGCAATTGAAGCAGAGGATGGAGGCTCTGACGCAGGTGAGGAGGCCCAACCAGGTACGCAGGGGAATTAAACCGTTGCATCATCAATTTGTCCTGTTTTTATTCCTCTGCACTTCTACTGATTCTCCCCGAAATACGTCTGTGTCTAGAATGCTTGCCGCCCTGATACTCTTCTCTTCAAAATAATCTTCTCTCTACCTCAGTTTACGAGTTCAATACTCGGCGATGTCTCCCTCTTGCATATCTTATATCATTGTTTATGCAGTACCTAATTATGTGCTACGCAAACAACAGACACTACTCAAGATTCGACCACAGCTTTTTCTATATATACGATGAATTATCGATAGTTGGGTACGAAGTGCGAAGGTAACGTTCGAATATCACGGAAAGTAGGATCGTTCTGTCGGAGGCGATTCGCCCAGTCTTCGTTTTAAACACTAAACACGCCAAACAATGCGATCGATGTGATTATTTTTAGAGCTTCTTAGTAACCTATATAGTTTTAGTTTCTTTTATCGCATTTCTCTATGAAACGAGATGGTGTGCACAGGCACGTGTTTGTACTTGGATTAAAAGTCGTCGTGTCTATTTTAGCTCTAGTCACTAGCTGTTAAGTTCGTCTGACCTGTATCTTAAGTACAGGACGGCGACAAAAATGCTCATACCTCCATCGAAACCGAGTTTAATTCAGTTTGACGAGCACGCGTCGGCCAGATAAGTAGTTTTAATTACTGGAACTATTTAATAAGCAGGCTCAAGAGAGACACGGCAGTGCAGAGGATAGGATACAAAGATTAGAGGCACAATTAGAAGAAAAGAATGCGGAAGTGATGCGCGTGAATCAGCGACTGAAAATGAACGAGGAGCATAACACGCGGCTCAGTACAACCGTCGATAAGCTTTTGTCTGGTAATTAAGAACGATCGATCGAGGGATTGTCCGTGTTAAAAGGACTCTCCTGTGTTCACTCTTTGGTAATGTCCTTGCAGAGTCTAACGAGAGATTGCAAGTGCACCTGAAAGAGAGAATGCACGGGCTGGAAGAGAAGAACGCGCTCACGCAGGAGCTCGAGAAGACGAGAAAGATCGCCGAGGATCTGCAGAACGAGAAGGCCGAGATAGTTAAGGAACTGGGCAAGGCTCGGCTCGAGATCGACAACGTGAAGAGGCAGATGCTTCAGCAAGAGATCGCGTTCAATATCCAACAGACGGACGCGTTGACTAGAAGTTTGTCGCCGAACGCAGTGGATCCGGTCTCGTTTTCTAGGAGCGCCAGTCACAGTAGTTTCGACACGCATTCCCTGCCGAGAAGAACGGCTAAGCGGCCCGCGATCGAGGAGGACGCGTCAAAGGTACCCCCGCGGACGGGAAAGCCGTGAAGTACGGCGAGAGGACGCGATTAACGCGTTGCGAAATTTTCCAGAACTACGTGGCGCGCACTTTGGCGGAACAGGAATGGGAGAAGCTGCAGCAGGCGCATGTTCTCGCGAACGTGCAACAGGCGTTCGATGTCTCCAGCGATGCAGAGGGCGACGGAGACAACGAGAGCCTCTTCAGTTGCGCGGCCGATGTAATTAGCCCGACGGGGCACACGAATGCTCAGACCTTAGCGCTAATGCTGCAGGAACAATTGGACGCGATCAACGACGAGATCAAGTTAATCCAGGTGACCGGCAGCTCTTCGATTCAACTTCCATCTGTGTATCAATGTAGGGCACAGTGTAGTTTAATTTCCACATTCTAGGAAGAAAAGCAGAGTACAGAGGCGCGCGCGGAAGAATTAGAATCCCGGGTGGGTAGTTTCGGACATATGAACTTGCTGGCCAGAGGACGAAGTCTCGAACGAGCCTCGCCACCGTTAAGCGGACGGTCCACGCCGAAGTCGCATCACAGCCCGAACAGGGATTACTTACACAAGTATCATACCGTGAGTATAGCCATTATTATTATCTGTAATATCTCTCGAGACATGTTTCTGAATTTATTATCCTGTTAAAGGCGCCAGCGTCTATGTCCCCGGCTCATCTCCACCAGTACGCTGCCTCCTTAGCTAGCCCAGGCCAACTATCAGAGTCCCTTCCCGCTAGCCAGGTCAGTCGACATCGCAGATCAGAATCATGTTTGCCGTTACTTTATTCCAGTGACGCGCGAGAATAATGCTCATTCACTGTTCTTACACGTTGCAGTTGCAGCTGTCAGGCGAGGAACTGCATTCTGTGAGCGAAAGAGATAGCACTGGCGACGCGGGAAGCGTCGGCAGCGATGCAGCCTCGCCATTGACCGCGCGATCGATTAGGTTGGAGCGCGTAGTACAGGCACTTGCTCATAGTCAGGAGGAGCTGAGAAGGTACGTTTGTAATTCCCAGCTGATTAACATCCGCGAGATCCATGTCTGAACTACTCGAGCACCGTTTGAGAAAGCGATGGTACATCGTGAAAAGTATACACTTCGGCAATCACATCTCTGGCAGCAAGGACTAGTCTGTCAAGTTTATTATCGTCGTTAGTAATTCTTCTACTGTGCTGGAAGATAAACGTTGCACTTCTCGACAGCTAGAGGTGCGGTTGCTTAAAGGTGATCTAATAATCTTGCGAATAGTCAGTATTTTGCGTTGTTCATGCTGCCAGGCGCACTGGACAGACCGGATTCCCCAGCAGTGGCTTTCCTGCTCACAGGTTAATTAAAGATTGTAGTACTGCATGTGATCCGCAACGTGTGCCGCTGTGCGCGACATATTTGAGTGGCCCATGTGGGCATGAAACGAACAACCTTGAGGTCGACTTAAGTGACACGGACGGTAACAGATCCTTTTTGTACAATTCTTTTCCTGTTTTGAGGGAAGTAGGCTAATGGGTCCGCGGGGTGGCGAATGATAAACTTGGGAGGACTTCCCTCCCCCGTCGCTTTACGAATTTGATTTGTTGCCGCGAAGAAACGCAGCGTTGGAGTGTTATGCGAGGTGTCACGTGCATGCCCACAGCCCCAATTTTCGAGCACAGCGGTACCGACGAACCATCTGATAGATCTGATAGAAATGAGTCCCCGGAAGAAACTGATAGTAGCTTCTTCCATCCGTCGTACATTCAAGCCTGCCCAGTTCACGACAGACATCGGTGTCTCAGGCAAACGGGGGAATTTAGCCAGCCAAGGGAATTGCATCGAGCAAACGCCGCGTCCGAATCTACTGCGCGAATAAGGTTGCCTCTTTTTACAAAACTAGATCGCAAAGATATAGATGGACACGGCAGCTAAATTATAAGGAACTTTTTTGTGTTAGCTTGAATTTATTGTTGACTGGTATTTTATTTTTGACTTTTTGTTCATTAAGATCTTTGATATTTTATTTTTTTTTTGAGATTAGTTTAATTATTGTTTATGTTATTATTTTAAGGTGGGAGTTGGGTGTTATACGTTTAATTTCTAGATATTATTTTATATTTTATACTTTATTTTTCTCTCTTCCTTTATTAGTTTTTATTTTATGATTAATTTATGATTGTAGAAGTTCAATGATGCTGACTTTAGAGTTTTTAGGGGTGTTTATTAATTGATTTTTATATTTATATATATGTATGGGGTTTCTGTTAAAGATTCCTATATATATATTTCATGGTTGATTATTGAAGGCTCGTGCAGCTTATTACCCGAGCGATGATTAGCCCTTTTAAGAGAATATTCTAGTAAAATGGTCTTTCTATATCTTTGTTTCCGAGGAGTGCTCAATGTGGCAATCACATCTCATAAGCAGTGATCAGCTACATTTCCAGGTTTTTGTGCCTTGCCTGTAATACTGAGTAGGTATTACAAGTTTTCTCTTCTCTTTGTTTGGTCGGAAATAGTTGATCATACTAGATGTCCCTGGAAAAATACATTTCCTGCTGGCCACCTTCGCCACCGCTTGAAACTTTTCACCCGATTTTTCCACGGACTTCTGAAGACTTTGCTACCGCTTCCTTTTGGCTCGATAGTCACACACGCTTGTAGCGATTGTCACGAGGCAGCGACATTCGTACATGCATCAATCACTGTTACTCCTCGAATTTTATTAACGAATTCGTCGATTGGAATGTATGCCTAACCGCAGAAATATAAAGATACCGTTACACAGCTGATGCAAATTAAATGCTTAGGATACTAGGCAGAGACGATCATTCTCACGGAGACAAATATCATTGGCGAAGGAATCATTTATGCTTATAGACTACAACCTTACATAAGCTCACATCACGATCGCATCATCGCTAATGTCTTTAAAGTAATGCAATTCACTTGGCTCAGTAAGTTCCCTGGTCGTACCTTGCCTCATGCAACTTCAAGCACATCTAGCAAGTTCAGCAGTGTGTCTAGCAAGAAAACGTAAAGGCACTTTATCGATACATCCCGTTTGATTAATAAAAAAAACGTACAGAACACTAGTGAACTTAACGCGCACTGTTGATAACTTCGAGTTGATCACACGATCGTATCCCCGAAAAGAGCCTGGAAAGAATTTTAAGCTACGTAGAGCGATAGTATAAGTAAATAGTGGCCCTGCGCGGGCCAGAATGCATTATTTAGAGTAGAAATAGAAACTAGATTAGCGCTCCATGCAGCAGGCATGGGCAGCATAACAACGGCGCACTCAATTCTGGGACTCCCCCTTCCCCATTGTCCTCACGCCACAGCAGCCAGGACAGTTTGCACAAGAACAACTTATCCGGCGTTGGATTGCCGATGGGACAGCTGTCCAGCTCGCATTTGCACATGCAGGCGACCATGAGCCCGGCGACGGCCGCGGCGGTGGCCGCGGCTCAGAAGAAGAAGGGCATTAAGAGCAGCCTCGGCAGATTCTTCAGCAAAAAGGAGAAGGCAAGTGAATAAGATTGTAAACGCGATAGACGTCTCCGCGCGCTGTGCGCCAGCTGTCTTCTTACTAAATGCAAGTTTACATGAAGTGTCGACAGAAGAGAATTTTGATTTTAGATAAAGGGAAAGGATACACCGATGCCTGGAGACATGCAGGGCATGGGAGGAGTGGGCACGCCTGCAGATCCAGATTACGGAGATAGCGTGGCTGTGGCGGGAACTATGGGCAGTAAGAGCGACTTTGACCGTCGGAAAAAGAAAAGGTACGTCTACAGGATCGACAGACAGATCTGTCGTGCAGATCCTGCATACATATCACGTCCGATTGCCGTTATTAACCCCAGCGTATTTCGTAGTATGCTGGATTCCTCGCGGCACGAACTCTTGGCGGAGGCGATGAAGGCTGGAACACCCTTCGCTCTGTGGAACGGGCCGACCGTGGTGGCTTGGCTCGAGCTCTGGGTAGGCATGCCGACCTGGTACGTCGCTGCTTGTCGAGCAAACGTCAAAAGTGGCGCCATAATGAGCGCTCTTAGCGACACTGAGATCCAGCGTGAGATTGGTATAAGGTAAGAACTGGGAACTTCGAACGACAGCGCCGGTGCTACAGGTATCCATTGCACTTAATCACATTTATTACAGCAATCCCCTACATCGATTGAAGCTGAGATTAGCTATACAAGAAATGGTGTCACTCACGAGTCCGTCGGCGCCGAAAACCTCTCGCACAACGTTAGCATTTGGAGATATGAACCACGAATGGATTGGTAACGTTTGGCTCCCGAGTCTTGGGCTGCCTCAGTATCGATCCACTTTCATGGAGTGCCTTGTCGATGCTAGGATGCTGGATCACTTAACTAAAAAGGACCTTCGCGGTCAACTTAGGATGGTTGATAGTTTTCACAGGTAACGAGTCGCGCGGACGGCAGATCGCTTTTCAGCGACGGTTCGGGTTTAATCGAGCTGCTTTTGCAGGACAAGCTTGCAGTACGGCATTTCGTGTTTGAAGCGATTAAATTACGATAGGCAGCAATTGGAAGAGAGAAGGCGAATGGCAGAAGGCGCCAACGTCGGCGTTATCGTGTGGAGTAACGATCGTGTTATACGATGGGTGCAATCTATCGGCCTGAAAGTAATTTGCATCCAATACCCTCGATTTCCATGTGAATTAATTATAACCTTTGCTAAAACATGATCTCCTGCATTCAGGAATATGGGAACAACCTCTTGGAGTCTGGGGTACACGGAGCACTTATAGCCCTCGATGACGGTTTCGATGCGAATAGTTTCGCTCTAACATTACAAATTCCAACGCAGAACACGCAAGTAAGACGATCGAACGCCAAATTGTTAATTGAACGCTCTACGTGATGGTATAATTCACATTGCCTCCGTCTTTTCGCCAGGCTCGACAGCTGTTAGAGATGGAGTTCTCGAATCTGCTAACCGTAGGAACAGAGAGGCGACTCGACGAAGCGAATAGTATGAAATCCTGATCCAACTCGTCCAGTAGACTGCCTCATCTTCAACCACATCATGTCTAGTCCAAAAACCCCAGCTATTACTAATCTCTGTACGCAAGTGTGTTGTAAAAGTTGTAAGAGCTTTAAGTATCATTCTAAGGGTATCTTCATACTGTTAAGAGTGTAATGTGCGGTAACATGGAAAGGTGATCGGGGCATGAATTGTTAATGGAAAATGGGGGGGGGGGGGGACGATTATATCGTATGTTCATGAAAAGAATTTAAAGTGTTTTATCGATTTTTATGTCACGTCGTTTCATAAAGCCGCATGTTACGTATTTCGATAAAGGAATAATTCTGAATCAATTGCTCTCGTATAGATACCGAAATGTAGTGGGCGGTCGGGAGATCACGCGATATATATAATATTTTTTCCTCGAAAGCTACAGGATCATTTATAGGTAATTACGACAATAATTCTGTCTACTTTTATCTTGATTCTTTTCCTTAAGCCTAGCGACTCGTAGTTTCGAGATAATGATATTCACTGTAGCTTGTAAACATCACCGCGACGCAGTTACATATTCCTTATACTACATTGCGTACTTATACTGTCTAACGAATAGTTAAAAAATCAACATCTATTTTGATACCACTTACCGCACAAAATGAAAATCCCTGAATTTATATTAGTGCCATTGCTCTCGAGGAAACTGTTTATGTACAATGGAAAGACTGCATTCTATATTTCCGCATCTATAAGACGGTGACCTAATAAGCCATACGTATATATATATATATGTAAAGAGTATATATATATTTACTTTGCACAGATGGAGCGTCAGAATACTTGTTCTCCTCTGTTATTTCGATGAATTTTAAATGTTTGTAGATCACATATAAACACGTAATATATTTAAAGAGACGGGAGATACAGCGAAGCAAACTATCGTAATTAGAGAATTATCAAACAGGAAAACCAGCTGCACGGGCGCGTTTAAGGGAAGCTCGCTTTTTATTTACCACGAACTAAGGACAGACATTTTATACCAAAATATTCGCGCAATGTGTAAGTACGTGTATGAAGCGTTAGTAGATGTTATAAAGCTAAGGGACTTGTAATTTTAATGGATAACTTGAACTATCGATCGGTCGCGTGTAACTGCAATATTCATCATTTCTCATTAATTTTATACCTATAAACGAATCATCTACCGTTCTCCCCGCTCTCTAGCGTCTTCGAGCTCTGTCCTTTCTTCAAGGAATCACCGTTGGCAGTTTACTAATAAGTAGGCGCAAGATATCCGACTCTGTTCCAAAGTTCCAGAAATGATTGATCGTTACGAGGACTCGATCGATAGCGGGGGACTAGCGAGCGACCGGGTAGCGTTGTTACAAAGAGAAGCTACGGCAAAGAGAGCGATGGCCATTAGCAAGGATGGCAGGGCGACGCGCTTGTAAATGGCCACTAAACATTACTAACGGTAGTGACGATGTTGCTGAAGACAATGATTGCAATGATAATTATAATTACCAATTACAAATGTTATCAGGCTGCGAGGTGTGGCGAAAGACTGAGACTTGCGACAGCGACTGTAACGACGTAAAAAAAGAGAGAGAACTCGATAGAGACGATCACAATAATGACGATTAGTTATAGTGGGGTGTTGTTAATGTTGTTGATAATTGAGGAATCATTGTTGTTGATGTTTGTTTCCCTGTGAAGTATCCCCCGACCCCCTGCAAGCTGTTCATTCGTTGTAAACTCCATGGCCCTGCACGACCTTCCGAACGGGCGTAAACGTACCAAATAGGTTTCTACCAAAGACATCGCGATGCAATACGATGATTTCGACGGTCGTATTACGTGCACGGGAATTTCTAACGTCGGCACACAAGATATACGGGCAGTAGAGACAGATTAAAAGTATCTATAAAGATCATACTGTACAGTTTCATCCTTCGGCGTGTAATACTTTCTCTCCAAGTACCACCAATCAGTTGAAATATTTCTAGATAATCAGAAAGACTCGCTAAGCCAAAGCAACGTTACGCTACCTCAATACTGAAATACGGTGGTACTCTTTGCGTTTCTCTCTTATTTTTTTTCTCTCTCTCTTCCTCTCTCTGTATAAATACTTCGAGAGCCCGTTTCCACTTATCCATTCACTTTCTATCTCGCGATTAATTGCTACGCGCGCTAGGCGCGAAATTCTCGTCAACCTTTCGTTAAGGATCGAATCATCGTAAAGGAAACGTCTCTTTTTTTTTCACGCGCAGGCATCCGCTTTTCGTAGCCGTTAGAAATCCGATTGCTGGAAATTGATCGTTTGTAATTGCACGCGAGTTTTCCGTTATTTAGCGACGCAGAACCGTTTTCCCGAGTGTGTATTGTAGAGGACTACGTTTCGGAGTAGGGTATTTCTGCAATAGTAATGCGCGCTCGTTTCACTAATGTAATGCTAGATGATTGTACAGAACTAATTTGTACAAATTAATAGAATATAACAAAGCTGACGGGACTTTGCGAAACAAGAATGGCCGTCTCTCCCTTTCGGAAGCGTCTGCAGTATGTGTAAATGACTGAACTTTATTTTTAATGTACGCTAGTTGATAGTGTCTATGGACATTCCAAGGAAAGCAAAAGAGAGCGACTTCCAAGCAGAAAAAGAAAAGGAACAAAAAAAAAACAGCCACAATCGTAATCGCATATATGTAAATCACGAGTCAGCATGTAGCAGCTTTGCCGGCTTCTATGTATCTAAGCATAAATATTATACATAGACCGCGAAATGTTTTGCCCAGCCTCCGACCGCTCGGAATCGAATAGAGCTTGAGTAAGCAGAAGCTAATAATACCTGCGAACAATTCACTATCCCGTGTGTAATGTTTTTACCAACACACTTGGATGATCGTTTAAACTTGGACTTCGTCTTGCCTGCTGTTCTCAATCCCCCTTTAAATTCTCATCGCGCGTACACCCTTCGAAGCTAACACAGTTGAATTACTAAATATTGTCTTCAGCAATGCTAGAAGAAGCCTGTTTGAGTTGAATGGAACATTTCGGCGAGACACCTCTAAGTTTTCCTATTATCAGTTTTATACATATCATAAGATTGTAAAAAGTATCTGTAGGAAATGGAATTACATTGAATGGAATCTTTCCCTTGCTGGTTCAGTCTCATTTGTTAGGCGAGAAGTACAGGCTTGTACGTGGTAAAAACATGCACGTAATAATGCGTAACATTGTGACGTGACGATTTGTAGCGTGTTAATTTGAAGCGTCAGCTCCGTTTCTTTCGGTTTCTTTTATTCTTGCGCCGAATTCGGCCGAACCGACGGGAGATGAATTTCGACGTTGTTCCGAATCTTTTGTACGACATATGTTTGTGAACGTACTACTAGTTACTGTACATATGCGTGCGCGCACGTGTGGTGAGTGTGTATGTGTATATATCTTTCTCTGTGTATATACGACTTATTTATTAACAATCCTGTAATTTTTAAACGTTCCATCGCGAGCCCGACGCGGTTAAATATACCACGGTCGTAACGTAAACCGGGGAGAAGCGAAATTGCGGCGAAGCGTCCGATTACTTTACTAACGAATGAATTCTCTAACAAGTTTCGTCGGAATCTATCAGCACAGTTCAGTTTCAGACTACTCTGCCGTGGTAATCTGGCGATATATAAAAGTTGCGATCACGAATTAAGGACGACGTTATATAGCTTGAAACGCGGCGGACATTCTTTGTTTAGGAGCAAGGAACAGCGTAGACTAAAACGGGCTTACAGGCGAAGATTGTACAGATGCCATTGGGGCCCGTCTTAGCAGAAGCGGGACTAAAAGCGTTTAATTTAAATGGTATTTTTGTCAGTATCGTCAGCCACGCAATAAAGCATAATATCTAATTCAATTGCGAACGTTCGGGTGTGTTTAGTAGCGAGTGGTTTCAAGGGACTTCTTTTGTACGAAACGGTTCCATGCGAAAGAGCGTCTGAATTGTCCGAGGAGCTGCAATCGCGCTAGTAAATGGGTAATTTGTAAATGTGAAGTAGTACGAAATTGCTACACAGTGCACGAAAAGATGGGGAATTTTTAAAGGAACGGGTAGGAAAAGTTTCACGAAATTGGCCGAAATGTTGACTTAGATTTTTCTATTACCTCCACGGATGAATTTATAATACAATTTGTACTTATCCCTTTATCGCGATGTTTCGATAATTAGAACACGTCTGTTGTATTCAGAATAGTTTTATACGTTGAAAGTTTATCGTTACTAGCATTCGCAGGACCTTTCGCATAATTATTTGTCTCGTAAGATACTTATAATTCCCCTGGTAAATAAGTAGATGAATAAACTTCACGATGCAAAGTTCAAATGTGCTTAATTTAAATTTTGAAATATACATATATACATATACATATGTAAAGGGGGCAGATAGAGGTATGAAGAAAGTGTGCGTATGCGTGAGGGAATGAAAGTAGCGACCGTATATAATATATTTGAACGAGTGCACTGTGCAGTTTGCGCGTAACTGATTTCTGTTTAAAAGTTACTAATATCGTCTACTACTTCACGTTCTTTCAATAATGAATGTAAGATAGCGTGTTTCGTGTTGGAAATAAGGGGCACCCTTTTTAGCTGTGATGTTAACAATAGAGAATTCATATAGAGCCGCAGAACAGGATGGAGAGTTAGTCTAATAGGGATGAATTTCGTGTTATATTTATTATGACGACAATTCAGTATTACGATATGTACCGATGTTTGCTGACTAAGAATTCTACTACCAGTTAACGTCATTGCTAACGGAACGCGGAGAGGTATAAAACAGCACACGTTTAAGAGTCACAACGAGGCACAAAAACTTCGAGGGGTACGGTACTAATATCTGCTCCCAAAATCACGCCGGAACCCCGAGCGACCGGGAATCGGACCTGAGGTGTCGTGCAAGTATACGTATTGAAAACAAAGGGAGAGAGAGAAAAAGAAAACAAAAAAAAAATATAATGGACTAAAGTCACGAACGAAAAGACGATACCAGGACATAGTTATTGGATAAATAATTATAACGATAATATTATTATCGCTACCACTACTGCTGCTAGTACTACTACTATGACTATTACTATTACTACCAACTACCATTAGTGCTACCAGTATCATTACTATTACTACAACTACCGCTACTACCATTACCATTATAAATTGTCCTTGTAATTTTTATATGCCAAGTGTATACTTTAATAGCGTAAATGAGAAAATACGGGAAAGCGAGTTGCAGTAAATGTAACATAACGGCCCCCGCTCGATGTAAACGGGGGCGCGGACTATGTTAACTGAACTATGAATTATAAATATTGTATAAGACGATAAATAATAATTATTATTACCATTATTATAACTATTATCAATTGAATTAGCAAAGTGTAATCTACCCATCAATCACTTTGGAGTTAAGGGAGATATGAGTCTGTAATTCGTGTGTAACAAAAATCAAGCTGTACAATGTTGTTGTTACTGCTGTTGTTCTTTATTATCCTGAATCTCAACGTTTACAAGCAACATTCTTACATGAAACTTAATAAAAAGAGGTCGGATTCTTTTTAACAGATCGACTGTAAATGAAATAATTTCGTTCTTTTGCAATACGCGTGTTTTACATAGCCGGTTTATACAGAAACAGTATAAAAGAATATGTTTTCTAGTATTTCAAACTGCCCCATGAAATTCTTGTGCCTGTAATGCATACGCGTAGAATATAACCTCAAAATGTTAAACTCGTTATCCTTAAGAGTATTGTATCTGATATTGTTTTTAATTAATCTCTCGCAAATTACCAGTGGAAATGGATTCTGTAAGAGGCCAGACGAGGCTGGGGAAATTGACAGGGAGTGCGATGTTCAATCGCGATACTCGCCGAACCGGTTCGAAATTATTTTCTAATTTATTCATGCAGTATTTCAGTGCTTTTATTTAACGGGAAGTATTTTTCAGTTACATATTGTACGACGTCAACCCCCCGGAGGGTTTCAATCTCAGGAGGGATGTCTACGTTCGTGTTGCAGTTTTTGTAAAGAAATTAATCGAACAAGACAGAGAATTCAAGTGGAAATTAGTCTTACCACCATGGGGTGATTACATATTTATTTCGCAGTTTCTCTACCAGAGATGGGCAAAGAATTACTTGAAATAAAAATTTCGTACACAAATTTTTGTTAGACGTTGCTCTTCATAATTTTCAACATTTTGCAATTCCTCTTGCAGGCAATTTGTACCACTGGCGAAGCAAGCACGTAGGATCTCAGACGCAGCTGCCTTGGAGTATATTCTTTGATATCGCGAGCTTACAGAAATACGTGCCCGTTATCGAAATGTACCAATTTCTACAAGGTACAATTCTCGTTCGCGTATCGCTGCTAAGAGAGTTAACGGAAATTTACTTTCCCAGAGTTCCCTTCCGATAGTAGACAAACGCAGCTCGACGTCGTGTACATTCTGCAGAATGACGAGGAGATGTTCAAGACGGGGAAATTTGAGGACAAGAACGAGATAGTGGAATGTAGTAATAAACTATCGCGGTACCATAAGCTGGACTCCGAAAGATATAGTGGGTACTTTTGGGGATACCGTAATATAACTGCTGGTGCTGTTAAGTGCGTTAAATTTCATGGCCTGATCTCGGATCTCAAAAGAAATCTTAAGCCCAGCACTTATAGGTGAGAATGTATGTTATCTTTTAAAGATTCGTGATAAACAGGCGCCTGTTCCATTTCAACCAGTGGATATTCTCGCAGGGCTGTGACGTTCGATTACATGGAAATTGCGTTGCACGACTACTACGGCTCGCAGGAATATTGGAGGACCAGGCGCAGCATGAGATACAATTCTGAATTGTATGATATTGCAAATGGATACAGAAGAGAGTTTCTTAACTCGACGGACGAAGAGGATAACACGGAGCGCCCGCGTGACTGGACCCAAGAAAAGGTAGAGTTATTAATTTGCAGTTAAGTAGATTTAGATTCTTTGCCACTGTTTCGTAATTACAGAGTCGAAGAACTGCGATCGGAGGGCCGTACTTGGCGGCTCATTTAAGAAGGCGCGATTTCGTAGTCGGGCGCTCTTCGACTGTGCCGAGCGTAGAATCAGCTGCTTCTCAATTGAGGAAGCAGCTGGCTAAGCTTGGACTGAAACTGCTGTTTGTTGCTACGGACGCTACGGAGGAAGGTAAATTATTGGGAAAGAGTACAGTGTAATGAGAATCTAAACAAACTCATTGTTCCGAGCAATTTTTACAGAATTCAATGCACTCGAGGAGTACTTATCCGATTACACAGTTCTTAGATTCGTTCCGTCATTCGATGTATTGAACAAGTTTAAAGACGGTGGAGTCGCTATTGTTGATCAAATAATTTGTTCCTATGCTAGGTGAGGATTAGAGGCTGTCGCGCATTTTGGCGAAGCGCGGCGAAGCGACTCGAAGAAATTAATAATTAATTAATTATCGCTAAACTTTGCTTCGCCAAAATGCGCGATGGCCTTTGCAGTTACAATCTTTTCTTACAAATAAAAGCAATGTACAACGCGCGTCTTCTCCTAGATATTTTCTAGGAACACACGAATCGACGTTCACATTCCGGATACAAGAAGACAGAGAGATTATTGGTTTCCCTGCTAAAACAACGTTTAATCTTTTATGCAAAGATAATAAAAAGTGTAACTCTAATGGAAAGTGGGAAATCGTTTGGTAATTTACAAATATATATACTATATTACACGTTAAATCAGTTCAACGATTTTAAACATAAGTCTTACTGTAAATGCTGAGTGTATAAATACACTGTTCTTTTTTACCTATATCTAAATATTTTTGCCGGCATTATAGCAGATTCGGCAACCCGCACTAGTGCGCACTGAGTGCGAGTTTTCTCGCTTCCAATAGGCTAAAAGTCGCACTCAGTGCGCAACAGTGCGACCGTCCGAATTCGCTGTTAGTCACTTCCCACGAGCATCGTTAGCTCATTACAGGTTTACCAATTAATTCTTGCTCGCGACGAATCTCTTGTTCGCGCTGTTGTTCCCTGTGCAAAGCTTCCTTCTGTTTAATCTGCTGCAACTTCAATGCTCGTTTCTACGAAGATAATAATGCGTCAGAAATCTACGAAGATTGTAAATGAATTATGAATACTTACTTTTAATTGGGGATGGATGGAAGCAGAAAAGGTAGGGAAAATACAGGAGAAATACATAAGGTGGACTTTAGGTTTAGACTTCGATACACCAGCATATCAATAATTTTGGAGGAAACAAAAACGGACAAAGTAAGGATAGAAGCGGGGAAAAGAGCGATAAAATATGAGGAGAAAACGAAACGGCTGAATAAGAATAAAATAGTACAAGAATGCTGGAGGGAAATAGACACGAAGCAAGCAGAGAAAAAGTCGAAATGGGAGGAAACGAGAGACTCGTACTCCAGGCAAAAAGTTATGGATATCCAAGAAATGGAAATAGAGAGGAGAGGAAGAGAGTTTGCTGATTTAAGTTAAATGTATAGTCAATGTATGCACGCGCTGATTTGATTGGCTACAGTATTCACATATATATCATACTTTTTAACTAAAGTGAAGAAATATTCGCCAATTTAAATAGATCAAGAACGATTACATTGGTTCAAAATATACAACTGACATTCTATAAGCACAGTGAGAACTTGAGAATGTTTCGAGAGAAATTAGAAATTGGGTTTATGTGGCGCGTGCAAAGAGCAGTTATGCTTTCCACCAATCAGATCACAAAAAATGCGAATCACTGTGAAAAATCACCGTCATTAGAAACGAATGTGATCGGATCACTCGTGATTCACAAATCACGGTTCTAGCCAACACTAATCAGAGGGATACTAAAGGTAGAAGCAGTAGGAGCGGAGTACATGCGTATAGTTCTGGAAAAAAAGAGAAGAAGCCCAAGATGAAGGAGGAAGTCAAAACGAAAGCACAATCTTGAGTTAACAGTCCCAGAAACATACATAACACATGTAACCCCATTTTGAGGCCGAAAGGCAAAAAAATAAACCTCTTTACTACTACTTACTTTTAATTTGAATGCCCTCTCATGAATCGAAGTCATCTCTTTCTTCATAAAAGTTAGCTTCCCTTGATAGTGTTTAATAGTCTGAAACTGCAACAGATATTTCCTTGTATATATCGTATCGCGTAGATTCCGTTTAACATCGTACCATTTCATTTAATTTAACGTCGTCGAAAGTTTCCTGAAGCTTTTCATTCTCAATTTGCATCTGACCGAGCAAAGCCTGTTGCTTGCTCCTAAACAGAAAATGAGACAAGGAACGGAACATGGAAGAAATCTACACTTATTATTTCCTCTTACGTTACTTCGTTAAGTTCCCTCTGAACCTGCTCCAACGGTAATTGGTAAATACTTAAGAGTCCCTCGGCGAGTTTCTTTGCTGCCTCTGAAAAATCCACTTGGTCTTCGTCGCTGTGAAGTAAAGGGATGCGAATTGTTGCGTGAAATATCAGATGGTTATTGATTCAAATCTGAACAAATCGAGAAATTTTTTGAATGGGAAAAAGAAAGAGGTTACCCGTCATGCTTTTCAATTTGCAACTGGACATTCTTTACTTCTGCCTCTTCTATGTCGGTCATCATCTTCGATGCTCTATTACGTTTCAATTGCTATAACATACGAAATTAAATCAGCTGAAAATTTCAGGTAAACGATAGTTTCGACTCTGATTGACACTGAGGACTTTCACATTAAAAGCTTCTATCTCTGCTCTGGCACTGACGTGTTTCTACGTCGCTGGAGCTGGGCATTATTATTGACCAACGGGTTTCTTTTATGTAATTAAAATAAGTAGATGTGTTAGATTATTATTCACTGCAACGGTAAATGTATCATAGAATTGTAACGACGCTGTATGGAGCCTACAGAGGTTTCCAATACAAGAAAATAAATATTCATATTATTCCGTGATTTTGTTGTCTTTTATTAATAATCCATGAACTTGTATAATTGCAACTGAAGGGATAGGAAATATGTTTTTTCCTGCGATAAGTTTTGCTGGTAGTTATTAACGATTATTAACCGATAGTTATTAACAATTTGTTAATAGTTATTAACAATTTATCGTAATGCTTTACATTCGAATTTTATTGCAAGAAATTGAACGAAAAATTGACTTCCTCCAACTATAAATTTTAACGTGATCAATTAATTTCACCAAAATTTGCGAGAAATGTAGCTAATCTAACTAGAAATTTTAACGTGATCAATTAAAATAGAAGCTAATTTCACCAAAATTTGCGAGAAATGTAGCTAATCCAACTAGAAATTTTAACGTAATCGATTAAAATAGAAGTTAATTTCAACAAAATATTCGGAAAAAAAAGCACCTCGAACTAGAATTTTTAATCTACTGAATTAAAATAGAATTTACTATCAGCAAAATAACGGACAAATTATTTCATAATTAATGCAATGGGATTCAAATAAATCAGCATCGCCAACATTTCGGACCCGCAAACTAAAGAAATGGCGAGAAACCAAGAAACGTGAAAAACGAGAAACTTGATTACGTTACAGAACGAAACAATTGAATGCTGACTATTTGTTACTTGCCGAATAGTTAAGTTTGTTCTTTGTTTATTGCAAAGACACGATCTCAGATTAATTCGTACGTACGATCGTTTTAATAATCACGTTTCGCGGAAGTTCTAACGATTCAGAGAAGATGGAAAAGTGGATACACGATAGTCTGTCTAGTTTATTAAACTTTCCTGTTCCACATGATTACACAACGTAAGAAAATTTACCTGAATACAGTAAATGATGCGTGGTACGACTAAATAAACGAATTGATATTTCATGTCTGCTTATTTTCCAGCTATATTATGCTAATGGAAAATGAAAGAGACGTGGAAGAGTATTTGAAATCTTTGCTGGATCAGAGCAATCCGAAGCATATGCAGTTTATTACTGACATAAAAAGACGGATCGGTTTGTATCCCTAATGTGTCCATGTAGCGTAAGAGTGTTCGATCATTTTTAACATCACGCTGCGTTGATTCCGCAGCGAACAAGGATCAGAGCGAATACAAGAAAGTAAATAACACGGATAATGGACAGAAGAGAAAAAAGAGAAAGGGAAAAGGAAAAGCAAGAGACAGGCAGGAAAATAAGCAAGAGAATAGACAAGAAAATAGACAAGAAAATAGACAGGAAAACAGGCAGGAAAATAGACAGGTATATCGACGTATTATCTTAGTCTTTCGAGCTGCAAAGTCATTGATTTAATAATGTTTATTTAGCCAGCGGAAACTACGCAGATAGAGAAAGTAGACAAGAAGAAAACTAAATTTGTCAATCTGTATTCGGAAGATGGCAAGGATAGAATGACAGTTCTGCTGAAAGGTAATTTACGTATTTAGAAAGTACTGTGCGTCGACGAGATGGTCCTCGAATGGCACAGGGTTTTTGCTCGCATTGGCTCTACGATCGTGTTAGGGACCGTGGGCCTACGAGGATATACCATTCAGACCTCAGAGTTTCTCGCAACCACATCTCGTAGAAGCACAGTAATGCGATTTGTATAACACGAACATCGAGAAGAGAATAATATAGAAAGATTCCATTAGGCCGGCACAAATGTAATTGCGAGGCAAAGACGCATTCTTTGATCAATAATTGCCTCACCTGCGGCAGAATAGTTTGTACGCAAGAAGGAGCTGGTCCTTGCTTCTGCTGCAGGGAACTCGTTTGTTCTCCGAAGGACCAAATGATTATTTCTGGCAGTAGTAAACAAGCCGATCAATTGTACAACAAATTGAAAAACCAAAAGCCTAGCAACAGTATGGACGAGTCGATTACGCAAAGGGATAAGCTTCTTGAATACGATCGCAATGGGTGCGTATCGCAGAACTATTCCTGTTTCAAGGCTGGACCGTAATTTTATTCACTTCCAGTACACAGTGCATGAAAGTGATCGACGACGAGTGCGACTATTATCAGTCGGCTAACATTTGGTTGACGGGCAAGGAACGGGAGAGGCTGCGGAAATTAGAGGAAGAAGCGGATGCACGAAAGTATGCCTCTCGTTTGGATAGGAAGATAAACGTAAACATTGACTTCACTGGTAGAGAAGTACTCGAGGATAACACGGAGGATGACTTTAACGAGTTCAGCGAGGAACAGTGCCAAGACATTTGCGAATCTATACCGGTCGGTGAACTAGACAGTTCCAATATCTGCCCGGATATAGAATTCAGTCGCCCGATGGTAAGAATATTCTTAACTACACTTCGCGTAAAAATTAAAGGAACACTATAATTTCCTGAAAATTTTGGACATTTTTAAATGGCTATATCTTTGCGAAAAATGGTCGAAAAAAGTATTTAAAGTATGCATTTTAATGCTTGAAGCTTCTAGTTCTTGAATCAAGGACTCAATTTTTTTTTCTTCCATTATGATATTGTTTTATCAAGATGAAGCGCAGGAAACGAAGTTTCAGAAATTTTTGCCTAGTTTGAACGTATGCACGGGTGAAAAAAAATTTTTTCCGGTAAATCCAATGAAAAGCTCTTATAGAGCAAACATTTCTCTTTAATTTCGTTTTCTTGGTTTTGTTGTATGATTTTTATTGACCGAGTTATTCGCGATCAAAGCAAAAAAGGTACTTTTCACTTTGAACACCTATAACTTGCGAACTCATGATCGTAGACAAATTTTCAAGATTGTTTTGGAAAGCTAAGAAAGTTTCATTTCAGAGCCTTTAGTTGCCAGTTTAATGAGATTTTTTTTAATCGTATTAAATCCAGTTTAAAATGACCCCAGAAATTGCATATTTACCATTTTTTAGAAAACATGATGCCACTTCAAGGAAAATCGTGGAATCATTCAAGTGTCCACGTTTTTTGCGAGTTAAATCTACCCTTAAACACTGTGCAAAAGTACACAGTGAAAAAAATTTTTTTGGCCCGTGCATACGTTCAAACTAGGCAAAAATTTCTGAAACTTTGTTTCCTGCGCTTCATCTCGACAAAACAGTATCATAATGAATGAAAAAAAAATTGAGTCCTTGATTAAAAAAGTAGAAACTTCAAGCGTTAAAATGCATATTTTAAATATTTTTTTCGACCATTTTTTGCAAAGATATAGCCATTTGAAAATGACCAAAATTTTCAGGTAATTATAGTGTTCCTTTAATTTCGAGAATATATTTCGTTAATATAGTCTACAAATAATAAGCATTTAACTGTTAATATTGCACAGTACGTTGAGTCGAAAGACTCAGTATCAACAAAAATGACTGTCCCCTTCACTACGAGAACTATTATTCAAGACAAAGAATATTTAGAAATGTCTGACGCAGGTTTATGTCTGAGCATGCACCAGCCCTATGCATCATTATTAGTAGCTGGAATAAAAATGTAAGATTTATTGTCTAGAATGTATACAGAGATTGATCGTAGCGTTTAATATTTCACTAACATTACAGGCACGAAGGTCGGACATGGTACTCGCCGCACAGAGGGAGATTATGGATCGCTTCAGCGTCGAAAGTAGCAACCCAGGAAGAAATCGCGAGAGTACAACACTTCTATCGTGTATTAAAAAATGGTAGGCATAAACTAAACCTACGAACTTCCGATTGAAATACACAAGTGCGTCGCAATTACTCTTCATGTAATCGTTTTTCAGAAAAAATTAACTTCCCCGAAAGTTACCCAACTAGTCGTTTGCTAGGCTGTGTAACAGTCACTGATATTCTACCTCAAGACGAATATAGAAAGATCTATCCAGATGGAGAAAGTGATAGTCCATACGTTTTTATATGTGAAAATTTTTATTCGTTACCAATTCAGCTTCCGGTGCATGGAAAGCATAAGATTTGTAAGTATTCTTACGAATTTGTACTCATTACATATATGTTGAAGTAGGGAGAATATTAAACAACTTGCACTGATACTTATAGATAAACTGGATCCAAAAATTCATCAGGCTGCACTTAAGTTCTTACAGAAGCTCGTAAAATGTACAAATAATTAATCAAGCTGATTTAAATATTTGTTCGCGAAACGATACATAGCTGTTATTCTTTATCTTGTAAATCTGTGTTGTATGGCAATAAGATGCTTCTGCTCATAAATAACCAATGAATATTTTAATGCTACCTATCACTCACCCTAGACATTTTTTTACAATTAGAAAATAACGCGGGGTGCATCCACTTCACAATGTATATTAAATGTTATTTATTATTTGTACATAATAGGATATATTGCAATGTACATATAGTATGTAATATATTACACCAGTCGTTACAAGATTTAAGTTTATTCTACAATAGCCATTTATCTTCTTTCCATTTCTGTTCACGTGTGATCGATGAAAAAATATTAGCAGCTTTCTTTCTACTATGTTTAAAATATCAGACTTTCGTAAACATGAAACGTAGATTTCATTGAAGTCGTTTTTACATCAAAAGAGTTTATAAATCTGAAGTATAAATGGGACATTTCTTCATCGGAATATAGCGTTATAAATTTTATTATCCTTACAAACGTTGAGTTTTATAGTCAAAACTGCTTTGAGAAATGTAATGGAACATTTTGCTCGCCGGCCTACAATGCACCGCGGGATATCGATGAGTAAAAATGTCGATGAGCAAATTATAAGTCGAAGCTTAACTCTGCAACAGATTCAGGAAAGTAAAGATATCCAACACAAACGTTCTACTTATAGACTAATCAAAAAATTAAATAAACGTAACATCTTTACATGCAGTAGGAGAACACTCGACTGTTCTAAATCAAATCTGCTGCTCGACAGAAACATTCGGAGTAGAGATGAATTTCTGAAAAATCAGATGCTTCGGGAATGTATAAATAAATAATACCAAAGTATCTCGTATTCGGTTTTGTATAAAATAAACAATTATTTGCTGCACCCTTCGAGTTGAGTATGCAAGTTACGTAAATGTTGAATATTTAGATTTAAACGAAAGTTAATTTCGACACTGTGCAATCTACCAATCATTACGTAATTTACATTTGTTATGTATAGGTACACAAGTAATGTGTCTTCGCGATATCATCTAGATAACAAAACATTAATTAAACAATAAATGAATTATATATTTAAGCAACCAACTTAACGTGTTCCTTGTACTCACATTCGTGATACATACTGAATTGTAATTGAGCCGTTTCGTTTCGGAAAATAACTATTTCATGAAAACAATACACAGACTAGTATTCAAAGAAAAAGTTATCAATATCCTTCTTTTCTTAATCATCGATTTGGATAGAATAATAAAGAAAATATAAGTTCTAGCGATTGCTCGACAATCAAAATAAATTTCGCACTCGTTATTAACATCATTGCTGAGTTTTTATATCACACTTTTTACAGTCGAACGATTTCAAGTATAATCAGCCATCGATCGAAATTACTGAGAAAAGAAGATGACCTAAAATCCCGTAAAAGAGAGAAACTATAAACGCTTATATAATTCTTACGAAGTACACACGTCGTAACAATACAGATTAATATCTCCTTTTCCTAAATAACATTCCGATATAATTCAATATATTGATTTCTTTCTCTAAAATGCAAGTTTGCTTCTTCAATTTTCTCACGATACAGACGCTGCGCAATAAATAGCTTCGACATAACTCTTAGTATCATAAACTATTTAGGCTACGAAATATTATCCATAACTCTTTATTCACTCGTGATTTTTAAATAAACGAACGCGAATATTTTTAAATACTATATAGCCGAATCAAATCTACGATGAAAAGCTTCGACGGGATTAAAATTCGAGAACCCTCTATTAACATTGTAAAGTCAGATATCGAGACTCGCGCTAAGCAAAGAAATAAAAATTCTACGAAAGATGCTCGAAAGGTGAAATCTCGAGGTAATTTTCAATCTGATCCGATTCGACGTTAAAATGGTATCCGTACATGCCCACTTTTACCCTTTCTCGAACAATAGGCCACCGCGATATTATCGTAACGCTAAACGTATCCATATCACAAATCTATTATACTCAAGTAACTTTAAATAAATAATTTTGTATCTCTAGCATATACTTGAGAAATAGTGAATTGCATTAATACGATAATACTCTTTATATTTTTACTAGACAAAGTGAAGTATCCAGGCAATGCACATACCACTCCCCTGCAATTCAAATACATGGAATACGATACGAGGATACCTCCTTCGAAATACTTTACCTAAATATAGGTAGGCGAATCTTTCAAGCTGATACCGCAGGCATCACAGATGGAGACATTCTTTTCGTTTACTAATGTACATTGCGGACACTCTTTCCCACCACTAGCCAACGGCTTGTCCTCGTTCCCCTTTTGCCTAGACTTCCCACACATCTCGCAGATCTCCTTCGTCGAGGAATTAAGGTACGTGCAGGTACCGCAATTCCACGTACGCCTGCCTTCGGTCCTGTCTCCCCTTTCCGGCCGCAACAGCTCCATATCCTTCAACGTGTCCGCGATCTTCGCGATCTGATCCGAGGACCGATGGGAGCGCTGGATCGGTAGCGTCTGACTGCCGTGCCTCTTCTCTTTATTAGAGGAAGACAAGTGGCTCTCGGAAGACGCGTCCACGTGATGCCTGTTCGAGTCTGTTAGATCGAACGAGGAGGACTTCTTCTTAAAAGGCAGCGTGTCGTGGTGGTAATTCCGCCCGTTCGTCATGGACGAGTCAACGTCGTTCCCCTCGGTCCTCCCGCTTCTTCTCTTCTCGAAGCGATGCGCGCCGTGCTTCTCGTCGTTGTCGTTCTGCTTCGACGACTTCTGCTTGCTCGGCCGCGAGTCGTACTCCCGTTTATGCAGGATATCCTCCCGATCGCCGAGGTCCTTCGAGTAGCCCAAGCTCTCCAAGTTTCTGTACACGAAGTCCCAGGAGTCGTAGTTATTCCTCTCGCCGTGCGACTTCGCCGACTTCCTGTCGGCTTTCCCGTAGTCGTAGTGATCGCCGTCGCTGGGCTGCCGCTTGTAAAAGTCCACCTCGTCCGGGTCTGTTATCCGGTGGGAGGCTTTCCGGCTGTGAAGCTTGTCGTAATTCGCCACCGACACTGGCATGTCCAGCTCGATCAGCCTGCCGGTCGGCACTCTGGTGTACGCCGGCATCGTGGAGTAATAAGGATTCGAATGGACGCCGCTGAAGTATTTGTTCCCGTGCGGCAAGCATCCGTAGGCACTGCATCGGTTCCCGAAACCGTGATCCACCGGCGGGAAGTATCTGTAGCTTCCTGGTATAGCGTTCGTGTCTTCGATGTACCTGTAATCCGACTGGCAAGCAGACATTGGCATGTTGTAATTGGGAGGCATTATGTGGTAAGGAACTGACGGCGAGGCCGCGTCGATGCAGGTAGCTAGCGGGTAATGGTAGTCTCTGTAATTCTCCGCCTTCGTCCGGTTCTGATGCATCTTCTCCAGGAAACGATAGTTCAGCGCTCGGATCGCTTGCTCCGGGGTGCCGACGTGATTCTCCCGGAACTCTAGAACCTCCAGCCAGGAGACCGTGCAGTTCTGCGAAACGTTCTCCCATATTTGCTTCAGAATCTGCATCGAGAACGCATCGCATTGTTGTTCGATCTTACCTTACAGAAATACAGACGCAGTACGTGGTGCGGAATTACCTGGCATTCTACAAAGGCGACTATCGCGTCTCTGCTCACGCTGGATACTTTGTCGGGATCGATAGGACCTTCCAACGTCAGAACACCCAAGCCCGTGTGCTTGTACCCCATTTGCTCGAACATCAATTCCGCTCCTATTAAATTCGCTTCTACCTCGTGCCTGTAATATCCGCTGTAAGTCTGGCGTTAAGAAAGATTCGATTAGCGTCGCGCTCGTCCTTAAAGAATCCGCGTAGAATATTAAGCGTATTAACCCTTAACGTCCTATATTCCTTCCTCCAAGGCTGCGCCAGGAGATTGGCGGCGTATAAAGAAATCGCGCTCCACGAAGTCGCCGCTCTGTATCCGCTGAAGTCTTGCAGCGTGGCTGCCGATCTGTGCAGTATGTCCGCGGTTTCTTGAAACACGTATTTATTCTCGTTCGGGACGAGGCAAAGGTACTCCTTAATGAAACCTGAAACGCGCAGAGTCAAACGAAATGTTTCGTAACGAACGATCGCGTGTTAAGCGGCGAACGAATTCTACCTTCGAGCTTATGACGCTGTTGTAGCTTCAACGGACTGTCGTCCGTTTGTAAATAAACCAAATGACTCTGCTCTAGCTTCGTACTAATCTCTTGCAGTCTATCTTTACCTCTCATTATTAAGTCATTCGCCATTTTCGTCGCTGCGAAGAAGGATGTCTGTTTGAGTCGTCCTTTCGTCTGTGCGCGCCGTTTACTTACAATGCTACTAGAGTTATTTCACGGAAATAGAACACTCGGGGGAACGGGATTTCTACGATCTACGCGCAAGATAATAAGGCTTTAACGGATAAGATGCTACTCTGTTTGGAAGTGACGGCGAAAACATGATCGTTAAAATGCGGAGGCAAGGTAAAAGGTGTCGGCTAGAAATAGATATCTTTCGCACCTATTAGAAACCTCCTAGAAATGCAGCTTTAGATGAGATTCTTGATTCAAACTATGGCTAGCTCCAACCTAAAAATAAATCCTATATTTAGAAGCACCGCTACAGTGTTTACTCCAGGAGCTACCATAATATATTCTCTATTTGGAAGATCCCCCATCTCATGTAAAAATGTCCATCGAGCTTCGGATTACGCTTTAACTGCTCGTTACATCACTCCATAAAAACAGTAAATATTTTTGCTCAGACTTTTTTCTTGGTTATGGTCGAAGTTATGCCCACGAGCAGGAAATACGAGTTCAGTGGAGATCGGAAGGTATATCTCGGAATTCTCACTCGTCCCAGTAATTACATCGTTAATTGCCTTCCCCTAATTTAAAGGTCAATTCGGCCCAATAAATTCATACTATTTTCATTAGGCGTATGCACGCCAATAAGGTCATTTTTGCGCGATAAATTAGAAATATGCAGAAATGCTAGACCGCGAAATTTAAACGTTTCTCCGTTGAGCTCGTCCCTACGTGCCGCTAGCATCTGCGCCTCGAAGGTTTTTAGGGGAATAAATAAAAAAAATTTGCCATTGAAAATAGTTGCGTAATTGTCTATAGAGCCGCAGCACCTCGGATTGTAAATAAATAAACGAATTTACAGTTCCTGCACATAACCCTTCTGTCCAGCGCCATCGAGCGATCGCGGACGATTCATTAATCATCGATTTTTTTGCAATTACCGAGTTTACACACTTTTACACTTTCATCTGAAGAATATAGACGCTTCGGTACTTTCTGCACGGAATTTGTGACGGTGCTGTTTATAAATAAGTAGCTATTAACAATTTTTCGAAGCGGGTGCAACAGGGTATCATCGTTGGTGTATATTCAGCTTCCTCAATGAATTCTGCATAGATATTCTCTAACAAGGGAAGATCCCGAAACCGGAAATTTAAAAACATCTGAAACTTTGTGAATATGCAGGGGATCTCCCCCTGATTATAACGCAATTTTTGTTTGCTGCGCAAATTCGGATTTTATTTTGTAACTCGCAATCTGTAAGAAATAGAAAAAAGTTTCAAGGCAAAAGTTACTTCTTTTAATTAGGACTCTCAGTTGGTAACTTACAGTTCTTACAGTTCGCGAGTTATAACACAAAATCAATACCGTGGTATCAGCGAAAGCTAAATCCACACAAACGCTATATATATAACACAAAATCGGAAAATAGCCGGTATTTAAGGGGTCAATTTCACCCCCCTAGAGTGAATTTAGGGAGCGAACAAAAATTGCGTTGTAATTAGGAGGAAATCCCCTACATTTCGCAAAGTTTCAGAATTTTTTGAATTTCCGGGTTCGAGATTTTTCCTCGTAAGTGATTTAAAAATTTTTGCGGTGGGATCTTAACAAATGGGCTCTCGGCTACTTTCCCATACAATATTCCCAATGATTCCTCTAATAATCAATTAATTACGCACAGTTTCCCAGCACGGTTAAGGCAAATGTAAACACTCACTTTATTAAACAAATTATACATTACACACGAACAATTCATATACTTCTATAATCGCATCTGGACTTATGGACCTTTGCCTGGATCCTGCAACAATTCTCATAAATGTTTCGGTCTGTATAAAATAGCTAACAACCTAAGAAAGCGTGTCCTATCTACGACACCGTCAACTGAAGAAACCCGCCTGTTCTGTCCATCTCTGTCCTTATCTAAACAGTACCTCCTCTCGCTCTAATTGCCACTTCCTCGCGTTATGCACTCCTGCTATCCGGGTCCCGAAAGCACAGGCTCGCATAACCAAAGTTAGTGGTACGATTGTATCTCTATCTTTGACGCACACATCGTCTCTCTCTCGCGCACTCCATCTAGCGCCATCCTTGTCGCACACATCGCCTCTCTCTCGCGCACTCCATCTAGCGCCATCCTCGTCGTGCGCGCTAGCGTTCTCTCTCGCACAACTAGGCCGTGCCACCTCCACTAGTATCATGTACTCCTATTAGTTCAGAAGATTTCCAGCTCCTGGTTCGCGCACACTAGGCACGCAATGCACGGCGTTTGAATGAAGTGGGCAAACTACCGCATCGGTAGTTTAATAACTGCTTACATTTATGCTAAATATGCGTGACAAGCATTGCTGTGCGCTTCAGAGAGCATATATTTTCGAATACGATTCTAAAAGTTCATGAATTAGGGACGGAAATCTTATTAATTAATGAGTGATTAGGATATGAATGCTGATAGCGACGAGTATCGGGGCATCGAAGAATTCTTAATAAGTAATGAGTTGGAAACGATGTGTGCAAAAGTATTGGGGAATGCTGCGAGAGGAATGTAGGTAGAGACATTGAATTCTGCGAGGGTATATTAAGCATTATTTGGAATTTTTCTAACTGTTCAATAACTGTTAATAACTGACTAATTATCAGTGAAATGATCGATAGTGCCGCGTAGGAAAGTAGTCCGAGGTCTAGTCTTCAAGATAGGAACGCATGTGTGTATGAATTACTCGCAGGGAATGGGATATTCGTAATTTCCTGGCACTGTCTTTGAATTGTATGTTTGAAAATTCGCGGGCTATTTCTCTCTCTGGCTCGCAGGCGTCTACCTCCTATATCATTCTGCAATCCTGTTAACTTTTCATAATTTTCGGAGCAAAATGGACGTTCGGCGTTAGTTCGTCGGTTGGCCGCTAGGCGGCTGTAGCGTTTCGCGATCGGTAAATTCAACAACTGCGAATTAAAATACCTCTTTCTACAATAAATAAACAATTTTATTGCTGAATATGTTTGTATAATGAATGACAATCTCCCTGTAATGTGGCTTGAGCCCCCGTGGAATTAGTTCTCAAAGTCATCGTTCTTTTAAATATGCAGTGCACATCAGAACCACTGATTTCTCACGCTGTCGGTATTTCAGTTTTTGCAACACACTTTCCATAGCTGTAAAGTTTACCGTATACTTCTGTAATAAAATCCTCGACCAGTTTGCTGCTCAATATAGGCCGCGCAATAATCAATTCGTGGTACAAGTACAATCTAATCATCCATCGCAGTAACAGTGTTCCTCACTCGAGCAGATTCTTTCGCAACAAGCTTGTTTATATTTATCTACAGAAAAAAAATCGCTCCATCGATAATCCCCATCGACGATCCA
The DNA here is from genome assembly GCA_944738655.2 of Andrena hattorfiana. NCBI lineage: Eukaryota > Metazoa > Arthropoda > Insecta > Hymenoptera > Andrenidae > Andrena > Andrena hattorfiana. The sequence continues at coordinate 40,109,508 of OX122894.2, read as the reverse complement.
CGTGGCGCAAGAACTGACGAAGAAGGACGAGCACGATTTTTCTATCAGACTATCTACTCAGAATCAATTATGTTTACATTACGCGATGGAATGGAGAAGAAGGGATTAATTGTCGCGTCGTTAGCCATTATCGAGTCAGAGCGAACGGTTCTTATTTTTCCGCGACGTATGTGTTTCTATTGAGCTGGAAAAAAATCGCGTAGGCCAGCGAGAGCGAGGCCTTCGTGGCGTTTAACAAACGGATCTTCCTGCGGTTAAATTTGCATACCCAGTTGCCCGCGAGTGTCGAACAGTGTCACGTATTCGTGTGCACACGAGCCGGGTCTCGATTTCTGCCGGTGTTACGTAACAATTACTGCACTGCGACCGACATCGTCGCGTTTCACGCGCCCATCATAACGTCTCGCTGTCTCACTCCAGAACGCGCGATACTTTGCTCCGAACTGAGCTTCTTCTTTTTATAGAATCAATGCTTCTAATCGATTTCCTTAATATACTTTTATTATAATTGCCTGATAGAATAGAAATAATTGAATGCACGAAAACAAACCAAGAAAAATATATTAACCTTAAAAAACACCCTTTTATTATTCCTTCTAAATCGACCCCTTTTAAAGTTACAGAGTTTCATCAGATTTAAAAAATTATTCTAAAATAGTATCGTAGATTCCGGAGTCCCCGGTATGGTAAGTGGTGTCGGTCGAGGTCATCGGAGACTATCTTACCGATTAGGGAAATTACTCGCCGGTCGGAACTTCCGTTATCGAAAGAGGAAGTGGCAGCTCGCTTCTAGTTGAGTTTCCTCGCATGCGAATGCCGATGGCGCGGTGTACCTCTGAAAAACACTTCGCTCTCGGCTCGGCGAAATATCACATCGCGCGAATAATTTATGCAGTTTGTGATTCAGACGCCTCCCCTCTAATTGCGCAAATGTACCGCGAGGTGATTGCATTTCCCTGCGCCCACGTTCCCGGCTCAATGGTAACTGTAAACACGCAAAGGTAACAACGTCTACTTAACGAACCGGAATACTTCGCATTAGTACCATGCTACGTCACTGTTTTTTTTTTCACGGTAGCCCTCGGTCCGCGATCGCGACAGAATTTCTGCACGCGGCGTGCGCGTACGCACAGCGTTAATTGACCACGTTGGGCGCGTTGCTAACGTCGCCTGGACATCTTTGTTTCGTTTTCGAAATTCGCCTTGACACGATCCGCGGTGTAAACCAACGGAGAAACAGTGCCGTGCAGCTGTCGGAGCTCGAGCCAAGACGATGCAAATAGGTCACTTCTCGCAAATTGTTCCATTACGGATGGATCGCGATACCTCGTAATCCGATTTCGCGGAGGATGTATGCGTGTGCACGCACGCGGACTGCGAGCGCTGTTAACGTTCGCCGAAACAGTGCAGCGTGTGGAAGGAACTGGTACGTGCGAAAGTGGCGTGGATTTTATTAACATTTCGGTGGCGTCCACGTGGCCCGTTTTAGCGAGAGTTCAACTTAATTGTGTAATAGCTTCGGACATTTTCAGTAGCCTGCGAGAGTGGAATTGCAGGATACATACGAGGCATTGGAAGCAAAAGCGGACTGATCCAAATTCCCCTCAAAAAATATTACCAACTCGATTTCGCAAGAAACCTGTGTTAATCCGTTTTTGCTCTCAATGCCTCATACAGGGTGGTTGCTTATTTTCGGATTGATCGTTCATATTTCTGCGCGGCGAAGTTGGCGACGAAGTGGGATGGATTATATTTGTCAACGGGTTATTGGGTCGATTGGCGGTGTCAGACGATAAAGGGTTTCCGTGCAATGAACTTTCCATATCGTTCCGCATCGAGATCGTCTCTCATAATTACTTTCAATCGACGATTCCATTGGGTCGGGCGCGGTTGAAAGGCACCGTCATTTATCTCCAGGTACAATGCTCGAATCACGACGTAATAAAGTCTAAATGATTCCAACAGATTCACGGTTCCTCCTGCGTCCCTTTGAACTTGTGCCTCAGGGCCAGTGCTAGCATGCTCACGCCCGCCTCGCCGCGCCACGTATTCGGTCGTAGAAGTTTCACATGCGCCGTTAAAAGGTACGAATTACTCCCTCTGCCGTTCGCGGATATATTAGCGAATTAAGCGCGCGCTTGCGTGTAATTAGCAAACTGTATCCCGAAGCAGGGAGCGGTCAGTGGTCCACAGATATCGGGGAACTGCTGGTTTCGAAGTTAACTGGTTATTAGAAAGCAAAAGAAATCTCATTTAAATGAACGGTCATCAGTTCCAGCGTTTCCTACGAAAACATCTTTGAACTTAATAGCTGAACTTAATAGCTGCTTTAAGTTTGCTAAAACTTCACCCGCTTCTTTAAACGAATTCTATCCACCTCCGAAGCTCTCGCCAATTTATTCATACTTTGTGCGAGTTACTGCTCCAGGGAGCACCGTTAAATAAATTAAATTATTTGCGCTAGCGAAGAACTTTCACCGCGCAGGTGGATGTCGAACGTCCAGTTACAAAATTACAAAGCGCGGTTACAGTTTGCGTAATACCCCATTCTTTTTTTTTCGCGACTCGTTTACTTATTTGTGTACCTGCAATCGGGTTACCGTAAACATTACGTCGAAAGCAAACGTAGCTTGATAGCGGCTATCTTATCAGTTTCATCCGATACGATCGCTTGGAGAATTGAATCGAGATAGAGCGCGAGACAAATCCTTGCCGGCGTTATTGTTACGTCTCTGGGGAGAACGGGGGATATTATTCGAGATCAGTATCCGCGTCGCTCTTTTCATCGCGATGAATGCTTCATTAAAAATAATTATGACCGAACGCTGACGGCGACAGATGATCGCAGCGCTCGGGGAATCATTCTGAAGTGTACAAGGATATTTGTGTTTGTTAAGCGATTATACTTTGTGAAACGGTATAACAGCCCGATCTTTGGGAATTTTTTCTGGAGAAATTATGAAGCAAATCGTTTTGAACCCTTTTATAGATTTATATTTAATATAAGATTTTTTTTTATTTTATAGTGCTTTCAATTCTTGTCTAGGATTAAAAAACACAGAATGTTCTTATTGTCTATGAAACTATATCATCGACGAACCTCAAGAACAATAGAAAAGTCGGAAGTGAACAAAATTGTGGAGCTTAGGAAAAAATGTACGATTTTTGAGGAAGTTTTTAGTTAAGTTTTTTTTTATCTATCAAGATGCCTCGATAGCGACATCTACAATGCCTAAAATAAAAAAATAAAAATAAAAAAATTCTCATCTTCAAATATTAAATATAAAGTCACAAAAAGGTTCGAACTGATTTGCTTCATAATTTCCCCAGAAAAAAATCGCAAAGATCGGCTTGTTTTAGCGTTGCGTAAAGTATAATCCCCCTAAGCAGCGGAATGATCCAGGGACCTTCAGATCAATGTAGCTTTCGCTTCACCAGAGAATGTTTTAAGGAAAGTGTTCTAAAAAAAGAAAAAAAATTTGCATCCCTTTTAGAATTTTACGCGGTCTTATTATGTAAAATTCGCGAAGTCACGTCACCATCATCGATCGAAATGCACCCGCGAGTCGTTTAGTGGAACACGATATCGCGTTTATTAGCGCTTTCGATACTTTTTCTGACTTTTCTCCTCCGCCCGTCGTCGCCGAGATAACGGATGCCTGGAAAAGATTAGCTTCTTGCCTCGTGCAATTATCGATATTGACGCTGCAATTCGTATCGGTGTCCGCCTTTGGCAAACGAGGGCTATAATTAACGCGTCGAGTCGGGATTGTCGAGCGACGAATTTATTCGCGAGCTTTTTTCAGCTTGCAGCCGCGAATTACCTGCACGATATCTGAATAATGTATCGCCTCGATCTCACGTGACGTGGAAAGCCCACTTCGATCTTTGGGCAGCGCGGCGTGGAGTTAAAAAGGAACGAAGGAGTCACTCGATTCTAATCTATCGGCATTGAAACGCGAGAGAATTCTATCGCGCGTAAAAGGCCTTTGCAACTTGCTACTCTGCTGCATGAACATTTATTTCTTCGAACTGAATTGCTGTATATTATATAATCCACACAGTACACTCGCTGTTCTATCGAAGTTATCCTCCAAGAAAGTTTCCACCGATAATGCAGCCAATAAAAAAACGATCTCTGTTTCATCCCAGCTGTCCCACAATTTACCTACATACTGCATTTTTTCTTTTACGACTTTCTATGCACGTTCCACTAACGCCTACGTAAACAGTAAGCCTGCACCGGCAACTCGCGCATTCGATTAGCATTAGTCAGCATACACAAGCAGCGCGAACTATTATCGCGAGATTTACGACGCGGGGAACCATTTTTTTATTATTTTTATATCCTTCGAGCTAGCTTAAGTGGAAAGAAACTATAATTACAGATACGCGAACAAGATTGTTATAAATATTCCCCGGTGGAAGCTAATTTCAACGCAGCCCCAATTATTTAACAATTGTACCAAAGAGTTCTCGCTGGAACGCAACGAGCGCCTCGCGCGCGTTTGAAATTCCCGCCGCGCCGGGAATTCAAACAGCCCCAGAGTGGGGAGGCGCGAAGTTTGCCGCGCCGTTCGAACGCGCACGAAGTTTGTCGACGCCGCCCGAACGCTTACGCGACTCGGCGCAGTCGGCCGGCAGCCTTCGTCGCGGTGTTGCGTTTTGTGCGCTCTTTCGAACGGTGTTGCACGCTGGATCCCGCTGTCGTTTGTGTTCCCTCGCCTGCCGCGAAGTTGGTGTAAATAACAGTGAATCAATCGCAAGCTCTGAGTGCACAGAGAGCCAGTCCTCCCGAACTCGACGATCGACTAGCAACTGAAACTTCTCACCTGTCTCGCACACCGTAGCGACTTGTCATCCAGACGCACTTACGTAAGTCTCATAACTTTCATCCTATATTATCATAACGAATTCAGCGAATCGTTGGAAAGCTTCGCGGCTCTACACTGGACACGAGAAGCTACCACGAGTGAGGTTAGAAATTCGAATGGCTGGTATCTATAAGCGCCACTTTCGCCGCGCAGTGTCGTTACTTTAATCGAATTAATTACCGAGGAACGGAGTAGCAGTCTCCATTCAAGTTTCCGTAGTTCCGTCCATTCCTTATCGAGCCTGCGAGTCGCTAAGTCGCGAAAAAAAGTGCGGGGTACGTGTGCAGGCGCGCGAATAGTGTAAAGACGAGAACACGCTCGGCGAATCGATGGTGCGAGACTCTAGCGAGGAATTTCATTGTCGTCGGACGTATCGATGAAAACACGATCGAAGGCGTTCCCCGTGTTGCGACATACCGCAAGTCATTCCTCGGAGTGGATTCATTTTTAGCGATAAAAATCGCTTATCGTGGTCACATGTTGATCCCGCTACGTGAATCTCTTTTACGTGGCGCGTCTGGTGGGATCGAAGGTCCAAAAGTTCGCAGACTCGAGCCCACGAAATTCAGGAGAAAAGAAGAGGATATCGGCGTGATTTTCGAACGGAATTTTTGCCGACAGCGCGAGGCAAACAACGTCTCGGGACGGTTCGATGCGGGTTAAAGACTCGAGCGGACGGGGACGGACGGTAGATCCTTGACCGTTTCTTTTTTCGCGGACGGCCGGTACGTGGCCACCATAGCGTAGCGTAACTCATGCACGATCGTTTCGAGCTCTGGCGATTCACTGACCTACATGACGCGTGTAATTTAGCTCCGGACACGACGTTTCGAGTTGCCTCGATCCTACGACCTTTTTCCAACCCCCCTTCGCGGTTTCGTTCGCCCATTATGCTGGATCGGGCGGCGCGCGTAAACAGCCGCCGGTAAGCGATATTTTTATCGCCGCCATTAGCACCTCGCCGCTATTAAGGAAGCGAGCGCGAACGTTTCTCCGCGAAATATTTGAAGCCGAGTATACAGCAATGGGCGCAGTGAGGATTTGATCTTGGGGGAGGCGAGTCGAAGGGATAAAAATATTTTTAATGCAAATACAATAAACTTCTTTAGGTGATAATAAAATTTAGTTAAAGAATAAAATCCGGTTTTCTTTTTCTTTTACAATTCCCCTTCTTCGAGGGTGTCAGGGATCCTTGGTCCCCTCTGGGAAGCGACAAGGCGGTGGATATTCTTGCTTTCTTTTAAACTATGCTATACGATTAACAGTGGTATCTCGCATCGATAATTCCCAGACGTAATGAGCGACCCTGAAGTCGCCAAGGATAAGAGTATCTTGATAATACTGACACTTATCGCGACGGAGTGCCTTTTCCAGAGTCGTTTGGAAATTCGTTGTCGATCACGACCCCCATTCAACGGACCTATGAAGTTTCTATTTTTACGCGTGACGAGGGTTCTCTGCTGTGGAATATTCAAGGTTCCTCGGAACTTTTCTTTCTTCTTCTGCGGCGTAGTCGTGGGTCTTATTTCAGGAGGAACTCGGTGGACGGAAAAAGGGCGCGTAATTTGAATCGCAGTCTGTCGGATCGTGTGTCCTGTTTGTAGGGGCATAGAGGGACGATTGAAACGCGGTGTGCTGATAAAAGAAAGCAGTTTTCATAGTTGAGAATCTCTGGTATCCGTGACTTCGGCTCGTGGCACGAGCTGCCGCGAAATAGCCGCCGCGAGGAACACGTTTAAGGATGTGATGCCGGTAGATCCGACGATTGCGACTTCCAAGCAATGCACGGAAGTACCAATCGATACTTCCATAATTACCGGCGAACACGAAGGGACCGCGAGGTATCGGGCTCGGGGTAAAGGAGCCGCAGTCGCGGGGGTACGGAGTCGTTCTTGGATCCGCTTCCTGAACCTTCGCAGGATGGATTCAACGATCGATGACCCACAATTGTTGACTGGGAATTGCGTGATTCTACTTTTATAAAGAAATCTGTTTATAGTAGAATATTATTCTTATTTGATACCAATATAAAATGAAGAGGACGCTGTGTAGGGATCAGTGCACTTGGTATTCGAAAGATATTCCCAATTCGCAGGGATTGGTATCTACTAGGGCTGTTCGAGTACTCGAATATTCGAGTAGCTTGAAATTCGGACCAACCCGAGACTCGGTTTCCGAGCTGAGTACTCGAAGGGGAAAGCAAAAGAAAAATCGACTAGTCGGTTCTCTTCGAGCCGCTTGAAAAAATTCGAGTACTCGGTTTTTCGAGCCAGGCTCGGCTCGCTTTTTTTCGAGTACTCAAACAGTTCTAGTATCAGTAGCGGACCCAGAGGGAGGGAAGCCAAGGTCCCTGGCACCCCAAAGAAGGAACTTTATAAGAAGAAAAAAAAGCTGGACTTTATTCTTTAAATAAATTTTTATAACCCCCTAATGAATTTTCTTGAATTTGCATTGAAAATATTTTTATCCCTTCAACTCAACTCCCCCAAGATTAAATCCTCACTGCGCCATTCCTTTATCCAAACCCACGCCCTTAATACTAAAGGTAGCACATGCCAGCGAATATCTTTAGTTCTGATTTAGATTTCTTTAATCCTTCAAACTGCTCTGCAGAAAATTGCTCTCGCCGATTAACTGAGAGCCGTTACAGCGACGTAATTTTGTATAGGTCTAGAGAGATTTTGGATGGGTCTCAATAATAATTACAACTCCGCAATTTTGTATACCAAGAGATTAGCACCGTTTAAATAAATAAATAAAATTGCAAATTGCGGAGCTTCATCGATAGAAGCCTGCCATTTATCACACCACCGCTATTTCCCCCGCAATCGCCAGTCCCCGAGTCGACCAGAAAGGAGCACGTAAAGGAGACACGAAGATGGATGAATTTGTGGGATCAGCTAGGCCTCGCGTCCTCGTTTCGCCAGCGGCTCTGACGCAACCTGCATGAAAAGGATATTGTGCACTTCCTAGGAAGAAAAGCCGCGGCGTCTCCTCGCGCTAACTTAGCATGCCTCGTTCCTCCCATCGGCCGACGCATTCGCCGGCACAATGCGCGGTGCACATATCACCTGGGAAACGAGCGGAGCGTGTCGTCTCGAGGAAGATAACGAAGAAGCGCTAAACAGCCTCGTTACAGGCAGCGGCGATCGAGGTGGGAGTTTCCGCGATTCTCCTCGGACGATTGCGACAGATCGAGGCGCATCTTGGTGCCTCAACGCGGATAAATACGAGGCGAAACTCGCGGGGACCGTGGCGCGCGCCGGGCACAAAATCGAGGACCGAGAGAGAACAGCGGAACGAAGCGGGAAAAATGTTGAGTAGTAGAGGGACTGGACGATGTCACGGAAAATGTGACGGTTCCCTGGCTTTCTCCCAGAAGCACGGATACTACGGGATTTGCGAAGGTATTTTTAGGATCTCGGTCGATCCGCCGCGATTGCACAATAAATCTTTGGGCTTGAGGGGCTCGCTGAATCCTCGAGCATGGGTGCTCGAGAAAGCCGTCGGGGAATTGGGGAAACGATCGAAGCTTGATGGACTTTTTAAGTTTGTATATGGTCACTTGTACTGGGAGATTGATTTTGAAGAAAAATGGAGGAATGGAAGTTTATTTTTTTATTTATTTTTGCACGAGTATATCGCCCTTTATTTTGAAGGAATAGGAGGTTTGCTCTGTTCCCTTATTGAAACACAATAGTTCAGAAGTGAGTCTTTATTTCTGATGAACAAGACGTTTATCCTTGTCGAGGTGTGGGCGAAGACTAGCGTCTGCCGGACGCACAATTTTCCAGCGATACGCGCGCGACTCGAAACACCTCCTAATTGGTTGACCCCATGTCGATGTTAATCAATCGCTACGTTTCCGGTCCCAAAATCGCGTCACCTATTCCTTCAAGTTTACAATGATCAGAATTAAAGAAAATAGAGAGAGAGAGAGAGAGAGAGAGAGAGAGAGAGAGAGAGAGAGAGAGAGAAGGATTAGATATAAATTAAAACAATCGAAAGAAGAGGCAGTAGACAATTCTATGTAATTCGCTGGTGGATAGATTGAAGCTTAACGAAGAAAGAGAAGCTAGCCTCGTTTGAAGAACGACAACTCCGAAATTGCTCCGACTAGATTGATTTGCGAAACCATGTCAAGTGGAGAAGTTCGCATGCCGTACGACCCAAAACTCTTCGACCCTTTTCTTAAATCACCCAGTGCCAGGCATCGTACGCTGACCGCGGGTGAGATTTATCGACCGAAATTTCAGTTTCGCGTGCCACCTAACTGGAACAACCTTTTATCAATGTCTGACTCGGTGGAGCCTATGCGGCGATCTCACGCGAATCTCTGTGGCCAGAATAGAAGATTCTGGTCGAATTTCTTTCGTTGCAACCACGTATGCAAATCTCTATTTGCGCGATACTGAATTGCGCAGGACTGAATAGAGTAGGATACCTTTTCTAGCTACCTCGTCGAGGCTCGATGTAAATTAGCCGCGAATTAACTTGACTTTGTCTGAATTGTCCTTCCTACGTTTAAACGGGGGAACTCTCGAAACGACGTCGAATTAAGCTGTCGGATAGCTACGCTGGATTGAAACGACTGGAAAAAGCGGTTCTGGTCTCGGATTCTCTTGGAGCCGCTCGCGGACGCCAAGCATCGCGCTCTTTTGCCGATTTATACGCAGCGGCGCAGGTGAAAACTCGTGGAACGTTATGGGATTGCTTTCTCGAAAGGAAGTCGATCCGAGAATTCCTCCGCGAAATGTGCTTTTACATCCTCGCGCACTTTATCGAGTCCCTCCTTCCTCGGGCACAGTTCCTTTCCCTTTGAATCACATTCTGAGGAATGCCTGAGTGCGTGTGTGCAGGACGTTGAGGGTATCGAGGATGGTCTTGCGAAGAGACTTTGTACGAATTTTTAACTGGAAATGCTCTGCCAATTTCTTGATGGCAATTTTGAGATTCCTTATAACTGCAGTGTTCTTCAGAGGCTATTTTTTATTCTCGCTTGAAACGCAAGGTTTTTAAAGAGATGTTTGAATAGTTTCGACGTAGCTGAACTGCAGAGCTAATGTTACAATGAAATGCACGTCATCGACTCGTTATTCATCGATCTCCTGTTTGTCTTAAGCAGCGATTCTAAACGTGCGAAGCACGTGTGGAGGCTGACGAGGATTACTGCATGCCAAAGCAATTGCAAGAAGCTTCGTAAACACTGCGCGGCGGTAGATATGTTTCTCTTATTGTCATTAAGAATTCTAGTAGACAGTCGTTTTTGTCGAAAATGAAGCTTTTCTTTGTCAATTAATTACAAAGAAATAAATTGAAGCTGAGGCTTGTTCTTTGACGCAATGTTTATCAACATCGTAAGCTTTGAAAAACTTGTTTGTTTCGCTAAAAATTAGCATTATAGGTGGCGGTACAGATGTATCAGTAAAGAGGCGTTTTGAAAAAGATTCTTTTGATTTACACTTAAGGGGTTATGCCTACTTGTGGGGTCTAAAAAAACAGGTATATTCGGGAATTTTGGGGGGAAAAACTTGAAGGATTTTTTAATCAAACTTTTATGCATTCGAAAGTGTACGTGTTAAACTACTTTTAGTAATTTTTGTGATGGAAAATGTAAACAAATAAAAGAAATATCAGCGATCTCCCGGCAACGATTTTTTTTCTCAGTAGTTTGACGGTGACCACTCTAATTTTGATCTGGTTCGTCTGAAATAAAAAATTCGCGGGAATTTAGTTAGCATATTAGATTATCTAGTCCTTAATCGTTCATTATCCCGAAAAATAAATTTGCTACAAAATCACGGCTTTTCATAGCAAAAGTATCGATTTTCGCCACAGAATCATTCTCATTTTTCATCTGTAAAATTAAAACTACGCAAGGGAAATGAAAAACCCACGATTAAGGATAATCTAATATACTAACTAAATTTAGTCGAATTTTTTATTTCTGATGAACCAGGTCAAAGTAATCACCGTAATAAAAAAACGCTGCCGGGAGGTCTTAATACATAAAGCAGAGAGTTTCTATATGTTTGTGTGTTTGTCTGTCGCCTAAAAACTTTCGAACGATAAACTCTGGGATCGCGAAATGCGCCTGAGCTCATTATGCCTGACTAATCCATCAGATGAATGTGACCATTTCCCCAAAAAAATTTGTTTTTTATAAAATCAGAGTCTAAATTTCAGGCGAAACCAAATAGTAAAGCTAGTTGCTTATAATTCAGTTACTTATTTAAATATCGCATTGCAAAAAAAACTACAAGAACTTTAAAATATATCCTTCGAATATACAGCCGTTTATTTAAAATAATCTTCAGGTTTTTTAAAAAAAAATCTCGAAAATTCTTGCGTTTTCAGACCTTAGTTCTGCAACTTTTCGATGTCCCCCCACGCGTTTGTACGCATTCACTTTCGAAGTACTTGTAAAATTGTTAATCGTTTCCCTCGCGCGCGGAGCTTCTTCGCGAATCTGACGGGAGATCAGTGAAATCTGAGTTATTCCTCGTAAGTGTTGACTAGTGAAACTAGTTAGCTCCAGGTCGAGACGTTCTCAGATGAATAAGTGCGGGTAATTGTCCACGTGGAGGATTGCTGGAGCACGAACAATAGTGACGCAAGTTCATCGAGGACCAACAGTTCAGAAGCGAACCGCGAGTGCAATGAGCTAATTGAGCTAATTGCGTTCGTTAGTAAGCGCAAGCACGTGATACCTCTGCTCCACTCTCGTCCAGGGACGTGTCTTCTGAAATCACTTTCAAGCCGATCCTTTCAACGAACAATATTACAACTGATGTGAAGATAAAAAACCCATACTTTTTGACTTTGGTAGACTTTAAACAAGTTTGTCATCCTCTGGTAACAGGACCGAATTAAGACCTCCAGAAACCCTGAGCACTTAAAAGATTTTCAGGCTCCCTTACACCGAATGGTCACTTCAATGCAATGTACGATTTTTTAAGAATTTTCAATAATTTGACTAAAAAGTGTTTCAAATAAAAGTTAGATTTAATAATTCAGAAAAATTCTATGGTGTCCTCCTTTCTCCTGATTCCCTTAAAAGGAAAAGAAAGCTGTATTTTATTCTTTAAATAAATTTGTATAATCACCTAATGAATTTTATTGAATTTGCGTTAAAAATGCCTCCCCCAAGATTAAATCCTGACTGCGCCACTGCAACGTTCCCCGCGAACAGGGGACTAACCCTTATCACTCTAGGGGCGTCGAATCTCCAAATCCGTCTCTGCTCGCAACCGAGGAAGAAACCTCGATAAGGCATTATCAATCGTACGAAGAACCGCGAGGAAAGAAGCGCCGCTGGAGCACCGTATCACGTGCGCCTCGGTAATTAAGATGCATCATCGAGCAACGTATTACGTAAACGATGTGCCGTTCTCTATTTTCGTAATCGAGGATTAGATAGCTCGTTATGTGGGTTAGCGCGACGGCGCGTCCAACATAACGAGGGAAATCTCTCGGAGCAGGGATTAATTGATCGAGGTGAACGATCGTATCGGGAGTTTCTCCGACGATTTTCGTTGTGACGACGCGACACTTTGATCTTCCCTTTTGCATCCGACGAGGTCAGTAGGTGGCACACGCATTTCCGACTTTAGTGGATTAACCCTGGTACTTCTTCGTCCTCGTGCTCCTCGATCATTCGTACTCAATGATCCTCAATTGGTAGTTGCATGGTCGGTTGATTTGTGACCGGCGATTGGCGTAACGAGTACATGCAGCAATTATACTGCAGCGAGCTGCAAATCGGTTCCTTCCAATGCTCTTTTTGAGACGCGAGCTGAAAGCATTGGTAATTTTAATTCTTAGTGACTTTTGCTTCTATTCAAACTGATGCCATTTATGCAGCACGAAGTAGTTCTGTAGTTCTGAAGTCGATCCTTTTGTTTTTGGTAATGAAGGCTTCTAGGGGATGAAACACCTCTTTGAAGTCTACCAAAGATCAAGTCATTTTCATTGCAATGGTCTGCAATAAGTGTTCCTTGATAATTGGATTTGATTTCGCGGTGGAAATAAATAGAAGCTACATATTTACTTGAAAGTGTCCATGGGAAGAGTTGTGGGAGGGATTTCTTAAGCATCCACTAAATTAAATCTTATTCCATCGTTCAGAATAAGACCAACAGAGTTTTGTGAGAGCAAAGTGGACAAAAAAACCCCAACAGCTCTTCCTGGAATTCTTTGGCTCTTTCCATTATCTTTCCCCGAGCAATTTCCTGTTTTCCCTGATTTAAATACGCCGTTCGAGATAAGTGTAGAGCGACCGACCACTCGCTGCCATACTCGATGCTCCACAAGCCTCCAAGTGGAAGTTAAAGGGAGGTGGACGAAACCTAGTTAACACGTTGTTCACAATACTATTTCCTCGCAGGCAACGGTCAACTTCCACGGATCCGTGTCCACGTAAGAAGTTAAAAATACACTTGGACTTTATTCTTCATGCAGCGTGGCCAGTCGATTAAATTATTCACAGTCTGCGTATTCGCAATTACGCTCGCCGCATCGAGCGCATCAAACGAAAAGTGAATAACAAATGGGATGGTGTAAAAGAGAGAGAGAGAGAGAGAGAGAGAGAAAAAAAAAACACGAACAGTGGAATGAAGCACAGTTAGGAATTCTTCGCTGAGACAATTTAGCGAGGAAAATTAATGGGGATTCGTTGGCTCGTGCTTCGCGGAGCGTTGAGGGGCCAGTAAAAGCGGCGCTACTTTTCTTTTCGGCGATGAGAATAACGTCGGTTCGCTTCTGTGTTTTCAGCTGGACGCGGCCGCCAACAGGACCATGACGAGGGATCGGTGAACCCCGTTGACGAGGCGTCGCGACGACGATCCCACGCCGTTGGGCCCGCGATAAGGAAGACCGAGAGCCCTCGCGGAAAGGAAACGCGGTGAATCATGTCGCGGTCGAGGCGTCCGAGCGTCTCTATCTACGACTACCCGGAACATCTGAACCCCTTCAACGAGGAGATCACCAGCAACACGCAAGCGCGCCTGTACCGCGACGGCAAAGCCAAGGACCCCAAGCACAAGTTCTGGACCTTCGGACGGAGCAGGAAGAAGAGGTCGAATAGCTTCTCCATCAAATCCACTTGGTAACCATTTCATTGGAAACTCAACTCGCTCCGAGTTGCCTGGAGTTCTTCGTCGCTGTTGCTGCGCTTAGACGAGAATCTCGAAGCTGGAAGAAGTACATAGATTAGTAGAGAAAGCGTCTCCTCAGGCTAGGCAGCGTTATTCTTCGAGCGGAGCTTAGAGTTCTCTAAATTAAGATACTACTGTTTATCTGTCTCTTGAACTTTGAACGGAGATGCGCGGAGTAACAGAGAGATACCATCGTTCAGATTCTAGATGCTCATAGACGGCGTGGCGATCGAATTAGCGAGCGAATTGGGGAAGGTTGCGTCCCGAAGTTTGTTGAACTTGAACTTACCGAGCGAACGAAGGCGCGCACGTGAATCGGTGGCTGCCTGTACCTGCGCTTGGCTGTCATCCAGTCGACGTAAATAACGAGCCTCTAACGTACCAGACGATCGACGTCGGGTCGCGTTTCGTTCGAAAGGTCTTCTGGCGATTTCTATTTGAGGAAACGTCGGTGCGCGCCTTCTCTGCGCGCAATTACTCGGCCGCCGATCGCTCTGCAATTATCCCCGTTCTTATTATAACTTCCGTTTCCATTGCAAGTAGTCTGGCACTTTGATCTTCCCTAGAATAGCCGAGATAATCACCAGCGATGCGATTCGCTCTTCGCAACAAAACAATCGCTATAAACACTCGCGATTCGATTCTTTTAAGAAGCCAGAGTGAGACGTCTGCTATTCTAACAGAGATTGCGTTAAACGTGTTAAGCTTCTACTTGGAAAATTAAGCCAATCTCACGCTCGCTCTATTGCTTCGATTTCACATTATAACGAAATTATTCGCACTGGGAACGCGCTGATATCGATCTCTTCTTTCCTTAGGCGCTATCTTCCTTCTAACAATTTGATTTTGGAGTAATAAACGGATTCCCCGTGGTACTGTCTGAGTATTCTACAAGGCAAGGCAGTATATTGCGTTTGAATCCTGTTTCGAGTGAACAAATGGTCGAACGATTGCTCTTGTTTGTCGGATATTACGTGGCGATGTTTCCGAACGAAAGGTCGCGAAAAGATGCGTCACGGGACCTATAAATCATCGCAAGATAGTCTACTGACCCATTCAAACTCTGATAAGCGCTTTGGATCCGTTGTTGCGCTGGCTATCGATCATTTAAGACACCCGCGATTGTACAGGCTGTCTATACCATGACTCGCTGCTATTTCGAGTATTGACTCGAGTACCTTTGGAGTACTCGACTGCGCGTAGAAATTTTTCGTGAAACAATTACTGGTGAAATCCTCGGAATCTCGATTCGCGAAGAGACGCTGTTTCTCGCGCGCCTCACGCTGGAAAGGAACAGTTACAGTCTAATTAGCAAGGAAACTAAGTTTGACAGTGTGCCACGATGAATCCGTGATTTTTTTATAGCATCACTTTCGGTTTTGACCGCGCCGCCAGGATGTAATCGCTGGGCTCGAGTGTCTTTATCGCTCGCTGACGTTGGCGTCTAATACTTCAGAGGCCTTGGACTGTCAAAGCAGCTTTGACATTCTGTAAAAACGCGCGCACATTAAGTACGCGATATCTGCTTCGATCCTGGTGCGCGATTCACTGGCCTCGCGAGTATGGTTCATCGCCGTGGACACATTTGGGGCTAATTATGCTGAAAGCTACAAACTCTCAAAACGACAAGAAATTAAATTATTAAAACTACCAAGCCACAGTTCCACTTTGCACTTAAAAAGTAAGAGCTGAGGAAGATTTAAAATAATAGTAATTATTCTGCTCGCTATTAAATAACTCTGTGAAAATATACCCAACAGAAATTAAGCTACGTTTCTTTAACAATTAAAATCTTGAATCTAAATTTACTCAGTTTCAGATCACTGAGGGTTGGTAGCTTTCTGCATAACAAGGACCATTCGGTCTTTATTTATTCTTGTAAAGATCCTGTCGCATCCCTTTCGAAAATTAAGTCAACAGTCTACAATACTGAACCGAGTCTTCGCTGAATTTCAATCAGAAGTTGCACTGAATCTGAGCACTCGACGCGCAGTCGATCGAATATGAAAGTTAGAGGAGTCAAAGAGACTTCTAAGTTACAAGCACGCTCGTCACCGAGGTATTCAGTAAAGAGAGAATGAAATGGACCTTGGACGGTAGGACTCGGGAGTGACTACTGCACAGAACTCCTCCGCGATCCCTGTAGAGTGTAGTGACTCATTATTGTCGACCGAAAGTTTGGTCACACAGCGTCACTACTGTATTTCTGTTTGCCAGAGGCTCTTGTATTAGCATCGCGGTGGGTGGAGGCAATTGACGTTCTATTCGAAGGATGCTCGAAAGGAAATCTCCCGCCTGGATTAATCTCGCGACTGGCGAAGTTGCTTAAGCGTTTCGCTGACCATGAATCAGTGCTGGAGTTTATCTTCGCGCAGCTCCCTTTGTCTCTGGCGATTCGTTCGCTTAATTTGTCAAAGCGTCCCTAAGCTACGATGTGCACGCTTCACCCACGTCCCCATTCTTCGCGGCTCGCTGGAAGCCAGCTTCTTATCTGTCGCCCGCGAAGATCGCAGATCGCGTTAATCGCACAGTCGGATGTCCAAAACCGCTGATCCGTGCGAAGTGGCGCTTCAGCGTCGTCAGTGATCTGCTCGCTGCAAAATAAGAAAATGATACTCGTGACGTTAGTGGATCTCGATATACAAACGCGTCGCTGTTTTCAGGAGCGGGCTGTTTGGCAAACGAAAGGACGAGAAGCCAGAAATACCGGAGAAAAGGTCCACGATCACCACAGGTTGGTATACAGAAGAGTTGGTGAATGAATACTCGTGGAATTAGATATTCAAGTCGATTATCACGTTACAGTCTCGTCGACCTACAAAAGAGAGCCTCACGCGAAACCTCCGCCGCCTCCACGCGTCGCAAAGGACCAGCAGGAATTTGACGAAGCTCTGGGCACTTTAGCGAGAAGAAGAAAGTACACGTTGGACAATTCGTCGAGGTACAGCTCGAGCTTGACTGTAAACGGCGACCCTGCGAGGATCTACGACGGAAGTCCACAGGAAACGACCACGTCCATCATGGGCGACCTTACCCCGAAGCCGCCGGTGAGAAGGTGGGCTATCAAGCTTTAGAAAATTCGATTAATCGCGGTGGTAGATATAGGGATCAATATTTCGTGGAATTTTGTATTCAGATTCGGCCAGGTGAGTCCCAAGCCAACCGACAAGATTCCAGCGTTGAACTTCGAGGACAAGACACCAAAGGAGAATGGAAGTGTGACACTTCGCGAGAAGAATCAAGAGAGAACGCCTATTCCACCTTTGTAAGGTCACAGGCTTTAGAATTCACGGTTTGATACGGTTAGAGAGGAATCCAGCGGGTCTCTGTTTTTCCAGGCGACGATTCGGAAACAGATCATCGCAGAGAACGAACGCGAGTACGCTGGACGCTGAAGAGGAAACGAGCCGATCGGGCGACACCACGTTCTGCGACGAGAACGAGAACGTTCCCGAGGACGTCGTGTTCAAGAGGTTCACTCAGGACGCCGTGAGGAAGTCCAACCTCTCGATAAACAGCTGCGTCTCCGTTGGCAGTACGATGAGTGCGTACGGAAAGAAAAAACGGAGAGCACCGCAGCCACCCCGTCGCGTTGAAAAATTGGATACAAGCGAGGTAAGTCTATGCGGAGGTACACTGAACAGTTTGCAAAAAATTGTTAAAAAATCCAAAAAATATAAGTTAACTTCAGCTAAATTTACTCAAATTTAACTCCTCCGACAAAAAAACTCATCAAAATCCAAAAAAATCGAAGTAGATTTCAAACAATTTTCACGAAATTTAACTAAAAATTGTTAAAAAATCTAAAAAATGGAAGTTAATTTCATCTAAATTTACTCAAATTTAGCTCCTCCGACAAAAAAACTCTTCAAAATCCAAAAAAATCGAAGTAGATTTCAAATAATTTTCACGAAATTTGACTATAATTTGTTAAAAAATCCAAAAAATAGAAGTTAGTTTCATCTAAATTTACTCAAATTTAGCTCCTCCGACAAAAAACTCTTCAAAATCCAAAAAAATCGAAGTAGATTTCAAATAATTTTCACGAAATTTGACTATAATTTGTTAAAAAAATCCAAGAAATAGAAGTTAGTTTCATCTAAATTTACTCAAATTTAGCTCCTCCGACAAAAAACTCTTCAAAATCCAAAAAAATCGAAGTAGATTTCAAATAATTTTCACGAAATTTAACTAAAAATTGTTAAAAAATCTAAAAAAATGGAAGTTAATTTCATCTAAATTTACTCAAATTTAGCTCCTCCGACAAAAAAAACTCATGAAAATCCAAAAAAATCGAAGTAGATTTCAAACAATTTTCACGAAATTTGACTAAAATTGATTAAATGTTTCTTTCCTGTTTCTGTATTGCGCAGAAGTCTGCCGAAGGGCCTAACGTCGAGCTGCAGATAGTGGAACCTATCGACATAGCGAGGGTCGCTGAGAACATCGACGAGATGACGAAGAAAAGTAAGCACAGTTTGGAGGAGCGATCCAGTGAGACGATAGAAAAGACGGCAGAGTCTAATTCGAACGAGACACAGCCGTTGGGCGAAACTACTGTTAAGGATGAAAGCACAGAAGAAGTAGTACACGTGGACGAATCTTCAACGGAGGAACATTGTACAGAAGAAGCTCCCGAAGAAAGAGAGCAAACTAAATCAAAAGGGTCAACGACGGAGGACCAGAGCACGTCGAACGAGACGGAGTCTGAGCCAGCGAAGCAAGACGAAGAGAACGTCGAGATCGAATATCGCCGAAGTTCCCAGGAGAACATAGAGATTATCAAGGACGTGGATCAAGCAAACTCGTCGTCGGATCTGGAAGAGGTATGCTTGAGGAGGAAGAACTCCTCGGGCACTTTATCCAGGAGCGATAGTTTCTCCGTGAAGGACGAGATCGAGAAGATCGAGAAGCAAATAAAGGCTCTGGAGACCAGGAACGCTTCCAGGGAATCGTCCGAGGAGAAGAGCACGGAGAATCTGCACGAAAGCACGAGACAGTCGATCCAAGCGAATCGCAGACACTTCTTCCAGAACATGGTAGAGAACGAGAACGACAAAGGTGCGGTTAGAATAGAGTTTAAGGAGCTGCCGAGGGAGCAGACGGACATTCGTGTGGTGAGATTAAACGAGCCCCCTATTCCCGTAGTTGCGCCTAGAGAACCGGTGAAAGTGATCGAGCTGCACATCTCCGAGCCTATCAAGCAAAGGCCAGAGATCCTCGACGACGTCAATCCGATACCGAAGCCGAGGAGGCACAGTGCGTTGAGTTTGAACGATTCTCGAACGAACGCGGTTTCGATCGAGGAGCGAGATACCCTCGAGTCGGCTAGAGGGAAGTCATTTTAGGATTTTTATTGGTAATCGTTGAATATTATGTAGGACACGATGGTGCAATGATTTTCGGCCTCTAAATTAAATGGAGAAGGGATGCTGCACGTCCGTTGGTTTTAGTCGAAATTTTCTTTCCAAGACTACGCAAGCGTTGTGTACATGTGCCTTTATTTAATGCTTAGAGTCCTCCGTTCGCCCTTTGAAGCATCGTTGCCTACGGTAATCGTCACTTCGGAGCCGGATGTCAGTCGACGTAGCGCATCGATTCAACGAATCGCTTTCGCAAAGTGTCCCGCGATTGGGAGCGCAGTATGTAGCAGCTGCTGCTGTTCACGAAACTTCTAAGACACGTAGACACTTCAAAGGGTCGATAAGTTGTAATAAGTACGCGTATTACGTACTTGGAGCCTTAACACGAAGATGGAACGGTACGCCTTCATCGATTTTCAGGCATAGATTATGTGATCGTAGATGTCTCCCATTTACTTAGTATTTTCATTATTTATTGATACGAAATAAAGTCGAAAAGTTTTATCGCAATCATGCTCCTCCTTCGCCGCGGGAATTATACTTCCCCATTCTCAACGCAGTCTGAATTAAGTCAAAATGAACTAATGCAGGGAACGGTAATTAATCTGGAAAGTATCGCAAGGAACTTTGCTTTCGTAGTTTCAAATCTTTCACGTCGATAACGAAAGTTAATAATATTAATTAACTTATAAATCCCAATCATTGTTTCCTTATGGTACACATCTATAATACATTCCTCGTTTCATGCAAATATTATATTATGTCAGTACGTTAAATGCAGTTCAGTGCATTCGTTAACGACGAATTACTTAGAATTATTTCCAAGCGCTAGCGGCAACTTTTCAAGCGTTCTTTATCCGTTTTTCTTTATACTTTATGAACCTCGTGATGTTCGTATTCACCGTGGACACTATCGCGACGTTGTCTCCAAAAGTTTTCTTCTGCTGTCGTACCTGGGCGATTATTAACGATTAAAAACACATCGCGGTGATTGGGCACAATCGAACTTACGGCTCGATGAAAAGTTCTCACCTTCGTCTTAAAATGCGGTAACAGACCGTGCAATTTTTCTACCAATCCAATCTCAGCCGCCAGCTGATCGCTGTCGTCTTCCGAATATATATCCATTATCGCGTCCAAAGACTCTGCCATTACCCAAGCCTTTGATTCCGCCACAGAAGTGTCCAATAAGAACAGAGACACGTGCTGAAAGAACATTTTTCTCTGTGAATACAAAATGTCTATTACTCCAGATTAAAAACGCAGCTACAAATCCTACTTTGATCAGCTCGCGAGCTTCAGGAGTATCGTTATTCATCAGGATTAAGGCAAAGTTCCCCAATATTCTTATCAAATTCGCGCGGACGTTAGCGTTCGCGGATTGACGCTCTCCGTTCAGCATCGGCTGAATGTCGGTTAATGTTAACTGACTGAAGATGTTGGCCTTCGCTTCGGATAATCTTTCGAGAGCTGCTCTCATCGCCGCGGTGGCAGACTCTAATAACTCTACGTCATCTGGATTTGCATCTTTGAAGACGACTGTTCCCATGTTGACCCACATTCTGAAATTCAGAGACAGTTTGTATCGTAATTGTAATTGGAAGACGGTTCGTAACTTACTTGTATATGTTCTCCATACCACCGAGCGTGTCAATCTCCAGGCTGGATATTAAGTTGTTTAAGCACAGGTAGGCTCTGCAGTTTAGAACGTGTAATTGCTGTAAAATAGCTTTCCCCTCTATATTCTGTTCCAGTATGTCCACCGTGTCCCTGTCCACAGCTACAGTCTTATCCCACACCTTCTTGACTATATCGCAGCTACTGAAAGCTTCAGTTACCTCCAGCGGCAAAGACAAGCTTATTTTACAAAATTTCTCGTCCATACACACATCGTCTATTCCATCAGCCTCGCAATCGGAATCACCCAAGTCCGAATCACTGTCGTTCCCTTGATCTTCGGAGCAGATATTGGCCAAAATTTCCAGCGCCTGTTGCTGAGCGCTAAAAATCCTTCTACTATGCTGCACTTTCTTCTTAGCGCCGCTCGAGAAGGCATTCTTCGCATGGGGTATAATCGATGTTAAATCGCTTAGTAAAGGTTTGCAATCGATGGAGAGCGCTTCGGAAAGCGCCGTTATAGCTTTACAGACTGTACTCGTAGGACTGCTTTCCGTGTGATCGGACAAATTGATTAATAGTCCGGTTACGGCGGTTTTAAGGCATATCGCTTGAGAGACATTGGCAGCGCTTGTGTCCAAGTTCAAGAGTCGAAGGAGAGTGTCCTCGCAGTCCTTAAGGGTTCTAATAGCAGCGGAATTGTCCTCCGATAAAGACAATAAACATTGCGCGCTGACTGTGGCAACCTCCGTGCCATAAGTAGCGGCGTCGAAGAATTTTATCAAAACAGAGACTAGATCTTCTTCGTTGGAATATTTTACTGCGCATTCGTTGTTCTCGCACAGTATCCACAGTAGCGTGACAGCTTGAACGAACGCTTCCCTCTCGTCGTTCAGCTTGCCTCTCTCAGTTCGATCGAGCTTCGGTTGCCAATCTGTGTGATACTACAAACAGTAAATAGATTACTAATCCCCACAGCGACGGACGTCCCGTTATTCGTTTAACCTACTTGCTTCAATAAAGCGCAGAGCGGGGTCATTATATCGTCCTTTAGTAAGCTCGCGTGCGCCTCCGCTTTCCCATTGTCCGCGATGTACCTAAGCGCACTGGCGCTCGCAGCTCTTACGTGTGCATTGCCGTCGACCAGCAACGGTCCTACCACTTTGGCAATGCTGTCCTTCGCAATGTGCACGGCAAATGCCGAGTCGCAGGACATTGATTCCAATGTTTGCAGTCCGGACAATTTCTCCTCGATAACTGCAGACTGTATCTATATCGTTGGTAACGTGATTTGATAAACGTCAGGGTGTCGTAAACAAAGCTGTAGGAGAATTTGGTCTACGTACATCTTCGTACACCCTGTGCAAAGCATTTTCTCGGTCGTCGCTAGTAGCATTCTCGGTTTCCGCCGCTTCGAAATCCTTCACCGACGGAAGACCAGTGGGGTTTTCCTTGTGGGGTCTCCGTCTCTGCTTCTTCTGCTTTCCCATTTTCTTAGAATCAATTATTCTTTAACGAGTACGTTTTTTGAACATGCTGCGAAGGAGGTTAGGTGAAACCACGTGTTCTCTCTCTTTTTCTCTCTCTCTCTCTCTCTCCCTCTATTGCGATTGGCTAATCTGCGATACGCTACCTGGTGACGAAAATCGGAACTTGAAAGAGTAATTCGCTGGCTACGGTTGCATTGTTGCGCGATTCCAAGGAAACTTCAGATTTTAACGCGGGTTGATGCCCGTGGAGCGCTAAAGCACTCTGCTCGCGAAATGCGCAGGTGTTATAAATAAAATGAAACTGTTTGTTGGTAAAAAACTTCGATACATTCTTAATAGGTTTTAAGAGATCGTTTTATAACTGAGAACAGTTTTGGACTTTTAGAATCAAGAGTCAAAGGCCGATATTCATAGTCGCTACTTATTTTTAAGCAAATGCTTAAGCATTCGGCATCCTTTACTAGCTACTAGGTTAGTAGAGGATGCTGCATGCTTTTGGGTTTTGGTTTATTTATTTTTAATTAGGTTTAGGTTTAGGTTTTTTTATTCATTCCTTGTATTTTACATAAGAATCGGCGCTTCGAGACATCGTCTCATATTGCCCAACGAACATTACATCTCTACAGTCTTATTTCTCCCTTTTCTCGCGAATCATACCATCTCATTTATACCCTCTCTCTCTCATACCTTCACCTATCCTCCACCCCCATCGTCTCTTACCGTTTCTTAAGTATGTCTCACTCTCGCCCATTACTATATTCTCTCCTCGTCCTCAAAGGTCTTATTACATCCTAAAACTTATGATCTACGTCCCCATTATCGTTGTGAATTGTCTATATTTAATTTTATAGTCTCTATCATCTCACAGCCCTTTATCATTAAAGTCTTAAATTCCTCATTCCTCATTCTACTTCCTCCTCCCCCCTCTTGCTTAAGAATAAGTAGCGACTATGAATACCGGCCAAAATCATTCTGCTTTCCCAGATGCCCGATTTCTTCACCTCCGACTAAAGTCCCGGTCAGCGAACGACCAATTAGATGCTATCATAATGTGGCATTCGTTGACCAATTGGATGCTATATCATTTGGCAGTTATGTGGAACATAACTCTAATTGAAAGATTATTGAAGGTGAAGAAATCGGCCGAGAGTCCTCCGTCGTTGAACCCATAGACATATATAGACGGAGCAGAAGCTGTGACTAATGACGGGGGGGAAGGTAAGCTTGGAAGGGAAAAGGCAGAGGTTCAGATACAGCCTGTCATACAGGCACGTCGGTTAGCTTCGGAAGCATTCGGCATGCATAACCACTGCTACCCGATTTGCCTGTATGACAGTCCCTTTACCGCGAACCTTGCAACCCCCCTCAGCACATGCTCCGTCTATATATGTCTATGGTTGAACCTTGCCTCCTTGAACGTGGTGCTCCTTCAATCCTTGCGCGTCCTCTACGTCCTTTGGCCAATCAGGACGATCCGCTCTCGCGAATCGACGTCCATCCTTTCTTCTAATTCCGGGTGGTGGAAACTCTGTGGAATCGCGCTTTTCCGTTACACGAAGGGGTACCCACGTGGGAAGAGAAAGTAGGCTCTGCTCCGAGGATCGAGTAAACAACCCTTGAAAGAAATTTATGACTTCCTTAGCGTCGCCAACACTTCTGGAGTCAATCGACACTCCTAAAGACTGACAAAGGACAAGACCTTCTCAAAAGATTACG
The DNA here is from genome assembly GCA_944738655.2 of Andrena hattorfiana. Lineage (NCBI taxonomy): Eukaryota > Metazoa > Arthropoda > Insecta > Hymenoptera > Andrenidae > Andrena > Andrena hattorfiana. Next base: position 40,085,293 of record OX122894.2, on the reverse strand, counting down.
TGACTTAGAAGAAACTCGCGATTCGTTTCGGGGTCTACTAATTGAGACTCTGCCTAAGATTTTTCCCACCCATGCCACCCGCATCGTGTATCCTTAACAATACTCTCCTTGATCACACGCAAACGTCTGCTTTTAAACTTCGCTCGTAATTCACATATCGATTATTTAAAACACAATACAATTAAATTACAATTTAAAATTGCCAATCCCAATTTTCCTCTCCTCGCTACTGGTCATTTCATAAAGATTGTTGCTCAGTAGAAGATCAAGCTTTAGCCAATTTTACGATATGCGATTGGTAAAATAAAATATCATTAATAAATGGAGAGCGTAAATGTCCCTCATACATTTTAAAATTAATCACAGTCTCAAATTTACAAGTATATATAATAATCAAACTTTTTTTTATACACCATATGTAATACAGATTTTATAATATTAATTCGAAACATTGTTGTAATTTATAATTAAATTCACAAAGAAGATAATTGCGTGATGCTAAACAATTTCATATTTAATATGCTTCTCGAATGCTTAAGGGAAGGGTGATCAATTCAGTTGTGTGTGTGTGTATGAAACATTACTAATACACTGAAGTTTAGTGTACATGCGAAAACGAAGTTGCAAGAAATTACCCACAATTCTGCTTGGATTGTGGGGAGGGGGATCGCGCGCATGCGCGTTACAGCGTCTCTTTCGCAACCGCGTACCTACTTGCACAGCTGAGGAATATTTTTCAAAAGTAAGGCTGATTTATTGGTATTAAATGATAATTATTATAATTACTTTAATGACACGCACTTAATCGACAAATATTTCCGCTTTATTGCATTTTGTTTCGCGGATATCGAGATTTTCTCGGAGAAGAAAAAGCTCGGGGCCGCCCTCAAGCGAGCTACGACACTGCTGAAATATAACACTCGCGGGGGTTATCTGCGCGCATGCGCAGGGCATTCGGCAAGGCAAGCAGAATGTGTTAGTCGAGATCCTATTCAAATGTATTGTTGCTGACCGTGCGGCGTTTTTCAACGGTGGCTCGGGACAACGTGAAGGTAAGTGCTCTCCTGCACCGATTTCTTTCATATTTTCACTAATCATTCAAGCATTCGTACGAAATACTGCATAATTAATACGAAAGCTGAATATCATGCATAATTTGATTCACGAAAAAGCAGTTTCAACATATATTTCACTGGTGTATCGTGAACTTCACGTAAATATTACCGAGATGCTAACTCAACGACCTAGCCAACTCCTCTGCAATTTATCTTCCGTAAAAAGCAAATTCGGTACGAATATCTGTTTTTCACGCCGCGTATCAACACGTTTATCCATGCATCTTATACATATATCTCAATTGCTAAGAGAAAGTTAGCTGATAATTTGCTCGGGGATGCATCTTTCCATTCAGTTTTCACGTATCTTTTTATCGTTTCTAAATGCAGGCATATTAGTCCGATAAATTTCGAGAGAATTGTTCTCTCCTTCGTTGAAGCTCCCGCCTACCAACACGTTGTACCGCGTTCGCAATTCCGGTGCGCGATTTTTTCCAGTTTCCATTTATAAACTCGATTTATTCTTTATTGTAATACGAATCGGTACGGCTGCCGGCAGAAGAAGTTAGTTTGCGCGAGGCTTGAAGCCCGATTTGTGTACCTTTTTTTCGTTTATCTGCTTAACCTTGTAACCGACCCCGATGTTTTTTACTCTCACATGTCGAGTGTAAGGCTCTGGTACAGATTATGTAGCGGCTGGAGGCGATACAGTAAACTTGCGTATAAAATTCGTGCATTTGGCAGTTGCCTGCTGTGGTATAACGAGAGATAAAGAGGAAGAGGGCATAATCAGTTGAGCGCAGCATTTGATAAACTGCCGGCAGGTGGGTAGGGACGCGTATCAGATTAGCATAACTGTTTGAAAATGTTCCTCGGAACTCTTTATCTCTTCTACTGGCAACAGTCTTCTTTGTTGCGCTTAAGGGAAACTTGTAAAGCTTCTATGCAGTCTATCGATTTTATAGTACTGGTTCGAGAAATGTTTCGAGTCATTTCGATTTTGTAAGATGGGAACTGAATTTCGATCAAGGGTATCAAGACAATCTAAACTATCATGGGTGATCGTGATCGGGATCGCGGGAGAGGCAGGAGTCGTGGCCGAGGAAGAAGTCAGGACGAAAGACGGTCCGAACAACTGCGTTCGCATCCTTCGTCGGAACCTCCGCAGGGCGCTTGGGGTCGCAGACCCGGTCCTCCTCCGTCGCAGCCGGGACCGTCTTCCTCGCAGACTCCATACGCCAGACCGTCCCAGTCTTCGCAGGTATTTTGAAAAACCAGTGAAATGTAATATTCGCGTGAGATCTTAAGCCTTAGTGTGTTAGATTTTATTTTACAATTTTCTATAATTATTAAGTAGTACTTATTGTCCTTCTCCTTTGTCTAATTTTTCTTTCCCCTGTTTCCTTCGTATTCCTTTTACTGCTTTTCTGAAATTAATCACAAAAACGTCGTGCCGTTATTATTTGCATATTTGCTAGAAGAAAGATTAGATAGAACAAGTATTTATGCGTCTGCCTCCTTGAAAAAAAAGTACAGTAATGGAACAAAGTAATACAACGGAAATAAGAATTCGTCGTTCGTTCTGTCTGCGTTCGATTGGCATTAATTATTGTTTATAATCTTTCTAACGGTAACTCGAATAGCAAATGCTTCTTTAACACCTGCCTAGATTTATCGTAATACTTGTTTAATAAACAACGGTAATAGAATAACAGTGCGCTATGCTCTCGAGGGTTGTAAGCATTCGAATACGATCTTGACCACAACATCTTTTGTATTATTTTGTTGCATTATATCGATAAGTTTTCACCGAGTTCAAGTTTTCTCTGTGTTCAATTGGAATCGCAACTTTGTACGATACATTCGTCGCCTTTCTTCGCCGATCAAGTCGCTACAAGAAACTGGACGTGTAAATACTTCTTTGTCTACCGTAATTTATGAAATCAAATCTATTAAATAAGAATTTGTCAAAGATCTTGAGAATTATTTGCTTCTTTTCTTTGCATAGAGACATTATCCAGTGGTAAAAGGGGTGGTGAAGGTTAGTGTTCGAATTATTGTTTAAACACATTTATAAATTTTGTTTTATCATGCCTTACATGTCTAATTTCCTACATTGTTACTTCAGATTAATACAATTTAACGCTATATTTATAAGTACGTATCTTGTCGTGTTCTGTTTTATCCCATTGATATTGTTTGTAATTTAAAACAAACCATTGCAATGTTAATATTTAATGCTGATCTTCCATGGACATCTGATACGCAGATGTATATTCGTTTGAAGTTGGCAATTCAATTTAGTACCAGCATACGAATGTTCCATTATCATTTCGCTGGCGTTTATCCTTAACACGCTTTACTATGGGTTTTTACAATGCAACAGGGTCGTGCTACCGAGCGCAGTGGCTCGAAAAGCGACGTGGGCCAACCAGCAGGAACCAAGTCGGATAAGTTAGAAGTCGATGGTAAGCCGAGGAGGGACATGCAATTTTTGGCAAAATACACGTGCCGTAAACGTTTCTTCTATCTATGAATGTGTTCGTAGTAAGCGGAGGAGGCGCGGGTGGTGATGCGGGAATGACTGGAAGGGGAGCGATGAGAGGCAGGCGTCCTATTCCTCTGGATATATTGACGAGACCCAAAGATTTGCATTCGAAAAAAGGTTGGAATGTTTGAAATAATGCCTACTCTAGTGTGCATAGGAAGCACGAACCACACGATCGTTGTAACTTTTAGGTTCGACTGGGAACCCGGTAACATTGCAGGCTAATTATTTCAAGCTCCCTGCCACAACTGATTGGTGCTTATATCAGTATCGAGTGGACTTCAACCCCGAGGAAGATCGTACTGTGGTGCGAAAAGGACTGCTCAGATTGCACAAAGAAAAAGTCGGGGCTTATGTTTTTGACGGCACTGTTCTCTACACCAGCAAACGTATACCAGATGTAAGATCTCGTGCCAAACAGAATTTTCTACGTGTCGGCAAAATATTAAGCCTGCAAACAAATTCCAGGAAATAGAGCTGTGGTCCGTTCGACAATCTGACGAAGTTCGCATTCAAATCACCATTCGCATTGTTGGGCAATTGCAAAAATGCGATCCGCATTATATTCAGTTTTTTAACATAATAATGCGGAAATGCTTGGACCTCTTGAAGCTGCAACTCGTCGGGCGCAATTACTTCGACGCGCATAGCAAGGTAAGTTGGTAGAAGTATTTATTTTCATACGCTCTAGAATCGTGTAGCCTTTGAATATTATTTATCGCACGTAACGCGTGTGTATTAAGCCACTGTAATTGCAGATAGAAGTTCGTGAGTTCGGACTGGAACTCTGGCCTGGATATCTCACTTCCATAAGGCAACACGAGAATGATATATTGATGTGTGCTGAAGTAACACACAAAGTCATGCGTCAGCAAACTCTGCTAGACATACTGAACGATTGCTATCAGAAGAACCGCCACGAGTACAAGGTGAGTAACATTGATTATCGATAATAAAAGTTAGGGGTGGGTTCGAAGCTAATTTTTAAATTCTTGGAACTTGAATCCGAAACTTCGTAAGTGAATATCTTGCTTTAAGGGGGTAGTGGACTATTGGATACATAAAATCGTTAGTTTCTTTGACGCGAAATTATTTTGATACCAAACAATCGTTATAGTCGTGCTTTTGACGATCTATTATAGGCACGTTTGTGTATTTACAAAAAAATCGTCCTGTACGGCGTGCCGAAACAATCATCTGAAAGCAAAATGCTTTAAGGTGATTATTCTATACAGAAATATCTACAGTGTGTAAACGTGCCGATGAATTTGAACAAAAATTGTGGAACTTACACACGAATCAATTTTTTCCCCACAATTTTACGGGAAAAAATCGTCTTTAATCAGTTATAAAATGTTTTACAAACATCCAATGTTGATGAGGAATTTCGATGCGATAGAGAATAGAAATCTACAGCTCCAGTTAAAATTTTAAGTGAAAATATTCATTGGTTCAAGAGTTATGATGTACACAGTTTCTGAAAACTGTTTCGAGAAAACCGGCTTCAAAGGTAAGTGCCCTATGCCAATACCGCTCTGCGAGGCCATTACTCGACGGTGCACACTATTACGTTCGCTGCTATAACTTCGACAATTATTTGAATTTCTTCATGAAATTTTGTTTAAAATTTTCATAAGGACTTTCAAAATCGGTGAAAAAAGTAATCGATTTTCTGAAGCTGAAATAGTCCACTACCCCCTTAAGAATTGAAGTAAACAAAATTTTTGCATAAATCCCTTAGGCCCATAGTTATCCCAAATATAGCAATATACAAATTCTCGAGGCACTCTGCGAACTTTTACACCTTTTCTTATTTGGGTTTCGAGAGTTTCGAATCACGAAAAGGGTGCAAAGTGTCTAATTCGCGAAAGTTTCTGGGCTTTCGAGGTCTCGACGCTTCGAGAAACCCATCGCTAATAGTATTACTTGTATTTCTAGAATCTCTTCGAGAGTCAAGTCAGCGGTCTCGTTGTCCTTACGGATTACAATAACAATACGTATCGTATAAGCGACATAGATTACGACACGAACCCCAGGTCGACGTTTAAACTACGAAACGGTGAAAGCATATCGTACAAGGATTACTACAGAACGAAATATCAGATCCAGATCCGAAACGACTCGCAGCCAATGCTTGTTACGCGTCTAAAGCCGAAAGAGCGTCGCGCTGGCCAAGCTGAGTTGGTGTACCTGGTTCCCGAATTGTGTCGCGCAACAGGTACGTTCTTTACAGATTCGATTGCAATTACCTTCGCTTACAGACATTCAAGATTCGTAGAGTGGCACGTTTCTAACGAGCAACGTTTGTTGTAGGACTGACTGACCAAATGAGGGAGAACTTCCACCTGATGAACGCGTTGGCGAAGCATACTCGCGTGGCTCCGAAGTCGCGTATAGACAAACTCCTGGCGTTCAACAGGAGACTACGCTCCATGCCTGAGATCGTTCAAGAACTGACCGATTGGAACTTGAAGCTCGATGATAGACTGGTTAACATCCCCGGACGAATTTTATCGCAAGAGAATGTCGTGCTCGGCGGCGGCAGGATGGCGGCGTCCGGACAGTTCGCGGATTGGGGAAGAGAGCTGCACAACAAGCCATTGTTTAATTGCACTCATCTGAGCAACTGGGTAGTGATCTGCTTGAGTCGTATGAAATACGACGTCGAAGTAAGATACCTTAAATATCTGTGAGACTTAACATTCCCTTCGTTACCATTCCATATTCACTATCGTACATCCGTTGCGTTTTACAGAATTTCGTCTCGATGCTTCAAGACAACGCGCGTGGAATGGGCTGTCGAATAGACAAGCCGAGGTATTTCGACATCAACGACGACAGGTCGAACACGTACTCCGACGCCCTCGAAAGGATAATGAGCACCTCCAATCCGGAGTTGATCTTCTGCGTTGTCTCGAACAACAGAGCGGATCGGTACGGCGCTATTAAAAAGAAGTGCACCGTCGACCGCCCGGTACCGTCCCAAGTGTTCGTCGCCAGGAATCTGTCATCGAAGGGTGCCAGATCTATAGCTACCAAAGTGGCGATCCAGCTGACCTGCAAACTGGGAGGTGCCCCGTGGAGCGTGGAATTGCCGCCCATTAATCTGATGGTCGTTGGATTCGACGTGTGCCACGACCCGAACGACAAGGGTCGCGACTTCGGCGCGCTCGTCGCGTCGCTGGACAAAAGTTTGACGAGATACTTCAGCGCGGTCAGCTCCCACAGCACCGGCGAGGAATTATCAAACGAGTTCTCGATAAACATGATGAAGGCTCTGCACAACTACAGGCAAATCAACCAGACCTTGCCGTCGCACATAGTCATCTACCGCGACGGCGTGGGCGAGGGCCAGTTGCCTTACGTTTACGAGCACGAAGTCGAGCAAGTGAAACGCAAGCTGAGCGAGATCTACGGGGACCCGGCGTTAGTCAAGATGTCCTTCATAGTCGTTACCAAACGAATTAATACTCGCTTCTTCAATAGGGAAAATAATCCACCGCCGGGCACAGTAGTCGACGACGTTGTCACGAATCCGTTGAAGTACGACTTCTTCATCGTCTCCCAGAGCGTGAAACAGGGCTCGGTGTCGCCTTGCGCGTACAATGTCATCGCTGATTCAACCGGCTGGCGTCCAGACCAAATGCAACGGATCACTTATAAATTGACGCACATGTACTATAACTGGTGCGGCACTGTCAAAGTCCCGGCGCCTTGCCAGTATGCCCATAAACTGGCATTCTTGGTGGCGCAGTTCATACGGCGTCCGCCAAGCACGAAGATGGAGAACCTTTTATATTTCTTGTAACTTCTTTGCGACGCAATTTCTTATGTTTGTATGAGGAATCGAGGGATTATTACAGGGGCGACAGTATTGAAAACATTTATTTTTAAGCGAGCTACCGAGAAGTTACTTATGCGTGGCCATAAGTAAGAAAGTGCTTCGTATGGAACGTTTGGATCAAATACGATGTCTGAGTGAGAAAGATATATGTGGATATCTTCTTTTTTTTCTTTTTTTTTATGCCCGAGGAGTTTTAAGTTTGTTTTCTTTCGAAAGACGTACGAACTCTTGAGCTATACGTAAGCTTACGTAAGACGCTTGGAATAGGTACTATTTTATCAATATTGTTTCCTCTCGATCAAACCTGTTGATGAATGTACGAATGATTCGCGTACGAGATCTGATAGGCGTAATTGTGGACGAATAGTACGGGCATGTTTTCACTCCTACCCCTCATTGTTAGTAGTACAGAAAATACCTCTGAATAACATGGTCGTGTCTATTCGCAAAGTAAGAGGAGATCACTGTTTACTTATAATTTCTTACTTCTGTGTTACGTTACAAACGTTTATTAATCCAAACTATTGCAAACAGTTTTCTTTTAGGAATAAAAGTTTAATCCGTACGTATATTATGCTTTTACGCACTTTCGGGTGTATCCAGATTTAAGATTCTAAAGTGTTCACACTTTCATTTCAACGGTATTCTCTCTTAACTCTACAATTACTATTTAACGTTAGTTTTTATTAATAGAAGTACTCTGTAAAAGTATATCATGAAAATCAGATGATTTCATATTTTTCATACAAACTATGTAATGTCTATTTTTATATAAAAAAATTAAAACTTAAGTTTATACGATTCAAGTGTTCTACTCAGACTTTATATACGTTAAGTTTAAAATTCCCACGTTCAAATATTCATGTGGGTTGAGGAGTTATATACCTTCGACAGGTCGGAAAATAATGTTACTTTTATGATTTTTTTTTATATAAAGGAACGTTATATTTAAAAATCAAGGCACCTTTTTTTATGTATTAATTAAACTGTATTCTCTTCAAAAAGACATTTTATATATTCAGAAATGATGCCATAGCAGCTCCTACACCCAAGGTCTCTTCCTAGTTACAGCATTTGCGGTACCAAAAGTGTCTATGAGATTACTGAAGCGATTTCAATGTAATTTTGCAACTATGATATTTTTAAAACTATGATCTAATACCGGTCGAAACTGATTCTGGAAGAATTTGTTGTTTTAAAAATAGCTGCTCAAAGTTCAGCATGTGATTTTCGACCTAATTTTTTATATTTTATTAATAAAAGAAACAAGATATGAATCGAAAAGTTGGCTTCTATTTAAGTTTGAACATTCCCGCGCAAACTCACGAGAATCAAACGTATCGAAAGTCTCTATTTAAGTAGTATTCACTGGAATGTTTTGTTCATAGTTTCAGTTGCTTCGCTTAACAATTTAAATTTGGCGCGTCTAAACTTAGCTATGTAAAGCCATCTAACGTTAAGCTCTTTTCACATTTCACCACGCGGTACCGTAACTAGGGATGGAGTGCAAAATCACTAACAGTGATTTATCACAGTGATCACAGAATCACGATCACGGTCGTGATTGAAGTTAAATCACGACCGTGATTTTTTTAACTTGAGTGAATTGTTTACTGCGATCGTAATTCTTGATCTTGATTGAATTATTTTTTATAAAATACTTCAATATACCTTGTGTTACAGTCAAAGTTTGCTAATTCAGCGAATATATAGAATATGCATTCATAAATAGTCAATGTATGCACGCACTGATTTGATTGGCTAAAGTATTCACATATACATTATACTTTTTAACTAAAGTGAAGAAATATTCTTTAATTTAAATAGATCAAAAACGAATACATTAGTTTAAAATATACAACTGAGATTCTATAAGAACAGTGAGGACTTTAGAATGTTTCGGGAGAAAGCAGAAGTTGGGGTTATGTGGCGCGAGCAAAGAGCAATTATGCTCTCCACCAACCAGAAGCGATCATAAAAATCGCGAATTACTGTTCTGCCTGCACCAATCAGAAGCGATCACGGATCACTGTTCTGTCTGCATCAATCAGAAGCGATCATGAAAACCACGGATCACTGTGAAAAATCACCGTGATTGAGAACGAACGTGATCGGATCACTTGTGAGTCACAAATCACGGTTCTAGCCAACACTAACCGTAACACGCATAATGCGTGAATTGAAACACAGCCTATATTTGAAATTCCCTCTTGTGAATACCAACCTAAAAATAGGGTAAATTGAACGTCACCAAACTCTCGGACACAGCCTAAATACCCCAGAGTTGGCAGCACGTACGTTTTATTGCACACACCTTTCAAGTTTATTAGAACACAAGATTCAGGAAGGAAGTAATCATTAACTAATAGCGAGCAAATAAACAGGATTCTTACTTTCAAACGCGGAGTAGAAAACCAGGTACTAATCATTGTGTGTCTCAAATATCATCGAAATTTGACAACTCATTTTTCTCGTGTTATTAACCTCTTAACGCATTCGCCCGAATTAAGTCGGTATTAAGAAAACAATTTTTTTTCGCGCGTCCGAGTTACCTCGTGAGAATAACATAGAGGATAAAAAGATTCGTGGAGAAACGACCGCTTTTGACTTGTTAATTGGTGCATTAAGGGGTTAAAGATTGTTAGAGACTGACAGATTAGTGTGTTCCAAGTCGAAATAACACGACAAAGATAATACAAAGTAATTTCCCATTCAATTTTGCAGCACAATGGGGGAGCGCAAGGGAACAAACTTGTACTACCCACCCGACTACGATCCCCGCGTCGGTGGGCTCAATAAGTTCCTCGGTACCCATGCGTTGCGCGAGCGAGCTCGCAAACTCCACATGGGTATCCTCATTATCAGATTCGAGATGCCGTACAACATATGGTGCGAAGGTTGCGGCAATCACATAGGCATGGGTGTGCGCTACAACGCGGAGAAGAAAAAGATCGGCATGTATTTCAGCACACCCTTGTACCAGTTCCGCATGAAGTGTCACCTCTGCGACAATCATTTCGAGATAAAAACCGATCCAGCGGTAAGGCTTCTTAGAAGAAATTGCCATGCTCGGTTTCTTCAAATCTAATGTGTATTTTACTTCGTAGAATTTAGATTACGTGATAGTAAGCGGCGCCAGGCGTCAGGAAAATCGCTGGGATCCGAAAGACAACGAGCAAGTCGTACCGGAGACGAAAGAAGTGTCCTGCAGGCTTTACGACGATGCTATGTACAAATTGGAGCACGGTATAGAGGATAAGAAAGTAGCAAAGTCGAGAGATTCTTCTTTGGAAAGCGCTATAGCGCTTAACGAAGCTACTTGGAAAGATGATTACACTTCGAATTGCGCTCTGCGCTCCGCATTTAGAGTATGCTTCCTGTGAAATCTAATAACGTTGCGCTGCGTATTAGTAGCCCGAGAATTACTCGTTGAAATCTGTATTATATTATAGACAAGGAAAAGGGAGCTACATAAGAGGCAAGGTATCGATCAGATGTTGCTTAAGAAAAGCGGATTGAATATCGACCTGGTGAACGAGCACGAAGATGATGTGAAACTGGCGAAGCTGCTGATGCATAAAAAAGGTGTGGTAATTTGAGTAACGTATTCACTATTTACACGAGTTGCTTTCGACGGTCTTAACCATTGCATTATACATTTCAGAAGCGAAGAAGAACGGGCACACTCCTCTGAAGCGTCTAGTTTCCATCGTGCGTAGTAGGGATAAGTTGAAAAAGTTATCACCTCCGACTAGTAACGTTAAAAGGCAGAAGGAGTCGATGCCGAAGCTGCCGAACTTCACCCAAGAAGCCACCACGTCGAAAACAGCCACTAGTACATTAAGTACGTCGTTAGTTACCTACGACAGCTCCGACACGGACAATGATTCGTAGTATCTGCTACTTGGTATTAAAACATGTATATATGTAATTAACTCGCCTATTGTATCTGACGCACAACGTTTGTATACGATAACAAGGGTATCGTCAAATACGCTTGTCGATCGATCGTTACTATTTCGCTTGAAATAATAACTTAGTATAGAAAATGGAAAATGGAGTTGAGCAGCGAGAGGAATCCACGATGAATCGCCTGGTCCCACTTCTTATCATTCACATCATTTCATTTATATCGCAAAAGCATCGCGTTATCTTACAGTTTCGTTGATTTACATCTAACGCACGAGAACGTGTATATATTAGGAATTATTTCATACTCGTAAAGATTACGTACAATATTGTCTTTATACAATTGCAGGATATTTCGTTTATACGTCAACCAGTGGCGGTTGCTCGACGATCGCGGTTGTCGCGGAGATCAATCTCTTCTTCACTATGTAAATCTTTTTGTTCGAAAGGCAAACGATGTAACAATGATCCGGGTACGTTATGGATATCTTGTGGAAGGCCTCGTTGTCGGGGAACGCCTTCGCGTCTATTTTATTAGTCAGCGTGACCAAGCCCATGACAATGTTCGCGATCCTTTCGTCGTTCTCGAGTTCACCTCCGGACTGCAATAGCGTATGTTGCATTTCAACAGTTTCATTGGTGCGCAAGACGCAGGGAGATAATTACCGTTAGAACAGCACCGTCCTCTGTTAAAATCAAGTACCCAGTCTGATCTGGGAAACGCTCCAGTGGCAGCATGGTTCGCTCTGCTTCGACAATATTGAATGAGTAATTAATGTTCGCGTATCTTCCCGGTGGAATGACTTTGATGTCCAATTAAATGAAAGCCCAGATTCTAACCTGTTTGGAGGTAATCGGAACGATGGATCGGTTGAACGTGACGATTCACGAATTTACGTGGAATCCGCGAAATAAATAGCTCGATCGAAGTTTGTAGCTTAATTCCGCAGGGACTTCAGGATGGAAATCAGTGAATGAGCTGTCATAACAACGAGCCTGTTTCCTGTTGTGTTTCAGACGCTGCGCGATGATAGTTCTTCCCTTCCTGTCGGCAATGCAGACTTCTTCGCAAAATCTGACGTTTTTACGGAAAATGTTTGAAACGGGGAATCGTTCTTTGATGAAAATAAGGGTGAGTACTTTGAATTTTTTTATCAGAATTATAATATATGAAGCAGAAAGTTTGTGTTTGTGTTTGTCGCTTAAACACTTTCGAACGGTAACTTCTGGGGTCGCGAAATGTGCCTCAGCTCATTATACCTGGCTAATCTAGATGAATGTGACTATTTTAAAAAAAAAAATAAATAAATACAATTTTTTTATAAAATAAAGAATCTAAATTTCGGGCGAAGCCGAGTAGTAAAGCTAGTTGTGTAATAAAAAAAAACATACTGGCGAAGTTATTCAAGTGTTATTTCAAGTGGATTCCAGCTGAAAGTGACTATTTAAAAAAAAAAAAAATAAAAAGATTTTTTTTATAAAATCAGAATCTAAATTCCGGGCGAAGCCGAGTAGTAAAGCAAGATCAATATTATAAACAAAAAATTAAGAAACCGTATAGTAAACTATATCCAAAACTTTATTTCGATCAAACTCAATAAGATACACGGAACATTTTAAAATCTATAGTTCATTACAAATAGCTTCACAGGAATAGCAGTAAAATTCCTTTCGAATTCAGCTCCAAAAGTGAAACGATAACCTTAGAGTCCCCACTTACATCGCAGCTAACCGCAAACCTTAATCAAACTTATATCTCAATCGTCCCTAGTGTTTCAAAAAGGGAACAGTATCCATAAATTCATTTCATCGGAACGAAAGGGGAAGAGTAGCGCGCAAGGCTGCTATCAGACACTGCTGCGCGTGCGCGGTGTCAGTGGTTCTCTGCGTCAGCGCGCTACCGGTCCCCCCGTCATTCGTCGCGCGTCTCCCGAACGCGCGTGTTCTTCTGTTCGTTGTTGTGTGCTTTCCGCGTCGCTTATTCGAACCGCGGGGGACCACGTGGTATCCGGTGCTCGAACGACATCCTAACGAAACTCTTTACGGCAGAAGAGTGTCCATTCTTTCTCACCGCGACACTGGGTTGTCTCATATTTTGCACGGGCAGTGTAACTCGCCTCTATCTCCCTCTCTCTCTCTCTCAGCTCCCCGAGATGTTACTCTACGTTGCCATGGTTACTTCGTAACCATAGACGTCTCTTTTTCCTCGTTGAAATTGGCGCGATGTGGTCGGCGGCCGTCGCTGGTACGCCGTTCGCGTGGCTGTTTCGCTAACGGTCCCCCGGTGCGCGTTTTGCCGACGTTGCGGTTTCCGATTGAACGCTGCTTCTGTGCGCGAGCGGGATCGTGTGACCGAGCAAGTGCGAAATGTGACTGAATTGCGTCTCGCCGATCCTGCCATTGCCGACCGGCCAGCCGAGGGACGCGCCACGCTGCTATGTCCAGACGGAAGCAGGCTAAGCCGCGATCTCTCAAACGTGAGTACTTACGCACTTTGTCCGTTCGCCACGGTGTGTCGCATACCGAAATCTAAGCGCTTCATGGTCGCTGGAGTGTTATAGCGGTTTCTGTAACGCAGCTGTTTTCCGTTGCTGTTTTTTTTTTTTATGGTTTGTTTATTCGTTGCCCGTGGTACCGACACACGTGCGAATCAGCGGTTCGTTGGGATTGGGGGAAACAGAGCGGTGTATAGTGAATACTGTTTTCACGAGGATGCGTGAATAGGTTATGGGGCTTTGTACGGGAAAGTTTTTAATGATACCAGTTTGAAACGATCGGGATGTAGGAAGGAATTGAAGAGTGGGTTAGGGTCACGTGACACGGCTGAAAGATTACGATAGATGTCGCCGCGAGATTTAAATAGTTTCCTTACTGAACCACGAATTACATGTCCCTTTTAATTTATAAACTTCGCCTCGAATCGCAACGAACTTTTTCTTAGATTCTTTTATCAAAACTCTGTTTTCTCTCTTCGGTTTTCAATGCTCCGTGCAATTAGTTAAGTTTTTCTCTATACCGCACAAGAATATATCACTGATATCTATTGGGTAAAAGTTACGTTGAGGCTACAAAATCCCCAGAAAGCCACAGAAACTCAACAAATCAAATATTAAAGCTAGCTAAGAAGCAAAGAATATTTTATTCAAACTCCCCTACGCAAATCTGCAATTTCATAAGCAGCAACTTAATATTTGAACTCTCTACCCAAGCGAGATTTTCAAATCGCAATTGTAGTCCACAAATAAAACCCAGAAAACTCGTTTCATTAGAAATTTTCGGGGCGGCAGGGAAAAGTGACAACACATTGTTACGATAGTGAGAAGCATATTGTAGTCTCTGCCTTGTTGAGGCTGATCCCTGGTAGAAAGCAGGCATACGTGTTCCTGGATAATCGGGATAACAAGAGGGACGCGGGAGGGTGGAGGTTGGACGAGGATAACGGGATAAAGTGGGGAGCAGCGGAGGTATATACATCAGGGCGAAATGAAGAGGGAAGGAGGGAAGAAATAGGAGGCGAAGAGGAACGCGACGAAGTGGAGGGAAATAGCGATAGAAAGGCGCGTATATAGAGTGGTTCTCGCAGTAGAAAGAGAAAGGGGGTTGGAGAGAGGGAGACGGGACGAGGGAGACGGAGTCAGTAGTCAGCCAGGATGGAATTAGGTGGAAACCCGCGGGACTGCCGCCTCTCCCCACGGAATTCCCGGCCTCTGTAATCACCAGTTCTCCTATCCTATCCAATTCTGGTCACAGTGTTCCCTTCCTCTCTCGCTTTTACCATTTTCTCACTTCCTTCCTCTTTCTGTCGTTTCCACTTTTTTTCTCTTCCCTTTTTTCCCCATTCCAACCCCTATCTCGTTCCCTCTCTCTCTCTCCCGTCCTCTCGTTCACCTGGCTCTCTTCTGCCGCTCGTTTCCTCCTTGCGCGCTGCCATTTCCTCTACCCCTTGCTCTTTCCGTCGCCGCGTCGAGCCCATCCGTTGCACGCGAATCCCAACTGTGAAACTCCTACGAAGTTGGCCGCTTTTGGGGGACGTTTGAATGGAAAGGGATTTAGGAATCGATGGGCTTGAATTTTCAGTTGAAACTGGAGAGTCGAGCTGCTGATGAGTAACGCTGCGCATCGATTCGCTGAATAAGATTCGGGCTGTTGCAATCTACCTGCGCTTGGGAATGATTGTTCATGAAAAAAGGAATGAATATATTTGAACGAGAGGTTGCTTAGGGAATCTTGAATTAATTTCGAAACGATGATTACACTGAAATAATTATTCCGTAGATATTCTAGTTGCTTGAAGCCAGAGATGGGCAAAAAATTGATTTAAATACAAATTTCGAATAACGAATAGAAGTTGAAAGAATTATTGTCGAGTGGAAAAATGAACTTTACTTGTCAAGTAATCTGAAGGTAAAGTAACTTTAATTTGATCCGTTGTTTTAATGATTTTAATATAGGGAAATTTTGTTTAGAAGGCAAAGTTTTTTTCTTAAGAGAATGATTTTCATTTCCCCCTTTCGTTGAAGTATCGCCTACTTTTCGGCTTCAATTACGACCCGCTTCGCGCAATAATTTAACGAAAGGCTGGTAACTTAATCCTAGTTAGGAGTTGCATTATAATCACTATAACCACCGGGCTAGGAATTAGGGCTGTCACTGCAAAAACTAATAGCGGATTAAGTTTTAGAGCAGCCGCGATTAAAGGGATCAAAGGCGTAAGCTGGAAATTTACATTGGTACCACTGGCTCCCCAGCCTGTCTATCTCGCGCGGCGCCTCTTAAAATCGCCCTTCCCTAATCGATCCCGGCCAAACGATCGTGCTTAAGCATCGGCAAGCCCGCCAGGAAATTACCGTCGTCCTCCTCGGATCTGATTCCTCGTATCCGGAATCGAAACGAAAGTAATAATCCCAAGGCTCGGCCCGGGAATCTTTCGACCCTCGAATCGAGCCCTGTTAACGATTGTTCCTGGGCCCATGCGTTAATTAAGAGATTATTATTATGCATTCGCTGCGAGAGACGCAAATCACAATCACGACCCTGAAGCATAATGCGCAGTGATTCGGGTCATTGCGTCCTGCTTCCCGGTTATAATAACGTCCACGCGGTTTCTATGGCCAGAGTCGCGCGAATATTCCTGTAGTACGCCCTGGAAACCTCATAATCGTTCACCAAAAAGTGGCTAATTTTCAAAGAGAAATAAATATGCACTCTAAAGATCTTCTGAAATTCTTGTCACAATGGGATGTTTAGTAGAATACACTCCAATCGAGTGAAAGACAATCGTATTTCGAAGAATCGACGCTCCTAGCGCACTCAGGATTTAATATTGGGTGGAATCGAGTTGATGGGATAAAAATACTTTTAATGCAAATTCAAGAAAATTCATTAGGGGAGTATACAAATTTATTTAAAGAGTAAAGTCGAGTTTTCTTTTTTTTTTAGAAATATCTCGAATTACTTCAATCGTGGTTACATTAAGCTTCTTTAAAAATTTAGAAATTAATTTACATAATAAAATCGAGTTTTCTTTTTTTTTTACAAAACTCTCGAATTACTTCAGTCGTGGTTACATTAATATTCTTTAAAAATTAAAAATTGATTTACAGAATAAAATCGAGTTTTCTTTTTTTTATAAAGCTCTCGAATTACTTCAGTCGTGGTTACATAAATCTTCTTTAAGAATTAAAAATTGTTTGAAAGCAAATCGAGTTTTCTTTTCTTTTACAAAGCTCTCGAATTACTTCATTAGTGGTTACATAAATCTTCTTTAAGAATTAAAAAGTGTTTTAAAGCAAATCGAGTTTTCTTTTCTTTTACAAAGCTATCGAATTACTTCAGTCGTGGTTACATTAATCTTCTTTAAAAATTAAAAATTGATTTACAGAAAAAACTCGAGTTTTCTTTTTTTTTACAAAGCTCTCGAATTACTTCAGTCGTGGTTACATTAATCTTCTTTAAAAATTAAAAATTGATTTACAGAAAAAACTCGAGTTTTCTTTTTTTTTACAAAGCTCTCGAATTACTTCAGTCGTGGTTACATAAATCTTCTTTAAGAATTAAGAAGTGTTTTAAAGCAAATCGAGTTTCCCCTTATTTTACAAAGCTATCGAATGACTTCAGTCGTGGTTACATTAATCTTCTTCAAAAATTAAAAATTGATTTACATAATAAAATCAAGTTTTCTCTCTTTTTTACAAAGCTTTCGAATTACTTCAGTCGTGATTACACGAATCTCCTTTTCCCTTTTTCTTTGAGGGGTACTGGGGTTCCCTGGCCCCCCGTGCTCACGGCACTGCTCCCAATACTAATTACCATCGAGTTCCACGTAATTTCATGAATTCGGTTTCGCGGGAATACAGTACTAATCGAAAGGGAGCGCAAACTCCGAACGGTAACAAAAGCAAACTAGTTCCACTAAAAGAAATTCTATCTTCAAATATAAAAATCTTTTAAAATTTAAAACAAACCACTGATACCTATAGTATATAGTACCCAAAGTCCACATTAAGTTCTGAAGTTTCAATCTTCCTTCTGGCCGCCGTTGCATTGTTCGGTAGACGAGTGACGAGTAGAAGTATCCGAAAAGCCAGCAACGCAAACAGATGGGCCTCCATTAACGCAATTAGGCCGGGTTCCGATGCACCCACGGATCGTCCGCGTTATGACGGGCATTGGAATCCATTAATACAGGTTGGGTCGCGCCCAGGTTCATTATCGTGCATTAATTAGCGACACCCTATATCACCTATGCCCGCAATGCTATATCGGGCCCGGGGCTTGCTATTTCGTGGCTAGCCACGTGTTCGTGATGCTCGGAACGTGCTGGTGGTGGTCGCCCGGCGATCCAATAGCTCGGCACCGAGTCGCTTTCGCCCCTGGAAACGCGAGATTTCTCCTCTCTGTTCCTTCGTCGGCGGACCGAGTTCCACGTGTGCACTTGTAACGTGATCGATTAACCATCGGTGATTTTCGTCGGGGCGAATGTGACGATGCAGTCGTTGATTTAGCTGATACACGTATACAGGGCTAGAATGACGAGGGTTTGGTAGTTCGAGGTATTTGGGATCTCTTGGATTATTATTCAAATGCTCAAGGATTTTGGTAGAGCGTTGATAAGCTGGTAGTGGGAGGGTTAAGAGGTGACACCACTTTGGAGCCTAAAAGAAGCATCTATATTTAAGAATTTTTTGGGGAGAAAATTATAAAGGAAATGAAAAATCTATATGAAAGCATTTATTGTAGAACTATTCAAGAACGCGAAATAATTTTCACAATAAATGCTTTGTTCTAGATTGCTCCCTAAAAAATCTTAAAGGTAACTGCTTTCTTAGGCTCCAAACTGGCGTAACTCTTTAATAGGAATAGTTTTTCTACTTCGAAATAGAACGGCTTGAGTTGTCTAAAAATTGGAGACTCAGTGGAGTGACCATGGTTACATTGGCAATTTTGATATACAGTTTATTAGGGAGAGAAGTTAGGTAGAGGGAACTCGAGAAGTATAGTTGAAGTACAGAGAGACAACTCCAAAGGTTATTCGGCTGGAACGGTAACGCGGTTCTCCAGACGTCTGTCTCGGTCTGTCTGTTTCTACTTACGGCGCGGGCAACTTCGAAACAGCCCGCGCAATAAAACACTTGTTCCACGGGCGATGGCTCGGTGAACGTAGATCAGCCCACATGCATATAGAAATTTACAGAATTTCTTTTAGAAACAAGCTTTAATTAGAATATACCAAAAAGGAAATAAATACTTTTATATATCTAAATAACTGCCTTAGAAAAATTCCTTCATACATCTGAAAATATAAGCGTTGAGGCATAAATATGACGTAGAATCTCATCGTGAATTTACACCTTTACTGAATTTTTCTCTTGAGTGAACGATGGCTTCTTATCCTCAAAACAAATCATTTCCCCCACGACCGATAGCTCCCAAAAAGCTCAACCCCAGCGTCACATATCTCCATCCCCTCCTCTTTCATACCCCCCAAACACTTTTCCCTACCCTTAACTGAACTCCACCGAACGGTAACCCCAGTATCCTCGCAACGGCGCGTCAGCAAGTGGACAGACGGAGCGGTGGAAGAGGTACGCGATGCCTCTGGACGTGTGCATCTGTTCGCTCGGTGTACGCTGCACAAAGGGACGCGCAAGAAGCGTACAAGCCAGAGATAAAGTGGGCGGCGTTCGGGACGTTTGAGACGGCACTGTTTGAAAAGTGGCCGGCATGCGGAAGGCTGCGTACCCCCAAGGAAGGCGTGGAGACGGTCTACGCGAGACATTCCCGGGATGCGGTATTCCTTTGAGGCGAGGCCACGCGTTGACGTTTTCGCCGACTTGGCCGTCCCTTTCGCGGCGAATCGCGCGTGCTACGAGAATCACAATCACCCGGGGGCGGCCTTTTGTACGCGTCGCGTGCACCAGTTGCGTCCCACCGACCCCGCGCGCCTCGCATTTACTTTGTTGCGAATTTAGGACCGCGATCGAAAGGTCAGGGGATGCGTTTCCACCGCGGCGTCCCTAGTCGCCGCGATTAGCTACATGGACAGGTGTTTTGGGACAGGTAGACACGGGGCATTTTTGCTTCCACGGCTTCTAATGGCTCTTAACTCTTTGTTACTTTGCAATAAAGAATCTTACGTTATTATAAATACGTAAATGTACTCTATACTTTTGAATATGAAGTATGCGAAAATGCTTTGTTTCGTGAAACGTAACGCAATATTAATCTCAAAGTAATTCCTTATCTTCCGTCTATTCCTGCCACCTCAGGATTTACTGAGAGAATGAAGGGCTCTCCCAATTTAATAAAGAACGAATTATTTACAGGGCCGCTTTAACAAATTTGAGCGCCCTGGGCTAAAAAATTTTGGCGCCCTAGCCCCCAACGGTGCAATTTCTTCGCAATCGGTGCAAGGCAGTACATCACAACCCCAAGTCTCCACCAAGGCAAACACGAACAAAAACAATGCCCGCGAACGAAATTTTTGTCTCCAAAATTGAAGAGAAAAAAGCATTTCAACATATTTAATTCTTTTCTTTTCTTTCCATTTAACTCATTAGTAGAGATGGCTCTGATTATTTATATGCTTTAATACAAATATTGGATGCAACAACGCCATTGAGTTATTTAAAAATGGTAAAAAGTTGCTCCGTAATGTTAGAAGCAATAAAAAATATGTTTTGAAGAAAGAGAAACTAATAAGATTAAAATCTACCGCGCGAAATCAAATTCACATTATTTTCCTGTGAAAAAGGTGGCAACCCTACTGGAAATCAATCTCCAAGCTACGTCCCACTTTACCGTTCCCCCGCGGTTTCTGTTAAAACTGATCATCTCCCTTGGGATATTCATCCGCTCGACTGGTGTATAATCATGCCGCAAACTGAAGCAATCGTTGGCGGAAGCTAAAAGCGGCTGGACACTGCTCGCGACCGTTCGATCGTGCGGATATTCGGTCGGGGGGCATGGCAGCAAAGTTATCCGCAATATCCCGGGTGCTCCAGGTAGCGTGTCGGAGCCAGAGGGTATTCGTCGGCGGATGCTAGGGTCCCGGGGGAGTCTGAGCCCGCGTCAGAGCTGGCCCGGGGTAAGGCTCCCTCGGGAATCAGCTCGACTTCCCTTGTAGCAGCCACCCAGCAGCAGCAGCCCTTCCCAATGGCTGCTAGCTCTCTCTCTCTCTCTGGCTCTATGGCTGTCTGGCTGCCTGTCACGAGTCCAAGACGTACGGCGGCTGCAACCGGGGAGCAGAGATAGCAGTCGCGCCCTGGATAACCCGCAGGGCGCTCCTTTATTCACGGCATATCGATTAATGACTGGAAACCCCGGTGGCTGCTTCCCGGCCGCTCCGCCGGCCTCGGGGATCCACGTCTCCAGGCATCCCGCGACCTGCCGATCCCCAGGAGATATCGTTAGTCGGATTATCGTAACTGGGAATCGCGAGGCCACGTTCCCCTTCGCCTCGTGGCCGTGCTAACGCGTCGCCGACCTTGGGAGCCTCGCAGAATCGGAGGATGGTCTTTTGGTCAGGTCGGTCGTGAGGGATGGAGAAATTAGGGGCTCGGTTTGTGTGCTGCGGTGGGAGGAAGTGGCGTGTCGATGGGGTACTTGGATTTTAGTGTCGAGGGATGGTTTGTTCTCTTGGACACTTTGAGATGTCGAGGTTGACGGTGGTGGGATTTAGATGAATGGATTTTAAGTGGAGGTGTTGGGAAGTTGATTGCAAGGGGTGTAATTAGAGGGTGTATCGATTGGAGTTCTTAGATTCTATGATGCGAAGCTCGGTCAGGTATGCGTGATAATTAGGGGAAGGTGGGGCAAGACGGGGTAGTTGAGGTTTGATGATGAAGGAGACACAGATTTTCATAATCAACTAATCAATTTTATGTCTGAACCACTCTTTGATAATAAGTCTTTCAGTTTAACGGTGAATCAATCTAAGTTTTACAGGTCTGAATAGAATAGAATAAATAAAAAAATTCAGGAAAAGTCGTTCCTCCCCATCTTGCCCCACGGGTGGGGTAAGATGGGATACCAATTAAAAAACATTATAAATAAAGTATTTATAGGGGTAAAGAGTACAGTGGTTGGCCACCTGACAGCGATTGGCCTTATTTTGAGAAATAAATGAATATAAAGAAATACCAATGTTATGCCTTTTTTTAATGAACATATTCATATTCCTTGTACTTTCTTGCTTCGGATGTAAGCAATCTTTCTCCACTCATTTTATACTGTGATTATATATAAAAGCAAATAGGGTGACTCGGCTTTGAAGCTTGGAAATTACAGCGATTTAATAAAAAAAACCTTAAGAGTACAGATGAAAGTTTGCGAATTGTTTAATGTATTTATGATACGTATATCTCTCATATTCGCTATATATCGATAAATAAAAGTTGAAACTTTATAAAAGAATTATTTATTTGTTCAAATTATGCATATATTATGAAAAATACAGGGGGCTAACAATTGTCATATGAATAACGTTGAATATATAACAAATACATACATAATAAAATATATTCATTTTTATTGAATAATTCTAATCTTATTTCTATCACCAAATCAGGTAACATTTTCTTTTAGGTTATACTATGTATCAAATAGCGGCCAATCACTGTCGAACTGATTGGACAATTACTGTCTTGACCATGCCAATAACTATATTTCTTCGTAGGAAACACATTTTTTGTATATTTTTATATATTCTTGATTTTTTTTATAAACTTTATTTATTTTTAGATTATTAGGTGTTTTTCGTACTTATTTATATTGATTTACATTTCAAAATTTATTAAATTCACATTTATAATTCATTGTTTATGTGACACTCTTACTTAAGTGGCCAACCATTGTACTCTTTACCCTATATAAAGTAATTATTTATTGGGTTGACAGAGGAGGTACACATGTATGGCTTCGTCATCCTCATCTCCTACATCAACACAGGAGAAATGAGCTCATTTGCCACCTATTTGGCAACTTTTCACAAGGAATCAGTCCTTTTGAACTAATTAATAGAAATGAAGTATCATTTTCCTCGGTCGGTCTTCCGTCTGTATTTTCTAACCATCCTGAAACAATGAGAAACTTTAATTTTTATTTCTATGTTTGTGAGGAGCATGATGGGGTAACTCTCATTTTCGTTACCCCATCATGCCCCTTTTAGTCTCACTACAATCATATGAACACTGCCCGAAACATTATTTACAAAAGTACAAAATAACGTACGTACCTTATAGCCAGCTAAATTCTGCCTCAGAAAATCTTCTACATTATTATATCACTGTCACGGGTGCTAAAAATAAGGAAAAAGTACGGAAGTCCCAATAAATTATAAATTCTGATCTAACTTCGTCCCGCGTCCACACGTTTCACTGATACGCTGCTCACTGACGGCGCCGACAGCGACGCGTCTAACGCGTACGCTCAATTTTGATTAGTGTGTTTGCATCGCGAGATTCCCGGGGTACCCTGTCTTGCCCCACCTTCCCCTAATAACGTATCGATTGTTGTATTTTAACTTGCGCCGTTGACCAAGTTTCCTTCGCCGTCTGCAATCGTCAGCCCGAGTCCGCTAGCGGATTGTTCTTCGCCTCTGGAATAGAGGAACAGCGGTTGCTTTTAAAGGTATTGCATTCGGGACATCCTGACGGCGTAGTCAGATTTCTGGTTCCCCGCGCCGCCAGCGGTATTCCGTCGACTTGCAAGGCTCTTGATTCGCAACGGGAGAGGTGTAACGAAAGACGCGTTGCTGTGTCAACGGTCCTCAGGAATTCTCAATGAAAAGACGTAGTATTATATACCCGAGACTCAGAAGTAATATGATTCAACGAACGTGGACGGAGTGAAAGTGAGTTCTTCGAAGAATCAGTCGCTCCTTGAAACTCCCTTGAACGTAACGAAACACGCAGGTCCCCGAGAAATGTTCAGCATTATTCCCCGATTTAACGATCACCTTGCAATTCGAGCTTCACATTTTAAGCTCGAGAAGGAAACACTCCTCGTTCCCCATGCGCGTCGCGTCTTAAAGCATTTTTGCCAGAGATCCACGATGGTCCGTGGCGGAGGAGGGTTTAGTCTCAATATGCAGTTATCATCTTCGTGCATATAGATTGGTTCATCATAATACATTTCTTTGATATTAACAGGGAAACAGCTCCCCACGCTACCACTGCCTTTCCTCTGACGAATGGCCGCGGAATTCTGAATAATACCATCGCAAATCCACACTCTCCGCGTCGCAAGCTTCCCCACAGTATCCGTACGTACAAGCCAGCTCCACCTCCAACTCTAATCTCCACTCTGTTTCCCCCAAATACCTCAAAGTAAACCACCTCTAATTACCATCAATAAATCCACCCCAGCAAAGAATCGCGCTACCCAAATCCCGCCAGTTAAAACAGAAAACCCTCCCCATCTTCCTCACCCCCCCCACGCACCCTTAGAAACTTGACCAATATCTCTTGAACCCCTCGCAAGCCCCTCGAAGCTCCACCTCGCGAAACCAGAAGACACAAGCGCTCGGCCTTTCAGTGGTCTCTATCGCGCGCCCTTAGGAATCCTATCCAGAAGCGTTATCGAAAGAACAACGCGCGCGGCAGGGTTAAGCCGCAATATGCAGTTATCCGAGGGTCGCTCATAATAATACATCCGTTTAACGTTTGCCAGCCACGGGATAGGGCGGGGCGGAGATTGCGACCTGTATTTTCGAGAGCTTAGACGGCGGTCGTGTGCAGCCGGTTCGTCTAGGCCAGACAGACCGTATTACCTTCTTGCTGTGCCTCGTATCGTACATAAACACAGGTGCAGCCCGCGTAAAGCTGCGCGCCGGGCCCAGCGAGATGATAGCCAATCCCCTTACCTTTACGATTATTGTCCGGCCCGGGCTATTTTGCCTCGCCGCCCGAATTGTTTACAGTATTTACGGGCAGAGATCGAATCCTGGCGGGCCGCCGCGCGCATACGAAGCAGCCACTCGGTATTCCGTCGGCTGGAGCCGGCCGAGTGCCGCGAGGATGTTAACCCTATGGACCGAGAAATTGGGAGTTTCGTTCGATTCTGGGACTCGGGGTCTCGGGGACGTTAATTCGGGAAGCTTGAGTGGACTGTCGATTAAACGGGAGGAGGCTGTGTGACCTTTTGGTGTGGAATTGTGGATGTGGAGGCGTGCCGCCTCGTCTCGGCTCGTTTTGGTAGTTCAATGCTACTTATGCGGTTTGATGATTTGGCTGAATTGAAAGAAGTCAGGGCGAGGCGAGGCGTAGGGAGATTCTAGCTGAAGATGGTAGGTCTGGCTTGCCACTGAGCAATTAAGAGGATTACTCTAGGATTTTTCTAGCTATGGGTAAATCCGGGAGGCGCGGTTGACATAATATAGGGTAAATGCGGTCGACCTTAATATAAAATGGTTATTAAAACTAATACAGAAATTATTTATTTTATAAGAACAAACCTAATATGTTCAGAATTTTATGCTGATTCAGAAAAACTGGTCGATATTTGCTTTAAGGCAATATTTACTGTAAATCGGGTTAAAAACTGAAGTCATGACATCCGACCACCTCACCCGAGGTGCCGGGAGAAATGGTTTTCGTCGTTGGCAGAGACCACTCACATAATTATTCATGAAAAGATAACAAAGAAGGAAGCAAAATTATTTATGAGTGAATACAACTACAGATTCATTGATATTTAATTTGTTTACGTTAAACAAGTAAAGAACACATAAAAAATAAAGCGAACTACCTCCGGCGATTAGCAAGGCAAATGAATACAAAAGTGAATAAATAAAACAAATAAACAATAATAATAATAAAATAATGATAAAAAATAAAAATATAAATAAAAATAATAAAAGAATCATGACTCGACCATCTCTCCTTTCTGCAGCGAGAGATGGTCTTCTCGTTAGTTTTGAGAGGAAGAGTTAATATAGCTAAATACTTTGGCTGCATTGTCCCTCGATATCTCTACTTTCTTATTATTCCCAAACATTAAACGAAAATAAACTTAGAAGTATATTTTAAATACGATCCTGTACACCGTTGTTTGACAAAAGAGGTTAAATGTAACCTCAGTTTAACTTATATAGCCTGTAAATCTAGAAAAACACAGAAGGAACCGAAGCGACGCTATTCATTCAATTGTTTGGCTTCTAGAGAAGTAATTAGTCTGCGCTTTAACGCGTTTTTACGTATAGAGTCTGAAATATAGCGACTCGACCATCTCTCCGGCCCGACCGCGTCTCCCAGATTTACCCTATTGGGGGATCATGATTCTTCTTGGAAAATCGAGAGGATCTTTTCTTATTTCGACGGGGGTTGATGTCGCACCAATCGCTTCTCCTCTGTTTGATTCGCGATTAAAATCGAAAGAACGCTACCCGGAATCGGGGTGGAAGTATCCGAGGAATTGTTCCTACGGCAGTAATCGGTTGCGCGAGACACCGTCTCCAGAGGGTGAGCGAAAGTTCAACGGCAATTAGTGGGACAAGGCAGGGACCGATGGAAAAGTCCGCGCCGTCAGGAGTCCCCGATGATGGATGAACCATTAACCGGTGGTATCGTCGTTGGCACGGAGCGCGCGAGCTGCTCGACAGAAGCCCTGACAGCTGACAGGCCGTAGGGCGCGAAGGTTGAATCGAAGGGCGGTTGCCAGCCACCAGCAGCCCGCCTGATGTCTTCTGGAATATTTAAGACCGGCCTCAGCCTTCCATCCCTTGCTTCGATGCGCCCGATGCTTCTCGTCTAGCAGGCTAATGCTCCTTCCACCGCTGGAGGACATCCACTCAGCCGTCTTTCTTTCTCCCCTTCCAATAAAGTCGATGCCACTCTTCTCCTCTCTAAGCTTCATCAAACTTTCGCGATTACCATGCTCCCCGGGCACGCTGCCTCGCGCACTGTACTACCTGCACGGAACAGCTTGATTATCCAGCTAACAGTCTACCTCCCTTAGCTTTTATTCTTGTGATTAAGTAGCTAGGTTAATAGAGCGTCTCGTGATGCTGAGAAGAGAGCAAAGGAGGACACGTGTCGCGTAAAAATATGTCGCTTGCATCTTCCGAAAACAAAGCCTCCCTTAAAAAACTTGAAGCCTCCCCCGTCCTTTTTTTTTGGATCACAAACCACGAATAATAATACAACACTGCACTCCAAGCGGGTAGTCATCGGAGCATGGGGGTGGGTTAATCAGTCGCGCGTGGGTTACAAATGTCCTCGTTTAGGCGGAAGCTGAGGGGGTTGGTTTGGAAAAAAAATCCGCATTCGACACCTTCGGAAACGGTGGCAATCGGGCCGAGTGGAAAGTTCGTCGAGCTAGCTCGTGAAGCGTGAGAGAGGGGCGGAGGGTGGGAGCGACGCGGAGAGAGAGAGGGGAGGGTGTATGCAAAATAACAAACGACCTGTTGGCCACGTGGACGGGGGTGTAATTTTTTAAGTTTAATTTTGTGGTCCCACGTGACAAACGGATGGCTCCGCTATACGGGAGCCAGGTCCGTGTGCTCCGCGGGTATATTTCATTCCGGAAACACGGCTCGTCGTTTCGCTTTTTGATGATGTACAAGCGAATCGCGGCCCTTTGGCGAGGCAGCGAGTCGGATCTGACGGCTCCTGGAACAGGTCCATCCTCCCGCGATCGATTCAGACGCGATTTAAACCGGTAGGCAGCCTGAGAAATGTGATTTCAATTTCCTTTGTGCAGCAAAGCGGGCACACTCAGCTCACTTCGCTCGCTTGGCATTCGTTCGGGGAACACTTCTAGGATTTATTTGTTGAATATAGTTTGGAGCATGACCATATTCGCGGACTATCGTAGGAGAAAATCTACCGAAACGAAGGAGAACAGTAGGGCACTGATTGTAGGGTAAACCAACCAGTAATTGACCGCATACCAGTGAATGTCCATTGGGCGAAGAAATGTTAATTATAAATTTAAATATATTACATGTTTAGAAATGGAGTGTAGTTGCATTTTTAATATCCCATGTTTTTAGTTACGCGTATTAAGCAAACATTAATAAGTACAATTCTTATTAAAAGTATGCGGTCATTTACTGGGCCTCTACACGTTTTGCATTTTAGAATCGTTTGTTTTTTTAAATTACGATAAGAATAAGTAATTATTTTTATAGAAGTGCCAAGAAAAATAAATTTAAATGCAATTTCAACAGTTGTTTTGTCGTTATACATAAATATATTCAAGTATTAATCTCAAAGGTCCATAAATTCAACAATTCGGTCATTCACTGGTTGGTTTACCCTACATATGCGTTGGAGTGACTGGAATCAAGTGAGCTGAGTGTGCGTGGAGTTGATAGAGGGAAGATGAACGTCTGAGTACCCTTTAGTTATGGCTAATCCTATTACTTTGGATACTTAAGGGGGAGACCACTGTAATAATTTGAAAAATCGATTTTTCTTTTTTACATTTTCTGAAAGACGCGTGTTTCAAGAATGCTGTCTCCAAATTTTATGAAGAAATTCGCAAAATTGACGGAGATATGGTATTTTTCGTGAAGCGGTGTCAAACGCGCGACTGAGTCGCGCAGAACATTGAACGCGTTTTCCTCAGAATGACATTTTTCAACCGCGTTGACAGTCTACAGAGAAAACTATACGTCCAATTGATATGAGCAAGGAGTTTTATTGTAGGGAAAACCCGTCGCTATTACGTGACGATCAGTTTTTTTTCAATTTTCGACCTGCTTCTATTTTTTTTTATCAAGATTTCCCCAATTTTGTACCCCGAAAACATGATTTTTTCAGTGGTCCGCCATTTTGTTATTTTTTACAATTTTGACTTTTTTCGATCGTCACGTAATAGAGGCAGGCTTCTAGTTTCTAAATATTATTGTCTTTTTTAATTCGGATTAACCATATGGCCTGGGCATTGTCAACGCGACTAGCATGTTTTTGCCGCAGCGCAAATTTTGACGAAGAGTATACAGGAAACGGATTTATGAATTTGATTGAAAAAAATTTTTTCTTACCCTTCGATATGTACACTATTGACTATGCTAAGCAATGCATTGATTTACTTGCGTTGTTTGGTTGAAATAAATTCCCGAAAGCACCCTTACATTTCGGACCGTTACAGTGGTCTCCCCCCTTAAGGGGAACCCCAGCCTGAAGCCACTAATAAAAGGCAAAGTTAGGGATTCTTCTGTTCCAATAAATAAAAATATAGGGATTGGATTTTTTTATATAGTTTTAAAACAATCTTTATTTTGTTAGAATTTTTTTTATTAAAACTTGTAAAATGACTTCCCGGAGCACTGCAAAGAACTGAATCATTTGAGAAGCAAATACAAACAAGATATATAAATTGGAATATATTATCTTTGATCTAGCGTAGGATTTTTTGAATATTTCAATTATTCGATTTTTTACAAGCATTTCAGTGCAAACTTGTATGTAAAATATTAAAATCAATTCTTCAAACTGCTATAATTTCCAAAATATTTCGAGTTTTGAGAAAATATTACGCAGGTCAAAGTTAATATATTCCGGTTATATATCTTTTTTGTATTTCCTTCTCAGATGATCCAGTCATTCCCGGGAGTATGGCCCAGTTTTTTTGCAGTGCTCCAGGAAGCCATTTTGTACAATTTTTCATAGAAAATTTTTTTCTCGCAAAATAAAGATTGCTTTAAAACTATATAAAAAACTCAAGCCCTATATTTTTATTTATACGAACGTGGGGTCCCCCCTTAAAGTAATCGTGAAGTTGAAAAGTGGTATACTTAAAGTAGTTCCAAGAAGAAAAATAAATCTATGCACATTCTCGCGTATAAATTACGCAGTACACTTTGTACAGGGCAGCGTCGCGTTGTTCGTAAGAATTCACGTCGTCACGTTTGACACGTAAATGGCCCTGCGTGGCAAGGCGGCGGGTATTCCGCGAGAAGCTCATTATTAATCGTTGGGAATTCATATTCACGTCGTTTGGAATGCAACGCGAGAGGGGGATGGCGAAGAATCACAACTTGGTCGGTTGTTTTTCTTCGCAAATACAGATTTCATTCTTCGCCGGGTGATATGCAAATGAAAGTGGAATTAATGGTCGCTTGCCTCTCCGCAGGAGACGAAGAGTGGGAGGACGGGAACGAGCAGAATGTCCTGGAGGTAACCGAGCAGGATAATGAGACAACGGGAATTAAGCGTGAGTGTTGCTAAATACTTTCCCTCGTTATTAAACGTCCGCGTAAATCCGAGCGGCGCGTGTTTTCCTTTCCCATCGACCGTTCCTTCGAGGGCCCCGCGTGGAAAACTCCTCATTCTTAATCGAGCTAATTGTCTGTTGCAGAGGACGAAGAGGAGGAGGAGGAGGAGGAGGAGCTGCAGCGTGCGTTCAGTCGGCATTCGGAGGGTGAGTGTTCTAATTAGAAAATCATATCTCCTATAGGGTAACTCGGGGTAATATGCCACAGTTAACTTTGAAATACGATATTTCGCAAGTATATGTAGATACAGGAAGAAATATAAAACCATATGAAAGTGTAACTAATTCTGTGCTTTGTCTAATAAGTAGAGATATGTAACCTTTATAGTTCAATGAGAAACGTACAAATACAAAAGTCCTCGAAAGTGGCGTATTACCCAAGTGGTGGGTAAATATGCCACAACCTCTGAGGTAATATGCCACGAGCTACGAAGTGCGAACTAATCACTCAAATTTTTGAGAATCAACAATATTTAAACTATTCAAGCTATTAGTAACTAAAAACAAATATTTGAACTCAATGAAACGTAAAATATATTTAAAAAAATAGCTATTTCTTACAAACTAAACAGTCCCCAATCTCTACGCAGTCTTCATGGACCCACTTTTTGCAACGAGTAGTTTTTACCCAGTCACATTTAGATCCTTTTTTATCGTAATAATATAGTCCACTTATTGCACAGTGGTTGTCATTTTCTGCATCAGTCGAATCGTCATAAGAAATATCTACATTCTCAAAATTTGTTCTATATATTATAGTACGAGCTTCCTTCGCCATTCGAATGGCTTCCTTTAAACTTTCTCACCAAGCAGCACGGCTTGAAGTTCGTAAATACTTCTTAGGCATTGTTCTAATACGAAAAAAACAACTCGATGGCATTAAATAGGAAGAGTTATAAATATATGACTCTGTGGCATATTGTACCGACAAACATGTGGCATATTACTCCACACGGCCATAAGAAGAAGGATTGAAAATTTCTCCACAAAGTACATTGTTTTAACGGATGTGCGAGAGGTTATAAAATTCGTTTGTTAGTATACTTTATCATAATCCATTGATTTTTTGTACAACTGTTCACGCAAATGTATAATTTGCATTCCAGTTACAGTGTGAAATTAGATCACGATGATACTTTTATAACTTATCAGGATTAACTGAAAATAAAAGAAGGTAAAAGCCAAAATCTATTGTCGTCTTAGCAGTTACACTAAATTGAACGGAATTAGTGCAAATGTAACGGCATATGTGTATGATTTAAAAAATTTTGGAGAAGGTGGCATATTACCTGCGGTGGCATATTACCCCGAGTTACCCTACTTGAACTCGTTCATCGTTAGAATACTCTTCCTCAGTCAAGGGACCTTCAATTATTACAAAAATCAATACCAATAGAATATTCTCCGGTCCCACCTACAATCCTCGCAATCTCTTAGAATTCTCAACAAAATATACTGCTCGAAACAAGCAGCAGAGGTCCCCCCTTAAATCTTTCCAAATCTCCATTAACTCATCCAAGCAGCAAGTTCGCTAAAAAAAAATCCCCAACGAAAGTTCTAAATCTCCCGCGTGTTCGGAGAAGGGCGGTGCAGCGGTTGCGCGGCCGAGCCAGTTAAAAGATCAACACCGGCTCAGCATTCAGCCTGCTCAGAGATCTATTTTCGCGGCTCCCTCCGCCGACTCTGAATACTTCGTACAATGAAGCATCGCACTCGGGGCGACCGTCGTTACGCCCCGCGACAATGGGGCAAGAATCGCGAGGGGGGGCAGGGCAGTAGGAGGGTGCACTCTCGGTGCATTCTGGTGCATTACTTTTATCAGTTCTCGCGGGACGTTGCACTATCCGCGCGGCGCAACAATGCGTTTCAGACGCATCGTCATTGTTCGCGGCCGCTCAAGAAGCGCGGGGCAACCGTAGCCTCTATGAATATGGGATTCCTTTGGTCCCGGAGGGTCCTTCGGTGCTGCGTGAGCGATGGCTGCGCGTTCACCTGTTTCCAGACGATCGCTAGTGTCCCACCAGTTTTTCTCCCTGCCATCTACTACGTTTAACGTTCACTCTCGCCCTGGAGCGCGTAGCATTCGGGCTGCGTCGACGATCGGGGATCAGGATGGTCCTCGGGGTGGCTCTAAGTGGGCGCTAATTTATAGCGAGTTCGCCTGATCATTCTCGCATATTCAGATACATTTCGCGGAGGTGAAAGTAACGCCGAGTAATTCTCCTAGCCGCGGTTGATAGTTTAAGCATCTTTCCTCGAAAGGAAGACTTAACTGGGGTGGTCGCCTCCCCGCCGAAGTTTCCCCACGCGTATGCACGGCGCGCGAGGGTGGAGCAGAAGCGCCGGGGGTGGCAATTCCTTTCAGAATGGTAATAGGGGCTCAGGTGGCAAAGGTGATCCGCCCTCGCTTATTATGTCGATACATCGCGGTCGAAAGTACAGCGGCGCGGGACAATGGCGGCTCGATGATACAGAGGGAGGATAGCTCTGCCGATCGTACATCATCGAGCACCCGCTCGCCCGCGCCTTTACGTCTTGTTTCCCCTGGCAGTTTCCGCTAACGTTTTCATGGGCTTCGTTAAAAGTGGCGGTCGTTCATCCGTGGAAACGCAGCGACAGCCCGGGGAAAAAAGCCACGGTGCACGGCGATAAATCAGATATTAGTGGAAAAATCGCGCGCTTGTAATACGATGGCAGGCCGCGAAACGCGCGGTGAATCTCAATTAAACGAATTACATCGAATGGCGCGCGGAATAAACGCCATCGGGCATCGTCGTGTTTCGAGCAGCTTCGCGTGTCCGCGAACATAATAATCTTTCGGAACCGGATCTACCCCTGGAGGATATTTTTTCTTATGTCATTAAAAAGTGTAGTTTTATTTATAATGTATATATGCCTTCGCAGTAGCCACGCGTGTTTCTATCTGCTAGTAGCTTCAAGGGGAGGTTCCAGCGTAGGAGAAAATTTTATTCGACTTCAAACTTTTTTAGGGTCACTTTACCCCGGTCTCCCCTGCAGCCCATAAAAATAGCTGCTCTTTAGGAATTAATTAAAGGAAAACTATCGCGGATAATTCAATGGAACTTTTTGCACTGTGTTAAGAATCTCTTAAACTATAGAAATATATTTTTTTCCCTGTAATTAAGCATTTCAAATAACCCTGGGGATTTGTTGAAGCGAAGGCGTCAGAAAATTCGTCCAAAACGGTGGCAGATCGATTTGACATTATATCTTTCTTCTTACTTAAGAGAAACCCTAAGCGTTCGGCACTAGGGGAACTCCTCCTACCCCCTTTACCCTTTTACACCCCCACCGCACTTTATAGAACAAATTCCTCGCAACAGCAACCCGGAATCCTCAAATATCCAAGCACACGCACCACAGCGAACACCTTGCGCCCAGGTATCGGCCGCCATGTTAGGGTTAATAAACGGTCACAGCGGAGCTGGCAGCGTTGCGTCATTTTATTCCGAGGTAATGAGCAGCGCTGGCGGGGGCCATGTATTAAAGAAACGAAGGAGCCTGGATGTTTTCAGGCGAGCCGGGGGAACAGGCGATGAGGGTTGCGGCGGTAGGGGGGGGGGGGCGTAGCGGAGAAGCGGAGAGGAAGGCATCGAGGCATCTCCCGCGGGAGTCGGTCGCCTCCTCGGGGATACAACCTCGTTTCGAGCTCCTCCAAGCCGGTTTTACCTTGGAGTATAAAGCGCGCACGCGAGCGCGCGCGAGTACACTTGGCGAAAGCTAACCTGAAATAATAATCGGCCTGTACAGGGTGGAACAGATAAAAGTCGGATCTGCCGCCCCTCGGGGAGGGAGAGGAGAGCGCGGCCAAAGGAAACGCGAATCTTTCCTGGCCCCCCCGGTTACGTAACGACCGGCCGCGAGAATTTTATTGGCCGGAGGATCGGCGCCGGAGTCGTTAGGCGAGATTATACGAGGCTTCTCGAAAATACCGCGAGCCTTTCGGCGAGTTTTATGAGCACGCGTCGCTGGCTTAAACGGAACTCGAATGTCTTACGCGCGATGTGGGTGGCAGTGGGGGTGGTGTTCGGAGGCTCTTTGGTTTTGGGGAACTTACAGTATTCTCTACGAGGACTGTTCAATTTTTGTTGTCCAGTTCCAGAGGACTGCGCAGTGCGTTGCTCTGTGGACAAAAATCTAAAAATCAATATTTTTTTGCGACGATTTTTAACATGACTGTAGGTCAGACTCTTTATTTGTATATGGACACTCGAAAGAAAACAAAATAAAAGCCACCAAACACTCAGAACACACGTTAGTATTGAGAGAATCTATTTAACGCATTTCCTTGATGTATTTAGTTCTGTCCTGTACCTCAAGGCCACCTACATTATTAATATTAAGCGTAAATAAAAATAATTTTCAATGGATCATTTAACTGAAGGTACTACATACTCTATATTCTGATTGTGAATGATTTTTTTACTTACTTTAAATTCAGTTTTATTGCCTCGAAGTTACACATCCAATAAATTACTGAATTATATGTTTCCAAACTTTAACTTCACTTTTCTCGAAAAAGGTAAAACACGCCTTGGGGTTTATGTTGGAAACTATTTCTGGAACAATTTCCTGTATTATCATACAAAAACATTTTGCACATGTTTGCACTTTGTTTAGTTACAGTAATTTTTTTCAGTAACATGTTTAACGAGGACAAATCGAGATATATTTGAAAAGTGGTTTAGTTCTGCTGCAAAAGATAAAAAAAAAATGGAAGTTCTAAACATCCGATCTGTTTTTTCTAATTGATTATACGATACCTACCATGACTTTTCCATCCTGGATACTGCCTTCAGTTTTAAAATAGCTGTCAAACGCGATACACGTGAAAAAAATAATTTGATACAAAAATGTTTCCAACAAAAGTTAGTCAGTATTCAGTTATTCAGTATTCATAAAAATGCTTTTAATGCAAATTCAAGAACATTCATTAGGGGAGTATACAGATTTATTTAAAGAGTAAAGTCGAGTTTACTTTTTTTTTTACAAATCTCTCGAATTGCTTCAGCTGAGGTTACATTAATCTTCTTTAAAAATTTACAAATTGATTTACATAATAAAATCGAGTTTCCTTTTTTTTTACAAAGCTCTCGAATTACTTCAGTCGTGGTTACATAAATCTTTTTTAAGAATTAAAAATTGTTTTAAAGCAAATCGAGTTTTCTTTTCCTTTACATAGCTATCGAATTACTTTTGTACTAAATAGTTTTTTCTAATTGTTTATACGATACCTACCATGACTTTTCCATTCTGAATACTGTCTTCAGTTTTAAAATAGCTGTCAAACGCGATACACGTGAAAAAAATAATTTGATACAAAAATGTTTCCAACAAAAGTTAGTCAGTAATCAATTGACAACAAATTGCAAAAGTAAATATTGATAAAAAACTTTTTATTTAATAAAAAAATCGTGATCACCTCAATTTTTTTTTAATGCAACTGTATATTTTTTTCTACACCAATCGATGCATCTATATATTCTGGTTAAAAAAATATTGGAGTATATTAGTCGAAAACTGATTAGTTCAGAAGTTATGATTTTTGTCCCGACTTCCCATTGATTCAACGCACTGTAGGAGTGTTTGGAAAGTTTAAAGACCTCTCGAGGTTTTCCAAGGAGTTCCACTGTTTTTAAGAACCTTCAGGGCCGTCCAAGAATTTCTAAAGAGAATGTAGAGATGGGAATTAGCCTCCACTTGGTAATCCGTACTTCGCGAAGTGCATCCCCGACAGAAATGATTAGCAGGATAACCGATACGTCCAAAGTGCTCATCGCAGGTTTATCATCATTGTCCTGGAGAGTATTGGCTCGGCGGGATTCTGGGATGGGGGCAGGTTAACGCCTTACAGAGCGACTCTGCCGCAGGAAGAATCCGAGGGGGTGGCTCCTGCGCTTTGCTAGCTTTTGCCCGCGAGAAAGGGTTGTTGTCGCCGCGAGTCAACCCCGCTGGGTCCCGATTATTCGAACAACAGCCACGTTCCCCGGTTCCCCCTCTTTTCTCCCCCATTTTTTCCCCAGCAGACCGAGCACGGCCAATTAGGAATTAGCGACGCCTCGACAAATGATCGAGCAACCCCCGCTTAGCTTTCTGAATAGGAAACTGTTGCTTGGGAACGATACCGGAGATCGATGGAAGTCGTTCGATTGTGGGCTCATTCACTGATCTCGTCTGGCTGGCTCGCTGCCTTTCGTCGAATCACTCGATTGTCAATTACCTACCTCTGTCGTGGCCACAGACGGCGGGGACCGATTATCGCGCTAATTGAAAGGCTCGTGACGAAATTGTTGTAACTTGGCTGAGGACGGGATTAAAAT
Organism: Andrena hattorfiana; assembly: GCA_944738655.2. Classification (NCBI taxonomy): domain Eukaryota; kingdom Metazoa; phylum Arthropoda; class Insecta; order Hymenoptera; family Andrenidae; genus Andrena; species Andrena hattorfiana. Next base: position 40,048,876 of record OX122894.2, on the reverse strand, counting down.
TTCCTTTTGGGAGGAAAGAGGCTTCCATCGCTGCTTCGTGTTGTTAGAAGGAACTCGTTTGGGTGGAATTTGAGTTGACGAGGGGTGAAGTGGGTAATTGCGAGGGGAAGCGACGAAGGCAAGCAAATGCTTTCGGAGATCCACGCTGGAGTATCCGAAAATTGTCGAAGCGAAAGATGCCGCGTCGACCTCGTGACGGATTGAAATCTCTGGCATTAAGAAAATGGGGGATCCTGGCTCCCACTGGGAGAAGTCGGGGGGTCCTCCGACCTGATGGTGGGCGACGAAAAGCGAGAGGGCCGCGGGAAGATTATGCGAAAGCCGTTTGGGAAGCGGCGTCTGGTCTGATCTATTAAATAATATCCACAAGTAAGAACTTATAAGTATAAACTTTCCCCAGCGATTTACTCAAAACGTCGCCCCCAAAAAATTATAAAATACCAGAAGCACACGCTCCACTCGACCAGCAACCCGCAGGTCTCTCACATTAATAACAGGTGACAGGAAATCGGGGAAATTGGAGAATTGGAAAATTCGAGAAGTCGAAAACTCGGAGGAAGAGTGGAAGGGAGATCCATCTTGCCGGTGGCGAAGCTAGAAAGTCCTGTAGCGAGTGTAGCTGCGACGTAGGATCCGAGAGGAGCAGGATGAAGAGAGGACGCGGAGGTAAAGAGGGCGTCGAGGGAGGAGGAGATGGAGGTGGATGAGGAGGGAGTTGGGCGAGGGTATATTATGGGGAATGCCAGGGGAATCCCGAGGGACCGCGAGAGCAGCCCAGTGCGCATGCGTCGAGCTGATTAGTTCTCCCTCCTCCCACCCCACTCGCTCCCTCCTCTGGCTCTCCTCTTTCGCGTTCCCGAGTGCTGGCAGCGCCAGAGGAGAGCACAGAGTCCCGAGGGATCTGGCCCCGCTGCCTCTTCGCACTTTCCACCCTCCTCCCCTCTCTCCCTCTTGCTCCCTTCGTGTACTTTGCCGTCCTTCTGTTTCTTTCGATTTCGTTTTCCCTCTTCCCGTCCTCTGTGGACTTTTCTCCTTCGCAGCCTCTCTCTCTCTCCTCCCCTCGCCTCCTGGCCTCGTCCTCCTTCCACCTCAAACCGCGATTCTCACCCCCCGCGTCGCCCCCGCACTCGGCATCGCAACCGCTAATGAAGCTTCCCTCCCGTGGTCCGCGCTCGCGCTGGAGATCCTCCGTGCAGGGCTGTTTTGGGCCACTTCCAAAAGCCCGAGGAATTTCGGCTCCCCTTACTCCGCGGACGTTCGACGGCGTGTTTGATCGATTACTCGAAGCGTTGTGAATCCTAGGCGAACGCGTGGCGGATGATTACAGGTGAGGCAATTTGGAGGTGCTCTCTGTTGCCTCACGCGCTTCGAATACCTCGTCCGAGGAATATCGACCTCGCTTCGAAGTTTCGTGGAGGACTCGATCGATCCTAGGAGCTCGATGCTCGATACACTTCTGATTTTGGTCGCCAGTCAATCGAGTGTACTCGATTCTAATATACACGGCCTCGGGAATTTTAAGTTATAAGTAATATATCGTCCCTATTTTACAAAATATTCTTCATATTTGAAGATCGTTAAAAAACTGAATCAACCGTTCTCTATCTTTTTAAATATCAAAGATAGAATTAAGAAAAACTACATCTCGCTTCGTCCGGTGAAATTTAAGGGAGCCCGCGCGGATACTCCTTTGCTTCCATCTGATACGGCAGTGTAGCAGGTCCCCCGTTAATGCGCACCCCTTGATCCCTCCAGGACATTATCTATCAGCGTGGATCCCCCGCGAGAGAACATCCCGAGTCACGAGCCGCGGTTGTTCTCGAATGGCTCTTGATCAAGAGCAAGGAAAACGGCTTTAGGTACAATGGCACTTTCTCGGTGCGACTGTACCCGCCGATATAAGGCTGTCCCAGGTGACGAGCTGCCTCGGGCCGTGCCACGGCTCTACGTATCCCCTGGGACCGACTCTAGGTCTCTCCTCTCCTCCCTTCCTGCCCTCCTGATCCTCCAGTTCCCAGCACTTACACAAGCCGGATCGGCGAACGTGCCACGTACACCCTTGCGCGTGGACGTTACGTGCGCTTAGCAGTGGTGCAGATGCACCTGTGCTGCCAGCGATGGGCTGAAAACGCCTCGAATCGCTCCCAGCGATCCCGTGGCATGGAACTTTGGGTGGTGCCTCGGATGCTGGGGGAGTTCTGAGTGACTGAGAGTTTCGAGTGCTTTGAATTGTTCGGTGTTTCGGTTTAGGGCGATCTTAAGTGGCCATTGTACTTTGATCGGTCGAAAAATTAAGGTATTTTTTATGATATTTTTCTCAGTGAATCTAACATATTGTGAAATAATTCTTTTTGGTTTTTATTAAGCTATTCTTATATTATACAATTTTTTTGTATATATACAATAATTAAATAAGACACTTAATGAAATAATAACACATAATGAAATAAATCTTTTTAGTATTTGTTCAGGTATTTTTATGTTATATATATAATTAAACTATTTTTAAAGACTTTTTTCTCACTGAATGTAACACATAATGAAATAAATCTTTTCAGTATTTATTCAGGTATTTTTATATTATATATATATATATTTATTCAGGTATTTTTAAAATATAAAAATATAAAATATAAAAATTTTTAAAATATAAAAATACCTGAATAAATATATGTAATATAAAAATACCTGAATAAATATATGTAATATAAAAATACCTGAATAAATATATGTAATATAAAAATACCTGAATAAATATATGTAATATAAAAATACCTGAATAAATATATGTAATATAAAAATACCTGAATAAATATATGTAATATAAAAATACCTGAATAAATATATGTAATATAAAAATACCTGAATAAATATATGTAATATAAAAATACCTGAATAAATATATGTAATATAAAAATACCTGAATAAATATATGTAATATAAAAATACCTGAATAAATATATGTAATATAAAAATACCTGAATAAATATATGTAATATAAAAATACCTGAATAAATATATGTAATATAAAAATACCTGAATAAAAATATGTAATATAAAAATACCTGAATAAATATATGTAATATAAAAATACCTAAATAAATACTAAAAAGATTCATTTCATTAAGTGTTACATTTAGTGAGAAAAAAGTCTTTAAAAATAGCTTAATGTTTCGGTCGATAGAAGTAGAATGACTCCTTAATAAAGCCTAGAGTTTGGTTCCTAGTATTTTGGGTTACCGCGCGAGGAAGGAGCGTTATTGTGGTTTTGGGGGTACCTTGGATTTTGAGTATTTACGAGCTGCGAAATCTCAAAGTTTCTTCCAGTCGAGTTTATTAGGAGGAATATGTAATCGAATTCCTAAAGCTATCGTTCCACTCGAGATGTCTGATCACGCTTTCCTCATTCTACTGCGGCCAGGGTGCGCCCGTATCCTCGCGCTCGTGTGCTTTGCCTGCGGGTAAACAGGAACGTCGATGTATCGAACACTGTTTACGCAGCCAGCCGTTTGCACACGTATTAATGAATAGTGCACGCAGCTTTGTCAATGGGGAAGTGTGGCATTAATTCGTACGGGGTTTTGGCAGTGTTTGTTTCTGCGAGTCTTTGAAGCTGTCAAGAAATTAATAAGTGTCTTATTAAAAGCTCTCAAGGTCCTAAATAATCATCAGTGGAGGGCGCAATCATCGAGGACTCAGTAACACAGCAAAGTTCATTCCAGAATGCGTTTTCCACCTCAAACACTTAGGCTTGAAAGAAACTTAGGGTATGAGGAATCCACAAGGGTGTCTCTGTGTTCCGAATAAAAGTTTCACGAAGCTAGAAGTGCATCCCCGAAGCTCGATGACTTAGAGATGCATCTGTGACGCGGCGCATTCGCAAGCCCCGTGGAAATCGATTCATCGATCCCTCAGAAGTGTAATTCACCGAGCACCCTGTAGATCAGCAAGTCTGTGCTTTTTCCGAGGGGCATTTACTAAACGCGCTTGCGAATAAACATGCGAGGAGCCCGCGCCCGTTGCGGTGGAAGCATCCGCGAACTTATACGCCGCGCGAATTGTAAATCAAGGCTCGCGTTATTCGACCGGCTCCCGCGCGGAAAAATGCCTGGCGCAAGAATTGCATGGTTTTTTAATCTTTCCACGGGCCCGACGTAATTATTTTCGTCGTCATCCTGCTGCAGCTCGGATTGCGCGCTCGTAATTGCACGCCTCCGCTCGCGTAACCCCCTTTGTTCAAGCTTCCACTATGATCGTGTAATTCGTAACTTTTTTCATTTCCCGCCGATGCGCCGCGTTCGATGGAGCCCGGGGATACGCCGGTGGTACGGATCGAGGTTTAGACGGGCGTGCCTGTTTCGAATTTCTTGGGCCGCGTGTTTGTCACACGGTGAGCAGGAGTCTCGGTCGCTTGAGGGATTAAGCTTCTACTATTCTAACTTTGATCACTCAGCTTGGGGCGATTGTATCAAAGAAACTCGCTTCGTCGATTGTTTTTACTGATTTATATGATGGTAGCTGTTTCTAACTTTTTTTTTTAATTCAGGGAGCTCTGCGTTGCATCCTTAGTCAGCCGAGAGATTTATCTTCCACTATTCTACCGCTAATTACTCAAATTGGAGCATCCGTTTCAAATTTTTCGGGATACAGAATTCTGCTTTGTGAGCTCTGCATCACATCCTTTGTCACTCAAGAGATTCAGCTTCTACTATTTTATCGTCTATATCACTAATTTCTGCTTTGTGAGCTCTGCATCACGTTCTTAGTCACTCAAGAGATTCAGCTTCTACTATTTTATCGCCTATATCACTAATTATTCAACTCGAGGCACCCATTTAAATTTTTCCGGAATAGAGAATTCTGCTTTGTGAGCTCTGCATCACATTCTTAGTCACTCAGGAGATTCAGCTTCTACTATTTTATCGCCTATATCACTAATTATTCAACTCGAGGCACCCATTTCAAATTTTTCGGAATACCGAAATCTATCTTGCGAGCTCTGCATCACATCCATAGTCGAGAGATTAAGCTTTCACTATTCTATCGCTAATTACTAAACTCGAAGCACCCAATTCAATTTTTTTTTTAATACAGGAAGCTTTACATCACATCCTTAGCCACTCGAGAGATTAAGCTTCCACTATTCTATCGCTATATCGCTAATTACTAAACTTCAGGCACCCATTTCAAAATTTTCTGAATACCGAAATCTGCCTTGTGAGCTCTGCATCACATCCATAGTTGAGAGATTAAGCTTTCACTATTCTATCGCTAATTACTAAACTCGAAGCACCCAATTCAATTTTTTTTTTAATACAGGAAGCTTTACATCACATCCTTAGCCACTCGAGAGATTAAGCTTCCACTATTCTATCGCTATATCGCTAATTACTAAACTTCAGGCACCCATTTCAAAATTTTCTGAATACCGAAATCTGCCTTGTGAGCTCCGCATCACATCCTCAATCACTCGACAGATTAATCTCCCACTATTTTATCGCTAATTACTGAACTCGAGGCACCCGTTTCGTGGGTTTTTCCGTCTGTACTAGGGCGCAGATGAAAGTTAAATTGCCTGTTTGATTCCTAGCTTCTAATACAGTTGGCGTTGACGCGCGTGCACTAGTGTGCAGACTGTTCGACAAGCGTGGAGACGAGCAACAGCCGGCAGCAGCTAGCCGACACGCGGGCAAAATGTGATACGGTCTCGAGCGACTAGACCTTCTCGTTCCGTCATTATAAACTCGCTCTCCCGGCGCGGCGCCGCTATTCCCCGCTCGTATCTAATACGATTGTACTCGCAGCGGCGGAGCGGTGGAGCGGTGCACCCGCGGCTGCGACTGCAGCCGGATGCAGCGCTCGCGGTTCCGAAGGATGTACGGCAGATTAGCGTTTGCACGCCGTGCATCTGTTTATTAAATGATGGAAGCCTAGCTGCCGCGCTGGGTGCTGTTCGCTGGTCGATTCGAATTTAACGCGCGGATCGTGTCAATTGCACATGTCCGCGTAAGGATACCGCGGGACGCTGTGAAGATAGGAGCGTATGAGTAAGAATATTTATATGTACATTTTACATGGAAATTTCTTTATTTATTTCGTTAGAATTTTTATTACAATTAGAGGTGATTCGATGATAGTTGAGTTTCGGTGAGGTTCATTTGCTTGAGGTGTTGATCGATAGTCTGTCGAGACCTTTACAGTGTGCAGCACGAAGAGTTGCGAAAAACTCGAAAGGGTGGCAGAAACGCCGTGGTTCTCTTGTACCACGGAGCAGCGTTACAGCCCAAGGAGAGAAAGATTAGCATAAAGTTAGCACCTGATACCTCTATGTTCGCACGAAAGTTAAGTTGGCTCGTGCTGCCGGCCCCCTCAGTCCCCAGACACCCTGTCACATTTCGATAGCAGCTTAATACCGTATTCTAGAACATCATTCACTGACAGAACACAATTTCTTCCTTCGGCTGCTCTAATCAACTCGCCCCCCGCGCTATGTTTGTGGTATCCGACATTGAAGCATTAAAATACAATTGACGTTTACTTGGGTTTGGCGATGTTTCGACGCTGCAGCTAAGCAGAAAGCGTAGAAAATTAGAAGAGGAAGATAGATCTATCTAAAAACTTTTTCTCTTTCACCAATCATCTGATTCACAAAGACACCATCGACTTTCCACCAAATAAAGCTTGCAAGAGGGGCTCAGCCAGCAAAAAACTTGCAACAAGTAAAGCAGCAAAGACCATCAGGACAAATGCAATTTCCTTCATCCTGCCATTTTCTGAGCGCGAGTCTGAGGCGAGCAAGAAGCGTCGGTATAGATTAAAAGGCAGCGCTGCAAGGTGGTCCATCTCGTTGGGCGTTAATACGCGGAAATTACGGACGGCGGCGAGGGTTTCCAGGCTGATAGTCGGCGATGGAAAAAACGCGCGACCGTGGCGGGGACAATTTCCCAGCGTGTCTGGACAAAGCCCGCTGAGCTGGCTGGAAGACGAGCTCGCGGAGCAAAAGATGAGACCGAGGAGATACGGGGGCGATCTAGGAGGATCGTTGGCATGGCCTCGGGACACTGACTCGCGCTACCTTTATCTCCTCGAGTTACCAAGTTTTACCGCGGCTAGTAAAGCGCCCCGACAACGAGCACCGCCGCCGTCGAGTTATTAGCGGGCCCAGCGAACTTCCTCCAGGCATTCTCATTCGTTTGCGCCGCGAATAACAGGTGGTATTCCATCCTACTTCTTTGACTGCCTCCTGAAGAACTGTCGGGGGCTCGAGAAACTTCCTGAGCTACGTGCACGCTGCTGCTTTCCCTTCTGCCAGCCTTCTCCGCGCCAAGCGTTAGCTAACGAAAGCTTCCCACTGCTGAACCTAGCGATTTCTGGGATTCGAGCGCAAATTCTGAAGATCCGATTCGTTTTTCTAGTTTGTGGAACAACGTTTCCAAATCCGTCTGAAATCACTCGCGAGGGAGTATAGAACCCAGTTGAATGGGTTCAGAAATGAATTTTCCTCAGCAAAGGGCGTGGAATTTGTACAGAACCCTTTGACCAGCGGCCGTGCGAGGAGGCACGCACGGTTGGCGCAATAATTTCGAGATCGGAGTCGGGCTAATTCCTCGACTAATTGGCCACGTCAGGGTGTGATGGAGGGTGGATGCTGGGGGCGAGAGCTTATGGCCTCGTGGCGTTATGTTTACGATACGCAGGTGTGTGCGCCGCTTTATGGTTCATCTCGCGTCGTGAACTATGACCTCGATCGATAGCCGCGGCACATTGGGCCGTCAGTAATTTCGGCTGATTGGTCCTGCTACATTTTCGTCTAAAAGTGTCCCTTCCCTCAGCACCTACCTCGAGCTAATCGACTGGTAGAAAAATCCTCAGCACCTGCTGCAGCGGCAGAGGATTCCGAGCAAGCTGGCGCGAAGTTTTCGATAATCCCGAGTTCCTTCGGAGCTTCGGACGAACTCGAATCTTCTTGGTCATCGAGGGTCTAGCACCCGGGCAATCTCGATCGTCGATCGTGGGTGCTCCCATCTAGGATTCCTTCGAATTCCACTGACCGTTCGAAGAAAGTTGCACGCAACGGGAGCTCGTCAGCTCGCCACGCTGGACACCTCGGGTGGAGATGATTTTCGGAGGGACAGGGGCGTCTGGTTTGGAAAAGTGGCGGCGAGCAAACGGTCTGCGAGGAGGCGTCCCAGCAGGGACATCCGGGCAAATTAATTCCTACGGAGCCCATCGGTGTCCGTATCCCACGTGCACAGGCCCACCGATCATGTACACACACGCCGGGGGACGTGTGCCCGTGGCACATGGACAGAGCGGCTCCTTGGGCGGCAGCGAAGTACAAGGAACAGCCATCTTTCTCGGAAAGAAATTAAAGTTTTCCCCGAGGTATACTCTTTTCCTCTCCTTCGTTCGCCCTCAGCCTGGCCTGCTTCTTCTCTTCAGCGGACGCTAGGGTGGGAAGGTCGAAGGATACTGGCGCAGGGCATGGTCGTAGGACGTTGAAGGCTGCTCGAAGGGTGGCTCTGGCCAAACCTATTGCTATTGTTTGCGCTGCTCCCGCGAGGATCCGGGGCTGCCCTTAAGGCTGGCGTGTGCCGATGACACTGTACCGGGTGTGCCGCTGCGACTCCAGCGATCTGGGGAAGAGGTTGAAGTGCTAAGAGGTTAAGGATGTATTGGACCTGTGTTCAAAATGGTACCAAGTTGATGAAAATTTGTGAGATTGTTCTTCCTAATCTTCTTACTCTTATGGAAAGAGGCGATCTTGACACATAAAACAGCTGAAAAAATGTTGAAGAAATGGGTATCAATATTTTTAATTTTTTTTTCTACATGTAGTAGTATATGGGTAGATGAAAATATCTGCCGAGTTTCAATTGTTTTTACTACACCGTTTTAAAGAGAAAAATTTAACTTGAGAAGATTGTGAATTCAGGACATTTTCACTGGCAAAAGTTTAGCAAATAATGCTTGAGAAAGTATATGTAAAGTGAAAAATACCTTCCTAGGAGTAAAAATAAAACTCCAACTGTCGTTCGAGTTCCTTACATCTAGATTTACTATGGTAAGACATAGATGTTCAAGTATTTAAAATTTCTTATACTTTTGTCTAATATTGTACGTCCGATACATCCTTAGAGCAGTCACTACTTTGGAGCCTAAAAAAGCAGCTGTCTTTAATCATTTTCTTTATCATTTCCCCCCAAGAAATCTTGAAGATAGCTATTTTTTAGGCTCCAAGGTGGTGTAACCCTTTAAAACACATTGGTGGTGCCGGAGAGTATCCATGCTTCCATCCAAGGAGGTGTGCTGATTCTTAATGAACGATTTGTGAAGGTACACTAAGGTGTTAGGTAAACTGGGAGGAAATAGATCATTTGAGAACATTATAGAAAATGGTTCTAGACTAACAGAGAACACTTTGGTGTTTCGTAGAAAAATAACAGCACATTACACAGAAGATTCTTAACCACAAGTACCTACACTCCAACTTAAAATCAACGACGCCACTTGAATCCCGCTACACCGAGTCTTGACCTTTCGCCAAGTTCTTGCAGTTCGCAGAAAACTGACCAACCCCAGCACTGACCACAGACGGTGAAATCCTAAATTACCTCCAACCCAATCAGTCCTCCCTCTTCGACCCGATTCCTCCACGGAACTCACCTCCAACTCCCGCCGAATTCGCCTCGAAGTTAGAGGCGAACTAACGCGATCAGGATCGCCGAAGAAACGGCCGCCGCTCTCCGCGGCGGAAGAACGTCACCCGCGGACGTTAATTAAATTCGTATTAAGCGTAGATGCGTATCGGCGGCTCGCGGAGGTTAATTGAATTGCCGGTGGCCATTTCGACCGTGGAAAATCGCGGCTACCATCGGCGAAGGTACACGGCGACACCTTGATCGAGGAGCAAGCAACGATTAAAATCAGATTCGGGGCCGGATTACGCGGGGGCGAGCGCGGTTTTCGTGGTTTCCGGTATCGATTTTAGATTTGGCCTATCAGCGTTCGCTGGCTCTCCACGCTTTCGCCCGTTTTTTTTTTTGTTCTGGAAACCCCGAGGAGCGGAACTGTTTGCGAAAGGACTTGGCGCGCGGATCCCGCGATGCGTATTAAACAACGCGTGAATTCTTGATGGAGGCTCAGCGTTCGCGCGACCCCCCGACTGGTCCAATTGGATTTGCCTCCTCTGCCGCGATATCGCCGCGCCTTTGGGGTAGCTGGCCGACGTTCGCGCCAGAGTCCACGATTAAAAACAGCAATTTATAATATCCAAGTGACGTTTTCTGGCGTTCAATTCGAGCCCGCTCGGAGCGGACTCATCAGCTGGATGCCTCGCGACGGTCATTAGCCTGGAATTACTTAAGGCGCGGGTGTCGCGGGCAATTAAACGGGGCAAGTCGGTTATTAGGCCTCACGGAGGCCCGCGGTCAATTTCGAATGGAGTATTTTACTAATGAATGTCCAGCGATGGCCTGAACGGTTCCGAGCCCCCGAGCGGTGTAACTAATCCCCGTCGTATCTGCGCCGAGCATCAGGAATAAGTCGGTTGCTCGTCACTCATCCATCAAGGCTTCCATTAATTAAAAACGAATGTTGTAACGTCCCTCGTAGAATCAGTGTCCTACCCCGAATCCGTGTGGCCATCGAAGATCGAAGGCGTCCCAGTGAGGCACCAGGTGGAGGTTCTCGGAGCACCCTTGAAGGGGTTCGCATAATCGAAACGCTTGCCTCGCTGGCGAAAGAAATTTCAACGGCGGCGGAGGTGCTCGCGCGCCCGCGCGCGGCTGAAATCCAATTTGGGTCGAATGAGCACCGGCAGGATGAGAGCCACTGGGCTGTTCCCGCGGGACCACTGGGAGCAGTGGGAAGCCTCTGTACCCGTGCTGGGGCTATACCAGGCTACACCACGAGAGGGTGGGTGGGTGGGGAGTCGAGGGAGGGGAGCACTCCCCAAGGAGGTAATTACCCTCCCTACGTTCGCCCAGCCACCCACAAGCCATCGCAACTTCAACTCCTGCCGGAGTTACATGCTAATACAAAACCAAAACCGCTTCCCAACAGCTTCGAGTGGCGATGTCGAAATTCATACGTACCCATCCCCACCGCCTAGACGAGAATCGTAAGGACTAACGGCGGGGGCGAGCCGAAGAGTTTAACCGTAGCGGTGCCTTTGGAATCTTCAATGGGCGATGCGTCGCCGCTGGGGGAGGGAATTTCGGAGCGTAGGGTTGCTGGGAAGGGCGCTGCGCGCTCAAGTGCTTCTCCGTGGAAGCTCGCGAAGGAAAAAGTTGGAGGAAGTGGAGGAGTAAATTGAGAGCGAGAGGATTTCGAGTTATCAGCTTCGGAAATTGTAGCTCATTGATATTGTTGCCAGGGTACTGAGGAATCGTAGGCCACTGTAGTGGACGCTGGGAAATGGATGATTGGAGGAGTTTATTCGGGCTTTTCTGTACGGTTGAGCTGGTTGTTTATGGGGTTAGGGGAACCAGGTTTGGGTTTACTGACTGCGAGGGCTGCTGTTCTTTAGGGGAATCAGGTGGCAGTGATTGTGTTAGGCGGATGTCGAGCTGGAAACGTTTTTCGATGGGTCGCCTGGACATGCACTGTACCCTGATCAGGTGGGTCCTCGATAGGAAAATAAACCGTCGTTGGGGGTCGCTTTGTGCCAAGGATTTTCCACAACTTATTGTCGCTTATTGATTATAGATAACGAGAATGTTTTCTTATGAAATGAAAGTCATGCAGACTTTGGCTTTTGGGATTAAGGAATATTTATTACGCATTCAGAAATCTTGTACAGGCTGTAGTCAAAGTCTAAATTGCTCCAAATTTCTGTTTTCCCTCTGGCAAAAGAGTACTACGAAGGATTTGAGTAGAACTTTTGTGCCAAGGATTTTCCACAACTGTCGCTTACTGATTATAGATAACGAGAATGTTTTCTTATAAAATGAAAGTCATGCAGTCTTTGGCTTTTGGGATTAAGGAATATTTATTACGCATTCAGAAATCTTGTACAAGGCTGTAGTCAAAGTCTAAATTGCTTCAAATTTCTGTTTTCCATCTGGCAAAAGAGTAGTACGAAGGATTTGAGTAGAACTCTGTGCCAAGGGCTCGATTCCCACCGCGAAACCACTCCAAAAGGGAAATCTAAAATTCCAGCAAGTGAGACCCGTTTTTCCTGCCCTTCCGCCCCCTCGTTGACGCGCTATATTTCGGTACCAACGAGAAACTGATTACCAACAGTGTCCCAAGCGCGGCCTTGGAACTCCCAAAAGTCATACTCGTAAAAAAAGACTATTGTACACCGCGGACTTCCGGGTTATTTATACGAGTTATCTCTTCTCTGGAAACCACCAACTGCACCGCGCGCAATGTTCACGGCCGGTGACTTATGAGCGATGATAATTCCGACCAGCCTTTCCTAGCCCTGCTACTTACCGTCTTTCGCCCTCCGCGCGTCTTCTCGCCGTCTTATCAATGAATTATTCACGCACTCGGATAAACAATTAACCCAACCTGCACTCGGGGGCGCCTTCTAAGGTATCCCACCTGTCTTCGAAACTTTTCCTCGCTGGAATCCAAAGGGTTAGGGAATAAATAATCGAGGATCTTGTAGCAAGAGGGGTGCAGCTCCATTTTGAACACTTTTTGAGTTACAACTTGCAATATATGTAAACAAAATTCTACATCGTTTATTCTCTCTTTAATATTAAATCAAATCAATAATTTTATAAACAGCGTTTTCTAATTTACTTGAATTTGGTAAAAATGGAGCTGCTCCTCCTCAATTTCCCCGCAAGCTCTAAATCCCCGAGGCCCCTCAAATTCTTATCTAGCGTTGCACAAAGTTAAGCTCTGTAACGTCCAACGTTTCCACGCTCACGTTCTTGGTCCCTCGCAGAGACAACTCGCCACCGAGCTGTAAGAAGTTGCTCGCGGAAGCGCTTAGCGGCGGTGATCGATACACGTGTAGCGGAAAAACTGTGATCGCGAGCACGAGGCCAGGTATTTGCGGTTGTTTGCCGCGAGTTACGCTTAAAGTTACGCCATACGTCCGGTGGGAAATTTGAATTTCGGCCAGTTTCCCTCGGACCTCGGCCCAGGAGGCGGCTGGTTCGGGGCCTCCTACGCTCAGGAATGGGCTATGGGAGCCAATATCACCGGGGTATGGCTCCCGCGGGATCGCCACGGCTCTTTTCCACCCCTTTCTCGTATTATACGCATCCGCGCGGCAAAGGGGTCGAGCCCGCGCTGGCCCGCTCACCCTGGACCCTGTATCTGACTTCGTTCTGCTCGATCGCCCGAAATCCCATGAAATTTCAATGGTGACCCCCATTAGGCTCCTACCTCCCTGGAATTACGCCCATGGATTTCGGGGTTGGGCTGATAAAAAGCGACGGGCACGGTATTGCTCTGGAAGATCTATCGGGCAGGTCGAGTGGGTCCGAGGTTTTTGAATCGAGAACGCCTGGAGACTTGGATATCGCTAATTCTGCGAAGAGCTGGGGAACTTAACCCTTTGCGCTCTTTCATCACTCGTCGATCACTTATTTAGCACGGGACTTTGGAATAAGGAATATTATCACCATAGTAGGAATATTAAGGGGACTCGCTCGAAGACCAAGTGGCTTCTTTGCGAATTAATTACAAAGATAGGAAAGCAAGCACAGACTTTTCCTTTTACACAATGTTTATTACTATCATGTAGAGTAAACAAATATTTTTTTCGTCTACATATCTATTTTACAAATGGCGCCACGCGAGGTTGATTATATAGTGCGGATTAGGCAGTCAAATCGCTCGAAGATCGAGTATTTTTTTGCGAATTAATTACAAGGAGATGAATACAAATTGTGACTAGTACTTTTGGGTAATGTTTATTAATACTATGGACTGTAAAAAAATTTTTTTTTTTGTAATATATATGTGTATATGACGGCGCTACAGTGGCCTGATGCGTAGGCGTTTTTTCTGTGCTTTTGCCCTGATTTGGAAAAAACCGAAGTCGACTTGAAATTTGTACAGCATGTTCAAATATTTTTCTTTCTGGAGTGTACCTCAACATTAAAGTGTAAAAGCTCTAGTTTCCGAGATAAAAAATAAACAGCGATCTGTGCATCCCGAAAATCGACGTTTATCTTACAAATCGCCTTCTCCTAGTCGCCATTTTAACAATTTTGGTTCAATTAATTTTTTCCCAGGTTCAGACCAAAATTACAAGTTCTCTGAGAAACATATTCCAAGGAAACCATTGTATCTTGATTTTTAAGCTCAATATCAGAGCAAAACCAAAGACACTTTTTCTAAAACCCTATCTAATCAACCTCGTGTGGCGCCATTTGTGAAATCGATAAGCAGATAAGAAAAATATTTTCTTACTGTACGTGACAGTAATAAGCAGTGTATAAAAGGAAAAGTCTGTGCTTGCTTTCATCTCCTCATAATTAATTCGCAAAGAATACTTGACTTTCCGACCAGTTTGACTGCCTAGCCCCTTAATTTCTCAAGAAGCACAGGTTTATTTTTCTTCCATTACCTTCCAATATCCATTCAATCACACTAACATAAACTTTCCTCCCGTTCCAGAGTACCTACAAGATGGCAGGCCATCGTCCGTGCAGGGTCCAGACCTGGAGAACCAGAACAGCCTCGACAGCGGTGAGTCTCAACGTTTTCACACTCCTTTTCCCACCATCAAGCGTGCATGCATCTCTTCTGAACTCGATCGAGGAAAGTCGGCCTCAAAGAGACCAGCGCCGGGATTCTTAGGCAGTCCCGTGACCCATAAAAATCTCGAAAACCCTCCAACGAGATCCTAACAAGCAGCGAACGTCGGGCGATAAAGAGGGTTGTCTCCCTTCTCGGGAAGATCGAGGGGTGAATTTTTCAAGTGAGCATCGTGGAAGGGAGGGGACGCGGGAGGTATTCGTAGGAAGGCTTTGCCGACTCATCGTTTACTTTCTCGGGAATCGGACCTCCATTGAAGTTTCCCGATCTCTCAAACCCCCGTTAATTTGAATCGCGGAATTCGCGGGCGGGGATCATCTTTTACCGTGTTTAAGGTTTTTATCGGGCCCCGGGGACACTTTGAGCATTTACCCGGCGCGTTCGGTTTATGGGACCAGGAGTTTCCACGAATCCGACCGTACGTCGCTGTAATTCGATTAGCCGGCGAGTAACACAGAGGACCCAGTTCGGTTTCACTGGGTTTTACTCGACCAATCTCCCAAGTCCATTACTAGACGCGGGGACACTGTCACAGACACAATTAACTATTTCGTTTGATCGATCTAGGACAGCGGCTCGGCGAGACGGGGCGCACGCATCCCTCCAGGGCGACAGACGTCGCTCCTCCGCGCGTAAATTTCACCCGATCCTTGCGGGGTTTCGGCACTTTTCCCTCATTATCCCTTGTTCCTCCCGAATTCACACGATTCGCACTTCTGTGCTAGATTGTCGATCCTCTTTAAAGTATTTTATTAGAAGTTAGAGGAAGTTAATTAAGAGAGTTAAGGGTACCACACAAAATCAAAATTAAGGGATCACACCACTTCTGATTCTAAAAATAACAGCAATCCTTAACATTTTTTTTTTGACACAATGATAAAGAAAATGAAAAATCTATAATTAAGCATTTATCACACAACTATTGAAGTACACGAAATTTTTTTTTGAGGAGACAAAATGTTGTGTGTATTGCTCTAGGTCCAACAATTTGGCGCGCCTAAAAAATAGAAGCTTACCTGGACCGTCCTCAATGACGTCATTTTGTTCGAAGGAAAGGAACAAATTTTTTTCCGTGTACTTCGATAGTTGTATAATAAATCCTTAGTTATAGATTTTTAATTTTCTTGATAATTTTCACAATAGAAAATCTTAAAGATAACTGCTATTTTTAGAATCCAAAGTGGTGTGTAACCCCCTAAAGTTAATTTCTATTCCTCCATCGAAAGATAAATCTTCCCAAGTTCGTCGAGTCACTTTGTTACCCGCGGTAAGACCATTACATCCCCCAAAGTTTTAACATCTCAGCGACGAGTGGTCCACGAACAGTATTTCTAATCGTAGATCTGTATAGAATAATCGAAACGTCGACTTGGTTGTCGACGAAGGAGTTTCCGCGGAATCGTGGCGCGGCCATGCTGATTCGATTACCGTCGAGCAACAGAGAGACTCGGCTTTAGTCGACGTCCAGGGGAAGTTGAACAGGGTCCCTGGTCCGTGAATAAGACCAGGAGGGGGTTGGTTTGGCCGGCGGCTAGCCATCTAGCTAACGTACTCCTGGGAAGACATAAATGTGCCCTTTTAGTGGCAGCTTCTGTCCCGCGCTCGCCGAAGGCCTCGAGGACTCGCGTCCTCGTAATTATAAGACCCTTTCCCCGGATCTGCAACCGATCCAGAACTTTTCCCACGAATCTTCTGCACGGCGGAACGGTCGAATATCCGATGGAAAAGCAAGCGTAGACGTTGATTCATTAAATTTCGAATCGCGAATTGTGGGCGAAGGTAATAACGAACGGAGTTATTCAATTGTCGGCGAAACTGACGGTTTTAATTAACAGTCACGTATACGCCAGCTTTGTTTTATTGAATCCGCCCTCTGCTCTGGATAAATCAATGTTTAATTATGGGAAAATCGGCGAATTTAATTAAGAGTCACGCGAATGCCGCTTTATTTACTGCAACGGTGATTCCGTTGTGCGAAAGGGTTCGGCTTTGCGCGTGAATTTTCCGCGAGACTTGCCGAAGAATAGTGACAGCAAAGGGTGCATCAACATAAATGGAATCTTCGTATACGTTGGCAGCAGTTTGTACTTTCCAGGAAACATATCGAAGTGACAATCCCCAATTTTGATGCGACTTTGGTGGAAAATAGTTCTTACAAAAATATCTGACACGTATTTTTTCTCATCGGCTGACATTCATATTAAAGGGGTGAAAAGAGCCCTCAAAATTGAGGTCGAGAAACATGTTTGGTTGAATATCTTGGAAACTACTAGAGCTAGGAGAACGGTGTAAATGGCAAAATTGTGTATTTTCTAATATCTAAGCCAGAAACTTTAGTTTCTTTAAATAATACCCTTCATAGTAAATGAGTTAACCTTTAATTAACCCTTCAAGGTCACCCTTTCCAATGTTATCTTTTTTCCAAGCACACTTCCAGGAGATTTATCAAGCTCCTCCACTTTCCACTGATCGATCCAACACATCTATTGCCAGGTAATAAAGTCTCGATCCAGCGATCGTAGAAATCGCTCCACGGAGAAGATGTCCGCGATTCGACGCGATCCCAGCGGACTCGGCTGGATTCGCGAGGATCCCAATCTCTTAGGCGGGTCCTTTTTGGTTTCAGTCAGTCAGTCACTCGATCCTCCACCCCGGCCACCCCTCGTCCCCCCTCTTTTTCTATACCCCAGAGACCCATTGCAACTTTAAGCGGCTCGCATTACGGAGCATTCGACTCTCCCGTTTCTCCCGAGTTCGGGGATCGTTGGAAGCTGCTCCCTTCTTTCTGCTCTTAATTTAGCCGCCCCTACGGCCATCCCTGACCCACCCACGCCGCCCTCCGGCGGCTTGTTGTCCCCCAGGCCACCCTCGGAATTCATTTCGAATGTTTATCTGGACGGAGGATCCTAGCGATCGACGGACACCGGATCAACTTGGCCGAGTCGCGCGATCGTTCTCCAGTCGAGGGTGGGTTAGTTCCGAGGGTAGTTTGCGGGACGACAAAGGGTTAGTTGCTGGTGATTAATCGCGCTCCGCGTCTTTCTCGGCTGGGTAGGCGGGAGAAATTTGTAACAAGAACGCGTGTCGCGTTTCTATCGCTCGGCTTCCTCCTTGGTTAGATAATTAGGGCGGCTGAGGATATTAATTGCTGCTTGGTTAAGTCGAAGCTTCGCTGGAGGGGTGCTCTTTTTATGGAATCTTCTTGTGGTGTATCAGCGGCTTATCTATTTTTATAGAGATTCTAAGAATTTGGAAAATAGAACGCGACACGCTTTCAACCCTCTTCCCCGTTCATATGTCACAGGATTGCAAGTGTTGAGAGACCAGGCCTTCTCTGATTAACTAAGCCGTAACACAGCCTCCGTGGACACGTTGAAAATTTAACCGGCGCCTGTCTTTGAACACCGAGGAACCTTGCACTCGGTCATTCATTATTCGAAAGGAACGGAGCTCTCTACGTAGATCGCCCGACATTCAGCCTCCGCTCCTCAACTTCCCATTTTCATCTTCAGATTCCACCAGCAAGCTTCAATCTCGCCCCTTCGCCTTCGAACTTCGGCTTTGACTTCTCAGCCTTTCATTCCCACCTCCTCGGACATCTTCCTAAGGTTTCTAACCAACATTCCTCCCTTCAACTTTATCCCTCCGTTCCAACTATCATCCCCCACTTACGCAACACCGTGCACTCTCCTCCGAGCGTCACTGCTCGATCCTTCAATTTTCATCGAACCTCTGCCCAGCGAGTTGTGAAAATCTCCGGCGACGTTTCGTCACCGATTTCAATCGCGATTATCCTCCCAGCCAGTCGCCGTCCGAGGCTAATTGACGTTAAGTGAAAACGGTGTCGATCGCGGGCGGCAGGCGGCATCGATCCCGCGGAAAAGCCGAGGGAGAACGCCAGTGGAAAAAAGATTGTGACGCGCGCGAACGACGGCCGAGAGTGAAAGTGGAGGGGGCGGGGAGAGACGAGGATGGAATTGGTATAAGGGTGACGAGGAATAAGAGGATCGAGGAAGATGGGAGCGGAAGTGACAGGGTCGAAGGTAAACAAAGGATCTCCGCGGGGGTGAGACCCGCGCGAACGCCGAAATTATTTTATCACGGATGAGATTTGCTGCCCTGCATGGCGGTTGAAGCCGACGGCAATTAGAGAGGACGGACGTGGACACGGACGAGCACTTTAAATGTCCGCCAGCCATCCTCCCCGTCGCTTTAATTCGCTTATTATTTGATAAACCGCCAGCTGGACCCGCGTCGCTAGCCTTATCTCCCCTATCAGCCCTTGAATTTTTACAGATTTCGATATTCACTTTCGCTTCTATGTACCAATAATTCGTTTACCATGGAAGTCGATGATTTGCGAATCGTCTTTGGGGAATGTGAATTTTGGAGATGTTTCGTGGTGGATTTTGGAATTTGTTTTGGGGGTTGATTAGCATTTTGTATCATAATTCCTTGTTTTGGGGCCGGAGAGAAATTTTGGTAATGATTGCACACGATTCTGAAAGGTAGAAGATTTAAGGGAGGATGTATCTAGGTATGTGAATATTTATATTGTCTTTTTAAAATATACTTTCTTCTAACAGTGCTAGAGAAACTTTCAAATCCACCTTATTTACCCTGCGATATCAAGCGCGTCGAGAATTCTCCTGGCAGTTTTCCCACTTACCGGCCGTCGGTAAGTAAGTAAAGTTCGCTCCGCAGTTTACAAATTTCCCGCAGTGGTTTACTCCATCGATACACTCTCATCTGGCGGGAAAACGTTCAAATCTTCCATAAATCTTCTTCCTCATTCAAGTTTGAAACTGGAAATGTTAACTTACCTAACGCACAGCCCTGAAAATTTCACGTTCAACCTAAATCAATAAATAGGGTCTCGGACATAAATCGAACTAGTAAAAATTTGCAATAATACAAAAAAATTCTTATTATGTCATTCTGATCCTCTTTTCGATCGACATATTAAGACTCTCGCCAGGACGTTGTCGTCTTACGTCCCCCAAGAGCTTCCACCTTCGCAGCTTCCACCCCCTTGGCGCTAATAAAATAATAAATACACGTCGTGGGGGTGTAGTATACATCGGAGGGTGGCATTTCGCACCTGAAAGGTGGATCTCGCCGCTTTTCCCTTCCCGTTCTTCGCTCCCCTCTCTCCTCCTTTTTCCTTATTTCCCCAACAGCTTCTTCCTCCTTCTTCCTCTCGCTCCACCGCCCCTTCCACCCCCCAGGACCGCGGCGCCGGCTTTACACCCCCGTTACAATGCCTCGGCGTGCATTACATACAAGCCGGTTATTTCTCCAGGGAGTTTTCTCGCGTGAATGCCGCGAGACCGTGGCGCGCACACTCGCTCGCGTTAGCACGCTTATTTACGCGCGCGGAGCCGACGCTCCGAGGAGCTCTCGCCCGACGACTCGGCGGGAATTCACCCCCCCCGCAACCCCCGCCTTCTATTCTCGTTATTCACAGAGCGATTGTCCTCTTTTCTGGTCAGAAATCGCTCGGGAAGAATCCTCTAAGACAGGATCAAAATTTTTTTTAAGATAAATCGACTGCTGTAGGGGTGTTCAGAGGATTTTTGTCCATTATATTGCACCTTCTATTCGTCACAAAAAAGAAGAATTCATTTCTTAGATCTATTAAGGTCTAAAAATTAAAGCAATTTTTTTCTAAAAATTCACCAAATATTCAAATCCTTATATTAATAAAATTTTAATATTGATTAAAATTTGAAAATTTGGCGAATTTTAACAAAAAGAAAAATTGCTTTTTCAACTACAAATTTGATCGTACGAAAGTTTACATTTCTAGAAAAATGCTATTAGAGCATTACAAATGTACAATTATCACTCAAATGTTAAAACTCAAACTAAAAAAAATGGTAACTCAAAAATGATGCCGGGGTGCAGTGAATCCTATTTGACCACGAAGGATTGAATCATTTGAATTCAAACGAATTGAATCTTTGAGCGAAGCGTCAGTGCTTCCGCAAAGATTCTTCGATTTCCACGTTCGATGACGACACAGGGGTGTGTGGGTGTAGTACGCTGCTTCTTGCGCGGCGGGGGTGACGTTGTACACTCCCCCCACGTCTTTTCTTTCTCCCTTTCCCTCTCATGGTACCCGCGGGAATTTCGGCGAAAACTTTGGCCAGGCAGGCCGGAGGCGAGAAATTCTTACAGCGCCGGAAACTTTCCTCGAGGCGACGTACTTTACCGCCCGACGATTTCGCGTTATCGCCCCGTCTTCGAGGCCCACCCCCTCCCAGTTATCGTTCCGCACCCTAGTTGAAGTCTGGAGCCTGCTCCGGAGAGACTAGAAGTCACTGAGGATCTAAGATCCTGCGAGCTAATCAGCATCTTTTAATCTCGGAGGATGATTGTTTCTAAACATCGTCTTTGAATCGATGGAAAGTATCTTGTCTCGTTGGGTGTGAAGAGGTTCGTGGAGAAGTCGGGGGAAGTTGAAGGACTGTTCTTGAAACTCGATTTGAATCAGAACCGCGACCATTTTATTTAAAATAAATAAATAAGAACCGCGACTACTTTGAATTTGAGTGGTTGAAAGTATAGTTAAAGAGGAATATTAAGTTGGGAAGATGGTGGAGTTGGGTGAGACGAAGAATAGCTTGTTCATGGATAATGTTAATAGAGAAGTCACGAGGAATTTATTACTTGAATTTATTTTATAGAACTGAATGACATCAGTCCTTAGAATTCGATGATTAAAGATAATAAAGTTCCAAAGCGACTAGAAGGAGCCCAGTTTCCAAGGGCAAGTGCTAGTCACGATCCATTAATGTTTTTCATCGTAGTAGTCCATTCATGGTCTCCTAAAGAACATCGCCGCGTTCTATGATGCGTGCAAGGTACCGCCGATACTGCTGGCTCAGTAATTTTAATGCGAATCGAAGGTGGAATTCACATCCAACTGTCGGCGGGTTAATTAATCTCGAAATCCTTCTTTTACCAACCTCTGGACGGTGTTCCATCTTTAAGCATTGCTAGTCGTTGTAGATTAAATTCTTACTGGAGATCCAAAAGAAGAGGGGTAGAATTCAAAGTTTAGGGTAAGACATATAATTCTCGTTTAAAGGTGAATTCACTTTTCCACTACCAAAAGGAAACACCTGGTTCGAAGGGTGTTTCCTCGGCGAGTGGCAATCTCCATCGCAGAAAAGGGCCTCGAGGCGATCGTTTGAGATGTGGTTGACTCACAATAGCCTGTTTTTCTCATCGTGTCTCGAATTGGAAAGCGGCCCGCGCGCTTTTAATGAACGGCGTTTCGAACTCGCGCGTTGACCCATTTACATCCGATTACTCAGCCGCCTCTCTTGCACGTGCAAGTGCAGCTTTTGTGCACTTTGTTGCGCCGTGCAGCCGCAGTATCAGTCACCGTGTGCAAAAGCAACTTAAACAACCTGCATGCTCGCTATAATATCTTCTGAAGCCCAGAAACAAGATAATTAATTATTGGTAGATAAAATCTAAAAAAGTTTCCACTTTGACACACAGTATAATTCAAACCATTTTCCGGATAAGTTTCCATGCTCTAAACTCCACTTTCTCCTCTCTCCGCTGCACTTTCTGTTATTGCTTTTTGATATTCTGTTATTTTCTGTAATTAAATTAGAAAGAAAAATTTCAAATGAAATTTTGATGCGGAAGTATTCTACCGTCGTTGATGGAAAGCGAGTGGAGGAATCTTTGTTTGTCGATCATCGAACCGAAGGAACGTGTATATGGAATGTTTACCAGGGCAGAATGTCGAGCAGCGATTAAGGTATTCCATCCGCGTGTATCTCGTCTTTCGGTAGTCCAGCGCGTGTTATTTGCACGGTCGCGATTGCGACAAGGTAGCAGCGTCCACGTAGCCACTCGCCCACGAATGCAAATGGGCTGTATTAATCCTGGCGAGGCTGAGTGCTCGGCAATCATCATTACCTTGGATTATTGTTTTCCTGGGCGCCAGCGGTCCCTGAAATTCCCTGCGCAAAGCAAGGTGAACTGCCGTCAAACCATTTACGTTACCAGGCAACTATCTTCATCAGCCTCTCCCATCTTCACGGCGCGTTCTCCGTATCAAATTTTTACTCCCACCGAATTTCCACTGTCCAAGTTGGGTGTTGGTAATACAATAGACCTCCGGGAACACGGAACTGCGAGTGCTCCTTTTAAAGAGTTCAGCCTTCTTCGCGAATTGTATCGAAATTCTGTTAATGGAACGGAGTCGCGTATTGAATATTTCACCGTAGCTTGGATCTGTTTTGGAAGTTTACTAGGGACGTTTTATCGCCACTTCTTGCACAGTTCCTTCGCTGGACTCGTGCTAAAGTTCGCCAGGGCAGAACCGGTGGGTAGGTTCGGAGCTAGGATCTATTTCGCGGCGATATGCTAAGCGCGAGAGCGATTTCTCTTCGGTTACCCGTGTGTCACGCATGCTAAGCACACCACCTTCTGCATTCCTGCCTCGTACGGATATGACTGAGCGAACCTTGCCCCAGTTCTTTTGCTCGAACGTTGCACCTGATACCCCCTTTCGCAATTGTAACAATGACAGGCGTTACATTTATGGAGCCGCCCTTAGTAACAGTCGGAATACCAGTTACCCCGAGCAGTCGTCTTCGGAGAACTCCATTCCTCAAGGCAACTTCCCCACTGCAGGACAGAAGGCTTCAAAGACGTACCAACTTTCCATCGAGTCTAGATTGCTCGCCACTTTAGTAGCGCAAGCTTAGCGGAATAGTGCTTCAAGGCGGTCTGGCCTTTCCAACTGATCACTACTGCCGAGAAAAGTTTTGTCAACTCGCCTCGAGCGAGCATTTCAAGACACTGCTAGGCACTTTCTATGCTTCCTAGAAAATATGACAACATGTTAAAGTCGTGCAGCAGGTGGAAACTCTTCAGCGTGAAAACACTCACAATGCAATACAATCTTTCGCGTTAAGAGGGTATTCTACTGTTTTTTTTTTTAATTTTTCTCGGGATTTTTTTATATGGACTTAATCAGAGATTTTTATGTCGAACTTTTTACTGCATATTTATTATATCGTAAACTAGGAATACAAATTTGTTTTGGTTGAAAATATGAAATAAAAATGATGCCTCGATTTGTTGCCATGATTCTGTTCATGGTTCTGTTCATCTGCAATGCGAAACCAAAAAGATTCTTAAATTATTCGGGGGTGACTATCTCAGGTAGCAGATTTGGATTGAAATTTCAAGATTCTTTAAAACGACCGCAATTTCTAAATTAAGTGTCGACTTTTGCGATTTTTCTTTGGCTTTTTCGGGCTATAAAATTTAAAAAAAAAAATAGAAAGTACAAATATTTTGGTCTAATTCTGCTGAGTACGATAGCGACACATCTGCAGAAGATATGTGCACAAGATGGGCCCAATCGGTCAAGTAGAATTTGAAATATCGTAGTCTCCATTTTCTAAAACACCGTTTTGAGAAGAACGCGTTTTACAAACAGTTCTAGTGAAGGAAATTCTACTTATATCTAATCTGCCACCCTGTACCACTGAGAACGCCTTCCTCTTCCCCAAAGAAGTGTTGCTACACGATTATTCCACGCAACCAGTAGCAACTTGCGCTCCCATCAAACACGCGATCATTATTCGAGAAGCTTTAAGCAGTGGGATTCCGAAAGGATCCCGAACTCGGCGAATAAAATCGCCCATGTTTGGTCCCCCTTTTCTGGTGGATGTCGCAAGAGGCCAGGGGGAGCAGCTCGCCGGCTATATAGAATTCTTAATTCCGTGGCAGCGTCATTGAAGGCGACTCGCCGTCCTGGAGGAGAGCGCGAGACGCATGTCGCGGCAAGTGAAATACAAAACGGAGCCAGGTAGGGACGTACCGCGGTACAGGAATCTCCTGTGCGATAAAATCTGCCGACCTACACCTCGACGTCTTCAGAGAAGGACGCCGCGAGCTGACGAGGCTTCCATCTGCCTCTGAATGGCTCCTCCGTATCGAGGCGAATAGACACGCGGGGCCAGGAGTGCTTGCTCCTGATTGCTGGCTTCGATCGAAGATAAACGCGACTGATAAGCAACTCGCAGGAGCACTAAGAGTTCCGAGGACGCGGACTTGTCTAGTAGACGGCTCGTAATAGACGTTTCACAGAGCTACAATTTACTTTGTAGCTTTTTCAAAGGCAATTCAACGTGGACAGGGTTGAACTTGATTAGAAAAAAATTTTCTTCGTTTAAGGGAACTCGGAGAAACTTCCAAGTGACTTTATCAATTTAATATGGAAAGTGTAGGTAGTGTTTGCATAAATTGATAATTTTTTTGGGGGGTAGGTATTTGAAGCTTCAAACGTGGAATTAAATTGACAATAGAAAAGACTTTCTTGCTTTAAGAGAACTCAGAGAAATTTCCAAGTGTTTTTTTTTTTTTAATGTCATATGGAAAGTGTATCTATAAGATCACTTCTGCTTGGAGTAAATTGTCAGAAAAACGAGCCTCTCGCTTATTCGCAGCGTAAAGGTGGAGTTCTCCGAGAGAGCCTAGTGGGAGATTCTCTCGAGTCATCCAATTGAGAATGATTTAGCCGTTGAAAGACACCATAACTAATTAGATGCGTTAAGGGCTCGTCCCGGCGCCCCCGTTCGCCTCGTCTTGATCGACGATCGCTTCGTGACTATTCATTACACGAGCACCATCGCGTGCTTCATCGGCAGACGTTGATTCCTCGGTTAAAAAGCTGGTCGTACTTCTCGATCGAGGATAAACAGCACTCGGCTTGAAACAGCGTAGTCTTTAATCAGCAACACAGTCGAGAGCTGTACTCAGCATCTGTTCGATCCTCGACAAACGATCCACGTCGCTCTTCCTCGTTAGAAAATTGAATACAGAAGCTCGGAGACTATGAATACGATTTTTATCCGGCACACGGCTCGCAGCATCCACCAGCGACCGTTTCGAATGAAAATTCCAGCAAGTTAATGCCCGTTGCGTATTGCAAAGCGTTTAAGCAGCCGTTCGTATAGGTGTAATATAACTCTGCGTTACGTTAGGCATATCCCTTGGCTGTTATCGCGAGGGGAAACCGCAAATCTCGCCTCGAAGGCAGTCCTTTCTCTTCGCCAGGAGAATTGCAAAGTGTGGGACAGTGTCCTCCTCCTCTTCAGCTTCCGTGCGATTACCCTGCAATTTTTCATCCCGCTGTTTACTCGTTTTCTCCTCCTCTGCAGCCACACACACACTAGTAAATTCTCCCAATTCTATTCTAATCTTCTCTCACAGAGCTCTCCTCAGATCTTAATTATATCAAATAATTTTGCTTTCTTCTTTGTTATTTTTTCATGAATGATTAAGGTAAATGTCCCAGTACTTAAACATGGCCCAATAATTAAAAATCGAGAAGAAATTTGATTAATAATAACAGTTTTACTAATTTGCAACGTTTAAACTATTCGAAATATAATTGCAAAATGTATTAGCTTTATATAGATACAATTATAAGCTTACATAACTGAATAGTTATATCATGCAAAAATATTATTGTACAGTAAAGCTTCGACAGTTTCAATCTCGCTTCTTACCTAATGGGCTCAAGCAAGCGAGACAATATTTTTGTTAAGGTTGTAATTAATTATTATTTTATAATTTTTGAAATAGTACAGTTGTTGTGGATTTATTATGTATCGAAGAATTGAAAATTAATCGGATCCCTTAATAATTTTTTGTTTTTAATATTGAAATTGTTGCGTTTATCCAATAGTACACGATAACATGTCACGGACCAGTTATTAAACGCGTGTTTAATGGTTACATAAACACTAGTACAGAAGTCCGTATTCAGTGAAGTATTAAAATTATTAATATTTATTGTACCGAAGTATTGTTTCGTATCCTATATATTTACATTGATAATAACTAGACAAAAATATAATACTGTTTAAGAATTATTAGGATAATTAATTTTAAACTCGTCATAATATTAGCATAACCTAAAATTTTAAAATATACTTTTAATCATTTTCAGACATAAAGTCATGCCGAAGATTTAACACAAATGTATTATAGATAAAATGTTTTTATTACCCCAAAATATTACCATATTGATTTATTTTCATTAACTGATAGAAATAGTTCAATTAAATATATATTCAATAATTGGGGCACTGATAATTAATGACTGGGACACGCTATGAATTTCATTTAATTACTGGGCCGTATGAACAGTTTCATGTTTCAATTAATTTAAAACTTTTCCTTTAACAAATGTAAATTCTTGTTACGTTATTTGAAAGTAGAAATTTTACGCTTTCGAATAATTATATTTAGTTATAATTTTATACTATTTAAATATAAAAGAAATTGCAATTATCTCAACTGCTTCCTTAACTGTTTCACCATTGGGCCATTTACCTTACATGGGTCGACTCTCCCAAAAGACGCGAACCATATCTTCTAACAACAAGTGTCATCTCTCCTAGCACCTTAGGAGAAATGGTCAGATGTCATGACTTCAGTTTTCAACCTTACTTTCAGTAAATATTGTGGTGAAGCAAATATCGATCAGTTCTGAATCATCATAAAATTCTAAACACATTAGGTTTATTCTGGTAAAATAAATAATACCTATCAGTATTAGTTTTAATAGCCATTTTATATTAGGTGAGCGAACTCTCCTCAACTTACCCTATAAACCTCTGCAAAAAGTGATGCAGAATTTCGTGCAAGTCCTTTCGAATACGTACACACACCTCTACAACAGGCGAGCTAGATTATTTTATAACACAAATCGCAACGCATGCTCATAGCGAAATGCAGAAAAATGACAGTGAATTGCTGATGGGGAAAGATCGATTCCGATGGGCCAGCTCAGTCAAGGCTCATTTAAAAGGCTAACTAGGGATGCTGTCGGCGGGCGACAAGATGGACGAGGCCAGCGATCAGAAATGCTCGCCCCGGGAATGGCAGGCACCCATCCGATCTGATAGGGGGCGATCTGCGGCTAGACACGCCGAGGAAGCCGCAGGAATGCCACGTGTAACCTTTGTCACGTGAGCTACTGTGTATAAATAAAGCCTGGTCCAATTAGTATTTGGGCAGCGGTTCGGCCAGATAGCATCTTCCTGTTCGGCGATCACGAGAACGGGGATCACCTTCCGCCTCGTCCACCCGATGGAGACGCTCCTCGTGGATCTATTACGGGTGCTGACTCCTCGCATTCCCCTGCACCTTGGCGCTCCGTGAAAATTCTCGTCGGGACTATCCTTCCTTGTCTGCGCGACTCTGCGAAGACTTCGGCACCGCGCTTCGAGAGTAATTCACAGTCACATTGGCTTTATGGAGTGTTTTCACAGGGTTGGAGTATTCTATCTAGATCTGACTCAGGAGTTTCTTCATTTGAATTCAGATTTTTTGAAATTTTTTCAAAGAACTTATTTATTCTAACTTGTTGAAACTTTCGTGATGAGTTAGTTAGTACATACTTAAAAAGGTACCTAACAAAAAAGTTTCCCATAATAAAAAATAATCAATATATAGCCACGGCGTCAAGGGCATAAATTGGCGGTAATTGGCGAAACGTATTAACTATTTTTTATTATGGAAAGAATTATTTTTTACTTTCTTCAATAATGAATTAAGTAATCCTGAATGTTTCAACAAGTCAGAATAAATAGGTTCATTGGAAAAAATTTCAAAATATCAGACAATTATTTTAATCCTAATCTATACGAAGTCCCCCTCTTTAGAGATTTATCTTCGTCAATTTTGATTAGAATATTCGCGCGTCGAGAATTCTAATTGCTGTACATTATAATCATTCTTCGATCATGCCGATTACCGAAGTGAGTATTGGAGGGAGAGTCGAAGGGAGAATCTCGAGAAGCGATTTGTCTGGCAAATTCGCGGCGCATCCTCCCTGGAGAGTGGATTCTCGTCGTGGCGCGCGCCGTTTAATTGTCCAGGTCTTGAGCGATTGCGGTTTTGGGACCATTTCAGACAAGGATCGACGCAATTTGCCCTTTCGTGGCACGGAGGAAAGGAAGCGCGACCTCTCCGGTCCGGGCAGGAGCACACCGTGGGCTCGATGCACGCACGTGCATCGCAATAATCGACTCGCATGCCCACGCGTCAACCGCAGAGAAACGCTTACGTTTAATTGAATTCCCCTTTACCAGGATGAACGTGGCGGGCTCGAGCTTCTCGAGGAACATACATCCTCGACGGATCACCAGGACCTAGCAAAGCAGACGCACTCCAAAATTCCCAAAGACTATCGAGAGAGAAAGGAACTAAGTAGATAGCGAGCTTCGTTTTGGACGACGAATTTCGAAACTTCGGAGGTTAGAATAACAGCGAAATTAGTAAAAGGATGATTAGTAGATGATTTCATAATTTCGTTGTAGGGTTTCTATTTTGGAGCAGCGATAGGATTTCAAAATATTTATTATTCTCGACTGCTGATTTTTCATAGCTGTCCAACGCTATCGCGACTTTTACCGTCGAATTACATTCCCCGCTGCAAGCAGGAACAATCGTTTCTTTGTCCGCAAACATTCCCGCGAGGTGCCCTGGCCCAGTGTAAAAAGGGAGGCGCGAAAAGGGGGTGAAAAAAGTTTGCACGGATATTGCCGCGTCGTCCTGTAATTATCCGCTCGTAAAACCGCTAACGAATACCTTGTAACAGTAAAAAGAGGATGCACGCGTTATTAAAAGTTTGCATACGCGTTGTTTGGCGCTCTCGTTTCCCCTTCGAGCCTCCCTCTCCCAATTCTGCTTCCTCCTCGACTTCCTCGTTTAGCTCCCCGACCCTCCTTCGATCCATAACATTTAAGAGCCAGTATAATCAATTTCAGTAAATAGTTCCCCCTTTGCCGCTCACGTTTCAATCTTAACGGCGATGAAGTATCTTCGAATAACTCGATCTGCTCCTCGACAATGATATTTATATCAGCGCAAGGAGGTTCGTTGGACTGGTGGCTGTCAGTTTTATTCGAAGTTTTCTAATTCAGCTTAAAAATAAGAGAAGTTTCCTGCTCGCGCTTTATGTCTGCAACCTGCCCCCAGTTTCATTTTTCCTATATTTCCTCGTTTCGTTTTATTCCCCCTCGTTCTTCCTTTTACATCTCCCTCTCTCTCTCTCTCTCTCTCTGTGGACGCTACTTTCCTGTTGCTCTTGCCGGAGCTCTCGAAGGCCGGCGTGGCTTCTCGACTCCGACGTCCTGGGTCGTAAT
This sequence comes from Andrena hattorfiana, assembly GCA_944738655.2. Lineage (NCBI taxonomy): Eukaryota > Metazoa > Arthropoda > Insecta > Hymenoptera > Andrenidae > Andrena > Andrena hattorfiana. The sequence goes on along the minus strand of OX122894.2, from coordinate 40,018,946 downwards.
CGAAGGAGAAGATGATGGATAAGGGATCCAACTTGGAACAAGGACAATAAAACAGGAGAAAGGATAGCGGAGGCGCGTATCTCTTAAGCTCAGCCCACACGCGAGATCGACAGATCGCAGAGGTACGTTGAAACCTACCTTCAGAAACATTTCCCTCAGTGCACATTCGTGGTCCTTCCAAGCAGCCCTTTCAAACACATAATTGCTGAACAAAATAACATATCCAAGAAAAATACAATACAAGGCAAAGCAAGGAAGAAGCTTAAGAAAACGTCCCTGAAATTCGCGCTCAAAAACTCTCCAACTAAATACTCTACATCGCCAATTAAACGCATATTCACAGTCTCGTAGAAATCTAAAGCCACCCACGATTGTGAACAGGCCTTCAATCGCCTCGCCCGACGACAATTCGAAGCGAGTTACAATGTTGCAGGTTCGTTATATCTGCGTTAGCCTGTCGAGAGCCATCTTGCTGGGCGATGCAGATCGATCGATTAGCCCTTTGATCCTTGCTCTCCAAAGACTTTAAAGATCGCCCTTATCTACCCGCTTGGAATCCTGTCCACGTAATAATTGTGCAATAATCCGTTCAACCCTGCAATCCGCCCGTAAAATCAATTTCGCGGTGTATCCAGCAATACCGAAGTCCTCAGCGCGTCTGTCCAAACAGGAGATATTAAAACGGCAACCTCCCGCGGAATTCTTTTCCGCCCACCCTTTAACTCTCGCCGCGGGCCTCGCCATCGCACCTGCGAATGTATTCTCCAGGTCGAATTCATCCCTATAACGGTGGCTGCGCGTTACGGCGAGGAGGCTGCTGGTCGACGGGCGATCGTGGTGGCTAGAAAGGGCGAGAGGGGTGGGGGGCGAGCTGCGTATAAAGCATAGGTCGAAACGAGACCTCGGGGTGCCGTGGGGCGCACCCATGGGGTCCATGCTGGAAAAACTCGGCTGTTAACTGCTCCGACCAACCCCCCGCACGCCCACCCCTGCCGCGTGTATTACCCAGCACGCTCTTTTTTTTCCACGATTCTTACGGAGACACGGCCACCGGGGTGTTTTCTCGTTACTCGTGCTTTGCGTAGCTCTGAAACGATTGCGGGGACTACTGGCGGTCGCCGTAATGGGCTAACTCGGGGAAGATTGAAAAGGAATGTTTGTAAGGAATATATCATCGAAGGATTTTTATGGATGTATAGATTGAAGGTTCCGTGTAAGGAGAGTGGATTAGGTGGGTTATATACTCAACTAGGAGGTTGAGCAGTAGCAATAATTTGAGATAATCGAATTGCCCTCGATCACGTTTATTGCTGCCAGCACTCGGTTTCCACTTAGCAAGAGTTCTATCGATAGCTCGAGAGTAATTTCTCCGCGAAGTAGATTTTCAAGTAGCTACTAAAGTTTAGAAGCTTGGTAATCGATCACGGTATTCCGATTATTCGATTCGTCTAACAGAAGATTTAATTGTTCGCGAAAAATGGCGAAGTGGAAGCTCGCCGAGGTGGCCCGGTTGTTGAAGCCCATTCGCGTGATGGAGATCGATACCGTCTGCAGTAGTCTGCAGCAGTCTACACCGTCTAAGAAATTACGAAACTCGTCAAATATTTGATTACGGGCGGCGTAGACGCGGCGGTATCCTAACCGTGGACGGTAGGAAGCCAGTGCGAAAGGCCAGGGGACCAACAATCGGAAAACAGCGTTGTTGGTGGTCGGTGGCGGCTGCTAGCAAGAGCCAGAGACGCGAAAGTGCCGTTCGAGGATTCCTATTTCCCACGATCCCACGGCTGCCATACGAGCCCCGCAATACTCCGTCTTTCTCTGCACTGCGGTAATCATAATTACACCTGCGGGTGCCTTCTTATCGCTCCACGCCCGATCCCTCGGCCCTTACTGCATCCTTCGAGGATCCTCCTCCACGTATATACTTCCTCCGTTCCTGCTCTTTCCTCGGCCAACTTCCTCCTCGGGAGCCGCACCGGACTCTTCCGTGGACCGTCGCTTTTTTCGCAAAGTGCGATCGATCGAAGGGGAATCGGGACCGAATCTGGTTTGGTTGGATATTTCGATGAATTTTCAGGGGGAGAGTTGGTGGTAAGGTTGTCGAGTCTTTTTAGGGAAAATATAGTACTCTACGGTCAAATGTGATAAAAAAATTTAGTACATTGTGAAAATATATAGTTCTTTTCGGAGGGAAGTGGTACAAAAGCAATCTTATTTTTTTAAATGTATATTCTTTGTGGGTTTTTGAATTATTAATTCATTTATTGTCTTTAACAAATATGTCGAAGGTGCGATTGCACTGAAAGTCGAAATTAACACATATAAGGAGCTCATTTTTTAATGTCCTGTTTCTCTCTTCACGCTAATTTTTAGTAGGGTGAACGCACCAATAAATGAACACTTAAGGCTAATGAACGAACACTATTATAAAATTAGATTTGCAGCGGGAGTGATTCCGCGTGCTGCAAAAATTGTTTGGGTACGAAGCAAAAAATTAAAAGAAGTTTCTAATTAATTAGTTGCTTATTTTAATAACTTATTTTACTCATTTTAATAAAAAATGGCCATTCACTGGTACGTGTTTATTTACTGGTACATCCACCTTAATTATAGAAAGAAATCCTCTCTCTTAAGTTTAAATTCACAAATTAAAGTTGTGAGTAGCTCATAGAGTAAAAAATAAGTAAAAATGGTAAAATTTTATCGATGTATCGAAAATATAGTATTTTTGCGTATTATAGTAAGGTTGGCAACCCTAATTGGTGAAGGTGTTGGGATTGCTAGCTGAGGATAGAGGAGGTGAAATTACAGACTATTCAATTTTTTTATTTATTTGGGACTAATGTTTCCTCCGTTTCCTTGTGGAATATTTTTGAGTACATATTACTTGGAATTAGGATTGTGTTTTTGAATCCAAAATGAGTTTCGAAGACGACGAACGGTGTTTAAAAGGTTCAGCTCCTCGGCGTGTGTTCTTTGCGCGATAATTGCCTGGATTAATGATCAAGAAGATAAGGAACGTATTGGGATCGAGGTGGATACGCCTCTGAAGGTGATGCTTTGAAGCGACTCGAGTCGGTGGCAAGGGTAACTCCTTCACGTATAATTGTGCAATGCGCCAGACGCGGCAGAGGCGAAAGAATTATGACAAGTACACCTGAGAGACACGTCCGTCACTCGATATGTCACGGCGCGCCGCTAGTTTTCGAGAATCACGTTTGGGTCAAGGTGGATCGCTTCGTGCGCCGTCCGGAACAATGCGCTCGAAGTTTTACTGGCACGCGTGACTTCGCGCTTGTCGTTGTCCCTCTCATTGCGTTCTGAAATACTGAGACACTAGAGGCACTCGCTCCTCAGCCGAACGTACTCCCACTGAAACGAGCGTTCGTTCCAATCCACTCGAACGCGCTTCTACCGCGGCGATCTTGACTCTAATTCACTCAGATGCATTCCCACTGAAACGATCTTCATTCTAATTCAATCAAATGCATTTCTGCTGGAGCGATCTTGACTCTAATTCGGTCAACTGCACTGCTACTAACGCGAGCTTGACTCTCGACCTACCGAACATCTAGAACCACTTTCGAAGCCAGTCCTCCCATAAACGAAGCCTAACACACAAAAGTTTACTGGAAACTTTTGACTTAGGTACTCTGGCCAGGAATCGTTCGTGTGAATGTAGAGGAGTAGTTTCCTTTTCCTCGGAAATTCACTCCGAAAAGGTGAAATTAGCCTCCAAATTTTTTTAATATAACTTTAAAAAGCTGCTGGATAACACAAAACTTTAAACACAAAAATTATTCAGCTTTCTATTGTCTACCACACTACAGAAAGAAAAATAATGTTAAGGGTCGTCCTTAAATTATATAAATGTAATTGTATCGATTTCTTACCTCCTCCCTTCCCGAGTATAAGAATTCCTAGGATTTTATATTTCACCCTCCCCCTTCCAATACATCATATTGAAAATTAGGTTTAAAAAATATTACATAAGGCACTCCCTCATAAGAAAACATAAGGAATTCACGAGCCCCTCTCGCCCTAAAAATCATCACGTAATTTAAGATCGACCCCTTACAGCTCAAAGCGCTGATTTCACCCGGAAAATAATTTCTCCTCGAAATTCCCACGAATTTGTATTTAAAATCAGGATTTCCGATTTGGGAAGCTTCGCTGGCGAGTCACTGTAACCTATACACAGATCTGCATCGACTTGCTCGACATCCTTCGGAATATTTGGCGCGCAGTGCCGTAGCACGAGGCGGTCGGTATCGCGCCGAGGCATCCTGCGGTATACACGCGCGCTATATCGAGGAGAGGCGGTGGTCCCCGCGGGAGAGATGGAGCACGAAGCACAGGAAGCCCGTTCAATTGGTGTCCAGGGTGCATTTGCGTCTAATTCAATGCATTATACCTCCCCGTCCGCCCACCGCCGCCGCTGGCTGGCTAACCACCCTCTCCACCGGTAAACGCTTCCTACGGCCTCTCCGTTACGTGCCCGATCGAATAATTCCTGATTCCCCTCGATCAGGACATCCTTTGTCGCGTTCATACGCCGTTCCGTATCCACCTAAACTGCCACGTCCCACGTTTTCTTCCTGTACAGCGAGCAATTCGGTAGATCTTATCAAAAAGACGAAGTGATCGGCGCCCCCGCGGGCGAGGGGGGATGGAACGCATCCGCAGTTACCCCAGCTCGTCGTAGGAGGCGACTAAAGGGGGAGGATTTGTCCCATTTCGTGAAGAAGTAATTGGAGGTTCGGAGATTGAGTTTTGCCAGCTTTGAATGTCGGAAGACAGAGGTGTTCGGGGGAAAATCGGGGAGGAGGGTCCTGGGAAGTCCTGCGATCCCGCGGACAAAGGTTCTGAATCGGAGGAATCGGGGACGAGTCTCCTCGCGATAGAGAGAATAGATCCGTGTGTCCGGGCATTCGTGGCCCTTGGTGTCTCGCAGGGGCGGTTTATTGTGGCCCACCCTTTGTACACGTTTCTATAACCCGTGACAAGATGATTGGGGTATCTGGTTTCGCGCTCGCAGGTGAACATGCGCCCGTGAGTTAAACGTCGAAAAAACACGGGCCATAATGTCGATTTCTTTCCTCCTTTTTAATCCTCCGCGGCAATTATCCGCGGGGCAGGGTAGGGGGTGTATCGTGTTCTCTATCTGGAAACGAGAAATACTTGAAGCACCTGTGCTGGCCAATCTCTCCAGATGAAATTCATAATTCCCTTCGTCGCCCTGAGGACTCTATCGAATTCCAGTGGGGAGCGTAATTCAAGCATCAAATTATTTATAAGTCCTATATCAAAGGTTCGCGTAGTGAAGCTTCTACTACAGTGCTTCCCAACCTTTTTTTACTCGCATTTAAAATTAACTAGGTAATGAAAACGCATAAAAAAATAGGTATTTCAGAATATTATTCTGACTTAATAATATTTAAATTAAAAACTGTGAGGATCCACAGTGATTCGAGTATACTACATGCTAGCTGGACAAAATTATTTTTTCGTGGGTTTGGGTTTATATGGGGTTCAAAATAGAAAACAAACGTGATTCGTATCACAGTTTAATATTTCACTAAAAATATAAAGGAAATAAAAATATGACTAATTCAATAAAGGAAAAAGAACAAAACGACAGTAAGTATTGTACTTTAACTATAATTATCAGTTATAACATTATGTCAATTCCTGTAATTTCTGAGTTTTGAAGTTTAAAACTTGGTTTTTGAAATCAGCTTTCTCTTCATCACTATTAAAACAGTTTTTTACTATATGTTCCACGGCGTTCCAAGCAACAAGGGTTGAATGTGCGGAAAGTAGAGACTTTCTAGTTTTTTTTTAAATCAAATGATCGATCTGCAAAAATATGCAAAACTACGTTTTGTGAATCGTTTTCGAGTGCGACACTCGGCAGGAGAGATAGCACAGTTGTTATATTTCAGACCGTATACGTAAATGCCCCCAAAAAAGCTCAGCTCACTAACCCTAGAAATAATTGAGTTGTTAACAAATAATTCCACTGAAATTACTCTGCAAAGAGAAGTTGCCAGCACAATTCCGCTCGATGAAAATGAGATATTACCACATTCTACTGAATGTTCTTCGGATGATTCAAGTAATGAATAAAATTAGCGTGTATTATAATTAACAAGAAATTAATAGTTATGAGACACACATATAGTTATAGTTAATCTATAATACTGTCGTTTTGGTTTCTTTTCCTTTATTAAAATAGTCATATTTTTTATTCTATTAATATTTTTAGTGACATAATAAACTGTGATACGAATCAGATTTGTTTTCTAACAATTTGAACCCCATAAAAACCCAATACCGCGACAAAATAATTTTATCCAGCTAGCATGTAGTATATTAGAACCACTTCGCGACCCACAGGTTGGGAGTCACTGTTCTACGGTACACTGAAACACTTTCCAGAAACACCAGAATTCCACCGAACCCTAGATTCCTCGCAGCAATTAACCTGCAAGGCCACCCCACCCCCGAAGATTAAGGAGTATAATCGATCAAGCAGCTCCCCGTCAGTTTGCAACTTCCCAAAATTAACCGCTCGAATTTGCTCGTCCATCCTCGGAGGCACCATCCCCTCGCGCACCCTTTAACCCGCCAATCGTCCAGTTTCCCACAATCGGTGCAGAGATCTCGCGAGAGGACGGCGGAGGATCGGGCTCCTCGTAGGAGGAACACGCGCCCTGGTAGCCGTGGCCGTCGCCGAGGTATCCCGGAGGGGCCCCATACTTTGTTTTATACCCCCGTTCGACCGCGAAGGTATCGGGTTACGGCACCACCTAATGGCATAAAAGGGGAACGACATCGGCTCTCCACGGACAGGATATCCATTCTATATTATATTAAATCCTTCGCCCGTTTGTTTTTTTTTTTCTTCCGTCCTGCTCGCGGCCGAGCGCGCCAAAGAGAGGCGGTTGGGACCGTCGGCCGGAGCGAGAGGGAGGTGGGTTATGGAAAAGGGAATCGTTCGGCGAAAAAGGGGTGGCCGTGGAGCTTGGGGCACGAAGAAAGGGCGGCGCGCTGATTTTGGTCTTCGGGGCCCCATTGTCGTGCGTCGGTGCTCCGGGGACATCCGATACCAGGAGACCCCCTTCGTACATACGAAACCGCCGCGCGAAATGGAGCGAAACGAACCGATTCGACCATCTACCCTTCCTGGAAACTTTAGAACATCCGCCGGAATCATCGATTCCGCCCCTCCCCTCCACCGTTCCCGGCGATCCCAGCGCAAAGGGCATCTCGGTTTCGGTTAATTGCCCCAATTACGACTGCTCGGCGGGGGACGGTTTCGCTGCAGTGACGCACACCGTTCGGGGGTGGTTCGTAGGGGATGAGAAGTGTCTAGTTATCGCGTGGCTGGATAGGGATTTTCCGTTCGGACGCTGAGCTTGTCCTTTGAGTTATTCGTGATTTTATTTCTTCGAAGAGCTTCGCTTAACGGATGTGGGGTCGCGTTGCATTATTATTAATTTCGGTTAGATGCACGCCGAGGGACGAGCGGAGTATCTGGCGGAGCCGAGGGAAGTTTTGTAAGCTCGACCTTGGCGTCCCGAGGATAACGGCGAGTAAGGTACGCGTCTGGAGTCGAAATTAACGCAAGACGAAGCACGACGGGGTTGATCCCCTCCCCCGTCGTCCCCGGGGACCTGGTGTAATTCATCGCAAGAGGTTTCCTCGTCCTCGAGCCTCCCCTCCCCCCCCCCTTTAACCACCTTCGGCGACTACGGAGCGAGCAAGGTCGAGATGCCGAATTACTTGTAAATGTTTAAACTTCTTTGGGCCGACTCGCGATGTCTGTGAAGTCTGCAGCGTCCTCGACCCTTAAAATTTCATCCCGCTGCTGATTGCCGCCGGTTAATTCGCTTTAACGCCGTGGATAGTCGAGACGATCGCGGGTTGTCACTACCCTTAACGAATCTGTGAATCGTCGAACATGATAGCGTTGGGGAACGACTGTCCTTAAATCTGACTGTCTTCCTTGAAGTAACAATTCGTCATAAAAAAATGTAGGATATAAAGATCCATGTATGGAGATAGTTGTGGATTATAAAAAGCTCCATCTTTGCACAATAATTAATTAAGGTCACTTGTAATAAAATTTTCTACTCTTAAACTCTATCATTCAAAAACTCACTGAACTTCTATCATTCATCCTTTTCAAACGTTTCGCTAATGTTTGCTCTTCGAGTGTTTCTTCCTCATTTCATCAACCCCGCGAGGCTTTTTACCTGCTGTTTTGAAGCCCGGAATCACTCGTCATTGTGATCGAAGGAAGCTTCTCGTTCGCCAGCCATCGATGACCGACAGCGTGTTCCTGGGAAGAGGTCGTGTCAGGAGGTATCCGGATAATCCTTCGGGAGCCGGGGAAGAACAGGGAGGATGTAGGAGCAGCGGTGAAGGGTGGCAGGGACGGACCCCGGCTCCCAAAGGGCCGCGTCGAGTAAGATTGGCTCCGGTGTTGACTCCTCGTGGGACCTAGACTCAATTAAACTTTAAGATGATATGCGCCGTCCTGGCACCCCTCCTCGGCGATGCCTGTTCGCCCGAGTCATCCTGTCGATTCTCCTCGCCACCGATAACCGACGATTCGAGGCACGCGGGAGAAAGTGAATTAATTCGATTCGAGCGGGGCGCCGCTCTTCCCTGGCGAATCAAACGCGTTACTTTTCTAAAACCCATTTGAAGAAGCTGCGAATCTCTGTCGCGTCCATACTCACATGTTTAATAACGAATAATACGAAAGGAGTATTTTAATCGAGAGGCGTGGATATATATATTATCCATCGAGGAGACATTTTTTTATCTTTCATGGAGGAATTACTTATGCACGTCAGATGGGGTCAGCCAGTGGTGGAGTAAACACGTCAATCGTGCTAAATATATAAATGTCCCCAGAAATTTCCATCCCAGCTCCGTCGAGCTGGTCGAGAGGCCAACGTCGAGGCTGGTTAAATCGAGTCTAATTAAAGCTCTCCTCGAAGATTTCCAGACTTTTAAATTCCCCCGTCCGAGCAGTGGACGTAATATAATTACATTCCGGTGACGGGTCGGCCCGTCGAATTAATCATTCTTATCAGGGGCATTTCCAAGTGTCAATTTGAACGAATTGAAACGGGCGATGAGGAACGAATAAGAAAGTCAAGTGTGAATATATAGCGGCGTTAACAATTTCCCTGAATGATCGTAAATTCCGAGGATAATGCTGTATAGCGGCAGACTTTGCCTTCTGTCGTCGGACACGCTGATTTCCCGCTGATTCCTTTCACAAAATCGTAACCGAGCTGGACTCTTGCCGTTATTACGCACGTAAAGAGTTTTTTTTTCTGGTTGCTCTCGCGTAAAAAGCGAGTGACGGGCGATTTTACGGCGCGACAATGGGAGCGAAAAGGTTTATACAAATGGGAGGAACAGCTTTAGATTATCGGGCGAGGAGTGGAACATTCCCACACTCCGTGGACGATCGGAGCGCGCGGAAGTTTTCTTATATCTTTTGTCTTGTCACCCGGGTTCTCTCCTTCCGTACGATTCGCTCTGCTCCCACGGAAAACGTGACTTAAGATGCTGAAACGGGACTCAACACTCGGAGGCCGTTCGATTCCCCGCCACGATTTGCTCCCATCGATTTCCAGCATCGCCGCCACGATCGTTCCCGCGGTCGATCTCGGTCTGTGGATTTTCTTAGCTCGCTGTGCTATTCGCTATTCATTTTTAGCAAGTGTGTCCTGCGGTGGCTGCTGGACAATTTCTGATGTAATATGGTGCAAGAGGTATCGTCGAACTCGTGCTTCTGTTCGTCAGTACCTTGGGTTTGTGGTAGATACGTATTTTAGATTTTTCAGTGATTTAGGTCCTCGATATTTAGGACTCTGGATATTTAGGGTCCTGGGTACTTTGAGACATCCGAATATTGTCGGGTCCTCGGTACTTTGGGTCCTTAGTACTTTAATTTATCGATATCGTAGGTTTCCGATACGTTAGGTTCTTGGCACCTTAATTCCTCGGTTCTTACGATCTTTGATACCTTAATTGCTCGGTACTTAAGGTCCTCGATATTTAGGACTCTGGATATTTAGGGTTCTGGGTACTTTGAGACTCCGAATATTTTCGGGTCCTTGGTACTTTAATTTTTCGATATCTTAGGTTTCCGATACGTTAGGTTCTTGGCACCTTAATTCCTCGGTTCTTACGATCTTTGGTACCTTAATTACTCGGTACTTAAGGTCCTCGATATTTAGGACTCTGGATATTTAGGGTTCTGGGTACTTTGAGACTCCGAATATTTTCGGGTCCTTGGTACTTTAATTTTTCGATATCTTAGGTTTCCGATACGTTAGGTTCTTGGCACCTTAATTCCTCGGTTCTTACGATTTTTGGTACCTTAATTGCTCGATACTTAAGGTCCTCGATATCTTAAGTTCCCGCTACCTTATGTCTTCATTGCCTAAAGTACTCATAATCTAAGATCCTCGACAGATACCTAAAGTCCTCGATACATTTGACCCTAGATTTCCAGCACCCTAATCAGTATTCCCGGATACAAGAAGCTTCACTCGCCATTAATAAAAAATTATCTCCCATCGTCGGCCTTCAATGGCGTTTCGAATTTAAAGGAGAAACTCGAGCGATTCCGTGGCGGGGGAGATGGAGTATTCCGCGGTGCCATTCCGTGTCTTATTCATATTCATGAAGATTCCGCTTTATTTCCGAGCTGTGGGGCTGCAGGGAGGGGTGAGGGGGGAAGGGCAAGTGGAGTGGGATCGCGTGGGTGTTGGGGAAACACCGTTCCCCGTGTCACGCGACAGGAGGTCCCTGATTCCTCAGCCTCTGGGACTTTATCAGAAAGTACCTGCGCCTCGTGTACGCACAGCGAGAAGCATCGGCGCTGTCCGCTGCTACGATACAGTGAAACTTTCGTTAATGTTACTCGAACGGCTTGGTTTCTTCTTCCTTTTCTTTTTCCACCAAGGAATCGACGGCTCTCGATGCGCTTTGGTGCCACGGTGCTCCGGTCATAATTATTCCAACGACAGGGCGCACCGACTTTACTTGCCTCGTATAATTGTTCCCCAATAAGCTCGCTCGAGGATTCTTAACTGGCAGCATGTAGCTTATCAATTGCCCGCTTGTTTTACATAAACAGACCGGTCGTCGCCTTCCTCCACGATGAGAAAATAATTAAGTAAATCCACCTCTACTTCACAGCACACGCCCCGCGTCTCAGATTTGATGCAGAATAAAGGAATAACTTATAATAGACCACCATTCATCTTTCTCGTAAAGGAGCGAGCGGAAGAAGCCCCGCTTTCCCCAAAGACCATCGATATTTTAACGAACCCACGAGCACCACCGCTGTTTGTTGTCGTTTTTCACCTAAGAGGGGGTCGCGTGGAAGTCGACGCGCCCCGGGTTGAGCCTCGCTTCGGATCCCCCCTCGGGATCATCGCCGAGACCCCCCGCTGCTCCCCTGTACCATGCTAACTGTCCTGTCATTGTCACGAGCCACACCACGAGGACATTCATTCCCGGCCGAAGGATCCACTTCCTCCGCGTTAGTCACGCCCGATTACTCCAGCTGGAGCTCGTGCTCTCCATTCCGCGCGAACTTTGCAACTCAACATCAAATTTTCCTATTTAATCTTCGTGACCACCTTCGCCTCCATCGCACCCGACAGCCCCCACTTCCCGTGCCCGTCGAATGCGCGAAGACCAAAGGGGCCCGTCTCGATATCCCTTCCACCCAGAAGTTTATCTACGCCGTCTTATCACCCCGAGGATCCCGTGACCGTCGCGCGAAGGTGGAGGGGCTGTGTCGGGCCGCGTCAAAGTTACAGGAAGGCTGAGGGCTTATCTGCGACCCTGGGGCTCGAGAGTCCACAGGTAGGAATGCGAGATGTCGAGCGGTGAAACGGGGGTCCAGAGGTGGCACGAGCGGACGGTGCGTGCTGCACGTATCCTTACCGGGGCGTATTTGTCCCATGGTGTGCACGTGACATCTTAATCTCTCCCTATTCGTCTCTCCACTCCACCCCCTCAGCCCCCCGAGCCTTTTATCCGTTTATCTGCTTCCCGCGTATCTTTCATCCCTTTGGCTCCTTTTTTCCCTTATTTATCGCCCGTTTTTCCTTTATCCGTTTCTATCGTTACCTCCTCTCTCCCTTTCTTTCCCTCCTCTCGATGGCTATCTCGAGCCACGGCTACCCCCTTCCTCCTCTTTTACCCGTTCCACGGCGTTCCACTCGCCTCTCGTGCGGTTTTTCGGTTTCCTTCGGACCTCTTTATTCGTACGATCGCGTCCCCTGTACTCCTTTGTCCCCTTTTCTCTTTCTCTCGATGTTCCTTAGCCTCCATTCTTCTCTCTCTCTCTCTCTCTCTCTCTCTCTCTGATTCTCTTAGCGCTGGCCCCTCGTTGCCCCCCACCCACCCAGATCTCTCTTTTCTTTCTCTCATTCGTTTTCGCGCGTGTACCCCACCCGAATACACGGGCCGAGGTACAGGAGGGCCCTTAATCTTGGCACCGTTTCCCCTGCTGGAGATTGTAATCTGAGATTTAGGTCCCAGCGGTGGGCGCCCAGGGGGCACCTTTCCCAGCCACCTAACGAGAGACCTGCCCCCCTCTCGGCTCTCTGGATATTTTTCTCCTTCGACTGTCGATCGCCACAAATCGTGGATACAGATTTCCCACCTTTTATCTTCTCCCAGTGGACTCACGTTGATTTTGTATTTCTTTTAGTAGGCACGGAAGATTGGTAATTGTAAGATATTTTCTTTGTGTAGGAATTAGTTTCGTAATTCCTATATCCACGGAAAAAAACGGGTCACGGGCGATGGGACTCGAACCCACGATCTTCGGGTCCTCCGCGCTACTGGCCAGCCGCCTTACCAATGTCGCCAAAACCCATTCTCCGAAATCTCTTATTCCGAGCTCCCTTTTATGGTGGTTTCCGATTTCAACAATCTTCTACCCGGTAATTTGGTTACTTAGTGTTTTATTCTGAATGTTTTACGTTCAATTGATATTTCTTCGGTTGATTTGATAACGACCTGTAGCCAAGATCTCCGTAGAGGAGTTACTATGGGAATTCCCGAGCACGCTATACGCTTCCCGAAGCAACAAGTAGCATCTGACCGGCGTACCTGCGACATTTAAGTCTACCTAGTCGTCTGGTTAACCCTCGACCTCCCCACACCCCCAACGAGCCGCGTTCTCGCCCCTATTGCGCAGACCTCCTGCAGGGAGATCAGTGATCCCGCTGACGGGAAGTCGATACTCGGCGAGGTGTTCGTCTTATCCTTATAAAAGTCACTTTTGCCGTCGCCTGCTCGCCCAATGACAGAAGATTTTATCAAAATTCCATTTTTCGAGAATCCTCCCGCGAGCGAGACGTCCCCAGGCGACTTCTCCAAGAAGTTATTCTCGATCTCAGAGTCGTATACTTGGAATCTTTAGGCGTAGAAATTTCTATCCGCTACTTTGTCACTTTCGTTCCCCGTTCGACTGGTTTCTTCACGGTTTGCAAACTTGTTACCGCGACCACTCTCCCTCGGTGTCTATGAACGGGTGAGAGATCAATAATTGGGCGTTTCGCGCTGTCCAGTCTTGGGTGAAAGTGGTGACACGGTTGCTGCGCCTTTGGCGATTTCCTTCGGGTAACTTGGAGGCTTCTCTAATCTTCTGTGCGAAATTAGTCTGCCCCCTGTCGTTCGAGAAACCGTTTTCCATTCAGGTTCCTCGATCTTATTGTGAAACTTTCGTCTTGAAGTCAAAAGCGTGAAGCAGTCGAACAGGTCGCGAGGACAGTTGTTTAGTCAAGAAACGAAGAGGTCCTCGACGATCTTTCGAGATAGAAACGTTCCTCGGGGAGGTATTAGCGGGAAGGTTCTGGTCTGGAGGAGTTAAATGGACGCAGCAGGTGCTGGCGCGTACGCGTGAAGAAGATCCACCTTCCTCAGGTGTCTCTTACCTGCAGCTTCTTTATTTTTTAAGGCCCGTGGTGCTCGCGCACCGAGACGAGCGACCCCGAAGAGACAGGTGATCGGGGGTTTTGACGTACTTCGATGATTCTGAGCCAGCCGTGACGGAGGGGCACGCGACTTGATCACCAGCTCCGTAATTGGAAACGAGACTTTAATGGCGAGGAGTTCTTGGGTGGTTTAACGCTATGTACTTACTTGAAGTTGTAGGAATCGTAGCTTCAATCGGGGGAACACTTTTGAAAGTTTATTAATCCTTACATTAATCTTAGAATGGAATACTGTTCTATGCAATACTAGAATATTTCATGGAATATTGAAACACTGTTCCTTACAATACTGGAATATTATTTCTTAGAATATTGAAACACTATTCCATACAATATTAGAATATTATTTCATAGAATATTGAAACACTATTCCATACAATACTGCCCTCCTTAGTTAAAAATTTCCTATCTAGAATTTCAAAACATCCGAGGAAACTGAAGTTTTATCATTCTCTTTGTGCCATCCATGTAAAAAATAAATAAATTGCTATGAAGCACGTAAGATTTTCTAATTTTACTTAAAATCTAAAACACGCGTGGAAGTTCAAATATTTAAAGTATTCTTGAGAAATGGAAAAATGCTAGATAGGACATTTTACTTAAGGTGGGCAGAATACTAGAATATTATTTCGTAAAATACTAAAATACTATTCCATACAATACTAGAATATCATTTCGTAGAATACTAAAATACTATTCCATAGAATACTAGATGAGTGGTCAAAGTCCACTAAAAAGCGGCGAAAAAGTATTGCGACTCATTTACAATTACGTCCACGATCTATCCCCGTATAAAAATAAATGGGAGGACAATAAAGGCTGGCGATGGACGTTTCTTCTCGACTCTCGAGTGGAGATGCAGTCGAGTAAACGGTTCGGTGGCCCGTAATGGCGGTTTCGTTGAATCCACCGTAGGTTGCAGGCGGCCCTCTTTGATACCTTGGCCCCCCAACGAATTAAGGTTCACCTGCCTGACCTCTTCGTGGTCGGGACCAGTACCCTTGGCCGGCAAAAACTGGGTCCGGGGTGCTGGTGCTCGCAGGGGCGACCGCGTAAAAAATAAATGAGCTCGGCTAGCGTCGATATCAAGGGTGAGTATCAGCAGCCTCGAGAATCACTGGCGCGAAACACTTTGAACGTCGATATTCCACACTTTTCGTCGCCTCTTTCTTTTCTCTTATAACTGCTTGGACAAACTTCAGAGAAACACATGGACCCTAATAAAAATATTAGTTAGTCTCTTTGATACTTACTGCACGGTTACATTAATCTAAAAAATATGGACCACGAAGAAGGAGGTATTCTATTTGCTCCCCGCGTAATAGAAACTTAAGACCCAAATTCTCCACGGAAAGCTACGCGCCGAGGGTGGTCGATGCCCTTTGTTAAGGGATTGCTACCGGAATTTCTAGTAATTCCTTCGGCGCGACGAAACGGATAGAAAAGCAATTTGTCTGCTGACAGAATCGTTCGATTGCCCAGAAGCTGGCCGTGATATTTTCCGGTTAGACACGGCCAGCAGGTGGACCCTGAACCTGCCGTGTCACCTTTGATCGCACCTTCCTCCTCCACTTAACGCGAATCGATTCAATTCTGTCTCTACCCTAAATACTATAAAACTACTCAACTTTCCTTCAACCACTGCACACTGCGAAAGTGTAATTAGCGAAGGCCATTAAAAGGGTGACATTAAGAGAAACCTTGGAATACCTCAGTTCATGGTCATTATAAACGAACCATGACTTCTAATCAATTTATCTACCATCACCTTTACACGACACGATCCAAAGCGGCCCTAAATTGCACTTACCTTCCCCGCAGCGGTTGCTCGCGATTGTTAGGAATTCCTAATATTAGCAACGAGTTGTACCATTCCTCGGGTACTTAATCGTCGCTAATTGGCGGTGCTCGTCATCGACCGTTAAACAGAAGTCGTAAAGCCCAGGGCTAATGGCCCCGCGACTTAAGACAGGGGTGCCGGGGTTCTTGCAGCCCCAAGATGGCGGCTAAGATAAACCGCGTGGAGGGTGCATCGTCTGCCGAGGGTAGCCGCTTCCGGTCAGGACGTGGCTTCCTGGCTGAACCTACCCTCGCCTGAACCGGAAGTGACCTCTTGCTAGCCGGGATCCATTCGGGTTTAAATTTACCGCGCTCTGACGGCCTGCTTGAAATATTTCTACGATCAGGCTGCTCGTAAAAGCTTCGCTTCCCTTCCACCGATTCAAACTACTCTTTCAATCATTTAAAACGTTCTTTTTAACGTTTCCTTTAAATTCGCGATAGTGGATAGATCACAGTAGGATTGATCGAGTCTGTGAATTTTTTCTCAAGACTTTTAGGTGCTCAAGCTTCCGCGGGATTATTGTTAAGGTGATTACGCTGCAAACAACGCTGCCAGGGCGGAAGTAGCTTGAAAGGGGCAACGGCTACCGGTCGGAGCGTCTCTCGCGGCTGTTAAGACAGTTTCGAGGAGTTTATGTTCCTTGACCGGAAGTGGCTGTTGTCGTAGGAAGACTTACTCGGTGGTTAACGCTCAAATTTACATTTCTGAGCGACTGGGGAGGCTGTGTGACTCGGGGGAGGGACATTTCCACGGTTTCGAAGCTTCTTTAGCTGAGGATTCAACGCAATTCTCGAATTGTACAGTCATTATTCGGTACAAGCTAAATATCGGATATTAATAACGATTTCTGTGTATCCCCCTCTCGAGGAAGCTTGAAACAGTCTCGTTAACGATCGCGACGTGGCTAAGGTAATAATCTTATCTCGGGGAGGCCTAATTGTCAGCGCATTATCGGCGAGGCAATCCGTGCGTCCCGTCGAAAGGCAAACAGGACTTTCCCTGTTACTCACTGGATTTCACGGACGCTTATCGGGCCCCGGCAAACAGACAGGGTAAAGAAATCGCTGGTTTCTAATCTGCCTAACAACACGGAAGCCCGTGTCGAAAGGAAGGCTGCTCTACTCAATGAACGCGTTCGCTGGTTGTTTGCGAATGACGCTCGCTGTTCGACGATAAACACGCGCGCTCAAAGTGCGACTAAACCCGCAGACTGCGTGACGACTGGGTTTCCATGGAAAATCAGCCTTGTTATCGTGGAGATTTTCGTGCTGCGCAAGTGGCGGAGATAGCGGCGTCGTAAATCAGTGAGGGAATCATTGGAAGGCTAGCCTCGATTACTTTCGATAGGGACTAAAGGGAAGTTTTTCCAAGGAGATCGCGAGGGAATATTAACTCTAGCTTGTGCTTCATGTTTGCTTTATTTGAGGAGAGACTGGTGCGCTCTAGAGGGGTTTAATTTCCGTAGGAATTTTGGAAATGGGATGCCAGCGATCGAGGAGAGATTCGACGGAACTTCGCCGGGGATAGAGGCGTGAAAGCGTCGCGGATTGGCAACGCAGAAATTGGCTCGGTGGCTTGTAAAAGCGTCGGGATGCTCGCGTGAGAGCGTCTCAATCTAATAAATTCATGAAGGAACGTCGTCCGCGTTCTCACAGGCCTCGCGGAATATCGAGGCAATTCCTGCCGCTTCCGTGTGATCTCCCGACCGCAAATCAGTGCACTAGGAATACCTTTTGTCCTCCCGTGTCTGCCCGCAGACGTTTTTCCCTGCTCTCGATGGCTTCCGTAAAACTATCGATCTTAAGGCTTTTCCGTCGATGCTCGTGAAAGCGAGGTGGCGATTCTTCCTGGTGACACTGATCGACTGGCACTGTAACCGTGCAATTATTGGCGCTGGGAAATAATTGGTCTTTGGGTAGCAGGCTGTCGATGCGATTCGACGAGAGACTTCTGCTGAAGTGGAGGTAAATTGAAGTTGGAGGTAGGAAGGAAGGTGTGCTAAATAATGTTTCCTCGCAGCCACACAACCTCGACGAAGCAATTCACTACAATCTACATGACGCTGCGAAACTGAAGAGACAAATATTTCAATATCTCCTAATTCTCGGTGAATGCAGATTTCTAAAATTCAATCTATTATAATAAATCAGGTAATAATTGAAAGCTACTAAAAAACTTAGAAAGTAGTTGCTTCCATCCATCCTTAAGAATTCTACACGAAGCTTTACCAATAATCTTTATTGATTATTGTAAAGTTTTACCATAAATCAACTCATCTCCTTAAACAACTATACATCTACCGAGCCAAATGCATGAAAACACAAGCGAACAGTGTAACCAAGAATCCTGCAACCGTCTCCCCAAAAATACAACTCCAAAAAAGGGAAAGACGATAGTACACCACAGCCCCGCGATTCACCCTTGTCGATAGCAGAAGGGTTGCCTGTGAACGGGGCATACCGCGCGTCCGCGTGCGGCCGGTATTCATGAATGAAATCGCGCGTGCCGCCACGGGTTGCGTGCTCTGTGAGCCGCGTGGTGGGGGGCAGGGTATCCGTGTGGACGCGGCCTAAGCGTGGGTGGCTGTGGACCAGCGATCCGACGCGATTCACCTCCGGGGCGGACGGAAGCGTCGCGTGCGCGCGTGTGAACGGGCCAGAATGGAAAACGCGTGCATCGCTGTAGCCGCGTAGGCGGAGTCGATCGGCGACGGGACGCTGACGCTTGCACATGCGCTCTTATCACGGAGCCACCCACAACGTGCGTCGCGACGGCGCCAAGTCATCCGACGCTGATCCAAGTCTCATCTTTGAGGATCGATATCGACCTCTACATAGACAAAATCAATTTTAAACACCCTTTAAATTGATTTTCCGTGTGATGTGTCTTAGTGGCATCGAAGACTTTGCATTGAGTTATTCGATGTAGGTTCTGTGGCTCTTCGAAGACAATTTTTATGTTGACCAGCTGGTCGATGTCTCAATTTACGTAGGAAGTTCTTGCGGAGGTTGCTGGGTCACTGTGAAATCGCTACTTTAATTATTCAGGTGAATCGATCATCAAGTTTCAAGAGCTGTTTCGGTTACGCACCGCAGGTACTAGTTGAACCCTACGGACCATTTACTACGAAGCTTCGCGTAGTTTTGGGCAACTCGCTGTGTGCAGATTTAGCTGTTAGAATTTGAGTTTTACTGTGTTAAGTTTCCATGGAATATAAATTTAAGGTGTCTTCGAGTCATTCTTCGATTTCATCCCATTTTCTCGAGTCGGTGAGTTTGTGCTATAGTTTCAGGTACGTTCAAAGATGCTACAGTGTACCGCAGGGTTTCCTTCTCGTAAAAGTTAATTTCACACTGTTTGGTAGCTGCGTTGAGGGCTGCTTGAAGCCTGTCGTTAGTCGAAACGGAGCTTATTAACGCGGCTCCGCCGGACAGTAATGATACCGCGGTGGTCAGAGAGTCGAAACGGCCTAAGAAGTCACGGGCGTGCGTGCCTAAGGCGATTCTCTAATGGCACCGGCTCTCCTTTTTGCCCCGTCTGTTTCGCACCGTTGCGAACGATACAGTTTCCGTCTCTCGGCTTCCAATCGCAGCCGCCTGCACGATTCGGTCCACTTGTGCGATCGATGAAATCGTCCGGGCGGCAAAAAACAGTCCACGACGAAAACTTAATAACGTTCGAATATCCCCCCCCGCGCGGTGGAAAAACGCCGCCGAGGCAATTAACGCGCTGAGAAGCCAAGTCTATTCAAACTTTCCCTGACACTCGACCGCGATGGTAATATATACAGGATGTCTTGGAAGTAAGTGGTCAGTCTTTCGAACCTCCACTCATTTCTTAATTCAACAGCTCAGATCAAACCCTCATAAACTTTCTAATCGTTCATGTCAAGTTTTGGGAGATTAAGCGGGAGACCTCCCTTCGGTGAATAATTTCTGAGACACCCTGTATTTAAAGGTATTCTAAGTGCTAAAACTTCTGAGAGTTCTGAGTGTTTATTGCCGCGATGAAAATTGGAATGAAATTATCTATTTCGTTCCCTTGAGTGTCACTTCGAGTACTTATGTACTTACCCTGCGGAAGCATTGATTCGCAGAGTAGCTAATCAGCGAGGAATAATTGAAAAGCACGTGTGAATGCTGTTGGGTAGAGGAGGGACCACCTAACGTCCCGATTGAAACGAGATAAATAAGCGCGATGGGTGGGCGCTCGCGCGTTTCCGAAACGGGCACGGGTTAGAGGCGCACCTCATGGGTCCCCGCAGGAAGCCCCATGCTCCTCTGTTGCCCCCATAAGGTGGCACAGAGCTCCAGCCGTGTGTGAGAATCCATTCCAGTCGATTTCACAGGGGTTGCAGGGGGTCCACTTCGGATTTCGTTTTCTTCTCCGGGCCCTCTTTCCCCGGTTCGACACTCGTTTCCCTTTCTTCCTAGCCCTGTCGCCTCGACGGCCCCCGTCTCTTGGAAACTCCCGCGGCCACGCGTACACCAAACTCGTCCACTACGCCGATCGTGATCCCTGATAGGAACCCCGCTGGTGAACCTTGAAGTAGGTTTCACGGAAACTATGCGTCGCCGGGGCCGCTGCTTGCTTTCTGCGTTGTTTAGTACACCTTGGCCGTCGTTCGATCAATTATTCCCAAGGCTACCGTGGAAAAAGTGATCTGTCCATTGGAAGTGCAAATTGTGACTTGAGGAACTTAAATTTACTTCTTTATTAATTTATTGCTTTGGATTTTAGGCGCGAAGGAATTTATAGGGAGCGAAGGTTCAAGGAGAATACCCTAATGTTTAGGATTTAATTTATTTCTAATTTATTTCTTCAGATTTTAGGCGCAAAGAAATTTGTAAAGAAGAGCGGTGGTTCAAGAAGAACCTAAACTTTAGGAGGTACTTTTTGAACACTCGCTCTTCTTTAGAAATTTCTTCGCGCCTAAAATCTGAAGAAATAAATTAGAAATAAATTAAGTCCTAAACTTTGGGAGATTCTTCTTTAGAAATTTCTTCGCGCCTAAAATCTGAAGAAATAAATTAGAAATAAATTTAATCCTAAACTTTGGGAGGTTCTTCTTGAGAAATATCTTCGCGCCTAAAATCTGAAGAAGTAAATTAGAAATAAATTTAATCCTAAACGTTGGGAGGTTCTTCTTGAGAAATTTCTTCGCGCCTAAAATCTGAAGAAATAAATCAGAAATAAATTAAGTTCTAAACTTTGGGAGATTCTTCTTTAGAAATTTCTTCGCGCCTAAAATCTGAAGAAATAAATTAAGTCCTAAACTTTGGGAGGTTCTTCTTTACAAATTTCTTCGCACCTAAAATCTGAAGAAATAAATTAGAAATAAATTTAATCCTAAACTTTGGAGGTTCTTCTTTAGAAATTTCTTCGCGCCTAAAATCTGAAGAAATAAATTAGAAATAAATTTAATCCTAAACTTTAGGAGGTTCTTCTTTAGAAATTTCTTCGCGCCAAAAATCTGAAGAAATAAATTAGAAATAAAATAAATCCCAAAGTTTCGGAAGTTCTTGAATCCTCGCTCTTTTTTTAGTTATTTACCTTAGGACCTAAACTCTTCAAGTATTATATATTTATCACTGACCTATCCAACCCCCAATCTATGAGCCACAAATTTCCAAATCCTCAAAGATCCTTCCCTCAACAAAAAAGCTCAAACTCTCTATCGCCCATTACCATATCCTCCAACCTAACCTGCCGCTAATCACGCCAGTCATAGCTTTCACTGCGTTCCATAATCGCGCAGCAGTATTCCCATAGACCCTGGTGCTTGGTGGCAAGTTCCGGGACGGTGTCCGCGAGCCAGGCCGGGTCGGTCACCTCCGCGTGGCCGCGTAAGGGCGCATAGGTGGATTAGGTGGAGAAGGTGGATGAAAGGTTAAATAGGTGCCAGTGGGTAGCCGGAAGGTGGGTGTACTCGTTAGTGTGCGAGCCCGCCTACCGTCCAATGCGGTGGCTGGTTTCCCAGGGGACTCCCTGGCCTCTCTCGGCCCGGCTTTTGTGGTCCCTTCTCCTTCCACGTACGAGGGGGGCACTCTTTTGCTTTCAGGAGGAGTCGGGCTTGGTGTGTCGGTTTGCATCGTGCGCGATAATAGTCACCGTAGGGTTCCCGGTTAGCGCGCGTTACACCAAGCTCTTCCTCCCAGCCGCTGGCTCGCGCGCGATCCAACGGCCGATGCCAGTCCTTGCGATCGAACGATCGAGGCCAGATCGATCGTCCTCCGCGGAGGACTCTCCGAGGACCTCGCCTTCGCTCATCGTCGCTCCGAGCCGCGTCGATCTCGCGCGTACATCCTTCGAGCGTCGTTCAACTTCAGCGCAGAGACATCGACGATCCTGATGATCGGTGGCAGAGCTGCTGGGGAATTTGAGGAACCTTAGCGTTGGCTTCTCGAGGATTCCTCAGCGTGGTGCTGTTTTCTACAGACTTGCTCCTGTGATCGTGAAGACTGTTGGACGGTGCGAATAGTGTGGCGGTTTTCGAACAGATTTATGTACACTGCTTTGCTGGACTTTAGTTTGAGGGATTGAGTAAATTAGGGTTGGTGATAGGAGGTGATGGGGACTCGTGGTAGGGCTTTGAACATTAGGAGTGCTTGAGCAGCGAAATTCAGAATGTTGTTCAAGGGGAACAGCTCGAGGCTGGAGTTGTTGATAGGGAAGATCCAGGCTCATAAGGAACCCTCTCAGGAGGAGCACCATAAGTCTAAAGGTATGTATGTAAAATGTCAGTTTCTGTAGTCTGTTATTTCCCCACTTTGCGTGGCTATTCTTTGAGGATCAGAGAAGCATTTTGTAGAAATTTTATTTAACTACAATTCGCAATCTTTATTGAGTGCTCTCGAAAGAAACATCGAGCATTACAATTCTAAGTTCCGAGCTTCGTTTATAACCCACCGTCTCCCGCAAGCACGATTCAAGACCCAATCAATTGCCCTTCGTTTCGTGCGTCTTTTCAATTTCAACCTAATCCAGTAATTGATCGTTGACTCCGCTACTAGGAGCCACTTCAGTGACGCGTCATCGTAGCCTCTTGCAATGGAACACTAGATTCTAACTTTCCCAACAAAACTACCAGAAGACTATCACTTACAAATACCAAGAACCCTTAAAAAAATGAATCATCATTTCAACTCAGCCACCCCTCTTTCGCAAGTAACTCCAACGATCGATCATCAAAATATTCATCCCCCCAAAGATTCTACGCCTGAAAAGGAGTCAGAACTATTTCCCTGCCAAACTCTCGTTATTCCTCGAAGCTCGCTCCCTTTAATTAGCAGTGGAGTCAAGGGCTTGAACCCTCCGGAACACCACTCGCCCCTTTGCTCGCTGATCGAAGCCATCGACCACGAGAATTTTGGAGCCACTCGGGGCTGGGCGTCTGCGCCAATGGCGGCTCGTAAATCCGCGCAAGCCACTGGTGACCGTCGGAGTTCGCGTCTCTACATAAGTCACAATTAACGAAGGCGTTAAGTCGGCCCCCTATTAATAAGCGTCGTCGAACCGTCCTATAAATAGCGGCGGGCACGAGGTGACAAACATTACGCGGGCCATCACGCGTGCACGCACACGCCGAGAGGATAAAAACACAATGCGAATACGGCTGGCATCGGCAGGTCGGGCAGAAAAGAGCTGCCAGTGTTAAGTGCGACTATTTTCGCGCCGATGACACATCGCCGCTGATTGGACCGAATCGAGACTCTAAATAAAACCCCTTTCGATCCCCCAACACGGGGCCTTTACGTCCTTGCGTCGTAATCTTGCCCCCTTTTCCTCCGAACAGTCGAAAATCATCGAGGATCCAGCCGCCAGACCAAACGATCTATAATCTCCCTTATTTCCACCACTTTCGATACTCACCTCCTTCCTTAGAGGGTTGAAGGGTTAACGATTAACGTTCCACCCTGGTTCAACCCTGCTAAAGCCTCCAATTCATCTCGAGGTTCAATGTAATTGCCAGAAATTGAAAAATATATTTATCAGCAACGACTCCTTTTCATTTTTCTCAAAATGAAGAGAACCTTCTTCTCGGAGATGCGACTCGAGGGTTAGAGAAGTGAGAGCACAGTTGGGTAAAAAATGACCCGGGAAGAGTAGGGTTAATGATACAGGGTGGAGGGTGTCGGGGCGAGTGGATCGCTCGACACGTTTCCCATGAACGGGACAGGCTAGATCCTCCCCCGATTTCTTGGCAGTCGCAGTCGAATTCCCGATGACGAGGGGTATCAGCTGGGTGCATTCGGTAGCTCGGTTTATATTTATTGCATGCCCACCCGATCCGCCGCGTCTCTCCTTCTGCGAGAAAGAAGCGCGCGTGAGTCATGCGGGATGCCAATTGGGCGAGTGCCTCGGTACGCGCGCGATGCGAGTTGCACAACTGGAGGAACACCTGATCGGCCGGGGCACCTTAGGATTATCATTCCAATTTTAACATTTCTACCTCGAGGCCACTGCTGAGGATTAGGATGAAAAAAGCTGGAGTGAAAATATCAAATTCGAGGGGTTTGGTAGTTATTTCAAAGCGCACAAAGTAGCAGAATCCATTGACTTGTATCACTTAATTCAGGAAACCTACCACATTTCTATTGTGTACACTTCTGAAAGTTTCGAAGAATTTCGAGACAATCGTTATCAGATATCTTATCTTGTAGATTCAGTGGTCACAGAGGTTCCGGAGACTCGAGTACAAAATTCTAATTTCATATCTTCGAGTTGCCAGGATAATCCTAATTCTTTGGCTTCTAATTGAAGTTCGATCTTCGATTTGTATTGCATTCTTTTTCCCCCGTGGATTTTATTGAAAGCAACGCCTGCGAGCGGTCGCCCGAGACACGGCGGAGCTGGAAAAGGAAGAAAAGCCGTGGACGGGGCGCGTGGGTGGAGGATGCGACCCATTTAAGAGAAGCACGAGTCCGTGATCCGATCTCGTTGGGTGTCCCTCGTCCCTCTCCGTGGGGCCCGGCGAAGACGGTATTCCGTAAAATCTCTTAAATCCAGTGGTGGGTGTCGGATCCAGCGTGGACCGGGGCAAATGAGGAAACGGCCAACTAGCCGAGTCATTTCCACCGTTTACCAGGGCCACTTTGCTCTATTCGAGCCGGTGGGAGTCTTCATTCCTGGCAATTATTAATTATTCGACTCGCCTCGTCCGGATGTCTCCTTCGTCACCGGTTTCTTCTATGACACGTTGTTGCCCTTTATCTAAAACCATCCTCCTCTATCTCCTCGCTACACCTTTCCTAGAAAACGTAACGATAGACTTTACTCCCTCTATCTTCTAAAAAAGTAATACAAATTCACATATAATTCTTAATTAACCATTGTCTGATGAGCAATTGCCTAGGTCCCATCTCCAAAAAAAAAATACGATTTCATCGAAACACTACATTTTTTTCTGCGCTACTACACTTACCTTATTTTTAGTAAACTACCCCTTCATTTTCCCCCCAAAAATGGACCCCTCAGAACGCTTGCCACCTCTGCTATTTTCCTTAAATTCACCACTGTTCTTTACCCTTAACTCCCTGACCAAGGACCCTAAAAATCCAAGCACCCCCGCATCCACTTCTCTATTACCCCCACCGATCTGTTTATCAAGGAAGTACTAGATTGGTGCAACGGTGGTATTGCCCAGGGTATCTGTAATCCGTGGCGACGAGTTCTGGATTGCCGAATGGAGGGGGACGCAAGGATCCGCCGAGTGTGGCGACGATTCCTTATCGCGCTGGAAGAGACCATTCCGCGTTACAACGGAAAAATTGCGCCGTACGTTAACACGATGCGAGGCAGATAGCCTGGGGCTGGTCGCACGGATAAGAGGGTAGCAGAACTCGATCCAGGAATGGCCCGGACGCCTGGTTTCCTCTATCCGCGGCGACCAGTCCCGGTGGATCTGGCGCGGGCCTCCTCTTGACGAGCCACGCGGGTTAATGGTACCAGTTTCGCCGCGTGCTCGTTACGAAAACAATCCGAGGGGACGTGTAACGGGGCGAGGTGAGGTCAGCCGGCCTCGTAATGCCCCGACGTGTACGCCACGAGTTCGTAAGGTCGCTTATGGAACTGGTCTCCTCCTTGCGACATTTGTAAACCTGTTTCGAAAAAGCATTCCGCGCGGCTTCGACGGTGTTCTCCGCCGTCGATATCCTGGCGGAGGGATCGCAGGATCTTTAGACGGACGCAAGAAGGCAAGGGCTTCGAGTGGAAGCGCAGGAACGTATGGTGCAACTTTTAATTTAGCTTCTTGGATGGAGATGGTATTATCCGGAGAATTTTAGTAGCATACCTTCCCCTTTCAGGGCTTCTTTATTCCCATTCGTCCCCTCGTTCTTCCTTCATCTCACTTCCCTCCCTCTATTGATACGAATGACCGCTACTTTCGCAGAAGAGGGCTATTCGTATCCATTACACGTGACGCTTACTTCTCCATCTTTTTGGAAACCAGTCACGTCGAAGTGGCTGAGAGGAAGAGAGGAGTAGTGTGTTTTGTTTAAGAATGACTGGTGATCCTGTTCGCTAAATTCTAAAGGGTGTTTCTGTTGCTACCGTTGCAGAGGCCTTGGGGACCGGAAGCTCGTCCTGGCACAGCGAGGATGGCGGGCCGAACTCGCGCCGAGGGGGCGAGACGCCGTCGTCCTGCGCGACGCCGACGTCCGCCAGCTTCCCGTCAGAGCCTGAAGTGGATGCTGACGTCGGCGTCAACGCCGACGGAAACAACGCTGCCGCGCCTTATCCTTGCCAGTTCTGCGACCGCACGTTCCCGCGGTTGAGCTACCTGAAGAAACACGAACAGGTAATTGCTCAGCCATAGCCATCTCTGCTTACGTAATCGTTAGATCCATTAGAATTGCATACTATAAAAAGAAATAGGCACGCTTCCTTTCATAAGTGTATTAATATACTGTATTTGCAAAAAAAAATGTGACTATGGTAGAGATTCGATACTTTTCACGATATTGATTTAAAATACCAGATAAAATACAATTTCGGGAGAGTTGTTTAATAAATTTGCAACCTTTTTACAATCATTAATACTTGTAAACGGCGCTAGAGGTACTTTTCAATGCAATCGATTTCTCTTAAATAGAAATTGAGACATTGAAAAATGATCATTGAGACTGTCAGATTCGAAGTAGAATTTCGCAATTCCGGGTGCGTGTGAGCGTGAAGTTTTATCCCGCGGCGAAGGGGATGGCGGTAAGTCGGCGCGTTCCATCGCGCGGAGGACGCGTGGCCGATTCGAATTCTTCTGTTTTGCATGGCGGTGGCATTAGAGAGGACCGCTCTTCCGCGTCCGAGTGGACGGCCACGGGTCATCGTCGGGTCAGAATCTGTACCGTGGCCCATAACAGGTTGTACCGGTCAGGTTGTTCGTCCAGGTGGCTCCTCCACCTCTTCGGGTGCCTCTCGGCTGTCCCAGCCTCGATGAAAGACCGCTTCCACATACGCGAGCTGAATCGAGGCTCGCATGGGGCACAGATAAGGCCTCGATAACGGGGATGAATTTCTTTCGTGAACCTGTACCCACTTCGTATTGCTTCCTGACCCATTCGCGAAGTTACTGGCCACTTGAAAATCGTGCGGGAATTCAAAACTAATAATATAGAAACAGTCGAACTATTCTAACTTATTAGAATCGCTTAAATTACTCTGTTTTTTTTTTTGTTATTTTACTAACACAGTGGTGGGTGAATACAGACACCCTTAAGGATGTATCGGACGTACAATATTGGACAAAAGTATATGAAATTTGAAATACTTGAATATCTACGTCTTACGCATAGTAAATCTAGATGTAAGGAACTCGAACACAGTTGGAGTCTCATTTTTACTCCTAGAAAGGTATTTTTCACTTTACAAATACTTTTTCAAGCATTATTTGCTAAACTTTTGGTAGTAAAAATACCTTGAATTCACAATTTTTTT
Source organism: Andrena hattorfiana (assembly GCA_944738655.2). Classification (NCBI taxonomy): domain Eukaryota; kingdom Metazoa; phylum Arthropoda; class Insecta; order Hymenoptera; family Andrenidae; genus Andrena; species Andrena hattorfiana. The sequence goes on along the minus strand of OX122894.2, from coordinate 39,991,115 downwards.
AAGTTTTAATTTATTTCTTTAAAATAGTGTAATGAAAACAATTGAAACTCGGCAGATATTTTCATCTATCCATGTACTACATGTACAAAAAAATTGAACACATTGGTACTATTTCTTCAACAATTTTGCAACTGCTTTATCTGTCAAGATCGTCTCTTTCCATAAAACTACTAAAAATCAGTGAAAATTAAAATCGTTATAACTCAGCAACGGTTTAGCGAATTCGTTTAAAATTTTTGGAGCACATCAAGAAGATTAAAAAGCACAATCTCGCAAATTTTCATCAACTTGGTACCACTTTGAAGCTTGGTCCGATAGATCCTTAACTGGTGACATCCCAGCTTGTGTCATTTGTGACGTAGACTCCCCTTTAATAATTTGCCACTGTCGAGCCTAAATTTATTTTTAAGACACACTGGAGATATTAACGACGTTATTACATATTTGCAAAGATACTTTTGCATGTTTTCTCCGTAACCACTGAAAGTTGTCTTCGTGACACGACATATTATAAAACAAGGTTGAAAGAAAACCTCCAGGAAGAATAATTCTATAGTAGTCTTCTAGACTCCTCGTCACCGCTTAAGGGTTAATAGGTGAAAGGATTAATACATTAAAAAGGAAAGCTCAATGTTCATTGCAGTCGTTATCATTAGTACACAATTTCCTTCGTCAGCGCAGTTTCCGTTACTGGCAATCAACCGTAGAATCTTTACAACGACGAGTGCCATTCGACGTGTTGCCCGTTCCCTACGTGATCCACGATACCCCCCGCGACTGTCAGTCTCCAGAGAGGTCCTCGCCGAGGCGATCGCTTCGCCCTTCCGTCCGGATTGTCTCTTCAAAGGAGCCGACGGTGCTCGAAAGTCGTACGTGCCGGGCTTACTTCTCGCTGGACGAACACCGGCTCGGAAAGAGAGCATCGCGCGCCGCTTGGAAAAAAGACAAGGAGGACGCGGACAAAGAGAATGACCCGGCCCGTTCGCGATCATATCGGTCACAGTGATCTACCTGGGTGACAACCACGCAGAGCAATTCCCCGACGAGAGGTTTCTTGCCCCCGTCGATCCCTTTTTCTTCCTCGATCCACCACCGACAGGGGGGAATTATTTTCGGGCCCGCGGTTGATCGAGCATCATCGTTACCGATCCTTATCATAGGCGACCAGCGCGCGGTTGTGATCACTGTGTCAAAGCTAGTTAGAAATGGAGTCTTTGGTTTCCTCGTAGACTCGAGTAATGATCGATATATTCACAGCAACCTCGCGTTTGTCTCGCGTTGTTACAGAGTCACGGCGATCAGATGCCGTATCGATGCAGCTGGTGCGCGAGGCTGTTCAAACATAAGCGCAGCAGAGATCGACACGTGAAGCTTCACACCGGAGATCGAAGATACCGATGCACGCACTGCGAAGCTGCTTTCTCTCGGAGGTGAGCCTGGGATTATAATAACAGTTGTCCTAACCCACTGCGCTGTCCTTAAAACAACGGAGAACCCCTTAAAAGAGGAAGAGAGTACTCGAATCTCAGCTTCTCGACCTCTGCCTGGCGAGCTATTGATTCTATCACTTTCCGTGGTATCAACTGAACCCTCAAGTCTTCCGTATAAGATTCCTATTTTCCCTTCTTCTTAAACTGCACTTCGCGAAGCTACCACCTTACTCTCCGGTTCAGAAAAACTGTGCCCCTATGCGGTGGTCCAGGGCCAACGACAATTCCCTTCGCAAGGAAGTTTGTCAAGCTCAGAAAGCAGCTGTACCTGCGATATTCAACGTCCACGGGGATCGATCATGCCGCTGCGGGCCCCGCGGCGGGGCGAGCGCCCGCGGGAGCAGGCGACAGCCAGAAAGTGGAAACGAAACGGAGGGCCCCGATTCCGGGGGACCGATCCGGCGGTGTGTGACAAATGAATAATGATCACACGGCGACCGCGGCCCCGGCTGGCATTAGTCAGGCTTACTCTCTTACGTGACTCTTTCTTTCACCCTGCCAGCGTTCACGGAGACGACCTCCTTTCCTATCTTCATTCCTCCCTTCTCTCCCTTTTCTCGCGTTCCCCGCGCCCATTCACTCGTCCACCTCGCGCATTATAATGCTAAGCCGGTTGGAGGTGGGCCCCTGGCCAAGGGTGGCGGACCTTTTTCCCTTCGAGCCTGCCCCGCGTGCTCCGCCGGCCTGCGAGCGTGAATGCGCGCCGCGAGAACGGGCCCTGCTCGCCGCGTCCAGGTGAGCGGACAGGTAGGCGCATAGGTGTTACGGGACAACAGGTAGACCATTAGTCAAGTGCCCCGTTGCTGCTCGTCCACCAACGCTCGGTTACGTCGCGCTCGGGACTCCTCGTCGAGTCCGGGAACCGGGGGTTTTGGTAGATCAAGGGTTCTGGTTTTTGCTTGGAGCAGAAGGGGCTTCGTAAATAGAAAAGGAAACTGGATTTTATTCTTTAAACGAATCTTTATAATCGCTTAATGAATTCTAGTGAATTTGTATTAAAAATAGCTTTATCCCTTCAACTCGGGTCTCCTCAGGATTAAATCCTGAGTGCGCCACTGGGCGTGGGGGTTCTTTTGAATTTCGGGTGGAGGAGGTAAGAAAGAATTGAGGGTTTTGGTAGTGTAAAAGGGTTTTTATTTTGAGTGAAGGTGGGATCTAGTGGGGTTGATTTGGATTTGTGGGTAGAGGTTTCTGAAGGGTAACGTGGAAGGTTCTTTCTGTTAAACTTCACTTCGTGTAGACAACTTTTTAATTTATCAGAAGAGACGAAAGTTACTTTGAACTGGAAAATAATGAGTCTTCATATTTCTCTGGAATCTAGAAGTTTATCCAAGTAGGGTAAACTAACCAGTGAATGACCGAATTGTTGAATTTATGAACCTCTGAGATTAATACTTGAATATATTTATGTATAACAAGAAAACAACTGTTGAAATTACATTTAAATTTATTTTTCTGAATATTCTTAAAATATTCATTACTTATTCTTATCGTAATTTTTAAAAAAACGATTATGAAATGCAAAACGTGTAGAAGCCCAGTAAATGACCGCATACTTTTAATAAGAATTGTACTTATTAATCTTTGCTTAATACGCGTAACTAAAAATATGGGATATTAAAAGTGCAACTACACTCCACTTATAAGCATATAATATTTTTAAATTTATAATTGACATTTCTTTGCCTAATGGTCATTCACTGATATGCAGTTAATTACTGGTTGGTTTACCCCACTTCTCAGTTGAAAGCCAGAGTCCTAACAGAGGCTTTGCCTGTCAGCCACTATTACAATCGCATTGCTGGATCTTTACGCCACATCTCTATTCGTTCCTCCGGCTTGACAGTCGGCTTGGGTGACCCAACAAAAGGGTGAAAACCCCCGTGGTTCTCACACAGATCCCGCAGCCACGGGGGATCTCAATGCGTGATCGAGATCGCCGACGATCGATCGAGCATACTCAGCCAATCGTTATCCGCCTGTAATCCATCGTGAATAGAAAAAAGTAAAGCAAACGTCCGCCTCCACGATTCGATGCCAAATCGAGTGTCTCTTACCATTATATGGCACAGAATCTTTAGTCTCCCAATTACGCTCCTAAAAAATCCCCGCTGATATTTATTTAAAGCCCAATCACGCTGCAGTCAAATTATAATCGTCGTTCACGATAATAGAAGCTTGTCAGACTAATTCCACTGTTAGTTCTTTATTGTCTGAGCTACCATTACCCCAATTCGGGTTACCTGAAAGTTTAATATCGCCCCTAAACAATTCAAACTCTAAGGAATCAGGAGAATTCGTGATAGCTGCAGAGATGGCTCATTGGATGGAGCTCTTCTGGTCCATTTATTTCTATTTCCTCTTTCCCTGTCCCCTTACGATTCTCTTTACCCCTAACGGACAATAATTGCCCATTTTTCTCATTCACCAAACACTCTGCTCCCTGATACGCCATAGTCCACAAACAATAAACGATCCCAAATTAAGATAAATCCACGTAATTCCTGCAAACTGTCTCTTCAGTTTTGAACAAGCTTACACTAATCGAGAAACCCAAGTCAGATTTATGAAACGCTCGAAGTTGAATCGCCTGTAGGAAATGGAGAGATGAGAAACTCCGTGAGGGGACAGTTGGTTCTTTAAGCTGGCCGTTTTTCTCCCATCCGCTGGTTTTCGAGCAGGCGACACGCGAGATGTGATACACGCGCGATAATAGGACGTGGCAGGGCCTAGCCAGCCGATAATCCTGCCGAGTTGCATGAATAATTCAGGCGTAAAGTGCAAGAGCAAATTTGCCGTCTGTCTTCATTTCTGGAAGCTGAGACACTGACCGGTCGCAGACCGGCGAGTGACCTGGCCTTATAACGGATTTAGTTTTCCACCAGCCCCCGCCGATGAATTATTCATCCGCGTCCCCGTGATACGGCCGCGCAAATTGTTCATCCCGATCGTCCATATCGCTTGGCACCCTTTATTTTTGGTAACCGGCTAGACAGCGCGGACAGGAGACCCACCTCAGAGCTGGCGGAGGTGTTGAACTCTTCGCGTTTCGCTGGTCGTCTGCTCTCAGGAGTTCTTTGCTCCTCTGGTCTTCCCTTACTCCTTTGGCATTTCTGTACTCAACTGTTATTTTTGTAGTCCTCTGGTATATCTTTAATTCTCTAGTATTTCTGTATTTATCTTGTATTTTATTATTCACCTGCTATTTCTTTACTCCTCTGTTATTTATTTATTTATTTATTCCTCCGGGATTTTTTATTCCTCTGCTATTTCTTTACTCCTCTGTTATTTATTTATTTATTTATTCCTCCGGGATTTTTTATTCCTCTGCTATTTCTTCACCTTTCTGGCATTTGTTTACTCCCCTGGCGTTTCTCCACGAATATTGTGGGTGGTATTTTTAAGTTTGGAAAGGTCAAAAAGGCAGTGGTAGGTTTGAAAATTTACGCGGAAGGTAAAGGGAAATTTTAATTCTGTAAATTTAGATTTTATAACGGTTGACAATATAGCATCCCTTTCTCGTGGCTTAAGTCAGAAATGGAAGTTTTTTTGGGGGTTTGGGAAGCTGTGCTAATGATACCATCACCCCGCTTTCAATTTTAATACCACTGCATCGGGAGTGCCTCCGGCAGGGCGATGTTTTTAATAGAACGTCCGCCAGAGTATCGACCAGAATCGCCTGGAAAAAGCTTTCATTCGCGTCAATGGTGATTAACGTGAAACGAATTAGCACGGTTAACGGGCACAGTCTGATTTTCGGTTCTCTGAACGTCCAGCGGGAGGAAGGTAATTTTGACAGACCCCGTGACAGTAAAGAAGATCGTTAATTAAATAAGAATAGACACGGAGCAACGTTTCATTTATTAGAAGCGATAGTTGAATATTTTACACATAAAATTGCTATATTAAATCCAGTTAATTATTCAAAATTACCGAAACCTCTTGCCTGACTCGACCTAAAATCACCTAAACCCACCACACACTATACAACCCTTATAAGCACTCGCCGAAAACACTTAAGCATCCCTGAAGGACCACCTCTAAAACCTACCACTCCCTTCCAAACTAAAATTCCACTCGCACCCAGCAGAATCGTTATCACCCATCGACGACCCGCATTTTCAGCGACCACCTGAAGATCCACATGAAGACCCACGACACCCAGAAGCCCTACCAGTGCACGGCCTGCTCCAGGGGCTACAACACAGCCGCGGCGTTGACCTCCCACATGCAGTCGCACAAGAAGCTCCATCAGTCGCAGGTCGCCAGTAAGCTGCAGGACGTGGAGTACGGTCGGCGCAGCGTCTCCTCGCACAGCACATCCTCGCCCCCCGTCGCGAGCTCTCCGTCCCCATCGCTGAACCTGTCCCTCGCCCCGAAATCCGGAGTGAAGGGTTCGCAGGGCAGCGCCTCGACCACGCCGATCCTGAGCTCGCCCCTCAAGCTCGCTTGCATGTACTGCACCAGGGACTCTTTCAGCTGCATGCAGCAGCTGCAGATGCACGTGCACACGATGCACCAGGCGATCCTGAGCGGCGAGAGCGTGGCTGTGCCGCCCTCGCCTAGCAGGAGCAGCGAGCAGCTCGCCTACCAGCGGGACAAGGGGCTGGACCGAGCCGAGGCTGCGAAGGACCATCGCGAGAGGAAGTACCAGGAGGAGTCGGAGAGACGAAATGAGAAAGAGCACTACGAGAACTCGTTCACCTGCAACCAGTGCACCATGAAGTTCTCCACGCTGGGTTCCCTGCGGGACCACCTGGTCTCCATCCACAGGACAGACGGCTTCGGCTCCGCCCTGATGATGTGTCCCCTCTGCGGCATTCCGTGCGCCTCTGCGGCAGCCTACGCCGAGCACTACGTTCTCCAACACTGCGAGAACAGACGGATGGGTGGTCTGGAGGGTCGCGAGTACGCGGATACGAAGATGAACGGTAGCTATGGAGACGCGAAGAGCTCCAGGACGGAGAAGCCCGCGGACCAGTCGCTCGCCGAGCCGGCCGACCTCACCAGCAAGCATTCCAGGTCGACGGAGGGCAGCTACACCGCGGGGACCCTGCTCTGCGGCCAATGCGGCGCCGCTCTCAAGGACTTCGAGTCCTTCAGGGAGCACTTGGCCAGGCATTTGCAAGCCGACCACCGCAACGACGCCACGAGGCATCCCTGCCCGAAATGCGAGGCTGCCTTCCAGGACAGGGAGGACATGCTGGCGCACCTGACGAAGCACTACCTCGGTCAGATCAGCAAGGAGTACGCTTGCGGGGCCTGCAAGAACCTCTACCCTCACCCGGACCTTCTGCAGAGACACCTGCTCGATAGCCACGCTCATCATCTCTATAGATGCGCTCTGTGCAGGGACACGTTCGGCTCCAGGGTGGCGATACAGGTGCACTTCGCTGTGAAGCACAGCCAGGAGTGCAGCATCTATCGCTGCAACGCCTGCACCGCGCCCAATAACGAGAACTCGCCTGGGAACGCGCCCGGGGAAGGCAGAAGCTTCTTCAGGAGCGAGTCGGAGATGGCCAGCCACGTGAGGAGCGTCCACGCGCCGCCGGCCATGGCGAACAGCAGCCCCGTGGCCAGGAGTCCTGCCTCCACTCCTGGCGTGACCGCTGGCTCAGGGCCTAGGTGTGTCTTTTGCGGCGTCTGCTGCAGCTCGGAGCTAGAGCTGCAGCTTCACCTGGCCAGCCATTCGAGCAATTTGTACAGGTGCCCGATCTGCAGGGAGGGCTTCGCCGTTGAGTTCCTGCTCGACAGGCATATCGCCCAGGCGCACCACTCCAGCGAACATCAGGCCAGGGAGAACGGGCGGAACGGGAGGCCCGCGCCTAGGTCCCAAGAAGAGGTGTGTATTTGAGTAGCGTAGTGTAGACCGCGGGCGGTAGTAGCACTTTGACTTTGGAATACGATTGCGCAGGAACTATCATAGTTAGAACAAAAGTTCTTGCACGAAAATGTTAGTTACTTATCTGACATTACTGAGACACAACAGTTTCGCTGTGTGTCAAGTAATATCCAGGTTATTAGTAAAAAATGAGAAGCGGAGAAAGTGTTACAACCGTCCCCGACTCGGGGGTAGTTGTGACACTGCATGGAGTCGATGATAGAACTAATTTAACTTTACAAAATTAAAATATTTATTGATTTTAATTATAATAATGCATGAAGAAAAGTAAAATTTGTAACCTATTGTGCGGTACCGCAATTGTGGCGGAAATAGAAAATGTTTTGGGTGGTGTATTCTTCGTGTGATCAATTCTTACATTCTGCACATTGCACCCATTTTTCATTTGGTTTGCTTGTGCTGTGCTATAGGATTCCATGCAAAGAAGACAATATTATTCATCTTCTTTGTCATTATTCGGGTCTGTTGCGGTACAATCGACCCCGACTGCCGATGTTATAATCGTCCTCGAGCAGGGTTTTGAACTTAAATTATAAATTTTGATTAATGTGACACGTAAAAGTGATAAGTAACCACCAGTATTGCTTTAAAGATGTATCGGACGTATAATATTAGACAGAAGTGTATGAAATTTGAAATACTTGAATATCTACGTCTGACGCATAGTAAATCTAGATGTAAGAAACTCGAACGACAGTTGGAGCCTTATTTTTACTTCTGGCATGGTATTTTTCACTTTACAAATGTTTTTTTTTCAAATATTATTTGCTAAAGTTTTGGTAGTGAAACTGTCCTGAATTCACAGTTTTCTCAAGTTATAATTTATTTCTTTAAAACGGTGTGGTGAAAACAATTGAAACTCGGCAGATATTTTCATTTATCCATATACTACATGTGAAAAAAAATTGAAAACATTGGTACCATTTTTTCAACATTTTTTTAGCTGTTTTATCTGTCAAGATCGTCTCTTTCCATAAGACTACGTGTAAAATCAGTGAAAATTAAAATCGTTATAACTCTGCAACCGTTTAGTGAATTCGTTTAAATTGTTTTAGCACATTAGAAAGAATTATAAAGAATAATCTCACAAATTTTCATCAACTTGGTACCGTTTTGAAGATAGGCCCGATACATCCTTAAAAATGGCCAGATTAAATATTTAAAAAAAAAACACGTACATGCAAAGGGAGTATTTATATTGGAATTTTAAATCAGTAAAAAAAAGTTACTTTAGGGTATCAAAAATTTATTTCCTTCGCTATATATTAGGGTTTATACAAAACCGACTTTTGAAAAAACCGGTTTTCGAATTCCACTATTCCCAAAAAACCGGTTACACCGGTTTTCGAATTTTCACAAAAAATATATAATTAAAATAGTGAATAAATATTCGTACTTGTTTTAAAAATGTTCAGTTTCTTTAATATTTATGGAATTACAAAAATATAACAAACTAAAATATACTCTATCTATACAAAACCAAATAAATAAATAAATAAAAATTAAATTAACAAAAATCCGTACAAATCCGTACAATTTTTGAGTTCATTTAATATTTATGGATGCCCAAAAATATAACACAATCAAATAGACTGCATAAAAAAAACCCAATGAAAAAAAACTGAACTAAAATCCGCACAAAATATAAATCTTTTACAGTGGTACCAAATTATAAATCTTTATTCCATTTAGTATTTTTCTGCAGAAAATATGAACTCATGAAGATTAATTTTACAGTAATGACTAAACTGTTATCTACCACAATATGCTTGTGTCCAAGGCGATTTCAAGTCAAAATGTTAATGTTACTAATTAAATAATTACTTCATTTCTGCATATTAATTCTAGTGTATAAAATCGGGTTTTTAAATTTTAAAACCGGTCTTCGAATTTTACAAATTCATAAATAAAAACCGGTTTTTAAAAACCGACAAACCCTGCTATACGTGTCTATTGTGTATCTATACTGCTAGGGCATGGGGATGAGTGTATTCCACATGTCATTCTTCATCATCTATCATTATTTTATCTATCATCATCTATCATTATTTGTGTGTATCATATGTTTTGAGATATTTAACGTGTTACAATCGCCCCCGGTCTATCCTACAGTATCACCATGCCTATCTGTACTGTAGATACTGAAATACTATAGAATACTAAGAAAACGAGTGTTGTACTTTGTTGGATTACAGCCAAAGTCCCAGAAACGGGGCCGCTCCCCAGCGTCGAGCAACAACAACTCCCTGAACCAGCGGGACAACAACACCAAGCGAGCGAACTACACCAGCACGGGTTCCCAGCAGTGCGAGCTCTGCGAGAGAGGCGAGTTCGCGAACGAGGCTGAGCTGCAGGCCCACAAGAAGCTTGCCCACGCGCCTGCCAAGTCTCAGAGCAAGTCTCTGTCCAGTTTAAGCATGACGTGCGCCTATTGCGGCGAGGTGTGCCGCTCCAGAACCGAGCTGGAGTCCCACACGAGGATCCAGCACGCCTCGAACGAGCCCGGTGGCCGCCACAAGTGCAACATCTGCGACGAGGTCTGCCCGTCCGGGGCGATCCTGGCCGAGCACAAGCTGCAGAAGCACTGCAAGATCCAGCTGAGCGACACCTGCATCGTGTGCCGCGGGAGCCTGGCCACGGAGTCGCAGTTCCTCGAGCACGTGCAGAGACACAGCCTGGAGAACGTGGACCCTCAGCAGAGGCTAGACGGCTCGCTGCCTCACCTGCCGGCCGCGTGTGTCGTCTGCAGGCAGACCTTGATCAGCGACCTGGAGTGTCGCCTCCACGCCAGACACCACCTCAGAGCCTCCACTGGGTCCAGGAGCGCTGGCTCCAGCCCCAGCCCGAACCAGAAGAGCCACAACCCGGGCTGCTGCCTCTGCCTCAGGGACTACTCCGTCGACGACTTCGTCAGCCTACCACCAAATCACATCAGCGGCGGGGGACAGTCCCTGAGGGTCTGCAAGTCCTGCTACATCCGCCACTCTCAGGGCCTGCCTATCCTGAACTCGCCCTACGAGCACGCCAGGACTAAATGCGACAGAGGTTGGATATCCAGCAAGGACCCTCAGTGGGACGGGTCCAGGGACAGGTGGGACTCCGAGCGCGCGTTTAAGGCGGAGGACAGGGGCAGCGAGGGGAATGACGGCAAGAGGTGCCAGGATTGCGGGGTGAAGTTCGAGGACCCTGAGGAAGCGGAGAAACACAGGCACTTGGAGCACGAGAAGACTGGATCTGGGTCGAACACGTACACGTGTATACAGTGTCAGGTAAGGGAGAGTTAAGGGTTATAGGGTGACTGTACTTAATATCGCCACTGTTCCTAATATCGCCACTTGCTATATCTCGCAAAGTAAGCACTCAAATTTATCGGGTATGCACTCAATTAGTACCTGAACATATGTAGGAAGACATACTGTCATTGCAGTGTCATGGGATCAACAATTGAGGGCTCGAATGCATTAAGGGGACTGGCGCACGAAAATGGGAAAAATTATTGTCCAAACGCTAAGAAATATTGGAAAATTAAGTGTTGTTAAACTGTATTTTAAAAAATATAGTGTTGTAAAGCTCGTAACGACACACATTTTTTCTATTTACAGTTTGTTTATCGACTCATTACTATTCGAGCTAAAAATTATAAACAAAAAATTTTTCATCGTCCAAAATCATTATTTCTTTAAACATAAATTGCGATAACTTGAGTAAATATTAAGGGATCGTTATGAGACTTAAAACATAACTTCAGAAAACTCTAGCGAAGCCGTAAAATGTATGCACAAAACCCTTATGTTAAAAAATGTAATAATATTTAATTAAAAAGTAATACTGGACATAACCCATGTTTTTCAACGTTTGCCGTTAAAAAGTATCGAGGCAATTTTGACGTACATATAACTTGCAGCGACAAAGTTTTTCATGAATATACAAGGAAGATTTCAACCAATTTTCACACTGATTAATAAATAATTATAGAAGATATAATGATATATATAAGTCTCGCACGCCACCAACAATCAACGCGAGTGTTAAAACTGCTAAATAGCGCATTATACGCGGCTGCTGACTGTTGGTGGCGCGCAAGATTTATATATATCATATCAGAAATAATGATTTTGGACGATGAAAATTTTTGGTTTATAATTTTTAGCTCGAATAGTAATGATTCGATAAACAAACTATAAATAGAAAAAATGTGTGTCGTGACGAGCTTTACAACACTATATATTTTAAAATACAGTTTAACAACATTTAATTTTCCAATATTTCTTAGCGTTTGGACAATTATTTTTCCCGTTTCCGAGCGCTAGCCCCCTTATTGCATCCGATCTCTCAATTACAGAAGGGGAAGGATTTTAGAGAATCTTAATAGTGTACAAATTTATTGGACTGCCACAATTTTACGTCCCATTCGGAGAAGGCAAGTCTAATAATTCCGTGAATGCAAGAATATCGACTAGAAATACCTAATTAATGATGTACTTAAGGAATGAAATCGATTCAAATATTTTCCGTGATGAAAGTAGTGTTTTTCTTTTACCAGAATGGGTGTTCTTAATACCGCCTACCGGAGGACAATGGTTTCGATGTAACGTTTGTTACAGGTGGGGTTACGAAATGTGCCGAGCAACCGAAATAAACTTTATTTGTCCAATTTGTACATCGTAAGAAATAAAATATTTTAAAAATCTGTATTTTTAAATTTCTATATTCTTCTAGTAAAAATAAAATCAAAGATGGATAATAATACATTTATACTGCAAGAAATAATAAAAACACATGTGAAAATGACTTTAAAAACTCATATATACATGAATTAATCAATATTTCTTGAGTTGGCGATATTAAGTACACTTTTTTCAGGGCCCGATTTTTGCATGTCTACGTTTTTGAGTCCCAATTAAAAATTTGTAGGTTTCAACGATTCTAACTTATGCTACATGAAATATGAATAATTTCTCTTTACTTCGAAACAAACTGCATGCTAAAATATCAATTATTATTCAATTGACAGCGATTTAACTTTTGCCTGGCGATATTAGAGCTTCTCCATTCATAGCAGTTCTAAAACACGAGTCTACTTTTCCTTGTAGATGTCGTTCCCAACGGAAGCTAAGATACAGCAGCACGTGAGAAAGGAGCATCTAGAGTCCTCGGGGAAAGCATCTGTCGAGGCACTGCGCTGTCACTTGTGTCTCTTCGAAGCTAGCAGTCCGTTGCAACTGCAGAGCCACTTGATAGAGCATACGTTCGCTGGCTGCGCTGCTCTCAGTTGCTACATTTGCCAGTCCCTCTTCACGGCGCCCATTGGACTTCAGGTACGCATTGGGTTCGTAGATTTGCGGAGGTTGGTGTTTATTGGACTCAGAGCGGTAACGGAGCTTGTTTCTTCTTCTTCCAGAACCACATGCTGCAGGAACACGGTCTGGGAGCTCGGCCGTACGATTGCTCCAAGTGCACGCTTAAGTTCTTCTTCAGGGCCGAGCTGGACCACCACGTGCTAACGTTCCATCGCTCCGGAGGGGCTCCGTCGCCCGCTGAGAACCCGCGGAACTTGGTCGAAGCGAAACCTAGAGAGCCGAAGGAGCAGAACAGTAGCGAGGGTGTGACGGTGAAAGAGGAAGTGTTGCCTGACGCTGTAGACGAAGAAGAGGAGATAAACGTCGACGAGCAAGTGGAGCAGGACGACCAGGAGGCAGACAAGCGGGCAGAGTCGGAGCAGGAGATGAAAATCGAGGTCGACGAGGAAACTGTTCCGGAAAAAACAGAGTCGTGACTCTTTAGAAAGGACTGTGAGGAATTGTAGCTTGAATAGCTTAGCTTCTCTGCTTTCTCAGGATATTTCATCTGGTACCAACTTCGTTACCTGTAGATTCGAGAGCAGAAGGGTTTCTTGAAAACGTCAATGACAGTTTAATGAAAGAACGGATCGCTGAATAATTGAAGAAAGCAGTCGAGTTAAGTGAGTTGGCAATCGAGCCTCGAACTAATGAGTCAAGGAAATCGATCTTTAAGCGTTCTTTTTTTTAATGAGTCTTCGTTGGGGAAGACGAAGGTTGTCCCAGTACTGTTCTTATATTACCCAAATGTCTATTTCTATTACCTGTTCGTTATTGTTTCACGATTATTCGTTTCATGTACAGAGTTATTGTGATATAGTACGCTAAGGATAAACCTTGAGAACCCCAAGGTCCTTTGTTCTATTACGATATACGATTTCATTCTGTTTTGCAAACCTAGAGATAAGTTGCAACGTTGAGTTTTACTGTCTCGTTCATGTATTTTAGCACGTCTCCTTTGGTTTCATAAAACTAGCGCAGTGCATTCCCCTGTAATAAAAAGCACCCATCCACTTCGATTTGTGCATTTCGAACAGACGCAGTAAGTTTGGAAATATAAACTCCCAAACGTGCACCTTGTAAAACAGTCTTTCTTAATTCGCGAGCTGATCCCTCCTTTCGCTAAAAGAAATACATGATCGTGATAATTGATTCTATGTTAATCGTTAACTTTATTGCATCGTGTAAGATCACGTTTTATTTGGTTCTAAGAAGAGGCGGCATACTCGGCGCAGAGATAAACCTGAACTTGTAACATAAGAGGATCGTTGCGTCTTTTATAAAAAGAAATTGAAGCACGGGCATCCATGTCGAGGGTGTGGCATGTAAATACGTTAAATAATGTATAAGAAGTATTATGCACGATGTATCGATTGATCGGTAAGACACACGATAATTATTTAAAGGAATAAGATGCAATAACCTGTCCACTAGGCTTAGCGACTCGGTAATTATAGTTCTTTACGAAATAAATTATTGTTTTAAATCACCAGTTGTGTTGGTTCCTCCCCTGATTAACTAGTAAAAAAATTTAGCTCTTTAAGTATTCTTAGCAATGCTATTAACGCGGAATTTTATTCAAGATTTCGCGCGGTAATTTTCGTATTGCGCTGTAGCGTCCTACAATACCGACATGCTCGGAATGGGGGCTGAAAATCTCCTGAAGTAACAGGAATACATGATGCTAAAGGAGGTGGCACGGCCGAGCTGTACGAGAGAGAGCGCTAACGCGTGCGACGAGGAAGGAGATAGATGGCGTGCAAGAGAGAGAGCGCTAACGTGTGCGACAAGGAGGGAGATAGGTAGCTCGACCGTGCCACTTCCTTTAGTGTCATGTATTCCTATTAACTCTGCGAATTTCCTGGTCCGAACAGCCGACTTGGGACTTCTTGGGGATAACGTAGGGATCGCGGTCGGTAATCTAACCTATAAAAAATTTTTTTTTTTATTATAATAACTATTAGCGATTCGTAAATAAAACGTATACGAGCGATTGCCAGACGTAGTCTTGTGAGACTATATTCTCAAATCCACCTGTGGAAATTTATAAAACATTTTGAGAAGATCGAGAATCCTTGAAGGAAAGTGTGCATTCACTAAACGCGGGGAGAGACTTGTAATTCTGTCTAAAAACACTTGATAGCTGCTTAATTGTCGTCGGAATCGTCTATCATGTAGGAAAGTAGTCAAGGTTTCATACTTGAAGATGAAACTGCAAATGTTGATAAATTACATCTAGGTAGAAATTGCACCGACAATCGACGAGGCTTGAATGTTTACATAGTACCGCGACACGGTCCTCGTCATCGTCTCAGAGAACCGTTAATAACTGATTAATTATAAGCAAAATCTGCGCAAGAAACACGTAGGAAAGTGGAGAAGGGTCTATTCTTCGAGACGCGACTCTAAAAGATCATAGAATATTCGTGGAAAATGAGAAATTAATTAATTTCCAGCGGCTGTGTAATGCTCCTATCTCTCTCCTTGTCGCGCACACTAGCGCCCTCTCTCTCGCACACTCCACCTATCTGCCTCCTTGTCGCACGCGCTGGCGATCTCTTTCTCGCACAACTCGGCCGTGCCACCTCCTCTAGTATCATGTACTCCTGTTACTTTAGAAGATTTTTCAGCCCCAATTCCGACATGCGGCCGGTATTGCAGGATGTTGCAGCGCAGTACCGAACCTATTATACCACGGTAATACGGTAACACTTTCCTCCGGTACGAAAACGTCTCCCCACGACTGAAATTGACTTGTAGAAAGCGGAGCGCGCGTGATTGAAAGTACGAACCACGCAAGTTTTGCAATCTTTGAAATTACTTTGATTCCAGATAGATTTGTATTAATGAGAAAGAAATAAATCAGATAGATGATAATATCTACTTCAGATATTATTTGTAAGTTAATAATAATATTAATTTTAAAAAGATTTATATTTAATAAGAAAATAATATTTTTAAAATGAAATGGTGAATATTATATCATAAATAGACGAAGAGAAGAAAATACGGTTATTGAATTTACACATTTTTTAATACTCGCGTTTAAAAACAATTTAGAAATTTTTATGGAAAAAAATTTATGGTCGAAAAATAAGGTTTTTGTGTGAAAATGATCACATTCATCTGGATTAGTAAGGCATTTAATTTATCGTTGGAAAGTTTTTAGGCGACGGACAAGCACGCAAACATGTAGAAGCTTCCTGCTTTATGTATTAAAACAAGTGATACTTTAAATAACTTACCAAGCCCAATGCGTTTTACCTGCTGTAACTTTTGTACGTTTTCTAGGTACTTTACTGATGCGGTAGTAAAATTATACAGCGTTTAAATGTATTCTACTGACATAAAAGTTAAAATGGCTAGATAGTTTCATTCTTATGTTGTAACATTTGTCTTATTTTCTATAATAGATAAGTCAGGTGACTAAAAATATTTTTCTTCTGGTTACAGGTGAATCTTGGGAATATTTCGACGTGGGCAGGAATTTTATGTGGGCCAAATGATGGGACCCTCAAAAATGAACACAAGAAAATAGTAATTTTATATAACCAAACAAGTGAAATTAGTTAGTTTATATTTTATTGTAACACTGTTCCACAAGGCCTTTTATGCGAATAAATTGAGAGAAACTTGAAAAAATGTGTATTATTATTCAGAAATACCTATCCATGATTCTTGCACCTGCAACAAAATTGCAAATCGAGATTTGGCTTCTCGCGAGAACGCACAAAGTTGCAAACCGGGATTTTACCTCTCGAACGCCCCGATTTCATTTGCAACAATGTTGCAAAAATGTTGTCTTTTCAACTTTGTTTGTCTTCTCGCGAGAACGCACAAAGTTGCAAACCGGGATTTTATTTTTCGAACACCCCGATTTCATTTGCAACAATGTTGCAAAAATTTTGTCTTTTGCAACTTTGTCTTCTCGCGAGAACGCACAAAGTTGCAAACCGGGATTTTATTTTTCGAACACCCCAATTTCATTTGCAACAATGTTGCAAAAATTTTGTCCTTTGCAACTTTGTTTGTCTTCTCGCGAGAACGCACAAAGTTGCAAACCGGGATTTTATTTTTCGAACACCCCGATTTCATTTGCAACAATGTTGCAAAAATTTTGTCTTTTGCAACTTTGTCTTCTCGCGAGAACGCACAAAGTTGCAAACCGGGATTTTATTTTTCGAACACCCCAATTTCATTTGCAACAATGTTGCAAAAATTTTGTCCTTTGCAACTTTGTTTGTCTTCTCGCGAGAACGCACAAAGTTGCAAACCGGGATTTTATTTTTCGAACGCCCCGATTTCATTTGCAACAATGTTGCAAAAATTTTGTCTTTTGCAACTTTGTCTTCTCGCGAGAACGCACAAAGTTGCAAACCGGGATTTTATTTTTCGAACACCCCAATTTCATTTGCAACAATGTTGCAAAAATTTTGTCCTTTGCAACTTTGTTTGTCTTCTCGCGAGAACGCACAAAGTTGCAAACCGGGATTTTATTTTTCGAACACCCCGATTTCATTTGCAACAATGTTGCAAAAATTTTGTCTTTTGCAACTTTGTCTTCTCGCGAGAACGCACAAAGTTGCAAACCGGGATTTTATTTTTCGAACACCCCAATTTCATTTGCAACAATGTTGCAAAAATTTTGTCCTTTGCAACTTTGTTTGTCTTCTCGCGAGAACGCACAAAGTTGCAAACCGGGATTTTATTTTTCGAACACCCCGATTTCATTTGCAACAATGTTGCAAAAATTTTGTCTTTTGCAACTTTGTCTTCTCGCGAGAACGCACAAAGTTGCAAACCGGGATTTTATTTTTCGAACACCCCAATTTCATTTGCAACAATGTTGCAAAAATTTTGTCCTTTGCAACTTTGTTTGTCTTCTCGCGAGAACGCACAAAGTTGCAAACCGGGATTTTATTTTTCGAACGCCCCGATTTCATTTGCAACAATGTTGCAAAAATTTTGTCTTTTGCAACTTTGTCTTCTCGCGAGAACGCACAAAGTTGCAAACCGGGATTTTATTTTTCGAACACCCCAATTTCATTTGCAACAATGTTGCAAAAATTTTGTCCTTTGCAACTTTGTTTGTCTTCTCGCGAGAACGCACAAAGTTGCAAACCGGGATTTTATTTTTCGAACACCCCGATTTCATTTGCAACAATGTTGCAAAAATTTTGTCTTTTGCAACTTTGTCTTCTCGCGAGAACGCACAAAGTTGCAAACCGGGATTTTATTTTTCGAACACCCCAATTTCATTTGCAACAATGTTGCAAAAATTTTGTCCTTTGCAACTTTGTTTGTCTTCTCGCGAGAACGCACAAAGTTGCAAACCAGGATTTTATTTTTCGAACACCCCGATTTCATTTGCAACAATGTTGCAAAAATTTTGTCCTTTGCAACTTTGTTGCGTTTTCGCGGGACGCCTAATAACTTACCTCAATACTTACCATATTTTGCGTGATCGCCATAAGGGGATTTGGTCCTTAAGACTAAGATTAAAATTAAGAGTTGGAGAGTAGGGATGTTTAAATGGCATGTTTAAAACAGTGCGTTAATGTAAAGATTTTTAAAAGCAGCTCAGTATGCAAGGATCATTTTAGGTGTTCTTTTTAGCATGTCTTTTACATATGATTTGGAATTGGAAGGAGTAAGTAGTGGAAGGGAGGCTCATTAAATAATAATACTCTTTTATCACTTAGCTGCATTTTATTGAAATAAAGTGAAATGCGATACAATGTCTGTTCGAAGCAATATCTTGTGCAATTTTCATATCGATGAATAAAATCGAAAATGCAGCCGCGGGATCGCATTTAACGCCTTTTGTGTAAAAATTCCTTACCTGTAAGCACAAATACACACGATTAATAATTGCTCTACGAACAGTACCTATCGCGCAATAAATCAGGTTAATAAAAAATTTTAAAAGAATTAAAACCGACTTAAAAAATATAAAAATGCGCTAAAAAGTAAAAAATAATTTTGTTCCTTATTTAATTTACTACTTTCAATTTTTTATGCTGGCGCCTCATCATTTACACTGTGTAAATCTGGCGCCAACTTAAAAAAGTGAGAATCGTAAATTAAATAAGGAACAAAATTATTTTTTATTTTTTAGCGCATTTTAATTTTTTTTGAAGTCGGTTTTAATTTTTTTAAAAGTTTTTTATTTTAATTACTTTTAAATTTGAATGGAGAACAGGAATTGGAGAAGACGAGGGAAAAAGAGAATTTATTTTGGCTTGTGGGCCAATTAAAAAACTCAATTAAAGGGGAAAAATCAGTTTTAAAAAAGTTAAAAAAGTTTTATGGGAGAAATAGGGCCGAAACTTTTTTGGGTCTCAAGTAACACCACTCTGCTTTCATCATCTTGCATTTTATTAAAGTACTGAAAACGTAATACAACTACAAGACAAATGTATTCTCAATACACAAGATGCATTCATGCATTGCCAAAAGACCATTCCTTCACAAAAATTCCTCTTCCGAATAACAATACTAAAGCCTTTGCAACAAAGTAATTTTCAAAATATACCCTGATAGCCAAATCTGGGGAGCAGAATCTGACATCAGAACCGTAGTCGCCTGTGTCCGCATTTGGCTGCGTTCTGAGGTGCAGAGCCTGATGTCAGTGCCTGATGTCAGATCGGCAGCAGATTCTGCCGACTGCTACGGTTCTGACGTTAGACTCTGCGCTCTCACGCCAGAGCCAGACCCTGCTACCAATCTGATGTCAGACTGGAGACAGATGGTTATCAGGGTACTTATACTTCCAATCGCACCGTGTGCATCTACTTCTGCTATATCCAAAACAAGACTAGACATCAGTGTCAGAACCGCGACTCCGACTTCAGTTTCTACACTACCTACACAACGTGCCGTAAACAAGAGCACTCTACAACTCGCTAACAGAGCAAACGCAAGAAAGTACCTTATCCATAACTAACGGTATATCCCATGGAAATCATCAGCGTCTCTTTAATAGCCGGGTGCAGCTGCCTCTCGATATACTTGGTCAGCGCTTGGCTGGCCCCTCGCAAGAACACGTCCTCCATCTCGCTAGCGATGTGCTCCTTCGACTGCCAGCTCCTGCCGCTATTCTCCGAGTCGCTCGTAAAAACGTTATCGAAGTTCTCCTCCGCGTACAGCTGCCTGGCCTCTCTAGCCTTCGTTGCCTGATAGTTGTCCTCCCTCTTGAAATTAGCCTTCGGCTGGCTGTCGTTGAAGTTCGCCAGGAAGCTCTCCGTAGCGTTCGCCAGGCTGCTAGCATTGCGACGGCCAGCGCAGTCGTCGGTGGCGTTCGCTCTCGATCTCCTGCTGGCCAGCGCGCTTACGAAATCCTGCGGGGTGATCGTCTCCGTTGATCTAGAGATTCTCGGGGAACGATGACCGGCTTCCTGGCCGCTGTCGAAAGATCCTGGAAAGCGCGGAACGCTCGAGGAACCGCCGAGGACGTTGGAGGTAGACTCGGAGAGGAGAAGGGCTCGCTTCTCGCGGGCGGGTGACTTGGTCAGCCAGACGTTTTTCCGCCAAATTCCGAGCTTCGCAACGGGCGGACTCAGGAAACGGGATTCGCGTGTCTCGTTAGGGATCGCGACATCCACTTCCTTCGAGACGCCGACCAGCTGGCGCGGCTCCGCCGCTTCGTAGTCGTCATTCGATATCACGGGCAGCGCCGTGAACTGTGACAACAAATGTTTATCTATTAAATAAGGAACCCAGCACGTGCGACAAACTTATACTTATTATATTCTCCTTAGGGGGGATTCTCGTCTAACAGCCAAAAAAGTAACTGGTATTTAAGAATTTTTTTTTAATGAACTGTTGGTCGTATTGGATTAAACTCTTTTGGGGTGGAAGGAGGCATCTTTAAACTTGCAGGTAATATTTATTTTGTGTCGGTACTTCTTATTATTTAGTAATTATTGTGGAATCTCGTCCACCTCTTCGACGATGTAACTCCTGTTGGCTGGATGTGTGACACCTATCATAGTCATCTGATTGCAAAAAAAATAAAAGTTTCTTAAAGTTAGATAGTTTACGCTGGTACTGGTCTATTTTGAAGAAAAAAAATTAAAAATCGAAAGAGTTATAGCGTTTGAAAGAAAAAGTAACTTTTGTCCTGAGACAAATTTTTCATTTTTCGCATTAAACGATTTTTAAATGATATTTATTCAGCTTCGAACCTCTGTTTGTTTGTGTGTTTAATGTATGTATGTACGGTTCATATTTGGCAACTCAAATTTAGCCCACTTCCAACTATCCAATTGCCTTGAAACTTTGCAGTTTGAAACGTGCGTAGTTTGGATGAGAATACAGTATTTAAAAAAAAAATTAACCCGAGGGGGTGAAAAAATTACCCAGTCGTCAATAAATGTAACGCATAACCACAATTCCAACCGACTTGAAATCAGCCACTCGCGTTCTTTACGAAAGCGACAAAAAGCACGATTCCCGTAAATACAGAATTTATATCGAGAAATGATTCGTTACGTTCGAGTAGGAAAAAAATTGTAGTACAAGAATAGAATTATTTTTTAGTAACTTTAGCACTGTAGCGCTTAAGCAAACTTTTAAACTGAGCTGTGAAATGTAAATCCATAAACACTAAGAACTAGAAAATAAAAAAATATATAAAACAAAAATTTTGTTAAACGATTTTATTAAAAATGCACTAAAAACTAAAAAATTCTTTCTCGTACTACAATTTCGACGGTGTTTTTCACTGTAAATTTTAATAATTTCCACTTTAATAATTTTCACTTTATTCATAACAAAATATAAATCAATTTAATACACCATCAAGCGTCGAAATGAATTTGTTGTGCGATATCCTGTTCCACGATTTTATTTAAAGTGTAAAAAAAAACACCATCGAAATTGTAGTACAAGAGAAGAATTATTTTCTAGTTTTCAGTGCGTTTTAATAAAATCGTTTAACATAAAATTTGTTGTTTATATATTTTCTTTATTATTCTTTAAATCCCCGAAAAAAAGTATTATAAATAAAAACTAAAACTAAATTCTCAGTCCAGTACCTGGAGAAATGTATAACGAATAAAAAGAGCTTTATTTAAAATTAATCAGTCGATTACTTTTCGAATTATCCGGGACGCCAACATCGTCGAAAAGATTCCGCAATAATTAATAAATAATAAGAAGAATCAACATAAAAAAAATATTTTCTGCAAGTTTAAAGATGCCTCCTTATATCCCAGAACAGTTTAATTCAATATTAACAATAGCTTTTTAAAAGAAAAAAAAACATCAATTTCTGAGGCTGTTACTCGAGAATCCCACCCTTAAATCAATGCACAGTGAGTTCAACCCCCGTCGCCCGAGTTTCATTTTTCCCAAGACTCCCGAATATATAAAAATTACGAAACCTATTCCTACATTAATTCCCTTAATCCTCTGCATACTTACTTCATTGTGAGGCTGGTGAAACGGAGGCCACTTGTCTTGCCTCTTGATCTGCTTGTCCAGTCTCCTGGTGTGACAACCGTAGGCATAGATGGAGGCGAACCTCGGCTCCAAGAAGCTGGACTCCGTTCGGATCCGCATTTGTCCTCTGCCGCGAGCAATCGGACTGGTGAGGAAATCGATGCCTGCTCGTCTCAATCTCAGCGTCATCCTACAGGATTCGGCTGGAATTGGTGGCTGATGATCCTTGGGCATCAATGACACCATACCAGACACAGAGAGGTCATTGAACGCTACCCGAGTCTGGAGGGAATTGTTGCTGGGCTCGTAAATGCACTTCTCCACCCTCGCCCAAGGGTTCACAGTGTCCCTCGCACCTTGGGGTAGCTGTGAAAAGAGAAGGGAGATGTTAGAGTATTCGAAGAGAAGCAGAGATGGGCAAAAAGTTATTCGAAATCAAAATTTGTCTACGAAATTTGTATTTCAAATAAATTGTTCCCCATCTCTGGGGAGAAGAAATCAGCTGAAGGGCTAAGGATACAAGAATGATTCAAAGATTTCTCTAGCTAAGAGCTAAGAGCTTGTACAGCAGTTGCAAAATTAATATTAATAAATAACTACAATTATTCTCCCCCAATAAATAAAATTGTAAATATATAGCATTACTTTAACAGCGATCCGGGAGACTGACATCTCAAGAGGCGCGGAGCGAAGTTCCTGCTGATACGAAGTGCTCGCTTCCTCCTCCTCCAACCTGTTCCTCCTGCTGTAACCTCTGTGAATCGAATCCAAAGCGCGCTCCAGCCTCCCGCCGCAGGCTTCCCAATTTTCGATGTCTGCGCGGGCAAAGCTTATCTTCAAAAACACTAACAATAGAATAACCGGTAGCTCGAGCGCCGACATTACCTGCGCCAACGATAAACATGACAACAGTTAGTGATAGTAAGATCGCCAGAGGGGATCGCAAAAGCTTCGCCGGGGCTTTCGCGGCTATTAGAGATCTAGTACCTAAAGGGAAAAAGCACGTTTCTCGACAGTAGCGCGAGGTTAGAGAATTCAATCCCGGGATACGGGATCCCGGCTGGTTTTTGGATTCCAAAAATCCCGGGATTTGATATAACTAATCCCGAGAATCTCGGGATTATTTAAAAATGTGAATTACTTTAGGAACACCCGAATAATATAAAAATAAACAGAATAAATAAACATAGTCATTTCATAATAATAAGGACAATAATAATAATGATTTATTTAAATAATAATATTAAGTCGTATACAACTAACTGAACACGTAAAATCGAAACATTGTACTTAGATATATACGTACTTTAAGTGCTTTATTCTTTCTTCGTTCGTATTTATTGAGAGGTTATTATTCATTACTGTTTTATTGTGAAAAATGATTTTAGTTTATGTTTCAGGCTACTGATAGAAAGTAAGTTTGTTTACATTAAATCAGGGCTGCACAAGGAGCTGTTTTCGGCGCCTAGCGGCGAGCAACCCGCCTGTCCCGTTGCTAATGTAGAATCGGTGAGGAGAACCGCAGTAGTGTACGCGCATTTGGTATGACTTGAACCCAGCCATAGATACTTACGCTACGAGCCTACGAGCACGCACATACACTACTACAGTTCTCCTCACCGATTCTAACCTTAGCAACGGGACAGGAAGGTTGCTCGCCGCTAGGCGCCGAAAACAGCTCCTTGCGCAGCCCTGAATTACATAAAGATTTAGAATTTTAGCACATAATAAATCAGTTTAATTACTGAAATTTTCTATTATCCAATCCCGGGATTAGTCCCGGAATCCCGAGATAGACTTTCAAAAATCCCGCAATCCCGGGATAGTAAATAATGGCCGGGATTGTATTCCCTACGCGAGGTACACGGAAGACGGGGAAGGCGCATCTGCGTGGCCGGTGCCATTAAAATATCTCCGCGGACATATCCTGTAGAAACTCAGTGAATTCGAGCCGCTGAAACAGAGCATGAATGCGTCTACCTTCCGTCTGTTTCAGCGACAATCGGGTGAAACTAGGAAGCATAATAATTCGAACACCTCCTTCAACAACAGCTTCCTCCATTGTCCTCGGAGATTCTTATTAATCTTGTACAACGTAGAATTTTTAGAACGAGGTTTCCTGCTGATTTTTAAACAATATCGACGTCTATAAGACGTAATAATAATCTATTTCCTATCGCCAATTAAAAAGAAACGCAATGCGAATTTTTAACGCTTCAGCTGCGATTCAGGATTTAATCAACTATTCATCATTCACGTTTGCAGCGTGGAAAACAATACGATTTCCCAGGGCGAAGAGATGCAACGGGAGAATTTCCCAATTTCCTAAGCGGCCGATATTGTAACAAGTTGCCACTGCAATAGCGCCGTGCGTAAGAACTTCTCTTTTTACGACTTTGGGGCACACGAAATCTCATTGTTCGCTTGGAATGAATGAATCTCGGGTGGCGAGGCGAATAAACGCCAGCCTCCTCTTCGCGCGTGCATTTTTGTATGCTAATTTTCAGCGTTCTCTCGCAGCCCGTTTAACCAGCAGCGCAGGACAACTATTACCTCCACGGTAGAGACGCGCTGAACTTCGGGAAATTAAGATACTTAATTTTTTCCTGGGAAAGAACAATCTCAACTCACTTTCTCTCAACCCACAATTTGACTTCCCTTTTAAATATAAACCGCACGCGCAGCAATCACCACGCCACCGTGTTAAATATTCAAGAAAGTCAGTGAAATCTACGCGATCTAATTGATTAAAAGCGCGAGCACTAAGTGAAATATATACTCTCCTTTTAGTTACATTATAAAATAGAATCTCGTTGAATGAAAGCAACAGGCGAGAGAAGCTTTCATTTGACCTGACGCAAGAACAGAAGGCTTCGTCGATGGCTATTAGCGGCGTGAAAGGCGCGCAGTGAAAACGTGGAATTTTTATTAAAATTCGCGATACTCACTGGAGGCTCGGAGCTTCGCTCGGCTGTCCCCGAAAGGTGGAAAGCCGCGGCTGTTTCTCGGGGAGTAGAGTAGACCAGAACGAAGCGCTCGGCGTGCGTCTTCGAGTGAAGACAGATCGGATAACAATGAAAGTGGCTGGAGACGCGCGATGCCTCCTACTCCTGGCTCTTTTCCTTTCCTTCTTCTTCCGGCGGCGCGTGGAGCACGCTCGAAAGCGGCGAGCTTGATCGCAACATCGCGTGAGACCCTCGCTGTGAATTAACCGTTTCGTAATTTACAAATGAGTCGATGGCAACGATACCCGCGATCCGCGGACAGATTGAAGTCAATGAAAATTCCAGCGAGTTACGAAAAACGATGAACGATAACGGGAAACAAAGTGGAAGGAAAACATTGCGCGCGAGAAATGGAGAGGCCGCGTAGAAAACACTGTAAATGTCAAAAATCAAATTCTATACTATGGTATTACCATTTGTAAGTGGAATATAATTTGTTTTTTAATTTTAGCACTTACAGTGTTTTCTACAAGGACCCCTCAAATCTGAATGTTAATGATAACCGAGAATCTTATCAATCGCGAAATCAGAATACGATCAAAAAATGATTTTTACCGCCCTGTATGTGTAATTACAAATAATTATTTTAAAACATCATTTTTCACAGTGAATGAAACTTTTCATAGTTAAGTATTTCTTGAATAACGAAAGCCTGTTGTTTTATAAAATATTTAAGGAAGAACGAACACTATAAAAAGAATTAAAACCGTCTTCAACGAAATAAAATTGCACTAAAAAGTGGAAAATAATTTTTTCCCTTACTTAATCTACGACTCTCGTATTTTTTAAGTCGGCGCCAGATTTACCCAGTGCAAATGACGAGGCACCGACTTAAAAACTATGAGAGTCACAGATTAAATAAAGGAAAAAATTATTTTTTACTCTTTAATGCAATTTTGTTTTTTGAAGTCTGTTAAAAATACCATTTCAGTCTCCCCGATACAGCGCGCGTTTAATCAGAATTCAAAGTCAAATGAATCGTGGAAAGAATAAATCGACTTGCAGGACGCGCGACAATCGACTGACGCGAACTCAAATATTAAATCGATTCTCTGTGCGGTCCACGATCGAGACTAGAAACGAAAATAATATGTATGTACACAAATCTGTTTGTCACGAATGTCACATTGTAGACAATAGTGAAGCTATGGTTATTCGTTAAACATCGCGCGTCGTTGGTAGAAACCTTTAATTTCTTCGAGGATTTAATGCTGCTAACAAATCCGAGCGTGCAGTGTTTAGGTTATGTATCTAAGATGTATACCCGTAAGAGGAACTTGTATTTATTTGTCATAGTGTTAGGTGAGCTTCGAACATACTTCCCCGTGCTCGAGTACCACCGAGCCGGCTCTAATTCCCCTTATTCGTTCAGCGCAAATGCTAAGCTTCTTCGGAGGAACGGTGGAATGCGAGGAGATAGAAGTAAGTCCTTTCGAGAATCCGGACCAAGTGTGCTATCCCGATCAATACCCCGGAGAGGCGAACACCACGGAGGAAATGCGAACCGTCGAGTCGAACGCGACGGCGAACAATTCGTCGCCTAACGTGACTAACGTCAACTGCTTGATGGACAAGGTTTACGGTCCAGTAGAAGTAAGAGACCGAGTCGCTCGACTGCCTTGCCTGCGAGATACGTAACACGGATTATAGACGTTGACTGTTACAGCTTGTCAATGCCACCAGGTTAATGAAACTGTTAATCTTGGAACCTGGCCCGTCGAACAGGAGCAGAAACGACAAAGAGGGCAGGCTGTTGCCAGGGACGTGCGTGATAGTATTATTCTACGCGAGATGGTGTATATTCAGCAGCCGAGCTGCGCCACACTTTAACGCGTTGTCGCGCTCCTTTCCGCATATCAAAGCAGTCGCGATCGACGCCATAAAATACCAGAAGTAGTACCGCGATGCGTTCTGACTTATATTTAACGACAGAGGAACGAGAGAAGTTGTTTAAACTTCAGATATTCTGTTCTTGCAGCTTCAACGCTCAGTACGGAATCGTCGGCGTTCCGACGTTAATGCTCGTCCACAACGGGAAGCCAGTGGCGAAGTTCAATTACACCGTCTACACGTTAGAATCTTTCGCGCGATTCATAACGTACATGACTAATCTGCAACCGAGTAGATCGCTGTACGTAACGTCCTCGGACTTCGCCGGGCCTGTTCCCAGCACACCTTCCAACGAAACCGATTACTGCTTGGTACTGTCGTGGGTTTTCATTGCCGCCTGCGCTTTGTACTTCACGTCGCAGAGCAGATGGTGGCAGCAGTTCGTAGAACTAGTGCAGAATACGTGGCGCGAGAGCAACGCGCAGCACGAGCACGCTGACTAGATCGTTGGAAGGGACTATTCGAGTGTTCCATGCACAAGAGCATAATATATAATACGGACTGGAGGTATCGAAGGTTTATTAAGTTACGTGATGATGCTTGTGGTAATTGTAAATGAAGACAATGTAAATATACCTTAATAAATAGCGCAACTATCGTTTGAAAGAAATCCAACGGTTTAATTACTACCCTCCTCTTTATATTAACGCGCGTAGCATCGACGCGCATCGCTTTGATAACATAGATACCAAACAGAATCATGAATCGACCAATGAATAGGGTTGCCATAAATTCCGTGAAATATTTTACGGAGTAAAGTAAATCATTATCTGCCTGCTTTTTTCATGTTTTATTTATTTAGAAAGTTATTTATAAATTTAATTTCGACCGGAATTATTAATAGATATGATTTCGGCGCACTGGTTCGGTCACTTTAAACATTAACAATCAACTATTTTGCAATTAATTCAATATTTATATAAATTTCCAACGTTTCGGTCTTAATTTAGACCATTATCAAGGAAAGATTCAATATAAAGAAACGAATATGAAATAATATTATTTCAATAGCTCTCGCAGTATTCGTTTCTTTATATTGAATCTTTCCTTGATAATGATCTAAATTAAGACCGAAACGTTGGGAATTTATATAAATATTGAATTAATTGCAAAATAGTTGATTGTTAATGTTTAAAGTGACCGAACCAGTGCGCCGAAGTCATATCTATTTATTTAGCACTTAAACGTTCCGTTATCGATGCTTGGCAATTATGGCAACTTTAAAAATAAACCATTACCTGCCCACTTGTCTCATGTTTTATTTATTTAGCACTTAAACGTCCCGTATCGACGCTTGGCAATTACGACAACCCTACCAACGAATAATATATAAAACCAGTGGAAAATTATGCAATTGCGAAATATATTCGGACGGAACCTCGGCGTATCGCGCGCCTAATGTCAAGCGAGCGTCTAATTAATCTTCAAGCATCCTCGGCAGTATCGAGTCGGTAGCTTCGATATGTGAATCACAACACAAATAATAGGATATATTTAAAAAAAGGAACCATAATAGAATTATTATTATTCACATCGCAGCGAAGAAATTATTACTCTCGTAAACGACCAGGCTGTAATTTGACTCGAGCGGTTCTTCACCGCGAGTCGCATGTAATGGCCGACTTCGCGATTCACTTATCACCTCCCTAACTTCATGATTGTTGTGTGCGGCATTTGTTTGCGCTGAAGTTCGTCTCTAATGAGTTTTGTTATTGCAGTTAGCACGGGAACTAGGTGCCGTTTACGTTTGTGCAGCATAATTCGTTAGGAATAAGTAGACCGTTCGCGACCGAATCCAGTCCCCCCGAAGAAACAACATGACATTGCTCGGTAGTCGGACACGTACACGCGACTTCGCTGATTTCTCTGACTCGACGTCAGGTTAGGTTCTCCTCAGCGACAAGCCGGCTCCGCGCGTCGAGTTAAGGCTAGGGCGGGCGAGCTTATAGCGAAAAGAATCGCGTTGGGTTAATATCGAAGTAGAGGATCAGGTTAGGGCTAACGAGGACCCTCTACGCGGTCAGCGCTCGACACGAGAAAGACATGGGATCGTTGAATCTCATTTGCCCGATGTGCTGCGGCGAGACGTTCAACAACCCGCAGTCGTTGAAGTACCACTTGCTGAGCATGACGGACAACCTCTACTGTCCCGGCTGCTCGCAGAGGTCCGACTCTGTAATGGCGCTGATTCAACACTTGGATCGGTGCGGGCAGAGCGTCGAGTCGGAGGTGCCCGCTGAATTGGAGCACGGACAGGACGCCCGCCAGGAATTGGAGCCGGACGCAGAGGTGCTAATGGTTCGCATGGAAGAAAAGCTTCCGAGGCTGTGCCTCTATTCCACTCGTTGCCTGATACTTCTGATTTTAGAGCACCAATGTCGACGGGATAGATCAGAGTTTCCTAGCGACTGTAAACGACAGCGGTATCATGATAGTCGGGGGACCGCAGACGATAAGAGTGGACGAAAACGGTGCGTAGAAATCTTAATCTAATCTGTATTAATTCAGTCGATCTGACCGTTGCTTCTAACACAATCAGGGGAGATTAAAGTGGTAGAGAAGATGGAAACCGACGAGGGCCAGATGGAGCAGAATTCTCTGGAATTTAAGATGACAGAAAAAGTTCCTAGTATCGCTAGCAAAGCGGAGGAGAAATCTATGAGCCAGAATCAGCTAGTAACGATATCCGCTTCGGAAGTGGGAGATAAAAGCCGGGATAAGAACGTGATTACTATTCTACCCGACGGTTCGGAGCTCCTCGACGGAGACACTGGTGCTTTGATAAACATGGATCATATAAACGACGTGGGTGAACTGGACGAAGATGGGATGTTGCATGTTAAACAAGAACTCTGCGAGGTATGCGTGTGTATCAAGGAGATTGAAACATGGTTTTGAATGCTAGTAAAGTTATTGCAGCACAAATGTATGTTCCGCTTTTGCAGATAGAGCCAGAAGCAGTTTATAGTTGTACTAGTTGCGACATGAGTTTCAATTCCGTCGTGGAGCACATAAAACAGTTCCACGACGGGCAAGAAGTACTGCTCGAAATAGCTGATCAGTTGGACGATTTACCTACGGTACCTGAGACTAATCCCTTACCAACAGAATCGGGAAGCGCGGTTAATACGCGGCAGAGACAAAGCATGAACACTCTTCGCACGGAAGAATGCGTAGACAGCGAGGGTAGATTGTATACAAGGAAGGTAGTACAAATAGAAAGATTCTGGGACAGAACCCCTGCGCAAACGTCGCTTCAATCCACTAAGGCACCGATGATCGAGAAGTTCTTCTCCAACGTGGAAGGAGTGAAAGTACGATGGATATCTATACTAAGATCCCGAAATCGGGAATTCAAAAAATTTTATAATTTTGTGAGTATGTAGGGGATTTCCTCCTGATTACAACGGAATTTTTGTTTGCTGTCCAAATTCACTTTAAGGAGATGTGGAATTGACCCTTGAAAATTCGGCTATTTTTCGATTTTGTGTTATAACTTGCGAACTGTAAGAGATAGAAAAAGAGTTTCAAGACAGAAGTTACTTCTTTTAATTAGATCTATCATTTGGCAAAGAAAATTATTTTATAGTTCACGCGTTATAAGACAAAATAATCGGATTTTTAGGAGTCAATTACACCTCCTTAGAACAGAGATGGGCAAAAAATTATTTGAAATAAAAATTTAAGTACGAAATTTTCATTTCAAATAATTTTTTGCCCATTTCTGCCTTAGAGTGATTTTGGGCAGGAAACAAAAATTGCGTTGCAATCAGGAGGAAATCCCCTACATATTCACAAAGTTTCAGAATCTTTTGAATTTCCGGGTTCGGGATCTTCCCCTGTAAGCTATATCGACAAGTAAATGTTAACTCACGAGAGATTCGTTGCAGGTACGCGAGAAGAGACTGGCGACAACGCCGGTGCGAATGTACAGATGTAATCAGTGCCTTCAGCAGTTCTCGAAGTTAGGAAATTTCCGAGTGCACGCGTGTCTCCACGGCAACAATCGTTGCGACAGCTGTGATCAAACATTCGCGACGCCGAAGGCGTTACAATTGCACGCCAAGGTGCACGAAGGTGAACCGGACCCGAATCAGAAGACGTTCGTGTGCGAGACCTGCGGCACAGAATTCTGCTCGCACAAAAGCTTGCGCTTGCACTCCCGGATGCACGCGCCGGTCAGAGCGAGACACGTCGACGCGCCCGAGGGAACGCCCAATGCAACGTTCACGTGTCTCGAGTGTGGTAATACGTTCACCCTAAATCCAAAGAATCCCAAGCCCCCCATTCTAAATATCTGACTTCATCGCGTACTGATTCTTCGCAGGCAAAGTACTAGCAGAGTCGTACAAAGAGGCTCACATGGCTCTGCACTCCGGCGACTCCGTGACTTGTACAGTCTGCAATAGAAAATTCGATTCCGCTGATAGTTTAGCGATGCACGCCGCGGTGCACACGGAACTCGGCCAGTCGCATTCGCCGACGCCACCCTCCACGGACACCACGGCCACCGAGCTGGCGGAAAGCCAAAAGCCTTACCAGTGCCAGCACTGCGGCCGCAGATTCACAAGACCCCACGAGAAAGTGAAACACGAGCGTATTCACACAGGGGAGAAGCCGCACGCGTGCGAAGTGAGTAGAACCGAGACGATCTCCAAGCTCCCCTTAGATCTTGATTCGCATTAAGAAACATCCTATTGTGTAACAGGTGTGCGGCAAAACATTTCGCGTCTCCTACTGTCTGACTCTGCACATGAGAACTCACACCGGCGTCAGGCCTTACGGGTGCCAGCACTGCGGCAAGAGATTCAAAGCTTCCTCCGTGTACAATCACCATCTGCTGACGCACGGCGAGGAGCGGGCTTACACGTGCCCGTACTGCCCCAAGACGTTCAAGACGCGCGTGCAGTTGGCGGGCCACAAGAACAGCCACACCAAACCGTTCCGGTGCACCGAGTGCTCGCGACCGTTCGCCTCTTTGTACGCCGCGCGTGCTCACATACAGACTCACAAGAAGGACAACAATTTGAAGTTCAGTTGCTACATCTGCGGCGCGTCGTACGGCAGGGCGTTCGCGCTGAAGGATCACTTGAAACAGCACGGCCAGGACGTGCTGGCCCCGCCGGAGCCCGCCAGGGAGGAGGAGGTCCACGAGGGCGAAGACTTTTTACTCGCGGAGGAGGAGGTCGAGGACGACGAGTTGGTTATCCCGTCGCCGTTGCCGGTCGCGCAGTCCTCCGAGGCCGAGGACACGGAATGAGACTATGAAAGCTAGTCAAATGTTTGTTACAAATTGTAGTTTAAATATCGTTCAATATACCGATAAAAACGACGACGGACAGGCTCCTCCTTTCACGTTCGAAAGCTATCAAGCAGGATTCTTCTCTCCGTTCACGCATTCGATTATTATGAGAGACTTTAGTTCTTAAGGACGAACAAGCGACATTCTAATGTGAACTGCTGTGACTAGGATTGATAGTATTTGTTTGTAAATAACGTGCTATCGGCGGCGTATAGGAAATGTTAAATATGGATATCATTTTGTATTACGAGCAGCTATAGTTTTATCACGCCCGTTTAATATATTCAAGTGGAATGATTCTACATTATTTAATTCGCAACGAGTTTTAACTATGTTCAGATCTATTGTTAACCCCGAGCACAATGCGACGTTCGATCATCCGAACCCATTTCCTAATTTCTCGCGTTTTAAGTTTTAAGCATTCGATGGCGATACAACGAGCGCATAATAAAAAGATTTTTACGGAATATCATTTTAAGCATGTGGAAGCTCGGAACTCCATGGGATATCAAAGATTAATTACGCCGTTAATTTAAGTTCCGGAATAGCGTTAATGCAAGTGTAGATGTATTCGTGCAAGTTGTTTTTATAAAGGACTAATAATTTCAATTAATTTTATTCTTTTAAGAGAGCCAATACTTGTTACCACAAAGAGCGAAACGGAATTAAAGTCGCGTCACCCTGAGAGCGTAATGTTTATATATTTTTTCATATAACGAGGAAATAGGTAGATCGTATTTTACTTCTTAAACATCACGGAGGGAACTTTTTATCTAGATAGTGCTGGGTACGACTGATTAGAAAGTAATAATCTACAAAGTACAAATACGAAGAGCAGTGCAGCCACGGAAAATATGCCCGCAGAAATATTTCTACTCGAGTGTGCCAAATCTATACGCCTGTGTATAAGCGAACGCAAAATTACTCTCACTAACGGCAAAAGTTTGCTGCGGAATACAAATGGTATCAGCATAGGATACTTGCAACCAAATAAAATATTGAAAATCGAGACACCGTCGAATTAATTAACCCATCGAAATCCTCAGGCTTTCTTTCGAACTTACTGATCCTAGAATTCATCAACGACTGCTCAGAAACCTCTTTAAATCTGAAGAGCTCTACAAACAGCTTGCTCCTAGCGCTAATGGGCCATCTGTTGCGCCCAGATTAAGCTTTCCCAATTACTATTAAGCCCTTCAGTACTCCAGCAGAATTCGCATTGCTCTCGCGTCACAACGAAACTAATACAATGGACACAGACTTCGTGGACTTTCAGAACAGAAGTATCATCATAGACGTGCAATGGAACTGTCACGTAGAAAGCGACTACGAAACAACTACTGCTGGCTTCGACGTACAGTATCCTATTAATCGAATCTCCTTATATTAATATCCCTGCGAGCGCGACTGATAAATCTGTGGGTCCTTAGTGGGAGAACATCGACACTAGCAAGCATCTGTTCCCTTCAGCAATTTGGGGGGTCCGACCCGCGTGGGAAGTGATCGTGAAGATTATTAGTGCTCTGCCGATCATCGTCATCGGATCCTTAGCTAACAGCGGCTTAATCTACGTGATCGTCAAGCAGAAGTCTCTTCGGACCGTAACGAATCTACTGATTGTGAATATGTGTTTAGCAGACTTGGGCACCTGCCTAGTGTGCTCGTGGATGTTCCTCTGTATCGACTTATTCCAGAACTACGTCCTAGGTGAGATTGGCTGTCGCCTGGACGGCTCGCTAGTGCACGCTCTGACCCTAGTGGCCGTCTTCAACTTGAGCGCGATCAGCTACGATCGAGTCTCTGCGATCGTCTTTAACTGTTCAGGGAAGCTGACGAGAACGTAATGACGCGATGTATCGAATACAGAGAGTCACAAGTGAGCGCGAAATGTGGATAAGTATCGTTGCGTTTCTATGTTGAAGGACCACGTACATCCTGCTAGTCATTACTTGGATTTCTGGCGTAGCCGTCGCCGGGCCCCTGGCCTACTTCAGACACTACTACGAAAGACGATGGAAGAATTATTTGGAAACCTATTGCACCGAAGACACCGTGCTGGTCTATCCGTACTGGCATATTTTCGCCGGCTTAACAGTCTGGGCCCCGTTGTCCATTATGGCGATATGCTACTCGGCTATTCTAATCAAGGTAACATTTAAGGGGTCAGTCCATTGTGACGGTTTGAAAATTGAAGCTACTTTTAAAGATTCTTTTCTTCGTAGATACAACATATAATGCGATAAATCTCTTTGGTATTTATTAAGCTACTCTTATATTACACAAAAAAGGATTAAAAGAATTGTTTTAATTTGTTTTAAAACTTTAAACGCGATTATCTCAAAACAACATTTTATCTACTGGTGCAGGTGATTGCAAAAAAACTATTTGACTAATTAGTTTGAAATTTTTACACGTAATTCAGCACTTCAGTGGCTATAGCCGGGACCACGGAAACCTTTTTCGATTAACCATTTCATACTTTTTACAAGGTTTTTACGAGGCAAAATGATTGAAAAATTCACCGTATTTCAACACTTAAACTTCAAACCTCCGTCATTTTGTTAATTTTTTATCAATAAAAGTAATCTTGGTCCCGGCCATAGCCACTGAAGTGCTGAATAACGTGTAAAAATTTCAAACTAATTGGTCGAATAGTTTTTTTGCAATCACCTGCGCCAGTTGAAAAAATGTTGTTTTGAGATAATCGCGTTTAAAGATTTAAAACAAATTAAAAAAATTCTTTTCATTTTTTTGTGTAACATAAGAGTAGCTTAATAAATACCAAAAAGATTTATTGCATTATATGTTGTATCTACGAAGAAAAGAATCTTTAAAAATAGCTTCATTTTTCAAACCGTCACAGTGCACTGACCCCTTAAACGCGAATCTGCGACGCGGTAATTGGACGAGCAATGTTTTATAGTTAGATCGCTACGAGTCCCAAGCATTGAGGGGCAAGTATCCTATCGTAGTGAAGTACAAAGGAAGAGTGGCGCAAATATTGGCGCTCATAGTTCTGGCGTTCATTCTATGCCGCGTGCCGTTCACCGCGCTGATAATTCGCAGAGCACAGTTGCTGAAGGAAACGCCCAAGTCGGGTCAAGCAGAAGCCATGTACCCGCTGTGGTAAATTTTTCCACGAAAATTGATCGTCTACTTGGCGACTGTACGTTGCGTAAATAATTCTATGATTCGTGCTGCAGGTACATCAGCAGATACCTGGTGTTGTTTAATGCAGCGATAAATCCTTTACTGTACGGTTGCAGTAGCAGTTCATTGAGAAAAGAGTTAGCACTGTGCCCCGCCACGTCTTGGCTTATCCGCAAGAAGAAACAACAGCAATCGAAACCGTGCAGTGTCTCGCAGTTGAAATCAGAGCGTTTCCATTATCTACGACCACGATCCCCTTGCATACGAATTAACTACAACGAAAGGGGTACGATACCAAGCATTTCGTCTGCAGTCGCAGGAACGGACTTAAACCGCGATCCAATTTAATTTGCTATTGTACCTGAATCAGTATTAGCGATGACGTATTCGTTAAGTACAGCGAGGACAAGGTAATTGCGAAATATCTTCTAAGTGTATAAATCTCTTGCAAAGATGCGCTTCCTATCTATTTTCGTGACTGTACATCTAGAAAAATACAGAATCGTGTTGCTAACAGTAAAATAAAATACAAATGGCAGTTTTAAATATCAAGCGATCTATTCTCGTGTAAGTAAAAAAATAAAAATGCTCAGATACCTATATATCTGAAATGCATTATTTGATTGCGACGTTCTTAAGACTGTCGGCCGTAACTTTGCCGCCGCTTGCAGTGAGCAGGACGTTTCCACTCCACGATGCTTCTCCGCTTCCATTTACTACAAGATCAACCTGTAGAAGAAGTGAATTATAATAAAGCGTAATTACACCATATCGCAACGTAGGAAATAATAATCGTACTTGTAATTTCTCCCACACTTTCTTCTTTGGATTCAGTACATCGTCCGGCGTTCCATCCTCGTATCCCTCCACAGCCACTTTATCGCCCGGTTTGCTGTCTGGCGGAGGTCTCAGTGGCTCGACTCGCCTCGTGGGTTCGTCTCTGTTCGCATTTAAAGTATGTTTGAAGAGACTGTACGATATAACGAAAGAACGGCGTCTGAATTGAAACGTACACCGATGCGCACAGGACCATTCCGTGGGACTGGACGCCTCTGAGACTCGCTGGTTTCAAGTTCGTGAGAATAACCACCATCCTGTCCTTCATCTCCTCCAACGGTACGTAATTTACGAGTCCACTAACTATTGTACGAGGCCCGCTAGATTCTCCTAGATCTATCTTCTCCACGTAAAGAGAATCAGCATCGGGATGTTTCGATACTTCGACTATCTTTCCAACTCTGATGTCTAACCGGGCTGGCGTTAATTCCTCCACAGCTTCTAAAAGTTCCATACGATTTTTACATAGTTCTTCGTACGCGATTTTCTAATTTCGCGTACGAGATATTACTTTGCTTTTGCGGAGGAGGATACGCTTTGCTCGCCAGTGTTTTCAGCTTCGAATCCGCTTCGAATTGTTTCCTAATTGGATCGAGGAGCTTGTTGATATAAATTTCCGCCGCACTTTTCAGATCTCCAGGATGTATCACCTCCTTTGCAAACGCACTTTCCAAGTCCTCGTACTTGTCGAACGAGATGTCCCCACCTAAATCATCACTGTTATTAGAACTTTGTCTCTGAACGAGTTTAACAAAGCTGTTATACCCACGTTATACCCACCGAATTCAGCGCTCCTCTTTACAACGAAGGATTCTCCTTCCTTTAACAAAGGATATATAACGTGCTTGGCAAACGAAAGAACTCCGTTATCAGCGATATTACCAGGCTCGCAAAATGCTTTCTTCAGTTTCTTCTTAACCGCCGCAGCGTTATCCAGAAGATCGATCTTAGAGTCTTCCTCGGAAGAAGACATCTTCGATCCCGCCAATCCAGGAACTAAAACAAAGTTCAACGTACTCCGCTGTTCTAATCTCACTTAGCGTTGCAAGTGTGTCGCGCGCATACTCATTGGATTCATTAAATGGATGCGCTTCTCGTATCCAAGCATAGGCAAATATTTCTCAGAGAAAGTGAAGATCTTTCTCTGGTCCACGCCACCGAATTGGGCATCGATCTCGAGATACTGTTCGTCCAAAGCTTGCAACCCTGGATACAGCAATCCGGACAGCAAAGGATTAGCAACTTGCTTGACTACTTCCGCGCCAGCCTTCTTCGCGTCGTGCTCAGTTACAGTGGAAGTTAAACGATAAACATCCAGCGTGTACTCCCTGGAACAAGAAAAGTATTAACACGCAACATTTAAGTCCCTCGCTCCCCTCGCAAACGGTTACTCACTTGGACAATTGGTAATCCGTCCCTTTGACGAACTTCAATCTATCCAAAGGCACGTCGATAGACTCGAGCATCGCTTTGATAACCGCTTCGTAATAGCGTGTGCGGAGCTCCAAAAGTTCCCACGGGGCCTTCATGTTATCCAGATAGGCATGGAGATCGGCGAACAGTATAGTGACTTCGACGCCAGCTCTTAGGAAATCAGCTATCTTCGACATAGGCGTGAAGTAGCCGATGTGAGGTTTGCCCGTCGTCGCGGTACCCCAGTAGAGCTTTAAGTCTCGTTGCTTTAGAATACTCTTGAGCTTCTCGTCACCGAGCCATTCGGCTAGATTTCTGGTGATCAGCTCGTACTTCTCTTCCCACTTCAACTCCACCATTTTTGTTGCTCTAGATAAAAGAGAATAAATCAGATTTCAGTAATGAACTTGGGTCTTCGAAGAAACTGACACGCGTGTGCCGGCCACGTGCACAGAGGACATGTCAAGACTGTGGACTTAACCTCTTACATACTCGCGGAATCTCATTTTTAACTACTGACACAATGTCGCTACGATTAATGCTTAAATAAACTTACGATCTTGCAACAATCAACGTAATTCTATCGCTACAAAGTTACTGAAACGTGACTCGAACCTAGATATGTCGAAGCAAGTACTTAACAGCTGTTCGTGACAAACAGCTGTAAAATAAGGTTACGAAAATAATTTAAGTAGTTACCCAAAGTCTAAGCTTTAATAGACTTTATTATTACAATGAAAACGAATTACACACGCAGCGTCGATGCAAGTTGCAGACTTTCGCGACTCGCGATGCAAGAACAAGCTGGCGAATTACACGCATGCGGGCCCGCGTGCGAAACTCTGCAGACGCGAGACGAATGATGAAATTCGCTACGCGCGATTATCTCTACTTTTGAATTCCGTAATGGCTACATACAATAAAGCTCCTTAAAAAAGACGCTTCCAGATTTATGCTTCACTCTGTACTAGTTGTATCTCCCGCATGAAGTTCATTCTCATTGTTAGCTGGGGTTTCAACAGCTTCTGTTTGCTGGTTATCGTCAGTGGTCTTTGGGAGTGTCGTGGTTGTTTTAATGCGTTCTTCGTCGATAACGTTCAACTTGCTGATTTGCTCCTGCCTGGCGTTCGCAACGTTCTCCAGCCTTTTATAAAACCCTGACGTCGGAGCGAACATGCGCTTGAAATCGCGAGCGTTTAAGCGAAGGAATTCGCACACTTCTAGGGCGATCACCGTTTCCAATCTCCTTCGATCCGGGAAAATTAATGCGTGTTCGCCGAAATACCCTCCGTCTTTTTCGTGGCATATCTCGCGTGAAAGGGGATTAAAACTGTTATCTTCTACTGTGTATAATTAGAAGAGGGAAGGCTGAGCTTTGCATACTTCTCTCCCGTAGAACGTAATTAAGGCGACGGTGCCGCTAACTATGAAGAACATACAGTTGCCCTCGTCTCCGCATTTATAAATAATGTCCTCGTTGATATAAATTACTGGTCTTACGATCCCTAAGAAATGTTGCTAAGTTATTACAAGAAACGGGGTGTATTCTTCTGTATCTCACCCATCAAGTTGCTGATAATGTGACGAGGCAAAGAATGTAGAATAGTGGCTGTGTCTAACAGGCCGCGACTACTGTTGATCATGATTTCTTGGATCAAGTGCCCTAAAAAAGAGAACGAGGGCTCGCATATTCTTGAATATTGTTTCTTAAAGCCTTTGCTACGCGGAATACTAACTCGATAAAGTGTTGGAGATGGCTTTCTCCTTGAAATAACTTCCTTGAAAACGATACTCATAGTAAGCAATAAGTTTATCTCCGAGACGCTTTGGCAGTTCTTGATCGTGAATGAATTCTTTCACTCGATGTAGGATTCTTTGATATTTCAACTCCGGCTCTACGGCTGATTGAACTAATTGCAAGATTACCACTGTTACGATAGAAAAGGGGATTAGGATGCTTCCTTTGACGAACGACTTGAGGGGAGGTTCCGGTCTACAGCTCAAAAAAATAGGTGATCTTTAGGAATTAATTAAAGGAAAACTACTATATATAATTTAACGGGACTTTTTGCATTGTCTTAAGGATGTCTTAAGTTATAGAAATATATTTTTTGTTTTATAATTGATCATTGCAAACGGCACTGGGGAGTCGTTAAAGTCGAGGCGTCAAAAAATTCATCCAAATCGATGGGACCCTGTATCTCCGAAAGTTATTATCCGATTCGACTGAAACTTTTTTTATTTTGAAGAATATACTTCTGACTAGGGGCAAACCAGAAAAAAATACAAAAATGACATTTTTTTAGAAAATAACGACACTTGAAGTTGGAAATTACTTTTTTCCCTATATTTTTCGTCCTTTCAACACCTTTGAAAATTACAAATTTTCAATTTTTTTTATTTTTTCTGGTTTCCCTTCTAACCAGAAGTATATTCTTCAAAATAAAAAAAGTTTCAGTCGAATCGGATAATAACTTTTGGAGATACAAGTCCCACCGTTTTGAGAACACTGCTTCGAGAAAAACGCGTTTAAAATTTAAAATTGAATGCATTTGCTGCTACTCAAATGCCTATAACTTCAGGACTTTTACAAATCTCAACAAATCCTTTAAAACACGTACTCCTAAAAGGTTGAACATTCGAAAAATGAAATAAAAAAATCGACATTTAGACCGGAACCCTTAACGCAGCTTCGCCATGGGGGGAGTTACCTATGAGATAAATTATATATCCTCTTCCCAACAGTAGAATTATGGAGCGCGTGGGAGTATCTACTTTGCCCAAAGTAGTGAATTCGGTGAAGCTTGATCCGAAGAAGTTGCTCACTCCAATATGCAGGTAAATTAAATAAATATCCGCGTCGGATTTTTTAAACAATCCTGAAGTAATCAGATACATTTCAGACTCCTAGAAACAAACTGGCTTGTGACTTAGTTTCACTCCACCGTCAGAAACGTAGGGAACAGCTTTCCTCCGATTTGTTAAGTACACTTAAATCGTACCTCCTTGGTTATTCCAAATGTATGTGCGAAAATAAATGGAAGGAGATGCGACATGCAGCTGCACCAGTGCAATATCAATATCGTCAGCAGTACTAACCAAATGATTTTCTCTTCCGGATGAGAAAGCGCGAAGGTCTAAAAAATTCTATGGGTAAATGGTAACGCTTAAAGGGTCCGCTCGTGGCTTAAATCTCTCTTATCAGTGGCTCTTACCGTAGTCACTTGCTTGATGTAAAAGCGTAATGTATAAATCCGCAGAATCTTTACAAGCGGCAGGAATTCAGGAATTAACAAGATAGAGTTAGAGGCAGGACCTGGAGGCAGTATGATGTCTTTGTAAAACCATGTGTATGGAATCGAAGATACAAAGTCAATCAGAAAATACCCTTGCAGGTAATGCCTGTACAAAACCGATACTTTAAACAAGCATAAAATTTATTTGAGACGAAAGAAGGAAGTAAATTGAATTACGATATCGTTAGAGTTGGATCTAGAAAGATTTCGTGACCATCGAGCGAAGTGAATCCAGTTATGAAATTCAGAACGATGTCTATTACGCAGATTATGTACGCAGGGTTCACTGGATTCCAAATCTTCGGAGCGGAGCTTTTGGCTACTCTGTGAAAGGCCAAAATATATGGCACAGTTACGAAAATGTAGAGGAAATTTAACATCATTAGAAGGTCCCAGTAAAACCTGGAGGAACAAATATTCACGGATTAAACCCGAATACGATCTTTAAAGCAGAGTTTCTATCGCTGACGGTCCATTAAATCCTCCCAAAGCCTGGAGTTACCTGAAGTCGCTGCAAGGATGTATCACCCACCAAAACGAGGACCGTCCGTGTCGCCTTCTCTCAAAAGCGATGGCAGCGTAGCTGCGTAAAAAGTTACGCGTCAGCGGATGGTTCACGGAGACCGAAATCTTCTTTTGAAAACTTCGTTTCCATCGTAAATAAAATCTCGCGTTCGGCGGTAATTTCGGCAAATTACTCTTGGATGATTTCGTCAGCTCGCAAATATGAATGTCTAATCGCCTCTTCGACAATCTCCTCATGTTCATTTTGCAGGTTTAACGCTGATCGAGGCCACGGTGATATTCTATGGGTTTCACTTCGGTCTCGTGAAAAAGCTACTTTCAAACTTGTGGTTCTTCTTTTTTCCTTTCAATGTTTGTTTACGATAAGTCGTTAAGATGTCGAAGGACGAGGAAGAAATTTACTGTGAGCTGTTCGATATTCAGCAATGGATCCCTGAATTCTCAATCGGTAAACTCGCTTGTTACTTCTGTCTCGACGAATAAGGAAAGGCCTGCTTGTAATTGTAAGGAACAACGTACTTTAATTATAAAAATCACCGCGAAGAAGCTTCAAGAATCGATTGGGGGTGAAACTTTAGAAGCGGCGTGAAAAAGTTATATATTAAGTACATTCTATCTATTACCGTTCTACGATGAAATTCAGAAGTTCGTATTTACACGAAGGCCTGGATAGAACGCGCTACATGGACTCGCGACTTTTAAATACTATAGAATACACTAAAACTTTATACAATAATGGCACCTTGCTGTACAAAATGCGGGATATTACAACGATTTCGCAGACCGTTTACTGCACATACTGATGTATAGATCTCTCGCAACATTCCCAGTTCCGTTTATTATACGTAGAACGATTTCACTCGCAATATTGCTATGTATACATTAGTATATACAGCGAACTTAGGGGCTTACGGCTTTCAAACGAAACAGTGAAACGTTCAGAAGGTTCTCGGCTAAAATAATTCGGTCTGAAGCACCCCGTTCG
This sequence comes from Andrena hattorfiana, assembly GCA_944738655.2. Lineage (NCBI taxonomy): Eukaryota > Metazoa > Arthropoda > Insecta > Hymenoptera > Andrenidae > Andrena > Andrena hattorfiana. The sequence goes on along the minus strand of OX122894.2, from coordinate 39,948,537 downwards.
AATGACTGGTTCCAAACGAAATTTCTCCAACAACGAATGAAGATATTCGATAAATAAAATAGACAAGCATCCACGAAAACGGTGCGTAATAAAATCTGATATAGAAAAATATATATAATGTACACATTGATAAGTCTATTCGTCGTTGAAGAAATCAGACATATGGAATGTAGTTATGTCTACGCCTCGCGAAATACATCTCACTTCCGCCGCCGAGCAGCACAAATCGCTCCGAAAGGAGCACCACGCTCGCGTGTTCCAAACACCCTTTCTTTCGTTCGTGCTCCAGACGACGCGAAACGAAAAGCTTTGTGCTTCCGGGAGGCGTTGATGGTTTGCTTGAAAAGTGAATCTGCGAGGGACTCTAAGCCGATAGGCGGCTACTGCATTCTAGTGGAATCCATCGGGCCCCAAAGCAACGAACTTTTAGTGCACGTGCAATCCTCGATGTTCGTCGACGGCCACTTTGGTGGGTCAAAGGTTATTAGCTCAGCAACGTCGAAATTCCATTGCCTGGAAGAGAAGAGAACAGAGTTACTTGACTTCAATGAAAGCCTCGCCTCGACGCTGGCCCTCGGACTCATTAACGTTAAATATTTCAGATTCGTGTACGAAGATGACGGACTGCACGAGAGGACAGTTTACATTGGCAGCGAAGACAATTTCTATCACGTAAAACTGATACGCACTTGTCCGCGCGATAGCTGCGCGGAGACTAAAGACTTGTCCTGTCACTACAACAGTAAATTCATAAGCGAGGGAGTAAATATACTGCTCATGCGATACTTGGCGCTTATAAATTACGAAGGAATGCTGTCTTTCGACAGCATTACCGTAGATGGGGAGCTTACTACGTCTAACTATGTAAGACACCGCAGATTCATGTTAATGAATTTAAATAAGAGGATATCGTTTCGATAGACGTGTACCCGGGCGGAACATATGGAAATAGATGGTCATTATTTAAGCGTCTATACGATTGAACGTAAGATACACAGGGAAGATGGAACTGTGCATACCATAAGAACTTATTTGACCTCGCAAGGTAAAATACTTCGACACAATTGGCTAGACGTGCCTTACATCTTGAAACTCAATCCTTTGGTTGATCCAAAGGCCACAAATAAAACTATAAGAATAACAACGCCACTGCGAGATCGCTGGCAGGAAGACATCGAGATGTTTTCGAAATACTTGGACGTGAAAGTAAGAGACTGTTTACTGGCGGTATATAGGAATCTAGAGATTGTAGGCTTCGTTCTTTTAACAGTACTCCAACATCGCCGAGCAAACGGAATACCTGGCGGATCATCCAGAAGTAAAGCAACTGATCGCGGATTACACTCAAACGCTGCTAGTCGGTAATGAGTTCCTTAACGGGATAAACATTCTACCCATTCTTCTTAGACAGGTCCTTTGCATTCCCCATTTCACTGTGAGCTTCAACTTTACTGGTCTCCGCAGTGAAGCCTCGGAACGTAATAGACTTTACGATACAGCATTTCAAAGCGTTTGCCAAGTGTCCAAAGTCCTGGGAGGCCAGTAGTTTGAAAGAGAATTCTGACGTTGATATACAATCACAGCTGGCGAGAGAAAAGTCGGATGTCTCGTGCAGCATCTGCGGATTTTGCATAGATTGCCACGCGCTGCCGGAAACTCGTTCGAGATCCTCCGCGGAAGAATGTCCCGACACGACAGTGCGTATGTCAAGCCGCAGAATGGATTCAGAATTCAGATAAAAATATCATTTCAGGGCTCTTCTGACTCGGGCCGATCTGTTCGCTCGAAAGTGTCTAACTTGCCAGTCACGCCTGATAAGCAAGAGAAGGATGAGACATCTATTTCCAAGACGTCTACGAGCAGTAAAGAAAGCGAAGAAGAACGTTGCAAGCCCAATGTTACTCCGCAATTGAAAAGAACTTGCGACCAATGCCAAGCTATTGTGAAAACCTGCGACGGACGCGAAGTAAACCTCTCCTTCCTTTGTATTTAAAATGTTACGCCGCGTTCATAAATTTCCATGGAATCGTTGAATTTCTTTCTAGCCGTATTCGAAATGTCCTGGGTGCCTGAAGGTATTCCAGATATGCACGAAGTGTTCCATCATTGACCAAATATTAGGAAGATTAAAAGCCGGCGATGCAAACGTGGATGATGTATGAGCTCGAGGGAGTTGTTTCCAAGTATTTCTCTAAATCGTACCTGTATCATTTTTTACCAGGCGACGTATCCTTCTGCGAATTACATATGACACAGTTCTCCTGCGAACAGAAGAGATCGAGGCACATGGAAGCTTGCACGATGCGTTTTACACGAGTGAAAAATTAAGATACGTACCACCACCTTGAAATTCTCTAGGCAACCTTCGTGGAACGAGTGTTTGCAATAAAATACAACTAAGTTCCTCGACTCTGCAACAAATAATAATCGGAGGAATGTAATAAAAGTGAAGTGAATATTAAACCTAACCAGAGGTTCGCGTTATTTCAATAGATACCTCTTACAATTATTTTCCTATGGCACGCTCCGCACATTTGGTCATCTGATAAGAAAGAATATCATAAGCATAGTAGACAATCGCTATAATCGTCTGGTAAATACAAACCATCTATAAATATTCCTTTCTGGTGGCATTTAACCAGCCTCTCGTGTAGATTAAAATAATCATTGGATAAAGTCTTTTTACAACCCTCTTGTATGGACACTTGAAGATTGTAATCGCACAGCAATTTAACTAAAGCTTTCTTCAGCCCGGGAATCTCTAGGGACGGCTCTATCCTCTGCACCATGAGCCTGGGGTCCACATAGGTGCCTATCTTTTGGAGCAGGAACGTGATGGCCTCTGAAACGAAGCGGTTTAATTTAGCGGAGTTACGCGGAAGAGCTATCGTTACTTACTAGGCTTGTCCAGGGAGTAGTTGATCAAGTCGTTCCACAATTCCTCGTCGTCGTGCTCCTGGCAGAACGCGATCGCGCTCTCCATATCATTTAATTCCCTGGTCATTAGCGCCAGAGCTTCAGAGGCATTTCCAATTTTATCGAGCAAGTACACCATTTCTGGATAGAATTTTCGCTGAGTGCAGATATCCAGTGCCTGTTGTATGGGGTAATTATCGGAGCGACGTAAAAGTGGCAATAATTTATCTCGGGAGTAATCGGCGTACAGTCGGACCAGCAATCCGTGGTACTTGTCCTTCGAGTCTTTCCTATCTTTCTTATCCAGCGCATCTAGATACTGGCGCGAACAAATTTTCGAAACGTTAATAAACGTGAACCGTGGCTAGTCCGAGAGTCTTTTATCTTACCAGGTATAAATATCGATGATTGTGCTGCAATTTCTGTACAACAATTTCCGACGGCACTCTGTCCTTTTCTAAGAAAAACTGTATAGCCCTGTCCGTGTCTAGATCCATCAAGCCTTCTATCATATCGTAAACGGTGCGGTACAATTGATACTTCTGGATAAGTTGAAACACGTCTTTGTGCCTCAGCTTCAAATACATGGCCAGCGCTTTGTCGTACTTCCCGTCGTGAATATATAAAAGGGCTAAAGCTTCTAGGAGCACGTTCTGCCGTTGGCTGCGAACCAGAAGGTGCTCCAGAACACCGTTAACGACAGCCGCGACTTTGTACAACTTCGGGGACCACTCTTTGACCAGCTGAAGGAATCCATCGGGGTCCATTTTTAGATACTCGTAGAGAACCATTTCGTAGATCAACGGGTCCAACTTCACGTCTCCTCTCGGAAGATAAGAGGAAATGGATCGTAATTGGTGCACCCTTGCAAATTTATACACCTGCGAAAGAGCACAGCGTTAATCGAATCGAAGATGAGATGATATCTCGTAATTTAACCAACGACTAACTTCTTCCTCCCACAGCTTCTTATCTCTTCCCAGAACCTTTAAGCAGAGCTTCCCCGCCTCGTCGTACTTCCCGCACGCCAGTAAGTGATCCAGGTAGACACGACCGACGTTCACCAACGTGTACTTCTTGCAATCTTTGCTGTTATTTATCGTCACTGCTTCTAACGCTTGCTCGAATTTCCCATGATTCAGACGCCACTCGATTCTGTCGTCCGCATCGTATAAACTAGCCACGACAATGTCCTTTGGACTCACGATAAAAAATCTGAGTGCAAATAAGAGAATATTAGAGCAGTCTTTTGAGGGAAATTAACGGGACTGAACGTACCTGTTTTCTTCCTGCAGACAATCTAAATGATAATCGTTGCAGCTGTACTCTTTGTACCCACGAAGCGAGAGGGAGTTCGCACAGACGATAGAAAAATCTTGGTACTTCGGTTCGACGACGTGCACCGTTGGCCGCTGACTTTTCCCATTCTCATTTGGCTCCTTTAGACAGCCTAATAATACTAACTGATTTTCTAACGGCGCGATACCAGAAATGTAGAAGTCCACTTGGAACGTTGACACTGAAATTGAACTGTTACTATTCGCTGTACTTTTATATTTATTTTATAACAAGCATACCTGGATCCACTACATATTCCGGTAAATCCCTATTGGCCATCTCGTGTATCGATCTCTTCCTAATTTGGCAAACTCTTACTATATCAACCCACCCAATTAACAACGTTCTGTCGTCCGACCAGCGAAGATTGCACCTATAGTGTTCCGGCAAAGCACTGTAAAAATAATGGAATTATCTCGATTAAGGACTGTTTCGCTTGCAAAGTTCCGTAAAGGTGGGATTCCGTTGAGGCAACGCAAGCAACGCGTCGCATGCGATGATTGCGATAGCGATTGCATGTGTTGGATGCGAAAAAAAGATGCGACGATGTTGTCGGTTGCCAAAAAGTTGTCTCAGTGGAATCCTACCTTAAGAATCTCACGTCTCGCTCTTTCACTCACTCGGCAGACTTAGTCCATTTAATGAGGACCAACGAACATCTCGCGTTTATATCGTAAACCCTAACACCAATGTCCGACGCCCAAGCCACAAAGTGTCCAGTCCACGCGACCGATCTTACCCCGCCTTCCGCCTCGCATAACACAGTCTGTTTCATTCTAGATAAAAAAGTCTTCTCGTACAAAACCAGCTTATCGTCCCCTGAAAATATTATTAGCTTACCACCGGAGAGTCTTTATAAAAACTAACGTACGATTAAAGAGATACCTGTGATGAATCTTCTTCCACTACCGCTTTTATAGTAATTCGGGTCTATGGCTATGCTTTTAACCAATCTACCCATACTCATATTGTGATTATTCTCTGTACTATAAAGACCATATATAAAAACCTTCCCGTCGTCGCTGCACGACGCGATGAAGTCTCCATTGTAATCTATGGAGATTTGGTTCACGGCGACTGTGTGCGCTTGCAGAGTCTTAGACTCGATGTTGTTGCCTTGGTGGTCCAACAGATGTATCATACCCCAGTGCGAGCCCAGACACAGGAACTAAACAGGAATTAAATTGCAACCAGTTTAATTTAAAACCGGTGGTCTATAAAAGATAACAGAGTTTCTGGTTCACGTAAAGCACCGTGTAGGACGAAGACTACAGGGCCAACAGCTTTTGTTTCAATTATATTCGAGTCAGAGTTTCTATGATATATCTAAATAAGCCAGCTAAAGGGGGTAGGTTACCCTCGATAGCCCTAAAACAGTCCTTTTTTCAAACGCAAATTGTAAAGTGATAAATAACAGTAGAGAGAACTTTTTTTTCTAGTTTTAATCGTTATTCTATGAGCTTTAACACAAAACAATAAAAGTCTAAATCTCTCCATGTGCATAAAAGTTGTGAGTAAAAATGTAAAGGCATCTACGCGATCCACCGTTTAATGGTAAATATAAAATCTGGAAAAGCGCTCCAACGATTTGGATAAAAATTTAATGAGAGATGCAGAAAACCATTCTCTACGATGTGTCCAAAGCAGATTTTCGAGATAAATTCTTAAAAAAAAGAAATATATTTTTCATACAAGAAATCGATAAAATCGTATTTTTCAACATAATAATTGTATTATTATTTTCTCAAAAATCTGCTCCCGACGCATCGTAGGGAATGGTTTTCTGTATCTGTCATTAAATTCTCATCCAAATCGTTGAAGCAGTTCTCGAGATTTTATGTTCCCCATCAAACGGTGCACCGTGTACACGCCTTTACGCTTTCGCTCACAACTTTTACGTACACAGAGATATTTAGACTTTCCTTTTTTTGTGTTAAAGCTCATAGAATAACGATTAAAACAAGAAAAAAACCATCTCTCTACTGTTATTTATCACTTTGCAATTTGCGTTTCAAAAAAGGCCTGTTTTAGGGCTATCGAGGGTAACCTTAACCTCCCTAACCCGATTTGCCCGAACGAACGTTATAAGAAACGTGTACGAATATAAAAGAATTATTCCCCGCACCTTGGGATGCACAGCAATGCAACTAGCTGCATCGTTTTGCAATATACGTTCCAGGTCGCTCCTCATCCTGACGAACTTGAGTCTGGGCTCTACCTCATCTATTTCCGAGTCTGAATCATCCTGGTTGTTCTGCTCTTCCTACAAATTCATATTACGAGATTAAGCTAGCACCGTCCAAGATTACCGAGCACTCAGGAATTTTACCTTGTTCGAGGTGTTTTCCATGCCCGTTATTTTAATTCTTTAGTCGAACTTAAAATGCACGATAGTTTTCGTCACCACGAGCTGTCAAAATCTTCCCTGGTGCGACTTTAATCGGAAACTGCTCTTCCCTCGCGTCTCGTTCCTCCGAATACGAGTCAAATCGATTTACACCGCGATAGGATTATTAACGAACAACAGCTGCGGATAAAACACTTGTTATTAAATAACTTTGCGATGGAACAATCACGCCAGTACCGTAGACCAGTTCGTAAATATTAGCATAGTCCGTTTCACAGTGATAAAAGGTTAACGTCGGTTAGCGCTAGGTCTGCTGGCGACTCAGCGTTTACAGGCTTCTGTTGTTACTTTAAGAACAATGGAAATACTGTTGCACGGAGTGTTTGATTATTAATTGACTGTTTATTAAGCGGCAGGTTTAAGCATTACGAACTGTTAACGCTCGATGTTGTATATTGTTGTTAATATAGTTATCAACAATTCCACTTAGGTACCATTGCAATTCTTACTTTATGGTTCAGTAAGCATTGACAATAAGCAGAATTGCTATTATTTTCTGCTAGCTTGCACTTTGATATAAATTATCGTGAACAATAAAATTTTTGCAGTAAAAAAGGGGGTTCAAGATGTCCAAGGGCACTCCGAGTCCCAGCTCGGATGGGAGGGCATCGACTTTACGATCCCCGCTTCAGCGCAAAGAAATTCTAAGAAAAGTTATCAACACGGCTGAATCTCTTGGTAAGATCTTTATGCACAAATGTGGAAATATAAATCTTCTAATCGGTGCAAAATTTATAGAAGACTCGATCGGTGAAAGTACTATACAAACTCTAGATTTATGTATGGAACAAACGGATAGCATAAACTCTGAAACCACTCTGGAAGAAAAGAGTATGTATCGCGTGTATTTGTCTATTTCACGCGCCCTTATATATCCAGCTGTTTAATCTTTATTATTATTTTCAGTACACAATCAGGAAGAAGTATTACTGGACTCGCAAATGATGAACGTTTCGTCTAGAGTTTTAAAACAGTGTACCCGGTCTTTGACACGATTCGTGTACTCGTATAATCATGCAGAATTTGCTCAGAAGCTGGTATGTTCCCGAGATAACAGCTGTATCGCTGCTTCGCGATTGACATCGCTGTAACCACTTCCGAATGTTTATATGATTTAGGTAGAACACGTAAAACAGCTTCCAGATGTTGAAACGGAAAGACCGAATTGGTCGGTTTTAGAATCGCAAGTTACAAAATGCTTTAGCACGGTGCCTCAATATACCACGTTATTAGGTTGCGTGAAATTTCTTCGTTAAATAGTTCTCGCGATTAATTTAAAGAAACGAGTACGAGTCTGTCTGTTCTCTGTTTTCAGGTACTTTAGCACCGTTAGAGATGAAGGAAGTGAACCAAAAGAGAAAACCAGTAGTCAGAGAGACTCAGGCGGCGATAAAAAGGCCTGAGAATGTTGTGACCGTTGACAAAGAGGAGGAAAGTCTAGAGCAAACTGTGAAAATGAAAGGGTTCATTACGCGTTATTATAAGACCAATCGCGAGCCCATTGATTTCTTTAAATTAATTCTGCACCCAAGGGACTTCGGGAAAACTATCGAGAATATGCTGCAAATATCGTTTCTCGTCAGGGATGGGCAAGTGAAAATATCGAAAGGTAACTAATTTCGGTGATAGAAATATGGGAGTTCTATGCTGTGCGTACTTATTTGATCGTAGACGGCTCTGGAATACTGGTGGTCCAACCGTGTTCTAAAGACACGACTGCTCAAATTAAGGCGGGGAAAGTTCCGAGCATTCAAAATGTTATGTACCTGACTATGGAACAGTGGAGGGTAATAAACGTTGTTACTATTTGTGAATCATATAATCGGACAGTGTTTCGAATCTAACGAGCCTATTTTCTGTTTTCTATTTCAGGTCCTGAAAGACACTTATCGATTGAAAAAGCCTATGATTGATTTTGATAACTGAGGGGGATGTTTAGCTAAATCGTTCGTAAAGAAAAGATCAACAGTATTCTTCTACACAAAGTATTTTAAAAGTTTAAGTATTGTGATGGCTCAAGTGGCAGAGAATATATTCTTCTACATTTGAAAACAGAGGTGTAATTCTTTTATTCCTACGTTAAATTAAAAAAAGAGACTGTTTTACGAAAACGAAAGATTCTTAAAGCGCACATTCATCCGTACGTTTTTGTAAAATTTTTATTAGTTTCTAACATATACTATAGTATATGCTAAGTAATAACAATATGCTTATCGAGTCGATCTATGGATTGCGAGAACATCCCGAACGAAATCAAACGAAATCCACGCGAGACTTCTAATTGATCATCGTTCACGATGCTCCCCAGAATTTCGTATGGCTTCGTGAACTTCTCTGAACAACGAGAAAACAATCTTCTAATCCCCGTTCTGCGATATCCCCGTCCGAGGACGCTTACACCCCCCCGATGAAATCCACCGTTTCCCGTTACATAAAAAAGAGACAGGCCTGTATTATTAGAAGATCGTTTTAATTATTTAATGACATGATTACGGTGACTGTGAGCCGACTTATTGCTTGGCTAACGATTCTGCCTTTGCTACTACTTCCTCGATCGGGCCGACCATATAGAACGCGACTTCTGGGAGGTGATCGTACTCTCCGCCCAAGATCTTTTGGAATCCTTTGATAGTTTCTTGTATCGGTACTAATTTGCCGGCATGGCCGGTGAACACCTCGGCAACCTAAACATTGAATAATGGTATATAAGAAAGACCAATAAAATTGCATAATAAAACAGCGCGGAGAAATTTATATGTACCTGGAATGGCTGGGACAAGAACCTCTGAATCTTACGCGCACGCGCGACAGTAAGCTTGTCTTCCTCGGACAACTCGTCCATACCCAGGATGGCAATGATATCCTGAAGCGATTTGTAATCCTGCAAGATCTTCTGCACGCCACGAGCAACGTTGTAATGCTCGGTACCAATGATGTTGGGATCCATGATACGAGAGGTAGAGTCGAGAGGATCGACAGCGGGATAGATACCTAACAGTCCACACGATTCCCCGTCAGGCTTAGAATTCTAAAGCCAATGAATGTAGAAGCAACTCCTATAATTACCAAGCTCGGCGATGGCGCGGGACAACACGGTGGTAGCGTCCAAGTGAGCGAACGTGGTGGCAGGAGCAGGATCTGTCAAGTCGTCAGCAGGCACGTAAATAGCCTGCACAGAGGTGATGGATCCCTTCTTCGTCGTTGTGATGCGCTCCTGCATGCTACCCATGTCGGTGGCCAGAGTTGGCTGGTAACCTACGGCGGATGGAATACGACCCAGCAAGGCCGACACCTTTAAAAGCAAAGAGTTAATTAGTAGAGAAGATTGAACCGACGGCGCGAGGTACCATCGATTACACGTACTTCCGAACCAGCCTGAGTGAACCTGAAGATGTTGTCAATGAACAGCAACACGTCCTGTCCTTCTTGGTCTCGGAAATATTCGGCGACGGTCAAGCCAGTCAACGCGACACGGGCACGAGCGCCCGGCGGCTCGTTCATCTGGCCGTACACCAGCGCTACCTTCGAGGTCTTGTCCTTCAGCGAGATTACACCGGTCTCGATCATCTCGTGGTACAAGTCGTTGCCCTCGCGAGTTCGCTCGCCCACGCCAGCGAACACGGAGTAACCACCGTGAGCTTTAGCTATGTTGTTGATCAGCTCCATAATTAATACAGTTTTGCCGACACCGGCGCCACCGAACAAACCTGTGATCAATTCAGTAGAGATTACCAAGAACAGATTGAAATTGTAACGGAAGATTAAATAGAACGCGAGATGTACCAATTTTTCCACCCTTGGCGTAGGGAGCGAGGAGATCGACGACTTTGATTCCAGTTACTAGAATCTCCTGTTCTACGGACATCTCTACGAATTCCGGAGCGTCCGCGTGGATGGGCGCGAGCTTGTCGGTAGCGACGGGTCCACGCTCGTCGATTGGTTCGCCGATTACATTGATGATGCGGCCCAAGGTTTCGGCACCGACGGGAATACGGATAGGGAAACCGGAATCGATGACGCTGTTACCGCGGACCAGACCTTCGGTACCTGTACAATTTAATTAAATTGTTGTAAACTGTTGAATAATTAGGAGAATCTATTTGCGTTAGATATTACATAAATGGTACGGAAATGTGAGAGTAAAAATTCAGGGTTTGAAAGAGTTCTGGAACTTTTCAATAGGTTCTATTTGAAACATGGACCGTGAGAAATGTTTTGTAAAAATGTTCTCACATTATGAGTTTCTATGAGAACTGATAAAGTAAAAGTTCTTGGAAATAAATGTTCTAGTCGAAATAAAAATTTCTCTATAACAGGAACAGATATTTTGTTCATCGATATTAAAAAAGTTCTCAATCGTTGTAACAAATACTGAATACTATTCAATGAACAGTACTACGATAATAATAAATAATTATTACAGTTAAATTGATATTCCGAATGTGTTATTTATTTGTAATATTTACCTACGTAGATAATTTCTACCCAGATATCATAGAATTTTTGTGCATTTTGGTTCATGCAAGTTATAAAAAAATACTATTTAGGTATTATTCTTTACAAGTTCTCTTTTCTGTTTAATACTTCTCGTGAAACTATTAATTACTTATGATTCTCATACAATTTATTAAATAAACACGAAGAATATGATATTATATTGTTAAATAAAACTAGTTCCTAATAGTTCGGTACTTTTCTTCATCTTATGGAAGCTTTTTTAATAAATATCCTAATATAACTGTTTCCATGGAACTTTTATTATATAGATTCTAAAATATCTGTTCCATGGGAATACTTTCTAGAGAAGTTCCTAAGGCTAACTTCTCTTTTAATAAAAATTCCACAGGAACAGATATTTTCTTAAACGAAACATATAAGTTCCAACAGATTTTTTTTAAAAATGAGAGTTCCAGAACTTTTTCGATCCCTGAGTAAAATTACCATCCATAGCGATGGTGCGCACTGTGTTCTCTCCCAGATGCTGAGCCACTTCAAGGACTAGCCTGGGACTACGATCCTGGACCTCCAAGGCGTTAAGGATCCGTGGAAGTTCATCGTCGAATTGCACGTCAACGACGGCACCGATGACAGCGACGACCCTTCCCTGTGCGCCACTCTTGGCAGCTTTCGCATATTCCCTGTCTAATTAAAAATCAACATTCATTATTTCTCTTCGCGTATAACAAATTGTGGAACATTAAAATCCTCTATTCCGTGAGTAAATATTTTTCAATAATTACGCTCTCCTATGGAGAATCCAAGGATGGGACGATTATTAGTACAAGTCCAACAAAATATTAGATAATACTCATGGGAGGTAAGTTACATAATACAAACTGCATGTGCATACTTCAAACGAAAATCTACGAAACTCGCGTTCTCGACTAGACGAATGTTCCCCATCGTTCGAATTTTGTAACAAATATGCAAATAATTGTGTGCGTAAGATATTCTAAAGATCTGTATCGGGAAAATTAAGAGCGATCGATATCCACGAGACACGATTGACGATGGCAGCGCGCGGAGAGCTGAACGCCCTTCACATCGCAGCATCGCAAGAGAACGGATAAAAGGTCCATCGAAATTCGCGATACAATCAAAATATTGATCGCAATCGCGCCGATACGTGGTTTCAATGCGGTAAAAAGTTAGTCGAAGTGACCTTAAATGCCGCCATGTTGGCACAGTGGTATCACCGCTGCGGTTCGGTCGAATAATACGGATTATATAATCAATCCTAGTTTCACTCGGGATTCGCGTGTCAGTGAGAAAAAAAGGACCGTTAATTCGTTAGGGATGTCAGAAGGAGAGCGAGCAGCTGAACAGGGTGGTGCCGCGATGCACGGTAACGTTTCTGCTAGAGCACGATGGGGCGCTCAATTGGGAACTGTGTCAACGAGCGGAGGAAGACGATTAAGGTGAACGGTAAGATGATTTTGCGGTAATACTCACTGTTGACGGATAGAGCCCCGGATATTTTAGTCACTTCATTCTGGAGAAGCGCAGGTTTGACGGCCCTCAAAGCCCCAGTGGCTGCCTTCGATACGGCATTCAACATCTTGGCCGGTCAAGTGAAGAAAGGCGACCGGAATGGTTTCCGATTCGTATGCCCCGTACCCTATACCAACTACGCATGCGCGTTGCACAACTCTAGCTCCGCGCAACCGCGCTACTGGATCGTTGCACCTATCCCCCCCTTCCAAGCCGAGTTTTTATGGAACTGGACAATTTGAAATTACGAATATAATAATTCATAGTTTCATTTACATTAATGATATTCAAAGTTAAACAGAATATTGATTTATCCGGGACGATATTAATTTCAACTAACGTTACTATAAAAGTACTCGAGCCCCTTCTGGAAAAATGATTCCTCGCTCGTTTCAAGTCACAAACCAGTTAACGAGAATATATTTCTTCGTCCCGTGCATAGCCATCGATACTTTAACCCGCCAATTACGAATTTCAATTTCATTACGTAATTGCACATGTTCGATTACTGACCTAACCTGAACGATATGTTTCTTTCCTATACGCGGGTATTGATAGAGCCCTATCAGGGAGACCGGCTACTCTATTTTATTCGATAGACGCGTTTCGAAGAGAGTGAATACACAAAAATGGTCGAGGAGCAAAGAAGACGAGTGGAAGAGAACATGACTAAAATGGTGGAGGAGATCGACAAATCGTATCTGAGAAAAATGCAGGTACACTCGGTCCGCCGCGTAGTAATTTCAGGTTATATCGCGGGGCATGCTTTATGCTGTTCGATTATAAGATTCCACGAAAGCTGACGAAGCTAACACGCCGCGACGATGGTATTAAATTTCAGGGCGAGATGCACAGGTGCTCCGCGACTTGCTGCGACAACGAGTCCTACAGCATACAGAAAGTACACCATTGCATAGAAAACTGCAATGGCTCTTTGAACAAGGCCCAGCAGTACGTTCAAGGGGAGTTTGAAAGAGTTCAGGTGCGGCGCTTGAAAGCTTTTAAAACGACGAATATCGATCACGAGCGAGTACGTAAAATATGAATTGTTGGTTTTTCAGAATCGATTGCAGAGGTGCATCATGGACTGTAACGACAAAATAAAAGACAAGATGGGCCCGAATCCCTCGCAGAGGGAAGTGGACAGGTACAGCGACGACTTCGAGAAGTGTGCGACGAAATGCGTAGACAATTATTGCGAAATGTTACCGACTTTAGAGAAAACTATGAAGAAAGTTCTGTCGAACAGAAAGTACGATTAGCGATGCGAATAAAGCGAATAGTTCTTCGTCTGGAGACACCAGAGTTATTAATGCCGAACTGTCGATAGGTATATTTTGTACATATTACCATACTGGAAGAATACTTGTGTATATTAATCGCGAGAGAAGTTCAACGATCCTGTTGTTGTATCGGTGATTATATAAAGTTTTATATCCGCTTTAGTCGTTCAATTTGGATTCCTTGGTTCGCGTTTCGGTGTTCCATACACGTTCCATTGAATTATGTAGTCATTGCAAGCTTGTATATATGTACAAGGAGAAGGCAGTATGTAACGAATTCCATGATCGTAATATTTATTAACTAGTACACTTGATGATTGCAATGGTACATTATCATTTCTCTTGTTATGCTCTCTCTCTCTCTCTCTCTCTCGCGCTCTTTCTCTCTGACTCTCTCACTTTCTTTCTCTCTGGCTCTCTCTCAATCTCTCTCTCTCGCTCAACGTAATAACAAGTTCACCGTTGCAATTAATATCATTTCTTTATTGTTACAATAGACATTACGCTTATTGCACACTTTTTTTTCATGATATAAAACCTTCCCACCACTCTCGCTCGATACAAAATAATCGGTCAAAATATGTCGCGTAAATTCTGATCTAAATTGTAGAAATCTGCAAATAAATCGTTTAAATAATAATAATTTAAATATAAATATTAACACAATACAGTTCACATGTTTCTTCGTGTGTACGAGTTTCTACGAAAGCTGAGACATCGGTGCTTCGTCGCATCTTTCTTCCCGTCTTTCGTTACTTTTTAGTCCTCGATGGTTAGTGTCTATTATAGTGGTAAGTGTTTTATCTTTCAATCGTTCTTTCGTTTTTTTTTCCTTTTAATATTCATGTCGTAGCTGCAAAGATTGAGGTGGCTCCGTGCATTTATTGCGCAATGTAACGATAAGCGAAGTAAGCTAGTAATAGGTAGCCCCCTTCGCTGATATGCAGACTCGCAAAAAATTCGACGAGAGTGTTTTACATATTTTTTGTTTCCCCCCCTTTTGCTCGAAACAACGACATAACTTCGCTTCTCGTTTCTCCACGCGGTGCACGCGAGCGCGCGTGCACGCCGCGTGTCCTCCGACTCCTAAATATGACTCGTACATGTGTCGATCGTGGGCTCGATGTCGCAAAGTGGAATGGCAATGAGTTCTCGTTTAGGGAGAGACTGATAAATTTTCGTTCGGATGCCTCGAGGATAATAACAAATGAATATGCAGCGTGGTATAATTCGCACCTGGCGTCGCACGGATCTAGGAGAAAAAAAGGTCTATGCGACACATCTTTCGTCCCGATCAGCCAGACTCTTCGGACTAGATTTTACATTTTCTTTTAACAAAGATTGAGATTACGCGCTTCTTTACCGAACGCTGGGTCATAATGCGAGTAGCTGTAGGTACGTCTCGTAAGGAAGAACAAAATAAAAGAGAAGCAACAAGAATGAAAGGTACAAGGTGAACGTAAGTTACGGCGCTGTGGCAACAAATTTGGCCAGTCGTGCGTTTCGCCATTTATAAAAGTCTCGGTTTCCAAATTATTGCTCGCTAGTTCCTTTGCCGACGGAAACGCGGAACCATGATCCAAGGAGACGGTAGAAAACGAAGGCAAAACGTCTACTTATTCCTGCTTTAGATTTCGAGGTAATCGGATATCACAAAAATACAAAGAACCGTATCAATGTCAGGACGTTCCTGCTTTTTTAAAAGTGCAAAATTCAAATGCGGGCGATGCTCTGAGAATGGATGTAAAACTTCCAAGCGATAAATGTCTCATAGAAATTCAACTAATAGCCGGTTAAGGCGGAATCGAAATCACCTTTGACTTTTCCGTCCAATTAAATTGCAACTCGCTCTAATCCTCCGATCGAGGGAGAATGGAGAATTTTTTACTTCTATAACTCCGCGGGCGGGCCCAATGGAAATGCCCGCCCTTGTAAAGTCCAATGCAAAACATATTAGAGTACTGGTCAAGTTTTCCGGGAACACCCATTTCGAAAAGTTTCTAAATAGAACTGCGTTTCTTGGTCCTATCCTAAGCTATCACCGATTGTAAATTAGTTTCTTCGATCTTCATTGCTTAATTAATATCGTGTTTAAACCCGTGCGCCCGCGGAGCGGCGCATCAGCAGGCGCCCTTGTCGGCGGGCGCACACTGCGCTATATGCTATGATCGCGGAGCAAAACAGTCGTTTCGTAGCTGTGCATCTAGGTTCTCGTTATCGTCACCAGTAATTTCCGTGTCCCTTCGCTTCTTACAATAGGTCTCGAGTTCTCAGAAAATATGTCGCTAGTAGTTGGCTGCCAACAATTCTGCACTGTGTGTTTAAATCGTCGGGCGTTACGAACTCGCTGCGTTGCTTACCGTATCATCATCGCAACTCGCCTAATATGGCTGACGTAAGGCTTGGCCGCGTTGTCGCGAATTTCTCCCCTCTACTTAAATGGATATTCAATTTGTACTTTGAAAATTGAGTCGGCTACTTGTTTCCTTCGCGAAGCTCCGGTCGAAACCAGTTCCCATACACTTGCCCGTACAATTCCGGGGAGAATGTTCGGAATAACGAACGTCTTCGGACGTTGCGGAGATCAGTGTTGTACAGTTGGATAAAGTTCGGACAGATCTGTATCTGGTAGAAGCAAGTGGAGGACGCCCGATGACGCATCGGACCCCGCTACATGGCAACTGTTTCAATCAAAGCGCAATTTAACCTGCTTTAAGGAAATTCGAGCGCCGCGGGCAAGCCTTTTTACTTCAATTAAATAATAACTTCGTTAGCCGACCTAGCTAATCTGCGTTTTAAAAAAGAAACATGAAACAACTAGGAGGAAAGACTACTGATTTCAAAGAAGAGAGTGCGTACTTTTAGGTAGAGTAGTAAGTATCTTTGAAGTCGTCGAATACGTGAGAATCTTCGGCATTAATAAGCTTAATTTCTCGTTGTTTTGGCACTCGAGCCTTCAACATCGTCGTTATCCCCCCTTTTTTCTCTAACTTCCAAAAAAAAAAGTGTCACGATCCTGCGATTCTAATGACCTCGGGAAGAAACCTTCTAAAGGTATTCCTGTCTCGGCTGAATATTTCTCTTTATCGAAGAAACGTAAGAGAGGCTTCTAATGGGTTGTAATATTCGACGTTGATCGTACATCATTGGCATAGTCGTCAAATTCGAAATACAAAGCGCGTCGTTCAGCTTGGCAACCGCGAATGACTCTCACGCATTCCTCGGGCTCCTATCACGTACATATTCTTTTTTGCGTTTTTTTTTTTTCTAAACGTCAGGGCTACCCATGATGATTTGTTTTCTCTCCAAAGTAAAGGAGGTACTTTGGACGACGGAGACCCTCCCCCCGAGCGCCAGAGGAGGAAGGAGTCTCGGAAAAAAAAGTAATAATCATGTAAACAGTAATTAACAGAAGTAACGTGAGCAGCCCCCTTTTGCTCTTCGGTCTGCCATGCAGAAAACCAAGTCGCGCTTAAAAAAGGCTTAGAACACACTTTGAATATCGATCCCTGTAGGCGAATGAGACAACTCTCGCGTCCGGTGGTGCACGTATTCACCCGCTAACTCTAAAGAGAAGAACAACGTCGTGTTCCCTACTCTCGCTCGCGTTCAGCAACCCTTTTGTTAAATAAAGAGAAATACAAAAAAAAAGCAACAATGGAACAATCTCGTGCGTTTCGGAATTTGTCAGCCGTTAAATGCAGAAGGATCGAGCAAAACGTACTTGGGTGTGAGGGGGGGGGGGGGGATGATTTTTCAAGTTTCACAGTATATTTAGAATATTGGATTCACTTTTTTTTAATGCTACCGTTTCGAAATTATTTGGTTGGCAGTCGTACGATTTACAACGATACGTTTCATCTTTAAATAATTACCGTCCTCTTAAGTTCTACTCGTTTCTTTTTTTAAGTACGTCAATAAAGGTTCGTGTACCGCTCGATCGTTCTCGTGAAGTCACCGCCAAGACCATGCTTTTAATGAGAAAAGAAAAAGAAAAAAAAAGACGAAATGAAGCTACCGGCTCTAGAGAAACTTCCACGCATCGTTACTTTACATAATATACTTCTGGTCTTTTTTCCGAATCGAATGTAAGTAGCAGTTTATCGGAGGTCGCATGACAAGCGTCGCACGAGTCTTCCCTTCTCAATGTTTCTCTTGTGAAATTTTTTTTTTTTTTATATATAAGTATCTTTCGAGTCGCCGACCGATCGCCAAACATCTCGGGGATTGCATCCCCGCGTCCGATAAGTAATCGCTCGCCTCCGCCGCACTCGGTTTCGCGAGCAATCGCCCGACTTACGCGCGGCAACGGGCGACGCCTCGCGATCGGTTCGCGCTCAAGATATACTAATCAATATTATAGCTGCTCCCAATATGAAAAATAGCAGAACTCTAACAGAAAAATCAGATTTGCCTACATGGATCATCTCGACAACAATGCCTTTTTTTTTTTTTAGACTTAGTGTTTCACAAAAGTTATAATGGTTTACCAAAAGGTGTAACCGCCTTCTGTTCCCCCTCCTAGGAAGTTTTTCTTTTGCGATATAGCCACGCTGTGGCTGGCCATCGCGGCTAGCTGGGCGGCGTTTGGAACTGTTGGGGGCGGTGGCAAGACGGGTTGCGAGATACTATCGAATCGGTTAGAAGCGTCGAAACCATTCTGCAAAAAAATCAAACGCCACGTTAATACCCTCATCCCAGATACTAATACAATTTAATTCGGCTTTAACTTCTACAATTTCAGAGCACCTTTAAGCCTGGCTCGGATTAGTCAAGTTACTTGACTCCGAGTCGCTCGAATTCAAGAAGTAGAGAGCCTTTCAACGAGAGCCTTTCGTGCGGTTATAATCATAAAACAATGATTTCTAAATTCTCAGAAATATATGAAAACTATGATATTTTAGGGAATAACGAAGGAGACCACCTCCTTTTACGCCATTTTAGATATCTACCTGTTTCAAGTAATTTTAAGGGGGCCATTCGGTCTATAAATCGATGTTTTTTATTTCATTTTTGGAATGTTCAACCTTTTAGGAATATGTGTTTAAAAAGATTCTTTGAAATTCACAAAATTCCCGAAGTTATAGGCATTTGAGTAACGGCAAATACGTGGGTAAAACCCGGCCACTTGGCACTCACTTTAAAACTTCAAACGCGTTTTTCTCGACCCATGATTTTTCCAAACAGTAGACAGCATAATAAAATAAATTATTAGCCGATTCCAAAAAACTTGATGGCATTTTCTTTGGAATTGAATTCACTATCGCATCACCCTTTGACCATCAATTTTAGAAGTCATAGTTCTCCGTTATTAACATTTTTAGGCGCAGAATTACCCCCCTTTACGCATGTTTGTGTTCAAACGTGTACCAAACATCGCCATTTTGCTTTATTTGCCTTCTTAAAGGCTGATGCGATAGTGATTGATGCAACCTATAAGAATATCTCTGGTATTTTTATTTCAGACAATCCTACGTCGAGTTCTACTGTCTACCGTTTACGCCTCTTTTGTTGCAGCAGTGCACTGAGCACCACGTAAAATTCGAACCATTATAGAAAAATGAAAAAAAAAAAGAAAGTTTTTATATCCTTGAAGGACGAATAAAGAAAGGCCATAAAATTGTTCACTGCAAGTTTTTACTTTTTGAAAAAAAATCCTAAAGATCACCTATTTTTCGAGCGTTTTGACCGGACGGTCCCCTTAAAACTAACTTGAAGGCAGCTGACCCTACTGAACACAAACATCGAGTCAATCTACTTGAATCCAAATAACTTGACTAATTTGAACGAGGTTTTACGAGCACAACTTACAGGCATCACAAGTGTAGGAGGCCTAACTGGCGGCTGCATTGCTGCTGCCGGATAGTATGCTGCAGCTGCAGCCAATGGCGGATAGTATTGTAATGGTCCATACGTAGGATAACATGAGCCTGCCAAGTATCCTGGATACCCTTGGCCGTACATTGGCTGATACATCTGCTTGAATTAATTTGAAAAACCCTTACAAATTAATATCGAACGCCTCTCTCCCTTAGGCGCTGCGCAAGCCCCAGAATTCTATCGCGATTTAATCGTATGTCTCACCATGGGATGCGTAAGGGTCTGATCGTAAGTAGGTGGCGGAGGGCCTTGCGCCGCATACAGCTGTGGCTGGTTAGGGAACACCCCGTACGGTGCGGCACCTGCAACTATCGTACAAGCTGGCATGTAATCGGATTCATTCGGAACGCGATTGTAGTCGACGGATCGAAACACAGAGAGATGATGATTTCTCTTACGTGTACCACCGTAGGTAGCAGGCTGTGCCGGCGCAGGGACAAAACCTGTTGGTGGATGAGGTGTCACCGGGTATGCTGTAACACATGCAATAGAAAATGCAGGTCCGTTCATTTTGTTGGCCGTAGGTTCGATCTAAGCCAACGGTACGTGGTACCACTGCCAGAAAGGATAAAGGACGGCCCCGTTTCAAAGATCCGCAGGGGTCGCGAGAAACTCCGTTCAAGCTCACTCGAT
Source organism: Andrena hattorfiana (assembly GCA_944738655.2). NCBI lineage: Eukaryota > Metazoa > Arthropoda > Insecta > Hymenoptera > Andrenidae > Andrena > Andrena hattorfiana. The sequence continues at coordinate 39,928,089 of OX122894.2, read as the reverse complement.
CATCTGCGATTTAATTCGACAGTTTCGCCTTTGCTTCCCCAGTTGATCTTGTGACACGCGCCGCCAGCATCGGGACGTTTTCGACGCCTCGTTTAATCGGTATCCTCTATCCCCGTTCTCGGGTTAAGGTGTGGTTAAATTAATATGGCTGGTTGGAGCTGGATAAACGAGCGCGACGGATACCAAAGACCAAGCGTCGGACACGTCTCGATCCCAAAAGTGGTACTCCCACACCCAAGTATATCTTACACATGACATACACCGTTTTTATCAAGGTACTATTCAAAGCTCAAACAATGTTAGTCACTAAATAATGGTGAAAAGAAATAACCGAAAATTAAAACGGTATTGTTGCCTTCTTGTTACCTTTCGAGTTTACCGCAGCACGCAGACTCTTATCATTCGTGAGAATCGGCAAGAATATCGTAAACATCTGGGGGTGAAACGTGTAAAGAAAACATATCACGATGCATCCGCGTAAACTTCCACCGGCACAAGACAGGCTTTCGATAGTAAAAAAAAAAAAACATTTACGGCTCTTTCGAAAATCCATTGTTCGCGGGGCAGGCGCAATTCACCTTTGGCTCCCGGCTAGTCGAGAGAGGTTGCGAAAACAAAACAGACGGCGTACGATCGCGCGACAAAAGGAGCGTTCGATTCCGAGGATTCTCGATAGAAGCGTAGTTGAAAGCGAGACACTTGAGAATAGCTTAGCAAACTATTACTTCCGGCATCTTGGCCGTGAGTAAATAAACATGTATGTATATTTTTGGAATCTGACATGGAGCAATCTGTGGTAACATCTTGTCACTGGTCCGAGCGAAATCAAAGTCTCGGGCGGACGTTTCGTGAGATCGAATAGAGAGGCCGAGAGAAACGATCGCGGCGGAACGAAAGAATTTAGAAAAAAAAAAATAAATGGCAAAGAACAGCTCGCCGAGACACTTCTTTTCACCTTTCTTAGAACGTAAATACACATAAAAGTTGTACATAACAAGTCTATGTAACAATACAGCCACTACGAGTGATATATGTAATGTTTCGAGAGACAGTCAAAAGAATCGTCAGGCAGTCGGTCGAGAATCAAAGAAACAAATGGGGAGGAAGAAGAAGAAGATGAGAAACTATTCTCAAATGAAAACTCGCGTTAATCGACCTACCTTTACTTCTAAAACTAAGATATAATACGAAACCGATCTCAAAGCAAATAGCGTTACGCAATCAAGGTAAAAAGCCAAATACATTCGTCTAAATGGTCGAACCTCGGACGACCCATCGACCGGCCTCGTAAATAAACCACTGCAACAGAATTAACATCCTGGACATTTTACAAGAAATATGAGAAGCCAATACAGTCCCGAAACCTCGACTAATACCGTGGCGACGGGGCGCTCAGGTTCGACCACATCGAAAAAAAGAAATGACAAAAAACAGAGCTAAAATAAAGCCAGGGGGTAAGAAGGGGTAAACGGGTTGTTCCAAAAAGTGATGTTAAAAAAACAAGCCCAGTAATCAAGATCCGATCAAGTGAGAGACACTTTTGGTAAAACCGTACAAACGATCCAATTTAAAGGTGGATCTCCACGGCCTCGGTGGGCCGAGTAAAACCGTCTATTCGTTCTTAACGGGCGGTGAATGTGTAATTTATACAATGAGTACAGTGGTACGATTGAAAAAGAAAACAAAAGTACTTTCAACATATATATATGTATGCTGCATATACATATATATACATATTATTATACTTGTTTATGTATATCAAGTTCCACACATTCAAAAAGTCGTGACAAGATTCAGCAAACCACAAATTTCTGCAAATATCCATAAATAAAGGTCAAACATGATTAAAAGTTCTTCGTAATTGCGTAATATATATATATGTATGTATGTATATATATATATTATTTTAACTGGGCGCTCGGTCGCGTAAAATTTGCCACGAGCGAAACTTTCTTTTGTCATTAGCCTCGTTCGAGGCTCTCCCGTTTCTCGCTGGCACAACCGCGAGAACGCCCAATTTCGTTTTTAGTAGACTAAATTACGCCCTGCGCCGTGTCGTCGTTCGGCATACGCGACGTTCAACCCTCCCTACGGCGCATCCTCGCGTTCTATATTCTACGCTCGCTCGCGAGAGACAGAAGCGAGAATCGGATCGATCCCGTGTCCGCGCCGTTGCCGATCCCCGGATCCCTCGAAAAACGTGGGCTCGGCTCGCGTATGACGAACGGCTCAAGCTCAGCAGCAGTGGATGGACATGTTGTACTCTAACATAGACGTCAGCCCACACCAAATTGTCCATGATAATTGAATACTGGTCCAACGCGTGGAAACGAGCGCTACTCGAATTACGTTACAATTACTACCGATGGCGGCGCGTGTAGGACGAGATATGGCCCGTGGTTTCCTTCGTCCTCCGCCGCCTCGTCGGAACCGACCCGAGCGTGTGCAAAGCTCCCATTAGAGCAGGAGGCTCGCCGGTCCCAGCGGTCGGACCAGCCTTCAATCGAATAATAAATTTATGTGTCAGTGCCACGGTGCAAACAATCATCGAATCCAATAACAATTGATTGTAACGTTAATATGCTAGTACGGGTTTACTGGGTTATACATGAAACTTGTGTCTTTCATTTTCCTCTATGTGTCCTCTCGCTCTCTTTCTCTCTCACTCATTCTCTCTCTCTCTCAGTCCCTTTCTCTCCCTAATTCCTTCTTATCCTTCTTTTCCCCGTCTCTCGTCTGCCTCTGCCTCTACGCCCTCTCCCCATTTTTCCTTTCCGTGTATACTCTTTGTTAGATCGACCCTTCCTTCTCTCGTACACGCACACGCATTCCTTTCCGGTCTCCTCCCCTCTGTCCCGTTCCCGCAAAGCCCAAGTTGTCCCATTGGAGCATATTCGACCCAGTTTCTCCCCCGTCGGATCATCTCTGCCGAGGTTTTTCGCCCGTCTCGCGAGAGAAATCGGCCCGGGCAGATCCCGCGGCCCGCTCCTCCTCGATTCTTCGATCTATTTTTGCCGTAGGACTTTGTCCATCGAAATGCTTCGGTGGGACAGTCCTCGGCTAAGCCCCAGCGACCAAGGGATGATCGTCGGACCTCGCTTCACGAGCGAGGGATCCTCCTCGACGCGCCTTTGTGCGATTCGAGGCAAAGGGGCGAGCACAGGTATTTATAAAACGTCCCCCTGAGAAAGTTTGCAACCTGCTACCCCGATATACCGTCCACTCAGAAATGCACTTGTAAATGGGAATTAATTACGTGGCTACTTCTAAATTCTCTCGTGCAACGGTCACTAGGTAAGATAATAAAAAAGAAAAAGATGCTTCTCGCCGAACATCGGCCCCGGGTCGCTGGGTCTCGGCAACTCGGAGGCACCCTCGACAACTCTCGACTCTAGTATCGTCGAATCGCAATCTCAATATTTAAGCTCACTATTAACAGTATACATGATAGAGTCTGCCAACCATGCACATGCAGTATCAAAAATGCTCGAGAGATTCCTATGACCTCAGGGGCGGCACCTTGCGTGCCCCCGCGGGCGCCGATCGATCGGCCAATTATTCCAAGATTCACGCGAGCAACATCCGCGGGGAAGGCCGACGGAAAACGGTGTACCGGCAATGTTAATGAATTCGATGTGTCCCGTTCACTGCAGAAATAGGAACGTCTCTCTTTCGGTATAATATCAAATCCAAAGACACTCTACGAAAAACTTGTTCAAACTACACGACGATTAAAAAACGACGAAAACGATTCGTTCGATCCCTTCTTAACGGTTCCGGATTTGTAAAATAGCGGCGTATGTTGAAAGGGAGACACTTACGGTCTCGTTAGGATTGCTCGAGTGTTTAATTTGTTAAGAAGGCAACGAGCGAGGGAACGTAAAAGATAGAATCATGAAAAAATCTATCACAACATATCAATGAGCATGCATTATAATACGACGCGCGATCAACATTTAATAATCGAATCCGCCGTAAAGCGTTATCTGTACCTCTTCCTCTTTGACATTGGTCCATTCGAAGGCAATACGAATACAAATCTCGGTCGATCGGAGGTGATCGCGCGTCGTGCGTGCCTCTACCAATGCATTCCAAGCATGCAAACTAAAATAACAAACACGTGAAAAATCATCAAAGCTATGTATATATGTATATATACTTGCACATAAATTCGATCAGGATGCAGAGGGAGGGGGGTCAAACGTAATTACGAAATTTCTCTTCCTTGGGTGCGCGTTGCGCGCGACCCGACACAACGCGGACACTTGAGAAACATGCATCGTCGCTTTCAACGTCGTTATTCGTTACTCGGTTCTTTCTTTCTTTCTTTCTTTTTTCTCTCTCATTGTCGACGAAGCGTGTTTTTTTGGTGTCGATTTTCTATCACAATTTCGAATCTCTTTTGCTTCCAATCGTGATATCGTTTTTCCCGTTCAGAGCGGGCAGAAACTGCTAGCGCCGCTACGGAGAGAGGCAACGGAACATTTAAGTGTGTGCACACGTATATATATCTGTCAGATATGTATATACGCTACTTCTCTTTACTCTCTCTCTCACTCTCTCTCTCCCTGTCTCTCTTCTCCCCAATCGCGGAACACGGGAGTCAAGCTAGTACGCTACTGTTCGCCGACGAAGGAGGTAGATATTCTCTTTATCAATATATCGACTACAAAACACGTGCAGAACCGACCACAAGTTTCGTCTCTATCCGTCATCGTGAATCCGTTCGATACGGTTTCTGGTTTACCGTCGGCGGCGGCGGTTTCGCCGGCCGCTTTAATCGCGAGCCAATCGAGGTTACACGCTTATCTTTTCCTCTTGCTTTTCTTTAACGAGAAACTTGTAGCCCGAGAGCCGAAGCGACATGCACTATTGTTAAAAGTGAGCTACCAAGTTTCTATCGAGTAGAAGTATCATATAAATACGCTGAGCTTAGATACAGCATTCGTGTCCACCCCGCTGGCCCAGCGTGCCGCTTCGTGGCGAGTCGTTCTCGAAACTCTTGGCAATCTTTAACCGCGCCTCGAGCGAGGGATCCCGTGTCCAGCGCGAGTTCATTCCGCTGCAACTCCCCGACCAAAGCGTTACCCGCGCCACGAAAGGCACGATGGGCGTTGGAAAAAAAATGGAAAAAAAATCGAGAAAAAAAAAGAGAATAAATTAAGCAATCAGCCAATACCACGGTCTCAGTACGAAATATTTGTACACCCATATCAATATCTTACGTTCATATTGATTTGGATATATAGCAGCCGACGTCTCCAATTCAAAAAGTATAAGTCTCGATCATATTTAAACCTCATTCAGTCTCGTGGGGACTTACGAACCACCTCCCCCCTTCTTCCCCCACCCCACGACGTTCCCAAAACGATCCCTGTTCTCTCACGTGGTTTCCTCTACGTTTCATCGACTGCTAAGCCCGAGGAAGCCCCGCGGCCAAAACTCTACGCGTCCGAACGTGCGCGATACACCAGAGATCGTTTCCTCGATCGTGCTCGAGACGGTGCACGGTGCGTCGACACTTCCGTTTCCGTTAGACCGGCAGATTTTCAACGAACGACCTCACGGCTACCCTCGCTCTCCCTTTCCAACGTACCCGCCGATCGTTGGCATCAACATAACCAACGTGGCAGGCCTGGGCAGAACGGGGAAGCTGGCGTTAGTCGGATCCGATTCGATCAACCGCGCGCTTTCCCGAAGATTCGTTTCAGGCGCTCTTTTTCCTCGTTGCCGGGATTTCTTTTCTACGAACCGGTCGGAGGGCCGCGATCACTTCGGCACCCACGATCTTTGCCGATGAGAGTGAACGACGTTAAAAACCGGAAGAGGCTGAGCAAAATTCGATCGGTCGAATGGCCGAAAGGCGGGAAACAATTGGCGAGATGACGGTTCGATTCTATTCGCTCTCTTCACTTTTTGAATCGGGAGGCGCGCGGCGCGTCTATATCTTCATATATATATTTGGTGGAATATATATATATATATATATATATATCTATATATATATTATATATATATATATGTGTGTGTGTGTATACGTAATATACGTTGGTATATAAACACGTAGTGAGTTAAGGTAATATATAGAGTAAGGTGAGGTTAGATACGTGGCTTAGGCTGCGCGAACGCCGGTCTCCGAAGCTCCACCTACTGACTGGGATCAAATCGTCTTTGTAATGGTCCGCTGCAAACATATTGACAGCCACAACTGTAGGCGCTATCCTTTGGTTTTTAGCGGCTATACCGTCACGGTAATACGCTCGCAGATATGCACCAGTATAATCCTCGACTCACGTATTACTTTTTCTGGTTGTATCGTTACGGCGCAATGCGTATACTGATCTACTTACAGACTAAAACTTTTACACATCCCTTAAACGCTACGCTCTGTAATCGTACGTCCGCCTTAGGAACAGAGCGGACCGAATTAGGAATAATCGCATAACCGTCCGAGCTGTTAATCAAGTACGACGGTGGATTACTATGAAATATATATCGTGTGGTGGTTGCGAGCTGTGCGTCGACTCGACGTTATCCATATGCACGTACGAAACTCGAGGAAGCCCATGGCACATTAAGCCGTGCGCCTCGCTCGTACGAGTCGCGGAATAACTTGCTCGAGGGACTCGATCCGTCGACGGGTATTCACACGCGAGCGACGCGGCGAAATTCTCTCTAACCGTTTCTGATCGAAAAGCTTCTAATTGCCCTCCCGACGCAAGCAGGTGATTTTAATTCCTCGGTGGTAGACCAATTATATAATCGACGTTACTCGAATCGTTAGAAGCGAGCCAAACTTTTCGAGGCATAGCTTTTTTGGCAATGTCGCACGAATGGATACGTGTCGGTCGTTTACTAATGCCTGTATCTGCAACCAATGCTGAATAATGAAAAATACAATAAATAAATGACTTCCAGAGGTCCGCTCTGGGATTCAACGACGAAGAACTCTAAGGGTGTTTTTAATTTTTTAACATAATTCTGTCTTGTTCGGTGCTTCTCGCGTAAACCAAGCACAGAGCATTTTCTCCATTTTGTAATTATTTTTCGTAGAAAGAATACTTGGTGGAAAAAGCGGTTTAATTTATTTAACATCGTAACTTTCGTTTGAGCGTGCAACGAGAGACTTTTTTCTTTGTATTAAAAAAAAAGTATATTTAATAAAAAAAAAATCTTGACCACCTCCAATATTGAAAGCATCGCTATTAAAGTCCCTTTTCGTTAAAATGCAACAATGTTCGATTGTTACTTTCCGAAAAACGATAGCGGGATACAATAAAATCCGACAACGTTCGACTGTTTATCGGTCGATGAATTTTTTTTTTTGAAACATGCATGAATGTGCATATTAGTTGGACCGATGGATATTACTATTCGCATTAGTCGGGCCGATTGAACGCGCATATTAATCGCATCGTGGGATAAAACGAACAATACCGAAAACGCCGTTCCCGTTTCGGGCGGCACACGCTACTTTTAATAAAAGAGTCGTCGTGAAAATTATCCAGGACGAACCCTGGAAGCCATTTTGTATTTCCCACACAGAATGCGGTATTGATTTATCTGTCACTGGGCAGAAATTCAAGTTTTCCTCGCCTCGTACGTAGACGGGGGCTGAGCCGCGTAATAAGCGATACCGAGCTTCGATCGAATTTCAACGTGCATGATTTTTCACAGGCATCGGGCAGCATCGCTCTAACGCGAAAGAACTCTCCCGTCGTACGAGTGACAAGTGGTATATAATCCCGACTCGAAAACACGAGATACTCTTAACGTGTGTAACACATATTGCTAGTCGTATTGCGCGCATTACGGTGTATAGTTACCTTTCTTGTCGGTCATTATTGCTTAACGTTTCACAAATTCTAGACAAAAAAATACGTTATTCCTAATTAAATCACCGATTTAAGTTACAATACTGAGGACGACGAGCAACGGCTGTGACACTTGACGGACACTAGCGCCCTTTATTGAGCCTGCCCGTGGCTCTACCGATGCTTCCGCCCCATTGGCTGGAAATTTTACGGGCGACTGGCCAATGGTTGCAAAGCATTCGGGCCACCACTCGGCGGCAAAAATTCAAACGACCTTACCGACGCGCACACGTTTAACAGCTTCTATATAAAAGAATCTAAGATTCGTTTCGATGCAAATGCCTCTATGTGTCGTTGAAATTCAGTAAAAAGCGTTCTACAACAAACTCTACTTAGAATATTACTGCTACGGAATATTAACTCTGTTTTAGATATCTCTTTAGTTTCCATGAAACTTAAAATATGCACGATCGCGTAGAAATAGTTACCACTGCTGGTGAAAATGTTTAAGACTTTTAACGTTTAACGGTACGTTCTATTTCCCTGCGACATACGTTGATAATTACCATTTAATCACAATTCAATTGCGACGTGAAAACGAAATAAAAACCGAGTTCAAGTCGCCTTCGATGGAAATGCAACCGGGAGCGTAATTATCGCGCGTTGCGATGCAAGCCTAATGTGTACGCGCGATTGTTGCGTATAAGGTTATTTCGTTTACGTCGAAGTCTTCGACTCGAAGAAAGGAAATTGTTGTATCAGATTGAATAAAAACAATTGCGCTGTTCATTCTCGTAGTGCGATCTTTAAAAACATTGTTTACACGAGATCTTCGTATATTCAGATTTTGTCATGCACCGAACCTCGCAACATTCGGAAGCTAGTCTCGATCCGATAAGAGAAATGTAATTATAAAGATACAGAGCACTTGGCGTTATCGTTTAATTGTTATGAAAAAGTTGACGAACGTTTAAGCTGTTAACCTTCGCGTTTACCAAGGTCCCGCATTATTTTCCATAACTAAACAATTTAGGTAAGTAAATCGAAGCAGTTTGACATGGCACACGATAAGAAAACCGTAAGACGCAGTCGATCGCGCGAACGTGAACGTGATCGTGAAAGGGAACGCGACAGACGGGATCGCAGGCGATCGAGGAGCCGATCGAAGGATCGGAAGAAAGATCGGAAACGGTCAAGGTCGCGAGAGCGATCCAGGGAGCGAGATCGATCCCGCGAGAAGGACAGGGACAGGTCGAGGGAGAGGCGAGAGCGAGAACGAGACTCCAAAGACAAATCGAAGGACGACAAGAAACGGAAACAGAGCCCTATATTCGTCATAGACGATGACAATAAGAAAGATAATAAGGGCGACAGTAAGGAGGACGAGGAAGTGGATGATAAACCGAAAGGTCCTCCGAAGAAGGAGCCGCTCAGTTTGGAGGAACTATTGGCGAAGAAGAAAGCAGAAGAGGAGGCACGCGCCAAGCCTAAGTTCCTGAGCAAAGAGGAGCGCGTGGCTCTGGCGCTGCAGAAGCGGCAGGAAGAAGTCGACGCTATTAGGAAACAGCAAGAGGAACAACGTAAAAATTTCTTCCACAATGAAAGCACTGGCAAGGATAGGGAATGGGACGATAGGGATAGGTATATAACGTTTCATTTTGTATTTTATGCTTAGGTAGCGGAGTGTACTTTCCGAATAATTTACGAAACAGGCGCAGAGAAGCTCAGCGTACCAGGGAAGACGAGATCAAGGACAAGGATAAGGAAAAAGAAGTGGAAGCCATCAAAGAGCGCTACTTGGGACTGATAAAGAAGAAGCGGCGAGTTAGAAGACTAAACGACAGGAAATTCGTGTTCGACTGGGACACCTCGGAAGACACGTCCGTGGATTATAACAGTATCTATAAGGAGAGACATCAAGTCCAGTTCTTCGGCAGAGGGAATCTCGCTGGGATAGACATTAAAGCGCAGAAGCGCGATCAGAGTAAATTCTATGGGGAGCTTCTGGAGAAGAGGAGAACAGAGGCGGAAAAGGAGCAAGAGAAGTATGCGCCTTCTTTAAAACTGAGAATTATTCGTGTAAGCTTATCCTTTGGTTTTGTTTTTCAGAATGAGGTTGAAGAAGGTGAAGAGGAAAGAAGAGAAGCAGAAGTGGGACGATAGGCACTGGTCAGAGAAAGCTATTCAGGAAATGACGGAGAGAGATTGGCGCATATTCCGAGAAGATTATAATATCACGATAAAGGGAGGACGCATTCCCGATCCGATTAGATCGTGGAAGGAATCAGGATTCCCGAAAGAAATTCTCGATATCGTTGATAAAGTTGGATACAAGGATCTGACACCCATTCAAAGACAAGCTATTCCTATCGGACTGCAGAACCGTGATATTATCGGCGTTGCTGAAACTGGTTCCGGAAAGACTCTAGCTTTCCTAATTCCGCTGTTATTGTGGATCACTAGCTTACCGAAAATTGAGAGATTGGAAGAAGCTGATCAAGGCCCTTACAGTATAATATTAGCGCCAACGCGGTAAGAGTTACTTGCACCTTCAGTTCTTGATCTACTTAAGGGGACTAGGCAGTCGAAAAGTCGATTTTTTTATTGCATTTTCCGAAAGTACTATCTTTTCTGAATAAAATACCGCTTGGTTTATGGTAAAATTCACGAAAGCGCACAATGATGGTGCGCCACTAAAATCCGGCGACTTCTTAATTTTTTTATGAAAATCTCGAATTTTTACGGACCATATCAGAGGTTCGCGCCGAAATGGGACATGTTTTACACATCCTGTAATTTTTTCCAAGTCGATCTGAACCTCCGTTCGTTCGCAATCAGGAAAAAACGAAGAGAAAAATATATTCGAGAAAAACGCGTTTAAAGTTTCTGGGTAAAGGCGACGTTATAGATTGCCGCTTGACGTTTTTAGCTGCCAAATCTACAATCTTGCGAATTTTACTATAAACCAAACGGCATTTTATTCAGAACAGATAGTACTTTCGGAAAATGCAATAAATAAAATCGATTTTTCGACTGCCTAGTCCCCTTAAGAAACCCAAGATCTATAAATTATATATCTTTTCAGCGAGTTGGCTCAGCAAATCGAAGAAGAGACTAACAAGTTCGGGCAGCCACTAGGTATAAGAACGGTCGTCGTTGTGGGTGGTCTTTCAAGGGAGGAGCAAGGATTTAGATTAAGAATGGGTTGCGAGGTACCAATTTCGTATAAAGTATCTACTACGCACTGTGCTCAGCGTGTAATGCCACTTTTACTGTTACAGATCGTAATAGCCACGCCCGGACGTTTAATAGACGTATTAGAAAATCGATACTTAGTCCTGAATCAGTGCACCTACATCGTCTTGGACGAAGCCGACAGAATGATAGACATGGGATTCGAGCCAGGTACGCATTCCGGTGTACACCTTTTATATCTAGCTCAACACTAGCCTGCATATAAACTTTCAGACGTGCAGAAGATTTTGGAGTACATGCCGGTTACGAACCTGAAGCCCGATAACGAGGACGCCGAGAACGAGGAAAAACTGCTGGCCAATTACAACACGAAAAAGAAATACAGACAGGCATTTAAATATTCTTTTGCATCACAAATGGCTGTACAGAGATGAATAATTCATAAACCTTTTTATTTATAGACTGTGATGTTCACGGCAACTATGCCGCCCGCGGTGGAGCGATTAGCTAGGACTTATTTAAGACGGCCCGCCGTTGTGTACATCGGTAGCGTCGGAAAGCCGACAGAAAGAACCGAACAAATCGTCCACATAATGGGCGAGGCTGATAAGCGCAAGAAACTAATGGAGATACTCAGCAGAGGAGTCGAGCCACCGGTCATTATATTCGTTAACCAAAAGAAGGGGGCTGACGTTCTCGCGAGAGGTCTCGAGAAACTGGGCGTACGTTTCCTCTCGTTAACTACTCGTTTCCTTAATTCGTAGAATCAAGGGGGTTGCTTCGATGTTCTTAAATTTTCAGTACAACGCCTGCACCCTTCACGGTGGCAAAGGGCAAGAGCAGAGAGAGTACGCGCTTGCGTCTCTTAAAAGTGGCAGCAAGGATATATTGGTCGCCACCGACGTGGCCGGTCGTGGTATCGATATCAAGGACGTGTCAATGGTCATTAATTACGACATGGCTAAGACCATAGAAGGTAAATGGGCGACGCGACTCGTGGTTAAAGGGATATCGGGAAGATACGCTACATCTCTCACCCGTTTTCAGATTACACCCATCGCATTGGTAGAACTGGTCGTGCCGGGAAGGCCGGTCTTGCTATTTCGTTCTGCACGAAGGACGACAGCCATCTGTTCTACGACCTCAAGCAGACGATCCTCTCGAGCCCGATCTCTACCTGCCCGCCCGAGCTACTGAATCATCCGGACGCCCAACACAAACCTGGCACGGTGGTCACGAAAAAACGTCGCGAGGAGAAGATATTCGCCTAGAAGCGTAAACAGCTAATCGCGCGGATTCGTTTACGACGGGCACGCTGCGCTCGTGTCTCGAGTACGCGTGTGCATTCTCTTTATATATATGCGAGAAATATAGAAGCGTGTATGCGAAGGAAAATAAATGTAAATACATACTACGGAAATGAAGTTTTAATCGTGTTACGTCTGCACGCGCAACTGCTTCTGCGAATCGATGATTTATGAACGTAGCTTGGGATCGAAGCGGGAAAATGATCCGGCCGTTGCCTCTGAAAAATGACCGTGTCGTTATCTTATATGTTTTATTGTACAACTGTCTTTAGTTTAAAAACACGCGTTTTTCTTTATGAGTTATGGAAGTTCATTTTTCTAAAATTCAGTTTTGTGTAACAAGTTTATATTGCTCGGCTAAAAATAATCTAATTGGGGTCAAGGAAGGGGGGCAGGTGGAGGCGTATACCCCCCTTCAACTTTGCATTCTTGCACCCAATCGTCTGGTATCATTGGTTTTAGAATCTGTACAAACTTTTCCAAAGGGCAAACTGTTGCGCATCCTGGGATGGTCAAAGAATACGGTTCGTGGTCCGTTGTGTTTCGCAAAAACACCTGCGAGAAGGGCATACAAATGATTCATGCGATTATTTGCTTTTAGATATATCCTCGTTAAGGGGTCATGTTGGCAGGCAAAAAACGTGATTTTCGGGAATTTTTTGTGGAAAGTCTAATGTATATTTTTTAAAACTATTTGCTTGTTTTAAAAGTACATATATTCAGCAACTCTCAGTAATTTTGTTATAGGAAAATTTTAAAAAATGAACGAATAACAGCCACTTTCCTGAAAGCTATTTTTTTAGCGGTGAGCACGATTTCTTCGAGCGGGATCATCTGAAATCGAACAGTGAAGAAGATTCTGTTAATATATGAGTTTATCTAGTTCGGGAACGAAGGATTTTTGTTTCTGATGAAAACTCTATTTTTAATTCACGAAAAACGAACAATTCAGACATCGAAAAATCATGATTTTGCGTTGAACGGTCGCCATTTTGTCGGAAATCATTTTTTTTAAAAATCCTTCGTTCACGAACGAGATAAACTCGTATATTAACAGAATCTTCTTCACTTTCTGACTTCAGATGATCCGGCTCGGAGAAATCGTGCTCACCGCGCAGCGCCATTATAAAAACAGCTTCCGCGAGAATGGCTGTTATTCCTTCATTATTTAATATTTTCCTATAACAAAATTCCTGAGGGTTGCTGAATATATGTACTTCTAAAATAAGGAAATAGTTGTAAGAAATATACATCACATTTTTCATAAAAAATTCCAGAAAATGGCGTTCTTTTTTGTCTGCCAACTAGGCACGATCCCTTAAGGGGGGACACCTAACCCAGAAATTTTTGAAAAATTCAAATTTTTTTGTTTTATTTGAAAGCTTAAGGTGTGTAAAATATTGTGTTAAAACGGTTTTTTGATATTCACAGTATTAAACGAGTTACAGTGAAAGCTGTAACACCGTGTCACGTTAGGTAACGAGCGGCCTGGAATCGCATTTGGAAGGAAGACTCGCCTTTATTATAGTGAAATAGATGTATTAGGTATCAAAGTAAAGTAGGGACGAAGATCTCACCTCGAACGATCTTCTAAAACAATGCGAAGGAGGTTTCAATCAGAACAATAACGAGAGCTTGAACGCCATGAAAACTTTAATGAAAACTTTAAACGCGTTTTTCTCGAAACAACATTTTTCAACCTGACCCACACTATATCTCCGAAACCTTTCATTCAATTTGCTTATTCTTTCTTTTTAAGTTTAAAACACTATTCTCTCCAATGTAGCGTAGGATTTTATTGATATTTCAATTATTCGACTTTTTACAAGCATTTCAGTGCAAAATTTTTACGTAAAAAATTAAAGTCAATTCTTCAAACTGTTATAATTTCCAAAATAATGCGAATTTTGAGAAAATCCTATCCTACATGGAAGATAATATATTCCAGTTTATATATCTCTTTCGTATTTCCTTCTCAGATGATCCAGTTATTCCCGGGAGTGTGGGTCAGTTTCTTTTGCCGTCCTCCAGGAAAACACTTTGTTCACTGCCATTTTGTACAATTTACCATAAAAAATTTTTTTTCTAGCAAAATAAAGATTGCTTTAAAACTATGTAAAAAATCCAGGCCCAATATTTTTATTTATACGAACAAAAAAATCCCAAACTTTTTATTGGTTTCTGGGTGGGGTCCCCCTTTAAGTAAACGAAAAAAGATCCTATTTACCTGAACATTCCACCCGTCTCTGTCTTCGTGTAACTCGATCATAGTCATAATATTGTAATATGGCATTTGATTGTTCCACACGTGCATGACGTCCAACAAAGTCGCGACGGTACTGTCGTGCCCAATATACATGAACATCTTCCTCGCTTCGGGTTCTAAAGTATTATCCCTCTTCGCCAACATGTCAGTGGCGATCTTTTTAAGGAAAGGTCCTCCTTTCAGTCTCTTAAGAGCATCACTGTACACGTTGAGTTGGAAGTCGTACAACGTCAGCGGTACCAATTTCTCTGGATAATAATCTCTCGTCCATTCCGGGAGCGTCAAGTTCATTTGTAGCTGAAATCCATTTACGATCGTGAGACACTCGCTGAACGCGCTCCTTTTCGCAAGATAATACAAACCTCTGCAGTGAGCGTCGCGTAAAGCGAATTAACGTCGTCGGGTTTCGAGACTGCCATGCCCGTTAAGTTCGTTAGCTCCTCGTACAATTGTCTATTATCATTCTGAACTGTTTGCACATCCGGCGAACTCATAATTGTCTGTCGCAACTTGGTATATCTCGGACACGTGTCCCAAATTAACATCAGCTAAAAATGTACAGAAATCAAAGACTCGGAGGTTATTCGTATTGCGAGATACAACGCGTACCGTGTCTTCCGAGCGTGGCTGATAGTACAAAGTGACTGGCTGCCATGGTAGGTCGGACTTGAACGATTGCTTCTCGTTCGGTTTCCACAAAGCCGCCGCTTCCAGCAGCGCGGACATTTTCGTGCGATCCACCGCGGTGCATTGCAAGTAAAATATGTCGGGGCTGTAGATCGAGCCCAGGAATTCGTCGTAACGATCTCGAAGGAAACGCCCTTGATTGTACTGACTCCTTCTTCCCTCCTGCAGAGCATGTTTGTTAAGCAATATTAAATCAAATGATAACGCGTCGAAAGAAGGGACGTTACGTTTGTCAGCTGGCCCCAGCCATAAGGTTCCATTGTATTATTCAAGTAAGGATCGTTTGGGTAAGTATCCTGCGGCGCCCTTTCCCCATGTCGCATTACCTAAAAATTCATTTATTAACGTAACCCGTTATCGTTTCTGTTAATCTTAAGATGAACAATAACACGTTTTTCAAGGAAACGAATATCTTAAAGACCGTGTAGCAACTTTACTAATCGTATGATAACGTTAATCTAACTACAAATATGTCCAACTTAAACGTGCACGCGTGTACAACTCCATACAAGTATAGAGAGAGCTTAATATATCGAATTTCAGGTAATATTTCTCGGCGCTTACCACTGTTACCAGTCGAAGAGTACTGTCTCGATCTCTTTTGTGATCTTTTTTGTTATCCGTTTCATAGTCCCTGGTTGGAGCAGGTGATCCTAGAAACGAGGAAATTTAATACTTCAGATTACAGTTCCAATGACATTCGTGAAGCTAAATACTCTGGTGTTAAGATAGTCGCGATAGCAGAAATCGCTGCGAGTAGGTGTGAATATAAAGCTATGATCTATTTATTTAATTTAAGCGAGAAAGAAGAATTGTTATTACCTAATGCCAGGCATAGAACGCCCGAAAGAAGCAGGAGTCTAGGAGGAATCATAATCGAAGATCGTTAAGCAGAATTTTGTTTCGAGGACCGTCTCCGATTTAGCAACGAACTCCCACGAGCTACTCACGTGCAGAATGAGCGCGCACTGGGACCTTAAGTGTCAGTAGATAAATCCTGCACCCCCACCATACGAAAAGCAGCATTATACAATATAATGTTACTTGTAACAACACTGCCTCATGTACTCAAGTGTCGAACATTTATTCTATTGATGCCAGCTACACCGTATGAAATATAAAAGCTGTGCCACTCACACGTGCGCCAGTTCTTGCTCCCTGGGTGTGTCATTAACGCCTCGGGGACTCTGGAAAAAAGAAATCCATAGAATGAGTTAGTGAAATGCCGATGATAAACGCCTCGCGCCCGCGGCTCACTTTTTCGCGAGCACTGTTCCCGTTTCGATTTTTAGCGACACGTATAATATATTCGTTTGCGAGGAATACAAAGGAAGCGGCGATTATGCAGTTATGCAACAAGCACATTGACTCGCAGTAATTTCTATTTTCATGTCACGTCTCAAAAATTTCTCGTCGGATCGTTAATGTCCTCGGCCGTCGGAGGAAAAAAAGAACGTTCGCAATTTAATTGCCATCCTTGAGAGCGAAGAATGGGTACGTTAAAAGTGGCAATCCTTCTCCGATAATACCTTTGGAATACGGACGATCCACAAGCCGATCGCGAATACTCCGTCAAACCGCGCGGGTGACCAAAAAAAAAGTGTAACTTTCGTCGACTTTAAGCTGGCGATTTAAATGCCGAGGGAAAATGCGAAACGAGTATTGGAACCGGTATCAACTAGTTCGTAATGAAATGCAGCAATATCATAGCGGTCGATTATAAAATTATTTAGCATAAAGGAAGGGATTGTCTGACGCACGATTATGATAATAATTACACTTAATCATACACGATAAGCAGACTGTTACCGAATCTGTTAGAAAATGCGGACGTATACATCGCAATCGTATTGCGAGAAATCTAACAGTTGACAAATGGCAATTGCGTAATCGCTGCTCGGTAATGACCTTCACCTTGGCCATTGCAAATAATCATTTCTGAGCGCTAGCAGCTTTAGAGGAAATTACAAAATTGCAGCCGAATATTTAACGTCGCGAATGACGAGGGAGGCACGGGGTGACTGCAGAATAGATCTGAAGATTATTATAAAACCAATTGTTTCGAGGCTCGAAGACCGTACGAAAGTTGCGTCCGAAAAACACCAGAGACATTTTTCTCCACTTACGAATGAGAGAGTAGCCGGGGTGCTCTCGTTATTCGCTACAGGGGCGAGTGAATACCAAGTGAATCGTTCCGCTCGAAACTTTGAAAAAGCTCGCCCGAATCTCGCTCCAATAGGACCCCTCTTCTCTCGCCAGCCTCTCGTCACTTTTTATTGCCGGGGGCAACGAGAAATCAAGACGCTCGTCTGTTTTATCGAAATATCTTCCCAACCGCGTCGCCCTCAGTAGAAGTTCTTTCAAGTAGCCGAGTCTTGATCTCCGTTGACGCGATCCACGGGCTCTCGATCGCCGAAAAGGAAAGTTCCGCCGGGCAACGTTACGTATGCGAGCTTCCCTGTGAAATCGAGATACCGGAATTCGCCATCGCAGCGGCGGACCCGTTGGAAGCACTTAAGAAGCCCGTTGATACGCAAACCGTTTCAGCCGTGGATCGCATAAACGAGGGTGGCCAAACGGCGGTGTCGAAACCCCGGAAATCCCGTCGCAAGAAGCCGAAAAACGCTACCGCCAATCCCAAGGTCTCCCCAGAGTTCCTTGACCTCGAATTCGCCAGCCGTTTATTCGTGAATCGTTTACGAATTGACTTTCTCTTTCGCGGAGCAGTCCGATATTCCCTCTGCCACCGTTTTCTTTTTTTGTATCCCTCAGAATCCGTCCTACACGCTACATAACTAGCGCAGAATTGTTAAGCCAACTCCGTTTCTTCTCCGTTTTTAATTCTCATTCTGTAATATCATAATTGAAGGCAAAAGCAATGGCAACTCCTTGCGGCGAGTACCGAAAAGAGATCCAAAAGTGTAACACGCAGACAGGGGCACAGGCAACGAATCAACAGCCATGCTCCGCGCCAGCGATACAGAATCAGACTACTTCGACCGCGCCGATGCGGCCAAGATCTCTTTACACGGCGCACAGTTATCACGCGCAGACAGACGAAACTAATTTCCAGGTACTTTCGCAAGTACCCTTCTCGATAGCCAGCTACTTTCGTAATTAATATCGATCTCTGACCTCGCGTTCTTTCTATTATAAAGTTAGAAAGATTAGGTAAGAGTTTTTTTTTGGTTCTAGCGATACAGTGAATTTTCCAAGTACTTCGAGGCACCTCCGTCGGAACAATGGGGTGGATTAACCAATGGGACGGGGTTCTCCAATTCAACGGGGCTTTGGAGGCAGCCGCGAAATTCCAAAACCATCGCGCCGTACTACGAGGAGACGTGCGTCTACGCGGAGAACTGGAGAGATCACGATACCGACGCTGCTATCGTCGCCACGCCGCACGGGACCATCTCCTTGAGACTTCATAACAGGATCCGAGTGGACATGACGATCGAGCGTGCGGTCAGGGTGATCAATTTCAAGGTATCTCAATTCTTCTGCTTCGCGACGGAATCGCCGTCCGCGCGCGAGCCCTGCGGGGTCATTCGCTAAGGCCTCTTCCACGCACGCGAAAGAATACGAGAGGCGGACTTACGCGTCGCGATCGGCGGGTAGCAGAGCCGCGAGCAACACTCACGCAATATTTATCTGAATTGCATTTATCGTCAGCGTAGAATAACATCGTGCTATCGTTGAGCGGTTCTGGAGCGGCCGCGGCACTGCTGCATCCGAATGGAAGAATATATCAGTACGGATCTCGGGTCGAAATCTTGGCCCACGATGCCCACGGGAATAACAAGTTAGTGGGATCTGCAACATCGTTAATGTACACGTTAGCCAAGTGTCTATTATCTCTGATCAGGTACGCGAAGATGTGGTACAAAGGGGTAAGCTTCACGTCGGAGCAGTGCGCCCTGGTTTATTTGGTGGACACGGCAGGGACGAGAACAACCACGGACTCGTTCTCTGATATGAGTCAGGTATAGCAAGTGGGACACACATTTCTGTTCGACGAAATTGTCCCTAGTTAACAAAATCAACTTCCACTTCCAGGACTTCTCCTTAAGCGTTTTTTACTCCCGTTCTCGGCACGGCCCGGCGTGCCAGCAAGAAGCTGCAGCGGCTCTGAGCGGCGCTCAGTATTGGCTGACCAACGAAGGTGTGGAGAACTGGATCATCAACAACGTCAGGGTCTCCCAAACGCCCGACGGTCTTGTCAGGTATTTCCCAGTCGACGGTAGTAGTTCAAAACCGACAATAGAACGTTAGCAAGCAATGTGAATTTTATTTCCGGCAGGATCGCGCGGAACAGTAATAAGTATCAGTTGCGCACGTCGCCCAGTAATGGAACAGCCTCGTTAACAACGCCGTTTCTACATTGCACCGCGTCCCTCGGCCAGACGTCCCATCTGTTCGTGCGCCGCGGCGAACGGCGCATGCACTACGACGGGACTAGCTTTATCGTGCGGAACGCGGGCCACAGCGCTGGATTCGACGACAACAATCAACTGAAAGTTTACTAAGAAATTCTAGTACGCAAACTAATCGCCGCGAGCTTGATAAAAATGTTTATTCACGGCAACGCGACCACTGTATCCAGTATATAGATTCACTTTTAACGTCAACATGTATACTACAGCTGCATGGAAATGAAAAAGTTACAACATCGGGAGCTTAATCTCCGACCAAAGCAACTCACACCCGAAACCTGTCGATCATTCTGCCCAGTTTCTTAAGTTTAGAAATTTACTTTAATTCCATTTTAAAGGTGTTTAGTAATTTAATCGAATTGTCTTCGTTCAGAGCCTGCGCGACGCACGGAAGCGACGAGGTAGAGTACAGTGTATTCTACAGAAGGGTTTCTTTAAATTTCAAACGATTGCTATTTCCGCCGACTTGTTCCTTATACTCATTTTGTAATACTTCTCAATAAAAAGCGACTTAAATACAACCACCGTCCGTTTAGTACGAGCTATCACCAATTTACCAAACTATTGCGATTTATTCTACGTATATCGCTACAAGATTATTACACTTACACATTAACGATGCACTCCTCCCATCTCTTTTCAGTCGAAGTTCTCCGGCAAATCAGAGTCAGAATCTTCGATCTCTATTTCATCTTCCGAGTCGTCGGAGTCCGTTTCGAACGTGTCTTCGATTAGTGGACATATTTTTCTCCGAGTCCCTTTCCTAGAATTTAAAAGTACAATGCAAAGATACATCCCAGCAAGTAACGGAGAGAAGATTGTTAGTATTACATAAATTAACATACAACTGGGATGGCTTGAGCTCCGCTTTCGAAGTGGAAGCATTAGCCGCCTTGTCATGGCCAAGTCCAATCTTCATGTATTGAAGCCTCCTCTGTTCCTCGAAGTTCTGAATATCGTCGATGATTTCCTCGGCAATGTTCGGATCGAACAGATTCAGACTAGCCTCGGACTTGTTTTCAGATAGAAGCGTCTGTTTATTCTTCTCGTAAATTTTGCTCAACTCGCCAATCTTTGACAGCAGTTGATCTTTATCAGTTAGATCTTTCAACGATGGCAGTACGGAGTATGGATTGAAGCACTGCGCCTCCTTCGTTCGGTAGTGTTTCTCTAGCCCGAACTGAGAACAAGGAATAAAATCGTTTATAAAATCCGTAAGACATTATTTCAGTTTCAGAGCTTCGATGAAATCTACCTCTTTATCGAAGATAGTAAAGTGAAATGCACCATCGGCTATTAGTTTACATAATATATAATTAGTATCCAAGTGTTCCGCTTCCTTTATCTCCGCGTGCAAGTCGAGGATGCTCCGCCAGTCGTCCAGCTTAACTCTAATCTTAAACTGCTCTATCGGCATCTTGTAATATACTCCGTACAGAAGGTACAAGCCTCCAACGCGCTCTTTGAAGCGCGGAGGGAGAAGCAGGAACTGTTTGCACATGTTCAGCGCCTCCTCGCAAAATTCCAGCAGTTCTATGAACGTAGGGCGTCCCCTGGAAATGCGAGTAGCATGAATGGTTTAACAATCGCTCCTTGCTAGTTTCCGAGTAATAGTTCTTCTCACGTTCCCAAGGTTGATGTACGTGACAAAGATAAAGATTGTAATGTGACTGCAGTGCATGCTTGAAACTCACGTGAACACCAGCGAGAATTTCATCTCTTTCCAGATCTCGCAGAATGTTTGAAATCTGATATCGTTCGCCCGTTCGAAACGAGTGATCAATTGTTCGCAATCCTCCTTGAAACCGCTCAAAATCAGCGACCTGCTCGTTGCCATTTCTGAGTTTGATAAAAGTATAGCTATTACTAAGATTCAGGAACTACGATTAGGAACTTTCTTGAGTATTCGTTGTTACGTTCGACCTACGTTGCGGAAAAAATTCAAAACTTATTTGCGTTCAAAGTAGTCGTACTCGTTTGACACGACTCGTGTTTCGTTGCGTACAGTAGCGACATCTATGAATGTCTAGCCTGGCGCGCGGATTATTCAAACATGAAAATGGATGTTAATTAGTCCCTTAATGAACCAATTAAAAAGTTCAAAGCGGTCGTTTTTCCACCAATTTTTTTATTCTCTATTTTATTCTCACGAGTTAACTCGGGCGCGCGGGAAAAAATCGTTTTCTTAAACTCGAATTAACTCGGGCGAGTACGTTAAGAGGTTAGGGCTGGGATTATTTGTCGAGTTCTTCGGTATTCGAATACTTCAGTTGCTCAATTATTTGACGAATATAATTCGAATACTGATGTACTCGAATAGTATGGTGTGAATTATAAATCAAGCTCTTTAAGTTCATTTTTTTTTACAAGCTTTATTTATAATTCACACCATACTATTCAGTATGAATACATCAGTATTCGAATAGTATGGTGTGAATTATAAATCACGAACTCAATCGAAATATTCGAGTAATATTCGAATACTTAAATATTCGAGTAGTATTCGAATATTTAAATATTCGAATAATAACATTCTAATACTGAAATATTCGAATAATAACATTCAAATACTCAAATATTCGAATAATAACATTCGAATACTCAAATATCCGAATAATAACATTCGAATACTCAAATATTCGAAGTTTATTCGTAACATTCGAATAATAATATTCGAATACTCAAATATTCGAAGTTTATTCGTAACATTCGAATAATAATATTCGAATACTCAAATATTCGAAGTTTATTCGTAACATTCGAATAATAATATTCGAATACTCAAATATTCGAAGTTTATTCGTGACATTCGAATACTCAAATATTCAAAGTTTATTCGTAACATTCGAGTAATAATATTCGAATACTCAAATATTCGAAGTTTATTCGTGACATTCGAATACTCAAATATTCGAAGTTTATTCGTAACATTCGAATACTCAAATATTCGAAGTTTATTCGTAACATTCGAATACTCAAATATTCGAAGTTTATTCGTAACATTCGAATACCTGTAAAATATTCGAATATTAAATTATTCGAATAGTCCCAGCCCTAATGTTAATATCGTAGACCAAAGTAGGGTATTATTCGAATAAAAATTGACTCCTTCCCGAATCATGTTAATATTCGGAACGTTCCATTTATTGGCTCTCCACTGCCACAAAGTGTTTTAAAATCGTACAAATTTGCTGAACACTTTTATGGCTGCGCCACGTTATTCCGATACACAAGAGATTGCGTAGAAAGGACCAGCTAGATTCTTAAGGTGTCAGGCGCTTAGGATCACGAGGGAACATTGAAACCTTCCTGATATTATCTAGACCAAGATACAACATAACGACACGCTCCATTCCGATTCCACCGCCAGCATGAGGAGGGCAGCCGTATCTGAACGCGTCGATGTACGACCTGATCTTCTCCAAGTCTGAAATATTTGTGAAACAAGAGCGCGTTAACAAACGTGCCGCATAGCAGTTGCAAGAGCCAGAGCTTAGGTACACCTACCAATTTCGTGATACTTCGCGCGCTCTATGAGAAGCTCGGGGTCGTGAATACGCTGCGCGCCAGAAATGATCTCCTCGCCACGCATGAACATATCGTAGGAGTTGGATAATTTCTGTAACGAATATTACCGTAAATACATGGTCAATAGAAGATAAATTGCGCAGACTTACGGGATTATTTGGATCTGGCATCGTGTAGAAAGGTCTCACTGCCAACGGATACTTGTCCAATATATAAAAGTCAGTGTCGTACTGAAATCACAAGTACGACAGAAATGCATTACAGAATATTACGATATTACGCGAGCATGAATAATGTGTGAAGAAGGGTGAGGAGGAAAAGGAAAGAGAAAATAGAGATGCCGAGATACAGCACGGCATACAAGGAGATAGTGACGAAGGAGCTACCGCGTTACCTGAGAGGAAAGAGGAAGAAGAGGGACAGGAACCTGGTGGCCAGATTCAGATGCGGGAATGGGAGCAAGGGGGGCAACATTGGAGAGAGAGGGAAGATAGGACGTGCAGAATATGCGAAAGAGAGGAAGAAACGATAGAACACCTGATAAGAGGCTGCGAAGGAAGGAGGGAAGGGAGAGGAGTAAAGGACCTCCTGGAAGATGCGGGAGAAGGTCTGGAGGAGATGAAGAGGATCATCAGGGAAAGTGAAAGTAAGGGGGAAGAAAGAAAGAGGAATGGGGGCTGATAACAGGGGTCTAGTCGGGGAAAAATACCAAAGACAGAGTGCAAAGAACGTAAAGAAAAGTAGAGTAAAGTAACATAGCATATAAAGTTTAAGTTTCAATTTTGATAGTTTATTCTAGTTCAGTTATTTTCATTTATCATTTATCACTTATCATTTAGAATTAGAGGAAGTGTATGGATACCAATGCAACGAATGTAATGTAAGGATAAGGGCGAAGGAATAGGTAAACGACAGACAAATGTAAATACGCGGGTAGAAGTTTAAGGAAAATGTAAAATGTAAACGGGAGCCATCCTAAGCCGAAAGGCAAGGATTACAACAATAAATAAAAAATAAAATAATGTGTAAAGACTCTCACTTTTGCCTTGACGAGTTTACCCAACAGTTTCTCATCCGGCGTGGATAAGTCGTCCTCCTCGCCCAAGGTAACTCCAGCTTCCGCTAGTAATTCAATTGCATCGCTGAATTCTAATCTCAAAGGTGGGTCCAAGAATTTGAAAGGCTCCACGTTGTATTGCTGACGGACAGCATCGATGTCGGCCATGTAACTGTAAACGGGATATAATGGGATTATCTTTACGCCCTGTGGAAGAGAAGGAGCACGGATTAGAAGTAGGGCTGGGACTATTTGTCGAATTTTTCGGTATTCGAATATTCGAATACTTCAGTTGCTCAATTATTTAGTGAATATAATTCGAATATCCAAGTATCCAAATACTATTCGAATATTTAAGTATTCGAATACTATTCGAAAAGTTAAGTATTCGAATACTTAAATATTGTAATGTCATCGCAACTACGTATGTGTGCAAAGTTTCAAGCCGATCAGATATGTTGAAGTGAGTCAAAATTAGCTTACAAGATTTCACCCTGACAAACTAACGAACTCACAACTGAAAAAATGAACCTAAAGAACTTGATTTATAATTCACACCATACTATTCAAATACATCAGTATTCGAATACTCGAGTATTCGAAGTTTATTCGTAGCATTCAAATACTTGTAAAATATTCGAATAGTCCCAGCCCTAATTAGAAGCTTTTACTAACTTATCACGAAGACCCTTGAACATCTCCGTGAACATTTGCCCAATAGCATCAATTACTTCGTGATAATGATACTTGAACGCCATTTCTAAGTCGAGACCAACGAATTCCGTTAAGTGTCTGTGGGTATTAGAGTCTTCGGCTCTGAAAACTGAATAATTGTCACATGTAAAAGTAACATACTTCGCAAAGCAGTTAGTAAAACAGTTATGCTTCTGAATTACGAATTACCTGCTCCTACGGTGAAAACTTTATCGAAGTCTGCCGCTATAGCCATCTGTTTATAAAGCTGAGGAGACTGTGCTAGGTAAGCATTTCCTTTAAAATATGAGACTGTAAATACATTCGCTCCACCCTCGCTCGCTGCGGATATGATTTTCGGAGTGTGGATTTCAACGAAACCCTACGAATGAGACATTAATCAAGCGAATTATTCCAATTAAGTTCACCAATTCTAATAACTTACTTTGCTCGTGAGGATATCTCTGAACAATTTACAAACAGCTGCTTCGACTCTGAATATAGCCTGATTGGCGGGAGTCCTCAGATCCAAGACTCTGTTGTCCAATCTAGTGTCCTGATTCACTTTTATATTCAGAGCATTATCATCCGCTTCTCCCACAGGCCTCGCGGCGTCTTCAATTTGCAAAGGTAACTGCGGCTTCGCTGCGCTTATCACAAATACTTTCCCAATGTGAACCTCCACATCTTTCTGCGTACACGACTCAATTTTAGAAGGTACACGTTGTACGACTGCTTCCACGTCCACGATAGACTCTTTGGTGATGCTGTAAAATTACTGTGTGAAGCAGAAAACAACATTATCTTCATTCCAACTGATTTCTGTAACATACTTCGATATGAACTTGATCATCTGCTTGCTGATTCTTTCATTTACCGCAGCCAAACCTTGCACCGTGTACGACTGCTGTCTTAAAACAACGAAGCATTGTTTTCCTGCAACGAGATACATTTATTCTACAACTTTTTAATAACCAGCGCACATCGAACAATACCCTGGTTGGATTTAGATATACCTTTGGCACGGCTAGTATGTAAACGTCCTCTTATCCACACACTTTGTTTTTCCAATTCTGGCGTCAAATTTTTAATATCAGTAAATTTTCTCTCTGCGTGCTTCTCTTTACTCTGCACCAATCCCGCGTCTCCATACTTTCCAACAGACACATCCTCCTCTTGAGTCACCTCTTGCTGAACTTGCTGCGAAGATTCAAAACCACATTATTATAAGATAATATACTAAGGTGGACTTTGGGTTTGGACTTCGATAAACCAGCGTATCTAATTTTGGAGGAAACAAAATGGAACAAAGTAAGGATAGAAGCAGGGAAAAGAGCGATAAAATATGAGGAGAAAGCGAAACGGCTGAATAAGAATTAAATAGTACAAGAATGCTGGAGGGAAATAGACGCGAAGCAAGCAGAGAAACAGTCGAAATGGGAGGAAATGGGAGACTCGTACTCCAGGCAAAAAATGATGGATATCCAAGAAATGGAAATAGAGAGAAGGAGAGGAAGAGAGTTTGCTGAGGAACTGGCGCAAAGAGACAGGGTAGAGCAGGTTCAATGGCAATACGACAGAATACTAGGAGGCAGATACAACGCACGTTACACAGAAATCAGAGATAACCAGAGAGCAAATTACCTAGACGGAAACTACAGAGGCAGAGACTAAAGCATGATTGCAAGGTTCAAATGTGGGAACGAAGAGCAGGGAAGCAAGTACTGGAAGGAAGAAAAAGAAACAGTATGCGGACTATGCAATGGGGCTAGAGAGACGCCGAGTCACATGCTACAAGACCGTAAGGAGCTGAAAAGAGAAAACTCAACGGTCAGAGAGATACTAACGGGAGAAGAAGAAGGAGCGGAGTGGATGCGTATGGTTCTGGAAAAAAGGAGAAGAAAAGAAGCCCGAGATGAAGGAGGAAGTCAAAACGAAAGCACAATCTTGAGTTAACAGTCCCAGCAGTGGCGTCTTTAGTGTTAACAGTGCCTAGGGCAAGCGTAGAATTCCACTTTCGTCTTTTCTGTTCCACTTCTTTATTACAAGTGTTCATCGCACAAAACATTTTGTTTAGAATTTAGATAATCCTTTTAAAGAAAGTGGAGTTGAAGGACAAAAGAGAAAGTTGGAGGCAAATGAAACCGAAAAGTGCAGCAAGTTTTTTCGAAGCTTCTCTAAAGAGGCATGCGAAGCACACGAATAACAAGCGTAAACTACTAACATTAACCATCCAAATAAATTTATTCAAGAAACACTATATTTTATTTCTTTCAGCTTTTTTGCGTCCCCCGGTATTGACGCCCAAGGCACGAGCCCTACTTGCCCCACCCTAGATACACTTCTAAGTCCCAGAAACACTTACATAACACATGTAATCCCCTTTTGAAGCCGAAAGGCAAAAAGAATAAACCTATTTACTACTACTATAAGATAATGTACAGAATAATTTAACTAACAGTTTGAGCTTTACGTTCAGCCTTCTTCGCCGCTTTCTCTGCCTCTTTCTGCTGCTTCTTAAGAGCCTTCTTGGAGACTTCGTCCCTTCAGAAAAAAAACATACTTTAAAATACGATTCAAAAAGAATCTTTCTTATATAAAAAGAAACATTCTTCTTACCCTCCTATCGTTGGTTCCGCAGGCTTATCTAGCACCATCTAAAAGAATGATGCAATAAAGTGTCGATGTTAGAACGAAACACAGCTTTGTTACAGCAAAAAATGCATTACTGTATAATGCATTAATAAGTAACACTGCCTCGTAAACAATTGTTTTATGTGAAAATACACATGGAGAAGAAAGTAAAGGTTAACTCAGAATCATAACCTAAAAAATTGAATTATTTTAATACACACCTTTATCTCGTTGAAATCTAGAAATTATTCCGAAACGCCGATGCTCTTACTTCTGCTTGTCATAAGTGAATGTAGGCCACGTAATATTCGCACGCCAATTTGCCGGAATTGCAACATGCAACTCGTGCGTTCCGAAATTGCGCGTTTATCTTTTTCGCGAGCCTGTAGCTAGATAAAGACACGGAGATACTATTTCGCGGAGCAACTAATCTTCGCTAATCGGGGCAAGGATACATCGAAATTAACTTGTATTTTCATCGATTTATAAGTTTAAAGAACAGAGCGTGGGAAAAGGATACATATATTTTACATCGGTTCGTACAAAAATAAAACATAACTTATTTTCGTACGGAGAATTTATACACCTA
Source organism: Andrena hattorfiana (assembly GCA_944738655.2). Taxonomy (NCBI): domain Eukaryota; kingdom Metazoa; phylum Arthropoda; class Insecta; order Hymenoptera; family Andrenidae; genus Andrena; species Andrena hattorfiana. Next base: position 39,899,886 of record OX122894.2, on the reverse strand, counting down.
TTAACTGTGATAAATGGGTCGATCCGTGGATTAGACTTTTATTTGTCCGCGTCGAGATCTGGTAAAAGAGAGAAAAGTTTCGCTTATTTTAAAGTAGTGACAGGATTCGGGAAAGGAACGTGTTAGAAAAGACGAGCTCGCATCGCAAGATCTCTTCGAACTTCAAAGCCTCCGAGCTCATGAAACTATCATTTTTGCCCCGTCGTCGGCTGAATCCAATAAAATAGATATCTGTCCCTCCGGAGGCACGCCAGCCTTGATTAGCGGCTTTCGACTCGCCCTCACCGACGGCTGACTCTCGGGCTTTAAAGATTTCACCGCGCTTCGCGTAGTATCGTTCCAGCTTTTCCATCCCATCCCTTCATCACCTGAAAACACACGAGCTCGAGATTTGCGAGCGAGCATCATCGTAGTATAAGGCACAAAGAGAGGAACGAGCGCAGGTGCAATGATATTAAAATCTAGAAATATCTAATAAATCTTATTCGCATCATCGTTTAGCATCTACACGTACAACGTTGACAATCATGTGCCGCATGTGGATTTTGCGCCGTATAACATCGGTTATATTGTGGAGAGAAATGGGTGCGAGAGAAGTTCGTATTGCCTTTATTTCTTACTTTTCAGTTTGTCCGACGCGTCGTCGAACGATGGGTCTTGAATGTTCAGCATGAGACTGTTACCGCTAAGATAAATGCGATTCTGCGAGTTCGCGATCTAAAACGGAAGTTAGATTCGTATAATAGAAATTAATAAAACGCGACAAGCAACGTCGTTTTTAATTACCGTGCGGGAGATAGTCTGTGCCGCCCGAATCTTTCTCAACTTCAGGTAACCAGGATTTTGGCTAACGGCTATACCAAGGTGCACAGGAGTTAAGGATATTTCTGTTTGACGATAGAATTCCTATCTTACGCATCTACGATTATAATTATTCGTATAGTCTTCAAAGGATATCATTTTAGCTGCTTCCGCTTCACCCTCTGCTTGGACAATCTTTTGCTGCTTCTCTTGCTTCGCTCTTTCTACGACGAAAGCCGCTCTCTGCGCTTCCTGCTGAGCTACTTGCTTAGCTTCTACAGCGGCAGTGTACTCTTTACCGAAGCTCAATTCGGTTATGGAGACGTCGTCCAGGACGATGTTGAAATCACGAGCGCGCTCGGTTAATTCTTTTCTTACTAAATTAGAGACCTGTTGTCTCTGAGTGATAAGCTGAGAGGCATTGAACTTAGCGACGACCGACTTTAATACTTCGTTGCAAATGCTCGGCAAAACCTAGAAGACAATTATGCTCCTGTTATTGAAAGTCCGTTGCGATGGTGTTGCGTCGAGATTCTTACCAACCTTCTCGTCGTAATCGAGACCTAAGAAACGGTACATAGTAGGTAGCGTCTCTGCGTCGGGTCTGGAAAGTACACGAAGAGAAATGTTGACCATTTGTAAGTCTTTGGATCCCGTGGGCGAGGAGATCTTCCTGGGTCTACTTCTGATATCGTAAATAATTGGATAGTGGAACCATGGGAGCCGGAAATGCAGGCCCTCGGTGAAGATGTCTTTCTGAATGCCTCCTAAGCGAGAGAATATGATCGCTCTGTGACCAGCTTCCACTAAAACGAGATTCAATCGTGTAACGAGAAGTGTCTGCGAGAAACTGTTCTCCCGATATACTGTTCCGTTATGTCACACTTAATGTGTTTCATTGGCAAGGTGTGAAGCAGAAATATTATCATTTATAAAATCCGAGAATCAAATTAACCTGTGTACATGGATTTCGAAACACCGTAAACCGCCACGCCGGCCGCTGCGAGTAGCTTAACACCAAGAGACAATCCATTTGGCGTTTTGGAGAAATTTGGAAAGTTAAAATTCAGATTTTGTGCCATCGTTAAGTAAAATTCTACACGGCTGAGGAGTGGATGGATTTATCCTTAATTCGTTCGAGATCGTAGACAGAATCGCATGCAATCACGGAATGCCGACGATCTCCGGTTGAAAATGAAAAGCACGACGAGGAATTCGCGAAGCAGAAGAAACACCAGAGGGAGCACGCGCATGATAAACTGTGATATGGCGGATTTACATGTGCTTCGTTTGGATTAAAGTTTCACTCTCAACTGACGATAGTTTTGAAGCGTTTTCATTGATTCCAGAAGCTATTGAGGGCGTTATAAGAAATCGTAAGCTAGGAGAAAATAAAAAGCCTAACCTAACCAATTGAGGGCGAATTTTACTTACGCCCAAATCGCCAGTGTTTTTCATTAAGGTAGGTTTTCTTATACGCGACTGAACGCAACGTCAAGAAGTTCCAAGTCGATTTTCTCGAAAATGAGTGCAATATAAAAAAATTTTATTCCTTTTTCTCGATTTATTTACTTGTTATAAGTGGAAAAGAAAGAGTAACTTTTTTTGATATCGCGTTTCATTTTCGAGAAAATCGTACCTTAATGAAAACCTACCTTAATGAAAATCACGATTTGGGCGTAAGTGGAATTCGCCCTGAATTATCCGATTATTATTTTTCCTGGCTTTCTTATAAATGTAATACAGAAAAAGATGAAAACAAACTGATAATTCTGTATACTTCAAGTCTGACTAGATATTGGAGTGTTTTTAGTATAAACTTCTTGCTTTTGAAGATTATGGGCGAATTCCACTTACGCCCAAATCGCCCTCGACCGTAGGAATTTTTCGTTTTTGTAATAAAATGAATGTCATAAATTATATATTCCTGTTTTCGAGTCGTAATTTATATTTAAAAAATGTATTTTCCGATAATGCCTTTTTCACAGATTTCTCTTCCATATTTTAGGAGATTTTCATAAATCTTGAAACGAGAACCACGGGCGTTGCGGGCGATTTGGGCGTAATTTTCATTAAGCCATGTTTTCCCGTACGCGACTGGACGCATCGTCAAGAATTTCAAAGTGGATTTTCTCCAAAATGCAGCGCAATATCAACAAATTTTATTCCTTTTTCTCGACTTATTTACTTGTCATAAATTTTTCGATGTCATAACATTTTCGAGAAAATCGACTTTGAAACTTTTAACGTTGCCTCCAGTCGCGTACAGGAAAACCTACCTTAATGAAAATTACGGGCAATTTGGGCGTAAGTGGAATTCGCCCAAATTACCGCAAATATAATTACCGCTTTTTAGTGTGTCTACAAAATCAGTTTATCCGCGGTTTAAAATACAGAGCGTTGATAAAGAAACATGGCGCTGTACTATACGAGGTAGCGAATTGTTCTTTAATTTCTCACTGCCTTAAATCGCATTTAATACTTACGACGTACATTGATCTCTTTCAGGTTGCTGTGCCGAAAGAGCTTCGATCTCCGTAATTTCCGGAATTTATACACCTGCAGGTGACATATTACATAACATATGTAGCGCTTTCATTTTATCCGAGTGTCACTCGAGTTTTATCACGTCTCGTAATTTATATTCCCACCCAAATCAAGCGTGACCGTCATTTCGCTTGCGAGCGTATCGAAATTACCATTTTAATCATTCCCGGCAATTAGTACTTCGTAACGTCACGCGACATTTCAATCTAGAAGGAACATTCATAGAAATGAATTCTTTAGCCCACAGAATGTCGCCGTGTCACAGCCACTGTGCGAGAGAGCGGCAGTTTGCGAGTCTCACGACGACAGGAATATGCGCCTCAAGAGACCCATGTCGCCGCACTTGACTATTTATCAAATCCAATTGACGTCTGCTCTTTCCGTAACGCATCGCACAACAGGCATAATATTATCGACTTATGCTATGGCGCTCGGTCTAGGTAAGATCTACATTTTATCTGCCTTGAAAGGAAAGGAGGAAGCCGATTTTAAACGAGCGATTCGCTCCGTTTTTGCAGGAACCCTGGTCATACCCGGAGGCATTCCTTGCCTCATCGAAATGATTCAAGAGTTATGCTTGCCTGGTCCCGTTCTGTACGTGGGGAAAATTCTGTTGGCTCTTCCTGCTTCGTACCACACCCTTAACGGCTTTCGTCACTTGGTATGGTTTTACGAGCCAGCATTATAAATAGAATCTCTGTATTCCTTTACCTAAACTTGTGTTAAAATTTACAGTCCTGGGACGTTGGAATGTTCCTTTCGATCAAAGAAGTGTACAGCACTGGGTATGTGGTACTCGGATTATCTGTGATCGCGGCCGTTATTCTCGCTTCATTGTAAGTTCAATTGCGTCGCTACGTTGCGATAGAATTTCCATTGAAAATTACGCGTACTACGAGACCGATAAGTGGGAATCTTTGTACTTTGCGAACTGTATTAAGTATAGAATAAAACGACACGCTGGAGATTATCATCCGTTACTTTGTGATCGACGAATGCTAAGAACAACTTAGAGATGTGTGCGATGATTTATTTAAAAAATTTATTTGTTCTCGAGTAGTTATACCTTTAGCGCGTTCAAATGTACGAATAAATAAATCAATCAAAACCCTCGAGGGAGGAATCGATGAATTTTTTGTAAATCGCCATAAATCGAGCGACGAAGGCTTCTAAGTGAAAGATTGGCTTCGACCCGCGATGCATTTTGTGCTCGTACTCCGCCGCGACTGTTGCAATCTCGATTTTCAGCTGAAGATCACAGTTCTTTATGCACTCCTGTAAAAGCCCTTTAAATATTAAATCGCACGGTATAGCGTGCGTCAATAGCTCGTAGAGTCTGTTTCGTATTTCGAGAAGCTTCTTCGGGCTCTGCTCGCTAACCATCATGCTGGCTGTATTACGAATGTACACTTGCCAGTCTGGTTCGGTAATCTTTTGATCGCTGGTGAATGGATATCTAGAAATTAAAGCACTCTTTAATTCGCCAGAGCTTGCACGCTTGTATAAATCTACTTACTGTTCGACTTTACAAGCCTCGGCCATTAATATCGCTCGTCTAAGATTCCTACCGCTAGCTTCGGCCAATCTAACAGCCAGCTCGTCAGGCAGAGTTAAACCTTCGCGTTTGCAAACGGAATGCAATATATCCTTTATGTCAGACACCGATGGAGCTGGCACTCTAATCCCTAAACATCGCGATCGAATAGCCGGCAAAACGCGGGACGTTGAATTCGCGCAAAGTATTAGCCTGCACGTAGCGACGTACTTTTCCATTGTTCTTCGAAGGGCGTGTTGCGCATCTTTGGTAAGCTGATCCACGTTAGTCAGCAGTACCACTAGCATAGATCATTGTTATCGTTAAGGGACTGTATGGAAATTTGACGAGGGAATATCCCGAAGCCGGATATTCAAAAAATTCTGAAACTTTGTGAACATGTTGGGAATTTCCTCCTGATTACAATGCAATTTTTGTTTGCTCCCAAAATTCACTTTAAGGGGGTGAAATTGACCCCTGAAAATTCGTTTATTTTCCGATTTTGTGTTATAACTCGCTAACTGTAAAAGATAGAAAAAAAGTTTCAAGACAAATGTTACTTCTTTTAATTAGATCTATCATTTGATCAAAAAAAAAAAATATATTTTACAGTTCGCGAGTTATAACACAAAATCGGAAAATAGCCGAATTTTCAGGGGTGAATCTCACCCCCTTCGAGTGAATTTGAGCAGCAAACAAAAATTTCGTTGTAATCAGGAGGAAATCCCCTGCATATTCACAGAGTTTCAGAATCTTTTTAATTTCCAGGTTTGAGATATTCCCTTGTGAGTAATAAATTACATTTTACTGTAACTTTCGCTATTCACCTTTGAATTCCCTTTGCCCACTCGAGTCTATCTGATGAGTTTGAGCAGTGGTTTTCACCAAGTCCATTACAACAACTCTATCGTATATGCCCACGTCACTGGGATTTACTTCTATGTGGTAGTTACTGCTTATCGTCGTTATTTCTAGTTTCTTTTTGGACGGCGTCTGAAACACGAAAGAGAAGTCAGCTTTCTGTAGAAAAGAAATAGCAGGGAACTGAGTATTTCCCTTAAAGTAACGAGAAACACATGCCTCGAAATTCATTGTTTCCATCCTGAGCCTCTCAGCTCCACTCCCATATAACTCTTTTATGATGCACATTATACGAGTCTTCTTTCCTGCGCCTGGTGGCCCATATACCAATAAATGTGGGAAGTCTCCCATTTGTACCTGTAATTGTGCCCTCAAATTAATGAAATAAAAATAAAGTTTCTTTACAATTACATAGAGGAAAGCTGGGAATCCACGTGGAAGTTAAGCTAAGCTATGCTATGTGATGCTATGTTTTAACGTAGCTTTTGGTGGAACAAATTCCATAAGAATGTATCGAAGCTAATTTTCTTAAAACGTAGCATGGTATAGCATAGCATAGCTTAGCTTCCCGGTGGATACCCGGCTTTATACCAAATAATGGCGCCCTTTCCCTATAACCTCTCGTTCAATTTTACGTTTACGTTCAACACGGATTTACCATATTTTTTAAATATTCTGCCTGTTCCTTGTGGTAGTCCAGTTTCCCAAGGCTTGTTGGGCGATATTTGTCGACCCAAAGACTCATCCTGCCGCAAATACTTTTGAATCTTAAACGTCGCGGAGATTCCGCTTATTTCGCGACTTCGCAAATGATTGATCGTAAATGGGGCACCAGGTCGTAATGTCACATTTATCTCTCGCAGATTCGTAACACGTAAATATACAATATTCCATTCAATTATTTATACACATCAATGTTTGTACACTTAAACCTAAAAGTACCGACATCCGCTGCCTCGTCGAAGTAGTAAACACGAGGGTCTAAAAAACGCGCGAAATTTCAAGCCCGACCACGTAAAAACGTTTCAAATATTTCAGTATTCAAATACTATTCGAATACTTAAATACTGATGTATTGGAATAGTATGGTGTGAATTATAAATCGTGTTATTAGCTTACAAGATTTCACCCTGACAAACTAACGAACTCGCAACTGAAACTAAATAAAAGCTTGTAAAAAATGAACCTAAAGAACTTGATTTATAATTCACACCATACTAATACTTAAGTATTCGAATTTAAGTATTAAGAGTTTTAAGTATTCGAATAATATTCGAATACTTGGATATTCGAATTATATTCGCCAAATAATTGAGCGACCGAAGTATTCGAATGCCGAAAAATTCGACAAATAGTCCCAGCCCTAGTCTTCGCCACATGCGTCGTTAACTTATAAATTAAGAGACTGGGATCGGCAGGGTGCAAAGATTTAATCGATCTTAACATTTATTTTGTATGTCGCATTATACAATAAGTGCTTGCTCTTTCGCCAGAAGCTAACACACTTTGGTAGATACAATAAAATCATTGTAAGAAACAGATCGGCGCTGTACGCGCCGAAATGATTGCATGCTAAAAAGTACATATGTTTCGTATAAAACTGAAGTAACACACACGAAATAATCTAAATTATTGTATTTTAAAAATCATTCGCTAATAATAATGGCAGTGGGTGGATGGATATTGTTCTAACGATGCGCGTCGACGATTAATGTACAGAACAATGAAAGTTAACTCTAATATTCTATCTAAAACGAAGCAGAACGTTCCTTCTAATCGGTGAATCTAACTAGACCTTGATCTCGGAATGGAGTTTAAGAAGACGCCTTCTTAAACACGTGAAAATGCAAGCTACGCAAACTAGACAGCGATCGATAATGCGTTTCAGACTTCGTTATCACATACTTTCAACGATATGTACAAGATTAATACATATGGTATACGTATCGCGTTTGTATTCCAACTGTATAGCGCACCAGTGTGTAAATGCTCTCTTAATTCACAGAATCATTTTGATTATAGAAAATATATAATCTTATATCGAGTAATTGTTCCATGAAGCTTGCAAACGGCTTGTAGATCCTAAAGTTATACGACGCGAGCGCGTCGCGCGATCCGTATTTCTAATACTTTGGATACATGTATTGTCTGATATCTATCGTTCTTTATATACACCAGATGTGTTTAGAATCATTACTATAGTTAACGCTTACGGCTAAGTTTACTGAAAAATTATATGGCCAGTGGATGAAACGAACGGGTATAGCTTGCGCTCGCGAACGACACGAGAGTAAAATATTTCCTTTACTTACGTCGTTGCTACTAAGCGTACACGCAGCATTCGTGTCCCTACGTGAAACGTTTAGCCGCGTGTTCGCTGTATCGAGATATTATTAATACTAATTAATAATATTATACCCAAACGCCGTGCGGATTTTTACTCGTAGGTACTGCAGTTTCTAATTGCCTCGGGGAGCCTATCATTTTACGCGTACTGCCAGGCTTGTGAGCACCTAAGTTACACGCAAACAGCATTGGTAAGTCAGTGAGCCTTTCGATTAGTGTGTTAAGTTAAATTCAAGTACCTTCCAGCAACGACTTGACCTGCTCGTCTTGGCAAGCAACGGCTAGACTCTGTAGGTTCGCCTCCTTCATGTCAGCCACCAGACGTTCCACCTGCAGCTTCTTCTCGACGATCGCCGACTCCAGATTCACCACTTCGAGCTTCAACGATTCCGCGCACTGCGAAGCCAGCTCGGCAGAGCGTTTAGCTTGTTCCACCTCGTTTTGAAGATGCTCGACCTCGCTAATGATCTTCCGCTCCATTATTTGCCTCTCGTCCGTTTCGCGGCTTATATTGTGCTGTTCTATAGCGAGCTCTTCCATGACTAATCTACAGCGCGAGAAGAAGAAATCAATACCGCGTCGTGTATTTAGTTACTCGAAAGTATCTCCTTTACCTGATCTTATTCTTGCACTGAAGTAACTCGGTCTCGCAATTAGCAAGCTTCGATCTCAGCAAAGTAATCTCCGACTTTAACGTTTTCTCTTGTTGCCTGACTATTTCGCTCTCCTCTTCCACGTGCGCCAGTTCCTTCAGCTATATAAGACAGTGAATCTTAGTACAAGCATACTAATTGCAAGAGTTATCCTAGTCCTCTTTAAAATACGTGCCTGTTCTTCGATTATACGACCCGTGGATTCCATACGATTTACTTCCTGAGAAATAAAATCCATCTGATGCATTTGCTCCCTGTTCTTGGTCTCCCAATATAATATTTCAGCGTCGAACTGAAAACAGTTAATTAATCGTACTTCGTACAAGTTTCTTTCTTTTTTTATTTAAAACGAAGATTACTGTCATACTTTAGTAAGGTCTGCTTGCTGGGCGCTAATTGTATCACGTTGCTTGTTGACTAGTCTGATAAGTTCAACGTATCGTTGAGTGTAAGCGTCGGTGACCATGTTCTGTGTCTGACCAGATAACTGATTTACAGATGGAATCTGTCCCTTTGTGTCCTGAAACTCCTGAGCACAGAAAACAGATTAAAATCTCGCGTGGGAGCAACTTGTCTATGTAATCAAAGAACTATCTGTAGAACCTGAATGAGATTTCTCTTTAGCTTGATGGAATTACTAGAAGAGGGTTGATCCTCTTTATGAGCATGAGGGCTCCCAGCGTTTGTACTAGATTGGAACTGTGATCTCCCAGGGCTGTTTAAATTCGGCGGTGGAGGATCCCTGTACGGAGGTAAAGTTCGAAGAGGTGGCGAAGCAGGACCCGGGGGATCCCTGTAGGGAGGAACCTCGCGCACTTTCTTCTGCGATATATGCGTGTTACTTTCGCTGCTACTAGCACGAGTGGGAGACTGAGCTGGTTTCTGTATGTTTTTTCTTATGTTCGAATCCTTATTCTTTAAATGAGGCGTAGGTTGAACTATGGCAACATTCTCCATCTGAATCTAAAACGTGAGGATGAGATATCGAATGATCGATCTGTAAAATTGTACAACAAGATCTGAAACTTATTTACATCTGTATTATTCTCCATCACATTCCCGTGCAGTCCACCGAACGTTAACGACTTTCTGGTGTCGCGATTTCTATCGAGGCATCCTTGTAAATCATCGAATTCGGAACTCTGAGCTGTCGTGGTGCTCTTGGTATCATCTTGCCCGCTACTGACCGTCGTGGCATGATCCAATCCGGAGCCTACGATGCCGTTCGATCGTGGACCATGGTTCAAACGAGATCCTAACGAACCGGGGACCTTATTGCCTTCTGGCGTAGAGCGTCTTAGTATCAACTGTACTTCCGAAGAGTATTCTCCCCATTTCATCAAAATCTTGTCGAAGAAATCGCATCGTTACAGAAAAGTTACCAATCATTCGCACGAAACCAAATTACTTATAACTAGTGTTCCTGATTTCTCGATATTTTTTCTCTCTCGAGAAATCAGAAATCAGATCACACTTCTTGAGAATTCTCGAGAAATTGAAAGAAATATTACAAAATTTATATTTTTGGAATAACGTTGACAATAAGAAAACTTTAACTGATTGTTCATTCTTATCTAATTTGCACGAAACATGTAAAAATGAAATAACAGTTATATAAATTCATTTATTTAATATAAAATTTGTGCAAAGCGAAACATTACTTTCTTGTTTTAAAATAGTTTTTTAATCTATTTCTTTTCTTTTTTTTGTGATAAATATGGATATTAAATGAGAAAACGCGTCTTTTAAATTTTTTTAAGAGATTCTGGATTACCTATGCAAAAATTTTATACAGAATACAATACTTTTGTCTCTCCTTTTCGATATTTCTTCTTTAATAGCTACAAGAAACTCGTTACTTATTTCAGTAGGCATACAATTTTTCTAAACTGTTAAATAGGAATTTAAGAGCATCTTCACCAGTCAATAATGTCGAATCTTCTCTACTGAGATTTTCTATTGTAATTCATACAAGTTCTAATGTTACTAACAAGATTTATTACAAACTGTAGATGCGTTTATAAGTTCGCGATTTCCTAGACTCAAGTTTCTCAAGAAATAAGAAATAAGCAATTATAAATTTTCTCGAGAGATTCTCGCGAAAGGATTCTCGAGAAGGGGCACTACTTAAAGCAATACCTTCAGAGGATTTTCATAGGGAGCTAATAGGCGCTCGTTGGTCCTCCATCTTTCCACTAAAGTAAACCTACCGGTTTGTCCAGTAGCATGGGCTAGAGCGTACACTACGTCCTGGAAGTTAATTTCACGTAAACATCGGATCTCTCTGTCTCTCTACGAAATCGCATCGTCTAATCTAACAAACATATTTAAAGCAGCGATGCTCACCTGACACGTAGTGGTTTCTGTAACGCCACACACAATCCGCTGTATACCCTCCACCCATACTTTCAGCTCCATAACGTCACCAATTAACACTCCCAAGATTAGACAATTGCATCGCAGAATCGTGATACTGAAACATTGGAGATCACTTCGTCAGGCTTGAAATTCAAATTATCCCCCGAGCCCCACGAGCTTCGTGCGCGTAGGAAACCACCCGATCGCTATGCCAGTTTACCTAACGACCGTCCGTGAGTCTTGTCAGGCAGCGATTCCTCTTAAAAGCTTGAGATAACGTTACGGCGCGAGCCCGTCGCCTGTAACCTGTAACGTGCAATTATCGGGATGACAGATTTACGTCCATGATAGTGCAGAAGACAGGCAAACGCTTTTCCCTAACTTTCCGTGATAGCAGTGTTACGCCTGCGACTGTTAAGAGCTCGTGCCTCTGTAATCAGTGGCCAATCGTTGCGCAGCATCGCGGAACGGGTGGATTTTTATCGTATATCTTAACGGATGCATTTCATGCGTTCCAGAGGCCAGCTGTTTACTTAATTCCCAATGGTAATCAGCTATTAATCGGGAAGCGGCCAGTAATTGAAAGTACGCCAGATTTTGATTCCCCTCCGCTGCCTAAGAGGGAGCTGATGCAGAAACCCATTAATCCTTCTGTATTACGATCTATTCAATACAAGAATTTGGCTTGTCGCACTTGTTTGTCGTTTGCTGCACCATGTGTTCTGTTGATATTTTACTATTTCTGTGTGTCTGCCTTTAAAAGTGCCTTTTTGTATATTACAAAAGGCGAAGTAATAACAGTGCTAGCAAAATGCCGAAAGTACGCGCGAAGAAATTGTCCCGCGTTCACAATGAAGTCGCGAAGCAGGGTACGAGATATTTACAATAGCTTTTTCAGTCGCGGTTGAATAACTTACTGCAATGGAGCTGGGTTAATTTAGTTTCTACCGTAGAACGGTAATATTTCGCTCAGATTTGACGAAAATGTACGATGATATTATATCAGTTAATTATAAAGTAATTTATACATTATGCTAACCAGATGAGATTGTATTTACATTAAGGGGAGCTTCCGGTCTAAAAATCGATTTTTTTTTATTTCATTTTCGAATGTTAAAGCTTTTAGGAATACGCGTTTAAACGGATTTGCTGAAATTCGTAATATTCCCGAAGTTATAGGCACTTGAGTAGCGGCAAATGCATGGGCAACAGCCGGCCACTCGGCGCTCACGTAAAACTTTAAACGCGATTTTCTTATTATTATCCGATTTGACTGAAACTTTTTTTATTTTGAAGAATATACTTCTGGCTAGGGGGGAAACCAGAAAAAAATACAAAAAATGAAAATTTATAATTTTCAAAGGCGTTGAAAGGACGAAAAATATAGGAAAAAAGTGATTTCAAACTTCAAGTGTCGTTATTTTCTAAAAAAATTTCATTTTTGTAATTTTTTCTGGTTCCCCCCTAGCCAGAAGTATATTCTTCAAAATAAAAAAAGTTTCAGTCGAATCGTATAATAACTTTTGGAGATACAGGTCCCACCGATTTGGACGAATATTTTGACGCCTCGACTTTAACGACTCCCCAGTGCCATCTACAATGATTAATTATAAAACAAAAAATATATTTCTATAATTTAAGACATCCTTAATACAATGCAAAAAGTCCCATTAAATTATACATAATAGTTTTCCTTGAATTAATTCCTAAAGATCACCTGTTTTTATGGGCTCTAGATCAGAACCTCCCCTCAAGTGATTGAATAAATATGTGCTCCTACGTTTACTTTAATTTCATCGATTCAATCACACTAGGTATCTTATTCAATACGGATATCGGACAGCACATTTTGAAGAATCCACTTATAATTCAAAGCATGGTAGAGAAGGCTGCCGTCAGGCCAACGGACGTCGTGTTGGAAATAGGCCCCGGCACTGGTAACATGACGGTGAAATTATTGGACCGAGCCAAGAAAGTAATAGCCTGCGAGGTGGATACTAGGATGGTGGCTGAGTTACAGAAGCGAGTACAAGGTACACCGTACCAGGCGAAGTTGCAGATTATGATAGGGGACGTTTTAAAGACGGACATGCCGTTCTTCGACTTATGCGTTGCCAATATACCGTATCAAATCTCGTCCCCCTTAGTGTTTAAATTACTCCTACACAGACCGCTGTTCAGGTAATTTACTCCAAGGGTTCGATCATTTTCTGCAAAACCGATTATAGAAGCACATCGCTGATTTTTAATTTACGAGGGACCCGAGCGAGAATAGGGCTGACCAGCACCTTATTTTCCACAGGTGCGCCGTACTTATGTTTCAAAGAGAATTCGCCGAGCGTTTGGTGGCGAAGCCGGGCGATAAGTTGTATTGTCGTCTGAGCGTAAACACTCAATTGTTAGCGAGGGTAGACATGCTGATGAAAGTGGGAAAGAATAACTTTAGGCCACCGCCGAAAGTGGAGTCGAACGTAGTCAGAATAGAACCACGTAATCCACCGCCTCCGATTAATTATCAGGAATGGGACGGCTTGACGAGAATCGCCTTTGTGAGAAAAAATAAAACACTGGCTGCAGCGTTCAAGCAGACTGCCGTGATAACGATGTTGGAGAGAAATTATAAGCTTCATTGTAGCTTGAACGACAAGGTAACTAATCTTAGAGCTACGGGGAAAATGTTTTCGGGGGCTTGAAAATTTTGTTCTCATATCTAGGCAGTGCCGGAGGGATTCGACATGAAGGAAATGGTGAATGATATCTTGTGCAAAATGGCTGCCGGTGATAAACGTGCTAGAACGATGGACATGGATGACTTTATCAGGTATAAATATTATAATCTTGCTTAATTCGAAATCGGCTGTAGACGCATTCTTACGCGTCGTGGCTCGCTGTAACTAAACTTCATTTTATATTGAAACGTCTGTTTTAGTCTTCTACGCGCATTCAATGCACAGGGAGTGCATTTTACGTAACCCAGGCTCTGAATGTAGAAAGAAATATATATTATGTAATAAAGTAAATGTACAGCATTTATGAAAAGATTTTCTAAACAGTTAAAAATTAGTATCTCAATCGGCAATGCTAGAAGTATGTAATAGCGTGACAAAGAAGATAAAAATCAGTATTGCGTGTTATAAGACAGTTATTTTCGTGATTTATAATATAACTTGTATAATTATAAGATACATGTATATTTACAAACATTCTTTGGGAATCCAGGTCGTAAAGAAATATACCCAAGTTTGTTGTCCGTTGACGAAGATAATAGCGAGATGATGTGCTCGTTATTACTTTCAACGCGTAGAATACGCTTTGCCTTCTTTCGTATATCATCCAAGATTTTTAACATAGAATCCGGGTAGCATTTTTGTTTCCATCCAAGTAATATACACCCAAGAAAGAATTATAAATAGGAGAATCTATTAATTAAGGTCCGAACTTTTATACAGAGTCTTTATATATATATCGTTTTACAACACAAGTGGAAGCCATTTTCATTGAGAAAGCAAAGGAATGAAACAATACGAATGCATATTTCTTATGATGCACTATGTTTCTCTGTCCATGTTCCATGGATTCTAAACCGTGAAGAACTAATACAAGTTCACCATGCTTCGTCGTTGTGTATAGTTTACGCGCGCATGATCGCGCGAAAAGAAGTCAGAAATGTCCAGTTAAATGGTGTCAGTAACACGTTCGGAGTTCGAGCTAAACAACGATCGAATCTCGTCGCCGTTCCCTCCTGTTTCATCGATTTTGATTTGGTGTTACCCTGAGATCTCCTTCGACTCCGCTTCTCCGAGAGCTTAAAACGTTTCTCTTTAGCTTTCATCTATTTCGAACCATTCTTCGAATCGGAATGTCAATGTCGCGTACGTTTCAGCCTTTAAACAGGATGTCGCCGAGTCAACCGTGATCGAATCGATAAGCTATACGTTCTACTGCTGGACCGTTTCCTTTTCTTGCTTTTACGCCTATCTTTATGCTTCGACTTCTTCTTATGCGTGTAAGATTTACTGGAATAATTGCTACACTGGCTGTGCGATCGATAATGATCTTCGTCCGAGTCCGACGAGCTGCTTAGAATAGCCCCCTTCGCCTTGCATTTCGATTCGCGGTTTCTCCTCGATATATTCCTGTTTATCGAGCTGCTGGCGTCGTCGCTGGCTTCTCGTTGAGGCTCGCGTCGCTTGCAGCTGCTCTTCTCCGCCTGCGACGCGTACGACGACGCGCTGCTGCTACTTCTAGACATAGATTGTCGATCCCCCTTGTATCTTGATTCCTTTCGACGAGTATCCTTCGTGTCCAACGCTTGTCTCGTTTTGCCCCTTGTTCTGGTCACTCGTTCGCTTCTGCCCGTGTCGAAATCGCTCGAGCTGGTGGTGTACTTTCTCTTCGATTTCCGTATGGTGCGAGGCTTCGAATTAACGTTCTCGTCGGAATCGCTGCTGCTGTCGCTGCTGAACGACTCGTTGTCAGTGTACCGAGTCTCTTTCTTAATCAAGTCTTTGCGAACGCGCACGGTCCCCTTCACGGAATACTGCAGGCTCCTCGATTTCTTCTCGTCCGCCGCCTTCGAATCGCTTTCGCGGGAACTGGAGCTGCTCACGCTGCTCAACTTCTTCTTCATCGTCCGCTGAGCATTTCTTCTGGTTCCCCTTTTCCTGGAATCGCTCTCCCCGGAGCTGGACAAGTTCCTGCTGGCCCGATTACGGGTCCTCGCCTCTACCGAGCGAATCCGTCTCTTAGCGCTTGCACTTTTCTTCGATTTCCTAGCGCGACTTTGATACTTTCGGCTCCTTCTGCAAGTGTAATCGCTGTCCGAGTCCGAGTCGCTCTCCGTGGACGAAGAAGACGAGTCCCTCTTTTTAATGGCATGAGACGTGCTCGGCTGGGTGTTATCGGCGTAAAAAACAGGCATGGAAGATCTAACGGAAACATTAAACAGTATTTATCTCGATTGGAAACTGCGGGCTTCAAAGCTGCTGACGCTGCTACTTACTGTGCATTGTCGTTTGATACTTGGGAAACATTGATCTCTTCGGGATCCGAGGACACCAATTCTATGATCTCCGGTGTTCTTTCGTGGCGAGGCTTTACGTAACCGATCACCTCGCACTCGTAGTCCGACGTCGAGGAGTCAGAGGAAATAGTCAGCACGTCCGGTACGTTGTACGGTATATCCAACTGGAACGTTTGTCCCACTGTGCTGGGGCCTAATCGAAAAGAATATTTCGAATATGCTCGAAGCTCTATCTCCAACTTGCATCAAGAATAAAATCTATGAAGAAACCAAACTGCTCACCGGGCACACCGATCGTGTGAGGCCCCACGCTCGGCATCACGGCGTTCATTCTAAGATCGATTGCTTCGTCCAGGACTCGGACATCCGAATCGTCAGAACTGGTACTACTACTGCTCGATGCAGGCGAGACAATATTCGATACATATTCACCTGACAAACCTACAATAAACACCATCAATTATTCTCTGCGAAACCAACACAAACCATCGCTCTGAATAATTGCAACGAGACCGCGTACCTTGGGGCAAATACGTCACGGACTGATCGTACCCAACTAAATCGAAGCTACTCTGCGCGTAGTTTAGTAGCTCGTGTACAAAGTGATCCGTGAACGCGCCGAAGTGCGGGCGTACTAGGTCTCGGAACTCAGGGCTTCTAATATCGTACTGAGTGAGAGCGTCCAGTATAAGTCTCAGTACATATGCGACATGCGAAGCGTTGTTGTTAAGTAACACTTGTAGCTCCCGATTCAACCACGGTATAAGTCGATTTAGTTCCCTCGGCTCTCTTCTGCAAGTAAAATGAACACTGTCGTCATCGGCGAGTGATTTTCTAAGCGAGAAATAGACGAGTGTCGACTGACCGATAGAAATCAGCGCTGCATTCGCGGAACCGGCCGAACACGTCGCGCAACGCAGTGGCCCAAATTCCAAGCCTGTAAATGGTGCGACGATAATCAGCTGTATTCGATCGTCTACGTAAACGCTCTCCTATCGGCACCTGCGGAGCTATGCTCGGCAACTGTTCTCTTCTCGCAACCTGCTCTGGATTAAGCACTATGTCGGTCGGACGCCGCTGATGTCCTATCATAGTCGTTCTGAAACCGTCGCATTATTCTTTTCGCTCTCGGGAAAATCGAATACTCGACGTCGAGCTGCGATTAAAGTTCAACGCGATACCTGTAATGGAAACGGTGTCCGACGGTGTCCACTGGATGCCCGAGCTCGAAATTGAGATCCAGCGTAGCCAGCTCTCTAGGCACATGATACTGGTCGTAATCTTCCTCCGATCTAACGTTGTGTATGATAGACTTGAACGTCTGCTTGCACAACGGGCATTCAGTTTTTATCTTAGACCACTGAAGCAGGCATGTAAAGCAGAACTGATGCAGGCAGCTGTCCGTGAACGACGTGTTCACCAGCTTGCCTAAGCAAATGCTACAATTCGGGGGCGGCGACACTGCGCCGTCGCTCCGGTCGCTGCTATCCGGATTCTGCACAGGTGCTTCCGACTTGATCGGCTCTTCCGCACCCGTCGTGGAATCTTTTACTTCTAACGGACCCTCCATTATAAGCTACTGTGTTTGTCCATCCATCAAAAGGAATTGTCCTGAAACATATCGCGTAATCTTTCGTTAAGGCGAGACAGACAACGACGAGAGTTTAGATTCGTCGCAGAGTTTATGCAAATATATGTGGTTTCGTAACTTCATTTGTCTCGATATTATTAAAAACGCATCTGGACGCAGATCTAAGATAATTTACGCGATAAACTTCGCGTTAAAAAGTCGCCCACTTTCGAGCATCCTGCTGCAAAAAATACGTCGCAAGAAGCGTAATAGTAGTCGGAAAAAGTGGCCTGCAGGGTGTCAACGAAATAATAGCTAAAGCAGATACGGGGCGGAATATAAACAGTGCTACGATATTTACGTCTCAGCCGAAGCGAATCTGTCATAATCGTGGAGCGACGTTAACTAGAACACGGGAGAACAGTTCGCGATCTAAAGGCGGACGGGTAACGAGAAGATTGGGTAAGCTTCTCGGTGATCGCTTGTTCACGGAAAAACACACGTCACGCGGAGGGGACATAGCGCGATGTAATGCTGCTTGATAATCACTGTTTCCATTTTATTCAACTTGTTATCGATTATCGATGCCATTATTTTTTTCCTCGTAAATCATGCAGCTCGATTGATACGGCATCTTACCTTCAGGAAGCCGAGAGGAGAACGCCAGATATCGGCCCCAATACGGGGAACAATTAGTGCCTTGACAAAGCTATCTTTTTTGAGAAAAAATACACTCACAGAAGCCCATGATCACAAAGCGGAAACTGGCGTAGCATAATGCAATGAATGAGACAGATATTAAACGAAGGTAAGAATTATTGTCGCCAGTGGTGCACCGAGTGAAAAATTCCTAGGGCGCGCAAGATGACATCACGGGGCACGCGCTGGCATCTGGTTAAACTTAAGTCCACTTACTTCAGATCGCGCTGTCGCTTTTCCTGTTCGAGGGCACCGATTGTTAACGTCGTTTATTCTTCTATTGTGTTATCGGGTGATGAAGCTACGGTCAGTAATAACAAACAAACCGCTGCGTAAACTTCCGTTAACTTACTGAACTGCATCGGCTAACTTAATGGCAGTAGGGAACGGGGCAGCCAACGTTTCGGTGTTTGGTATTTGAGCAAGTGACAAAGCTGAATTATGCATCTGTTGCGTTTTGTTACGTCCCGCTGCGTATTATTAACATTCGATCGTATTTATTCAAAGATATTCCACGCATCGCCTGTAATCTCCATTTCTCGGATTCTACTGTTTCTAGGCTTATGCCTGGAACTGTCTGAAACAGAACCTTTGCTTTCGAATACTTGATTGGAAAAGAGTAGTGCACACAGGGGCGTCCGGAGACTTTTTTCCAGGGGGGGAGGGAGCAACTTTGGGTTGATGGTAAAGAAAAATATACCCCTCTTGCTTTTTTTAAACCCATTTTGGGCGAATTCCACTTACGCCCAAATCGCCCGTGATTTTCATTAAGCTAGGTTTTCCTGTACGCAACTAAACGCAATTTCAAAGTCGATTTTCTCGAAAATGAAGCGCGATATGAAAAAAAGTTACTCTTTCTTTTCGATTAATAACAAGTAAATAAGTCGAGAAAAGGGAATGAAATTTTTCGTTATTGCGCTTCATTTTCGAGAAAATCGACTTTGAAATTCTTCACTATGCGTTCAGTCGCGTACAAGGAAACCTAGTTTAATGAAAATCACGGGCGATTTCGGCGTAAGTGGAATTCGCCCTTTATAGTGCCAATTTAATTAAAAATTTAAAACCGAAATTTAAAAATATTCCCGTTCTTAGTATAAACTTAATAAAGATCAGTTTTGAAAAATAAGCGATTTTTTCTCAAAAGCCAAGGGGGCAATTGCCCCTTTTGCCCCCCCTGCGGACGCCCATGAGTGTACAGGTCCCCATCGTTCATACACTCCTGATACATTCCGTCGTTATATTTACAGGCTATTTTCAACTGATTTCAGCAGACTGTATGGATATTACTAATAAAACAACTAATGGGACCTATTTTAGGTTCAGTCTGTATTTATTCTTAATGCCCTGGAAAATTTAGCAGTGTTAAGTCTACAGTGCGCGGCCGAGAAGATGGCACGAAGAAAGAATGCGGGTCCGATTGGTCCTATCTTAAAAGTTCCCAAATTATTGTCCGTTATTGGCCGGCGCGAAAACGTCGACGAATCGGCACCGCGTGACGAAAGCTCTCCTCTTGCCCCTCTGCGTCTAATCTGCAACTCACCCGCGCACAACACCCCCTGTCCCATCCTCAGGAACCCTCATCCACCCCAATTGCGTTTTCGTGATTCTGAAGTTACGGGCGCACCGATGTTAAATGATTGAAAGACTGGTGTATAAAGCAGCTGAATTTCGCGATATATTATTACAATAACGCAGTATTTAACGCGATGTAATTATTTTATTTTGGACTGTATACCATTATGTCTAACCAATTCTTGGCATAAAATGAGGTCAAACTTCGTTTTGAGGGACCCAAAATTTCTGATTCATCTTCACACTTTTACGAACGCATAACTTTCGACCCAATGATTTACTGAACTGAGAACAGGTATTTTTGGATTCTACTCGTCAAATACTACGAAGAGACAGAAAAATGGAGAACAAATTTTGGCTCCCTTAAAACGAAATTTAACCGAAAATAATGAGAGTACTTTCTGATTAATGTACAATTTTCTATGTATGTACAGCTGCCTATAATTAAAATGGAGAAAGTATTGTATACGTTAAATCAGAGGCTGAGAGATGACGACAAGCACAAAGAGCTTGTTAAAAATTTTAAAGCACTGCGCACAGATGAGGAACGTATAACATTTACTCTTAACATTATGCTAGAGTACGATATAATCCCCCAAGTGTGCGGCGATAGTAAGGATGCGGAGCAGTCTCAGACCTTAAGGAAACAGGGCAACGCTACGTTTGTTTCGAATCCATTGACAAGTCAAACTTGCGTCTCCGCATTGAAACTGTACACGGCGAGCATTTCTTACGCGCCATGTCGATCCGAGCAGCTCACTTTGGCCTATGCCAACAGATCCGCGGTTTTAAAGAAATTATGCAAATACGAAGAGTGCGTACAGGATATAGATAGAGCACTGGCATTGTCTTATCCAGATAATCTGAAGTTCAAGCTTTATTTAAGAAAAGCCGAGTGTTTAAAGGCTCTTAAGCATTCTGGCGTCGAAGACACTGTTAAAGAAGCACAGCGGTGGCTAGAGAGAACGCCAGTGGACGAGAAAAGTCGCAAGGAATTAAATGGAAAACTTATGTCTATAAATAGAACACCGAATTCACACAAGTCGGAGAATATAAATGGTATCGAACGTCGAAGCGAATGCCCGCTGCCTAAAATTAAGAGTCGTAATCCTGAGATTCCTTGCGCTACCGACGCGGTAGCGATAAATTATAACGAACGGTATGGTAGGCACGTTGTAGCTACCCGTAAGATAAATCCTGGCGAGGTAATCGCCATAGAAAAGCCATACTCGTTAATCTTAAGTGCCAACAATGTGCAGACGCATTGTTCGTATTGCTTAGAAGTATCTTGGGCTAATATACCTTGCGATCGTTGCGTTCACGCTATGTACTGTTCCGAAGAATGCAAGGCTTTGGATTGGAAGCTTTATCACAACATGGAATGCTCTGTATTCCCTTCTCTGTTTAGGATGGAGTTAACGAAATTGGATCTGTTTAGCTTACGGCTTGCCACGCAGGCTGTAAGAGAAAGTTCGAGTTTAGAGGAGTTGAGAGAAGAGTTAAGAAAGATCGATAGCTGCGATGGTAATTAACTTTCCATATTTCACGCGTGAAAAATATTTTAATCGTACGCATTTTCAGACCCACGCACAAAAGGTTTCTCCGAGAATGGAATCTTTGAGAGCGATAAATATAGAAGTTTGCTAGGTCTCGTGACCAATACCGAAAAACGTACGCCGGATGATCTTTTTAGGAGATCTATAGATGCTTGCTTTATTTTGTACTTCTTGGCAACATGCACTAACATGTTTGGAAGCCCGTTGAAGGATTTATCTGCGCTGGTGAAGAATGCCGATGTTTTATTTGTCGGTGGCCTTATATTAAGGCACCAACAGATGATCCCGTGTAATGTACACAGTGTACGTAATGGTGATAGAATTCTAATAGCTGTATTGTACCAATTGAATCCGCCGTTTCCCTTAATGGAAGATTGCTTTGAATACTTCACTGTTAAATTGGTATTTGCAGTTTTCGGAAGAGTGCGAATTAGAATCTGTCGAACGTGGCATCGCAGCTATGCCATTCTTCAGTTTGATTAACCACAGCTGCGCATCGAATGTGGAAAGACACTCGCGGGGGAAGCATATGATTATTTGTACCATGTACCCGATCGAGAAAGGCGAGCAGGTGCGTACGGGGCACTTAAACTGCTTGTAGGAACTCTACTATCATAACGTGTTACTAACAGAGGCGGATTTGGGTATGGGCTAAGTGGGCTGCAATTTTCGGGGAGCATCAAATCTTGAGCGAAACAAATTGGAAAAGGTTTAGACATAGAGGCTTGAGACAGCTTAAAAAACAATTCACTTTTTTTTTCATATAGCGAATTAGCAGTAACTCATATTAGGGCTGGGACTATTCGAATAATTTAATATTCGAATATTTTACAAGTATTCCAATGCTACGAATAAACTTCGAATATTTAAGTATTCCAATGCTACGAATAAACTTCGAATATTTAAGTATTCGAATGCTACGAAGAAACTTCGAATATTTAAGTATTCGAATGTTATTATTCGAATATTTAAGTATTCGAATGTTATTATTCGAATATTTAAGTATTCGAATGTTATTATTCGAATATTTAAGTATTCGAATGTTATTATTCGAATATTTAAGTATTCGAATGTTATTATTCGAATATTTAAGTATTCGAATGTTATTATTCGAATATTTAAGTATTCGAATGTTATTATTCGAATATTTAAGTATTCGAATGTTATTATTCGAATATTTAAGTATTCGAATGTTATTATTCGAATATTTAAGTATTCGAATACTACTCGAATATTTCAGTATTCGAATACTACTCGAATATTTCAGTATTCGAATATGTACTATTCGAAACTAAATAAAAGCTTGTAAAAAAATGAACCTAAAGAACTTGATTTATAATTCGCACCATACTATTCGAATACATCAGTACTCGATTACTTAAATATTCCAATAGTATTCGAATACTTGGATATTCGAATGATATTCACCAAATAATTAAGCAACTGAAGTATTCGAATATTCGAATACCGAAAAATTCAACAAATAGTCCCGGCCCTAACTCACATGTGAGTTGTCATATTGAATTAATTTTGAAATTGTCTCGACTCTTTTAAATTAAAACATTTGATGGTATTTCACAGAAAGAACGGCAGGCGCTTGTTAGCCTAGGAGCGCCAAATCTCCAAATCTCCGCCCCTGCTGATGAACATTATTCTTTTTCAGTTATTCGACAGTTACAGCCAACACTACGCCATTACTCCGAAAGTTACGAGGCAGGAGGAGCTTCTGAAGCAGTATCATTTCACGTGCCAGTGTATAGCGTGCCAGGAAGACTGGCCACTGCTTTACAATCTAAAGTCGTTCAGAGTGAGTTAATTGTTTAATTTAAATCGATACACCTACATCTGGGCATGTGAAAATTAATTTTTGGTACGCTCTACCCGTAGGAATTGGTGAAGACAAAGGAAGACGAGAATAAGATCAATCGAGTGCTAAGAAAATTCAACACATACGTCGATCTCGCTACCAAAGGGAACATAATAGATAAACCTTACATCGTAGACGACCTATTGCAGATGATTACAGTTATATACAATCTGGTACCGATGCCCTGCGAAGAGATGAACAACGTGGTGGAGACGTTGAAGCACGTTTACGATCTGTATGGTAACAAGCGAGAGATTCCTCAACTACAAGCTGTGCAATCGGCGTAATACGATGCTCTGGCAAATACCAGTAAGTCTACGTAAGTACAGAAAAATATGTCCATATCTAAGTATTATTTGTACTCGGCGCAAGTATGTATTGCATTTTATGTTTTAAGTACGGTCTAACGGAGTTTTCAATGTAGACGAATAAAAAGTGTTCAGAATACAAATAGCGTTAATTCGATACCCCCTTTGTCCTTAATTAAAAGATTATCCGCAGAGACGCGACGCGTATAGAAAACCTTCGATATAAATTACAAAGTTTTAAATACTGCTGAATCTGATCGCTCAAAACGAATCTTCGCGCAGCTATCTCACGAACAGCCAACTGACTATCGGTAACAGAATGATCAATCTAATAGACCGATGTAAATTGTCGGAACCGCTGTGCTCATTTTTGCTGCTTTCAGACGGATCTGCGTAGCTTATTCTCCACTCGACACCGGAATGCGTCGGGCTGTGCTTCTGGAAGTATTTGACCAGTGCATCTGCTACAGTGATACCTGCGATTAAATGTTACATTTGTTATCTCCGTCGAGCATCGGTGAGCTTGAAAGCTGTTTTATTGTTAAACGCACCGAGAGATTGAGTCTTGAGATCCTTCAGCATAACATACCCATCGCCGCCGCTCTGCATAAAATCAGACAGAAGTACATTGTAGGTTTTGTTTCTTTCAAGCTCGCTGTACGCCGGAATGTCGCAAGATGCGCACTGCACCTGCACCGAGACCACTCTTGAATTCTTCGGGTGAGAGAGATCGTAGACCACCTGCATGGGAATACCTCGTTAATGGTGTTCAAATGAGAATTTTTAAAGCGCGGTTGAACGCATACCTGAAGCCCAGAGAACTGCGCGAATGCGCCGAAGAGATTCGCGGTGTTGTTCATCTCCAGACTGTGGACGCTCCACTCTAGAACGGACAGGATCAATTCTCCAGTAAGCGGAACCTTCAGGATTATATTGTTGAATGGTAGCACATTGAGAATGTCTCCCATAGTAACTTGGTCGTCGTTGTCTCTAGTGATGGAGGTCCTGATGCTGCCGCCGTTCTGGAAAGCTATAGCGGCGTCGGTCCAGCCAATTTTCCCTCCGTATTCACCGGCGTGGTAGTCGATCATAGCGTCTGTGATCAAATTGCCCAGGTTGCATTCCCTGCGTCTGCAGACTTTGCTGTCCCCTTCCAGGAGGACGCGCGTCTTCCCGACTACGGTCGAACTCACGTTCTGGATGGCTCCTCGCATTCCGTCCAGCTCGTCCAAAATGTCTTTCGCCTGTTGGGAATTGATAAATAAGAGAGGGTTCTCTAGGATAAGAGATATATTTTACGATACAATTGCAAATGTATGTAAATTGCTGAGAAGACCCCCCTTAGGGCTCCATTTTCCAGAATAAAATTATGATTTCATTCGAACGCTATAGTTTATTTCTCTACTACTACACTTACAAGGGAAGATCTCGAAACTGGAAATTTAAAAAATTCTGAAACTTTATGAATCTGTTGGGGATTTCCTCCTGATTACAATGAGATTTTTGTTTGCTGCCCAAATACACTCGAAGGAGGTGGAATTGACCGCTGAAAATCCGGTTATTTTCCGATTTTGGGTTATAACTCGTGAACTGTAAAATAATTTTTTTACCAAATGATAGTCCTAATTGAAAGAAGTAACTTTTGTCTTGAAACATTTTTTCTATCTCTTACAGTACGCGAGTTATAACACAAAATCGGAAAATAGCCGAATTTTCAGGGGTTAATTTCACCCTCTCAGAGTGTATTTGGGCAGCAAACAAAAATCTCATCGTAATCAGGAGGAAATACCCAACATATTCGCAAAGTTTCATAATTTTTTGAATTTCCGGGTTCGGGATCTTCCCTTGATAGTCCGTTTTTAGTTAAACTACGTCTTCATTTTCCCGAAAAATGGGTACCGCGGAACGCTTGCCACCTGGGCCTTTTTCTATAAATCTGCCACTAGTAAATTTCCACTACGTCGATTCCAAAAGCCTAAATAATTACGAACACTAAATAATTCAACGCGTCCAGACCAAAAACCTCTACTATATATAAAAGCCCACATTGACCAATGAATTTACAAACTTCCCTCGCATAATTCCTGCCCAATCATAACTGCATTTAAATCTATACACTCTTGCCTGCATTCTGCATCAACCCTCGTAAAAAAGTGGCTAAATAACCCGGAAGAAATTAAATTCCGTATAATACACTTGTCAATTAAAGTTTAAAGAAACCCGCCCGTTCTGCGTATCACCTGCTCTTTCTAAACATCGTTCCCTCTCGCTCTAATCGCCACTTCTTCGCGCTATATGCTCCTGCTACCCGGAGCACGAAAGCATCAGGCTTGCATAACCAAAGTTAGTGGCACTATCATATCTCTGTCCCTGTCGCACACGCCACTACCTCTCTCTCGCACACTCCTCCTATCTCCATCCTTGTCTCGCGCGCTACCTCTCTCCCTCGCACAGCTGGACCGTGCCACCTCCTCGGGTCCTGCTCTCCTGCCACCAGGAGCGAGGAGGCAGCAGGAGCGCATAACTAGAGTTAGTGGCACGGAAGTAGCTCTATCCTTGTTGCGCGCGCTAGCTTTCTCTCTCTCGCACAGCTCGGTTGTGCCACCTCCGCTAGTGTCATGCATTCCTATTAACTTGAGCGAATTTTCTGGCGCAAACGTATGTAGGCGGTGCAGTGCAGACATCAACCTTAAGGGGCTAAACCGTACCGCGGTAGGTAAAGTAGGGAATCGATTAGGATGATTTATTTAGCGAATGAGTTCTTTATTACGCCGTTCAATGTGATCGCGTAACGGAGGATGATGAGTTTGTGAATAATTTAACTGCTTTCGCAGAATAAAGCACAAGTGCATTAATCAATTTCGTCACTTTTCTTTACGACCACTTGCCCCAGGGAAGCTATTAGTGGAATGTATGGAATTAATAATTAGCTGTGGATTATATGTGCGCTTGTAGAGTTGATTGGTTTTATGTAGACACGTAGCAACTTTCAGTGGCAAGCTTTGCGGATGGATTGTTTATGATGGCTGAGTTATCGGGGATTCCTTAAGCATGCTAGGCTCTCATTATACGATCATTAGGGATTTACGTGCTCGTTCGTGATTTAATAGCTTCCTGACAATGATTTATAATAAAAAGTAAAATACATTTTTTTCCCTTATTTAATCCACGACTATCAATTATTTATGTCGGTGCCTCATCATTTGCAGTGTGTAAATCTGGCGCCGATTTAAAAAAATGATAGTCGTAGATTAAATAAGAGAAAAAATTATTTTTTACTTTTTAGTGCATTTTTATTTTTTTGAAGTCGGTTTTAATATTTTCTAAATTTTTTACTTTCTACTTTTTAATTATTTATGTTACATAACTACATTTATTTAAAAAAATACGAGTAGGCCTACAAAAGAGCTGCTCGTAAAAAAAGAACCGCTCGCTAGAAATGGAAGGCTCCAAAAATAAACGTCTTGAAAAAGTGAGAATAAGGATGTCTCGAATTCGTTATATAGGTTCTACAACTCAACGCGCGGAAATACTCTAAAATGCGAGGCTACATGAAATTCAAATGATGTAATGGGGCGAAGTTTGAATTACTCAATACGGGAAAGTATCGATCCAATATTGACGCAATGTAGAATAGGACCACCGAGGCATCGCCCTCTTTCGAATAAAAAAAAGATCATGAAAATCGGTCCATATACTGACTAGTTACGCGGGGACAAACATAAAAAAAAAATAAAAAAAAATACATACGAGTCGAATCTATAACCTCCTCCTTTTCGAAATCGGTTAAGAAAGAAACATAGATCGACGAAATTACCTGCTCGATACTGCTGTCGACGAGCACGGGGTTGCCTTTGATTTGGGTCACCTCGCCCTGGGGATCGAAGGTGACCGTAAAGTTGCCCAGGTACTTGGTGTACGCGTACGCCTGCACCACGTACACCTTCCTCCCGCTCTTCTGCACCACCTCCGTGGGGTAGAGTCCTTCCGGCTCCTCCAGGTCGGGCTTCTGGCCATTGTAGAGGAAGGTGTTCGTGTGGCCGCCGATCACAATGTCGATGTCCTCCACTTCTCTGGCGATCTTCTTGTCCATCTCGAAGCCAGAGTGACCCAGAGCGATGAGGATCTTCACGCCCTGCCTCTTCAGCTCCTCAGCCTCCCTGCGCACGTTGGCCACCTCGTCGAGGAAGATCACGTTGTCCGTGCTCGAGATCATCTTCGTCTCCGGCGTCAGGTAGCCGATCACCCCGATCTTTGTCCCGTTCACCGTCAGCACCGTGCTGTTCAACAGCTTCGTGGCTGCCAGGTCCGGTTGCTTGCTCAGGTCCAGGTTCGAGGTCACTATGGGGAACGTGGCGTTCTGGATAAACGGCACCAGGCCGGCCACGCCGTCGTCGAACTCGTGGTTACCCAGACTCTGTGCCGAGAAACGAGGAACTTGGTCTCCGAACGGAATTTCGGCGCTTTATTGGAGTTAAACTGTACTGTATAAGGTGTTAAAAAAGTGATGGTCGTTTAGGACATAAGGTTCCTTTGAGAAAGAAACAAAATTAACATTAATTTTCAATGTTATAAACAACTTCGCGGTAAGTTTCTTAGAAATCTCCACCGATCTGGAAGCGTAGGTTTATCTCTGAAAACAGTGACCATCACTTTTTATACACCCTGTACAAGCGTGGCGGAGGAGATGGGGTTTCGGTGGGCGCAGGTTTCGAGGACATTAGTCACAGCTTCTCTGACGTGGATAGTTTTTAATCGAAAGTCTCAGCAAGCTCCTAGCGAGCTTTACACAGATCACAGAGTAAATATTCAGATTGCGGTAAGAAACTATCCTCGAGGAACAAGGAACTCGTCCAGTCTACTGTTTCGTGAAGCATTTAATAATGGACACCCGTCGACCTCCCACGACCTCGTCCACCCTTCTCCAAACACGACTGCTCGCAGACGAAACTGTCACTCTCGCCAAATTACTAGCAATGACTATAACGACATTCGAAACAAGCTCTCATAAAGTCTGTCT
Source organism: Andrena hattorfiana (assembly GCA_944738655.2). Taxonomy (NCBI): domain Eukaryota; kingdom Metazoa; phylum Arthropoda; class Insecta; order Hymenoptera; family Andrenidae; genus Andrena; species Andrena hattorfiana. The sequence continues at coordinate 39,871,171 of OX122894.2, read as the reverse complement.
CTCATAAAAAACGCGCTTACATCGTTTCGGCACCTAAAGATAGCCTGAACGAGCCCACGCACAAAGAATAAAAGGATCCAAAGCAACGGGAAATATCGGAAACCCATCCACGTGACTTTAGAAATTACGTAATCTGAAGGAACAGTAACTGGACCACAAATGAGTCATTCAAAGCAAAAATGGACTAACTGCCTACATTAAAAAAAATCTAAAAAAAAAAACTAAAAATGTGGGTTAGTCTGATTTTACTTTGCCTGAAATCTAATGGTTTCTGGACGTACCACCGCGTCTGGAGCCAGAAGGTTCAGGAACTTGGCGACCACCTTCCACTTGTACACGTTGTACCACATGGACCCTTGATAAGTGTCCCCGGCGTTGAGGAAGAGGCAGGGCATCGTCGACTTCCTCGCCTGCCTGACCAAGGTCGCTATCCTGGCGAACCCCCCGTAGCACTTTCCCGCCTGTGCATCCTTCGGCGAGCAGACGCTCGACATCCTCGACGTCTCGTCGAATCTGTTAAGAAGCTTCTCTCGTAGTGTCTATCGCGAGTTTACAACATTAGGGTGGGCCTTCTTTACACGTCTCGACATTTTTTATCTCGCAAGAAAATAGTCAATTTCCAGTGCCATTTCATGAGAAAATAATCCCCTTCCAACGATTTTCTAGATAATAGTGTTTGAACATAAAAACGTCTGAGTTAAATACCACCTCTACCGTATTGGACCTCTCTGTATTGAAACGCAATTATCTAAAAAATGGTTGTATACACGAAAAAACTATATTCACAGTAATTGTAGAAAATTGAATCCTCTTTTAATATTACCTAAACGAAATTTCGATAGGGCTTACCATTTTCGAGAAATTCTTCAAAAACTCCAAGAACTTTGATGAATTCTAAACCTTAAGGACAGGTCCGCAACCTTCCCTCTTGTCTGATTGTAATAAACTTTTCCAGGGATTATTTTCTTAATGGTACACGAGAGATGGCTAAACGAAGAATTAAAATCAGAGGTATTCAATATCCCGCGAAAAATTCTTCTCCCTTTACAAGGGGAAGAAAGACTCGGACGTAAAGTTTGAAGTGAAATCGATGTGCTCCTGATCAGCCACGAGCGTCCGCTGTCCTATTCCCATTTCTTTCAAGGAATGATAGTTACCTTGAATGCATGTCGTTCGTGTGAACGATTCGAATCGTGAGCCCGCCAGCTTTGCTCGGAACAGGGTTCCCAAAGGCCTGGCTGGAGAGCACCGCGAGGGTGCAGCAAACAGCGATCCAAGCTCCCAGCGCTCTCTCCATTTCCAGGCGGGTTAATCAAAGCTCGCTCGTGTCCCCGTTCGACTTTCGGGCCGTTTCTTTATCGCGTGTTTTGTACGGTGACGTGACACGCCGCCTCGATAACGCGTGGCTGTTAAGAAACAGAAACAGTGGTCACCGATAAGCCGCGACCTTGCCGGAGTCATTGCAAGCGAGACTATCAAGTAGATCGCGAGGGGTTCAATGAAAATTAGCTACCACGGGAATTGCATCGATTCCGTGGATGGTGAGACGTCATTTCTTATGCGCGACGAAGCACGTGGATATATCTAACGAAGCAACCACTTCCGAGAAAGAGAGCCCTATTATTTCCAGTCTCTCAATTCACCGAATACCTTGATTACCTAAATCGTTTTGTTTTCGAAACGTCCTTATCTACCACTTCCCCGTTCACCACATCCTTCGAAGCCGTTTCGTCAGAACTACGAAACGGAAACATATCTGGGACCCGATGTTTTCAACGTTCCGGTTCATTAATTCCTGACTTCAAGGAGAACCTCGTTTCAATAATAAACCGACGTTGTCGATTTTCTGGGCCATTAATATCCACCTTTAATCGGACCGCTGCGAGGCAACCTTTACAGGGAGGACGGGCTTCTAATCGCGATGGTGAAAAGCGTCAGGGGACGTTTGCGAGAGGCGAGGCGCGGACGATCGTTAACGCGGGAATGATCTACGGAACGTTGCAAAGTAGAATCTGCAAATGGGATAAGGTTTACGATCTCCATTCCGAAGTGGAGCGTCGCGGGAATAATTGAAGACGCGTCGTCCGTGACGGGGTTTTGCACGGTTCCTTGCGAAACGCGACGGATGCTGCCAGCTAGGGTTTTCGAATACAGAGCGCGGGGTTTTGCGTCATTTCGAGGCGATAACGGGCCGCAGCTTTTCGATTCCTTCAATCGACACGGATAAACTCTGTTCTTGACGCAATCGCGATCGATTAGTGGGTAAAGTTAATTTGCTGGGTGACGTTTCTGCGATCATTGGCGTAACTAGGAGTTTTGTCCGAGGGAGTACAGGTCGTATTTTCTCCCACTCTCTGAATTTTTATAGGTAGAGGAAATCTTTATATACATACACATTTTATAACAATCATTTATCTACATATTTATTTAACACTAAAACAAGAAGTAAACTGAATGAAAAATTATTGATTATTTAGCAGGTGAGTTTTTTACTTATTTAGATAGTTTCTAGAGGGGGGTCATTCCGTGTTTTGGGGGGGGTTAGACCACTCGGCCCCCTAACTAGTTACGCCAATGTCTGCGATTCGGTATAGCCTTGTTGCCAGTCAGCGGGAATCTCACAAACAATGGGATTCCTGCGTGAAAATGATTGCGAAATTCCTGGGGCAGTGTTTGGAAGAAATGTTTGATAATCGGAGCAGTGTGCTTGTGGAGGTGTCATTCTTGACACAATGGCAATTAATGGTAACAGTAAGTGTTATGCAGTCGCGTGGACAGCTGCTAATGTGCTAAGCTGGTTTCGGGACGGAAGGTGTTACCTATAACACCTATGTTAAGATGCTGGAAGGTTTAGTTCATTATTTAGGTGACGTGCTTTTTGGAAAAAAATTGTAATTGGTCAGGATAGCAAAGGAAACAATGAAGGTCGTTTTTTCAATTTTTTTATCCGAGCACCGTAATAAAACTTAAGTGGTTTGGGCCAATTTTAAAATAGTTATACTGTTTTAAAGAATGCTAAATTACTTTAGCGAGCCACTGTAAGTGCGATAATTTGGGGCTAGAAAGTAGCTGAAAGAGTTTCTGTGTAGCTAGAATGAAACTTTGTTAGAGACCCTGACATATGTGCATATATGTTTCTTAAAGAATAGTTCTTAGCTACTTCAGTCGAGATAAGTGGCTACAATAAGAATTCATTTAATCTCGAGACTTATCAGTGGTTTTATATAACACTGGGCTGACACTTGGCTGGATGTTTCCCTCGAGATAAAGAAGCATTACTATTATATAGATATGTTAATATCTATCCAATTTTACCCGCGAAAACACGTATGTGGTTCGGTTCATAGTTGCACTGACAGAAGTAGCTGTCTGCGATCAACAAGCTTCTTTCCTCAAAGCTAAGTACGTACTACTTGGATACATCACAAACGTTTCTAATCAAAGAACTGCTGGACACTATTTATTGCCGATCGAAACGAAATTCGTGTAAAGTAAATAGTGTATCGTCTTGTTTTAAATAATCAATTATTAGTCGGAAGCAGATGGCGTATTGCTCCAAATTTAAGAATTAGTAAACAAGTGACTGTTCAAAGCGACAAAGTTTATCGTCAGAAAAATGTCCCCACGAATTAGCCATGATTATAAGTTTTCTAAAGTTAAGATTTACAAATCTCGTGTATTCAAATTGTTTTCTCTGTGTTACTTACTTCCTACATGATTTTTAAGAAAATTGTATATGCCTTTTCTTGGGCATTTATAAAAAATAGTGTCGAGCAGTACCCAGTTTCAATTTTCACTCATTAAATTGCTCGTACGTTCCATATAAACCAACCAAAGCCATCGATACCTCCAACTCGAGGACCTCACTTCCAATTCGAGTACAACTACTTACAAGGGAACACCGCGAACCCGGACTCACCGATTGGAACGCAACTTTGTGGGATTTTAGAGTGACTCAAAACAAGAACAACGGTGTGTTTCATTTGGGTCCTATCGCCCTTTAAGAGGGTGAAAACTAACCCCAAAGTCAAATTGACACTTCCACTTTTTCGCGTATTATTCTCAAAGTACGAAAGACAGAAAAAAATGTTTCAAACAAAAGTTCAATGGTGCAATAAGCGCTGCAAACTTGCGTTAACAAATTTTTAAAAATATAGTTTTTTTCGACGACTTCTTTTTTTACATCTATTTTTAAAAAAATTTTACTGCAAGTTTGTAGCACTTATTGCACCATCAAACTTTTGTTTGAAACATTTTTTTCTGTCTGTTGTACATTGAGAGTGATACGCGAAAATGTGGAAGTGCCAATTTGACTTTGAGTTTAGTTTTCACCCCCTTAAAGGGCGATAGGGCCCAAATGAAACACACCGTTGTTCTTGTTTTGAGTCACTCTAAAAACCCACAAAGTTGCGTTCCAATCGGTGAGTCCGAGTTCGCTGTGTTCCCTTGTTAGAAGCACACATCTCCTACCAATATAATAATCAGTTCCAATCTAACCTTGGACACATCGCTTACCAAACCTCTGAAAATAAGATAAATGGTCCCCTATCAACGTCTCTACAACTCAGTCTCGAGGACCAATCCGCGTCACCTGTCCCCAGAGCTGAGCTCTGTAGAAGCCCTCCACTAAGTCCACTTCATCTACTTCGTCCACCTCATTCACTTCATCCACATCCCGCAAGTGTTCCTCGCTAAACAACATTAATTAGCCAGCCAAGTGTCAACAGAAGAAATCGCGAAGGTGAATCGCCAAGGCAACACCTGTGCTATCTGGCAGCGCGCGAGCTACCGCCAAAGATCTGAGACCGTCGTCGGAAGTGCGGATGTGCACCGATTGACGCGCGCTCCTCGTCTGTCTAAAAATACGTGGGGACACTCGGTTCGGTACCAGAGGAAGGTGCACAGGGTTCGTTTACCGGGCGATTCGGCGGCCGATTGCGCAACGCGATCACTAGCGAGCTGAGCGTGCCGAACCGATTTTGCTGAGCGACCAGCGTCAACTGAACGCGATCGTCGGCCCAAAAGCTCCGTGGTGCCTTCGTTCGTCCCCGATAACTCGCGCGCGAATCGCCACCGCGTGCGCCGCGGATTTTCATCAGGGGAATCGGTCGAGCGGAGACGAGCGCAGGTTCGGCGATTCTTACCGCGCGAGCGCTTGTTTTCCCGCGCGTTTTCCACTTTCACCGTCGCGTGCGTGATGAAGTTGCTGGGCTTGGAGGGACGGTAGATGTTGAAAGGTGTTTGTGGTTTCGGGGATTTGATGAGAGGTAAGGTAGATGTGAGCAAAGAATTATTTAAAATAAAAATTTCGTACACAAATTTTCATTTCAAATAATTTTTTGCAAACCTCGAGGGACGGTAGATGTTGAAAGGTGTTTGTGGTTTCGAGGATCTGATGGGAGGTAAGGTAGAGATGAGCAAAGAATTATTTAAAATAAAAATTTCGTACACAAATTTTCATTTCAAATAATTTTTTGCAAACCTCGAGGGACGGTAGATGTTGAAAGGTGTTTGTGGTTTCGGGGATCTGATGAGAGGTAAGGTAGAGATGAGCAAAGAATTATTTAAAATAAAAATTTCGTACACAAATTTTTATTTCAAATAATTTTTTGCGTATCTCTGAGGTAAGCGAGATGGTTGGGAAGCGTGGAAGTGTAGATGAGATGGGTTTGGTACAGTGTATACAATTTGGTTGCCTTGGGAAGGGACTGTTTTCTGATTTGTTCCCTCGGAGGAGGGTTGTTTTGGTGGAGGTAGTGATGGGTTTGAGTGCATCGCGAGTATTTTTGTTTGAACGGGGACTTTTGCTAAGCGTCCTTGCTGGAGCAATTACTGTGGATTGTGTAGAAACATTAATGAATTGTTTATCTGTTATCTTCGATCTCAAAAATGATAAGAATATACGATAAGTTTGCACAGTATTTTTTTTATCAGTCTTGGAGTGCGTGAATTTTAAAAACAAACACGTCTATATTGTCCTGTGACAATAACAATTTCGTTAATCACCAGCAGATAACTTTATAATTAACTGGATGATATCGCAGCTTCGAAAAATCGAGACACTGCCCTTTCCTTGAATAATTCTCCCTCGTTTCGAGCCACCTGGGCTCGTCGCACTTTAAAAATAGGAGACGCGAGTACCAAAGTAGCCATCCCTTTCGCAACGCTATCTTATCAGGGATTTCAACTCCCCGCATCCACGATTGTAAACGGAACCAGACAGTGGAAATTATGTCTGTTCCTGTCGATCCCCCGCTTATCTCGGCAATCCCTACCGTTGATTAGGAAACAACTACTTATCCGCCGATTTCTCACCCTCGAGCTGTCAACCGAGCTCGACAGCCTCCGCGTTCTCAAGACCAGAAGCCCCCAACGGCTCGTTCCCCGACAAATTTGTCACCTGACCTTTACAAACTCAATATTAAACCCCCTCCATCCTCCGATCGACGCGAAAACAGGCTTTCTAAATTCTCCAAAGGTCCACTCAATTTCAATTAACCGCGGAGGCATCGACGAACCAATCAACTTGGACTTTCACTCATTTTCTTCGCTTTTGACGCGCGAGCGCGCGGAGCACGTGCTCGAAAGTCTAGAAAGGAGAAGGTGTCTTCGGGTTACGTGACTTCGCCACCAGATAAGAGGTTTAACGCCGCTTTATCGCGAATTTTGAGACCAAGGTTGACCGACGCATCTGGTTGCCACGGTTTCGATTTAACTGCTCGCTCGTTGTATTACTCTCCGATGACAATCGCGGTTTTATTAAGCGCGACACATGACCAGGATTCCGATATAGAATCATCTTCTTGTCAACATGCCAGCGAGCGTCGTTTAGCGTTGCTCTTTGGCTCCTCCGAGTCTGCAGGAAGCGCATTTTTCAATTTTGCGCGACGGATGCCACTCGTCGAGGAATTCATGAAGCTCGACGACTCACCAATGCCCTTCGAAGCTGTTCCCTTCGCATTCATCTTGCACTCGCATTAATTTTAAAACGAGAAACTCGTGGGCGACTTCTAAGTAAACCGCTGCTTAATCAGTGTGACGCTTATGGTTATGGAATTTAATTGCATTTACTGCAAGCTACCAGGATTGAGAAACGATGTGCGAATACATTCGACGAAGATCGAAGAGGATTCTTTAATCACTGTTGCCTTCGGTTTAAAATACTACCTCGCTGATTGGTCGACTCGAAGTAATTGCAAGATTAATTTTGAATAAACTGACTGAGTTAGTAAAATCATGCGATAACGAGGGTAAAGATGTTAATGTGGCATCCGACAGTATTTTCGGCCACGATGGTGGTGAAATTCAGCAGGAATCATTGCATCTTGGATCGGCAATAAAGCGAGATCATAAAAGTTTATATACAGAACTCGGGGCCTCTATAAAAGCAATATGTGAAATGGTAACTGCATGTAAGTATTAATGGCCTGGGCGAAGTGTTTCGAAAGCGAGATTGTTTTCCTCGTGGGCTTAAAAGACGCGGAATATTGCGGATCGGTATCGCGAGCGCAGATCTAATTCTAACGGCGCAGCGTAAATTCCAGTTAAAAGTTTATCACTTCGCTAATTGCGCGCGGAATATTCCCGGCTATCGATAGATTTTCCGCCAACGCAATAGTCGACGGTGCGGAACAGGTTCGTCACGCCGATCGCCGCCGTTTTACATTCAGAATCGTTATTTCCAACCAGACCGGCGGGTAAAAATTCTCGCGAAGGCGGATAAATTATGTATGTTCTGTCACTCTTATCGCTGCTTCGTAACCAGTTCCCGCGCAAAGACAAAAAACTTGTCTAACATTGCGAACTAGTTTTTCCGATCTCTGTGCACGTGGACGATATCAGATCTTAAATATTAATCTCTGGATTTACAACGCTATGCGCTGAGTGGATAGAAAAGATATTCAATGATGCATGTTACGCGAAGAAGAGTAAAAAGGAAAGAATGGTGACAATAATGGCTTTATAATTCACTCGTTCAAATATCGCAGTAAATCCACACTCGCGTGTAATCAATATTTAATAAATAGGCATTCACCCTCATTCGCCGTGGAGGGTGCACGTTGACTTACGGAGGTAGACACTACTTTAGACACTGCTCGTTCGAAAGGTAGCCGCGAACTGAGTTCGGTATACAAGGGTCGCGTGCTCAGAAGCTCAGAATCGTTACCTGTGGTTGAAATTCGTTCGACCTTCTCCCTCCTCCCAATTTTCCGAACGCACGTGCTCGACACTTTCATTTTTGTCCGGGAATAACCGAAGCTAGGGCTCGCAGAAGTGTTTATCTTTTTGCTTCGGTTGCCACTGCTTCGAGGGCGACTTGAGCGTCGTGGAAGCCTGTAAATATTGTATGACCACTTTTTGTGGACTTTGAGATTTTATTTGTAAGAAATAGATCTTGATCGATACTTCATGCTAGATAAAAGTCACATTTATTTCTACTCCATAAATTTGTCAAAAATAATATTTTGCTCGACTGGAAAACACTAAAGATGGATATACAATATTTGTGCACTGTCTTTTTTGGAAACCGCTAAAAGCGGGAAATTTTGTGCACTAAGCCATCTACGTGGTGTTTTGAGGAAAATTCAATTTCTAATAATAACTACTAATGGAGGAGTTTAAATGGCAAACGACCTAAGTGCCAAAATAATCTTTTTTTTTAAGTGAAAAAGAATGTAGATTCCATGCGGAATACGGTGGCAAAAGTTATAAGCGCTAGAGTAATTTATTTTAAGTTAGTTCCTGAATAATCTACTAAATTCAAGAATTCTTTCAAATTTTGTGCAAAACTAATTTGGAATACAAGAAACTATTGTATAAAGTTTAAAATCGATTTACCACATAGTTATCGAGAAATTCTTAATTACAGTTGATGCATTTTAACACAAATGCTCGTTCAAACAAAATTGTCACAAAAGTACATCGAAAGTGTCAGGAAATGAATTCATTAATTTCTGCAAAACTGACCACATAGTTTCTTCGTAAATGCCCATAAAAAAATTAGTTTACGTGCAAAGTTTTCAGAAATTACGTAGAGCAGTGAACGTGGCAACGTCGCACGATCGATATGTTTATTTAGACATTTAAATAGCAAACGAAGATTCAGATTCATATGAACATTTTTTTTGTCATTTTGGTTATAAAAGACGCTCCGAATGAATGCGACGTTGTCAGATCTGCTGCTCCAATTCACTACGCTAACCAATTTAATATTCCATTTTCCTATTACAATTATTAATATTAACATTGAACTTTTTAAAATATGTACACATGATATTAACAATTATTATTATTATTTCCATAGTATCATACTACTTTATATTTATCGTTTAGTATGCAACTCTAATTTGATTAACATAGTTGGTTAGAAACTACCTTAACTATTAACGCCAACGCAAAATAAAGCTAAAATAGTAATTGCTAACTTTGCAATGGTAGAAAAAAGATGCACGTAAGTCACTCACGAATCCATCTGCGGTTCTGACTGATAAATAAATAAAGCAGTGAAGCACAAGCATTAAGCTTGGTTCAGTATCAAATTCAGATTATTAATCTCAAAAAAGCTGAATTACCTTAATTACCCAGAACACCGAAAATGGAGTAGACTTTCTTTTTTACCATCGTGATTGAATAACCAGAGTCGTTTTAGCTAGATAATGAGCTGGTCTCGCCGTGGAAGGAGTGAAAAGAGTCCGTTTTAGACAGCCAGTTCTTCACGAGCGTTCGCGGCGACAGGTGCGTTACATGACCGATTTTTGATTAATCGCGCTGCTTTATGATTAACTGGGGCCGCGTTTTCGGCAAGCCGCGCGATTACACGCGTAATTTCTGCATCCTTCCATTGAAATTCTGTTCCCACCGCACACAATGTCGATTATTTTCTGCCCTCTCCTGGAACTCTATTATCATCATTATGTCATTGTGTTTTTAATTAATTCTGACACAATGCAGTCTCTGTTTATTCAAACACGCAATCACGCCAAAAGTTCTCTGTGAAACTACTGTTTAATGAAACGACGTGTAATAGAGACAATACTTTGTGTACCTTCGATCGTTGAAATTTCCTACATTTCTTAAGCATTAATTAAATTCCTCATTATCGGTTTGTACAATACATCGTAAAGGACCGTTTTTAAATTCTTATCAATAAGAAACAAGACTGAAATGAATTTCGCACAGTTGCAGACAGTGAAGTGACGTTTCCTCGAGCTTGTTAAGAAAGAATGGAATTCTCTTATAGATACAAGTGTTTCGATATAATTTATCGTTCGACGGATAAATTAACGCCACGTTGTTTGTGTCAGTGTTACCACATAAATTTCCTCCCAGTTGTGGACAGTGACAATAGCGATGACGCAATTATTTTCAATTAATCACGAAACCGTCTGTCGTACGCTCGAACTGCATCGTGCTCCTTCTCATAACTGGAGGTTTATAAAAGTATAACGGACTGTCTGTCGGGTTTAATCATGACTGCAATTCGTCCACTTCCGCTTGGTACCGTTTTCGATAAAAGTGGTACACGCTGCACGATAAGACGCGAATGAAAGCAACATTTTTCTTCCTGCAGATTCTGGGTCCGACCTCTTATATTTCATTTTTTTTTTTAAAAAAGATCGTGGACGAGAAAGGAGCTCAGTAAACTTGATTAATTTAGGGGACGTTTGTTGGATGTCGATATAAAAGTGCTCTCCACCTTATTGCTGCTCCTATTCTCTTTTCTCTTTTATTGGCGAGCTTATGAGAAAGAGGGACAGTTGCAATCGATACTGTGTACACTCGTGAAATCGTTCTCCATTTTTGTAACTCTTTATCTATTATTTATCTCGATGAACCTATGCTTGGGATTAATATTGTACAAGCAAATGGCCCGGTTCAATACTTCTTTATCTCCCCTTTAAGCAATGTTATCAGCAAAGAAAAGACTTCGATTCAAACAATAACACTTTATAAGCATTTTAATTAGCTTCACTTGCGAGTTCGTTAGTTTGTCAGGGTGAAATCTTGTAAGCTAATTTTGACCCACTTCCACATATCCGATCGACTTCAAACTTTGCACTTGACGACAATAATAATTATTACTAAAAAGCATAAAACAATTTATAGTAAAAAAATTTTTTTCTAATATATTTACACCCCACGCTTTTATTTTTAGCCATATGAGGGAATTCTTCTAAGGCAGTCATTTAGTCCGATAACAAAATTATTTTTCCTTCTCAGCACATTTTAACAAAAGCTTGTTTTTGAAAATAAATTTTTTAGTATAAATTATTTTTCCTCTTTGAGGTGAAAAATGTACCAATATTGCGATTTTCAGTGACGTTAAGCACTTTATTAATCACGTAAAGTGATCATTTTAAAGCTCCCTCATTTTCAGAGATACTAATACAGTAAATCCTCGTTACCAGCCCGTTTCTACCATGCGTTAAGAGCTCAGCGACTATCCCCACCATTTCTTAAATGCCTGCGGACGAGAGTGAGAGACCCGACAACGAGCGAGAGGTCTGGGTTAGGAACTGGCCGCGCGGAATAGTGTCCACAACGCGTTAGGAGCCCGCCGCCAGTCCCGTTCGTCGGGCTGGTAACGAGGATTTACTGTACACTTCACATTTCATTTTCTGCTACAGAATAGTCGTCCACGAGAGAAACACCAATTAAGATGACTCAACATTGATCATTAACCACGTACCTGGACGCTCCAAGGAGATCTTATGAAAGTCAGTGGAACGAAGCTAGAATTCCACTTGTCAACTCGATTTCAATCTCCTGGTATTAGATCAAAGATGAACCTGCTTTGGCCGCTGCTCTTCCTCTTCCAAACATCCTGGGGATTCACCGGAAGAGGAGTATATTACCCAGGACGATCGGACTTGTTCGAGCTATCGGTGATACACTTGAACGATTTCCACGCGAGGTAAGTCGATTTCAGCGGGAACACGAGTGACGTCGGGGACGTGAAAACGGGGTCATTGAAAACGATTCTGTCTAATTATTGCTAACAGTGGCAAGTGTTTGCTTCGCTACGGACACTCATTGCTATTAATTATCGCAGTTACCACGACATATTTACATAATCGAGCTTCCCAACAAAAAGGCACCCAACGCTTCTTTATTGTTACATTAAGTGTCTTTCTAATTAATTCCTTTCTTCAATTAATTCCTTTTAAGTTCTTTCTAAATTAATTCCAGGATCAATCAAAATATCGTGCTCAATTATCCCAATGTGAATTAAATTTTCCAATCGTCTAGTTAAGCTTCCAACATTCCCCCGAATTCCCATTCGCTTCTCGCGATTCATATTCATCGCAACGATTTGCATGACTCGATCCAACGCGATGCAGGCGGATATGCTTATCGCCCGCGATCATCAACAATGCATCGGTTTAATAGCAACGCGATCGCAATTATAAAGTCGCCAGGGAATCCCGCAGTGTCGGATTTAAGGAAAAAAACTCAGGTGGCAAACGTTCTGAGGGGCCCATTTTTCGGGAAAATGAAGAGGCAGTTTACTAAAAACCAGTGAAGTGTACAGTGAAGTACAGAAAAAAAATATAATGTTTGGATTAAACCGTAATTTTTTTTGAAGATAGTAGAAGGAGGGCCCATTTTTCGGGGAAATGGAGAGGTACTTTACTAAAAACAGGTGAAGCGTAGTAGTACAGAAAAAATATATTTCATAATTTTATTCAAACACAATATTTTTGTTCTACTTTTAAGTTATGACTTTTTTTTTGAGGATGGGGCCCTGGAGGTCCTTCTAAACAGGGCCCTGGCGGCAACTGCTCCTTGGCCGTCCGTTAAATCTGCCATTGTATCGTAACGACCAATGTATCGTATAAGGTAAATGTCCCAGTACTTAAACATGGCCCAATAATTAAAAATCAAGAAGAAATTTTATTAATAATAACAATTTTACTAATTTGCAACGTTTAAACTATTCGAAATATAATTGCAAAATGTATTAGCTTTACATAGATACAATTATAAGTTTACATAACTGAATAGTTATATCATGAAAAAATATTATTATACAGTAAAGCTTCAAAAGTTTCAATCTCGCTTCTCACCTAATGGGCTCAAGCAAGCGAGAGAATATTTTTGTTGAGGTTGTAATTGATTATTATTTTATAATTTTTTAAATAGTACAGTTGTTGTGGATTTATTATATATCGAAGAATTGAAAATTAATTGGATCTCTTAATAATTTTTTGTTTTTAATATTGAAATTGTTGCGTTTATCAAATAGTACACGATAACATGTCAGGGACCAGTTATTAAACACGTGTTTAATGGTTATATAAACACTGGTACAAACACGTCAGTATTCAGTGAAATTTTAAAATTATTAACATTTATTGTACCGAAGTATTATTTTGTATCCTATACATTTACGTTAATAATAACTAGACAAAAATATAATACTGTTTAAGAATTATTAGGATAATTAATCTTAAACTCGTAACAATATTAGCATAATCAAAAATTTTATAATATACTTTTAATCATTTTCAGACATAAAGTCATGTCGAAGATTTAACACAAATGTATTATAGATAAAATGTTTTTATTACCCCAAAATATTACCGTATAAATTTCTTTTCATTAACTAATAGAAATACTTAAATGAAATATATATTCAATAATTGGGACACTGATAATTAATGACTGGGACACGCTATAAATTTCATTTAATTACTGGGCCATATGAACAGTTTTATGTTTTAATTAATTTAAAACTTTTCCTTTAACTAATGTAGATTCTTGTTACGTTATCTGAAACTAGAAATTTTATACTTTCGAATAATTATATTTAGTTATAATTTTATACTATTTAAATATAAAAGAAATTGCAATTATCTCAACTGCTTCCTTAACTGTTTCACCACTGGGCCATTTACCTTAATCGACAGGCGTCCGAACAATCGAAAGGTCTGAATGCAAATCGCGCGCCTCGTTCGATCATTACCTATTCGAAGGTTCCAAGTGAGATCTCATGGTCGCGGATTCTATGATTCAGATTAACCGTGATTGTTTTACAATGACCAATCTCGTTGCTCAATATCTGCACCGGCGCGTGACACTACAAATCCTCTATGCCATCATCTCTATTCCTGTTGCTTGCTGTCACCGCGGTTTTATTTAACGCAAGCTTCCCTCCGGGGTGCGACAGAAAAAGGGGAACAAAATTCCCTACACTCGCGCCCGTCGTTTTTCGATTTCCGAATCCTTTCCGAGGTGAAAATTTTCACGGAAAATGCGGGGCTGCGGCGCAGCAACAGGTGGCGAGGCAGGGGACTTACCAAAAATATGAATATTCTGGTAAAAAACACCCTCGAATATAATTGTGTTTAACAGAGAACTGAGAAAACGTCGCTATTAATAATCGAGAGATTTAATTAAAAATTTATCTCGAAAACTGTCGAATCCAGAATGTAACGGAAATGATTTGACGGAGATTGAGCAGCGAGGAAAAATCGTTTCAGGTTCGAGCAAACTGGCCCGTACTCCGGCGCGTGTCGGAAGGAGAACGAGGAGAAAAGGGATTGCGTAGGCGGGATCGCGCGAGTTTCCACGGCGGTGAATCGTTTAATCGACGAGAGGCCGAACCCAATTTTCTTGAACGCCGGTGACCATTTCCAGGGCACTCTCTGGTACAACGTCCATCGCTGGAACGTGACCGGGACGTTCATGAACATGCTGCCCCACGACGTTATGGTAAAACGACGACGGGAATGGCCGTGCCGGGAGTGAAAAAGGAAAAGGCGAACCGCGAGGAATAAACGGCGGATCCGCTCGTCGTCTGGGCTGGTTTAATTGGGTCAAAAGAGTTTAACGATCGATTATTCGGGCACGGGGGCTCGTTCCGTTACTTAACGAGATTCCGCGTCAAAGCGATGAAATCCGAACGGTTCGGCCCGAATCTCGATAAAAGCGCGGGAAGTCGAGCCGCCCGGTCGTCTGTTAATTGAACAGACGACAGGCTTTTCGATAAGAGGATAGCGGGGGTGTTTAGGAGGGATCAACGAACACAGATTGACCGGGGAATATCGGCGTTTCGTGGCGCAGAGGGATTACTCGATTTCTGCTCGTTCTGTTTTCGTTGATTCTTTGGAGAGCTGCAGGGTTCTTTTGTTCTTTATGAAGTGATTGATTGTTCTTGGGCTCGAGTGGTGATAAAGTACGATATAATATCTGGCATGTGACACAAATCACGTGATGCTGCAGATTTTCTTGATAAATCGTACGCGTCGAATATATTACTGATATAATTAGTTGGTCTTGGCTTATCAAGAGAAATAAAATCTTGCAAATTTTCCAGACGATAGGCAACCACGAGTTCGATAATGGAGTCGAGGGTGCTGTCCCATTTTTGCAAATGGTCAAGGCTCCAGTTGTGGTGACTAACATGGATGCTAGCGAAGAACCGACTATTCAGGTCGGTGAATTTATTTAAATTTTTAATAGGTAGGCTGTTAAAATTTTCGTGTTGGTCTTCAGGGTCTGTACATGAACAGCACGATCATTGAGAGGAATGGGACGAAGATCGGGGTTATAGGCGTTATTTTATCAACAACCAATGTTCGTATTAATTTATTCGCATTATTTTAAGTAGAATATGTAACTTATACGAAGGACAAGGGGAAAAGCAGGGAATGTCTATTTTTCAAGAAATTATTGAAGAAGAAAATTATATAAGAAAAATAAATTCCTCGAACTTTTAAAGTATTAAAACTTAATTTTCTCGATAAAGGTGTCTTGGAGATTCCTTACTTTTTACAAGCTTTTTTTTCCCCCTTAGCCTTCATATTGCAAACTTTATGGGGTTTAGTCTAGAATCAGGCTAGACTACTGAAGCCTTCCAAACTTGATTACCATTCTTCCTTTCCACTTAAATCTCTCTCAGTGTAATCAAACGGAGCAGTAAAGTTTCATCTCCGTCTCTCCCAGCGCCGAACTTTCTACCGAATTAAATACTCAATCAACGTCAGCGATGTCCTAATCTCGCGAGCCGTCCTCCAACTCCGCGATCCAAGGAATAAATACAATGGCAAGGTTTCAATTAACTCAGGACTCGTCGAGGTTCTTGCCTCCCCGGTAATTACGCTCGCGCAGAAAGCGAGGATCGTTAAATCTTCTTGTTGGACTCTATTCCGATTGCCAATCGAGCGGATTCTAAAAAGCCAGACTCTCGCGAATAATCCCACGAGGGCGAAGAAGCGGGACGATTACAGGGACAGAGGTTTAAATGGAATGACACTGCGTTTCCCACCCGCCGCCTTAATTGACTCATTACAAATTGCCAGACGATTGCCAACACAGGGAAATTAAAGTTCATGGACGAGGTGGGCTCGGTGAACGAGGAAGCGAGCAGATTGAAGTCGCAGGGGGTCGGAGTTATTATTGTTTTAAGTCACTGTGGATTGGACGTGGACAGGATAATGGCCGCCAAGTGTCCTTTAATTGACGTGATCGTCGGTGGCCACTCGCACACGTTTCTTTACTCAGGCACGTAAACAGTAAAGAACCTTCGTTTAATCTGAGAAGCCAGCACGAAAGCTCTTCGAGCTTCCTCGGCTTTTTATCCGTACACAAGAAGTTCAAGGCTCGAAATGAAGTTCCACGAAGCTGCTCTTAACAATACTACTCTGAACATTTTTGTTGACTGTACACTAATTAAGGGAGAGTGCTATTTCGGACACAAGGAAATTACCTATACCTAGGTTTTGTTTAGCAATTTTTTTCTTTTAAATAATGAACTCGATAGAACATCTGATTAATGGCATTTAGTATACATCCTTTGAAATATACGTCAGGCTTAATAAATTACAAAAAGATTTCTTTCATTAATATGTTGTATTTATCGAGAAAAAAATCTTTACAAGTAGCTTCATTTTTCGGCTGAACATAGTAGAATAACCGCTTAAAGGTGCGTCATCAATCAAAGCGCGAAAGGAAGGGAACAATGTTACGGAAGTTTCCGAGGGAGCCCGATAGCTCGGGCAGCTCTTTTCGATCTTCTTTGCTCGGAAAAGTTACACAAGCCTTCTCCAATTTCGCGGCACGAAACGTTTAACTAGCTCACTGAAAGGGGCCGGCGGGAGGTCCGAGACTTTCGGGAGGGAAATTGTGTTTCAGATGAATTACTATCTTTTTAGGGACGCCCCCGTTCGTCGACACCCCGGAGGACGTCTACCCCGTGGTGGTGGCTCAGGAAAACACCAACAGAACGGTGCTGATTGTTCAGGCAGCGGCGTACACCAAGTTCGTAATTCGTTCTCGGCGAAAGCCCTCGTTTAAACTTCGCGTCTCTGTTCTGGAAAGTGAAGAAGTCGTTCCCCGTTTCCGCCAGGTATCTGGGGAATCTGACGGTGTGGCTCGATAAGGATGGCGAGGTGGTTGATTGGGACGGAAATCCGATTCTTCTTGATTACTCCATCGAAGAGGGTGAGCCTTAAATAGACGGTATTGAGTAAACGAGCTCCGGCAAACAGTTTTCTCGACGTGTTTCTGGTCGGCTGGATCTCCTATCGCGGCTGAAGAAAAAGAAAGAGGGGAAATATTTGAGTACCCGATTCCAGTTAAATGCTTGGAAAGACCAGACATTAGAGCGAGGAAGCTATTCGCCGCCAGTCGATTAAGAGGGGAATACTATTTTCGGGGCTAAAAACATAGCAGAATTTGGGATCTTTTTTTTAAGAACATAGCGATTCGATTCATCTGAAATTTGGATCATGTTTTTATGCATCTTTGAAGAAGTTGCTGCGGCCTTTTCGTGGATCATGCATAACTCCTATATTTATTACTAAAAATTAATAAAAAGAAAACTGCAACTTCTTCAAAGATGCATAAAAACATTGTCCAAATTTCAGCTGAATCAAATCCCTAGTTTCTTAAAAAAAATTCCTAAATTTTGCTGTGCTTTTAGCCCCAAAAATAGGATTCCCTCCTTAAAGTAGAATAAGTTAGCTAAATAGATACTTTCTACGGAAATCAATGTAGCCTTGTCCCTCAAAGTCCGAATCTCTGGCAGATCCCCAGATGCTGGATGCCCTGCAGCCCTGGAAAGCGAGCGTGGAGGAAAAAGCGTCGTCGAAGATTGGTCGGGCGAAGGTTTACTTGGACAACAATTGTACCAGAAGCGAGTGCAACCTTGGAAACTTGATCACGGACGCGATGGTGGATGCTGTGAGTGGAGGATTCCCGGCTGCAACTCAAACAGTCGATTTGTCGGATAGAAACGAACGAAGATACACTTAAGAGCTCCCTCGGGATATTCAGGTTCCTGAAATGTGTTCTTAAATGATTCCAGTACGTGGAGCAGGCGGAAAACAGGACTTATTGGACGTACGCGGCTGTGGCCTGCATGAATCCTGGAGGAATACGCTCTTCCATCGACTCCATCGGCGGCGATATCACTTTTGGCGATTTGATGATGGCCCAGCCGTTCGAGAACACATGGGACACTCTTGAATTGAATGGAAAATGCATCATGCAGGTACGCGAATCAGTAGAGCAACTTGGATTAATCGAAACGGTCTCTTTTCTAGCGGGCTTGATAGCTAAATGAAATTTTGCTAAATTAATTCGTGCAAATTAGCACAAATACCTATTGCGATCACTGATAAGGAAACACTGCGAATCCGCACTCACCGATTAGAACGCAACTTTGTGGGTTTATAGAGCGACTCAAGACAAGTACAACGGTATATTTTATTCGTACCCAATCGCTCTTTAATGGTGTGAAAACTAAGCTCAAAGTCAAATAGGCACTCCCACTTTTTCGCGTATAACTCCTAAAGTACAAAAAACAGGAAAACAAATTTCAAACAAAAGTTTAGTGATACCACGAGGATTACAAACTTGCGACAATACAATTCTGAAGAAAAAAAATGTAAAAAAACCTGATGAAATTTTTTCTCTTCAAAATTATTAAACCCCTATAAATTCACAAAGTTGCATTTCAATCAATGAGTTGTCCGCGGCGTCCTCTTGTGAGAGCTGCCTGGCTGTCTTTCAACCTTTGCTAGTCCCCCGCGGGAGAGTGTCTCTCTGAACTCGCGTGCACAGTGGTTGCAGCCTTTAAGGCTGCTTGCTCGTCCCACTTGTTCGTGGCGATTATCTCCCGGAAGCTAAAATATCTGTGAACACTGTGTAAAATAATATTCAATCGTTTGCCGATGATTGCAGATTTTAAAATCGAAGGGGTTTCTGTCGTGGTCTGGATTGAAAGTGACGTACAACTTGACTGGGGACACGAAAACGGTGACGGACGTTAAAATAAGGTAGTGATTCTTTAAATTGACCCATCATTCTTATTATTATATTCCATTTCGATGTCTAGATGTCGAGCCTGCGAGGCACCGAAATTCGAAAGCTTGGTGGAAAGTGAATGGTACCGAATCGTGGTCCCAACGTTTCTGATTGGGGCTGGCGACGGATATGTACCTTTCAAAACTTGCGGCAGAAACCACAAAGTCGGGCACGTGGACTCGGAGCTTTTGGCTAAATATACGAAGAAAGTCAGCCCGATAATAGCTGGCCTGGACCGTCGAGCAATTTTCCTGCGGAACAACAAAACGTAGCGAAGCTAACACTTCCGAGCTCGAAATATTATTATTACGACTCTATTACATACATATGGAGATAGTAAAATTAGAGAAAGGCGAGGCAGCTGCAGGAACTGTTAATAAGCTCAAGCTTATGAACATAAAAATAAGAATTAACTAAAATTACTAGAAATAAAATGAACTGAAAAGAAGTAACCAACTGTGTGTTAAGGTAGAGCTGAACTAACAAGGGAAATTACGCAACCCGGAAATTCAGAAAATTATGCAACTTTGTGTGCAAGTAGAGAAGTTCATCCCTAAGACAACCCTATTTTTTGTCGCTGCATAGTGCGGTTTTAGGGGGTGAAATCACCCCTTGAAAAAAATTCAGAATATTCTTTTTCATGGACGTAATAGTTTAGATTATAATTATCTAATTGAGGCTATTTATTCATTTTTATATTGGAAATAACATACATAATTCCCTGGTGAAACCAGGTAACGGGTCAGCTAGTGGAGAATAAAGATGTTACTGCTTTTCCCTTGCATCGATCATCTTCCAAACGCACTTACCACCTGCCCAAGTCCCCGAGCATCCTTGGACGTGGCAACGCGCGCGGCGGATTGTAAAAATTCTGGTAACCCTCGCCACTATTCCAATTCATTTGTGGAAAGGCTCGGCCAACGATTGCCATAATTAACGAAGCGGGTCGTTCGTTTCGCGCGGACATCGGATTGCCGGCGCGTTCCAGAAAAGGAAGAAGCGAGACCGATTATCCTCATTCGGCGGTGAATTTCGCGAGTTCTCGGTCGGCCGGCAAAAAAGGAGCTGCGGAGAAAGAGACGGCGCCGAAAATCTCGCGTGATATCCGCGGCGAGAAAGCAGGAAACGCTGGGCCGCTTATCTCGCGGTATCTTGACATCGCGGCAGGTGAAGCATTTAAATAATATATCGAACAGGTGAAATAGCAGCTGTTCGTCTGCATCGTTCGCCCTGCGCCAGGACGAGCGCGAGCCGCTTTGTAAGCGCTGCGAGGACGTTCCTTTCTCGGCCGAAAATTCTCCCTCTCCCAATCACGTTTCCCAGAAAATGAATCCCGAAGTCCAGTAATTGTCGCGAGCAATTGGATGTTTTCCGCGGAAGTACACAGAATAGTTCGAGTGCGTTGGAAGAAGAAATTGCCTCCTCGAAATGCCTCCCGATTGATTCAAGAAGATCCTCGGAATGCAACGAGCGAGCCCTACCGATCGATAGCACATAGGAGCCCCTCCACTCTGTCACAAATCAAAGCCCCGTCTTCCAGTCATCCTACAATCCTACCCGCCACCGAAAAACCACCCCCGCCGCGGGAAGCCCTGTCCCGCAGGCCGCATGCCCGCGGAATCCCAAGCGGCGATCGATCCCGATCCATCGTGCGGAGCGTTTGAAAACCGCGGTCCTCGCTCGGTCTCCAGCCGAGGCGACGCGCGCGGAGGGAAGCGTCCGTGGGCCGCCGTCTTCGGGAAACTCCGCGGCGGAGGGGCGAGGGAGGTGGTCGGGCGAAGAAAGTAGGAGAGCGAGCGGAGCCGCGCGAGGGGAAACGGCAGGAAAATGCTGGCGAGGGTCGGTGGAGGGGAGCGGGACGGTTGGACGGAGGGAGAGGAGTCGAGCGTCTGCGGCGTCAGGGGCGACGAGGACGGCCAGTCGATTCCAGCGAGAGGGGAGCCGCGGAGTGGGCGAACGAGGGGAAACGGCGTGGTGGGAGAGCGTAGGGGAAAGGCGCTCGGGGAGGGGAGGAAAGGCAGCTGCAGGCAGTCGGTGCAACGGAGAGACGCGGCGAGGGTAGAACGAAGACAGGAGCAGTGTCATGGAGGCAGGTCTGGCCTGCTGGCTGTCTGTCGACCTGCTCCCTGGCTTACCTGACACCGCTCGCCAGTGTTTCCAAAGCCGCGTGCACCGATGGATCGGCCGGCGAACGTCCCGCGAGCCCCGTGAGCTCTACGCGCTCCGATCCCACCGCTACGTCATCCCCTGCGTCATCCGTGTCCTGGCCGCGCGTCCGCCGGAGGCTGCGTGTCGCGGGTATCATCCTCGTCGCGCGAGGGTAACGGGCTTCACCGGTCGGCGGGGGCGGCGGTGGGGGGGGGGGAGGGGGGGGGAGAGAGGGTGAGGGACGGGTACAGTGACACGTTGCGATACGATCGATCGAACCGACGTCTACGGCGACGGCGAAGTAACAACGCGTGACAACGCGTTGCCGAGGCGGGACAGAGCCGTTCGCGGGACAATGTGCTCGTGACAGGAACGGGCCCCCGTCCCCCTGGCGTCGTCAGCCTAAGATCGTGGACGATCCACCGAGCATCGACCGGGATCCAGCTTCTCTCTGCCGGCGACTCTACCCCGCTCGCTTTCGGAGCAGCGTGGCTCCCAGAGGGAACCGAGGAGCGACACGTACGCGGAGGACTAGGAAACGGCTGATACGTGGGCGTTGAGTGATCGTTGTCGGTGCCAGTTGCCATTCGGAGCCATGAGAGACACCAGCGATATGATGGAGGACGCCTTGTCCGAGGTACGTAGCGGCCTGATAAATCGGGCCCCGGTTTCGTTTACCTCGTGCTCCGGCTATCCGCTCCGCGGATCGGCGACCGCGGGGGGACACGCTCGACCCGTTGCACGGGATACTTACTCGGCGGATCGCTGGTCGGTTGCCTAGTCACGGAGAGGACCGGTGGTCCCGTCCGAACCTCCCTGGCATTATCCCGCGGATAACGCTCCGCATTCCTGGCCGCGCGCGGCCCTGAATAATCCAGTCGGGAGCTGCAACGGCGCAAGATTACGGGACACTTGCTCGGGAGCGTCGACTTAACTCCGCGGTTTAGAAACACCTTGCGCACCGGCCCGTTTATGGAGGTCCCGCCGAGGAAACGCGCTCCAACCACGTTATTATTCACCATTTCGCTCGCGACCTTCGCTTCGACGAACCTGGCGACTCCGGGGTCTTTCGAAGTATAAAACGATAGCGAGCCGCGCAGAGTGCGTTGCACTTGTTAACGTCGATCGGTGCGGGTGACAGGCGAAGCGTTAATGTTACGACGACGGCCAGGATCATTACTCGATTCTCTGCACACGGGACGAGGGAACAGGGCCGTCTCCGCGTCTCGCGGAAGTAATTTTCTGCTCGCCGAGAAGCTGAAAGTGCTCCACTAGAAATTCCTCGAACGCTTTAATGCTGATTACTACGAGCTAATAGGAGGCGGTGCGAGTTGCGTGACTCACGGTTTACCTAAATACTCGACTCTGGAATTTTCTTAACCGTTTCTCATTTCACTAACCGAGGTAATGGACACGTTCCTCGTGCGTGACAATTTTCGTCACACTGCGGACAGATATCAGGTGCTCGAATTGCTCCGGACGGTGTCGGGGGAAGATTGCACTTTCCATTCGCGGAATATTTTACGGGATAAGCTGTCTGTGGGCGATAAAGGGTATCCTGAACTTGCACCTGTTTGCATCACCTGTGATAAATTACAGTGTTTCAATTTGACTGGCCGCCGTTGTCGGTGGATCGTGTTATTTTGGATTCGATGCACTTTCCCGTTACACGGGTGCATTGAATTTCGCGCGTACGCGCATCAGCTCGCGAATCGAGAGCCATTATCAGCCGTGTTTTTCCGTGCGAATTTACATTCGTTTTGCATTCGGCCACGGTCTCCTTTATATTCGAGTTTTATCGCGCCCTTCTGCACACGACTTTCCACGACTCCCACCCTCGATTCTCCTTAACTTACCCCGTGGAAAATGGCAGCAAGCCTCGCGAGCTTCCTCCCTTGCGAATTCCAGCAGACTTTATGCTGAGTGCACTGTTGTGGATCAGCGGAGGAGGGAGCATCCTTCCTCCGTGTAAAACCTCCCCAATGGGAGCTTACGTTCGATCATGGAACCAGCAGCGCCTAGGTAAACAACATTGCTCCCTCGTGCGGAGAATGGCCTCCGGAATCTTGTTAATTAAAAGGGTTTCGGCTTTATAACTCAGCCTTCCTTTCCCCCATGAAACTCATACGCAACGATCGCCCGCAAAACAATGCTTCCGTGATTCAATCTCTCCAAGTATTCACGACCACTTTCGCTGAAAAGTGTCCAGCAATTGATCCTCCAGCTTCCTCGATCACATTGTCCCGCGGAAATGTACCGTCGAACCAGCAGAAATTCGCCGGAGCTTCTCGGTAGACGTCTCGAACCGCTCGTTAAATCCCCATGGAAAACGTCGATCGGGCGAGTGTAGAAAATGCCTCAGCATAATGCGGCGAGGAGGCCGGAGATGGATGGGCTCGCGGAACGAACAGGGTTGAATAGGGGAAGGAGCCACGCTGAGCCGATAGACTCCGTTAATTGGATTTCTTCGAGTTTCCGCGCGGCGCAACTTTTCGGCGTGGGAGGCTGGTTTGTTAACGGAACGAGATGTGTTTGCTGTGTGCCCCCCTATAAATAGAGTGTTGCCGTTTAACGGGCGACGCTGTGGCATCGATAGCGCGGAGGAAATGTCGGCCGACGTATCAGGCTTGCTCGCCGCTAATTAAAACGTTAATGGCACTCGGCGCGTATCAATTAAAGTCGATCCGCTCGCGGCGAGTGCATTAACAGTGTGTAACGCCGGCCGTTTAATAATAATCGCTCGTGCCGCGCGAAAATGCGCCGGTAAGAGCCCGAGCTTATCGCGACAAGCCTGGGGGGCTGTTTTCTGAAAGGTTGCAACTTTGTTTCTATTAGAGTAATTCGAAACGTATTTACACGGGGAAAGTTGATCTATCTGGTTGTAGCGGAGGTTAATGGTGCAACTAGAGGGAAGAAGGAGACATAGCACCCCCTATCTTTTTACATAAGGGGATTTGTGAAAAGAAATGAAAACTGGAATTTATTCTTTAAATTGATTTTTATAATCTTCTCTCTCAGTATTCATAGCATAATTTACTTATTCTTTCTTTCTTTCTTTCTTTTCTTGGTCCAAGTGCATGTACTTTCATATTTCACTTCACTTTTTATTTTACTTTTCTTGCTCTACTTTACTTTTTGTTATTCTCATGTTTAGCTTTAAATTTTTAAATTACTTTTACTTTAGTTTATCTTTAATATTTGTTGTGTCTATTTCTTATTGTCTGTTCTAATTAGAAGAGATGATTTCGGCGCATTGGTTCGGTGTATTGACAATTTAAATCAAGCTGTTTTGTAATTTTTGAAAATTTTTAATCAAATTCCAACGTTTCGGTCCATGATTATGACCATTGTCAAGGAAAGTTAGACAAAAATAAGGAATATTGCGTATGCTTTTAACAAATCTCACGTTTCCTTTCAAACGTTTCCTTTCAAACGTGAGATTTGTTAAAAGCATACACAATATTCCTTATTTTTGTCTAACTTTCCCTGATAATGGTCATAATCATGGACCGAAACGCTGGAATTTGACTAAAAACTTTCAAAAATTGCAAAACAGCTTGATTTAAATTGTCAATAGACCGAACCAAGGCGCCGAAATCATCTCTTCTAATTTGAACAATTTATACAGTCGAAATTCAATTTATACTATCTTATTATAATTAATTTAAACTATGAAAATTGAATTCACATTAAAAATATTTTTATCCCTTCAACTCGTCTGCCCCTAAAAAATTAGCAGCTATCAACATCGGATGATGACTTTTGCGCCACCTGTTACGTAGCAGGCTACAAAACTGACAATTCCGGCTCTGTTCTATTATTCATAGCCTTGCATCGGTGAATTCTTTGAGCTTCCCCAGCGACAGGGAAGTCTCGGAAGCTTTCAGAAGTGGAGAATTGCGATTTACGCTTGTAGCGGGTCTACTACGCGAAGGTGAAGATAAATAAATCCCCGATTCGAAGGCTGTTTGCTGAACGATGGCCCGTGAACGTGGATGGAAAACCGTGGGTCTCGGGCGTCTGTTATTTCTGTTGTCCGCCCCTCCCGGTTCCTCCTCTCCGAGCGCTGGCAATTATTACCGAAGAAACACGGTTTCCCTGACGTAACGACCCACGGAATTATGCAACCGCTGCCACGGCCGACAAAGCTCGAAAACGCCGCTCCATTGGATCGATTAGCAATTCAATTGGCATGCCCGCGGGGGGTGCTCTATAATTTCGCCGATCCGCGGAAAAACGCGGGGCGAATCCGTCGCAGAGGCCAGCCGATTGTTTGCGTAACGTCGCGTCCCAGCGAGCGGGAGACATCTTCCGCGGAATTAATAACAGAGCTCCGTTCGCCGGGCGTATTTTTCCATCGAGCAGCCTTCCGCCGGTTTCAAATCCCCCGCGGAACAATGAAAACCAGAGAGACTTCCGCGCGGCGAAAGCACCGGGGTCTGCGAAACTCCGCAGAGGCGGACTCGTTTCGCCATCCAGATAGCGAGGAAAAGTTAAATCAAGTCGCTACAATACCTCGCAGACACGCCGGGATATCGACTGGCCTTAATTAAAGCTCCGCTCCGATGAAAAGGCCTCCATTTCCAATCTCCGCGAAAGCACTCGCCTGGGAAAAACGAGATGGCATTATCCCTCCGTTTGTTTCGACATTCTCTCCAATTTCCATCCGGGGCCGCCTCGCCCCGCGACTCCCCCCGCGCCAGCCACCGCGTCAAAGGGAGGGAAAACATTTTCTTCTTTCCCTCGGCAAGCGACGACGGGCTTTTCAGCGCTCCGGAGGCCCGAGGGGGCGAGTCGCAATTACATAATTCACCGTCGCATCGGGATCTTGATAAAATACAAAGTGCGATTACACGCCCGCTGCCGCATAAGTTCCTCCCCAGCAGATATTACTTCTCGACCGCCGTATTCTCTCCCTTTTGAACTCCTCCCTTCCGGCCAGATACGCGATACGTATATGCGGCGCCGATCCGCCGCTAGATTGCGGTTTTCCACGTAGTTGAAACTTTAATCGGAGTCACAATGCTCGCAGGTGGATCGATCCAAGTCTCCCGAGCGTTGCTCCTTTACCTTTGGCAATGCTCCGTGACGGGATTGCGGATGAAAGGTGTCTGAATATCATTAAATACGAGGACCAAGTATTGGGATATTAATTTCGACGAAAGCCTTGGTTACTCTTCCAAGAGATGAATTTCTCAGTCGGAATGAGTCCACTGCGAGAGTACTTATTTATTTTTTTAAGCTTCCACTGCGTCGCGACAAAAATTTCATGTAGGGGAGAGTTGCCTTTATTGGACCGGCTCCTAGATTGGACCATTTGGATATCTAGATAAACAAATATATTCGCAGTGGTTATTTTGGCTACACTGATTTAGGAAATGGAGATGGAACGTGCGAGAACAGCGAGACGGTTATTCGTTAGTTTATCGTTTACCGTCGTCGAAATATAGAAACACGTGGTGCGCGATCATTATTTTTCGTGCTATTTCAAGTGAATTTCTTTTTACAACTTGCAAGTACCATAATTTTAAACGATACTAGTGTAAAGTGTGCTGTCTTAGTTACAACTTCATGTCCTTACTTTCCCATATTCGTATAAGTATAACAATGAAAACATATATTTTTTATGTAACCAACAAGTTGCCTAATATTGGACCATCACTAGTTGCTTGAATTGAACCGGTCCATTCTAGGATACAATCTATGTTAAGCGAACAGTTAAAGAGCATGCTAAAAAAATTAAAAAAAAATTAAATCTGACTTCAAAAAAATAAAATTGCACTAAAAAGTAAAAAATAATTTTTTCCCTTATATAATCTACGACTCTCATATTTTTTAAGTCGGTGCCAGATTTACACAGTGCAAATGATGGGGCACCTACTTAAAAAATATGGGAGTCGTAGTTTAAATAACGGAAAAAATTATATTTTACTTTTTAGTGCAATTTTAATTTTTTGAAGTCGGTTTTAATATTTTTTAAAATTTTTTTATTAACTTTTTAGTTTTATATATATTGACACAACATGCTGAAACAGAAACAGTGAAGAAGATATGATACGATGTCTTCAACGCCGCACCTGGGTTCATACACGTTGTGCAAATGTGAAACCCACCAAAACAACGAACCTACTATTGCATTACGTGCACCGTAAGATACTTGTTTCTTCCTGTTTCTATTTTTTTTTTCAATGCCCTGATCAGTGTTTTTTAGATTGTATATTTGAATTCATTGGTTTTTAGTAGCGGTCCAACGTAGGAAACCGGTGGTCCAAATTATGAAACCGGTTGCCTGGAATGGACCAATGTCATTAATTTAGTTTTTTTGAGATATTATTTTAATCACATATTTTATCAACACACTAAATACATGATAAAATCTACATAAAATGTAGATCTTCTTCCCGTTTCTGTTTGCTTTCTACAAAGTGTTATGCCCGTGTAGGAGAGAAAAATAAAAAAGTGGTCCAAAATAGGCAACCTTCCCCTACTTCCTGCAATGTTCCCGGAATTGGACTCCAGAAAAATTGCAAGAATCTTCCAAGCTTGTTTTACTGTGTCGAAAGTTCGAACGACTTCCCTCGGCCTCGATATCCTATCTCTCTCTCTCGCACCCTCGCGACATCCCTATCAGTTCCCCGGGTTCGCATTCCGCCGACGCGGAATCTAAATTTCAAATGGAATCTTATTTCGCGACCGAAAACTTTCCGCTTTTTCGCACGGGCACAGTTCCCTTTGAACTTCCCGGATTGTCCCAGCGAATTCAATCCGGCGCGGAGCTACGATTTCCCTCGGAAACTTTTAATTCCGTTTGTCCCCTTCTGGATACAGAGTGCTTCAACTCTGGCGCAACGAAATCTGCAGCTCCTTTCCGCGAAGAGCTTCTTACGATCACTTCTTACGGGAATAACGTCCCCGAAGATTCTTTAACGCCGCTTTCGAGTGACACGCGGAACGGGCTCGCAAATTATACGCCACGCTTTTTAAATCATCCTGCAGCTCGATGAAATTATACGCAATAAAGAGTTAATGAAGAGTGATGCCACTTTATTACATCTCTCGCGTTCGGCAATGGAAATACACTCGTTAGCTCGAAAGGGACGGTTTTTGTTAATTGCCCGGTGTAAACCCGGCATTTGTTAAAGGTGGCAATTTTTTTCCGCCCCTCTCTCCTCTTCTCTCGCTCTCTCTCTCTCTCTCTCTCTCTCTCTCTCTCTCTCTCTCTCTGCGGAAGAAGCCCCGTCTCTCTTAACGCCTGGAGAGCATTATCCGAGGTCTACAACGGCGATTGTGTTAAACGCCAGGTTTTATCGGCCCTCGGTGTAAAATCGATTTACAGCATGCAGAACACGGAGCGCGGTATCGGTATCATATTTACGATATATCAATATATCGTTTACGAGGCGAACCCGACGTTTTGTTGGCCTCTTTTACGGCCACCTTGCGCATCCGCCTCGCGTAAGGGTATCGATATTCGATAACACTACCTGGCCGATAACTGCGTTTCAATAAAACGACCGGTCCATAAAAATGTTGTAAGCGAATTACGCCTGGAACCTCTACCCGGGGACTTTTATTCCTGTCGATTAGTCGATTATCAGTATTTGGCGCGCGCGTTCTATGGCTCATCTTCGACCCTTCCCTTTGTACATAGGGAAAACTGTACAATGATTGGCACCCTAAGCGGAAATCTATATTTCTTGGAATGGAGTGTATATTTTTGGTGAAGTTTTTATATGGCCTTAATTTTCAGTAACGATCGATGATTAGGGATTTGTCGTTAAAATAAATCAGATTGAGTACCTACTAAGTCTTTTATTTTAAGAATATTTAATGAAAAAGAAATATAGGCATACAAGTACAATTATGTGTATTTAGCACTTGGAAATTAAAAATAAATTGTTGACCTTTTAAGAATTAATTCTTCATTAATAACTACAAGTGAAAATAAACAAGAGATCAGACAGATGAAAATAAAATTCAGATCTAAGTAGTTAGAGTCATCTGATTCAGGATAATTGCTTAAGAAATCCATCAGCTCTTCGCGATTAATCAGCTCTTCCGCGTCGCGGAATGTTTCTCTTCCATCGTAGTTCTGCTTATCAAAATTTTAAGAAAATGCTTAAAACTCAGCCCATTGTCCCACCGCTACCTTTGAGACTTTTCTTTGATATTGCCAGGTGTAAAATGCGTAGTTCAACTACTGGAACTTGCAGTGTTGTAGTGAAAGAAAAATAAAAAGCGGTGAAAAAGTGTTTTCTAGGCACGTACTTCTTAATATTTCGCTTTTTAATCAGAAGTGCCAATGATTAGTGCAGCGCACCCTGCATTAAGCGAGCGTGTTTAGCAAGCAACTTTTACTCCGTCGAACGCACCCGACTTCGTTCTAAATCTGTATCTCCGTTAATTACCCGAGCCTGCTAATACACTTCCTCCTTCCTTCATCCTCCATTCTCCTTCCGTGCATTTTAAATTTCACGCCGCGTTATGAGCCTTTCTTCCTGCCCCGGTTAGTCGATTGTTACACCTCGAACGCGCGATTTTATCGCGGCTCTTTCTCTTCCCGTCCGCCTGCGCGGCCGCGGCTCCATTGAAATGCCCATGATCCGTCGTAAATTTTTATTCCTCCCCCACCATCGTCGCCTGCTCCATCCTGCCTCTTTAATTACCCCGGACACGCGAGCACGGATACATTTGAATCTCGATGATTCAATGCGAGGCGATTCGTCGCAGCCTGCCGATGGGGCCCGTTTATTGTGTCGAGTCAATATTTTACCGCCCCCTTCCACCCGTGCTCGCCTTTGCCCAACCCCGGGCGGTAAAAATATTGGTTTTCGATACGAGATAGTGCATCGACCCGGCTACATTGTAGCTACCAGAATTAAACGGTACACGAGACGTATGAATAAGAAAAAAAAAAAGGAAACGAGCGCTCGCTCCAACGCGCACTCATTAACGAGGGTATGAAAATCTTCGAGCCCTCAGTCTGATCGTAATTACGCCGACCATTACGCGATTGCTCGATAGGAGAGGCGTTCGAAAATATTCGCCGTCGGTCCCGCGGCTTTTGTTGAAAATCGCCGGCCCTTCGAAGGGACGTGGTTTCGTTGGATTTTCCGCGATGGAAGGTAATTAATTAATCTAATACTTATCGAGGCAGGAATAGGGGTGAACGACCGGCGTTATTAGAATTCCTCGGGATTTGCAATTTAGATCGATGCCGGGACGGAGAGCGCACCGGAACTAATTTGCGCAGAGCGTTTTATGGACAAATTAGTTGCGTTTATCGGGCATTTATGCGCGTTTAAAATTGATAAGCCTGACGAGGGGTTGCCCGGGGCCGTAACGAAGCTGATTCGAGATTAACGTTTTACGGGTAAATTAGTCGGCGTCGGGCGGGGGATAACGCCGAGTGGAAATGAAGATCGAACGTTCGGTAGCCGCGAACGGAGCCAATCGAGAAGGGCCAATTAAAATGTCGACGATTAATTATACGCGCCGGTGATATTAATTCGACAATTTGAATATGGAACGGCGTTATACATTATTTCAGGAATACACTTCATAACGGCCCTTTTACATTCCGCCTCTCTCTCTCTCTCTCTCTCTACGAAGCGATATAACGGACCCGGGAGATTATTCCAGCCGGGTGATTCTATTATTCAGAATACAGGGAAATGAATATCGATGCGGAGTGCTCCGGGCGCGCAACTAATTAGCCGCGGCGCCGTCGCGATTGGGAATTCAGGACATCGTTAAATAAGCACGGCGGAGAAAATGTGGAAAGGATAAAAATGTAACTGCTGGTGCCACCCCGAGCTTGTTTGTACACCGGCTTGCGCGTATGCTTCTCCGCGCTAATCCATCTTCTCTCCTGCGTTCATTTTCTACCTCGTTACAGACTTTTATTTAACGAGCGCCGGCCTGCCACGCTTGCCACGCTTGCCTCTCTCATTTTCACCGCAAAAACCCGGCGCTTTGTTGCGTGAAATATACCAGCGACTTAAAAAGAACAAGCCCTGGATCCGCGTTCATTATCAATAATCTTCCGACTCGCTCGGCCGCGGTTTCAATTTATTTCCCGGGCGATCCTCGGCGAGACGATTCCTGCCCGGGGACAATTACAGGGTAATTTCAGTTATCGGACCATCGGTGTGCTTCTTCGACAATCATCCAATTTCCCTAGCCTCCTTGTCGACACTTCTGTGAATCGTTTCCTTTGGAACAGAAACGGGCGAAATAGCGAGTAAAAGTTAAAAAAGAATTTATTCGTTATTCGGAATTTTTATTTATATAAAAATTTTGCTCCTCTCTGCTTTGAAACTGTACCTTCTGGCTTAAATGACTCCCGGCTAAGTAGTATCAGTTTCTTCGCAGATTCCGTGTTGCTATTAGCAAACGATCGTCGTCCCGCTGTTCCCCGGGTAAGATGCAAATTCGCGCGCGTCGAAACAGAGCGAGAGTTAAATGGAAAAGCCGTGGCACGGCCCCCCTCGGAACTCGAGCCGCTTCTTTGTTCCCGTAAAATCGCGTTCCCCGGCTTGGTACCGCCTTCGCCTGTGTCAAGGCCTTAATTAACCCCGAAGTGGAAACCGGGTCAGTCCGCGGAGTTTTATTTGCCCGTTGGGAATCGATATCGCGGATGCGCTGTTAATCTCGCCGGGCGGGGAACACGCGTTATATATTCGTTTGGCGAGACCGCTGCCAAAGTGGGTCGTGACTGAGTCAACGTG
Organism: Andrena hattorfiana; assembly: GCA_944738655.2. Taxonomy (NCBI): domain Eukaryota; kingdom Metazoa; phylum Arthropoda; class Insecta; order Hymenoptera; family Andrenidae; genus Andrena; species Andrena hattorfiana. Next base: position 39,838,982 of record OX122894.2, on the reverse strand, counting down.
CATCGCGGCCTTAACGAAGCCTCTACGAATGTGAAGTCCCTCCTCGTTCGCCCGGGGGTTTCTCCCTTATTTACACGAGGAATCACTTCCTCGAATGGGGCCAAAAATTGCCATCGTTATCGCTCCCCTGTCGCGTCGGCAACCCGCGTGGAAAGTAATTTGAAAGCGCACGAAGGCGAGTAAAACGCGAAGATACGGGGCACGGGAGAGCGGGAAGATCGAATCGGACCGAGAGGGAGGGTAGCGAATTTCCTTTGCTTGGTAACGGCAGAAAGGTAATTCCATCTTTACTATTCCACCGAGTTTTCACTCCGGGCAGAAGTTTCTGTCTGTAAAACACACAGAGGCTCGGCCCCGTTTGCGTTTTATCCCCGAACTTATTCTATCGGCGTTTATTACCCTCGTTTCGCGAAATGAGAATGTCCTCTCGTCGGGGACGTTCTTCTTTTTTTGCTTGATTTTATTTCACCGCGAGTGTAGCTTCTAAAGGGTGTTTCCTACTTTGAAATTACAATGAAGGGACCAGCGTGCCCCTGCGACCGTATCCCGATCGATCGGATTCCCGTTTAATCGCGCATAAATCGAGCAATCCTCTTTAATTACGGCCTCGACGGCTTTGGAAGAAGCCACCTCGGACGGGAATTTACATATTCCGAGCCACTTTGCGGGGCGACAGCCCTGCAATCGCGTTTCCTGCTCCATTAAAATGGATACACTTTGGAACACTGTTCCCTACGAAGTGACTTTTTAGCGGCGCTGCCAGATGCCGAGCAGGGTAGACCAGGGCGAATCGGATCGCAGGGCGAATCGGATCAAAATAAGAATTTAGTCCATATTTCTTACATCGCGATAGAAATGATCATTTCGATCGTTCGTAGTATCTCAGCCCTCTCCCTCGCACCTACTGCAATAGCTCGTCAATTGTTTTAAGTCATTGTTTAGAGCTGGCATACGTTCTCAGTAGGGATTGCAATACCGGTAAACCGATTTACCGGTTTGCCGATAAATCGCGAGAAATACCCTAAAATTTTTACCGGTAATTCGATAAATTATGTATAGCAATGTAGCGCACATATGCATTCATTAATTCCGTCGATATCTACTTCGTTATCAATGAAAAAGCTTCAATTAATAATAGAGACGAAAACCGAAGTATCTCAGAAAGAACCAACTTTAAACCAAAAGAAAAAATCTGAATCAAGCCACCAAAGAATAGACGTATTTTCAAGTAGAAAAAGTAAAAAGAAAATATCTACAAATGGCATATGATTTCTTAATGACTACCCGAACAACAAGTGTAGAATCGAAGAGCGGTTTATCAGGAGACCAAAGTTTGGACAAATTATGTTTTTTGCGTGCTTATTTGTTAAAAAGAATTCTTAAATAAAAAATATTTAATTATGTATATAAGTTAAGATTCTTTTCATTGTTTTCGCGGTGAAGATGCATATTAATAAGTAATGTTAATAGTTATACAAATATATCTATTTTGTGTTATATCATTTTATATTTTATGTTTAGAACAGTTTTATTTGCACATATTTTTCATAATGCTCGATTAGAGTTCAAGAAATTCTTTTTTTGTTATGTTTACTTTTATATTTTCAATACTTTAAATAATTACCGGTAAATTATCGATACACCGGTTTTGAATGAAAATTTTACCGAATTACCAGTAATTGAAAAAGTCGGTAAATTTGCAATCCCTAGTTTTCAGCGAGATGGTTGCGTGCGAGCGTTACAATTTTGGTCTTTGGAGCGTTGCAATTTCGTATTTAAAATAAAAAGAAAGCTTGAAAATTCAAATGTGCTTATTGTTATTAGTTTGCAAGGTGTCTAAGATTAGTATTTGATATATTTTAGAGTATTATATCATAATATGTTTATGTAATCTACAATCTTTGAAATACTTCTATATGGGGCTAATCGGATCACGTTATGTGGGGCGAATCGGATCACTCTTTTTTTCATTTGAGTATTTTTATGATTATAAATATGATAATCGTTTATATACAGATGGTTCGTAGGTACATAAAAAAGCGCAATCAGGGATCATGGTGTCAAAAAAAAAAATAAATAAAGGAAGCTGTGATAAAAATTAAATCTAAAAAAATGATGAAAAAATAAATAAATTAATGGTTTTAAGAAGATGACATTGTATTTACTGCGGTGAAAAATTAATTCGTCCATTTTCAGAAGATTGTCTGAGAAGAATGGTGCCACGAGAATTGTGCTGATAGAGGCGGCAAAACACGGCAATATCCTTCCGATCTGTGTGCTAAGTAGTGTCACTTGACTTCGCTGTCATTAAATTAGATTTGTTTAAGTTGATTCTAAAGATTTTGTTATGAAAATTTCAGTTTTTTCAGAAATTTCTAGGTGGTCCGATTCGCCCCAAGTTTCGGGGCGAATCGGATATTTCTCATGTTTTCGTCTTTTGTTTATAAATGAAATATTTTTATGTTTAGTTTGAATTTTTATATATTCAAGTTGAAGCCAAAGGTGTACTGGTTACGAATATATTATAAAAAATTAGTTTTTTAATGTTTAACTATTCTTTTTCTACCGTCAAACACAAAGTGATCCGATTCGCCCTGGTCTACCCTATGTTCTTTCGAATTTTTTTTTCGCTTGCAGGGAAACTTTACTCGCGTGTACGAAACATGGAGAATTATTCAGTAGCTTGCAGAGATATTGGAGATGATTGCCACCAGAGTTGATCAGTGCCATTTATCTGAAAAGAAGCTACCATCCCCCGCAAGGCAGTCCGCGAGAAGAGTATCATCTCAAAAGGCACCACCTATCTCGAAAAGCAGTTCCCAAGAACCCCCATTCTCCGTGTCCCCTCCAAGTAATTAAAGACCCGCGAATTTACATATCCCTCGCTGCTTTCCGATGGCGATAGCCGAAAATCAAGTTTTTTTTTCAGCCGATCGAAGTGCAAGCGCTTCAAGATCACGGCTGGCTTTAATGCATCCCCGCGTCAGCTCGATAATTGCCTCGTTCGACGACGATCTCGCCGATGATCCTCGACGACTCTGCACCGGTTTCGAGCCTCGTAAACGATCGGCGAACCTCCCAGCGTCTTCTTCTCTATGCTAATACCTTCCCGAGACTCTGCCCCGCGAAAATGGACCGCACCTGCGAGACACCTCTCAACCCTCCTCGTTCACAATTTCCCCTCGACGCTGCGAAACTGCAAGCCGACTCTGCCCTCCCCATCGAGCAGCCCACAAAAAAAGCTGGAAGACAATAACGAGAGATAAAGCGTCACGAGTGCACCGCGGCTCTTCCCCTTTTTAATCTCCGACTCCGTCGCTTTTCGCTGCGCAAGCTACCCTCCAACTCCCCCACAACCACCCCTAACCCTCATCCTGTCCCACGTCCAGAAGAACGGAAAATCCTCCGTCGACGATTTCCCGATCGTCGCCAGAGAGCGGAGGCAGAGCCGTAAAATCCGTCTGTGGGGGAAAAATCGCAGGCCAGCCAGCCGGACAGGGGGCACAATAACTCAGCCACCGTTGGCTTTCCACGTTTATGGCCCGGCGGTGTCTCTGGGTCACTGGGTGCACGCATTTTCACGCACCGCCACCGTCGCCCCTGGGTGCTGTGCAATAAATTTCTCGAATTTACGGGCGACCAAGGTCAGCCCGTAAACCGGCCACCGCTCGGTAGCAGGGGCGGTAAAATTCGCACGGGAAAAGCTGGAATGCCGCGCGCACCGAGCGCGCTCCCTGTCTACGGTGTCCCGATAGAGGCTGTCGATAGCGGATTCCGGCTTCCGCGAGGCAGATGCTCGCACTTTATAAAGCTACCGGACGATTTTACGGCGCCGCAGGTCTGCAGCGGCTCCCTGGCGATCTTCTTCCTCGTTCGCTTGTTTCTCTCTTTGCCGGTCGTGTTTTTATCGCAGCCTCGTTGCGAGTCTTTCAGAGGGGGACGTTTTATTCACGGGCAGCGTTTAATTCGCTGGTTAACGTGCAGCGGGAATTAGCGAGGCGACGGTGTACCTTTGGAGCGGGGAATTTTATGGAAAATCGAGGGGAGGTAATTAAGCCTTCCGCGGGCCCGAGTTTGCTCGCGAGGGGGGATGTGCGCGGGAACGTGCAATTTTGTTGCAAATAAGCGTTATTCGGGGAGATAAGTCGTAACGAGCATTCGGTCGATTACAAAGTGGCATCGTTAATGCGACCGGGAGGCGATCTGGTTAATGCGAGCGCCTGCTTTTTGTGCGTTTCAATTTTTGGGAATGATCGCGCTTGCCCCAACGCCGGCAGGAAACGCTGACAGCCTCGCGGAATCTCGTTAACCCCCCTGATGGATACATCTTTTTTTTTTCTTCGCCGGGATTGCTGCCTGGTGCACGCATGCGTGCCTGATTCCCATGCTCTCGGGCTTCCTCCTCCTTGCGCCCCTCTGGCCGTCGTCCTGCATCGAGACCTTTATGACTGTATTAAGCTTGCACATTCTACCGGGACCCTGACTTTATTTCGATTTGCTAATGAAAGGTAATAGCTACTTCGGGGTTTAACGCACTCGCGAGGCGTAGTTATTATCATCTCGATTGGTTTGCGAAGGGAATCAAAGAAACACTGGCACGTCTATCACTGGAGTAAAGGGCATATTTTATGATATAAAAAACAACATGCGAAAAAAGAAAAACAATCCCCAAAAAATTAATTTCTTTATTTCCAGCCTCAATGATTGACCTGCAATTTTGAAAAGAGTATATATATGTAGTAGGGTTAAAAAGTACCCATTACGTGCATTTTGAAGCATTCAAATATCTTATTATTATTATTTTTATATTTTATTGTGTCACTTTTGTTTCGTGGTATCGCTGTTTCTCTACATCTGCGTCTTAACCGCCTCCTTCTGTCATAAGATGTGTCTTAGCCGTTAATGAGAAACTACATAAATAAATAAGAATACTTCTTTTTAAATATTAAATTCAGAATATAAAACTCAGAGGCAGCAGAAAATTTTGCGAGTCCATGTAATGATGTATCGCTTAGGGCCTGCAGAAGTATAAATGCGCCCCTGGGAAGATGAGTTTCTTCTCTTTTAGGGAATGCGAGAAGCCTTCGTCGGACGTTGTGGTGGTTGAAGGGGTTAAAGGGTGCCTCGTCGTGGGCAGAGGTAAAAATGGAAGGAGAATTAATGAGGAAAAGACGAGCGCATTAATTGGCCATGTTCAAGCATTCTCACGAACCATTCTCTGATTTCAGGACATGATAATGGACTGCGGGGGTGACGGAGGAGGGCTCGAGGATCTCGTCGACCTCGCGACCGACGTCGCGGATTCGTCTCCGAGCATTCGAGGTAATTAAACTTCCCTTTTCTATCTTCCCCCGGTGACAAGCTACTCTCGAAGGAGCCCGAGCACGGAGTCTTCGTTTCGACACAGATGCCTGTCGGGGGCGCGTCTAATTAAGGGTGGGATCAGATTCCTGGCGATGAGAGCTTGGAAAACGATCCATCCGCCAAATATTATCCCGATCGACGATGACGAGAACTCGACAAAGAGAACCGAGGAACAGAATTCATTTAAAAAAAGTTCCTTCCTTCGTACTTCCTACTCCACCCCCTCGATGCGCTTTTCCACGACCAATCCATTCGCACAGACACAGTTTCCCCCGTATTTCATTAAAAGCCAGCAAACAGTGGCAGCTGTCTTCCCAAGATTCCCGCGAAGCCTCGGAATAAGCCCTGCGCAATTTAAACGGTCCCCGCGATATTCCTCGATCGCATTTCCACTCGTAACTACCCCCTTGTTTTACACGGCCCGCTCCAAGGAGGCGGCGGTACTCGCACGTTTTATTTACTCGTTAATTAGATCGTCAGGGGCGACGGCTTTAAGAGAAGGTCCGCGTGTAACGAGACAGAATAACGCAGCCTGAACGGCGGGCCGCGCTCCGCCTCGATGGGGGTGAAATTGTTAAGCCAAACAAACGTTCGACTGCAGGGGGAAATCGGCAGGAATGCAATTACCGAGCCCGGCGGCACAAAGGGGAATGTTTTCGCCTCCTCCTCCTTAGCCCCCTGAAATATCCCCGAGACGGAATAATTATTTACAGCCGCAAGAAAACTCTTTGTCACGGTCCTTTCACTTTGTGCCCCGTCTCGCAATAGAGAAAACCGCTCGCAGGTAGCGCATTATAAACGTATCATTAAAACGTTTCTGCCGTTTCGGGGCCCTCGATTATCCTCCGAAATGGCGGAAAAGTCTCCCTAACGGGGCAACGGGCACGGAGAAATTCTGTTTACAAAACCGTAGCTTTCCCTTACACGCGGTAGACGTGATACACTCTTGCAGGCTATTGTGCTTTGAATCGAAGCTTCTCCGAAGTGGTCACCAAGTAGAAAGTTTATAGTTTAAAGGTTCGTCTACGCGACGACACTTTTATGTCTATAACTTAGATCAAGTGTATAGGGGAGAGTCGTGCAGTACCGACCGCTCTAAGTTTCTTTGTTATATCTTGGGGTAGAGTCGATAAAAATCAGAAATTCAAAAACGTGTTTGTAGTATAGATGGAACTTAGAAAGAGGAGGGAAATTATTTTTGTGAAATTTAATAATAAGAATTGATAATTTGCAAAAGTAAAAAAGTTGTAATTTCTAGGAAACGAAAAATTGTCGTCCTGTACCGACCAACTATTAAATTAGTAGATTTTTAGGTCTACATGATTAAAAATGTTAATAAAGACATTTAATTAGTACGATACAAGATTTTTTCAAATTTTGTTTGTACAAACTCGCAAGTAAAGTAATTAATATTCTCCTGATCTGTGCATTCGACATGTGCCCAACCGTCACATTTGGTACACTGCACCTATTCTTTGTCAAATGATTCCTTGCAAACAAAGATGGGAAAATTTTTTATTTAAATAAAATTTCGAATAACGGATAAAAAATTAACTTTATTCGTGGAATAAAAAAATTATCTTTGTTTGTCGAATAAATTCTGATTGAATAAAAGAATTAACTTTATTCGTCGAATAATCTAAAGTTAAAGTAACTTTCATCCTTATTCACATAATTTTTTATTTAGTTAATGCCCAACTCTGCTTGCAAATAACACACTGGATGACTTCATCATTAAATCCTAGCTTCCTGTTTGTTGGGTTATCATACCTATCCTTACTTACTTTATTTTTCTGCGGGAAAAGGTAGAAGAAAGGTTAAATGAACATCTTATAAATTAATCTGAGTTGCTAACAGATTGAACTCACAGATAAGAAAAATTTGGTCCCTACTGGTTGACAGAGTCTGTTGGTCGGTACTGCACGACATTTGGGTGGTCGGTACTGTACGACAAACGCGGGGAAACATTTTAGATCGTGGTATATTATGCACAAAAAATATTGCAAAACTAGGACGTTTTATTAAACTTAATAGACTAGAGATAGTATACATAATAGAACAAAATCAGTTACTTACACGAGAAACAAAAGATCAGCTTTAAAAAATAACTTCTAACCCACTGAATGTCAACGTATACGTTTAATTCCTCAGAACATCGAGAGCAATGAAGTAAACAATATAGCCCCGAAATAGGTTATAGAGAATTGTGATTTTCATTGGTTATTTCAAATAAAGTGGTAATACCTGGTCGAAGAAGTGAGAACTAGCTTTGGTCGGTACTGTACGCTGGTCGGTACTGCACGACTCTCCCCTACGACACTCAACAAAATTTCCGGAAGATTGGAAACTGCCTAGAGCAGTCCACGACACTGCATTCGACCTATCGTTGCGGGAATTACAGCTAGAGCTGGACTGAAGACACTGCAACTAGCTCTAGCTAGACACAAAGGACATCTAGACACAAAAGTGTCGCCGTGTAGACGTACCTTAAGGAGCTAGAGTCCCTCCAAACATCTTCCTTCCCACACACAAACATTTTCCCCCGAAGAAAAATGGCCCTCGAAATTGATCCCTCGACCAGGCAATGGTCCTTCGTGGGAAGAGAATGGAGCGCAAGGATCAGAGACAAACAGCTTCCGTGTTCTCGGTCCCCTGGAACGGAGTCAATGCTCGGGAGTCGGGCGAGGAGTGAGGGCAGCTCCTCGCGAGCAAGGCTGTCCAGGGTCCGTGTAATTACGTCCCGCTGGATCGCGGCGCAGGTCCCCCGACTACTTCATGACAAAGTATACACCCGGTTTACCACTTTATAATCAGCCAGGTCGCGTCCGGCGAGCCGCGGACCCGCGACTGCCGGCTTAAAAGCGACCGGTAATCGCTCCTAATTACCTGGTCCCTTCTGCCGCACGGCCTGTCCTGCACGCTCGACAGAGCCGCGGGCCGACTTTCGGTCACGCGATGCCTCGATCCTCGTATCGATCACGACACACGCCCCACCGACATCGGTTTCCCTTGTGATCTGCTGCCACCTTCTCCGCTCGGCGCTGTCCCCTTTGAAACCCTTCCGAGTCCCCTGCGATCGCATTTAATTGCCAGCATTCGATGCCACGTCGATCCTCCCCGCGATCGATAAATTGTAGGGAGGTTGATCGCGATCCAGGCACCCCGGTCGCTCCTCTTAAGTGTCTTTAATTGCATCGAGCCCGTGATCACCACGGCTGAACGCTCTTCCTCGAGATCGCGAGGATTCATTTTAACGGCACTCGTTACCGACGCACGCCGGTCGAAGAAGCTGCGCCTCGATTAGTCCGCTAGTTGTGCCGCTTTTGATGGAAGCTGCGCGGCTGCCGAGGCAGTGGGCAGAAGCGCTTCAGCGCTGTGTGTAGTGACTTTAATTGGCTGGAGTCCTCATTGTCTTCGGCCTCGGCCGGCTCTGGAATATTCCGCGGGCCTTGGCTTTCCAACGAGGATTCGTCGAACTTCTACTCTTCGAGATTACTGCCTCCGAGCTTAAGGCAACAGGATCTTTGCAACAGAGTTTCAACGCTCAAAGAAAATCGGGTCCGGGTGTTTCCAATTCCCTTTCGCGATCTTCTTCAATCGCGGGCGCAGACAACTGTCTTGGAAATTTTGAAATACTCTGTCTTGAGGTACAATCGAGCGCAGAGGCAGTCTTCGTCTTCTTAATTAGCTTCCAGTGATTCGAATCCCTTCGGATTTCGACTCCCCGAGCTATCCCTCTCAAGCAGCTTCCTCGATTTAGGCGTAACGATTTGTCGCAGCTATGCAACCCGCTCCGAGCTATTTCTGCCGCGTCTCCATCGCGCGGAATCATCTCCAAGGAGCAACAGCGATTATTAGTAACCTTCCGTCTCCGCGCCCCCGTAACAAAACTTATTTATACAATTCCGCGGCTCTGCCAAGTTGTAAACGTCACCTCCGACTTTCCTCGTCTTCGACCTGGCCGCGGTCTGCGTCTCTGCTTCCTATTGGTTGAGCCAAGCAGTTTACCCTTTGTCAGGGTGAAACAGGGGAAATCGAGTGGCTCGGGGAACGCGAGAAATTTCGTTGCTTTCGCGCGGACCAGAAATCTCGAAGGTCTCGCCGAGCCCTTTCAAGGGCTCCCTCGTACCTGCCCCCGTAGGACGCGCAGAAATCCCGAGGAAATTTTTATTTCACGACCCAGTGAGAAAGGTCGCTACCTTTTCCACGGACCTTTTCTTACCCCACCCTTACCTGCGCGCCTGGGAATTTCAATGATCGCCGAAGATAGGGGCAGCCTAATTCTCTCGAGACTTTTAAGTAGGACGTTTCATCAGCGACGTCTGAAAAGTCACCTCTTCCGATAGGTGTCTCTCCTAGGGCTGTAACGAATATTCGAATAATTACGCCTCTTCGCATTCCACCGTTCCAGCTCGCAGTTCCGCGGGTTTCAACTTCCGCGATGCTTCCCATGGAGAAATGATAATTCAATCGACGTCCCGCCATTTGGTGCACGCAGCGCGCCGTCGTTCGGACGATCGAATTCCGACCACTCCGAAATATTAATGCGTCCCGCGGCGTGGTCCATTAATTATCCACGAACGAGATACAAACAAATTTCGAAGTTGCCCGAGGCTTGCACGGGCCTGCTCAAAAGCCACGCGCGCCGCGACTCCCGGCGACCCCTTCATCGATCCTTCAGTTTCAAAGTCCGTGGCGCCGGCTCAAAGTCCATTTATAAGGCTCATTAAAGTTTCGTGGGTCGTTAGCATTAATCACTGAAAAATGCCACGACACAGAGCGACGTGTCCCGTGCACGCGGGAAAATAACTTTCCTGCCGCGGCGCGGCGCTCGCCGGCCCCGTTCTTGAAATATGAATTTTATATGCTAATGGCGTCGGCTGGTAGCGTCCGCGTTGCTTACAGCCGTAGGAATTTCAATCTTCCGATGGAAAATTGCGGCACCGTGCAATTTCATCCGGGCCGCGGTTGAATAATAGAGCAAACTCGGGCTGGCGGTCCCGATCGAGCCCCGCCAGCGATTTACGATCTATAAATCCCATTCCGGGCAAACAGGGCCACTACCCAACCTCGCCCCACTCGCCCTTTGCTTTGCCTCGGCGAATTCCGGCGATTGTTCGCGGCAGAATTCATTCGAACGACTCTTACGTAATCTTCGATCGAGGATGATGCTGCGAGGGCGCAGTTTATTTCTCGTTTCTGAGCTAGCTGCCTCCATCGGACTTTTTAACGACCTTAGGATAGATACTTCACGCTCATCTCGATTCCACGTCGAAACTTTTATCGTCGAGGATTTGCCAGTGATATATGCCTTTTACGATCGAAGAGGAGACACAAATCTTAGTGGAATCTACTTTCCAAAGTTCTCCATTGCTCGATATATAGGTAATACCAGTGGTAGCACGCAGAAGGGGATGCCCAAGAGTCCTCTCACCCCTAAAAAAAGGGGCTCTGTAAGAAGAAAAGAAAATTGGATTTTATTCTTTAAATTAATTTTTATAATCACCTAAAGAATTTTATTGAATTTGCATTAAATGAATTTTTAAAATCTTAAAAATATTTTTATTGCGCCACTGGGTGTTACATAGTCCTTCGGGGTAGTTTCTCTGTCTCTTCCCGTCGATAGGATAATTTAATTTTAAATCGTCTGACTGATAGAAGATTGATTCCCCCGTGATTGAGTTCCAAGCGCTTCTTACTTCCGTCTCATTCGCTTCTCGAAGTTCCGGCGAGCTTCCAGATTGTTTTTAGACCCCGCCCGTGGGACGAGGCCCTCGCAGATACGTCTGCCCTTCCCGAGCCCTTTAAATCGCTGACTAACCTAACTCAATCCAGCCTCGGAGGCCATAGAATGGAGAGACATTTAAATCTGGCTATCCCTGTGGGAACGTCCGGCGTCCACGTCCTGGGGGGTTGTTCTCCACGGGGGGAAAAAAAACAATGAACTCGTTCCTGACTGGTCTGGAGCACCTAATGCGCGCGAGGCTTCGCGAAAAAAATGGCCCGTCGAGTAAAAAGTCCCGGTGCTGTGGCTTCTCTCGGGTATTCGACTTGATTTATGGGAATGCAGGCCTGAATCAGGGCCCTGTTATTCCGTTGACAGGTAAATTAGATAATCTCGCTGGCGTAACAAGGAATAACGCAATGATATTCCAAGTAGACGAAGCGCCATTCCCAAGAACCGAATGAAAAATTCAACTTCTCCGGGGCGAACTTCCTCCGCCCTGTCATTTATCAAAAGCAGCGTCCTCCATCGTGCAGGTAAATACGATGCATCTGCATAAACGCTATTTCCACGAGCGGACGCGAATTCTGCTTGCCAACTGGTCTCGCCAACACCAGCACGCTGTTACATAATTCATAGCAACAACAGCGTTCCTCGTTCAAGCCCTTTCCCACCCTCGCGAAATAATAACTTGTTTAAACTCCCGAGCTTCTCTCCTCCGTCTCCTATTTTCGATCCACCAAAGCATCCCCCCCGTGATATCCACGCTGCTCGCGGGAACCTGGAAGATCAAAGTGGCGTAGAGTGACAAGCCTCTCGCGTTCTCACAAGTCGCCCCATCGGGAATCACCAGTCATCTCAGTCTTCCAAATTTCTGCCAACTTCCCACACGCGAATATCCCGAAAAGTGTCCTCTCACAAGGTGCCTGCACCCCTCCCCTCGCGATCTTCCCCCCAAGCACACCGTCCCGCAAAGGTATCGTTTAATCGAACACCCCCCTGCGTCGAGGGTACCCGCGAAGTTCCCAGGAACAGGTAAGCCTGGACTGGCCGTACCTGACGACCCTTCCACCGAGGGCTTCTCGGAAGGGTGTGCGAACAAGGGGGGCGCGTGTACGTACACGGCCCCCTCGCCGAGCCGAAGAAGGAGAGGAGAGAGAGGCTCGTGCGAAATTCGATGATTCGCAGGACGGACGATGGGGTGGGTAGCGACAGGTAGTTCCCATGGGAGGCTCATGGTGCAGGATTCCCACAGGAGTGCGCGAAACCGGGCCACCGAGTCGAGCCGAATTCCGGTCCTTTTTTTCTATCCTCCCTCTCCGCTTCTCTCTGTCAAAGCCACGGGTCCCGTCGCGCACGGGGGAATCGAGTTCTCCAGCTTTTCACGCGATCCGATTCGCGCTGCCTTTCAGGCGCGGCAGCCAAGCCCCGGGCAGAAATTCGCGGATCTTTGCCCGCTGCTCCGAGAGCTTACAGAGGCTTCGGTGTTTCACACGTTATCCCTTCGAGGGTCTTCTCTTCTTCGTTCGTCTCTCGGTTCGCCAGAGGGGCGGGCCTAGTAGTTATGCGTTACCTGGTGTCACAAATCCGTTGCTCCGTCTGCGCAGATGCCGCGGAGAGGTTACTGACGTTGCTGGGCGTGGACGACGAGAACGAGGACCTGGTGTCCTCCTCCGAGGACGAGGGCGTGGAGCTGGACGAGCTGGAGGACGAGGAGGACGAGGAGGAGAACAGCAGGCTGCTGCGCCAGCTGGCCGCCTCGTTGGCCATGGAGCTGAAGCAGTCCCACCAGAAGCAGAGCGCGGCCAGGCTGCTGGCGAGGGACACCATCGACAGGGACGAGATGGACCTGGCGGAGAGCAGCTACCCGGAGCGCGGTTGCCTGCAGGCCGAGGGCTTCAAGGGGACTCGTTACCACGAGAACGTCCCGGAGAAGTGTCAGAGGCAGGACCGCTCGTTCGACAAGGAGCAAGTGTTCGCGGAGTCGTACCAGTGCCTGGACCGCCGCCTGAGGATGGACGAGGACCCCGAAGAGGGAAGGAGCTATCAGGATCAAGGGTCCTGGGGCGCCGGTTGGGACGCCTGCGCCGCGGAAGCCCTGAGATATCTGGTGGAGGACGAGGGTCTGCCGCTGCATCATCCCACGGTCCTCGCCATGAAGGAGCATCTGGAGCTGCAGAGGGAACGGGCCTTCGCTCAGTACACCACGTAAACGAATCGCCCTGATTTTATCGGCCCAGACGCTAGTTTTTTTTAAGGAAGCCTGGCTCTCGCCGTGGGACGCTTTCGGCAACCGCGATCTGTAATCCACCGGGGCGAGGGGGTGTTTCCTGTTCCCTGCCGAGGATCCAGGGGCGAGGTGGCGGAATCTCTGCACACCTTTCGGGCAGGGGAAGCTACTTTAGCACCTGCTACACTGTATCACACGCCTGGGAAGGCAGCGATAGGAATTCTCCTTGGAACTCGGTGTATCTCTCTTGGTGTTCCGTAAAAGGGTAATTAAAATTCACATCTAGATCGCTCGTTCGCCTAGCGAAACTTTAACGACCCGCTGCTTGAAGCCTGCCCCACATTCGCCCCTCGACCGCCCCGGCAGAACCGTCGTCGTTCACGCGACAATCTCGCGCCAGCAGAAGTTCCTGTGCGCGGTAAAAAGAGGAATCTCCTTTCATTCGGATCAACATGCATTCACCGCGTGTTTGTGAAGCAAACCTCGCGCTTTCAAACCGTGAGACTGCGCCCGTCGAGTGGAGCCGAGCTTCTCCAAAGGCTGCGCTTCCACTCGGGCGACTGTCGCGGACGAGATCTCTCGGTTGTGAGAACGGTTGAACGACTGACTCGGGCGACATCGACTCCTCGACCCCGGAAAATCGAAGGCAGATCGTCTAGATCCCCAACAGTTCATTCATTCATTCCTTAGCTCCGCCAAAGCCCTTGGTTTCACGTCTGCGGAAAGTAGTCCACTGATACCCGTAGCAAACTGGGAACCTTGCACGGGACATTCCATTTCTTAGCAAGCAGGGGCAAGTGATTTGTTAAGTGCGATTGAGCACGCTTGAAGCTCACCCCTGATCGACGCTTCCACCCACGAAACGGTCCCTCGTTTCGTACTAGCTTATTCACGCGTGGAACGTTTCGTCGGTGGTTAACCGCGGTGCAACAGAGGCTGGCAGGGGTGTGCTCGATTTATTCGAGTCGAATAATAATCGGTCCGAGTTCAGCTCGGCTCGCAAATTCCAGGCACTTGCACACCTCTAGAGACTGAGCTCAGTGGATCCATGACTCTTCAGGTCCTTGCGCCAAGTTCTAATAAAGAACGGGGCATGATGAAGTTAGCATCCAGTGGCGCGTGACTCGCGTCACGCCCGTTCGACCACCAAATTAGCACCCCTTTCTTTGTAATCAACGTTCGTTCCAGAGGCGAGCTGCTTTTCTATCCCTTTCCTCTTTTTTTTGTACTCCTTTTTATTGTATCGTGATTAGTGCTATTGTAACCGTGGTCGCTGCTCTTTATTAGCCATTATATCGTTCTTATTACCGTTATTTATTTTCTACGATTATCGTGTTAGGCTAAGGGATCCGTTCGTTCCCGCGACGACGTTGGACTCGCTCCATGGTAAACGAATGTCAATAAACGATGTCAATGGGATAGGGTTCATACGCTGGATCGATATGAACGAGAGCCGAGGGGTGCAACTCGCCCCCGTCCAAGTGAATTTCCTTAAATCAACGTCGAGACTCGCCGTTACTTTCGCCCCCCTCTCGAGAGGCAGGGGTGACTTTGAGATTTTTATCGGTGCACCGTTTCCAGCCTTTCAACTCCACGATCGAGTAATTATTTTCAGAGGGCGGGGAGGGTAATTCGAAGCTCGAGGCTGGTTGTTGCCAGTGATCAGGTTCCACTGATTATTTCGGACACGATTCTTTACTCGGTCAGGGGGTTGGAAAGCGAGGAGCTGCGGAGATACCATCGCTGAAATCGCAGTACACGACCCTAGGAGAAATTCGTAGATTATTTTATCGTAAGTGCGTGAACGATCGAGGGACGGAATTAAGAATTTCTTTTGGTATTTTTTTTTAACGTTGCATCGCATTGGGAAGATTGCCTGTAGATCGCAGATCCAAACGGAAGATACGTTTCTCCCCTGGATGATAACGATCTAACGATGGGGTGCAACGTTTAATTAACACGTCGACTGGCGAATTGTATACGAGAAGCTGCACCGAGTGTCGTGAAAAAGAAGTGTATTTTAGCCTCCAAAGGCGCTTATTACGAGTTAGCTGTGTCTAAGGAGGAGTTCGTCGATATTAGATAGGCGTACGAGATCAATTCTAGATCGGGAAATCGTCACGAAGGATCGTTGGTGTAAGAGACGAGCTGTGTTCATCGACTTTGGATCGATCGGTAGATCGTGGACGGGGAGTACTTACCATGATCGCGAGTGATCCTCGACCGACGAATCGACCTCGATTGCGAATCACTCGCCAGAGAAGCGGAGGGAACCTCTTCAGCACGGCGATCGATCTCGCGTTGAGAACGTTTGCCTCTGTCCGCGTAAGATCCAACTTAAACTCCATGGGATCGTCGAGATCCAATCACCCCTCCCTGTACATATGTATGATATACCGTTTTAACTTATACACGACTATTGTTACTTTTACAATAAATCATTGTAGATAACATTGACCAGTAAATAAATGAATGCTAAGTTAATTAACCATCTCGTGCTACACTGAAACCTGCAACCATTCAGAACCCTACAATGCACACCTGGGGCCTGACAGATCCAAGTGAACAGTTCTCATGATATTGAAAAAGATTCAGATAAAGATGACACGTAGCGTTAAAGAGATATTTGTTCAGTGTATTTCATTCTGTTATTAAATACTTTTCTTAATAAAGATTGAGTGCAACAGACTAGGTACGTGCAGCTTAAAATCTTTTTTGCTCAAAATATCCAAGCATTTCTAGATTTGGAGATACGAGCCTGTGAGGTCCAACGTGTGCAATGTAATTTTAATTTCCGTGAGGTTAAAGTCTAAACACATTTATCAGTTCCGTGACAGATCAGCGAGGAGAAGAAGAGACTCGAAGACACTAAGAAGAAGAGGTCCTCTGCACCACTCTTCTTTTTACCACTGTCACAGTGTGTTTAGTCCTTTAATCCTTAATATTTCCCTGAGCTCCCTACAGAACCCTGCGATCAGAATATCCCCCCAAATATTTCGCCTTTCAGAATCCTCCACTTCGAACAGAGCTCGAGTAACAAATCGCCTAACTTTGGTCGCGAAGAAACGTGATTTTCCAGGCTGCTCGCGGCCCTCAGCCTGACCGTTGCTGCACCCGCGCGCAGATCTATCGGAGATTCGAGGGGATCCCGGGGATAGATTGGAGAAAAGGATCCTGGTGGCTGCGGAGAGGCCGTAGGAAGGCTCTATCTGGCACGCGACCAGGTTGAAAAGGATCCCATGGGCAGCTTTATCGTGGCAGCTTGCCTCGGGGATCTCTACGCCAATGGGGCATCTGGTGTCGGTTCGTAGCACATGCCATGCATCTGCTCCGTCGAGGTACTTTTGTTGTCTTCGACGTTCGTCCGGCGAAAATAAGTCGAGGCTGCTGTTACCAAGGGAATCTATGCGCTTTCTTACCGCCACTGAATCCTCCACGGGCGATCTTTCGCCGGAGAAGATCTACGCCCGATCGCCGTTCGCGTAATTAGCCAGGGAGATCCTGTCGGCCCTCCGCTCTTCGTCGCATCAGCATCGCCCTGCAGAACTTTTCACCTGGAGACCTGGTAGCTGGGTAATTTGGAAAAATCTTCACGGTGATTGATAGATCTTTGCAGTCTAAATAGGGGGAGGGTTGTGCACACTCTGGGGAAAGCTTTTCGCGGAAGAATTTCTTTGAAGAACGATTGAAAGCATTTTCAGTGAAATTGAGTTAGTAGCAATAATGTATTCCCAATAGTAATCATATAAAATGGGAAAAATTAATTTCTTTTCAATGTGAGTTAGTCAATTTTTGCTCTCAATGTCTCGTATATGTGTATCTACTTCTTCAGAGGAAGCAATGGTCTCACTAACACCCGGTGTTTCATAGTTAAGGCGAATCAGAAGCACCTGGCAATTATCAGAGCCGAAGAAGAATCTCGATGGAAGTAGAATAACGTTAGCTTCCCACTCGACCTGCGAATTTCGTGCTTTCCCAGCCCCGCAGATTTCATTTAGACTTGCAAATCCTTGTAAACACCCCACCCCAGCCAGGGCCTCCTCGGTGCTTAATTCGCTGCAGCATTAACTACTCCGACGATCTCTAATCATCCCCAGAGGAGCATCCTGCCGGGTGTTCCGACTGTCCGCCTCTGTTTTTTCTCCTTCCCTTTTTCAAGCCGAAATCGTTTGGATTTTTTGGAGGGGATCGTGGGCCATGGTGGCAGGGGAGGGAACAGCTGTTCCTGGCCAACCGTCAGGTGGTATCCCGTGCTCGTCAGCTGCGGGGGTGAGAATGCGAGAAAGGGTTGAGGAGACTTGTTCCAAGACGAACGATAGCCGAATTCCCTGGGCCAGGTCGATCGGAAAATCGGGACACGAATATTCGTGGGACCTGGATTCCTCAATGTTTTTACTCCTCCTTTGGATTACCCTGGTGTACAGTGTCCAGCAGATGCTTGGAGCATGGAAATATGGAGTTACAGTGTGGAGGAAGTGGAACAGGTAGACTGGGATTCCTTGGATTCCTCTGAATTTCTATCCTTGATGTAACTTTTTATTTTATTCTATTCCTTTTTCTCGAGGCAGGGTCATTAATTGTGTATGTGCTTGTATTCGTGGCTGGGGAAACGAATTTGTGGTTTGAGAGTCGACTGGGGTGAAGCTGGGACAGCGGACTTCTCCATTAAACCTCGAGAGACACTTAACTTCCAGTGTCTGCAAAGACTATCCGTTCAACGCGCAACCTGTTCCTTTGTAGCGAACTTCTGCAGACTGCATTGAACCGCTTTCAAAGAGTTTCTTCTCGTGCTCAAAGACGCGACCCGTTTCCCTCGTTGCCAGCTGAAAGGAGATAAGCTTGGTTTTACCAAACCAGTGAACAGTGTTTTTAATTCAGAGGGGATCATTCGGATAAGAGCGCGTGGGTTAAAAATTTGAAGACGTCTCGGGGGGACGTTTAGCTACATAATTGCATTAATTAAGGCGGGGAACCGGTTGCAAGTGTCTTCGATAGGGTAATTGGATGGCAATTTTGTCGATGAATGGACACGGTTACTTGCGAAAACGCGACAGTTGAGAAAGTGTGGCTGTTCGGGAGAAGACAGAAGTCATTATTCGTGTGCCAGTGGGGGAAAGTAACATATTTGCCGTGTTGCATCTGGTTCTCTTTAGGTATGTCGTTGCAACGGGCAGCTTTCTTGTTTCTCCATATTTCTTGGTTGACGTGGTGCCTTGGTGGATACTGGAAAGTATTTGGTTGATCTTACTCTCTCGCTTTCTCGTGTAAACGGAGGAATTTGCGAACTGTCTAGACCCCAATTTTTCATGTTTCCAAATCTTCAAATCCACAATTTTCTATGTTTCCAAATTGCCAAGTCCTCAAGTTGCCAATTTCCCAAAATCCCTAATTTCTTAAGAGTCCAAGTTTCTTATTTCTCAAATCTCCAAGTTTCCAAATCATTAAGTTTCAAATTTCTTAAGTTTTCAAGTTCCATATTTCCCAAACTCCCAAGTCTTCAAGTTCTCAATTTCCCGGAATTTCCTAATTTCTTAAATTTCCAAGTTCCTTATATCCCAACTCTCAAAGTTTCCAAATCTTTACGTTCCAAATTTCTTAAGTTCTCAAGTTCCATATTTCCAAACTCCCAAGCCCCCAATTTTTCAAAATCCAAAGTTTCTAATTTCCCAAAACCCAAGTGCCTAATTTTCCAAACCCCAAAGTCCCTAATTTCCCAAATCCTAAAATCCCCAATTCCCCAATCAAGAAATTCCCGATCCCTGACTTCCCAAGTCGTGCTGCACGTCCAAACTCCCAGATTCTAAAAATTCCGTCGAAAGTTCGAAGATCCAACGACCAGGAGGCCAAGGTGTTCAGCACGAGCCCAGTCCCTAATCAAGGATCAGTGTTTCCTGGCAGATGTTTCTGATTTTCCGAAGCGAACGCTTCCTTTCTCTCTTCCCTCCTTCCCCGACACCTCTCTATCACTTCCCTTATCGACACCTTTCTCCGATTCTCCCCTCAAATCAGAAGCTTATATATTTAAGCTTCGTACATCGATAAATGGCACCGCGTCACGTTTAATTGCGAAGCAAAGCACTGAAATAATGTCTACCGGAGTGGAAAGGTGGGCCGAACTCAACGGCACGGTTAGTAGAAGCCGGCAGATGTATACTTCCGGCAGCTGTAAGAGTGGTGTCGTGTGCCTTTATGCTGCACGCGCCGATTGGCCATTAAAGAATAGGCGCAGCTGTGGATTCGATCATTTCCAGTGAAATCAATTTTCTGACCTGAACAATTACTTTCCGATGCTAGCAACAAACCCAAAACTAACCATTACACTCAATCGAAATATCCATTAAAATTTCCAACAATCCACTGCGTCATGCATTCCCACGTCAACGAATAGTCAATAATGGTATATACTACACTCATCTATAAATTATTCACTCCACTTACAACCACGCTACCGCGCAATAGTCGAAGTCGCAATGAATACCAACGCAGAAGTTCGTCCCACAAGCAGAGGATGACAAGTTCCCCCGTTTTTTCCGCAGCAACGGGAACGTCGAACTGTTTTTTTAATAACTTGCAACTCGCTGCACATGCCGGGACCATCTGTCGCCTCCACGAAACTTTTCACTTTCGTAGTTACGTTCCGCGAGACTTTTATTGTCGGCGTACACGTTGCAAACTCCGGGCTCCAGCATTTTTATGCCGAGGGACCTTTTCCCTGTTTCCCCGAGCCGCGATGGAGATGGCCTGCTTTAGAATTCAAGGTTACTAGAAATGTCCCTGACTCGAACTTCTCGAAGGTACCGCGGAGCATCGACTTCGATCCTTGAGCACAGAAATCCATCGAAATTCTTTGAATCGGAGCGAAAGAATTTATGAATGCCAAGGAGAAAAGAATTCCAAGGGGACTTTGCTAGTTCGTTCAGCTTTCTGAAAAACGGGGCAATTAATTTCCAAGCGGAGGCTGCGGCGAAACAGGCCTGGCCCTGGACGATCCGGGCGCATTGTGCATGGAAACGACGTCGCCTCTGTCCCAAACTATTCTGTGCTGTAATTCGAGCGATTCTATCTCGCGTCTGCATCGACGTGCCACGATTCTCGGACGTGGCAATTCAGCCAATTTACTCGATTCCCTCGCCGTTCCACAATGGGCTGCCAGGAGACCGTATGACGGCGTCGTGGACGTCGAGGAATGTGGACGGTTGGAAATCAACCATTTTCGCCGTCACTCACCAATTTTCCCGCAGCAGGAACTCGCTGGACCGCAGTAAGACAGATAATTGTGGATGGTAGGCACGCAGAGTTACGTATCATACGGAGCAAGGCAGTTTCCGTTTCTGTGCCGAAGGAAATCTGGTTGGGAAAAGCAAATTGAATTGAAGACAGTGACGGATTGAATTCTGTTCCGTGGTTTCTCTGTTTTAAATGACTTTTGAACGGACGAAGCTCTTTGATCCTGAAAAATTGCGGAGGAATATCCCGGACACGGGAAGGAATGGGTCTGCGAGTCTGTGGAAGCTTCTTTGCATCGATCGGCTGGATTCTTCGGGCTCTTTTGCGAGCAGGGTATCACTTCCACTTCCTCCGTGCATCGGTGACCACTGAAAGCTGATACGAGTCTCGTAAACAAGCCGATTGAACGAAATTGGTTTTACGGCTTAGGGAGTCCAGCGACTGAGCTTCAAAGTTTATGAAATCTTACTGTTTTTCTGTGATAAGATGTCTTCCTTTAAGGGGGGACCTGGTTTAGGACGTTGAACAAAACGGTGATTTTTAAGAATTATTTTCTCAACGAATATAAAGCGAATCCTTCCAAAACTTTAAGCATGTTTTACTCTGTATTCAGACAACAAGAATTTTTTTTTTATTCAAGAATGATTCATTTAACATTGTTTTATTGATAGCTATATCTTCATAGCGCCGAATTAATTAATTAAATTAAATTAAATCATTTTTTTGCATAATGGCGTCGAAAATTTTCCGTCAAAATCGTAACTTTTTCTTTAAACTCCCATAACATTGTCAATTTTAGATTTTTCTCTTATTGTTTTAGTCCATCCACGATGTAAAGTCATGACAATTATGAAAAACTTGGGCTTTTTATTTCAGGCAAAATTGGTGCTACGAAAATATACCAATAAAACCATAACATTGTCAATTTTAGATTTTTCTCTTATTGTTTTAGTCCATCCACGATATAAAGTCATGACAATTATGAAAAACTTGGGCTTTTTTATTTCAGACAAAATTAGTGCTATGAAAATATGCCAATAAAACAATGTTAAATGAATTACTCTTGAATAAAAAAAATTCTTGTTGCCTGAATATAGAGTAAAACAAACTCAAAGTTTTGGAAAGATTCGCTTTACACTGGTTGCAAAAGTGATTCTTCAAAAACACCCTTTTTTAATCGTCCCAAACCAAGTTCCCCTTAAAGCTACACGCTGCTAGCCTTTCCTCGCACTTGCTATCGCTACCTTCATAATCAAATCGCCAGAAGCTCGAATTCAAATATTCACGTTTAAAAGGCGAAGGCTTGAGTTAAAGGATTGTATACACACAAAGTGCAGAGTAAACTTCTCGCCTCGTCACCGGACTAAACCAGCTGGCAATTAACGTCGATTTGCCGATAACTCGCTTGCATAACTGCATTGACGCGCAGCTACGGTGCAGTTGTAGAGACAACGAGGTCTACAGACACTTCAATTAAAGGCCCCGATATTCAGCGCGGCATACTAATTAAAGCTCTGTTTAAATCAGCCGGAGGTACCTGCGCGAGGAGTGAATTCTAAAGTGCATCAACCCAATTTACATTTGTATATCCAACGATGGATGGGGGAGCAACAGAAACTCCGCAAACTCATCGATTTCCAATGGACACCTCTCACAGAGTGTCCCGGAAGCATACCACGCGCAACGTTCGTTCAAACAGCCTCCCGCGATATCGCGACACTTTCATCTCCGAAAAAAAATCTCCAAGTAGCACGCTGCCAAGAGGAGCAGCTGGCAGATCCAGCGTTCACCGCTTCGATGATCTTAACACTCGCCCGCTAATTAATCCCGCTATGGATTCCTAACAGAGCCACGCAATTATCAAGCCACTAACGACATTTCCAAACAGCCGGAGGCAACGGCGAATGGCACAGTGAACGAATTCGATCGAGGCCTGAAATATCCAGGCCAACGGCGTTCCGTAAAAGACACACGGCGGTTCAAGGTGCAAACACACCCCCAAGGAAGCTGAAAAGTGGTGGGTCGATGGGGCGTGCAGCGGGGCAAACCGTCGGGAGGTTTAAAAATCGTTGGCACGCGAACGGCGGCCGGAAACGAACCCTCGACACGGGGGAGACTCGGGGCACGAAGGGTGCTAACGAAAGTGCCGGGTCCCCTGGTTGTCTCTCCAGCCCTCCGCCAACCTTTTCCCCCCCATATGGCCGGCACATGTGGGTTCCTGGACGGAGGAGGGGGGCAATCGGGGAAACCAGCTGATGGTCGGCGTTTGTTGGCCTTCTTCAGTTACTCTTGGACCGTGCTGTGCTCCGAATCCGCGGCGTTCCGATCGATCCCATCTCCGATTTCCTCCAGATACGCTCGCTCCTCCACTGGGCCTCTGTGAGAAACGGCCTTAACCCGTTGGTTAATTGGATCAGGACCGGGGAACGAGCGAGGTAGAAGAAGAAGAAGAGGACGCTGCTGAACGTCAAGGTGGGTATTGCTCTCTAAGTTCCTTTATTGTGGAGATTCTTCTGCTTCCACCGTCGCTTTGAAGCTTTCCATTCGCGTTTTAGGCGACGGAAATTCAAGCGCTGTTATCTATCCAAGAGTTAAACTTTGCAATTGAATTCTTGCCTATAGGGTGTTTCGAGCTTCTGATCAACGCTTCGCGAATTAAACTTTGGAGATCGAGTCCTCGTTGCTTGCGAAGATCTCCCAGTGGTAGTGTTTATTTAGTTTAGCGCGAGCTTCGGAAGTTACTCTGCTCCACTGGGAATTCTCTGTTTCAATTTGCAGTTTCGAGGTTCGCATTAACGACCCGCGTGGCTTAAAAATCTAATTGCTTCAGCCTCCGTGTTCTCGGCTCTAATCGAATGGACTTGCTAATTACTCTTCGTAGTTACCGGTGGATCGGGATATTCTTTTTCAATCAGCGGACAACGGAAGCTTCCATTAAAGTTGCCCAAAGCGTCGCGAGCTTCCTCAAGGAGGGATCCCTGCTCCACATCGGTTCCCCCTAATATCCATCAAGCCTCGCAATATTCCTCGGCGCGGCAACTTTCCCGGGACTTCAAAGCGTCCGCGAAATTTCCGAACAAGATAAATGTTTATCGCGGCTGCGGAAGCGGAAAAAGTTAAAGTGGCTTGGGAGCCTCCGAGAACTCCTGAGCTGCGGTGCTTAAACTTCCCGAGACGTAAATAGAAGACGGCGGGCTAACTTTTTCCAACCCATAAAAACAGCAATTCCTGTATTACGACCTCGTCGGAATTATTGCTCCGTTTCCATCCCCCCTCGCATAGAAACTCGGCCAATATTTCCACCGCGGAAACAGAGGAGCCGGGGAAGTTCCCTCATAAAGCGCGATTCTCCCGAAGTAATCCCGAAGAATTCTTCTGAAAATTCAGCGCGATCTCCGCTGGAATTCATAAAAACTCCAAGGAAACCCTGCATTTCCTAAAGTATAACGACATTTCCGCGAGTTAAATGGAGTCTTCCAGCAGAAGCTTCATCTGTTTTCCATTTCCCCTCTCTCCGGCCCCGGAGGAGCCGAGGGAAGAAGGCGTCGGAGGGTTTCTTAAAAAGCTTCTCCTCCCGAGATAGACGGGTTCCCCTTTTCTCGTCCATTTTTCTGCGCGATCGAGCCAAGGGGAGTATAGACGAGGAAAAGAGAGACAATCGAAGCCACTGTGCGTTCCCATTCGTTTCGTGGACGTGTTACGCGGAGGGGCCTGTATTTTGGCCATTGAACCCCTGCCTGGCACGGGGGTGAATCTGGCGTTGGGGGATGGGAATCCTTAGTAACAGTGTAATGCCGAGTATTGATTTCGAGGGCTGGCTTTAGGCTTGCGTTACATGTGTATACACGGCGTCCTACAAACATCGGTCAAACCCGAGCAAACGTCCCGGAGATTCGAGCTCGCGATTAAACCAGGGCTTTTCCATCGTGTCGCGCTAATTACAGACCCGGGCAATCTGGAGCGATTAGCCCGATTGATAGAAGAACAAGGGGAGCTCATCCTATTCCCATCGAATCGCCCCTATTGGAATTTTCCGTGGAATCTTTCAGCACGCGTTAAGTTTGTTCTTTGCTAAAATTAGAAGCTATAATAATTCACAAAAAATGACCACATCCTGTAGGTTTATGAAGCTGTTTACTTTGTCTGAAAGTTTGTTTCGAAATTCCAGATGATACCGGACACAGAAAGCGTCTGCAAGACTTCCGAGGCTGCGGTCAGGAGTACGGACGTGTATCAGAAGATTAAGAGCGGACCGGAAGGGGAAGCGGCCTCGGTGACCGCGTGGAAGCGATATCAGCAACTGGTGGCGATCGTTGAGTCCAGGGGCGGAAAGTTTAACCGGAAGTCCATGATCGAGGCAATCTTTCGCGGCAGCGATCTCGTCTACGCCAGCCATTGATCCCCCTCCACGCCCGCGGATCCAGCGTGGTCATTGCAATTTTATACCAAAGCGAACCGAGTTTTATTTATATACACAGTGGCGTAGCAACGTTCGCCATGCGAGATTCGTTATTTAAGTACTGCCATTCAATCGTGATTAATTGCTTGCTGCTACTGGGCGTCGAGATTCTCAGTGATTCTTCTTTTTGTTCCTGAGAAACAGCGATAGAAGTGCTTGGCTAGTTCAATTAGAGTCTATTTGACCTGCAGCAGCGAGATTATAGTGTGTGGTAGTGATAAGAGATTAATTGTCAAGGGTAGTAGAACGATAACAGGAAACAGGCAGCAGATTTTTGTAATGTATTGGGGGGATGAGGAATTGAGGACCTTGTAAGAGAGAGGTGCAGCTCCGTTTCTTGGTAGTTTTACGAGTTACAACGTGTAATATATGTAAAAAAGAATTTTACATCGTTTGGTGCACGTTTGATGCAAATCCGGTAATAAATTAGCGATTTATTGCAAAGAAATAAAAATAGAATTAATTTGTTAATTAATTTGAGTAAATATTCTATTAATATTAATTATATTATATTATATAATATAACTCTTATATATTATATAATATAATTAATTATATGAATGGTAATATTTTTATTATAGAATATTTTTTCACACAATAAGTAGTAGGTATTGAGTTGATAAGTTTTTATCTCTATTTTTGGCGAAAAAATATTCTATAATAAAAATATTACTAGTCATAAGAGTTATATTATATTAAAAAATATTCTATAATAAAAATATTACTATTCATATAATTAATGATATGAATAGTAATATTTTTATTATAGAATATTTTATATATATAATTAATTATATATAATTAATTATATGTAATTATATATAATAAATTATATATAATTAATTATATGAATAGTAATATTTTTATTATAGAATATTTGTTCGCCAAAAGTAGAGATAAAAACTTATCAACTCAATACCTACTACTTATTGTGTGAAAAAATATTCTATAATAAAAATATTACCATTCATATAATTAATTATATTATATAATATATAAGAGTTATATTATATAATATAATATAATTAATATTAATAGAATATTTACTAATATTAATCATCTAATTAATTCTATTTTTATTTCTTTGCAATAAATTGCTAATTTATATAATATATAAGAGTTATATTATATAATATAATATAATTAATTATATGAATAGTAATATTTTTATTATAGAATATTTTTTCGCCAAAAATAGAGATAAAAACTTACTAACTCAATACCTACTACTTATTGTGTGAAAAAATATATTTTTCAATTAGCGTTCTCTTTTTAATTCAAAGAAATAATTTTACATTCAGATGTTTCTAATTTACTTGAAGTTGGTAAGTATGGAGCTGCACCCCTCTCGCTGCAATGTCCCTAATTTACTATCGCTATATCACCGTGGCAACGAAATCTTTTTAGTTCTCCGCAGACGCTACTGTTTTATTCTAACTTAGAAATCGAATGTAAAGATCGATGGATCCGTGCATCCACCTTCTCCGATTAATAGCACTCCACCGTTTATAGGTGTAATTACACGAGCGAGCAGATTCCTCGGCGTTTTTATCCCCAGCGAAGGGGAGAGACCGTTCCTGCGCCACTGGAGGGTAGATAATTAGAGATACGATTAACGATGCCAAACCGTGTATTGCTAGTCAACGCGAGCGTAATAAAACGCAGTACGTACAATTTAATTAGGCGATTAAGCGACGATTAGGGCCTATCGGAGGGCGCGCACGTGATAATCGTGTCCGTCGGTGTACGGGCTGAAAAACAACGAGTACCAAAAAGTCCGCGCACGTAATACACGCAATAATTACAGTCCCTCGAGCGGCGAGGGGTTATCCGCGGACACGATCCTAGTTAAACGAGAATAATTGGCTTCGCTGAGAGCCGATGAGATATTATAGCGACAGAAGAGACTCGTGCCTTTGCAATGCTGCGCATCCTTCTTCTGGGATGCCTCCGACACTCATTGTACGATAGGAATAAATTTTTATAGAGACCTCGATAGACAGATTCATTGCCAAACCTCTAGTAGCTATCTTCTAAAAATTAAATAAAAAGAAGAATGATACTCACAGTGTACACAGGCCCGGTTCGTGCCTATAAGCAAAATTAGGCAGCTGTCTAGAGCGTAAAGTAGACAAAGGATACAAAATTGGACTTTTTAAAATAAAGTTTTAAACTAAATGTTTTAAGGGGTAATGCCACTGTAGAGCCCGGAAAGGCTGCCTGATTTTGAGAATTTTTTTATGCGAGTATACTGAATGGAATATAAAATTTGTTTGAAAGCCTTTATTGTAAATACTTTGAAGTATGAGTCCAATTTTTTGTTTAATTTTCTTAATACAAAATAGCGGCGCCACAGCTCAACAAAAGAAGCTTCTTCTGAAAAACAGTGTTCCGCGGCCGGAAAGATTTCTCCTTCAATTTTTGACCTAGAACAAAAGATCAAAAATTGTTGAGTTTTATATAATATTATCTCGGGCAGTACACGAGGAAATTAGAAAATACTGTTCTTTGTAGGAATAGTACGCGATTGAACAAAACGTCTCAACAATTTCGAGATTCTAGCAGTTCCGTGTTTTGTTCAATCGCGCACCATTCCTACAAAAATCAGTATTTTTTAATATCTTCGTGTACTTCCCGAGATAATCTTATATAGGACTACAAAATTTCCGGTTTTTTGTTCTAGGTCAAAAATTGAAGGAGAAAATCTTTCCTACCACGGATCACTGTTTTCCATAAAAAGCTTCTTTTGTTGAGCTGTGACGTCGTCATTTTGTATTAAAAAAAATTAAAAAAAATATTGTGGTCATACTTCAAGATATTTACAATAAAGTCCTTCAAACAAATTTTGTATGCCATTCAATATACTCGCATAAAAAAATTCTCAAAATCAGGCAGCCTTAAGTGCTCTACAGTGGCATTACCCCTTAAGCCACGTATAAAAATTCAGGTCATCGAAACACTCCAATAATGAATGCATTATAAATAAGGGGCGCAAATAAAGCTCGAGCCGGTCCTGACCATACACATACCCCACGAAATAATTAGATCACTTCTGCTGGCAATTGAAAAGGAAGCTTACCACTTCCAACGTCTAACAGATTCTTTAACACTTTACTGCATCCATCAGAGTCCCCCTGTCAACCGATCCACAGAAATACAATCTCTCTCTCTCCACTCCAGAAAATGGAAATATGTAGCCCTTCAATGAAACAATTACTTCAATCCCTCCCGTCCCGTCCCTCAAACAATCCCACCGCACAATTGTAACCCACGATTCCCCCCGTCAATTGTTCTCCACGGACCATCAGAGGATTAATTGGAGAACGCACACCGCCACGTACCGCGTACACATGTATTTACTCCGAGTTAAATATTACCATACAAATGTACAAGATATATACAAATCGATCCCCACACAATGCCGACGGGGGAGGGGGTCGCGTTTTATTAAAAATCTCACGGGATAACGGGAACAGCGGGGAGAGGGAGAGAACAATGTGGGGGAGAGCATATTTTACAAGGATATTTTACAGGCGCGTCCGTTCGCATTCCTATTCGGAGGTTCGTCGCATCCGCGCGGTGCTCGTAACTCAAAGCGCGCTGCAATTTCGATCCTTCGCTCGTAAGTTATTACGCCAGGGCACCGCTGATTTACGGCCAGACGCCGTCTCACCGTAATGCGTCCGTTCTATTTAAACGCGGAATCGCGAGTTCGAATAAAGTCCCGGCCATTTGTTTCTCCCGTTAGCCGAGCGCGAATCCGTTGGCCGAGTTCCCGCCCCGCCGTCGATGGACTGCGGATCTGCAAACACGGCTTTCCAAGGGGATGGACGGAGAGGCGATGGCTCTGGGAGTTTGTTTGCTCGCGGATGGGGTTAGGCAGCGTGTTTTCCAGCTTCGCACCGCAGTGGTGCAAGTAGATTTCGTGTATGTTGAAGGGGTAGCTTTTTTGGGGGGGACGATAAACATAGGGGAAGTGGTGGAAAGTGTTTTTGTGGTTGGAGGGGTTGAAGTATTTTCTTGCCGGACCTTGGAGTTTCTTTTACTTGGAGTTTGTGTTCGATTCGATAGGGTGACTGAATTTCTAGCATCCCCTTCTCAATTAGGGTTGTAGTGGAAAGAGTTGAGGATAGTAAGTGCTTATGAAACGATGGGAAAAGAGGAGAGAATATTCTAAATACGTTTCGCGTTCCCAGATAAGCATCGTCTATTCAAAGACCCAGTCTTTCGATCCGCAGTCCAATCGTTGTTTTCGTCACGTTGACACGGACCTGGAAGATCGAGCGACGACTGAAAGAAACAAGGGGAGAAAGAGACTCCGCCAATTGAATTAGTTAACTTGTTCAACTAGACCCGCCACGCTCCCGAACTTTCCAATGCGGCCACTTCCGCGCGGCTGTTGCATAATTTTCTGGATCTCCAAGCGTGGAGGAACCGCAGCCGACTACGCCGCGATTTCTCCCTGGGATCGATCCTCGTTCTCCCGAAAGAACGAGCCTTCTCATTTCTCAACACTGCGTACAGTCGCAACATCCTGAATTCGAAGCGTCACCCTCAATAAAGACACAAACCCTCCTTCGTCCCTTCGACTAGCCAGTCAATAAAGAATCAACCGCAGTATTCCAAAGGAAGAAGCTTGCTTGTCTCACACCAACCACTCTGTACAGTCTTCCCAGTCTTCTCTCCACCTAATCCTCTCCAACGCACGCGCGGAGCTTGGTCCACCCCTCTCATATGAACTCCGTGACAAAGATCTTCTTCAAATCAGGCACAGAGCCGCCGATGTCGTGCCTGCAGATGCCCCCGTTGTCCATGTAGCTGACGTCCGTGTTCATCAGGATGCTCTTGAGGCTCTCGAGCGAGAGGTCGGGCAGCCGCCTGTCCATCGTCAGCTTGTCGAGGTCGTTCATCGAGTAGCCGGGGCTGATCCTCGCCTTCTTCAGGTGGTAGGACTGTATGCTAGGCTTGGTGTCGAGCAGCTTGCACCTCCTCTCCTCGCGCAGCTCGTCCGTCCCGTTCTCGATGATCCTCGGCGTGAAAGATCGCATGTTGACCTTTACCTCGCCGGCTCTCTTCGAGGGCAACAGCTCCACCTGCAAAACAGCACGTTCCCACGGCCCCCGTTACGCAACTGCTCGCCCGACGAAAGGCCAATAAAGCGTTCTCGCGCGCGACCGCCTTTCTTCATCAACGTCCGAGTGACTGGGATCGCGTGCTCGTTAGGCGCTTCTATGCGTTTCCTAAGGAATAGCGCGAGAGGCAGGGTGCGGCGATCGTCCCTGGGGAAGTGGCAAGGGATTTTCTAATCGAAGCTGAAGACTCGCCGGCTCGAGGGGTCGCGATCGAGATTCCCTGACCAAGATCATGAGACAAAGGTTGATACCTTGGTTCCCTTACGTTGGAAATACTCGAAATCGTCATTCGCCACCGTGGTGACCGAGCAGCAGCTCCTGCTTCGACTTCTGCAGGAGCTCATCGTGTCGAAGTCCCCGTTCTCCAGGTCGCAGCTCTCGTCGTCGGAGGTTTCGTAGCCATCGACAGGCTGGGTCTCCTGCTTTTGGACACTCTGCTGCTCCTTCCTCCGCTCTTGCTTCTTCAGGTCGTAGGTCCTGGAGTCCAGAATGGATCGGTGGTACCTGAAACACGCCGCGTTCCCTTCTAACCACTCCCGACAACACGATCACGCGTTAAAGAATCAAGAGAGAAGCTCACGACTGGCATCTGGCGTGATCGAAGCTCTGGTTCCTCCGAAGGGCGACCCTGGGGTAGCGTTGCTGCTCGCGGAGGTTCCCGTCCAAGCCCGCGATCAAATTCTCCAGACCCAGCACGCTCCGCGCGTGCCTCCTTGGGGGCTCCTCTCGTATCTCGTCCAAGCTCTTCGTGAACTTGCGCTTCACGCAAGGGTCCTCCAGCTGCACAAGGTTCTCCATGTTCTGCCCAAACACGTCCGTGCTGCCGATCTTCCTGCGACTGCCGGGCAACTCCTGGAAGCTCTCGTTCGGCCTCGGTCGCTTGATCTGTGGCTCGCAAGTGGGTCTCTTCAGGGCCTCCACGTGGCTCGGTTCTTGGCGCGGCTCGAAGGTCGAGCTTGTGAAAGAGGAAAGCTCCGCGGGCAGAGAAGTGTAGTTGCTGTCTTCGTTGAGAGACTGCGTTCTGGGGTAGTGCTGTATCCCCATCGTGATCGTGCCTGTCTTTCCTGCAAAAGGGTTCTCGTTGCGACGTGATTCCACGAACCTTTGTGTTT
Organism: Andrena hattorfiana; assembly: GCA_944738655.2. Classification (NCBI taxonomy): domain Eukaryota; kingdom Metazoa; phylum Arthropoda; class Insecta; order Hymenoptera; family Andrenidae; genus Andrena; species Andrena hattorfiana. The sequence continues at coordinate 39,807,733 of OX122894.2, read as the reverse complement.
TTAATTTCAAAGGGGAGAGGGAACGGGCTAGGTTTTGGGAAAAGAGGGAACTTGGGGATTTTATTACATTCGCAGCAAACTCTTCGATTGATCTCTCGACAATTTGATGATCTCGATGACGTCGACTCGCGTCGCAGTACCAGCAGGTAAACAGGAAAACGATCAGAACTCTATTGAAAGAGACACGTATGCTGGCCCCGATCTGAAATACCATCGCAGACACCGCGGAACGTGACCAGGAACATCGATTTTCCACTTCGCCAGTGGCCCATAATTTCAGGTATTCGCGGTGGAAGCCACCGTTCGCGCGGAAACGAGCCACACCGTACTTTCTATCGGCGGAAGATCATCATCGCGCGAAATTCCTAGGGCGCGTTAACCGGGCCAGGTGGGACCCGTGATCGGGAATTGGAAAAGCGTTCCTCCATTGCGGTCATGGAATATGAGACGCGTTACGAACAGGTAGGCTAGAACTTCACGGGGAGCTAGAAACTTTTCAAACGGCGGAACCCTCGCGGGCAAGAATTCCTCGTGTTTCTTCAAGCGTCGACCGAGCAATAGCCGATGCTCCACGAGATCACAGAGCAATTATGCAAATTACATGGTAATTACTACGCCTTGAGTTTGCAGGCGATTGGTAATTCTTTAGTGACGATTGAATTAGCATCGCGACGAAGCCTCGTCGGCGTTGCTTTCGGAATTGGCGGAGGTTTGAAAGGAGCTGTGCGCTGTGCACGAGGTGACGGCGAATAAAATGCTGGCGACGGTAAAAGGTCCGCGTACTAGCCTCGGTTTTGGTGATTGTGCAACCGGCCGTAGAGGCTTCCGTTAGTCAGGGGGAACTTGAGCCCGTGGTTCAGGTTCAACTGCAGCTTGTACTCGGTGTCCTGCTCGAAGTGGCGAAACTTGCCGTCCACGCCGCCTGGAAAGGAAGCGTAACAGAGGTCTCCGTGAAATCGTCCTGGGCGGGTCGCAGTTTCCCTCGCCGCTGTTGCGAGAATATCGAGGCGGGAAACGGCGCGGCGAGGTACCGTAGCTTTTTCAACGCGGAACGAAAATCTCGTGGATGATCGAGGTGCTCCGCCAACGGTGCATGACGGAGGGTCCAGTGGAGTAAAAGAAAAGCCGCGAGAAAAGCGAAGCACGCGCGAGTAAAAGGGAAATTAACCGCGCGGTATGCGGTTGCCTGCGATTGCGAGATTGCGGCTTGTCGCATAACTGATATCTCGCCTTGGCGATTACACGCCGATGAGTCCCTGCGTTCCCACGCGTGCATCGGGCCGCTGAGCGTTTTTCTATTCGAGAATCGACGCCACGCACCGCGGAGAAATACCAGGGAATCCTGTTTCCTTCGACGATAATGCGCGCGAAATGTCGTCTTTCCTCGTCGAACTTCAAACGCGCGAGGACTCTTTCGGAGCTAGTTCCGTTAATGTTTAATGAGACCCGAGAGTTACCATGGGAGAGTCTCCCGGTGTGGTCCTGCTTCGTGTAGACCCTGGCCACGTAGCGACAGAACATTTTGTCGAAGAGGGCGAGGAACACCGGCAGCAGGGTGTCCTTCAGCAGGGGTAGCCAGGTCGCGAGATTCTGTGGCGTGCAGAAGTCCCTGAGGAGTGCTGGTTTGATGGATATCACCTGCGAGGGAAGAGAATGTTCCTCTGTTACTCATTCAAGCCTATCTTCTCCGGTTTTCTTCGCTTTCAAATCTGTGTCTCCTACACATCGTCAAGGGAATCAATCAGAATACCACCCCTCGAGTTCCCTGCACCCTTAGTCAACGAACTTCTGTACCACAAATCCCCTGCAGATCCATATTTACGGGCTTGATACTCTCGATATTTCCACGTCGAGTCTTCCCCATAGGGTAAATCCGGGAGACGCGGTCGGGCCGGAGAGTTGGTCGACTCGCTATATTTCAGGCTGTACACGTAAAAACGCGTTAAAGTGCAGACCAATTACTTCTCTAGAAGCCAAACAATTGAATGAATAGCGTTACTTCGGTTCCTTCTGTGTTTTTCTAGATTTACAGGCTATAAAAGGTAAACTGAGGTTACATTTAACCTCTTTTGTCAAACAACGGTGTACAAAATCGTGTTTAAAATATAGTTGTAAGTTTATTTTCGTTTAATGTTTGGGAATAATAAGATAGTAGAGATATTGTGAGACAATGCAGCCAAAGTATTTAGCCATATTAACTCTTCCTCTCAAAACTAACGAGAAGACCATCTCTCGCTGCAGAAAGGAGAGACGGTCGAGTTATGATTTTTTTATTATTTTTATTTATATTTTTATTTTTTATCATTATTTTATTATTATTATTGTTTATTTATTTTATTTATTCACTTTTGCATTCATTTGCCTTGCTAATCGCCGGTAGGTAGTTCGCTTTATCTTTGATGTGTTCTTTACTTGTTTAGCGTAAACAAATTAAATATCAATGAATCTGTAGTTGTATTCACTCATAAATAATTTTGCTTTCTTCTTTGTTATTTTTCCATGAATAATTATGTGAGTGGTCTTTGCCAACGACGAAAACCATTTCCCGGCACCTCGGGAGAGGTGGTCAGATGTCGTGACTTCAGTTTTCAACCCGATTTACAGTAAATATTGTCTTAAAGCAAATATCGACCAATTTTTCTGAATCAGCATAAAATTCTGAACATATTAGGTTTGTTCTGATAAAATGAGTAATATCTGTATTAGTTTTAATAGCCATTTTATATTAGGTTGACCGCGTCTCCCGGATTTACGCTATTCCTCGATCTCTTCTTCCCTCAAATTTCTTCTATCCACAATACCCATAATCCCTTCGAGCATGTAACGAGTCATAGTCTCTTTGAACCATAGACAATTAAAAATTTCGAATCTGTACTTTTTTATTACCTATTTGAATTTTATTTATTTTTTCTTATAAAAACAGGTGAGTAAAACTTTTTTAAATACAAATTCTGAATTCTTCAGCATTGAAAGAATAATACATTCTCTGTAAATTTCCCCAAAATGCAGATGTTTTGCTCGGAGCATGCAGCGGAGCTGGAGCAGGTATTTTCATGTCGAAGTGGAGCAATGAAAAAGTTGATCCTCTCCAATCCCCTGCCCAGGACTCCTTCACCCTCTTACATGATTCAACCCACCTCGCCCTGCTATAGTTCTCGCACCCCGGTTCGACTAACTCGAGCTTCTGTTCCTAGACACGGTCTCGCGGAGGTGAATCGAGGACACGGGCCCCTCGTTCCCTTCTGTCGATGATTTCCACAAGAAATCGTGTCAGGAACGATCGGCCGCGGCTTTCGCCGGGCGAAAAGCGGCGAGCGGAATGCGACTGCATCGCATGCAGCTAATTGTTACGACTCGTCTGCCCGCGGATGCGTCGATATACGAGCGACGCGTGCGCTCCTGTAATTTCCACTCGTGCTCGGCGAGCGACGCGACGGGGAAAAAAGGTGGGCAACCACCGAGGGAAACGTCGAAACGCCGTCTTACGTGGCTTCACTTTCGATTTTAACGAGCCCACGCGAACGGGGGGCGTTTCAACAGTGAAAACTGCACACGGTCGCGCTTTCAAAAGCGCACCGCCCGTTGCGCGCCTTTTTACGTTGCCCTGCATGCGCAGCTACGTGCGCCGGTAACCGGGGCCGATATCTTCCACGTAACAGCATGGGACAGGGTGTCAGGGTTGTGTTATCGTGCCTTCGAGCCTGGGTTAAGTAAGCCTGGGTACCTGGCGCTTTTAGTGGAGCAGGGAAATTATTTGGTATTGAAGGTGTATATGTGCTGAGGGGAAATGCACTGATTTGGAGCTTGAAAAGCAGTATCCTAATGAAGGGGATTCCTTCGAGTTTCTGAAGCAAACAGGCATTTCTTCTGGAACACAGTGGCGCACTCAGAGGGAGCCTAAGGGGCCCAGGCACCCCCCAAAGAAAAAGGAAAAAGGAGATGTAATGTAACCACGACTGAAGTAATTCAAGAGCTTTGTCAAAAGAAAAGAAAATTGGATTGTATTCTTTAAATAAATCTTTAGAATTGCCTAATGTATTTTACTGAATTTTGCATCACAAATATTTTTATCCGTTCAATTTGGCTCCACCAAGTTTAACTCCTGAGTGCCCCACTGCTCGAGCATGTATGTTTCGTTCGAAAACTGGATATCTCCGCGGAGAAATCGTTTCCAGAATGTGCCACAGAATTTTGAGGTCGAGGGATCGCGGTTTTCATACGCCGCAGACAAGATTCCTTTTCGAAAAGTATTAACGCTGGACGGGTTCGTTAATATTCACTGGATTTCTCGTGCCGCATTACTGCTTAAGAACTCAATTAATGAATTTCAATATGTACGCTAATTTAAGCGTGCATGTTAATGAAACTGAATAAACAACTTTCTTGAGATAGAAAATGCGGCTATATCGGCCCACGAAAAAAACGGTAGTTACGCAACAACTAAGTAGTAAACGTATCGTTGCACTTACGTAAAAGTTAACGACACGTCGCGAAAAAAAGGGGTATCGGCAGCTTGGGAAATGCTCGCCGCAAATTTACGTGGAATTGTGTGGAAAGGTGAACACCGTAAACAAGCCCGAGATTACGAAGCTTTAATTCGAGGCGGTTGCGCGCGTAACGGCCGGAGCAGATATGAAATCGAAACCGAGATACCTTAATTAACGAGTACGGCTGCTTAGGAACGTGACGCGAATGCGTGTGCGAGCCTGGCACTGTAGAAGGAAAGGGAAACCTCGAAATATCGTTCTATTAACACAGTGAAACCGTTCACGGGCGATCTAATAAAAATTTCCAATTTCACTCGGCATTCTCTTCGCTTAACATGAGAGCTCCTTAGAAAGCCGACGCTCCGGCAGAAGGAGTGAAAATTGAGTAAAAAGTAAGTGTGAGCAGAAGCTTGTGATTTCCTACATGACTTGAAAGGCACATGGAATTGAAGATTCATTGGGAAAGAGGTCGAGAAACTCTGCAACGTAATACTTGGGAATCTAAAGTCCTCCATTTCTCGTGCCACAAATCATTAATAATAATAATAATAATAATAATAATTCTTTATTGCACAACGCACTTACAAAAGAAAAATTAAGGGGATCTTCCAGTCGAAACTCTCGAAAAATAGGTGATTTTTATGAATTTTTTTACAGGAAGAGATTATAACGTATCCTAAAAAATATTTTGGGCTTTTATTAGTACACTCGATAGTTTACGGTCTCGATGCATTTTCCAGGTGGCGCTTAGTGGGGCGCTGTAAAAAAGAAATGCCTAAACGGTAACCACGATTTCGGAAGATCTAATGGACCGATTCGAAAAAACCTTCAGGCATTTGATTCGTAATTGAACTCGCTATCGCATCATCCTCTAATAAATTTTTTTGGACCACGGGCTTTTTTTTCATTTACACATTTATGCGTAAAAGCACCGTTTTATGCACTACTTGTTTTGGTGTTTTTTCCTGCGACAAAGGATAATGCGGTAGCCATTGATATAAATAAAAAATTATTCGATTTTTGATTTCAGGCGATCCTGTGAGTAAATTTCAAGGTCGGAAATATTAAAGAAAATTTGTTTTGTACCCTAACGAGTGTCTTAGCAAAAGCCAAAAATCTTTTTCAGGATATGTTATAACCTCTTCCTGTAAAAAATTCATAAAAATCACCTATTTTTCCCCTTAAGTCCCATCAATTCTAAATTTCCAAAGTCCATACTCTTCCCGTTAAATCCACAAAAAAATGGTACCTCAATCTTCCTCATCGAGTCGTTCATAGTCCAAAGAATCCATCCCAAGATGAAGATCGATTAGAGGCGGATTGAGAGTTAGTGGTTTTCAGACTTCGTTATCGCCGCAATTAGAGGTCTCACGCCTGATCCCAGCACATTTTTCTACCGATTTTCTGCTTCGACTCTCTGGAAGAGCATCGCCGCGATACTTTCGGCAGGTGTGTACATTGGATACCTACGTAACGAGCGTCCGTTGCACGCGTGCTGCACAGGCGTATCGCTCCGATTCGCGCCACAATGAGGGGCGCGTCATATTTTTCCTCTCTGTCCCTGTGCTCCCTGGCCCCGTCGGTTTCTCCTCGTCTTTCGCGGCGAGGCGAGTTTCTCCAATCAATTTCAGCCAGAACTCGCGCTGAATCCCGAGCGAGCTTGCACGCTTTGCCTCGCTTTAATTGTCCGATGGAGAACGCGAGCGTCACGCAGCTCGCGCCCGAGCATCGCCTAGCATTCGATCGATTTTTAAACCGCTCGCTGGTTACGTCTCGTTTTCCCTTCAATCGGGGTCGGCTCCAATGGTAACACTGCTCTTTTAGTGAGTATATGGGCCGATGTGCGCAAGCCGCTCGAGAATGTGAAATGAATAAAAGATCTAACTTCCATTACGTTCTCCGCGTGGAAAATTCATTTTCCATTTCTGAATTGCGAATAAATCTCGTCACACTTCTTGGAGGGGAGAATTACGTTCCTTCTAAGCGCGGGGTAAATGCTTGATACTGGTAGCAGAACAAACATCTTTGTAACACTTAATTCACGACCTGGAAACGAACAGCGTTGCCTCTGATCTGCGTTATTGCGACGGGTAAATAGTTAAGGCCCTTTGTGACTGTGGATCAGAGATGGGCAAAATTTTTATTTAAATAAAGATTTATTTAATTTTATTTAAATAAAAATTTGGTATAACGAATCAAAGTTGAAGAAATTAGTCGCGATGTGTCGAATAAAGTTAAACATGGATTTGACGAATGAAATTAATTTCTTTATTCGTCGAGCGTTTCAACTTCAGCGTCGAATAAATTTTTTAACTGTAACTTTAACTGTAACTTTCATTTTAAAGCTGTAACTTTAATTTTAACTTTAACTTTCACTTTAACTATAACTTTAACTTTCTTCGACGTCTATTACAGTTAAAGTTAAACTGCGTCGAATAAATTCTCGTTAAATAAAAAAATAATGCCAAATAAACTTTATTCGTCGAATAATCTATTTAATAATTTTTTCTTTATTTAATGCCCAACTCTGTTGTGAATCGATGGTGCCGAGGAATCTCCGACCTCGTGATTAGCAATAAATATTCACGTAGAAACCTTTTGCCTCGCGTGTATCACTGTTCGTTCGTGTTTTCTTATCTTAATAACTTCATTACGAATTTCAACGAAACGATTCGAGACTCCAGAAATGGGTCGTCAGGTATTAGCAAATCAGGTAAAGCACCCTATTCATTGAGAAACGTGTTTCTTATGAATGATACGATGAAATTCAATCTTCTGTGGCTCCGTACAGTGAAAGACTCTCCTGTTAATATTGAAACAATTCAGATTTTCGTGCGCGGAGAGAACAAAGGCGAGACCAAACGCGGAGACCTCAACGGCCGCATAGGAGTGACCCAATTCAAAGCTGGTCACTCGTGGCGATTATAAACAGAGTCGCGTGGTCCATTATAAATATTAACGAGGAAGGTCAGGGGAGTTTCTCCAGCGGCGAATTTGCCGCGTTACGAATGTTAATCGAGTTCGACATCGAGGTCGTCGTCCGTATTAAGCATGGCACTTTCGAATATTTCGACGGCCACTCTTCGAGCCCTCTCTTTCTCGTTTCCTGTTTCTTTTTCGGAGGCGGTACGATTCAGCAACACTCGCGACGATCGCAAAGTGGCAGAGGATATTGCGCGGGGAGAAATAGTCGTTTGTTCGAATGGAGGATGGATTTATCTGTCTTTCTCTCCGTGCGACAACTTTCTCGTTGGCGAACGGAATTCCGGTATGGAAGAAAGAGAATACGACCGGTAACTCGTCCACTTCCGGACGAGACCAACTCAAGCTGGCTTCCGGCCTGCGAGGGGGGCCCTCTGACTGGCGAGCAATTTTAGTATGACTCAGTTTAGGCGGTCAGAAACAGAGACGGGCAAAAAACTATTTGAAATAAAAATTTCGCACACAAATTTTTTATTTCAAATAATTCTTTGCCCATCTCTGGAACTCTGATTTTCCAGGGTGCTGACTCTTGGCATGGATGAGTTTCTTTTTAACGAACATATGAATGAAACGTGTGGCTCCAATGTTATACGATTTTAGAATGAAGTCTGTACTTTCACTGGAATATACTTTTGATAAGATGTTCCTGGTAAGTTCAGTGTAAACTTCTTTTATTCATGAGCTCTGCGCAGCGAGGTTCAATAACCCCGTAGTAAGACAATGATTTGCTTATTTTTTGTGCTCACTGCTCGATGGATATTTTTTAATACAGCTTAAATAATTCATGAAAAAAAATAATTGGAAAAGAACCAAGTGTCGTGCTTTCATCTCAGCATACTCACGCAGCTAAAGTGTCGACGAACAATCGCGTCATTACCGACCAATCTGACTTAATCGAATACCAATTTATCGAGCTAATTTAAGGAACGAATTACGCGAGCCTGGCTTGCGGATTAGAGAGCGGCGGCGTAATAGTGCACTTTTAATCGCTCGTGAAAGATAATCGGGAATGAGTTAGACCTGTCGATTTTAGTCGTGTAACACTGTCGCGGCTCACTGCGCGCCTGCAATTTCGTGGTTATTACGAAATACGCCTCTTATACCCTGGCATCGTACAACACGAGCAAGAAACGTTTAATAAACCTGACTTTTCCCCTGCTGGCAATAAATCTCCCTATAAGGTAACAATTACCACTTTCATGACTTCCTGCCTGAAATTCTTAAGGTGACCCAAGGACTCGCAAGCGAAACTGCCGGCAGTTCTGTTCGCCAGCTCCAAAATAGAGCCGCAGCGATCCCTGGTAGATCCATAATGTACAAGATTTCTAAGATTACAGCCCAGCACCGCGAAGTACAACAAGAAAAGGACATTACCAAGATGGGGACATGCTGGAAGGCGTAGCAGACGAAGAGGATGCTGTAGATGGTGGGTCTTCCGCTGGCTTCGTCCACCTGGACCTTCTTCTTCCTGAGGCAGGCTCTGCTGTTGGTGGAGCCGCTGGTGCACGAGCCGCTGGACGGGTCCCAGTGTGGCGGGTGGCACTCGAAAGCCCCGGAGGAGTTCTTCGAGCTGGTCTCCGACAGGTCGGACACGGATTTTAAAAGCTCTGCCTTGCGAGTGCGACAGATGCCTCTGAACAGAGCCATCAGCAGGCTGGCCGCCGTGGCGAGCATCAGCAGGCACCGCAGGCAGTTGACGAACACGCCGTATTTCAGGGAGATCTCCGGGGCCAGGAAGACGCAGAGGTCTGGCTCGAAGTTCAGGACACCGGTCACGCCCACGCAGGCGCTAATCACGCTCAGGCTGACCAGGTGGTACTTGAGGTGGTTCTTGGTGAGCTTCAGGCCCTCGTTCCTCGCGCTGATCGCCGTGAAGATCGCGATCGAGGTCAGAGTCAGCTCCTGCAGGATGCTGGACGAGTTCAGCATCCAGACTAGGGTCGAGCAGAACTCTAGGAGGGGAATTAAATTGAGGGAGTTCTTGAGTGGGTGGTTTAAGTTAGTTTAAGTTAGCTTCATGTGTTTTTTAAGCTTTTGGGCGTGGAAGGTAAGTGATGGTAGTTTGTGGGACCCGGCAATTTTTGGGCGCTTTAAGTATCTATCAAACTTCGCGTCAGATTAGTCCCTGTCTAATTAGAGACGACGAGGGTAACTTGGGCAGTATGCATTGATTATTCCGCGATACTTCTGCGCAGTCTTGTTGAAGAGATGATAAAGTTACGTGTAGAGTTACCTCCGAAGTGGTTACTAGGCCGGATGAGCGTGAGGATCGCGTAGAAGAGGAGTCCCAGCTGATGGACGAGGCTCTGGGAGAGAATGGCCACCGCGAACACGTCGATCCTCCTCTTCGCGGAAGATGGCTGGTTCTGATAGATCAGAAGCGACCACGACAGCAGCAGGATGCATATCGGGGAACCTACGCAGGTGGGCAGCCATTCTCCTACCTCGCTTCGCATCTCTGCAAACAGAATCAGTGACATTGTCAGTCCTCGCCCCTCCAAATAATGCAGTTCGCGTTTCCTATTAACTTCTTCACACGGCTACTTCATTCAATGCCGCGCACACGAGCCATAGAAATCCTAAGAATCCTTTTACCATCCGCGACTTCCGTTTCAGACAAAAGTTTCACCTGCACATTTCCAGGAAGTACATTTCTCTTCAGTTCTTTCTAAATAAAGCGACAAAACTTGCTTCCACCGATTCCCTAACAACGCCGGAACAGAAATGAAAGATGAAGCTGAATGCAAATTACGATCTCCTGTGTCAAGAAGAGAAAGAAAGGTAGGACACTTTACGAATGCTGAAGCAGAACACTCGATCTGTCCCAGGTTTGTTTTAAGGGGAATCCTATTTCTTGGGCTAGAAACATAACAAAATTTGAGATTTTTTATTTAAAAACTAGCGATTCTATTTGGCTGGAATTTGGACCATGTTTTTACGCATCTCTGAAGAACTTGCAGTTTTTTTTATTAATTCTCAATATAGAAGCAAATATAAACGGCTCAAATACTTCAGTTCGAAAACTCCCCACCCTTCTCAATATTCTTTTTGTTTCATTCTGGCTCACCAAACTGAAGTCACACCTGTATAAAGTAAAACATCGTTTCATTTTTCTCCTTCACATTACCTGGAAAACAAATATCATAATATGTCATAAAAATTTATTATTAGAACTTAATAAAAAGAGAAACTCCAACTTCTTCAAAGATGCATAAAAACATGGTCCAAATTTCAGCTAAATCGAATCTCTATTTTTCCCCCAAAATATCCCAAATTTTTCTACGTCCTTAATCCAAAAAATAGGATCCCCCTTTAAAAATCTACCACGCTCCCATTCAGAAATCTGTACCGAAATCGGAGTCATAGCGACGAGCAGGTGGAAGAAGCGGAACAAAGGAGCTACTCGGTGCTCGTTTATAGGGAAATTGCGGCTCGAGCGAAGGAGATGCTGATATTCTCAGCGTCTCCAGAGGCAAGGTTCCCAGTGAGAGTGGTAACACCTTAATCTCGATGAAAGCCCCGGCAATTAGCGTGGTGCGCGTCGAATTATTACGTCCTCGCGCAGGAGGAACAGTGGCGTGGATCGTTGTTAATCAACACTGCCTGTTACAATTAACGGGGGTCATTACAGCGGGAAGGAGGAAGTCGCGGCTGGTTTCTCGGCGAACCGCGGAAAATGTCAACCGTGGAGGATGAAAGGGAGAGGACATCGAAGAGGAACGCGCCGCGGACACCGGAGCCCTGACGGGATCCTTCTTCCTCGTTCTACGTATTCGGCCACGGTTTCTCCGCTTCTGCCCGCTTCTGTCGCTGCGCCCGGCCGCTGCAACTTTCTATTCCGCGTGCAGCCGTGGTCTAATTTATTGTCGGGCCCTGACTCGGCCTGGCGAATTCCACCGCAACCACTTCTGGCGAGGCTGCCTCCACTTTTAAGGGCCACGAGCTGAAGGTGATTGAGGTTCAAAGTGATTTCGAGATTCTAAATATATTTGGATCTAGAAGAGATATGTAGGGAGAGCAGTGGCGCACTCAGGATTTAATCTTGGGGGAGCCGAGTTGAACGGAGAAAAGTATCTTTAATTGCAATTTCAATCAAATTCATTAGGTGATTATAAAAATTTATTTAAAGAATGAAATCCAGTTATCTTTTCTTTTCACAAAGCCCTCCCTTTGGGGATGACAGGGCCCCTTGGGCCCTCTCTGGGTACGCCACTGGGGGAGAGGGTAAATTGGAGGTGTTTGAGAATTGTGAGGAACAGAGATTTTGAAACTTCCACGTCACATGCGAGAATTTCCGCGAACTAAGTTACCAGACATCCGTGAGCAGGTGGACAGCAAGCGGTTCGTTAATTCCACGCGCTAAAACCCGACAATTTTAGTATCACTCCGTCTAGCAGACGTTGCAACGGAGCGATTGTTACGCCACGAGGAAATATCTCCTGGACTGTCAGTCGCGGGCTCTTCTCTGAGGCGATTTCTTTCCCGGGGAGGGGGCTCGAGAATTTACTGGGGTCGTCGAGTTTCTAAAAACTGGAAAGAATGGAAGGATGAATGGGCAAGGGGGGTACGCAGAGTCACGCGAATCCCAGGCGAGTGGCTCGCGAAAATTTCTAAACGAACCACTTTCGAGCCCGGCTCTTATCCCAAGTGCATCGCCGATCGAAAATTATAATAAACATGCATATTCTATCCTTGTTTCTGATCGCTAGTCGACTGCCTTTTCCTCGTCTCGAGGCTGCGCACTTTCACGCGTAGCTAACGAACCTGCACGCTCGAATACGCTCTTTTTCGCTGGATATTATCAGCAGGGGAATTAGCAGTCGAACGTGGGGGACTGACATTAGAAGCGGCGGTGGATTTCAAAAGTTCTCGCTTGCGAATCGATCTGGAGAACCGGTGGCAGTGGTCGTTCGCTTTGGTTGCGCAAGTGGATCGGGGGAACGCGATCTGCGTTGGAAATTTAGTCGAAAAATATGCGAGATCTATGAACGAGTTGAGGTGGCTTCTAAAAATTTGGGAGAGGTCCAAGTTTCATTATTTTTCTTTGTACTGGAAAATTAATTCTTCAGTGCCTTCTCGCTTCTAATCTACAAAGTAATCGCAGTTACGTTGGAATGTGAATGAAATTTTAGTGGATTTGGAGAAAATATCTTTCAAATAGAATTTAAATAATGTCCCAAAATGGTATCTTTAATATTTTTGATATTTCACTGAAGTGGGTAGCAAAAAAGGCCTGCTAATGTTTTGAAGAGTGCTAGATACTTCGTCGCAGTCAGAAGCTCGAGTAATTACAGTGGATTCTCCGAATCCCTGCCCCTTTACTCGAAACACACCCTGGTGGTTCCGTGAATTTCAATTCACGTGGCAGTTAGACGCAGTGAAATTACCGTTCGTGGATCCAAGCCAGTTAGAAGGCACAGAAACCAGGTTAATTTTCCTTCCACTGATAACAATGTCGTTCGAAGAAACCAGTCCGAAGGTACTCTTGTCTCTATTATACGCGCGGCTCTTTTGCCCGATGCGAACATCATTCTTCCTGCCGTTTCTGCCGGAAGTAGGTTAAGGCGAAGAAAGTCCGTGGAAACGCGCGCTGCTCCGAGGCGAGCACTTTAAAAAAGGAATTTACTTTCGCACGAATTTCGACAGAGCTACCGCGGTGGCCGTTCGTCTTCCTTATAGACGCCAGATCGCCAAGATAAACTCCTCGGTGTACTCTCTGAACAAAACAAGCCTGAACAACCGAAGCAAGATCAGCTACCATCAATTGGGCCATTTATGCAGAAACCTACGAACCCTCGAAGTGACAAAAAATTAGTTAAACGTAGTACGGATCCCGTAATTTTGTGATCTTTATTTTGTAAAAAATTGAACAACTCTTAATTTATATAATTATTAGAAGTACCAAGTCATAGTTCCATTTTAGGTTTAAAAAAGAAAAGCTGCAGAAAATTTAAAGTAATATTAATTATACTACTCACTATTGAATATCCCATTAAAAAACATTGTAAAACCGTAACAAGAAATAAAATATACTCAATAGAAATAAAGCTACTTTTCTTTAACAATTCAAATCTCCAAACTAAAGTTACTCAGTTTCAGATCATTTAGAGTTGGTTTCAGTTCCCAAGAAAAAATCGAAAGTCCAATGATTCGAATTCCTCAAAAAAAAAATCTTAGATAAATTACAGAAATCCTTGTCTCTCATAAAGTCACCAATTCCACAAGATTTTACTATCTTTCTGCCCCAAGAAAAAGAAAACAACTACCCGTTTAGGTGCCCACGAAAAAATCAGAAGGCTGAAAAGCCACCAAATATCCCTCCAAAGACCCACGATAAGAAAAATTCTTCGGATCCAGTGGAAAGGCAGCCCGTAAAGCGACCAATTTATAGCCACTTACGCGTTCCTCAGAGTCAGGCGGTGTCCTCTCGAATCGTAAACCGCCAGGCGCATACGCTGAAGCGCGACTGTTTCCTAATCACGTGTATGGAAGTGCACGGATAGAAGGAGCACGTTTCTAAGCAGCATAGTGCACGGGGCCACGGGACAGGAACACAGTGAGAGGTGTGTCGTTCGATTAGTCCGGAATGCCGAGAGGTATAGCGCGGAGCAAGGTCAGAAAAAAATGGTCCCCCTGTGTGAAGCCAGGCGAGATCAAGAGGGAAGACGCTGAAGCCTGGCCTTGTTTCGACCGAGGAAGCTCGAACCAGTTCTGACAAACCTAAATTCTTGGGAGGAAGACCTAGCGGAGTCCATTGTTTCTGCGAGGATTCGTGAGCCCTCCACGAGGGCTCTCCAAGCTATTACAACTTACAAAAGCTATATTTCTATTTTTGCTTTAGACATGTTTGTTCAGTTTTGGGATGGTGGATTCTAATTCGGTCACTATCATTGCACTCTCCTGCCTTGCTTAAAGACCGTCGCGATAGGGAGAGAAGAGTTTATAAAGAATTGATGACCGAAGCGCAGCGACAAATAATTAATTATTATAAATTTCTTCGATTCGCCGCGCTTCGCTAAAATGCGCGACGACTTTAAGGGTGTCCTTGGAGTCGAAGAGGTTGGACAAGATTCCACAATAATTAATAAATAATAAGAAGCATAAAAAATATTTTCTGCAAGCTTAAAGATGCCTCCTTAAATCCCAAAAGAGTTTAACTCAGTATTAACAATAGTTTCTTCAAAAAGAAATCGTAAATATCAGTTACTTTTGGCGCTGTTACACGAGAATGCCTTCTTAAATCCTTTTATGATCCTTCTGATCAATATTCTGCGGATCGAAGCAAAGCCCCTCCCAAAGCTTCGCAAGACAAAGAGGCCCCTCCCGAGCCTGTCCAGCGAAACGGGTTGAGCGTCTCCATCAATTTCCCTTCGTCGTTAACAACCATACCCTGAAATTACTCGCACGAGCGAGTGACCGAGGCTCGAGCGCCATAAACGCGCGTTAACCAGCCCGGTCCGGGCGATAAAAAACAATTGCCCTTGGACCAGGTTTCCATTTCAGCCTCACTCTCTCTCTCTCTTTCTCTCTCCCTTATCACAAAGAAAACTCCGACTTGGAGGAGCTGGGTTGCCGAAGCTCGCACTGGCCTACTAAATAAACCGCCTGCCCTGCGATTCGCTATCTGCTCGCCGTTTGTGATTTAATTGGCAGAAGAGAGGGGGGCGGCAATTCCCGCAATTACCTTACAGTGGGACGAAATTACGTTTCATGGCTGTGACCTCTGGGCAATTAGAGGCTCTCCGGCGTAGCAATCAGCCGGCCTACGTGAAAACGATATCTGGTGTCACCGTGCACCGTGCCCCTTGTAAAACTGGATGCTCTAACTCGGTCATGTGAAACTCTGTCGCCCACTCCTCCGCCGCTCTCAACAGCAACGCGTTCCTGTCTCTTCTGGGCTCGGGAAGGATACTTGGCCTCCACCTTGAAACCGTTTCTCACGATTAATCAACGATCCGCGGCGCAGGAATCTCGGCTCGCCGATCGCCAACCGTTCCGCAGCGATCTCCGCGGATGCACCGGATAGGATTTGAAGAGATCTCTAGACCGGTCTCCATTTCCGCGTGTATAATAGGCTGGATTAAAGGCTGACGAATCGAGGAGAGGATTGAAACGATCGGGGAGATCCTCTTCGATTGGAAACCTGTGGAGTCGCTGAATTGCTACGTCGATAGAGGATTGACCTTTCGAAGTGGACTTCAGTGACTTCTTCGCGCGAGTGTGGTAGCTAATTTAAGTAGCTGTTGTTGCTAATCTTCACAGGGGTGCAGTGGCGCATTCAGGATTCAATAAAATTCATTAGGTGATTATAAAAATCGATTTAAAGTATAAAACTCAATTTTCTTTTCTTCTTACAACACCCTTTATTTTGGGGGGTGCCAGGGTCTCTTGGCCCCTTTTGGGTGCGCCACTGCAGGTGTGGGAACCCCTTCCACCCCAGGAAAACTAATCAGAGTTAAAGACTCGTTAACGATCACCACTTCGCGATCGCTAAAGAAGACGCTCCGTTGCAGAATGTAATTCGAGCGAATTAGATCCTTCTAATTCGAGTGTTGGCAGCGGCACAGAGCTCGCCGCGCGGGGTGACTGCATCGTCTACTCGGAAAGTGGGTTACGAATACCGCGAGAAAGTAACGCTACGAATAGTCGCGGTTCTACCGTCGTGGAGGATTAGGCGCGGCTGGCTTGCATCGGCGATCACGTTATCGGCGGGTTATGCAGCGATACGCTGGAGGATCGCCCGCCGAGGGATTTAGGACGGCCTCGGTGAGGCTTCCAGCGCTCGGCGCGCATCGATAGCTGTTGCGCTCGGTGGCTCGCCAAGTTGAAGAGCGTGCGTGCCAAATTCCTTGGGAGACGCACACCGCGCTGTCTATGTTCCGCGTGGTTTCGAGGTCAGGCAACAACGGCTATTTCGCGGGCTAGGAATCCTCTTCTCTCCTCGTCCGCGTATCGAGTTTCCTCCTACGCTCGCGGATGCTCCGATATGGGCCGATGGAAGCCCATGGAATTCCACGTTTCGTCGCGGGCACACGTGTCGTTACTTGCTGTCTAATTGAATTCCATTGTACGTGTAATGGAGTCCGTAGATACGAGTAATTAACGTGGTTTGATTCTAGTTTAAGGGGTAACGCCGCTGTAGCGGCACACAACGGTGGGTACCTTTAACAATTATTTGTGAGTAAACAAGGAAATTAATCGAAAATCTGTTTAAAGGCTTTTATTATGCACATCTTAAGTAGATTCGAGCTATTTTTTTATTTTCTTTTTTTCGAAATTGCACTTTAAACACGTTTTTCAAGTTGCCTCGCAGCATAACTTTAACAAATTTTGTTCGATTCAATTGAAATTTTTACAGTGGGCTCTAAACTATATTCTCCATAGAAATACGTAGCGATTTTACGATTTCTTGAACACTTTTAATGTTGTGAACAATTTTTTACATGAAAATACTGCTGGACGTGGTGCCATTTCTAAGAAAAACAATATTTTACAATATCGGTATGTATTTTCATGGAGAATGTAATTTAGAAGCTACTGTAAGAATTTCAACTGAATCGACTGAAATTTGTTTAAGTTATGCTGCAAGGCAACTTGAAAAACGTGGTCCCGAGGAACATGCGTTTAAAGTGCCATTTTGAAAAAGAAGAAAATAAAAAAATAGCATAAAGCTACTTAAGATGTGTATAAAAAAGGCGTTTACACAAATATTCGACTAATTTCTTTGTTTACCCACAAACAAGTTGTCAATTACAGTGGCGAACGGCAGAAAAAAAGCGACTGGAAAGAAGAACATGGGATATGAGAGGCTCGTGTCACTGCTACCCACTATCCGCTTAAATCTCATTTGTTAAGTTCCGCGTATCCTCCTGCGTAGGTATTTACCGTAAGTAAAACTTGTTTCATTTCTTTTCAGGGAACACTTACATGGCGTGGCCCACCGGAAACAGAAAGCTTGGGAGCAGGCTCTGCTATCGAGGATACGCGAGAGCCCCCGAAATCTCTAATTCCATACGACTCCGAACACATCGAACCCCTCTAATTAAGGATAATTGTCTACAAACTTTACGCGCGAATGAAAGGTATCAGATCGGAGTAAAAAATCCGCCCAAAGCTTCGATACCTCTCTCGCGAGGCGAAATTAGAGCTGCTCCCGCGAAACGAGCGTAATTTCGAAATTACAGAGCACCGGGCTCGGCGCATCCGATTGAGGACTGCATTTACATTGTTATGCTCATTGAGCGAATTAATGCGCCGTTCATAAGCTGACGCAAGGACGCGAGGCGGAGGCGTCCTTGATATTCGACAAATCATTTCCTCCGTTAAGAAGAAACGAAGGAGAGAGAGAGAGAGAAAAAAACGTACGCCGAGGCTGCGGTAGAGGAATGAAAGAAACCGTTCGGATACTCACTGCAGAGTGTCAGTGATTACGCGGGACGATCGTTGCCGCGGAATGTAACCGCATCGCTATCTGGATCTCGATCGATCTGGCTCCCCGGCGGCGGCCGATCCAACACGATTTCTATGTTTTTGCTCCTTTGGCCTCTGGCATCCTCGGTCGCCTCCCTTCTGGTCCAAGTGGCGCGCGGCGATTTACTCTACGATCGATCTTCTTGCTTCCCCCGGCGAACACGCACGATCCGATATACCGAATCTGCAGCCACTATTCCCACCCCGAATCTACACTACAGCAACCGTTCCCTGGTACCAGATCGAAGCAATTCCCGGCCAAGTTCCCCCGGATCCTTCTGCACTGTAGATCCCCTCGATCACCATGGATCCTCCGAAAATCGACCAGCGCAGTGTCCCTTTCGTCTAGTCGCGGATCGGTAACTTTCACTGAGGCGCGCGTATAATTTCACTGGCCCCAGGTTTCCCGCTGCAATATGGGCACCGCGGTTCACCGATTAATCGGGGACCAGAGGCACGGCGGCTCGCGATCGGCTCGTCGACACTCGCGCGGGTCTCGGAGGAAACTGAGTTTCGCGTGGTCGCTGGGGAACGAGCGTGCTCGAAACGGTGCCAGCTGCGATCGAGCGAGCAATATTGCCGCGAAGAAGCCCGGCCCGGGACTGACTGGCCATAGGATTCATTTGGGTCAGCGGCACAACGTAGTATAGCGAAGGCAGGGGCTCCGACTATACCGTCCACTGCAGGGCGAAGTGAAGGTGCCACGGTGCGCGGCTATAACGGAGCTATCTTCGCCGGGAGATTCGATTTTCCTCGCGAACCTGGGCCGTCTGCCCGGCTGGCGGTTCTCGATTTAAATAGCGCGCGAAATTCTGCCAACATTCGAGAAAAACGAATGGAAAAAATCGCCAGTGGGTCGTTTTAAATTACGAGCGGAGGGTGGCAATGAGCGTTTGAACCTTTGGCTTGAGAATTGTTAAATAATTTGAATGACAGGGGGATCCAAATCGTTTCGAAGGGTACTTCCTTTGTTTACAAGGGTCGAGGTAGTCTGAAATATTCAGAAGACTTCGAAGCGAGATTTAGATTAATGTTTATAACGAGACTCTCGAGCAGAGCCACCTTTACCAATGGGCTAAATGGGCTATAGCCCAGGGGCGCCCGTGATCCAAGGGCGTTTAACAATCAAATATGTTGAAATGCTTTTTTCTCTTCTTTTTGTTCGTGTTTGCCTTAGTGGAGACCTGGGGTTGTGATGTACTGCCTTGCACCGATTGCGAAGGAATTGCACCCTTGGGGGCTAGAGCGCCAAATTTGTTTAGCCCGGGACCCTCAAATTTGTTAAGGCGGCTCTGCTCTCGAGATTTCTTTGAGAATAAAATAGGGAAGAATGGATACAGGAAGAATAGAATTCGGGGAGGCATAACGCACGGGTAAAGAGTTAGTTTCCACGGAATTCCCTCGCTAATTCGAATCGGAGGGAAGGAGCTCCGAATGACCACTCGCCGATCTGTACAGTACACGTTTATTTTCACCTCGTGAGCCTGTCGCACGAACAAAACTGACGACACACACACAATACTGTGACGCGTACAACGCCGAGCGTTTACAAGGAATCCCTGACGGCGCGCGATGCGTTTGGTCGCCAACGAAAGCTCGCAATGAGCGAGTCGATTCGAGAAGCTTGCTGCGAAGATGGTCTGACATCGGCCACGGTGTTCGACGAGCTAGTTACTCGGCGAGGCAAGCGGCTCGCGCGCCGCGAGGATCGTCGGCGGAGGTGGAGAAACTTGAAACGCGCCGCAACCGTGTCGTAACGCTTTATTCAACGCCCATTCGGCTAACAACTCCGCTTTGGCTGCCGCACATTCGTGTTTAAAAAAAATATATATGTATCATACACAACCTCTCCGGGGGAAAAATAGTATCTGCAATCTCGCGAGGTATATTCAGTTTCTCGTTGAACGTCCGTCTTAAGGCTAAGGGTCTCAATATTGGTAGTGGAGGGGCTCGGAGGTCTTTGGTTTCAGTTCGACGTAGTGGGAATAGTCGAGCTGCAGGACCACGAATCGATTATTCACGAAGGCCCTCTTAAAGGGGTAAGCGTTTCCGCGGAACAGCAGCGGGCAGAGGGGAGGTTTCCCGGCGGTCTTCGCGGTTCCGTTGTCCGTGGCGTCCCACAGGTCGATCACCTGGCATCCCGCCGGCCTGCAACAGAGAATATTCACATGTGTATTATTTGCAGAACTTCCTCGCGGGGTCTGCAACCGTTTTATTACAGGTTCGCGAAGCCGAAGCACAGAGGCTCCTCCAGCACCACGTAGCCGACGTGCATGTTCCTCAGAGTGAAGTACACCGACGCGACGTCCTTCCTGCTGAAGATCTCGTACACCTTCATCGTTCGTTCCCTGAAACACACGACTGGTTGTCAGTCCCGGAAGACACGCGCAGGGGTCCACGTTGGATGCACCTCATCTCCTTGCTCTCGTAGTAAGGGTTGTTGATGATCGGCCTTCCCGTGGAGAGCATCAGGTTCGCCATCAACGACATCTTGCCCGCGAACACCGCGTGCTCGGGCGTGTTGCTCTTTATCCACTCGAACAGCTCCTCCTGCTCGATGTTGCTGTACTCGCCTGCAGCACAGAGACGCGCGATTAAACAATGAACAAAGGCGCTTAGCGTTAACGGAGATTATTACCCATGATGCTCCGTTCCTCTCGAAGCCTCTCTAATCCGTGATAGGACATCGCGGATATAAGCAGAAGCGCCATCGCGGTCTTGGTCAAGTTGCTCTTCAGCCCCAGCTTCTCCAAATACCTGCTCGCGCAGACCGTGCCAGCTATTATACACAGATGGGGGTTCATGAACAGCTTCAATCTCATGATGAACGCTGCCATGACGATGAAGGCGCCGGTCTGCAGGCCGTTGTACGCCAGGTCCGCGTCTATGCACCTAGGATACCCTTTGACTTTGTAATTCCTGTACCAATAGTAGAGCGCCAGTATCCCGGCGAGGACCGCGCACGGCAGGAGCAGGGTCTTCGTGATCGCCTCGTAGCTTCTGTACGGCAGGAAATCGAACTCCGCCGAGCAGGTGTACAGCATCGTGTGGAAATCCTTGTAATCGGTCAGCTTGGCCTCCAGCAGATTGTAGACGTGCGCGTCGTCCTCGGACACGAAGCCGTAGAACGACTTCAGGCGCCTGGTGCTGACCACCGTCACGAGAGCCTCGAAAACCGTTCGCAGCTTCGGGCCCATTAAACCGAACAGTCGGTCCGAGTAGCTTAAAATGCTGCTGGTCAGCAGCAGGCACAGGTACAGGGAGTACAGCAAGGGTGTGCCGTCGATCACGCCCGTAGCCATCATGATAGCCCATCCGTGCGTTAGACAGACGCAAATATAAATATGCTTCGGGATCACTTTCATCCATTTGAGTATCAACAGCGCGATGATCTGCGTGGTGAACACGAAGTGGGAGAACTGCCAGCAGCACAGGCCGATCGCCGTCAGTACACCCATTTTCTGTAAGAATTCCAGCGCGCGTTATTCCTCCGTGCCAGGACGCTCCATTAATCCAACCCACCAGAAACAACCGCGTCGTGCGCAGGTCCTGTCGAGCCCTCCTGAGCAACGCGGTCAGCGTGTACATCTGGCAAAGTATCACAGGGTAAGCGAAACTCTCGCGCAGCGGCGGTGTCCACTGGACGCGCGTGCACTCGTTGTGATTGTAGAAGAACAACAGCACCGCGATAATACCGCTGTTTATGCTGTTGCCCAGGTACATGGAGTAATAGAAGAGTACAGCTGCGGTGAACACGGCGCTAAACCAGACAATCTCCAAGTAAAAATATATCGGCACGCCGAGGCCCTCGCAGCTGGTCACCGGTGGCGCGCCCTCTCCTCTTTCTATCTAGAATTGATCGCTTTCTACGTATACCGAAGACGCAACGCCTCTTCCAACGTATACAGAGTCGAGTCGCGAGGAATTATTCGAGGCAGTCGATCCTCCGAGCACTGTGTTAGACGAAGCTTGACTTTCGTATCTTTGCCGAGAAATCATTTATCGCTCTACGATGATTAATAAAGGGAGTTTATGAGCTTCGAGTATCGCTTATCCCATTCAAATTGTATTAAAGCCTGAGACAACTGTTAGAATCGAAGAGCGCAAGGTGCGCGAGGGATCGAGTACCTCTAGCACCGGACTCTGTATATAAATGTACCAGAAACGGCTCTCACTTCCCAGCACTGCTTTATCGATACGATTCCCAGGTCCCTGGCGCAGTGATAAAGGAACCCAGCTACCAACTGTAAACCATTAATTCTTATTCTCTCCCGCTCTCGCGCGCTAAACCGACGGAAGCCCGCCAATCGTGGTACGATACCTCTGGCAACAGGCTATACTTTCTACTCGCATCGATAACATTCCCGTACTCGGAAATGTTATCGTAGCTGACCTTCCACAGCCCTTCCGCGAACGTCTCCGAGCCGGCGATCGTTTTGTAGTAAGAATAATACATGCCCTGAGGAGGAACAGAAGTATGAAACGCAGCCATACCTGGTGCCTCCGCGCGACTACCGTGGACGTTTCCGAATTCCACGAAATATCCTACCATTTCCGTGCGAAACGACATTTCCCTCTCGATCTCGGACAGGTGCGAGAAATGCCGGTCGTTCTCGAAGAGCGTGGACACATGCCACCGATGGAAAAACCCGAATGCCAAGCCTGTCGCAAAAGGTGAGAGAGTTCCATTAAAATCCGAGGAGATAATCGGAGGCGCCGCTTCCTTTTTTTAAAAACTGGCTCCTACCTATCGCGTTCACCGCGAATTTGTACAGCATACCATTCCTACGATGAGCTCTCTCTACTCCTTTACGCTTCCTGTCACTCTCCGTCGCCATCTTTGAAAATCGAATTGACGGGGTCAGCTGACTACCAGAGCGCTCTGCGCGCCAACATGCGCGCGGTTTGAAAGTGTCTACGATCTAGCTGAAATCGCATTCTCTTTAATCGCTCGTTGCATCGAGAGTATCGTCCCTGAAGTGTCAATTTTTGCGTCGAGCTCTTTGGGAAGCATGAATGTGTTAAGAGTAACTGAATTCAGGAGTCTAGTATGTTCAGACAGCAGTTATTATAGCATTCTTTTTGAGGGAATCGTTAGATCCTAACCGGAGAAAATCGAGGCTCGATAAATCAAGATATCTGACAGAGAAGAGTGATGTATATTTAAATGAGAGTAAAAATCGTGGAGCAGTGTGCTGCAGCGACAAGTATGTCAATCCACGCGTCGGAATATTAATCGAGACACCACTGACAACTTCGGAAGTTTAGCGTAATTGCAGCGTAACTTTCTTCGACTGTATCGAGTTTCAAAAAACTCTGATCGCTATCCTGACGATTTTATATATTTTTTCTGACTGAGGACTGTTTTTCTAGCATCTCAAATGTTAGAGTGAAAATTTGAAGCGACTGCTTAAAATGAATTTGCTTCCAGTAGCCTCAGGTTAGGCTACAAAGTAATTTGCATATTAATTTGTATCCTTGCCTCGTTTCAAGCTAAGTTACTGAAAAAGATTTCGATAAAGTTGAACTGCCGCGGAGGGAAATGACTTTCCCTCGAGGGAAACTGTTCCTACGGCCCTGGATGCGCGCGTATAGCCAAGCGTGCATTGGCACTCCCGCTATCGATCAGTCGCGTGCTAGTCCACCGTGACATGGAGGATCTCCTGCTGCAGATCGTCCGGGAATCGAGCAATGCGAAATTACAGAATTTACGGAAATCAGCGCAGGAAGCGTATGGTGAGTAAGCTCCACGTGCTCCCACATAATCAACCCCCATCGAGCCCTTATTACCAGGAACCGCTGACGGTCGCTACTCGAATTCAAAGCAGACTGACAGTGGCGATAGTCACTCTCCCTTGACATCCCTCCACCCACCGTCGATTCGTTATTTCCCAACCTATTCTATCATAAATTCTCTTTCACTTTAAAACTGTCTTTCGACTGCGGTACCTGCGAATTGATTAAGAACTTGCTATGCAGATTTCCTGGATAAGCAGCAGGGGTTGCTACGCGATCCACCCCACGAGCTGCGGGCGAAATGTCTACACACCTTTCAGCTAGCACTGGAAACGAAGAGGAGCAAATTCGTGGCGTTCGGTCTGTCGGGATTACATGTGGGTATTCCAGCACGGTTTCTTCATTCCCTGTGTCGTGTACATGTAAAGAACGCATCCGCTGGCGGGAAGGAACCTCGCGATAAAGCGAACGATATCAGCG
The DNA here is from genome assembly GCA_944738655.2 of Andrena hattorfiana. Taxonomy (NCBI): domain Eukaryota; kingdom Metazoa; phylum Arthropoda; class Insecta; order Hymenoptera; family Andrenidae; genus Andrena; species Andrena hattorfiana. The sequence goes on along the minus strand of OX122894.2, from coordinate 39,783,578 downwards.
AGCAGCTGTGACATTCTGAACGGTGCTCGACGAGGTGTTGCTCGCGGTTTCTATTAGCCTTTCGTTCAAGGAAAACGTCCAAATACTCGAGCTTCTTCGAAGAATATTCCTTCCGTCAAGGATCTCAGCTTTATTCTGTATTTTTTTTAGAAACATTCCATTTCTTCGCGCATTAATAAGACTCGACATCAATGTTCATTTATTTGAATGCAGAAGATGTTGAGGGACGACAGGTTCCAGTCTCCCTACGAGCCGGAGGATGACTCCCTCTGGCTGCCCGCGCAAATGCTGCACGCGATGGGCTCCATTCTGTCCCAGTCGGACGACACGCAGACGGATATGCTGAAAGTGAGTGCAGAGGACATTTCTTTTTTAGGAAGAATCGCCCTTAATGCTGTATACTTTTCGCAGGTTCTATTGCAAGTAGCTTGCTCGTCTTACTGGACGATGAACGGCCGCTTGATAATCGCGATTCTCACCACCTGCTGCGAGGCTTTCGAAAATGGGAACCAGGCGGTGAGAACCGCGGCTCAGGCCGCGACCAGCCAGACTCTGCGATCCTTTTGCCTGTTTTTAGGTAATTCCATTCAAAACGCGTGCTTCTAATTCGCACTCGGCTTGCGGCGGGCAGCTTTGTTAGCACAGCGTGTGCAAATATCGCGCGAGTGCCCCGGCCGCCTATCAGCCACTCGATCGCGTAGTCAAACAGAAGTTTGATCGATAGATTGCCAGCTCGCGTGCTGGCGGAATGCGCATTGCCTAATTGCGCGATCATTGCTCGATCTTCCCCCCCGAACAACGCGAGACTTGTCTGGATTCCTGCACGAAGGGGTGGTAGATTAACCAACGTTTCCGATCGCAGACGAGGAGTGCCAAGAGATGGACGAGAACGCGAAGAAGAACAAGAACGTGTGGGAAAGGGGAGTGTCCTGCTTCAACGAGGCTCTGCCGATACTCCAGTACATCTGCAGCAAGCTGGACGAGGCTCAGAAGTAAGAGGAGAGCAGGCGGATTCCGCGCGGCGACTGCATCGCGTAATTCTAGGAAAAACTGTTCCAGCAACGGCAGGAATGGTAACACGGTGGTGTTCCTGCTCGAGTGCCTGCACACGTTGATCTCGTCTCTGCCGCAGAAGATCCACACGAACACGCACTTCACTACCTTCCTCTGGCAGAAGTTCTGCCCGGCGTTGATAGCCTTCCTAGGCACGCCGAGGGTGGACAAGACCTTCACCTCCAGAGAAGGGAAGGAGAACGAGGTTGGAAGAGGGTCTGGGTATCTAGCTACCTCTTTGAGCTTCGATAGCCACCAAGCGAAGACCGTCTACAGGCACGTATACTTGACCACGCTGCAGCTGACGTAACGCTGCTTCGACTCGTTGAACAACTCTCGAAATTCTTCTATTCGCAGCATCGGAACAGAGCTAGTCCGTTTAGTGGGCTGTGTGGGCCCTCTTCGACCAGTCCTCGAGTCGGTGTTCCACAGAATGCTGCTGTACCCGCCGCCCCAGCAGCGTCTGGAGCCATTGAAGGCTTTTAAGGAGCTGCTAAGGAGTCCTAGTAGAATAGTCGACTTTGCTGGGCCGTTGCTGGTGGAGGAGGACAGGTGCAGCCACATTCAGAGCGACATGGCGCTGATGAGGCTGTAAGCGATCGTCAAGGACGTCTTAAGATTCAGAGGTGAATCTGCTAAGCTTGTAATAATTTAATTTGCAACAGGGCAATGGACTCCATCGAGGAGTCGACCACTGGTGGACTGAGCATACTGCACGCGAGCGTTTCGTGCGTGGTTGCGATGCTCTCTGCGCTCCAGGAGCTGTGCGAGGGGAAGGCGATTAATCACACTTACACGTGCGCGATTAACAGCCTGTACGAGGACCTGGAGTCCTGCGACTACAGAGGGCCCCTCACTTACCAGAGCATGGCGCGGCTGCCGAAAACTTACAGGTAAACTTCAAATTGGCTGTCAAGGTGCAGCTGCAGCACGAGGCTGCGACAGCTCGAGTAATTGCCTTGAAACCCTTTCATCTATCTTTCCCAGGGAGCAACTGGAGCTGATGAAGAAGGGGATAGGGTCCGACTCGGACTCCTCGGGCCACGGACCATCCGAGGACGGCGACTCGACGGACACCGAGGGCCCGCAGAACGAATCCGACGAGGTCCAGGAGGAGAACAGCTTGGAGGACAATGAGTACGCGATGGAGAACGAGAGGGAGAGGCTGAGGCTGGAGAAGCTCCCCAAGTGTCTTCACGTGGGTCGCCAGGTGGCCGACGAGTGCAACGTGGACGTGGAGAGGCACAACGCGAGGAAATTCGTGAAGACTCTGAGGAGCGACTTGATCCCCATGGTGCTGAGCCTGAGGAGCAACATCGAGGTGGACGAGGCGCTGCAGAACTTCGCTTCGGAGTATTGTCAAGGTAGAATACTCGTGTTCTTGGAACGTAGGAATGCTTCAGTAGAGAGGAATAAATAATGGGACGCGCGCTACATCCTCAGGGGTCTTCACAGCCCAGCAGAAGATCCAAGAGCAGACGGACATCAGCACCGACTCCTGTGCCCTGATCACCATCATGAACGCTGACGGAATCTACTTAGCCACGTACGCAGCCTTGCTCCTCAATCTCAAGCTAATCAGGATCCATTACTACCACGAAGAGAGCCGTCAAATTCCTATCAGCGAGGTATGTGCCAATCATCTTCGACAGTCGTATCGCCTTTCACCTCAATCTCCATCATTTTCAACTAATATCATTGAACCCTTCAGGAGCAATTCGTAGAAGAGGTGCATGGATCAGGGGTTCTAGTCTACCTATCAGCCACTTGGCTGTCTGAACTCTACCAACAAGTGTTGGCTTGCAATCTGCTCGAAAAGTGTGGCTACAATCCTCACTATACAGAAAACAATGCTTTGATAAATGTCCTCACTGGTAAGACCCTTTTCTATGACCAAACTATAATCCTGTCAGCTCCGAGAACCAATTTCCACTCGTTCTTTAAGACATCGACGGGATTCCTGGTAGCCATAGAGGCGGACAGGTGTTGTCTGACTACATAAGGCTCGAGAAAGCTCAGCTATCTCGAAGTGAACCCACGCCGGAAGCTGAGGCTGGTGCCAAACTCTCCAGAAGGGTGCTGACCTGTTGCTGGGGAAGCATGATGACTGTTCTGACGACAGGGCTGAATCCTCCGAAGGAAGAGAATAATAAGGGGATCCTGAGCAGAGATGGGGGCAGAAGAGGCATCAGGGACACAGTTGTCCTGTCCCTGGAAGGCCTCCACAAGGCTGCTATCCTCAGTAACATCCTTGGTCAGTGAGGTTTCTGTAACTCGTCGCTTTCTAAGGTCCACAGTGCTCTGCAATTATTTCTACCGCTTGTTATACAGGTCTGCAGAATCGTTGCGGTTCCATCTTCGCTCTGCTAGCTAAGGCAGCCTGCACGGAGCAGTCACTGTCGAAGATCACTCGGACGAAGGACGTTCTACGTCTGAAATTGCAGAACAGGGCGACTAATATTCACACTTCTCACGCTCTCAGCATGGACGTGCTTTTGGGCAAGGGTTTGGAACTTGGCAGCCATGGCAGCGATTGCTGGCCCCACGTTTTCACGTGAGAGATTATTAATTCATCCTTCCACTAATCATCTTCAATTTTATCGCACTATATGACAGATATTTCTTTGTTGAAAAGGTGTTGCTTGTACGTGAGCAAACTGGAGCACGACTTCTTTGGGAGGAACCAGAACCCATCGCTACCTAAGACTCAGCAGAAGAAAGAGAAGAAGGAGACCTCCAATGGAGACATCAAAGGGAGCCAAGACAGACTCAGGCTGAATTTTAATATCACCGATGAAGAAGAAACTTGGTAAAGGATTATTTTCAAAATTCTTCCCAAATACACCAACCAAAATACTTTCTACTTCCATTCTTACAGCGTTGACGTCTACAGTTTCCTATCCAGCCCATACACGCAGAACCCCAGTTCAGACACCATCCCAGAGATCATTCAGGAATCGAACGCAGACAGCCAGTTCAATGGAATCCTCCCAGCCGACTATGCAGCTAAGATTATCTGCGTCTTGTCCCAGCAAGTCGACAGGCTGTTCGAGAACGCTGCGCTGAAGCTGAACCTCCGAGCTCTCTGCTTGTTCCTCACAGCTCTGTGCGAAGCTAGCAAGGCTCAGCTGTTCAAAACCACAGACGGTTCCAAGGATAACAAGAGATTCTGGTGGAGGAGAAGCAAGCCCAGGGAAAATGAGATGAACGTGCTGCTGCTGGCTCGACTGGGCGAAGTGATGCTGAAGTGCGTGAAGAGTGGAAGGCCTCTGATTCATATAATGAGGGTGAGACACTCCTGGGGAGACCTTTCTACCTTCGAAAGCTCAAGCTGCTGAAGTTAACAGCTTCTTCTATTCTTTTTTAATTGTTTCCCAGGTCTGGAGCATCCTAGGCCCGCACTTCATGGAGGCAGCTTGCCACAAGGACCGCAGCATCTCCAAGAAGGCGGTTCAATGCATCCACGATTCGATGGCAGCTCTGCTGAACGAGCAAGTGGAGCTGCCCCACTTCCACTTCAACGAGGCTCTATTCAAACCTTTCGAGAACCTATTGTGTCTCGAGCTGTGCGACAGTGACGTGCAGGACCAAGTAGGTCATCCCCCTTCTCTCGTTCGATTTTAAATACCCATTTTCATCCCCCGCGAGTGAAATTCAGGAAGTGGTACATTTATTCCCTGCCAGATCGTCAGCTGCATCTGCGAGTTCGTCGAGACCAACCGGACAGAGATCCGGTCGGGCTGGCGGCCCCTCTTCGGGGCGTTGCGAGTAGCCTCCGTCGGCAATTCAGATTCCGTGGAATCAGCGCCCCTGTTGGAGGTCTTCCGGGTGTTTCTCTCCACGGACAACACGCTGGTGTTCGCCAACGCGGCGCTAGATTGTATCCTCTGTCTGCTGAGGCACGTGAGAGGCATCGGGGACGTGGAGGGCCACCCGGACGAGCAGGACCAGGTGGACGTGGCCGAGTCCAGGCGGATGAGACTGTGCGTGGAGAGCCTCAAGTATCTTCTGAGCTGCAGCGACATCCTAGCCTCTATGTACGGCATGCCAGCCTGCCCGATCTTCCACTCCGCTCAGAGGATCCAAGTCTCCACCATTCCCCAATACGTGGACCCCGCGATACCTAACGCCGAGCTCATCAGATTCGATAAGCACGCCGAGTCGATCCAGGAGACCATACCTGGCAGGCCCCACGATATCCTCATGGACCACGTCCACACCATCACAACCCTGCAGAGCATGGACAAGCCTAGTGGGATCCTCAGAGTCTGGTACATCCTCATCGAGGGCCTCGCGAGCGCCACCATGATATGTCCGAAACGGTACCAGCCACACACTTTGGAAACTCTGTTCCACCTGCTGAGGGATACGCTCAACGTCCCTGGGCCAGCGTTTGGCCTCTACTGCGTGAACCACTTGCTGCTGCCCATGGTGCAGAATTGGCTGAGGAAGACGTCGAAGATCTTCAGGGGCTGGGATAACTTTGCTCCTAACTTTAAGCAGTGCTGTGGCCTCACGACGGATCTGGTGGTGGATTATTTGACTCACTTGCAAGGTGATACTTGTTGGGTAGAGTGGGATACTTGGAGAAGAAGGATTTGAAAGGGAAATTGATTCGTTTGATGGTTTTAGGTCCAGAGGTTGTGCGAAACGACGCCCATCAGCCAGCGACGACGCTGATGTTAAAGCAACTTTTATTGGTGATGGCCGAGTGCGTCGTTCAGCCCACGGAGAGCATAGCTCGGTTGGGCTGCGCTTGCATCAGGTGAGTGCTTCAATCAAACCCTCAAGAATCTTCCTCGAATCGGACTCAAAGAAAAGTAGACAGAACCATCGAGCTATGAAACGTTCTCAACACCTACAAAGACACCATAAAAGAACAGTGTCAAAGTCCTCTAAGTACACGGCACCGATGACTCAGTATCGAATTAAGATCACTGGCTCGCAACGAAGGCACCGTCATCACCAACTCGAATCCAGACTTCCAAACTCCACTCAGATCTAGCTCCTCCTATCAGTGGCGCACTCAGGATTTAATCTTGAGGGGAGCCGAGTTCAAGGGATAACAATATTTTTAATGCAAATTCAGTAAAATTCATTAGGTGATTATAAAAATTTATTTAAAGAATAAAAGAATTAAAACCAAATTTAAAAAAATAAAAAAGCACTAAAAAGTAAAAAATATATTTTTCCCGCAATTAATCTACGACTTTCAAATTTTTACGTCGAAGCCTCATAATTTGCACTATGTAAATGTAGCGCCGACTTAAAAAATTGAGAGTCGTAGATCAAATAAGGGAACAAATTATTTTTTACTTTCTACTGTACTTTTATTTTTTTGAAATCGGTTTTAATTTTCCTTTTATTATTACTCCTTTTCGAAGTCGGTTGAAAATCCAGTTTCTTTTCTTCTCACAAAGCCCCTTCTTTGGGGTACCAGAGCCCCTCTGGGTGCGCCACTGCTTTCCATATCTCTAAACCCAACTACAAAGAAAAAGGAAGCAGAGGAAAGAAATGAAACTGACAATGAAATAATGGAAGCCCAGTGAAGATCCGCCGGTGTCCAAGCAATGCCCGTCGTGATTCAAAGCGCCATGGCGAGGGGTTCGCGAGACTGCTCCTCCAGGGCGAGGAGGGAGGATGTGAAGAGAGAAAGGGTGAATCATAGCGCGGAGGTTCGATGGAATGTACATCGACAGAGGTTAGATATATCGTCGTTACGGGCGTAGCGTGAGTGTAAGATGATAACGAAGCTTGACAGGCTGTCCGGTGGGATAAGGTAGCCACCGACACTCGACACCCCTGGAGCGTCGTGCCAGCGACACAGACCGAGGCGCGCGCGCGTGTACGACACGCGCACACCGGCAAGGATACCCTCCCGTCCTCCTTTATCTCCGAAGCAAAGGCTGTACCCATTCGCGCGTTTTCCCCGTATTAATGCACAGTGTACATCGAGCCGCGTGTAATCCAATCCCGGGACGGGGTCGATCGCGAGGTATCGATGTACAGGCGTGCGCGGAGTTTAAAAACGGGACAGGTTCGCGGGCAGATAGCTAGGCCTGGCAGTGAATGACGAACGGGATCCTGCACTGAAATCCTAGCAGTCACCCACTCCTGGTAGCAGGCCACTTCTCTTCAACGCACCGGGCTGCATTCGTCTGTCTGGCTGCTCTGCTCAGGCGTACTCAAGGAACGAGATTTGGGTTAGGTCTGTAGGAGTTTAGGAACAGCCTATGGTGGGAGTGGGACACATAGGTGGCGCCGCTTAAGTAGAGTCCGAAATACAAGTAGAGATCTCGCGGAGTCAACGTTGGGGGAATCGGTTAAGGCGGCTGCCCAGCGCGCAGTGGATCCGAAGATCGCGGGTTCGAATCCCATCGCCGGAGGTTCCATTTTTCTTCTACAGTCTGAATATTTTCGGTGATTCTTGGTGTCGGAAGGAGGTTGAGGAATGTAGGAATGGAGTAAAAATTGGTACTTGATGGTTTCTGATCGTGTATTCTAGTTAGCTCCCAGGATAAATAATTTCTAATTAGAAGGAGGAATTCTCGATGTGAGGGTAGATGTAAAATAATCCGACCACCCTTCTGATTCTACTTATATTCGAAATCTGGTCTGCGCAGGCACGTCCTGGTGAGCAGCGGGCCCCTTCTCACCCCAGAACAATGGGAGGTCTGCGGTGTCGCCTGTTACCGCGCCTGTTCGAATTCCCTGCAAGAGCTGCACCAGCTGACCATGGCTTTCTCGCCGAGATCCGAGTCGTTTTACGGTGACGTTGCTCAGGTCATGGTTGCAGCGCGACGGGACGCGACGGTGGAAGAGTCGGAACGGCTGAGACAGCTCGCTGCCCAGGTAAGTCCCCCCCGCCCCCTACTGTCGGTCCTCTATACGCCCGAACCTCTCTGTCTTCTCTGAAGGAAAATTCTACCTCACTTCTGGCTGTTTGACGTTCGTGCGTTCGTTGTGCTTGTTTCCGTGTGCCCCCGCATTCGCCACGAGCTCTCTCAGCTGATTGTGAGACGTGTGTCCCCGACTCGGGCATATTAGCATGCCGATCCCTCAAGCGATCTCAGATGATCGACCCTCTCACGTCCTCCCTCGCGCGCCCATCCGTCTAAATTCCGTCGTTCCTCCCGCGAAATCGATCGACTCACCCTCCCAACCCTCGCTCCCCCCCCATCATAACAGACGACCGTGACCGCGTGTCCAGAGTAAAGCCTCCACGGCACCGATCCTTTGCTAGAATTCGATACTCGGAATGCAGCGTGTTTCGAGCGAGTGAGAGAGCGTTGCGCACGTACAGAGTAGAATGCTATTATCCGGCAAACATTTTTGAGAAAAAAAAAAGAGAGAGAGAGACACGTGGTGCCCTCCTGACCTGACTTGCTCCCAGGTGAGCCAGCTGCGCGAGGTATTGTCTGCCGTGAAGAGGCAGAATGCGGCCTCACTGCCGACCACACCTTTCCAGGACTCGATGACCATTGAGACGACACTGATCGACCAGCACACTACCTCCTACTCCGTCGGTTGTAGGCAGCACACGACACCCCTCGATTACACTAACACTACGACGAACACGGGCCCCCATTGGCTCTAGCCGCCCACGGTAACTCACGTCATGGATTTTAAGAACGATAGGAAATGGCAAAGAAACAGACGAACGAATGTGTAACCACGCATCGGTTCCTCTAAACCGTGAGCCGACTAGACGAACGGGTGAAACGATGCAGGGAATCGCCACGGGAGGGTTGAATGCTCCGCGCGCGCGCGCGTCCGCGACAGTGACCGTCGACGATCGACGATCCGTCCGCGACGTTGGTCGTCGTCGACAGGCCTGCCATCGGTCCGCGCTCCTCGCCACATCGATTCAGTTGCAATTACCGCTTTTCTGCCTAAGGAGAGACACGGCTCCGCTAATTGGATATCGTTCCAGCACCCGCAAATCGCGACCGTAGTCGACTAGATCACAGATTTCTCTATTTTATTTGCATCCGTCGTGCCTCGCGATTCGTTGCGCTTTGCGTGTGTTCGAGCTTGCATCTGTATGGCTGATATGGCATATACGGTGGCTTGGAATCGAGTGCCCGGATCGTCGAAGCTGGATAGCTTTTAAAATAAAGGGGACAGCCGGCCTCGCACGTTCCTCCCTTGAGTTCCGTGCCACTGCGCAGCGTTGCGACTAGATGGACCGTCGGAGTGCCCGGCACGGAAGCCCGGGGGCGACGAGAGATCTCTGTACGATGTTAATTGTCAACGCGAATCGTATTTTTGTACCGCTCGATGCGTTCCACGCACAACTGTGTCGAAATACAGACGCTTCCATTTATAAACGCTGATTGGTTCTTGTGTTGCATCCCCTTTTTGTCTTTTTGATGATCCTTGACCGGCCATCGCGACAGGAAATTGAAAGGGACGGGGAGGAATCGAAGCGAGCCTGTCGACGCTGAGCAAACCAAAACGATTGGCGACCGATCACCTCGTTTAGATGTTTTTTGCACTCGCTGGTAGAAGGCACAGATCAGGCTGCAGAACCTCCTCGACGAGGTCCTTTCGCGGTTCGTTCCCCGCCCGAGGAATCCTTCGATCGTCCGAAATACCGTCGAACGACGACCCAGGGATTTCGAGGCGGTCCATCGAGTACGATCGACTCTTTCGGCTCTCGAAAGAATCTTGCGAATGACACGGGTTTCGCGGTGACTGGATTGAAGCAACCGAAGGACCCCGTCGTTGGCCGAGATATCATTTTTAAACTCAACTTGGCACGGTCTTGCGTATCACCATTAAAATCCATGGCTTGGGTCCATGGCTAGAATTTCACTGTCACATAATATGTACGTGATGAGATATACGACACCTACTTCTAGAAGCTGCAGCTTTCGTAGAATGCACACCGTATGTACTTGTCGAGAGCGAATCAATCGCGTTAGGTCGAGCTATAGAACCGCCGCCGATAACGATGTACGATTTGTTCACGAGCCGAGCGACCATCCTTAGTCACGACATTCACGATATCATTGCAAGAGGCTCCGGGCGACACCCACGGTTCCTCTTGTAGCTTCTCGAAAGGGAAGTGCGTGAAACGAATCGACAGAGTTGAGGACGATCAGCGGAGAACGTGTAGGGAAGCTTCGAGAATCTACGGAGGATCGTGGGGTGTGTAGTTTCCACTGGCCCCTTCAAGAATAAAACATTCTTATGCTCGTCCCTTCAGGTGTTCCTTCTCGAGGAACAACGCACCGAGGAGACTGCGAGAAAATCAGACGACAGGTCCTACGTGTTCCTTCTGTATCCACCTTCGGTGGGCTCCACCCTCAACCCTGACCTCTATATCGTGAGGGTTCAGCTGAGGGCACTGGTGGTGGGTCTGCTGGTCCATCAGATGCTCCTTCACTGTATCGCCAGTGTCCTCTTGCAGGGAACTGACTCGTCTTTTCCTAGGTAGGTACTGTAGAGACAGTGGAGCAAGTTTCGTGCACTCTAGAATGACAGAACTACACTCCTGCTACTCATTCCCCAAAGAAATCATCACATGCACTCTTAAGCTGGGTTTACACCTGACGAGTGACTCGGCCGAGTGAAAATCTTGCACGTCAGATTACTCGACTGATAAGGGAAGATCCCGAACCCGGAAATTCAAAAAATTCCGAACCTTTGTGAATATGTAGGGGATTTCCTCCTGTTTAAAAGTTACTCCTTTTAATTAGATCTATCATTTGGCAAAAAAATTATTTTACAGTTCACGAGTTATAACACAAAATCAGAAAATAACTGGAGTTTCAGGTGTCAATTACACCCCCCTAGAGTGAATTTAGGCAACAAACAAAAATTGCGTAGTAATCAGGAGGAATTTCCTTACATATTCACAAAGCTTCAGAATTTTTTGAATTTCCGGGTTCGGGATCTTCCCTTGTGAGTACTAGAATATGCGTTCAGACTGGACGAGTGCTCGGCCCATTGGGCTCACTCGGCTGAACACTCGTCACGTGTAAACTCGGCATTAGAATGAGAGTAGAACTTGAGGAAGCACTCGATTGTCTCATAAACACTCGTCATTTGTATTTCATACACCTTAAAGCAGTGATGAGCAACCCGCGGCCCGCGGGCCACATTTGGCCCGCCAGCCACAGACCTGCGGCCCACCTGAACATCGTCATATCTGTTTTTCATGAACGAGCTTGACAATATTAGGTGTGAATATTGCGGCCCGCGTAGAGAAGTATGTTTCCACTTGTGGCCCACTTCTGACAAAAGGTTGCTCGCCACTGCCTTAAAGTACACTTTCCTTTCCTTCAGTCACACACACTACAGTGTACTCAAGCCATACAGAAATCTTTGAATCCCACGAACTCCTGTTTCCACTCTAACTTCCAGCTTATCGCACGTGATACCACACTCAGCGTCATCAACGTCGCCAAAAGCCTTCGTCTCTGGCTACCTCTCCTACCTGACCAGCCACCACGTGGACATCTTCCTCTCGGCACTGGACCTCTCCTACGTAGCCGCCCTCAAGTTCGACTGTCGCCCAGGCCTGAAATTCTTGGTCCAGAAGGTGGCCAACCTCCAGCAACCAGCGAACCTCTATCGCCAAGCTGGAGCAGCCTGGACGATAAAGATCGTCACTCTGTTCGAGCTGTGTCTTCGCGAAATGGAGAACACCCAGGCTACCCTGGAGACCGTTAAATCCTTGTTATCCTCGAGCCTTGACGACAGGAACTGTCCCAAGGGCTCCAGCTTGCGACAGCTCTCGAAATACCTAAGACAGCTGCGCACCACGTTCGAGGAGCTCTGCGAGAGCTACGTGGAGGTGGTCCTGGACGAGGATGGGAGGCACACGAAGGTGGACAGCTTCTCCGAGAGGAAGATATTCCTCCTAGTGGCGCAGCCAGACGATTACCCGGAGATCACGAGGAAGGAGGTCATCAGTGACAGAGCTGTGGCTACTCCGGCTCCTGTGAGACTACCGGCAAAGAAGCTGGAGGATGCAGAGGGCGCAGGGGTGGCGGAGAATCTAGAGGCGCAGGAGGACATCGAGGCCTACAATCCGAACCTAGACGACGAGAGTGGGTTGGAGGAGCTGGGGCCAGAAGTGGAGGAGGACACGCGGCCGTTCAGGCTGTCTGACCTAGCAGTGGAGTATTCTACTGACTCTGGCCCGCCGTCGGAGCCGGAGACGGATGACTCCAGGCCAGTGTCCAGGCTGGGCTCTGTTACGGAGAAGATCGTGTACCCGGATCGGTCAGGCAGCACCTCCAGCGAGGGTTACATCGACGGGAAGTACAATCCCAAGACACCGGCACCGCCGCGCCTCGTGGACCAGGATCACCTGTTCTACAAACTAGGCGCCCTTCGGAGGACCGACTCCGCAGACTCCTTCGCGACGTCCATGCAGGACGAGAAGTCAGGGACCACCAGCCTGATACTCGACGATGTGCCACTGTATCCGAGATCGAAGCTGGAGAGAAGGAAAAGCGACGCGTGCCTGCTGTCCCGTCGGAGTTCCCTCAAGTTCGTCGTGCCCAGCGAAATCGAGGACTACAAGAGGTTCTCCCGTTTCGACCCCAGCAGGTGCAGGTCGGTGATGGAGCTGAGGAAGACTAGGGGAGGGTCCACGGTGTCCAGCTCGTCTAACGATCTTGAGATGTCGCCGCGAGTTGCCTCAAAGATCGAGGAGAACGAGGAGGACAGCTCCCCGAAGTTTCTCGATAATATCGACGAGTTGCTGCGCGACTACGAGCGCAGCAAGAGGGGCTTCAGGACTAATCCCTTCCTGAAGGACGAGGGGGAGGGGGCCAGCACCGAGGGCCAAGAGGCTCGGGCGCAGGAAACGGGGTTTCAGAGGAAGACTAATATTTATAAAGACAGCGAGGCGCACAGGAAAGCGTGGGCGGAGACTCTCAGCACCGTGCTGGATTGGACTCTGGCTTTGCCGGTGAGTTTCGCGAATTTTTAACACGCTCCGTGATTTATCAAAGCAGTGATTCCCAAATTCTGGGTCGCGAAGTGCTTTTTCAGGGAGTCGTCACAGTTATTTTTAGCTCGCGATTTTAAACACTTGTTTATTTTAATTATTAAGTTAGAATTATATTCGGAAATACTGATTTTCAATGTGTTTTCTTTACCTTATTAAATTTACCTTACCTCACACGGGGAGTCGCAGGTTGTTTGGGTATCGTAAAAAGGGATCGCGACTCAAAAAGGGTTGGGAAACACTGTATTAAGGGTTCTAGATCTGCGCGAGCTGTGAAAATTGGGAATTTCTTTGCAGGACGATCGATTGACCCCCCTACTTCCGGTGTTCGTGAGCGGCGTGCGTGTCCTTACCAGGCACGCAGTGGATCAGGTCCTCAAGCAACGATTGTCAGCCCTGTTCCATCGGATTGCTGTTCTGTACGGGCTGACGAGCAATTAGGGACAGCTTCGATACATCTGGGAGCAGATGTATTTTCACAAGTCTCTTTGAAACTTCTTGGTGCTCTGAATATCTTCGAGTAACTGTGAGGAGCCAGACTGGCGGGTACTGAACGTAGGCCCCTGTTTCGATCTACTTGCTTCAGAAACCTTCCGCGACATCACCCTTCGTTCCATCGAAGATACCAGCTTCTACATGTTTGCGAAAAGCGAGGACCCCGCGAGAAATATCAATGGTTCCAGTCAACAGAGGGACGAGTCCTCCAAGAAAATCTTAGACTGATGACCAGAGTCAACCCCTAGATAAGAAGAAAAGAAAGATCACAAGATCTATTTCAGGGAAGAGCATTAACTCAACAGTCTATATTAAGAACTATTCTCTTAATTAAACTACCATCCCCAAAGGAAGGGAGGAATCCCCATAAAGATGGTCACCAGCTTCGTGGTGACCAAGGTGATGGTCCATTTCACCATCCACCAATTGAAAGAATTTACTGTGGAAGTAATATCTCCCGCGGTGAGTTCCACTCGATCCAAGGACTCCAGATTCGTCCAGAGCGATTAAAAGTCGCATGCACATGATTGACAATAGTCGATCCTCGACTCTTGCGGGGAAAATGACACGTTGCCCAGTTTCCATCGAGGAGGCGTCGCCCGTCTCCTAGTTTCGCGCTCAGACGCGTCGACACCGAGGGACGAGGATTTTATTTACGATCCCGCTCGGCACGCACATCTCTCGATTCTCATTTTATGCTCTTTGCGCTTAACTGTAGTTTGCGGTCCAGCTGGCGGAGCCCGATGTACCAGGATGGTTTCCCTTCGCCGGCAAACACACGCAGCCTCCGCGGATTTCGCCAGCTGGAACGGTTACTTCTCCGTCGATTTGCTAAGCAACACTCGAGCTTTCGATGGGGACCGTGGAATCGGCAGCCAATCCAGCGCTGATTCTTGGATAAGGGCTGGTTTTTATTCTATCTCCAGGCTTTTAGGTGTCTTGAGTGGCGCGGATGAGGATTCTTTGATGGGGGTCGATGCTTCAAGCGACCATTTTTCAGCTAACAGAGGGGGAAAATGTGTTGGGCCTGGGGGTGGTTTGTGTTTTAATCTTCTGAAGGGTTAAGGATGCTTTGAGTGCAAAAATGGTTGGAGAGAACACAGAGTGAGTTTAAATTAGGGAACTGTGCTCTTTCACGCTCTATAAGTCACAAAAGAGAGTGTACTTTATACTTGTCACCTGAAAGATCGACGAGCAATCAGCAAGAGTCCTCTGCATCTATTTCGTTTTCTCAATCATCGAAACTCTATTTCCCTCCTCTATCTATTTACAACTCAGCTGGTAGACGTATCCAAGAATTGGTGCAAATTCTAAGAAAGAGATGACGGCTTGACTAGCGAGATGAGAGCTTAGAAGCGTCATTAATTCGCGTGAACGATAGGATTTCGAGTGAAGTCCGCGAGATAGCCAAAGAGTTGTTGGACGCGCGGAGAACCGTAGTAGACGCGAGAAACTAACGACGATAATGTTATATTTTATTGTAAATAGTACGATGGCCGGTAGTGCATCGATAGAGACGATTAACGAAAGAGAGAGAGAGAGAGAGAGAGAGAGAGAGAGAGAGAGAGAGGCTAGATATTTTTATCGTTAATTTACACGTTCCGATGTTTAGCGAGCGACTCAGCCACAGTCGAGACGTTCTCAGTTTTATTTGTCGCTTCGATATATAATATGACACGTATATTTTGTATATCGTTTGTAAGGTTGCGGGGATAAAGAGGGTTGCAATTATCGACCGTTGTATAAATCGACTATTATCCCGCAGGGAGTCCACCGTTCTGTTTTGAGTCTCCATCGCTCGCGCTTTAATTATAAATTATCGTTGAGCGTCAGATCGTTTAATGGAAGGAGTGAAGACTGTGGGAGGGGTTAATAATTGATAATAAAACGTGCCTACGTAGATCACACACTGTTCTTTCGACGACGAATCGACACCATTCCAAAGGCTGATCACTCTGGCCCGCGTGTTACGAGAAACGGTATGAACGAATGAAACGTGCATTTATTACAGATCGCTGTGGATGTATTTTAAATTAGTAACGACGGCTAGGCAGATGCAGACGATCGATCACCACCATCGAAACTGTGCGGACGAGGAATGTACGAACGTTGAATAATCAGTTACTCCATGTTAATAAAATTGTACGATCAAACGCGTGGCATTCAAGTTGGCAAAGGTGGACACGGAGTTTTTCATAAAATTCTCACTCCCTACCCTTCGCACCTATCGAGTCCCTTTAAATTAGAATTCTAGGCAATGTTTCTCCAGGAAAAATGTAATCAGCTTCCACGTACCCCAGGACTATCAACAGAATGGAGGCTGAGTTAAGCTTCAGAGATGTTTGAGTTTCAAAGGATCCACTTCAATTTTCTTTAACGGGGATAAAGAAACGGAGTTTCGCATAGGCAGTGGCGCACCTAGAGGGGGACTAAGGGGCCATGCCACCCTCCAAAAAAGGAGCTTCGTAAAAAGAAATGAAAATAAGATTTTATTATTTAAAAATATTTTTATCCGTTCAACTCGGCTCCCCCCAAGATTAAATCCTGAGCGCGTCGCTGCACATAGGGTTCCCCGCGAGTTCTCGATGCATCCCGCGAGGTATCGAAGCTGTCGACTGTTTCCTGCGAGACGAAACGCATTTCAGTTGGTTTTAACGGGCACAGGAGAGGGCGGGAGACTTGTCTGCGGTCGAGTCATCCTCATAAAGAGGAAAGCTTACGAGCGACGGCCGTCTCGGCTTATTCCATGCTTTTATTCTTGTGCCCCGGCGTCCCATTCGTCGTGGCTGTAAACATCAGCGAGGAGGAAGCAGGCGAAGTCGCCAGAAAGCGTTTTATCCTCGGGGGGGGAAGATGGCGCAACGCGGGAAGAGCATAATTCTTCAGAGAAAGTCTATACGCGGATGCTTCCTCTGTTTTCTAGAACCCCTTCTCGCCGCCAGTCCTTTGCCATCAATTTTCCTGATCTTCCGAGACGGGGAAACCGATGATGCGATCTTACGACGACACAGATGATCCTGTTTGTGACAAAGATTAGCGTTTGCAACGAGATTTTCGTAGCTTCTCTGCGCAGATCTCGTGGAAGGAAGAGAGTACAACTATTAAAGTCGTGGAAAAGAAGATGTCGTTCAAAAGTTGGCCCAACCTCCTCATTACACCGTCGATTCTAATCGCGAAGATTGCTTCTCCGTCTTGTACACGTTCCATGACAGCACAATCTCTGGATTATCTATTAATTCCTCGTTTCAGACGGCAATTTTGCTTGAAACTCTACGTTTAACTAGCTTTCTACTGATCCTTGGATATCATTCCCCAACGCAATCCCCTCAGGGCTCTTAAAAATCCACGAAAATTACTCCGGAGCTTCATTTTCAGACTCGAAAACACACCCTCCTGTTTCAATTCATAAATTACATTAATGCTCCCCGGAAATTTATCAAAGTTTATCGAAATTTCAAAGGTTTTATCGTAGTCCGCTGGAATGGTGGAAGCAGAACGACGTTTCTGTCTGCAGAAGATCGCGAGAGCGCAAGAAGGACGCTAAAACAGGGTGGATCGCTAATAAAGGGACGTAGGACATGAACCGTGGACGGAGACCGCAACTATCCATCCGTTCGTCATTTCCAGCGTGCTTTAAATATTAAATAGAGCTCGCTGCGCCCTGAAAAGGATTATCCGTGCTCTCTGTGCCGAGAGAGACCACCAGGCCTCTGTGGTTTGCCCCCATGCTGCCAGACGGATGAACATTTTTCTACGCGAACCTACTAAAACGGATCCGTTCCATCCTCTCGCTAATGACAGCCTCCTTTCGCCCTCGATCTTTCTCCACTCCTCCCTGCAATCGCTCTCGTTACAATTCAGAATTCAGAATGCACTTCAGGCATAAAATACCGACGAAATTAATTTGCTCTTCGAAGGGCGAAGCGCCAGGAGGCTTCAGGGTGAACGAGGGAGGGTTCAGGAACCTGTTTAGGCAAGATTTTATTTCATGGAAAATATCTGTGTATTTACAACGTTACATGTCTCGCGCTGGCTCGGTTCACAACCGAGTCCGAGTTCGCAGCTCTGTCCCTCCGAATCGACGAGTCCGAGGGACCGAGGTCCTCGCTCAGACCTTCTCACGAGTCTATGCCTCGCTCCGCGAGTCACTGTCGTTCTTAGTTTACCAAACACTCGTCACTCGCGTCCTGATCCCGATTCCACCGAACACCGACAATCGAGTTTAAGCAGACTGTCCTTTCTAAAATCGAAGCACCTCCGATCACGTTCGAAGGACGCATTACTCCTTGAAATCTCCTTCAACCTGACCTGCAAGAAACACTAAAGAGTCCCCGCGCTGAGCTTCCTCCAACCGAAACCTCCCTCAAGCCCTCGAATCACGCGGAACGAGGCTTCCCCCTGTAGATATCACATTTATAACACCGGTACAGTTGCCCACCCTTCTTGGAACTGTGCTTCCATCGAGTCCAAGCGTCCTGCCGCCAGGATCACCTCAGTAGGGTCTCCAGACGTCGTTCCTCTGCTCGCTTTCCTCGCCCAGCACCCCGATCTCCAGCCGGTTACTGCTGATGGTCAGGTTGCTGCCAGCGATGGTGACCTGCTCGTCGGTGAGGTCGCCGTGCAGGTGCAGGTGGATCTGGTTCTGGTTGACGGTGCTGTACAGCTGGGGATAGAGGACCATGGGCGCCGGGCTGATGTAGTTCTGGCTGGGGTTGTTGTAGTAGCCCTGGTAGTTGGGGTTGTAGTTGTGGGAGGCGACCGGCACCGGCGTGGTCGGCCCAGGCGTCCAGGAGCCGTAATGGTAGCCCGGGCTGCCGCTGCCTGTGCCACTGCCGGCGAAGATGTCCGAGTCGCTGGACTTGCTGGGCACCAGGGGCAGGGACGTCGAGGACGTCCCGTGCCCTGGGTACATGGGCACGCAGTTCGGCGTGTAAGTGTCCTGCTGGCCCTCCGATGCAAGAACTGCAAGATCGACATAGGGAGTTGTTCGGTCGCGAGTGGCTCTGAGCTGGATGGCAAGCTGAGGAAGCTGAGGTTGGTGTTCGGAGAGAGCGAAACGTGTTATTCGAAGCGTTATCCTTTGGAGGAACCGACGGAAGTTGTCGCGGGAGCAGGAGACGCGAAGAAGCTACGGTTTTGGAGATCAGAAGACGCTGCGGGGCTAGAGTATTGCGGACGCGGAGAAAGCACGATGCTGGGAGCGAGAATCTGCAGTTGGGTGGAAGCAGAAGATGCTGTGGATGAGCATGCGTTGGTGTCGCTGTCGCAACTCGCGGTTGCGTCACAGTGAGCAGGAAGAACGCGTTCCTGGAACGCCTTCTATGTCGCGAGAGTGTCGGAACGAGGCGTTTCCCTTTTCCGCCTAAGCGAGCTTTGCCTCTGTAATTTTTGCCGGCAGACTTTCGAGTACTCACCGGTGGGTAACGGGACGGGCTCCGTGGTCGGGTGGTGAGAGAGGGATTCACCTGGGTAGGAAAACGCTCCGCCAGGAATCGGGGAGAAGGAACCACCGCTGCTCACTGGAGGCGCTGGGTAGGACGGTGTCGACGAGTAGGTCCACTCCGCGGTTCCTCCGCTGGTATCTGTAACAGATTTTAGAACAGCCGATGATTAAACGAATCCTTCGTCGAGGTAAAGGAATGATTTCGAAGCGGAGAGAGTCAACCAGAACCGACTGGTCACCAGTCGCTGCTCCGAGTGAGTAACTCCGTCGGATTAATTGATATGACTCACGAGTCCGAGAATGAAGGAAGTGGACAGGTTTGCTGGAAGTAAAGAGTGGAAGTCCAAGTATTTGAGTCCAAGTTCTTTGAACAAATAATGGATAATTGTAATACGAAAATTTAAAGAAATTGCTCGCTCCACGACTCCCTTTCCCTTTTACAGTCTTAATTAAATTTTTAAAAGGGCTTCTTGGATATCAGTTGTTACTTTATTATAAACCGTAAATATTTTTCCACGAAAAAATTACCAAATGTTCTTTAAACGTTGATCTTTTAAGTGCAAAAAGTTCTGTAAAAATATATGCTACCGCTTTTTCAAAAAAAATTCACAAACATTCTGACTGTATCTAATATCGCCAGGCAAAAGTTAAATCGCTGTCAATTGAATAATAATTTAAATTTTTGCATACAGTTCATTTCAAAGCAAAGAGAAATTATTTATCTTTCATTTAGCATAAGTTAGAATCGTTGAAACATACAAATTTTTAATTAAGACTCAAAAACGTAAGACATGCAAAAATCGGGTCCTGAAAAAGGGTACCTAATATCACCAACTCACGAAATATTGATTGATTCATGTATATATGAGTTTTTAAAGTCATTTTCACATGTGCTTTTATTATTTCCTGCACTATAAATGTATTTTTATCCATCTTTGATTTTATTTTTATTAGAAAAATATAGAAATTCAAAAATATAGATTTTTAAAATATTTTATTTTTTACGTTCCGACGTACATATTGGACAAATAAAGTTTATTTCGGTTGCTCGGCACATTTCGTAACCCCACCTGTAACAAACACTGCATCAAAACCATTGTTCTCCGGTAGGCGGTATTAAGAACACCCATTCTGCTAAAAAAAAAACACTATTTTCATCACGGAAAATATTTGAATCGATTTCATTCCATAAGTACATAATTAATTAGGTATTTCTAGTAGATATTCTTGCATTCACGGAATTATTAGACTTGCCTTCTCCGAATGGGATGTAAAATTGTGGCAGTCCAATAAATTTGTACACTATTAAGATTCTCTAAAATCCTTCCCTTTCTGTAATTGTTGATCACATGACGCTGCAATTAAAGTATGTCTTTCTACATATGTTTAGGTACTAATTGAGTGCATAACCGATAAATTTTAGTGTGGAACAGTGGCGATATTAAGTACAGTCACCCTATAGCCCCTTAACTAAAAAATCATCAAAGAACCTAATCACAGACTATGATACAGCCTGATATAAGCATCCAACGTTGACGTACAACTTGCGGCGTACTTTCCTCGACAATTACCCGCAATTAATTACCATCTCGTGAAATATTTATCGCGTGCACGTCGACATCCGTCGGACGTCCGATGAATGTCGAAACACCTCAGAACGAGCCGTCTGGTAAAAGTTACGGAAACAGAGAGGAAACATCGGGCAGGCCTGAGTCACCGATGATTCGGCGAAACTTCATTCCCCAGGTTCGCGGGAACTCCCTCCGCCGACGACGAATCGGACTGATTATGAAATCCATATCCAGGAATAAAGTTTCACGAAAAACTCGCCGCCGACACACAATACTCCTACTCCGCCTCTTCTTTTTCGCATTTTTATTACCCTCGATGAGCCGTTTCAGCTTTCATTCGGCATCTCTGTAACACTAGAGTTTCCTTCCCGTCCTTGACGGCCTTCGGTTCTTAACTCGGAGCCACGTCTCGGATCCGGCGTAATTGGTCGTTAATAGTATCATCTGGGACCTGCGTAACGATCTTTCAAACGCAGGGGAAGCTAACACGGCGCTTCTCTGTTCCCGAGAATACCCTGAGAACATCGTTCCCCTATGCCAAAGACTATCAACGCTTGCTGCATCTCTCTATTCTAAAATTCTGACGCCTCCGTGCCCAGAATTGCCCGCAATTGCTACTCCGTTCAGATTTTACCGTTTCCCGCTAATCTACGCCCCCTCTACAGGTGCAGCGAGGCGCTCCGTCAAAGACTCACCGGGAAAGTTCAAGGAACCGACCACACGACTACCGAGCTGCATACGTGACGCTAGACCCGTTTAACGGCGAGAACTGTGGACGGAAAGTCCGGGCATTGGTGATTCCTGGCGGGCACTCGTCGGTCGATGACAAAACACGCTGCTTCAAGGGCGTGCACCGTCGGCCACTCGGTTCCAGGAAGACCCGCGTGGACACGGGGAATCCTGCAGTTTCGAAACACCGTCAAAAATTCGTGAAAGCTTCCTCTACCGAACTCCTTTTTGCGAGCTAGACCTGCCGCGTCACGAGACACTCGCTCAATTCCGACGATAGTTAGTCAGCCTTTCCACCTACTGATTAATTAGAATCGGAAGATCATCGTCGAATAAGGGACTTTTCTGGAAATTAATCTAGCAACAGATACTTGATTCCTTGGAAAACAGATTGTTCTTCGAAATCGAAGGTATGACGCTCCGTAGAAGCGAGATATCGTGCTTGGAATGGTTGATCTCGTGGAAGATGCGGAGGAAATGCAATCGACGCGAATTTCGTCACTCCAGTTGGCCTCGTCCGCCGATCTTCACCTTCGGAGAGTCCTGCGCGTTGAAAAATATGGTCCTTGCGAAACAGCTCGGTGTCCAGACTTTTCCTACTCGAGAGAAAACGCGCGATTCGATCGGGCAGAAATCGCCAGCGATCGCTGCATGAAGCTGTTTCGTTTTTACCCGTTCGAAGCGAGAAACCTATATTTCGCAGAGCTAATGGAAACGAACAGGTTCGGCGTGCAGCCGGGTCAAGGCGGGGAAGTCGCGGAGAGAATTGATTAGAAAACCGTCGATTTTAATAGCCGATAAATCTCGGGTTTCGCCATTGACTCGACGCTGCACGCTTCGTAATCCCATGACGCTTTAGCAGGGGCTGCAGCGTGCAAGAAACAGGCGGCGGTTTTGTAATTAACGGCCGTTAATTCCCTCGTAAACCTATAGGCAGTATTCGGGACTCTGTAAGGAGGCCTCCAAGTGGAACTTTGAAACGATTGCCACTGAAGTTGTACGGTGCCACTTTAAATAACGATTAGGTACTTGAGACGTGACGGATTTACTGCTCTTGTACTGTTATAGGGAGCAGTACAAAAGTGGCAGGAAAGGTTACAGATGATATCTATTAATCAGCTGCTTGGACCTTTAAAATTACACTCTCGAAATCACCCCTGGAATTATTGACATACATTTTCATTAAAATTTTTCAGAAAATCTATTTTTTGTTTGCGTAACAAATTTTATTCATATCCTTTAAGACGGAATAAATAAAGACCATAAAGTTCTTTTACTGCAAGTTGTATACTTTTTTCAAAAGAGAAAAATCTTAAATAAGGGTAAATCTGGGAGACGCGGTCGACCTAATATAAAATGGCTATTAAAACTAGTACAGATATTACTTATTTTATCAGAACAAACCTAATATGTTCAGAATTTTACGCTGATTCAGAAAAACTGGTCGATATTTGTTTTAAGACAATATTTACTGTAAATTGGGTTGAAAACTGAAGTCATTACATCTGACCACCTCTCCCGAGGTGCCGGGAGAAATGGTTTTCGTCGCTGGCAGAGACCACTCACATAATTATTCATGGAAAATTAACAAAGAAGAAAGCAAAATTATTTATGAGTGAATACAACTACAGATTCATTGATATTTAATTTGTTTACGCTAAACAAGTAAAGAACAAGTTTTTTAATCAAAGATAAAGCGAACTACCTACCGGCGATTAGCAAGGCAAATGAATACAAAAGTGAATAAATAAAATAAATAAACAATAAAAATAATAAAATAATGATAAAAAATAAAAATATAAATAAAAATACCAAAATCATAACTCGACCATCTCTCCTTTCTGCAACGAGAGATGGTCTTCTCGTTAGTTTTGAGAGGAGGAGTTAATAAGACTAAATACTTTGGCTGCATTGTCCCTCGATATCTCTAATATCTTATTATTCCCAAACATTAAACGAAAATAAACTTAGCAGTACATTTCTGCCCTCTTTAGTTAAAATGTCCTATCTAGCATTTTGAAACAACCGAGAAAACTGAAGTTTTATCATTTATTTTGTACCGTCCTTATTTCCCTTCATTCAAATTAAAACATGCTGTCATTATTTTGTAACAGCCTAATATATTTTTTTTTGTAATAGGTATACCGGCAGGTAATGTATTATTAACGTACCAATTAATTAATTGTTTTAGATAGGATATTTTAACCATTTGGAAAGACGTTAGGTTAAATACATTAGACTGTTTATAAATCTTTACGAAGCACGTAGAGTTTTCTAACTTTACACAAAAGGTAAAAGACGTGTGGAACTTCAAATAATACAACATATCTCAAAAAATGAAAAAATGCTAGATAGGACAGTTTAACTAAGGGGTGCAGATTTTAAATACGATTCTGTACACCGTTGTTTGACAAAAGAGGTTAAATGTAACCACAGTTTACCTTTTATAGCCTGTAAATCTAGAAAAACACAGAAGGAACCGTTGTGACGCTATTCATCCAACTGTTTGGCTTCTAGAGAAGTAATTGGTCCGCACTTTAACGCGTTTTAACGTATAGAGTCTGAAATATAGCGACTCGACGAACTCTCCGGCCCGACCGCGTCTCCCGGATTTACCCTATCACCCCCTTTTTTTAGGGATTTGATGACAATGTCTCCTTAACTAACAACGTGGTGAAAAGCAAAGTTCAAGTACTGCGAACTTTTTGGCAGTCTCAGGAGTGCCAAGAAACGAGCTCCCTGTCGGCGATCTTCTGGTCCTGGAGGACCCAGTGGATCAGCCGTGAGATAAGGTCGAGGTCGCGGGTGTAGGGTCCCCTGGCAAAACTGTCGTTACGCCTACTGGCCGTGGAAGGTCGAGGTCGTTTCGGGATCCTCAAAGGGGACCGCCGTGGGGATGGGGGCGTGCGGGTGATTACCGAAAATGGCCGTGTATTTGCCGCAATTACCGGAACAACGGTAACAAAACAAAGGTATACCACTAGCAGGGTCGGCGTTCGGGCGACCATCTGTTGGATAATAGTCCGTTTCGTGCCTCCGCGGGAAAGACGAGGAGGAAGAAGCTGGTTCTATAAACCGATGAAGAAGACGGCATCGAGTTGACTCCATCTCCAGAGTGCACCTTTCGCTGAGGACCGCGGATCAGCTGGATAATATACATCGAAGCAGAATCTCGAATCTGCGCACCATTTTTACGAACTGCGAGTGCCATTTCGCTTGGAAACTTGCGTTCCAGGGAAGACAAAGCGTAGACGCCACCCAGGTCGATGTCACGGTAGACCCGGAAACTGGATCGCGGATCAACGATCTATCCAGCCAGCTTTCCCATCGTTGACTCAGCATTCATCGATCGCCACGGTGTCGTCACGGCGCTGGTGACCGTTCAAGCGACACTCCTCGGCCTCCGCGAAGAAGAGGTGTAACCTCCGCCGTAGATCCTGGCCGAAGGAACGCGCGAGTCCTGACCAAAGGAACTCCGAGCTGTTTACTACTTCCTCCTCTTTGCGTGTCCCGTTCCCTGTCCAGTTCTCTCTCCGTTGCTCTGCGGGTGTGAAACCACAGTGAGGTGGTTTTGGTGCTTAGTCCCCCAACCAGCCATCTACTTAACGAACCGTCCATCGACCGCCGTCATTTCGTCGTTTCTCGGTTTCTCTCCCACCTAGCCCTGCCCCACACCCTGGCTCGCGCTACCGCTGCCCCGATCGACTTCATCTTCCCTCGACTTCCATCTCCTAATCCGCCGAGGAAGCCTTAAGACGCTCGAAGATACATTAAGATACTCCAAGTTATGTAGTGCATCGTCCTTCATCTTTGGAATACGCTAGAATTCGGCTACAGGAAGAGCCTAAGTCCTAAGGTCGGTATCAGATATATTAGCCGATGAGTTTCGTGAGGGGTATTCTCCCACCACACAGTTTGCCTGCCTCGGTGCTCCTTCTCTCAACGTTTCCTGACTCGCTCTCGTTCCATCTCGCTCTCGCCTTCGCAGAACAAGAGCGAGCCAGAAGTGGCGGGGATGGTGCCAAGCTTAGTGCGTGTAGGCCAAACCGAGCTGTCAGCGTAGAAATACACACATCAGAATAGGTGTGCGTTAGCTTCGAAAAAATTCAGGAGCATTATTGGTGAGAACATTGATTCTTTCTCGATAGCTTCATCTCGTATTTGTATACGCATAGCTACGTAACGCACACTATTACGCTAAGAATAAATAGCAGTGAAACGTCTAGGTTCAGGCGGAGCCAAGCAGCGTTTCCGTTACCTCACCATACACTGTTGACGGTCACGTGGTGGTTGATTTCTCTCCTCACTCGCTGCTCGCGAAAAAGAATTCACCGGCGAATATATCTGACACCGACCTTAGGTCATGAAATTTCGTCCGACGAGGTGGCTGGCACTCCGAGGATATCCCAGTTCCCAGACGCTGCAGTTGCTCGAGGACGCCATCCAGGAGGATACGTTTAGCTAAGGAATCAAGTCAGACAGGCAGGCTAGCGCATTCTTTCTCCACTGAACACCGTGGAGGGGGTCTCCAAAAGAGATCGAACGTTAAGAAAGAACGAGCGTGGAGCAGACGAAGCGGTGGGGCTTCGTTTCCCACCGAGATAGATGCTCGTTTGGTCGTGTAAGGTAAGTCGATATTGCGTCGTCTCGATATTCTTGCCCCGGCACGAATGTCGACACACTCGTACACAGCGGTGTATGACACATATCGGGCCCGTGCACACCCGTAAAACCTGAACAACGTCCCGAGGAGAGAGAGAAGTCTTACGCATACGGAGCGGCCAGGAAACTCTCGTTGCCCCGCGTATCGCTTACCATCAGCGATTTCTTCTTATACCGAGTATCCTGTCCCGGGGATAGTGTTTCCCTCCGATGACTCCGGGATACCGAGGAACAAGCTACCGACTTGGCCGTTGCTGGGTCCCCGTGAAATCTACGAGTGGAGTTTTGGAGACACTGTGGTTTTTAATTATCGATAGAAGGTGGAGCAAATAGTCAGAATATAGTAATTCAGCGTTCGGAGTCTATTATCCTCGGTACCAGTGGCGCACTCAGAGGGGGGGGGGGGGACAAGGGGCCTGGCACTTCCCTCAGAAGGGGTTTTGTGAAAAGAAAAGAAAACTGGATTGTATTCTTTAAATAAATCTTTATAGCCACCTAAAGAATTTTACTAAATTTGTATTAAAAATATTTTTATCCCTTCAACTCGGCCTAAGATTAAATTCTGAGTACTCGGTTATCTAATCTTGAAAGTTATGCACCATCTAGCCTAGCAATCCAACTTCCAAGGCTTCTAAGAATTCATCCCCCGAATTTTTTAATAATTCCCCTGCTCGTTTCGCAAACAGCGAGAGAATTCTTTTCAGGCAGCAAACGTGAGAAAGCAACGACGATTTCCTTCGGGACCTGGACGTCTCCACGGTTCGTCAATCTCTCAAACACGGCCGCCCTTCGACGACGGTTTCAATGACCATCGGGAGGGCAATTCGTTCGATTCAGCTCGCGTTTTCGCGCCTCCGCGACGCTTCCTCCCATTCAGGCTGCGCGGCCATTCAGAGGGACGGCTGCTGCTTGAAAGAAGGAAATCCGTTTAGCGCAGAATCCAGCCGCGTTTTGCACGCACGCAGCCGGGGCAATTTGCTCTGCGGCGAACAATGGGGGCCCGCGTCTTCGACGTGGCACGAGAAAAAGAGTCTCGATTCCTCGCCCCCTCCATCCTTTTTCTTCGTCTCTCCTTCCTCGCCTTCTTGTGTTTTCCCCTTTGTCCGTCGCCTTTCAGGACGCCTTTCGCAGCTTTCATCCTCTCCCTTCCACTGTCGCGGGCAATTTCGATGGTGAATGAAGAAGAGCATGAATGAAGGGCTCCACTGGCGTGCCCGGAAACCCACGGGGCCCCGCGCTATTGCCCGCAGGCGGTTTCGCGCGATTACCATCGCTCCACACGCGAGTACCTTCCTATCACCTTTTTATTCCACGCATTCGACCGCCTCCTAGCCCGCTTTCGCTTCACGCACCGCGTCGACGCCGATCCTCCGCGTGCACTTGTTACATGAATATTTATAAGCTCAATATTTAAAAAATAAATCGAAGACTTTTTGAGGAGAGGACTACCGAAGCAAACGTCTCCACGCTTCAGCTGTCCAAGCGCGAGCTTCGAAACGCAGACATGATCCCCGGGTTCAGCGAAAGCGACATCGATCGGTAATCAATTGATCACGGTACGGCCGGACCGTTGATTGGCGATCAATTAAGTTTCGCGTGAAAAAAGAAAGGAGAGTTCTTGTCGCTCTAGCGGGCCACCGCTCGTAAGGTGCTTCTAGATCCCCGGTCCCTCGGCTCTGTTACCGTTTAGCGGCGAACTCAAACGAATCGTCTGTCGTTTTTCGGCACGAATCGTCGCCCGGAACACGCTTTTTCGCCCGTCGGATTCGTGCACGTACGAAACCGTTTTCCAGCCTCGCCTCGGATCAACCACGGCGAACAATTCTCGGCTCAACCGTTCGCTGAACCCATTTCCACGCTCTTTTGTTCGACGTCAAAACGATCGCCGCGCGACTTAGCCGCTGAAACGCTCAGCTGCGATTCAATTCCTGCCTGACGCCGGGTGACTTCGGTGAAAGTTCCCCTGAAATCAAGCAGATTTCTGGGAGACGCGAAGCTGCGCAAGATCAATTACCACTTATTCGCTAAAGAATTCTTCCCTGACATTGAGTCTCTCCAAAGAAACCTACAGAGAGAGGATCCAGAAGTTAGCAAAAATTCTTCTACAAAGTGCTCTTTTGATCACCCATAAATCCCCTCGAGAGGCCCCGGAGGGGGTCGATCGCGTAAAAAATTGTTTCCCCGGTCGTTACAGTTCACGCCCCTCGGCGTAATTCAATTTAGCCCGCATTGTTCGACATCTAATAAAGTCGATGAAAAACGAAGAGCTGGCCGATAGACGAAAATCAGCGGCGCGGGCAAAACGAGGAGGATCACCGATCGTCCCTCTCCGTCTCGAGCAAGAGATACCCAGACGAGGATCCGTGCCCTCTCGAGCGTGGATCACGTAACGGCCTCCTCGCCCCTTCAGCCTCCACTCTTCTTCTTCCCTCGCTTCCCTTGCTGCTTTATTCCTGGCTTGCTTAGCCTCTTCTTCAACCTATTTTTCTCCCTCCTCCCTCCCTCCTCCTGACACGATTCAGCCAATGTACCGGGATGTTACGAGTACAGGGATTTCGTGGATGGAAAAAAAAGCAGAGGGAGCATCGGCTTCCTCTCGATCCTAATTCGTCTACCTTACTGGGCACTTCCGTTCACCATTTCAGCGGCTCCTCTCGCGGCCTCTTTGTCCTCCATCAATTGAAACTGCTACTCCACTTCTCCGTCCTTTTCGTAGTTTTATATCTTTTCCATTCGCACGTTTCACTACCCGGGTAAAGGATCTCCTGGATCGAGACTCGTGTTTTCCTGCGCTTCTGCTGGAGCTCTTTTGGGGGCCGTTCTTAAATTGCGTAGGGGTAATTTTGTTTTGGCGATTTCATACCCCCTCCTTTCCCGAGTATGAGAATTCGTAAGATTTTATATTCTAACACCCCACACCCGTTTTTACGTAATATTTCTGCAGTTATTAAAATTCTTTTAAAGGTTTATGTAATTTATTAAAATTCAGTTTCGTGACTCATATTCGAAATTAGGTTGAAGAAATATTACATAAGACGCTGATTGACTCCCTCTCCCCTCTCTCTCTTATAAGGAAACGTAAGAAATTCGCGATTCCTTTGCTAAAAAAGCCTTACGTAATTTAAGGACGATTTCTTGTCGGATAAACATTTTTATGAAGAAGTCGAGAATAGTCAGAGAGGTGGATGACGACATTGGAATCGTTGGAATTTCCGGAATTCTGTAGCAAGTTACGGAGAGATGGTGGAAGCAGGTATAACGTGACTTGAAAACGTCGTGGGTGGTGTGACGGGTAACGGAAGAGAAGTTTGCTGTGAAAACGACGGGTTCCTAGTGAAATTCTTCTAAGGTTAGTAGGCTGAAGCTTTTGCTAGTACTGCTTAGAGAAATTCAATCTTCAATCTGATTCTCAAACTAATTCTCGATCGAACCTCCACGATTCCTGATATTTCTGAGTAAAAATCGTCGGGCAACTAAAAGAGAGGTCCGTCTCGCTGAAGGTTTCTGCAGAATTAAGAAACCAGGGATTTAAGCTGTAGAGGAAGCCGTTCGCGGTGGCGGCCGTTTAAGAAACGGCAGAAGTATGGTAATTCCTCGCGAAGTATTTCTGCGAATTACGAGGGACGTGGCGGGACCTTTAAATCCTCTTGCAAAAGCCAGCCTCGTCGTTTACGGTTTAGCGAGGTAACGGGAAGAAGCGCGAGGCGAATCGAGAATGAGACGAGGAGCTAGTTATTAGAAGCTTGTGAAGCTTCGCGAAACTGCCAGCACGGTGACCTGTCACCGTGGCTTCACCTTTTAACCGCTGACAATGCTCATACTTGTCAATCAATCTAGCTGCATAGGCAGTCCGACCTCCTTCGACAAACTTTTCTATTCGACGACCGTCTAAAACCCAGAAGAGAGACAACAATTTCGCGAAAGTGGATTGTAGAACAAGCAGGCAGTATTTAAGGATTCGTCCTTAAATTACGTTAGGCTTTTTTGGAGGAGAGGGTGTCGCGAATTTCTTACGTTTTTTTACAAAGGGAGGAGGGGGATTCAGGCAGCGTTTTATCTAATATTTTTTAACCTAATTTTCAAGATGGATTGCGTAAAAAACAATGTCTCATCGCACACCGAGAAACCGAGTTAAAGGAATTATATAAAACTTTAAAAGAATTTTGATAACTGAAAATAAGCAATGTAAAAAATATTACGTTAAGAAGGGTGGAGCGGAGGGTGTTTGGAATATAAAATCTTATGAATTTTTATACTAGGGGAGGATGGGTAATTTAAGGATTGCCCCTAATCTCCAAGTATAATACAAAATCTTCAACAAATCTCCCCTAATATGCGCGGAATGTAAAAATCGAAAATTCTCTAACGTTATTTCAGATATAATCTGCGCCACTTTTACTTCGACAATCTTCCTCGCCACTCAGAAGAATCATTGCAAATAAAAGACTGTTAACTGCACGGAGCAAGACCAACGACGTCGGCAATCGTGTTCTATCTGCCCGTGTCTCCTAGGCGACACGATTATTACGAGAAAAAGCGCGATGGCTTTTTGCCCCCGCGAGGATTTTCGAGGCGGTTTTTTGCCCCGATGTTTCGGTAGGATGACGATCTCGGGGAGATCGCGGATCCCCTGGATCGTGAACCGCTTTCTCGCTTCGCTCGTCCGGCTCAATTCTTTTCGACGTTTCTCGGGCCGTCGGGCGGCGGCGGCGGATCGACCTCGATCGATTTGCTCGAGATCGTCCCTCGATCATCTCAAATCGATTCGAACGAGTGTATCCCCTGATTGCCCCGGGACTTGCCTCGATTTTCGGCGTTGCGATGGACGTGCGAGCCGCTCGTTCGTCCCTCCGATCGATCCACGGAATTTCGACGGATCGCCGGAGTTACTTATCGAATTTGTTTATGCTGTGCGGTTAAACAATCCCGGGCAAAAACGTGCCCGGGCTACCTGTGTCATTATTCGAAAGGAGGCAGGTGAACGTGCCCGAGATAATTACACTGGGAATGCGTGCAGGGAATGTATTAAAAAATAAGGTCGAGAAAAAGCTGAGCTGTGTATTTCCTTCCAGCTGAGCACTGGTAATCGAGCAACGAGTTTCCTAACGGGAGCATCCTGTGGGAGGGTCTGTCTCCGATCACCAGGAGTCGTGGGAACAGCGTGGATGCGTTTGAAGGGTTCGATTCAATTCACCCTCCTTCCTGGAGTGCTCCTCGTGCCAAAACTCGTCGATCCTCGTCCTCGGTATTCCACTCTTTCGGACACTGTGCAGCCTCCAGAAACGAAACGCTGTGAGAGCTTCCGATCTTTCAAACACGATGTGTCGCTAAATTTTTGGGTCGCCACGTAACTCTTGAAATCCAATTCAGGGTCCCCAATCTCAAAATTTTCTACATCGAAACACAATAACTTCCCCTCCGCTATAATCTCAGGTAACTTACCCAAATTTCTGACACTCAGCTTAACCCTACAAGCACACACACGCACCTTCCCTCCACTTAAGAACCAAAAGCTCCCATCGCTGAAGCAAAGAAGCCACTTCCGTCCAACCCCCAAAAGCGTAACCTGTAAGGGTAATTTTTCCGCTGTCGTTTAATTAAGGAAGTTTATCGCCCCGCCGCGGTTTAGGGGTCGATTCCAGCGAGCGCGGAGGAAAAGGAGGGCCCAGCATCCGGCTATCTGCGGAAGGCTCCTCCAGGCAGATGCCGAGCATTCGAAAGGAGGAATACGTGGAAACGGAACGGTCCGCTCGGCCCGGTTATTATCGCGGTCTGGGCTAAGCGGTCACCGCGGGTTTCCTTAAGCCGTCCACGAAGTGCGCGCCTGATTGGACGGACACGAAGGATGTTGTACCGTGCCAGGATACGCGATAAACCGACAGGCGATAAAGTTCACCGGGCACCGCAGCCGAGGGATTTCTGAAATTCCACTTTGCGGAAGCCCAAGATTTCGTCGAGCTTTCCAAGTACGCTCGACGCGCCGCTGACAAGTCTTGCGCTTTTGCCCGAGGCTGACGCCCTCAGAAGAGAGTTCTTCTTTCCCCCAGCTACCTTCAGCATCCCTGTTTTGCCTCCAAGAATCGTCAGAAAAATATAAAGCCGAAATATCCAGTATCCTTTGGGACCAGGAGTATCGAGGAGAACAGTCTGCCTGGATATCTCTAGCGTATTTTCAGGAAGTTTGCTGAAGCGCGCGAGGCTCCGATTGGCCGTCCACGACGAGGGAAATAAGTACCAGCAACAACAGTCGTGGCTGTCCGGAACGACGGTGCCGACGGATTTACGAGTTTAATTAAGTTCTGCGGTCGCGTTCGTCATTTTAGCGAGCATCGAAGGCTCGTTTGCGAGCAAGTTGCCCGCGGGGCCACGCGCGGTAGAAAGAGAAAATCGCGTTCCCAGCGTCGAGTCGCAGAACCGCGGAGAGTCGAAGCAGGGAAACACTTTCCCTCGAAGGGAAAGGTAGGAGACCTGCTTCGGAGGCTCCACGCTCTGCTCGGCAGGCCCACGCGATCGCCGGAATCGCGGGACTTTTGTCGCGCGGAAGATTAGAAAGGCGACCACGCCCGGAGGGTGTTAATTACACGCTCTCCTAATGTGTCACGGATCCTTTCGCAGTCCCGTAGCGAGTTTAAGCGCGCACGTTAATAACCTCCCGATAGAGCATGATAGGGGTCGCCACGTTGCCGAGGGAGTGTCGCGAAAGGAGTGTATGTGACACTTTCCTAATTGCCTCGCAACCCTTTAAGAAAGGTAACCCTTGGCCTGCTCCCGTTCCTTCCAGACCGCAGTCGTCTCCAAGGCGTGCTAGTCGGAAGGAACTTAATCAAACGCCACACGCGACGCGTTCCCGACGCGAGTCGCACAGATCCAATTATAAAACATCGATTTCGCACAAGCGCCGAGTACGCAGCTACTATAAAGCGTATTGGAGTGTATCGTGGAACAGATGGACTCCGAGGATGAGATTCTAAAACTGCCCAACCCGCAGCTTGACATTAAACGACGGAGGTTCATCTCGCAGGCGGTTGGACTGGCGTTCTCAAGCAGCCAGCGAGGAGGAGTAATAATCCCGCGCAAGACACGCACCAGCCTTCCATTAAGCTGCGCGCAGCGACGGACGAAATCCACGTCGAGGCAAGAAGCGCTCGCGGGACAATCAGTAGGTGGAGAAAAAGGCCGAGAAACAGCCAGAAAGGCAGCTGCAGTCTCTGCTGTCCGCGGAGGCACGTGGGAATCGCGAGATCGCCCCTCCTCGAGCCTCTTTTCGACTTCTGCCACTCGATTACCCGTGCCTCCGTAAATGGATGGAGATGGCTCGATCCTCCTCTGCTTTCTTCGCCGACAGCCTTTCCCTAGGCATTTTCTACTATCATAAACATTTGAACACAGAGGGTACAAAGGATGAAGAAGTACAATTCCTTAATGACGTTAATCCATCTGCACTTGGTCACCGAGGAAAGCCAACGGTGGAGGAAGCCAAATCCGCTGGTTTCTGCGCGAGTAGACGTCCAGGCAGACAGAAGGAGTCAACGGAGAATATACAATCAGTGTGATTGTTTGACACCCCATAATCAGCGTCCTTACCCCTACCATCCTCTCTCTGCTGTCCTCTCTCTCTCTCTCTACAGTTTGTCCTTTCTTCGTTACGCTCGATCCTGGGCAGAAGAGGGCCCTTCTCCTGCTGCATCGCCTCTTCAGGTACCCAGTCGGCTGCCACTGCCGGGGCCTCATTACCCCGATCACGACTCGAGATGAGACTCTCGAGGGATAGAAGACGGACACGGTTATATTATAAGAGACAGGAATAATGCTCGATCCCCCTTTTTTCCTCGGAGACCTTCTGCCCGAGGTCGTCGCTGCCCTTCCACTTTGCAGCCTGTTCCGCGCTCACGTGTGTTTCTCTGGGTCCCGCAGCTCCCTGCGGGCCGATCGAGTAGAAAATGGGAGTCACCGAGCAGACACGGCGCGCGGCGGGACCAAAAAAGGGGAGATTACGCTACGATGGGCCCGGGTTTCTAGGCTGTTGGGCCTCGAGACTCCGCATCCGCGCTATTCAAAGTCCACGGAGTTCCATTCGTACAGTAAACGCACGAGCAGGCAACGATCGCCGGCCGTCATGTAGGTGAGACCTGTAGAGCAATCAGGGGACGCTGGAGAGAGAGAGGAAACGGAGAAGAAGACTGGGAAGATTGAGCGGAGGGAGGAGGATAGGTTTCGATTCAACAACGTCTGGCATCGCAAGCGAACCGAGGCCCAAGACAAAAGGAGGAGGCCGCGCAGCGGCAACGAACGGCAAAAACAACATGGATCCAGCACTCGATCGATCGGCCCGCCCGATCGATCGGCCGATCGATCCCTGGTATTACGCAGACGTGCACGTGAGTCGTACGTGAGCGCGGCCGCGGGCAGCTCGAAGTCCGCTCGCGGATAGCACCGAGCTACACGGCGGGTTGCGCGAGGGGAGGACCAGAGAGGGGAGGAAGAAAATTGCATCCACCGACGCTCGCTCGCTCATTTCGCACTCTACGCTCGTTCGTACGTGTGCCCCGGCCCCGGGGCCCGCTCATTAGGCGCCGAGAAGAAAGAGAGGAAGAAACGACCACGGCGATGCGCAACGGAGAGCGTCGAGAGATGAATGGGGTTGGGACCGGTAAATGAAGCATTTCGCTCGGTCATTTCCATTCATCTGATAGGTGTGAAAATGCTCGCATTACGGGGGGAACGAATCTCGCGGCGGGGAAAAGGCAGAGACGATTTGCGGACGGGTCTCGCCGCCCGAGATAAGACGGAGGAGCGTGATGCCGCGGGATATTACGGTGAATCTGGGTCGTTTAGATTGAAAGGAAGGCGCGCTGGTTCGCTGGAATCTCTGGAGGAAACGGAACCACCGTTCCTCTTTTGAGGAGGCTTTAAAAAGAAAAGGGAATTTTTAGTTGGAGCGTGAGAGAATTCAGCAGAGTGAAGCGACTCTTGCGCGGCGTTGGAGGAAAGGCGCAGACTTCTGTCTCGCATCGACCGTCGAAGGAAGGCGAAACTTTGTCCCCGCTGGTAGATGAGGTAATTACAATGGTGGCTGATCCGGCAAGGTGACACGGGTGCAGCAAAGTTTGGGCTGGATGGCAGCGCGGGTCTGATCGATGGAGAAGGTGGCAGAGGCAAGAGCAGGGAGGAGATTAGGGCAAAGTGAAACCGCAGCGTAGCTTCAAAGAGGTCTTGCCAGCCAGGGGCGCGTCTACTTAACTTTGATCAGGTCGGGGCCGCTGATGCGAGACGAGCCACGCAGAAATAAAGTGGCTGCTGGCCTTCCCGCCTTTTTGCAGCCGGAATATTATCAGCTCTAGGCACGCCTACGAGCCTCGAAATATGTCTCCGAGACGACCATCGAGATCTACGATGCCCACTGAATCCTTTACAGTGCTTGGATTTGGGGAGCTTTGTTCATCAATCTGCACCTTGTCGAAGATCTCAACGCCTGTTTCAGGTATAAGTATCGCCTGTGACAATTCAAATCAGGGAATATGAAGGAGCTAGGTGAGCTAGTATCATCACTGGGGGTGATCTATTCTATTCACAAAGGAGGTGACTACGTGGAAGACAACACGAGGTTGCTGAAGAGCTCGAAGTCTACGCGAACGTCGCCGCTAACCAACGAGAAGGCCGCAGCACGAGGAGAGGACACTTTTGCCTCGTGCTAGGGAGGCACAACGGTGCACCCAGGCGGGAATCAGCGAGAGAAGAGATGGAAACGGCAGGTTGAATGTCGTTATTACGTTGAATTAGAGGGTGCAGAGCCGGAACGAGGTATGAAACTATTACCTCGCGAAACGGCAGACCACCTCTCTCTCTCTCTCTCTCCCTGATCCCTCGCCATAGTGTTTCCCCTCGCCCCTGGGAGGGGGTGGGTGGGGTTGGTGCATAGTTTCGAGTCGCTCCACGAGCCACGAGGATGATGCTCGTCGTGAGCGAAGGATGATGATAGCCGTGGAATATCCACTATCAAACGAAAGAAGCAAACAGACAAGAGGGCAGAGCTTCCATCTGTCCACAGTTGCTCGGTTGAAACGGTAGTGAGCGGGGAAAAGCATCGGGACAGAGCGAGAAATATAGGGTAAATCCGGGAGACGCGGTCGAGCCGGAGAGTTGGTCGAGTCGCTATATTTCAGACTCTATACGTAAAAACGCGTTAAAGTGCAGACGAATTACTTCTCTAGAAGCCAAACAGTTGAATGAATAGCGTCACTTTGCTTCCTTCTGTGTTTTTCTGGATTTATAGGCTATGAAATGTAAATTGAGGTTACATTTAACCTCTTTTGTCAAAACAACGGTGTACAAAATCGTATTTAAAATATACTTCTACGTTTATTTTCGTTTAATGTTTGGGATAATAAGATAATAGAGATATTGAGGAACAATGCAGTCAAAGCATTTGGTAATATTAACTATTCCTCTCGAAACTAACGAGAAGACCATCTCTCGCTGCAGAAAGGAGAGATGGTCGAGTTATGATTTTTTTTATTATTTTTTACTTTTTATCATTATTTTATTATTATTTTTGTTTAATTATTTCATTTACTCACTTTTGTATTCATTTGCCTTGCTAATCGCCGGTAGGTAGTTCACTTTTTCTTTTACGCGTTCTCTACTTGTTTAGCGTAAACAAATTAAATATCAATGAATCTATAGTTGTATTAACTCATAAATATTTTTGCTTTCTTTTTTGTTATTTTTCCATGAATAATTATGTGCGTGGTCTCTGCCAACGACGAAAACCATTTCTCCCGGCAGCTCGGGAGAGGTGGTCAGATGTCATGACTTCAGTTTTTAACACGATTTACAGTAAATATTGTCTTAAAGCAAATATCGACCAGTTTTTCTGAATCAGCATAAAATTCTGAACATATTAGGTTTGTTCTGATAAAATAACTAATATCTGTATTAGTTTTAATAACCATTTTATATTAGGTCGACCGCGTCTCCCAGATTAACCCTAATTAGGTGTGACTAATTAGGAACCAAGGATTCCCAATCCTCAAGTTCTCCAAACGCGGTTCTCCAAAAAGTTTCACGCAGCTTCGCAGCGCAGGATACCTCGGACCGTTTCAAACACGCGATCCCTCGATACAGAAACGAGACTTAAGCTAAACTGCGAGGAAGCACGTCCTGCTGATAAGATCTCCGCGAACTGCGTCGCCACAGTTCGCGTGGATTCCAGCAGTTTGGTCGCGGAGTGCCCAGCTAACCGATGCAGAAGCGATAGCGGAAGGAGCAAGACTCACCACCGTGTTGGGGGCTGTGCTTGTAGCAATCCTGATGAGCCGAGGAGCCGCCAGTAGCCCCGAGGTGTGTACTGGAAGCGGGCGATGCGGTCGGGTCGGTGTTGTTGGGGTTGGTGCATGCACCACTAACCGAATTCGCGGTGACGTTGTTCCCGACGTGATGCTTACTCCTCCTGTACGGATCTGGCTCCCGCAGATAGGGGGTGAAAGGGCTGGGCACGTCGGGGAAGGCCCCCCGCGCCAGTCCAGGAACACGAGGCAGCGAGGGGACTCGCGCCAGTCCAGGGATGTGTGTCTGTCCTGCAACGGAAAGTAAGGAATTAGCGCGGACGAATAAGGAGAGCTTGCATCTCGCTCCAAATATGATAATCATCCAGGTGCGTCGAGCCAGGAGAGCCTGGAAGGCCTAGCGGAGCGAAACACCGGTGGACAGAGGCCAAGGAGGCACAGCCAGGACTTTCGCAAGAGGAAACGAAAGCACCACGGCCATTGGCTAGTCGCAGAGGCACGGCGGGGAGATGTTTGCGCAATTAGCCCCGATAGAGTGGGATAATTAAGAAAGCCCGAGCGGGTCCCGTGTCTCGATCGACTTCAATAGCATTCCTCGTGCATTCCAGCCTCCCCTCCTCTGAACTGATAGAACCGAGCCAAGTATCGCAGCGCCTACACGGTATTATACGCTGGACACGGCGATTCGCTATTGTGCCGGCTCGCAATATGCACGTACCCCCGGCGCGGCGTATCGTTATATGCCGGTGCACATTATGCGCCACGTGCATAGCCTCGAACGCTTGCGTAATCATCGGACAGGATATTTAGCGGCAAGATGACTCCCGACCACGTAACACTCGCGCTTTGTGCGTCAATCAGCGATCCTTCGAGAGACCCTTCGCACTCTACCTTCCTTTTATTTCTACGACGTCTTCTGGAGAATCTATGAGTTCTATCAGTTCAAAAAGGCACCCTCCACGAGTCGATCTTCGTTCTAACTCGCGACTTCGCTATCCCGATCGCTAATCGAGAGAAGTGGCGCGTCGTTCTCCTCTCCTCTCCGAACGAGCCCAAGAGGAAGCGAAGAATGGGAGTCAAGGCGCAAATTGTTATTCCCCCGGCGAGAAGGGGGACTCGAGGGGGGAAACGGGGGAGCGTGAGCGAAAGAAAGAAGGAAGGAAGAAAGAAAGCGAATGGTGGGAAGGGAGAGAGTTCGGCCACGAGGGCGAACGACAAATAAAGTTCGACCGCAAACTGCACGAAATTGTCGGCGAGCCCAGATGGTCAGCTACGGTGCGCCAACCGATGCCTACAAGATTATTCCTCGCTACCGACTACCACCGATCCTCCGCCGCGGAGAAACAAGGGGGCTCTGTGTTCTCTTCAGCGCCGCGACCGGATCCCACGACTTCTCACGTACCGGACGCTCGTAATGCCCCCCAAACGCTGCCCGCCCGACACCCTTTTCGGGTACCAGTCGGCGTTCCCATTCAGGGGGAGCACAGCAGAATGCGATGCGGCGAGGCGTCGACGGATACTTTCGGCCTGGATCCACGGTGAGCCGATAGAAGAGGCACAGAGGCATTTTCTACTTGCTGATTCCGAAGTTAGTCTCTCTATCCTCTCATTAGCCATCTGCGCGAGGAGCCACTCGAAAGGAGTAGAATAAACTGCAGCAAGCTAATGACAGATATTGAGTTTTTGGATTTCAGTATTTTATGCGATCCTTCTGACAAGGAGAGTATTTTAGGTGTCCGCCTCCGATCATTTTGATTTTTGGATATGTTATAGAGGACCGAAAAATAAGAAATACGTGTTTTTTTATTTTTCCCCGTTTTCATATTTGGGGGGTGAAAACTGCGATCAAAGTTAGGGTTGAAAAATCATTTTTGTGGAATATCTCGAGAACTATTAGAGATAGGGGAATAGTGTCAATGGACGAATTTTGTGTCTTTGAATGCGAGATATGACTGACTCACCAGATTTTCCCCTATCTCTAATAGTTCTCGAGATATTCCGCAAAAATGATTTTTCAACCCTAACTTTGAACGCAGTTTTCACCCCCCAAATATGAAAACGGGGAAAAATAAAAAAACACGTATTTCTTATTTTTCGGTCCTCTATAACATATCCAAAAATCAAAATGATCGGAGGCGGACACCTAAAATACTCTCCTTGTGAGAGGTCCTCGAACACTGTGGTACAGACTTTCCTCACTTCTCTATACAATTCTAGAGTGGCAACGAAAAATATCACGAGAAGCGTATGGAGCACAGGATGTCCAGAAAAGTACCTGACAT
Organism: Andrena hattorfiana; assembly: GCA_944738655.2. Lineage (NCBI taxonomy): Eukaryota > Metazoa > Arthropoda > Insecta > Hymenoptera > Andrenidae > Andrena > Andrena hattorfiana. Next base: position 39,744,090 of record OX122894.2, on the reverse strand, counting down.
TCGAATCGCGGAGCGGAAAGGCGGTTAATTACAATAAACAAGAACGATTCTGATATGACACCTTCGCCGATTGCCCCTTTGGCTCGTGGAGCATGGCGAAATGCCGAGAGAGAGAGAGAGCAATAATTCCAATCTCCGCTGCACGAGTGGCGGACTTATCTAATCAAAGTGTGGCGTACCCGGAGGACGGAAATAGCGCGGCTTTTTCCTCCTCTCTAATAACAGGACCCCTCCCTCCGCTCGTCTTACGTCCTCCTTGACGTCCCGGTCTGCTAGCATTTCGACAATTTCACTCGAATCTATTCTATCCGTTCTTTTGTTCCACGGAAGTTTAGACACTTCCTCGGGGCCAGCAGATGACAGGTTTCTACAGAACAAACCAGAGAAAATCGCGATGGGGGACAGTAATCCAATTGCAACTAGATTCAACGCCTCAACCAAGGTGGAACTCCAGATTCCTGCTTCCTACCGTCTCCAAGATTCTTTTCAACCCTCTGGAACGTGACTCGAAATAATTCCACAGGGATTCACGAATCAATGTTCAGAAGCCTGACATTTAACGTCGTGCCATCAGGAGATGGTGTTGCCAGGCGTTCTTTAATCAGAAGCCTTCGCTAGCAGTCCGTCGACGTTCATAGAGCCAGAGACCATAGCGATCGTCAGCTTCTCACAGCGAAAAAGGCATCGATCCGATAATCGTGAATCTATCAATTTTATTGTTCCATGCTCCCATCGACAGGTTTTACAACACGCGAATTCCCTCCGCCCATCTGGATGCACTCGTCCGCCGTGCTTTCAGCACGCTCCAAAATTCATGATGTCAGAGAAGGCGCATAGAGAGGACGATGGTTTTTCCAGCGAGAGTCCGATCAATTTTGCCATTTGCCAATATTGCTCGGCCATAGGCCGTTCGATTGTTTGTCCCCGTCCCGCGAATTATGGCTGATTTTCCGTCGATGGCAATTTCGACCGTCCCGCGACACTTAGAGCCGCGTGGCAGCTGGATTCCCAAAGCACTTTTCTATGAAAGCCAGGAATCATACGTTTTTTCCGAGGGGGTCGGGCGGGAGCACGGCAATTCGGGCATCTCTCCACCACCCCCGCCCCTCGTCTAATCGACATTCCGAACGCGGGCCAATTACGGGGCAAGCAAATTCAATTTCGATCTTTGACTGGCAGCGCCCTGTCCACAGATATTGGTCCCATCCGGACGGTTTCGATGATTTTGGGCTACGGTGACGGCTGGTAGCCACTTTGTTTCGCGATCCCTTTCTCCGTTCATTCGACTCGATCGAGGATCCACCCCGAAACGTTTTCCTCAATCCCTTTGACGACTCGACCGATCCGCTATCGGAAATAGCTCTGTCCAATTTGATCCTTGAATTGTACTTCCACTAAACGCCACCGCGATCGGTCCCTTATACGTAGCCACCTCTGCCTTTGACACGTTCAGAGTCCTCTGACTGTTACAAGTTACAGCACGATTTTAACCAACTCGCCCCTCGACTCTTGCTACCCCTGATTCGTATATAAACGCATGAAAACTCCCATTAACGATTCCACGAGCCTCCTCGCCACCTACACTCCTCCCGACAACCTTCCGCGATTCACCCCTCAGCCCGCGAGGCAGTGCAACGGCGACGGAGCAACGAGAGCGTCGAGTCACCTTCGGACCGTCCAGCTCCCACGGACTTCCCTTGCTCCTAACGCGTTCGAACGGTTCCGGTCGGTCTATCGCAGCCTTGGAAGTCCGTTAATCCTGTTACGTGTCGTTGCGGGTCGCGGTAGCCCGGGTTCGCAGTGTTTACACGCGCTGACGGCCGGCGAATTACAGAAATTGCACGATTACCGGCTAGCCCCGAAACAGCCGGTCGAACCGATGGAAACGGTCGGCCCTGTAGGGAGGACAAAGGCGAGGAGGGGTGACTCGAGAGGGAGGGACGGCGATTTTCGATAACAAAAAGCTCACGATTATCCATGTAGTAATGATAGCCGGCAGGTGTCTGCGAACCGGCGCGCTTCACGTCGCAGCGAGCACAATGAAAGCGCCGCGCGCCGGTAGTTTCGCCCGACGGCGCTCGTACGCCTCTGGTCGTTACCGTAGATTGTCGACCTGGTGCGTGCCAAGCCGAGGAGACACGCCACCGATGCCAAAACCCGTGTATGCAATATGTCGTGATGCGTGTCCCGGTAGACAGGGGCCCCAGGGATCCCTTCCACGCGACACCGTCCACCTTTTCGCTCCACGAGGAATTAGGAGGCGACGCGCTTCCCAGACTGGGAGCACCGTCTTCACGCGTCGCCACCACCCTCCTTTTTCAGATCGCTGGCTGGCCACCGAGGCACCAGTGCGAGAGGATTCTTAGCAACGGTCTGCTCCTCTGGGCCTCTTCGAGGCTCAAGGAGAGCGGTTTTGCTGGCGGACAGTGGCGGATTTAAGGAAAAAGGCACGGGTGCCAAATGTTCTGAGAGGACCATTTTTTTTTCGGGAAAATGAAGAGGTAGTTTATTATTAAGTTGACCGGTTAACTGGCACGGCTTTTTTTTACTATTCGTGCCCAAACTGGCAACATCGAAAAATTAAGTGAATCATATAAAATTTGGTATACAGGGGTATGGGCGACCCCAAAAACCCCTATACCTATACAATTTTTCTAAATCCCGATAATATTTTAATATTTGGCAGCCATTTTGGTTGGGTCGACCATTTTGAGTGTGCTATATTAAATTTTACCATTCCAATGCCAAATTCAGATTCAGCGACCCCAAAAACCATTACACAGCAAGTTTCGTTTAAATCGTTTCGAAATCAAAAAAGTTATTCCATTTGATCATATATGATACATAAACAGAATTGGCCAGATTTTTTTTAATCATATATGATACATTGCCAGTTAACCGGTTAAGGGGGATTCTCGTTTAACAGTTCCAAGAGTAACTGATATTTAAGATTTTTTTCTTAAAAAAACTATTGATCATATTTAATTAAACTCTTTTGGCATACAAGGAGGTATCTTTAAACTTGTGGAAAATATTTTTTTCATGTCGATCCTTCTTATTATTTATTAATTATTGTGGAATCTCACCTACCACAGTCATCTGATTACACAAAAAATAGAAGTTTCTTAAAATTAGATAGTTCACGCTGGGATTGGTCCACTTTAAAGAAAAAAAGATGTAAAATTGAAAGAGTTATAGCGTTTGAAAGAAAAAGTAAGTTTCTTCCTTAGACAAATTTTTCATATTACTTTTTATACCGATGAAAAAAGTATTAAAAATAAACACTAAAATTAAAATTTTCGGTCCAGTCCCAGCGTAAATTATTTAACTTCAAGAAAATTTTCTGCTTTTTGCAATCAGGTGACTGCGCCAGGTACTACACCTGACGAAGAACTTAACACGATTCCACAATAATTATTAAATACTACGAAGGATCGACATAAAAAAATTCTACAAGTTTAATGCAATATTAACAATAGTTTTTTTTAAAAAAAATTCATAAATTTCGGGGACTGTTACACGAGAATCTCCCCTTAAGCGAGGTAGTACAGAAAAATACATAGCATTTGAATAAAATATCAAGATTTTATTTGAATATGGGCCCTGGGGGCCTTTTACGCAGTGTTAAATCCGCCACTGTTTAAAGAGAATCGTATTAAGCGGAAGTTTTCGACGAGGTATAGATGCATTATGAAGTACGGAGCTCTGTGGAATTGTTTGTATCGTTAAGGAACCGATTGCAAAGCACTGTGGGCTAGAGAATCATGGATTTCCGTGTTGGGTATCGATTTGAGTGTTTCGAGGGCGACAGAAACGGGAGAGCGAGAAAAAAGGAAACGTTAGTAAAATCAATCACGGTAGACCATTTTCGAAAACAAAAAAAAAAAGCCGCGATGCCAGCGGGCACGCATCGCCCTACGCCTATCAATACTTTATACAACAAATGCGAAACGTCCGCAAAAAGCTGCCGTACTCGCGGTCGACTCCGCAACGGCTATTAATCTGATATCGAAACAACAACCGGGCATTTTTCCCCAGCGCGGATCAAGCGGCCGATAGCTGGCGGAGGCTCGCTTAAGCTGCAACGACCGTCCCGAACCTCCGAAGCCCGCCGGCACAGAAACCCTCTGCGCTCTCTCGAGCGGCCGCCCGCGAACGAATATCCGCGGAAATAAATTTACATTTTGTGGATCCATTACGCGAAACCAACCACGAATAATCAAAAAACGCGGAAGTTTAAATGGCCCGGCTCCCGTGGCTTGAACAGAATTATTTCCATTAATGCCTGACAGCTATACACGTGCAGAGTTATTCTCGTCGCGTCCGAATCACATTTCCGAATAAATATTCACACATTTCGGTGGAACGCCATTTCGCTCGTTACCAAATCTCGCTGCAGGTACTTTTTTAAAACACCCCGATTACGTGACAACGCGACTACTGCCACAAGATTTGCGTTATCAACTAAAACCTATTCATCCCCTAAATACTAAACCTTCTCGATATTCCTCAGGCTTCTCACCACTGCGACAAGAAACGTCCCCCGCAGCATGCGATCCGAATTTCGCTAACATAAATCCTGGATAAATAGGCCCCCCCAGCAATCAGCCGCGAGTGACAAATGACCCAAACATCAGGTTACGCGGCATTGGGTGTCGTTATTTGTATATCAAGCGCCCCGTATCGCAAATACGCGAGGGCCGGTTATTAGGCATGCCAGAGCATCGATAATTAACGGATATTTTTGGAGGTTTTCCTAGTATATTACGGTAAGTGGATTACTTTTCGCGCGCTCGCGCGCTCGTGCTGGTAAAAGCATTGTCCACGCAGCCCCCGACGGGGCGAATAGCTAACCCGAAACACGCATACGCGCGGTACGCGCGTCGACCACTGCATCATCGCGCACCATCTGCTCGGTAATGACTCCCCATTACCGCGTATAGGGACTTTCGTTGAATTATCGGTACATTTTCAGGAAATCCACGGCTAGGCAGCAGCCGGTGGCCGCGGATAGATCTCGCGATCCACGGGGCCGCGGAGGGGGCCGCAGCGTGAAAGTGTACCATCTACTCACTCGTTTTGGAGCGCGGTTCCCGCGGTCCATCGACGGTCACCTTGATGGCCCTCGTGTAGGTGGCCACTTGGGGCGGCGTCGTCGATACCGTGATGGTGATGCTGAAGCTCTTTCCTGCGGCAAAGAGGGACGGAAGTTGGTTGAAAACACGGACGCGCTCTGTGGTTCTCTTATTTGAAAGAAAAGAGGACTACCGTGAGTGACTAGCATTAACGCGAAGCGTAGCCTTGCGGGAATATAAAGCGGAGGTGGAAAGGCGAAGGATGGCGGAAGCACCGCGATTTTGTGCGAAGGAAGTGTATCCCTATCTATGCCGCATTGGCTCTGGGAATTTCTCAGAATAGGCCAGTGATAACGAGGTGATAAAGTCTATCGTTATAGCGAGGTACATAATTCGTATAAAATATTTCGTAAACTTCTTTCGACCGCTACTATGAGATGATAGACGAAATTGCTACCCTTCAACCCCTCCAATCAGCTTATCCATCAAGCAACAGCAACAGAATACCAATTCGTCAGCGGTCCAGGTGTGAAAAAAAGAAACGAGCGACAGGTTTGCAGGCTGTGGTCGAAGGGACTCGATCCGAGTAGTTAAAGAGTTTAGAGCGGAAATTACACGCAGCTACGAGAGACCGCGAGTTTCTTCGATTGTCCAGACTCCGGGGGGAGGTGGAGCACCGGTGTGCATATATCACCGGCGAAGGTCTCGAGGTTGAAGGTCCGGTATATTAATTCCCTCCCCATAAACGTCCGTCGCGGAGATTGACTACGCTCTCTTAAACGGCCCATCCGCTAATATGCATTCGCTAATTCGCCGCTGCCTGCCCGAGCCGACGATGCCCCTCGTCTTTTTCGGTCCCGGTAAAGTCAACTGTGGTATACCCGGGTCCCTCGGTGGGTTACTTTGTGTCGGCACGGTTGGGACCACTTAAAAATAGATTGGCTTCGCGGGGAGAAGGTGTTGATCGTTTCGAGCAGGCAGCACTTTCACTTCAGAAGCTTTTGAGATTATCGGGGAGGTTCCGAGGGTTCTTGGAATCATCGAAGCTTAGAGACCCCGGGAAGAAGGTGTCGCGGTCTACAAAAGTGCCGCAGCTGAAGCTACTCCGCTGTGTTTGAAGCGAAGTCAAGCACCAACCAGTTGTTCCTGAATTTCCCCCGGTGTCTATACGAAGTTCTACTAGCCAGGAGCGATCATCGATCGCGAGGCACGAAGAAGACCGTTGGTGCACATTAAAGAGAGGATATCCTAACGTGTCGCGGACATATAGTCGTTTGTGTTGGCGTAAACGTCAACGATTTGTAATTGTCTCCCCTTGGTACACCCTGGTCCACCTCGCTGTGTCTGTCAACATGATAACCGGCATCAAACACCCCCGACCCCCGCCACCCCCCGGGGGCTGCAACTGACTGCAGAGAGGCACGGCGTTATATCCTAGTTATAGCTTGCCCTCTCCCCCTCCCGCCCCTCGCGCGCTACCGCTCACCCTTTTCCGACCCAGCCCACCCCCCCCATGCTCCCCCGTCGCGACCTCCCCCCGAGGCCGCGGTGATGTCGCTCTCGCGCCCGTCATTGTATCCTTGTTATCGTCATCGTCCCGGTCCAGCGCAAAGTGGCTCGTTTCAGAATACATACCCGAAAATCCCGCGTGTCGCGGTTGCTCTTTCTGGCTTTCGTTTTGAAATCGATTAGCGGCATCGATCGCGCACAGCTCCGCGCCCATCTTTTCGGGGGCCTCGCTGGATGAATGACACGCGGGGAACGCGTTTCCGATTAACGGGGGGCGGGATTGGAAACGGCGGGATTGAAGGACTGGGAATTTTGAGATTTGATACTCTCGTGGCGGGGAGATTTAATTCTCCAAATTCTCCAAGTCGCGAATATATAGTGCGAGATGAACTTTGTCCGCAGCTCACTTGAACGCGTTTTAACCCATTGACTGCCAACTACGAGATATCTCGTAGTAAGCGTCTGTACCAAAACTGCCAGCTACGAGATATCTCGTACTGTTTTTTTTTTTCAATAAAAATACTGTAAATGCCATTGCAATATTATATCAGTAACTCAATATTATTATATTTTGTAAAACTTCATGTTTTCTTTAAAATAAAACCGTGGCACCCAGGGCAAGACGCGCTAAATTTGCGTGGCAGTCAATGGGTTAAGCTCGAAGATTAGAGTACCTACCGAAGAAGTTAACCTTGCAATTCTGGTAGGACTCTTATAAAATGACGCCGGGAGGACTCGAGGCGATGTGGACGCGGGTCTGAGCGAACATCCCCGACGCAAGGAGACAGCCGACAGGGCTTCGCCGCGAAAGCGCGAGAAAGGGGTGGAAAGCTCGTTGAAGTCGGCTCGAAAGCGACAGGGGGAAGGGTCCGCGCGCGACACCCCGGCTCGCCCGTGTCCTCCTACGTCCGAGTCCATCGCATTTGGGGCTAATAATGACGCACGGCCGATTCCTCCCCGCCCCTCTCCGCGGCCCGGACCTGCGGTTAATACTCGATGATGGGAACGGTCATCTGCAGAGACAGGACACCCAGGCCGTGCATTCGCGAACGACGGACGGACAGGCCGACAGACAAAACCGGGCCACGCGTATGTGCCACCTATATAACGTGCGCGGCAGCAACAGCGGCAGCGTCAACGCCGCCGACTCGGGGCTCGCCGTGGCTGGCGGTGTGTCGGTGCGTTTCCAGCGGGCCGGGATGAGACGAGCGCCATCCCGAAACCGCCCACACAACCGTACGAAACCACTCGAAACCGTTCCGTTAATACTCGTGGCACCCGGGGGAGAGGGGCAGCGCCGAGGTTCCCTCCAAGTGGGAGCCGGGGGACTGGGATGGATAAACGAGGGGAGCCGAGAGGAACGGAGGGCGAAGGTCCCGAGTCTCGCAACAGGATGTCTCTGCAATTGTCAAATAATTACTATCGGTGGTAATTTCAGCCGTGTCGATATAGACTGCGGTATATTACTAATTATAGGCACGGGCTGCTGCCTCGGACCCGACCATGATGGAACGCCCGTTTCAGCCCGCAGACCCTCTTTGATCCGGCGCTACCAACCTCCCCCACCCTCGCGAGACTCTCTCCGCAACTCCCTTCCCTCTCGTTTCTTTCCGTTTACGAGCGGCCCCGGAACGCCGCGCGCCTTCGAGGAAGGTGATAATTGCGACGATCCTGCGATACCATCACCCTCTCGCTCACCGGCCACCGATTACATTCGTTCACCCGGGATTCCTTTCGGGTCGCTCCGTCGTTGGACTCCGCTTCCGGGGGGTGCTTTGACCCGGTTTGGTTCATGCTTCGTTTATAGATCCTGCGTACTATTCTTGTGTATAGGCATGCAAGCGAGTCTTCGACGCGAACGAGCGTGGTAAGTAGAATAAGCGAACGAGCACCGGGCTTGCTGGTAATTATCATCCCTTACGCGGCCGTCGATATTCCCGCGGGATTCCTTGGAATTGGCGATATCGGGGATCGGTGTGACGCGGCGCGGTTCAATCAAATTAATAAGTCGCGGAAACAAAACCTCGATGATAGGAGGGTAGGTCTGGTCGCGGCTGGTACGAGCGCGCAGGGAGAGGGTGGTTTGGCCAATCGTCGAAATTGAGTATTACGGATTATCCGGGAGAGATAGGCGAGCTGGAGAGAACGAGAGAGAGAGGCAGGGAGGAAGTGGGAGAGAGGGGGAAAAAATGCCGAAAAATCGGACAAAGGGATCGAAGGATTTCGGCGAGGGACGTGTCTCTTTCGCTAATTGATTCCCGGGGTTAGCGTGTCCGGTGTCAGGAGGATGGAACACGCTGACCCTGCACTTCATCATGAAATCGAATGAAACATAGATGATGCGATCGAACGCGAGCGCGGCTCGTGTGTGCGACCAGTACGGCTCGTTAATTCATAAATGCATCCTGCGGGGGCGCCGGGGGTGCGAAATGCATTTGTAGGCCCTAAAGGACTGCTGTACCTGCCTGCACAATGCTCGAGCGACCCAAGTCTCTGAAATCCGCCGGCTGATCCGCGGATTATTTACAAAAACTGCCGTAAAGTCGAGAGAACAAGTTGGGAAGTCGTTTAATAAACGCGACGATTTTACGTGATATTTCGTTTCGTCCGCTTTTTCTAGATATATTTGAAATTCTATCGCGATTATCGTGCACTATTTAACGTCTGAGCTAAACTATGACGAAGGGCAAAAGAGTGGAGGAGATTGTTAAAATAAAACCTATCAATTTTGTCGCGATAACAGTTGCTCCCAACCTGGGAGCGTAAAAGAGAGGAAAATCGATGGGAACGGTGGAAAAGTTGAGCGGAGAAATTAAACGACTCGCGAGCATTGATCGGATCTGCCTGATTTTGGGGACTTAGCCTCTCTCTCCCCAACCGACGGACGATGATTTCTGATTAACGGCCAGTTGTTTCGGATGCTAGGTCGGGGCTACCGGCGGACATCGAGTAATGACTCTGGGGGCGGCGGGAGCGAGAGAACTCGCGGATGCGGAGGGTTGAAAAGCGAGGCGGCGGCTCGAGGGGGGTTCAGGCCAGTTGATGACGATGATGATTACAATAACCGTGCTTTTAGAGGGTTCGAAATCACGGTACATGCGCTCCCCTGACGGACAATTTACTGGCTGCTTTTTGCACGATTCACGAAACAAACTAGCCCCGAAGCGTCGCGACCCCTCAACCGAGCCTTGCTAATTCATCGTCTTCTTCATCGAAATTGCCGATCAAATGATCTCTGACCAAGTCTTTGGCGAAATGGTAGGGCATTGAGATGTCGATAGATTTAGGAAGAACTTCGATTCTTTCGACTTTCAAATTTTATCAGACTTCAATAGGGTAAACCAACCAGTGAATGACCGAATTGTTGAATTTATGAACCTTTCAAATTAATTCTTTAATATATTTATGTATAACAACAAAACAACTGTTGAAATTGCATTTAAATTTATCCTTCTTGAAATTTCTATAAAAATAATTACTTATTCTTATCGTAATTTAAAAAAAAAAACGCTTATAAAATGCAAAACGTGTAGAAGCCCAGTAAATGACCGCATACTTTTAATAAGAATTGTACTTATTAATGTTTGTTTAATACTCGTAACTAAAAATATGGGATATTAAAAGTGCAACTACACTCCATTTATAAACATATAATATTTTTAAATTAATAATTGAAATTTCTTTGCTTAATGGTCATTCACTGGTATGCGGTCAATTACTGGTTGGTTTACCCTAATTAAATTTTCAATATAGATTGATTTATAGTTAAAGGGGCAAGCGAGGCGTGTGGCACATAGAAATGACGGGATTAAGAGAGATGGGTGATGGATTAGACTTTAGAGACTCACCCCTGCCGCTTCTTCCGACGAACCTAAGGTCGTTGAACTTGGCGACTTGGTTCTTCATCAAGGCGGTGGAATTCCTCAGTTCGGCGCAACAGTTCTCGTCATTACCCGCTCGCACTGTCACCAGAGTTCCATCGCCGACCTCGCCCAGGGCGACGACTTTGAACGCCACCGGGAGAGTCTTGTTGGACCGCCAGTGAGTCGGCAGTTGGCTGCAGAGGAAATACGGTGATCCTGAAAACAGGACAGAAATAATCAATGCTTCAATTGCGCAAGAGGCTGCAGCAATCATTCGACTAACCACGAACAGCTAAACTATCTATCATAGAAAGTAGACGGTATTGCAGTCAACTCCGAAGAGACTGACTGCGCTTTGGAGCTTCAACAAACCGGAATATTTGTTAAGAGGGGAGATTCTTTAGTGTAAGTATTCAATTTGTATTAATAGTTGTATTTAATATTACAGAGTTCCTACTGAATATCTGGACTGTTTAGAGTGCGAGTAGATAAAGTCCTCTAACTTTTTGGCACAGTGCATTTGTAATTTAATATTAGCGGAATTATTTAGCAGTTTTATTTTTGTGCTGCAGCGTTCCTTGAACTCTTGCTTCAAGAAACGCATTAACGCGGAGACCGTAAACAATTACTTTACGCTTACAATAAATTGTAATATTATTTGATACACCCTACGCTTCTTGCTCTGAGAGCCGTTTCACAATAATTTCAGTAGCATTTAACCGAAAAAGTCACAGCTATCCTTCTCTCTAACGTGTGCTATAGAAATCTTGGAGTTCTTAGCGTTCACCGAAAAACGCGAAAGGTGTAACGTAAAATGTGGCGCTTCAAATTTGTTCACACTCCATGAAATACACAATAATTTGTCCAGCAAGGGGACAATGCTCCGAATGGCTTAATTTACAAGAACTACGAAGCTATAATGCAAACGAATTAGAAAACAAAATTAGGCCCTAATGAATGCATATTTCATTTCGTTATTCCAACAAACCATACAAGCCTACTATCTCAAACACATAAACTTCTCAATGTGCTTCCACAAGAGTAACTAATTAAATAAATATTCAACTCATTAGCTGAAATAGCAACTTCGATACACAATACACACCTCCCTGTAGCAATAAACATACACAAGTATTTTCAGCGATTCCTAATCTCATTTACTATATAATGCCCTGCCCCTAATGATCTACTAAGCTGCTAAAAAAAACCCGCGTCTCCACCATGCAGGTATCAAAGGAGATTCAAAATTCCCGCTTTTAAGATCAACAAATAAGATCTACGACGCACTAGCCGGAAGATATGGAGAAAGGTACGAACCTGTTCGAACCAATTCGCCAGGGTGTTCGGCCTGTGCCTCGCCGACGAGCCTCTCGGTCCACCAGAGCTCGCCGACGGCGGCACCCTCGCTCATCTCGCCACCACCTCCCCCGGCGTCGGCGTCCTCGGCCTGCTGGTACCTGGTGTTCACCCCCTGCAGCGGCGCCAGTGAGGGGCCGCACGGGCCGGCGCCTTCGTGGGATCCAACGGTGGCGTAATTCTCCCCGCAGCCCACCGAGCCCACCGGTAGATGCATCCCATCGGCCAGTAGCCGCCCCTCGCCGCCAAAGCACGCACCCTCCGGGCAGGACGTCGTGGCTCTGCTTGCCTCCTCGTCTATGCGCGTCCGACTCCTCCGCCGCTACCAGCTTCTCGGTCCGCAGCTACCCCTCCGCTTCGTCGCAACGTGGCCAACGATCTCGCTATTCACCGACGAGCTCATCCTGCCTTCGACGATCCGCCGGACAGCCGCGACCACCGCGACGATGTCTCGCCCAGTTCCATTCCAACGTCGAAAACCGATGCCTCTACTCGTCTCCCGCCGTTTCCATGCTTCCAACTATCGACACCGATACACCATCTCCCGCGAAAACAACTACTGCACGCCTCCCCCCACCATCCACCCGCCCCCCCCCCACCCCCCAGCGCGTACCCAGGCCGCGAGGTGTCACTGATCTAGGTAGCCGCGCGATCGATGGATCGAGCAAGGATTCTCGCAGTCACTCGGTTAATCGTGGCGTAACACGTTTTTATCCGGCGAAACTGGGGGGATCCTACAGGTTGTTGGTCCGCCGATGCTCCTCCGATCCCGAAGTAGCGCGGACGACGCCCCGGGTGGGGGGCTTTCACTGGCGTTTCCGCGGCGACGCGATCCCGGCCGGCCAGATACCTTGCGGATACTCGCATCCGGTGGTGACGGTGTGCTCGAGATGGACGCCGATCGGAACAGGGGGGGAAACTAACTCGTCCACGCGAGAACGTCAGCCGCGGTCGACGGTGCGCGACGTAATGCCGGCGGCGCGGCTTCGGCCGCGTGTTTCGCGTAAGCGGCCCGGGACGGCCTAAGCCTCGCAATTCCGAAGCTCCCCACTGTACCGTCAACTCGCGTCGCGGCTCTCCCGCCACTATCCACGCTCTCCGGTGTCCCCCCACCAACTGACCGATCGCTGACCGCCCTCCAGATTGCGGACTCGTTCCGTGGAACAGTGTCCTTCGCGTTTCCATGCTTCTACGGCTTGTTTATTACCGGCGCTCTCGCCCGTGGAAAGTTCCCGGGGAGCTGTTGGTTAGGATGAGTACCCCTTTCCAGATCGCACCTCAGTTGGGACACTTTTGTTCGGGGATAAGCTGCGCCACTGAGCCTGAGGTAATTCGATTGTTCTCGTAAATGGAGGTAAAGCAGAATGTGTGTTTCCTTCTGGCGCACTTTGATGGCCCCGAAAAGAGTGGCTATTATGAAAGGTTCATGACTTGATGTATGTATTTTGTTCGTTATGTGCGATTTGAAGTTAGGCGCGCAGATTAGGTTAAGCAGCGCCGCGGGTGGAGGGAAAGGGACACAGTGTTATTTACTTCCGGACGCGTTGACTGGTTTGGTTATATCGTAGCTGTAATTTATAATGCTCGGTTATATTTCTATTTCTGTTCTTATATAACTGTTGTGTTGATTTCTCGCGTTCCGCTCTTAACCTTGCAAAGTCAACGCTGGTGACGTCTTAGCAAGGTTAACGCACAGTCGAGTCGTCGTTTGCCGGGCAACTCTCGTGTTTACCTCTTCAATTTACCACCTCTTGTCCGATCCCCGTTTTCATTCACTCAGTGTTCAGTGTTTTATATAGCCTCCTGCTTTCTCGAAGAATATTTCTTTTTAACCAGTTCTGCATTTGTCGGTTAGAATTAATAGCGAATTCGGTGTCTCGCACTGACTCTGTGCTAGGGCCTGATAAACGACTTGGATTGGTTGTTTCTGATAGAGACGAAAATACCTCTGTAAGAATCCACCAATCCAAGTCATTTTCTGGCACTGGCACAGAGTCTGCTGCGAGATACCGAATTTGCTATTAGTTTAATCATTAAGGCATAGATTGCGCAGAGTCGCGTAGAGTCGAACTTAACCTATTCCCACACGAAGACCAGTCACGTGACGGTGCTTAATGAGAATCGTCCCGAAGCAGGCAGTCGGTTCCCGCGGTTTTCTGTTCGCGAGTGAGGTGCAGTAGTGCGTGCAGGATAAATTCATCGAGTTTACGAGGGAAAAAATATGCATCGAAGGCCGCCGGTACAACGTGAAAGGTATGCGAACAGTAATACACGGTGTTGTTGCGATCGTTTCGCGGAAATTCCTCTGTGTCATCGTATCATCTATCCGTAAATATATTTGCATACTTAAACGGGCAGCTCGCGCGTCATCGTAAAACCAGATCCCGTCGATCGGTCCGGATGCATTTAAAATAGCGGGGAAATTCGGCGCTGGGAAGCCGAGCGATGAACGGCAGGAATTAATTCATGGTAATTAGCCGTTTCTCGGCATAATCTTTGTTGTTACGCCGATAAGGAGGAAGTAGTATCGTCGAAATTCCCCGTGTTATCGCGTTATTCCCCAAGGCGAGCCAATCTTTCGGCACCCGCGATATCGTAATCGTGCTACTTTTTCGAGACGCCCATCCCTCTTCGAAATAGTAGTTGGTCAGAAGAAAGAATTGCCAATTCGAATAACTTCGTCATTGAAGTATTGCTCGTACAAGGCAATTCTCTCTCCCACTCCATCCCCACCACCCCCACCCTACCCCCAATCGGATCGCCATCAGATTTTCGAAAGAATTGCAGTCTTAAATAAACCCATACTTAATTCGAATAATCATAAAAAGCGTGAAATACACAAATTTTCTCGTCGCTTTTGAGATTGAAAAGGGTTAAGTGGCGAGGTGAGGGTGATTTCTAGGGGTCGAAAGGGGCGATATTCCCAGGTTGATAAGGTGCAAGTTGCACGGTGATATCCAGTGTTCAAGCAAGGCGTAACAAGTGTCCGTGTGACGTCACGCGGGTTTCTGGAGGCGGAGCTTGTGATTGTGGGAGCAGGTGGGGGGGTGTGGGGGGTGGGGCTCTCCCGCATCGTGGATCGCTCGCCCCACCCCCGCGATTTTGTTCCTTCGTGCCACCGCCACCTTCGACCTCCTCCTTCTCTCCCTCGCGGCCTCTTTTCCTCTCTTTTGAACTTTGTTCGGTGACCCCCCACCAGCTCCGCTTCCACCAGGTAGGGATCCGGTACCTATGATAGCCATTGCTTCACGCAACACGGCTGCATGTACCTTCCTTTTTCCACTAGTATCTTACGCCGCATCAATAGTCGTTCCAATTTGAATCAGTGAGTGTGATTATGAAGATTGAAAGGGATGGGGGGAGCCGTTCGGTATTCGGCAGCGTTCCAAAACACGTCCGCCCAGCCGGCGGACCAAAGTGCTCGAAAAAGTAGGTCACCAGAGTCTCACAGTCATTTTGAAGTAGATGCCTGAGTTTAGCATTCTCCGCGATAACCCCCCGTCTATCTAAACATAGAACTTCTAGGAAATTCCTTGGGTGACCTAAAGATCCCAGGAGCAACCCCAAAGAACCACCCTACCCTGAATCTTGCCCCACCACACTACCTTAACTACAACAGTCTAAATACAAATCTTCCTACATCCTCGTACGTTTCCATCATTTTCCCGGGGGAACACGCGAGATCAGTTATCGCCAATCACTTCGGGCCTCCAGATGATCAATGGCCCTTCGGACGAACCGTCCAACCCTTGAATTTCACCCAGGAAGTCCTTCGACGCCTCCAGGTGCCGTGCGACGATACCGGGCAGCCCTTTCATCCGCGGAGCAGGCAAGAATTTTCCCATAACACGTACGAAAAGATTGCGGGTCGCTTTAAAGGTGTCCGCCGCAGCGCTACCGTTTATTGCACTGTGGTCTGGTAAAGTGCGATCGAGGAAGCGAGTGCGGTTTCACTCGTCCCATGCAAGAATGTAATTAACCCGTCGGAAGTGCACGGTGCCCCCGACCCGTGGCCGATTTCGCCTCGGCCGTTATTCTTATCTTGTCCGCTCTGTAAGCGTGAACGGGCCCGCCGATCGGACCTGCCGATTCACGCCGATCTACCGCAAAAATCGGGGCCCGCGTGGCGTGTCGTGAAACCGCAATTACTTACGCGAAAGACGGGTAGATCTATCGCGATCGTCACGTGTGTTTACGGTTATCCAGCCACACAACATAATCCCGGCTACTTTTTCTCTGGGCCTGTCTAATCTGGGCCGTTCGGACCTAGTGAAAGCTCTGCCCACTCGTTTTTCTCTTTGACTGGTCAAATCTATATATACATATATATATAAGAAGAAGTCCTGACTGACTGACTTATCAACGCCCAGGTCGAACCGTTTAACCTAGGAACGTGAAATTTGGAAGGTACATTGTTTTCATAACGTAGGCACCTACTAAGGAAGGATTTTTGGAAATTCCGTCCCCAAAGGGGTGAAAAGGGGTAAAATGTATTCTCTCGGATTCCTTAATATCTCTTAGGCCCGATTAGATATCAACTTGGTTTTTACTTAGAAAAGTTACCCACATAAATTCCTAAACATCAATTTCAAGATTTTGCCCTGATCAACCCCTAAGGGGGTGGTGAAAAAAGGTGAAATGTATTTTCACGCATTCCTCAAAATCTCTTAAGCCCGATTAGATATCAACTCCGTTGTTACTTCGAAAGGTTACCCACATAACTGCCTAAAAACCAATTTCAGAATTTTGCCATAATCAACCCCTAAGGGGGTGGTGGAAAGGGGTGAAATGGGTTTTCATGGAGCCTTCAATATCTCTTAGGCCCAAGGCGAAGCGCGGGGGTATTTTGATAGTTAATCATATAATAATATAGAATATAATATCTCCACTAAATCTTGCAATTACTTAAAATGAAATATGCAAAGTGCCATTTCTTAAAAGAACGTCGTTAGATCGCGTTCAGTTTCCTTTTGGTGGTAGGAGTTTGGAAGATACCGCAGGGTGAGCGCGATAAGGAATCGATGGGCCGCGGGCGAGCGGGTGAAGGGGAGAACAGAAACATTTTTTTTGACGCTGTTTATCGGAACGAAACGATATCGGGTGAAAACGAGCCACTTCCACCGCCACCGGAAGGGATTCGTAAGACACGCTTATCGGCAGTTCGTTTGTCAGAGAAAATATCGCGCTGTGGAAAGACTTTGCCCTGATACCGTTAGCCCCGCCCTTTGGTAATCGACGAATATTTAATGTGACAGTCTCCACTCCATTAATCATCCACTGTGACAAAGCAATGATTATTCAAACGGACTAAGATAAATGTTTCGGCAAAGCCTGGCACTGTTGTCGACAGGATACGTACCTCGAAACGGCCCTTCAGTCGAGGGATAACATTTTATCAAATATATTGAGACACTACCGGTAGAATAATCCTAAGAAGCCTCGGCATTGCTGAACGTTTTAATTCATTCGTCAGGATTTTATCTCGCGACGGTTTGCGTAAAATTCAGAGTCTAAGGGGGTTGGGGGTCGACCGTGTAACCGGGACGTAAGTTAATCTGCCTTTTGCGCGAAAGCCGAGCTAATGAACTATAAATAAGGGAGGAATACTTACGGCAAGTGGACAGCCGCACTTACTGACCCTTCGTAATTAAAATCCCGTCCTAAATCAGGACTAGGGACACGATTAGACGACCTCCTGGCTCCTGCGAGGCCTAAATCCGTGGCCCTTACATCTTTCAACCCTTCCTACCCTCGTTCTTATGTCCACGTGTGCTCGTACCCTTTCGACGTTTTATTAACGCCAGCTTTAGTTTCATTTCAGTTTCATGTGAAATCGATTGTCACTCTTTTTCTGTCAGCTTAACTTTTATACTCACTGCGTCGTTTATCGTTATAATTTAGTATTAATTTTCGCTCCCCCTTCTTTGGATAGAGAAATTCTTCCTGTAACGTCAAGGTTTCTGTGTAATTATCTATGATTATATCAACTTTCCGTGGCTTCGAGGGAGCTTAGAATAATCCTGCCCCGTTAATAATTGTGTCATGGCACAGGCAAGTATTTCCATTAAACGGGACGGGGAAAAGTGGCGAGCCTTCGTGACCATGCGGAACAATCCGCGTCGCTTCCGTTTCCGTCGATGCAATTCCGCTTCCGTTAATTCAATTGCAAAGCGTGCAGCTAATAATACTCGCTGGGGTGGCCACGCGATAACGGGCAGGGGGTGGCTCGGTCAAGGAACGGAGCAGCCAATGAAGAGGGGTAATTGTTTGCCATGATCGCGATATTCTTCT
Organism: Andrena hattorfiana; assembly: GCA_944738655.2. Taxonomy (NCBI): domain Eukaryota; kingdom Metazoa; phylum Arthropoda; class Insecta; order Hymenoptera; family Andrenidae; genus Andrena; species Andrena hattorfiana. The sequence goes on along the minus strand of OX122894.2, from coordinate 39,725,996 downwards.
TCATTTCGCAATCGATTTCTCACGTTTATCTTCTCGCTTTGGCTGTTCCACTTTTTTTATCAATGAGATTCTCCAAGTCCCCTCTGAGGGGAGGCTTGTAGAATACTTCTAGAATATTTAAAAACAGGTGAGATTTAATTCTGAACTCTCTGATTGAAGTATTTAATGGAAGGTTTTAACTTGCTTCGTTTCCAATTACGATGCCCTTCTACTCACTCGCGTAATTAATTAAGCTCCTTGATTCAATTTGACCATTAATCGAGCGATATCTCGTGCCCGGCGAAGGCGCCAGCGGAGCAGGTAGTTAGGAACGAAATAACGCAAAGGGAAGTGATAATTGCAGGTAGGACAAGCCGAAATCTCGGATTCTACTATATTAAACGAACGAAGGGTCGGTGCACGGCGCACGTACCATTATTTTTCACCCTCGTGCCCCTTCTGGCCAGCCATACTTTCCACCGACCACCGGCGTGGATACGTCCACCCTTGTGCAGTCTGTTAATAAGCTTAATAAACCCTCTGCGCGGCTGCCTCTCTCTCTCTCTTTCTCTCCCTCCAGTGCCCGCTTGCACACTAGATTCCAGGGATACAGGGATGGCTCTTGAATCTCGATCTTCTGGGAATTGTATTCACCGTTTCGTCGCTGGAAAACGTGCATCGAACATTCCTGTCCATTGAGACTCATTCGGAACTGAATTTCCCTTGATGAGTCCCTTTGGCATAATTAATCAGGCTGAAATGTTTCCTCAAACGAGACCTGTTAACGCCACTCTTCGCCCTCGATTTGCAATCATTTTTCTGGATAAGGCAGCCAGGGTTAACGAAATTAAATGTGACGTTGCGGTGTCGTTTAAAATGCACCAGAATCGCGGCATATTTGGTTGAAGTATGGTTCCAGCGGTAGGGAAGTGGCGGGTACTAAGTGGCGCGACCTGGACCGTCGAAATTTATCGCTTCTGCCTCCCTGCGCTTACTAAAACGGGGAATGTAAGCTCAGTGTGGTCCGGCTTTGAGAAGGACATCAAAAGGATAACAATACAGATGTGAGACACACCCGTGCTATGTTGCTCTCTCTCTCTCTCTCGCTCTTCATCCTATTTGGGAAAACGAGGTTTAAAGCACGAGCTTTGCCGCTCGTTCCAGCAGGATTGCCAAGCGTAAATTAAGAACATTCGGGGAGAGCATTAAGCCTGCCTGGGTCGCGAGTAAATTGTACGGCTAATAGGGATGATCGATGATGGCTGGGCTTCTCTTGCAGAGAAATTCTTTTCCTTTGTTCTAATTCTCAGTTTTGCAGGGGAATGTTTGTTGGTTTTTATAAGTAAGAGTACTATCTATTGCTGTTGAATTTTTTATGCTAGTAACACTGGACATGGTAATTGAGTAGATAAATTGTTAAATGAAATTGTATATTAAAAGGGGCAGTAATTAATGGACAAGAAGTTTCCACTGTTTGACCACTCAAAATACTTCCAAATACGTACAGGAGTTTTTTTTGTAACCCTCGGTTGTCACACCTAATTTTTCGAACGTCGTTGTCACACTGGGTCAATTTGACCCTGTCAATTTTCAATCGGTTGTTATTTAAAAACTATTTGTTAAATTAAGTCTAAAAAATTCTGAGATAATGTTTGAACATTGTAGAATATATACCAATCGTTGAAAGTTAACATTTAAAGTGTCATCATGCTTAAAAAAAAAGTTTGAAGCAATAAGAGTTTCGGCAAAAAGGTTTTTTGCTTAAAAAACGCGGAGTCAATTTGACCCAGTGTGACAACCGAGGGTTAAATAATGCTTCCTATTATTTAAAGTATCGATGGTATTTGAGATGGATAAAGTCATTAATTAAACAATCCTGTAAGTGGAATTTTATGTTCCCACTGTCTACTTACTACTATAAAATACAATTGAAATTTCGAGATATGTATATCGAAGAATTGGATCGTACGTCGAATCGATATTCTGCAGCACAGACTTACGTAGCGTCTTATGGTAAATGGTGATTCGTGTCCAGAGAACTAATATACCGACTTCGTGTAAAACAATGATTTTGATGCGCACTCTGCGTTAAAGAACGCAAACTCTCAGAACAATATTCGAATCACCGAAGCGGGTACAGATGATAAGGCACTCTTTTTTAACATGAATAGATCATAAGTATAAACTATAAACTCGTAGCTATTCCCACGACTTCAGCACGATTTTGAACAATCTTTTTCAAGCGAACCACTGAATAAGCTTTTACTTAATTTTCTTCCAGACCGACCACACCATTACTAACATAACGTAGTTGATTGTGTCAGCTTTTCAGGTTCACCGTTTAATGGGGAAGGGAGTGAATAAAATAATATATTTAAAAAGAAACTAGTGAAACGAGATAGTGAAAATCGAATGACCTAGTTTTGCCCGTGCTGAATTCTAATTCCTACCACGCGTGGCGTTACAATCTGCAAGATTGCACCGGTAACGTTGCATGCGACGCGAAAATGGTAATGAGGTCCTAGGACCCCACAAACGGGTGACAGAAAAATGCATTGGGTGATAAGGTCTATCGTATACCTCGTCAGAATGCACTCGAATTTTAGTGGAAAGTGTAGCAACGACTGAATACAGTTTTCTGCATCGTTTTTCGAGAGAAGTTTACCGTGTGAACGGACGTCGGTAGGACAGGCACCTGCAGCAGTCTCGAACAGTTCACTATCGACCGAGAGCTTGATGTAGAAATCTTGTTGTCGATGCAGCCAACGATGGCACTACTGTTCCCATCCGGAAATGCACTTTGACTTCACGCTTACTTCCCGTACAGAATTTGAAATAACTTCGGAAGAATGCCACTTTTCCTAAGCGATGAATGCTTTTAAAATTCGAAAGCTATAATTTCATTCCCCTCATTCCCCTCCATTCTTACATTTCATTTTTAACCTCTATACTTTTCTCTCCTAAAAAGACTCCCCGAACTTCTACAATTGTCTCTCGATTCTGCCTAAACTACTAGTTTCTTTTCCAATTACCATCACCCTTCCATTACGCTATACTAACCATTCATTTTTTTATAACAATCGATACCCTAGGCACTCGACAAAAATCCCCACTCTTCTGTACAACTTTTACACCCTCCGCAGAAGCAGCCCCTAAAACAACATTAAAAACTCGATCGATCGCGATGCAGTTTCTTTTACGATTATTATCTTCCCCGAAAGACCGCACGTGTGTGTCAGGTTTGAAGAAAATGTAGGGGAAAAACGACGTCCGGTTTAATGCACCCCTCCAGGAACAACAAATAATAGATTCTCCGAGAGACACACCTACTCCAACTCAGGCTGGCGGACTTTTTCCTTTCTCTCGTTTACAGTACACTAAATCGCTGGATTCCCCTGCTCGCCCCACCGTCCCCGGCGGTGTAAGCCACATTATGCGATATCCGAGAAAATCGAGAGCACATCCTGCCCAAGGAATGCGCCGCCGAGGCCCCGGGCCAACAATAGGGGCCAGGTTTTGCGCCATTATGTCCCTGGGGGATCGCATTACTGGCCGATACGATCGCGCGCTTTCAGCAGCTTTCAGATCCTATCTACGGGATATCTTTTTTCCCTCTCGGTGAGCGCAGCCCGGCCGGAACCACCGAATTTCGCAACGAACCTCGAGAATCGGGAGTAATTACGCGGATTTACCCTCTCGCTGTTTTTTCACAACTTCTTCCGACTCGCCATCTCCTGCCACCCTGCCCCTTCGTCATTCTTGTATCACTCTTAGTGGCAAAGGGAAGTCGATTAGTTTCATACTATATATTGTAGGAGGAAGGATAATCACTGCTTTGGAAGTAGCGTATAAGTTCATTAAATAACAAAATATAAGTGATGAAAGAATTGTGAAAGAATATAAGATAATGCTCGCGCTGACTCGATCTCTACAGCGAGAGACGCGTCGCCCGGCCACTTTTCGGAAACGTGGCAACGCACGGCAACGTCGATCGTCGCCGCTACGGTCGCTGGCAAAAAACAGCGTCTTGCTCGCGCGCTACTGCTTTGACCTTCTCGCTCGCGACCGCGTAAGCACCGGACTTATTTTGGATGTATATCTGCGCTGTTTTTTGTTTGTTTTTCCGGAGTATTTGGGATGTTTAGTGTAGGTACAATTTTTAAGGGAAAGGCTTGGTGGATCTTTAGAAGCTGGATTCGTGTTTTATCGAAGGGTGGGTGGTGTTTTCTTTGCAGTGGCGCGCACAGAGGGGAGCCAAGGGGCCCTGGCACATCGAAAGAAAAGGAAAAAGGAGATTAATGTAACCTAAGCGTAATTCTAGCGCTTTGTAAAAAGAGAAGGAAACTGGAATTATTCTTTAAAGAAATTTGTATAATTACCTCATGAATTTTATTGAATTTTCAGTGAAAATAATTTTATCCGTTTAACTCGGCTCCCTCAGGATTATATTTCTTGAGGGAGATAATTCATGCAGTGGAGATTCAGTTGCTAGTCCTCATCTTTCCACGCGCGAGAAGAAGCATTTTCGTTGAAGGGAAGAAAGTAACCCGTGCTTTATTCACGGCATTATGCATCCCTTCACCGAGATCGTTGAATTATGGCGAAGCTGTGCTAAATACGCCTGAGTATTTGCAGCCGCGGAAACGACACTATTGGGCGATACGATCGCGTGCGCTTTTAGCAGCTTTCAGATTTTATCGGCGTTGCGCATGAATGGTCGATTTTTTTTTTCGGCTCGCGGGTCCGGAGAGCAACTGATTCGCAACCAGAGCGAAATACCGGAGTGCACGCCGCCGATCGGTCAGCCCGCCTGTGTTTCCTCTGTTTCCCATCGCTTCGATATCGACACCGGTATCGCTCGATCGTTCTAATCCGACGAAGGACGCGGAAAGCCGGCCTCCGCGTCAAAAGAGGCATTTCCCGCGGCCGGGAAATTTCCGATTCTCCGTTTTTATCCGATTCCCCGTGAACCATCGATCGGCGAACGTCACCGGTGATCGATTCTCGAATCTGTCATAGCTTTTCCGCGGAGAAATTCAAATTTCTGTCGCCCGAAATATGGACGGCGGCGACGGAAGCACAGTGCGCGGCGATATTGCTGGAAAGTTTCGAGTCGGCGAGATTTTCACGGTGTTTTGCAAGTTCCCATTCCTCTGGACCATTAAGTCTTCACAAACGAATGGATTTATGAATGGAAAAGTCGAGGAAATGTAGATGTAATCATTGAAACATGCTTGAATATATCTATACCAGTGTTTTCCAATCTTTTTTCAATCACAACCTCCTATAATATTCCAAAATCCTGCGACTTCGTGCCCTTCCATATAAAGTAAGGCAAAGGAAACACATTAAAAATAGGTATTTCTGAATATAATTCTAACTTAATAATGTTAAAGATATTTAAATTAATGATATTTAATATATTTAATTATCTTATTTAGTGTAATAGGTGTTCTTGCATCTGGGTAACCAGCTTTTTCTTTCTTCATTTATAAAAAATCAGTGTGATTCAGTAATCATGATTAATAGAATATGGCAACGTAACCATATTAAAATAAATAAGTGCTAAGAATCGTCAACTAAGAATGACCACGGCGACCCCGCAGAAAACACTTTGCGACCCACAGGTTGGGAGTCACTGATCTATACACTCTTTATTATCAAAACTGGCAAAACTCTGAGTCAGAAATCGAGAAATTTTTATCACTTTCTGGAAGTCAGTCACCCCTCGTAGGAATTCATCTCTCTCTCTTTCTAATAACTCACTAACTTCAATCAAATTCTGTTTCATGAAAGACATAATTGTAGAAGACCCCTTTCGGTTTTCTAAAAAAGTTCCAAACATCATCATCGACGCAGTCGCCAGCTCGCTTCTTTAACCCCTGTCTTCTTTAGCTGCGTTTTTAAGCGGCACAGTGACAACTCTAAAAAAAACAACGTAAAGAACGCAAGCTCGTTGCCGGCGTCGCTTGTCCCCGGTCACAAAGCATCGATAATTACTCGGCCAGTAGGGCCACCGGCAAGAAATCGCGACATCACAGTTCATTATGCGCTTTTTGCGCCGGCTCCATTGAGCCGCGACTTTTTCCGCAACTTTTTCCGCGAGTTTTTCCGCCACGGCGCGCGTGTCCCTCGTCCACGAGGATCCGCTCGGCGTTCTCGCGCGGCTGCCGGTCCTGGAAGAAGCAAAAAATTCTTACCCAGCCAGCCGCAGGGGACTTTACGATCCTAATAAAACGGCCGCGGAGAGGAGGCTGGCCAGAAGGAAGGAAAAATCGTCGGCCTGGCGCGGCGGCTTTTTAACCCCGTAGAATCCCATAAAAATTAAAAGCATCGTCGGTGCACCGAGGCCCCATTGTCCTGTGGCCGCTTCGTTTCCCTTTGCAGCTCCTGGCGTTCTTCTACATTTTTTTGCGCGCCAAAAAAAAAAAGCTCCAAGCCTCCGAGACCCCGAAGGAGCGCGCGAGAATGTACGCGGAAAAAGGGGAACCGTCTTGGAAAGAACGCTCGTCGCTTTTCCGACGAGCAGCGCCCGGGAAGCGCAGCAAAAAAAAAGCAGCAGCAGCTAGTACGGAAAAAAAACACGGGAGAAGAGAGTGGTGCAAAAAAAAGGGAGAAGAACGAGTTGTCTTTTTCAACCCCCCCTCTGTTCGGACCGTAAAAACGAAGCAATCGTTGTAACTTCGTAAATCGTCGCTCGGCCGTATATCACTCGCTTGAAAAATAATATCCGCGCTATCCACACCCCCCCCTCTCCCCCTTTCATCCCTGCTCCTTTTTTTTCGCATTTTTTTTTTCTCTCGCCCGCTGGAACGCCAACGAACCCGTCGATTTCCTTTTTCTTCCAAAGCGGCCACGGTCGCCCCTTGGTTCGCGCGCGACACTTGAAATTCTAATTCATGCAAATTCACCGTCTAACGGAGTAGAAATGTTTCCCTTGTATTTTAATGAAAATTTACCGCCCGACCCCCTCGGGCTTCCTCGCCCTTCCTCCTGCAATCTCGGGGCAGCGCCGGCTACTCTTCGACGAATATGAAACGACAACGCGATCGCGCGGGTGTACTTAAATCAATTCCTCGCGCTCGTTTCACGGAAGGGCGGCCGGGGTTGTGTGGAAAGTTGGCGCTCTCGGGCATCTGGGGGGGGGGGGGGGGGGTGAACGTAACGCGAGGAACTCGACGAATTTTTTATGAATGAATCGCGCGAACTGTTGCTCCCCTCCCGCGCCCGCCCCTTCGTTTCCCGTTTCGACGAAAATTTTGGTCTGCTCGCCGCTGGTCGAACTATCCCTGAATTTTTTATGAATATTTGCGGTGCTTCGAAATGTCCGACGGCCCTCGGATTCTCGAAATATTCGCGACACGAATTTCTCGGTAGAGCTGCTCGCCTCTCCAGGTGGAAAATAAGGGAGGAAAAAAGAACTGTATCGTAGAGGATCTTGCCGAGCTGCCCGGACGAAATTTATGTATCTTGCCGATCTGGATGCTCGCTTTTTTGTTTGCGCCGTCAGAAATTTATTCGCGCCCGGCTGTTTCTACGCCTCGCTTGCGACGACGCGCTTCGACGGCGACGATAGTGCGAGGAGAACAGGCGACGCGGAGGAATCAGTCACAATGGACCCTTTCTGCAGCGTCTCTTTATAATTCGCGAGTACCAGACAAAAAAGGGACAAGCCGCTTTTACGTGCGACAGCCCGTGTTGCTTCTGCACTCAGATAACATCTACTCTTTAGAGTTTTTATTCAATAATGCCCGTGCATTCGTCGGAGGGTCTTAATGCGCAACGCTCTAAATCATTGGTGGACGATTCTCCAAGAATCTTAGTGACTGTTTCAAAGAAAAATGGATTCACCTTAATTACAGCGGTGTAATGATTTTCCACGAAGCTTAATCCTAGTCCACGGAGATCTTCACTCGTTAGAAGGCGAGTGTACGGTCGGGGTGAAGTCTGTAGCAATTTCTGTCGCGCTGGCGTCGCCCATGCAAATGGCTTTTGACCGAAACGAAGTAATCTCGGATGAATTCGATTCCCTCGGACGAGGAGGTACACGGTTTTTATGGGTGTCACGTATGCGCTGGAAAAAGTTCTAATCGATCGACAGCTCTATTTCAGTCGGGCGGCGAGGCTGCCGTATACATATATAGAGCCGGCTGGCGCGTATCCGCGAGAGCCTGTGTTTAGAAACGTGCGAAGAGGAATCGAGTGATCTACTGCTTTTAGGTTGTGTTTACGCGACGATCAGCGCCGCCAATTTCCCTTCCCTCCCGGAGTTTCCACGGAGAAAGCTTTCGAAATGGACGTGCAACAGCTGTTACCGTCACTCCCGATGGAAACTGGCACGCGTACCCCGGGCCTCTATAACGTTCACGAGCACGTACGACTTATGCCTGTCTAGCAACGACAGTTATCGATTGTTGCGCGACCTTCCGCGGCCTTGCACCGAGCCCTCCTCCAACTTCATCAGCCCCCGCAACACTTTTCCTCCCTCTGTGGCCTGAAATCAGTCTACGATCCAGGCTGGACTAGCCGCAGTCGAGGATTAGAGATCCGCTACCTCTAATTCCCTCTGAAGCAAGTTTTCCGTGGCTTCCACTTGGTTATGAGCAGCTAATTATTCACGAACGAGGGCGGCAGCTCACAGAACGTCTCGAGAGATTCAGAGGGTCTTCGTGAATGTACGATTAAGACTTCCGTCGAGGCGACACGAGCCGTCGGCATCGCTGAACCTGCCGCAAAGCGTTAAAAGTGAACAGGAGCTGTTGGACGCAGCGGTTTCACCAAACCAGCGGCGACGAATCGAAGAACCGGATGCTGTCGACGCGACAGGACCCTTGCTGACGATTCGCAGGCATTCTCGAGAACATCGAAGGGCCAACTGTTCACGACAGTTGCGACAACAGGGGCACGCGCGTCTAGCCGGAAGGGGCCCCCTGCGGCCCCACATCAGCCAGAATCTCAACCCAGAAAGTTGCCTACAACGCGGGTTCTCAATTCGGAATAGAAGAAGAACTAAATGCATAGAGGTACCATTTTCAGTGACTGGAGCTGAAACGAATTAGCATCTGAATTCGATATAGGGTAAATCCGGGAGACGCGGTCGACCTAATATAAAATGGCTATTAAAACTAATACATATATTTCTTATTTTATCAGAACAAACATAATATATTCAGAATTTTATGCTGATTCAGAAAAACTGGTCGATATTTGCTTTAAGACAATATTTACTGTAAATCGGGTTGAACACTGAAGTCATGATATCTGACCACCTCTCCCGAGGTTCCGGGAGAAATGGTTTTCGTCGTTGGCAGAGATCACTCACATAATTATTCATGGAAAAATATAAAAGAAGAAAGCACAATTATTTATGAGTGAATACAACTAGAAATTCATTGATATTTAATTTGTTTACGCTAATCAAGTAAAGAACATATCAAAGATAAAGCGAACTACCTACCGGCAATTAGCAAGGCAAATGAATACAAAAGTGTATAAATAAAATAAATAAATAATAATAATAAAATAATGATAAAAATAAAAATATAAATAAAAATAATAAAAAAAGCATAACTCGACCATCTCTCCTTTCTGCACCGTGAGATGGTCTTCCCGTTAGTTTTGAGAGGAAGAGTTAATATGGCTAAATACTTTGGCTGCATTGTCTCACAATATCTCTACTATCTTATTAATCCCAAACATTAAACGAAAATAAACTTAGAAGTATATTTTAAATACGATTCTGTACACCGATGTTTGATAAAAGAAGTTAAATATAGCCACAGTTTATCTTTTATAGCCTGTAGATCTAGAAAAACACAGAAGGAATCGAAGTGACGCAATTCATTTAATTGTTTGGCTTCTAGAGAAGTAATTGATCTGCACTTTAACGCGTTTTTACGTATAGAGTCTGAAATATAGCGACTCGACCAACTCTCCGGCCCGACCGCGTCTCCCGGATTTACCCTATGCTCGAAACCAGGAATCCAAGTGAGAAAGAAGAACCTAAGTACTGTCACAGAATTAAAACGGAGCAGAAGAGAAAGGAGCTAAAAGCATATCCTCCGAATCATCCCAAGATTACAAGCCAGAGCAGCTTCCAGGGAGTCCCGCCTCCCAAAAAGCAGATGAAAGAAGAAACTCTGGAGACGCGTTGGAAGCTTTCTTCGCGATTCGATTCGATGGTTTTACGATGACTGGCTCTCGTGAACAGGTAACGAAAGGATCCGCTCATTGTCCTGGTTTCGTGGCATGAGTAGCGATCGGGAGACGCGGTAGAACGGCAGTGTTTGCAGACAAGGCCCAGTTAGGGCCCTCTCCTGCCCATCTTCGCCCTTTTTTTCCCCTCTCCTTTCACGCGCTGCTCTCAGCAGCCTCGGTAGCCGCGCCGTTGACACGCAGGGTGACAACATAAATATAATGTCACGCTCCTGCGCCCGCCAATGCCAGACCCCGGGGCCTGCTCTCGGGGGACCCGCGGCCTCAATGGTATCCGGGGGCCCGGCCATTCACGGCGGATACATGGACGACGATTTTTACGGGGCCACATGAAAAATGAGGTTAGCCCGGCATTTATCGCGCAAGGGCCCTTTCTGCGTCTTCCTCGGTGCGTGTCCGTGGAAGAACCGGAGAGCCTCTCAATATTTTGGCACTCCGTAGGTCGGGCCTTTCGTTTCATTGAAACCTGCGACGCACCACCGTTCTCCATCGATAGATTCGAATCTTTCGCGCGCAGATGACCGAGTTTTTTGGGTTGGGATCCTTGGAGCCTTGGAGACGATAGCATTTGCAAGGGGAGCACTTTCGGGGGTCTTAATTTCGATGAGTAGGGCTGAGATATTTGAGCTGCGACTAGGGATTGCAAACTGGTAAATCGGTAAATCGGTTTGAAGTTTTTTTTTCACTGATCACGTAGTAGATATCGACCGAATTATGCGCTACATATATGCGCTATATTGCTATACATACAAGTTTTACGGGTAATTCGCCAAAATTTTACCCGTAATTCGATAAATTATGTATTTCTCGATATTTACCGGTAAATCGATTTACCGACAAATCGCGAGATATACATAATTTATCGAAATACCGGTAAAAATGTGGCTAATTACCGGTAAAAATTTTATGTATAGCAATGTAGCGCATATATGTAGCGCATAATTCCTTGGATATCTACTACGTTATCAGTGAAAAGAAACTTCAAACCGATTTACCGATTTACCGGTTTGCAATCCCTAGCTGCGACTAGGTTTTCAGTTACATCGTGTTAGAGATTGGATGAGGTTTCAATAAACGCGATACTTAATTTGAGAGTTTGCTGATTTATTCGTGTTGCTCGACGCATACGTTAGAACTGAGGTTTGAACACGAGAGTAGTAAGATATAGAGCGAGAGAGGATAGGAAGTGGGTCGTCCGTGTTTACGGCTGGAGCGTTATCACAGAGTCAATACAGTCAGCTGATTCGTGCATGTGATTTTGGACAGTATTAAACACATCGGTTTTCGGTGGGATGGAAGAGGCTGAAGAGCAGAAGATTTCAAGTGAAAGGGATAGAAGAAGGGAGGGATGTTATGAGAGTTAGAAATGTTAGAGTACAAAAATAAAAAAATATAAAAAATTTAAAAAATCCGACTGCTTAAAAAGCGAACCAAAATGACAAAAATAATAATAAGGTGACAATTTATATTAACTCAATTGCCAGCAGTCGGAAGCCTTAAATCTTTTGATGCTCTTCTATCCCAAGCATGTACCTCAATGACTAAAGAAAGTGCTTCAAGCTGGTAACAAAAAGAGGTGGGGAACATCAATGCAAATTCAAGCTTATATAGTGACATTTCAACTTCGGAGTATTTTGTAACTTATATGTTTCTCTCTTTGTCCGTGTAGGAAATACTGTTAGTGTTGTTAATAGCCTATCAAATCTAATTAGGGAAAACAGCGACACACAATATTTATTAAGACAATATGTAATTTTCTATTTCGAAATAAATGTTCGAATGTAATCACATCAAATAATTTGCATCAAAAGATTTAAGGCCTCCGACTGCAGGCATTTGAGTTAATTTAAATTGTCACCTTATTATTATTTTTGTCATTTTGGTTTGCTTTTTAAGCAGTCGGGTTTATTAGATTTTTTATATTATTTTATTTTTTACTTTTTTGAAAATTATATATCCTATAACATTCCTATAACATCAAGACAATTAATTCGAAAGACGTAAAGAAGTAAAAAGGTTACACCGAAGGGGCAGAAATTAATTGGCGATATACAAAGGTTCATTAAGATTGAGAACCCATTTGAGAAAGTTGTTTCTGAGATTCTCCTTTCATCCCTTCGCTTTCTACACTTCACTTTCCTCCTGCAAAGCTGCTGACACCTGAAAAGACGAAACACAGTGGCCCATTGTTCGCGACATTCTCCCCACCCCATGGAATCTATCGAAATTGGTACGAAGACATTCCACCCAGTCACACGCGTCTTTATTCTCGCCCTTTTCGCCGTGCGAGCACTCGATGGGCATTGTGGGGGGTACCGCGGGAATCTCGTCAATGGTTTCCGAGGCCCCAATTATATATCCGGCCTATTTAAAGTCGACCCCGTGAAAAGGTCCGGAGTTTCTCTTTCGATTCCACGGGGGATCAGTTCTGCCCGGAGCACAATGACGTCCGTGACATCGTTTACGCGCACCCCCCGTGGTCTGCCACGGGACCAATGGGGCCCCATGCCGCACGGAGGACACCCGTGACGAGACATCTTCATCACTCTGCGGCCGTGGGGCCCACTTTGCTCTCCTGCCTTGCCCGAGGGTGGCAGGATTTATTCTGCAATAAAGCAACTCCTCGCTATTCAGCATCCACCGAATTCGTCTGCTAAACTTTCGTCTGAGTATCGTGACCATGTGTTCCCGATGATGCGGAGAAACAAGCGACCCAAGTTCCGCGGCGATTTCCGTCGGAAGCTTTGAAAAATAAAAGTGGCGTGCGTTTACACGACGTTTCTCTGGAAGATCTCCCTCTTTTCCTCATACGTTGTTGCACGGTATCGGCGGATCGGTTTCAATCCGTGGCAGCTTTACTGTGGGCGTATCGGCGGCACCTGGAACACCGAGGGACGACCGAGAAGGGCAGAGATAGGTCGAGGCAGGGTTGGGGAGATGAGAGAGAGGGTTGAAGGCGACAAGGAGGGTTCGCGGTGCGGTGCCTTGGTGGCCACGGGTGCGGTACAGCTTCCTCGGTAACGAGGGCCAACCTTTATGACCCGTAAAGATACGTGCCGTCCAGTTCGCCGCCCCTCCTGCTCCCCCTCCTGCCCTCGCCGAGCCATTGCACCCCACCGAGTCTCGCGCGATAGCCATACAAGGCTCTCGTAACGTGGAACTCACGTAGGGACATTTTCGACCCCCTCGAGATGGCAAAATCTCCAACGGAGTCTCTCCATATCCAGCTCCATCCTGGCCAACCCTCTCTCGATTGACCCCCGCCAACCCCCATCCACGGCCAGGAAATTCCCCGGGGAACAGTTTTATAATGCTGGCCGTGATTGTGCGTGATTGTTCGAACAGCGACTTCTGCAGGGAAAGGATTTTATTCCACTTTCGGGGGACGGGGGTTTCTTTAATCCCGATAGGAGGAAAGTGATGGAATTATCAGGTCGAAGCGGAGAGGTTTTTAAGCAGGACGGGGTTACGCGATCCCTGTTTGGATATTTCGAAGCTCCACGGTATTAAAATTCGAGAATCGAGGGGACTCTAGTATCATTCTTGAGTTATCATTTTCGTATTTTTGAATTATTTAACTTTCAAGTAACAATTATACATTCGTAATATTCATACACATCAGTATTTTCCTACAAATATAAATCTTTCTATGTTAAAATTTGTATTTGTAAAAATAGTTGTGGATAAAAGCGACCTTTTTCTTAAAATTCACCAAACTTTTAAATGTTATTATTAAGGTGTAAAAATTTATAGAAATATTGGCAAAGACATATCCTACGGTGCGATACACTCTGTGAGATCAAGAAGGATTGAAAAAAGCCCTTCACTCGTGGAAGTAACTCCCACGTTACGTCACCCCGTGTAATCTCCATGCCCTGTATCAATCTTTCACTACTCCAAGACAGGCATGCAGAGCGTTCCAATCTAGCAGCGAGATATTGGCGATTCTTTCCTTCTCGGACGCGCTGAGAAAATTAGGGTTGCTGGATTGGTATGGAAGTAGCTGGCGCCGGCTGATGAAGGGGTGCGGGTGGGGGGGGGGGGGGGTGTAGGTGCGAGGGCAATCGCGAATCAAAATTAGCCGCTCTTGTGGAGAGAGTTGGCCGTCGGAAGGCTCGCGAGGCCGAAGGGTGCTGGGCGCAGGGTTTCGCCCCAACGGCGGAGCCCGCTCACCCCCTTTGACCCTGTTTCCACGTCGTCGCATTCCCCGTCTTCCTAGCCTCGGGTCCGAAATTACAGGCTGCAAGGCGCTGTAAATCCCGGTGCATCGGGAGGAAATGGATCGCCCGCCTGGGAAACGGTGCATCCAGCTTGATTGCAGTCGATCTTCGGCTTCCTTTTTTCGCGGGCCAACTGGCTGCACGGTGAATGTCGAGCAAATTAGGGACGCCTGTTTGTCAGCCGGCGGAAAATGTCTGTGCTTGGAGGACGCGTGATTGCCCGGGGGTCTTTTATGCGATGGCGTGGGAGATTTCGCGGTGCGCTGCTCCCGGATTCGTTTAATTTTCCAGCTCCGATTGAACGCGGGGACTCATTATATTTAAGCAAGCCTGCAGGTATCGCGGGGCATAGTCGAGGGCCGCGGGAACTACCAGGGAATCCCAAAGATTCCAAAACCCCACCAGGGACTCGAAGCACACTGCCACGAGTATCAGCTTTTCTCACCGCGAATCACGACGGAGACTCGATCGAATGTCCCCGGTGGAAGGAAAAGGTCAGCAACCCTCCTCGCCTAGGAGGCTCGATCGACTAATTAACAAAATATTCACGCCGGCAGTGAGGGAAGTAAAAAAGAAGCGAAGTAGCGGAGCGTTAAGTCGAGACGCATTAATTGGAGGATGTGATCTCTCGTCGTCACTCGAAAAGCCCGTTTATCTGCGCTACACCGTGCTTCCTGTTGTGCAGAAGCGCGCTCCTTTTTTTCCGCTCGCCGCCGCCACCCCCTCCCAGCGGGTGACGGGAATATTCCAGCATCAAATACATCCGCGCTGTTGTACGCGCGCACACGCGCCTCCGCCGAAACAATCCACCCCCTCCGACGACACGCAACCGGCGACTGTCCACCCCCCCGTGTCCGTACGCGACTCACCGTAC
This sequence comes from Andrena hattorfiana, assembly GCA_944738655.2. Lineage (NCBI taxonomy): Eukaryota > Metazoa > Arthropoda > Insecta > Hymenoptera > Andrenidae > Andrena > Andrena hattorfiana. The sequence goes on along the minus strand of OX122894.2, from coordinate 39,710,708 downwards.
GCAGACCAGCAACACCCCGCGTGTTGGTAACACGTATACACGGGGCTGAAGGGGGGCGGGAGGGGCGCTGGCAGAGGAGGTATTGAAATTAGCCGACCGGTCGGTAGTGATGGCCGTTCGATTCTCCGTGTTCGCGAGTTCGAGCAATTTGGCGAGTTCAAGGAGCTCGAGGGTGGAGGCGAGCTTTGGATAGTACTCCAGCCGGGAGCGTTCCAACATTTTTAGAGTGGGCGAAGGGTGAGGTTGATTCGAGGTGGGGGTTTCATGGGAAATGCTGATTCTTCAAGGTGTATATTTTCTTTGGTATAGCTATATCTCGGGGGAGATTCGGGGGTGGAAAGGAAGGCGTTCCTTTCTTCCTTTCTCATCAAGTAAGGATCTTGAATAATTCTACCACCGTCAATATCAATCTAAACAGTTCGATGAGTCTCCGATAATCTTTACCTTCTGGGTCTCAGTGTCTTGAAGCATTCAGCATCCACAGTCACATGTACCTTCCAGGACCTCTCAATTTTCCAGTAAGCCCCCAAGAAAGTCCAGACTTTCATCACGTGTGCCGAAACTCTATACCGATCTTGCGATTACCGTACGACTTCCACGAACAGTTCTGCTCCCCTAACATTCATAAGCAATTCAAGAACTGTGATCACGGTTTAAATGAAGTATCATCCCCAGCCATTTCGAGCCATTTTCAGATCCCACAAATAGCACACCGAGAGCTTCAAGAACGGAACGCTATGTTTGCGATCGAACTGCTAACTTCTCGAACCCTTCCTCTAGATTCGTAGCTAGCGACAGATTCTACAATTCCGTCGGTGTTTTCTGGGACTCCAAGCGTCTCGATCCCATCGCTAGCGATCGTTGGGCAGTGTGTGCCGTGAACGTGCTCGTCGACGGTGGCAGGGATCGGGATCCGAGAGGCTTGCATATATTCACACCGAATTAAGTCACCAACACACCGAACAGCCGGCTGGCCACACTCTTTGTGCATCCACGAGCCCTTTCACGCACGCAGCGTCAGCCTGAACGCTGACCAGCTAGCGTTCACGCTGGCGAACCTGTGTGCGCGCGCCAGCAGCATCCTGTACGTGTGCATAAGAACGCGGAGCGTCGGGAGCGAGAGAGGGGGGTGGCATGTTTGAATTTGGATGGTGGTGGTCTAGCTTTGGCCGCTGGAGCAGCGGGGGCGAACGGGGGATGCCGTACGTCGCACGGTTTACTTTGAAACGTTCATTGTGGTGTACTCCCTTTTTACGGGGATGATACAGGATGGAGTATAGGGGGTTGCTTCGACTTCGATGCCTCGTGGGAGGTTTCTTAAGAAGGATGTAATAGGAAGCGAATGTCATAATGTTAGGACAGTTCTGTGCTCCAGTTTCCGAAGGGTGCGAAGTAAGTTGATTAGAGAGAAAGAGGCAGAGAAAAGCAGAAGACTGTTAGGTCTACGGAAGTTGGATAAGATTCTAATTGAAACACTGGTCTGATTTCTTCGTGCGGATAGAAACCACCGACCCCCGGTATCAAGCGAATAATTTGTCCCTTTCCTCTCGGTTTTGTGCAGATCCCTCGACGCAAAATGCGACACCGCTTGCCGATACACGAGATCGTCCGGTCGATCGGCGTGCGCGGGGGGCGGAGTTGAAAAAGCGTGATCGCGCAGCTGCCGCGCACCGCGTCACGTCGCGCATTCTAAACCGTGCATTAGAAGAGATTACCCCGCGATTAGCATCACTGTGACTGCCCCGAAGCCCCTGCGCTCCGTCACTCCGTCGATTTCCATAGATAGAAGCAATATATATTGCCAAAGACTAGGACGGTGCCCTCTTGAACGGGACCATCATCGTCGAGCCAGAAAGCCCGGCGGAATTCCGAAACAACGAGCCGCGGCACCGTTTTTGTCCGCTCGCACCTTGAATAGGAATGATTCCTTTGCCCCGGCAGTAAATCAAAAAATGGAGCTGCTTCATGGTTTATTTCTTTACGGCTGGTCGTGAAAAAATGTTCCAGATTTCCGGGGGCCTCCGGGCGAAAAAACTGCCCTGTTTTGGTTTGGAATTAGCGCGGACGGTCCGTCCCACGGCGACACTAAAAGCGTAAAGCGTATTTCCGGGGCGGGCCCGTGCTCGGGGGAGTCCCATTAAAATATACGACACCGTTATTAAAAACAAACCGCCGTTAGGTGGGCCCTTGATCCAGAAATACACGAAACGGGATCCCGCTTTTTGGGATCCCGTTTCCCGTCATCGTGGTCGCTCGTTCAAACGGACTTAAGCGCAGGAACGTCCACCGTCGGCCTTGTAAAAGCATAAAAATCCAGCCATAATGGGGCCAGGCACTGTTAACCGAAACTGGGTCAAGAAGACTTCCCCGACCTTTTTTGCCCCTGTACCTGATCGTAAAGAGAGCATTCCCGTTACCCTCCGACGGCCGGCCGCTTTTCTACGACCCGAGTCCTCTGTCGCTGGCTGTTTAGTGCGATTATTAAAAATGGGGCGGTAAAAATGGCGCAGTAGGTTCAGTCTAAGGGTATTTCTACCAGCGAGCGGTTAATAGAGGTGTATAATCGTTCAGAATTGCATACAGATAGACAGAAAGCATGGGAAGTCTCAGGAAAACTGTGTGGAAAATGTTTTTTAGATGAGAGTGTGGATAGATTGTCTTCACAAATTAATGGTGCAAACTTTAACCCTCAAAAAAGGGTCTGATATAACACAAACCTTTGCCTGCAGAGTTTACAAGTTATAAAACACCTTTTTTAAGTGTTATGTACTGGATACACATGACATTTTGGATAAAAAGGAACAGAAAATTCAAGATTCTTGTCAAGCAGGGGGAGAAACCAGAGATGTGCAAAAAATTGTTTGAAATAAAAATTTCGTACACAAATTTCTATTTCAAACAATTTTTTGCCCATCTTTGGGAGAAACCTTCCATTTTCAGTCTCCATGATATAGAAACGCAATTTTCTTTAATTAGGGTAAATCCGGGATACGCGGTCGGGCCGGAGAGTTGGTCGAGTCGCTATATTTCAGACTCTATGCGTAAAAACGCGTTAAAGTGCGGACTAATTACTTCTCTAGAAGCAAAACAATTGAATGAATAGTGTCACTTCGCTTCCTTCTGTCTTTCTCTGGATTTATAGGCTTTATAAGGTAAATTGAGCTTACATTTAACCTCTTTTGTCAAACAGCGATGTGCAGAATCGTATTTAAAATATACTTCTAAGTTTATTTTCGTTTAATGTTTGAAAACAATAAGATAGTAGAGATATTGGGGGACAATGCAGCCAAAGTATTTAGCCAGATTAACTCTTCCTCTCAAAACTAACGAGAAGACCGTCTCTCGCTGCAGAAAGGAGAGATGGTAGAGTTATGATTTTTATTTATATTTTTTTTATCATTATTTTATTATTATTTATGTTTATTTATTTTATTTATTCACTTTTGTATTCATTTGCCTTGCTAATCGCCGGTAGGTAGTTCGCTTTATCTTAGATGTGTTCTTTAATTATTTAGCGTAAACAAATTAAATATCAATAAATTTCCAGTTGTATTCACTCAGAAATAATTTTGCTTTCTTCTCTGTTATTTTTCCATGAATGATTATGTGAGTGGTCTCTGCCAACGACGAAAACCATTTCTCCCGGCACCTCGGGAGAGGTGGTCAGATGTCATGACTTCAGTTTTCAATCCGATTTACAGTAAATATTGTCTTAAAGTAAATATCGACCAGTTTTTCTGAATCAGCATAAAATTCTAAAATATTAGGTTCGTTCTGATAAAATAAGTAATATCTGTATTAGTTTTAATAGTCATTTTATATTAGGTCGACCGCGTCTCCCGGATTTACCCTATTCACGCGCAAGCATATGTACCTATCTAAAAAAATCCAACCCCTGGAAGTTGACGAAAATCCTAGCACGAAGAGGCAGGCTTGGAGTTCCCTTATTTCTCAAAGACCACGCCGGGAAAAAGCGAAACGGCGTAAAGCTGCGCGTCAGGATAGCGTCCCTCCGTCCCGAATGATTTGCAAGGGGTAGATCGATCGTCCATAACCCTAAATCGATAGGGTGAAACAGCCGGTACCTGGACATCCAGGATGGAGGGCAAAAAAACGGTAAAAATCCTGGAGTTGGTGTAACGGGCCGCGCATAGTGACCCACATGCAGCAAGGGGTGAAGAGGAAAAAACGGTATATACCCGACACGACCCTTTCCTCGAAAAATCATAAAACACGGGACGAAAGGAGTGGACCGGCCACGCCGGCGAAAAGTTCCATCGTGTTGACTTCTCCACCGCTAAGCCTTTCGCCGACAGTAAAGTTAATTTCGCCCCCCCGGCCGAGGAAAAGAACCGTCAAGGAAGCTGTCCGGGGGCCATATAACCCCTTAAAAGTCAAGAACTCGGACTCGCAGGCGAGCGAAGGGGTTCGCATAAATTCATAAAGCACCGCTACGTTATCGTAAAACGCGCAGCCAGCGGACCCCGTTCACCCTGGGACTACGGCGAAAGAAACGGTAAAAATCCTGGCCCCTAGAAAGAGGAAAAACTGGCGACGAGTGGAAAAGGAGCGAACGGTGCAACGGAACTGCGCCCGGTTACGTAGAAAAACCGTTGTTTTTTAAACGTTGTAAATCTCGCCCCGGGACTTTGACGAAGCTGACAGGATTTTTTGGCCATTCGCAGGATGGGGTGGGCGAGTTTTTTTTTCTAGCTCGATTCTAAACTGGGGGTGTGGAACGGTGCCAGAAAATATTCCCAAAGTTGAGGGACGTTTTGGAAGCACGTGATCGAGAGGAATGGCGGGGCGTCCGTATTTCTGCGAGGGACTCCGAAGTGCTGTACGAGGAAGGGGGTGAGAGCGAGGAGTCGTCGAGCGAGTTGCACGCCACAGGTTCCCGAAACAGTCGCCGGAATCGTAAATTCTCGCGAACCCGTTATGCGCGATGCTTTCACAGTGAACCCCCACCAGCGAGTCTGGCTGGTTTCGGGTCCGCGAAGCTGGATAATTTACAGGGGGCGAATGGTATTCTGGGGGTTGTTGTCGTGGCCGTTTGCGAGCAAGAGTAGGCAAGGGTTGCCAGCGCCCTTCAATTAACGAAACAACTCTTTATTGGCCTATTATTAGCCTGACCTCGCACGCCTTCAACGATTTCCAAAACCCGTGATTCCTTGCTTTCGCCTTTCAGCCCCGTAGTGGCGCCCGATCAACCCCTGCGCTTTCAATTTTATTCGAGCACCACGGAAACTTTCCTCCTTGCCATAAACGGAACAATAAGCGGGCGGTCAGTTGTTTTCCATGTTTACAAAGAAACAGGGGTTGGAGTATAAGGGTTAAAGTGTGGTGCCCTTTCTTCCCCTCTCACTAATTCATATTCAACGCGACTAGAAATTTTCTGAAGCTTTTCAATGGGGTGGATTAGCAATTAGCAAATAGCTTAGGAACTTGAAATTTATTTTCACACTAACTGTATCTATTTATTTTTCACGAGTCAGAGGGGAGAGAGAGAGAGAGAGAGAGTGTGTACGACACAAGCCTGCCACTAACTTTTATATTCTAAGGGGACCTGGATTTTACGAGGCGACCAATACTCGTAGCCGGGGCTGGTCAGAAACTGGACTACCGTGCGGTGTTCCCCCTTTGGATTGCCTCTAAAGGTAACAACAACCCCTCTATAGAAACCCTTCCAGGGATCGGGAAACGCTTCTTCTTTAAGCGGCCCTCTTACCGCCGTCGAATGTCTCCGGAACGGCGAACCGGCCAATTCGCATTCTATTTGCATCCCCCGGCACCGTCATTCTCCTCGATAATGTCCCCGTTGTGACGTTACAACCGACACGGTTCGCCCGCGCCGGCACAATGCGCAATACACCCCCGTGAAAGGGTAGAGAAAGTAGGCCACCATAAAGATTGCGGCGTCCACGGTCGGAGAAAATATTGGGGATATTAAGTTCCCGGCCGAGAAAACTCTTTCGCCTTGATTTATGCGCTTTAACCCTTTCGGTGGAATCGGTCGTCCCCGTTTGGTCTCGTTAGTTGATTATATTATTCCTGGAAAATGGAGGGGGCTGAAAATTCTAATTTTTATTGGCGCAATATTTCGTGCAGCAACGTTTCCGGTAATTCACGGTTCGAAATTCAAAGGGGGTTGCGAGGACGTTGCCGCGCCAACCCCGCTTCACTTCCACGCCCGTGTGATTCGCATACTTCGCGCGGTAAGCAAGTTTCGAACCGCGTCGAATCGACTGTTTTACAGGACGGAGCACAGCGGGGACATCGCTCGATAGCGCGGATCGGTGTTGTCCAGCGTGCGCCAGGTCCCCGTCCACGTCCCTATCGAGCGATCTTCTTCGACGCTCGCCGGGAGAACGGGCGAGGCCGAGGGGTGCCCGAGGGGCTAGTGGCGGTAATACTTGACTGACGGTTTTATTTGAAGTCAGCTTGAATTACGAGATCGATGGGCGCAGTTACCGTGAGGCGAAGGGGGTGGCGAAAAGCTCAGGTCGAAGGAGATTTAATACGATCACCGGGCGCGAATATCGCGCACCCCCGTCGCACCGAACCCCTCCCCCGTCGGCTTCGTCGTCCAGGTGCTCGTTGTCATGCACTCACGTGTACCGTATCGACGGCGGCGCGAGGGGGGAGGGGGGCAGGGTGCGAGGGAGCGCGAGGGGGGTGGCTTATGTCGCAGGCCACGCGGACGTTCATTAGCGGCTGCACAGGGTGGATCTCGGAATTCGTGTAGCGAGGCCTCGCCGCGCGCAACGCGGCAAGGGTCGGAGGGTGGTAACGGGGCAAGGAACGGGAGGAAGTTGGACGAGGAGGTGGAGAACACTCCACTCGACGGAGAGTTAATCCACGTGTGAAATTCGAGCGACCTCTGACCCCTACAAGTGCCTCTCTTTCTCGTTTTCTCACTTCACCCTCCCGACGCCGGGCGAGCTGGATTTCTCTCTATCGCGCGCGATCAACGAGCGCCGCTCGTCGCCTGGACAGCCATCCGGCGAGCGAAGGAATGCCCCGGCGCGAGATCGGGGAATTTTTTCAGAAGCTGGCCAATCGGGCTGGAACGTTTCTCGCTAGAAACGGATCCCTCGCCGATGATAGATCGTGGAGGCGCAGTCGGTCCGGTCGGGAAAGTCACCCCCTCGAAATATCGGAATGGACGTTGACGGGGTTAGGAGCTCGGCGCCGGGAAGGCTTGGACTTGGTGTTCCTCCTGTGCAACCGGGGATTAATCGAAAAACTCTCTATTCCTGCGTCGGAAAATCCAGCTTGTTCTCTTCTAGCTCGGCTGCGAGTATTTCTAGTTTCTTTCAAGCTGATTTCCCCGGGAATCGCTTCTCTCGCCCACCCCCTCGGGTGCATCCCTCGTACACCCTCGCAATTTGTCAAACTCTGCGAGGAATCTCGACGACACCTTAAAGGATTCCCGCGGGCACGACCCTCCATTTGTGTCGCGATCGATTATGCTCGGCGTACTCGAGACTCGCCGATGCATCGTGCGTTCTCGAAGAAACGACATAATTTCTCGTGGCACCCATGATGCGTTTATGGGCACGCCGGAAGACCCTTGGTCAGGCGCGGGAGGTGGCCGGATCTCGGTGTGAAACGGGGTGCATTGTTGGTCCCATTGTGCCTCGTAAGTAGTAGCTGCGAGTCCCAGGGATCTTTACAGCTTCCGAGGGAAGCTACGAGACTCGTCTCGTCTTCGGGGGCGAAGAAAAACGTCTTACAAATCGCCTGGCACTCCTGCCTCTGCGCATGGGGTTGTTGGCACTCTTTCGGTTTCACTTTGGTCATCTTTAACAGAATCAATGCATTCAGTGAAACGTTCATTCACTTTTGACCAGGTAAGGGTGAGTGGGGTAATTTCGAACACTTAATCAAAAAAGCAAACCAAACGAAAACTATGTGAGAAATGAATTTGTTTTTTATTTACAAACATACTTAAACTATTCATCTATAAACTACTGTGACGAATTTTTGAAAAATTATAATAAAAATCAGGTTTACAGTGGAAAAGCAAAACCCTTGGTGTTCGTGATTACTCGACTGCCGTGGGGTAATCACGAACGGAGTGCTAAATGTCGCAGAAGTCGCACAGAAAGCGCGACTTCAATGATCAACCCATAAAAAATGTTGCTACAACCTATACCTAATGCATTTTTCAAATTCCTCTCCTTGTGCGTTAGAGAAAAATTGCAATTGGTCGGATTATCGAGAAAAATAGTAAAGGTCGCTTTTTAAACTTTTTTCTGAGCCTGTAATGAAAATTCAAAAATCCCTTTTATAGATTTAAGTAAGTTTTATACATGCTGAAAATTTCATCAAATTCAGTTAACGTTGCTAATCTCGAAGGTTCGAGATTACCTCATCCGATTTGTTCGTCAATACTCCACATCAAAAAATAAAAAAGAATTTATTTCAGAGGTTAGAATCATGATTCAATCAACGCCTTGGTCACAAAATGTTGGTAAAATAGTGCTTTATTTCAACTTATAAAAAGAAAAACAATTGTATCATTAATTCAACAGTAATTACATGCAATTGAAAATGGACAAAATATTACTTGAAACATGATGAAAATAATAAATTGTGTTTATCTTGAACAGCATGAGTGTTCTGTATTTATGACTTTCTGCCTGGCACAGTGTGTTGATACATGGACAAAAATTGAAAATCAAATATTTTGCAGGGTGATATTTATCATCTAATATTTACATCAAGATGTTCAGGAATCGAGTTCGGTTGTGCTTGCTAGGTTACCGTAGTTGTTTACGATGTTATTTACCATCTTAACCGGGAATCTAAGGACTTTAAGCGTCACTCGAAATTCATACGCGGTAGAGTTACTTTCTTTTTTTTTTATTTAGACCTGAAGAATATTTATTATTCTTGGCTCACTTTATCAACCATAGATTCTGGTATTATGGGTATGTGTGCTTCAAAATTATTGTTTAAACTTACGACCTTACTGATCATTAGAAAACGCTTTAGTCCCGAGAATGAAAATTTTATTTCAACTGACTTTTTAAAAAATACGTAACAAAACGTATCCGTGATTTTTTTATATTTGGTTTCCCTAACTTTATACTTTATGAAAATAACGCGCTTGTCTGCTACTACCTGCGATTATTTCAGAAATAAATTTTTTAGGAAGTGTGCTTTTGATATTATGCTTAATATGAATAATTACGTTTACGATTTTCATATATTATTATTAAAAGTTTATAATAACGATACATTACGTTAACGTATTTAGAGTCTTCTTCTTTTTTAGTCTAAATAAGCTTATATATGTAAAATATATTTTAATGAAAAAATTCTAACTTCAAATGCACGTGATAAAAATAATTTGATAAAAAAACGTTTTGAACAACAGTTAGTCAGTATTCAGTTGACAACAAATTGCAAAAAAATATTGATAAAAATCTTTATTCAATAAAAAATCGAGATCACCTCAATTTCTTTTTAATGCAACTGTATATTTTTTTCTACACCAATCGATGCATCTATATATTCTGGTTAAAAAAGTATTGGGGTATATAGGTCGAAAACTGATTAGTTCAGAAATTATGATTTTTGTCCCGACTTCCCATTGATTCAACGCACTCTGCGACGTTGGATTCGCCCTAAACTATTAGCTAGTGGAGAGGGAACATCGTTTTTATTTATTAAAACTCCGTAACATCGCATTCACGATTACCCCGCGTTCGTATTTACCCGACTCTCCCTTACTAGTCTTTAGCGAGCAAACTTACACCGAAAAATGAACAGTAGAATTCTACTCGAGATTACACCACAATGCGATATCAAGAAAAGACTAACAAAGTCTCCATAGATGGTAACAGGAAAATAGTAGCTCCACACATTCCCATAGTGTATCGAAGGGGAAGCAGGCTGAAAGAAGAAGCCAGCAGCCAGGATCACTTCGTCACCCAGCGCTCAATGCGCACACCGACGGGCCACGTTGCTACCCCCGGCCGTGGATACAAATAACGGGGCCATAATTCTGGTTGTAACGGGGGCTGCGAGCGATACCCGCGACACTTGCGACGGCCGTCTCTTAGGAAGACGAAGAGGATCCGCGGGAGCGTTGGAAGCGATTCTGGAAGGAAACCAGGACACGGATACCGCTGGTAACCGGCGCGGAGCAGTCGGTTAGCTTATTGGGAAGCCGATATCTGGCCGCAGGGAGGTTAGAGGAGGCGAGGGATGGGGGTAGCGAGGGCAGACTCGTTCGCCGTATCCAGGGGGTAGAGTATTGGCTCCTGAAACTAGGGAATACCGAGGAAACGAGTTGTGTCGTATAACGGGGTTGTTCTATCTTCCTCCCCCGTTCTCTCTCTCTCTTCCTCCCTCTCTCGCTGTTCCCTCGCTCGCGATAAAAGTGTGGGCCGGTTTTCGCGTGGGATATGGGGTATTGTATCCCCAGCCGTCTCCGCCACCCCCAATCCCTTTCCCCTTTCAGCCCCCGTGGCATCCACTCCCCCACACCCTTCGATCCATATATTTAAAACAAATGCTATCTGATGCGGCGCCGCTTTGTGGAGGCAAGATGAGACCAAGCCTCCATCCCTTCGCCCTCTTTGCTCTTTCCCCGTCCCCCTTACCCGCGGCGATGCTCCTTTCCCTCTTTTTTCGCCCCGCCTTCCCTCCATTCTCTTTCGCCCGCTGTCGCTGAAGCAGGGGTGCTTCCTGCGCCACCCAAGTGCTTCCTGCTCGCTGCATCCTGGACACTGCTCGAGATACCGCTCTCAGTGTCCCTCCGACCCCTTCGCGGAAGCTGTACCAGCCGGCGGGGGTTCGAGTCACCGATCCGCGAGAGCTGGACGGAGCCAGGCCTAGTAATTTAATTGATTCCTCGACGGACGCTCGACGGCTCATATTGTTCCACGGGCTGCACTCTCCGGGCGACAGCCCGCCAAGCGATACTTGAGGATATCGATCCTTTGTCCTCGTCGTTCCATCACCTGCGACCGTCACATCCATCAGCGTTCCCAGTTGGTGGCTGGACACTTGGCGGCGGGCGACCGACAGTTACTTTCGCTCCGAAAAAGAGTCTCGGTGACTAAAATCGAAAGGCTCTGCGAGTTCAAATTTCCAGACCCCTCTGCGATCGATACTGGATGGAGGGAAAGAATCCTCCGGCTTGAGGAGGATCGCGGAAAGTCCGGGGAAGTTTGAGGACCGCTGTGGATCGGTGAGAGCGTAGGTGTCGCGGGTCTATCAGCCAATACGCGGGGGTTCTCCTATCTCCGCCAGTAAATCCGGCCGTAAGTTAAACTATTGGGGAATCGAGGCGGTTCTCCCGACGCTTCCAGCCGCGTACTCGCTTCGAGTAGGGTCGCGGACGATCCTCCGGAATCAGGTTTACGTATATCTGCTTGCCTATCATCTCCATCACCATAGATTGCCCATAAAGAACCCCGGCAATCCGTGGTTATACGCGGGGGAGGCCGCCCGTCGGCTTGATCCTCCGATCGAAATTTCCTTCGCTTCCGTTCCTCTGTATCGACCCGGCTCCCTCCGCCAGAAGGGCGATCATTTCGTGGGTCGATCGACTTTTTAACCCCTCCGCTGATAAGACTGTGTCTCTGCGCCGCGTTAACGAACGGCGCTCAGAATTCTTCGCCACGTATTTTCTCACTTGGTGGCGTTGATTCCAGGCTCTCAGATTCTGGTGTCGGATTTATTGTTCGAGGATTAATGTGATATTACTGTGATCCAATCCTAGGAAACTTCTAAGTTCAAAAAAAAAAAGAGAGAAATGGAGACTTTAAAGTCTAAATGTTGCAGCCCGTCGGAGAGGAGTAGAAAGCTACGGACGATGATCGACGGAACGTGGACGACGGAGGGCCGGTCCTTCCCGCGGGGGTGCCCGTGGCACAAAACAGAGTCTTTAGGTCTCCTTAGCACGTCCAGCGGGTCCTGTAACGCGGGAAGGAAGCGTGACGGACGCGGGACTGGCGGACACGCTGCCATAAACGCATTACAGCCGGAACGAATCGGCTCTGTTAGCCCCGGAATTGGGGAAACTCTCTCTCGTGCACGGTCGCGCGACTTGTGCGTCCTCCTCCACCTACGCGTCCCCGTTTCCTCTAGTTGCCCGTCCAACGGGACGGACAAATGGCCGAGATTTGCGACGATGACCGTGGAAAAGCACCCAACGAGATAAAAGAGGCGCGGTCCGAACGAGTAAATATATGGACTGGCCCTCGTGATTTGGGGCCTTTTCCACGAGGGGGGCCTCGCCTCCACCTCTCCACCTTATTACAGTCCGTTAAACAGGTGATTTTTCCTGGATTATAGGCATTTTTGAAAGGAGAGCTAAGGTCGATGATTCTGCATTTTTCTGTATCAATTTAAACTGAGGGATGTCACTCATATTCGATTTGTGACGACGAAAGGTTAGGTCTGATAAAATTTCCCGTGCTGTGGATTTCCTTTTAGGGATTTTGATTTGTCGATGCTTCCTCCATCAGTATTTTCAACACCACTGTAGCTTCTCCTTTTAATAATAATAATTATAGTTTATTGGCGGAAATAAATTCCACTTTTTCAGCGCGAGAATAGGAATAAATCCATTTAGTAAAAATTCCACTCCCGCTCGACACTGTTTTAAACATTTCCATCGTGCATTCGTTGGAGTGAAACAGTCGTCGCGTGCAGACTGGTTTTCGAAAATGGTAACAGCTGCTGCGGCCCTGTCAAAGGCATACGGCCGGCCAGCGAAGGACCAAAGTCCTAAGAGAATACAATTGAGGTTTCGAACGATGGGTAAAGAGGGTGCTGAAGGGGCGTAGTGTTGGCTCCATAAACACCCGCAGAACCCAGCCTCCCAGCCGCCTCGAGGAATGTCTCTATTGCGGATGACTGATGGTCCAGAATTCGGTAACGATTAGGCCCCTCCGAGCATTGTGTCTCTATCGTATCCTCGAACCTGACCCACCCGTTTCCCACTTTGTACAAATCTTTAATCCTATTGCTGGTCGCTATTTCCTGTCGGCTTTTCAATTCTGAACATTTTAATGTTCCACTGCAGCCAGACACTTTAAAACAAATTAAATAAATTGACCTTCGAGAATCTCTGCTATCTTCGACAATCCTTTATACAGATTTCCATCTTCTCTGAACCAAAAGAAGTAAAGTTAGAAGATTGCCATTCAGTGGAATGACGAAGAATTCCACTGCGCCACCGATGAACCAATAAGGTAATTGGTCAATAACGCGACGAATGGCCCGTGACGTCGACAAGATCATTTGAAACCTTCCTCCCCTGGTGGGAGGCCGTAATTTTTTCGGCAGAGCCGACCGAGAGACGATCCGAGGAGACAAATTCCAGAACGACCCCCCGCGAGCTTGGAGGTCGAGCTGCGGGGGGTTGGCACCCATAATGAGCCGACGCTTCTCGAAAGCGTCTCGTTTCGCAACGAAGCATCCCCTTTTTTCCCTTCCACCCCCGACTCGGGGGGTGCCGGCTGGCGGGATGCGATACCCCACCGTGCCGATAACGCTTCTGCCTTTGTTCGTCGAATTTGTATTTTTAAGTGTCGACCCACCGTTTGGCAAGCACGAGGTTTCGTCGCGCGGACTCTGAGGTTTCGTCTAGCCAGCACAGCTTCCGAAACATGGCAATTCTTCCGGCCCTCGAGGCGACCGCTTTCTTGGCCTTCCGACGTCAAACTGACAGAGGAGATGCGCCCTTCTTGGGGATCTGGTAGAAATTTTGGAGCCCCAGTGTCTTCAGTTCCTTGGAAGTTAGAAGCATCGAGAGCGAGGAGTTTAGAGATTGAAAAGTGCTCGGAATTTGGATTTCCAGGCGGCTGAGAGCTCGGAATTCATTAGAGTTGGGAAACATATGGAATCGACGAGTGTTCAGAGGTGCAATTCTATAGAAATTGTACAGTGTTTTCGATATAAAGCATTCTATAATAGAATTGCAGAGTACTGTGCATTTAGATGTGATCGAAAGCAGGAAGCATTGGGAACGCGTTTGTTATCCGATCGAATTCCCGTTTATCCCGTGGCAACCGTGGATGACAAGCTCGCCGGCGTATTCGTCTAAAAATATGGAAACCAGAATAGCCCAGGCTGCGGCACTGGTGCGGTATTCCAGCGGTGGACGAAGTTTAACACGAAAATAACTTGTTGCGAAGAAGTGTTACTACTTCAACAAACGGGGGCCTCTGTTCCACCCGCGTTCACCAGCGAACAGGGAAAATGAAAGCAGCAATCAATATTGCCTAGCTGAACAGAAGTATCGTGGCTTGGCACACTGTGAACTCCGAATTCCCCAGACATTCAGTGTAACATCCAAGTGGACAAGATTTTGAATATTTATCGACAGATTAATTATAAATTAGAGTTCAAAGTGTTTTATGAATAGTTTACAATATTACTGTAGGGGAAAGATGGGATAGTTGATCACAGTTTTGCTTTCATATTAAAATAATAATAATAGTTTGCTTTGTTTGTATTTAATTATTTCAGTTATGATTCTTAGAGTATTCTCAATAGACTTGTACAAATTTAAGAGCTGAAAACTAATTTTAATGACTGAAGTTAAACATTTTCTGGCAGTGACGTTATGCACAAGTATCCCCCACTGAAGGGGAGACTTGATAAATGAACTTTAAGAGTAAATAACACATTAACTTTCGAAAAAATATTTATTATCTTTGACAATAACATTAAATAAAGGGAAAAAATAAAAAGAAAAGAAAATCGATACTTGAAAGAATTACTAAAAAAATAAAATCAGAAAATTAAACTCTGTCATAAAACAACATAAATACATTTCACTTAGATATCATCTGATTAAGATGACGATGAAGAAAAGATTTTCCATCCCATCTTTTTTGCCGCATTTTTCTGTTTTCATTAGCCGTTCTATGGTTCTCTTTGGGGCATTTTCAGCTGTTCAAGTATCCCACCTCACACACCGATCAAGTGTCCCTCAATGCACTCGATTTGAAAGAGATTAAAAATTAAACTTACCTTAAACATTTTGATCAACCAATAAATAGCATTAATAGAGCAGAAATTGCTGTTTTTACTTAATATATTTTAAATCGTTGAAAACCCAACATTCACTCAAATCGGAGGAAGAACAAGGTAATCGAAATATTTACTTTTTGGCTGCAAATAAGATCGAAGCTTCTAACAACATTATTCTATGCTTCCGAACGAAAACTGCAACGTCAAGTGTCGTAATAATGCAAACATTACCACGGTAACGTAACAACAGGCACAAATTGCCAATATATTAATTAACCCCCTATGGGCTCGTGTAACTTTCAGGTCACATTTTAATTTATCGACATTTTACAAAATAATTATAGCTTTTTTCATGAGATGGCGCACAAATCTTAACTCTATGACGTTGCCAACACAACCAATATTAGTATTCACGACCATTGCTAGGCTCATCAACCTGAAATAACAATGAGTTATTATACACAGAAGAGCAAACTTTATAGGCCGGTGTGACTTGAAAGTCACATAGTGAATATATCGCAATAAAATTGTTTAAACGCAAAAATTTGTTTTCATTTGCATATATAGGTTTATAATTTCTGATTTTTTGTTCCCATAATTTTTTTGGAGTTAAAACAAAAATTCGGCCCATAGAGGGTTAAAAAACTGATGTGACCATGTATCCCCGCTGATCAACTGTCCCACCTTTCCCCTATATTAAAAATTCTAGAAATTTAAAAACATTAGAAAATTCCCATCAACTCCCCAACATCTAGAATCGAAAATCCCTTGAATCTGATACAAAAAGGACGATCCCCTCCCTCGCACACACGCCGAAAACTCTAATTGAAAGGCAGGTAAGGCGACGAAAGAATCTTCCCATTTCGTGGCGGGCACAAAACCCGAGGGTTACGTTCTTCTGCACTCGACGAGGCCCGAAAGGGAGCTGGACTCCGTGCGCGTTTCAATATTCCGCCCAGAGTGAGCTTCTCTTACGCAACAATTTAGCCAACAATGGTCAGCAGGTCAGCCCTCGCTGGAACGGCCACGTTCAGCCGAATCTTTCAGTAATTTGTTCGAGCCGTTAGACTCGGTCGGCCTCGTTCTTCCTCGCAGCTCCTTGCCCCAGCTCGGCCCGAATATATATATGTATTTTCGCGCCCCAACAGCAACAAAGCTGGCCAGGGCCTCGCTGGAGATTCGGTTACGCTTCCTTTCCCATGAAAGCCGTCGACTTCTGTGTAATCAAAACGCGACACGCCCCCGTTGCGTTTTCACTGACCGGCCACGAGAGAAGATTAACACAGGGAATGGAGATGGACAGGGGTGTGCACGTGCAAAACCAGAGAGAAATGGATTCGAAACGTGTTAGAGGAAGACGTTGATAGGCCAGTTCCAGAAACTGGGACGAATGCCTCCTTTCTAACCGAGGACAGAGGAAATTATTAAAGAAGAAGGTTGAATGGCTCGAGTGAAGAACGGAGAGGATGATTGATGTCCAGGGATGTTTCTCAGTGTCGTGATCGTGGGAGTTTCGATATTTTCTAATTGTATTTTAGTGCCTGCAGTTACGATATGTATGATAGAAACTACAAACCAGCCCTTATCCTCATTTCGACACATAGAACACCGCGTGTACCTAATTTCCATTTCACTATGAAAGCCAGAGACTAGACGAAAAGACATTTGACCCGTGAATAAGCCTTTTCCTAAAATTTCTTTGCGTATGCTGCCGGCATTCACTCGAGTGAAATTCGCCCATTAAAACCATCCCCAAATTGAAGCCCCCTCCGCGGACTGCCTCCGCTCGCTACCGAAATCTGCTGGTCGACGTCCACCGAAAAGAGAAGCGAGGGAGCAAAAAGGCAGCGACAATTCAGCCTCCCATACGGCCGCGCCGTATCAAAGACAGCGCGGCATCATCAGCGTTGCATCCCGCGCCGCGCAACAACAATTTTCTGCTCGGCAACGGGTCGCGTCTCCGTTTCCCATTACGGCGCCCGCCCGTATCGTCTCTCTCCCGTGCACCGAATAAAATTCCAAGCTGCACGCGTTCTCCGGCCGAGCGAGAAAGAATATATACGCGTTTCCCCAGATGAGACAGGGCAGGGAACTGAGGGAACACCGCTGCGCGATTCCAGGGCTACCCTGTCTCCCTTCCTCTCTCCTTCCTTTTTCTCTTGTTCGCTCTTCTTTTTTTTCAGCAGGAGTGCCGTCCAGCGCCGCGAGTACGCGAAACAAGGGGGTGGCACTCGGGGGGCGGCCGCGTGCACGCGTGCACGCGTGTGCGCCCGTCCATTTATCTCGCGTTTTGTCGAGCGCAGGCCCAGCTTCCAGAATACGGCTTTATTTACCGGGAGTTTGCGTTTTTCCAGGACGTTGCGCCTCTCGTCGCGGTGGAAACGTGTTTATTATGCGATCTGGCCAGCGGTTACACGTCCACGGCCATTGTCGATGGGGGCGAGGCGCGGGGGAGGCGAGGCCGTCGCACGGTGTTTGCCCCCGCGAGCATAAAGCAGATTTCCCGTGATTTATGCCGAGTCACCAAACACACCGGCACCGACGTGGATCCTCCGTGAAAACGCCTTCGCCCTCGCATCCCCCATTCATCCGCGCGGTTTCCACCGCCTGCCCCGAACTCATTCATGCCACGGCCGGGCTGGGAAAAACGCGGGGGTGGCTCCGCGTCCACTTCTCGGGAGCGAAGGGCTCCTTGGCGACTCGTCGATCCAGTCTCTCACACCTGTAGTCTCGAGTTTTTCCAGCTACTCGGAGTAACTTTAGGGCGTGGGGGTTAAAAACTTGCCATCCACTCGTGTTGCAATTATAAATTTGAAGCTCCCTGTAGAAACTCAGTGGTGCTACAGAATGAATGCGTTCTGCTGGCTAAGAGCACAGTACTTTGAAGAAATTAGCATTATCTGTAAACTCTTCCAAGAGGTTCGAAAGTAAGATCTTGCGCCACGTGGAAAATTTCCCCGGGACCTCAGGGTTCCCCTGGCCCGGGATATTGTGGAAATAACTTTCATCTCGGCCAGGGACCAGGCTGGCGTGCTTGGAGGGGAGAGGCACGAGAGTCCTCCGATGATCTCCCGTGAAAGTCGTTACCTCTCCACGCGACTCGAAGGACGAAGGGCGCACTTGACCTTGGCCACGGCGTGGCGCTGGTTATGCCAGTATTTATTACACTTAAAACTCAATTATGCCGGCGAAAACCGGCGGCCCGTTAGTTGGACCCAGCTTTGCAGCGTCCTCGTCCGAGCTGACGTCAGGCAGAACCTTTCCTGGAGGCAACAATTGGACACTTTTACTCTGATCACAGCATCATATATTTCCGGCTACAACGGCTAAGAATCATCATTTTCCTCGGGCACACTGCCTTTCCTCTGGAAAATTATCTTGCGATTCAGAGCTCACCTTACTGTCAGCGTTCTCATTAAAAGGGATAAATCTCGGAGTGTTTGAAAAGGGTGAAGATCACTCTAGCAAATGTTTTCCACGCTTGCGAAGATTGCTCATCCTCCGCCAGGCTCCACCGTTCGCAGGGGCATTCTCCCACGTAGCGTGGGTGGATCGACAGGTAAAGGCAGGTAGGATCAGGTAATTGAGACGTCTTCGATGCTCACAGAGGACACGTCGTCGAGAATCCGGGCCACAATCGTTCTGTAACCTTACACGCTGGCCTGGAGGACAATGACGTCGTGGCGTATAATACCCAGCATCCCGTCGCGAGCGATACTGAACGAGAGGAGCGTCTCTTCCGGGACATTCAGCGAAGCCCGATGCGCAAAGTGCAGAATCCCACGGGACGCGTGGATCTGACCGAGCCCTCGTGGTCTCCGCTTTCTGGTAGACGCGAAAGAACGCTGGAGAAACGAAGGACGCAAGGTTAGGGTAACTCGGGGGGATATGCCACGGTTAACTTTGAAATGCGATATTTCGCAAGTATATGTAGATACAGGAAGAAAGATAAAACTATATGAAAGTGTAACTAATTCTGTGCATTGTCTAATAAGTAGAGATATGTAACCTTTATAGTTCGATGAGAAACGTACAAATACAAAAGTCCTCGAAAGTGGCGTATTACCCAAGTGGTGGGTAAATATGCCACAACCTCTGAGGTAATGTGCCACGAGCTACGAAGTGCGAACTAATCACTCAAATTTTTGAGAGTCAACAATATTTTAAACTATTCAAGCTATTAGTAATTAAAAACAAATATTTGAACTCAATGAAACGTAAAATATATTTAAAAAAATAGCTATTTCTTACTAACTAAACAGTCCCCAATCTCTACGCAGTCTTCATGCACCCACTTTTTGCAACGAGTAGTTTTTACCCAGTCATATTTAGGTCCTTTTTTATCGTAATAATATAGTCCACTTATTGCACAGTGGTTGTCATTTTCTGCGTCAGTCGAATCGTCATAAGAAATATCTACATTCTCAAAATTTGTTCTATATATTATAGTACGAGCTTCCTTCACCATTCGAATGGCTTCCTTTAAACTTTCTGACCAAGCAGCACGGCTTGAAGTTCGTAAATACTTCTTAGGCATTGTTCTAATACGAAAAAAAAACAACTCGATGGCATTAAATAGAAAGAGTTATAAAGATATGACTTTGTGGCATATTGTACCGACAAACATGTGGCATATTACTCCACACGGCCATAAGAAGAAGGATTGAAAATTTCTCCACAAAATACATAGTTTTAACGGATGTGCGAGAGGTTATAAAATTCGTTTGTTAGTATACTTTATCCTAATCCATTGATTTTTTGTAGAACTGTTCGCACAAATGTATAATTTGCATTCTAGTTACAGTGTGAAATTAGATCAAGATGATACTTTTATAACTAATCAGGATTAACTGAAAATAAAAGAAGGTAAAAGCCAAAATCTATTGTCTTCTTAGCAGTTGCACTAAATTGAACGGAATTAGTGCAAATGTAACGGCATCTGTGTACGATTTAAAAAATTATGGAGAAGTGGCATATTACCTGCGGTGGCATATTACCCCGAGTTACCCTAAGGTTTCCCAGAGTCCACTATTGAGAATTTTTCGAGCTGCTTAGAAGAAACCATCTAAAATCGTTTTGGCGAGTGACGGGAGGGTGTCTTTCGTGGACGGTGAATCATTGGAGATCGCTGTATCCCTGAAGGCTCGATGTTAGCAAAATCTTCCCCGAGCAACACGTATCATCGCGACAGCTCACCCCTCGAGCTAGCTAAAACCAGTAAAAGGATTCTTCGCCACTTAATGATCCCCCTACAGCTGTCCGACAAGGCCCAGATAATCCAGTTCCCACCTCGCCTCGAGATTCGTATTTTTACCCCGCTAGGAACCCTCGTAAAGTTGCCTCATCCAGGGGTGGCGACGCAAACGCAATCGGCATGCTCCCGTTGGCGCGCGCCTTTACGATCCTTCTGGCCAGAACTGTCGGGGGAGAAAATGCAAAAAGAGTGACGGAAGGAGGCCCGGTCGGTGGAAAGCCAGGGCTTTAGGTCACTGGGTCTCCCTTTCACGACATTGTCGCTCGGATTGACGCGAATATTTATGCCCCGTTGGCGTTCGTGCGCTAGACACGGCCACCACTTTCGCACGACACCTCGAGGGACAAGGAGGAAGGACGCCCGGGTTCCTTGGCACCGACGAGGAGAGAAGAAGTGGAAGGCGAACGTCCTAGTATTATAAAGCTGCTCACTGTACGGCCCGCAAGAAGAGAGAGCTTTCCCTTGAAAAGATCGTAAAGGAGAAAACAGAGAGGCCGTGGAGCGGAGTCGAGTGCTGCCTGCCTCGTGAAATTTTCGGGGAAACTTTATGACTGACGCTCGCTACGTTTCCTAGTCGCTGTCCCTTTCGCTCTAGGCGGATCGGATACCTGCGTCCTCGCGGATGGGAGCAGGGGGGACGTTTCGGGGCACCGGTGACTGGCAGGAAATTTATGACGAGTCGTACGCCCAGGCTTGTCCGGCCGCGTTAGAAAGCTCCCGTAAACTTTTACGGCGCGAGCGCACCTCTTTATTTGCCCCCTTGGAAATTATATGGCGCGTGGCCCGCTGCCGCGGCCACCGTCGGCCACCGAGGCTCACCCAGCACGCCAAACCAGACGGATAATTTACACGGAGATGCTGCTGCGAACGTGGGATTACGGGCGCGCGACCGTACGCTCGTGAAAGTCCTGGCCAAGGCCTTCGATTCCTGTCGGCTGCTGCTCTGAAACGCGCCACTCGCCACGTTGCGGGGCTGTAAAATCGGGGGTAGACTCTTTGGGGACCGGGGATCGGCGAATGTAGCAGGATTTTGGGACTTTCGCTGGTTTCTGTGCCATATTTTGGAAGAGTGGCGTGAGGGTGAGTTGAGCGAGGGTTTGGAGTGACGATTAATGCTTTGGAGGTGGTCTGTAGTTGTGGTATGTACAGGAGGGTGGCATTTGCTGAGTTACTTGGATACAATTCGGTGTAAGTTTAATTTTGTAAGTTGTGCTTTTAGTGTGGAATCAAGTCATTCAATTTTTCTTCCTTTCTGTAATATTAAAAGCTGTGGAGGATTTTTGCTTCTCCCTTCCCACGAGGGATCTCGAAAGTGGCAGGGGCAAAACAGCAGAATGTAAGGAGATTTAAAGGGTAAGGGGAAAAAGAGGGAATGTCTCAAAACAGCTTTATCGAGAAAATTAAGTTTTAATACTTTAATCCACCAGTTAAGAAACAAGGTTCAATGAATTTACCTGCATTCTTTATAACATGAAGCTTATACCCTAATTAGGCATCAGAAAAAATATGCAATGAAATAATGATTGCTTTACATTAGGGTAAATCCGGGAGACGCGGTCGGGCCGGAGAGTTGGTCGAGTCGCTATATTTCAGACTCTATACGTAAAAATGTGTTAAAGTGCAGACCAATTACTTCTCTAGAAGCCAAACAGTTGAATGAATAGAGTCATTTCGCTTCCTTCTGTGCTTTTCTAGATTTACAGGCTATAAAAGTTAAACTGAGGTTACATTTAACCTCTTTTGTCAAACAACGGTGTACAGAATCGTATTTAAAATATACTTCTGAGTTTATTTTCGTTTAATGTTTGGGAATAATAAGATAGTAGAGATATCGAGGGACAATGCAGCCAAAGTATTTAGCTACATTAACTCTTCCTCTCAAAACTAACGAGAAGACCATCTTTCGCTGCAGAAAGGAGAGATGGTCGAGTTATGATTTTTTTTATTATTTCTATTTATATTTTTTATCATTATTTTATTATTATTTTTCTTTATTTAGTTTATTTATTCACTTTTGTATTCATTTGCCTTGCTAATTACCAGTAGGTAGTTCGATTTATCTTTGATGTGTTCTTTACTCGTGTAGCGTAAACAAATTAAGTATCAATGTATCTGTAGTTGTATTCACTCATAAATAATTTTACTTTATCCTGTGTTAATTTTCCATGAATAATTATGTGAGTGGTCTCTGCCAACGACGAAAACCATTTCTCCCGGCACCTCGGGAGTGGTGGTCAGATGTCACGACTTCAGTTTTCAACCCAATTTACAGCAAATATTGTTTTAATGCAAATATCGACCAGATTTTCTGAACCAGCATAAAACTCTGAACATATAGGTTTGTTATGATAAAGTAAGTAAATTCTGTATTAGTTTTAATAGCCATTTTATATTAGGTCGACCGCGTCTCTCGGATTTACACTATTTTAATATTTTTTCAAGTTTGAACAGGGCAGCATACTGAAACAAATTAAGAAGTTTCCACTTCTATTGCATATTATCCAAACAAGGAAAGCCACGCATTTGATTAATTGTCAGATATTTTATTTCTCATTCATTATTTCATTATTTCTCATATCATGCATGAGACAGCGTCTCATAAAATACCTGAACCATAGGATCGCAAAATTTTTTTAAAACCTTGAGGGCTTCGTATTTTGCTTTTGAAATAGGCAGAAGTTTTATGTATTCACTATTTGGAAGTTCGAACTCGTTTTTTCCTGTTATTGTTTCGTTTTCTTTTTAGATGTTTCGATAAAAAATATCACGTAATATTCGCACTTCCTTTTCATAACACTTATCATAATTTCTTGTTTTACCTTGAGAACAGAAGCTTATGTTTAAGCACAGAGTGGAGACATTCCGTGCTTTGTTCCAGTGCAGAGTGGACATTCCTTGTTTTTAACGCATTTGAACTTTATAACTCTTTGTGATTTGCCAGTTCTGTAGTCCCAGTTGCCACCAACAAAATATCCTATAAATCGCGAAAAATAGAATACCTCGTTTTTCCCCTTCATTTCAGAACTTTCCTTTAGAATCGTATTCCAATATTCCACAAGAAGTCCCACAGTACCGCCATCCCCGGAAATCGTAACTGATCTCGCATTTCACGAAGGAAGGCTAGGCAGTTCGGACGGATAGGCTGGAATCTGAAACGCGTGGCCCTCAGGTGTGCCCATTCAGTCAGTTTACCAAAAAACGGGGCGCTGCTCGCGACCCGAAGACAGGAAATCCCTTAATCCGATTCCCTGACATGACATCTTGCTCGTCCGCAGAGCTTGTCTGTCGGTGGTCCAGGTATCTGGCCGGGCGACCTACGAAATTAGACACGCGTGGCCGGGCGTTCTTGCTCGTCCACGATTTCGCAACGGTGCACGGAGCTTCGAGGGCCACCGCTTGTCCCTGCGCCACGCCGCCAAGGCGTGACGAACGATCGTGAATCGATCCGTCGAAACGTTTAGCCTCGTTTCACTCCACCTACACCTCACCCTTATTTGTTCCGCCACCGGCTGGAAACAGAGTGAAATCGGGAAGTTTCGTAAACTGGTAACCTGCCCTAGAATCCCACCAGCCGAGCGATTCTACTTTAAAACCGTGCACGCTAAGAATCACTCCTTTCTCCAAACTTTCGTTATCAGCAACCAACCGATCCCATTTACTTATCCTTTCCTCACAGTACACCAAGATTACCTGCACCCATGTAAACAAGGAGGCAGAAAAAGACCTCATTATCAAGCATGTAGGCACGCATAAAAACCACTTCTCGACGTGCTCAATGATTCAACAGCCACGTTCGAAAAAATACGTGCTTGCTTGCGATCCCCCCTTTCCCTCTAAAAAAAGGGGAAAGTAATCCTCACCCCGTTAGACGGACAGAGCAATAAAAGAAAGATCGGTTCGAGGAATCGTTCGAGTAACTTTTGTCAGCGGCCCTTAAGCCTTCGACCCGTTTTCCCAGATTAGTAAGAAAAATGCGAGAAAAAAGGGGGAACAAAGGGGAAGAACAAAGGTCGGTCCGCGCGGGTGTCACGCCCACCGTGGCTCGCCTAATTGTTTTATTGCACGCGGAAAAATTAAATTAACACGAGGATCCTATTGATCGTATTGCACGCCGCGGTAATCCTATCGTTTGCACCGGGCCGTAGCCAGGGAACAGCGGGCAACAATGGCTGGCCCTTAATGAAGGAAGCGCTGGAAATGTCCAAATATTTACCTTCCGTTGTAATCGGATTAATTTTTCGGCCCTGGAAAGAGTGCCGTCGCCTGTGGTACCGATCGCGGTCTCTGTTCATTGTTCCCGATCAGCGACGGCTTCTCGAGGCTATTCGCTTGTCCCATGGGATCGAGCAGTGCCTTGGCCGGCTCGTTAGAACGGAATTAATTGGGCCAGTTGTCGATCGTTTTATGAGAGGGGCCGGTCGCACCACCCACGAGCTCGACGCGATGAAAGGCACTGCATGGTGAAAAAACAAAGATACCCGGCCGGCCGATTTTCCCAAGGATAATGGCGATTTATTGCTGGCCGGAGGGGGTGTAATTGGTAGCCGCCGGTGTCGGGATTGGGAAAAATAGAAGACGGGCATCGGTGCACCGGTATCGGCAATTACGCTTTCGCGATCGCCGCGCTCCGCGGAATCGAGAATTATAAACAGCTCGTTGACTCGGCTGCTCGTTAGCGGGTGCGCGGTTCTGCTAAAGGGGGCTCACTTTTTCGTATTGTTAATCGAATGGCGCAATTGCGTCGCGCTGGGCAGTAGAATTTTAGGATTTTTGGGGAGGCAGGCGGGAGGGGAATGGGAATCGTTATTAATATGAACCATGATATTTTATTACTGCTTTAACGCATTGAAAAAGTAGCGATGATAATATTAAAAATTATCTGAAGTCATTCCCTATGCAAATTATCTTTGTAAAAAGAAGTGAGATCCCCATAAATAACTTCAAAAAAGTAAAAAAAGTTACGCCAAGTACATGAAAAAGTCGAGGACGGAAAAGAGTAAATCACAAAAAAAATATAAGAAAATATATAATATAAAAAAATATTTGAAATCAAAATGAGCTGCAAGTACCTACATAAAGGTGCTTTCCAACTGCGCTTAAGATGACACAACTACATATACACAGCTACAATGCTGTGTTCATACATTCCATTACTCTTATCGCGGACATTTTAATAATATGAAGATACTATAACATCTAGATATTTGCCTGGATGTCCGCGGCCTGGAAGTCAAATACTTGGCGTGGCCAGGCAAGGTCAAGGTGTCGATGAATAAGAATTATTTAAAAACGCAAAATAATGAAAGTGTATTCATATTGACAGTTTTAAATAGACAAATTATCTGAAAGCTTGTGAGAGGAAAGGTATCGGTGTTGATGAATGATCTTAGAATTGTTTTAAAACGCAATATAATGAAAATGTACTCATATTGTCAGAGTTTTAAATTGACAAATTAAGTATTTGAAAGCCTGCGGGGGGGAAGGTATGGATATTGATGGTCTGAGAATACCTTGCCTGGCCACGCCAAGTATTTGACTTCCAGCCCGTGGACATCTTGGCAAATGTCTAGATGTTACAGTATCTTTACATTATTAAAATGTCCGCGATATGAGTAATGGAATGTCTGAACACAGCATTTTAGCTGTGTATATGTAGTTGTATCATCTTAAGCGCAGTTGGAAAGTACCTTTATGTACTTGCACCTCATTTTGGTTTCACATGTTTTTTTATATTATACATTTTCTTCTATTTTTTTTTGTGATTTACTCTTTTCCGTCCTCGACTTTTTCATGTAAGGTAAATGTACCAGTGCCCGGCCATGTCCCAGTACCTGAACAGTAATGCGAATTTTATTTATTTTTAAGCTTAATTTATAATGTAATTAAAAACAAAAAATAGTACCATAATGCATAAGTATTTAGCAATATTAATTAAAATCATTATTACAGAAAATTAAAAATCGTTAGATAGTAATAATTATTTTGTAACATACTTCATACACAGCAGATTTCGAGAAATTTCTTAAGCTTCTGTCAACACACTTCTGTCATTTACTAAGAAAATATTGACAGCATTTCTTATTTACATATTACAATAATACATTATTATAATAGTAAATAGATTTAAATTTAGTTTAAGATAGTTAAATTTGCAAGAAAATTAATATTTTAATATTAATATTAATATTTCACATCTTGTTTATATCGGCGTAATTACTTGGCGTAATTATTTTACTTTTTTGAAGTTTTTTATGGCAATACTTTATTACTGCTTTAACGCATTGAAAAAGTAGCTATAATTGTTTAAAAGTATCAACCGATTCTTCTACGAAACACTGTGTACATGCACCCTCCTCCTCTGTGCAGTGATTTTCCAAGGTTTTCCAGTACAAGCAAAAGGAGGCGGAGTCGGAGTAACAAAGAATCCGCTTTGCAGCTTGTTATCCATAATTAGGGTGGGACGAGGGTAAATAGGGGCCGCGTAGTAACAAAAGAAATCGGCAGTAGGGTCGCGAGTTGGGCGTCGGTGGGGTGGCGATCGTCGTAGGATGACCGTGGTCGGAGGTTTTCGAGAATGGTACAGTGGCTCGTAGCTGGAGCACCACATATGGCCACCCAGGAGTATTAGATAATGGTGTTAGCTCTCCCCCGTATATCCAACCGCCCGGGCCTCTGGCGCAGCCCTTAGCACAAAGAACCCCATCTACACAGAGGGGGGGGGGGGTAGAATGCACGCCGCATGCATTATTGCTGGCCCCGTTGCTGGATGCCCTTTATAGGGCCCCCTCTCCTCGCCCCCTATCCCTTGATTGTGTTTGAAACTTCAGTCTTAACTCGCCTCGGTGCATCCCGAATGCAAAGGGCGCCTCGTCACCGAGCCACCGCTGCATTTTCCAATCCCTTTTGGCAGACCTGTCGCTGGATCACGCTCTCCTTACAGCCAGGGTAGCATCGAGAGAGGGTAGGATATTGGAGCACCTATATTGCCACTTTCCAATTTCGCCCAGCACTTTGTGTCCCTTTCCCACCCTTCTCTTTTTTGCGATCCATCCAACTTTGGCCGAAATTTCGAAATCCGTAGGGGTCAGAGGACGCTGTGAAACAAATCACCCCCGTCGAGCCCGAGGACCACGTCCTCCGAAGTAGAAGCGGGAGTTTCGGGTAAAGTAGAGAGCCTGATAAGCATCAGCTGCGATTCTGAATAGGTTCCAGCAAAACGCTGCTCCATATCGCCGAGGCTCCGGTACCGGCCAGTTTTCACTACCAGCTGATAAATGCGAAAGATTCGACGAATCAGGATCCCCGAGCGATCGGTTCTCCGCTGCTAGGTTCATATTAGCCGGCGATGCCTCGGGGAAGGGTAGCACGAGCTTCGTTGAAGTAGATTTCGGAGCGAGAATAGGGCACGGGTGGATACCTCTCGCGGTATTAACGTCTACACAGAATGGATCAGGAGTTTGAGAAAGGGGATGGCAGGGGCGAGGGGGGGTGCGACCGAAAGGAGCACGCGGGGAGTAGAGTTCGGTTGATTTTGAGGGGTTGCTACGGGGGTTGTCGTGGCGTACCCCTGCGGGCTCCCGCTCTCGTCTCCTAGAGGCCAGGGTGGTTTACCCCCGACGACCGTAATACGGCTGCACGAAGGGTGAGAGCGCGGCAAGAGTGTGCTCGCGCGCGCACCCAAATACACCAGCGCACACGTATTAATCCCCATGTATTACGTACACGCGGCTAGCCGCGTGCTTCGTGTACATTAAATGATGTTAATGGAAAAAGATTCGCTTTTTTCCCTTTCCCTCCGTTTCGCCTTCTCGGCTCGCGCCCACTCCGTGTTTGCCCCGCGGTTGATGTGCCCTCCGCGAAACTGAATTCGTTAGAAAATGAATTCGATGATCGAGCCTGGCCCTTTATCTTGCTGGTTTATCCGCGGATAAGTGGAATTCTTTCGCGACTGGATTAATATCCTGGGAGGAATTAACAACTGGACAACGATCGCGTCGCGGAGGAGTCTTTTTCTTAGTCGACAGAAGGGATGCTGCGGATGTTTGCCGTCGTAAATTTCGCGTGCTGTACACACACGTCGAGGGGTAAGGCGTGCCGCGTTCAACCAAAGGGGACCACCGGACCGGGAATAATCGATAAATCTGCCCTCGCGGAGAAACACCACCCCCCGCGCCACTCGGTAGACTTTGAAACGATCTTTCGGATCAGCCAGGCCGTGCGTGATTTCGTGGAAGAAATGGGCCAAGTCTTATCTCGCCATAAATGAATTACACCCTTAAGGGACGCGATACCCGAATCGCCAGGCATTCGCTTCGCTTTCCCTCTGACAGTCTCGGAATTGTGTTTCAGGTTCCGCGCCGTGAACTTCGCAGAGATGTTGCGTTCAGAGGTAAATTCACTTTTGGCATTCACTGGAGGCGCTCACCGGAGCCGTGCATTCGAGGACAGAGGGTGAGAAGTTTATAATCTACGTGAGAACCTCTGCGGGGTAAGTCTCACCCCATCCAGTCATGTGCGATGGACCTAAATGGATGAGACGCACCCCTGCAGCGGCCGCTGGCCTATCGGCTGTCCGTAATTTTTGCTGCTATTCCAAAGGGTAATATCTAGAGAGGGTGGGCGGACGGGGTGTGCTCTGCCTCCGAGAGGATCGGTACTAAGTACCCTCTTGCCTCGCGCGACATTAAAAATGTCCGCGGCTTTTGCGCGTCTAGACCCACCGCCCCCTGCGACCGCGCCTCGCGTCTATTAGCTTTGCTGGATTTCCTTTAGCCTCGGGATTCCTTCGTGCGCCGCTTTCAGCGTCGATAGATCGAATCTGTTGGCGTTATTAAAGGGTGAAGTGGCAGGGGGTGCTTATTACGTCAAGGGAAGTGCACTTTCGATTTTTTTTTCCACCGTCCACGTCCCCCTTTCCCATGGCTGCTGCTCGTTTTCGATTGCGATGCCTCCGACCGAAACCTCGATTCTATCTTATCGCGCGCTGGTTCTATTGGTCAGCCGCCGGTAATCAAAGAAACGCAGCGGAGTGCCTGCGTCATCTGGCCCGGTGTTTCCAGCGGGCATGGAGCCCGACTCGAGGCCGTCTATCCAGGGGCGGCTAGATTCTGCGAAGGAGCGCGAGGGAGAGTCAGCCCCGGAGATATTACGTAGGTTCATTTCGACGTGAATCGATTTGGCAAATTGGTCAATCGGCGAGGGGTCAAAATTTCAGTAGCGACGGCCGGGAGGATAGGGTGGCGACGGAAAGGCCGTGGGGCAGGGTGCGCGGAGAGGCTCAGGGGTGGTGGCAGCAGAGACGGTGTAAGGAAATTGTTCCGACGTGTCCACTTCCTCCCGTCCTGATGAGTTCCGTTCTGCCGCTGGCTGCTAGCCGACGGTATTCCAGAAGAATCGAGCCTTCGACGGTCAACTGGATCAAACCTTACCTACCGACTCGATCCATTGATTCGTCGAGTTTCCATGCCTCCGATACGACCGAGCCGTTTTCACACCCGCGATGGCTCGTTTCCACGAACGTCCCGAATTTCGCCAACGATCGTCCGTCGTTTTAAAGAGACTTAGCGAGCGTACCCTCGCGGGTACCGTTCCGATGATCCGTCGAACGGGGGTAGCGGTTGCGATCCCCGCGATTCGGTCGAAAACGGATACACCGGAGGTAAAAGGGAAAAAGAAGGGAAACAGGCCAGACGGGGCGAGCGGAACATAGAGGCGTACAAAGCGGCTTTAATTAAATTAGAATTCTTCTGGAGAAATCCGTAAATTGGCGGTGCAGGTCTGGCCAGAGGGGTCCTCTCGCCCCCCCCCCCCTCCGGGGCCCTCCAGGCAAGGCGAAGAAAAAGGGATCGGCGAAAAGGCAGGCTCGTTATAAAACGAAATCGTAAAAGTTTATACGGGCTTTCGCCATGCGACGACCGCAACTTTTACCTCAAGCGATCGGCAAGGCTCGGTGAAACGTCCGAGCAATATTGTGCCTGTCCCAGCTCTGCGCCTCCTACTTCTCTCTTTAGCCGTTTCCACGGAGCGAGGAACCGGGGGGGAACCCTATCGTAAAGTCGATGATCAAATTGTCCTCATAAATGACCGCGAGAGGCCTCGCATCCCACCCTCGCCGGGTCACCCTTAGCGGTCCTAAACGTGGCCGAGTCCTCTCTGCGAGACAAACAGACCTGAGTGCGGTTTTATAAACGGTGCGCGGAGAAATTTTTGCGGTTTATTGCCTTTTACGACGCGCTCCTCTAGCACCTCAGCCTCCCCTACATTCGCCGAACCGGTCGCAGGCAACGCAAGCCGCGCCGTTCTACCTTGCGGAATTTCTTATTTCCTGCCAATGGGCCCTGGCGTTCCACGGACCCCGTTAATCCGAGGAGAAGCACGCTAGGTGGCCGAGACCAGCCCGAGGTGATCGCGGAGGAACGCGCCCGTCGCGTTGACAAATTGCCGGGCGACCGGTATGGTAATCCGATAATAGAGAGAGCAGGTTGATTCGGGACTAACGAGATTAATTATCTTGTTTGATCTTCTGACACTGGCCCTCGTTGATGCAGTCGCGGCCGTCTCCACCTGGCTGGCTGCCTGTCGACGAATAGTGACGCTAGACGCTTGTTACTCCGGCCTGGTGAGCTCGACGAGCTTCGTTTGCCGCGGTGCTGGTGTCTGCCTTCAGTTTCACGAGATTTTTCCTCGCCCCTTTGCTTCGTTTCGGCGCTCCGAAAGTGGGTGAGATTGCAGGAGGGTGGGAGCTCGGTGTGGGTACTTCGAAGCGATCGAAGGTTTCGGCAGCTTTCAGGCGCGTTGCGTGATCGGTGCCTAGGCGCAGTGATCAGCGCCAATGAGTAGGTAGGGTAAATCCGGGAGACGCGGTCGAGCCGAAGAGCTGGTCGAGTCGCTATATTTTAGACTCTATACGTAAAAACGTGTTAAAGTGCAGACCAATTACTTCTTTAGAAGTCAAACAATTGAATTAATAGCGTCACTTCGGTTCCTTCTGTATTTTTCTAGATTTACAGGCTATGCAATGTAAATTGAGATTACATTTAACCTCTTTTGTCAAAACAATGGTGTACAGAATTGAATTTAAAATATACTTCTAAGATTATTTTCGTTTAATGTTTGGGAATAATAAGATAGTAGAGATATTGTGGGACAATGCAGCCAAAGTATTTAGCGATATTCACTCTTCCTCTCAAAACTAACGAGAAGACCATCCCTTTCTGCAGAAAGGAGAGATGGTCGAGTTATGATATTTTTATTATTTTTATTTATATTTTTATTTTTTATCATTATTTTATTATTATTATTGTTTATTTATTTTATTTATTCACTTTTGTATACATTTGCCTTGCTAATCGCCGGTAGGTAGTTCGCTTTATCTTTGATGTGTTCTTTACTTGTTTAACGTAAACAAATTAAATATCAATGAATCTGTAGTTGTATTCACTCACAAATAGTTTTGCTTTCTTCTTTGTTATTTTTCCATGAATAATTATGTGAGTGGTCTCTGCCAACATCGAAAACCATTTCTCCCGGCACCTCGGGAGAGGTGGTCGGATGTCATGACTTGAGTTTTCAACCCGATTTACAGTAAACATTGTCTTAAAGCAAATATCGACCAGTTTTTCTGAATCAGCATAAAATTCTGAGCACATTAGGTTTGTTCTGATAAAATAAGTAATATCTGTATTAGTTTTAATATCTATTTTATATTAGGTCGACCGCGTCTCCCGGATTTACCCTACAGAGAGGCGTTATTTTTGGCCACTGATCAAGTGAATGGGTGTAATATTCGCAGTCCTTGGAGCGTGAAGCTCGATCCCGCGTCACTGCCCTTATATAGCGCGTTTGGGTTTTCACTCGTTGGTAGATTGCAGCCGATGCATTCGATACTGTATCAGTTAATTTGTATTGTCAACCCGCGCAAAGTGGGAGCGTAGAAAATTCGACGCTTCTTTCACGAACAGCGAGGAGTACCGACTCCCACGACTGTCTGGCTTGTCTCTTCGGTTCTCGAGCCCACCCGTTACACTCCCATTCTCACCCCTCGCGAGGAAATTCGCGCTACAGTCGGCTAGAGAGGAGCCAGGGAGGCCCGCGCTCCGCGTAGCTCGGACCAGAAGCCAAGAATCGATCGAGGGCTCCACGAAACGGCGAACGGTTCCTGCTGATTTAGCGTCGGCGGTGGCTGAAAATCGGCGGTCTCCGCGAAACGATGCGCCTTTTCACCGTGCCTCGGCGGCAATCGGTCAAACAACCGTGGCCCGAAAATACGCCGGCGGCCGCGGACGGTCGCGGGACCGCGCGCACACGCGCGTTACTCCCGGCGTGCGACGGGAGTGTAGGCGCGTGTACGAGCGTGTACGGCGGTGCACGCAGCCCGGCCGCTGGGTTCTCTTTAATCCGCGGCCGGCGTTCCGCTGCTGGCTGTGTTCGTGACGGATCGATAACCGATAACGAGGTCGAAGCATTGCCATGCAAAACAGCTCGTTAGGCGACTCGTGAGGTCGCGAAGAGACCGCGTGGCTGGCTGCCTTTCCTTCGTCCCGAAAGACGCCGTGCCCTCGAGAATCTTGGCGCTTCTTCCATCCCCAATCGACTCGGGCATCCTCCGATCGGGGGGACCCTCCAGAGGCTGGCTTATTATTCCCGCGGTCTCCTTCGAGTAGGCCCATCCTCCTCCTCGGACGTCGTGTAATCCTCGACACGTTTCGCGGAAAGAGATGACGGAGGCAATTAGTGGCGCGGCCCTTTCCCTCCACGGAGAGGAGGAGTAGTCTTCAGAGTAGTTTTCAAGCGCTCCGAACGGACGATTAAAACGAGCGTCCCTCGGGGTGGCTTCTTTGGCAGCGACTTTGGGAACGGTGGCTTCGATTGATCCTTCAGTCGATACGCTTTCCTTGATCGTAACGAGGGAGGCTGTTCGTAGGATCTGGACGCTGTAATTAGGATCATCGTTTCACCGAAGACGCCGACCCGTGGTGACCAATTCCATGGTAAATTAACTACCTATCACTTCTGCTACTCGCGGCGGTGGTAGATGATCGCCTCCAAGTTGTCCTGGCTCGAGCAAAGATCGCCCAGTTGCAGAGGAAATGAAAAAAGAATCTTCCCTTGTAAATCCTCTTCTTAACCAGAACAGCGTTCCGATCGAGCTTGACATTGTCCGCCGACGAAGATCACCCTTTACACAGGCGTAATCCACGCAACGCTGCCAACGAACGTAAACCCTCGGTCTCTTTCCCACTTGGCTTCTCTTCGCCCCTCTTCGTCCCTCTGATCCAGCAGCCTCTTTCGCATGCGTGGCGGCTGCGGTCGCCGCGTTGTTGGCCAGGTTCACCGGTTGAATCGCAGGCCGAAGGTGCGGGAAGACGGGGCGTACGAGGGGGCGGCAGGGTGGTTACTAATTGTCCGAGCCCTTCGCCCCGCGAGTACCCCGTCATCAACGCTGATTGCCTAACTCTAGGACCCTCGAGCTCTGTCCTCACGATCCTGCCACCGGGAGGAGGATCCTCTGGCATGTCGACACGCTCGGATCGCTCGGATACTTTGCCCCGCGCTTCTGATCCCCGTTCCGAACTACCTTCGCGTTCTTTTCTCCACCCCTATGCTCCTTAATTCAAGGATCCGTAAAGTTACGGGGACGAACCTCTTTGGCGAATCGTTTATTCTATCGCGTCGAACTCACGTCGACTTCGGTAACGGTGCTCTATCCTCGGGGAAATAGAAATTAGGCGCGCAAGGGATCGCGTTAAGTGGCGTAGGTGTCCGCAGTGCGATAAGGATATCCGAAATATCGGGACGAAAGTTTGACGAATTCCTCGGAATATTCGTGCACGGAGAGGCAGCGCAGCGACTCGCCAGAGAGGGGGTCGTCAAACACCGTCCATTCCAGCGAGGGGGTTGAAAAATCGCGAGGCGAGGAAGTCTGGCTCGACGAAAGTCGATTATTCCGCCGGTGATTCGGGCGCTGATTTTTTTCCTCTCCTCTGCTGCTGACTCAATTATTCCTCGCGATTCTTTGGGCAAACATTAGTTAGCAGCGGGGCCGGCTCGCGCGCGCGCGCGCGCGGATTGGCCTCCGATCGGTTTGGCTCGGTTCATGCGGCGACCCTTCATGGTTGCTTGGTTCCGTTGTCTACTCGTCAACGAGCAGCCCCACGGCTACGGGGTGTCAACGCGGTTCTCATTTTCCCCAGCCCGATCCCGTTGAATCGCTCAAAAAGCCCACCCGGTCCTTCTCTATTTACTCGCCTCGTTCACCTCGCCCGTCTAATCCTACGCACACAGGGTGGTTCTTAATTGCGTGTCAATACCGAATCGCGATCGTGGAAGGGATACTCTACGATGCAGTTTCGCGAAACAACGTGGAAGGACAAAGATAAGTTTCGATATAAAGTCAAGTAGATATACTAAAAAAATTCTGGTCATTTTTATGCGATCTAGGTAGCATGATCGATCATCCATTGATCCACTGGAAGCGACCGTATCTTCGTTCATTGGAGTCCCCCTACTTCGTTCTTTAATATTCATCCTATTTTTCCCGACGCATTCGTTATCACTGCCGATAACTCCTCTCGTTCGGTATTCACGGGAATTCCGATGGCTTTCTTCGGGACACACGCGTCAGGCATTATATTCCCCCGGCGGTGAATTGAGTTATACGTTGTCACCGAGATTGACTGTCCTCGACTTCCATGCGCGGGCTTGACAAACACGTCCGGAACGATTGAACGCGAAAACGAAAACAGAAAAAAAAAAGAGAGGCCGGAGCACAGAATCCCTTGTCCTAGGTTATGTTTCACAGTGACATAGTGGCGGCAATGGAGGCCTTGCCTATCGTAACACGATATCCGCTAGGAACGTCGAATTTGAAGCATTTCTCGTGCGCGCTTTCGCGCGGAAATCACCGACGGCCCAAATTTCACGGCGCCGCCTTTTCCGTGCTCGAATAATTGTCGGAAAAGGGAGAACAAAATGTTGAATATATACTGGGCTCTCTATTTTGCTTGGTTTAAAGTCTGAGGGAAGAAAGTGGTATCTTAGAGGGTGAAATGGCTACGGAGGAGGAAGAACGCAAACGCTGGTTCCACTGGAAAAGGAGAATGAGAAGCACTGACGTTCTGCTGGCCTATCGGTAGTAATACAGATCTCACGCACTCCCCTCAATATAAACCATTCTCTACCCTTGTGTTCGCCGTATGGGAACCCATACGCGCACACGCAGGAACCTCGAACGACCGCGGTGGAACGGCCATTCAGATTTAAATCGCGACGAAAAAAAAAAATATGGATTCCCCTTGCAGCGGCACGAAGCGGCGTTTCAATCTCTTTCATGGTGTTCCTATGGCCTAACGCGTGCAAGACGGATCCGAAACTGTCGTTTCGAGGGGCACCGTGGAAATCATCCTTCCTTTTGACCCACGGAGAATCCCTTGACCGAGATTGCGGCGTATGGAGTCGTTGAGGCGATGCGAGCAGTAGCGACGGTGTTAATTCGTTGAAAAAACGGTTAAGTTTCGGTGGAGGGAATGGGTTCCACGAAGGAAGCGTGTTAGTAGCAGAGAAGGACAAAATTTTTATTGAAATAAAATTTCGAATAACGAATAAAAGTTAAGAAGAATTACTCGTCGTTCGTTCGTTAATTTTATTCCACACACGATGAATCATTTTTTTTTAACTTTTCTTCATTATTCGAAATTTTATTTAATTACAACATTTTGCCCACCACTGGTTAGTAGGGAATATAGTTTCAAAATTTCGATTGAGACGAATCAAAGCGAGTGAATTAAAGGTTTCTTAATAAAAGTTAAAAAAATTACTCGTTATTCGTTCGTTAATTTTATTCCACACACGATGAATCATTTTTTTAACTTTTCCTCATTATTCGAAATTTTATTTAATTACAAAATTTTGCCCACCACTGGGGTTAGTAGGGAATGTAGTTTCAGAATTTCGATTGAGACGAATCAAAGCGAGTGAATTAAAGGTTTCTTAATAAAAATTAAAAAAATTACTCGTTATTCGTTCGTTAATTTTATCCCACACACGATGAATCATTTTTTTAAATTTTCTTCATTATTCGAAATTTTATTTAATTACAAAATTTTGCCCACCACTGGGGTTAGTAGGGAATGTAGTTTCAGAATTTCGATTGAGACGAATCAAAGTGAGTGAATTAAAGGTTTCCTTAATCGATGATGGTAATCATGAGTGAATAAATGATGGGGGGTGAAAGAATGATAACAGCAGGGCGATTTAAATTTTCGCATCGCTTTTCGATTTATTCCTCTCTTTGCGTTTCTATATAATACCATCTGTTTACATTAAATTAGATCTCTGGCTTATAAATAATATCAATATCTCTGTCTTTTGGTCTCTCTCTACATACACCCACGCATCCACGCACACCAGCACACACGCTCGTCCCACGCACGCTCACGAGTATACATATATAATATCTCTGTCTCTCTACATTATTGTCCACGAACTATCTACACGTATTTACAAACTGCCCTATGTACAATAATTATATCCCGTGTATATACACAACGACCGAGCGGATCGAAAGTGACCAGCCTTCGATCGATCGGAGAAGACACCTCTCCACCCTCTTCAATCACCGTGAGTTAGCGTACGATCTCCGTAGCGTAACTGCGAGTACGTCATCTCTCCCGTGCCGTCTTCGTAAAACCGAAGACCTCGAATCATCTCGACGCGACCGGTCGAACCCCCGACGCCCCGTAAGAACGAGCTCGGAGCGTACAGAAAACAAGAACGAATAAAAAAAAAAAAGATTGCAGCTCTATCGAGCAACGTGTAACGTCGGCGACGATCGCGCCGGTTCCTTTTGTCAGGAGCGTATGGGACCGTTGCGCGTGCACCGACGACGTCTAAGTAATCACTAGCCTTCCAGCGAGAAATTGTGTTCCACCGAGTGTGTCCCGAGGTCACTTGCGCCTTAGTAGGGCCTCCAGACCGGCTTGGCCGTCGGCGGCGACGAGATCTTCGTCGGGGACGGGCTCCTCTTGATGGAGAGCTTCTGCGCGATCAGTGTGGTGGGCGCCTTGAGCTCGTTCCTCGCGCCGAGCGCGGGTTTCAGGTCGGTCTTCTCCGGGGACGACGAGGACGCGGTGATCACCGAGGCCGCGGGAGGAAGAGAGTTCAATCGGATGGGCACGAACGCGCTGCGCACCTCTTCGGCTGCCGACTCGCTGCCGCATTCGCTTGGACTCCTCGGAGGCGTCTTGGATGGGCTGTTCGGTATTGCCGCTGGCGTAGTGGTGGCCGCGGTGGTTTTCGCCGGCAGCGTGGTGTACTCCGTCGGGTATTTCACCGGCTCGAAGGAGTACGGCGGTAGAACCGTCGGCAGGAATGTCGGCGGGAACACATTCGCCGACGACATCGGTATGGTTCCTGAGGAAGCAGAGAAAAGCATCGCGACGATTAGAGAGGCTGCCGCGATTCCAGAGGAGCTGCCGTTCGGGGAGAGGAAGCGCTCGTGGGCGAAGGGAGGCTAAAGTCGTATTGTTGTTGCGTAGCTGGCGGGGCGGCTGAATTGGGGGCCGGAGGGGTCCGTTGTGGGAAAAGGGAGCTCAGGCTCACCCCTCGGTCCAGCCACGGGTGTATGAATCATCGCTAGGCGTCGCGGACTACAGGCGAAATCGATAACGCGGACTCTCGTGAACGCGTGTCCTCTTTCCAAGCCTTCCCTTTTCCTTCGGTGCAGCGAGACCGGCTTCGCCGGGCTGGCTTGCCGCGCGCATTGTTGGCGTTTGATTGATTGCGAGCGGGACGAGCATGAAGGGCTCTGATGGGACCGATTAGGAGCACTTTGGGCGGCTAGGATTTTTGATTATCCCGAACTTCTGATTGGGGAATGGCAGCTGGGGCAGAGGCTTCTCGCTCCATGTAGCACGCACTTCGGCAAGCGACGAGTGAACGATGTTCTCTCTACCGATCAGAGAGCTTGTTCCAAGCTTCTTGTACATCCAACCGCGAATTCAGGTTTCAGAACATCGTCGGCGTCGTCGGTTGCCGCGGCATCCGTATGTGTCTTGGAAGAAGCAAGCTTACCTTTGACGAACGCAGGGTGAGGAAAGTGCCACGCGTGATCCGAGTAAGCTACGTTCACCCATGGGTTGAGCAGTCCAAAGCCAAGAAGTTCAGGCCCGTGCAGATAATCTGTAAGCAAAAGAGTGGTTCCGTTTAGCGCGATCGAGGCGTCCGCGTCGGAAATAGCCAGGAAAATTCGAACTCGAGCAGAGATTCCTTCGGCTCTATAAATAAACGCGGCGATCAAGGTTCCGCCGCAGCCGCGGCGAACCTTGGCAAACTTTTCCGCGCGGAGTCGCGTTTCCGCGGCCCTCTGGAGGCCCGCCCGGTAAAAAGAAACAGAAGCAGCGGAGAACGGAAGGAGGAGCGAGGAGAACGGCCTGCGAGACTAAACTGTCGGTGAGAACCAGATATCCAGATATTCCGGGGCGGCTTTAGGGACGCCTAACGAACTGACAAAGAGTAGCGATGGCAGAGATAAAAAGTCGACGCGGGGGCGGCTGGGTGGCCGTAAAACGCGGATTAACGACGCTCTCCGTAGGCGAGCTAGCCGATCTCTGTTTACACGAGATCCCGGGTACGCTATAACGCTACCCGCTCGTACGGTTTTCGTAGCGCGAGCCACATGCCACCGCCATATGCGGCGCGATAAACAAACGCGTAAACGCGACGGCTCCTTTTGCAGGCGGGGGGACACGGTTTGATGGCCGACGGGAGCGCGTTCGTCTTTTCTAATGCCAGGCCGCGGCTCTTTTGGCCGACCGAGCAGCCGACCAATAAACACACGGGACTTTTAGTGTCCTCCGCGGCGCGGTCGCCGCTGGAGAACCAGCGGGGAGAAAAAGGACGCCCGACGGTGGCTTGAAACGATGCCAGCAAAAGTCTCCGCGGAAGGCGGATTCTCGCAGGCCCTGCTTTCACGCGTCTCCCCGTGTGTCAACGGGTGCGTGTGCGCGCGCGCGCGCGACCGCGCCGCGCACAACCACCCTTGTACACGTGCACGTGCGAACGACTCCGGAGCTTGCGGCTCGCGGTTTGAGGTCCACCGGATTATTAAACGCCTGCGAGACTCCGACGCCCGTTTGCGGATTCTGCGCTCGGTCACGCTGCTCCCGCCGAATTATCCAACCTCCCCTCCCCCTCTACACCCTTTGGAATCTCGCTGAACTTGCGGCTCGAGATTTGGCGACTCGAGGGCAAGGAGGGTAGTTTTACGCGCGAGGCTAGTTTTCTGAGGTTATTCGAGGGTCGCTTGAGATTCGAGTGAATTGTTGGATGGAGAAAGTGAAAGGTGGGCTGAGTTTCTCGTTTCTGGAGACGAAGAGTTTGTCGAGGTCGTATTCGAGGGAGGCTGGACGGTTAGAATTCTTCATGTCCGAGGATCTAGAGCCGCAGGAATCTTGTAGAAGATCGATGCGGTGATATAGAGGATGAAGGAGAGATTAGTTGACGATGCTTGTGCTGAACTTACTCGACTTGGACCTTGGTTCTCTGGGTCCGTCCACCGTGACCTTGATGGCCTTCGTGTAGGTGGCCACTTGGAATGGTACCGTGCTGATTTGTATCGTCAGGGAGAAGGACTTTCCTGTAACGAAACGTGAAGAAGCCTCTGTTAATTCTCCGTGAACGTTTGCCAGGCAAGCCGAGCTCGGGGGAGGGTTTCAGGACTCCTCGGATACTGACCTCTTCCGCTACGACCGACGAATCTGAGGTCGTTGAACTTGGCGACCTGGTTCTTCATGACCGCGGTGCAGTTTCTCAGCTCCCCGCAGCAGTTCTCGTCGTTGCCCGCCTTGATGGTGACCAGGGTGCCGTCGGCGACCTCGTCGAGCGCCACGACCTTGAAGGCCACCGGTAGCGACTTGTTCGACCTCCAGTGTGACGGCAACGCGCTGCAGAGGATCACCGGGCTTCCGGTCCTCACTAGGTTGCCGTGGCAAGCCTGCAGCGTCTCGTGAATCGCGTTGAAGCTGTCCATTCCTAACGGTCCGTCCGGGAGATGCATTTTTGTTTTCACAGCGGTCCAACAATGTAATCCTCAAGAGCACCAAGATCGTTTATCACTGAGTGTTGCGTATCTCCCAGCGAGATCGCACCGTGTGTCTGTAACACTTCGGCCGAACGGGAAACGAAACACCACCAACAAACAAACGAAGGAGTCCCTTCGCGTCGACGACGTTCTTTTAATAGTCCTGGGGAACGAGACAAGCTCCTCCTGGCACTCGCTGGCCCAATGATCGATGCGAACTAAAAAATGATCTACGAAAGCTGTACGCGGAACCGACGCGCTCTCGATGCCGGCTGAGCGGATTCTAGTTTTTCGCGGCCGCAGCCGCAGCTATTTAGAGGGGATTTTTCTCCCCTCCAATTTTTCCGGAGCCCCACCCAGGCGAGGCGCGTCGACCAATGAGGACGGCGGTCGTGTTGTGGCCTCCGCGGCTCGCCGCCTTCGCCCCTAACCAGGCTTAGGGGGTGCCTTGCGAAAGGGGCTGCTAGCCTGCTGCCTCTCTTGCCAAGGGTGGCTTGCGCCTCCGCTCTTCCTTACCCGCTCGTCAACCCCCCCCCCCCTTCACCCGTCTCTACCCTCCCTCGTCACGCACCCCTGTCTCTCGCTCTTTCTCCCCCGTAGCCGCGGCTTTCACTCTCTGCTCCGTCCACTCGGCGTCATCCCTCTCTGTCATCCCCTCGTACGTACACGCGTTTCGGTCCCTCTCCGTGTCTCCTTCCGATCCTTCCTCGCCTTTCGCATCCTCTCCTTCTTCTCGGCCGTCGTACCTTGCCAGCCGCGCCACGCTTACGTGACGACGTAAATTTTCACGCGCACGTGTTCCAAACACCCCACCATCGCCCACCATCCACGCTCCTCCGCTCCACGCGTTTTTTCGCCTCTACGAGGATCGCGGGGGTGAGACGCTGCGGCGCAGCTGGTGCATCTCGGCGGATCATCGCGTGGATCTCAAGGAGAACGCTCTTCGTCGCGAATACGTGTGGTTTCTCGATTTTGGCCATTGGAATTTTTGAATAGCTGGGTGGTGTTGGGATTCTTTAAGACTAATTCGAGAAGGTTGTCTGGTAACTTTTACGTATGTAGCTTGCAAACTCTCCTTCTATTGAACTGTAGCAAATTGAACTGTATGCAGAGGGTGTTATCAGTGGATATTTGATATAATTATATATTTATTAATAATACTTTGGGAACGAAGATTTGGACATGTGTAACGCATAATCTGCTTATAAAACTCTCTGATGTCTTCTGGTGACACTCACGTACACTTGAACACGCACACTCTACACACAGGCATCTTAATATATAATGCAGAAAGAGTTTGCGTGTTTGTCTGTCGCCTGAAAACTTTCCAACGGTAAACTGTGGGGTCACGAAATGTGTTTCAGCTCATTGTGCCTAACTAATCCAGATGAATGTGACTATTTTCACAAAAAATAAATAAACAATTTTTCTTTTAAAGAATCAGAATCTAAATTTCGGGCGAAGCCAAGTAGTAAAGCTAGTAGGGGAGGGTTGCCTATATCGTACCACTTAAGAGGTTTTACGTTATATTTCATATTTGCTACTAATTTGAATGCAAATGACTATTGGTTATTGTAGCTTGATCTTTTAGGCACCTACTATTATATGCTTAGCCATTTATTCGGAACAAATTAATTTGTTATTAATCTTTTCGTCACATACTGTAAAAGGTACGATTTAGGCAACCGTTCTCCTAAATCGTACCCCTCGGTTTCCAAAATCCTACCTCCACGAAAAAATAGTATCAATAACAAATAAAGAAGAAAATATTCAACATAAAGTAACGATTATTACATAGTTACATATACAAATGTATATGGATCACACACAGGCCGCAATAACCTATGTATATGATGTATGTACATAACCTATATAACATACGAGTTGTCAAATCCTAATGGTACGATTGTAGTGGTACGATTTAGGAAACATGATCAATTTATTTATAAATATCAATTTAAACTTTATAATCAATGTAATATGTACAAAAAATGAAGGGAAAATATTTTACATTAAACCCGCTTTTAGAAAAATACAAAAATAAAGGACAAAATCGCATTGTTTGATTATTATCAGCTAAAATAAACTGGTAAAAAGTTACATCAATCATACTTGATTTTTTAAAATGTTTATACCACGCACAAAATAGGGTGTAAGCTCAGAAGGTTTTGTTTCTATTTCTTATTTCGCATTTACTTGATATTTTTATTATCA
Source organism: Andrena hattorfiana (assembly GCA_944738655.2). Taxonomy (NCBI): domain Eukaryota; kingdom Metazoa; phylum Arthropoda; class Insecta; order Hymenoptera; family Andrenidae; genus Andrena; species Andrena hattorfiana. Next base: position 39,668,160 of record OX122894.2, on the reverse strand, counting down.
GATGTCGTTTACATTCATTAATTACTGAGAAATTGATGAGGTACGATTTAGGTAACCAGTACGATATTGGCAACTCTCCCGTAAGTATTATTTTTTATATCACTGTTTCAGGCACTGAATACCTATATATCACTTTTTGAGGCACTTGAAAAGTCAAAGTGTACATAGAAAAGCATGGTTATTTGGGTAATGTATCTAGCATCCTCCCCCGCTGAAAGTTTCCAACGACTCGCGGTGGAGTTTTCGCGCCACAGCCTGGTCCCATTAATAAACGGCATAATTTATTGAGTTATGAGGATCATCGGGCAGTTAGGCCCAATATTTGGACAGGAACTCATGCGGTGTCTTCGTGGGGGGCCACGGGGCCATGTCGGTGTTTGACGTAGCATTGGTGGACGAAGACGGAAGGTCGGCGTGGCCAGAGATTTATTGGGGTGCGGGGCTCATTTCACCGATTTTCGCGCAAAAGAGGCGCGCCAATTCAGCCCTTCTGCCTGGCAAACTCGAAAGGACAGGTCGTAAAGGTCGACGCTTGGTCGTGCACGAAATTCGAATCGATCTTGACGGAATCCCAACCCTTTTGCTTTCTGGGTCAGCGTGTCGTTCACGGGGCTTTCCTGCGAGATTTACAACGAAATTGCACTCGCACTCTCGCCACCCCTTTCGCCTGCCACGTTACGAAGAGGAAGGGCGAGGCTTGGTGAGGCCAGGCCAGGCCAGGCCGGATTCAATTTCTTGCTCGCGCCATTTCTATCCTCGCAGAATCGCATTTTCGATTCTATCGTCGGCCTTTCACTCCTCACAAACATTGTCACATGAGATTTTCAGTCCCGCATGTTAATTATCAAAGTCGATAAATGCGCAGATAGTCTCCCAGGTTTATTAAATTTTCATTAAAGGAAATACGTGGTGATGGAGTTTCTATTTCTTCATTTTCATCCCCCATGCTTTCTTTGGTCTTCTCTAAGCAGCCTGGAGTAATTTCTAGAGATTACTGCTTTAGAGGGCTGCATTATCGATGCCTCGAATCGGAGCCCCAAATTGATACCGGGAAGCCTGCTTTCTATGGAAAAAGACGCGTCCTTGTCGGTAGCCCTCTTGGCGGAATAGAGGCCACGATCCATAAAGGCCCAGTTTCGAAACTTTTACTACGGATCGTCACGAAGGAAGCTCGTCTTCCCGAAGGTTCGCAGGCTAATTTCTAGGTAAAAGGACGTGAAAAAGGCTCCCTACAATTTCTCTGCTTTCACGCGTTTAGAGTCTGTCCTTGAGCAACGGTCTCTTCAGGGGCTGGTTCCAGCACCTACCGGCAGATTAACGCGAGATTAACCCCATTTTTTTTCCACCCACCGCCACGCATCTGCGATGATCGAAGTGCAGGAAAGCTTACACCCGCCTCTCTCTTCGATAGTGTCTCCTGAACAGAGTAAGGAACTTGGGGGTAAAAAGTAGTTGCGTCAAAGGTAGCGTCGCTTCCAGCGATACAGTGGAATTCCTGTAAAAATCCTGAGGCTTTTGGTAAGGTAAAAATCTCCATTTCTACTCATATACCGATTTCTACTCATTTTCTATTTTTCTTATTATTATAAGTGTTACGTTTGGACTATAGTAGTAACGAAATAATTCTAAATTATTCGAACATTCACGCGAGTTTTGCACGAGCTCGGGGTTGAACAAAGTGCAGCATAAACAACGAGAAACTTTTAAAACGAGAGACCCACGATTTTTCGATCGTGTTCTAGCTGTTTGTGCTAAGGAACAGCGACGCTATTGGTATTCGATAATCGGGCAGAAAATAATCTTTGCAGTGAAAGTTCTTATTTAGTAACAAAAACAGATACCGTATTGTGCTCTGGATTTAGAGTTTTTTACTATTTTCAATTTTTTTAAGCAGAAAATAGGTGAGTGGGTTTAGGGGCAAGTGAATCACCGTCATATCCGCATTTCTACTCACCACACTTTTAGTAACATAACCCCACAATTCAATGTACGCTGTAACCTCTATTTCTATTCGAAGGCATTTTATTTTTTATTTATCATTATTTTATGCTTTACTATTGTGTTAGAAAACCTCCCCATACAAGATGCAACTTATTTTAACCTGAAAAGGCAACATGTTATGTGAGCAGAAATTGGTAGAAATGGTGAGTAGAAATACGTACATCGCTATTTTCTCGTCAGCAGAAATACGGGCATTTAGAGCATTGTATTTAATTACAAATTACTAATAGTTAAACATCTTTCTTAAATAGTTTTTGAATTGATTGATTTATTATTCAAGAATTAATCAATTACTCTTCAAATTTTGATCACAAACAAATTCTTTACACTTTCTTTGTGACGAGTAACCTCTTAAATGAGTAGAAATTGGGACATTCACCTTATATCGTATTCTGCCGCGGAGAAGTCAAATCTGCGCAGCTAAACACCGAAAAGCATTTTACACGGATATTTATAATCCCAATTGTTTGAGATTGCTGCAACTAATTGACAGCATTCTCCCCGTAAATTGCCTTGCATTCTGTTTCTGACCTGTCCTTTAATAACCCATACCACCGTAGTAATCTCCCACTAAACTCTCCCCTTTAGTCTCATTTATAAAAGAGCAAATTCTTACCTTTCTCTACCTAAATAAAACCCTTCAATATTTCTTCCTACCCTCTATTAAAATTTCTCGCGGAGACGATTGCCCGCCGTTCGGTTTACGGTACCGGGCGGTGTGCACAGACGTTAACAGGGGCTGCAATTAATTAATAGTGGCCCCATCCACGGGGAAAAGCGACGGCAGGACGGGATTTCTCGTAACGAGCCGCGCGGAGGACTAATTTCTTAAAACGCGTCCCCCCCGGGGCTTCCGTTTCCTCGCCACTGCCCAGCAAAAGGCTGCAGTCTTTTTTTTTAATAAAGCCTAGTGCCTGCGCCTGGACAAAGACAATGGCCCGAATGGTGCAGCGCAAGAGACGCCGCGGAGTATGACGGAGGGAAAAATAGAGGAAGGCGAGAAAAGATGCACGGCCAATGCCGACAGGGGCGTCGTTTGATTCGCCAACGGCGCGGCATCGAGTGCCGTTTCGATCCCGGCGAGGAACCTCTCGTCCGGCGGGAAGCGCGAGGTTAGATTAACTTTGCGTTGCGTAAAATTACACAAAGGGCCGGAGGAGCTTTGAGCGAAAGGCTGGATTACGTCTGTCACCGGCGGGGTTCAGTTTAAACGTCACTTTGAGCGTCGGTTGGCTGGATACTTTGTTTTTTAACCGCGTCTGGAAGCTCGCCGCGCTTTGATTCTCCACTGTTCTTTAGTTGAAGCCGGTGCATGTCGCGTTATTAATCCTCCTTTGTACAAAATCGGTGTGGAACAGTGGTAGCAAACCTGCGGAGTTGAATCTTCGCGCGGAGAAGCTACCTTTGGGTATCGAGATCGAAAGTTCTTCGCTTGCAAGGGCGATCGAGCACGGTCGATCGAAGTTCTCGTCGCAGCAAACTTGTTGCTCCGGCGGAGCACCGGCGGGGGTGCAATTAAAGGTATCGTCGGCCCTGGTTATCAGCGGCTCAAGTAACGCGCGTGGAATCGCGGAGTTTTGGAGGGCAGGCGCAAGAGAGGGAGGAAGGGTGGCGTCGTGTGTTTCGACGTCGGTGGATGGAGAACGATGCACGAGGAGGGGTGGGCGGCTGGGGGAAGGTGGAAGAGCAAGCACAGGGCACAGAAGTTAACACGGGAGTGTGCATTGTGTGCGGTGAGCGAGCCGGAAGCGTCGCCATACTGCGTATCGCCCCGCGTCGCTTTTGTTTCCGTTCTCGTTGCCCCGATCGTTTTCTGCCCCCACCTGTGCCACCCCCTCGCCCACCCACTCCTCCGCCGCCACCTCTTGCACCCTGCTCTCTACGCCCCTTTTGTTTCGCCGCCTCGTCTCTTTCGAATCTCTCGAATCTCTCTCGCCGGAGAAACGCACCCGTGAAGTTTGTCGGCCGATAAAGGGAGCCTGGCGTGTACCCTTTGCTCGCCCTCGCACACCCTTTCGCCATTTTTTCCCTTCGCCACTTCGCGCTTATTCGTTTAAAGCACCCAGCATCCTCACCTCGCGGAATCACCCTCCGAATATATATTTTTGTTTTATAGAATTCTATGAAGTGCTGGAAATCATTTACGTTTTAACAACGACGTCTTCAATTATCCGTGGTAGGAAATATAGCGGTAGAGACACTCGGTGATCATCGTGTCCCGATCTAATCGCTCCAGGAGCGTCAGAAATCCCTAAAACGTCCACCTACCCTTCCCGCCGCGCACCAGGTGGCGAGAGAGAAAAAATCGCCTAGCTGGAAGCACGACGGGGATTGATTAAATAACAAGGTAAAAGCCGCTATTACTATTCCCCGCGTCGCGCTAAAACACCGCCCTTTGATACCCATTATCACCGTCTGGTTACCTGCCATTAATACCCGATATCGATGCCTATTAGCCGACGCACCTAATAACCTACAAGCCAGACTATAATGCTCTCAGCGCGCGGCAGTTCAGATTCCAGTGTATAGCCGTGCCACATTCTCCGTACCAAATGCCAGGCTCGCTTCCCAATAAACGGGTACACCCCCCGCGCCAGCCCGCTCGCCTCTCTTCTCGGCGGACCGGCCGCCCCTCCCGTCTCGCCGATCACCCCTCTGTCGTCCTTAATTCGAGTCAAGATTACAAATTGATTCCGTAGCAGTCTGTGTATGAATCAGGCGTCACGTGTTCGGGACGCACCCCTCGAATGCTCGCTGGCTCGCCTAGCTCTCCGCGCCCCCGACACCCCCCGCGCCGGTGGTGCACGCGCGTACACCTACACTAAATCTAAACCCGCCACTGTACAACGACGAGAGGGGGCGGCCGGGGGAGGCGAAGCTTGTACCTACTACCCTGTTTCACACCCATATGTACAGCTTCGACCCAAAGTTCGGTCCATGCGATTGTTTCTTCGGGGTCGGCCGTCTGTTTTGCTTTGAGGTCGCTCGAGGATCCCGTGCTGGAGGATCCAAGAAGTGTTGATCGAGGGTTTGGACCTTCTCTTGGAGACACTCGTCGAGCTTTAACTATGGGTGGTAAGGTTTTTTTAGGGTTGCTGACGGAGGTGGAGAATGGACGAACTGGGTTTTCATTTGATATTTTGTGCGGGGGTTGAATCCTCTCTGGGGTTGTTTATGGAGGATGGATGCTTCAGGTTCCTGTTGGAGCCTCTGGTAATTTCTAGGGTAAATCCGGGAGACGCGGTCGACTATTAAAACTAATATAGAATTTACTTATTTTATCAGAACAAACCTATATGTTCAGAATTTTATGCTGATTCAGAAAAACTGATCGATATTTGCTTTAAGACAATATTTGCTGTAAATTGAGTTGAAAACTGAAGTCATGACATCTGACCATCTCTCCCGAGGTGCTGGGAGAAATGGTTTTCGTCGTTGGCAGAGACCACTCACATAATTATTCATGGAAAATTAACAAAGGATGAAGCAAAATTATTTATGAGTGAATACAACTACAGATTCATTGATGTTTTATTTGTTTACGCTAAACAAGTAAAGAACACATTAAAGAAAAAGTAAACTACCTACTGGCGATTAGCAAGGTAAATGAATACAAAAGTGAATAAATAAAATAAATAAACAATAATAATAATAATAAAATAATGATAAAAAATAAAAAATAAACAAAAATAATAAAAATTCGTAACTCGACTATCTCTCCTTTCTGCAGCGAGAGATGGTCTTCTCGTTAGCTTTGAGAGGAAGAGTTAATATGGCCAAATACTTTGGCTGCATTGTTCCTCAATATCTCTACTATCTTATTATCCCAAATATTTTACGAAAACAATCTTAGAAGTATATTTTAAATACGATTCTGTACACCGCTGTTTGACAAAAGAGGTTAAATGTAACCTCAATTTACTATTTAAAGCCTATAAATCCAGAAAAACACAGAGTAAGCGAAATGACTCTATTCATTCAACTGTTTGGCTTCTAGAGAAGTAATTGGTCTGCACTTTAACGCATTTTTACGTATAGAGATTGAAATATAGCGACTCGACCATCTCTCTGGCCCGACCGCGTCCCCCGGATTTACCCTAGAGGGATATAGTAGGTGCTGGGAAGCTTTGAGGTGTTTTTCTAGGGAGGTAAAATCATTCCACAGTCCAGGAAGACTTGGAGAATCCCGAAGAACTCGATCAGGATGTGGCTGCAAATCGAGCTTCCACCAACCAACGGTAAATTTTGTCAGAAAACTATCTTCTCTGACCTGTCGAGGGGCATCGAACTGCTCCGTCTCCCCTATTTTACGAATTTCTGTTGCCGCCGCGATTCGAGAGCGGCCATCCGGACGGAAATCTCGACGGGTCGATTCACAGGAAGCCGCCGTGTGTTTTTGAGATCCCGTGTACCTAGGCCGTCGCATGATCGATGCCCCCGGGGCCATTATTACACGGAGCCCCTTACGTAGTATTGTTACGGACCCCATACGGAGTTGCCGCGGACGCCGAGGGTGTAAGGGGGCGAGCGAAGAACGGCGTGTGTGGAAAATCGACGCTACGTGACAAATCGTAATTGAACAATTTCAGTTTGACGCGCGCGATGATTGGACAGCCTCGAGTCTGGAATCAAGCTGATCGGTCCGTCGCTGTCATTCCTTAATAAGGGGTCCTCAGAAATTGTCTGCAACGCAGAAACCCCGTGGATGCGTTAATTTAGGGCTTACCGGTCCCTTTTCTCCGCGATCGAAAACTTCTAATTAGCTCGCGGAAAGAAGTTGCAACTCGCCAGGCTTAGAGTCACGAAACAATCAAAATTTAGGGTGAGAAGATCACCGAGCACCGTTGGAACCCTTCGCGCGCAATTACCACGGCGTGAAAAATCCCCCCGACGTTCCTAAATCACGAGGCAACGACGTAACCCGTCGTTCAACCACTGTTCGCGCTTGTTGGCGAACGTTAGAAGCCATCCCATAACGAAATGACCGTCGAAGACAATGTAATTCGGGACGGCTCATCAAGCTGGGATGAAACAGACTCCTCGGATCCTCCCCCCCCGCGCTATTGCCTCATTAATGGCCCTTCCCTCCATCGTGTCTGACGATATGGTAACCCTTCGCCGGTCCCGTCGTCCCCTTAAGTCCTACTGCTAAGTCCTAAGTAAGGTCACCGAGCAATTTCCGGTAGCCATCTTGGCTAAGAGCCCGCGGTGTATTTCCTAAACGCGTTGGTCGAATTCGTAGCACATGATCACACCCCACGGGCCACTGCAGACTTCTCCGAACGACGGGGCGGCATTCGGGGGTGGCTCGACGGAATTAGACGTGGATCATTCGTCACTGGGATTGGAGAATGTTGGATGTGACGGTTCCTACACATTTTTGGTACCCATTTCGTGGGAATTTAGAAATAGGGTAACTAACGGAACGAAGAGAATGAACGCGCAAAGAAACGAGCGCATCGATAAAAAAAAAAACTAGAGTGAAAGCTTTATTTTTAGGCACACCGAATTATCGAATTTCGCATGGAGCTTTTTATTCTCTCCCCATCATCGGCCCTCTAACGAGCCAAAAGGAAAGAATCGGGAAAGAACGAAACACGAGCGATAAAATTAATCGAATATATCGGTGGAAATATTAATTAATTACATTCATCCGATGAAACGAGCTTCGCTGGGGGAGAGGGGGTGGCAATCACAGCTCGAAAGACTGCGGGGAAAAAGTGGCGGGGGGATAAAAAGTCGCGATCGAACCCGGTGACCGGGCTGCTTTTCGCAAAAAGTAATGACGGTAGCGACGATAATAATCCGTTTAATTGGCGCGCCGACCAAATCCAGGCACAATGGGATTAATTTGAACCAACAGCACTGTTCCCAGCGGCGGCCTCGCCTCGCCTCTCCACCACGCATGATTTATTTTATTAGAGTAGCTGCGCTTCAATCAAACAAGCTCTGGCCATCATTAGAACCGTAAAATGCGCCGCGGAGCGATGCGCCGCGCACGCGAGACACTAATGAGAAGCGGATTAGCGGTTATGGGCTCGGATAAAAAAGGAGAAGGTACATTGCACCTGTGGAAAATCGTTGAAATCCATGGCAGGGCAAATCCCGTTTTCCGCTCCTCGGAGTAAATGGGAATATTTCGCTAAATAGAGTAGAAGTTGCGTTTTAATCTCTGAGATTGAACCACGTGGCTTTGGAGTAGATTTCGGAGAAGAGAATGGCACAGTGTGTAAGTTCTAAAGATAATTTTATTGATAAAGAGGGAGGGATAGGGTAAAGGCCAGGTAATATGGAACATCTGATTTCAAAAGCTTGTCAAAAGTAGGGGAATTTGTTTTTTTTTAAATAAAACTGACATAAGGGGACGAAGGAACTAACGCATAATCATATTTACATAGTCAAATGTAAAAAGATCCAATTGTTGTGCAATTACAGTAAAAAACTGAAAAGAGTGAAAATCGGCCGTTCGAAAAAATGGGTCGTAATATGGAACACCTAGGAAATTTGTAAAGAAACCTAAAAAATTTTTACTTTTTTTTTACTAAAAATGAAGATTTATTAAGTAGAAGATACATATAAATAAATATACATCATTTTTTTAAATTTATTTCTGCTTTCTGTGTCTCCTACACGTTGGGCACGCGAATAATACGTCGGAATCCCCAAATTCTTCGTGTGCCCACTGAAAGCAGCGAATACATTGGATCTACTTTTCATTGTCATTATTTTTATAATTACCATCGCAAAATAAGCATTCCACATCATCGTCGTCATCATCATTATCAACTTCATCTATGTTACTCGGTATGTTCCAAGAAATTAAGAACCATACTAAGAAGAAAGTACCTTTATTGGTAACCTATTGTTGAATAACCAAGAACACACATATTTAATGATAAATTATATCAAAATAATACTTTGTAACATATCTTCGCTACAATATTTAACTGTTTGATACACTTTTCAGAAACTTTTACACCCCACGAAAAATATAAGCGTTTCTCTCTGAACGATGGATGTCCGACTAGTGCTCAATTGTCAGTATCATCGTCTATTGTGTCTAGAGATCTAGTATACACCAATGCTCGAAGACTTATTATTTCGTTATCGAAATTTTACGAAGTTCCATATTACGCGTCGTTCCATATTACCTGCCTTTACCCTACAGCTGGACGGTGTTTCATTTGGTTGTTTTGCGTCGGCGGAAGCGGCTCTTTACCACCAAGACAGTCACGTGGACGTAGCGACGAAAGGGGGTAGGAAGTTTCAACCCCGTCGAAGGGGAACGGGGGAACGATCGTCGCGAATATAGTTCCAGGCGGATTCCCAGCCGGGGACTTTTGGACGGACGTGAGTGTTAATTCCATTTTAACGCTCGTCTCCCCCGTGCGGATCGAAACTACCCTCTAAGACCGTTGCATATTTCATGGCGTTTCGCAGCCTTCGTAGAAGCTCCAAGTCTGAAGACTCGCTTGATTTATAATTTAACGCCAGCCAACCCCCTTCCGACTAATATCGATTGCCTGAGGTGGCTTTGATGAACGTCACTTCGGTATGATTCTCTCTGTGACAAAAATGCACACCACTTTCCCTCCCCTAAACTGGAGACAGAGGAAGACAGCAGTCTACAGCGAGAGCGAACGAGAGATTCTTATGGATGCTGTACCGAAGAGGGAGAATCTTTCAATTTCCTCGGAAGGAATTCTTTCTAGGACCTCGAATCCTTCTCTCACATGCCCACCCTTTCTCAGGCTCCAGCTACTCGAGTATCAACTTCCACCCCACAAAATGGGAATGGCAAACATTGATACTCCTTCCACGGAGTCCTGCCTCGACACAAAGTCTAAGTCATTCAGCAAACGTATGTGCCCTACTCTCGTCGTAATATGCTCCCCGTGGAAAAAGAATCGGCCGGAAAGGATGACAATAACAGTCGAAAGGATTACTGGAAGAAGCCTCTCAGGCTGCACCGAGTGAAAGAAGATGAACTCTAAGGGAAACAGCAGTAAACATTTACAGAGTCCCAATCTCGCGGCACGGGGAACGCGTGTATGCGTTGGAGAATGGACGGGGAGCACGGTGCTTCATGGTGCCCCGCAGATAAACGTTTTGTGTGTGCAAACATAACCGGAGGGGTCGCTGGGCGTCGCAGCACCGGTGCATCGGCGGTGGAAGGAGAAAAAAAAATTATTCCCATGACATACCTCGACGCGGTCTTTGTGCTTTTTGACGTGTTAATCGTATAGGTCGTGCCCGGGGGGATGAATCGTCGTCTATCGGGGATGAATTATCCGGGGTGGAAGGAGGGAAGGAAAAAGAAGAGCGGAGCAGATGCGCGTGTCGTCTGGCGAAGCCTCCGAACACGCTCGTGACCATTCATTTGAAAATTCTCTTCTCGAAACGTTTTCCCCCTACCCTCCCTTCAGTTCGTAGAAATCTCTGAAGCACTCAGATATTCAAGAAGAATTGTTCTTCGGCTCGTTAGCCCTGACAGAGGCTCGTAAAAAATCCTATCGCAACTGTTTAACGATCCTCGCACCTAATCTAAAGAATCGCTAATAGGATTGAAACTCAGTTACCTGCGAGCAAACAAGCTTTTCCTATACAAATATTTGCGAAGCCACCTCGCAGTCGTCGACCGAAATAAGATTAAATTAACTGTTTAATTACACGTAATAATTTGCCCGTATATCAAATCTTGCGAGAGTCGCCGAGAAAGTTCAAGGCTTTCTGGTCCCAACCCTCTTGCCCTTTATCGAAATGCTCTTACAACGCGAGTTCTGCTCTTCATCCTTTTAGGTAATCCCTCGAGAGGGTTTAATACCCCGCGGGGAAAGAGGGCAAAAACGCGCGTCGAAGCGAAACCGATCGCCTGGGCAAACAACCCCCTGTCCTTTCGCGGGACGGTAATCCTCGCGAGGAAATCGGATCGAGGAAATTATAGGAGGTCAGGTGCACCGTCTAACTGCGCGGTAATCTGTTTGTCCAAACGTTCGCCTTGCCTCGCTCCTCGTCGACACGTTTACACACGGCCCTCCGAAACTAATTCCGCCTCTTCGAGGCTTTCCAGATAGTTCGGCGAAAGTTCAAGACGAGCACGGGCGCCTACGACCCCGGGGCTAGGAAGTAGGCCTTCCAGGGAGGGAAGGGAGGGACGACCCTCGAAGGTTGACCACCGTGAGCCATCTGTCGTTACGAGGGTGAACCAGGGCCACGTGTATGTGTGGGGGTGGAGTGGACAGAGGCTCTTCCTGGAGGATGCACCACTGACTGGGTGTGAAAGTGTAACAGAGGAGTTTTAAAAGCTACCTCTGCAAAAAATGAATGATACAACCGCGGATTTAAATATGAGAAATGCAAATAGGAATCGTTTCTTTGAAGAATATCGAAATAGTTTGCACGCTGTGTCTGAAGAATAATATTTTGCCCGCCCAAACGACCCAAGGAGCGACACACGAACGGACAAGAAGGCGAGGAAGGAGGAGGAGATGAATGAAGAAGACTTCCGCGATGCTGCACTCGGACAGCGTCCTCGAGAGGAGGTCTGGCTGGTCCTTTGTGCGAATCGTTCACCTGAATTAACGCGGACAGTGCCGCCCTGGGGGGAGTGATACCTGACAGATGTTTAGGGATTTCGAGTGCCCTCGGTTACGCAAGAACGGCCGCGACTTTGAAGTAGCCGTCGTCTCGGTCTTCTCGATTTCCAGACGGCTGTCGAATCCTCGATCGAAGCTAGATATTCGGGGGGCTCTGCCACTGGAATCTTCCCCAAGGAACAGGGGAACATTAAGTCGCGCGGTTTTCGATCCCTCAATGTTTTCGCGACCTCTCATTTTTTTTCGGTCTCTCCTTTTCATGCGAGCCAGCTGTTTCGAAAGATCTGCTCTGATTCCTCGATCGACTGTCACGTATTCTTCGTATACGAATATTCGTGGCTTTCGAGACAGCCATCCACGTATTTATCTTCACCACTGTGTCACAGCAATGAAACGTGACCGAGATGGCAGTCATCGATATCACATATTCCAACCTGCAGGCAACACCCGAAACCTATAAAAGGGAATGTCGATTGGAACAGGGAACTCATTCCAGTCAAAGCTTCATTTTACCCCATTTCAGTAATTAGTACGCGTTTGAAGAAGAGTCACCATTACGCTGTTGGTTCTGCGGAACTCTATATCTCGCAAGGAGAGGTTTTTAGGTATCTGCGTCCGATTGCTTTAGTTTTTGGTTATGTTTCAGAAGATCGAAAAATAAGATTGGTGTACGTGTATTTTATATTGGCCCGTTTGCATATTTAGGGGATTAAAACACCCCTCAAAGTTGTTTCTATTACTTTCCTATTTCTTATTTTTCGGTCTTTTAATGGGAGGTTTCAGTCTTAAAATCGATTTTTTTTATTTCAGTTTTCGAATGTTCAACCTTTTAGGAATATGTGTTTAAAAGAATTTGTTGATATTTGTAAAATTCCCGAAGTTGTAGGTATTTGAGTAACGGCAAACAGATGGGTAACAACCGGCCACTCGGCACTCACGTAAAACTTTAAACGCGGTTTTCTCGAAGCAGTGTTCTCAAAATCGGTCGGACCTATATCTCCAAAAGTTATTATCAGATTCGACTGAAACTTTTTTATTTTGCAGAATATACTTCTGGCTAGGGGGGAAATCAGAAAAAAATACAAAAAAATGAAAATTTTTAATGTTTAAAGGCGTTTAAAGGACGAAAAATATAGGGAAAAAGTGATTTCAAACTTCAAGTGTGGTTATTTTTAAAAAAAATGTCATTTTTGTAATTTTTCTGCCCCCGCCCTAGCCAGATTCTTCATCCATTCACGCCATTCTTCAAAATAAAAAAGTTTCAGTCGAATCGGATAATAACTTTTGGAGATACAGGTCCCACTAATTTGGATGAATTTTTTGACACCTCGACTTCAACGACTCCCCAGTGCCGTCTGCAATAATTAATTACAAAACAAAAAATATATTTCTATAACTTAGGATATCCTTAATACAATGCAAAAAGTCCCATTAAATGATATATAGTAGTTTTCCTTTAATTAATTCCCAAAAATCACCTATTCTTATGGGTTATAGATCGGAACCTCCCTTTAAAACTTATCCAAAAATCGAAGCAATCGACGGCGGAGACCTAAAAACCACATCATCAGCGTCACACGTCAACAGTCCTATGCCTCCGAGGGAATAGACATGGTACATTTTCCTCGCGAAATTCACGATTCACCAGTGGAAGATCGACCTACACTTAAACCGATCGTGCCGAGAGCACTGGGCCTCTAAAAGCATCCTAGACATCGATCGCGAGCCGGGGGGGGGGGGGGCAGGAAATTTCATTTGCAAGGATCCATTGATATCGCGCGCAAGGATATCGGTGGGGTAACTAGGAGGGGGTGCGGTGTTGAGATCCTAATTGGTAGTCGCGGCTCGTACCTGGCTATCGGCATTCGCGTGCAACAGCGACGCCGCGTAAACCGGTAATTCCATTGCGTATGAATCGCGAACGGTCGAATGCAACGCGTTGCAACTGCATCGTCCTTTCTCGCCACCCCCTCCCTCCTCGGGAGTTATATCGAGTAATCAGCGGGGCATTGTTTTACGAGCCGGTGAATCGGAAGGGCGATCGAAGCGCTGATATATCGCGATGATGATGACCGGCCCCGGGTATAATCCGCCGGGTCGTAGGAGAATAGGTCGAGCATTTTTCTGACCGACCGCGACGACCGCCCACCAAGTGGCTGGCCCGCGGCCAAATCGCCGGAACTTTCGCCCTGAAATTTTCCCTGGCTACACCGGTTTGAAAAATGCTTCATCGCGGAGGGGCAACCCCGCCGGGGCGAGTTTTTCGGCCCGAGGCGACTGAGCACCCTCAACAGGTGATGTTTAAGTCTCTGGGATTTAATAAGCCGAGCGGAGCTGGACGCGGGGTGTGCCGTTGCTACTTGTTTTTCTCCCCCTCGGGTTCGTGCCTCGGATATAACGGAGTGGTGTTTCGGAGTTTATAATAATAATTGCACCTGTGAAGGAATGTACTTAAATACATGGGCCTATTTCTTATCGATAAGGGGTTCAATGATATCCTTCAGTTTCTTTAAAAAATGTAGAACATCCATTCGACTCTCACGAGTGCAAAATCTTCTCTAAATATTCTCAGCTTATCTTCCTTTTCCGCTGAAAATTCCTCTTATTTGGGAATGAAAAAAAAAACGAGAACGCAGCTGTCGGGTGTAATCAGTCTTTTCATTAGTCACCACCTCGCCGGAAAAATAATAACACGCGGCCCCCCGGTGAGCCCGAAGCGTCGCGGTCTATACGTCATATAACAGTCAGCGGCGTCGAAATTATTTTATTCCCATTTTACTTTACGGGCTCCATTTGTTTATTGGACGCGTCGATATTTGCACGCGCGCGCGCCCCCGCGCTCGTGCACGTGGCCGGCATTGCTAGGACGGCCGTGTCGTCTGATCACTTTGAGGATATTTGTCGGATCGTTGGCCAGACAGCCGGCCGTCGTGCCGTTGATTAGCGGTCGAATCAGTCGTAATTGTCTGTAACCGAAACAGAATTATCGATCGGCCCCCCTGCGGCCCGGCTATTCGACCCTGTTCCTGCAAGTCGCGCGTCCCTGCGGTGCGGCCTGATAAAAAAGTCATCGCGCCAGCCCGCAATTATAGCGATCCATGTCCTGTAATCACGTCCCTTTGCCCTTATTTTCGGCGAGACAATGGGACGAAAATTGCTCCCACCCCTCTCGATCTACTGCAAGTCATTCGACCCTCATTTGCAATTTCTCTTTAAACATTCGACGCTCTGGCACTTCAGCAAAAAAGAAAATAAGTGGGAAGCTACAGGGACCAAACGCTGCTCGGTAGAATAACGTCACCTCGGAGCTTCATCTCCGGAGGGGGTTGCTCGGTCGGCGATAAATCAGATCCCAAGCGGCGCTGAATCGCGCGGAACATCGCGAGGCTCGAGCATTAACTCGCGCTACACCCTCGCGTTCAACCCTTCGGAAGCTGCGCCGCGGTTCGTAACGCCCCAAGCCGGTGACTCCCTGAAGAAACCGCCCCTCCTCGAGCGCGACACCTTGCCGCGGAGACGCGCGAGAAGGGTCTCGGCAATTCATTTAGCATCGGTCCGCGGAAACTTTATAATCACCCTGTACAGAGCGACGGGGGAGAGGCATCGCGAGGGTAGTCGGGTGCCCGGAGGGTAGTTGGTCGTTGCTCGGCGGGCGAGGGGCAGAGGCGGAGAGGGTACACCGGTCTGACCAGGGGCGGTGGGGGGACGGACACATATACCTACCCGTGTTAGCAACCCCATTGATCTGGCGGTGGACGCGGCAAAAACGAGCTCGAATAGAGGAAGGGTTGGGGGTTGGCGAACCGTGATGGTGGAGGAGGGAGGGTGGACGGGGATGGTCGAGTGGGTGGCGGTTGAAAATTTGCGGAGTGCCGAGCTGCACTGCCAGTAACCTCCTCCCGTCTCTCTCTGGCCCACTTCACCCCACTTCATCCCTCTTTATCCCTCTTCGTCCCTGTTTCTCGTTCGCTCGCACTCGAACCCCCCCCCCTCGTTCCTCTTTATCTCTTTATATCTGGCCGCGTCTCTCTCACTCTCTCTCTCCGTTGCGTTTCGCTCCGGCCGAAGCTTTCGTTGGTCGTAGCCGGTGTGGCGGATCGGTGTGCCGCGTTACGGGTAACTATACCCATCCACGCACACCCACCGCCCGTGTACACACTCGAGCCACCCCCCGCGCACACCGAGGCCCCGACGACCTGGTGGAAACGGTGCGGAGTGGCAACGGTGAAAACGCGGCCTACCCATTCGTCCTGTCGAGATTCGGTCGGTTTGTTGGCCCCGCGATATATGGATGGATTCTGCCAGCCTGTGTACTCTCGCTCTCTCTCTCTCTCTTTCTCTCTCTATCTCTCGCCACCCTCGCCCCCTCGCAGCGGATGACTCTGTCTCTTCTCCACGCCCGTGCCGCGCCGCGATACCAGCCTGGAGAGACTATCTATTTCACTGGGTTAGCGTTACGCTCTGCGGGGGTGTGCGCCAGCCATCTCCGAGGGGACCGGCGTACGTGTTCTCCGTTGTTTCACCTGCTAAATGTCAGGAAGTGAGAATCCGCCGGTGCTTGGACGTCGCGTTTAATGGATCTCGACCGGCGGATGGGCTTTGATCACGATGGATTCGCTGCTATGGGGCGCAGTGAAAACAGCAAAGAATTTCGGCTGCTCTGCTTTCCCAGCGTTTGGATTGATGTCGGTTGACTGGACCACTTCGAGGGGCGGTGTTATAACTGGGTTTACTACTTGACGGTGTTTGAGGGAAGGCTTCACCGCGCTTGCGAGAGTCTGACGGCGATTCGAGTAGATCTTATTGATACACCGGGGACGACGTTCCAGACACTTGTTGCTAAGGAAGCGACGATTCAACGAGGGAAGTGCTTGTACCATTGATGGTTATTAGAAATAGTTTCCGAAGAACTCAAGCGTGCTTTCTTTTATTCGCAGTGTTTCGTCGCGCGTAAATAGGGACACAGAGAATCCTTAAAAAGCGCGTCTCGTTGCTCGGAAGTCTCCTGGATACCAGAGCGGCTATCCACCCCATCGATTTCCTCTCCCAAACTTCTATTCTTCGCGCGACAATTAAACGTCGCACGGTGTCACAGGTACGTCCATTTCGGACATGAAATATTAATTTCCACTCGTCACGCGGGCGTTTCGTCTAACGAGCAACCGCGGCGGTTGCGAGAGGGACGTGGCTCGACATTTTAATCGCCGAACAAAATGCCACGGAAACAAAGACACGCGCGAAAGAATAAGCGAGGCCGGTGGTAAAGAAGGGCGAGAAGCAAGCTAATTAAAATTTCCCGTACGCGGCGGACGCGAGAGCCAAAAGTAATTCACGGGTTAATTTCAAACATGCCCCGCCACTAAAAAATACATATTCCCCGCTGAAGCGCGTTCATCGCGGAGGCCGCGTCGGCTCGCAAGGAAAATCGAATCGCCCGTTCATTATCGCTCAATTTCATCCACGCAAATGCGGTGGAGCAGCACGCGGGAGGGGGTGGGGCGGTGGACGCGAAGGAAAATCAGCCGGATTGAAAAACTGATGGAAATCGACTGTGCCCCAGCGCTGTGTGTCGGTGGGACAGATAAAGGGTGGTGAGCGAGGGGTGGAGGCGGTGGGAGGCAGAAGGGAACACGGGCTCGCTCGGTCGTATTATAAAAATCCACAAAATAACCGACGCGGTGGCCATTAGCGATGCTCTTTTAACCCTCGCCATTCAGCCTCGCCCTCCTGATGCGTGTAAATTTTCCAGCGGCGGTCGCTCTCTGGCTACATTTTTCGTCGAGTGCCACTGTGTGTATTGCAGACCCATGGCAACCCCCTACCCCTCGGCGAACCGCGCGCACACCCCTACCCCAGGCCATCCAACGAAACCCCCCTCGAATCACCCTCCCGGTGGTAATCCGACTGGCTAGCCACTCGCGCCAACAAATACCCTCACCTTCGGCCACCCACTGCCACCACTACCGCCTCCCCCACGTCCGGCTACCCCAGCGCGACTCCACGCTACTGCCAACCAACCCTCTCTCTCACACTCTCTATCTCTCTCTCTCCCACTCTTCCTCTCAACATCTCTCGCTCTCTCTCTCGGTCACCCCAGCCACCCTACCCACCCCTGGTTACCCACTCCCGCCCACCCCGCCCGCTCCCCCGACCTGCAGCAGCGTGGACGCGACTCATCCCAGCGTGACCCAACCCGCGGTACACTCTCTGGTGAACCACCCCCGACACCCCGAACACCGCGAAATGCGCGGCGTTGGCCTCGTACACGGGCCACCACACGTCGACGGGAAAATTTTTCACGGCTACTTCCGCCCTCTCCAGAGGAGAGGCCAGCGCCGCTAGATCGACCGGGGATCCCGCGATCCGACGATCCCACCCCCTCCGCGCCCCGTCCGCCCCACGCCACCGGGACACGATTTTCGTCGTAGCCTGTCTCACGTTGTTTGTTCGACGTCGTGCACGTTGTTTGCTGCTTTGCTTTTTTCCATTCCGCTCCTCCTTTTTTTTTTTTTGCCCAGGGGTCGAATTCTTTTTGCCGCCCTTTTCGCGGAGATTGGTTTCGCGTTCTCTTTTCCCGGGCATCGGCCGGTAAACGGGGCGAGGTGGCAGGAAGTATCGTGGAAGGTCAGAGGTAACGGACGCGTGATCGCTTCGGGATTTTCGTGGGTGGAGCCGCTCCGTGCGTTTCGATCGGCGCTTCAAAGCCCGGCAGTGATGTCGCGAGTCATTATGTTTGAATTAGTAAGCGAGGCTTTATAGAGATCGTTTAGTTAACGAGCCTTCTCTGCCCAGAGCATTAAGCAATCCTTGTATTATACTTTATTATGCCTGCGAATATCGTGACCGTGTCTCGTAAAAATTTCCCCGATTCACGAGTCGATACAGTTCCTGCCACGGTTCGAGGCCGCCTGACGTTGTTTGATCGAACGCCTATCTTCTGTTTGGCTTTGTTCTCCTTTCCCGGAGACTCGTTGCTGCTTTTTTCCCGGCAGGGGGTGGTTATAAATCGCCCGGGGTGCTTGAAGTATTGGCGACGCTTATCAGTAATGGCACAACGATCGACTGAACTCTGTGTTCCAAAGCTCCGGCTCCCCGAGCATTATAATTCAAGGAAAATACTCACAGTTGAGCCAGCAAGATCGTCAGCATCGAATCTAAAAATATCGATCATTCCCACCACCTCGTACGTTCCCACATTCCAACCTACCACGGAAAATCATCAGTCCCTCCCCCTCCAATCGAGCCTCGATTAACCGTTCCATCGGACGGCGGTTACCCATCATCCCTTAAAATATCCGAATAGTGTATCTCGCGATGTAGACGCGGCCATAATGGGTTAAAGTCCATCGACGCGGTCGGCAGCGTGATGGGCGCGAGCATTAACTAAAAACCGAACCGAGTGGTTCGCTCGGCAAGCCCCACGATGCAAACGCTGGCCGATGGTGGGTCGGGCGCGGGTGGCGGCCGGGGGGGATGCCAGAGGACCGTGACAGGTACTGCGTTGGACCTCGCTTTAACGTACGAGCCGAGCACAGTGTGGCACGCATACACGAGGCCGAGCGCACGCCGTTCCGCGCTGGAAAATGCCAATCCGCGTTCATCATCCCCTCGCGGCCGTCAATGATAGTCCGCCATAATTTCCACGGCAGAAAGAGCCCTTAATTACATTTGTCGCGCGATCGTTCCTTGAACGTGTCGCTCGGAATCCCTCTCGCCCAAACGAGAATTTCGTTACTCCGCGCGGCTTTCATTTTGCGTGGACCCGCCGCGATCCGGGGCGGGGTTGTTCGCCCCATTTTTACTGTTTTTCGGTTGACAAACGGTGGAAAATTTTTCAACGCCGACGGAATCTCCGTTGCTCCCTTGGCGTTCTTTCTCGCCGGCGATCGATCTGAAAGAGAGCAAGGGAAAATATCAACGATTGGCGATACGAATCGCCTGGCGAGAACAATCGCGGCGACGCTGTCCGCTGTTAATTTTAGCCCGGTGCTTAGGTAAATGCCTCGATTGCATTGCGGGATTTCAGCGACGCTGCAGGGCCGTTGCCGGCAGTAAAAATGCTGTTGTACGCGTGTAATTCTTGATATATCGGGGGCGGTGCGGCGCAATAAAGTCATTGGAGTAGGTGGTGGGCTAATTGCTTTAAGCACCGTATTCTGGCGCCACCCGCGGAGGGTTTAGAGGGAATTGCAAATAAAAATGATGCGGTTCGTGCGATTGACCGGCGACGTGCCTCGACAGGGCCATAAATACAGGACGCCCGGCCCGCCGGATCATTCGCAGGCCGGGTAATTGGTTTTTTGTTTTCGCCCCGGCAGCGACCGATATTAAAGTTTCATCTTGCTAAAGCGTTAAGCTGGCCGGCTGGCCGGAATTAGAGATGAATAGCGAGTGACAGGGCGACTCGTTTACCGGCGATAACACATTGCGGCGACCGAGTTGGCGCCTGTATCACGGTTTACGTTTTGGCGGTCTTTACGGGCTCCATATCGCGCGGCTGTTTGTCTTCTCGTATCTCTCCGGAAAATTCTCGTTCCCCAAGGAACAGACTAGGGTCGCTCGATCTCGGCTCAGCCTGCTGGAAAATCGAGACTCAGAACCCACCCCTTCGACTTGAATGTAGAAAATTAAACGGACATTTGAATTCATCAACATTTTATCTTCTACTCTTCAGCCATCGAAAGTCTTCAAACAGTTCGGGACTTTTAGATTCGTAGTGCTTCGATGAAACCAGCTGAATTCCAGTAAAATCCTCGCGCTATTAAAGCTTCGGCGTCCGCTGACGCGCTGAAGGAACGAAACGAGTGGTCTGAACTCTGTCGAAGGGCTCGTGAGAGCGACGTGTTCTCGGTGTCCAGGAGCGTTTCGCTAATTTCCCCGGCGGTTCTACTTTCATCCTGCCCGTGGCGAAGTTGCGGAGGAGCGGGCGCAGGGGTGAGCAAGTGGAACGAAAGCGGCGTTTAAGGAAAATGGACGTAATTGATGTCGGTGGGCCGCATACGGGCGCAGCGAGGCCTCCCCGTCGGTTCTCACGGAGAACGACAGTTGTATCGGAAAGGCAACAAACTGCCGGCCAGGTATTTCGTATCGGCGGGCTCGGCCAACCGGTTAACCGGCAATTAGCCGATCTCGCTCGTAAATGTAAATTAGCGCCGGCCAGCCGAATCGGCGACCGAAAAAAGAGTAAATTATCGCGGGGCGGAGGCAGGTGAGCGGATGCACGGAGGAAACGACGTTCTGGCCTGTTCTCCTACCTGCCACGTGAACCGTCGCTTCGGGATACCTTGCTAGGCTTGCTAAAAAATTATTTCTTCGACGAGAAGTATAACTATTCACTCCAAGAAGCTTTTGAAGTTTGACGTTTGGCAAGACTTGTTCGTTTCTCGAAACATGTAAATGATCAGATCGATGGGTAAGCTTTGAAATAGATTAGCGAAGTGTTAACCGAGAAGCAGTTCGCTGCCGTCGAATAGTGAGCGGGATTTTGGAGTCTGTTAGCGATCCTATCAGCTTCCCTCTGTTCCTCTCTTAATCTCCAGCCTTTCCACGTAGGCGAATTATTCTGGAGCTGACGGTGGAGATCCCGAGGCGCTGATAGGCTTCCGGACGTCCGCTGCTGACCCGTGTCTGTGTTTCTGCAGACCATAGCCGCAGAGAAATATCTGTTAGCCTCTCCTCCGCTACAAGATACCCTCTGACTTTTTATCTTCCCTCTGTGGAAAAGAAATCTGTAAAAAATCAAATGACAATTTTTATGCGAAAGTTCGTCGTCTTGTTGTTTTCAACTCTCAGCTGAATGGTTTACCAGGTTAATGAAGGATGTTTTCGATCCATCGTCTCAGTACGTTGCTACAAATTGCAATAAAATTATCTTCACCAAGAGAATCCAAGTTCCCCAGAGCCCTTCACTCTGCGGCAGTGTTGTTCTCCGTGTTTCTGGTTACCCGTCGACCTTATGTCGACCTTATGCCTCCTCGTGGCCGTTTAATAATTCCCGACAACGGCGCAGCGTTGGCTGGCAGCTGCGTAGTGAGACGCCGTTCCTAATTAGCGCGCGTCTTAAACGTCTGTGCCGCGCAAAAGGGGGCCGAAGTTCGCAGGGCCAGAGCGTCGGGTTCCGCTGGAATTCGAACAGGTGCGTTGCCCCGCGGTTCATGCTCAATTACGACCCGATTCCCCCTTCGCGATCCACCACTGGTCACTGTCAGCCTCTCGAAAAGAGTTCCCAGGTAAGCCACCATCCACCGAGTTCCCACGAATCCGTTCAGTGGACGTGCCCTGTGCAACAATCATCCCCCATTCGGCGGACGGTCCGCCGAAAAGGAGACGGCGACATTGGAAGTGCCCGCGTTCTGGAGCGCGAAGAAAGGGGTGAACGCAATTAGCGCGGGGCAAAGCGATGACGGCGGGCTCGGAGTGCTTTCCAGCCGCGTCAACGCCACCGCCGTTCGCAAATTGCAGCCCCGTTCCCGTAGAAAAATATGATACCCATCAAGCCACCGCGACGTTTTTATCGCCCGGCGCGAAAATGTGCTGGCCACGCTCCCGTTGCTCGCGTTGCTCGCGCCGCGCCGCCCCGGCTCTCGCGCGCGGACGCGCGCCAACGAAATTTCCGAGGCTTCGTTTTTTGTCACATGCCGCGACTTCGCCGCTGCTAACAGCGACCGAAAAAAGGCAACGAGCAGGCCAAAAAAGAAGAGGGGGCGCGGGAAGTGGGAAGAGTGGATAAAAGAGAAGGAGAAAGAGTGAAAGATATCGAACGACGGAGCAAGACTCGGATAAAAAGAGAGACGCCGAAGGATGGAGAGAGAGAGAGAGAGAGAGAGAGAGAGAGAGAGAGTGAGAGAGGATCAGAGAGCGAAAGAGAGAACTCGCTTGACGTCACACACTGGTAACGGCGCTTTATCGAACTCTCATTACCAGCGGGCGGGGAGGAGGTGGTGTACGGGGGTGCAGAAGGGGTTAGGTTTGGCGGAGAGTGTGTTTTTCGGCCTCGTGTGGTCGGCCGCCACTCCCTCGTTGCACACCGACCCCCCTCGACCCACCTCCCTCCCGTTGCCATCCCACTCTGGCATCCTACCACCCATGCCTGCCTAACCCTTTTCACCCCCTCGCGCGACCCCTCGTCGCGTAAACTACCCCCGCGCTCTCTTCCATGCCGCCCCACACGACCGCTGGACGCAATAATAAACAACCGCCGGTCGCTATGGCGACGCGTCCATCGCGCGCGAACAAAACACCCCGACATCTCTCTCGCTCTCACCCCCATTCGTTCAACCCCCTCTTCCTCTCTTTCCATCCCCCGACGCGGCTCTCTTTCCACGCCACCTGTCTTTCTTTCTCGCCCGTCGCTGCCCCTCGTTCCTCCTCTTTCCACCTTTACCTGTGTACACCCCCCCTCGACGTACACACACCCCCTCGTTCGTAGCTATTCACCCCTCCGAGGTACGCTTGCATTCTCTCTCCCTCTCTCTCTCTCTCTCTCTCTCTCTCTCTCTCTCTCTCTCTCTCTGGGCCGCTCTACGCGCTCGCTGGTTTGCTCGACGGGTTTGTCGCTCGCGCTGTTACATGCGTGCATGAGCCGAACGACAAACCGGTCCTGGAATTACATTAAAACAGTACCATTCGGGTGGTTAAGGTTTTGCGGGATGTTGGCCATCCCCTTGCCGGCCTCGCGGATTTTTCGGGGGTGATTATGGGCCGCGCTGGCCGCGCGACCCTCAACTCATTCGGCAACCCTGAAACTTTGGATTCTTTGCTCACGATCGAGAACTTTTTTTGGTAGTTATTGAGGTAGGGTAGATCAGGGCGAATCGGATCAAAATAAGAATTTAGTCCATATTTCTTACATCGCGATAGAAATGATCATTCCGATCGTTCGTAGTACCTCGTCCCTCTCCCCCGCACCTACTGCAATAGCTCGTTAATTGTTTTAAGTCATTATTTAGAGCTGGCATACGTTTTCAGTGAGATGGTTGCGTGCGAACGTTACAATTTTGGTCCGAATCTAACCTACGTAATCTGCAATTTCGTATTTAAAATAGAAAGTAAGCTTGGAAATTCAAATGTGCTTATTGTTATTAGTTTGCACGGTGTCCAAGTTTAGTATTTGATGTATTTTAGATTATTATATCATAATATGTTTATGTAATCTACAAGCTTTGAAATTCTTATATATGGGGCTAATCGGATCACGTTATTTGGGGCGAATCGGATCACCGTTGTTTTTTCCAGTTGAATATTTTTATGATTAAAAATATGATAATTGTTTATATACAGATGGTTCGTAGGTATATAAAAAAGAGCAATCAGGGATCATGATGTCAAAAAAAAAAAAAAATAAAGAAAGCTGTGATAAAAATTAAATCTAAAAAAATCTTTAAGAAGATGGTATTGTATTTACTCCGGTGAAAAATTAATTCGCCCATTTTCTGAAGATTGTCTGAGAAGAGTGGTGCCACGAGAATTGTGCTGATAGAGACAGCAAAAACGGCAATATTCATCCGATCTGTGTGCTCAGTAGTGTCACTTGACTTCACTGTCATTAGGTAAATTAAATTTGTTTAAGTTGTTTCTAAAGATTTTGTTATGAAAATTTCAGTTTTTTCAGAAATTCCTGGTTCCCAAGTTTCGGGGCGAATCGGATATTTCTCACTTCTTCCTTTCTTGTTTATAAATGAAAGATTTTTTTATCTAGTTTTAATTTTTATATATTCATGTTCAAACCAAAGGTGTACTGGGCGCAACTATATAATAAAAAATTAGTTTTTTAATGTTTAACTATTATTTTTTTACCGTCAAACTCAAAGTGATCCGATTCGCCCTGGTCTACCCTACTTGGAGGGCAGAGCGTTGAATTAAGGTTTCAGGGGATGTTTGCTGTGCTACTGGATGCATCACTCGCCGATGCTTGAACTATTCAGTCCTTCTGACACCTAGGTGTTTAATTATTTTTTTACGAATTTCTAAGGAGCGAGGTGTCAAAAAATGACGCACAAATTCACAGCCGCGGTATGTCACTAGGTGTCCTCAAAGCGATGTTTGGCGAACGAGGTAATTTCGTTGCGTTCCTCATTTCGCGACATAATTGCAGCCGTGACCTCGCACCTCGCCGGGAACGTGTTTTAGAAAAATTAATTAACATCTCATTTTAATATCGTCGCCTGGCTCGTTCTCCTGGAATTCCGTTTAACAATATTTTATTGAAAATTCCTAGCCAGGCTGTCGTCTAAAAATGGTCAAACCGGGTCTGGCAAATAAATTGCAATTGAATCGCGTTCCATTGCATCACGAGCCAACGCGTTTTCAAAAATGCACGATTATTTCTTTACTAGGAAAGAGGAAAATACGTCTCGCTAACTCGCCCTCGTTTAACACACCCGAAAGATTGAAAATCGCTGCTCGAACCGCCCTGGCCATGCATAATTGTTAAAGCGCTGCCCGTTTATTATGATGATACGGTCGCGCTGCCGTAATGGCGCGTGTCGAAAAAGGGGTTGCGCACCCCCTCGACGAAGGGTGATAAAAGTACATCCGTGCCGCCATCTCTGGGCAGTACTTCGAACAGGGCTGTCGTTTTCCCACCAAACCTGCTCGAAAGAGCGCTGAAATATAAATTCTTTTATTCAAACTTTCTGGATTCAAAAATTCGAACGTAAAAAAACATAAACAAAAATAGAGAGCAGATCACTCTAAACTACATAATCTACAGAGTTCCCACTAAAAAATCATCAATTACCACGCTGCACTAATCATACAGTGAATAAAATTCGCCGTCACCTTCATTTAACATTTTTTTCAACCACCCAATAAATTTTTCTCAATATTCTAAACTCTACGCTTATTATAAAACTTCGGATCCGCAAATTCCACATTCCACTGAACAAAAGAACCTCCCCGTTTCACATCAAACAATTCCAACCGTTTTCAATGAAAATCTACAAAATTGTAAATACGAAGAGTTTACTATAAAGAAATTCCACAGCATAGTAGCTTAAAGCCCGGCATCGCGGAGGAACGTTCTTGCTACCAGTTCCTCCAGCCTGGCCCGCGTTCTCGATGGCCGCCGATTCGTCAGAAGGCGCGTGTAAAACGCAGCCAGGCGTCTTTAACGATTCACCGTTTTCTTTGAAGCTCACCGCCATTCTGGGTGCCTGCGCGAGCTTTCCGTGTCTACTTTTAGTCGCCCCGAGGATCCATCTTCCTCCGACACGCGGTCGCCTCACCTACCGTCCGTTTCCCTCGCACCCCCTGCAGTCTGGAACCAACCTCCGCCCTCCGTAACCGCAGCCTCCCCCTCGCCCTGCTCACCCCCGCCCGCCACATCGCTACTAACCGTTCAGGAAATGTTTATTCTGGCCTTTTACGGGGGTAGTCCGAAGGATTTTTGGATTTCGCCGGCGTCCGCAATCTGAAAGTCAACGACCCTTCTTCGGTGGGGGCCTGGAGACTTTCTTCCCCCATTCGAGACTCCACCACGCTTTATTGCTCGCTTTTCATTGATCAGCTTCCGTTAGATTAGGTGGGGATTTTAAAAAGTTGAAACTGCAAGCGCTGAAAGTTCCTTGTGCGTAACGTGGCGCGCAAGGTTTGTCTGACAGGTGCAAGTAGAATGAGGATTCTTGTCGATCAAGCAGTCAGACTTTACTTCCTTTACTTTTAAATTTTAATGCACCTTTCAGAAGGATTTCAAATAATTCTCCGTAGAAAATGTAGAAAGTACACCTCAGTTTTTATTTGGGAAGGGTCTGCGACTGCTATTAATAAAATATAATACAAAATTCCTCTGTGTCTAGCCACTCGTCTATTAATTTCTCAATATTTATCACAATGGAGGTTTCTATTTTACAATCTTCTTTAAAGGATCATATTATATTCAAGTCTTTCACGTCAGCTGACGATGGCACGAGTATTCAAAGAGCACAGTAGTTCAACAAATTTCCTCTCGTGCCGCCAGGAAATTTCTGCTGCAAAGTGGGAGTACAGACCCCGAGGCGGAAAAGAATGGCCTCATGTTTTCGCGAACGGTGGTTCTTCGGAGATCTTAGTTGGTATCGGAGAGAGAAGAACGAGGATGCGCCGGTGGGCTGGCCAGGCCACAGCGCCGCCCCTCGACTCTCGACTTACTTTTGCCATCTTGCCTCCGATTCTGCGGTTAGCCCCACTTCGACCAGAAACCAGGGAAGCCGCTTGTACTCCTCGGTGGCAAACTGGCCCCACGGATCCCGCCGTGCAGGATCGCGTGTCCTCGAGAAATCATTTTTTTCCAATTGTCCAAATCCCCGGTCCTCTGCTGCGAATGAAAAGCACCACCAGGTAGATTACACTTCTCATCGACCGTGGAACTTTTTCAATGGAGGAAATATTTGCGAAACGATGGTGGGCGAAGCAGGGGTCGGGAAGGGATGAAGGGCAAAAGCGAAACTCTGAAAATATTTCGCGCTTTAAACGGCATCGATTATCCGGTTCACCTGTTATTTATTTATCTCGTATCGAATATAATTCGGATAATGGGTCGGCTGATGAGCTGCTGAAGCATACAAATGCCGTAGCCGCATCGAACTACTGGCACGGAACGGTATTCTGGTATTTTTTCCTTTCGGCGGATGCGCAGGAATTAACGCGGTTACGCTCTCTGTGTGTCTCCGTGGGTAGCGGTATCCGGCGGACGATTCATCAACATTGATAGCCCTTTATCGGCTCCCTGAAAACATTTCGGGGGATGAAAGGCAACAATCGTTTCTTCAGCAATCACAAATTCTTCACAAATGTTACAGGAGAATAATTCAAAACACAGGAACCAGAATGTACTTCCACCTCCAAAGCCAATTCATTAATACTTCACACAAGATTCATCCAACTCCTTTAGCCAAACAGGTCACCAAACTTCTTCAGATTTCCACCCCTCGCAGCCCCGTGCGAAAAGAAGCTTCCCACCGGCGAGGAAAAAGCGAAAAACAATTGAATCCCGCCGCGGCGTCAAAACAATCGGGCGAGGACCAAAGGTCACGTCGCGCGCGCATCCCCCGAAAAAAAAGCGAGAAGCGACGCAGAACAAAATTCGTGAGTGGCGCTGGGGTGGCCGGAGCAGCGCGCGCTCACGGCCATAATAATAATTTTTACAAGCCCGCGTGTAATCAAGGCTGCGTGTTACACATGTTCCGCCGGTGGCCGCCCCTACTCGCGCCACGTACGACCCCCACGTTCGTTCTACGGCGTAGGGGTGGCCGTGGCACGTGGTAGGGACGCTCCGCCGAGGAAGGGGGGTGCGCGACACCCACGGAGGGGAGAGCAGTTGCAGTTTCAGTGGGGCGGTCGCGATGGTTGGAGCGAAACCGCCCTCCGCGGGACAGGGACGGCGATGGTCGCGTAGGGGGTGAGTGCGCGGCCCGAGAGGGGGTGGCGCGGCGTAGTGTTCACGCGGCAAGGTTGCTGGCGGTGGTGTGCCGTTGTTGCTGCCTCTGCTCGTGCCCCGGTACCGTTCTTCGTGTATTGTTGCCCAATCGAGCGTACCGACGAACCGGTTTCGAAGCACGCGCGCCGCCGTCCTCGCATGGTACGATCGCTTTTTCCTTTTTCCGATCGCTCGTTTCGACGTCCACACAGTCGGCCAACCCCGCGACACGTGCTGCTGCCCGCTGTTGTTGTTGTGTGACCCCTCGCGCCTCCATCCGCCGATACGCCCGGCGGAAATTGCAGAAACGGAGCGCTCGCTCGAAAGACGTCCTCGGTGTTCTCCGCTGTTGCGCACCATGATCGGTACTTCTGTTCGAAAAGTAGAGGAGAAGCTGTAGGAGCTTGCGAGGAGGGATGTGTGTCTTTGGGGGACGGTGTCTGGAATACCTCTGGGGCGATTAGAATGTAATCAATCGCGTAGATACTGAGAACAGGGGGTGAGTCTCGCCGATCGGTCTGCTCGTGAAAGGGGATACTTTTATCTGTAGCAAGACGTTGTCACAGTGAAGGAGAATGTGTGAACTGCCTTTAGTATAAGTATCACGTTCGGTTTCTGTCAGAAAA
This sequence comes from Andrena hattorfiana, assembly GCA_944738655.2. Lineage (NCBI taxonomy): Eukaryota > Metazoa > Arthropoda > Insecta > Hymenoptera > Andrenidae > Andrena > Andrena hattorfiana. Next base: position 39,639,544 of record OX122894.2, on the reverse strand, counting down.
TTAAATATTTCCATGGTTCTGTTCGCTGTTTGTTGGTCATTTTAATGGAACGTCTTCAAGAGCTTTTAAAGTAATCGTAATTAGAAAACTTCTTTGTATTATTTCCTTTCGAGGTAGGTAGCGCATTCGTGACACCTTAAAGTGCATCTCAAGACAGAAATGTAGAATATCACACAGCTGGATGAGTGAAAAAGCTCCTGCGATTGAAATTGAGAATTTAAGGGGAATAAGCCCGTTTGTGGTCAGACGTCGCGGTTCCGCGGGATATCGCGTTTCCTCCCTCCTGTCGTGTTTCAGTCGATTCTTTTCCACCAGTTCTTTCAATGAGCACTGTTTAAGCTCGCTTTACGCGTATCGATTTACGCGGGACGTGGTTTTTCGATGAATCGCGCCGCGGTGCGTGATTGCGTTTGTATCCCCTAACGACACGTGCTCTGGATTCCGTTTCCATTAGTCGCGTTATTATGCTCTCGACTTGGTTGTATAACCGATCGTGCCTGTTTAGGCATTTCGAAGCACCTGATACCTAGCAGTATCTTCTGCGACGAGAAAAAAAAATATCACGATCGATCTCAGAGGTGCGATCAAGCAGGGGTGCTTTTATGAATTAAACTTCAAGAAAACAGTGTTTCTTTGAGACCCAGATTGTTGCAGCATGTCAGAAGTGTCCACGAACATTAACTTTCATCGATAGAAAATTATATTTTTGAAGATACTTATGGAAGATTGAAGAATTGTTAAATGAGGAATAACACTGCTGAGGACCATCAATTTATATTACCTTAATATGTCTACCACAATTTTCTTTCCATTATACACATTTCCGCTAACGTCCCAAGCATCGACAGAGACAGAAATGAGTCAGTTTATGGAAGTCACGATCCTTATTAAAACTCGCTACCAGCTAATGGAGCACAGAGTCGAATTCCATCTCTCCATGAGCTCTCCTCGGCAGCGATTATTAATCGATAGCGAAACCATTAATTACCGTCGCTTATCCCCTCGTCGCATACCGCTTCTGCGTTGATCCAACGACCTCTATAGACCGAAGGATCAATGTCATCGATGTCGAATCGTCACGCACTCTCAACTCGACGTTTAAAATTCTTTCCAGCATCCCTTAGCTCATTCCTTTACCAACATTTCCACCAACAAACTATACAAAATATTTTCCCACGATTCGTCTCACTGCTGTTCGTCCAAACGTCCACGTTATCCCGTCTTCCTTCCCACGAATCCAGTAAAATGGACGATCAACTGACCGCGAAAGTGGCTGGGTTGGATCGGTGGACCACCGTGGATCGCTACGAAAGAAATCGTGAGGGCGGGGATATTCCGCGATCAGGCGTTCGCGCTGATCGAAGCGTGACGAGCGGTAATTGAATGTAGGCATGGCATTTGCATTGACAAGCTCCAGCAGAGATAATTCGAATCTCGTCGAACGCAACGGTCCACACGGGCGTTAGGTCGTTTGTCAATACGACGACGGCCGTCCAGTTTCCACGTTTCCAGCGTATCGCTGTTTGTCACCGTCTCGTCGACGATCGCTGGCTGCTGAATACCGGTACTTCTGCTGCCCGCGCGATTCATTCCGCGGACCTCGTTGCCTGTTATTCAAATAAGCGACAGATTGGGGGGGCCAACGCGGCGCCAGGCCCATCGTTCCATCGTTTTCGTTGCGCTGCGCCAGTCTAGGCTCTCCCCGGTCAATTGTTCGCTCGAGGTTTTAATTCGGAATCGGCATTGCACCGTTCGCGAGGGGATTTTCAATGGAGGAGTAAGTGGGAGGTACCTGGTAGCTCAGAAATTTTAAAATCCAACTGCCGAGCAACGCGGAGCACTTGGCAAGATTTATCAAATTATTCGTTTAACTTACCTTTGAAGTTTTCCTTTAGAAACCTGAATAATACTTTCCGTACGCCATCGATGGTATTTCTGAAAGATGTAGCAAGTTCAGAATTCCACGCATCCAACAGGAAAGCACATGTTTAACTCTAGATACTTGAAACTGGAAGTAGTACCTATCCGAACGTGATGCCAGGCGGATGAATTTTCCATGGAATCTTCGTGAAGCCGTTGGATGCACGATCGAGCATCCTCCAGCATCCCGCGGCCGGCTCCTTCCAAGTGTCCTCTCGATTCTTTCGTCCTCTCGATTGAAAGCTGCAGACAGGCTCGCCCCCGTTGTACACCGCCGCGGCGGGCACACGCTACAATGGAGCTTCACTTTCGAAAATCAAACAGAGAGAACCCTGTCCAGCGCATTCTCGCAGCTGCACTGTTTGTACGGGCGTGCAAACAATGGAACTACCCATTTCCTGTGCGAATATATCCTGACGATAGCCGACCGGTCGCGGACTTGCCGCCAGGCAAACACGTACGATGACGCGCGCGGATTTCCGCTGGAAAGATCGATACTTCGTTCATCGATACTCGGCTCTTCTTAGCCTGGACCTCTGTGTCGAGCAGTCTTCCAACCAAAGCAGCTCGATCGTCTTTCCATTTGACGGTAAAAAAAAATCTAAAAGTCTCCAGAAAAAGTGTCCTCCATACTATCGAGCCAAACGATTACGCGGAGCGGTGCAACCGATGGTCGATATTAAATCACGCGGGCGAAGTCAGCATTTACAACGCGAGCATAAGGAAAGATCGCGTAACAGGAGGTACGAGAACGTACGAACGGTTGATTCGTCTCCTCATTAACTTTCGGCCGGGCGCAGTCGACTAATTAAACGCAACGACGCTCGTTACGAGGCCGGCGGAGCCGCGAATTTCGGCCAGGGAGCAAGTCGAAGGAAAAAACCGCTCTCCCATGGCCGGTGAATCGCGCTCGATAGATCGATCGAAGCGTCCCACCCACGCCGCTCGGTCGGTCCGTCAGACGCACGCGAGCCACACCGCAAAAGGGTCGACCCCCTCGGGGGGGAAAGAGAACGGCGGAAAGAGAGGGAGAGGGTTTACGGGGTCCGGTGGGAGATAAAGCGATAAAGAGCGACCGAGGCGAGGGAGAAAGAGGGCCGACCAGCCGGAGAATCAGGGACAGAGAGAGAGGAGAGCATAGAGAGAGACGTGGCGGGAGAGAGCAAGACAACGGAGGCTGAAGAGAGACGCGGCTGCTCCGAGGAGTGGGGCTCCAGAGGGGTGTGGGAGGAAGCAGGAAAGGGGAAAGGGATGCTGCGTGTGTTGGCATGGACCAGTGCGTCAACGGCTGTTGCCTCACACGAACCGCCGAAATTATAGTTAGTGGCCCCCAACGGGTATACCGAGGCACGGCTGCGACTACCAAAACACCCCCCAGCACCTGCCACTCTGCCGGGGTGCAAAGTGATTCCTCGCGTCTCGCGAGGACACCCAGAGAACGCCGATCCGCGCGTGCCGCCTTTTACGCTCCTTGCGGTTCTCCGACGTGGATTGCCCGAGGAGGAAGGAGCTGCCTCGACGCACGCGAACGCTGTCTTCGATTAACGATGGATGTGACACGATGACCGGGGGGATTTGTTCGGGGGAGTTTCGTGGATCAGTGGCTACTTTGAACCGAGGGTTCGATCGAGAGTGGTTTTGTTCGGGACCTAGTGGGTGAGTAGTGATGGAAGACAGTGTCATTGATAGCCCGTCGGTCGCGATGGTGAACGCGGTCAGTGAGTGCACCTTTCGATGGGATCCTTCGCTGCTTGAACAGTTGCCGCGAGACCAGATGCCTTTGTAGACGAGCTGGTCACCGGAGGATCATCGAATCCCCGCAGGAGGATAGCTCTTCGTAACCGCGGTTCCATCGCTCGCGATCGAGCCACCTCGAACAGTCATTCGCTCGACGAGCATGTAACGCATGGTGAAGTTAAAGCGAAGAATCTTTCAACGCGACAGCTTTATCCCTTAAAAAAAAAGATAGCAGTGGAAAGGACAGAGGAAGCATTCCCACCGGAAGTGCGAACACGGGACCAGCCAAGTAAGAGATTTGAATGCGAAGTTAAGCGGGAATCTTAGCCGTCGCTGTGTCGTTCCACGTTCTTTCAGAAGGCTCGTAAGATTCCTCCACCCGTAGACAATTCTTCCACTCGCTTCAGCCACCCTCGATCTTTCATACTCCCTCGAAAGACAGTGAAGCTATCGAGTTCTCGATAGTCATCTTCTGCACCCGAATCTTCGTCCCTTGAGAAATACCCAGACACCTCGTGCACGTTCGTCAAAAGCAAGACATTCAGCGCGACTGTTGAACGTCACGAAGGGTGCAGCATCCGCGGCAATCAAGCCCGAACCCAGTCGAATGCTCATTACTGTCCCCTAATCGAGCAGGACGCGCCTGGATCACGAACAGACCATTCGGTATCGGTTCGAGTGTCCGGGCTGTTCCGAATTTCTCGGCCGTGGCTGGCCGACGCGTAATTCTCGCGTGCCGGTGAAGCTCCGATCGCCTGGCATTGACAGAGCAACGTGGTAACGCGGCCACGTGCAGTTTGACACGCGGTTGTACGTGCGTAGGGGCTGGGTAACCCCCGTGGCGGCGTATGTGGGGGTTGCCTGCCCGCCGGCACTTCTTTTTCCCCTATTTTTTCCGTCCCCCACCACCGGGCCGGCGCCAACCCCTCCTGGAACCACCTGGATCCGGTGTGTCAGCCCCGGTGACGTGCGCAAAAATTACTGAATGAACGGTGACGTCACCGGCCGGCCCGCGTGAAAAGTGTGCGAGTCGTTCCCGTCCGTGTCAACCTCCTCTCGTTTCGCCTCTCCCTTTTTCCCGCCAGTTCCTCCTCGCCCATCGCGTCACGGGGCTGTCACGTTGCTGCGAGGCACGCTCGCCCGCTCGCCAGATAAAGGCTCCTGCAAGGCATCGTTAAATGGATTAGGGTCGGCAAAAGGGGTTGCGAGCATCAGCCACGGGGACTTAGGGTTCCGTCGCCCGCCAGGGTCTCCTGAGATCAACCCTTTCCATACGCGCCTCCCGAATCAATTTTTACCCTAAGCTACTGGGGATGGATACGTTCGCTCGCCCATAGCATCCGCACTGTCCCCTGACCGAGCTTGAATCTTCTTGCTTGCAGGTCGATCGTTGAAGGCACTGCTTACTGGCTGGTTCAAGTGGTTCCTTAATCACGGGCTTCCTTTTAAAAGAGTCTTACCTCCGCGAACATCGCTGACTTCCACACTCAAGCTCAGGAATCTAATCGAACTTCTCCAAGTCCCTTAAGAATCTTCGCCTACCCCAGCTCCAAGAAATCACCACTGAAGAAAACTCAAGAGAACTAGAGAAAACCGATCAAGGAGCCTGTCAAACGTTCCCACCGATCGACACTCTCGCGCATCGTCGGCAAGCAGCATGTCGGACCTACCAGCCTGACCCAGACCTAACCCAGGACATCGAAATGATCCTTCGAAGGCCGTCCAAGTTCATCCCGTGAACCGAATGGAAGGATGTATCATCCGGGGTTCTGACTGCCTATGGATATATTCGGCCGTTGCAACGGCGGCGGTGGCGGAAGCACGGTATCCGGAACTGGGGCTGGCTCGGTGAGGGGGTCCAGCAACGAGTCCAGCTGTGGAACAGCGAGCACTCCCAGCGAGAACGGTGGAGGAGCCAGCGGCAGGATGCAGTTGACAGGAGCCTCGGCTCCTGGCGCTGCCGCCTCGCCGGAGTCGGGCGTTTCTCCCTTGACGGACACCTACACGAAGATGACCAGCGACATCCTGGCCCAGAGGACCCTGGACGACTACGTCAGCGAGCACCCTGGCGAACTGGTCAGAACAGGTACCGTTTCCACTCTTCTATTCCTCTGCTACGCACCTCTGCTTGGTTGTCTATTAGACCTTGACGTTGAAGAGGAGAGAGGGAATTCTCACAGTGGGTTCTCGGGGTTTGAGAAACGTCGTTTGACTCTGAAGCGTCATCGTCGGAATGATATCAAGATCGTAAATCTGTAGAGTAGGTTGTATTGACCAAGATGTGTCTCGCGCTGTTACAGGATCGCCCCACCTGATCTGCAGCGTTCTACCAGCCCACTGGAGGTCCAACAAGACCCTGCCAGTGGCCTTCAAGGTGGTGGCCCTTGGAGACGTCGGCGACGGCACTCTGGTCACCGTTCGCGCTGGCAACGACGAGAACTGCTGCGCCGAGCTGAGGAACTCGACCGCGCTGATGAAGAACCAGGTGGCCAAGTTCAACGATCTTAGGTTCGTCGGAAGGAGCGGAAGAGGTTAGTCCCTTAGAATCTACGTGAGAAGTCAATCTACACAAGCGTCCCCTCTTTGAAATTAGAAGACTTAAGCGAGAATACAAGTCGTTGAAAGTTTGCCAGTGGCACGAACGGGGACCGGCGAATTATTCCCTCGAGTTTCCTTGCCAGCTTCTTCCCGGTTTCATTCATGAAGCTGCAGAGCCGTTGATCTCCGTCGACAGGCAGCGTCGCGGAAGGAAACGGTCGCAGGGGTGACGCGGTGGCGGGTAGACCCTCTCAAAGAATTCGGCCGCGTAGTAAGGGTAGGTCGTGGACGTCTTGAGGCGGCCCCCTCGTTTTTCCTCGAGGAAAAGTCCTGCCGGCGTTGTCGCGATGCTAGGGACGGGTGCTGAAATTGGACGTTTCGCGAGGGGTGGTTAGTGTGCCTTTGATTGGTGTGCGAGAGGATTCGAGGAGACGGCGACGTCTTGGAGTGGGTAATGGGTTTTATTTGTCCGCACCACCACGGAGCGACCTCCTCTTTACTTTCCTTCTTCGCCTCGCCTCGCCCCGGGAACAGACACGTCCCGCAGCGGAAAAGCACGAGACGCGGGTCGAAGAAGGCGACGCCCCTGGAAACAGGGGCGGCCGATATTAATTGAGGTTTCAGTTGGCTTTTAATTAACGTTATTAGGGCCGCTATTTTGTCTAGCCTCCTCTTCCGAGCTCGTGCCTGCTCGTCGATTAGGTGAACGCACGCGACCCACTTCGGGGCCGTCGGTTAAACGAGCTTAACTTTCCTATTCGCCGATTATTACCGCGAATTCCATTCTTCCCGAGACGCGCGAAGTGTGCTTAGAAGTGGAGTCTTCTACCGCTCGAAGATTTCATCGACGGATCATGAATTGTCGCGTGCACGAGTCTGGGGGGATGGTTAACGGAAAATCGGGCGTTCGGAAATCACGAAATACCTGAATCTTCTGCGGAGGGGTTGGGAATACTCCCCAGGGGTTCGCGAAAGCGCGTCAGTCATTTGTCTGGGATTAGCTCTCAATTGTTTTCGTCGAGCGAGGAATTAACATAAGCTAGGATGAAGAATGTAAGAGAAGTGTCTCTCGTCAGGATTCCTGCGAGTCCTCCGGGCTCCTTGAATATTCCCTGGGAACCGATGCGCGCCATACTCTAGCGAATCCTTAATGATCCTCTCGTTTGTCGAACGCTCTCTGTATACGTGTGCACGTGACAGGCTCTATTCTACACAGCCGAGTTGCCCTCTGTCCTCCTTTAAAACGAAGGGCGAATACTTTCTCTCAAATGGAACCACGTTCTCAGTTTCCTGTGACTGCGGGTTTTTTTTCTAGAAATCTGTGCTCCCGCGAACGTCCACGAGTTTGCCGATTATCAGAAAGATTATGTGGCACGAACGCGCGCTTGTCAGCTCGGGGAGCGAGTGGAAATAGGTGCCCGATCCTGTCGCCGGATGAGATAGCTTTATTCGCGAGAGCAAAGTTGAAGGATACCCGTCTACTCTGGGCTGAAACTATAAGCGCCCAAATGATCTATCTCGTTATAGGGCTTAGTGTTGAAGGGGTGGGAACGATCCAGTACCTTCGGGGTAGACTTTGCCGCGATGGAGCTGGCATTACAGGCAGGAACGTGCGGGAACAGGGCCATAGCTTATCATCGATATTACAATGCTCTCGACTAACGTGCTCGGTTTCGTTCGAACCGAGAGCAGTTTTAAGTGATTACCGTGGAAAACGTAGGGTCGCGTTCAGCGTTCCGTGTGAAATTTTCCACCGCGATCCAATTCAAGTCTCTACAAGGGTTTCTTAAGTGGAGGGAAGTAAGAAGAATACTTGGCAGATAATTTTGCTTTTTGGGGAATCTTTAGTTCGTTCAGTTAATTTATGGGTTAGTAATGGTACGTGGAAGCTCGTTCGATGAGGCAAGATCGATGAAATTTCAGCCAGCGAAAATTCGAGGCGGAGGAAAGGTGTTGCCGCACTGTCGCTGGCGACAGTTCATTCTGACCATAATCAATTCGTTATCGGAGCGCAATAGCACATTTGCGATTCGTTTGGGAAAAATTGAAATTAATTAATTGGCTCGACAGTCTAGCCGTGCGTCCTGCGTGTATACACGCGCAGCTCTACATTTTCCCGGAGAATCGTATGCTAACGAGCATTATCAGGAAATCGATCTAAATGCACTTCCGCCGCTGTCTCTCTGTCCAATTCGCGCCCGGTGACAATTCAATTTGCACCCTTAGTGTTCTTCATATTCTTCTGTTTCCATTCGACGACGGTTCCGTCGTCGAAGCTCTTCAAGTCACGTGAATATTCGTATTTTATATGAGAGCAAGGTTTAAGTTCCTTTAAAAATACTTTTGAGTATGGAGAGTTTGCGTCAAATTATAGAGTCCGATAAAATAACTCTTTTGTGAAGTCCTTAGGTGCGTCGCTTTAATTTTTTAAAGTATTTCTGAACATTTCTATACATCCACTACGGCCAATGACATTCATTTCTTTTGTGCCTCACAATTCGTCAAGTATCACTTCTAATTTAGTAGAATAAGATTTCAATGAATCCCAAAGAATTTACATGAGTATTCGAGTTACGTTTCTCACAGTTCCATCTCAAATTATTTTAGAATTTCAGTAGTGAGATCATCGATTTGCAAAGACCAAATTTGAAGAATCCTTTAAAAATTTTTGACATCCATATATCTCGATTTACCTCCAAAGTTCTGGACGAGACCCAGCGTCGCGACGTGCGAGTGTAAGTGGCGTCGAACTCGAGGAAGCAGCATAGTTGTGCAGAAAATCGAAGAAACCACGCGAGGTTCGAAGGGGGTGGAAATAGTCGGGCGACTTTTAATGGTTCCATGGCGACTGGCACCGAGGGTGATACCTACGCGTACCTACCTAACTGTGGAACCACCAACTCCCGCAATAGGTGAAAAGGTTTGCCAGGTCGGGCCATGGTGGATGCCGTGACTTGCAACAAAACTGACGGGATCCCCTGCTGGAAAACGAGGAGCTCGCGTGGTGAACCACCGTGTGGCCACGCTCCACACCCGCCATTATTCCCCCGATAGTTTCTCCCTTTCTTTCTTCCTTCCTTTCCCTTCGTGGCAGTCGCGTGGACATCGAAGGCAAGAAACTTTCCGCGAACAGCTGTCCAAAGTGCTCCTCGCAACTATTAGCGATAGAAACCATGGCTACTGGGGAAGAAGAAATTAATAAGCTCGAGAGTTTCGAAAATTCCAAACTGATCATCATACTTGGAATTCTTCTCAAAATTATTTTACATTTCTTTTTATTTCCGCAACACACAATTGCTCCGAGGAACGCGAGACATTAGAGGGAACGAGTGCACTCGACTTCATCCAGCAGAGTCAATCGATCCGCCTCCACAATAGGAATCATTCGAACGTGTCGAGCGTCGAACCATTTTTAGAGTCCTCCACTGTATCAGCAAGGGCGAGACAGAGAAAGCCACCCGATCAGCGATCCGCTCGGGGTGAGAAACGATGGGGGCGGGAAAAAAGAGTGAAAGAGGGTGCACGTGGAATTGCGGTGAACCTCTGCGCGTGCAACCACCGTGTTCTGCGTGGTGACTCGTTTTTTCCACGCAACATTGTCCCTGGTTTAACGAGCGTGTCATCGAAACATCCCCTTCTTGACTCCAAACACCTTCGAAATCGATTGCCCAGCCATTCACTTTCTCGGCTTCCCCTGAAGAGTATTAAGAAGCTTCGAGAATCTCAATTTCTTCCCATCTTTGACAGCAGAAGCTTTTTTTTCCACTTCCTAAACCCTCCGAACCGCTCTCGGATGATAATGCGCTATCTTGGGCATTGCGGGCGTTTAATGTAATTATAATTCCGGAGCTGGGAGCGTAAATGAAAGCAGGTGCCGCGTTTTCATCGCGGCACGAGACTGCGGGGGTTGTTTTTCGGCGCCACTCGCGAGTTCAATGGGCTCTTTAACATAACTCGACGCGCGCCCATCCTCTCGGCTCGGTCGCGTTGGCTGGCCACCGTCACCGTCGACGACGCCCTCGATACATTACCGACGGTTAATTCGGTTACCACCGAGTTTCAGCTGGCTAACCACGTTTGCGAACTTCCGGCGTCGTTTCAATCGGCGCGCGTCCGCGACTCGTCGATGATCCAGGGGGGAAAAAACGGGGACAACGGAAAGGACGCTGGCCGCCGCTTCGAGTGACTTTCCCTTCGTCGTGTTTCAGGGAAGAGCTTCACGCTGACGATCACCGTGTCCACCACGCCGCCGCAGGTCGCCACGTACTCCAAGGCTATCAAAGTGACCGTGGACGGGCCGCGGGAACCGCGATCCAAGACCAGTGAGTATCACTGTAAGCATTACTATTCTCATCTATTATTTATTCTACATTCTACTTAGAGCTTAAGGGAATCTCACTGTCATTGGTCGATGAAATTAGCTCATTTGTGTATGTGGTAAATGTGGCTGTGCTTGTGACTGGGTTGCCAGCTTGGGATAGCCACTATCGTGTTCTGGGTGGGATAAGACCACAGTTTGAATTCCTAGAAAGAAGCTTTCCAAGTGTAGCATAAACGAAATATCTATAAGTTGCCCAAACTAACTTTCAGCTTCATCAAAGAAAAATCTCCTCGAAAAGAATAATACTTAGGGGAGAGTTGCCAATATCGTACTGGTCACCTAAATCGTACCTCATAAATTTCTCAGTAATTCATGAATGTAAACGACATCTGACAATAAAAATATCAAGTAAATGCGAAATAAGAAATAGAAACAAAATCTTTTGAGCTTATAACCCTATTTTGTGCGTGCTATAAACATTTAAAAAAATCAAGTATGATTGATGTAACTTTTTACCATTTTATTTTAGCTGATAATAATGAAACAATGCAATTTTGTCCTGTATTTTTGTATTTTTCTAAAAGCGGGTTTAATGTAGAATATTTTACATTCGTTTTAAGTACATATTACATTCATTATAAAGTTTAAATTGATTTTTATAAATAAATCAATCATGTTTCCTAAATCTTACTAGTAGGATCTGACATCTCGTATGTTTTATTGGTTATGTACGTATATTATATTCATAGGTTATTGCGGCCTGTGTGTGATCCATGTACACACGTATATGTAACTATATAATAATCATTACTTTATATTGAATATTTTCTTCTCTATTTGTTATTGATACTATTTTTAGTGGAGGTACGATTTAGGAGACCGAGGGGTACGATTTAGGAGACCGGTTGCCTAAATCGTACCTTTTACAGTATGTGACGAAAAGATTAATAACAAATTAATTTGTTCCGAACAAAAGGTAAAGAATATAATAGTAGGTGCCTAAAAGATCAAGCTACAATATCCAATAGTCATTTGCATTGAAATTAGTGCCAAATATGAAATATAACTTAAAATGTCTTAAGTGGTACGATATAGGCAACCCTCCCCTATATATACCCTCCCCACCACAATCTACACAATCTTCAAACCCACCAAAACCCCACCCCCAGCCTCCGACGTCGCAAAATCCAATCGCCCAAAACGTCCCCAGCAGCTAAACCCCAGAAAAATTCGTCCGAAGCCGGTTGGGCTAAGCAGCTCGCTCGCAATCGCGTAACTCTGGACGAACGGCAGCAGGAGGCATTGAAAGCCGCAAGTTTGGAATGGCCTGGAGGTGGTGCGGTTCCCGTCTGGTCGGCCGTTACCTCGGCTGGGCTAAGTTTCGCGCAATTGCCATTATTTATAACCGCGGCCGGCCGCCATAACATTGATAAAGGGCTGCGGCGCTTAGCCGCGGAGATATTGTGCGACGCCTACGAAGTTTGCCACGTATCCAGGGGGTGTGTAGCGCGGCGGGGCGACGGTGCGCGATGCCCACTTCTCCTCGGCTTCTCCTTAGCTTCTCCTCGGCTCACGCCACCGCCGAGACATACAATTACCGGGGCTGCCGAGTTATTTGGTGGGTCGCAGCCGACGTGTGCTGCGAGGCCCCTTCCCACGACACCCGCGAGGGGGGTGGCTGTTTCCCGAAAACCCACCCCCTTACGGCTTGTTACGTAAGCCACGCGCGGGGCAGGGGGATGCATTGTGCTCGCGAGAATCGAAATCTACCGTCCCCAACCCCGCAGCGGGTTTGTAAATCTTGCCTTCCCTGGGACGTTCTGTCGAGATTGAGGGATCGAACTCGTGGACTGCAGGGTTCTACAAGGGGTTGTTGGAGCTCCGAAGCACATTGTCCAAGGGTGGCTGTTGCGGGTGGGTACCGGGTTCGAGATTCTTATTATGTAATTCTCGGATGGTCGGTGCCTTGCACATGGAGAATTGAGGATGTAGCCAGTTGGAGGCGGAGTGTATTTCTTTGCTGTGTTACTCGTGCGCTGAAAATATCCACTCAAATACTGTGCGCTGGGCTCTGTATAGAGATCTTGGCGGATCGCGACCACATCCGCTTGTGCGCCGGGACCACCCACTGAATTTCGATCGTAAAGGAGCTTGGTGGTGGAGATTTCAGCTTGGTACCTCGAAATTTAATATCTAATCATTGATGGATGGTAAAAAAGAAACTTGTGAGAAGATTGGACTAAGCTTTAGCTACCAGAGCAAAGTAGAAGCGAGGAAAATATCGCGATACATTAGCCTACCATAAATTCTCGCTCAGATTCTACTCCTAGTTTATCTGCCCGGCGTTTTCTGGCCGCGCGAAGCCTTTAGTATCATAGAGTTCTAAAACAGGCGGCGCGTTACATCTTGCAGGAAAACAAACGGTTTGCCCGAAATAAAGGGGTCCAGGGACAGGTCGAAAGGGGAAGCGGCGCGAGATGAAAGGGCTGCGAGTCGTGGGTGGTCGATCGGCGTTTCTTTAAACCGGCCGCTTCCTCGTCTTTGACAAGCTCCCTAATTTTATCACGCTTACATCCTCTGAAACCGTCAGCCGTGACACACAATTAGCTGTTTCGTCCCTCTAATTTAAATAGTCTTTTAAAATGAGCTTCGCGTGGCTTTCATCGAGCGCAACCATTGCCAATTACAACCAATTAAACCATCAAGCGAAAGACATTGATCTCTAAACAGAAGGGCAAGAGAAGAAGAAAGCGATCTTTCGTATCGGACAAAGGAAACGTGTTTTATCACTCCACTGCGAGAGCGAACTCTTCTTCCACGCAGGCAGCGATAAATCAGTCCTATGAATTGCATTCGAGGGTCGAAATGGTCCCAGAAAACGATGCTTCACCGGCGGAACGAACTCGCCTCATCCTCGCCTCAGAGACGCCCGGCTGCCTCTCGAGGGTCGTAATTAATTAAACAAGCAATTCATTACACATTCTACCCTCGTCCCGTAGCCAAAGGTGGCCGCCACAGAAAGGATGCAGGGCTAAGGAAATTGATCGAGCGAGAGGTTGTAGAGCCCCCACGGATTCTCCTGGCCCCCGTGCCCGGAACTTCGATACCCAAAATGTCACGTCGCGCACTTACGGTCCAGCTTCGCTAGAAAAGACCGAAAATGGTGGGCCAGCATCCACGGGCGTTGATGTCGAGAGGGTCGATTCCAAGGGGGGCGACGGAACGAAATGAGGAGCTGTCGCTGCCAGCTGGTAACTCGCGAGAAATTCCCTGGCAGTCGCCCTGCACGCGTAAAGGGCTGTCCAATGAAATCGATAGTAACGACTCGGAAGAAGGTCCGAATCGCTATGAAAAAGAATTTGTCCATCATGGTTGCTCTGGAAGCGTATTAAGTCTGAAGATGATTATCAGGAGCAATCCTTTCTGAGGTATATGACACCAGTTGAACTGAGAAAGAGAAGAAATTGTAGGGATACCTTCGACTACGCCATCGGAGGGTCTCTCGACTGTTCCGCTCTCTCGCCAGTTCTCCCTTCATAGGGGAAGGTTGCCTATGTTGCACCACTTTTTTATTTTTCTCTCCTACACGGACATAACACATTGAAGAAAGCAAACAGAAACGGGAAAAAGATCTACATTTTATGTAGATTTTATCTTGTATTTAATGTGTTGATAAAATATGTGATTAAAATAATATCTCAAAAAAACTAAACTAATGACTTCGGTCCATTCCAGGCAACCGGTTTCGTAATTTGGACCACCGGTTTCCTACTTTGGACCGCTCTTAAAAATCAATGAATTTAAATATACAATCTAAAAAACACAGATCAGGGCATTGAACAAATATAGAAATAGGAAGCAACAAGCATCTTACGGTGCACGTAGTGCAATAGTACGTTGTTTTGATGGGTTCTTTATATTTGTTCCCGCATAACTCCTCAGAATATGGAACGATTTTGATGATCCTTTTTTTATTCGAAAGAGGGCGATATGCCACTTTTGGTTAATAATAGACTATTGTCACCTATTTATTATTATTTTAATGACGTACGCATATGTCTCCTCAGCATGTTGTGTCAATATATATAAAACTAAAAAGTTAAAAATAAAAAAATTAAAACCGACTTCGAAAAAATAAAATTGCACTAAAAAGTAAAAAATAATTTTTTCCCTTATTTAACTTACGGTATTCTCATATTTTTTAAGTCGGTGCCTCATCATTTACACTGTGTAAATCTGGCGCCGACTTAAAAAATATGAGAGTCCTAGATTAAATAAGGGAAAAAATTATTTTTTACTTTTTAGTGCAATTTTATTTTTTCGAAGTCGGTTTCAATTGTTTCTTAAATTTTTTTAGTATGATTTTAACTATTCGCTACCATAACATAGATTATATCCTAAAATGGACCGGTCCAATTTAAGCAACTAGTGATGGTCCAATATTAGGCAACTGGTTGGTTGCATAAAAAAGATATGTTTTCATTGTTATACTTATACGAATATGGAGAAGTAAGGACACGAAGTTATAGCTAAGACAGCACACTTTACACTAGTATCGTTTAAAGTTGTAGTACTTACAAGTTGTAGAAAGAAATTCACTTGAAATAGCACGAAAAATAATGATCGCGCACCACGTGTTTCTATATTTCGACGACGATGAACGACAAACTAATGAAATTCTCGCAAGTTCCATCTGCACTTCCTAAATCAATGTAACCAAAAAAACCGCTGCAAATATATTTGTTTATCGAGATATACAAATGGGCCAATCTAGGAGCCTGTCCAATATAGGCAACTCTCGCCTATATACATCCATTCGGTCCTATCTCCTAACATTCCAGAGTCCACTAGCAGGCCCGGGGCGAAACACAGCTTCCTTTTCCTTAAAAAAAAAAATCCTTCAAAGCTTAACGTCACTGTCTCCCACTCCCACCGAACGTATCCTTCGAGGAGCATCCAACCCCAAAGCGCTGCACAACCCAATGAACAACCTCGAGGAACCTTGGAAGCCCTCGAAGTAAGGTGACGCGATAAATTCACAACTGGAGCTGGGAATAATTTATGAAATCCACCGACGATCGACGGGGCACGTAGCCGAAGATCGACCGGACCGAGAGCCGAAAACCGAGCGGAATCAACGTTTGACGTAAGGAAGTCGTTGGGAAATTTCTTCGGGGGCCTGGCTGGGAAGCGTACGAATGGTCGGTGGTTTAACAGGATCTCGTTAGCCCCGGTGCCGTCTCTGTATTCCGTCGTCGCGCCCCCATTGTGTCCCCAGGATCGGAGCAGCGTACCCTATTCAGCAAACCGGCGGGAATTTCGGGTTGCCGAGTTAGAATTAGGGCTTCGATTGGATTATCAGGACTGGCGGGGGTCTCTCTGCCTCTGGCTCTACTCTGTCCCGCTTTGACCGACGCTCCGGCTCTCTCCGCGCGTCTCTGTCGCTGTGACTCCGGTCCCTCCTGGCTTTGGTCTCCAGTGCCTTCCGTGCGGCGGTGTTGGTTCGTAGATTTCGACGGTGCCGGACGAGAGGGCAGCCGGTCGCGGGCGCAGGGGTGCAGGGGGCCAGAGGAAGCCAGCTCTACGTATGGGGCAGACAGATCTAGCCTAACCTGACCGGCTGCTGGGGTGGCCATCCGCCTCGTCAGATAGGACGGTCGCCTGTTGGGACGTCTTTAATTGGGTTGGCGACACCGTACCCGGCAAATAAAATGAATCGGTGCCTCCGCGTGTCTCTTCGCCGCTCCCTCGCACTCTGCCTGGTCAGTTCCACCCGTTCGAGCCCCTGATACCTTGTCGCTGGACCGCTGTCCTGGGGGCAGAGGACGTTGCCCTGGAAAATAAAAGCGTGGCCGACGGGACGGCGGATCGGAGGATAGGATCGTGGTCTTGGAAGCGGGTACGACCAGGGCAGGGCCGCCGCTGGGCGTCGATGCCTGGTGTTTGGTTAATTGACGCGAACGAAGCGACGGAGTGGACGAGGGAGTTCTAGCACGCGATCGAGCGGTGATCTCGCGTAGAGTCGCGTAGGTGATCGATGGGAGCACAGCTAGTCCAGCGGACAGGCGCACGGTTGATCGCAGTGTTGTCTCTTCTAGGGCAGCAGCAGCAGTTCCACGCGTTCGCGTTCGCCTCTCAAAGGGGCGGCCCGTTTTTCGCCTCGCCGCTGGTGGACCCGCTGCAGCCCTTGCCGAATCCCCTTCAGCCGCTACCGAACCCGCTCCAGCCGCGGGATCCGCTGTCCTCCTTCAGGCACGCCATGCCAGCCAACTGTCAAAGTGAGTATCTTGATCAGCTTTATCTGCATGATGAATGTACGAGCACCAAGGATCGCCTGCTCCATTTCTGCGGCACTCTTCAACGGATTAGAATTCTCTACTCTCAACCTGCTCTCGCGTTCTTCACGCTCCCGCGTTCCTCGTCGCTTGAGCTTCGAACGCTGAGCCTTTGTCGTACGAGATGTATATTGTCTGGTTTCTAAATGAAGTAACTTAAACTATTTACCAGAGTAATGAAGTAACTTAAACTCTTTGAACGGAGGCACTAAAAATTTATGATAGAATTCTAAGAGGAATTAATCGAGATCCACTTCTCTCAAAGAAGCACATTTATTCGGAATTCGATTCCTCGAGGAGCTAGTCTTTTCTGAAAAAAAACGCGACGGTCGATGCAGTTTTCGAAATTAAATTCATTCCTGATACTGTGTAAGAAGCGCTTACCCGGAAGCTGGGAATATTTCCAAGCAGACAGCGGCGGCCTCCGTTAGATACAGGCAGAGCTTTCGACATAGGCTCCGCGAGCTCTAGCTTCTCGACTCCAGAGGCGGAAACCGCAAGCCTGTTCAAAGCTAGATTAAATATTATATTAAAGGGGTTGCCACGGGAGCGGCGAGCCCGTGGGGGGGGTGGCTCGTCGTTTCGGGCTGGTTACTCCACCCCAGTTCTCTGTACGTTTGTTACCGAATTCGCGGATTTGCACGCGTAACATTCTGCTCGCAGCTTCGCCTTTTCTCCATCAATCTCCAACGACTCGAAGGCTCTCTGCCGCTTGCCACTAAACGGCAGCGAGTCGTGTGTATAAATTTCTGCTCCCAGGAGCGCGCTGTCTCGCCGCGAAAGAAATAGACGCGGAAAATATTCGGGGGCCAATTTAATGAGCCACCTTCTCATCTGAACGCGATAACGCGGCAGATTCCCCGATAAAGTATCAAGCATGCCGGGTATTTCCTTTATTAACTTTTCTACCCTCACATCGGACATCGATAATTCGCGCTCGTGCCTCTCGATTCACCCTCTTTCGCTGTGAATTTCGTGACGTATCAATCATCCTCGTTCATCGATTCGCCGCTTCGGTTGGAATGATGGTGGACATCCGGTTGCCAAAGGGATGCTTCTTAGTCTCGATTCATCTGAAACACCTGAATCAGCCTTGCTATCTAGCCGATCGATCGATCCACGTGGGACGACTGAAATTAGTGGCGGACGTGAAAGCGTCGCCGTGCTGTTCAAAGCTCCTTACGTGATGGATCAGGGGCAAGCCCTTGGTGAAAATTGAACGAACGACGTGAAAGCACGCCGGGTCGCAGTATTTAGGGTTAGGCCCTCTCGTGACGGCGGACCGGCGCTGGCCGAGGCCAGCTCGGTTATTTGAGTTGGCCAGAGCCACGCGGGGATGACCAACCCTTTGATCTCTCCACGCAGCCTCCCTCCGTTTTCTGTCCGGCTGCACCCCTCTCGACCTTTCTGCCTTCAGCCTCCCCCCACGCAACTCATCGGAAAATCTATCGGGGGATGCTGCCTATACGCCGCAAAAATAAATCCAGCCCCGAGGGGGCGCGGAGGAGGCATCCTCCGTGTATCGTGCACGCAAAGTGGTTTAAATCCACGAATACCGCGGCCAGCTTTCGCTATCGCCACTCATAATTCCAACTACCCTCTTCGAACGTCACACGCATCGTCAGCATTTCTCTGCACTCGTTGAAGCAGTTCGATTGCATTGTTCCCCCCTGAATTTCACCCCTCGCCTTACTCTACACTCGTCGAGCGAAGCAGTATGGAGCTGAGAGAGGGCTAGAGGAAAGGCCAGGCTTTAATCGGTTATTCCGTTCGTCCCGGATGATTGTCCGTTAATGGGGCTGGCTAGAAAAATAGCAGGGATTGCGATGGTGATACGCGAACGGGCACGATCTGTTCAGACATGTCGCAGTTCGGTTTGACTGCGAGCAATTCGTGGGGATACGGAAGCACGGCCGGTTACGCTGGTTATCTTCCTGGGCCTTTATCGTCGTGCGCGGCACAGGCGTCGTTCCCACCTCCGCCGCCGCCTCCGCCACCACCGCCGCCGCCCACGTCGTCGTTGGCGTCTTTCGCGGGCACCGCATCCATGAACACCCCGACGGCGCCCGATTCGACAGCGGGCTCCACCGTCACTTCCGGCACCGGAGCTGGATCCACGGCACAGCAGGACGCGTTCTCAGCGGTGTCTTCCCGTAAGTCTCGTCATCTTTCCTCCTTCGATCGCTGTAACTGATCCCGTACACTCTGGTGAATCGCTGCCTACAAGGGTTCAGAGGTTCCTTTGATAATCCGGCCACTGCAGATACTCTCACGGGTTACTACTCTCGAAAATGGAGCAGCATGCCTAACGATTGAATGCATTACGGTCGCTTTGGCAATTAAAACTTTAGGATTCGTGATGTATGTATTAAGGGAGAGGTGCTATGAAAGGGACAACTTTATTTAGCGTCCATTTCTGATAATATCATGATAGATATTTAAAACACAAGTCCATTAATGGGAAGTATGTTTGTTGGCCTTTAATAAAAGTATGTAGCAGACTCTTTAGACAGAAAATAATAAAATCTTCGATTTTCAAATAAGTCTTAAATGTCCTTTTCACGACTAGGAAGTCTTAAATGGGACATTAGACGTCATGAAAAGGACACTTTAAGGTAAATGTACCAGTGCCCGATCATGTCCCAATACCTGAACAGTAATGCGAATTTTATTTATTTTTAAGCTTAATTTTTAATGTAATTAAAAACAAAAAATAGTACCATAATGCATAAGTATTTAGGGTAACTGTACCTAATATCGCCAGGCAAAAGTTAAATCGCTGTCAATGGAATAATAATTGATATTTTTGCATGCAGTTTGTTTCAAAGTAAAGAGAAATTATTCATCTTTCGTGTAGTATAAGTTAGAATCGTTGAAACCTACAAATTATTAATTAGGACTCAAAAAACGTAAGACATGCAAAAATTAGGTCCTGAAAAAAGTGTACGTAATGTCGCCAACTCAAGAAATATTGATTAATTCATGTATATATGAGTTGTTAAAGTCATTTTCACATGTGCTTTTATTATTTCTTGCACTATAAACGTATTTTTATCCATCTTTGATTTTATTTTTACTAGAAAAATATAGAAATTTAAATAAAGTTTATTTTGGTTGCTCGGCACATTTCGTAACCCCACCTGTAACAAACATTACATCGAAACCATTGTTCTCCGGTAGGCGGTATTAAGAACACCCATTCTGCTAAAAGAAAAACACTATTTTCATCACGGAAAATATTTGAATCGATTTCATTCCTTAAGTACATCATTAATTAGGTATTTCTAGTAGATATTCTTGCATTCGCGGAATTCTTAGACTTGCCTTCTCCGAATGGGATGTAATATTGTGGCAGTCCAATAAATTTTTACACTATTAAGATTCTCTAAAATCCTTCCCTTTCTGTAATTGTTGATCACATGACGCTACAATTATAGTATGTCTTCCTATATATGTTTAGGTGTTAATTGAGTGCATAACCAATCAATTTTAGTGCTTACTTTGCGAGATATAGCGGGTGGCGATATTAGGAACATTGGCGATATTAGATACAGTCACCCTAGCAATATTAATTAAAATCATTATTATAGAAAATTAAAAATCGTTAGATAGAAATAATTATTTTGTAACACACTTCGTACGCATAGCAGATTTCGAGAAATTTCTTAAGCTTCTGTCAAGACACTTTTGTCATTTACTAAGAAAATAGTGACAGCATTTCTTATTAATATATTATAATAATTATTTATTATAATAATAGATTTAAATTTAGTTTAAGATAGTTAAATTTGCAAGAAAATTAATATTTTTTTAAACAAGTCTAAGTTTATTTACTGGTACAAGAATTTCTTGAAGGTAAGTAATTTTAAATAGACGCAATTAAAGTAAAGAAACACAATTTTAGGTTGTCCGCTTACTGGGACGATATAATCCAGTTATTGGGACATGCAGTTTTAGGTTGTCCGGTTACTGGGACATCTGCATGTTTTCGTATTTTCATTAATAAATACGTCTATTATAATACATAAATTTTTTTCACTTTCCGATAGTATAATATTGTGTTATCTTCCAAATTTCAACAACATTTTTTTATTTCATGATGGTTTTACAAATTAAATTAAGACACAGACTTTGCCGCTATTCCTTAAGCTCCTTAAGCGTCCGGGTATTGGTACATTTACCTTACATTTACCTTAATGCAAAAAACAAAATGAGAACAAAAAAGAGATCAATAGTTAAAATATCATTAATGACACATGGAACGAAAAATATTGAATACACCCTTTATTCCTCATGATTCATTGCCTCATGACTCATTTCCCGCAAATTTTACATTGGAACTAATCATATTTCGTGGAAGTATCTGCAGTGAATTTGGTGATACAGTGGAAGC
Organism: Andrena hattorfiana; assembly: GCA_944738655.2. Taxonomy (NCBI): domain Eukaryota; kingdom Metazoa; phylum Arthropoda; class Insecta; order Hymenoptera; family Andrenidae; genus Andrena; species Andrena hattorfiana. The sequence continues at coordinate 39,618,300 of OX122894.2, read as the reverse complement.
GATTGAAATTGATTATTAAGTTGCTTTGGATATGAATTAACGTAGTGGTACGTTTCGGCGGAGGACAAGGATAGATGGAAGGGGAAATTTTAATGAAGAATTGACTCATGAGACAGGGCAGACCGTGCTCTTGATATTACATTTTGTTTCATGACGATATCTTAATCGGTTTCTGAGATACGGGGCTGCAAAGTGGCCATTTAAAATGCGCAGGGACGGCCCAGACGCCGTGACCTACATTTTTTCGCGAACTGTGACGTCACTACTACTAGTAGTAAAAAATGCTGAATCAGCGTCTGTCACTGACCTGCCTCACTGGCGGAAACTGGGTCAGAGTGCGAGTGAGAGATCCGATCGCGCGACGAGGACGGAGATAGAAAAATATTAAAAATTACGACTCTCTTTACGCGACGATATCTCTGCAACGGATTGTCCTGTCTACATGAAACAAATCCCATTGTGTAGAGGAGGCTTCCCTGCTTCTAACGACTCGACGAACGCACAATTTGTTTCATTATTTTCGGAGTAATAACTATATAAACTTTTAGCAACTTTAATACGAGGTACGCGCGTGTTTTAAGGGAAATTCGTGGTAATTGCCTGAAACTTTTGTACAATGCTATTTATAATCGCTGTGTTAACCACTTGCAATGTTGTAAATGATGTATAATATTTTAAAATTTTGTTTATTTCGAGGGATAGTAGACTCCTGTTTAGTCAGAGTGCTCCAGTTCCGCGTAACTTCGATAATTATCGGTCACGGGGAGTAAAGCAACGCGATACCGCGTAATAAAAAATATCACGCCATTGTTTAATCCTTCTCCTAAAAAATGTGTATTGCAAACAGCCGCGACAACTTCGAGTGTGCCTAAAAAAAATCAAGATCCTTTCTTGTCCCAAGTACTGACGAGTCTCCATCGCTGAATCTCAATATTATTTTTAAAGAAACGAGTCAACGTTTCTTTATTACACAACAATCTGTCCCCATATTTTTACGTGATCTCAATATGTCTCAACCATGCTCCCGTCGCATACATATCTTCACGGAAAGCACAGCTGTTTTAAGTATCCCGTTTCTACCATCGTTCCCCATTTCCCCAAAGGCTAGAGGATTAAAACCAAAAGCTGCTCTGTTTCTTTGAACGACAGTGGTGCCAGATTCGACGACGACGGGCCAGTCGGACCCGCTGGACCCACTGAGCAGCCTGATGACCGGCGCCACGAGCCAAAGGTACCAAGACTACGTTTCACCGAGGTCCCTGTCGACAGACTCCAGCACCACGGAGAGCCCTGTCCACGAGGAGCAAGGCTTCGGGCAGAATTACGGCAACTACTTCCCGACGCACGGCGTGCTCCCGAGCATCCTCTACTCCCAGCTGTACGGCAACCAGTTCCAGAATTCGGAGAGCCCGGAGCAGAGGGCAGTGGCGGACAGCTGCAGCGTGAGACAGGAGGAAGTCAGACCGGACAACAACGTCTGGAGGCCTTACTGATACCAAGCGTCCGGGATTTCATCGAACGAGCCTCTGCTGTAGGGTACACCTTGGACGGTGTCCACCAGCGAAACTGTGATTGGTGCGAACGTGCTGGCTCCAACGGCCGAGCGGAACTAGCTACTAGTGGGCATTAAAAACGAATGAAACGATAGGGAGTCGAGGGGCACGCGGCTAGGGACAGGTCGACGACGAGACAGACGAGCGATTCCGCCGGTTTGCGTGTCGCGGCGAATCGTTAGGCAGCTGGCTGATTTGTAATTAAGTGAGAGAGAACGGGTTCTGAGTGCAATAATGGAGCGAGAGTGTGGACGCGTGAACACGTGGCGGCCCGGTGATGGTGACGATGATGATGATGTATATAAACACTGTACATAGATAGAGCTTTGTCGTTCTCATCGAGTCATTCATCACTGTCGACAGACTACGCGAGGTGCGACGAATCGTGTCGGGTGCTCCTACGCTGGCTGACCAAACTCTCAAGCGACACTTCGCTGCTTTCCGAGGGAATTCGGTCGAGCTTTCACCCGAGCCATCTTTCAACGGTGATCAGCATCTCTACCTTTTACTATCCCATCAGGAACCCCGCGCAAGACTCCGTAAAGCCATTCACCCATGTTTTAGATCGAGCAAGTGGAGCTGCCATAGTTCGGCCAGCCGTCCGACGAGCACTCGGCGCGTCTTCTCTTCCTTTCGATTATGTTTTCATAGTATAACGCGATCGATTTGACTGCGGGCTCGTGCAATACTGCCCGAGCGTGGTCCCCGCCGTGGCTCTCGTCGAATTAGGGGTTTGGAAAATGCGCGGGGCGGTTGGAAAATAATCGCGCGGCCGGGGGATCACGTTCGGGCCGAGTCGACGATAAAAACGGAATGGAATCGAATCTCGCGGACGAGAAAGCTTCTCGCGATTCAACGAAGAAACCCTCGCTGGCCGCGCCAGTGCGCGGCGCTCACATCGAAATTCCTCGCGAAAACGAAACGAAAGCGAAACGCGCGCCGCGACTTCCCCGCGGAAACCGTGGCGCGGTTCGTTCAACGCGTCGGCGACGATTTATTCGTTTTTCCCCGTTCGCCGGCGACGAACACTCCGCATTCCCCCAAGAATGATTTCCGATATACATATCTACCGACACCTATTGTTATCGTAGTTTTTGACCGAGTCGAAATAAAAGTGTATTTCAAAATATGACCGACGACGTGGCTGTTTCTGCTGGACCTACACCGTTCCTCTTCTTGGTAATCTTTTCATTTCACTTTTTACTGTTAATTAATTTCCACTACCAAGCTTAATTCAATTTTCTGCAATCTTCCTGTTTCCCCTTTCAGGCCCTCTACGTCTGCGATATTTTGTTTATCAGATTTTCAGTTCCTCTTCGCAGCAAGATCTCTCAAGCTTGCTCTTACAGTTTCGCAAAGTTCCTCCAGAAGCTTTAACGACAAAATGAACGTTGCGGAGGGACAAATGGAAGCGATTGCCGCGGCAGGCTCGACGATCAAAGGGCTAATCGCTTTACGCTTTTTCGCCGGTAGTTGAAACTTTCCCCCCCCGGTTCGAAAACAAGGGTCGATACCGAGTTTGTGGGCCGCAAAATAAAAAAAGGAAGCTACGTAAGATCGGTGTTTTTAATGATGTTTCCAGCAGGTAAAGGGTTGCACAGGTAACGAGACGAATCTCTACAAAGCTGCTGCTCCCCCCAAAGCTGGCAGTTCCAAAGGATCCTCGGCCGACGGAGCCGCGTGTATGTAAATTCGCAAAAGATTTAATTAAACGTAGACCCCGGGAGAAGATCCACCCGGTTGCTTCTGCTTCGCGCCGCGCCCCAGTGCAGCCTGCTAACGAATACACGTTTCGAATTTAATGTTTCGGGGGCGTTGCTTGATACTAGCGATGCTCGTGATTAAATTTCCCCTCCACTGAGTCACTCGTGGGTTCGAAATCTCGGGGTACTCAACGATTTTTCCACGTAGAACCTGCGAACCCCCATTCGAAAAATTTAAGAAACTTGCCGTCAGAATGTGAGCCTAGTTTCTTCAGCCTACTTAGTGTCTTCTTCTTCTTCTTCCCAAGTAAGTCCTCACAATTAATATACCTACTTCCAAAGATTCTACCCCTCGAATCCCTCCTCCCACCATCACCTCAGTACCCAACGAATCTCCAACTTGTTCCAAATTTAACACCAACCACCTCCATCCACCTCTTTCCCCACTAACTATTCGATCTCTCAACGAAATCCACAGCCCGAAGTCTCGCGCATCCAACGCACTTCGCCCTCTCCAGGGCCTGCGAACTCCATACTTCCCCCTCCAACCTCAGAATCCACCCCTGGTGCATCCCTTTCATCCACCATAGGCAGCGTGGAGCGGGTTTTTGCCGCGTGTCGCGCGCAAACTGGCCACAGAGAGCGGTGTTTATCGGTGTTTCGCGAAGGTAGCCGCCTGATGGACATCAGGGTGGCTCGAAAACGGCGCGACTCGTCGTTTATACGCGGTGCCGGCATAATGGAGCGGAGTGGAGCAGAGCACGGATAATGGAGTATGAAGAATAGCGTGCGGTGAACGTCGGGGGATAGTCTGTCCCTCCTCCGTTCCCTCTCGCCCTCTGGCTTTTCAGCCCTCTCCGCTCGTTCCGGCCTTTTCTCTCTTTCCCTCGACCCCCCGCCCATTCTTCTTCCCACTCTCCGCGGCGTCCCTGTCCCGCTCGACAAGGGAGAGAGGACTCGTTGCACGAGGGACACGGCTCGTTGGCTCGGCCAGTTCGCCCATACCGATTTATCGTCCTGCAGTCGAGCCGCATTACCAATCGCCGCTAAATCCAGCCGTGTCATCGGGCGGCGATCGCGATTTTTCTTGGTCTTCCGTTCCTTGGTCTCGCGGTCTCGTAAATCGGCCATGGGACAAAGAGGATACGGGTCGAACTACGCGCGGGACTTGGGAGACGAAGGGATCTTTCTCTTTCCACGCGTCATAAATCGGGACTTCGCTGTCTGGTCGGGAGAAAAGTGTGCTTCCGTAGGTAGACGGTGCTGGGGAGACACTATGTGGTGAGCTGGAGCCAGGAGAAGCACCTTTTGATACGTTTGTTTCACGGTTCCTCGATACCTACTGTTTTTCAGTAGTATAACTCGACCATAAAGCGTCCATATCGGACTACGAGTCTTCAGACGTGGTTGAGGAGTTCAGGAATGAATACAGTAATGCCTCGTTGTAGTCCCATTTTTAGCATGCGTAGTACGCCCGGTGACTATCCCCACCATTTCTTGGAATCCTTCGGTCGAGAGTGAGAGAACGAAAGAGTCGACGGCAACTTCGTGTCAACCGTTTCGTTCCCTCTTGCTCGGCCCTTGGGTTTTCTCACTCGCGGCATCGGCCGCACGGAATAGTCTTAGAGCATATACTACTCTAAGGGAATAGTGTCCGCGTCACGTCGTACGCCCGCCGCTAGCCCCATTCGTCGAGTTTATTACGAGGAAATACTGCATTACTATCCCAAATTTATCTATCTTCAATTGCAATCCCATCTGACAATATTCCCCACTGCTCCTTTGAAGTTATTTTCGCCTGAAGTGATTAGAGTTTAACGAACACACACTCGCCACCCAAAAAGTCCAACTTCATTGAAAAACTCCCCAGAGTCTCCCACACATATAATCTGCATGAAATTTCGGCCCGCAACCCTTCCCACTAAATTTCAACCCCGCGATCAGCGACTCAGCATCCAACACGCGAACATGCAGAACGGGGGGTGGAAAAACGCGAACGAAAAATGCCCCAGAGCCCCACATACCACGGCGGATCGAACGGCAGACACGCGTACGCGGGTGAAATGAAGCCTCCCCCCTCTCACGCACACCTTTCCTACGCATAGAGCGCACGTGGTGTTCACCGTAAACGCTCTCGTCGGGCATGGCCAGGCTCGCGGGGGTGGCGAAGAGTTGTGGGCCGGTTGGGGGAGCAGCGGGGAGGCCTTGGTCGTTACACGCACCGGTCACTGCCACCCCCGTGGCTATCGCTGGCACAAGCCCCCATGCAAAATCACCCTTTGTCCAGGCCTCGATGGGAAATTACTTTTTGTCCGTCGATTACGGGGTGAATTTTCGGGACAACGAGACCCGATCATTTCGAACGAGATACGGCTCCGGGCCGAGATATTCTCGGCGAGAAAAGGGCTACGGAGCATGGCCTTCGTTACTGGCCACCGCTTTCGTAACGGTAACTCGATAATCGGTCGCTTTCGATTCTTCTTTTTCATCCCTGTGGGTCGGGAGATCGATCCCCCATGCTTTTCTGTTCGATCTCCGCCCAGTTTGACGACTGTGGTGCTTCTGGCCGGGTTTAGTGTTGTATTATAGAATTTTAGTAGAGGGATGGAGGGTGGAGATTAATGGAGACAATTCTGAGGAAGATTCCACTATTAAGGTGTCAGTCCACTGTGAAGTCGTGGAAAATTGTAATTTTTTAGAATTTATTTTTTAGTGAACGGAATGTCCAACGTAAATAATGTTTTGTCTACTTACTAATACACTTATTGACAACATAAAAGAAATCTATTAAATTTTTAACAGTTTTTTTAAATATATATCGCACTGATGTGAGCGCCTTGAGAATGCGATGTAGTGCTGGTGCAGGTGATTCCGGGAGAACGACGCGTTTGAAATAAAAAATTCAAAGTGTATTGTATTCATTATGAGTGTGGTTATCGCCGGAACTAGGATTATTTTTACTGCTAAAAAATTAACAAAATGGCGGAGGTTTGAAGTTTAATTGTCGAAATACAGCGAATTTTTCAATCATTTCGTCTTGTAAAAAGTATGAAACGTTTAATCGAAAAAGGTTTCCGTAGTCCCGGTCATAGCCACTTATGTGCTGAATAACGTGTAAAAATTTCAGACTGATTGGTCAAATAGTTTTTTGTAATCACCTGCACCAGTTAAAAAAATGTTGTTTTAAGATAATCGTGTTAAAAGTTTTAAAACAAATTAAAAAAATTCTTTTAAATTTTTTATGTATAATATAAGAGTAGCTTAATAAATACCAAAAAGATTTATTGCATGATATGTTGTATCTACGAAGAAAAAAATCTCTAAAATAGCTTCATTTTTCAAACCGTCGCAGTGGACTGACCCCTTAATGTTGGAGGTGACTTTCTCTTTGGGCGATGATTGGGGAAGGCGAATGAAATGATGAGGGATGTTTTAGAAATTGAAGGAATTTACAGACTGTCAGGGTTACTTTCTAACACCCCCAAGTGTTGTATGTTCTGAATGTCCTGAAGCTCAGTTTTTTCTGCATTTCTTCCACGTGCCCCCTAAAAATCCACTTCCCTTTTTCGCCAAGGACTGGAAGTGTTCTCGGAAAGGGTGATGCCCGCCCTGACGGATCGCGAATCGCCCGGCGACGGGCAGAAATAAGTAAGACTTGACGAAGTGCGCCCGGGGGGCTGCAGCCCTTGATTACCAAGATCTTCATCTACATGCTAAACATCGTTCCTCAGCGCCGTCTTGAATACTCTTGTACTTACGTATGTATCTAGATTCAGTCTGCAGATCCGCCACCCTCCGTCTTCCCCCGAGTTCCACCCTCTTCAGTCTTGCTGCTACCCTGTGGAACACGTTCGCGTACCATCTATATGATGTTTGCTTAGATTAAATTAACCGACCGTGTGCCCAGCCTTTGTTCTTCGTAGTGTGGGCCCACCCCTGCCCGCGAGGGTGGCTGGAAAAGAGGGTGAAGCCTGTGGGAAAAAATCTACTGGGGGGAAAGCCTGTAGAAGCGTTGGGAAAAGTTTAAATCGCTGTAACTGTGCTGAAGGGGTACGTGGGCGTTTGAGGATATTGTTTAAACATTTGTAATAATAGGAAACTGTTTTATTTCACGTGATAGGAAAGTTACATGAATTGATATTAAGTTTTTGAAGAAGAGGGAGATTAAATCTTAAGGCTACTTGGTTGCGATGATACTCCTTTTGTTTGAGGGTGGAAGAACGCCAGGCGGGAGACAAAAAGGGGTGGTATTCTTCACCTAAGGCGCCACCCGTCTTAGTGGCCAGCCGATGTACTAGCGGCTTCTTAAAAGGAGGCGCCACTTCTTTAAGAAAGGCGTCTTATTCTTTTCCTTTCTTACCGACTCGTTCTTTCAAATTCTTTCCCTGTTCTTCAGGGTATACGGCTTGTCAACCTTCGAATGGTAAAAGTTTGGTGACTTTACTTGCTAAAAGGCACTATTGCAACCCCTGCTCACTAGTTTTTCAATCTTGCTATTTTTCTAAGTTTTTTGCAACTTCCTCTACTTTGTAACAATTTCCTCGGGGTTCCTTTTTAAAATGTCGTGAACAGTCACTTTGGTACCTCGTTGAAAATTAGACTAAATTTTTTGTAGCTGCTTTCTAAAAACGAACTATGTTTTTCAGTCACCCCTCGGCTCGTTCTAGGCTGATCTTTACCGACTCCTTCGCGAGCTACCTTACCACGGGGGTGGAGCCAACTTTCTTAGGGACGGCGTGAAGAAAGAGGGTGAGTCTTCTTAAATGTCTTTGCCGTCTTACTCGTTCGAGGGCGACACTGGTATCTCCTTTTGAAAAAGAACGATCAAAGTTTCGCCCTTTCATCGGTTCTCTATGCCATCGATTCGAAATTAACAGAATAAGTTTACAAGTTCTTCGATGAGATCGATTGATATCCCACCCTTCCTAGGAGAGGAATGAGTGACTTGAACTTTGATTCCGTAAGAAGTCCAGCAATCTGAAATGAAGGGGCAAGGGAAATCTAAATGGTCCGTATTGAAACTTGATAAAAGTATTAAATTATCGATGCTGGTGGATTCGTTCCAGTGACAAATGGATCGCACAGAGAAAGCTCCTTATTAGGAAACATAAGAACAGCTTTTTACCGTGAAATTTGCATCCGAAACGAGCAGGTAAAGTACACGAGATTTCACGAAGGGCAGACACTCGAGAGTTACCCTCGCTGAAGCTTCAAAAGTGCTCCCAATTATTTTCCTCCTACACCATCGCGACTCCCCCTCCCCCTGCCTGGATTGATGTTCAATTTTTTATTTCCCATTGCCTATGCAAATACGAAAAGAAGATTTCCTCTGGTAAAGAGCCCCTGGAACTGGCAACGGAAGGAAATTAATTTCCCTCGTCATCTTCGATGCCTCGCTACCCTTGTTCTCCCAGCCCGACCACGTCTCCTCGAATTGACTGTCGAAGTTTGCCTAAACAGGGGGTTCCATCGTCGCGAAAGTATTTGCTCGAATTAACTTCCAACCCCACAACTAATCTTCATTCTTTCCTAAAGTGGACCAAGGGAGAATAAAATAGAGCGATGAGAAAATATCACGCTGCATCCCTACCTGCCCACCCCTTTCTCATTAATATCCCATCACTCTCTTCTGCGCTAAACACAGAAAAATCTTATCAATCCCCGTGCCATCGACGCTATTCCCTCTGATCGAAAAAATATCATAGTATCCACAGTTCGGGGGCAACTTTATCCCCCTGTTTCCGGGGGGTCGAGGCCGAAGTTGCTGAAGAACATGGTCAAACCCGATGGCGAAATATGCGGAGAGGACCTAAAACAGTACAGAGAGAGATCTCGGAGTATCTTGGCCGGGTCTCGCCGGTAGCTAGGCAACCCACCCCCCTCGTAGCCGCCGCCACCTTCTCCTCACTTTTCCACTTCGCCCTCCTCGCCCTCCAACCCCTGTGGCAGCTTTTCCTCCTCGAAGCTGCTTCTCCTCCGTCTCCACCACCACCTCGACCACCGACCCTCTTTCGAAATCCCTCCTCCCACGGCTCCTTCGCTCCTCATACCAACGACATCGTCACCCACCACCGCCACCGGCCACCCCTTTCGCCTGTTCTCTCACCGCGGGTGCGCGGGATCCCCCAGCCGCTGCCGCAACGGCCACGCTGGGGTACCTCAGAACCCCAGCCCGCTACCTCGCCCACCTCACCCACCTCGCCCACCTCTCCGAGCTGCCAAGACTCATGAGAACTCACCCAGAAAAATTCGAGCCGCAGCGAGCGTCCACCACGCTCCTACGCGACGTGCGACGTCTCCAACAATTTCTCGTCTCCTCGCGATGAATGAGTACGTATTATCTGTCAGGGGGTGGCTTTGGCTCGCAGGATTGCTGACGATTATGGATCTCGATTTCATGGATTATTTATAGATGGGGGAAGGTGTTTAGGATAGCTGGTTGCTGGACGATTACATAGTTGGAAGTTTGGTAGTTCATGTTTTATTTTATTGATACACCCTTCCTAGTGAACGAGTCCCAAAAGGTGTTTGATATTATTTAATAATCTTTAGAATTGCAAAATTAAGCGGGAAGGATTCGAAGTGTTGTCCACTCTTCTCCCTACGTGCACCATATCTAGTACTCCTTATTGTCACCCAGAACGGTTTGCATTTGAACTGCTCTGCCAGGGAAGTTCTCTGCAATTTCTTCAGCGTTCAGCATAACGTTTATAGCGTCTATACTTGTGGGACCATGTTCAACAACAATCAGTGGACCAAGAAAACCCTTCCAGCTACATTCCTCCCTCAGAATCTTACAAGAACGACTGTTGCACTTTCTCCAGCGTGGACCACGACACCCACTACCCTAATTGTCACTCAGGTCAGCCGAGGCAACCAGTTGACCAAGAAGTCTCCAACAAAGCGACTTTGTCTCGCCACCTTCGCTAGGCTGGAACCCTGTGGACCGACCAAGGCCACGTTCCCCAAGGTGGTCAGGCTGGAAAATCTTAACACTCTCCACCATTTTGTTTTGCGGTCGGAATGCGCGGTGTGTGCTTGAACGAGGCGGTTCTGCGCATCGTCTTGCGGTTGGTTTGCGGTCCTGGGGGTGGCTAGGCCCGATCATTGGCCGCGGGGGTGCCAGGGGTGGTTTTTGGGGGTGTGGTGGCACCTTGCGGTTTGCGGGCTGATCTGCCATCAGCAGGGGGCGGCCCTCTTATCGACCTTCCATTGGCTCCCCTCGTCCTGCCGCTGCCGAAGAAGTCGACGAAGATGTCACCTGACTTTCCTCGTCGAAACTCACCCCCCTCGTTTACGATTATAACTTCAACAGCGAAACGCGGTTTCGAGGGCTAATTACCTCGGGCGCGTAATGAAATCCCGTTGGACAGTCGAAGGGGTTGGTATCTGGGGCGAAGTTGGCGTCGAGACGCCAGCGAGCGATTATTAATTTCATGCGTTACCATCGGGGATGATCCGGGGGGGCTAATAAAATTGTTCGCAACGGGGAATATTACTCTTAATATTCCCTGTTAGGCTTCCTAGATCGTCGCGCAGTGAGTGTCGATTGAGGGTAGAATTTTTATAATTCTACCTACACTATTTAGTCCCTTCCTTTTTCGAAATGGTTCAGGGAAATGGGGAAATCCAGGAAATCCAATTGTATAATTAAGCAGTGATCGTAAAGTAAAAGTGTACATGATTTATTCAGCCCCATCTGATCAATATTTCTCAAAGAATTATTTCCACCAGTTGACTGCAAAGAAGATTGACTCCCCTACCATCAAAAACTTCCGCTATTCTTTATCTAAAATTTCCAAGGCAATCGTATCAACTGTTGCGAGCAGACGGGGTAAAATATCGATTAGATCGACAGGAAAATCGAAACAGATGTGGACACAGAGAATGTGGATCTTTTTAAATCGACAGTGGGTGCTGAATTAGCTGGTGGGTGCGCCAGGCATCGGGACAACCCTCGCCCAAGGGGAAGCTACTCCCGACGTTTAATTACGCGTCCCTCCGTAAACCAGGCGAAGGTTCCCTTTCATTAAGGCAATAATTTTAATAATTTTTATCTTTCCGTATAATCTGCCTAATTAAAATTACGCTTTGATCGCGCCGCTCCTGGCCTACCCTCCTCTCCAGGCCGCATCCCGACGGTATTTCGAGACGCGGCTGAATTTATGCCCGCGACTACCGTGAATCTCACCCCCTCGACGCATCCCCTACGTATCTACTATTTCACTCTACTATTTTAATCCTTGGCACGCGGTACGTTCGAATCACTTAATATTACTTTCTGCAGCTCGTGAACACGAGGGGATATTTCATTTTTAAAATTAGGCAAATTGGGATCGGATTCAAGTGTTTCTGATATTAATTTATACCACTTTCTGTAGAAAAGATTGTAATCTATCTCACAAAATTGTTGGAATATTTCTAGGACTACAATGGCTTTTGCTTCAACATCTTTAAGTTACAAAAATGATTGACTTGTACTACTTGCAAAGACACAATACTATTTTAAATCATGAGAAATCATTTTCATTCCGAAAATTCACCCCCAGTCTCATCCTTACCACTGAAACCCCATACCAAATTGTACACGGAACCTAAACAAACCACCATTCACCCCAAAGCCTCAATTTTAATACCCTATATACCGAAGCAGGCATCTCCCTAATTAATCATCCGCCCGATCGACGGGCTGATCGGGTCCCAGGCAAAGGAAGACGTTCTACCCCGTAACGCCAAAGGCCCTCCATCCCGTGAAATAGAATTCGACGGAAGAATCCTCCGTTTGAAAGTCCGCGGAGCAGCCTGGGAAAAGAGCATCGCATCAGCCGAGGGAGGGATGTCTTTCGGAATGTTCGAGTTGCACGTTATCGGCGCATTCGTCTAACGCTTCTCATTTTACCCAACACTTTTCAAAAGTTCCCCACCCCAACCCCCCGTTTCTTCTTCTTCCCTTTCGCCATCCCTCTTGGCCTCTGTCGACTCGTTTCTCTCGCTGCGCTTCTCCACCTCTTTTCGCAGTCGGTGCAAAGAGATCCAAAGGGCTCCTGGTGGGGGGGCTGGAACGTGGGGCAGGGGGGGGGTTGTTTCGTTGGCTCTCGTTGAGCGGAGCGGGCAGATAGCGGAAGGAACGCGAGCGCCACAGGGAGCGAGAAGGGGGCGAAAGGGAGCAAGAGGGAAAAAGAGAGAGCGGTCCGTATTCAAATGTTGATGAAATTGACCAGACGCGCTTTGATCTGGCCTCTTCAAATATTCCCCGAAAGATTGAAGTGAACATCTGAGGAGAGCGAGAATTATCTTGGCCAGCGTCTGTCGCGAGGGATGAAAGCGGAAATCTGACGGCCACCCGGAGCGTGAGAACGCTGATTATGGTTTCCGTGAACTCTGTCTTTCACTGGCCGCCCCGATTTCTGTCTGCTACAATATCTCTTTCGTTTCATCGATAAATCGTCGAGTTCCTCAGACTCGGTGGAAGTCGATCTCGCATGATACTTTTTCGAGGGGTCGAGGGTGGAATATCGATCGCTGTGACAAGTGTTTCGGATCACTTTGGTCTTAGAGTCGGAGGACATTTTCTTCATCGAGAAAGAATTTTACAACGGAAATTGCCACCTATTCCTTTAATCTGAACTGCCTCCCCTTATTTACGACTGAAGATACGCATTGCCACCCCAAAGAAAAACGAGACAATGCTTTAATTATCAAATGCTTTGCTTTCCTTTGCCATCCGTTGCTTTCAACCACCCAACAGCCAATAGCAGGCCCACAATTTCGAGCAATCGAGGCGCTAAACTCGTCAAGCCTGCAGAACAATCCAGACAACCTGTCCCCGCCGAGGGGTGAGAAACGTTTCACGTTCTTTTGGAGCGCCAGCGTGTCCCGAGGAGGATCAAAGCGGCAGGAAGGGATCAATTTTTAAGAAAGAAGATGTCGAGCGGATGTTCTCGAGTATGGCTCACACAGAGGCGGGGGTTGCTTGCAGCCCCCTACGCGCCCCTGCTCGCAAACCGTGCTTTTCTGCAGGCCATAGCAGCCGGTAGAGGGTGGTTTTGATTTATGGAAACCGGCCGGCAGATTTACGAATATCAAATTCACGTTTAAGAGGGTCGATGGCGGCGAGGGGTTGCAGCACCACCCTCAGTCTCATGTGTGTACATTACCGGTGGATTTACAGTGCCGTGGGGCCGAGCGTTCGCGCATAATTCTCGAAGAAGCCGCTTGTCTGCTCCTTTCGCGTGGGATTCCTGACGGTCGAGTCGTTCCACGTCACCCCCCGGCGCGGGGTGGCTTTCTAATTAGACGAAACTCGGTCTATGCCCGTGAAAATTTCGACGGTTCCTGTTCTGTCTTTATTAGCTGGCTGTAGAGGCTTCGTTGGAAGTATTCTTGCGTTGATCAGGAGAAATTCGAGCGGAATGTTTCGATGGACGTAGGGGGTGTTAGTAAAAATGTGAATAGATTCAATAGGAAATTGGGATCAGTTTGTAATAAAGAATTTTGCAGTCGTTTTATAATTAAAGCGAAGTAATTTATTCGAAAAGTTGTGGTTACATTTCAACGATTATAAAGAGCATTGACAGCATATCTCTGAGCAGCCCTCTGTGCGAGCTACCCTTAAAGCAAGACGCAGCTCGACGGGAATGCAAATTCCGACGACGGTAAACCTCGCAGGTCAGGAAGTAACGCGGCGAATAAATCATCCAGGACAGTCCCTGCGAGGGCCACCCGGTCCTCGGAGCACCCCTGTGTGTTTATGTGCCAGAATCGACATATTTCAGATGCGCTTTTAAATATTAAACCCGAGGGGCTGCGAATATGTTTCTCCCTGGCCTTCCTCTCCTCCTATCTTCTTTCCTCGCGATTCTCCGTGAGTAACAGTCCCACGATTGCTCAGGAATTATCCTCCAGGCTTCCAACTACCAAGCCCACCCTATAAAGGAATAATAAAACAAAGGGAAACAAATGACGAAGGAAACAGTTGCCGATACATTTTTAGGTAATAGAGTTAGGTAATAATCATTGTATTCTAGTTTATTGCTAGGCAAAATAATTGGTGCTGGGATTTGTGGGAGAACACAATTCTCTGGGCAACTCCTATTCCGCCGCTAATCAATGAAACATCAGGGTGGCTTGATGAAAACAAGGGTCGTTGCCGGTTATCCACGATGAAAAAAGGGGAAGCATAGAAATCGTCCGCAGAATCAGCGTTGGTGGACAGTAAGAGGAGAGATAACAGTGTGAAACGATCGAACGACGGTTATTAAATAACGCTGTCCCGAGGAAGAGCCCACGCACCGCGACAGCGGCTATGGGGGAAGGGTGGTTTTTCGGCAAAATACCTCGCACGATATCGTGCATTCTTGGCGTGGGAGTCACCGCCGCGGCCTTAATTAAAAATCCAACGAGCCCCCAAAAATGAGCCCACGGTTCCGAGAGAGAGAGAGGAAACATTCTGGAACAAGGAACAAGGACGAGAGAGAGAGAGAGGGAGAGAGAGACAGAGAGAGAGAGAGAGAGGGGGAGCCGGAGGGGTGGAGTTAAGGGTTGCAGGGCCGGCTGGTCGTACGTCGAGGCAGACCGCATTCTTTCGTTTAATTCCCGCGAATTTATAGAAGCGAGAGACGACAAACCGTGCCGCAATACCCCCGTTGTACGGCCTTTTCCGTGTTCTCTCGTTGCAGACGCACCCTTAAAAAGTATTGCCATCCCCCAACTGGCAGGGCCAGTGGACGGGGGCGGGGGGCATGGGGTGGGTGTAATTGGATTCGACGCCGTCGTAGATGGGTACGCGCCTTTATTGCGTTCTCCTCGCCTGCACCTCGATGACCTTACCACCGGTGCTCGCGCTGGGAAATGTTACAGGGTCGATCGCGAGCATCGATTTTTCCGTTTACACCCCCGACCAGGGTACAAACTGTTTCAATCACGTTTTCCTTGACACTCACGCCAGATCTTTTACATTTTTTTCAGAGCATCGCGAGGACTACTGGGACTGCACGTGCAGCTGATTGCTGGCGATGTGGATGGGACAGTGGTGGGAAAGAAAATGTTCAACACTGTGGCATGTTAGATATGTGGTTTATTCAATACTTTGCATAAATACATTGTAAAAAGTGTTATAACATAATTGCTTTGAATAAAGTATGTTGTATTTTGAAATATATCGTGTTCTCATTGGCCTACTACTGTTTCCACACTATTCCTACCTCATTTCCCCACGAACAATGCTCCAAATCGATTTAAGCACTGGACAAAGTCGTACAACATCGCAAATTCAAATTTTGCAAACTACGAAGTTGTAAACTAAAAACTGGCTTCTCTTGGAGTTAAAAAAAAGTGGCAACCAGTAAAAAAAACCCCTCTTGCAGGTGCAGCGTGAAAATCTACTTCTCTTGCAGGTGCAGCGACTCAAAAACCCCTTGTTCGGAATTCCATTGCACGATTCCTGCACCTGCAAGAGAGGCAGATTTTCGGGCTGCACCTGCAATAAACTTGCAAACCGAAATTTTCATTCTTGGGGAACAAAACAAAGTTGCAAACCGAAATTTTCCTTCTTGTGGAAACGAAACAAAGTTGCAAATCTTGATTTTATTTCTCAAACAGCGCAATTTCATTTGCAACATTGTTGCAAAAATTTTTATGTTTGCAACTTTGTTGTGTTTTTGCGGGGCGTTCAATAGCTTACCTGAATACTTACCATATTGTGCACGATCGCAAGGCAAGTAAGTATTTCTGAATCATGAATTTTCCTTCTTGTGGAAACGAAACAAAGTTGCAAACCGGGATTTTATTTCTCGAACAGCGCAATTTCATTTGCAACATTGTTGCAAAAATTAATATGTTTGCAACTTTGTTGCGTTTTTTTGGGCGTTCAATAGCTTACCTGAGTACTTACCATATTGTGCACGATCGCAAGGCAAGTAAGTAGTTCTGAATCATGAATTTTCCTTCTTGGGGAACGAAACAAAGTTGTAAACCGAAATTTTCCTTCTTGTGGAAACGAAACAAAGTTGCAAACCGGGATTTTATTTCTCGAACAGCGCCATTTCATTTGCAACATTGTTGCAAAAATTTTTATGTTTGCAACTTTGTTGCGTTTTTGCGGGGCGTTGAATAGCTTACCTGAATACTTACCAGATTGTGCACGATCGCAAGGCAAGTATACTTACTGAATCATGAATCATGAAGGGTGAAGTGTAAGTTTGAAGTGTGGTAGGTAATGTATGAAGTGTATAGTATAATTTATGAGTACGATTATGTTCGATGAAGTGTGATTTATATTCGGCGAAGTGTGAATTATATTCGATGAATTTCGCGCTGCACCTGCAAAATCGAAAGCGTGGCCACACTGCACGAGCACAAATTGTAATTTTCCCACAAATATTAGAATTCTAAATAGCCTACAAAACTTTCGGCGCCATCTTTACCCCACAAAACTTACATTTTCTCACAAACTGTAATTTCTAACTAGCCCACAATCGAAAACAACCTTCCTTTTCCCACAAAACTAACTTTTTCCCACAAAATCCAAAATTTCGGCCAAAAAATACTGTAAGAGGCGTCGTCAACGCATCTGCTTTAAGTAATGATTGTGCTTTGGGAAAGAAGTGAAATAAACCAATAATTAACTAGCAGCGTTTCTTTTTATTCACCAAGAGAACAAAATAAAGAATCATTTGCAGGCAGACCGATAAGGGTGTCGGAAAGGAGGTGTCGCCGATCGCTCAGGAAATCTTCCGGCTGCTGTTGTCAGTTCCGTTTAGTTGCAGGGCGGGTGGAGTGTGAAACAACCCCCGAATAGGAGGGTAACCGAGCAAGGAGATCGAGCGGGCGGGTGGCTGCTCTGAAATAATTAAACCGGCGCAAGTTTTTACGACAAGGTGTTCATTACGGTGGGTAATTAAGACGCCCCTTAACTAGACCCGCTAACCACCCCTGCGGGGGTGGTAAACCAACTTCTCGGCCGGGAGAAGCCCTCCGCGTCTTAGCGTCTTGGAAGACGCTGAACAGGGGGATGGAAGGAAACTTTTCCCGTTTTTAGAAGCGGACGGACTATTATCGGTGATTATGTTAGCCAACGGGGTGGGGGCCAGGGATCCCCGTCGAATCGTTTCCCTCCCAGCCCCTTGTTCATAGATAAGCAACCAATCTTTAACTTTTTCAACCGCCCCATGAGTCAATGGAAAAATTGAATGTTTGTTCCGCGAACATGGAAGGTATCGCACAATGCGCAAGACTCGAGAGTTCGCGAAAGATCGTGATGGCACGGCTAAACGCAAATTAATGACCAATCGAGGATATCGTTTGAATAACCAAGCTCACGTTGGTTCTCTGCTTGGGGACAGGTTCTAAGCGTGTGATAGGTATTAGCGCGGATCCAAATATCAGCTAAGTCCTTCCTAAGCTGCGCCCTGCCTAGGGAATTACTTTGGCCCTGCGCCCGCATTAATAAGTGACCGTCCCCGACAAACACTGTGATCCCTTGATTTCAAGACTAGGTCCAGGATCCTCCGTGTTAGCATTAAACTTTACTGCGCATCGTAGTCCTTTTAATCTCGGATTAAACGTACCGCTTCATCAGGGAAGTAGCTCCGTCATACCTCAGCCTCGACGAACCTATCTATTCCACTGACCACATGGTAGCTCGCCAAGGACGATCGCTATCTCTAAACCTTGCTAATTATCGAATGAAATCACTGCGCTGAATCCTGGCAATAATCCCCGGTCACTCTCCACGTGGTCAATCATCATTACAATTTATAATCCTTAGAACCGACTGTTCGAACATAAACAACTTCCGTGGAGCTTTCCTTACACTCTCTTCTCCTCCCGAACAATAGTAGCGCCACGCTGACCAAAGGAGCCGAGCATCGGCCGCGAATCGAAGAAATATACTCCGGACCAGTAGTCGAGTCGATCATAAATCTGCCAGCGACACCCCTGCCCGATGACGTCCGCAGTTCCGCGCCCTTCGTTTCGTCCGTCTTATCGCGGGGTAAGAGAGCCCGGTCTTCTCCTCTGCTCCCAGCTCGCGTGCACTTTGGCTTATTAAGGGCTGATTCACCCTTGCCACCGTCTCCCGCCGATAAACCTCGTCCTCCACGGTGTCCCACAACCGCCGTACATCACCGACGCTGGCCTCGTGGAATGAGTTATGCGCCTCACGACCGTACGGCCCTGCCTTCTACCTACCATCCACGCGGAGGATCCCACCAGCCTCTGTCAGCGGCTTGGATACGTGTCGCTGTTTTCTACGCGCACACAGGGTGTCCCATTCGAATCGATCCGCGCTCATATATTCGAAACTATTAGCACGCTCCTCTGAAATCCCCGAGCTCCCTAACAAAGGACAACAACAGGAAGAGGTAACTCTTTCCCGTCGCTCCCCTGCGAGCTGCAGAAGCATCCAGCCAGCCTCCGCTGCGGCAGAAACAGAGCACAAAGGCAACCCTTCTTCAGGGGGGGTGTGAAGAGCGCGGAGACAGCGGCCACCGACGTCACGACGGGGTAAATTCCGTGTGACAGAATTATGGCCCTTCGAGGTGTTCGATCGCGAGAGACCCTCTCGCCGTTTTGCATCCAGCGTTCCATTACAGGGAAAAAGGACGAGTCGTCAGGCTAGGAGCGCAGAGATAGAGAGGAACGAGGGCGAAGGACCAGCGAGGAAGAAGGCCGTTGGCTCCTCCAGGCTCGTTTAAAAGTGATAAATGCGCAGCTGGGAATATGACTGAGAAAAATAACACGGCGGACCGTAGGGGGGTGGGCGGAGGGTGGACGACGCCGGCGGAGTCGTCGATTGGGGGCTCGAGGAATCGAAAAACTAATATCCGCCCCCGGGGGCCGTTTGTTTCGTATTGTTTCGGACGCTCGGCTCCCAGGCGGTTGTCTTTGGCGTGATTGAGTGCCGCCATTCTTCATGGCTTTCGCGCTTTCTTTTTCGCCGACTTCCGAGGGCGCGGGAGCACGCTGATCACCGCGCGCAGGGGGTCGCGTAACGATGAGACGCCGGGAAAAGGGTAAGGGGCAAGAGCGCGTGCAACCGAACGTTGTTCCCTTCGACAGAGCTTCGACTAGAAAGTGTCTTCTAATGTAGATAGAAATGATTCCTCACTCAAAGATGGAAATAGATCGCCTACTAATATCGTAAAATTGGTAATTCTTAATTTACCTGAACACTAAACTACCTGGGACTTTCGCCGAGCGAAGTTTGCAGAGAATTCTTCAATATCCCCGAGAAATATTGCGGCAAGGCTCGAGAAGGGAGGCGCAGTACGGCGTCACGGTGCATAAGCGCGATACTTTGTTCTGCATGCCGGCTAATGACAATTTAAATGCATGGAATTAACGTGGCCGTGGTGGGGGTCCGCGCGACAGCCAAATAATATCGTTTCATCCCCTGTGGGACGGGCGTCGATCCGGCTAACTAGAAATTTTGCCCCGAGACTCGACCGCTGGGGTTCACCGACAAAGAATAACCCCCTGACAACCAATGAATCGATTCCAGTGCAGATTTCCACCGCCGTCGGCGTATACAGACCTCTCTACCGAAGATAATTTATGAAACGAAAGAGGAAGGAAAGCACCCTTCGAAAAAATACTGGCTGCACGTCTTGAACGATAAAAGAGCTCGATTGACGCGACGAAAGTATTCCTGGAGCCCCGAATTCCGACGCAAGTATCGCGTTCAGCCACTTGATCGTTCGAACGCCCATTCTTCCGGCGGGGGCGCAGCTTTTAATTCGATCAAATTCGCCGAGCGATTGGCCCGTGGCAGGCTGGAACGAGGGAGGGGCGGAAGAACGCGAGATGAAACGAAACGCAACGGCTGTGTAACCGAATTTAGCGATTTTTAATTCCCAGCAGCCAGCCAGGCCCGAGTCAATACTACAAGGGGGAGAATCACCCCCAAATCGCTAATAAGGCTTCGCAAACCTCCGTACATCCCACCGACGAGGTTCCCTGTGCTTTGGTTCTCATTCAGGGTGGTAATCCCGACAGATCTGATCGTCTTCCCTCCCTCT
This sequence comes from Andrena hattorfiana, assembly GCA_944738655.2. Lineage (NCBI taxonomy): Eukaryota > Metazoa > Arthropoda > Insecta > Hymenoptera > Andrenidae > Andrena > Andrena hattorfiana. The sequence continues at coordinate 39,598,026 of OX122894.2, read as the reverse complement.
CTTCCTCTACTTTTATTACCACTTTCGCAGATATTCGTATGCTGTGAAATGGACGCATTCTTGGAACATTATGGTAGAGATGTTTGTATTTGTGTTTACTGCAGACGCGACAATTTCGAGAAAAGTACATATCTGCAAACATTACGAAGCTATGTATTATTATACATGGCGAAGTTGTTGTAAACCTGTCTATAATATTGAAAAATATGATATAACTGCTTTGTAGTTTCATTATTGCAATCGGAATTAGGGTAAATCCGGGAGACGCGGTCGGGCCGGAGAGTTGATCGAGTCGCTATATTTCAGACTCTATACGTAAAAACACGTTAAATTGCAGCCCAATTACTTTTCTAGAAGTCAAAAAATTCAATGAATAGCGTCACTTCGGTTCCATCTGTGTTTTTCTAGATTTACAAGCTATAAAAGGTAAACTGAGGATACATTTAACCTCTTTTGTCAAACAACGGTGTACAGAATCGTATTTAAAATATAATTCTAAGTTTATTTTCGTTTAATGTTTGGGAATAATAAGATAGTAGATATATTGAGGGACAATGCAGCCAAAGTATTTAGCCATATTAACTCTTCCTCTCAAAACTAACGAGAAGACCGTCTCTCGTTGCAGAAAGGAGAGATGGTCGAGTTATGATTTTTTTATTATTTTTATTTATATTTTTATTTTTTATCATTATTTTATTATTATTATTGTTTATTTATTTTATTTATTCACTTTTGTACTCATTTGCCTTGCTAATCGCCAGTAGGTAGTTCACTTTTTCTTTGATGTGTTCTTTATTTATTTAGCGTAAACAAATTAAATATCAACGAATCTGTAGTTGTATTCACTCATAAATAATTTTGCTTTATCCTTTGTTAATTTTCCATGAATAATTATGTAAGTGGTCTCTGCCAACGACGAAAACTATTTCTCCCCGCACCTCGGGAGAGGTGGTCAGATATCATGACTTCAGTTTTCAACCCGATTTACAGTAAATATTGTCTTAAAGCAAATATCGACCAGTTTTTCTGAATCAGCATAAAATTCTGAACATATTAGGTTTGTTCTGATAAAATAAGTAATTTCTACATTAGTTTTAATAGCCATTTTATACAAGGTCGACCGCGTCTCCCGGATTTACCCTATGTAATAAATTAATCAGTGAAATTAATTTTCATCCAACAGTACATCCAACCAGTACAATTATTATCCGTTCTTAGATAATCGTGTGTGCGTGGAATTTGGACAATTGTTCCGAGCAAGTATCCCTTCTACTAAGCTCTGATCAACATTCTGAGTATCCCCTACGTCAAACCTTGATAAGCATCTTAGTAATCCCTCTGAGCCTTGACGAGTGTCCTCAGGATCACCTAAACCTTCGCAATCCTCCTGCCAATTGTTCGCGTCTAACTCTAAGGACCAATTGTGCGATTATCTGTAGCTAATATTAGCTAAACTAACCTACTTCCGAATTCTTCAGAACCACCTGCTGAAAGAGCTGACTATTTGCTAGGTGGAAGCGAGGGTGGATCGTACGAACAAATCTTCGTGCATCAGCGTGCACCGGAAATGGATACGCGTCGGTCGTAATTCGTGGCCGCACAAGTGCGGCGCAATTAATTTTCTCGCTGCAGCTGCATCCGCAGTCTTTCCGCGTTTCGGTGGTCGCCCGTTGCAGGCCAGCCTTTAATCTCAAAGCGTCGGTGCTACGTCGCGGAATGAAACGCTGATTCTCGGCGGGGACGCTTGGCCAGCCTTCGAAGCGCAATCTGGAATCTTCGCTAAATGAACAACGAGGAATCTCGCGCGTCTCCAAAGCACTGCAACAACTGTCGAAGCACCGAATAAAGATGAAACTTGAGACGCGTCGAGTCTGAGCTTCTCCGTTATCCAAAACGCAATCAGAAGTTTCAATTAAACGAGCAGTTAGGGATTTTGAAAAGGGAGTAATGACGAGGCGATCGATGGGACAACGAAGAATGGAAGAATAAGGTAGAGGCTTCGAACGTGAAGGGTACAACGACGAACTTTTTCGCGCGGAAAAGGGCATCGAAGGGATCGCATCGACGGAAGCGGAACGGTTCAACAAACTGATTATACAATCAACGTCCGACGGTGATTCAATAAGTCGGAGAACCACTGGGTATTGATGCTCGATCAGGCAGCCCCTGGAGGTTTAATTAAATACAAGCCCCACACCCCCGTCAGCGTAGCCGGAGCCTCCACCGCCTGTAAAACGAGCGATATTTTTCACGAAAACCACCTCCACGAACGGTGATCTCATATCTGGCCCCCGGTATCGCGAGTCGGACGCCCAGACTCGATAAAATTATTAAGTTCCACGCGAGATTCCCTACCAAATATTCCTCTGTGCGACTTTCACCAGCGAATGCTACTTTGTCCAATTTCGCTGAAAGAAGTCATGCGATTTTTCAAAGAAAATAGAAGGTCTGCCTTCCACCTTGCTCTTACTAAAGCAGAAAGAACTCTAAGCAACTAACAAGTCTCCCAGAGGCTGCAACTCAGTAAAAAACAATTCCTAAATAATGAATTTCTACTTTCTACTTGCTTCGATGCCTCCACAAAGCTCCCTATCTCACGCAGCTCCCAGCGTAAGGAAGATCGCGGAGGTGAAGCATTCCCAGAGCCTATTATTCCATGATGTGTAGCTGCTTTTAGATAGGAAGGCGAGTGTGATCGAAAATTAAGCTGATAGCGTGGCGTTACGATCCTGTCGTACCTATGGGCGCGTGACGTTGGTAGCAATGTTGCTGGGGATATGACAGGCGCGCATGGCACGGAGCGTTGCAACACCCCCCGCGTCAAGAATTCATGCATCCCCCCGATGGGGGACCATAATTAACCGAATACCGATACTCACCGGCTTACCCGACTCCATCTGCGACACACGCCGTCTACATATGTACGCACTCGTGCGTCTACATGCATATACATATGCGGCCTGGCGCGTAATTCCGCGCTGCGCCTGTTCGCGCGCGCGAGGTATGCACCTGAGCGCGCGACCACCTCGAAAAATTTCGTGCCCACGCCGCCGGCCACATGACAGGCCGTTCCAGGGGTGAAAAGAATTCTACACCCTTGCCAGACTGCTCCTATAATAAAGAAATTTGGCTTGATTGAATATTTCTACGCTAGGGGTGCGATTTTGAGGGGTTGTTTCTGGATTCTTCGGGGTCAAGTATCTGTTGCACGAAGGAGATCTGTTGGAGGAATATGCAAGGAGACGATGTTCTATCCTGACACATTATTGAGGAGCATCGATTCTCAGTGTTTGGTGCAGAAGGAAGTTGTAAATCAGCAGGGATAGCAGTGATACAGAGGAAGGCGACAAGGCTGTTGAAGACACTCACCCCCGAGGAAATCATCGCCGTGGACCGCGTTAAGGGCGAGTCGAAGCCAAAACGGAGGGGGGTAGCCTAGACACCGATTAAAAATTCCGTCTGGCTAGTGGATCCAGCCACCTCGCCACGTACGCGTCCCCCGGTGTGTAACATCTGCCGAGGTATAAAAAGAGGAGACGCAAGGAGAGAGGAAAGGAGTGGACGAGGGTGGTCTCTTTCGCGCTGCTTGCGCCAGCAACGGGAGGAACAAGGACCGGCTCCCTCAACCCTCCGAGACTGGCTGCCTTTCCTGCCACTCGCCACCCCTCTCCCGGAAAGCCACGGCACTCGTCGAAGGGAAAGAGAGGGCGCAGCTAGGCAAGGGACAGAGAAAACCCCCGCCCCTTTACGGGTCTGCCAGTGGTGGCGGCGGTGTCGTATCTTGGCCTCCGTGGCGCGCCGCTCTATCGACGTACAGCCACCCTCGTCTCACCTCCACCCTGCGCCTTCTCCGACTCCCATCTCCTTGTCTTTCGCGCCGCCACACCGCTCCACTCGCCTCGTTGCCCGTTCCGCGTCTATCTAGCCACCTTTCTCCGCTCCCGCCTACCCGACCACCCGCTCAGACTCGCGATTGCCGAGATAGCGAGCGGATACGGTGTCGAGGGACGTCGACTTCTCGTCCTAGGCCTAACACCGAGGAGACAGCATCGCGACGCGTTATTGAGATGTCTGTTTCAGAATTGGGGCTCAACGGGGGGTGCCTCGAACGCCGAGGGGGATCGCGACAGGTGTCTAAGTGTCTACCTGTGTGTTGGGCTTCCGAAGAAAACGCGTCGAGGCGGAAGGCGAGGAGACGAACTGGGGAGGAATGAGGGTGTTACAGATGGTTCGCGCTGTCTTGAATCGGTAGCACGTTGCTGGAAGGTGTGACAATTATCTGCGAAGACTGAAGCTTCCACGGGAGTCTTCGGTACAGCGTAATGTTGGAGGAATTCGGGAAGGTAGCGAAGGATCGCCGGTCTAACGGACTCTGTCCGGGGTCGAAAAGCCACTTGGCGTTCTTGGTAAGAAGTTGCCAAGGATATGGTAGGCAGGGAAGCCTCGAGGATCGGCGAAAGATAATTGGATTGGGTGATCGAAGCAGCGGCCTGGAGCCACCGCTGAAATCAGAGGCTTGCGTCGGGAGCAGCATGGAATTGGTGAATGGAGATGTGGCGGAGTGAGATGCATTATCGTGAAAACGCGTTATTGAGATCTCGACGGGTGAATTAGCTTCCCTCAACGGTTTGGCGATGCACCGGGCACCTGTGCACGTTCCCCGACATCGGGGGATTTCCTGCAGGTTAGTTTGACGCGACGGAAAATAGGTATCGCGGAATTCTGCTGTCACGGATCCACGTTTAGACAGCTTCATGCACCACGAGCGATTATATTAGCAGCCTCCGTTTACGCTCTGAATTAATCCATAGTTTCGGGAAACTTACTATCTCCCTCCGTAGAAATACTGGCCCCAGGACATAGCTACACACCCTCGCAAATACAATAAAAAGACCTTTCCAAGGGACACACAACCGAGCACTCTTCGGACACGTCGATTGCATCCGTTCAGAGGGCTGTGACTCGAGCACGCACTGGGTAAGACTCCTCTGATCCTGATTTCCGTCAAAGGACGGCGCGCAACGTGGCGGAAGACCGAAGGGTATTTTTGCCTGTCTCGCGGGGGCGTCCACAAGGATCACGAGTGCTGGTCAGGTAGTACCCGCGATGTACTTGGGGAATACGCGGCCTCCTAAATCAGGGTTGATATCCTCGAAACAATTCGACCCTCGGAGGATGGTGTCCGGCGGCAGGGCCTGCCTGGGTAGCACGGAAGAAGATTTAATTAAGCCGGGACCGATTTATCTCTCTGACAGCTAACCCCGTCCTTTCCACCCTGTCTTCCTCCTCTTTCGAGGCCCCTCAGACCCTCAACGACACCGTTCTCTAGGTGGCTGGACTCGCCCGGAAGGGGAAGAGCGGAACCCTTTCGCCGTTGCATACGAGACAACACGCGTGTAGGTGTTGCCTCCATCCACCGCCCCTCCTCTCCTAACCCTGCCCCCTTTTATTGATACGCTCCCGTGCCGGTCCCGAATCACGATAAAACGATCGATAAACCGATATTTCGGATGCTTCCGTTCCCGTCGCACGGGGGATAGGTTAGGGAGTTTGTGAAATTCGAGGGGATGTTTGGTCTGTCGGCTTTTTTCGAGCTAGAGCACGGTAGGCGCGGAGATAGACTTTGTTGCCGGTTATTGGGGGATCGAGGAACTGTTCGGTTTACCGAGCTTCGTAATTTCTGAATACCGGCGACTCTAGCGCTACGCGAGATGTGTGTCGTCGCGAGAGAGGGGTGGGAGGAAACGACGTGATCGGTGGGCTGGTCTACGTAAAGAGAGGAAAGTTGATCGATGACGATCGCCGATCTCCATCTACCAGCGGCGGTTTCCTGCACGCGTGTTCCTCGTCTTCCGATCTACGTCTCTCCGTTCCTCTGTCGAGGGCTGCTGGCACCCTCCAGCAATTATTAATTAACGCTCCCCTCTCAAGGCATTAACGCGGCTAAGAGCAACCCCCCTCGCGTCCCCGCCGCCCCTGTCGACCTCCTCCAACCCCTTGCCACCGGCTCAAAGCGCCACCAAGTAACGATACACCTTGGCTGCGGAACCAACGCCACGGAGAAGGTCCTACCTGGACGATTTTGTCCAACAAAGAGGCGCGCCAGGTCCCCTGCGCGACACCCCGGGCGGTATATAAGACGTCTGGACTTATTACCTGTCGCCTGTCACTCGGCCAGACCCTCTCGGTCCACGGGAACCTACGAAAACGACCTAGGAGGCGTTACCATTGACCTATACTACTGAAACTCCCCTGAAATGCTTGTATCCTTCCGGGATGACACTTTGTGGTTAAAGTATCATTCATTTCGCGTGTAATGGGGCTTCTTAAGTTATGTAAAGCAGATATTAATAAAATAAGATGATATATGAGTGGTTTAGGTTGTAATGAATCAACCTTCCCTCACCTCCCCCAAAATCGATTTCAATTCGGAGGTCCAAGTGGCGACGAAGTCTTTGTTAAACTCTTTTAAGATTTTTTTCTCGAGAGGTGTGAAATAAATCGAAAATTGTATATTGTTTTTGGAACCTTTATTCATATAAAAAAAATCCGAAATATTAAGTTAAAGCAAAGTGACGGCTGTTTAATATTAAGGTTCTGATTTTTGCAAAAAAAAAACGGCAGTTTTTCATTCATAAAACCGAAAGTATATATTGAAAAAAAAATCCTTCGATCAACCACTAGATTTTTATATCTAAAATAAGCCCACAAAATTTGCTCACCGCTACCTTGCTCACCGTTTTTAAAAAGGCTTCTTGGATGTCGTTGTATTTTTATTATAAATGTAAATATTTTTCTACAAAAAATTATTAAATATTCTTTAAATGTTGCTCTTTTAAGTGCAAAAAGTTCTGTAAAAATATATGCTTTCGCTTTGTCAAAAAAAATTCACAAATATTCGCCTCTTTTCTGCCTCCTGACTAGGTATAACCCCTTAAAGTTACGGACAAAAAGTATTGAAAAAACAATTTCTTGCAACTTACACTTAATCTGCCATTCCAGTAGCATACTGAAGGCCCTCCTTTTTCTCAGTTTCTACATTTTTGGAGTCTCTACTCAAACTGCGACCAGTAGCGGCTTCTTTTTCACAATAATTATGCAAATTGAAGCCAATCTTACAATCCAATTGTAATAATTGTAATTGGTAATAATTTCCAATTATTGTATACATAATCATATAGGGGAGAGTGGGGTAAAACGGAACATCAATGTTTCTCTTAGATAAGAGCTGCGAATGAGTTGGTATCGCGTGACATGGGACCAAAGGGTCCTCACAGCGTTTCGTGACAGACCATAGACCCGTGCACACGTTACTTTTCCGTTAAGAGAGTTGGAAAAATTTCCGGTATCGGCGTTTCAATATTGTGTTGTACTTTCGACCACTTTTCGGCACTTGGATTTCGAAAATTAATAACGGTAAGTACATCGTTGGATTCTATAGTCCTTACGCTACATTTTGACGTATTAAAAAGTTCTTTACCTTACACTGAAGTGTAAATATTAAATGTTTACTAAATGACTGTATGTGCTATTTAACTCAATTCCACCAATCCAAATGTCTTGAAACTTTGCAGGCGCGCGTAGTTATGATGACAATACAAAATTATGGGAAAAAATGGAAGGTGTGAAAATATTACCCAGTTATCAATAAATTTAACCCATAACCACAAATTCAAACTACTTGAAATCATTCTGTAACCACAAATCAAATCAATTCAATCGATATGCAATCAGCATATAACCACAAATCAAAACTTACTTTTTAGACACTAAAAAGTAAATAATAAAAAAAATGCAAAAATTTTTTTTAAGTTAATCAATTTTATTTAAAATGCACTAAAAACTCAAAAATTCGCCATGCACGTGTTGATATTTATTATTTATATAAAAATCCATGTATATTTGGTTATTTTCAGTAATTTTTATATTATCTGGTAAAATATTTTTCTTATGTGTATAATATATATTATTGTTATATTTTATTTGTAATAGTTATACCTAAAACATATATTCATAGTTTTTAACATAAATGAATACATTTTAAATCATAAAAATAAAGATTTTGTACGTTTACATGGTCTTCAAGTAGGTGTTCCGTTTTACCCTACCACTTGCGCGAGACGAAGATTTCAATACCTCCGGTAAATCTCATTTTCCTTCGTTCCCAAAGATTTTTCTTAACCGTGGCTTTGATTTTCTTATAGTCTAAGGTCCATTGAAGACTCCTGTTGAAGTCCCGTGTCTTTTTCTCCTTCCGATTTTATGTTATCACCGTCCAAAGTTAATCGTTCGGTTTTACCCCACTCCCTCCTATTCGGCAAAAAATAGTGTCGAGCAGTATATTTCTTGCAGCGCTATTTGCAGCTCGATTAAAGATACTACATGCTCTAATTGTAGAATACGTATATATCAAATATATAGCTATACTTTTACTAATACAATTAGCAGCAAGGAAAACATGTATTTGTGAGTTTCTTCCTGAATGTTGCACCTGATTTCCTACTGTTCAACACGGCCGAATTTCTTCGACCGTGCACGCTCTCACATTATGACAAATATCTTCGTTAAATATTGATATATCCCTTTAATTCTTTTTGCCCTATATTCTGCACACTATCAACTTTTGATTTCAGTGAAAAAAGAAACAAAAATAATTTTCTCAAAAGTTGAGAACGCATGTAACCCTTTAACCTACCCTTCGACACTGCCCCATGCACCGTTTCTGAACATCGTCTCTCGTACCCGCGTACCTGTGCGTCATCCACGTGGCACATTGCAGCGCCAAGCTTCCCAATAAACAGTCTTCCCAGGCGTTTCTCTTTTTCACCCCCCTGAAACCGATCCCCGAGCCCCATCCCCTTCCCCGATCGTAGTCGAACGTCGATCCAGGCCACGCGATTCCAATCTAACGAGCGCGTTTACACGTCTAAACGGCCCCATCAAACCGAAACAAATCTTCCTTGGAATCCTGACTCGGTAATCCTCGGCTGGCTGGCTCGACCATAGTGGAGACACGCAGAGGCGGAACAGCCTAGGAGAATCCGTAAAAGGGGTGGCGCCCCCCGAGGGTGGCTAGCTTCGCGCGCGTATACCTTCTCTGGGGGAGGTTGAAAATGTGACGACGACCCAGCCGGCCGAGATATTAAACTATAAATCCTTATCCCGCTACGCGGACCGCCAGGACCACCCTACACGCTATCCTGTGTCGCAGGACCCCCGTGTTATCCTCCACTCGCTCGCGCCATCCTTTGGTCGCGACCACTCGCTTTCGACCACCCCCCGCGAGCTTTCCCGCCTTTTTCTTCCCTTTGCAAGGAAATAGGACACTTGGGTAACAGCGGCGACAAGGTGGAGAGGTTTCAAGTTTATCTTGAGTCGCTTCCCAGAAATAGACGAGTCATAGCTTTACACCAATGGGTTTGTACTCTGGTTACCAGTCCGCTTTCGAAATGGTTTTCCAGGCGAAGAGGGGAACGTCGCGTGCGAGGAAAAACGGGCGAAATATATTCGTGTAGGTCTCGATTAAAAGTTTCGCCGTGGCGGTCGAGCGCTCGTGGATCGAACTGGTGTCCCGCGACACTTTCCAACACGATGGCTAAAAATTCCCCCCAGGACACGCGCCGGCTCGTAAACAATTTGGCCCGGCAGATTTTTCTGACGCGATTTCTAGAGGCTACGAGCTCCGGAAATGCCGTTGGATAATCGAAACTTCCCAGGGTCGCTACAGTTTGTAGAATCCGCATAGACACCTCGCGTTTCCTACGCTCAAGATTGTTTGCTTAATACCAGGCTGCTGCGGCGGAATGGTTCGAGTGCACGAGTCCCTATCGCGCTCGATAGTATCGAGCGCGGAAGGTTGCTTCGAAAGACAGCTAGAGGCCAGACCTTCCTTGTGGACAATTTCATTTAAATCCACCGTGCACCCTTTCGATCCACCCTTCATTGGCCAAATCTCTCGCAGCACACGCACGTCATTAGAGCCGGCTCGGACTATCGATATCTATCCTACGCTGGACGCTAGTGCGTGGATCGTGTTAAGCGAATAAAAAGCCTATTGCTTCGAAATGGCAGCAGCGAGGTTCGTGACGAAACCGTTTGTTCGTGAATAGAGGCTTCGGGGATGTTTTTCCATCGCAGGTGTGACAATCGTATGATTCATCGAGGGGAGAAACCGTCGCTCTTCAAACGAGCAAGAATTTCGGCGAACCCACCCATTTTGCAAACTGAAAAGGGGTGAAAATTTGTGGCGAGTTCGAGTTGCTTATATTTGAAGATAAAATTGTGCGACCTTAACTAAAAACGAGGCGGAGGATTTTGAACGAAGAATATTCAAAACTATCTCCCAAATAATCCACAGTTCCCAGTCTCTAGTATCTCAAAGTTCTCCGCTGCAAGAAACTCCCCACCCCGAAACGCATGCACTTCGCGAATTTACTTGCGCGAACTATGGAAACTGAAGGATCATTCGCGTTGTTAAAATATTATCCCCAGGATTTCTATCAGCGGAGACTTCGCCCGGGTCCCAGGACACGGGCGCTGAAACATTTAGACGCCGGATGCGAGGCTCTCGTCGACGGTATAATCTCACCGGAAGTCCCTAAGACTCGCAAGAGTGCCGCAGCACGGCTCGGTGGGGTGGCCATCTGCGGATATTAAAGGAAATGGCGGTATGATTAGTCGAATACGTGCGCTGGTTTCGTTTTAAGGAAACACCATCCGCGCTGCTTCTCGATATAATTCTCCCTCTTCCCTCGAGCCGTCCCACATCATCCCCTCGAGTCTCCTCGCCTCGCAACAACTCGAGTAACCGAAGAGAACACACCGAAGTACCGCGGTATCTCCTCCAGTGATTATACGGCCGATAACAGACGCTTTGAGCCGGCGAGCGCGAAAGGTCAGTCGGCGGAAAGGCGAAAGAATCGCGACACGGCAATCCAGAACATCGCCGAGACCGCAAATGACCGACCAGCCGCATAACTGCTCGGTCTCTCGTGTTTTCGGGGGGTTGTTTGCTTGATTTAGGGGTGGAACGGCGCGCGAGGAACAAGCCTTTTCTTCCACCTCGTCGAACGAGAACGTAATCCACGACGTCCACCGAAAATCGTCCGGCACGACAATAAATTCTTTTTACTACCCTCCACGAGTGAATGGATATTCGAGGGGTCAGCGCGTTCTTACGTGGATAACACTCGATGCCTTTTAAGAAGATGCCTCCCGAGCATCTCCAGACGGATTTATGAATACAATTTTCGCTTTTATATCGATGGTTATGGGGCAGAGGGCGTGAGGGTGGCAATAGTATTTCGTGGAACCGGATCGTCGTTCAAACATTTCGATTATTTACATACGCACAACCTCCCCGCCGCCCCTCCCTCCTCCTCTCCCACCGCCCTCCCCCCTCTCCGCTGGTTTGTCTTATAATATTAATAAGGGTAGTTTCCGGGCTGGCGTGCTGTGGAATCGTGGAAGGGGTCTGGCAAGAGCTATGCTCGCTATGTCCGGCAAGGGTGGTATGTTGTAGATAGTCCTCCGCGTAGCCCCCTGAGGGATGAAGTCTGGACCTTGTTAGAACGAGAATGCTAATTTATTAGGGCGCGTCGGGGAGGCTGCGAATACCCGTGCCCGCGATTTTCGGATGCTTCTTTCAAGCAAGTCCGTCCGATTGCCGCTCTTCGCAGGGATTTTCAAAAATCGTGCGGGCCCGCCTGAAACGTGTCGTCGCGTTTGGCAATCCCAAGAAATTTCGAGAAATCGAGTCAACTTTAAATCAGCGGCGATCAGAGAAGGCCCACAGTGAAGCGCTAATCTCCAGGAGTACATCTCGTCAGTCCAAAGAGTCCTATATCACTGAAAGTAAAGAAGATTAAGAGTAGTCAAACATTCTCAAACAGCGTCAAACATCCTTAAACACCCTAAAAATTCAGAGCGTCTATACCGGGGCAAACCCGGACAATGATCAACTTCGTCTCGATGGAAGCCAGCGCCGAGTTCGAGCAGAAATCTCGCGAGAACGGTGCTGCCTAACGAGCAAAAACGACCCTGCTACACGACTACCTGTACACGGCGTAAGGGGAGCATCCGCGAACAATCGTAAAAGAACAGGCTGAAACTACCGCCGGCCGATAGGGCGAAGGGGGCGAGGTGCGGGGGGCGGCAGAGGGGGTCGGAAGAAAAAGCAAGAAGCCGCGATCAATGCTGATGGCCAGGATATCGGGAGTTATACTTTTAATAAAGAGGTATCCGGCTATCCCGACACTAGTACTCACCACCATCAGCAGCCTCGCCGACGCTGATCCCGCGCCTTGGTGGTGGTGAGCAGGGAAGGGTGGTGTGGTGTGGTGTGTGGGGGGGGGGGGGGGATGCGCGAGCGCCACACGTGTCTTGAGGGTGGTAATTACGCGGCATCTGCAGCCAGCCCACACCACCCTGCCGTCCGTCGGTTCTGCCTCCACCTCCGACTTACTCCACAACCTTAGGTGGGCTGGTGGGTGGATTTGGGGAGTGGGACGAGGAGGAGAGGAGGAGGGATGAGGCAAAGGGGTGGCGAGGGATGGGTGGCCACAGTATTGATTTTGTCCAAGACAGCCGACGCCGCCGACGCCGCGGCCAACCAGACCCACCTCTGGTGGTACCCACTCGGCTACAACACCAATCCCCAACCCCCACATTCCATCCCGACCATCTCCTTCTCTCTCTCTTCTTCCCTCGTCGCGCTCCATCTCCTTCGTGCTACCCCCCTCGAACTCCCTCCAACCCCCCGCCCTCTCCCCCTCCCCCGACGCGCCCTCCAGCCCTAGCCCTCCAAGTGTGTGCACAGACGTGCACGTATCTCGTGCAACCTCCGTGTTCACACTGCGCTGCTAGATAAGATGCCCGGTGAGCTCCTCCGTCGAGCTGTTTTATCGGCGCACCCGCCGGCTCCCCGAGGTCAACGGGAGACGAGGTGATCGCCGTGGGACGAGATCGATTCCGGGATGGGATTAATCGAGGAACGACGCGGGATCGCTCGATGATTGGGATTCGTCGCTCTTGGGAGATGGGGTGCCAAGAGGAGGGTGTTTTCATCGCTTGGGGTTGCTCGGTTCCTGGGAGTCGGTTAGGGGTGGTTGTTCTAAAATTCTGGATCATGAAATTTGTGTTTTTGCGGGGACTCGATTGGTTTCAGCTTCACGATCCTATTTTTCTGGTCCAGGCGTTTTCATTTGGAATGTGGAATGTCTTGTGATTCCTTGACGCTCTGGTGCCTATTCCAGTAATCATCGCAGCGAGCAATGATCCTCGAAGGAGGCGATCAGGGCACAAGCCGATCCTCCCAGTGATTCGGAAAGAAAGAAGCTGGAGAGAACGGAGGCTGACGGATATCTTCAGAATTCACGAGCCCTCCACCCTCGGTCCAAGTAACGATAGTTTAGAAACTTGACGATGGCTGGGCGACGGGGCAGCGTGAGAGCCACGGCATCTGGCCGGTAGTTAAAATGCATGTAGTCCTCCGAGAGTCTCGTATTCAAATACAGGATCAGTCCTTCTTCGACCTCTCCTCTAACTGATCCCGATCCCGATCTCGATCCCGTGTGCCTCAGGAGAAGAAGAACTTTTCGTCTCGATGGAAGGGTCCCCGGAACCATCGCCGCGACTTGGATTTTCCCACACGTAACCCGTCCCCTCGCCCCTGGCCGCTCCGAGCGAAAAAATACCACCACCGGCCTCCTCCGCGCCCTTAAAATTCGAATCGCTTGGACCCTTCGTCGAATCCCCGTGGCCAGAAAATTTGTTCCTACATAAGAATTTGAAAGCTCTGGGATAAGTTTGCGCTTTGTCGCTATCGATTCGGCATTGAAAATGCTGGACAGGGCTCGATGAAAGGGGAAACGAAGAAAAGCACGGATGGCTGTATCGGCCGGGCCGTTTTTATCGGCGATTCCGACTTCATCCCATCCGGCCTCTCCACCCCCTCCTTACCACTCGATATTGTATTCATAGCCAGCGCTAAGAGACAGAGATATCGGAATGATTCACGGCCGCGGAACCGACGGAATTCATATTAGGAGAAAAATGTCACCCTCCTTTCTGTAGCCACCCTTCGCCAACTAACTGCTCCGATGTCCACTGGCCGAGGCTCGTTTCGCTTGGCCCTCGCTCCGTATAGATTTCCGCGATACCACGTCGATTGTCCGCCCTTCCCGCGGGATAAAATCACGATAAAAATCATGATAAAATCACGAGAAGTACCGCGGTGGTGGCGCGATTCCCAAGCTGGAATGTTTAGCACAGGATAGATTGCTCTCCAAGTGTTTCAATTCGTTGAACATGATTCGTAGGAGGACCGCGCTGCACTGGCGATTGCAGAGTACCAAAAATTTGACAATTGGAGGAACAGAGAGCATAAGGGAGGTAATCCATGCCAGAAGGCAAAACTGACCGACGGATAGATTAATTTTCACAGAATTCTGGTGCCCTCTGCTCCCCAGCACACACGCTGCCATTCTAGCGGACAATCCAGGGCAGAGGCAGCGGCAAAGTTGCGCCAACCCTCCCGTTCGACAATGGGGGCAGCTGATAGAACGAAACAGAAACGCCAAACAGCGGTATAACTGGAACGCGGAGCACGGCTCTCGCGAAGTAAACGAAACATAAGCGTCCCTCGGGGCTTTCAGTCGCATCGGCTTGCTGTTACGCGGCAGTTCATGAGGAGCAAAGAGGATCACGCGATCCAGATAAAAGAGCGAGCCTCGTCCACGGGACCCTCGCATGTATCCAGCTTAGCCGAGACCGCAGTTTAAGGAGCTTTGGCTTTCGTTTAATCCACAGTGAGTAAAAACGAGACGAGGCGATCCGCGCGGCTGCAGAGTCACTCTCTGGCCCTTGATTCGCGGCAAAATCCCTCCTCGCTCCGTGACGTAGGGGCTGGATCAGCCTGCAACTTGACACCGCTCTCCATCGCTCCCATCCTTCCTCGATCATTTCACCTCGCGCTCCGCCGTGCCGCGTAATTCAGCCACCCCGTATCGAGAAGTCTAGCCGAAACCCTCGCGTCTTCCGCCAGTTCCACCTGGAGTTCCACTCTGAAAATTAAAGACTGGGAAAAATCGTGGCTACTTTATAGGTTTGTCTATGTTCGCGCCAACGCTAAGCTTTTCCCAAGTAGAAGCTTCAAGCCCCCGAGACAATTACCCAAGGAGCAACCCCGATCGCGAAACCTTAAAGATCAACGAATAACTTGAGGCTCCTCGGGCAGGGGGTTGGCTGGAGTCAGGGGCTGATTAATCGCGGAGGGTGCAGGGGCCGCTCGAATATTCCGTGACATGACGGCTCGCGTCGTGTTTTCTCCTCAATTACGTCAATCCACTCACGACCCCCGCGTAACGGAGCGACTACTCGAATCGAAGCCCTCCGCTTCGGTCCTTAATCGGTCAAGTGATCGTAGACTCCACCCGACAACCGACTGCTGCCTGGCTGACCGACACAGACAGAGGGACAGAGAGGCAGAGGGAGGAAGAGAGAGGAAACAGAGAGAGTGAGAGGGAGAGAGAGGACGGTGAGGGCAAGAGGCGCAAGGGTGAGCCCGTAGGAGAGGCGGAAAGAGAGAAAGAGAGAGGGAGCGAGGTCAGGAGAAATGGCTAATTCCGGATATTTATGTACGGGGGTAAAGTAGGGGTTGTTACGGGCCTCGAGATCGCCGCTATAACCCTGGAGAGCCAGAAGCGACCAACTGACCAGAAAATTAACCCTCCAGTCGATCGGACGGAGCCGGACCACCCCCAGAACAGGCTCGCTGCCTTGACTCGCGTCGAGCCTCTGCGCTCCCGACTTTTTCCACTTTCCCTGCGAATTTTCCTCACCCCTCGTGGCGCTTTATTCGACGCGCCTGTCGCGGAATCGCTCGCCCGTCCGAGCAAAACGCTACAGCGTCGTAATTCTGGGGGTGGAGTGCTCGGTTTAAGGTGACCACGCGATGGATGCTTCCCCCGGTTGCGTTTTCTGGATCAGAGCCTTACGTAACAGTGGCACAGTTAAGTTGACGAGGTTCTAGGAAGAAACGCTTCGTTCCACCTCGCTCTCCCATCGAGATGCTATTTTAGATCTTCCTAGTACGACTAACTACTCAATTAACACTTAACCTGCCACGATGAAACTACAAGCTAGACGATTCAGCTTATCGCCAGGGATAACCCAGCCGAGGACGGTTCAAAGAAACCCCCGACCGCGTTAATCGCGGGCAGACAGCGCGAATCACGCGGATCGCCCGGATAATCCGGCGCACTAACACAAGCCCGCGCCCGGCCGACATCCCCCAATAAAAGTCAACAAAAGACTAACGATTCATTCGGCTAATGGAAAAGTCCGAAAACAGAAGCGCACCGGGTCCCACTCACCCCCCCCTCCCCCTCCGTTGTCGCCCTCCGGCGCTCTCCTACCGCTCATAATTAAGCAGACTTTTAGCAGATTAGATCCGCGATCTCGCACACGCCTCGCTGGCCATTCTGTAAGTTGTCGCGACGATCCACGGGCATTCTTTTTCAGCCCGACCCATCGGGAATGTCACGCGAGATCTTCACCCCCAGTTTTTCCTCGGCGCTGCTCCGTTTTTCCGCGAGCCTTTTGCGAGGACGAGCCAACTGCTAAGGCTGGTTAACTACGTGTCTAAGAATATGATCGACGGAGTTTCAAATGGTGTAGGAATAATTAATTAATTTTCCTAGTTCGAATCAGTGCGGTACAACATTGTATAGAGCAGTCGCTGTACCATTGCACCCTTCTTGCCCTTCAAAGGCGTGACAAAAATCTGAAACCGTCAAGAAGAGTCTTAGCACCTCCCCCGCGTCGAACCAGTTCCCTTTCCGCCGAGATATTTCGTCCCCCAGCCTCCGTGGAATTAATTATCGTTCTGTCCGCGGACGAACCCCTTGGAGGAGGGACAAGGGTTGCTCCTTTCCTCGGACGAGTCGCGAAATCTGGATTAGGCGAGCTTAATCCGTTCGACTCTGGCTGAAGGAGGAGGACGGCGGGTGGAGAAAAAAATCCTTGCACCCTCTTAATCTGTCCTCGGGTCCCGAGCAACGTAAGCCCCCTTGTCGGCATATTGCGACGATTCGCGGCTATAAAAAGCTCAGGGGCGAAGGGGTTTGGCGCGCGAGGCAGTCGGAGAAACGAAAGGGGTTGTCAGGGTTGCCCGAGTGACAAATGGCTCGGAATAATACCAGCCAGCCGAACGGGCCGGCACCCAACATCCAACATCCGCTGGTTCCCCTCAAGCTCGCCTCGGAGGAACCGTGACTGGCCCTCCGGGGGCTTTGCTCTGACAATATCGTTAAACGATCTTCTTTGTTTTCGTTCCGTTTAAACGCCCCGCCCGCGCAGCGCCTGATCCTCAAGAATCCTCGCGGTAATTCGAGTGCCTGCCACGCAACCCTTTCTTAAAACTCAGGCTGTCCAAGGCACGATACAGGCGACACTGTAAAAACTGTCTATGGACTTCGAACTAGACTCAGTGTGCATTAAAAGATGCCTAACGAAGCGTCCAACGTAAAGTACAGTTGGCTGTACTTGTTTCAAAGAAGCGCAGCATGATGCGCGTACAGTATGAGAAATTAGAGGCAGCCACACGCGAGGGGTGACGCGATCCGAAGGAAAACGCGTTCTTCCGCTCGAGGGACGCCTCCTCGAGAGCTTTGCGCGAGCCATTAAGCAGAATCGTTTGGCTAACCGAGACAAAAATCCGGCGACGATATTTTTTTATTCCACCCCCGCCTCTAGGGGCATCCAGCCCCGCCATCCAACTCGCGGGGGAGGGAAGCGGTTGAATTCCGTGCGTGCCAGCACGGACAAAAGACAAACGCCGTCGCCGTCTTTCGTTTGTTTCAAGCGTCATTTGTTTGGCGGAGTTGGGACGGGCTGTCTTGGTCGCTGGTTGCCTCCAGCTCGAAGCTGGGGAGCGAAGGGGGAGCGCCTAGGGGAGGGAAAGGATGCGGGAGATATGGGGTTGCATGGCCAGAAAGGCCACATTTGAATGCCACCGGAAAGGGGGGGTTGAACGCTCTTTCATCTCTGCTTTGTCGTGCCACCTACGCTACACCCTGGCCTCTGGTAGCTGGAAACGCTTCAGGCATGATGGGACCTTAAACTTTTCGCCGAGACCCTGGTGTGCTCCGCTGAAAAATGTTCGCTAAACTGGGACTTCCGTTGCGTTTCGGGGGAACAGAAGGGAGGAATTTCCGGGTGCGCTTGAAGAAGGGTTTTCGGGGAGAGAAGGTCGAAAGTGTTCAAGGATTTAAACGACGGTGAATTGTAGAATTCTCCGATGGTTAGATTTGCGTAGAGATTCTTTCCTGATGGTACTGAAATCGGATTCCTCGCGAGTCCTCGCTGGAACAAGTGGCACAGGCGGGGATTTTAAATATTCCGATAACGAGGGATGACTTCGAATTTCAAGTAACCCGCAACCGAGGAAGAATCTGCTACCGTGCAGCGGGAGCTTCCCTCGAAATTTCGTAGCTCGCTGTATCGCGCAGCAATCCGTTCAACTTCTCCGGCGCGCTCGGACGTCGAAAGAGAAGACGAAGAAGAAAAGGCGACGGAGCCGAAAGAGCAATCCAAGCCGAGGGGGTTTCTTTCATCAGAAAATAATTAAGGTTTTCTATGGAGATGATGGATTCGGCGGGCCTGCCGTTCGCTCAGTCAACGTCAGAGGTTGACAATAGCTTCAATGGATGGAGCGCTCCTTTATTTAAAGTAGCTTTGTGTCCTCTCACTCCCTCCCTCGGCGACCTCTTCTTCCCCTTCGTCCAGTCAAATCTGGATCGTCCATTCTGCGCCCCTAGGAAGAATCGAATTTCTTTAACGGAGCCATCGAGAAGTTAATGAAAAAACGGTGATGCGGCAGAGGACGGAAAGCGAGCTAGACAATTTTTCTCAACACTAACGATCTTCACATTCATCCCCAATTTCGGCAAGTCACTCGAGATTTCAACATTACAGACCTATTCCCTGGTCTCTGCAGTCTTCTTTCCTGCAATACACGTTCCCTCATGAAAGGTGTGATTCGAGGGCAGCTTCAGTTGACTGTAGTACGAGATGTCACACAGAGATGACGACAGAGAAATGTTTTTCTCGGTGTCTCGACGCGGTTAAGATGTCACTCCCCGACTTCCTCCGCGACGCGACGATCAGAAACGTTGATCGTTTTGCAGCAGAGCGACGCAAGGGTGAACAGAGGCACCGTTTACAGTCGCCCTTCTCCCTTTTCTTTCAATACCTTAATGTCAGCCAGCGTTACGAGCCTTTGTCTCCGACTCGCTTCCCCCCGCCGCCGGTGCAAAGGGGTTTCCACCGCCGCTTGAATCCTACTCGAGGATGAAGCTTTATTTAGCAGATGATATTTACGACTTCCAATCCCGCCAGACCCTCCCAACTTTTATATTGTCTTTGGCGAACTTCGCCACGGTTGCCTCGAACCTTTCCACCCCTGCTCTTTCATCGATTCATCTTCGAGCCTCTATTCGCTCGTCGCTGGCGATGCTGCTGTCGACGACTCGATAGATGCACGCCAACTTGCAGTGCAACTTGCGGGATGAAATTCAAATTCTAATTGTGCACTGTTTCGAGGAGTTGAATAAGTGAAATTAGGGATAAATGTTAAAGTTTTTGAAGAAAGCGTCGAGGTTCGTTGATTATTCGTTGATGATATTTTTGTAGGAGTTTCTTTTGCTGAGAGATGATAAGTTTGGAAAGATTTGACGAGCATGTCACGCGATACACTGTGCCGCCGAACGTTTCAGCTGGGAAACAAATATTCGTGCACCGCCTGTCTTATCGTCGAGCCACCCTTCATCCGAGATTGTCATCCGGGCTACGAGAAGCTGTAAACACCAGCAGCAAACATAATATAACGAACGCCCCGGGCTGTGCGTGAAACGAACCTTCCCTCTTACAGTTATTCCTGTGTAGAGATTAATGCGAGCTGAAGAAAGCTTCCGTCTCGATGGCGAATGTGGTCGGTAATATTGTGAGAACGCCTGCTCCCTATTTTCAATATTTAAATAGACCTGGGAGATGTCCTGAGTGGCGTCGATTGAAAATTAATTGCAGCACAAGTAGTAAATGTTGGAAATAGTCAGACGGAAGGGTTGCAGACTGAGAAACCGTGTGGAGTACACTTGATACTAAACAAACTTCAACATCTATGAATACTTGATGATAGATGTTCATTTTTCTTCATTAGATAGGAAGGGAATGAATTCTAAGTAGCAAAGGTCGATGATAGTCAGCCCACATTGACCAACACTTAACAAAGAAAAGGGGTAAACCAAATTTAGGGTAAACCAACCAGTGAATGACTGAATTGTTGAATTTATGAACTTTTGAGATTAATACTTGAATATATTTATGTATAACAACAAAACAACTGTTGAAATTGCATTTAAAATTATTTTTCTTGAAATTTCTATAAAAATAATTACTTATTCTTATCGCAATTTAAAAAAAAAACGATTATAAAATGCAAAACCTGTAGAAGTCCAGTAAATGACCGCATACTTTTAATAAGAATTGTATTTATTAATGTTTGCTTAATACGCGTAACTAAAAATATGGGATATTAAAATTGCAACTACACTCCATTCATAAACATATAATATTTTTAAATTTATAATTGACATTTCTTTGCCTAATGGTCATTCACTGGTCAATTACTGGTTGCTTTACCCTACAGAAACTCCTCGCTAAACACAAATCCTGGACAAAAATTGCCAGCACAGAATAGATCTACCCGCAAGTAGTAAAACCCCAAAATATTCAGCCCACGTCAAAGTGTTCGCAAGAAACGCGCTAAAGAACAAACCAAACGCTCCGACTTTTGTTTGCGAACATTCAACGACATCCATTGATTTTTCCCGATGGTAACTCGACCCAAAGCGTGAACCTCGATCTTTTTCCACCCCCCACAAACACCATCGACCAGCGTCCAGCGGCCGGATAAATTATATGTCGATAAATTAAAGCCGGCCGTGTCCGCCGATAAAAATCGAAGATGCGGACCGACCAGGCCGATGGAGGAGAAGCCCGTGGACGGTAACAGCGATTCATTTTTCATCGACCTAACCGAATTTGTCGAACTCGGACCCGCGCCAAGGGTGGGATCTAATTTTAGGGCCATTACGATGTATACGAGCTTCCACCCCGCCCGTGAACTATCATTTGTACGAATTACATCGCCCCACCCGCCCCTATATCGGCGATCGTTTATTATTATTAGGCGTCACGCTTACCCCGACGCCTCTCGCGATGGGCGTTCGATTAATCCTTCCGCTATTCCTCTAGGAAAGTAGCGAGGTCGCGAGTTCCTTTCGCTACGCTTAGGTACCTCTTCTCATCAAAGTTTTCCAGTGCTGCGGATCTGCGGGCTGTTTCGAAATCAGCAAAACTCTGCCTTCCACACCCTCTTCTCGTCGACCACCACCTGATCACAGTCGGAGCACTCGCGCGACAGGTGTGGCGGCGCAGAGTGTGCGAGCACGGGGGACAAAGAAGGGGCCGCAAATTATTTAAGCCGTCGCGTGCGCGTCTTCTGATGTTTCGCCCATCAAGCGGATGAAAGCCTTTCATCCTCAGGAGACCAGCGACGGGTCGTTCGAGCTCGTCCCCGATCCGCGACGATGGAAATTCTATGTCGCGCACATAAGAGCAAGGCGGGAGACCGGTACGTTAAAGAAATTAGAGAGATAATTCCTCGGACGAATACCCAATTTACCCTTTCGTCCCCGTCGAGCGTCCTGGCCTTATTATCTAAAGTGCTCGGCTGCCAGAGGCTGGCAAAAAAACAGAGCGGAAAGAACAGAAAAATAAAAAGGAGCCTGCACCCTCGGCCGCCGACAGCCTTCTGACAGCAAGGCGCGGGGGTTAGGTCTGAGGGAGGGGGGAGGGGCTGGCCGTTGGCGGGGGTGTGCAAGGACAAAAAGTATTAAAGGATACCCAGGAAGCTTCGCCCGCGAGCGTGCACTGGCCGGAAGTGCTGGGCGAACTTTTTTCGGCTCCTATCATTTATTCACGCCAGAGTTATTTTCCTCCGCGCTTCAACGCCTACACCGAGGGTGCTCTTCCTTCGTGGGGGGAGGGGGGATGCGCGTCTACTATCGCTCTTTCCCCCATCTGGCTCCTTATCAGGCTTTCCACTTGGCCTGTCGGTGCTCCCGGCACCCTCTTCTCCGGGGATGTTCTCGAAAAATTGGACAATTAACGATCACGAAAGATTCCTGAATCCTCTGTTCTTGAAAGCTGCACTGTAAAAGTCGAAGAAAGGTCGTGGTGATAGAAGAGTTGCACTAGGATCGATCGCTCGATCGATCGATGCTCCAGAAACACCCTCTGGCAGTCTCCGACAGCCATCCCTCCACGTCTTACGCGGCCCGATTCGTGGGGGGAGGGGGCAAGCGAGGGAGGCGAAGAGGGCTCGCAGCCCCAGAAAATGAATGCTCGCAACGTGGGGATGGCCCGGAAACCGCCGCGGGCAGCGGGGGTGCGGCGATTCCATCGAGATCGGTGAAAAAGAGAGCGAACCACAGCGGGCCGCCGCCGTTGCGATCGAAAGAACCGGCCATCCCCCAATCATCGTCCCCGTGGAAATGCATTTTCCGTCTCTCTGGCTTCTGTGCCGCGGATGGACGCCGTGGCGGCGGTTTCAGGCTGCACACACCGCCGCCAGAGGAGAGAGGGCCAGTCTTTGTCGCTATTTCGGGGGATGAACGAGCCACGGGGACACGGGAACGCGAGTTCGATCGATGAATCACTCGACGTGCACCGTTGACGTTGACGTGGAACGAGAACGCGCGAGCGCGACCGGGACGCAGCCACCGAGACAGAGGAAGAGGGAGGACGCGGCAGGGCGGAAAGAGAGGGTGTTTAGCGACGAGCCGTGCCGCTGGAGGAGGACAGCAGAGGCACGAAGGGTGGCTAGGGGGTGGGTTTTGGATGCGCACCCTGTCGCGTATATACGGTAGCAGCTCACCGGTTGCGGGTGTAGAGTATGCAGGTGCGGGTGTATTAAAAAGCGGGGGTGGCTGCGGTCGCGTACCAATCACCCGACGGGGATGAGGGGGGGGGGGGGGGGGAGAGAGCGGGTGGCTCCGTGAGCGAGAGGGGGTCGAAAGGTGGTCTGGCCCCGGAGTGGATGGACGGGGGCAGTCACGGCCAGAGGGAGGGAGAGAGGGATCATACAGAGACGGTTTGTTCCGAGAGAGAGAACACGGCCGAGCCCACGCAACCCCCGTGAAATTTTAATCGTGTCGTCATTGGGGTAGTTTGTTGCGATAACCCGACCAGCGTCCACCGGTGTACGGGGGTTTCACGGGCGACCGAGTGGAGAAAAAAGGACCGCTGATTCGGTGGAGATCGCCTGTGCGTGTCGCTACGTTGTCTCGTCCTTTTCAGGGAACGGGAGGTGGTTCCTTGACCGAGCGAGGGTTCTTTAAGTTGTTGGAGGTTAGATGATTGGGCAAGCTAGTTGTTTCTTTCTTTGGTAAATGTTAGTTGAATTTAGGAACGAATTCTTATCGACTTCCCGCTCTCCTACCTGTTCTATCAATTTAAGATTCCTCGATTGATGAAAACTAATTGTAAGTAGTCCCGCTAACGATATCTGTTCAAATAAAATTCGCCTGCCCCCTGAAAGATTCACCGCCGAAAATACCAGATACGTCCATCCACGTGTCGCAATTAGCACCGTGGGCGATGGGCGCGTTTTCATCGATGGACGCATCGATGCGTGGACGGGGGGAGGATCGGGGGCACGGCTGAATGGTTCGTTTGAAAGTTTCATGGAGACACGACCGGACCGTCGGTATCATTGCTCATTTGATCGGTCGCGCATTCGCAAAATAATGTAGAAAATTGTTTCGCGGTCTTTTTATCTCGATTTCGGGAAGCTGACGGCTGCCAACGGTGACAGAAGAGGCTGGCCGAGGCAGGCGGGGGTAGCGGCCGGCGGTGGGCTGTGCTTTTGTGTATCCCATCAATCACGCGGACCTTTTCACCGAGCGGATATCGGGCCTGCCCGTTTTTGCGTGCGGTGCATCCCGCTCGATTGCAATCGCGGCGAATTATTGAATCTGCTGCATCTCGTCCGCCCGGATTAGGTTGGGTTAGTTCGCACGCGTTCGCGACGTCGCCTGGGACGATTCGCCGACCGAAATTTTCCCGAGGAAACCTTCCACTATCCGCCACCGCTACCAGCGGATCGACTTAAGTGTGCTAATCGCGAGATATGGGTCACTGGAACAAGCTACCCCTTCTGTAATCCGATTCTTATGTTCGCTCGGGGTAACTGAAACCGATTCACCTCCGTAGGAAGCATGCTTCTTGCCGGTGGAGGGATTCTTGCGAGAGACACCAGCACTGAATAAATATTTGCGGTACTTACTAGCCGGAGATCAGGCCCGCCGTCCAGGGATCGTCGAAGAGAGCTGCGTAAGAAGATGGACGTTCGTGGAACGGATGATATTACTTTATTTGATGACGGTACTTAAACAGTGAAAGATTTCGTTCTCGAGGCCAGCCGCGCTCCGACATCGACGTGCTGGTCGGCCACGTTCGATCCACCGTCCGCCACGTCCGCCGCGACCGGTCAATGTTCCTCGTAATAAAAAAGGCGAACAGCCTGCGGGGACGTGACTCAGCCTGGCCCGAGAACGCGTTTTTAGGACTGTGATATTTACAACGACGCGAGCTCGTCACTGGACTCGCTGGGAAGAAGCTTTGAACGACACCCATCGCACGGGCAACCGCTACCAATGGTGGCTGATCGAAGAATCGATCCCCCGTTCGTTCTTCGCTAGCTACGTGACGCCACTCGAGCGACTCCGCGGGTCAGCCTGTTGCGATGGGGGTTGCTCGACAGGGTCGATTACTCTCACTCGAAATGACAATGGGTAGTGATTAACACCTGTACGCGAAAACGGTAGCCTAGCTGATAAGTGGACGCCGTTTATATATTTACATACTATACGAAACGTAAACCCTGGTTAGTCCTCGAGTCCTTGATGGTTCCTGGCCGGGGGGGACCAGGCCCTAAAGCTTGCCGCGGCTGAACCCTGACTCAGGGTCGTGTAAATCTGCCCCTCCGCCTGGGAATCAGGCCCGGGGACACGGCCGATACAAACGCTAACCTTAACCGAGACCCTACGTCGACAGAGACTTCAGCGCACTGTACAACATCTCCCAGAAGATATATATTACACCTGGAAGAGTCCTTTGACTTCTTCAATCTCGTCCATCGAGGCTCTAGTAAGGTCTCCAAACCTGTCTGGGCTTCGGGCTTCTCTCTCTTCTAGGCCTGACCGCATCCCTCTCCACGTCAGTGTCGTCTTCCTTCTTCCTGGTGGTCAGATCCTGGCCCACGTTCTCCTTGTCCTGCCCCTTCTTCGTGCTGAGGTCCACGGTGCCTTCCAGCCGGATCTTTACCGCCAGATCGCCCCTGCGAGTGATCTGCTCGTCGTTCGTTCCCTCCTGATCGTTCGAGTTCTCCATGCTTGGTCTCAGGTGGACGGAGGAGTCCTGGAACGTCGCGTCCGTGGTGGCGTCCTCCAGGTCGCTCCTGACTGGAGAGATCCTCGGAGAGTCCTGTTCAGGAAGCGACTCGTCGCTCCTTACTCGATCTCTGGTCTGATCGTACTCGTTCCTATCGTCCACCTCTATGCTCCCGTCAGGACTGTCCAGGCCAGACCTGTGCAGCAGATCCTGGTCGTCGTCCCTCTGCTTCTCTTCCTTCAGGCCAGACTCCGGGCTGTTGCTGCTGCTCCGAAGCTTCCTCAGCTCTTCCAGTCTGGCCTGATCGGGCCTCTGGAGCCGTTGCTGCGCCATCCTCAGCGCTAGAGCGTGCCACTCTGGCTCGAGGATGTACTGCTGCGTGTGATACAGTGGATTGTAAAGCCACGAAGACTGCGGCAACAACGGGGCGAAGATCGAGCCGAAGATGGACCCCGTGGCTCCCAGAAGGTGCAGACCTGTTGTTGGAAGACACGATCATTTCGTTGGTGGTCATTACGAGATTTTAATTTGAAACGACTCGCGCAGTGGTGGTGCAAGCACGGTTGGAAAATCAATTTAACCACCCCGATCGACTGTACAAATTTACCGTTTCCACGGGAGGAAGGGATTGCAACAGTACCTTGGAAGTGAGAGTGGTGTCCAGAGGGGCTGGGCGTCGTCGCAGTGGTCGTCGTCGACTCAGCCGGGGGTGTGGGCGCCGCGACCGTGGCCGTCGTGAGCAAACCTGGTCCAGGATTGCCTGGCGACGACGTCGGGGTCACCTCCCTCACGGACACGCTGATTGGACCCAAATCGTTCCTCGAAGACTCTTTAAAAACAGCCAGTCGCATTCCCCCGTTAATGAGCGAGCTCTAACCAATTACCAAGTGCCTGTCAGCAACTTCGACGCTGTTACTCGTCCCTCTGGCATCCTTTCGAAGCTACCCGCCAGGTTGAAGTGAGACAAGAAGACTGCACTGTGGCAGCTTCGGGGGGGCAACGGTGATAAAAGCGGAAGCTTGTAAACGTGAGCCACTCGTAACAGCGCGATGTTCTTACCAGAGTTAGGTCCAGGCAGTCTAGGAGATCTCTGCTCGATGCTGTGGTGGAAGGGATTGAAGGCCGACGCACCAGCTGCCGGGGGATGCGTGTGAGAATGGTGGCCAGGAGGCGGCGGAAGACAGTGCGGCGGTAGAGATCCTCGGGGTAGTCCGCCCCAGCCTTGGCCAGCTCCTTGCTCTAGACCCAGGTGTTGCAGGCCTGTGCAGTCCAAGGGATCTGGAGTTACGTCAAGCAGTTGCTTGGTTTTCCGGCCACTGTCCTGGTCGCTGCAAGGGCTCTCTAATCGATGGGGGTGGGATTCTAATTTGAAAGAGCCTTCTTTCCGGGTACGCGACATAACCGTGAAGGGTGATTAATTCTTCGGGGTGGTGGAAAGAATTGTACCAAGAAGCAGACCTAATCTTGGTCTATAAATAACCCGGCGAGAAATCAACCTTGGGAGCTTATCAGGCGTCGAACGCGTGCTAGAGGCGAGCACTCAAAGAGGTCGCGATAAATAGCCCCAGTTCGTTAGAAAAGAAACACCCCTCCTTCACCTCCCAGGAAAACGTTATATAATGTCAGACGGATAAGCGATCACCGGCTGACAGACAGAGCTACAGAAAACGCTTCCCTTTGACGTAGCGACCGTTTGACGTGGATGGACAGTTAAATTTATCCCAACCGAGAATAGAGGGACGATCGATCACCTTTTTCCAATGGTGGCCAATACCGCGCTGCCATGGGAAAGGGTTTCTGTGTGCAGGTATGCAATTAAATCCGCGACATCGGAAGAATTAATCTGTTCCAGCGCGATTACACTGGTCACGGTCCACCACCGAGCCTTCGACCTTCGCCTGGCGGCAAAAAGCCAGCGAGACTCCTGCAGGCCAAGCGTAACAGGCCAAAACTCACCCCCAGTAGAAGGAGAAGGAACGGTCTGTTCTACGAGAAAGGTTCCGGTGAAACGAGATTGTAGAACGGCTAACTAAAGAAGTTAAGAAACCACGGATAGGAGACCAGCGGCTCGTTGAGGCTCGCCGACGTCGAAGGGGCTGTGTGCTGGGAGCAGAAGTAGTAAAAGTGAAGCGCGTAGTCATCGGTATGGTATCGGTTTTTCGAAACACCTTGATCAATAGCAGATTATACCGTCATCTGTGCCGGGCAGTTTAAAAATTCCGTGAAAGCTCCGAAGCCACCGCGGCTGGCTTCCAAGGGGTGGGGATTACGGCGGGGCGGCAAGTAGGGGAGGCATCGCGAGGGGTGGGGAGGGTAGTTTGGTCACTGGAACGTGGGCGTGGCGAAGGGCGACGGCGGCCACGGGGATTGGACGTGCTGGTATCCCCACCGACGGCCAGCCACCCCGTGGCGGGGATGGAAAAAGCTCGGTAGGGGTCGAAGGGGTGATTTTTAAGCTCTCTTTAAGCCGCGCTTGCCAGAGAGGACACCACTATCTCGCGTTCTACCACACCGGCGTGGAACGGCGAGCAGCCCAGCTGGAAGTTTGCACCGAGAGAGACAGGCGGGTGGAAGGAGGGAGAAAGGCATGTAGCTGGAGCTACTTTATGAGGGGATTAAGAAAACGATAAGAGGCGCGCGAAAGCTGCGCTGCCAGCGAGCTTAAGGAGGCCAAGGGTTTCCGTGTACCTGATGCGCCATAAGTGAGGACTCCGTTCTGGGTATTTTCTGGGGAAATCCTCGTTCAATCCTTCCACTCTGGTCGCTGCGAAAAAATCTTTACCCCGCGGAAGAAGCTGACGTTCCGTTTCTACGACCTGTACCAAGAT
The DNA here is from genome assembly GCA_944738655.2 of Andrena hattorfiana. Classification (NCBI taxonomy): domain Eukaryota; kingdom Metazoa; phylum Arthropoda; class Insecta; order Hymenoptera; family Andrenidae; genus Andrena; species Andrena hattorfiana. The sequence continues at coordinate 39,569,683 of OX122894.2, read as the reverse complement.
ACTTCCTTAATACCGTGTCTGTGCACGATGGTATGTGCAATACAATTGAGGCATTTGATGGAAAGAGGCCTATGTGCCCTTTTTCCTTAAATCGTTTAAATCGACTCAGGTGTATGTTATATATATATATATATATATATATATATATATATATATATAATATATCAAGGACATTACTTCTCTCGCGTTCATATTAGCTAAATGCTGCTTTATTACGTAGCATGATCGACACGCTGTCGTGCAATAAGTACTTTTATTTCATAGAGGATTTTCTGTAAGCGAGAAAATATGGAAAGTGAAGCGAGTATCGAATCCGCAAGGAAAGAAGCTAATTTAGGAAAGAAAAAATTGATTTGTAAGACAGCTTGCTGCAAAAAATCGAAAAAATTAATACTTACTTAAAACATAACATTCATTGTTTATTTTTGCGCTTCATTTTGTATTTTTTATTTAAGCGATGTATAAAAAATGGGCAACAAAGTACCTAGAGAAAATTATATGTAAATAACTAAACAAAGAAGCAATTTTGTTACGAATTTACCATATTTACGGACAAAGGGCACATAAACCACGTGCTTAAAATTTATAAATAAGGACACATATCATTTTCAAATCATGACTTCTGTTTTCAGAACGTTTGAAGAACACGGTAACTACATCCTTAAAAAAATTGGTTTTAATTCATTACATTGTATTAAGTTATACTAGAATGAAAACTTTGAAATCGATTCTCTTGAAATGGCATTTTGGCGTATGTGTACTTTTTCCATCAAATGCCTCAATTGAGTCTAAAATGAGTGTCTTCTTGAACGCCCACACGTATCACAAAAATATAGAATGTTATACGAAAGAGTAACGATAAGGTAATTACGATTCCTTCAACTTCCCTTTATTTCCCGTGTTAAAAAATTGGTGAGGTTCGTAACGGGGAATGAGACCGCAGATTTGGAAATTCAGCCCGCAGAGTTTCGGTATTTAACAGTGGCGCGTATCTATTTCAAGCAGCTCGTAACATACTTTCAATTTAATAAACCCCCCAAAACGCCCGGCACCCTCTTAGAGCGGTGCTCGCGTGCTGGGGATGGGGCAGGGCGGCGCGGGCGATAATTCCGAAAACAAATGAAGACTAATGAGGGGAGAACCCGGCGAGATCTCTGAAAGAGTCGAGGGGAGAGAGACGGAGCGGCCCTTGGAGAGAGAACTGAAAGGGTTCAAGGAGCCGCTACCCTTTAAGGGGTGAGAAATGTTAAGCTTAAACGTTACGGCCCTAGGGTTAGTTGCCTTTATGTGTACCTTCCGTTGGGGGGAGCGGCGAAGCTTTAAGGGATGATGTATTATCGAGCAGCATGTTCAAAATGTGCTCCACGGTATTTTGGCCGTACCGCATCGGGGGAGAGTTAACGTTGCGTCTGGATGGTTAACGCGTTTAGCAATGAACCTACGGTAAATACTTTGGAAAATAATTAATCCCCTGTGTCACAAGACCTTCGGGAAGCCTTCAGGAAGAAAGACAATTAAAAAAGCAGCGGCAGTTTCAGTGGAAATGGATTTATAACAAACCAAGTAGTGCGAGTCGGTCATGGGTCAGACACGGGAAGAAAAGTGTTTAAAGAGGCTTTCAGAGAAACTCTAAAGGCAGCTAAAGATAAAAAGAAGCTGTAATACATACTTATAGTCTACATTATACTAAGAGACACTGATTAATCCATCTGTATTCGAATTAAACAATACATTCACCCTTAAACTTCCACTTACGAGATTAACATACCCAACACTTTCGCACCTGCGACTGTCTTACAGAAAGTCGGCAAAACATGTATACCCTTTCGAATTAAGGGCAATACGCGTGCAAAAAAAGGGGGAACACAGAAGAATGAACAATATCCACGCACAAGAGATTCTTCTTTTTCTGTTCAGACAGACAGGAATTACGCGTCTCGTGTGCCACGGTACAAGGAACAGACGCGAGTTATGTACGTCTGTCACTCCTAGGCGAGGAGAACCTTAAGAGGCGTTTAAAGACGTTGGGCTAAAGCCTGACAGGCACCCCCGAAAAGTAAAGAGTAAAGCCGGTCGTTCGGGTCGCTCGCTGGCAGCCCCTCCAGCTCGGCAGCCAGAGGCTACATAATAAATTAATTCGCGTATTTTCCTGTCCTCCTTATCTATTCAAATCTATGCAAAACAGGAGTTAAAACGCCCTTCTTACTCCTAAGGCGTTAACCCTTGTGGAGCTTGCACACCCTCCCCCTCTTTTCAGCTTCTTCTCTAACGCCCTGCCACCTCCCCCTGCCGTCTCCTACCTCCTCGCCCTGCTGCTCCTCCACCACCGCCCCCCCCCCCTCCCTCCTCCGTCGTCCCCCGTTTTCCCACGTCCTAGCCTCTCACTACCGTCGGTCGGATGTCTTTGCACACCCACCCTTTGCGCCCGTTCTCATTATCGCGTCGCAGCAACCCCTAAAATGCCACCCTGGAAAGGTCCCTGGCACCGATCTAAGCTCTACGAGGAGATATTTCGAGAAAGGACGAGAAAATTGCTGTCTCTCTCGCTCCCTCTCGCGCCACCGCGTTTCATCCCTTCTCCACCGGGCCGGAGCCGCGCCAGCCGCCTCCGCGTCTCTTATTTACGCTTGCATCCTCTTTGAAGTTACGAACACGCGGATAAAAACGGCGAACTTTCCGAAACGTTCATTGTGCGCAAGCTATCCTCCCTCTCCCTGGGTCACGTCCCCCGGAGCACCTTCCGTTTCTTTTCCGTTTCCTTCCTTTTATTTCCCTGACACGATTGCGTCGGCGGAATTAAAGATTGACGAGCTTCCGTCCTGCAACTTTTCAGCGCGAGCCCTGGATGGAATCCTTTCTAGGCTTCGAGATACGAGCGGAATGGTCGGTCGTAGTTTAGCGAAGGATTTCCAGCGGATTCGAAATTTATAGAAAATCCGGCCACCTTACAAATGGATACCGATGCGGGGAGAAATTACAAATCAACGCCACCGCGTGTGCGATAGACCAATTTATCCATCCCCTCATTGTGTCTGTCTTTATGGGTTTTTGTGTCACCGATAGGAGAGAGAAGGCGGCTCGAGCAGGGGACGAAGAAGAACGACGGAGGGTATCATTAGTTACCGTCGCCTCCACCGAAAGGTCCTGGTCACCGGGGCTGATTAAAAGACGGGCCACCCCGGCACACCCTTGCAAGACACGCAGGAGGGTGAAATGTGACGCGAATTTAAAGGATCCGCTGTGATTTGACGCTGGGGTGGACAGGGACAACCCTTAAAAAGGGAACCTTTAAGGATCCGGCACCGCACTCGTCAAGGGTTACTTGGCCTTCCGTGTACGTGGAAAGGACCTTCAAGGGCAGCCAGAGGAATCGTCCTCTCTGAAAATCAACCCTGTTGGCCTTTCAATCTTAAGACGTTTCTGAAATTAAATTACGACGTTACTGATTTCCTTAAGGGGGAACACCACTGTGAAGGCCGGAAAGGTAAGCCATTTTTAAGAATTTTTTCAGGAATAATTTATAGATATCATAGAAAAATTTTATTACTTAACTTTAGCACAATGTTTTAAGAGACTATAAAAAAAAATAAATAGAAAAACATGCATAAATTTTAATATATTAATTAATCTTTTAGTTCCTCCACGCGCGCTGGTCGAACCTATAACTATGGAACAGCAGGTCCGAAATCAACTTTCATTTTTTTTTTATAAACTATATGACTGTAGTTTCCGTTGCACATATGAATTCTTTGATTGAAAACAAATTTTTTTAAATACGTTCGAAAAACTGTTCATCTCATTCGCGGATTTTCTAAACTTTTCTTCTAAAGCGCAACATTTTTACAAAAATAATTTGTTTAAAAAATCGATATGTGCAACGGAAACTACACGCATATAGTTTATAGAAAAAAATGAAATTTTATTTCGGACCTGCTCTTCCATAATTACACGTTCGAACAGCACGCGTGGGGGTCTAGAAGATCAATTAATTATTAAAATTTATTAATGTTTTTTTAATAATTTTTGTTATATTGTCTTAAAACATTGTGCTAAAGGTAGGTAATAAAAATTTTCTATGAAAACTGTAAATGAATCCTGAAAAAAATTCTTAAATACGGCTTACTTTTCAGGCCGTCTCAGTGATGTTCCCCCTTAAGGGGGTATAACCATTTGAAAGTGTCAAAAATCGGATTTATTTTACATATTTTCATAGATTGATGTTTTAGGAATATTATAAATCAAGTCCGATGTAAAAATTCGGAAGACTGACAAAGTTATAGTTATTTGAGTGGAACCACCCAGGTAGCACGGGGCGGCTAGGCGCGGTGGCTCGACCGATCGTAGTGGAAAACTCGTGGGCCTAAAAACTCGGGCTACGTTCAACCAATTCACTTCCAATTTTGCATGCAGAATCGTAATAAGATTCCACATCGTTCAACGAGGGCTTTTTGAAATCCGAATCCCCGTTTATTATTTATAAAGAAAAAAGATGGACGTTTCTCTTAGAAAAATGTAATTTTACCTTTGATCTCTCACTATTTCTTTATTTTTAACATACTTTATAAGAAGATTTTATTGTTTTAGATTTTAGTCACGACATACAGTTTATTTCAGGCCCACCGTTCAGCCATCTAAAATCTTAAAATCTTAATTGACTTACGGATATGTATCCATAACTTCCGAAAAACAATAGTTTTTTAACTGAAACTTTTTTTTAAGTAGTTCATAATACTATATAAAGATAATAAAAACGGGAAATCTGCATCAAGCCGTTGACTTGTAAAAAAATCCACAAAATGTACACATTTTCCGAGGGTTCAAACGAGTATACCCCCTTAAGTGAAAAGCCATAGACTCTTCGAGAATGTCCCTTGGTATTTCGCGTACCTGAAATGTCCTTTTGTACCTTGAACCTTAACAACAATTTGACACGCAATTAAAAGGATATTCCCAGCTACTTCTACAACAAACTTTACCCCCAAAAATTGGCGAATGGTCCACTTGCCAAGGGAGAAGGGAGATCGGAAGAGAAGGAGGGTGGTGCTCTTTAAAGAAAGCTCGCGAGAGTTCGCAGTAAAACGATCCAAGAGCGAAGCGACAGTTTTAAACTGAACGCTTCTAACAATCTCCCCCAAATGAGGTAAAGGCCACCTTATTGAAACAGGGGTTGCGATTTTTCCGGTGCTCCCCCAACCACTCCCGGTGTAGGCAGCGGTTAATTGACACTGGAGGGTGGGACGAGGGGGTTGGGAGGGATAGGAATCGAGCTGCGCGAGCTGTTCTTGTTAACTCGAATCCCGGCTCTCGCGATTTTTCATCCCCTTAGCTAGACTGACAAAGACGGCCTCGCGGGAGGGCACGTGATCAGGGTGTTTTCCGTTCGTGGACAATCTCAGCGAGGATCTTTCGCGTGTTGCCAGTCACCGAATACATTAATTTCCCTCCTGCCCCGATTCCCTCGCCCTAGCCTCTCTTCGTCCTCGTGCATGTAAATTGAATCGTGGAAACAGGAAGCGGGGTAAAAAGGCACTGTGCATTTCTGTTTCTAGGATGGTTCAGAGGGATGTTATCGGCAAATGCATCTACAAGGAGTCTCGGGAAGGATTTAAACAATAATCGAACCGGCAACTATGACACGACGTAACAAGGAGTGTCGTCATGGTTCCCAGAAGAGAATGTCTACCTCAATTACGAATCGGCTGACCGAGTGTGTCACCATCTGGACACGTGAAAGGAGCCAGAGCAATGTGACCAGAGTGGCCACCAAAGGAAGGACACTTGATGCGCCGGACTTCGAGGCTCGAATCCTCTGGGAGACCCATAAAATTCAAGCCTCCCCTCGAGGTAGGCCCGAACGAAATTTAATAACATCCCCCTAGTTACACCTGAATGGGCACCTTAACAACCCCTGGCTCGGGTAGCCAGCCATCTCCTCCCTCTGCTCCTTATCAACCCCAGGCGGAGATATCTAATAAACCAGCTCTCGAAACACATCTTTATCCGCGCAACGATACACCCGCCGGCGAAGGGGGTGGCGAGCGAGTTGAAAAGCTGGCCGACTGACCCCACGGCGAACTGGACGGAGGCGCAACCTGTGCGAGGAAGCTCGAACTACCCCGCGAAAGGGTTGAAAAAGTGGAGGACACCGCGCACGGGGAAATAAACCGATCGATATATGAGGGTGATGTCGGTCGCTGCAATTTGAGCGCGACCCAATTTTCCGTGTACACGTGTGTCCATTATGGGGCGACTGAAATGCTTCCGCTCGGGGGTAGCTGAAACTGTGGAAGAACTTCCCACGCCCGATGCATCGCTGCGGGGGTTGAAGATCACGCTAAAGAACATCCGTCGTACTCCCATGCCTGCTTCAACTTGTCACACCGTGATTACACGACACTCTGTGTACATGGATGATAAGAAATATTGGAAATTCCTCGACCTACCGCAACCTTCTCCCTAAAATATCCTCCACGCGCAGTTCCCTCATCCCCGCGAGCTCGAGTACCTTTTGTAATTCGATTTACCCTAGATGCAAGGCCGCGACACTTCCGTTCTCGCGATCCCCGTCGAAGAATTTCCTGCTGCCCCCGCTCGGGGATTGTTGCGTACGTCCTCGTTAACTGAAATTACGATGGAAATCTGAAGGAAAGAAGAGAGAGAGAGGCAGAGAGGGAAGTCGAAGAGAGAAGCGGGCGCGGCAGCCGGTTGGTCCTTGATTGAGTAGACCACTCGGGGTGGGAGGGGGGAGCCTGGGGGCCGAGGGGTGGGACGAGAAATCGACGGCAGGACTGCTACTCCACACCACCCCCGGCAGGGGGGCGGCAGGGAGAGAAGCTCCGTTAAGCCGCTTATCATGCCGAAACAATACACTGTCGGTGCACCAGTATCAGTACCCTCGCCGCTCGAGGCTAGTCCCATCAAAATTTCGAGCTTCGAGAACGAATTCGAATTGGAAGCCGTGCCGGCGGACTAGCCTGTCGCCGCTACGGAAAACTCTGCGGAAATTCGCCCGCGACGTCGCTCGCTGATGGATAGAAATAGATGAAAACTGGGTGTTTCTGAAACCTTCGCCGCTTCGATGCTGGGATATTTTGACTCTGTGGAAGGTGACCGAGTGAAATGTGGTCTAATTGGGAGGATGTGGTGCGGGGAAGTATACGAGGGAGGTGTAGCTCGAAAAAGGAAGTCGAAATTTGACTAAGGAATCGAGAAACTTCTCTGTCCCCAGTTTCGCGAAGGCTGGCTCGAGGGTGGTGGCAATCTACAGCTTATAACTCCCGAACCGAATGGAATATTCTGGCTATTCTTCTTCCAAATCACTATTCAAGACTTCCATCTCAAGATCCAAGAATTCGGGGCTAATTTAACAATGGTAAAAATAGGTATAGGTACCTAGTAGCAAGCTCGTGCATCGCTCACCTCCAATCAGCCACGCGGTTCCACAAAAAGTAGAAGTTTCTCGAGCCCCCAGCCTCCAGAGGCGCGGCACCCCCGTCGAGGACGATCAGGAATTTCAACAGCAAGAAGTTGCTCGTCAAAGTTTCCCCGGGAAGAGCGTGAGCGTAAGTAGGAGCGCGGGCGTCGAGCAAACGAAAAGGCAGAGAGAGCAGCGCGCCGCCCGAAGCTTAATCAGAGTCTTCTCCACTTAGACGCCCGGTGGCAAAACTCAATTTTGAGTCGGTGCCTGCCGACGCTCAATTTTGACACCCCTCGCAGCCACCAAGCCAGCCGAGCGGCGACGCGCTCAGCCAAGCCAGCGCGTAGTGAAAGACGGGCTCCTGTAGGGGTTCGGGGGAAACGGTGCAGGGTTGCAAACTTAGTTATCCGCCGACACGAGGAGACGTCGTAGGAGGCCGTAGACGTGCTACGCGGCTGCAGCTGGACCTGGACCAGACACCGGGGGACGCATGTTCGATCGTGGGACACCGGCAACACTTACCAGACAACTTGAATCCCAGCGGATCCTGCGGGTGTCCGAAAGGGAACGGCCTGGGCCCGAAGTGGAATGGATGAAAGGCCTGGTGTCCTGAAACGTAACACACTTCTTTCAGTGTGAAACTAGTCCTTGGGAAATTGGTCCTCGTTCATGAGGCTGGAGGGGGGATGATAGGTGACGCGTTTTGGGAACGTGAATTCACAGTGGAAGAAGTCTAGTGGACTTGGGGTACGCGAAGGTGGCGTGTAAAGTGGCGTTTGTCCACTACAATTTTGAAATCAGAGGTTTCGTAGGGAATGCTGAGAAAGCTGAAAGTTCCTGAGCCTCTTTCAAAAAATTGTATTAAATTTCAAGGTTAATTTTCCACGCCCAAGTCCCTGGAATCGCCCTGAACATCGTCCCCAAGCGTTTAAACACCCTCCGCTCCCAACATCTTTCATGACAAGGTTACCCACGGTTGGTAAAATCCAGGGACACTCACTTGTCTTGGACCTGGGTTCCCTGGGTCCGTCCACGGTGACTTTGATCGCCTTGGACAGGGTGGCCACCTGAGGCGGCGACGTCTGCAGCATGATCGTCAGGGTGAAGCTCTTCCCTGAAACGAGAACAGAGCGTCAGAGGAACCCTCCACCCGGTTTGAAACCTAGAATTATCGCCTGGTGGTAAAACCAAGAATCTGTATGCTCCCGGCGGTGTAGCTACTCCTTTCGATATTGGGAACCATAAAGGCAGGGGAACCGAGCTTCCTCGGCTTCCTGGCGATCTATTATTCACCGCCAACCTGACCAGCGCTACTAAAAGATACTCAACATACGAAGGCTTTTTTAAAACTTCGTACAAGAGTTTCCTGTCTTCCTAGAGGCAAGAGAAGAGGAAGCGTACCGTTAAGGAACAAGTTTCTGATCAGTTTAGAGGGCTTCCCGCTTTAAAATTTATTTTTAACCTAATAAAACTTTAAACCATAGGCTTTTTTTATAATATAAGATGAATTAATGTTTAAACTTTAAGGAAAAATTTTAAAAAGGTGAGAATAAGTATAATTTAATTATTTATAAGGTATGGAATAATAAGGTGACTAGGAACTAGTTTTTGATCGTCTAAAATACATGGGAACTAATTTTTTGATCAGGTGAGGAACTAGTTTTTGATCATCTAAAGTATATGGGAACTAATTTCTTATCAGGTGAGGAACTAATATTTGATCAGATACTAATACTAATTAAAAAAAAGTACCAATTAAACTTATTTTTAGTATTATACCATCCAAATTTAATTTTTTTCGTAATTTTATAATGACCTAACCTATTTTTTATTCAGCTGATCAAAAATTAGTTCCACAAGAAAAAATTGGAACTAAATAATGATCACTGACTTTTAAAGCAAAATGATGCATAAAATACTAAAATTCTTGCGTTACATTGTAAAGTAAACTATTGTAAGCAAAATGTATGAAAATAACCTTTAATACCGCAACAACCAGCAAAGAAATCGACTGTGGCGTCGATGGTGATCTCTTACTTCGAACAGTAAGAGATGGCGTTCAACAGAGGCTTCCTTCAAGTCGGCTACCTTACACATTTATTTTCACGAAACTAACAATACTAACTGCTTTCACAGACAACACATATATTTTTGAATTATCAATTTTTATGTTAGTAATTATTTCACACAATTATTCACTGACATAAACTTAAAAAAAACGTATTATTTCATGAACTGATAAAAAATTAGTGCCTGATCAAGAACTAGTTCCTTAACGGTAGCTAAACCTAAACCTCCTACACGGAAAAATACTTGAAACACAATTGACTGTACTCCCAGTGAAGTAATAATTCAGCACAAGGGGGTGGAGAAGATCCTCCTGTCTAATTAGGTAAACTAAAGCTTCCTAGTAGCTAAAAACTCAAGCTTCTCGATAAACAGAATCCCTGACGAACGATAAATCAATAAAGAAACGAAACGTCTTCGAAGGCCTTCGCGCAGAAAACACCCCCGTCTTTCGCCACCCCAGCATTCGGCTAAGTGTTTTCCCGCCGGTTTTTCCTCCGCTCCGCGAGAAACGCGGCCAACTGTTGGCGGAACGGCAATGCGCGCCGGGGGTGCGTTCGCTGGAAACAAAACACAAATGTGCCGGAAGTAAGGGGTGAACGAGTGGCGCCGCCGCGTCGATGTTCACCCCCGAATCGGCCCTGGAATATGTTAATGTCGGGAACGCTAAACGGCCCGCCACACAGAAATATACGCGGGGCCGTTCGTCACGCGCGATTTCGTCCTTCTACCTTTCGGCTCGCGCGTTCGATAGCTCGATCCCACGTAACGATCCTGTGCAACGTTCGCCGAGACGCACCCCCGTCGTTCCGCCAGCGGTACAAATATCCACGAGCTCCTACCTCCTCTCACTTCCGCTTCTTTCGCGAGATTGATTCATTAACAAATTAGGGAAATAGACGAGATTACCGTCGAAACGCGCTCGCGTCTCGACGAGGGATTTCGTCAGCGAGCTCCGAAATCTAGCGATGCTCCCGCGAAATAAATCCACTCTTCAAAGGGAGGTTCCGCTCCCTTCTCGCCTTTGCACCGAGCGCGCGCAACAGCGCGAACAATGGATTTGCGACGACAATTTACTAACAAATTGGGGCTCCGGAGCTCGACGCACGCTTTACGAGAGCCTCCTACAATTATAGGGGATGGTTTTATAGAAACGCGGCAATGCACGAGATTGGAGGAGACGGAAGTGACTGCGTTGGAAGTTAGGCGACTGGTCTGCAAAGGAGATTCGTGCTTAGAAATTTCTCTTTCGACTATGGTAACTTGGAGACTGAATTTCGACATTTTTCACGGCACATCGAGTCGAAGAATTCCTGGCGGAAGAAGCGGAACAGAAGGCTGGGGGCAGTTTGCCGCGTTCTCTGTGAACGACCGTGAAGTTATACGGCTTATAATGGGGTCGGCGTGCGTATATGCACGCGGTTGCGTAGTTTTATTTTATGGTGGCGCGGCTTGGACGGCAAACGACCGGGTTTTTACGGTGAACCACGACATTTAACCGGCTTACCGACGTCGTCGAGCGAAATATTCAACCCCCGTTTGAACGTCGCCGAGGGAACTCTGCGCTCTTCCGCGTGCTTCCCTCTCGAAAAGGCGATGTTCCCTTGTTGTACACTCCGAGGATTATCGCCTGGCTCGCAAATTCGATGCCGCAGCTGCTTTTGATTAGAAATTTTCTAACGCAAACTCGAGATTTCTCTGCTACAAAATCATGCGAGAACCTCGCAATTTTCGAACGCGCAACATTTGGGAAAAGAAGGAGGCTGGTTTGAGACGGTACAGGGGAATTTTCGAGGCAGCGGGGGTGGTGGGGTACTAACGAGGCCAAAGTTTATTGCCAGTGCGGTGTCAGATCCGTGATGCCGGTAGCGGCGCGGAATCGAGGGTGATAGCAGGCGTTTTGAGGGTGTTTATGAGGCATTATGTGTAACACGCTGGAAGAACGATCCTCCCCCTTGAGGTCTGTTGCCCTCCACCTGCCTACGCTCGCCGAAATCGTAATTCGTTGCGTGCTAAACGGAGGCTTTCGAGGCATCAATCTGCACCCCCGTTGCCGAGTTTCGCTTGCTGCCTCGAGTAATTTCTCCATACAGTGCTAGAATTTTCTTCAATCTCGGGGGTTCCTTTTCTAGCTATTCGTATTTAGAACCCACTTTTATTTAGAAGCTAGGAAATTATCAAATACTACACCCTCTCGGTTTCAGAAGCACCCAAAGTCTACGATTTCCAGAACGACGGACTCTTCAAGCTACAGAAATTTAAAACAACGATTTCCACCCCGTAGAATCTCGTTCTTCCCGTCGCCGTGCCCTCAGACGGGCCCGTTTGAGCCTCAAGAACCGTTGGGCAATTCTCTCCCACGATTTTTCGTCACAGTTTTCTGCGCCAGTTAAAACACTGCATGCTACTTTTTCCTGGCCGTGCAAAAAGACGAAACGCTCGCGCGTTTATGGGCCCGCGATAGTCCGCGCCCGTTTCGCACGACAAGGATTTGCACACCGCGAGAAGGCACGAGAGCGTACACCCTAAGTTTGCCCAGGGATCATGCAGTGTTAAAAACTCCCCTGTTTGCCGGCGTAGCGAGCGCGAGGGTGGCTCGGATCGTTATTTCAGAGTGTTTGTCGTGTTTTAAGATTCTGACGTTTTGACTGGCCGAATCGAGGCGGAATGAAGCGACGCGTATACGCTCCCATCGACAGCCCCTTCGTGCATCGAGGAAAGAACAATCGTTGCGCCCCGAAAGCCACTGAAACTGTGCGACGATCTGCGTCGGAACGAGCCTCGAAATTGGAACAACTTAAATCGTCAGATTCCGACAAAGAAGACCACTTTTAAAAACAAATCCGGTCCTACAAATTCGATGTCCATCACCCAGAATAATTCTAAATGTAAGTAGATGCAAGTTCCCTCTAAACTCTAAATTAACGAAGATCGCGTTCCTCCTCGATCACGGAACGCAAGGCAACGCGACGACACGCGAACCGGTCGGACCTGGAGACTCGTTTATGGTCGCCAATCGAAGCAAGGAATGCCCAGCGAGGAATCTTTCAGGCACGACGGACGCGTCGACATCGAGTCGAGGGTTCATCGGAGCGTTCGTGGACGGTTTAAAAAGAGGAGCAGGGCGAGCGCGGAGGTGAGCGTGGAATTAGCATACGTAGAAAGAAACAGAGCTGGCCAGGGTACGTGGGACGACCGGAGACCAGCACGGAAAATAATGTTTAATCGGTAGAAAATCTCGGCGCACTCATCCGCCATAGAACTCTGCGCTCTCTCCTCCGCTCGCCGCCCCCGTCCGCTCCCCTGGCCACCGTTGTCCTCCTGCGTGATCCTTTGCTCGAAAGGGGGTTGGACTTTTTAATTTTTAATTGGGAAAAAACGTCGCCGAGGCGGTCGACGAAATCCACCGAGCCCGGGTCCGTGGATTTCAACGACGCGTCCCTGTTTTTCACGGCGGCCGTCGATTCCTTGCATACACACACGGGCGTTGCCGACGGATTCTTGCCTCGGGATTCATCGTGCTGTTTTTTAATCCAAGAGTAAGGGTAGACTTGGCCCGATCTCGGGATCGATAACGGGTGTACGGGGATCGGGGTGGTTTCTTCCAAGACTCGAGGGAAATTGATTCGACCGCCGAGGGGAACGGGGGGTGCAGTCTTCGCCCGCCCAATTAATTAAAGCGGAGGGCGCAGTTTCGCGTAAGTCACGCGCGATCGAAGCGAAATTTCGGCGACGAGGACCGAGCAACAGCTGTTCCGCAGCCGGCGTGCGTTTTAGAGGTCTATGAAAAAGAGCGACGACCCTCTTCAACGGCGACGTGCCTTTACGACTTATTAAATCATTTTCCACGCACCTCCTGGACCACTTACCAGCGAGTCTTGGAAGTTGAAGAACCGAAGAGGGTAAGAGAGAGTACTAACCGCGCTTTTAACACGAGCTCGGTTTGAAAACAGCCTTTCGCAAATCTACGAGCGAGAGCTGGAACAAGCTAATTTCATCCCCCATTACAAACTATCCAAGCCCACCGCATCCAGCATCCCCCCAGCCGTCTCGAAAACCTCTAAACACCACGCAGGCGACGGAGTCCGTTCGCCACCCCCTGGAATTCATCGCGACCATCCCCCAGCGGCCAGTGAACGAGCCGAAGGGTCAAGAGTCGGACGAGGAAGCGCTGGAAGAAGGAGTGGAAAATCGCGTGAATCATGACCTAAAACGAGGTTCCACGGGCGAGATGGGGGCAGTGCATCGGGCGCGAGGACATCGGTCAGGATCTGGCTGTCGATAGTTCGAGCTTTGCCTCGGATTCTCGCGCTCACCCTTGCCCGCCTATACCTCGGGCCCAGGCACGTCATAAAACACAGGTAACTCCGGTATTTATGCCCGTCGTTTTTACGCCCGTCGCTGGCCACCGGTTTGCAGCGCAGCCGTAGCTACATCAGCGCGCACAAGCTCGCGTCTCGCCGCTGCCTCGTGACTCCTAGCAGTCGGGAGGCTTGACGCTAATCCCTGTCGGGAACGAAAGGGGTGGCCGAGTGATATACGCCTCTGCGCCGCTATGATAATATCCCCATCCCGCGCCCCCCGACGCTCTTTTGTTTCGCGACTACGCGACCGGTCGCGACTTTTCCAGCCGAGCTCACGCTCCGACCCCCCTCTGGATCAACTGGAGGAATTCTCCCTGGGACTAGCGCGCCGAATTCGGGGACCTTCGTGGTGGAATTTTCAGGAAACTTGCGGGCAGACACCCTTGAAATTTATATGTTACTAAATTCCCTTTAACACCTCGCCGCACGCTGAAAAGAAGGATACCAAGGGGACAGGTGATCCTTCCATCGATCGATACAGATTTTCCGCCGAGCTGCGCCTTTCGTTATCCATCGATTAAAGGCTGTTGGGAACGAACGAGCGGGACACGTAGGAATCAGCTCATTTCAATTTTTCGATCAACGCTGGTCGGTCGCCTCGGCTAAAATCATTCCTCGTCCGCATTCGCGATATTAAATTGGCATGGCGGAGGCCGCGAGCGAGCATGGGAACAAATATTTGCCCCAAAATGGTCAGTGCGCGCGCGGGCCGCGTGCAAAATAACGGAGGCGAAAAAAAAAAAAGAACCGCGGATGGAGGGGCGGGGAAAAATGTACACGGAATCCGTATATGAAGCGGCCGCGGACGGGCAGCGGACTGCTCGTCTCCGTGGTATTATGCGCGATACACGACGCGACCCGCCGCGCAAACATCATAAATTTTCCATTTATTTAGCAAATCTGTTTGCACGGCCTCCGTAGATGATAACGTGCCCGCCGAACCCCTCCCTCCTCCGCGTTATCGGCGATCGGCAGCCCGCTGAATCGCGTGCGCGTTTTCCAGCCCGCGGTCGTCGCGACTTTTTGCGAGCAACGCTGGGGCGCGGCCTCCGCGATTTCTCGGGCTCGTTTCGAAAAAGTGCCGACCCCGCTGGCGAAACAGCGGGGCGATGCGAGGCGGCGGGAGGGAATATTTCCACGAGATCGGGATATCGGCGTTTCCAGAACACGCGGGAAACAATCTTGCATGATCCGTCATCCTCATAGAGGTTCTAGAGGCAAATCGTTGCGTACGGCTGGTAGTTAGGGGCTGCCCGTAATACAGTAATGAGGGCTTACTGCCATGGAAACCAAAGCCGCTTACAGCCAACCACTCTACTCCCAACCACCCCCTCCCACTGCCGCCCCCGACTCGCCCTCCTGTTCGGTGAATCTCTATATATCCGCGATATCCTCCTCAACCGACGAATTTCGCGAAAAAATTGCGAAAACCGTTCGCGACCGCTCCGCTCTTTCTCCGCAGTTCGTCGGGCCTTTTTTGCGATTCGAGAGCTCGAGTTGCGATGATCGATCCTGCCAGATGGAAGAAGTGTAAGAGAGTCCTGCTTTTTTTAGAATATTCGATCTGAGTCTTGATGAAATACTCAATTCGCAGTGTTCTGAAAGAGAGGATGATTCGATCTACGTGTAATGGAATGTTCTCTCAAGAATTTCACACCCTCGCATTACTAGCAGAAGCTTGGAGATAAACACCGAGGCAGAAGCAGCTTCATCGAGCAAAGTAGCTCACACGGCCGAATCCACGGAGACTCCAAGGGGGATGAGAGTAGAAATATTTGAAAATTGACTCGCCTCCCCAGGGCAGGGGTGATCCATAAAAAAGCTGGCGCTCAAACCGCCGATCGTTTAAGATTCGACTCCGCAAGTCTCGAGTGGCGCGGGGCTGTCGAAGGAAGAGCGGGCCGATATCGCCTACCCCGCAATTTCCTTTTCCAATTTGCCATAAACAAGTCGGCCGGCCGCCCCTCGTTAACCGACTACGTTCGTGACTGCTCTCTTGGAAGTCACGGGGAGAGACGGGCACGAGGAGCGAGGGACGTTGCAGCTCGGTCGAATTAAAGGAATTAAAGGACACCTCGTTACTCGTATCTCTCGATCCTTCCCCCCCCCCCTTGGACCCTCCCCTCGGACGGAAGAAAAAAAGCAGTCACGGAAAAGGAGAGGGACAAGAAGTTTGCTCGTCTTCCATGGCGAGCGGAGTCTTCCTAGGACGAGCGTTTGCATTAAGCGTCGGGTAATGGCAGCGATCATCGGGGCGCATTATTCAGCGACCGTAGAGGCCCCCCTCTGGATTTTTCCTCGCCCCATCCCCCGGCCCGAGGCGACGCTGCTTCTGGCTTAAAGGAGCGCTGAATTATTGAAACGCGTAGGCGGGAATTAAAAAATCTCGGCGACGGCCGGCCGAGATATCGAGTCACGGGGTATTTGCCGGGTGAATTAAAAATGAGGATGGAACGAGGGGCCAGGTGGCGAGCCGCCCTCCTCGCCTCTCGTCCGAGGAAAAACGAGGCCATCAGTCGGCCCACCGTCTTAATGTACCGAGGCCTGAATGATTTAAGACGCCGCCTCCCAGAAAGCTTCCTACGGATCGACTCGCGCGCGAGCCGAATATTTTTTCAATCGCCCTTCCCAGAAGCCCCTCGTAATTGTCTAGTTTCTTAGTATTGGTTTCGCGTTGAGATTTTTAGTAATAGAAGGTGTCGAAATTGGGGTGAAGAAAGCTCGAGGGAGCGTGAAAATATCGCGCTATCTTTGGAGCCGAGATCCTGGGGTTTGGAAGATTACAGTCATCCTACGTTAGATCAATTTTATTCCTCTGTCACCCTGCCCCTGAATCACGGACTTATAGATTGCTTAAATAATATCCTTGCATAGAGTTCGTAGAAGCGTGAACGTGTCTTACCTCTACCGCTTCTGCCGACGAACCTGAGGTCGTTGAATTTCGCCACCTGGTTCTTCATCACCGCGGTGGAGTTTCGCAGTTCGGCGCAACAATTCTCGTCGTTGCCTGCACGCACTGTCACCAGGGTCCCGTCACCGACCTCGCCCAGAGCTACCACCTTGAACGCTATCGGGAGCGTCTTGTTCGACCTCCAGTGGGCTGGTAGCACCGTGCAGACCACGTGCGGAGAGCCTGTTGACACCAGTCATCCACAAATATTCAGCGAATCCTCGTTCGATTTACCGTCAATCCGAAAACTGAACACCGACGCGTTGCGCCCACCGCGCGAGTTACGATGGTCCAAGAGACATCTACTTTCCATGCAGAATGAAGCCCTACCATTGCACTCGCGGATGCACTAACATTCTACAATTTCCTCAGATTCATAATACAGTATAGAGAAGCTTTATCGACTTAAGTAGTTCTACTCAGCGATAAGCGAAGCCTGGCGAAGTGTAAGACATCGCGAATACTGTATTAATATTATATTCTCTGACCTGTTCGAACCAGTTCCCCAGGATGCTCAGCGAACAGCCCATCCAAGGTCCTCTCAGCGAGCAGATCCGCGGTGAGTGCATAATCCGGTAGATTATTGCCAGCAGCTGATGCTTGTGGGGGGACCTCGTTAGCCAGGTGCATTCTTCTCCTGGAGGACGAGGTCCTGGTCCTTCTGATCCTCGCGCCACCGATTTGATGCACCGAGCTCCCTTGATGAGCAGCCTGATGGCCGTTTCGAACCAGTCTCGGGTCTGGATAGTCTAAGCCTGGAGGCCGATCCTCGGGGCGTGCATCTCGCAAAGGATTCGTCATGAGAATAGAATCATTGGCCTCCTTCCGTGGAATCTCCTCCTGTCTGGCGAGCTCCCGCGAAGGATTTGGCTCAATTTTATTCGCGCGTCTCTTGCAGCGATCTCGAATAAACTCGATCAAACCACTGTCCAGTCTATAGACTTAATCCATGCGATCCTGGACGGTTCTTTCTCTCCTGTAGCCAAGATTACCTGCCGCTTCCTCGGGATCGCTCTGTCCAGGCGTTGACTAGATCATTCAGCAACATTGGGTTAATCGCAGGGATCGATGACGACGATCGGATCGCGGGTAAAGCTTCCTCGATGAGGAGTCGAGTCTCCGTTTCCTTCCGTGGCACGCGCGAGTCCACGCCAGCGTTCGTTCGGCCCCGCGTGGCCCAGGGATCCTTTGATCCTTATTTCATTATCCCGCGACGGGGCCGATGTAAGAGCATCCGTTTGCAAATTCTTCCCCGTCTCGGCTGCCAACTCGCGGGGAAAATTCGTTTTATTGGAATCGACGTCGGACGCCCCTCGTTTCTTCGTTTCTTTGATCGGTTGCCCCACTCTGCCTCGGAAGTCGTCGTTCTCTCGTCGGTCTACCAGCGGCAAACCCTCTTGCCGGCGAATTAATACAACGACTCGCGAGCGTGCCGCTCTATAAATCGCCCGGCGACCTCCCCTCGTCGATCGGAATTACTCTCCATTAACGTATATCACATCGACACTTCGACCCTCTAACAGGTGTTAACTCTGGGCCCAGAGCGTGCTCCAGCCGCGACACCAACTCCGCGCACGCACATTACTCTCCTTCAGGATCCTGGGACCACTGTACACCACTCGACGACTCTCGATCAACTCGATCCACCTTCCGGATCACCCAAACCGACGAGCACACTGACAGAGTCCAGCCACCACGCGGACACTTCTCGTCCTTCGGTCCTAGTCGCGCGATGACAGATCCTCTCGATGATGCAAAGCTGGTCCGGCTCGGTGACAGCTGTTCCTGACGACTGGACGCCTTCGAGGACACAGTTGCCGATGTCCTTGGACGACTACGCCGCGGTATACTACTTCAGCGAAGACTGCTGCCTCCAGGTGGTGCGCGGAGGAAAAGTCCGGTTTCTGTGGGTTCCGTTCACTGACAGTCGTTCAGTGGCAGGCCAGAGGTTGAAGGATACTTCTTGGCGGGTGCCGGTTCGGCGGGTGGCAGCGGCAACTTGCACGGGGAAGTAGGATAGGGTGTTTAACTCGCGCGGTCTCGTTTCGGTTCGCCGGTGGAAGATGGCGGCTTCTGCGGTGGAGCCGCGCGGTGTGGTTGCGGTGTATTTTTGAGGCTGCCGCCCCCAGCCACCACCGAGACCACCCTGGCTAACCTACCCCTCCGTGCCTCTCTTCCACGCCGCCGCCACCGCCGCTACCGCCGCCTGCCCGTTCTCGTCCACTGGTGGGGGTTGGTTTTTCCAAGCGGTGGGGAAAAATCTCTCTCTCCTGCCGCTGCACCCTCTTCCGCGATCCTGATGCTACTCCTGCTGATCGCGACTACCCGATGACAACACCCGTCTGCCTTTCTCCTTCTTCTACGCGTTACCCTCTCCCCCCCCTGCCGCAGGATCGCAAGTATCGCGGAGGAATGCCTCTCGCCCGTGAGATTTCTCTCAATGGGCGCAGCAATTTCTTTTCCGCCCGGGGGGACTCCCGATGATGCTGCGCTTCGGTCAGAATTTGCTGATAGTCGAAGGAGTTCGCGGTTTGCCCCTGACGCGGATTACAGCAGTCACTAATCGCGCGAGTTAATACACGAGCAACACCGCGAACCTGGAACACAGGATCCTGGGAGGCTAGAGTCTGCCCGGAGGCAGACCTGTACGTCAAGACCGAGCACTGTCACTGCAAGTCACCACCGTTCTCTTTCTCAAGGGAACACTATGTTAATCGAAACTCGCGAGGCTCGACCACCGAACCGACACGAATCGACAGAGACGTTTACATACTCCCGCGGCCTCGATGACTGAGGCTTACGCGCCCCCACAGCACACCTTACTTTCCAGGTAGGAGATCGTGACGTCACATCATTCTATGATCTATATCCACGATGCATGATCCCAGTCACACGTGTTCAATCCCCGCTGATAGTAAAAAGTGGATGCACCTTTTTCCCCACTCCAGAATCGTTTCTAACGAAGTGTTTTTGCCTGCCCGTGGTTCGCCGAACGGTTGAAGATACTCGCGCGCGTTTCACCACCGCAATTTCCACGGGGCAAAAAAGAAAAGAGATGCTCCTAGGGCCTTTAATTACTGGAGCCGTTCCCTCCCGATCGTTTCCACGTTGCGGTCGCTCGGTACACCGATAACGAGCTTGCCCTTTGCCCTCCTTCACCGGCCGTCGGGATTGCTCCTCCTCTCTCCTCGTTTTCAGCCTTTTTTTTTCTTTCTCTTCGTCGCTGGCTTGCTCGCCGAGTCCTTCCCGCTTCCGTCGTTCAACGACCTCCCCGCGCGAGACTGCAAAACGACACTGGGAAGAAAGGGAAAACAAAGACGGCAGAAAGGTCCCTCGTGTAGTTGCGTTTAGCACCGAGGAATACGGGGGTTGCGCGATGCTTGGGGGTCTCCGCTCGAGGGTGCACGCGAGGGACGGAGACGGGGCGAGGGTGAACGGGGATCGCCGCGGCCGGAGAAAGAGGGGAATACTTTGTCTTAATGCCCCCGTCATACGTGCAGCCGGCTGCCGGGCACATCCAGAAACGAATCCTTCCAGATTGCGAGGGTGGATCCCGCCTTCAAGTGGTCACAATTATCGTTATTGCGACGCGTCGCGCGGATTAAACGGTCCTACCAGGGGCTGCGCGCTCGGTGACCATGTGTCGAGGAAATTTTCAAGTTAATAGTCATGTCGACAGTATGTTTCCCTATAAATCTCTATGGCTGTCAAGGAACTTTAACGCGAAGTGTGTTACTGTGCCTTTCAATCCTTTCCTCTGACGATTCTTTGGTGTTGCGTATCCGTTTCTTCAGTCGGACGAGTGGAATACTTGAAGAATTGAAAGTTTGCGAAAATGGCAAGATTTATAAAGATTCGTGAATGGAGATGCTTCGAATTTCAGCCGGGATTTCGTCTTTGTAAATTAAATAAGGGCCGGGGAACTGGCGACGTGTTTCTCTTTCGACAAGCGACAGAAGACTATCGATCATGACGTATCTGTACCAAGTTACGAGGATCCCTGGACGGGAGAGGCCACCCCATATAATTCTGCACCCCTATGGCTAACAATGCAACGCCTCCGTGTCCCTAAACGTAACGTTCCCGAGATGCATTTCGTCATACATCGGACCCTCGGGCGATGTATCGCCTCTTTTTTTTTGTCTTCCTCCATTTTTCGGCCCCCGTTTTCGACACACTGTGCGACGCGTCCACTCCATACGCGCGTTCGAATGAAAGGAGTGGAATAATTCCGCGATCGTTATTTGTTCGACTGACTGATCGTTATTTGTTCGTTTACGCGCGTACTTTATTAAAATTCGGGCATCGCGGACGTCGGATAATCACGTCGATTAAAAACCAAAGGGTCACTCGGATACTTTTCAACAGCTAAGGAGCAATAGCTGAGGAACGCTTGAGAAACTCGCGACGTCGCTTCCACATATCCCGCGAATTTAGTATAGGGAACGGAGCAATTGAATTTTAAGACAACTCGTTCTACGTGACAATTTCGAAATGCCGCGACGCTCGGTGAAAAAAATCGGTTATTCAAGGGCGGAGAGGAGAGCTCGAATATCTCGATAAAAACGAGCGTCGCGCTCCGTCCGCGTCAGTTATCCACGGAAAAACGGGTATTTAATTATATCGTCCGGTTCCATTCGTGATTTCGTGTAATTAAATCCTGTCGCCATAAAATTACCGGGCACGGCGCGCGGAGCGGCGATATTTTTCAATTAAAAGAAAAATATATTCGATTACGTGACCGGGTCGAATCGGGGCCCCCGTCCGCCCGCCCCTGCCGCCTTTTTTTCTCCCCGGCCAGTCGAACGCCCTTTCGACGGTAACGATATTCCATAACCCGCATCCGACACGGTCCACATAATCGGTATCGCGGCGGTGAATGCTGGACGATTATCGACGCACTTTTCCGTACAAATTAATTGGCCCAATTACCGGGACCGAACAATTACCTACTGGCGACCAATTAGATCAACGCCAGTCGTTGTCCCCGGCACCGCTCGACAAGAAATAATTGGTGCTCGCGTTCTCCACCCACCCAAGCTACCCCAACAAAAAAAAAATCAACAAAACCGTCGAAAAATCAGCGACAGACGGGGAAATTGATACAAGTGTTCAGGGATCGATCCCGATCAACGGCTCGCACTGAATCCAACTAGCTAACCCTCCGTTCGGCTAAGACAGCCCTCACTTTCTCACCAGGGTCCAGTCCGAACTAGAACTCGCGGTGCACGCGGTGCTATCGTGAGCTCCGCAGCGAAACCGCGACCGCGTGTCGCGACACTTTGATTTTCGCGGGCGTGAGAGGCCTGCAGACGGTCGGAACGAGGGCGGGAGGGGGTCGGCCAAGCCGTGGATAGGGGGGGGGGTGGTGGACCCGCGTCCTAGTACCGGAGGTAATCACACACGGTTAGCACATGTTAGCCGGGGCCAATTGTCGAAAAAGGCCGCAGCTCGTCCTCCAAGACGACCGCGTCTTGGGGGGGACTGAGGGGGGTCTGTAGGTGAGAGGGTCGTCCGCGGGGGTGGAAAAGGGGACGCAGACGATAGAGGCGGCGCCGTAGGCGGGTCGCAGTTTTTCACGAGTTTGCGCATGCGGCTACTTTTATGCCCCACCAGCGCTGCCGCCGCCTTGGCGTTCTTAAAGGCTTCTTAGGGTGAGTTTTGTCCCCTACCGCCATCCCCCTAGCCGACGTCTCGCGCGCGCCACCCTCCCTCCCCCTAGGCCCCTGACGGGGCTGGCGGTAGGGCACAACGGTGGCTGGCTTTGCGCCGTTTCCAAAAGGGTTGCACCGCCGACACGATGCTTCCGGACCGATGACAGTCTCGCGAGGCGAACCTCGGCCAACTGGAACCTTTTTGCAGTCCATCGCGACTGGATCGAGTCTATTAAACCGTGGACAGTCTCGGGTGATCGTGTCTCGAGGGTTGGGGTACCGTGCAAGCACTTTGTGAGAGGTCCAAGAAGTTCTATACATGGAGATTCTGAAATCCATTCTTGAGAGGGTAGTCGAATTAGAGATTCACACGAACTGTTATAAAGTTCTCCAAGATTAGTCACGCTTCTTCGTGAGCTTTCCTGTTTCCTCTCCTTTAGCGTTCCCTTCGCACAGATTAGACAAAATGCGCGGAAGCCTGAGAACGCAGGGTGACGGAGAAGTGTTCGAAATCGTCATCTCCGATAAATCGATCGCGGGAAAGTCCCCAGTCCCGGAGGGTTTAAGTCAGTGAGCCAGCCAGGGGATCTTGTGTAAGTATCATCGGCACAAGATTCCGCGTTTCCAAGCCCACGTCGATCCTACGTAACAAGATTGTCGAGAGAAACCAAAGGAGTAGCGTTAAGGAGTTGTTGGTCTGGAGGCGGCTGAAATCAGATTAGCAGCCAGACGCGTAATCGGGGCTTCTCACCTGGCACCAGCGGCCATCGCGTTTCTACGCGACACTGCTTCCTCTAATCATCGATGCTCCTCGTGGAACAACCCCCACGAACAACGACGACGATCCCGTCCACCTCGCTGACCACGCACGTACCCATAACGACCGTCCTGCTGGACCACAGAGCTTCCTCTCTCAATTTCTGTTCATTACTCTCGTTCCGAATGCAGCCTTGCTGTACAGAACCTGCAGGTATTAAACAATAAAGCTCTGCGCACGTTCCGTTTTCCAATGTGTCAAACAGAACGAAAATGGAAACAGAGCTCGGTGCGCAAGAAGAAAGAAACAAGGTTCAGACCGAACCCCATTAGCCACACTCCACCTGTTTACCAGGAGCTCCCCAGTGCTCCAAAGATTTCTTCCCAATGCATTTATGCGAGAGCCAACTGTCTAGTAGCCAGGAGGAGAGAGTTGCCGAAGGAAAATGCCACGGGCTTGCGGGACGCACATTTTTCGATAGGGGTTGCAACTGAGACGCCACTGCTGGCCGAGTGAGGGGTTGCAAGGGCGAGAGGAGGAGAGTAGTGGAGGAAGAAGGACGCGGCTCGTCGCGGAGAGAAAATAAGAAAGCAAATTACCTAGCAGTCACCTACCCCTCGGGGTGAGGTGTCGATATGACATGTAGGGAGACAAGGGACCCACGGCTGGCAACCCCTGGGGTTTATTACAAGGGTGGAATCAAATACACCGGGTGTCAAAAAATGAAACGCCACCCCACCGCGTTTCGTTCTACGCCCCAGCCTCCGTGGAAGGGTCGTGGGATGAGGTCACGGTAAGTTACGAAAGGGTGGGAGGGCTGTGGGGTTGTAACGGAGCTGAATTCGGATGGTTCCTCGCGAGCTGGGGGCTGCAGATGGCTTTTCCTTTATGAGCCACTGTCTGTAGGCTCGATAAAAAAAACTGTGCAGCGACGGTCTTGCTACTGAAAGTGGCCATTCTTACCATCTATTCCATGATAATGCGATTCGACGAGAAGAATTTTTAGAAAGCAATATCTCCGCGACTCTGATCGCTCTAAAATTTGAATATTTTCAAGAAATTATTGTGCATAATATATTTAAAAAAAAAACTGTTCTCTTGATACTGAATATTCGCCAGAGCATTTCACACGGTTCCTTCGAAGGGAGCTTGCAGAGAAATAATCAATTTCGCCCCAGCTTATTACAGAAAATCGCTGTCTCTCGCGGAACCATCGGTAGGGTAGAAGTCTAAGGGGATAGCACTGTTTCCCCCCTGCATCGTCACCCCATTCGCCGGCTTCGCGCTCTTGTTTGTTTCGTAATCTTTAAGATCGGAAGGGTTCGAGGCGCCCGAGACGCAGGGAATCTGTTGTCGAGGTCGCTTCTCTGTCACCCCCGACGTTTCGTCGATAAAGCCGACCGATCTGATCGGTGCCCAGCCAGGGTAATCACGCCTCGTCGACGACGATGGCCCAAGAAAATCATAATCCTCCGTTCAGACAGATATTAAAAATTCGCAAGCTATCTTACACCAGGTGGACGATTCATTCTCACCCTCCGACGACAGAGCCGCTGCAAAAGGGGCGAAGAAACGAGTAGTGATTAAATATTATGACCAGCGCGATCTTCAAGGACGCGTCTACGAAAAGCGTTACTTAGGATAATTAAAACGACGTTTCGCCGACGGAATCCGCGTGACGGAAACGCAATTCTCCCACTCGCGATAATCCTCCCACGCGAACAGCTCGATATTCTATTTCAACGCACACTATTCTCTCCTGTCTCGCGAGACTGATCTCACATCGATTCTTCAGATCCCTTGTCATTCAGTACGAAAAATGAACCAGGCTTTTGGAACCTAAGATTATAGAATCGCCCTGAAAAGGAGCCTTGGGTGATTATGAACGCGAGTTTCTCACAGAGCGACAAGCACTCGGGGATGATCCACGATGAAAACGTCTCGTAGACGACGGTAATGTCGTCTTGGACGCGAGCGGCAGAGACGAGGGTCCGTTAGTGTCAAGAAACGACTCGTCACACGAGGCGTGTACCTTCCCGTCCCTCGTCCAACTCCGCCTAACTTCCTCACCGTCCCCGAGCAACCTCCGATTACCCTGGTTACTCCGAAAATCTCGGGTGCGTCGAGTGTTCTGGTACTCGCCAATCACGAATACCTATACTAGTCTTCTGATCACAACCAATCCACTCCCGTGATCGCTTCTAGCTAAAGAAACTTTACGTCTTCACAGAATTCGCGTTGCAATCCCTTCTGTAACCCCAGAAGCATGAGCTCGATGGATTCGGTGGTCTTTCTGAAATTAAAGCGCGAATGGCCCTACAATTACCCAAGAATCGAGACACCACATGCGGAGAATTACGGGTCGAAGGGAACACTGGAACGCGACCGCCCCTTAATCAGGGCAGTTTCGTTACCCTGCCCCTCGGAATCGTCATCGTGCCTGACCAAGAACGGCCCAAGAGAGAACCGAGCCGTAGGCGATCCCGGGGTCATTTCCATTCGCTCCTTGCAAAGTGGTATCATTTCCCAAGAGGCTGGGGTTCGCTGCTGGCCTTCAAGGTCCTTGCGGCACAGCTGCCCTTTCGCTTCATCGAGTACAGCTCGGTCCAGCTGCGGGGATCGATATACGCACGCGGGAGAGAATCGAACGCGGTCCACTATAGAAGCCAACGTTGATAATGAAATTGTCCCGGAATCAGGCTTCTCGTTCCTGGAATCTACGCTCTAGAGTGAGACTTCGTAAGAAGGAAGGACGTTTCAGGGAGACGGCCTCGTCGGATGTAACCATCAGCCCGGAACTAACTACCGATGCTGCGATTTTTCCTGCCAGATGCCGCGTGCTCGAGTTATGGGCCGGCGATTTGCATGGAAATGGGGAAGGCAGAGTCAGACTCGTTCCGAGAATGGTAAAGTGGCGTGGAAGTGAAGCCTGTCGGGACGTTTAAACACTCTTCCAAGTCCCCTCTCTGTCGTCTCCAACATCGACGACCACTCGACCTACGTACGTACATACTTTCTTCAGACTCCGCTGAATCCGTTGAGTTCGGCCGATCCGAGCGGTGCTCTTCTTCAAATTCCCCCTTTAATCATCGCGACGCAGGTTGGCTTTAACAGCGACAAGCATTGGTGGTCGTTAGGCCGTAAATTCGGCGTCGATTACGCTCTTGCCAAGACAGGGTTCGATAAGAAACCCGATAGCCGAGCAGCCAGAGAGGCAGCTTTCCGGCCAGTTTCGGATAGCACGGTCTTGGTGACAGTTTATCAAATTGCAGGGCCGGTCCGTGTGCCCCTAAAGGGATGTAAGGGTCGTAAGGTGGAACGTGGTCGGGGTGGTAGCTTATTAGAGCCACGACAGCAGCCTGGGCTCCACCTTGAAACCTCCAACCAACCGCCATCCCTGCCGTGAGTCTTACCACCTTGCTTCCTACCATCCACCCGCCGCCTTCCCATCTTCCACCCTCGCATCTCCTCCCCTGTCACCCTCGCGGCCTCCCCCTCCCCCGTTCTCCTATATAGTTCAAGCACCGTAGAAACGTGGCTCAACATAAAGGGTCGCCTGGGACCGTCGTACTTGCCGCTTCGTCTTTAATCTACGAGGTCACCAAGCAACGACGACCGACTACCACCCTCCGAGCAAATGAGCGCGGAGGACGTCGGTACGTTCGAAAGATTCCGAGCGTTAGGCCAGATTTAATATTCAGCCTGGGCCGACGGCAAGCCCCGTCTTCTAATATCGTGTCATTGTAAAAAAGAAACGGGGTTCTTCCGAGAGTATCCTTGTTCCTTCTCACCCTCTTTCCTCTCTGCCGTTCTGATTAATCCGCGGGCTCGGTGGGATTCTATTTTTCGCGCGACTGGTGGTGACCGGTGACGAACAGGAGTAGTCGACGCGTCTCGCGTTGAACGTCAGCTCGTCAATTCCGCTCGGAAATAGGTATCGACGCGTGGACCCAAGGGATCTGTACTTCTTTACGTAACGGCGGGACCGCGTGTAGCAGTCTGATTCAAAAAGACGGGGCCGCGCCGGTGGCTTCTCTCCAGGGGGTAGTTTTAAAATTCAACCCCCATACGAGGACTAAAGGGCCGCACGCTACACGGTGCTCATATCAATCCGTGGGATCGATAGGAAGTGTTGCTGAGTCTGGTCGGTGGATTCGCTGCGGGATCGCCGACGATTCCGGCCGAATTACGCGCAATAAATTCCTGGGGATTCGACCGACCCCCTCCTACGAGCACGCTGCTGTTCATAACTCAGATTTCAGCGAGCAGAATTTTCTTCCCGCGCCGACAGTCGTCACCGTGCGTCGAATTTTGTTAGACATCGATAAACTTGTTCCGGGCGGAACCCCTTCAGTCCTTTATCCGCATTTCCGCCGGCATTCGTCGACTCTGTTTGACGGATCACTTCGCTCCTTCCCTCTCTTTTTTTTCCCCCGCCCACTCTGTTTCGTGCAGCCGTATAAACCGTTTACACTGTTTCTCGCCCCCGTATGTCTTCGACGAAGGGAATCCTTTGGTAATCCAGATTTATTTATCTCTCGATAATGTCAGAGCCGCTGCATCGCGACTTTTCCGTGTTTTCCATAAATCAAGTCCCTCGCCGACACCCCCGCGCGCGCGGGCCCGGGAGGGGTTGAAAATTGATCGGTCGAAAGTTTCGAAACGGTGTGTCGCGCGGGCGTCACAAACGGCCCTGCTCACAACCGCGCTAATCGTATCGATCCCAGCACTCTTAATCCATTAATGAACTTCCCGGGGCTCGTTTCGCTCCGGCTACCTGGGCTTTTCGCGCTCTATCCGTTACATCCGGCGCATATGTGCACTCCCGTGGCTGTATACGCAGCTCCACGGACGTGCGAACTTCAATTCTGGCCACTGTTTCGAACCTTCGAATCGCCGGAGCCGCGGTGTTCGGAGCTTTCCCGATGCAAGCTGGCTTCGATCGATGCTGGCAACACGTTTCAACTCTTCCCTTCGTAGCCCTCGATTTTTACGGACATATTTTATGCGAATCGTAGGGCAGGAGTTGCGGCGCTTAGTTTCGCTTGCCGAGGAAAAAAATTCACTCCTGGATAGGATCTTGGTTAGGCCTCTTTTGGGGGGAATGATCGTGTTTTCTCACGACAATTACGTCGCCACCCTTGCCTCGTTCCAATTCCTCGCACCCCTCGTGCATTCTGCATACGGGGATTGACTGAAATCCTTTGTTATAGGGCTGGTAAACAAGCGATAGGTCTCCCGATGCCGTCGTCTTCCGTGACGACAAATTCCTCAAATATTTATCTGTCTTTCCCTTCAAACCCTTCAATCGCCTGCGCCACCCCAAACACCACTTCCGTTTCACACCGGCTGACAGAGAGAGAGAAGGACAACCTGTGTGTGTGTCAATTCTGACGTCTATCGACGTATGACAAATACCTCGCCCCCGATGCTTGCACTTTCTGTCAGTCCTGACGACCGGGACAAAAGGACGAGTCGGAGGGAAGGAACGATTCGCAAGGGTGGCTGTCGTCGCGCGAAGTCACCGTCGCCTCGCGTTTCGTCTACTCTCTTTTTTGTCATAAAACGCCCCTACCAAACAGCATACCCATACACGGTTGTTTATGCTCTGCTGGAGAGTGGCAGGAAACATCCTTCAGCTTGGAACAAATACCGCAAAATTGAAAAGAAGAATCTTTCCAGAGAAATCAGGCTAGACGTGGAAAACAGCAAGAAATTTCTTGTCCCTCTCTCAATAAAATCCGAGTACCCCTTGCAGGACGGTTATCCATGTTTTCCACAGTTCAGTAGCGTTAAAGAAGCCTTGCAATTTCTAGCACCTATCGAGCTGGCGATCGATAACGATCACCTGTGCTCCAAGGCTGGGAAAGAAGAAATTCTAACGCCATGCCCAAGTATGAAGACACTGATGCCCCAACTCTGACATCGGACGGATCTCTAACAAGGTTCGAGAAACTCTCGGTCTATCCGGGATTGCTGGTTAGGCCGCGTGTTCCTGACACGCGGCAGTAGTTGGAAATTAATTTATTTTTCCCTAGTCGGCCGTTAATTGTTAAACTTAGATGGGCGGTCGTCGGCAATCCCGCAGTTAGACTTCGGCTCGGAAGAAAAGAGACGGGACGCGTCGCGGGGCAGGCGATAGAAGGGGACACGGCCAGGAGAGGAGGGGGTACGTGGCTCAAGAGGGAGGAACGACGACGAGCTGCGAAGACGAGGACGCGAGTCGGGAGGGTAGAAAATTTGCTAGGCAGGGTGCAGAACGAGAGAATCGAGAAGTTTGGGAGGGAGCGGAGGCAGGAAGCCAAGGCGCGACACGAACAGTGGATTGGGTTACCAGGGATAATTAGAATGATGATTAGGAGAGAAGCACGCCTCGTTGACCAATTCTTTCTCGGGACCTCCGCCTCAGACCGAACTTTCCTGGAGTTCGGAAGATCGGCTTTCTTTCGAGGGGCGGCCGACTGGACGGGGCGAAAGGGTGAAGAACAGTGGGATCCCCTAACACTTTCGAAGGAAGCAGCATAGATTACAGTGCTGACCATAAAAGTATGAGCATGCTTGGCCATTAATAACGCCCCAAGGACGTGCGTATTGCTGGAGGATTTACGTCCACTCGGAGACTCCGAAGATGGCCAATAAAGAAGGGAAAACGCTGAAGCTAACCAAATTCGTCCGACACCGTGGGCGACCATCAAAGGCGATAGGCGAAATCGCTATCGACAAGCGTCGATGGGCAATATTACAGCACCCCAGCGGCGCATTTTTATGCGCCTCAGCGTGATTGGTCGTCCAAGTTGGCCCCCTTGAGATCACTTGACCGGATAACCATCGTAAAAAAAGGCTGAGGCGCACAAGACGGGGCTGAATATTTAGCACGTCGTCCGCAGAATTTAGCTTCGGCTCTCATCGGCCGATTTCCTTACCGGTGCCAGGATTTTTCCAAGGGACGCAACGCTGGCTTCGACTCGACGGATTTTTCTTTTCTCGGTCACTCTCCCTGTACTCCACGCTGCTTAGCTCCATCGCGCATTGAAGTACACGTGAATATTTGATCGGTCCTTCGCCTCCTTCGCCCTCCCACAAACCTTCGCCCCTTAGCTAACCCCCAGTCCCAGCTGCGGTGAATTATTTAACGCCCCCAGGGACACCGGTTACCAACATACATCTGTGTGTCAGCGAGATTTTCAAACTCTTTGTTCCGTACGATCGCCAATTACATAATAGGAGATTGCACGATGTTGCTCCACGCGTTTAAAATTTTCTAACGAATATGGCAGACGCGATGAATCTTTTAGCTGAAATTTAAAGGTTTCTAATTAATTGTAATTTAATTCTACTCGCTCTAAAATGGAAGGATACAGGTACTCTTTTACCAGAATGCCCTGTTCGTCACAGTGAGAGCTCACATAGCAGTTAATTGGGCTGAACAAGCTTCACTGCCGTATTATAGTGTAACAGTACTCATTTTATACGTCCGCCATGAATGAATTCGTGGTTGGTCGCAGAATAAAGTTTCGATTGCATTAACTAATCAGCGAGTGTAAGGTAAGATACGAGTTCGAAGTGTTTACGGCAATTCGTTTGAAATTAAATTAAGTTAAAATGGAGAGGACAAGCGACTGATCGCAGCGCTCAAGTGGGGAATTTCTGAAACCCCTGAAGAAACTGAAATCGATGGATTACGTAGCTAACAGGCTTTCCATTCAGAAGATTATTATAAGCTTTATCGAATTACTTCTTTCGGAACGTTGAATGTTAAATTTTAATGCTAAATTCCTCAAAGGTATGATACTTCGTCTATCTCGCAGCGTTTCTCGCTTGCTTACGACCCCTCTAACATGCCCTCGAGAGAGCAAATAGAGTAGGAACAGCTGATGAGCTTATAACGAGGAAATACCCACAATGCTGTAAAAGAGAACTTCATTAACTTTACCGACTTCGATGATTCACGTACACCTCTCAGAGTTTCCGTTCCTAAAAGTAGAGGGCGCATCAAATGCATCGATATTCACGTGCCGGTATATCAGTTCGCGCGGAAATGTCATAGAATATTAGGCTACAGGTGAGGTGTTCTGTGGTGATAGGTGTATCCTATACCTGGTCTATGCCTATACCTCGTCTGTGGTGGCACACGCTCGGCGGGCTCGGGAGTCCCCTTACCATTTTCGTGTCACACCCAACTTTATCGACTCAGTCTAAATTATTTTAGACTGAGTCGTAACACAGACGAGGTATAGGCTGGTCTGTGGTTGTAATTTTGACTGAGTTGTAATTTTATGATTACAATCCTAGCACGAGTGGTAGGAATTAAAATTAAATCTTATAGCGATGCAGTTACATGTGATATCGCTATTGTATCGTCGGCTGTAAAACAGTTGACGGTGGCGAGAAGATGATCGTATTAGCAACGTCTGTATAGGCAGATTTCAATGTACTATGCCGAAAGCTTTTTATTCATATCTCAGAAACTAACAAATACCCGAAGCTAAAATTTTATAATAGGGGTCCTCTTCCCCTCCCTCTCAACTCCTCAAAATTTCAGTTCATTATGATGGTTGGGTCATCCCTTAGTATATCCAAAATCCTTACCTGTAAAGCCGAAATATACACGATTAATAATCGCTCTAGTTACAGAATGTATGTACGGTTATTTACATCGCATCGGCTCACTCTAAACAAGTCGCATGTATACAAGCACGCACACACTTTTCAGCATTTCAACGCATTTCAGAGTAACTGCTGAGTTGGACGCTATTCATGAGCAGATGTCACTACATTCAGTCCTCAAATTATGGGTCGGTAACACAGTTTGGGTGGCGACACGAACATCCATGAGGTGATAGGTCTATCCAATACCTTGTCTGTGGTGACACGAGGTCCCATCTTAGAATATATATACATGGTGGTCTCGTTGAGAGCTCGAAACTGTCGCCAACATCGTGCGAGAGAGAAAGAGATACTTTCTTGATGGTGCGAGCGAGAGAGGTAGAACGGAGAATCACAATCGCTCGCAATGCGCATGCGCCGGTGTACACCTGTCACTCGCACCAGCTCGTACATGTCTTTCTCTCTCGCATGATGTTAGCCACCAACTGGCTCGACAGGAGACATAAGGCAATGAGACCTCCAGTAGTATATGCTCTAAGAGTCCCATAAGTTGACAGGTCTATCTCACGGTGTAATAGACAGGTGTTCCGACTCAGCACCACCTTTACCCCAGCGATTTTGTGTGCCAATTTCTGTGTGGTTCCTCTGGCCGTCGCGAGAGGCGTGGTGATAAGAAATCCATGTACGCATGCATTTATGTGATTATAGTAGTAGAGCCTTTAGTCGCTTATGCGCAAAAAATCAGCCTTATCTCCTTGAGCGCCAATCTAGCGGCCGCCAGAAGAACTAGGACGAAAAAGTGACACATTCTGAACAGGAGTCGGAACACCTGTCTATTACACGGTGGTTACTATCCTATACTTCGTCGATGGTATTATGCCTATGCTATAACTCGTCTGCCCCACGTGTGACTTTAACAGTTGTCTGTAAACACGACTGTGTCTCCTATCCCTTCTCCGTACAATGACTTACATCGCTTCAACATAAATCTACCAATAAACGTAAAAGAACTACTGTCTACTGCTCTTTGCCCCAACTTCCCAAACACCTCGCCAAACACGAGCTACCGTGACGTAGGCAATAAGACTGTAGTTTATTGCATAAAGCTACGATAAAACATGTAATTTACATAAATCTTATAAACCAGTCCCACCACCCAGCGTAGCTTACAGCCCATTAGGCGAAACCTCTTTATGACAGCGATATTATTGATCGGAGCACTGAACCGCAGCACACAGTACATGGACTTATCAGTACAGATAGCTGAGCTCAGTCATTCCGCTGGAAATGTTATTGATTTTCAGAGAGTCGGCAGTAATATCGGCTCGACTCCGCTACGGAATTTCACCTTTGTTCCCTGGCAATTAAGTAACACGTAATCAGAATCGTGCTCGGATAAATATGATACCTTCGGCCAGATAACGTGGACTCGCGTCGTACTTGCGTGGCAAGCTAGTTCGCTGTCGACAATTACTGGCCTCGACACAGTGACGCGGAAATGGCGGAAGGTATGGAATTGACTTTCTTCGACCTGAGGCTAGTCCACGATCACTTCGACCGTGCCCTCGTGCAGGAGGACGACATTGATCTCAAAGCCTACTTGGATGCCTACAATGAACTCTACAAGTAAGGCAACAGCGAAACATTGTTTCCCTTGTTGAACATAACCTACAATCAGCAAGAAGTTAGTATCTGCTTTGGTTAAAGTCGGCCCTCCCTCCGATCCGATCTGGAAGTCGCAGTTCCATTGATTACCGTATGTCTTTAACGTAACGTCGATGCATATGCGATTACCCTCCAACGCGTAGCATGTTTTATTCAAGTAATTTAACGAACGCACGCAAACGACGACTTCCTGCCATCTGTTTAAATCCACGCGGGCAGCACGCGCACGGATTAACTTTCCATGTACGCGCAGATTCTTCCAACTGATGGGAAGTGTCTTTGGCTTTGTCTCCTCCGACTTAAAGCAAAAGATCGAGGTGCTAGTGGAATTAGTGGGCAAAGATGAGCAGAACTACATCACGATCAAGTCTATGATAACGTATGAGAAGGAGAACAATATCCTGGACAAAGGGAACCATACGAACGGTGCACGTACTTTATTGAGACTCCATAGGGGCTTAGGTACTGTCCCGGGTGAAAGCGTGTCTGCCCATCGCCACTGGCTGCCCGAATACTGACGCTCTGAACTTTCAGATTTTATTAGAGAATTTCTGAGACAGCTAAGCGAACTGTCAGATAGCGATAAGACATCTAGTTGTTGCCAAGAAGCTTACAATAAGACACTAGCCAAGCATCATCCTTGGGTGATCAGAAAGGCAGCAGTGGTTGCCATGTACACAATGCCCTCTAGAGAACTTCTGTTAAAGAAGGCAAGTATTCGGGTCCCTAAATCCGAGGATATTGTAAATTTCAGCCTCCATCTTTTCCAGGTCTGCGGGGCGCACGTTCAAAGGAACGTAGATGTCTTGCCGAAAATGCTAGAAGTGACCGCTGATGTGTTCAACCGTACCCACAATCTCTACGAGATCCATCAACTTCACGCTCTGCCGTAAAGATGAAACTAGACACGAATAAAACGAAATGTTTCCTGCACCCGCTTCTTGGAGCCGCTCGCAAAGATCCCGCGAACATTCCGCGCTCGAATTGTGATACACGATAATTCCGTACATCAAACAATAATTCTATTGACATTTTGTAATACCACCTTTACTTACTCTATACACGTATTTATATTTACTGAAGTTGTACATAAGTTATTAGGTACCTTAGGTTGTCGTACTTCCCGCAATAGCTTTTAGCCGCCCGTTCGCAGGGGACGTGGCATGAATTCCGCACGGTCCCCGCGGAATCGCTGCGCCCCTGGCGATCCGCCGCGCATCATTTATCAATCTACTCTTTTTATTACAAAATAGTATTGTACAATAATATGAATAAACGTTAGTGAAAAGACTTCGCGCCTTCTCTTTCGCCCTATCTCTTATATACACAGAATAATGTACAAAGGAATTAGATAAGGGGGTTCACCGAACCACGGGAGGCCGTGGCAGGCATTAAATCGATTAGCTATCGATTGCAGCAGCTATGGTCGCGTTAACGGCAGTCAACGTGTCAGTTAAGTTATCCATGGAGTCGTCAGTCATCAGCAGTCCTGCGAACGATATCGCTCGGTCAGTAAAACAGACTGGTAGCGTTGTGATCGTTGCTCGACTAGTGCCTTACCAGCTATGCTAGCTGTGAGAAAGCAGACAGCGCTGCCACCCACGAAAGCCCTCATCACAGACCCAGATATTTCTTTTTTCCTCTCCGGTGCCAAGGAAGATAATATGCCAAGCGTGATTCCAATGGATCCAGGGTTCGCGAAGCCGCAGATCGCGAACGTCGCGATCGCCTCGGTTCTACCAAAGATTCTCTTCTGTTTCTTCATCTCGCCCAGCCTCTGATAGGCGACGAACTCGTTGACGACAGTCTTCAGGCCTATCAGAGTGGCGACATCCTCGCACTTTTCCCAGGGCACCCCCATGATCCAACTCAGGGGCATGAACACTTTCGACAGTATGCCCTTGAAAGAAGAAAAGCGCTAGATTTCGATAGACAGGGTGGTATCGCGATTCGCTGATTCACTTACCTCGAGAGACCAAGCATTCTCACCGACCAACAACCCCAGCCAAGAGAGGAGCGCGTTCAGCAGCGCGATAAACGACACGAACGCAACGATATTGGCGATTATACCCAAAACCAGGGGTATCCCTGCCAGTGCGCCCTTGCTGGCAGCGTCCATCAAGCTGGATTCCTTCCTAAAGGAATTACCATAGCTCAATTTGCGACTCGAAGGTTGAACCAGGTTTCATCATGGATTCTACGCGTCAACTCACGATTCCTCCAATTTAATATTTTCGGAGGTGACAACGGTCTGCTCGGTCTCTGGGAAGAACAGCTTGGAATAGCAAAGAGCTGCCGGTGCTGCCATTAAAGTCGCCGTTATCAAATTAGCCGGGTTCGCGCCGAAGCCGATATAGGCAGCCAAAACCGTTCCTAAATTTCACAGGGATTACAATCTGAACCATAAACGAAATCAGTGGAAAGATTAACCCACCAACGCTTCGCATTCTTCACCTGATACACTGGCAAAGCCGGAGCACATGACAGTGTGTAGTTCCGAGGCAGTTAGCTTGTTCAGATAGGGTTTAATGAGCAACGGAGATTCTGTCTGAGAAACGGACGTGGATTTGTAATGCCTCATCGATCGACTATGCTTTCTAAGCTCTTACCATTCCGATGAAGATGTTTGCGGCGCAGATTACCGATTCGCAGATCGTCGTTCCTATTAACCTCTGCAGAAGTCGACCTAGATTAAGGATGATCCACTGCATCACGCCTAGGTAGTAGAGAATCTCGATGGCGAAGCTGAAGTAGAAGATCACTGGCAGGACCTGGATAGCAACATGCTCGATTAAGCACCTCACCTAGCTGTCTTATGCTCTGAGCTATTCGAAATGGTGTTCACTGACAGCAAACGCGAACACTCCGTTATCCACTAGGTCCTGGGAGAAGATGAAGGCTGCGCCGCTTTTAGCGAAGTCCAAAAAGGTAGCCACCTTCTCGGAGAGACACTGGAAGATGGCTCGACCGACGGGCCATCGAATCGTTAGAAGACCGAAGATGAATTGCAAGATTAATCCAGATAAAACGGGCCTCCATTTAATCTAGATCAATTCATAAACATCAAAGATCGTCGTTGGTGTTTGGGATGCTTCGAGGCTCCTTACGGATTCCTCAGCGCGAAAGTAACGGCCGCGTTCGCAATACATATTTCGATAGCCATCGAGATATCCATTTCGGCGATATGTGTGCCGATAAGTAACTCAATGTCCCGCTCCGATAAGCTGCTTGAAATTTAAAGTCCCTCTGATATTTGATATTCAGAAATCCGCTGGGAATCTCAGCCGCGACCCAATACTTTAAACATCGACACGACGACCGCGATGCTGAGTCGCGAGTTCAAAGGACGATTAAGAATATTCTGATCCCGATTTACTTACGCGGCCGGGGTGCTTGGAGAATATCCATCCAAAGCTCAACAAAATGACGATGCCAACGGCACTCAGCAGCCGCTCTCTCGAGCCCGCGGTATCGAAGATCAAGAACACGATGATAGCAGCGAACAGACATGTATATATCAGCGCCTGACTTATCACGCTGCAACGTCTGCGAGAAATTTGCAGAGAACGTCCTTCGTTAATCGCGGAAAATTGACATTTCTGATCGATGTTCCTATTGATCTTACTTCGTCCTCTGGAGGTTTCCAATTCGGTCCCGGAATGGTCGAGTGAAATGGACGAGTGCCTTCCCAATGCAATGTTTTACAATAGAGTGATAAAGCACTCCGCCGTATCCAAACACAAATAAAAGAATTAACATGCCGTAACCGTGACACCAGTCGAATCCTTTCTCCCAATCTGATGGAAATGGAAGTTGTAGTTTCAGCCGTGTTCACTTAAAGGCAGAGTTTGGCATTAACCAAATAAAAAATTATTTAAATACCGGATCAAATAGAAGTTACTTCGACTCTAGATTATTCGGCGAATAAAGTTAATTTTCGACAATAATTTTTTTAACTTTCATTCGTTATTCGACATTTTTATTTAAATAAAATCTTTGCCCATCTCTGCTTAAAGGTAACTCGAAAAGAAATCCATGAACCTACTGTTGTTTGTCCAGTATATGGTAGCGAAAATGAAGTAGATAATTATCAGAGCGTTCAGGACGGCCAGGCAGAGGAATTTACGAGCTTTGCGATGCTTCGAAAGAAAATTACCCAGCGCGGAGTATCCTGCTGCTAAAAAGCCAACAGGTTCGTCGCCGCTTGTTTTTTCCTGCGAGTTAAACGGTGTTTTAGCAACTGCTTAGACGGGCGATGCTTAGCTAATCGCGTGTTTGGGAGATAAGGAGATGTATTTGGGAGGTGTATTGACTCCAATTTTGTGACGAAACAGGCAGACGTTCGAAATGGAAGCGTTTGTTTGCCTTTCGTTGGTCGGCGCGATATCGATGGAGAATTTCCTCGGTTCTTGTAATAACACGTTTACCAAGATAGCTGAGTATCGATTCCAAGAAGCAGATGCATTCCGTCGCGATTGTAGATATAATGAATTGTAAACAAGTTGCATACCTTGCCTTTCATCGACTCATCAATCCGACCACCAGCCTCTAGCATGCTCAGCTCGCTGTCCTGTAAACATAACAAAGCTGTATTGGCTACGATCAAGCACATTTATGTCCACTGACAGCTGGAATTTTCATCGGGCCGCGGGATGCCCACAGAAGCAGCATTTTCTTCCAAGCACCGAACAACGATTACAAGTGAAAGTAGGCACACTGGCACCGGCCAGGAAAAAAGGTACGCGCAAGAAGTGGGTAAAGGAGCACTGTTAACAGCTGCTGCTGAGAGAAAATATTGAATAGAAAATACCTCGAACGCTGGATTCACAGCCCCAGACATGTTTTTCTCTTGCCGGAGCGACGACACCGCGAAAACGTGTTCCCTCTGTCAAACGTTCCCCGGCACTGACGTGAAACGCGCTAATGCGAGCCTCGCGGCCAAGGAAGAGGAATAACAATTATTCCTCCTGAACGGCGTGTAATTTATGAGCATCAAGGCTCGCGGCAGGAATGACAATGGTTCGTGTGGATAACTGATAACGCAGATAACGGTAAGACTGAGATCTAAAGCGGTACCAAATCTCGTGACGCCTATCCGATCGCTAACGTATCACTTTCCCTCCAACACCGTCCACGACACGATCGTTGCTACGAAAACTTGGACCCTCGGATGTCGCGGCAATTTTCAATTTGACCGCGTTCTGTTCCCCGAAACGATCCTCGAGGGCCGTGCCGGAGGTTCGACGATGCCCCCTCGTTGCTGGTTCTCCTCGTGGCAAGAGGGAAATGCTACTATACTATCGATACAGGAGAGTGATCCGTTGCGTCGGTACACAGCGCGGGCGTTCACGTGCGCGCAGATAAGCGTTTTCAACGACTGGAGATCGGCGTCGATCATTAACGTTCGACTGTGCTTCGATGATAAGGAAGTAGGGGAACACCACTGAACGACGAAGTTCCAGCAGGGGAGAGGTGCTATAAAAGGGCAAATTTTGTTTAATGTCCATGACAATACCATTATAGGTATTTAAAGAACAAGTAAATTCATAGAAAGTATGTTTATTGGCCTTCGATAAAAATGCATTGCAAACTCATTAATAATAACAGAAAATAACAAAATTTTCCATTTACTAATATGTTGAAAATGTCCCTTTCGCGGATAGATGATTTTAAATGGGACATTATACAACGGACACGTTAATAAAAATAATCTTATCAAGTATTACAATTATAATTGTAAATCTTAATACTACGAAACAATAAAATCTCTGACAAAATTAACTCTTTCTACTATAAATTATCAATATTTGTCTCTAGCTTCATAGAGTGTGACTTATCTTTAATCCTTCAGCAGCTTCTTTAACTATAAAGCAAATTTTTTTT
Source organism: Andrena hattorfiana (assembly GCA_944738655.2). Lineage (NCBI taxonomy): Eukaryota > Metazoa > Arthropoda > Insecta > Hymenoptera > Andrenidae > Andrena > Andrena hattorfiana. The sequence goes on along the minus strand of OX122894.2, from coordinate 39,530,319 downwards.
ATAAAATTTATGGTTACAAAGAAATACCGACAAGTGATTGCAATAAACAGGAAAATGGTTTGCATGTGTAATGCGTTTAGAATTTTGGCAATACGATTTGCCCCATTTAAAACCTGTCCCTTTTACAGTACCTTTCCCTACAAGATTTTGCAATTGACCTCGTTCCAGCCCGCGAACCAGACCCGGAATAGCGTAGGGTACCGCAGTTAAACGCGTCCGACTGTCAGCGCCGATTTCCACCTGCTGCGCGCGATAAGACAGCCGGAATCGCGCTCATTCGCTTATCGCTGATTACTAAATACGCTGCACGCGACCCTGGATACCTACTTGCCCCGTTCGTTCAGGCTCTCCTTGAATAAATGTCACGTGATTGGATTGACGCGCGATCGCCGCGGCTTCCCTAACTTCTGCTTCGGCCGAGTCATCGAACCTGGACACGTTGGCATCTGGGGAAGGACAGTCCGGACGGTTCCGAAGGGACGTTCGCTGAGAACCGTCCGAGCCCTACGGCCCCTGAATTCTAAACGAGCCGTGAATTTCGTGGCGGTGGCGACGCGTTTCTAGACACGCTCGGCGGAGCTCGGTAAGGAAAAATTCTTGGCTGGCCGGCCGATTCTCACCAGGCGTTTGCGCGCCGTCACGTGACGACGCGTCGTTGTAACGGGCCGCGGCGGAGCCGAACGCGAAATGCAATTTAACAGGTTGAACGGCACGCCGCGCTGGACACCGATATTTCTGCTTCTCTCCGCGCGGTGGGCCCCATCAAAATTCTTCCGTCGCGTCTGGCGATCCGCCGAGTCGAACCGGCGGTTCGTTAATCGCGGAACGGATGGAAGCAGCCGGAACGTGGATACAGCGGGGACTAAAGCGGAAAACCGGGCCCGTAATCCGCGCTATCTGATCGCGATCGGGACGAAAAGGAATTGCCCGCCGCGGGGGGATGGCCAGCGGCGTCCGTGTAATGACCGCCTCGGGGAACTTCCGAGACGCGTTTCCTGGACGATCTAAAGAGATAATTGTCGTCTTCATGGTCGTTGGTCCACGGTGCACCAGGAAACACGTCTCCGTCGTAAGAACCGCGATTGCTTCACCAGCAAGGGTGAGCAATCGCGGAATAAGCTTCGTAGCTTAGCGAGTTATTGTTGCAGGGAATAGATTTTTTTCTCGGCTGAGATAAATAGCAGTTGATAACAGGCTTATATTACATCTTAATCTCTGGGCACTCGGAAATCCAGACGATACCCGTTAAGGGTAATTCTCGGGGATATCAATTCGCATGCGCAAATAGTAGCTACACGTTTTATCACTTTATCAGTTAAACTCCACAATATCTGTCGCTATTCTGATTATTTATCCTATGAGCTTGTTTATTGCGCATATGTTGACATTCATCTAGCGACTTACCAAGATGACGGCGACGCACCGATCGAGACGAGGATAGGGAAGCATCGATTTTGAACACGCGATCGTTTTTTGCACTGCATGCCGATCCGAGATTTCAATCGAATTATACGAGCTGTCTCGTTTCGTCTGCACGTGGAGCGCGCGAATAATGGGCGAGGCAGGTTTTTTCAGCGCACTTGGACCGATCGAAGGTCTTCCTAGAAGGAAGACATCCTGGATCAGTCTTTCTCGGCGAGAAGTCCACGTGAAAACACGCAGACACGCTTCTGATTCGACTAATCTGCCGTCGATCTGCCCCCTCGGGGGCGACGAAGGAGAAGGAAGAGAAATCGAGTTAACCGGAGACAAGCAAGTCGAATTCGTTCGACTGTGCGAGGAGGATTGGGAAGATGATGCCGTGCTTATCTCTTCGAGACGCGACCGAAGCTATTCCGCCGCGAGTCACGTACAAATTTTTGTAGGAAACGGGGCCCCTCGCGTTTTTCACGCGCGCTCGCGCGCTACCTGACGCCCCAACCGTCGGGAATTTGGTTTCCCAGACAGTGCTTAGGCAGCGGGGAAGATCACACCGCCGTAGTCCGCGAGTCTAGGCGACGATAGATCCACCAAAGCGGAAGTGAACACGAGCAAGATGGAAAATAAACAATTTATCCTTCACTCAACTCCTGTTAGCCTCCACTTTTGTCTTTCGATTAAAATCCTCGAGTCTAATCATCGGTTCACGACGTTGTAATTATTATCTGTGATTAATTAGACGATAATCGATAACGCTTCGATGATCATGCTCCGTGTAAAGCTAATCGCAAAGAGGGATCTTTTCACCGCGAGCTGATTGTTCGAGTTTAAGGAGAGGCTCGATAGCGAAATGTTAGATACGAATAGCTCCAGCGCATACATATAAAAGGAAAGTTTCTGCTTCACCTTGAAGGCGCACTCGCGCCCGCGTTCCTCTTAGAAACAGAGGATTACTTCGAGCGTCCCTAGAATTAGTCGAGGATCGAGTGCTGCGTCAAACGGCCGATTGACGTTACGTCTCGCGAACGAAGACGCAATTTGCATGTTTCGCTCTGATCCGCCTCGGCGAACAGTCTGCGGCCTTGATAATTCCGCACACCTCCTCTATTTTCCTGCTTCACGTAGTGGAAGTTAGGCAAGCCAGTTTTAGGTCTCTGGCGCGCCGCCAGACCCGATGAGAATAGCGAAATCCGAAGAGCGCAACTTGTGGATAAACATCGGCGTTACGCACGCCCGCTTTCAGACACAGCGTCACGCCGCCGCTGCTGGAAATCGCCGTGAAAAGCCCGTCGACCAGGAAAGTGCCTCGCGGGGCCTATCGGAGAATCCCGGCATCGCTAGAGCCCGAAATCGGTATCAATTGGGGAGAACGAAGGAGATCCGTGCGTGAGAGGAGAAGATTGATGCCGGACGTTCGGGTGGACGAATACGAAACCGTTGATTAGACCCTCGGTAGATTCTGAGATATGGATCGAGTTCGGCAGAAAGTATCGTATCTGATACATGGAATGCTGCGGATTCCCACAGAGGAATTCAACGCGCGGAAGTGCGTAGTTTGCTGGCCGTCGGTGGAAACAGTAAACCAGATGCTCGCCTGGAGAGCCTCTCCGCTCTGTGGACACACGAGAAGCCGAAGAAAATTGAAGAGCGATTCGCAGACGGTGCCAGCCCCCGGCATCTTCCTGTTACACCCGCTCGCAACCGATCTGCACGGTGGCACGTGGATTCTGCGGCTATCTAGCCACGGGATCTTTATGAAACTCGGGCAACCGGACACGGAGGATCGGAAATTCGCGGCGGGCACCGATACGCCCCGGCCAAACTTGCCCAACGATTTACGGCGCGGTTGCGCTTCTTTTAAATCACTCGGCTGGCAATTTAATGCATTTCTAAGTGGGACTCGTTCGCTGTTAGCCAGCCCGCTGCCCGGCTAACTGTAAACCAAAGGATTCTGTCAGATCGGCAGATAAATCGGCGGCGAGTAATACGCATCGATATTGGGGAATATACGCGTGCGCGAGGATTTATGGCGGGTCGGTTTGATTTAAGCCTCACGACCGGGTCTAATGCATTTTTAATTGGCCGCTTGTTCACCGTTAGGGGTATCGATCGGCGATTACTGCCCCGATTGGTACACGGCCGCGGGATGGTGCGCGTTAAAATTTCCTGCCTACTCGCCTACTCCCGTTTCCTCCTGCTCCCGTTTCGCTGGAATGCCATGCATCTGATCCATCGTAGCACGCGACTATGCTCTCGAGGACGGTGGAATCGGACACCGTCCTTTATCATCTCTGCGATGTCAGTTCCGATGTCTCTTTTAGCGGAGCTGATGGTCGTCCTCCGAAACCAAGGAAGCCGTTCCAGATTTCTGCGTTGTCCGCGCGTTAGGTTTAGAAGGAGAGTGTGACGAAACGGAATCTAGCTGCGGCTACGATAACGATATGTTTAAAAAGTCCGCGTGCCTCGCGGAGAATCGCGAGCGTGCACGTTGGGCACACGCTGTTCAGCGCGGCGGCCCGAGACGAGGAATATTCTATCGTCTCCAGGTAAAGAGATGCAGGATTACGGGGAGGCCTCCCAGGCGAGCCTCGTTCTACGCCGTGTTTTCGATTTCAAACGATCCCACAGATCGAAACCAGTGCACCTATGCGTGGGTGCGATTGCGCAATACGATCCGAAATTCAAATTTCGCTTCCACGAAACGAGCGGAGAGAAGATCGTGAAGGCGGACCGAGAGAGTCTTTCCTGCCGGATTCCAGGTACGCCTTATCTCGATTGCCGTCTGCCTTCGGCCAAGGTGGGGGAGGGAGAGATGTGTCCGAGCCATGCAAATTGCACCATTTCCATTTTTTTCTCCTCCTTTTCTGCGTCTTCCCGCTGGCTTCTCCCCCGTTGGCCGAGACGGCCGCGTCGGCGTGTTCCTCTTCTCCTTACATCTCCCTCCTCTCTCCTCTCCTGCTCGCGCTCTCCTTTTCCTCTCTCCCTTCCCCCCCGATTTGTACAATTCCGATCGAAGCAATAAGACGAGAAATAATTGACGAGCGTACGGCCGAATAATTTGTCAGCCGTGGGCGGGCCGACGCGCAGAGTTTTCACCCGGGATCGTGTTTGGGCATTTGACGTCACGCCGTTAGCGATACCGAGGAAAAAAAGTCGGAAACTGGCCGAAATCCCGTCGTTTCGGAGCGGCGGAGAAAGTCATCGAACCTCTCGGCTGGCCGGCCAGCGCTGTCGTCATCGCCGTGGGTCCAGGAACACGCGACGTCGCCCGTATTCAGGAGCCCCGAGGTCTCGCGGGACATACAGGGAGCTCGAGGAGCTCCAAATTCCTGGGGAACCACCGTGGATTCTCGAAGATTACAAAATCGTCTACCCTTGAATCAAAGACGTCAGCGACGAGGGGACACGGGGCCCGCCACGAATTACCCAAGAGGCACACGTCAGAGATTTCCAAACAGCGAATCGATCGAGTCGGAGGTCTCGCGTGACCGGTGGAAAGGACGCGCGCGGTCATCGCGGGCGGGATCGGTCTCGAAATCAAATTAATCGGCCGCTCTAGATTGATACGACGCGACGCGTCGCCTGCCCCGTTCCAGCGGGTGCATTCAGTTCCGCTCTGTTCCTCGTATCCCTGGCCAAGGAACGGGGGGGTCCCGACAAGGACGACGGACGGCGGTGTTACGAGTGCAAACAACAGTTTGATGGCGAGGCAAGGCCCCGCGGGTTATTTATTTCGGTACGTCTAGACGCCAGATTGTCTGTCCGTACGTCCGAATCGCGACGGAGGATTCGGAGGTGACGTCAGACAGGCTATGTTGCATCGTCGGAGATTCGATTCGACACGACTTGCCTCTTGCCAGGCAGATCTTCTTTCTCACTCTCTCTCTCTCTCTCTCTCTCTCTCTCTCTCTTCCTTTCTTTCCCTTTCTCTCTCTCCTTCGTTCTTCGGCCGTCTCCACTCTGTCTGTCTCCCTTGTTTTTTTATATCTATATATATTTAAATGCATGCACGCGTCTGCGTACGCGCGTGTGTCTCGGGCGGGCCCCGGCGCTGGGAACGCACCAGGGATGTGTGCGCGACAACCCACACCGAGGTAGATCCCGCGCCAGTGTACCGGGATGCACGCGCGTGATCCAAACGCATCGGGTCGACGCGACATGCAACGTCTCGGGGGTGGAATAAAGTGGGCCTCTCTCGGTCCTCATCGATTTGTTTACCGCGCCACGATTCCCTACGCCCTACGCGTTGACCCTGGCGCGCGGCGATTCCACTCTGGGAAGATCCCCAGCCCGAACGTGGCAGCCAAGCTTGCTCCGGGCGAGCTTTAAACTACTTAGGGATTGCGACGCGCGCTCAAAATTTCCCCTCTCCGGTCGAAATACTGTGTTATCCTTCTACGTACCGATTTTACGATTTGTTGAAAACTTTTAAAGATATGTGCAATTTTTCACCTGAAAATGGTGCTAGACGTGGATGATTCGAGATAAAGAGCGAACTTTATGTTCAAATGCTAACCATTTCTAAGAAAAACAATATTTTACAATATCGATAAGTACGTAGATGGAGAATGTAGTTTAGAAGCTACTGTAGAAATTTCAAGAGAATCGAATAAAATTTGTTCAGATGCTGCTGCTGGCCAAATTGAAAAACGTGGTTCCAAGAAAAAAGCGTTTAAAGTGCCATTTTGAAAAAAAAAGAAAAGAGAAAAAATAGCTTGAAATTACTTAAGATGTAGATAATAAAACCGTTTAAATTGATTATCGACTTATTTCATTGTTTGCCTACAAACAATTGTCAAATGTACACTACGTTTTTGTTAGACGGATTGAGAAAATCGACTTTTTTTAAACAGTATTCGAAAGTATATATCTTCAAGAATGTACTGTTAAATTTTCATGGAAAAATTCTGATTATTTTAGCTTCCACAGAGGCTCGGCTTCTAATAGATGAAAAGTTTGAACGCGTTTTTCTCGAAACGTCATTTTTTCACATCGTGAAGATAAAATCTCAAAATCTATCGAACCGCTTGCTTCATAAATTTTACTACTTATTCTGCACACCTATGACTCTCGCAGGGACAACAACCAAGTATTTTCATCCAATCTAACCTACTTTTAAAATCAAAAATAGCAAAAGAAAAAAAGCCAAAAAACATTTTTCTTGCATTTCGCCCGCCATTTTGCTAATTTTGAAGATAAATCACTAATTACCGTCCGAGCGATAGCGACAGTCATACTGATCAAGAATCTGTTCGGATTTTTGGTTTCAGATAAGTCTAACTGCTGAAATCGGTTGCACGGACGAGGCATGAATTTTTAAACATGTCACCAAGACCGCTTTCAAAAGCATTTTAAAAGCAATAATTTTATTACGTTTATATTTTTTATTTACCGTAGAAATATAGTTTAATAAATAGAAAAATGTTTTATTCCATTACTATAAGTATTTTCGCCGCAATAAATTCCTGAAAATCGGTGAATTTTTCGGCGCGCCAACCGGAATGACCCCTTAAATTAACACGCCCATCTGAACCTAGCTCCGTTCCTGCTCTATGCTAACCTGAGCCCTGTCACAGTTGTAATTTGCGACATCTTGGACAACGAAAAGAAAACTGCCCCTGACTACCTACCCTCGACGTTAGCTTCCGCGGAATTGTCATTCGTTGCTAAATTTCGACAGAAACATTCGGCTCCAGAAGAAGAAGAATTCCTGCCTACACCTTCTATGCTCGATATATGGGAACAGAAACTAATCGACTCCCTAAGCCTGAGGCTAAGAGCACGGTGGAAGAATTGAAGACGCGCGTCGTCGAGAGCTTCCGGTAAATCCAGCCGTGACGCATTATCGTCTATCACGTATGATTTATTTTAGACGGCAGACGCTCGAATGGCCATCGTCTGCCCACCGTTAGACAGCCAGACGAAGTAGGCAGGTTCGGAGAACCGAAACCCTTAACCCAATTTTCGTAGTAACTCACGTCACGGCGATTTACTCTGATCCGTTCTGAAACTGTAGATCCACCGATTCGAATCTTGTATGGTGAGAAATTACTGCAAATACCAGCGCGAAAAGGGTACACAGGAAAATCTGTTGGGCGACCAGCCTTCTGTTAGCCCTGAGTCACTAAAGTGTCTGACTGGCGACATTATTCACCAGTTCGTTCAATTTCCACTTGAAACTGTCGCCAAAATGTATTCACTCGCCGTGATGTACAAATTGGCGCGAGTACGAAGGTGAAAAAAGTGTGAAAAAAAGGAGAAGAATGAATAAAGTCCGGGCGTGAAGCGAGACCGTCGGGAAAAAATTTCGCGGAGGGAGATTTTCGCGCCGCGACGCGGCCGTGCCGATTTGATTTCCGACCGCGCATATTTTTCTCCCGGCGTCTTGCCCTCGCCTCCGTCCGTCTCCTTTTTCCCCCTTTCCTCGTTCCAGTTCTTCTTTTTCGGCCCCCGTCGTCGACGTGCGTTGCCACGCATCGTATTTTCACGCACGCACGGGGAGAGGCTGCATTTATTAAAAGCGATACATTATGATTCAAAGATCATATCTTTCGATTCGTCTAGACGGCGGAGAGGGAGACACCCTATAAAGTCGTATGTGGCTGCCCCTGAAACGGGCAGCCGAATACAAGGTGTCTGCTCGCTCATTTCTCGCCTCCTCGCGCCTCCTCTTTTTCCTCCTTTGTTCCGCGGCTGGCGTATCACCGGGAGACCGGCCGTAAATACCGGGGCCAGCTTCAGCTTTTAAGGGACGGACACGCGCACGGGTGAAAAGGCGGTGCCAGCTTTCCTCTGGCCACCAAAAGTGTTCCACGCGGGGCGAGCGGTATACCTGGCGATGTCGCAGCTCGTGGAGTCGTTCACGGCGATCGTGGAACGGTCCGTGGCCGCGCGATAGACGAGCCCACTCTGCCGGCGAACGGTGAAAGGACATCTGTGGGTCTTCTCGATCGTGAAAGGATCACCGATAAGGATCAGTATGCGGACACTGTCACGCGGCACAGATAAAGATCACCTGGAAGGCTAGGCTTCGCGAAGGAGCGCCGATCTGGCCTGGAGCGCGTTGTCGCGGTGCATCGCAGAAAAACCGCGGGCACCGAGCGGCCGGGGAAGCAGAGGGGAAAAGAAGGTAAATTCTGTGCGGTGAGTAATCATCGAAGGAATCGCCGGGGCTGCACCGGGGAGGAGAATCACGATTGAAAGAGGAGACAGAGGAAGGGAGAGAAAGAGAGAAAGAGAGAGAGAGAGAGAGAGAGAGAGAGAGAGAGAGAGAGAGAGAGAGAGTATGTGTGTGTACGCGTGTATGTGAGAGGGGGAGAGAAAAAGAGCGAGGCACGGGCGAGCACGGGTGCACGCGTGGTGTTGTGTTCGCCGGAAGCACGAGGCGAACGCTGCGAGGAGGCGAACAGGCACGCGGCGTTCGAGAGAACCGGCGGCAGATCGACCTACGATATATTGCGGCGCGAAAAAGCGACCAGGAGGCCTGAGGAGTAAGAAGACGACGACGACGACGACGACGACGACGAAGAAGAAGAAGAGGAAGAACAAGAAGAAGAGGAGGAAGAAGAAGAACAAGCAGAAGAAGAAGAGGAACGAAGCGAACGATAAGGCGTCGCGGACAGAGAGAGAGAAAAGGCAGTCGTCCGCGGGATTTCGGCGAGCGAGGGAAAGGGATTACGCGCGCGGCACGGCGGGTGGAGCGAGGCGAGCCGACGGCGATACGCCGGGAAAGAGAAAGGGAGAAGGCGGAGAAGGAAGAGAGGAAAAGAAAAAAGGAGTGATCGTAGTAACACCGGCGCGTCTCCTCTCTCGCGGCTTCGTGGTTGTCTCGGAATTAGTGAGTAGACAGAATTATGTCTGTGAGCAGGCCAGCTCGGCTCAGTTGAGACTTACTGCTCAGCCCGTGCACACGCATGCCACGAATCTTTCCCACTTACATACACCTATATATCGCGGCTTCCTGGATGCGATTAGACTAGTCCGACGACGGATCGCGGTCCAGTTTGTTAACACTTGCTCGTCGCCGTACGGGACAGGTCTCCGTCTTCCGTGATTATCTCTGCTGGGGTTAGCCCTTCTGGAGCAGCCGGTGGCTAGCCCTTCTGGCATCGCGGTTTTCGTCCGATTAGCTGGGTACACCCTGCTGCAGCGTCACCGGTCGCTTCCACGAACATTGACAAGGGTTCGCCGGTGGTGATCGAGACTCTTGGTGGAAGTAATGGGGGACACGGTTCATCGATAACAGTGCCTGATAGCCGTCGACGAGCAAAGTGTGGCGCCGTTTCTTTCTCGCGAGGAGTCTCGAACAGGGTAACAGCCCGAGGTAGTGCAGTTCTCGGGGTCACGATTGTACAGAGTCTGTAACGAGAACTCTTGGTCCGTCGCGATGGCACTCGCCAGGTTACTCGTGCTGTTGCTGGCGACCTCGGCTATAAACAGTGTTTGGTGCCACCATCACCATCACGGTGTCCATCCAGCGGACGGTAAGAAGAAGAGGGATCAGGTGGAGCACATGAAAAGGTACGGGTCCAGGGAAGAAGCGAACGCGGTGTCGTCGGTGGGCGAGAAGAACAGGAGAAGTCTGAACATGGAAGAGATGAAGGAAGCGAGCGGGATTCCCTATAGTCACAGGAGGATGGAGAAGATGCTGGAGAAAGCTATCCTCAAGATAATCACCGGCGACCTCAGCACCGGTGACATGCTGCTGCTGAAGAGCCTCAACTACAGCTTGGAGGAGGTCCTGGCGATCCGCGAGAGGGAACTGAGCAAAAAGGACGAGGAGCTGAGGAAGAAGGAGAGCGTCAAGTCCTGGACGAAAGCTCTGTATGGGGAGAACGGTGGCAGGAAGACTAGGTACTGGGAAAGGAACTCCATGGATCATTCATCCCCGAGGAACCCCGATTACGAGGACACGAGAAGCGAAGGTAATAAGAACCGTCACGTGGACAGGCCCTCCCAAACGGACTTCGACTTCGACGCCTATAATCGACAGGCGGTCCTCGATTACGAGAACTTGCCGACCAACGGCGAATCCCAGCAGCCCTGGTCCGAGCCCGCCGCCCTCGACTACGAGGAGACCACCAAGGCTTCCAAGGAACAGGACCCCGCCAAGAGTCTTCATCGCGACTTCGACAAGGCGATGGCGTCTCACGTGGTCTTCAAGATTCGCTACGATGATTCAGAGTTCGACTCCAGCTCCGGCTCCGACGAATCCAGCAAGTATCGCTTCAAGACACCCAGGCACCACGTCTCCGCGACCTTGAAGCACACGACTTCCAGGAACGCCGGTAGTTCCTTTCATGCTTCACCACCGGCAACTCTGTCTTCCGTTCCTCTTGCTTCTGTGCCGCTTCCTGCGGTCCATCAGCTAGGCGGCACCGTCAAGGTCAGTTACCCGAAGAATCTCGTCCACCTCAGTAGCACGACGTCTTCGACCGAGAGCCCTGCCAGCACGACGGAGACGTCTGACGATGTGTCGAACGTCGAGGAAAATACGAGCGGGGCTATCGTTGCTGATACTACTAGCTCGACCGACCAGGCGGTCTTCCCGAAAACCGAGGGAAAGCTCAGTGGGAGCAGAAGGGTCAGTGAGTACGAGGGACTGGAATGGGTCGAGGACGACGTCTACAGGGTGATTCCAGAATTCGTCGAGTCCCTTGGCTACGAGAACACCGAGGAGAATGAGACGTCTGACTACGAAGACGCTAGCCGCAGTTCCCGGCAAAATTGGAACACGGAGGACAGCGAGAACGACACGTTCGAGTACCAGAACGACATGCCAGACACCGCGAAGCATTCCATGGCCAACGGCAACGTGTCTACGGGCGATCTTCCTACGGTTAATCTGTCCACCTATCAGCAAGTGGCCCTGGCGCATCGACGAGAGTAAGTAAACTTATTGCCCTGGTCTCGCGCGTTCTCAAGGCTCCGCTGAGAAAAGTTCTGGCTCGTTGTCGTTCGCGTTTCGTTGGAGCCGCTACCCCGAGGAGGTAGCAATTGCGTAGAAGAGAACCGAGGCAGAACTTTGGCGCAGCCGCGATTGGTGGAGGGAACTGTGCCCCATGCACAATGAAATCGCCGTTAAATGTCGTTCGTCGTGTGCCCTGCTTTGCGATACAGCGAACGGCTAACCTCTGTCTCTACAAAATGTGCTTTTTGTGTCTTTTAGAGGAAACCTAACTTCAACCTACGACAGGTAAGCCTCCTCCCGACGGCACTATGATCGGTTTGGGTAAGGGAATCGGTGTGCCGTTCAAAGAAACGCAGAATTTCTGCCGAATTCTTGTTTTGCCCGCGGTCGGCAGGCCGCTTTCTTTCTGGCTTGGCTTGCATAATCTAAAAATACACTCTCATCGCAGTTATCTCATTGCTCGTGTTGCATGAGACGGGATTTGTCGCGATAACAATGAGGCCTTTTCATTTACGCCCTGTGTGTTGTGTCTGCATGGAAAAGGTAACGTCGTCCCACTCCCTTCCCCCCCACCATTTCGCCCCTTCCCGCTTAATTATCGCGGCGAGAAAAACGCGAACGGTTTCCCAGCCGTGGAGAAAACTACGGCTCCGCGCACGAACCAGCTTCACACGGCATAGACGTTCCCGACGAATCATTGCCCCCGCCACGTAAAAATATCTCGATGGCCCGTAAAAATATCGTGACGAAACGGAGAACCGTGAAGCGCCACTGAAATTCCGCGCCTCGGGCTGACCAGCGTCCGCATCCGCAGCTGATTCTCCTCGCTTCGACGCCCCGAATCTGTCGGAACCCCCTTCCAGGATCAGCAAAAACCGATCTAAGCTCGCGCGCGAGTCGCCGTAAATTGGCGGGCAATGAATTAGCAAGTTGCCACGGGAGATATCGAAACGAGGAGAAATTCCAAGATAATTTCGTCGCGATAGGTGAGACCAGTGACATCGAAACGATCCCTATCGGCACGGTGGATCTACGCTGTCGCGCCAAATTTCCCAAGGACGATCGGCAGCGGCTCGAAGGAGCGCAGGACGTTGAAATCTTTTGAATGAAAGGCATGCACGAGGACAGAGCGCAGCCAGGAAGGACGCACGGTGGAAATTCCGCCGTGGTCCCTAGCTATGTTTTTAAATCGCCCTCCTTCTCCTCCACCTCTCGGCCCCTCTTCGCGCGGGTGCGAAGGCGTTTCTTTTATTTTATTAAGTCTAGACGCGTAAATGCATTCGTGTCGGCACTGGCGTAGCCACCTCGAGAGTCCTCCTCCGGTGTGCCCGCCGCGCCGTTCCCTCTGCTTCTCGGCCGCTGGCGCACGGGGATCCGCGCGACCCGCGGCGATCTGCGATGCAACGGCTGCCGATCGGCAAGCCAATTTTCCATTCGTGCCCAAGCCGTTTACCTCCTCTTCCCGCCCGACTTTGACGAATTCAACGGAATATGACGTTGTTGCTCCGTAGGGGGGTACACGTGTTGTTCAGCGGCAATGACGCCCATTAGGCTTGCATCGGGAATTGCAGAGGGCCCCGGTGATTAGAGGAAGAACGGACGGGGGGGAAAGTGGTTCTAAGGTCCCCAGACGTTGCTGCCGGTGGACGTCGACCGAGGGTACCGCGGTCGGATCGCTCGGGTCGAGTTGAGCACCCTCGTAATCGCCGGGTGTCTAGTCAGACTGCAGTTAGGACTGCTCTCTTACGAGGTTATGTAACACATTTCAATTTAATGCGCTGACCTTGTCTATGCGTCTCTCTTCCTATGCGGAGGAAGACGACGCGAGCCGCGCGACGAAGAGAGAGGAGGAAGTTTTCACCGGCAGCTCCCCACCTCACCGCCAGACGATGCAACGTGCATTTTTTGGCGGCCGCCAATCAGACTGCCTCGCCGTTTCGCGGTAAACGCGGGGCATGCGAAACATTTTCCTGGGGTCCCCCGGCCATCACCTGCCGGTATTTTTCAGTCCCTATACACCGCGGTTCCCCGAACGATCTTAGTCGACGCGGGGCATCACCAAATTGCTTGATACGCTGAGTCAACGAATTTTCGTCGGGTCGGCTAGCAATTTTCGTCATCCAATTTGTTGGAGAACTCCGCCTCGATGGGGTCCCCTGTCCGAGCGGAATCTATAACCCGTCGAAAGCCCTCATTATTTTCAACGACGTCCAATGAATCATCGTCTCGTCCAACTCCCAGATGGTGCAAGTTCGCCAGGAGGTGGTTACAAAACCGCCGGTAACGCAGCCAATTTTCTTAATACGGTACTCAGGAAGGATCGCTGGATTCATTCTCATGATGCAACGGCCTCCAGACACCCGAGTCCTTCCCTTTCCCAGACGGCAGACAGACGTGACACGTACGCAACGAGACGGTGTAGAATGCGTGACTTGGACGCGGCTAGATTAACGAGCATGCCTAGAATCGAATACGAACGACTCGAGATTTCGTGGCGAGATTTCGTCAGTGGTGCCCCTGCTTCTCCTCTCCCTCTGCCGTTCAGCCCCGAGCCCCCTCTCCCCCCGAGGAGGGAGAAAAAAAGTGGGACAAGCTCCTAGCATAGGTCACCGAAATTCCTCCACGTTCTCCTTGACGTCGGCATCTGGGTACCTTCCTCCTAGACATCCTGTCTGTCCCATTGTTTGGGAAAAGAGCTTGCTGGTTGTTTCTTCGGCCAGCAACGAGGTCGTTGACGCGCCCATTGGCTGCGCTCAAATCTCCGCGTGGGCGTGTAGCGCAGCAATCCTTGCCAGTGACGTATAGAAAAGACGTCGCTCTTTTTTTTCCCCCGTTGGGTTAACGACTTCACGCCTTCCTCGTTACGCAATCCCGTAATCTCGTCAGATTCTCTATAATGGGTACTCGAAATTCGGGCATTTCTACCGGCTGAAAATGGCCCTCGTGGCGAAATTGGCGCGGACGTTTAGCTGTTAGATATTTCCGGAGATTCCGACGAGACTGGCAGCCTCTGCTGTTTCCAGTGTAGCATATTTGAAATTGTGTTAGGAAGCCTTCCTTAGTAAGAATGACGTTACAAATTGAGGGACTGATTCGTTCATGGGAAAGGATTGAAGATTCGAGGCACAGGCTGGAAGCGTTAATGGTTCTTGACTAGATGATCGGGGTACCAATGGCCGCGTCGGCTGTCTAGTCAACGTCTAGAACGTATAATAAATATCTCTGACCCATACCGTGGACTCTGTAGGTCACTGACCACCGTCCACTCGCCTGCCTCGCCACCCGGAAGAACTTGCACGCATCCTCGAGGTGAAAATTCCTACGTCACGGTGTAGAAACGAAACTCCGCTGCTCTCCTCCTTTTCTACCCCAATTCTTTTAACCGCACATTCGACCCTACTCGCCCCTTTCGTTCTTCTGTTATGATACCGTCGATGGTTTTCCATGGTTTTCACCCTTTTCCCAAGACAATCGTTGCTACAACCTCACGAACTTTCATTTCTCTGTGCAGCCAGGGTGAAAAGGCCATCGAGGATATTAAATCGCGAGTCCTAGCTCTGACCGGGAGGTTCAACAACAGCAGCACCGCCAACCAGGTCCAACGAGAAAGGCTGACCATGTTCTCGCCCACTTGTGAGTAACTTAATCAGCTCGTCGGTTACGCGTTTCAGTGAAACAGCATCGTGACAAATATTCGGCTCCCTTTCATCAGGTCTAGTACCACGGAACACGGACCAAGACGCCTGGGCGGATCCGCTCTCCATGAACATGCACTTCCAGCTGAATCTAACTTCCGGTGACCACGTGGTCGCCGCCAAGCTGAGGATCTTTAAATTGCCGCAGGAGAACCTCACGTCCTCCGCGCCTGGTATCATCGAAGAGGAAGAGGAAGATGAGAAGAAGATCAGAATATCGGTCTACTACTACACGAAATCCCTAAAGAAACATCGATGTAAGTTTCTTTCTTCATAAGAGATCTAACAATTCTGATGACAATGAAGTAATGTTAGTTTTTATTATTTCTAGCGAAGAAACGTCTGATGGACTCTGTGGTAACAGCCCTGACTTCAGAAGGCACTCATTTGGCGCTGGACGTGAGGCAGAGTCTCCGATTTTGGAGACTAAATCCACGAAATTCTCACGGGAATGGCAGCAATCACGGGCTGGTGATTCAGGTGGAGGATCAGGACGGCCGACCCTTGAAACCGGCTCTGTACATTCAACCACCGTCCTGCGCTGACCAAGACTCGGATCAGAAGGCATGTGAGTGTGTGCTCTAACAACACTAACTTCGTCGTGACGATTTCTGCATTGTTTGCCTGTGCATCTCCGCGTGATACTTAACAACGTGTGCCATAACACTTGGATGGGACAGATGATCCAGAAACGCGACTATTTGTCGTCGAGTGTGTCGTTTATAATGTACAGGGTATTTCAGAGATCTTAGGGATCAACGAGTTCCGACATCTTTCTTTTTTTCTACGACTTCAATTACTTAATTGAATATTCTAAGCATTGAAAGCAAAAATGGACTAATCTACATTGAAAAAAATTAATTTTCCCTATATTATTATTGGAATACATTATTGCTACTAATTCAATTTCGCAAAAAATGTACGTTAGTCCGTTTTTGCTCTCAATGTCTCGTTGTAACCTCTGAAACACCCTGTGTAC
The DNA here is from genome assembly GCA_944738655.2 of Andrena hattorfiana. NCBI lineage: Eukaryota > Metazoa > Arthropoda > Insecta > Hymenoptera > Andrenidae > Andrena > Andrena hattorfiana. The sequence continues at coordinate 39,514,316 of OX122894.2, read as the reverse complement.
CGTTTGTGCAATGCTGCGTGGTTTTATCGTAATTTCTGCATTATTTCGTGCCAATATGAGAATATTACACGTAAAGAGAAACCCCAGAAACTCGTTACCTATCCACCAAATCCCCTGTCTTTCTCTAAAATCGCTATAGTATAGCGGCTATACCAACTTAGAAGGTAAAATCTTTCGAAAAATTATAGTTTCGTAACTGGCACATTTGGTCTCGAAGTGGGTGCAAGTATCTACCGATGTTTATTTAAAAGTATCCTTAGTTCGCCAGGAAATGCACGCGAAATAATTCGACTCAATCATTTTTACAGACCATCTCGGACCTGCACTTTTCATTCGAGCCTGTACTCGTTACGTTCGCATCGTAAACGGCGAAACAGTGACGTACGTGAACTGTAGGCATTAAAATGGAACAAGAAACAGTCATACATACCAACGAAGAAACGGGGACGATCGTTAAGAGCGCAATTTATTCTCCGGTGTAAGAAGAAAACGGAACGAGAACGAATTTCGCGAGGAGCCAAACTTTAAAACGTTTCCAAGCAACTGCACCACGGAGCGCGTCGCTCGAGAAAGTCTAGGTATTTTTTTATTCGGAACGCACCGACGCGTCGATCACAGTGATCTTTTCCCAATTACCTATAGAAATGCGTAAAGACGTATTTTTTTATCGTTATTCTCGCGCAACTGAGTCTACAGGCTTTGCTAACGTGGTCAGAATAATTCCCCTTCTTTTATTTAATTACTAACGTTGATTAGACCCTAGTGACATTTCTTTTGTTTCGCAAGTGACGGAGAACAATAGACAGGTGCGCCGCCACAGTTTGAATCAGTTACTTTCAGTGGTGATTCTCGGGCGCGAACAAAGTGTAACGGTCGTCACTGTTAGTGTGGTTTCCCAAGTGAAAATCATGGACAATCCCAGTACGAATCCTTCCATAGACTGCTTTTTATCGTTAACGTAAGGAGGAAGCGCGTCGTTATTTAATAGGAATAGCGAGTAAGTCGTATTATTATTATTATTTCGAGTCGTTTCTCTTGTCGCGGATGGGCGACGCCGTGCCGGGACCGGTTCGGTCGCCACTCCTCGTGGAACATTTCAGTTAAATGTTAAGCGATTTAACATCCATGTAAATACCAGCGAAGCTGCGTCGTTAGATCGATAAATTTATTAGAATTATGCTCGTTCACCTGTCTACACACGTAGCCGAGTGCATACGTGTGTAAGCAGGTCATGCCCATGACTGATGTAACCAAATGTAGAACCTTAGAGGTAGATATTTATGTTACACGTTGATTAAGGAACTGGGAGCCTTGCTGGCCCCTTAACGATTGTATTTATGGGTGGGACCGCTGGCACGAGTCCAAGTTTTAGATTAACAGTCGCACGAACGCTACGTTCTACATATGTATGGCTCGTGCTTCCCTCTACGCTTGCTTCGCACTTCAGCGGCCCATCCACAAACTTATGCTACTTACTATTACACGTAGTTATCGTTTAACGAACGAGACGACTGGTTCTTGCAGTTTTAATGAGATGGTTGTATATAATGTATATTTAATTGTCTGGTTGCGCAGAAATAAATGCATCGATGTGAAAACTCGCAACGCTCTCTTCTTTGTTCCGGTGCATCTTAAGTTTGATCTTTTACCCGCTTGCGTGCGACGTTTGCATTGTTTCTCGTTCGATGAATGATTACAATTGCAAACGTGATTCCGGATGACACGTCGTTAATAGTGTCTTCGCGCTGTTTTCATTTATGATTCAGCACACTTTGTACCTTTTTCCTGATGTTCTTTCCGCCGTATCGCATACATGCATTTATTATTCAAACTGGGGGGACTTTTCCTATTGACCGTGTTTTCCCACAATTTCTTGTCGCCAAACTCTTCCTTCGACGATCCACTTCCACTTGTTTTTCCTGTCTTTCGTATGGAAAGAGGCATCACGCGTTCAGATATTTTGCTTTCCGTGTAAGTATACCGCGTTCTCGGTAGTCTATTTCTTATTATGGCTGCGGTATTTAGCATTATTATAGCGAACACTGAGGTCTGTACAAAAACGGTTTTATTAAAAATGCTCATTTATAGGAAAGTACATTCAACATTTACAATGGAATGATCCATTTAGACCATTTTCGTTATCAAAATGTAAAAACTACCGACAACGATATTTCCTTCTTACTTTTCCTCCCCTTAATAGTTGATTCGAACCCCTGTGCTTTTGTTTATTGCAATCAATAAATCACTTCGAGATATTGGCGGCTTAAAATGCATCAAAGAAAACATGTACGTGTTAATAAATAAATAGGACCGCGCGACGCGAGATGTTTTCTAACAGGATTTCTTTTCCCTTCGAAGCAATTTGTTGCCAGGATTGCTGAATTAAAATTACAATATTAAAGTTGTTGCCTTCTTCTATTCGTCGCGAATCAACGTGCAGTGGCTACTAGCGTTGCACAGACACGGCGATCCTTTCGCTTCAGACAGGAATTTCGTTAACAAATTGGATATTTTATTTATTAGTACCCCTTTCGTATGTGTGCCCAATGTTTAAGCGTTGCGTGCTTCCGCGCCAACGAAGAGTTAATTTTAATTAACAAAAAAGAAAAGAAAAGAAAATAAAAATGTCCTTCCTCGGGATAAGTAAAGAGGATTGCATTTGAACGTCGCGACGAACTCGACAAGAGAAGCGTGGACTCGTTCAGAGCTTGTATGGTGAATATCGAGCCGTAATATTATGCATTAGACGCGAGACCTTCCACCGAGTGGTCGTTTCCGTTTGTACCCTTCGATGCATCGAATACGCATCGTCATCCATTCATCCAACAATTCTCCGTGCAAAAAAAAAGCAAGACTTCTTACAACGTAGTTCATCTATCGACAAAGACGTTCTTGCCCAACTCTCGAATTCCTCGTGCGATCGACTCAAGTCGTAGTATTGGCCACTCGGCAGAATTTCGTCTCCGTTCCCCGCGAATCCAGGCACCGTCGCGCCCGGACTACGTGTACAGGCCATTCAACACTTACTCGACAATCGTCCAACGATTTCAGTCTCTTCCGTTCTCACGCTTTAAAATGAACACAAGCCAGACTTTGTCTGTGCACTCGGACACGCGCTGTTTCTTCCGTGGTTTCCTTAACGAGTCACTGGCTTCTCGATCAGACCCTGAAATCGTCGAATCGCGGCGACGTGCCCGCAGGACTCGGCCCGATCGTCGGTGATCCCGTCGGTCTGCCGTGACTCGATCACTTGGCCTAGCTGTCGCGATCCAACGAGTCCAGCGTGTCGTTGCTGGACGAGTGGGTCAGGTCGCTCAGCTCGTCCAGGTGCTTCTGCTTTTTGCGTACGTTCCAGTGCAGGCACTCCGCCAGGGAGTCGAACCAATCGGTAATTTGGTCGGCGGCACAAATGCTGGGCACCGGGTATATAGACGTGGTCACCCGCAGGCTGGAAAGAGCAGAGAAACGTAAAGCTACGGTCGCTCTCGGGGGGGAATCAGACTCGGACGTGACGAGATTTCATGTGACAAACAGATGAAACGGGTGAAAAAGTACCGTCACCTTGCAGTACAGCCAACGTCTCGTTTCTAAGAAAGAATGTCGTGAACGGATAGAAAACGAGATTCCATCGGTCGCCATTAGGGTGGTGGAGATACCGTGAGCAGTTAGTTACAATGAATAGAGGAAGACTGGACACTATAAACAGCGAATGTGAGAATACTAAAATCGATAGATAGGAGAAGCGATATGAATTTTGGTGTAGATAAAGACACGGATATTTGAACGAGTGAATGTGTCGTGAGCAATGCGGCATCGTGGTGTCGCGGTGAAGACAGGAAGAGAGAAAGAAACAGAGAGATAGAAAGAAAGAGAGTGGACGGATAGTCTTTTACGAAATAACAGGACAGACCTGTCCCCGACGCGTAGCTCTTGCTGATTGCGACCGTCGAAGGAGACGTAAGCTGTGCTGCGGGCCTTGCTGTTTGCCATTATCTGGAATAATCGCGAGAAACGCAGACGATTAGATAGATCTGACAAGCGGTTGACTTTTACCTGTCGCCGTGGAAGAGCTCCTGTCTATTTCTACCGTCGAAGGACACCCACGAGGTGTTCCTGCTGTCGGGCGAGACAGAGATCTGCGGCGTAAAGTAACAAGCTTCGGTTAATCGGCGACACCAACGGCTACCCGTGAGAGTCAGCAAGTGCATCACTGATCATTCTCGCTAAAAATCAGTGAGGCTACCAGAGTGGCAAGTGGCACGCCCCGCAACGCTTTTTTTTCCAAAGGGACCATAGGTTTTTCGAAACGGCCACAGCCGGCGCACGGTCTGGGAATGCGGGCGACAACCACTTGGACCAAGTTTCCTTCTACGGGGCAATGCCACGAATCAGAAATCCCGATGCCACCGTGATAAGCCTCTGCTGACCCACACGGAAATACCGTGCCAAGTTAACGCGAGAAACCTGGCGGGACGGTCGAGAGCTTTCACAGAGACTCTATCAGTTAAATGACCAATTATTGTATTGCGATTCTCGAGCCGAGTCTGCTCTTCTGCAATGCTACAAGGAAGTGGACTATCAAGGCTAGAGCCAGGACTGAAGCTTCTCTGAGTCGCGGAGAAATATCCGTCTCTTCCGCGATGCCTTCGCTTCCATGGGTGCAGCCAGGTTCGCGCCGAAACTGGCGACAGCCATGGAAGGCGGCCCGGCGAAGTGGGCGCAGAGGAAAAGATTGAGAAAAATACCTTCAGCTCAACGCCGGCCGGGACCACGATCGGTCTGAAGGACAATGAGTGAGGGCAGATCGGCGTGATCATGATCGCAGGTACCGAAGGATGAATCATGCTGGCCCCAGCGGCGACTGCGTACGCGGTGGAGCCCGTGGGTGTGCTGACGATCAGACCGTCGCCCTGCACGCTGGTCACGTGCTTGCCGTCGATGAAGAGGTCGATATTCGAGAGATACGGGGACGGGCCGCGATCAACCACGACCTCGTTCAGCACCAGAAGATTCGTCGGCGGTTTGGCCGGTTTGCCCTCCTCTCCTTTCCGCATGATGATACATCTCAGCCGACTCCTCAGGGTCAAGGCCGCGTGACCTAAAGACCAGGTCAACGTTCGTCAGATTTACAACTTTGTTCCTCACGCGCCGTCGTCGATCTTAGTCGGACTATCAACCGCTAACGTGTAGCTGGTAAGTATTCTTTCCTTTTTTTTGCTCACGGACTCCGTGAGGCTGTGTTATCGTGAGCACTCGCCGCTCGCGTGCGGGACCGTCGCGAAAGTGGAAGCGACCGCGAGTTCTTTGGGTCTTTATTAGTTTACTCATTGATGACTCAGGAATTTTTATCCTGGAAACTTGAGACACTGAGGTCTCTTTCCTCGATGGAATCCAACCATCGGTGATTAATGGAAAGATTGTGATAGTAATGTGCCTGATAAACTTCTAATCGTGAATGATTGGTTGAGAAGCGAGTGGTGGTGAATTCTTTGAAAATAGATGATGGAGTCAGTATATTCATTTTAACTGTGCCATTCCTAATACCCCAGTGACTTTTGTAATGCCAACGAAGGACGCCAATACTTTGAGTCGTGAAGAAATGCCATCGAAGTAGTCGTTACTCACCTTCCAATACATTCGTTACTTGTTCTTGGAAGTTATCGAACTCGAAGGGAGTAAGGAACCCTAAGGAGCCCAGGTGAAACGCCATCACAGGTGGCACCGATTGTTGGAACAGCAAGCTCGCATAGAGAAGGGTCCCATCGCCGCCTAAGCAGACGATGAAGTCGATGCGATCCTTGAATAAAATAGAATACCATCAACTATCGCCCGTAGAGACATGAAAATGATCCAACGTTACCATCTATGAGCAAAAATTACCTGAAGATCGTCCGTTCCATCCCTGAACGTCTGCAGCCTATCTCGAACGCCCTGAAACCTGGGGTCCGTGGCCAAGGCTGGATCTTCCAGGACGGATGCTTCGACGAAAACTACCATCCGTTTTTCCTGCAAGAAATTAGAACTCTCGTAACGCGTTACGAAACACCGGAGCGCAACATGGTTGTCATCGAGTCGCAGCGTGAAAAACTGCTGTCTAATGCACAATAATTGTCACGGGCGAAACTCATGGGCATTGTCTTGTTCCACTTATACAAATCAATAACGCGCAGAATATCGATATTGCTGCCATACGTATGTACGAAACTAAAACACGTAATGTGGATGAAGATCTAATAGCACTTGAAGAGCGTAGGTGTAATTCACTGCACTGCGAAGCTTATAAACCCAATATATTATGGAAACGGTGGAAAGAATTTTGTTCATAGAATTTTGATTGAACTCATGCCTCGCACGAAGCAGACGCAAATGAGTACTTATTTCAAATGGCAAATATGAACGAGTAACGCTTACTTCTATTAGCCATGTGACTAACTGGACGAACGGTGGCAATACCGACGAATCACGGACTTTCTTGATGACCAGAACAGTCAGAGGCGGCTTGTACCACGTCAACCTCTGAGAGGCTGGGTCCTGAATGGTCCTGCAATAAGATAAACACGAAGTCAGATTAATGATATCGTGTTTAGACACGTGGTAAACACTTTGGGCGATCCCACAAGTCGAGACCTATTGTACATCTTTTTAGCAGAGCCTGGCAGTGGAGTCGAGCGACAAGGAAACCCCGTCCGAGCATCGACATAAAATGACCATGCGTCACCAAATAATTAAGTATAAAAACTGTACGAGGATCGGGATGGAAAGCGTTATATGCTCCGATTGACGAGAATCTTCCGCGTGCGAGTACGTATTGAGCCAGCTAGTAGTAATCCCATGGGATTCCGTGGCGCAGGGGCCCGAGCACATTTCAAATTGAAATGCCCACTGATTGGGCTATTCAATATTAATAAAAATACGGGACGCGCCTACTTAATCCCTAGCACTGCCTTAGAATCCCCGAGGTCGATGGTACCAGCGAATCAATATTTAATCGACCTGCGGCGCGGTGTTCGTAAGGAAAATTTCAATATCGAACGAACGTGGTGGGCCATACTAATGCAAATGAAATAAAAGAAATCTGCATCGATAAGTGTGAAATATATGCCGGGTGATTTCTACGAAAGGTTTGTTATACCCAGCTGAGTGGCGGGTGTCACTGGCCACAGTGACATTACTCGAAGCGGAACAATGATTTCTGGTTTATTTTGAGCAACGAGACCCGATCGGATGCGATCAGCCATTACTTAATGTTCGAGGAAGCGTACAAATGGAAACCCTTGGGTTTCAGCTTGAAACTTCGATATGAACAATACGACTGTTGGTGATTTGTCAATGTAACCCACCTGACAGTTCCAACCATGACGTCGTAACGGATTGAGAGTCGCGCTCGCACTGAACGTGGACCGAACACGGCGGTACGTTTTTTAACGGTAAACAATCGGACGACGCGCAAGCGCGAACGCGTTCATATGCACGCGAGGAATCGCCACGCGATTCGTCTTCATGCGGATAACACGCGGGGACGAGGCGTGTAAACATGACTCACGTGCATTTCTTTGATTCCCGATAGACAGTTGTTTACCTAGCCACCACTTCACGCGCCCCGCACGACCAATTTTTGCGGGGTCCTTGCGCGAAATAAGAACGTCACACGTTGCCAGGAGGCACTCCGAAATGTTGTGCGTAAATTTTTTATAAGTCATTCGATCGCATCGTGTAACCCGACGCGCGTGTACCACTCGGTCAGCATTCGTCCACGATTGTTTGCTAATGAAAATCGTTATTAAGTCGTTTCTCCTATCTTCCCTCGCCCAAGCAGTGCCCTCAGATACGTATCTGCTGACTAACTGATGAATATTGTGTCGTACACTTTTAATTATGGAATCGGCAATTAACGTAGCCTGGCGTTTAGCAGCATTTAAGAGAGGGTACGCGTAATAGCCGATCTTGACGTAAACGCACCGATCCCTCGAACGAATATTATCTTCCTGTTTTGCTGTACTTTGAGCCCTGAGTTGCGGAAACTGACGGATCGGCAAATCTTTTTATCGAGCGTACAAGGTTTCTAAGGTGGCTTTCTAATTCACGCGCGTTCAATGGCGTTTAGGATGGACGGACAAGTCATTGTCACGGATAATTGGGTCAAGACGCGATACTTACGCCGAGCGTACGGTTTTTTCCACGGAACACCACGTTTTCCTTCGATTTACCGGCTAGTCGTAAACGCTGAGACACGGTCTAATCGAACGAAAACGAGTCGCGAGGCACCGTAACAGTCGTGGGACCGTCGCTAACTTTCTAGTAATATCGGTGCAACGGGAACGAAGAGAATCGAGGCAGAAAAGAAAAAAAAAATGTCTCCGCTTATGAAACAGCAGAGCTGTCGTACTTACATGACCATCGCGGAATTTTTCATAATACGCCCGCATGGCCCGAACTGTTGAATTGGACTAGGCGCGTTCAGACTTCTCGTTCTCCTGCGAACAGAAAACCACACGATTAGGGAAATCGACCAATTATATACCGGGCAATTTTTACCGCCACGTCCCCTCGCAAGATAAAGGCGCGCACTCGCAGGCCTTGGGTTTTCTTTTATCATTATCCTCCTTCGTCTGTCCCTTGCACTTCCACGCGGAAGTAACAGAGACTGACTCACACTATCGCCGGGTATTGCAGGATGAAAAACAAACTTTACCCCAACATGCTCATGCGGGTGCTAGCGGCGGCGTAATAGCAAACGCACGCCACTCGGTACATAATGAGTGGTACAAGCAATTACGGCGGTGTTTCACAAAACGATTGGAGGATAGTTGAACGACTTTGAACTGTAAAGAACTGGTCATTCTTTTCTCGACGTAAGCGCCGGTCAACGTTTTTATGTAAATAGTGACGCAATACTGGACACGGACAGCCAGAGATTATAAAGAAGAGAGATAGGAAGAGGCGGCAAAGAATCTCAGAGAACACTATGTATAATCAGCGTAATAAACGAACTTTGGAAGCTCAGGACTTGTGTTGTGTATCATTCACAAGTTTGCGGTACGCACAGTAGAATCTTTTATTCATGAATGATCTTGTAAATGTTCCAGTGACGTTATGCAAAATGCGGCGACTACTTAAGTATCGGTTGGCCATCAAGCGTAACCAGTAGAATTCGATACACATTTTGTGGCACAATAAACGTGACGCCGTACGCGTATGCAAATGCGCTTACGTGGATGGTCCGCTTCTTGGCTTTCAGTGTGACGCAAGATGCGTTAAACAAGAGGCAAAGTGTCAATAGTTTAATGGAACTAACGATCGCTAGAACGACCGTCGGTTACCGTCGCAAAACCGTGCGCGTTCGCTTCGAGGCGCACGTGAATAATCATCCTAATCGTAGAATTTATGGCTGTTTCATTGGGGGCCGAGAACGCGTAACTTTGTGGCTTACTTTTGCATAAATAGTTGTAGAAGTCATTGCATATCGCCGATACGTGCGACGCCAGGCGTTCGCCTTGGAGTTTTGTGCCGTTGGCTGTCGCCTAGAGCGCGATATCGCTTCTGGTATCGGGGGGAAGAAAAGTTTCTACCTGAGCACTCTGTTCCGTGGCACGTTCTCCATCGATGGCCCGGTCGATCCGTTCCCCACCGGATCGGCGATATCGAAATTGACATCGAGGTGTCCGTTGCTCCGAATGTCCAGCAAAGGGGACACCTGGTCGGTCATCCTCCGACCAAAAACTTGCGATCGCCGGCGAATTTTTCGAGGCGCGCTGAGGGACCAACTCTTCGTTTCTCTTAGGACTTTCCGCGAGCGTTACGAAAGGCGTAGCTATGTTAATTACTTCCAACTTGAGGACGCAGTTACGTGATCGAGCGACCGTTCCGATTAAGGATCTGTTTCAGTCGCTCGAGACGATAATCGCCGATAAACTTCCCCTGTTCGATTTTACGCACCGTGGCAGTATCTCTGGATCGCTTAGATTAGCGATTGAACGATAATACTGCTGTCTTCGCGATGTTATCTAGGCGTGATGTTAGCTGGCTGGGTAATCTTACGTTACATAAAAAAAATTCTATCGTACAACCCACTCGTTCGATAGAGGCACGGAGGTTCTCAAAACACTGCGCACCGTGTTTTTTACGGAACTGGTCATTAAAGACCGAAGGTCGGTTCGCGTGAAATCAGCGACGTCCTTCGAGCAACCTAGTCGGTACGAAATAGTGAGATTCAGTTTCAAGGGCGGACGATCCTTTTCTCCAAAGCTGGCGGCTCCGCGTTACGATTCACTCGTCTGGGTTCGTCTTCATCTACTCTTTCAAGGCCGCTATTTCCGACCGAACTCCCACAAACACTCTCCGCATTCCTAGTCAGTGGGATAAGATTCTCCTCCAGATAACCTTTAAGCTTCGAATTACGAGCGTGCGAACGATTCTTCGCGCGTTCAGCGATTGCCACGCTGAAACGGTTCACGCTCGACGTAGGATTTTCTGAGTCGTCAATTTGTTAACCTTGAACTACGTGACGGTAATCCCCGCTCGAAAGAATGCCCGAGCATTGAACATCGTTTATGTATTATTCATGGTAATCTCGCGGCGCGCGAGCCAGACGACGCTGCGATCGTGGATCAGCCTCTTCTTCTTTCGCGATCCTTCTCTACCCCTCGGGGATCCTTGTGGCAGCCTCACTTTTCCACACACCGAACTTTCACCGCACTTTTAGTCCAATATCCGTGACAAAACACCGTCCATTGCCTCTCAAGCGACGCGAGGCGTCCTAGTGGCAGGCATTTCACCTGACGTAGCCTCTAGAAAGGACCGAATCGCAAGGTGGCTGCACGCAGAATGACGATCAGACGGGAGGTAGCCAACAATTATGGGATTCTTTCTACGGGACCGTCGGTATACCGTAAACTCCGCCGGTTCTTGTCGATACTAACACTAACGTATTATATAATAATACACGATTGTGTCACGCCTTATCGCTCCATAAATCCCGCCACCGTGTTAGCCAATGTTACGCCTCTATGCACGAGTTTCGTTACGCGTGCGAAACATTCGCGCCTTCGATTATCCAAGAAGAAGGGAAGAAAAGTGGGAAAAAATGTCTACAAAACTCCTCCACGGTCTTTCCAAATCCATTGGGTAACTTTTTTCTTCGGGCTTCAACGTAGGGGACTTTCTCTCGATCGATTGGGAAACAGAGAAAGACGCGGGGGACATTACGCGAGATGATAGGACGGATTGTACCCGAAGGGGGGCCCTTTTCCCGTCGGAAGTCGCGCGTGTCCCTAATCGCGATGACCCGGATTTCTCGTGCACCGGGGAAGCTCGTAAAACCGGGGTTCCTTTTCGCGGCCTGTCCGGGCTCGAGTTTGGAAAGGAGAAACCGATCGGTACGGTGCATGTACGTCCAGTTCGGTAATCGATTGCATCGACGCGAATTCCTGAAATTTCAGCGAACGTAGCGGGAGCCCGCGGGGCCATCGGCGGTATCGACGATATCGACGATATCGGTGATCCCAGGCAAAAGCCGAGAGTCAAATGGAATGTGTACAGCGAAAGGTGAACGCGTTCTCGCTCTCGAAGAAAGGAGCAACAAAAAACGCTCCCACCCGGGCTGCTCGTGAATCGAGCAGGTACCGGCTCTTAGCACATGAGCAGGTAAACACCGATGCGCGATATCTGGCGGTGCACAACGATGTTTACCATCTCAGCAAACGTTCCGAGCCTCACAACGGGGTCACCACGGATCGCGCGAGCCGCAACCTGTGGGCATCCCCACAGTTTTGTGCCGGTGCTGCAGAAAACGTTGCAGCTTCTTGGTGATCGATGTGTCCCTGATACACTTGAGAATGGTAGCCACTATAAATATCATCCGTGATACATATTGTCGGTGTTCACACTCGAGCGTGATTGGCCTTGCAGTACAACTTAGCAGATCGGAATGTTTAATACGAAGCTGTAATTGGCACTCGATTCCGTCTTCTATGGCACGGAGGAGTAGTTGTGCGCTCTCGACAGTGTTCGCGGGATGATATTTCCAAGGTTTTGGAGTAGTTCTCGTAGGATGTCTCGGTGGGTACGTCGCTTCGCAGCTATCTGGCGACCGCGTTATGTAAAACACTTTTGCACCGTTCAAACACGCCTCGCGCGGCACCCGCGGCACATGTCGCGACGGAAGATTTAGGTTAGCCGTTCGGAGCACGACGAATGGGCAGTATGGGCACGTGTCCTACCTTAATTCTGCCTCATCCATGTGCAGCAAACCGCCGAAGGGGACGCTCTGTCGCGTGTGAAGGGAAATGGCGGTCGGGGCAACAGTCGAGGCGAGGGAACGTTTCGGCACTGAAGATTCACAAAAGAATCTCGTGGATGCCATGGACGGGCTCGACGCTGGCGTCGCTACGCCCAGCGCCCTGCACGCATGCTCTGTTACGGGCGACCAATCAATTTCGTTGCGTGCAACAGTACATCTATTTTCTACCCATTTTATTTAACTTCCTTTACGCAACTTCGCTTTTGCACGCGACAATCGTGAGAAACTAACGGGAAGCAGCGAGAATAATGGATCCGAGAAAGGAGTTACTGTTAGCTGCTGCGAGTTAGGTTTACCTACTGCGACTTTCGGAGACAAATAAAATTATTCACGCCGCTCGCCGGGCGTTCTACGAAACGTTCTCCAATCGAACTCGTGTCAGAAGTGAATTATCAGTTTTAATGGGGCACGATTTTGTCCCATGACGGCAAGAATGTTGAGCAAGCACACGACTTCGCTCAAGTTTCGCACGAATTGGCGTCGGATTACGCGGTTCCAGGTTAATTGCGAAATTCAACGGCCACGGTTTTGCTACAGCTTCGGCTTCTTGCTTTTCGTTTCACTCCGAACGGATCCCACTGTCCCGCAGTCGCGCTCGGTTCGCTTACGTACTCCCGCTCAGAAACTAAACTAACTCGTGAAACATTTCTAGCTTTTTATTTCGTGTCCGATGTGCCTTGCGCAAATATAGTTATGAATCATATAACAAATTCGAGCGTGAGGCATCGAATTGAACAGCAAAAAACATATTCCGGTACCGGGAATCGAACCCGAGCCTCCTGGGTGAGAGCCAGGTATCCTAGCCACTAGACCATACCGGATTTTCTGACAACAGACGTAAGATTAAAGAATTTTCTTTGTTGTACATTGACAATAACAATCGTTTTTCACCATAAAAACATCTGTGTTCATATTTCATTTAAAACTAATAACCCCAGTCCTCAGTGTCACGCGTGTTGCAACACGCACATATACAGTATCTACAGTGAGTGAAAAAATTATTGGCACACCCGTTAAAACAGAATAACTTTCATAAAATTTGTCCAATTTCGATGAAATTTTCAGCATGTATGCAACTCACTTAAATCTACAAGCAGGGTTTTTAAATTCTCATCACAGGCTCAGATAAAAAAATTGGAAAAGCGCTCTTCACTATTTTCTTTGCTATTCCGACCAATTGCATTTTTTTCAAATCGACGAAACACGTCACCCAGTAAACTAATCCTTCTAGCTTCTCAAAAAAATTCAAGTCGTTTGGACTAATTTTAAAAAAACTTCTACTTTAAAGGTTGTCCCAATAATTTGTTTAACTCACTGTTTATGTTAAAAACGCAGGCTGGTATTTTCACGACCGTGTTCCTCAAAGGTTCTAGGGTAAGTGCTATATGGTTCACAGTCCTCTACCAGAAGGCATCCTCGCCTTTCCCCCTCCAAGACCAGATCCTTCAGGAACAGTGTCCTTATTCTTTAGCAATACGATGCTTGGTCGCTTGCCATTCCCAAACTTTCTCTTTCTAAACAAACTCAAGACACACGTAATGGCTTGGTGACTCCGGGTCACCAATCATCGTTCGATGTCCACCGAAAGGGCCCATCTGGTACTTTACCCCACCATAAACCCTCCGAAAGCAGAATAGCGTCGAGCTAACTGCCTTCGAAGCACCTCGAAAATACCTGGTCGCTCCCATACACATCAATGCCGCGTAGAATAAATTAAGAGTGCGCAAAGAGTCGCTGGTAGTTTTCTTTTCCACGGTACAAGCTCCCAAGAACGCAGTAATAATACATTTCCTTCTACTTTCGAATATGTTACAGTCATTACTCACGGCCATGTACCGGAACGTTTCCTACGACGCATTTCCGGGTCCTTGTCGTAATCCTCAAGAAAGGGCACGTCCGAGCACGCATCCTCCACGCCCGTGTCCCCCTTGTTCCTGACGATACACCTCCAGCCTAGCAGCTCGCTCACGCTTCGCCGTCTCGGTTTGTCCCTCATCATTTCCATTATCCGCGGCGCATCCCCTTTTCCTTTTCCACGAATTGTCCTCAGCAGCGTCGCGTGCGCACGCTGACCGTGTTACGCATTTTCGGCGGCGCGGCTTCCACGCGATTTTACAGTTACGAGGTCCCACGGGGCGACACGCGGTCGGCGCGACGAACTGTTAACGAGTGCACGCGCATTTTCGTCACTCTGAGAGTTTCCCGAGTGAAGGCTCCGAATTGCGCGCCAGCGCTGATATTTCGAGGCCTTCGACGATCTCGATACGAAGCGATCGACGTGTCGGCACCCGTAATACTAATCAGCTGGCCACGTGACGCGTGTTTCTCGCGCGGCACATTCGAATTCCTTGCGACACACGCGCTGTCTCGTCGCTTTTTTATTGTTTATTTAAAAGGAAACAGGTGATCTCTAGCTGCGGTTAATCTGACGATCGAAGACCCCGCTCCGCGAGCGGTAGAAAAAGGACTAACGACTCGGTTCGATACGAGTCCCGCCGGTGTACGAATAAAAGTTAGAAAGTGTTGCGCAATTCGCGGCCATAAATTCGTGTCAGCGGAGGTCTACGTGGATGGGAGCCGCGTAGACGGGACGTTTGCTTGATTTTCACATCGATGAAAGTGAGAATCGATCTCTGCTAATGGACACGTGTAATTGAATTTTGCAACGAAATTGCAACGACACGAGTCGCTGCTGGTAGCTCTGCATGATTTACGCGCGAGTTTGTGACCCACTTCTCGCGCGGGCTTGGGGAATTTCACTCCAGAATGGACGCTGTACATAATTGGCAATTGATTATCGCACTAATACCCCGCTATTCCTTATCTTATCGTTCAGTTGCAATGGTATCCCATATAAATTTTCGTGTGACGTTTCCATAGCGTTCAAATGTCCAATTACCACACAATTCAATATTCTGCAAAGTCGAACGATTGCGTTCTCCCAACCGAGGACTCAAATAAAAATTGAAGTCAAGCAACGATCGATCGGAATTTCAAATCACCGCGGACCGCCGTCGATCTCGATTGAATTCGTAACTCGGTTCACTTTGCGCCCGGAAACTTGTTGCTAAGTCGCTCCGACGATCCACGAAACTGACAATCGACCGCGTGCGAGCTGCGTGATAACAGAAACCGTTCTGTCCCGATGTCCATAGTGTGGCGTAGAGCCCGCGAGACCGTTTTAACCGCGAAATTGCGCCGAACTATTTTTAAAAAGAGAAAGCATACTTACAAGGACGGGATTCTAGTTAAAAGTACCGTGGCGCGAGCGAGAAGTGTTTACGCGAGCGTCGCGAGGCGTTCTTAGTCGCTGGGACATCGCGGCACGGCGCTTCGATTTATGAGGCCGCCATGGGCTGGCGTCTCGGCGATGAAATCGATCGCGGGAAACGCGGGGTTTTTGAGAAACGGGGCCTCGATGAACCGGAATCCTCGGTGGAACACACGGGGGAACGGTGACGAGAGCACCGCGATCGGCGACCGCTCCGAGTTCACTGAGGAGCGACTTTACCAGCTGCAGCCTCTGAAAGGCACATAGGGCTTTCTAACTCGCGCCTCTCCCCACCATCACACGCGTACTATATCAATGTACGCTGATAAAAAGGTGTCGAGGAAGTAGCGGCGGTGGCGTTCAACCATGGCCACCGGCGTGGTGCGTCTCGAAATTCCACGGTATTCAAATTTCAAACGAACTACATGGATCACCGATCCAGAGGAAGGAGAGCTTGGTCACATGCCCCCCTGTCGAACCACACAACGCACGAGTATTCCACGAGGAAAAATTTCCTTCCACTTATCGTCGAAGGCCGTCAAATGACGGTTATTAAAAGTGAACTACACAGCTCCCAAGGCTTTCTTCAGCGTAATATGTTAATTAGTGGACAAGTACCTGTTGCCCCGACTTGACACTGCACTTGGCACGCGATCCATCGAGCACCAGCCGATGCAACTTCAGCTCCATCTTCCTGGGATTCCTTTGTCCCATCGGACACGAGGTGTCGCTTAGGAGTGACGGTGGATTTCACGGCTGTCGAAAGTCTCCACCCCGTCTTCTAATCGGTGAAAGCGACAATGAAAGGCGAATGAACGATTAACTGGTTCATTTGCGACGAGACCTTACTACTGCGCCAGCTCGTCGCGAGCGTAGACCATTTCGAGCTTCATCCATTTTCATTGTCCTTCCCGACACACAAAGGCACGTCATCTTTTCTTCCCTCGCTCTGAGTGCTCTGAACGTTACTTTCGTACTTAATGCACGTGCTTTCGCGCGGACACTCGTGTATTATTTCCATTTTCCCCCCGGTGAAACGGAGGATGAGTTGCCGTTGTCCAACAAACATCGAAACTTGAGGTACCGTTTTCTCCCTCGGCGTCCCACGGCGTCGTCTTCCTCATTGACTTTCCCCTCCTTTTTCCGTCGGAAAGGTTACATCTTGATAAGAAGTTGTGGACGACTTCCGGCCGGCGACTTCGTGCACCAACGAGCCGTTGAACCCCGCGCGGCTCTGTCGTACGGTTTCAGCCGCCTCCCACTGTGTCTTCCTTGGCGAAGATGCAGTGAAGTTAAAAAGAGTGGCACCGATACAGACAGAAACGTCGCGAAGCTTCTCTGCTCTGTCCTATCCCACTACTCCGTGCTACTCTTCAACGAGACTACCGCAAAACTGAATGGGAAGCGAGATATAGTCTCCTTACGACCCTAAGCGAACCTCGGGGACCGTTTATTTTCCCACATCTTTTTCGTATACGTATCTCGACGCTCGAGACGTGTTTACGTTGACGCTGGATGGCTTGACCCGCTCCTCTATTTCGCCGACCTTGAATATGGAGTAAGTGCAAGCGAAATAGAAAACTATATACGTCAGCTCGGCGAGGCGTTAACGTAAACACGCTTCGAGCGCTGGGGCACGGGTGCGAGAAAAAAAAAACGTGGGAAAATAAACACGCGGTGCTTGGGGTCGTAAGGAGTGTGCGTCTCACTCGCCAAGCCTCTCACTCACCTCTCATTCGTCCTATTCGGGAACCCGCGAAAGTTCAAAGTGGAGTATGTAGTATCTTGTTACTTTGATCGAAGTTGCCACTGTGATTGGCTTGAGTTGTCGCGCGAAATATGTCTTGCTTTGATGCGGTGCCTATCACTAGGCACTGCGTATGTCCCTCCCATCCAAGGAGAATATTCTTGGCGAATCCAACTGGCGCTCAGTCACTCGACGCCTCTTCGATTGCGTAATGCGCAGCGTATTCTCGCGATACGCTCTGCGAGATGTATATGTAACAGGCCGGTCGTAAGGCATAACTGTAAACCAGTTGCGCGTAATGCAATTATGGTATGAAAGTGATCAAAATTTATTGCGGCCGCCGGCACCGTGTTGCAAAACCGACGGGGACGAGGAGCACACCGAAATATCCCGCGGAGAAACAGGCGCCTCGCCAGGGCCGTGCGATCAAGTGCGAGACTTTTTTTTTCCTCGCGACAGATAACGCTAGCAATGGAGGAACAGAAATTGAGGGCCTTGCAGCAAACGGAGGATTGGAATACCGGTATTCCAAATTACCTGCACCTTCACGAAATCAATACTTCCTGTCATTTTTTATTTAGACCAAAGTTTCAGCTATTTTTTGTTTTTTATTATTACTGAGTGTTTGAAATATAAATGTTTATTAGTTTGCCTATGATATTATACAGTTTTATTTGTTCCCATCCTTTGACGTAATTTTTTACTCGTCTTAAGGGGTCATGCTCAGTCAGGAGGCCGAAAAAAGGGTGGTCTTTGGAAATTTTTTACTCAAAAGCTATAACACATTTCTCAAAAAATCTTTTTCCCTTTTAAGGATTGCATCTAGTACCGTGCATCTTAATTTTTTTATTTAAAAATATTTATCAAAAACTAAGTTATTGTCCATCACTCGAAGGTTTTCTAAAAAACAGGCTTTTGCGGTGACCACTGCTGCTCAAAAGTCGATCATCTAAAATAAAAAATTCAAAAGAATTTACTTATTATATTATATTATCTAGTATTTGAAAGAAGGATTTTTCGAAATATTGATTTGGGAAAAAATGGCTGATGTTTAAAGTAAAAGTTTCCAATTAAACTGCACTTCCTCTAATATTAATATTAACATTTTCATTATAGAATATTTTTTCGTTCAAAATAGAAATAAAAATTTATCAACTCAGTAACTACTACTTATCGTGTGAAAATATATATTTTTCAATTAGTGTTCTCTTTTTAATGTTGAGTCAAAGCAATAATTTTATCAACACTTTGTTTAATTTACTCTAAGTTGGTAAAGATGGAGCTGTACCCCTCTTACTGCAAGGTCCTCAATTGCTCATTGTTGGTCCCCAACTCCCCACTGATGGTCCTTCAAGTCTTCGACGAATCCGCGATCTAAGATACCTCCGAGTTTCGCGGAATGTCCAAGAGTCGTTTTGTTTCTAAGCCGCTGTCCACGTTTTCAAGGCAATGCACCGCAAGTGCCTCGCCATCCCTAAACTCCCCCCACCACATAGCCCCTTCGCCAAATGTGCACACAATGCAGCCACGTGTTCCCTACCGGGGCCCAGGCCCCGTCCCGTGCCGCTAAACTCTTCGAAAGCGAAACAGCGTCCAACTGTCTGCCTTCGAGCATACTTAAAAATACGCCGTTGCTAACATTCTTGTCGCCGAGCACTTTCTACGGCAAAGAAAGCACGCACAGAAGCCATGTTTTGCTTGTTCCGCGAAACGAGATACTTTACCGCGTAGAGGAACATAAAACCCGTGGTTTAAGGACGACACTGCGGTCGACGAGCCATGCGCCCTTCTAGAGACGCGTTTACTGTGATGGGAACGCTCTTCCCAGCTTCCATGGCTGGGCATAAATGGTGCCTATTCACAGACGTGGATGTCACGTTGCCTACGTTAAATTATAACGGCGAAGTCGGAGGTGGAAATTTATATACCCCTGCAACCAGCGATGTCGGTCGAAGTTAGAGGAAAGTGTGCCGCGGGAATCCGTCTCAGACCGTCGAATGGGAATTGTTACCACGTGCGATGGTGGTGTAATGGTCAGCATAGTTGCCTTCCAAGCAGTTGATCCGGGTTCGATTCCCGGCCATCGCACATTTATTTATTTTTGCCAATTTTCACAACTTTTACTTTGAGATTTTGTCACTTCTCGATCTCAATATTCTAAATACAGTTATTCCGAGAATTCAGTTTTTGTGTTTCTAATTGAGTCAAAAGTGGTATTAAATCTGACGAACGTTACACCTTCAGCAGTGCTATATGCAGTAAAATAAAGTATTATTTCTGATCGCCTCAAATGTATATAGGGTAAACCAACCAGTAATTGACCGCATACCAGTGAATGACCATTAGGCAAAGAAATGTCAGTTATTAATTCAAAAATATTATGTGTTTATAAATGGAGTGTAGTTGCACTTTTACTATCCCATATTTTTAGCTACGCGTATTAAGCAAACATTAATAAGTACAATTCTCATTAAAAGTATGCGGTCATTTACTGGGCTTCTACACGTTTTGCATTTTATAATCTTTTTTTTTTAAATTACGATAAGAATTAGTAATTATTTTTATACAAATTTCAAGAAAAATAAATTTAAATGCAATTTCAACACTTGTTTTGTTGTTATACATAAATATATTCAAGTATTAATCTCAAAGGTCCATAAATTCAACAATTCGGTCATTCACTGGTTGGTTTACCCTACATCGAATTTTTTAAATTTCTCAAAATAAAAATGGCTCCGAGCTCTATTTCTTGATACTCTTAATTTTATGAATTTTGGGTTTCATGCAGCGTATAATGCGTCCTTAGGGTACTAGTGTTACCATTAGCATAAATGTAATATGCTCGTTACATTTGCACGCAAAATATTATGGATTTTTCTTGCCGCCGCGAGGCATATCCTCCCGAAACTAACGTACTCTCATCAAGTAGCACTGCTGGTGTAGTGGTATCATACAAGATTCCCATTCTTGCGACCCGGGTTCGATTCCCGGGCAGTGCAGTTCTTTTTTTTTTCATGCCGCGAATAAAATTTCACACACAGACGCATCACGCAATGTTCGTATACGAAATATTCATAAAAATAAAATTGCGTCACTTATTGTCAGAGAAAAATTACGCACAGGTTGTATTGTACACGATTACTAAGTACCCGTTAATTGTACACGAGAACTAAGTAAAAAAAAAGGAGTTAAGGTGGCTCATTAATTATTGAACATTGACAAACACACCGATCTTCGTTATCGTAGCGACTTGATATTCCATTCTACTGAATATTTTTCCTGTTGACACTTGCGTCGAATAATTCCCGTGGAACACGTGTACAGTACCTGATGATTTTACTGACGTTCGAGTTCCTTTTGAGCAAAACCGCCCTGCCCAGGATACTTCCTCCACGTTGCATCACTATATAACGGGCACCGCTATACTGAAACCGGCTAACCAACGTGCAGTAAAATCCATCAGAGAACGGTGCATTGTCGGGGAAGGAAGGAAAACAAAAATTTCCAATGATAAGCGGGAACCTTAGCGATAACCCAGCGCATAACAAGCAAAGATTGCTCGCACGCGTCGCTCTCGCGGATCGTGATTTCTGATTGATCGCCGAATCTCAGATTCCCGTGTTTGCGAAGTTACACGTGTACCTACCTATTAATCTCCGCATATCTCTGCTTTGCATTAAAAAAAAAGCGCGTGATACACTTTGAAAACAAGCTGCCACTTAATCACCCAGCGCCCCTCCTCATCGTTCCACGAGTGTTTTCATGAACAGTCAGTGTTGAGTTCGGTGCAGTACCGTTGCTAGAAGCTACAGTAATGTACATACATATCTACGCATCTACGGAACACCTACGAAACTTTATCTGGCCTACGAGCGATACGCATGCAACCGAGTGCTCCGTATCAGGAGACTTTGATTCAGAGAAACATCTGACTTTGGATACTTAAGGCTTAAGGACCCGTGATAGGTCACGAATTCAACACTTTATTTTAGAAGATTCTCCAAAGTTACTTCATGTTACGCGAAGATTGAAATCCGAGCACGTGCTGGAAGGCTATGTCAGCTACTGATTAAAAAAAAAATTGAATTATGCTGAACACTGTTAAACCCATTAGTTCAGAGATTTTCTCGGATCAATGGCTTTGAAAAAACTAATGTAAAATGATAAAACAGGGCGGAGTGACTAATATCCAGGCGGCATGAACCGAGAAATGTTTGGAAGTTTATTTTTCTGCGACCAGATATCGTGGCTATCGGCCGCGTAGATAAACGTCCTGAAAAATTGGATCGCCTTGATCGCTGTTTCACGAAACGCGCGAGGCTTATACAGCAGTCGGTTATCGCCAGAGAGAACTGCTGCAAATATTAGGTTTCCTTGGTCACCGGGAGGTGTAAAGAGGAGTGAAAGCTCTTGTTGCCAGATGGCGACAATGACATTGTGATCTTGAAAGTGATAGCGGCTGCGAATATAGAGTGAACCGCGCTAGCTATTATGTTAGCGCGATGAACGAAGTTGTACGGCGTTCACTGGCACACTTTAAATAACTCTTCACCGACAGATAGCCCATGAATGTCGGAGCAAGACCGCTAGGCTAACTTGTTCGATGAATGGCGAATGCAGCCTCGGTTATCCAACGCAGGCGAGACCACGCCTAGCCACAGACAATGATAGTTAACGTCACCATGAATCGCGCAGGCTTCCCTGATTAATGCCAAATGAGCTGGCTCGTTGGGCACCCGTATGCTCCGTGCGTACGCGTCTTTGCGTTTGAATTGCACCGCGGCGCGCGAGAAAGTTCCTTCTAAGGCTCAAGGTTATTTTTCAACGCGCCCGATCGAAAGCTAGTTTCTTTTTTAAAATACGCGCAGTTATGAAAAAAACTTGCTCGAGCAAGATCGCGATCTTCGTCACGCGGCACGCCTCTCGACGCGACTCGCGGGGACGTCACAAACAGCAACTCGAAAAGGGAACTACGACGTCTACCGAACTAATCTAGGACATTACAAAGCGTGTGTAACCGACATGCCAAGATGGGATGAGGTACATGCGTAACAGTGCACACAAATCTACGTGACGTCGTGCTGCATTCAACTAAGCGCCTCGCGGAGGTGTGCTTATATCGAGGGAAGTCTTCTTCCTTTGCCATGGAAGAGCAAGCCCGTGCGAACGTCACGGATAAAGCGTACGGTCGGTCTCGATATAGGCACGTCTCGTTCAGAGACCACGTCCGCGAGGGACACCGGGTGCAAGACAAAACACAGACAAGAACTTCTGCCGACGTGCCGGTGGCGCTAGTTACAGGGGCATACAGGCTAGAGAGTAGAAAACTGTGTTACCTTCGCGGCTCCACCGTTTCGATGCAATCGACCGTTAACTCGCACCTCGCATTGCTTCAAGAGAAAAAGACAGTATTATATTACACATGGTTGAAGAGGATATCGATCACATAAATCATGGTATAAATTTATCATCAAGACGAGTCGGGCCACGTCTCTTTGCTAGCACTTGACAGACGATCCGCGCAATGGTCAATTAATCGCGATAGAGCGAAATGCATAGGTGAGGTATTAGAAATGCTAGCTGCTAAAGAAGCTATCCTTGGCTTCGTTGTTGGAAGCCCTTCGGTTATGTCGCTTCTCGTTAGAGAGTGGTATCGGGCCCTGTGGCCATTGGGAGCTACACGCTGCCCCCTCGTCTAATTGCATCGCGAAAGAACAATTTTAAGTTCTATAAGGCTGTGCAGATTAAGGTCAGGCTATATTCGAACGAGTTCACTAAAACACACGTGAACGTATCTCTGCGTCTATATCGATTGCTCCACTATTCCGAAAGGGAGAGTATTGTAACAAACGGCAAGGTCCACCCGCGGCCTTGGCCTAGATCGCCCAAATCATGTCGGTGAAGGGACTCGATCTAAGCCGCGCGATAAAAGCTTCTGAGGTAATAAATTCATTAAATTCCCTCGTCTCGTGGATCTTACCGATTCCCTTCTCCATCTCGCAAAAGTTACACACGAGGCCCGTCAATTTTGTCCCCGCGAATAAAAAATATCTCCACCGAGCGATAACATCTGGAATATCGAGTGGATTCATTAGCCGATCCCAGAATTAGAAAGGAGAAAAAAAAAATAATGTGCGATGGCCGGGAATCGAACCCGGATCAACTGCTTGGAAGGCAACTATGCTGACCATTACACCACCATCGCACTTGGGATCGGAATCGCAGGCACACAAGTCACTTACTACGTCCAGCGAATCGATATTAGGAGAGCCCGACCTTGACTTTTGCGCGAATTCGCCGCGATGGAATTTCATCGATAGCCACGGGCGTACGACCACCTGCGAGTGCCTCGACGCCAAGCTCCGTCGATCGACGTTTATTTATTTTTAACGTCGCTGCTTATCGACGCGACCGCCGCGCGGCAATTTATTCACGGAAAACCGTCTTCATTAGCGATCCAGCGGTATAACAACGGACGCTTGCGTATGCATGAGAAGCGTGCGACGTCGCGCACTCGCGCATGACCGTTGGGATTCAAAACGGAGTCCACGAGCGGGTCGAAGGTTGCTCGCGAACGATCGATCGATCCAACGATTCGTTCACGTGGTTTTCCACCTCTGTCGGCCTCGTATCCGAGCCGCGTCAAAGGTCAGTGAAAAACATCGCCGTCTCACCTGAATGTCTGCTGCTTATCATGCATCCTCGAGATGGCCGTTTTTTTCGGCGCGCTATCGTCGAGCTCGAGGTCCACCATCGCCCTCGCCAATTGTAGATCCTTCTCGTCCATCCTGAGCGCCGGTGGATCGTCTTCCCTCTGTTTACCGCACGCTACGCGGCAGTTGCGCCGTGTAGAAGGGACGGAAGGGTACGCAAGGGTACGCGATTGGTGCGCAGTGCGTTGGGACCGGCGAAGGTATCAGTTGCGAGAACCACACCGAGAGATGTCTCGTCGCGTACTGAAAACAGCCGAGCCAGCCGCGGTCGACTTAACCTCACAAGATATCCGTGTTGCTCCTCTAATGGGACCCTCTTTCCCTTTCCCTCCCCTCTTTCGGCGTCCGCGCCGCGCCCGCCCGCGAATAATATTGTCGTGTAAATACCAGCCGCGCGGATAGAAACGTTCTATTATCGTCGGCCGGGGTCCTGGGCGGTGTGCACTCTCGCGATATTACTGGCGTCGCGGTGTACTCCACTTTTGAACGGCCTTTACGCTTCCCGCTCGTAACGCTGTTTACAATACGCCGCGGCGGGTCCCTTATCAGCCACTGATCGCCACACGAACCGACACGTCCTGAACACGCGAGACCTTTCGTCGACGGCGATCCACGATTCGTCGTTTGCTCGTTACGACGCTGACGTTGGCACACTTTTTCCCTTCGGCTCGCCCCGATCGCGCTTCGCGCTCGGCGGAATAAATCATGGGTCGTTGGAACAAGGATGTTGTTATCATATGGCGCGCGGTTTGCTTCACCGTCACTCTAGTGACCGTTTCTGTTCTCAGTTTCTACTGACACGCGGCGATTCTACGGAGGTACACGCGTTAGGCTTGATTTGTAGGTTTTTCCTTTTAGTACTATAGGAAGCATCGTGATTTTGTTTTTTGTTTTTTTTTTTAATATAGACCGAAAGACCATTGGTCGGTACTTGTATGGCCCTTGTCGGCCGCAGTGCAGATGACGTTATGGTTCTCTTCTGCAAGCGTCCTACCTGAACGCGGCGGGTAAAAGGTGGGTAGGGAGGTGGTGCAAGTGAATGGCGGTTGGCAGTGAACGGTAGATGGGGCAAGTGCAGCTTACGGAGACCGTTGCACGTCAGGGAGCGAGTTGGGAAAAGTGCATCGCTTCCACGATGCACCGCAAGCTTGCGCCGGATTGATGCACTGTTTCATATCGTTAATTTTAAAGCTATCTTTCTAGAAAATACACAGAGAACTTTCAGTTTCCGCGAACAGCTCCAACTAGAAAGTTCACAGTCAGCTGATACCTCCTCGCGATGCTAATGATTGCAAATGTGATTACGATCCTCCTCTGAATTCAGCAGGGCGGCTGATTTACTGGCGGGAAACACGCAATCGTCGTTATTCAACGATACCCGACGGAACCTGGAAACCGTTTTACTTTCAGTGGGACGGCTTCGCTCCTGGTTTCCTGTTTTCCACCTGAAAGACGACTTGTCAGAGTGCACTCCTCTGGGCTCGCGCCCAGCCACGGCCGCTTCTTGCTCCAGATGACTGTTTTCAAGGTACCGGTTCTCCGGTTGCGATCAGATAAATTGGAGGTAAATAGCGTCGCGATAGGGGACTGCGGTGCAGTGCACTTTAAAAGCCAGCGGAGCTATCAATCGATAGATCAGCAACGTGTACGTACAGCGGCCGCGTACGCGTACCTGTTTCGCGTTGAATCGCTTAGCGTGGCTGGCACTATCAAGGCCAGTCACTCGATTACTCGCGTTTCTTATGCACCCGACGCGAAACCGTGCACAGGACACACGAAGCCTGGCACGTAACCGATGCTCCACGTCAGCCTGCGTCGGCTATTTCTCCACCAGGACAGCGGGCACGTTCTATCGTCGCCGAAACAACTCCTCTATGCACCGTTGAAATATGTACTCAATGGTCGACACGAAAAAGATCGGCGAACGGGTCGACGACCGCGCTTTCCCGATTGCAGCAAGACACCTGGGGGCTTGGAGGAAAAGGGACTCCTGGTGAAGGTGTAGCAGAAACAATGGGGGGTTACCATTGTGTCAATTGCTGTATTAAAAAAGGGAGAAACAGATGCAGTATCTCATGGTTGCCCGAGCAACAAGCTACAAGGAAACGAATTATATTCATGCTACAGGTGTGCCTTGCATGTGGATATGCATCGCTGCTCGCGATCTGACGCGAGAGAGGCGAATTGTAATTAGCCCTTTTCTCCACGCGGCTCGCAACGCTTGTGACGTTCATCCCGAACGCGATCTCATTAAGGAAACGCTGTAGCCTTTCTTCCTAGATAGTTCAGGAGCTCTTGATCCCCCCGTGAAATTAATGTTGAAAATGTCACGGACTAC
Organism: Andrena hattorfiana; assembly: GCA_944738655.2. Lineage (NCBI taxonomy): Eukaryota > Metazoa > Arthropoda > Insecta > Hymenoptera > Andrenidae > Andrena > Andrena hattorfiana. The sequence continues at coordinate 39,487,949 of OX122894.2, read as the reverse complement.
CAGTCGACCGAGCGCTTTTTCCAAGATCCTATTGAACCAAGATCGGCTAACGATGCCGTATAATTTATCCGCGCGTTTGACTTCATTAAGGCCAGCGAATAAATTACCCGGCGGTCGCCTCCTCGCCGATTCCGCCGAGAATCTACGCGAGTGCGTGGAATGAAAATTACACGGGGAACGTTAAGTGGGCGGTCCTGTAAACGCAAGAACGAGTCCGCGGCTGGACCAAATAAACGATGCCGAGAAGCCGCTAGCGTCCAGAGGCATCAAGGTCCACCGAGTGAACACGAATTCCGATCGGTGGACCATTTCAAAAGCGTCCCGCGAACAATCGGTGACCTTCGTCGCCCGTTGATCGCCTCGATTCCGTCGCTGGCCAAGGCTCCCGATCCGAAGTCCCGTCTTTGGAACGTCACTCTGAGAAAGCGGAACTGCAGAGGTTTAGAGTCAGCGTCCTACTGTGCGCAGGGTTCACTGGAGAGAGGAAAAGGGACCGTTCCACGGGCGAATCGGTCCACTTTCACGCGGATTCGTCCGCGAAAGGGGGAGGCCAGTCCCGATACAATAATTTCACGGTGGTGCGTCGTTGTGCAAGCCTCTTCTAAAGTTCATCACGCGGCCGGGGCAATCTTCGCTCGCGATCTTACGAAAACGCGAGCTAATTAGCGGCGCGAGCTAGCGCGTGCCTCGACGTGTCTACGATCGGATCAGGGCCCAGGGGAAAAATGGAAAGAAGGAAAAATCGCGTGGGCGTCCGCGCGCGAGGAATAAAAGGAGCGTGGAACCCTGAAAACAGCGAAGGGGGGGAGGTGAGAGGGTGGCGAGAGGACGCGAAGCAAAGCGCGGAGAGCGCGAGAAGTGGCCAAGGCCTCCCGTGACTTTCTAACGACAATCACTTTTATGTAACGGCCATTATTCGTCCCTTTTATTACAACAAACGTAAATACAAATCTCGCGAGCTATATTACGCAGGGGCGACCACGTGGAAATATCGTCTACGGCCGCGGATAAATCTCCGGCGGCGGGATGGATCTCGTGTAATACGTGTATTGCAGGGATTAGGGGTTGTTGTGTTACGCAGGGCCTAAGGGAGGGTAGCCTTTTCGGATTCCTCCGACGAGGGACTAGAGGGCCTCTTTGGCGATCGACCGGTTATACAGGGTTTCCGCAGAACAACGTCTGCCCTCGAGTTTTTCCATTTTTTCTGGCAACACGAGGGCGCCCCCCTCTGCCCTTGCGCTCGGACCTATGACTTCTCACGTTCGCTCGTCGGACCCACTCGGAATTACCTCGTTTTTACAGACGAGCGGCCGTGAACGGACACACAAGCGCCGTCTCTCCTTCACCGGGCGAGCCTCCGAGATAAGGCGCGCCGAGCGCAAGGGGTTGTTCTCGCAACTAGCCCCGCGCACGGTCGTCGGCTTGCATCGGCGTCGCGATCGAGCCTTGCTGCTGGGGGATCTCTTCTTGACTCTCTACACCGGCAAGAGTTTCTTTTCTCCGTGTCTGTTTTATATAACACACTGCGTGCTTTTCATTTAAATATTTTGCGCATCTGGAAATGGAAGCTGAGTTATTTTGTTTAATATCGGAGTGGGTTGTTATGGACGAGAATGATTTCATCAAATTAACTAGTTGATAAACTAGAAATTTCGGTTTCGTGATCCCCAATAGTGATCCAAGATAATTTCACCAAGGCTCGATCGTTACGCCGTCGTTTAAATAACTCTTCCCATTAGTCATACATAGTTTTCCATTATACTTTCGTCAGTTTACGATTTTATACACAAAAGCACACCGAATCGCAAGTCGTACATTGTCACACAATCTCTATATGCATACGTGTATATATATATATGTGTGTGTGTGTGTGTATATATAGATCCCTTTTTTAAATACGAAAATAAGGGGTTGATCTTTGATTGACGACTTGAAACTAAATTAAATTCAATTTACTGTACAAAATCGTGGTCGTTCGTGGTTCCCTGGGGAACGCCGGGATAACTTTCGACTACTCGGCCGAGAAATCGATCGATTCTCGCAGAACCAACGTAACGCAACTGTCGATAACGCATTTTATACACGTGTAATAAATAACCGTCGCGCGGGTCTCAACGGAGACACGAAACAGATAATTATTCATTTCTTCGCTGGATTAATTTACCCTAAAACAAACAAGTATATACAAAATCTATTAATTACCCTTTTTTTTTATACACTTTCACCCTTTTCTTCGCGAGAAACGTAACATTTTTGGCACTTCGTTGATTAGCACTAATTCATCCCAATAAACCTTCAACGACCCAACGTCCGCAACAAAAACTCAACACTCCATTTTCGAAAACTCCTCGTCATCGTTCGCCATCTCCGTTCGCGGTTAGTTTCTCCGCGATTGGTTCGTGCAAACCGCCGCGAAGTTACGAGCTGCGCGGTTCGAGGGCCGCTCGCGCGACCCAATTGAACCCCCGAGAGAAGAAGAGAAACGTGAGAGCCGGGGAGAAACAGGAACGGAAATAATCGGCCCGATTGGAGGCGGCCGGAAGTCGACGCCAGTTCACGCGCCGATCATCGAAACGGATGCTCGAAATTCAACCGGTAACAACTCGCGTTCCCCCGTCCTTCGTTTTTCAACCAGTTACAATGGTGATCGTTGCTTACGCGACAATCGGTGAATTAAACTCGAATTAAAGTGCAATTAGTCCCTTCACTTACAAAATTAACGATCGACGATGCAAGTCCGAGCCGATTCTGTGGTTTTCAGACTGCTAGACGATACTAACAACATATTTACAGGAACGAACTGAAATTTGCGACTTAATATATGATGTTCCAAGTTCCTCCCGGTTTGTCTTTGCTGGGCTTGCATCTCGTGGCTCCTCGGTCTTCCATTTATTTCTAAATTTCTTTGAGCGCGATCGATTACGACGAGGAGAACGGAAATTGCGAAGAAGGCGATCGAAGAATGGAGAACGGAAGGGTAGAGAGAATCGAGCAGTGTTCGACTTGCATCGGACAGGTGTTCAATATCGCGGTGATAGGTTGGTGAATGGAAATTACCGGTTTCTCTGATACCCCTTCTCTCTTTCTCTTCATCTTCCTGCCTACGGTCTCTCTCGATCCAACACGCTCGCTCGGATCACGTTTACAGATTCGCTTCTCGTCGAGGCGTGGAGAATTTTCTACGAAAACGGGGCGGGCCTAATAAATAACGAACACGTACAGGCAAACATCAACGAGGAAGCGTTCCTCGGCGATCCTCGGTGCTCGATCCTTGATTCCGTCCCTCGCCGAGCTTCGCCGAGGCTCGTGCCACCCAGAAATATTGAACGGTCGATTGGCGGCCGGTGTCGCGTCGAGAATCGAGCACAGTTCGAATCCTGGAGGGCAAAAAATAAACGAGCTGCTCCGGGCAGCGACTTTCTCCCGACACGAGTGTGACGATTCATCGCGGCCAAGACAGCGGGATATTCGCGTCTAAACTGCTCGATAAACGTTGATCGTTCAATGCCAAGCCGGTCTGCGATCGCACCGGATCGCATCCGACGCGGTACGTTCCCGGACGACCTCTTAATTCAATATTCCAACGTCTGATACTTTCTCGTAGCACCCTGGTGAGTCGGAGCTCGCCTGGAGATTTGGAAAGTCCTGCTTTCGAATGCATAGGAATTTCTCAGCGGGCCAGAAGTTGAAAGATCTGGTAACTAACTTCCACGAGGTGGACGTAACCAGTGGTCCAGGATGCACGGGGCAAAGTATCAGAGGAATATCGCGCGACTACTTGAAGTAGTGTTTCTTTCTCGTCGACGATCTGACGCAGGGCGCTTCGCTGCCCTTCGAACTCACTGAGTCCTTCCACGTGGTCCTCGTGGGCGTTAAGGGCTCGCTGAACCTCGTCTTGGCGAGGGAGGCTGCCTTGTGGCTCGAATCCTGCTCGACGTCACCCTCGAAGAAGCGGCACATCTCCCTAACGGGGACAGCCCTGGCTCCTCTGTTAAGATCGTGTAGTGACCTGGCGCGTTGCTTCCCCCTGGGACTGGGTTTCGAGGACGCTCGGCCGAGGTCCTCCGTGCTCCTGGCCAGCCGACCGCCTAGCCTCGAGAGGGACTCGAACAGAGTCAGCTTCTCCCGCACTGGAACGTAGTGGTCCACCCTCTGACACCGCTCCAGGAGCCTGGCCACGTCCTCCTCGCACGGGGGTTCTGTTAAGACCGACAGAGAGGTCGAGCACCTCGCTAGAATCGTGGAATTAGAATTCTCCAGAGGCTTGGCCGGGGCCTGCGACAGTTGACGGGGCACTGGAATCCTGGACGACAACTGGGCCAGGCGTTCCTTGCGCTCCTGAAGCGTCTCGACCGCGCTGCTTGCGGGTTGCTGCGTTGGTAGCAACTGTGTTCTGTCCAGCAACTGTCCCTTCTCGCGGACGCTCCTTCTCTCCCTGGCTCTGCTCCTCCTTTCGTTCAAGTCCGTTCTGAGTATCCCTGGATTCGCGTTACCAGCCTTGGGGCTGTTGTTGTTCCGCCTGTCCTCTTCGTTGCGATGATCGTCCTCGAACCTCACGGTGGAAGGCTCGCTGGGCTTGACTGGCGGCAGCCTGCTCACCACGTTCTTCTCGTTCCTCAGCCTGGACGCGTCGGTGTCGTCCTTCTTCGGCGACGTCAGACGGAAGTCGTCGTTGTCGTTCCCAGAGTAGATTCTGCTTCTGGATCTGTTGGAGCCATAAGTCTTGAGGATGTCGTTGTTGTTCTCCTCCGCCCTGGCCTTCCGCCTCCTGGCGTCCTCCTCCAGGACCCTTCTGCTTCTAGCCTCGTTCTCCCGCCTCCTTGCTTCCTTGTACCTCTGTATTCTTTGCTCCCTGGTCTCCGGCTCGGGAAGGGACACCGCAGAGTCCACGGAATCGACGCTGGAGCGACACACGCCGCCCCAGGGGAGGCTGTCGTCGCTGCCCTCGCTGCTTTCGCTGCAGCCCCAGGTCCTGGTCACCGGCTGATCCTTCGTTATTATCGCCGGTATGCTGCGAAACTCGCCGAGGAGGTCCTCGTCGCTGGAGTTGCTGCTCGACCAACCCCGTAGCTCGCTCCTCGCTCTCCTCCTAGAGTCTTCCAGCAACGTGGTGCCCCTGGTGTCCTTCTCCGAGAGGGAATCACTGGGCCAGCAGCGCAACTCGCTCCGAGACCGTCTCCTCGACTCCGTGGGGCTGTCCGGCAGCGGGACTGGCCCTCTGGGACAGATGGTCAGGATCTCGAGGAAGTTCAAGCAACGCTGCGCCCGAAACGGTGTCTGTCTGACCAGCTCCGCTGCGATCGCTCTGACCCACGACCAGTAGATCGGCTCCGTGTCCGCCTGCATAAGGAGAAACATTCTTACGTTAGTAGGATAACTACTGGAATATCATTGTGGGATCTCAGGCATAGACCCAAGGCTCCGAGGAGGTCCGTGCGAGTTCAATATTCCCTCAGATAAGAAAAGGTCTCCAGCGAGTAGACGTCATCGCTATCAGAAAATAACTCTTTCGTCCCTGACGTGCCCTCCCCCGCGAACGAGACTCGAGCAAAGTGACTCAGGCGCCGTTCAATCGAGATGTTACGAGATGATCGGGGGAATATCCTTTGAGTGACTAAGCCAACGGAGCCAAAGGAACTCGTTCGCCAGGAAAAGGAGGATGGTGGGACTCCTTGACAATGCCGGGTCATGGGAGAATGGCGCAGCAGTCTCCCACGCGTCCGTTTGTCGTCGGGACCGCGGATTTTGACCTTGCCCACTGACCTTATTTACCATCCCCGGCTCGGGCGAACGCGGGCTTACGTAATCCCGCAGCCGCCCCCGCGTTTCTCGTCCTTATCTCGCCCGACGTCCTTCGCGAACCTTCCCACCATCTTATCCGCGATCTTTCGGCCGAAGCAGCGGGATCCTCGAGATCTCCCGATCTGACTCGTTGCGCGGAGATTCGGGGGGAGGGGAACGGCGCGATTCCGCAGCCCGACGGATCGCTGGATACTCGTTATGCAAAGCGAGGAGAAAGTCAGGCGAACAGAAATTTTTGGCCAAGTCTAGGGAATCGGTATCGAGCGGCTCCGAGGCATGGCCGCGGGATTGTATAACGAGAGTAGAAATCGAATGGCGACGCTGGCAGACCGTAATTAGAAGTTGCGGCGTTTAGCAAAACGGGAGCTGCTAGGCGCGAGAAAGTGTTTACGGGCAAGGAAACGGATCGTGCCGGAGGTAAGGGCCATTTACATGCAATTACATTGCGTGTTGCAACGAATTATTCTGCCCGGCCTATCCCACCACCGTTTCCGACTTCCTCCCCGTCGCAGACTCCGACTTCTGGCCCTTTGCAATTTCTGTTAACTAGGGCGATCGAGCTAACTGAGCTAACAGCGGAGCCACGTAGCGAGTTAAAAAACACCGAATTACCCAGAAAGTGGCGAGTGCGTGGTCCTGCGAGTTGCTCAGCGTGAAACCAAGTGCCAGCGCGTGAGGTTGACAGTGGCTGGGTGCTGCCTGTCGCAGGTTCAACGCCCTCAGCGGCAGCCTCATCGGAGTACCCTCGACCCACAGCCATCCCATCCTGATGGAAACGACCCGCCTCTCGCCTAGGTCCTCCACGTGCAGCTCGCCTGGAACGGACAAAAAAAGATTGGGGGTCTAATGAGGATCAATCAGACCTGGGCAACTCGTTCATTATTGATCGTCCCTCCCGCGGCAATTGAGGATACGCGGTGACCTTTACCGCCGCTCGCGTTTAATTAAAAACCAGCCCCCAACCGGCGACCGTGCATAATCCATCAGCGTGCGCCGGGTCGCGTCGCCCGCGCCGATTCACGTGTCACCGAATCATTTGACATTTGCGCACGCGACCGATGCCCACGGCTTTCATTCCGCTCGCAACTACGGAGATCCAATAACGAGTTTAATAATAAGCTTAGGGATTCTCGTTTCCACGCGAACGAAAGTGGATGAAGCCTGGGCGGCGGTCGTGAAATTGACGTCATTCGAGCGAGCCCGCGTAGGAGTGAGTATGGCCGTCAGCGCTATCACGGACGTCCTGTGGTCTCCCTTCGGCCGGTCTCGATTCGCCCCAGCAATTACCGCTGGAAACGTCACCTAAACACGCCCACGCCGCGACGCCGGGCATTTGTGGCTATTTTCGCCGGGCCCTAAACGTGGAAATAGACACTGGGGTCCCGGACTGCACCTCGAGGGCGCTTGTCGTCGGTCTCCTCCGATCTTACGCCACCCGTAACGAACCTCCGCGCTCGTCTCCACGCGGCGGTTCTGATACCTATCATCCTACGAGCGAGGCGAATAGAATTAATCCGTGGAAACCAGCTGGTGCGCGCCGGAATCCTCGACACCCCTCGAGGCCTGTTGCGCAACAGAGCCTTGTTATCTCGGCTATTATATCGAGCACGAGCCAACGAGAGCCACTGGGACGCATACAAAGCGAGTGGAACGAGTGGCCGTTAAGCACGTCCATTAACCGCAGCCACGAGGAATTCCTTATCAATGCCTGGAAGGACGTCGGTGCGGCTGGCGCGCGGCTATCGTAAGGACGCGATCGACCGGATTCCTGTGATTCCTGGGCTCGATAGCAGCGAATTGGCGTAGAGCTACTGCCACGGGGTCCTTCACCCGTGCCCCTGCCGCACGCTCGTCCACGCAGATGGGCGCCGTGGGCCGCGTGCTCGGCGAGAAACGACCTACGACACACGCCCCCACCTGGTTTCCACGGAAACCAGCTGATGGCCTGTGAATAGCCAGGATCATTTCCATATTCGCATCGATCGCGTGGGCTAAAGATAGAATCGCGGGGACAGCCTCAATGGCAAGCTATTTCACTCTTCACGGAGTTTTCGGGACATAATCAGGCTCGACTTGTACGGGCCAATAGCCAGCGGCGTGTAGAGCGTTAATCACTTAGGGTTAATCGTTTCCATAGCAAACAAAGGGATTTAACTGTGGCATTTTCGAGGCGCCCTTCGATTTTTTAATAGAGGAAGATTTTCCGGCGACGATCGGGCTGTTTAGAGACCATGGAAACTGATATTCCTCAATTTTATTCTGGAAGTTTATTAATGGAAGGCGTTTTTTATGAAAATGACAGAGGATATTCTAGGTACCAATGCTCACAGTGGGCTTTGTGCTTGGAGTGAAAAGTTCCAGCTCCGATTTCGTCAGTAGCTTGCAGGTGTTAATTACGATTCAACGTTCCCATAGCCGTGGAAGAATCGAAAGTGCGCGCTGAGATTCTGAATCTCCGAGATGAAGAAACACGTCGCGCGAAGACGGGCGTCGCTTGCACGAATCGAGCGCGCGTGTGCTCGATAGAACGACAAAAGGCTGCTTTCAACAGCCGTATAACTCGCGCGACAGTGGAAGGGACGTATCATTAACTTCATTCAGCCTCGCGTCCGCCGTGCATCGAATGTCCTCCAACTGCAGTCCCCGCCACCAAGAAAGCGCGTATTAAAAATCGCAAAGCAAATCCCTTGCACTCGTTCTCCCCCGGCTCGTCGATCCCCAGGTCTCTGGAAATCGGCACACGCGACGCCTGCATGAATTACCCGCGCGCAAGTAGTATGCAGCTCGGTGACACGCGAGCGAAACAAGTCGATCGTGACTTACGTGACAGCTCGTAAAAAACCGTCTGCAATTGTCCGTAATCCCTCTGCTCCTTCCATCCCTTTGTTTCCCGCCTTTCGTCTCTGCACGCGCCATTATCGTGAAAGTGTCGCGAATCTCGTCGACTCTGCTAGCTAGAGATAATGGAGAAGCGGCGCGGATTTCGTGTTCTTCCCACGCGAAAAACGAAAGCTCTCTACAGCGAGGAGTTCGGAGCGTGCCTCTCAGCAAACGATTCTTCTAATCTGTTTTCACCGCCAATTCCAAACCACTTGGCACGCAGCATTTTTGCAATGGTGAATCACGAGAGCTTCAGGGTCAGCTCCGCTCGTCGTAGGCAACTGCGGACGACGCATCGTGAGATTTTCCGCGGAGAGGATTACGAAACGCGTGATTCATCATTACCCCCCGTGAAACAGGCATTAGGCTTCAATTTTTTTCGGCGCCAGTTAGCTACGTTAATTGCACCGTCAATTATACAGGATGAACGGTTGCAGCTGTTTCGTACGCTCGAATCTTTCGACTGTTGTGTGCGCTGTTGGTCAGGAGAGTCTACTTGCGGCCGGCGAATTTGAAACGTGGGTCGACTCACTGTAGCTTGACGGCTCAATTAAACACTGCACTTTTGATGTTGCAAGGTAACGGAGCGTAGCCAAGTATGCACTTGGAATCCAGTTTTTGCCAATCAACTGGAGTGTTTGGAAATGGCCTGGGATTTTTAAGTGGACCGTGGAGTTTTTACCAATATTCTATTTTATATGTCATTACCCTTTTTCGTTCCCTGAGTAATAAAATACTAGTGCAGAATACTAGTAGTCTAGCCAGTCTATTGAGCTCCGCGACGACTGAACATCTGTTTGGAGTGTAAGCCGCTAAATCGTATTTTCTGGTCGAGGAGGCTCGCGTTGGGAGTCCATGGCCCCAGGAAAGTGTATACTTCCCTTCGGCTGTACGATCTAAATGGCACGAAACGCGTCTGGAGCCAAAGAATCCCGAAGGAGAGGCACCATCCGCTCTCTCACGGTCCATTAAGCCCGAGAAGTCGTACGCGAGGCATTCGTGTGAACGCCCCATAAATAAACCGATCCTCTATACCCGCATCCTGCCGATCTGAAAGTTCCTCGTCTCGAGAGCCGGCAATACGTGACACAAGTATGTGACCCGATTTTCTGAAACGCAGAGTCCTCGATACTCGCGAATCCAGCGCTTCATTGGCACCGGTTTGCGACCGATGGAGTACGTGATACAGAATATGTGGACACAGCTACTAAGGCAATAAAATCGGTGATTACCGATTTCACCAGACGCCGTAAATTAATTTTCCTGATATCATCGAAGGGCTATAAGAATGGTGTAAAGAATATTTAGAAGGAGCGAGGAGCTTCGGACGGTTTCATCGCTGATGCCAAGTAGGGTAAACCAACCAGTAATTGACCGCATACCAGCGAATGACCATTAGGCAAAGAAATGTCAATTATAAATTTTAAAAAATATTATATGTTTATAAATGGAGTGTAGTTGCACTTTTAATATCCCATATTTTTAGTTACGCGTATTAAGCAAACATTAATAAGTACACGTTTTACATTTTATAATCGTTTTTTTTTAAAATTACGATAAGAATAAGTAATTAGTTTCATAGAAATTTCAAGAAAACTCAATTTAAATGTAATTTCAACAGCTGTTTTGTTGTTATACATAAATATGTCTAAGTATTAATCTCAAAGGACTATAAATTCAACAATTCGGTCATTCACTGGTTGGTTTACCCTACAGAAAGGCAAAAGCGACGGTAGCCATGCGCTCTTCCTCCCGTGCGCCTGTCCAAGGACAATCCCCTCGTCCATTCACGAATTTTTATTACGGAAGTGCCTGAATATTTATGAACGAGCAGAGGAGGTTCGAGTATCAGCCTGTCCTGCGTGGAAGAAGCTTAAGCGCGACTCGTCGCATGGTTGCCTGGCCCCCGTGTCTGGCCCACACACCGCAGTGGCACGTTTCACTCAGGAAACCGTTTATTTCCTCAGATCCTAGGATAACGCACAGCTGTCGCGTATACCCGGTGACTCTTTCCTCGGCCTAGTCTGAAATTGATACCGTGATCCTTTTCTCGTCCAAATCCACCGCCGTTAGACACTAGAACCTTAAACCTCATATTTCTCGGACATCTCTCCCGTGACGCACGTCTCCTCGTAGGCGTTACCTGGTACACGTGGAGCATCTTCTGCAACGAGGGCTCATCTCTAATGTCAGCCAGGTCTATTAAAAGCCAGTATCGATCCCAAAAATCCGATAAACACCTAAGGATGCTACCTTCGCCATGGCGATGCTTCAGAAAGAAAACCCCCATCGATCCCACGAAGATCACTGCTGAAGCACGGGTAAAAAGAGTCCCGGCTCCCGTTCTTCCGTTGCCTCGGTCAACACCGAAAATCCAGCTTAACAGTTCTCTCCATTTTTCACCTCGTTCCTTCACGCTGATCTGCCTCCTGTCAGCCCCGGGCGCGTCATCCTGGTCAAACAGGAACCCCCATCAGCCGTTTTTTCTTCACGGCTGTCGTGCCTCTCGCGAGCACCATGAATTATTTATTCGCCAGGATCATCAGCGGGGAACACCCTCGATTTTCCACGCAGTCCTCTTCCTCCCAGGCTCCTGCTGCCTTCCAGCATCTTTTTTCTTTTTTCGACGCATCAACGCCCCTTTGTCCCGGCTGGGGCTCAAATCGGGACTCCGCGACTAACGCGCGCGATGCAGCGAAAACGTCTCCCCTTGCTTTTAGATGCACCTCTTTGGCATTCTGACTTTAGCCCGAGGCCGCTTCAGGCCCTCGACGGTTTCTAGTTGGAACGCGGTGGCGTACAAGGAAGGAAATCTGCACCGCGTCCCGCGGAGGTGAAATGCGACGTGAAAGTGACAAACCCGTAACGCGACGAGACACGGAACGAGCGGTGGACCAGGACGGGCTGTCACGAGACCGGAAGCTCCGCCGAGGAACCAGGAAGCGGAGGTGGGAACGCATTGGTAGTCGTCATGCGAGTCGAGCCTGCCTACGAAACATAAAACGCGAGGAACACTGCTGGAAACACGGTCACCGTTACCGTGAACGCGCCGTTGGCGCTTTCTGGTGCACGAAACCCGCGTCACCGCTGCCTGCTGCAGTCCATCGTCAAGGTAGCTTCCATGAAACTGCACTCCCCCAACGGTGCTGCCAAGAAGTTTCGTGGATCGCCCGCTTAGAACGAACGGGATATCGTTACTGTTACCATTAACGAGCAGTGATCCTCGGTTCTTGCCAACCGTGACGAAGCAACGCTTGCAAACAATTTGCGACGCATTATGCGATCCTCGCGGTTTGGCGCCGGGCACCTCGACGCTCGAGGCACACCTGCGAAGTCGCCAGCGCCTCTCGTCGGGCGAAACAAACGGTTCGTTAGTAGTAATTACACGGCGGACCCGTTAGCGACGCTTACCGGGGAGCATTTTTTGCTCGCGCCGTGTTTGAGGCAAGGCTTCGTGCCGTGGAAATCAAAGGAAAGTCACCACGCGATCCTCAACCCTCTCGACCAGCAACGACTCCCGTCCCGTAACGAATGCCCGCGCTTTTTCGCCGGGGTTATTAGGCTTTCCTTCACAATCCTCCCCGCGGGCGAATCGACTCCGCCGCGGCACGAGTCGAACGCCAACGGTAGGTTCCTGACTTTTCAGGCACAATAGAGCCCGTCGTGGAGAAAAGTCAAAAAGAGTAGGGGAGCAGGCTCCTTCCAAGAGAATCCGATCGCCTGGAAAGATCGCTTCCACATCCCAGTTGGGGACGGGTGTCCTTTCTGCCTCTTCCACGGGGCGTTTTCCCAGTTCCCTGCGATTTTCACCGCTCACGTATTTCTGACCGACGCAACGACTAAAACGAATCCGTGTTTGGGAATAAATCCTCCTGCTTGTGAATGGAACTGTCCAAGCGGGAGGTTTCGGCCGATTTTAGTGGCAGAGCGACGTTCTCACTGATCTCACTGTGTAGACAATGATTAGGATGGAACTTAAAAGTAAAAAAAGAATTATAATCATCGTGTACATTGGAAATTACACCATCATTTGCGCTTATATTCTTCTCGATTTTATTTTTTATAAAAAGAAACAAATTGAGATGCTAAGAAGATTGTATTTTCCTAGTTGAAAAATAAACTCTACCCTGAATGACGTCGGAGGAATACCAATATGTATGGAATAAGGTAAACGGCCCAGTGGTGAAACAGTTAAGGAAGCAGTTGAGATAATTGCAATTTCTTTTATATTTAAATAGTATAAAATTATAACTAAATATAATTATTCGAAAACGTAAAATTTCTAGTTTCAGATAACGTAAAAAGAATCTACATTTGTTAAAGGAAAAGTTTTAAGTTAATTGAAGCATGAAACTGTTCGTATGGCCCAGTAATTAAATGAAATTCATAGCGTGCCCCAGTCATTAATTATCAGTGTCCCAATTATTGAATATATATTTAATTGAACTATTTCTATCAGTTAATGAAAAGAAATCAATATGGTAATATTTAGGGGTAATAAAAACATTTTATTTATAATATATTTGTGTTAAATCTTCGGCATGACTTTATGTCTAAAAATGATTAAAAGTATATTATCAAATTTTAGATTATGCTAATATTATGACGAGTTTAAGATTAATTATCCTAATAATTCTTAAACAGTATTATATTTTTGTCTAGTTATTATTAACGTAAATATATAGAATACAAAACGATACTTCACTGAATACTGACGTCTGTACCAGTGTTTATATAACCATTAAATACGCGTTTAATAACTGGTCCGTGACATGTTATCGTGTACTATTGGATAAACACAACAATTTCAATATTAAGAAGAAAAAATTATTAAGAGATCCAATTAATTTTCAATTCTTCGATATATAATAAATCCACAACAACTGTACTATTCCAAAAAATGATAAAATAATAATTAATTACAACCTTAACAAAAATATTCTCTCGTTTGCTTGAGCCCATTAAGTGAGAGGCGAGATTGAAACTGTCGAAGCTTTACTGTACAATAATATTTTTGCATGATATAACTATTCAGTTATGTAAGCTTATAATTGTATCTATATAAAGCTAATACATTTTGCAATTATATTTCGAATAGTTTAAACGTTGCAAATGATTAAAACTGTTATTATTAATAAAATTTCTTCTCGATTTTTAATTATTGGGCCATGTTTAAGTACTGGGACATTTACCTTACATGCTTCGGCATTCATTAAGATAGCAAGATGCTGGGGAATTATTTCAAGACGCGTCTAGTTCGATTCTAATCCACAACAATATCTCGTGGCTCGAGTTTTTTAGTTACACAGGGAGGTGGAAGGAATAATCCTCTTCCAGTGATTTGAGGGATTAAAATATGTATGCGGGGAAGGGCGCTGAGCTGGCCAAGCATCCCCTTCTTCAGGGTCATCAATCTTCGCATGTGAATCGCGCGTTCGTCTTCGAGTCATTTATTATCATCCCGTTTCTCATCCCCTATCCGCGTATCCCTCGCACGTACGGCGACACTCTGCGGAACGAGGGTTTATGTAATTCTTTTATTTCCTCGCTCCTCCCGGCTTCCCGCGCTTCCTTCCGTGAGACACCTTGCATCATCAACGCTCACCGTGCGCATTTCCTCCCCGACGCTTTCTTTCGACTTTCCATCCGATCCCCTCCCCCCTGACCAGCGCGCCGTTATTATTTTTTTATCGACCGATCCGTGAAATGTTTTCCAACCGGAAAATTCTCCGATAAACAGCCGAGGATTGTGCGACCAGTGACAAAGGCCATTGTTCGCAAGCTCGTGGAGACTCGACAATGAAGGCAAAGGGGAACAATCGGGAGTGACAATCGACGGAGAGAAGTCGTGGTAAACCTATCGAACGGGGATTAAACAAGTATTCCGCGTAAAACACGCCCGTGAAGGAATACGATCAACCTACTCTCGGCTTTGAAACACACAGTCGCGAAATACGTATTCTCGAAGACCTGTGAGAATATTCCATGCAATTTCTGCGAAAGAGTGTTCCACAACTACGAAGTTAAAATTAGAAATGCTTGGGAGCGTTCAAGTATCAGTATGAAAGAACGAAAAGGCAGTAGCACGCACGCCAACTCTCCTCGCGCCAGCTGCCCAGTGTTTTAACGAATTCTCGGCGACAGATACTGTAAAAATTCCAGCAAAATTTCGCGCCAGCTGTTCGCCTGGACCCTGCCCCGCACGTGAGCCCTGCAGGACCTTTGTGCCATTGTTTCGCCGGCATAATGCACTCGAATTGTGCTCGAAGAGGAGGAAAGGAGGCGAGAGAGATGGCGAAAAAAAAAAGAGGAGCGAATCGGCTGGTCGCACGATCGATCGGGAGTAAAAGAAAAGCCCTCGAGGCCCGAGAGGACTCGAGACGAGAGTGGTCCGCGCGTTCGTGCGAGCCGGGAAAGTTGAATCCGAAAGAAAAAGCGTAGGAACAGGGCTTGACAGATGTCGTCTGTGCAGCAAGATAGATGGTTCTTGCTCGGAGGGAAGCACGCTCCACCCGTACGAGTTTCTTCTAAACGATAACAAACAACGGTACCACCCTTGCGCGGACGCTTCCCCAGCGGCGGAGGAAAAAGTATAACCACCCCGTTATCGATCAAATAACGAACCTCCGAGTGCAGCGTTGAGGACACTCGAGGAGGAAACAAGACTGCTTCGCAGGAAAGGAGCAATCTAATGGCTATCGAATGGCTGTCTGGGTGTGTCTGACGCTGCAAATCCTGCGGAATCATTCTTCCAGGGACCCTTCGAACGGTTCGCGATAATTTCCAGGGTAAACAGAAGCATTGTCACCGCTTCGTGTGCCCTTCGTCGTCTACCGGGATGCTGGTCTATTCTTTTGTCATCGAGCATCGTCGATCATCTCTCTATCCGCGCGAGGATCGACCGTTGTGCTTCCTTTGCCACCGTTCCTCACCCTGGAATCCCCGGATCTTCATAAATTCACCGAGTCGCACGTGGACGTTTGCTAATTCGTCGGCGCGGCCAGTCATCGTCGCGTGATCTCTCAGGTTCCCGTAGAACGTAGACGGCCGTGGTCCATCGATCCACTTCGAGGGAAAGCTGCGCGTTTTTTTTTCTCGAGGAAATTTGTTCGGCTGGAGGGACACTGAAATCGACGAGCCTTCTTCTCCCATTTCTCCCCTCCTAGATACTTGCGTGTGTATATACACGCATGTGTGCTGGCTCCTTTCTTCCCGCCACGTCATTTTCTTCACTTTCAAGCGACGTTTCTGAATCCCCGACACGTCCCCGTGCGAAGAAGGGTAGCTGAATGTTTACCGTGAGTCATCTTCTATTCACGGCCCGCCTTTCTCGGACGCGCGATAAAAATTCGCGGTATAAATAGATAACGGCAATTAATCGCGATGGAAGCCCTGCCCTCGGTTTCCAAGTAACCCGCCTCATCGCTCGTGGGACGTTTAGCTTCTATCTAATTCGCGTAGCT
Source organism: Andrena hattorfiana (assembly GCA_944738655.2). Taxonomy (NCBI): domain Eukaryota; kingdom Metazoa; phylum Arthropoda; class Insecta; order Hymenoptera; family Andrenidae; genus Andrena; species Andrena hattorfiana. Next base: position 39,471,804 of record OX122894.2, on the reverse strand, counting down.
CGAAGTGCCTCAGCTTGATAGACGTTCCGTGTATCCACGGAACACCCGGGGGAGTCGATAATTAACTTTAAATGGTAATTGAAATGCCGTTTCCTCGGGGCAACGTGCGAAACTTCGGATTGCGCGCTGGCGGAGAAGAGCTCCGAGGATGAGCACGGAGGAATTGGTACGGCTCCGCGGGAAAACTTGGCTCTCCCACGATGCTAATCCCGTTTGCGAGTTTCCCGGTTCGTTTGCGAGGAAATTTCCCGTTCAATTAGCCGTGTTTCGTGGCGCGCCAGCGCGAACAAGGGGCGAAGCGACCGCGGAGGCATCGAGCGAGGAAACACGTGTCGCTGTTCCATGAATGCTTCCTCTGTCTTCTCGTATCCGTTACTCACGCCTTCGCTATCCCCCCGGCTTTCTTCTTCCTCTTTCTCGTCCTCCTCCCTTTCCGCTATCTCCCGCGTGACGCCCACGGGCCGCGTTCCCGGACAAAGTGCGGCGGGGAAAAAATGAAGCGCGAGATCAAAGGACGAGGAGGATCCGAGACGGGGGCGCGATAATTGCGCTACGTTCAATTACTGATAGAAACAGAGACCAAGTGAACAGAAAGCGTCTGTCGGTGTATCGAGGAAAATACTTTGACTCATCCGACGCGAGACGCTTTCGAGAAAATACTCTGACGCCTACGATGCAATTGATTTCATAGAATACTTCGAGGAGTATTCTGATAACGATGACGTGGGAGACTCAGAGGGCAGATGCGTGCCCAATATCCTCGTCCAATTGGAAAATGGGAACCACAAACTTGCCTAACAACGCAGTTTGACAGAAAGCATTGTCAGGGAAGAATGAGGAGGATCTATTTTCCAGCGCCGATGCACTGTTAAGATATTCGGCAGGCCCACCATGGGACACCGTGGTCAGACCAACCATGGGGGTGTGGAACATGCGGGTATATAATTCGAAACTTGACACCCGTCGATTTTTCCACGTGCCTACCAAAACGACCCATGCTCCTTCTGCTCGCGGATCAATTATGGAGAAGCTCGATTCGTTCGCGCTGTGAGAATGTGAACTTGTGCGTTGAAACGTGGCGCACGGAGCAGCGTCGATTATGCAATGACTCGTGGTTATTTGGCTCTAATTAAGGAAGTAGCGTGCTTATTGTTCCCCTAGCTGGGAACGTTAATGGTTAGCGAGAGGAAAGGTACCCTTAAACTGCTATTAACTCGCCAGAAACGCAGCGACTCAAGACAGTCAAGGCTGCTGAAAGAAGTTCAAATTCAGTGATTAAAAGACTCTATAGTTGCGAGAAGGAGCGGTCGATTGGATACAGAATCTGGTGAAATCCAGCAAACGGGTCACCGAGAAAGAACAGGCACTTTCTTCCGCAGTGCCAAAGATCTGTGGTAACCCCTCGCGTTTTTAACGGTCACGGTAACCCCCTTTGAACTCCATCGACGCGATCGCTGGTCCCAATAATTTGCTGGAGTAAATTGCTGGGAAGAAAGCAAAGCGAGAACGCGCCTAGCGAACGAAGAAGCCCCCGTTCTTCGAGCCTTTCGACACGGTCATTTTCCGACCGGTAAATTTCCATACAAACAGCGGCCCGCTGCAGCCTCGCAGCGGGGTTAAAATTAACTGACTTTCGCACTGTGCGCCGCTCCACCTCTCTGTCCCTCTCTCTCTCTTTCTCTCCTCGCATACGTATCGCCAGTTTAGAGGCTATTACCGCGATCATTAGAGCAACCGTTGCGAGCGACTGGCTGGGTATCGATCGAACTTCCTGGGCTGGCCGGGGATTTAATTGCGTGCTCAACGCTGAACAGTAATGGAGGGGGCATTTTGTCACTCGTCGTGTGAAAAGGGCTTTACAGTGAGCGACAACTGATTCGGCTGCGAGAGCACAGAGGAAGTTAAAGCTTCCGTATAAAAATATGGCAAAGCTGCGCAGCGGTTCTGTGCGAAGTGAGTTGTCAAGCGTTGCGAAGAGGAACGGCCGCCTCCCTAAAACAAACTTGCACACCGGAGACGGAAGTAACCCGTAGAATCGCTCGTTCCACGCTCGACTCGATCCTCTTTCTCTCCCCCGGGGGTAGATAGAGCGCACCCGGAGGGAGTGACGAAAGCGGCGTTAAAGGGGTAGCCACATAGTTGCGACACAATTGATGCCAGCTCGCCATAAATCACGGCTCTACCGTGTGCGCGACCGGGCAGCCCGGTTAAAGGGTTGCGATTCCAGTCGAATTTCGTGGAATCACATGTACACGGGCCAACTAAGGCGACCCCGGTGTGCCGTTACGAAATTACGGCAATAAAGTGGCAAAAATATCGCTGCCCCGGGGTAGTTCCTGGCGTGCGATCGACATTAGCATGACAATGCGCGCCAATAAGCGCCAACGAGCTTTGCGCTGGATGCAGGTCTGCAGAGCGAATCTGTTTCTCGCCGATCGCCGGTAGAAAGTCTGTCGATCGACTGGTCAGAGTTCTGCGGTCAACTGATCTAGGTGGAACACTGAATATAAAGAAGAAAGTCCAGTGGACGAATGAATTAATGCCACCACTTAAGAATACACTCGACGATCCGGCTGCTCCTCGATCTCCAGTAAGAGAAAGAAGATCCTCGATCTAACGTTAGTCCGTTGGGGGCCCGGCGAGGGAAGATGGATCCTCGGTGCGCGCGATGAGGTGTCGCGTGAGAAAGGGGTGCGAGATCTCGCCTTGTCTACGTGTGGCTGCACGCCATGGTGCCATCGAGGCCTTTTGTCGGTGATTATGATTTTCTGCCCGCCGGCTCCTTCTGCGCCCGTGCGAGGAGTTAGGAAAGGAGCCGTGGACCCTGATCACCGTGCAAACCTGATTCGCTTTTCCAACCCTTTCTCTGCCATCTCCTCTCCCTTTCCCGCCCTGTGTTTCGCCCGGGAATGGCCGCCCTTCTTGCCCAGCCGAACTCTGCGGCGCTGTGTAAACATCGCGGAGCCCGATGGAAATCGAATTGAAGCCAAGGACGAGAGAGGATCGCAAAGAACGCCGCGGCACCGTCGTGGAAGACCGGTTCCTTCTCTCGCTTACCCTACTTTTTCTCTCAAGAATCGCTGACCGAAATATGCTTTCCTATTGACTCTCTCCCTCCGCGCCCGTGAACGAGAACTTACCGAAACATGGGGTAGCTGCCTGTTGTTTGCTTTTTCCTGAAAGCCAAACCACCGCTTTGTGCCGCAATCCTTTTCACCGGACAAGCCGAAATGACGACTAATTTGTTATCCCTCCATTGTGCGGACAGTCTATTCTGCTTCGGACGAGAAGCTGCTCGAGGAAGGAATTTAATCCTCTCCAAGTGGGAGCCTCGTGATTCTCTCTCTCTCCCTCCATCTTTTGTGCTCCTCCGTTGTTGAGTCGCTGCCTCGTCATAATTGCAATTTTGGTTGGCGAGGAGATACAAGCATTAGCTTGTATATTTCAGCCCACTGTTCTCCGTTAAATCACTGAAAGCAGGCTCGAGCAAATAGAAGCCATCGAATCGACCTTCTGTGCCTTTTATCAGCGTGATCTCCCGGTCGACTACCCTTCCTGGCAGCGACCCTGACGACTCAATTCCTCTAACATGGCCCCACAAAGCGACCAGATCGAGATAACATTGTCGTCGAATTCTTCGTGACGGCCGTCTGGTCAAAGGGTTGCTCTGCCATTACGTCGATTCCATCCCTCGATACCGAACCGGGCCAACCCTCCGCGGTACCCACGACTTCGTAACTCTTTCCTTTCAAGATTAATCGCCGCGTGAACGGTCCGACTAAGGGCCGTCATCCTTCTTTTCTTTAAGCTGGAAATGTTCTTCCATTACCAACGGAAGATCGACGTGGAAATGTGCCATTTTGCGGGCCCTGTCCGCCAGGCAAATCCAATTATTCCCCGCAGGCCTCGGTTGCACCTTTTCTCACCGAGGGCTTCCACGTGGGGTGTAATACGATGCAGGTATTATACCCCGGAGCTCGAGGACGCCTAATTGACCCCGAAGGGTGCGACGTATCGCGACCGTTACACCCCGACGATGAAAAATAAGCCCCTACAAATTGGCTGTCCATTTGAGGGAATCGTCGAACGCGACAATTGGATGATGGGACTTGCGTTTAATCCTCTTCGCCAAGCTGTGAAAACCGGCTGCCTTTTTGTCCACCGACAGCTCAGAGTTTGCGAGACACCTTACTGATTCAGTTACTCCACATCTTCAGGTCGATTCTACCTCCGCAATCTAATTCCGTGTCTCTTTCGTTATCGTTTCCTGCCTGTGCCCTCCATCAGCCACTGCGGGCAGGCCCATTAGAATGATTCCCTAATTCTACATCTTTGATCAACACTGGCCTCCATCCAAAACAAGCAGCCTACAGCTGTCGCAACACCAGATAACCCAGACCCGTCTAATATTTTCATCGGAGAGAAAAAAAAACCCTTTTGCGTTTCGTAATCCAAACTGCGCGGTGCCCCTATAATAATCGTCACGTGACGAGCCGGTATGTCGCCAGCTGTTGCCGAACTATCGCCCTAGGAACGGGCGGCGTGTTTCGATGATTCGACAGGGCTGTGTCAACCCTTTCGCCGTCTCTCTCCGACCGTGGGGCGAACGACAGCGCGGATCTCTCCTCTAGCCTTTCAGTGAACATCCCCAGAGGTCCAACGGGCAAATCTATGCACGCCCACGGTGACTTCCCGGTTTCTTTTCGCCCCACAAAGGGGGAGATCCTAAGGAATGTCTTTCGATAGCTCTGAAACGCGAGCGACGCGCCTTTCAACGTCCATCCTGTGTGTTCCTTGCGAATTGAATGCTTAAATTTTGGTACACTTTCGCCGAGTTGTTTTTATCTTAGACTGATAGGTTGCTGAAAGAGCAACAGGGGTTCGTTTCAGACAGTAGGGTAAATCCGGGAGACGCGGTCGGGCCGGAGAGTTGGTCGAGTAGCTATATTTCAGACTCTATACGTAAAAACGGGTTAAAGTGCAGACCAATTACTTCTCTAGAAGCCAAACAATTGAATGAATAGCGTCACTTCGGTTCCTTCTGTGTTTTTCTAGATTTACAGGCTATAAAAGGTAAACTGAGGTTACACTTAACCCCTTTTGTCAAACGACGGTGTAGAGAATCGTATTTAAAATATACTTCTGAGTTTATTTTCGTTTAATGTTTGGGAATAATAAGATAGTAGAGATATTGAGAGATAATGCAGCCAAAGTATTTAGCCATATTAACTCTTCCTCTCAAAACTAACGAGAAGACCATCTCTTGCTGCAGAAAGGAGAGATGGTCGAGTTATGATTTTTTTATAATTTTTATTTATATTTTTATTTTTTATCATTATTTTATTATTATTGTTTATTTATTTTATTTATTCACTTTTGTATTCATTTGACTTGCTAATCGCCGGTAGGTAGTTCGCTTTATCTTTCATGTGTTCTTTACTTGTTTAGCGTAAACAAAGTAAATATCAATGAATCCGTAGTTGTATTCACTCATAAATAATTTTGCTTTCTTCTTTGTTATTTTTCCATGAATAATTATGTGAGTATTTATAATTATTGAGTCTCTAATAATTATGAGAGTCTCTGCCAACGACGAAAACCATTTCTCCCGGCACCTCGGGAGAGGTGGTCGGATGTCATGACTTCAGTTTTCAACCCAATTTACAGTAAATATTGTCTTAAAGCAAATATCGGCCAGTTTTTCTGAATCGGCATAAAATTCTGAACATATTAGGTTTGTTCTGATAAAATAAGTAATATCTGTATTAGTTTTAATAGCCATTTTATATTAGGTCGACCGCGTCTCCCGGATTTACCCTATAACGCAACGACACATGCTCAAAGTTTTCCCATTTCGTCTTCCTCGGCAGTATTTACTGGCTGTCAGTGTCTCAGCCCCTAGCCGGTGTCCACTGTCAAAACAGACCTCCGGCACCGGAGGTTCCGTCCTCCTTCTTCTTTTCGAAAACCAGAAGCACACGTAGAACTGGTCTAGCTCTCTCCGTCTCTGCCGTCGAAAAATCCGCTGCACGTGTGTGCTCTTGTCACTCGTGTTGCTCTTGCAGACGGCTTGACGTCACCACCAGGATGTCTGAGAGGATCTGTGAGAATCTTAGAGGCTTCTGTCGGCTGCAGCGTCTCTCCCTCGCTTCCTCGCTCCGATCCCTTCCTCGGCTGGTGCCTGAAGTTCCATACTCCACGGGCAACTCTTCCGTTCGTCTGCTCGAGTATCGACCTGGGGGTCCGCCATGCCCGGGTGTCTAATCGCGCGACAATTTCAACCGAATCTACTAAGGAGCGCCAGCGTGCAACCTGGCCCTTAACGATGCCAGCGATCGAGTCACCGACCATATTCCTCGCGGCCCAGCGCCGTGGATCGTTGCTCGAGGGCTGGCCGGATCCTTTCAGCGGCAATCGACAAAGGAGCACAAAGGAGCAAGCCGATTATTCTACCCAAAATACCGCTCGAAAGAAACTGAAATCCGAGTGGCGATAGAGCGCGCAAAAGGAGCATGTAGCAGAGATATACCGCCCGTGGAGCGTTGCGACAAAACCAGGGGCGTAACGTGCAAAAGGAAAGCGGCATGCAATCGTGCAATCACGTCGATCCAACGCGCCCAGGCCAGCAATTACGCCGCCATGGCTCCCGTAACTTCGTTTTGTATCCCTTCGAGCGTGTCCATCCGACTAGAAACTCTAACTCGCCCGATCGTTGTAACCGTCAGTTACTTCCACGTGCATCGTTCACCCTTTTCCATTCTGCCCGCACGACGCCCGGCACCGAGAATTTCGTTGCTGGGAAGGCACATCGGAAACAGTGGGTGCGTATACATATTCATCGTTGTGAAATGACCGAGTCGACCGGTCGCGTTTCTCCGAGAATTTCTGGCACCGCGGGTCAAGCAGGGATAAAATTCGTTGGAGTACTCGTGGAGGACCCAAAGGAGGTGGGCAACCCGGAAAAGAAGGCGCCACGCTCGTGTAGCTTGCGGAATTACAAGTTCGCTATCTTGCACGGTGGCCGTGCAGTCGTTCCACTTATCTTTCAACATAGCGGAATGCTTGGCTAGTTAACCCACAAAAAAATATAGCGGCTGATTCGAGCGCAGCCTTGCTGAAATAACGAGCACGTGCACTCGGGGCGTGGATAGAGCGAGGAATCGTGAATGGAAATAGAAGAGAAAAAGCTGCCCAAGCTCGTTATTCAGTCGGCGAGCATCGGCCCCGGCCTAGCGTGCCATTAATCGGAAAAATTGCAATTGCTAACGCAGCATTGTTGCCAGCCGTTTAATGGTTAATGGTAGCCGCCGCATCTTCTTACACAGCTAATTTTCACGCTCGAGCAGACGCTCCGGAGATGTTCCCCGAGGTAGCGCTTCCGCGGATTAATCGTTGCCCGGCTTGAAATCTGTCTGCGCAGGTAATGGTAGATAACTGCGCTGGATCTGGGTCGCCAGAGCGTTCAGCTAATCGCGGGAGTCCTTGAGACCGCCTCAGAATCGAGGGATATCGATCAAACGAAAGAATACGACACCGTTGCGAGCTGCGCCCGTATCTGTCGCCACGGAAACCGCAAACCTATGTACACAAATCGTTTCTGCGTCGATTCTTCCGCTCCATTTGCCGTCGTTGTTTCTTCCAATGCTCAGCACTCTAGTCAAACGTCATCCTTTGCTTCTATCTGGCTCTCAACTGACGCTTGGGAAAACCTCGCGAGTTCCAGGGCTAGATCCAGCGTAACAGTGTACAAAGGATATACAGAGATATACCCCGAACAGTAGAAGGACTTCTCTCGCCCTGGGACCCAAGCACGAACCACAGAACGTGTCCTAAATCCCCCGAAGCACAGGCAGCATCTATCGCCGCTAAGGGCGGGAGAAGCCACGGAAGATGAAGAAATACAGCAAACCACGAGGCAGCCGAGGCCCGTAAGGGACACTGGGTCACAGCGAGCGGTGCAATGCCCTGACCTGTCTGCATCCTCTTCCCTCCACAGCGCACAACACCTCTATCTACCTTGTATCTCTCCGTTCGTGATCTTTGGTATCCCTTCTCATTGATCGTCGTTCTCCATCACCCTCCGCGCACTCTGTCTTCTTCAATGGCCCCCCTCGTGCGTCTTGCTTCGTCTTCCAAACCGCTGCATTCGGGCTGGTTCCCTCTTCGTGGGCCCTGCAGTCGCATTTCCTCTGGCTTTAAACACCCAGCCGGCGCGCTGCTTCCGTCCTTCTCCCTTGCCACGTGAAAACGTGCCAGTCAGCTGTTCTTCGCTACGCCTGATTTTTCTATCGACCCGTCCATGCGCCTGTTGAGCTCGCCTCGATTCGTTTGGAAACATTCGCCAAAGAGCTGGTGATTTAGGAGGGGGCCGTGCCCTGCGCCCGCAATTTCTCAACCTTTTCAGGGCCCTCAACGATCTTCCACAGCCAGGGAATAGTGGATCGCTGCTATTTGTCAGCCGCACTATTCCGAGCTGTCGGTGGCCTTTAACGCTTCGCCTAATGAGGAAGTAATTTATCGTTAATCCGTTCGAGGCGTGTCATCCAGTTCGGTGGTTGAGGATTGCGTGGCGACGTGGGAAATTCAGCTGTCGAGGGAGGTCTACGTGTCTGTGAGTTCACTGATGGATGGAGCCAGTGTGCGAGGGCTTGTTTCGTGTTCTCGGGGCTCCGGAGGCCTGGGACTTTCATCAGGAACGTCTGCTCGGCCAATTCCCTCCGCTCTGTCCATCGAATTTTTAATTAATCCCCTCTGTCCAGATGCTCGCGCGTCTCTCTCTCTCTCTCTCTCCGACCCTCAGGCCTCCCCGCACGAATTTCGTAACCCGTTCTACTTGCCTGGCCGTTGCCTCGTTTTATCACTGTCGCGGCGCGCGTGCAGGCGCGCACGGGCAAAGGAAGGGAGAGGGCCGTTTCCTGTGCGCCCTGTATTATTCTCATCAGCTGTTTCCACAGGCCCAGGCCCCGCGATTATACGCAGCGCCGTGGTCTCGTTAGCTCGCCGCCCTCTGTCTCCGTCCCGTTATCGCGGTTGCTCTATCATTATTGAACCAACGCCCCGCTATGCAAGATGTTTCCCATCTACATAGTTAACCCAATCTTGACGAGGTACAGTCCGCTCGAGCAGCCAGCCGCGCCGCGGAGAAACGCGTTAAGCGTTATTAATTGCGGCGTTCGCTCGAGTTCGATGAATTATCGGCCGCTGGACGAGAAAGCCCCGAGTCCTCCAGAACGGAATTAATGGCCACCGGCTGCGGCTATCGTGGCCCCAAGCACGACAGAGTACAGTCGACTTGGCGCTATCGCCCGACCTTTGCATTCATCTATAATCGAGGAAGAATGTGTCATCCTGCTGCGAGCAAGTGTTTGGCTCAATAAAACGTCGCTCGCTAGGTGAGAAAGTCTGGGTTATGAGCACCTCAAAACGAAACGAGAGAAAGGAATTAATGGACATCAGCTGCGCTACTGTGTCCAGGCTTGATGGGGTACAGTCTGGCTGGGAAGCGCGCTGGCTTCGCAGCCGAGAAAGTAGCTCTGATAGTAAACATTATCGCCGGTTGGTCTAAGCTTTGTGAAGCATACAGGCTTCAGAACTTTAGGGGATATGAGAATGCAGAGTGGTAGCGACAAGAAACACCCTTAGTTGATCGATCTGGGACTCAGAGAATCTCTGTGCTTCGTTTTAAATTGAGAAGGTAAATGGTGTATGAAAGTTTCATGAATAACTGAACGCTCGTTTCCACGAGATCGGTAAGTAATCCCACAATTGTTTGATCGCGTTGAATATTAATGACAGCGCGATTAGCTTGACGGTTAGCGGCGGCAAGCGTCTCCTGAAAACGCGAAGCCGGCCAGATTTTAACGAGACACACGGTTTTCTATTGAGACGCGTTGCTTTCTCTTTCCGCCGGGGCATCGTTCATCGCGGCGAGCTTTCTTTTCTCCTCTTCGTCTTCCTCGCCTTCCCGCCTCGCGACACAGAGGCGAGGGCGTCTAATTACACCCACTTGAGACTGGCTTACTCCCCCTCCCGGCTGTCGCTAATTAATTTGTGGACGGGACAGCGAAACACGTGCGCGGGCAAAAAATCTTGCGGATGCATCGTCGCGAAAAAGCCGCGAAACGCCTCATGGAAAGCCTCCGACACCCTGGGCAAAAGAGTGTCGGACGCTAAGTGACGTTCCACAGGCAGAAACGTTGGCCGTTTACTCATCTGTCACCGGTATACTCGGTAATCTCGACGAAGGCGCCTCTTCGAAGTATCTGTGCGACTCCGAGTGGCTCTCCAGCTTTCCGCCTCCGAGCTGTCCCTTCGATGGTGACTTTCCTGGTTCGAACGGTAAACAACTGTGACGTTCGCCGGTTTCCATTCCCCTATCGATCGACTTTAGAAAACCAGTCGACGCCTTTTGTTCAGCGGCTAACGGAGTGATGAGTCGTGTCTCCGTATCCCGCTTTCTGTTCCCTACTTCTGAGTCACAGTCTCGCGAATCTATTCCCGCGCGCACTCCCGACGGTGTAACGAGTCTCGAGGAATATTTTTGCCGCATGCAAATCATTTTTTAGAAAGTCCGCCGTCCCGTTCGCGGCAAAACTGATTACGGTAAAATATGATATCCGAGCCGGTCGGAATAAAGAACCGCGAGCCGGTGAAATTCAGCCGTATCCTACATTCGGCCGATTCCGATAAAGTTAACGAGCTTTTCGCCTCGAATTCCTTGCTCCGCCACTTCGCCGGAGCCTACTTCGCTAATGCAACTCGACTCGGGCTCTACGAAATCGCCCGATAGCAGCATAGCTCTGCAGTTACGTAACCACGAAAAGGGGAGAAACACAGCACGAGCATCGTTAACTTTTCGTTTCTACAATTCCCTTCTCGGCCACTCGGCTGGTTGGCGCAACTCGAGTCAAAAACCTTGTCGAATATATTCTTCGCGCACGTATTGCGAGCACTTGTTAACTGTGAACTCTGGTGGCAGTGAAATCTCGTTGAAAGGAACCATGATAGAGTTCTTCTTTCGACCCTCCAAAAAGCTAGAGTGTCTCATTAAGGGTTAAGGATTATTACACAGCAATGTACTCGTCGGTCGCATATTACCGTGATCTACTGACATAGAACCACTCGCAACGCGATTTCAAAATTATGTAACAAAAACCGAGGGAGAACGGGAAGGTGCACCGTAGAGCAGCACGAACAGTGAAAGTATAACTTTGCTGGGCAAAGGAACGCGCTCGATCGAGTGTCTCACTAAATGAAAATGCGATTCGACACCGAGGAGGCTGCAAGAAGCGTCGAGCGCGCGATCGTGGATCCTGGATCACGTAGATCAGCGCTCACGACATTTTCACAACCGCTTTTCCCTCGCGAAGACTGGTTGCGAATCCAGGCGACCAGAACCGGGTTCTACGCGCGACACAACCTCCTAGAAATCCGGCTTAAAGGGGTCGACTCGGCGATACTATCAGAGAAAATGACCTACCAACAGAACGAAGAACAAGATTGCCTGTCTCTGCATCTGTACAGTAATTTCCCTCCATTTTCGACAAACCTGGGTTTCCCTATGCGCGTCTGGACGTAGCGCCAAGACGTTCAAACTCGATTTTCTCGAAAATGGAGCGTGATATGAAAAAAAGTTACTGTTTCTTTTCGACTTATAACAAGTAAATAAGTCGAGAAAAAGGAATAAAATTTTTTGATATCGCGCTTCATTTTCGAGAAAATCGGCTTTGAAATTCTTGACTTTGCTTCCAGTCGCGTATAGGAAAACCTTTCTTAAGACCTCTCAAATCGTCCTCAAAGTGTCTTTTCTTTCCTACATTCCTCTGTAGCGAAGCACAGCTACTGAAGACTCGGTCCAACGGGGCGTTGAACGTCGAATAATTCCGGATGCCTTATCACGCGAGGCTTTGATAAGGAGCACGGAACAACGAGATACCGCTCTGTTCTGCGTTTCATTGTGCTACTATTTCTGTTCGGATCGCGTGCACGGTCGCGTTCGACGAGCGCATAAGTGAACTTTACGCAAAATCCATTTAGATAACGGCACGTCGCGAATAATTAATAGTCGTTGGACGAACGACCCGCGAAGTTGACACTGATAAGCCTCGCGAAGGCTACTGTAGGTTCGATCAACCTAACTCTTCGTACGTTCGACTATTCCACCGCTTTCTAGCGCTTAACTGTAGCATTTATCCGTAGCTGGACGCTTGCAGAAAATCAGACACAAAGCGAGTGTTACAAATTGAACAATTACTGTTCATTGCCGCTATGGAATTAGAAAGTGAATATTATTGGCTCCTCTGATCGACTAATTGTGATATCGACAGAGCGGAGATTGGCGAAGAATAAGCGAAGAAACGCGAGTTTTCTGCGCGATGATTTCACCGAAGCGATGCACGCGCTTAGGATCGAACAACACAACCGATGACCGACTCGTGATCGATGAGTTCTCGGATGTCTAGTCGGTCAGTGGCATTTGTTCAGAGAAAGGAACACTTTTCTACTCGCCGCTGTGCCATTCGCAGGGAAACTGCGCTCGATTAATTACTGAAACTTCATCAGGCTGTCGTGGATGACTGAGTTTAATTACTTGGGGGGAGACTGGTCGAAGGAGATCAAGTGATAACCTTGCCAAACCTGCTTTTTTAATTATCGCCCCCTGACTGGAGTAGTTTTCCAATATTTTTCAATTATCCTCCAATCTGTTTTGATTTGTTGAAGGATGTAGCGCGAGGAGATAGAATGGTGCAGTTCACTTTCAAGATCGCTCTGCAGCATCCAGTTCGCCTTCAAAAGTAGTCGCACTTCGCTTCGAACTTCCTCTTTACGTAGGCTCGACCAGATGAAAGTGAATTATTAAAGTCGCCCACCGGAACGGCGCCCACGTCCTTCTGGGACACCTGTTTACCTACGAATGGAGCCAGAAGGGGAATCGTTCCGTTTCCTCTGGCCCCGTTTTCCCTCGAATAACAAACGTTTTCAATCGGTGCTCGCAGTAAGCCCTCTTCACGCCCACAACTCGTTACAAAAACAGAGGCAAAACTTTAAAATGAAATACAACTCCCACTTCCCAATCTCAATTTCATGAGTGCGCAACTCTTCTAATTTAAATTGTACAAATCGCGTAACATCTACCACAGTGATTCCCATCCAGTGGGTTGCGAATTGTTTTCTGGGGAGTCGTCACATTTTTTTTTAATATTATTAAGTTAGAATTGTATTCTGAAATACCTTTTTTTAATACATTTTCTTTACCTTATTAAATTTACCTTACCGCATATTCGGGGGGCAGGTTAGTTGAATATTATAAAAGTGGATCGTCACTGAAAAAATGTCAGATTTATTTACTACAAGTTTGTAGGACGATTCCGATCGAATCGTCCCGCGTGAAAAAGGCTTAATCCCATAGTTCCCTAGCGTCTGTCTACCCACATACGACAAGGAGCGCTGCTCGGTGATACAGAGAGCCTAGAATGGTAAATGGCACGACCGGGTCGACCGTTTGAATCCCGAATACGTGTAAAAGAAGACGGCCGGGCATTTAGTGAAAGGCAGAACAGCCGCGTGTCTTCCGTGGCCGAGATTCGATTCGATCGACGAACCCCGAGTCACGATGTCGTTTCTCGCGACTTGCATTCGTTCCTCTCGCGCCAAACACCTCGTCACTCCAACTCCTTTTCCTTTTCTCCTTCGCGACCGCACGTGATTCTACGTATCTCTGCTTCTTTACCTGCTCAAGAGTCGACAGCTTCTACGTCAGGCTCCTCCCACGACGCGATTACGCGTGTGAGAGTCGATCATCGACAGACGCGCCACGTGCACACCGGCCGAATATTAATTCACCTTCGTTATGTCACTCAGGGGCGATCAGACTATTTTTGGCACTTCAGCGCCTTTTAGTCGCCATTTCCTATCGACGTGCACTGACTTAATCGTCGCTGGATGTCGAACCACTGACTAAATAGGAAATTCTTTTCTTTTTATTTTAGTCTTAAGGTTGCATCAACCCATTTGAGTCATTAGCAACTATGTTTACGTAAAACTGAAAGCACACGTAGATATTAGTTTAGGTTGAATTTAAATTAAATGAAAGAATGACATGTTTCAAGAATTTCAATACTCTTGAGCATGAATTTGCAGCTTAAGTCACTTCTGTAGGATTTACATTGGTATAATCTTCTTTTACGTTGATATTTTGGGCAACATGTGATGATGTGTCCAAGCATATAGAAAATTCTTGTCTATGGGTATCTGAAAGGGCTGAGACTATTTGCCGAATTGTTCGGTATTCGAATATTCGAATACTTCAGTTGCTCAATTATTTGGTGAATATAATTCGATTATCCAAGTATTCGAATACTATTCGAATATTTAAGTATTCGAATACTGGTGTAAGTCGAGTATGGTGTAAATTATAAATCAAGTTCTTTAGATTCATTTGTCAGGGTGAAATCTTGTAAGCTAATTTTGACCCACTTCACACCATACTATTCGAATACATCAGTATACTGTACAGTACTGATGTATTCGAATAGATCAGTATTCGAATAGATCAGTATTCGAATAGATCAGTATTCGAATAGATCAGTATTCAAATAGTATTCGAATAGTATTCGAATAACAACATTCGAATACTCAAATATTCGAAGTTTATTCGTAGCATTCGAATACTCAAATATTCGAAGTTTATTCGTAGCATTCGAATACTCAAATATTCGAAGTTTATTCGTAGCATTCGAATACTTGTAAAATATTCGAATATTAAATTATTCGAATACCAGCCTTAGTATCTGATGCTCGAGTTGAACGAATATGTTTCCAGCCACATTAATTTGAAGCTAAAGTGGTATATGATTAGAGAATTACGTGGACTAATCTGAATCTACTGCAAAGTAGTCAGACGACACAATCGCTTTCGAATTTGAGCGACAAGGTACTTGCTGCTTCCTTCTCATCGGCAAGGGCCGCTTACAGGATTACTTCCCGTAAACGTTGCCGCCACGAGAGGGCAAACTTCTCAGGAGGATTCTCGATTGTGAAAGGATTCCGCGGACAGTCGAAGAAACTCGACCGAGCATAGAGGGGGATCCGACATTATATCTCCGTGTATACATCTTAATCCCCGGTCGCAGCGGGTTTTCGTCAATAGCACTTGTGAACCGTGCTTAATTCGACGCTCTGACCTAAATTTCAATGGCGTGCACGGCCCGGCGTCCTCGCGACGCAACGGGAATAACGATGCAACACAGTCGGCTAAAAGACACACGAATTTCCATTTTAACCGAGGGGGGGAATGAGGAGCGTCGAGCCGATGCTCTCGTTCTCCTTGAAGTATATCTTCTTTATACCGAAGCGAACGTTTTAGCCTCCCAAGTGCTCCGAATCCGTGACACCAGAGGTTCGTAGGTTCCCTCGTCCAAAACGCTACGATTTTACGTTCGCAGACTTGTTTCTCTCCTCCAGTGGTTTGTTTGTATTTTCGTACGCCAGTAGCTCCGAATCAGGTCGGAGCATCGAGTCGTGTCCCTTGTCAGTGGCGCGACTGTTATCGTCCAGAGGCCACGCCATTCAGTTGCAAATTTATTTCGCCTCGACCGCTCGTCGAGGATATTTCGCGCTGGAATTTATTTACGGGCAAGCTTCCAGGGCGTCGAGGCTAAAAAATCGAGTTAAAGCAGCCGACACCTCGAGAGATCCTGTTCCCCTCGTTGCGCATGTGGACGCCGAAGTGTGAAACGTGTGTCACCATTTGCGGACACTCGTGCGTATCTCGTGGGGTCCTTTAAGGGGCCCCATTGGCTATTTACGGGGACGCGGTGCCCCTCCACAAAAACCACCTTTATGCCTCGACTCGCGTTTCGCGAAAAATCCTGGCCATAGGGGGGCCCTCGAGAGCTTAAAAAGAAAATGAAAGAAAGTGTTCGGGAGATGAGACGCAACGGGTCCCCTCGACTGCCCTTCGTTTCCCCTCCGCGTCCCCGCGGAACCAGCCCCGCCTCGGGATTCCGACAAAACCTGCGCGATTCAAAGAAACTGCGGAAAATTAGCGAGACGACCCCCGAGAAACTCTCCCTTCTATTAACTGTTTCTGCACGATTAAGTGCCAAATTTGTTGCGTCGAGGGAAGAACTGGAGCGATCGTGAGACATTCCAGGGTAGGTACCGTCCGCTTGGCGAGTTTTCGCCCGTGAAAGTCGGAGCTTCCAGCGATACTTTTTTCGCCGCGATAAATTACGAGCGCGCTAAACAACTTGAGCCTCGCGATGGAAATCGCTCGAAGACACGGCTCGATAATGAGAGCGGAGTCAGACCGAGGCTAGAGCGCGGTCGCCGCGCAATCTTATCTGTGGGGATATAGAATTTTTTTCACCGAGAGCGACGAGCACTTTCCACCGTGTAAAAATCCACGAGGAGAACGCGAGGCATCGCGTTCGGTTTCGTTCCCAACGTGGAACCTTCGGGTCGATAAGCGGTGCCCCGTTTCCAGGAAACGCGGGGCAGGA
Organism: Andrena hattorfiana; assembly: GCA_944738655.2. NCBI lineage: Eukaryota > Metazoa > Arthropoda > Insecta > Hymenoptera > Andrenidae > Andrena > Andrena hattorfiana. Next base: position 39,455,302 of record OX122894.2, on the reverse strand, counting down.
TTTCCAAAGGAAAAGCCAGGAAATCGGACGAGTTCGACGGGGTTTCCGTTAGAAGAGAAAGGGTCGGCGATAACCGCTTGCGCAGATAGAAATTCAGCAGCGGCGTCAAGAGCAGCACGGTTAATAGGCTCACCTGCTTTCCTTTTACTGTTTCTTGACCTGCCGTAAACGATGGAATTCAGGCACTCCACTTGTCAGTCACAATTAAGCCGCCCAAGAAACTCTCACAATTCCCGCTCGACGATTCTGAAAACAATCGGCATCGTTTCGAGCGATTCCATTCGAGCCGAAGTGCCATTCATGGCACCGCGTAATCGACACTTCAAATCGACTGCTCCAGATTAGATAAAGCGTCGCAAACATCATCGTTTGTCATCGTTGCGCAAATAATTTCAGTCGTAGGAAATGGGAATGGCTCGGCGCACAGTTTCCCGCGAAAATCACGCTGCTGGACGGCGACAGAATCTGTTCGCACGTCCTAGCATCGCGACAGGAGGCTTTGCCGGACTCCGCTGGCAATTAAGCGACAACTTTCGCGGTGAAGCCTCCCCAGGTGTCGTCAACCCTGACATTACGATCGCGGACCTTCGGAGGTGTTGGGAAAAGGAACTCGAGAGGCTCGTAGGCCGCGCTAGACAGCCCGTTTTCATGTTCCCCGGAGTGGATAACCGCGTAAAAGTATCCCGTTACCACGGTAGCCCAGATACCGGATTACGGAGCACGAATTGCCGATCGAAACGGAGTGGTGGCGAGTTTCCGTGCACCTCGCCGCGGAAAAAGCTGACCGCACCGGTCGCTGCGGTACCGCAGGAATTTCGCGATACGCCTTTTTAGTCGGTGACCAACGGTGGACGAACTTTTTACAAGTTCTGCGACACTTCCATGCTGCTTCGAACTCTTCGAGCTTCTTAGCTGACGTTTGCACAGATCTAAAATGGAAACTTTACAGACGTCTACCAATGGTCACGACCTACGCCACGCGGTCGACCGATCCGCGTTATCGTGGCAAGGTACAGCGCGGACCTCGCGATATCCCACGAGTATCGATATCCAGTTTCCAGGGGAATCGGAGTAAATCACGGCTTGATAAGCCGTTAATCAATGCACGTAACAGCCCCGTTCACTTCCTCGGCCGCGTTATTCGGAAAAGTGGATTCGTCTGACGGAAGGAGCGCGCGAAACCCTCGCGAGCGTTTCAGGGAACGCGCTCCAACGTTCACTTTCATTGCACAAAGCCGCCTCGAGTTACGACCTGATAAGATGGATGTTGTAACAACACGACCTAACGAATCATAACATCGATAATGTAACGAGGATCGGGACGAGTTGGCCGGTGAATGGTTGGTTTACGTTCGCAGAGAGTCCCCGCGACTCTCTCGCCGAGGAAACAACTGTTTTCCAACAATAAGCCTACCTTTCAACGGATTTGACCCCAACGAGGTTTGACGACAAGCTTTATTCTAACTAGCTCCTAGCCACGCAGATTAAAATTACGATATTCACGTTCCTTACTCTGCCCTTTCTAAACACATCGCCAAAAATGATTATAAGACGCGAGAGTCTGAAACAAAGGGACTTCCTCTCCGCTCTATCGCGCAGGACATCCTCGAGTACTAATTAGACGCGAGACGAAGCGAGTCACGGCGAGATAAGATAAATATTCGGAGCACAGAGGCCAAACAAACTGGTATCTTATGAAACAGGACTCACCTCGTATTTTCGTCTCCTGGGGGTTCAAGGGTGGGAAACGTGGGTGGTTCTGCTGTCCCGGTTTCTTCAGCAGAACACCCACGACCTGCGGCGCCATCATCATCCCGGACGGGTCCTCTGGCTGCCCTTGGTCGATCAGTACCCCCGCGTCATCGTCCCCGGTCGGCGCAACGCTTTTCACCGATTTCACTGACCGACGCGCACTTCCTTTCCTTTTCCACCGGGCGGGCGGATCCGCCCGTGACGCGCAGGGCCGCCTACTCGCCACGGAATTAAGCCGAAGGGGGCCAAAAGGGGCCGACGAGCCAGGCGAACACCGGGCGAACAGCTGCCGATTCGGTTTCGACCGTCTGCCGTTTTATTGGCCAAGGCGACGTGTCACTTTAGCGAGGAACAAGGCGCCAGACGAGCTCCCCTTTCCGCTCTATCTCTCTGTGCCGACGTTATCACGCTTGTTGTCCCGCGGTAGCACGCGAGCGTGACCTTATCGGCCCGACGAAACGCTCCGAGAGCTGAGGCACCGTTTCTATTCCACCGTTCGATCCGGCCGCGGTGCGATCACCTTCCTTGATCGCCTCTGCTCTTCATTCAACGAGCCTACGGCTCGGCTACCGGGGCCACTGATAACGCTACGCTCGATCGTATCACCTGTTGACGCGCGGTCACCAGCATTTGTTGTTGCCCTCCTTCCGCCGGCTCTCTACCAACGGCAATGGCCGGCCGTTGCGATAGCGCTTGCAATTATTGCAGCCAGATAACGTTATCGACCGGCGTCAGCCTTCGACGAGCGGCTAACGAGACGAGCTCGAGTGTCGTCGAGTGGAGATCACTTAAACCCTGCCGAATCCTTGGTGTTCCACTTGCGCAGGCTTTGGGGATGTTCGATTACGAGTGCCAGCTTCGGAGCACTTGAACCTACAGCGATCCCCGATCCTCCACAATCTGACGTTGCTGGGTACACGTGCCACGATTCTTTTGGTTGAAGTTGTAGTAATCGGACAGAAGCTCCGTTTAGGAAGAGGACGTTTCGCGACACAGGGGACGCAGTGGTCCACTGAATGAGTGTTTAAATCTCTCGACAATAGCGATGCTTGTTGCTCGAACGAATCTTCATCGACGCACGGGCACTGGTAAAGACAGCGAAGCTTCCAGCAAACTGTCACGACGTTTCGCGCACAGGACACCGCTCCGAGCGTGAACTTAGCGTGCGAAATTCGTCGAATCAACCCCCCCAACCCCCCCTTAGCGATGAGCCGCGGTCACAGCGTCAGAAGAACTATTTAATTAACGCGCGGCGAGTAGAACGAGAAGGTCTCTGCTCGTCGTTGGTACGGGGAAGCGATCATCGTTGATCCGGCATGGCGCGCGCACGGCGAACGACTAACAAACGCGCGCGCGAGGCCATCGTTTGCCTCCACCTCGGCGTTCATCCCCTCCATTCCACTCAGGTATCTGTCTTCCTCTCTCTTCGGCAACCCCCGTGGCTCGGTCGCTCGCGCGCTTACGGGCATCCCTTCCAAGACCAAGGGCAGCGTGGCAATTTTCAACTTCGCCAGCTTTGGCTGACGCGTCGCAGGGATCAGAGTTGGGCATTCACTAAATAATAAATTATTTTAATAATGGATCGAGGAAAAGTTACTTTAACTTTAGACTATTTGAGTTAAAGTTTAACATCAACATTAACGCACCAGAAAATTGCGAATATTGAATAAAAGTTGAAAAAAACTATTCATCGTGTGTCGAATAAAGTTATTTTTTTTATTCGTCGAGTGTTTCAACTTTAACTTTAACTTTAACTGTAACTTTAACAGTTAAAGTTACAGTTAAAGTTTAACTGTTAAAGTTAAAGTTACAGTTAAAGTTTAACTGTTAAAGTTAAAGTTACAGTTAAAGTTTAACTGTTAAAGTTACAGTTAAAATTAAAGTTTAACTGTTAAAGTTACAGTTAGAGTTTAATTGTTAAAGTTACAGTTAAAGTTATAGTTAAAGTTAAAGTTTAACTGTTAAAGTTACAGTTAAAGTTTAACTGTTAAAGTTACAGTTAAAGTTTAACTGTTAAAGTTACAGTTAAAGTTAAAGTTTAACTGTTAAAGTTACAGTTAAAGGTAAAGTTAAAGTTTAACTGTTAAAGTTACAGTTAAAGTTTAACTGTTAAAGTTACAGTTAAAGTTTAACTGTTAAAGTTACAGTTAAAGTTTAACTGTTAAAGTTACAGTTAAAGTTTAACTGTTAAAGTTACAGTTAAAGTTAAAGTTTAACTGTTAAAGTTACAGTTAAAGTTAAAGTTTAACTGTTAAAGTTACAGTTACAGTTAAAGTTAAAGTTTAACTGTTAAAGTTACAGTTACAGTTAAAGTTAAAGTTTAACTGTTAAAGTTACAGTTAAAGTTTAACTGTTAAAGTTACAGTTAAAGTTAAAGTTTAACTGTTAAAGTTACAGTTAAAGTTAAAGTTTAACTGTTAAAGTTACAGTTAAAGTTAAAGTTTAACTGTTAAAGTTACAGTTAAAGTTAAAGTTTAACTGTTAAAGTTACAGTTACAGTTAAAGTTAAAGTTTAACTGTTAAAGTTACAGTTACAGTTAAAGTTAAAGTTTAACTGTTAAAGTTAAAGTTTAACTGTTAAAGTTACAGTTAAAGTTAAAGTTTAACTGTTAAAGTTACAGTTAAAGTTAAAGTTTAACTGTTAAAGTTACAGTTAAAGTTAAAGTTTAACTGTTAAAGTTACAGTTAAAGTTAAAGTTTAACTGTTAAAGTTACAGTTAAAGTATAAAGTTTAACTGTTAAAGTTACAGTTAAAGTTCAAGTTAAAGTTAAAGTTGAAACACTCGACGAATGAAAAAAATAACTTTATTCGACACACGACAAATAGTTTTATCAACTTTTATTCATTATTCGCAGTTTTTATGGAAATAAAATTTTTGCCCATCTCTGGCAGGGAATTCTTTGAAAGCGGGCGATTTCAAAAGAAACTCTATTTTTTATATATACAAGAAATTCTTTGGTACATAAAGAATAGAGAAGACCAGTAAAGAACTAATAATAGAAACGCATAAATGAGCAAAATAAAGGAGGAAACCACTAGTGCCAAGATAGAAAATAAGTAAAAAAGATTAAACTACAGTGAAAGTAAATAGAAGTTAACGAGAATCGTTGACCGCCTTCCACACTGAGTTCTTGAAGTGTCTCGTGTCTGTAGCTATGACGGATGCGGGATAAGTGAATGAAACTCTCGCGATGCACCCTGCGCTCTCGCATCATTGCCCCAGGAATTCACCCCTTCAGGGGCTGAGTGTCTTACTCGGCATTCGCGCGTATCCCTTCACCTTTGTTTCCGTTCCATTAAACGCGAATCGTTTCCCGCTTTTCGAGTAACTCGCGCGGCTACCTGCGACTCCATCATTTCCTACGATGGATAAATCAATTTCCCGCCTCGCGCGCCCCGCGGCCCGTTAAAATCGAATACCCCCTTGTGCACGGTGCGCCGCCGGGTTAATTATCCGCGCGTAAACTATCGGGAACTCGATCGACGTGACGTCAAACCGTCTCAAGAACACCGTCTACGAGTGCCACGTGAAAAATGAAAAATACGGTGACACACTTTCACTCGCGTTAGAACCTGCAGCTCGGTCCCCGGCGCAGTCGATATTCTCTCTAATTGCATGTAAAACGAGCGTAACCGCCGGATATCGGCGATAACGGAAGGAGCTGACTCAGACCTTACAGATCCGCTTTTCCTCCGCGAATTATTTATTAAGAAAGGTGACAGGCGGCGGTTGATTCGCGAGGCGGTTGAACGATCCTTGGAGGAGCGTTAAAGATGCAGCAGGAAGATGGTGCAGCCTCCGGCCACCCTATGGACTCTTCGGCGATGGGTATCGTTTTTATTATCTACGGGGGAACCCGGCACCATAAACTCCGGGAAACTGTCACACGGGCTTTCTTGGCAGCTCGTGGAATTGTGGCGACGACGTATTAGTAGCTTCGCATTGTCAGGAGGAAGAAAAGAGCCGAGGGGCGAAGAAGAGACAGCGGGTATCACTCTGCCCAAGGGTTGCCACAATACGGGCAGGTGAAAAAATAGGGTGAATCGGCCCCTGATCGGTCCAGCCCCTGTGAGATTGAAATCAGAAATTATATGCAGATACCCATTTCGCCGCTGTTTACCGTTCGCATTAATACGCGGACAATGGCGAGCGTTTCCAATCGTGCCGATTTTTGGTGGAAGGGAAGCGAAAGAGACTCGGCTCGAAGTGGACGTATTCGGGAAAATGTGCGAGACCATGGGAAAGGAGAGATTTGCAAGAATTATTACGACAGATTAAGATCGCTGTCGAGTCGTATTTTGTCGTGTGATCTAATACCTAAGTACTGATGTTTCGATTCTTCCGTTCAACGAACAAATACTATCAAACGAAGTGCGATCAGGCACGGCAGAAATAATTGGACAATGCACCGATCCATATCGAGGTTGCGTTGCGTCGACAATGGTGCAACGCGATGGACACCTCTCGAATGTCGCCCGCGATTCGATATCAGTATTCCCAGCGCGCTGGCGAGCAGAAGCGCCGATATCGAGGCTCGACCAGTCGGAGGATCAAGGGAGCGGGAGGAATGAAGATATTTTAAAAAAAGAGAAATGGTATTTTTATCTCCCACGCGGCGCGGTGCACGAGGAAAAATGCGGTTGCCGCGACGAAGCGGCTGGCCGAAGCGAGGCGCGAAAGGAGAAGAAAAAAGGGGAAAAAGAGTCGGTGCCAAAAATATCCGACGTGAGGCTGCCACTGGCAACTGCTGCTCCGATTCCTGCCGCGGCAAAACGAGCGTTTTTCAGTCGGAAATAAAATTGCCTGTCGCTGCCTGCTGCTGCGGAGTCTCGGCCAAAAGTAGCCGCGGGTCGTCTTCGAGCCCTGTGTCTACTTCAAACGTGACTTGCCACCTCGGTTCAGCCCAGCATCCGCCTAGGCTCCACCCGAACCTGAATTCCCCCTATTTCCCAAGGAAACGTAAAGTCCACGCGCCTTCCACTGGCACGATTCTATGTCTGGCTAAATTAATACAGAGCGATGCCTGATTACAACAGCAGAAAACCGTCGAAACAGCAGTGGACGATTCGCCAATCGACGCAGTTTCGCAATGTAGGGGAAGGCGGGGTAATTCTGGCCAGCGGGTAATTCCGGTCACTTCTATTTCTTTAAATAAAAACCACTGCCACTTGTTAATGTCGCTGCGAACTAATATTCATGGTTTCCATGACGATAGTAGTCTTTGTTTCAAAGAAATCCGGGAGTGTTAATTTCGCACCGTAATCTTATAACAGTGGTCGATTGTTAAGCAAGGTAAGTTACTACATGGAATAGATATGAATTATTAATATTAATCTCATTGAATACAGGAATGCATCTACTTTCAAACTCACATGTGGTTTTTGGTGATATGTAAATTCAATTCAGTGTATTACTTCAAATATCTGAACATGAGATGTGGGGTAATTCCAGCCAACTTTTAATATTGCTTTTTTTCTGGCGTAGACGCCACGTACAATTCAGATATTTGTGACGAAAGAGTAAAGCACGATATTTGCTCATTTTGCAAAGAATTCGGAAAAGGTGATGAAATGTGGTTCCGGTGCACAGTATATGGTCAATGGGCATATGAAGAATGTTCAAGATGGGATATCCCTGAAGAATACACTTGTGATATACGTACTAATTAATTTTAAAATAAAAAATAATACAATTTTTTGATTAATTTAACAGTTTTCCTATCTTCTCTTATAAAGAAAAATCATGGCCGGAATTACCCCACTAGTGGGGTATATTCTCGGTCATACTAATACAAACTAGACACTTCAAACTATCAATTAATATAAAAAAACTAACAAATATGTAACTTGTTCAAATTTTTTAGCATTTACTGCTTATGTGGCCGGAATTACCCCACTTTCCCCTACCCCGTTCAGAGGGCTCAACGTTTCCCAACTGGCGAGTCAGACACAGCTGAACGTGGATAATGTGGATACGCGCATGCACGAGCCAATTAATTATGAGCCAGTAGGAAAGCTCGTCGGTTGGCGGGAATGAAGCTGCGGAATTGAAACGGTCGCCGCGAGTCCGACTGTCGGCTGTTGCATAGTTCGCGAGCCCCTTCGGCGCGCGGATGCATGCCGTGACTGTGGATAAAAATCGTGCGGGTCCCGATGGCAGGAGAAACTTTTCGTTTTCACGGAAAAGGTCAGGGAGAGCCATGGTTGTCCCACTGTCCCGTGATCCTTATCCGCGGCACACGTTCAACGTGCGGGCTGATAAGGCGCGATTGAAACGTGCGGTTTTCAGTCGTGGGTAAAGTGTCGGGCAACTTTTACTTTCACCATTGAGGAAACGTGTGCCGTTCGTCACGCCAGGCTAACTTTGTGGATCAATTATAATGCGTCAATTAATAATTTCGAAATTCAACGCCAGTTCCTTTGATATTGTTACGCGAAATGCGCTTTCGGAGCGATACGTTGGGCTAACGAGGTTTTCAACGCTGAAGTGTCCAATGACGAGAGTGGGGGAGTGGTATGTAGCGGAGAATTTAAGATTTGAAACGCTAAGTGGATATTTTGAGCCCTCTGGCTTTTTATCTCCTTATCTTCTAAGACCTAAATCTAAAATTAATAACTGATACCTTCAATTAACTATAAAGCGAATGGCAGGGAGTTTTGTCACTGTCACAAATATCTCCCCACCTGTTTCCTAATTTAAATAAGGAGGATATTAAATGCATTCCGGAGGGAATGTACGATACCATTGACTTGGATAGAAGCAACTATTCACTGATTCCCCAGCTTGCTTTCTCCAAGCGCCATTGTGTCTAAACGACCAAACTATGCGTCTAATAGGTGGGTCATTTCCACGACACAAGTGCCTAAGTGGCCGAGACTGTCGAATTTCCCCTAGCAGAAGCTGGAATTCATAAACGTCCTATCAGCAGGCAACGTCCCGACGAGCAGTCCAAATTTAGACAGCTTACGCGTCGTCTGCGCACTCGTTAAGTCGCTCTCGCGACTTTCCCGCGATTTTCGATAGCTGGACATCACCTGGCTGGTTGGGTAACGCGGAAACTGGAGCGGGTGCATGAATTGCAAATCGTGGATGGTTAACCCGTTCGCCACCGTCGATCCATCGAGTTGGGCCTCGTCGCGCCAGCGATCGCTCGCAGCAGGCGTTCCATTCCACATTTTCCGACCGGTCAGATAGGATCGACGAGTTTCAGGGAATTTCGTCAGCCTATCTAAGGGACTTTGTAACATCCTGGCGAGCGACAGAACGCTTCCTCGATAAGCTGACACAGCCTAGCTCGGCTTCTTCCTGGTAATGCACTTATTTCTACCGACGTTGAGTCACCGCGTTGCAAAAGCTGGCCAGAAAATAGTCAACCGCTGGAAAGCGATAAAATTTAACTGGACCGATCGCGGACAGCCTTTCGTTAACTCCCTTTCTGGCTGCGGCGATATTCGACGCTGGAAACGGTGGAACTACATTTTTCTAACTAGGACTGCGATCGCAATCGCGGGATGCGCTTCTTCAACATGGCGATTACACGGTCGTTACTGTTGCTGCTTTCACTGCTGGCTCGTAACGCCGCGATAGAGGATCGCCGGTTTACGGGGATCGGAATGCGAACAGGCGCTTTTGTACTTTAACAGTTGGATTTTAGGTCCCGTCGCGGGCAATCTTGGCCAATTTCGGTGAGACGCGGACGGTGAAATTGCGCGAATTTGGGGATTAGTGGGGGAGTATCTCGAGTGGGCTATGCACTGATTCGCTTCTAGGTACAATCGAGGGAACTCTGTTTTTCAATGGCTCTCCCGTCGAGAGACTGGGTTCGTTAAGCGTCGCAGCAGCAGACGTGACAGTCGTCAAACGAAGTTGCTGATGCAAACTCAATAGTGTCGCTGAACTCTGACACCGGCGAAACGTGCCCAACGTTGCTCATTAATCAGCGGGCCACAAATCATCGTTTAGTTTATGCGGAAAAGATTTAATGTACAGGCAGGAGGTGGTGGCGCAATCCTCTCCGCCGGATGGTGAACCCACGCGACTCGTCACGGACAAATTCAGCCGCGCTGACACTCGAAAAATAAAGAACTGAACGATGAATCATCCTGGCGACTAATTGGCTTGCAATCAGCGTAGGAATTTCAAGACAATGGTGCTTTCGTTTCTGCTTCGCTTAGATTTATGCGGAGGGTGTGGTTGCAAAGTTACATTGCTTTGACCGCGCTGCTCGCAAAGGACCAAAGCCATTCCTTTTCTAACTATCGAACGTTTTAGGACATTTTGAAAGTGCTTCTAAAATTGCTTATCTATCGAGCACGGCAGAAACGGAGGGAATATCGATTCTACTATGTTTGGTCACAGATGGCTCGACTGTTCTCTTCCATCTGGTTATATTTTCAGCGTAGTGACTTTCTGCAGTACCCACGGAGCGCTAGGGAATTCTACCAACCGTTGGTAAGGTAGGAACTTGAAGACAGAGTTGCATTCTTCAGGCGCGGTATAAAAAAATCAACTTATGAATGCTTGCAAAGTCTAAATTGATTTTTAAGTGAGATTCAAAGAGTATCGATAGGATGTTTAATGTACGAAGGTGCTGCACGAAATTCTAATAATTTATCGATGAGAATTCAAGCTCCCAAGTATAACATTCGCTATTCCTCACACCCACATGCTCCCCCAATTCGTTCTACATACACCCCGCAACTTCGAGCCCGTTGCCTTATAAATTACGCCTCTTACGAATTTCAAACGCTCCCGAAACGTTGCCTGCGCTGATTAATGGAGGCATTCCTACGAAATTCTCCCGTTGGCCTCCATCTAATTTCCAAATAGCTCGACCCAGACATTGTTCCAACGGAAAGGCGATCGATTCCCGAGAGCTCGGGAAATGCCCATTCATCTTGGGCCGTAATTAAACGCGGAAATTAAGCGCTCGTCCTGCCGCGGGAAAAATGCGTCTCCAATAGATTTATCGTCGCCTGAAACGGGCCCACTGGTTGGGTGCGAGGCTGAGCAACGAGGGGCCGGGCCGATGAGTATCGAAGAAAGAGTGACCCAAGAAATAGCCTCTTATTGGTCCCACGATTTCGGAACCGAATTTCATGCGAAACGATACCTTATGGTGAGACATCAATCACACGAAATATTCAAGTTGAGGTGACAATTAGTTTCTGAGATATGGGTGGTCAAAAAAGTGAAAATTCGTTGGCAAGTCAGCCCATGCGGTTCGATGTACGAACTTCTATGTCAGTCCGATTATTTAAACAATTATTTCTAGGGGTTTTGCTGACTGCTAACAACGAATTTGAACTTAGATTTTCAAAATTCACGAACAAAAAAGCAACAAATATAAATGTCTATGTAATAGGTGCTTCTTTTAATATATCAAAATTCACAATGGCCGAATCAATATGGTGGACGATATATTAAAAACAGCACCCACTACACGGACATTTACATTTTTTATTTCGATTATTTTTGTGAATTTTGAAAATCTAAGTTCAAATTCGTTGCGAACAGTCAACAAAACTCACAATGGCCGATTCAATATGCTGGACGATATATTAAAAAAAGCACCCACTACAAGAACATTTATATTTTTTTATTTTGATTTTTTGTTCGTGAATTTTGAAAATCTAGGTTCAAATTCGTTGCGAACAGTCAGCAAAACTCACAATAGCCTATTCAATATAGTGGACGATATATTAAAAAAAGCACCCACTACGCGGACATTTATATTTTTTTATTTTGATTTTTTGTTCGTGAATTTTGAAAATCTAGGATCAAATTCGATGCGAACACTCAGCAAAACACACAATGGCCGATTCAATATGCTGGACGATATATTAAAAAAAAGCACCCACTACATTTATATTTATTTATTTTGATTTTTTGTTCGTGAATTTTGAAAGTCTAAGTTCAAATTCGTTGTGAGCAGTCAGCAAAACCCCCAGAAATAATTGTTTAAATTATCGAACTGACATAGAAGTACATACATCAAAGCGCATGGGTGGACACGTTAACGAATTTTCACTTCTTTGACCTCTCATACCTCAGAAACTAATTGTCACCTCAACTTGAAAATTTGTTATGATTGATGTCTCATCATAAGGTATCATTTGGCACAAAATTCAGTTCCAAAATCGTGGGACCAAAAAGAGGCTAAAAAAGGCCTGATTTTTGGGTCACTCTTTGGCTGATGCATTTCCACCACACTGCTATTGTTCCCGGCAAGAAAGACGAGCGGCGCGAGTAACGGGAAGCGGCGTAGCTCGCGCAACATCGTTGCATAACGCGATTTAACGGTCAAGAAGAGCGTGACGACGAGACCAACAGGGCTTCCAGTGTTCCGTCTTGGCCAGCCGGAAACCGCAGAGCGCGCCAGCCCGCGGGACGAAAATTACAGGCGTACCTTTTATAAGCAGGCCTGACTGATAGTGGGGGTGGCGCAATGCGGCTACCCTGACTTGCATCCCTAAGAGCGGACAAACAGGTCGCTGGAGATCTCGTGGACCCCTTCATCCCGGAAAATGCGTCATCTACTCCCCGACAGAGGTTATCCCGGACCCCAACGGTCCTATAATTAGAGTCGAGTGCTCCGACGAGTAGAACTGATAACCACCCTCTCTAATTCCTGCAAAGCACTCCCTTAAAGTTTAAACGAAGCTCGGGTCTTCATCCAAGTAAACATTAGCCCCTTCTAGGACGCTAAATCTCTTCTCGACTCTTCAAGTTTGCTAGCTGGTTGCATCCCGAATGATGGCGGAATTTTTTCGGCGTATTCGTTAGGGCTCCAGGTGGAAAGGTGCCTCGTTTCACGGGCTGTCCCGAGGAAACCTTGAAACGGGACACGGCTTAGGCGAAAGATGCGCGATGGCGAAGAGGATCATTCAAGGTGGCTTCTTTCGGATGAATCCGCGGGATGAAAGATGGAGAGATTCCGGCTCGGTGGCCGAGTCTTTTGGGGCGACCTCGATATATGTTACTGTCGCGGGGGGGGGGGGGGGAATCCTCGTTCAGAGGCGAGCCGCCTACCTCTTCGGGGCTCGCTATCCACTCGACGCGCCTCTTCTTCGTGCTCCAGAATTACCCGACACGGTACTTGCCCGCTGCGCCCCTATACCGCTCCTCCCTATTGCACGTGCACGTGCTTCTGCAAGACCTCCACAAACTTCCATTGATTTATCGCGGCCAACTCTTCCTGGAGGAATAACCTCCTCTACCTGACGGCGATCACCGCGATAATTGCCAGCTTTCGTCGCTGTCTCACCCATTCAAACGTGCCTGCACATGTGGCTACGTCTGATTGTGAAACTTGGGGTATTCATAGAGTCCGCCGTCGGGGGATAAAATATTCATGCAGTCGGATAGTAAATGTAAATGCACGTTGCTTTTAGGCTTTAATAGATTTCACGAGCTACCGATTCTTATCAGCTCGAGTCAGATACTCTCAGTAACGCTAGAAACATCGCCCATTTACTAGAATTCTGTGTTAACGGAGTCCATCCACTGTAAGCCGCTGTTAGCTTCGTGTTAACATTTCTCCCGGCCACTGGGCCTATACCGAAAGTAAAACGTCATTCGCGGTAAAAGGGGGTGCAGCTGTTGTCCGTGGGTATTCAGAGATATTAAAAAATTGAATGCAAGGAAGCAGTATTCGGGCAGCTCGGCCGAAATTGTCAGCCTGGTCCTTTGATACGCGAAGCGAGAGTGGTAGTGGCATTCATTTGCAACGGCGTGAAAAGTCTCTCGTTCCACGCCGCTTCTCCCTCGCCTGACGTTGCACAGCTTCGTTCCACGCTTCCTCCCCCGACCGGGGTCGTGCTCTTCTTTGCTCTTGTCTCGGTGAACCAGCCCCCACCATCGGGATCCTGGTGTATCGAACGGGGCTATGACGTCATTGAACTTTCTGTGACGTCACGCCAGTGGCGCTCATCTCCGCCCGGAGAGCCACGGTGTTTCACAGCAAGCGTGTCATCGACCAACCCCCGAAGCCCCTCGTCGTCTCCCTTCAACTCGCGTGCAGATCGAGAGGAAGCTTCTCCGTCCTGACTCTCTTGCACACGTTGACAGAAGGTTCGAGCACTGGTGCGAGGGCGTCGACCCTAAACTCACATCGGTACCCGATGAAGAGGCCCGATTTTCCTCGTCAAAGCTACCTGAAGGACTGCAGGAGCTTTGACTCGCCAGCCTGAAGCTTTTACTGGTTGAAACCGGATGCAACTGGGTCTATGAGCTTCGAGCATTGTGGGATTCCATGCTGACGCTTCCATGGCTCCATCGGAACAATGTTGAAACCTGACGTTAAGGTGTTAATTAGATTGAATTATGGGTTGCAAGCGACGCAGCGTGGAAATTCCTCGACGTAACAAAGGTTGCAAAGCAATCCACGGCTGTCGTCATCGCGATTGTTTGCCACAGCCTCAGGCGCGACGAAGGGACGCGCGTGGGCCGTCGGCGTGCACGTGTTCGTGTGGAAAGGAGATTCCAGCGCGCATGGAGGATGTAAAGGTGGAAAAGCAGTGGCAGCAACCCCTGGAGACCATTGATCTGACATTCCCTGCGGTGACGTCACGCTCGCCCAATAGAAGCGGGTCAAACGTCACGAAAAATGGCTCTGGCTTTGGGGGCTGCTGGCTGCGATTCAAGGATGTATTGTATTTCACTCTCGTAAATCGATCGCCGCGTTTACAGAGACGCCTGGAATTTGACGAATGGCCCCGAACTACGGGCGGCTCGACGGATTTGCGCGCGACAGAGCCACCGCGGCGAGGAACAAAGTGTTTCTAGCGTCGGTACGCCCAGAGTTAGAGGGGAGGAGAAGGGGGTAGTGCACCGTCGAGAGGTCCTTGCGCTAGAGAGGATTAAATTGCCCGTTTCTGGCGCCCTCGCGCAAGGCGGCGGTAACACGTTGAATTTTCAGAGATATTATTACGTAACGGCGCTCTTTCGCCACTAGCCCAGGCGTGCAAGAACCTCTGCACTTTTGTTCAGGGGCCTCGTTATTTCGAGGGGACGTCAGAAGCCCGAACTCGTTACGGGCGCGCATTGAATCGCCGCGACACACAAACCAAAGGGATCCTTGGCGCCGCGCTCATAATGCGCCATTATCCACGGCTTTTTCCCAAGCCCCCGGTTCATTCGCTCCCTGTGGGTCAATCCGTGGACGGGTTTCTCCGCGGACGGATGTGCGATTAAAAGACCCATCGATTCGCTCCAGCTGGATGTAACGCAAGCGATTGCGAGGGAGGGCCAGGAAATGCCACGGTAATTTCTGACCTTATCGAGTGCCCGTGGACCGACGCGCGAGGGTGTATCTACTCTGACCTTTCCCTCCTGTTCGTGCAAATAACACAGCCCGCGTTTGCAGTTTCACTCCGCTCGAAGACGATTTCATGGACAAAGCCCGAGGCAAGTATAATACAACGAAAGGCGAGGTACGTCGAGCGTTCGACGGGGAAAGCGTCCAATTTGTTCGACCGTGTTTAAAGTCCTCCAGGATTTCGGAGTTACGGCACCTACACACAGAGATGTGCCTCTGAATCGTGCACACTGTACACCGGCCGCTTTCCGCGGGCAGGATCATTTATTTTCCCCGCAAGTTTTCAAGGCTGACTGCGAGCAGATGGTCCTTGATAAATTGTTGCTGAATTATTTAAGAGGGGTACTCGATATTCCCGACCGTGTGGCCCATACAGAAGCTGCCTCCGCCCGGTGCATTCATCCGCGATCACCGCGAGCGTCCAGCTCTTAATTACAAACGCGGAACGAATTAACCCAAATTTGTTGGCGGTCGGATCGAAAGCGGAAGGGCACTCGCTGAAAGAAACGAGCCCAGCATTGAACGAGAGAAGCCGGTAAATAGACTGCTATGTATCAAGTAGAACGAGAATCGCGGGTTTCATTAGCGGAGAGTCATCAGTCCAGCGCTAAAGGGACTCGGGGACGGTTATCTATGTCGATCCAAAGTTCACTAACCCTAATATCAGACCAGCACGTCCCAAGAGGGACGAGGCCGGTATTCCAGAGGCACAGAGAGAGAGAGAGAAAAAAGGGGGAACGTAGGGAGATTGGGTAGTAGAAAAGGGGAGATACTGGGACGGAAGGGGGAGGCCTAGGCGGAAGAGGGATGTGGAGGGATAGACCGACATCAGCGGATCTACCAAACAGTCATGCGTTGCGGGTGAGGAGAGAGCGTGCCCCGGAGAGAAAAGGGGAGAGAGCGCGCAGATTCCCTCGTTTCTTCCCGGCTGGCGCGTCCATCCCTCCTCCCTTTATCGATCCTCCTCTGGCAGCGGGTAGCGCAGCATCGTCCACAGAAATCACCAACGGTTGTCCGTGTACTACCCTCAGTTGGCTACCCGGCCACTACGCTGACAGAGCTGCCTTCGATCGCTGGTTGTACGGAGCCCCACGCATTGCGTCACGCAGCACACGAGCCGGTTGCATGGCGGTGCTCGTACAACCACGGACGATTGATCCTCGGCGCCCCCAAGCCGAGCGTTTCCGACCTGGAGGACGGGGCACGTGAATGAATGCGCCGAGTCTTATCACGAAGCAACGTAGTTGACGTTTTCAGGGTAGCAGGAAGTAGAAACAGCGGAGTTGAGCGTTTTAGGCATATCTGTGGCCTGGCTAATGAGAGACAGGCTCGTTCGGATGCTTATACCCTCGAGGGTATCGCTCTGAGCACATCTCAAATATCAAGGTTCTCGGGTAAGAGGATTCAGGTCCCTCGCAGCACATTTTATTAAAAGCCACCCTCGATCTACCCCACCGCGCTCTAACCCTCGAGGAACAATGGCCCCATCGCTGAAGACAACGCGTCGTCAAGATTCCCATTCCCTTCTATTTACTGCATATCAGCCCAGCACATTAACCATAGTCTGCACCTTACAACAATGCGACCCGAGATCCCCATTGAACCCTCGGGAAGATCGTACCTACCTCGCGAGCTAGTCAAATAGACCGTCCGCTCTTTCAAACGCCCCTTAAACATGCCAGCCCCCCGATCTTCCGCCAAGCGATCTACGATCCTGGACCCCCGAGGATTGCTACAACCCTGCACCGTTACGCTCGCCCACGTATGGCTGGTCCCGAAACTACGGTCTCGGGGTAGATACAAGCCTGCACGCCGGTACGTGCGCAGTAGGGGCTCTGGCCCCTGTATAGCTGCAAGCCTGCGCGCGTACGTGCGCCGGTGTACCCCACGTAGCCGCCAAAAAGCATCGAGGTCGAGCGGGCGGCGGCGATCGCCGCCGATTCGGCTCGAGGGCTGCCGACTTGCCACGAACTGTCGCGAGCGGGGAGTCCTGGTGCGGGTTGCTTAGCTGCAGACGCGCAGTGCAGCCGCCGGTACAATACCGCCAACACTACTTGCGCGGCTCGGCGATGCTTCGGCTGAGCTGAGCGCACGAGGGACGCTCGTGTCGCCGGCCCCGGGCCGATTTCATTCGTGCTTTTTCCACGTTCCCGTCGACCTCTGCTCCCCCCGAGGTGCCCGCTCCCCTGCCTCGACCTGGCAAGCACGCGCTATCACGCTCGGACAGCCAGCAACGTAAGTGCAACCGCGATCGCCGTAGTGTTTACTAGATCCCTAGTTCCGAGCCGTGGGGGTTGCTCGGATAGGGCGACGGAGGGGCGCTCCTCGGTTAACCTTGGGAATGAATGCACTTGGATGAGAGGACTCTGCTGCGCGAGCTTTCGTATGGCAAGTTCCGAGACGTCTCTGCTCCGCGGCGGGCTGTTACGCGCGTCGAATCTGATTCTGTATAATTTACGGGAGGATCGACACGCCTGGCCATCGAGCAGTATGCAGTTTTAACGTTTCGAGGTGTCGTCGCCTGGTGTTCTGGTTAAATGGCAGCGCGTGTTTACATATGTACGTGGTCGATTCGTTCTTTGAGGTGTTAATTGTTCCATGATCGAATATGATTTGCGGGAAAAGTGTCGCCGGCACCTCTCAGACAAACGTTCGGCGAATGTGAACGCACGCATAAACGATAAGAAGTAGGTTGTAACTAGAAACAGTAGATAATCATCCTCGAATATCTGTGTTACAAAATTCCGTAGACCGTCCTGATTTATCGTGCGTCCAACGAAAAGCCGGGAGGATTCGGCACGGCCTCTGTAAATAATTCTCTCCCGCGACACATAACGTTCACTCTGGTAATTTAACGAAGCTGAACGTCGCGGTGGGACGATCTGTCCATTTATTTCGCCCGTTTGTACTGATCACGGTCGCGATAGAGATTAAACGCGGGGGTGATTGAAAGTGCCCGTTATTCCCCTCGAAAGTCACGCAGTTTCAAAAAGAGCGCCACACGCTCCGCGATCCATATGCAGTCGGCGAAGCAACCGTGAATTTTAATAAATCTCTCGCTCGATTCGTGTGGTCTCGCGTCCTTAAAGGTGGTCTGAATCGATGCTCGCGGGAAAATCGAAACGATTAACATCGAGCTGGCGGCGTACTCTGTGTCACGGCATCGGGTCTCGCGCGAAGTCACGTGAGGATGAGGAAAGAGCGGGCAGATCGATCCTAATCGTGCAACACGGCAATCGAACGTTACTGAACAACAGAAAGCCGCGTAAAAATAGAAGCCCAGCAGGACGTGTACTTGGCCGTAGCCTATCCAGCACGATGTTATCCTGCCGCGGCGGGTGTCCTTGTTCTTGCCACCGCCATTACGACATGTCAAGGCGAAACGCATACGTACGTGTAATATTAGATCGGCGCGATAGTCCTCGCGATGGCAGCGTAATAATTTCACTCCGTCGCCATTCGTCCACTCTCGCCTCGACACCTCTAACGACGATA
The DNA here is from genome assembly GCA_944738655.2 of Andrena hattorfiana. Taxonomy (NCBI): domain Eukaryota; kingdom Metazoa; phylum Arthropoda; class Insecta; order Hymenoptera; family Andrenidae; genus Andrena; species Andrena hattorfiana. The sequence goes on along the minus strand of OX122894.2, from coordinate 39,436,735 downwards.
ACTGGACTGCGAGAGATCTCGCTGCAATTCGTCCCAATTTCGATGCTCCGCGTGCTTCCATGTTCCTGGAATTCGAACGTCCGTAGTAGGGCGCGAGGGATTCCTTCGTCGTTCGCCCATTTCCCCGCGAAACACGGGAATATCTAATGGTCACTGCAATTTCTGGACGCTCAGAGGTTCCTGCAGGTGAAAAAGCTAGTAGGGGCGACCTTGCCCTTGGCAGAAACACAGCGAATCCCCGAGGTGGTGTATGTTTTCATAGTGTCGAGTACGGGGCGTACAACGAGTCGATATATTGATTCATTTCCGATAATATATTACCCTCCAAGGTGATAACGCGTGCACAAGTACGTGCATCGTGTCTACGCACCTCGCAGGACTGCTATGGTGTCTTTCATCCAGAATTCACACCAACGCTGCTTGTTTCTGTCCTCCCAGCGCGATGATTCTCTTACCGCTGCTCCAATTAGTACACGAAGAAACGAGGCTCGGTGTATTAGGTATCTACTTTATGAAAGCTGTTGAATCGAAGCGAGGAGACGCTTCGCATCGATGCATCGTCATCTTGACCGCGATATCGCCCAATTACTCGATAAAACAGCGATTTGCAATGCAGATTTCTTGACTACCGGGGACAGAGCCGTAAATCTCTGGGCAAATACTTGGCCGAGGTATTTAACAGAAGTGATTTCTATTGATTCCCATAAAGATCCTATCGAGCCGCGTAAAGCAGGACAAACAATCTTTTCACCGAATGCTAAGAGGCATCCTCGACCCAAACGTGGATTGCTCCAGATTTCCCTTATCGCCGGAAGAGCTCCAACCTTCACTCGTGCCAAGAACAGAAGCTCTCTTCTTTCAACCTCAAACTTACATCCTCTAATCCTAATTCGCAAACGTGGACGCTTCGAACGATTTGCATCCATTCCAGGCTGATCCTCCTGTATTTGCATAAATTTCCTTCCTGTCGGTTCGTTTCTATCCCCGCGAAACTCGCCCACAGAAACGGTTCACGTGGCTTTCAGTGACTCTCAGAACATCTGGACCATCCCCAAGTGTCTTCGCCCGTACTGTTCCAGCTGTGGCTCAGAAACCACGATCCTCCAGCCGTCAAATAATTAACGACACCGCGAGGCTGACGCTTGATTGGCCGTGCCGTTTGCAGAGTAATCGGATCAGCCCCGTCGCAGCGCAGAGAGGCAACTGCATCTGCAACGAGCGGAGGGTGCACGACCCAGCCGCGGGCAGCGATATAAAGCGGACGTATTTCTAGAGCAGCCGGTTAAGAATAGCACGGCAAATAGACGGTTGAATTAAATATAGCGGGTGAACGACCGGCAAGTGGATTACGAAATTTCATTGAAGTCACGGAGCCTCGCAGGACGGTCCGTCATTAACCAGGCCTTCTTGACAAACCCTCTTTCCTTGGAAGCCCAGAAACAGATCGGCTGGGCTGCCGCTAGTTCCTGGATTGGGGTAGCGCGAGCTTCCTCGGGAATGCAGGTCCCGTGAACGAGAATACTTTTAAAGATCTTTCAGGCTCTTTCGAAATGGTGCATCCGTACAGTGGTCCCCGCGTTGATATCATCTGATCGGTCGAACGTGACATCCCCAAACGCGCTTTGAAGCCCGCGGCTCTGTGAAATTCCGGAGCACAGCACGTACGAAAGTTGGCGTGCATTTTAACCGCGAAATTTCCTCGGTTGCCTTTCCAAGAATAATTGATATCGGACAAAAGCCGAGGCCCCTGATACCGTTTCCCACCCACTCGCCTGCAGCGGAAAGCTATTTCGTTGCAGATATTCCGGCGCGACGTTAACGAGGATTATAAATATCGAGAAATGAGGAAGAGAAGCAGGCCTCCGCCTCGCCCCGGCTACTCGGCCGGCGCACAGACGAGGAATCGTAAAAAACGGTTTGATGGAAAACCAATACCCAATAGTCGACGTCTCTTGGTGACCTAAAATTCGCCGCTCACCCGTCCGCCTCTGTCAGAACGCTGAAATTCTTCGCGCCAACGAGCAAACGGTTATCCGCGCTCTTTCGACTCGCTCGCGCTGCTTTTGCCCGCGCCCCGGCGCCGAGCCGCTGGATCCTCCGCGTGGATTTCCGCCGCGACGTTCCAGTTACACGGTTAAGAGTGGCCCTTCCGAGGCTTCGCAGGAAGTTGAAATCGCGAAGTTGGTCGCGCGGCTTAAGATCGATTAATTGCTGCGAACAAATGATCCATTATGGGACGCGGAGGCTAGCGTTTCTGTGTCAGACGCGTTCCGGGTAATTGTGCCGTTTCAATGTACCTGATGAAGCGCAATACACCGGCGCAGACCATTGTCTTGCGGTGGAATTAATCGAGTCCGATCCCATTAATTAATCAGCCAGGATTCCTTCTGTTGCAGCGGTCGCGGTGTGCGGTTGCGAATTATTTCCGAACGAAATTCGTTACCGAAATTCTAGTAACTCGGTGGTTCTGTTGCAGGTGATCAAAAATGCCCGCTGTGCCGGCTGTGGCCGAGGGTGCAGGACAACTGGAGGACCTGGACGAGCCGCCAGAGCCTCGAGTTCGCGGCGGAGGCGGAAGGGCTGGCTTGATGAAGCCTCTGGTTGTCCTGGCGCTTCCTGGCATGTACCTGTTCTACAAGTACAGCCAGTACAGGCGAGAGCAGCGCGAGCTGTGGCGGAGGAGAGTCACCGAGAGGGAGCTCCAGCATCTTCATCATAAAATCGTGAGTACTAGAACGCCCGTGGCTAGCAGCTTAAGCTTCCGTTTGGGAATTAGCGAGGGAGTCTTGCAGATAGACACTTCATACAGAAAGCAGAGGTCTTCTTTTAAGACGAAATGTCCCCATAAAGCTCGAGATAGAGAGATTCCACGAATAGCCTATGCTCGAGACTTCCGTCTCGCCTGTCCCACCTGTTGTGACTTTCCGATACTTCCACCCCCCACGCAGAAATCAGTCTGACCTATGCCACCTAAGTGGAATCCAATTGAACAGACCAGTCACCCAAACTCGTCACATTTCCGTCCCTGTTCTGCTGGGATCGATGGACACTTGACACGCTCGTAGGGGACGCTTCTCCGAAATACCGGGGTCGGTGGTGGAAATTTTAATCGAGCCCTTCCCTAATCGTTCGTATCCATCGCCACAAAGGGGAGGTCTTATCGGGGCGGACGTGGCGTGGTGCTCGCGAGCTCCTCGGATGCAACGATGTCTACGATTATCTGGAGACGGTAGGTAGGATGGGACGATAGCTCGAGATACGATATCCAAGGGAAACAGACGCGAAGGGTTGCGGCAGGGCGAGCTAGAAAAGCTGCGCGAGGCAGAGGGAGAGGAAGGGATCAATTACCCGAGGTTAACGCGATCACCGTTCACTGGAAAGACGCTGTGTAACCTCCTAAAGGCTAAAACCATTTATTACTGTATACCTCCGAGCCTCGTCGAGTGTCTTCCCTTCATCGGGGCTCTCAGTTCACTATTCCTACCCTTTGCTGCACCCTTTTGGCATTCGATATTTGAAAATACATTACGATGGGCGTGTATGTAGTTTGTGATTGATAACTCAGGGATTGGGGAAACCTATGGAGGCAAGTAGAAATTGAGGGAGAGTGAGATAGCGACATTTATGTTTAACGTTGATCAAGAATTAATATAGCAGTCGTTTCTTCGACTGGAGGTATTTTAATGTCAGGCAAGGGTTGCTTCTCCGAGCGACTCGTGTACCGAAGATTTACGGTTAGAAACTCTGAATACGTATTGATTTCTGTACCCCCGACGGGCTGACTTAGCCAGCTCCCCATTAGCAAGATACTCTCTCCAGCTTGAATCGTACGCCGATGCCGGTAGCGTATCAGGAACTCATTATCGTTAATTCGCCCGAGGGAAATAACAAACGTTTTCGATGTTAACTTCCACTTCCTTTACCGTGACCGTTATGCGGTGGTCCTGCTGGTAATTGTTCCAACTTTGCAGCCCATTCCAAAGGATTTTGTTAAATTTCTTGGCCCAGAACTCTCACCGCCCCTTTTCAAACCATAAATAATCGGGGAAACTTTAGGTGCTCTGTTTTCCACTCGAGTTCTCCATAGTCTTGACGATTAGTTTGCAAATTCCGACATTCCCTTGGACAATTCCTTCGACCGCGTACTTCTTCCCTTCGATGTCCGAGATTCGCGTAGAAGTTACCCGAGGGTCACCTTCGAAGATCAGCCCGTGCTGCGGCAGTGGGTCAGCAGCAGATTTGGCAGGGTCTGCGTAAAAGGAAAATGGAAAAAGTGTCCCTGTCAGGAAGCCTGCCAAGGAGCAGTATTCACGGCCGATGGTGGATCGACGATCGGATAGCCTGGATACTCGGTGCAGTTGCTATGGCCAACATTCGTGCTTCGCCCCACCGGCTGAAATTTCTCCGATCCATTTAGCTAGCGTCGCCCCTCTGATTTACGATCCCTCGATTCACTCCCTATCGTACACCGAAAACAGGGATATGACGGGGAATATTCCTGTGACTCCGATATTCGATTACCCAGAACCGGCAAATTCCTTTCTGCTCGATCCCCTGCGTATGATTTAGACGACAGAGAAGGAAGCGGTCTTCCTTCGTCACCGATATCACTTACTTCCGCGAGCAAACATTCCAAGCTCGCGCGGCAGCAATTCAGAATAGAAGGCCAGCCCTCTAATCCTCGCAGTCGTTTCGTGGCACTTTTCAGTCTCCACCGTCGATCAGCAGCGCAATTCCCAGGCGCACCACACCCAGGTCTGTTTCGTCGAGGCAGCTCGATCACGAAATTCCCTGGAATCGAGTGGTGGACCCGCGGCGGAGTCGCGTGCCGCTAAACGACGGGCCAGAGCCTTGGGATTTTCAGACCTTATCGCGACCCCGTCGATTGCAACCCTCAACGACAAGCCCGGCAGTCATTAACGGCTACGAAAGTATCGTTAGTTTATCCAGAATATCATCGATAATCTCGACCATCCCGTTTCTGAAGCAGCGCTAATGCTCTCGCGTGCGAGGAAACGGTCGAAGCCACGAGTCCGGCGAGAAGCAAGTAGATTCGGCCTTGCATGCACAGACAGGCGTTGGCTAATTTGCACGCAAATTGACCGGCTTGGGAGTGCGATTTTCTTGTCCCCCTGCTCGTTCACGATGCCCGTGCAATTTCAGATTCTGAAGCACCGTTCTGCGCAATTGCGTGAGCTTTAATATATTCCGCGGAAGCCCACGGTTCTGCCGTGGAGCCACAACCTTGGCAATAGCCCACGTGCACGCACAAGTGGTGGGTAAAAGTTGCCGCGAAGTCAAGTCCTTCTCGCTGCCTCGAAGGAATTCGTAAGTTAGCGATAGCTAGACGTCGCGGGAGATAGGGTGCACGCTAACTCCGCGTTAAGATCGCGATTGCCCGGTGTTTGTGAACCTTAACGCCCTTCGTCTGGCCTGGCCGTGTGCCTCTGCCACGTACGAGAAGCATTTCCTCCATCGACCGAACGAGTTGCTCGAAAATTCTCAGCCCGACGGACGGCTGACGATAAGACGCGAGTTTTCTCTACTCACTAGCCTGCGTACTTTCGACGAACCGCTCGCGAGAAACATTACAGCCCTTATCGTACACGAATCATCGCTCAGTTGCTCCGCGCGTAGAACCCCCTAGCGTGGTTCGAGAAAGATCGTAAAATTTCTCCGGCGCGTAATTAAATTTGTTTAAAAGCCGCGCTAACGTGACCTCGCCCCTGGTAATAGATAACACTGGCGGGCGATGCCAGTGAACTCCCTCTGTGTAATAACGAACTGACGCAACACCCAATATACGCCGAGTTGTCGTTTTCACAGGACAAGCTGCTGTTTTCTTTGTTTAGTTTTTTTTTTCTTGAATGAAACTGGCTTAATTAGGGAAGATGCGGTGGATCGAGCGGCGTCTGGTCGGTCAACGACCTCGGGGGCCCGGCATTAAGGGTTGATAATACCATTAGGTCGACCGCATCAACCCCATAATGCGCAGACCTTAGAAATGCCGATCGATGCAGCTTTCCGCTTCCGTTGGATTAAACGAAGCTTGTCCACTTTCCCAGAACACTGGTCTTGGGGGTATTATCTGTCTAATCGATTGCCATCGCGGTATCTGTTTTTCGAAGGCAGCTCCGTCAAGACACTTCGTCAAACTTCTCTGAAGCTTGGTACGAACGTTTGCAAATTTAATATCGCCAGGGGTGGAGTTGTTGCTGGTAGCCCGTGTCGATCATAAAATATCGATGTCTCAGGAACAGTATCGCGGAAATTGTGTCTGAGCCCTTCCACCCCCGTTGGCCGAGCCGCGTGCAGCTGCCTCGATATTCCGTCGAGTATCGAGAGTTACTTCGAGTCGAGCGGAGGATCCGTAATTCAGACGAACGCTCGAGCGGATGAAACTCTTGCTCTTCGTGATCCTGCGCTGTTTTAGATGGAAGGCTAGATACGAGGATGATAATTGTGGTATGGTGATGGAATTGGGGCGTTGTTCTGTATTTTATGGATCTAATTACGGTCGGGCTTAGCCCTTCAGCTCTGAGGGGAGACCCTTAAGCGTACACTTGGACGTAGAAGTGGCCTCCGAAGTTAACGACGTTGTTGTAAGAGATATTCGTTTATCTTCGTGCCCCGCTGTTGCAGGGAAAATGATAAGGGTGGTTCAGCTATTGGGTTGACGCGCAACGACCATCAAAGTGCCATTATTCTGGGTGGATGCAGGCGTTGGTGGTCGCGCGGGTCACGTCCTGCGCGATAAGTTGAATTAACGAGTATCGCAGACGCGCTTTAAATAATTACACCCCTGTGTACTAGGGTCAACGAGTTATAGTTCCGCGATAACGAGCAGAACTGATAGAAAATGTGGGAGAGTTAGCTAATTTCCGCGTAGGTGGAAACGATGTTGAATCACTCGCGAACGCCCACGAAATCGGATTATTAATTTGAAAGCGTTGCTCGCTTCGAACGTCGCAACAAACATTCCCACGCTTCTTGCGCAACCCAACAGTCCCTTTAATAGTCTCTGTCTTACCTAACGCTTGGAAATTGGCGACGAGTCGATAAAACTACCGACAAAACGGTGGAAGAATCCTGTCTTCTAAAATACCAAGGAAAATCACGAGCTCGCCATCGAAGGCTGGCCGCGGATCGATTAGAAATCGTACGATTTCTGAGCATGACCTAATGCACCTTAGCCCTACTTAATCTACGCCAAGCGGATATCCAATTTGTTATTTAACTCCGGCAAATCTGGACCATTTTGAATTCGCCCGCGACATAATTTCTCCTATTGTGTCCGCAAGTTCGATCACATCTCTCCGTTCTTTATTAAGTCCTCGTGGTTACGTCTGTCGCAAAGACGGAAACTCCATGTTTGCTGTCTCGTGTTTAAGGTACTCTCTTCTCGTAGTCCGTCATATCTTTATAATATCCTACTCGCTAACCTTTCTTATCACTCTTCTAACTCTCTCTCAACTCGGTCTCAATCTCTCATCTCCATTCCTGCGCATCGCACCACTAAATTCGAATCTTCTTTTTCTTATATTGCGGCGCGTTACTATAACTCCCTTCCTGCTACTATTCGACAGTGAGACTCTTACCAGTCTTTCAAACACGCAGTGCGGCAACACATTTTCCAGCATTTTTAATCATTTTAATCATTTTGCTTACTATACTCCTTGTGCTATTCTCATGTTAGCTCTAAGTCTTAAGCTAACTTAGTCTAGTTTATTTTTAACGTTTGTTACGTTTGTTTGTTTTTGTCTCTACTTTAGTTTAGTTTAGTTTATTGTACGCGGTTAGGCTTCCCAACAGTGTTACCACTGCAGCCTCGCCTTTACTCTTATCGTCTATGTCATTTGTAATATTCAGGTTTCTTCATTATCTTTTAGTAATAAAGACGTTTAATAATAATAATAATAATAATAATAATAATAATAATAATAATAATAATAATAATAATAATAATAATAATAATAATAATAATAATAATAATAATAATAATAATAATAATAATAATAATAATTATCGTTAATTTCTTTACCCGCGTGGCAAGTGACTGGAATAATCCTCCGATCGTATCGAATCCATCGTCCAATCGAAGAATATTAAATCAAGGCAGTTGGTGTTACTTATTTATTTATTTATATACGGGTGATTATCCTTAAAAGATACAATCTACGTAACAGAAGAGGGAGATGCGTAACAAGCGACAGGATACAGTGTACTCAAACACAAAAGGAATTAAACAAAATTGTTGCGCATTAAAGTTAACAGCTGGTTGTTGAATGACACGTTTGCGTTATAATAATTCTAAGATCGAAGATCAGATATTATTTATAATCTTAAGCACAAACATTAAATCCGACACAATTCTGCGAATATTACAATATCCATCCCTGCTGTTTCCTCGTCATTCTTCTGGCTGGTTTGAAGTCGTTCCCGAAGCTCAGCATTTGTGGAGGAGAGAAAAAGGAGGAAGGGCCCCGTGAACGGTGGATGCGAGGGGCATCTAGCCCCGCTGCACTCGAGGCGCGCCGAGAATTTTCCAGGGAAATGGTGGAATCGGCTCGATAAAGAGGAACGCGTGGCACAATGGAGGTTCGTTCTGGCTGGAGGGCATAATTCGGATCTTTCGTTGGGACGCTCCTCTTCCTCCCCCGTTCTCCGGCTCCGTTGCCATTAATGGCCGCCGCGCAACTTCCCGTGGAGTGGATCCCGGCTGCTATTGTCTGTCCCGCGCTGTGTAGGCGCGGATGAAACTGTATCGCGTATAATTTCCTGTAATGGCACGGCGGGGCCGAGAATGGAACGGCAGAATGGGCTGGAAGTGCGAAGAAGCACGGAAGAAGCGGCCTGACCGAGGAAACGAGTCCCCGTCGTTCTCCGATTTCTCGACTCTCTCGAATATCTGCAATCTCCCCGCGACCGGTGGAAGCGGAAGCCGCAACTCGAAGCGAGCTCGCCCCGCGGAACAATGCTCCGCGGATGAAACCGAGCCTTTCCAGGAATCGTCGCCGGCTAAATGGCACGGCTCGTCCAGACGAGTGAATTTAATTTCTGCGGCTGATGCCCCGAGACGGGGGCAGAAATGGAACGGAAGAGATCGGAGGCGGGACGCCGGAATGGCGGGAACAAAGGGCTTAATTACCCGCCGGCGAGATTCTAGACAAACTGCGGAATACAGCAAAAATAGAATGGCCACGATACTCGAGGGTGCCTCGAGGCTTGACGAGCTTCCATACACAGACTGCCCCCGAAATTGCGGGACAGAAGGGCGCGCGCAGAGCCCCCGCGTCGAGAGGGAGCCGAGGATCTTTCAGGAAATCCTGACGATCATCCTGAACTCTGTAATACATGGGAAATGTAGCGTAAGTTAGTTCCACGGCGCAGTTCCTCTCAATAAAACGCCCCGTGTCTAGACACCCCGACGTTTACGCTCCCCCAAGGCTCGCTTACCACAGTTTCTCATAGGAAACGAGCAGCGGAGTGCTCGGAGTGGCTAACAAGTCTCCGATGACTGACCCGTAAGTCACCCCGAAGTCGTTCTAGAGCTTCGCCCGAGCTGCACGGGACGCGGAAGAGTTTCGTGACCAGCGGCTCGCGAAAGCAACCAGCGGCGACAATGGACACGGGGAAGAGCGAAACAAGGGGCGTGGAAGCGAGTGGCGGCGCGTGACGAAGGATCGCGTCATTCGTGGAGGGCGTTAATGAGCCGTTAATGCCTCGAGCGTCACTCCCGGGCCGAGTCGAGGCTTTTCCTTCGTGGAAATAATCACGTGGCGTCACTGAAAGCCCACTCGAGTCTCCACACACCCTCCAATTCCGCGGGAGGAAAGAAACCGCGCCCGGGGTATTTGTCCCGCGCCATTCCCGACCGCATAACCCTCCCCTCGACCCCTGGGTAAGCTGTTGGCGAGATTTTAATTCGGGGATCGTTCTCGAACGACGCAAAAATATTCGCGCTGGAATTACGCGATGCTGGGGGTATTTATAGCCCTCGCTGAAAATGTCTGATCCCCGTAGGGGAGGTGAATCACCCGATACTAGCGACCTTCTTACACGCCTTTCCAGCTACATACATAGAACTTTGCAATAATAGAATGTTCTTCTTCTAATGTATCGATCCGCGCCAGTTATGGACAGACGTTTCCAAACGCGCTCAAAACTTTCCCGACGTCACTCGAGCATTCTAATTCCTCCACTCTGCCCTTCGCGCGATTATTTTAAGTCTCACCCCTCGAAGAAGTCTCACACCTCGAGAACCTTCGGCTGCTCGTCTGTTACGGTATTATCCGAGGCTTGATAGAGCCGAAGCATCGTCGCAGCGACTTTCGTGCACGGTATGATTCAGCCCCGCGTACTCAGAAATGCGTCAGTCGATCGGTATCCGCACGATTGCAGCGTGCGTGGCGTGCAGCACGTGAGGGAGGCGGCGCAGACAGGGACAGAAAGGGGAGAACAACCCTTCGGCACGACCTTCCCCGGCGAGCAGCGTGCACACGCAGAAAATAATGTAACGAGGGTGGAAACGGCGGTTGGGGCCGCGTGCTTCTGACGCGTCTATAATCTGAGCCGCGGGAACAAAGGGAAATCGATAGCAGAGTCAAATGGGAGCCGGCGGAGTCGGAGACATTTTGTGCCTCGCTTCCTATATTTCCGTGCAAGACAATGCACCTTCGTCGACGCTAGGACCACAGTCTCGATTTCAATGCAACAGAGACACCGCGCAGCCCACACGCCCTCCCGTCCCATTGATTTCACGCTGTCAGTTACCAGCGACAGCGATGATAAAGCCAATAACGTTATAATTGTCCCATTCGGCTTAATTCGCCGAGGGACTTCCTTTCTCTTGCCTCTGCCCTCGTCACCGAACATCTTTCACCGAGCGTTACCTATTTTCTTTTTCACGTGAATACGCTGCTCCAAAGGACCCTCAAACTCTCCGTTCCCTAAATTAAATGGCCAAAAGATCGCGGTCGAATCGAGCGTGCACAGGACGCAGTCCTCCAGAGGATGTCCTTTAGAGGAGGTGAAATGCATCGTAGCGTGATGAAGCGCGAACTGCCAGCACGGAACCCACCAGAGGATATTCCCCACAGATTCTAGTGACGTTTAACCCATCAGACCGTCCCATAAATAACGTATCTTTATCGTACTTCCTTTCAAAGCGAGCGCAGCTTGCAGCGAATTGAATTTCAGAGGTACCGCTTGGCTTCTTATCCCTTTACCCTCGCCACTCGAGGAGCTATCGCGACGTTCGCCGCAGGTCTGCGCGATCAACTTCGAGATTTCAAGTGGACTTTTAAAGCTTTAAACACTCGCGGACCCGTAGGACTTTTACAGCGAAGTTTACTCAATCCGAAAGCTAGCGAAACGATTCCCCGAACAGAATTATGCGAAGGAATACCGACATTTCTCTTGCCTGTTGGCGACGGCAGGCTTGCAAAAACTCTCCACTGCCTCGGGCTCGCGCTCGGAATTTTAACGATCTGCATTAGAAGTTCCATTAAAGCGTTATTAACCCCCGCGAGGGAGAATAATCGGCGGTCGGGGCTGTTTTTCACCCCGAAAGCATCGAGGCTTTTTCTAAGGGAGCGCAGCTGGCAACGACACTCGCGGGACTCTTCTGGGGCGAGTAAGGAGAAATGTGGCGCGTGCTGCACGCTCCCGCCTGTACAGGCCTGCGGTCTTTCAAGACTAGGGTCATCTATAACCCCGGCCATAGGTCGCCGATCGTTATCGACCTGTTAGTGTTGAATTTTTCAGTGGACGTGCCGGGTTGACTGACCGAGTGTCCCGGGGCTCTCGTCGAGATTATCAGATTTCGCGCGCTCCGCCCGGCTCGCAGGGGAAAATCCCTCGGCCTTCGTTCATCCGACTCGCGGCAGTAAAGACACCCAGGCGCCGGGCCGAAGGAGCAAGTTTCGGGAAAGCTGGCGCGACAGCGATAGGTCAGGGGGCCTGGAACAGGGGTCAAACTAGCTGTTTCTACTTTACATAAATCACCCTATTGATTCTCAAACATTGCATTCCCTATTGCGCACGGAATGTCCTCGAATCCACTTGATCGTCCGGGTGCTAACGCTCTTAACACTTCTCCAGATCGTACTCGAGCTTCGTTTCGGATCACTTTCAATTTAAAAGAGCTCTACTTCGCCCTACCAACCGCGAACTTCGCGACGATCGTTTGAGACCGCGGCGCGTCACATTCATCGAACCACGGATCTCTGCCACCACTGTTATCGACCTCTCAAGGGTCCTCTAGCCACTCGCGGCTCGGACTCTTTCGCGGAATAGGACGCGTGCATTTCGACGGATCAATCGCTCCGGAAGTCGATGTGCAGGGGGGGAACTGGAAGTCGCAAGAGTGACAGAGTCCTTCGAGCTTTTTCGGATGAAAGGGTCTACTCGCGGCGGGGACAAATAGGCGAACGGTGGAAAAAGCTCGTGGAGGTAAAAAAGGGAGAAGCATTGTCTTGCGCGGATGCCCGTCCGAGCGTTATGGATTGGAAGCTATCCGCTGGCAAAGGGAGACAAAGGGAAAAAGGAAAAGGTAGCTGGAGCTTCGTAGAAATGTCTTTGTCGCCGGGACGGATTGAAAAGTCTCTGGCGCCAGCGGGAGCGTGGGTCCGTGGATGTTTCGTCGAATACTTTCCGTCCGTTCCAGGAAAATATTTGGCGAATGATTCTTCTCTACCGCGGATCCCCGTTTCTTTCAGAATCGTAGACTTAGACGCGACTATCGCTGTGATTAGGGGGCGTTTCTATTCCTCCTCTTGGAAGGTGTCATTGCTGAGGCAGCTGTAAAATCTCCTTCGCCTGCATTGGCAAGCACCGCTGGATTCGCGGTCTTTCGGGCCCCTCAGTCATCCAGCAAAATCACTGCAAAATAAAAGCACTACGAACTATTGGAGATGAGCCAGCTTCCGCTTTTTTTTCCACCAGTTTTATCGGTCACCGGGTCTCTCTGTTCGCCGAGCTCTGGCTTATGAAATGTTTAACGCAATTACCCTCTCCTGCCGGGTTCCTTCCGAGCTACCCTTATCGAGCGTCTAAAATGGGAAACAAGGAAGTACTTGCCCTTGGAATTTCCATATTTCGAGGACAGCCAAGGTGCATCGGAAGCGCCACGAAAATTGCGCGTCCTTCCGAGGTCCCCTTTCGCGGGCTCGTTACCATCGACCGTGAAAGAAACAGATCTGGCGATAAACCGGGGCTTTCGTCGTTAATTATGTACCTCGGATTTATTATCACACCGAACGAAACAATACGCGCATCTTCCTCGTGCACCGACCAAAGCTGGCAGGCTCTTGAATCGTCGAACGGTAAATCCAACTGTTCGGTATCTTCCCACGTCGTGTTAACGGTTGCGCTTGCCTTGCCAAGAAAATTCTGCTCGCAGAGGAGGCTTGGAAACCGAGCATCGTGGAATTTAGAGAAGAATAATTGCAGCAGTTTCCGTGACACGTCTGCCAAAAGAAGAGAATTGGATTCAGAAAATCGGGAGGCTTTTAATTTACCCTTTAAAAAAAGAGTAACAACCTTCCTCTTTGCTCGTTTGGTTCATCCAAACTAAAGCTTCCTGGTGTCATTTCCCTATCATATATCCAGTCATGTTCCTGGCAAAAGGTGCTTCAGCGTTGGTTCTTAGGTAGAACTTGCCCCTGACGCGAACGTCCAACGCGAATCCCATTAGAACGTCAGGGGTCCACGTGCACCTGGCTCGAACATTAGGGTGCCATCTTGGACAGCGGCTGGCAGGGAAGCCCGAAGGGTTCGCCACGGATTCCACGTACAGCATCCAGGCCCGATTGTGCCCGCAGACAACTAAACATCCGAACGAGAAATTGGTCAGAGGGACAGATCGAGTTTCCTACTTCGATCGCTCCGAATTAACTCCCGACGAGTTTGCGAACGTACTGTACTGGTTGATGAGTCGCGAGAGACTCCTACGAATTATGCTCCGCAGGTTGCAGCCGGGTTGAATCGGTCTGCCGCCGTTTGGGTAGAAGTCGACGTGCCCCAGGGGATTGGGGAAACCCAGACGTCCGCCGTCTGTGTGGATCACGTCGACGAACATCGCGTCGGCTGCCGTCAGGTGCCCGTCTCTGCCAGTGTTCATGTAAAGCGGGTACGCAGCGTCGAGACCGGTGATCCGTGCCACCTGCAATGGAACCGTTCCACTGAGAATAGGAGTTTAGTTTGTAGAGAACTGTACGGTGTCTGAGATTTACTTTCCGTGGGGCTAGAGCTTTCCCCATGAATCCAGCGATTTCGGCACCCAGACTGAAGCCGATCACGTGCAGCTTGGACATCGGTACGGCTCCCTGGGCGCTCAGGTATCTGACGAAGCGGGCGACGTGGGGCCCAACCACTCTTGTGTTGCGAACCGCTGTCACGTACCACGGCAGGCCTCCTAGCATCGACCAGTCCACTAGGATCACGTTGAAGTGCCCTCGTCGGAGGTAGACTGCAAAGCGAATAAAATATTCTCATGCGTGAGCTATGAAAAGAATGCTTCAAAGTTTCTTTGGCAAAGCGTGGGATCAGATCTGTGCATCATCCGAATAATTTTTTATTCGGATAATGCCCAACTCTGCGTAGAATACGCTTTCTTCGACAGTCATACTACGCGCGCTAATCGCAACGTAGGTAAATCAGGGAGACGCGGTCGACCTAATATAAAATGGCTATTAAAACTAATACAGATATTACTTATTTTATCAGAACAAACCTAATATGTTCAGAATTTTATGCTGATTCAGAAAAACTGGTCGATATTTGCTTCAAGACAATATTTACTGTGAATCGGGTTGAAAACTGAAGACTACCTCTCCACTCACATAATTATTCATGGAAAAATAACAAAGAAGAAAGCAAAATTATTTATGAGTGAATACAACTACAGATTCATTGATATTTAATTTGTGTACGCTAAAAAAGTAAAGAACACATCAAAGAAAAAGTGAACTACCTACCGGCGATTAGCAAGGCAAATGAATATAAAAGTGAATAAATAAACTAAATAAAAAATAATAATAATAATAAAATAATGATAAAAAATAAAAATATAAATAAGAATAATAAAAAAAATCATAACTCGACCATCTCTCCTTTCTGCAGCGAGAGATGGTCTTCTCGTTAGTTTTGAGAGGAAGAGTTAATATGGCTAAATACTTTAGCTGCATTGTCCCTTAATATCTCTACTATCTTATTATTCCCAAATATTAAACGAAAATAAACTAAGAAGTATATTTTAAATACGATTCTATACACCGTTGTTTGACAAAAGAGGTTAAATGTAACCTCAGTTTAACTTTTATAGCCTGTAAATCTAGAAAAGCACAGAAGGAATCGAAGCGACGCTATTCATTCAATTGTTTGGCTTCTAGAGAAGTAATTGGTCCGCACTTTAACGCGTTTTTACGTATAGAGCCTGAAATATAGCGACTCGACCAACTCTCCGGCCCGACCGCGTCTCCCGGATTTACCCGGTTTACCCCTAGTTCTGAAGGCTTAGAACCGAAGTGACAGAAATGAGTGGCATCAGCGAGGAAGGATGCAAAATATGGACCAAGTCTGAGCGCAGAAGTTTCCTCTCGTGGAGAGAACATCGAAAGGGTTCACTATTCATCATTCGGTCAGAATGCCTCAGAGTAGCTTGGTGATTCCTGTAGCTGCTAATGTCCACGGCCAGGTACCATCAATTCCTGTCTGCGCGTGGTACTGAAAGTATCACCCAGTTGCAAATCGGATACAGTATGCTCGTGTTCTACGCGACTACCACTGAAAGCTGGATCTTCCATCATATTACACTCGACGCTGTCGATTAAGCACGACAGATGCCCTTCGTCCGAAGAGACACTCAGACACAAGCACGGTGCTTCGTTTCTCTCGTAGAAGCACAGACTCCAGCCTCGCAACACGCTATAAACTGTCATTACCATGAGAAAGTAATACAGAGGAATGAGAGACAGTACCTTTTCGAATGGCGGCAGCGCTTCCCTCGAATGCGCTTTCGCTGTAGCCGTGGATGTGGATGACGGTTGGGTGCCTGGGGTCGAAGTAGCTGCGCCTCAGCGAGTGTGGATCCAGGATGCTCAGCTCGCTGGCGTAGGTCGGATTCCGCCTGACGGTTCAAGCATCGCGAGAACAATCAGCATCGGAGTCTCTACCGAAACTACGAAACCGTAATCTACTCGTACCTGGTGTACAGGTAGAAGCCGATGTCTCGAACCTCGTTAATGGGACAGCAGTAGAAGCAGTTGCCCGCCGGGAGCAGCGAGAGGTGTATCGGGCTATCTCCTGTCGACAGAAAAGAAAAACGGTTGCCTCGTGTGCTCGATTGAAGCATGGCGACGCTCGGCCTCGACCAATCGCCGAGGTCGTCGTCATTGAACCTGAGGACGGGACACGTGATATCGCGTGCGTTCGCCGATCGCTCGCGATACGCGTCGCCCCTGTCGGAGGCTTTTCCCTCCCGCTGCTAGCACGTGCAACGCACTGTGAAACTGCAGCTCGCCTCGCCGGGTTCGCGACAAAAACTCGCCTCGATCGGGTTCCGCGTTCCTTTCCCTCCGCCGGCTAGTACCCCGCCTCTGCGCCTTTTCCCGTGAAAGTAGTCGAGCCGGCGTTTTTCGAGCAGCTCCCACCGATACTCGGGCGCGCTATTCGGCGCAGCGGGATTTAGGAGAGGCACATTGCGACGCGGTAGGTGCAATGCGGTTTAATAGTTCAATAGCGGCCGTAAAACGTCCCAGAGACCGGAATTCTGCGCGCGAACGGAACGTAAATCAGCAACAGCGTTTATGGCACGATAAAATTGATCCCCTGCCACTTGCTGGGGAGACAGTTTGTAATTTCAGAGGAGAACGCCGGAGAAGGAACCGCGCGCGAGGGAACGCGGCAGCGCGATTCGCCGCGTCTGCTGCGCGCAGCATCGTGTCGTGTTCGCTGATTAAATTCTTTCATCGAAGCCTCCTCGCGCCGCGGAGTTATGTATCTAGGTGATTGTTCAGCTCGGACGTAACCCAACGGCGGGTAATCGAAGCCCAGCTCACGCCTACTTGGATCTAATTTGGTCACTGACCATCTAACGGCCTTGATTGGTATCTAACTTGGTCTAACTAACGCCTACCGCAGTTCAAACTAGAAGGATAGCTAGCTGAAACACGAATTGCACTTGGGTGAGGCTAGGGTGATATCTAACTCACCCTGACCGGTCTCCATTATCGGATGACTAGTCTTCTGCGAGCTCTGAGTCACTGGAGACTCCAATGGTAGCTGCTGGTTAGGAGCTACCTTCTAAATATATTATTTAACACACTGCCCACTCTAGACTTCAAAGCTGAAACTCGCGCTAGCTGTCGTGCCTCGCGTTACCAATGCCCCAGATCTGATTTCGCGGGGACCATTTACTTCGCTGCTCGCTTAAAAATTAACGGAGCATCATTTCTCCACTCCGTCGCAGCCTGCGATAGATAAAATGACTGAGCATCCAGAACGGGTTAATTAACCCCGGGCATTGTTGCCGCTGGACAATAAATCGGGGCGCGAAAAACCGAGCGAAACGGAGCCGTTCCGGGCTGCTTTCGCAATATCGATCACCGCGAGTGCTCTTAACCTAATGCAGCCGACCCACTCGATAGCCGTGATTCTGTGGCGGCTAGAAATCATTCCCCGTGACTGGTGCAACGCTGACACGGTCACAGCCACGTGAAAGCGTTCTCTAATAAACCTCGAACGACCGAGCAAGACGCTGCGCGATTCAGCGGACGTTCTACGCAACCACGATCACCGTAAGAGTTCATCCACTCGCGATGGTTTAATTAGCGACGAAGAGATTAAAGGAAACGAGGCTCTCAATGATCTCGCTCGAGAAATCCGACGCGCGGCTACGCACTGATTAGTGTGGTCGATTAATGGTAACCCAATTCCCGCTGGATCTTCGGCATCCGTGGTTACGTTCACCTAGTTAAAATTCTGCTCGGAGTGAAAGTAACAGAATCCGCGAGCAAATGCAGTGTAGCCCGAATCGAGATCGAGACTAACCGCGGGGTTTACTAAATATATAAATACAACTACGATTTCTACGCCTCGCTAATTAGTTCACGAAACTTCCAGGCAGACGTTACCGCATTGCAATCACATTTTTTCTAACGGAATTACCGTTATTCCGTGTCTGACAAAAGGACCTGGAGTTTCCACGGGCGGTAAATTCCTTTCAGTATGCGCAGTGAAAAGCAAGCCCGGTTAAAAGCAAAGCCCCGAAATTCAAGTGCCGCTGTTATTCACTCACCTCGCAACGAGCACGCGCCCCGTCACGAAAACAACTCTTTTAATTAAGAAGGAGGAACGTTTCCTCCGCGCGTTTCTGCCGCCGCGACGCCCACATTTCAAGTCGTTCTTTTTATCGCCGGGTAATTTCGCTGGCCGTGGACCCGGGGCATAATTATCCTCGAAATTCCGGCTTTTCGTGACCGGTAAGTAACAGACGCGACGATTAAGAGAGGCAATAAAGATCGCTAAATGTCACCCGCGAGAGTTTTCGCTGTACCGTTCGTTAATAGCTTGGAGCCATGAACGTATGGCTGCATTACCTCGTCTGATTACAATTACACGGCACAATGCGGAGACCAGGAACAGCGGCACCACCATTTCCCCACGAAAACGAGCCACTCGGGAGGAAAGAACGGGAGGAAGGACGCGATTCCTATCAACGATAGGTGCCGGAGCAAACTGGCAGAAATTGAAAGCCGGCATCTGAACGGCTGCTCGAAGGATCCCGAGCATGACGCCAGTCGCTGCCGAGCTCCTTTTCCTGGAACTTAGAATATCCCGATCTAAACGATCGCTGGTATCGAAATTTTCCACGGAGTATCGATAAATCCCACCTAACCTCGAGCCTAACAGGTCGCTCAACGTGTTTCCTAGATATTCGCTCTCGATGGCCGGACGGGCAGATTAATCTGTAAATGCGAACTACGACAATCACTGGGGGAAATTGGAAGCAGGAAATCAAGCAACTAATTGAATGCTCGATGGCCTTCTTGGCTTCGTTAGGAACTGCAAATTCATTTGCCATCGACGCTGTATCGAATGGAAATTGCGCAATTTCCACTGCCCGTAATTCCATTAACCGTCCGAGTACAGAATTTTCAGGAGCTCGATCAATTACGATTTTACACTGTCCATGCACCGGGTATTATTGGACAGAACAACAATACTATCGCTTTTCCATAGTCACCTCAATGCTGGAGTAAAAATAAGCCAGAGATCGCAAGAGTCCATCTAAAAAGAATTGCGAATATAAAACAGGAAGAATTAATTCTCTTTCGTCCGTTTTTGTTCTGAATGCCTGATATGTAAACGAGAAGATTGTTGATCCCTCTGAAAATAGCGATCCGAGGTAAACGAGCCCGTTCCACTAACAAGCTTAATCTCCAGAACGGACAGGTTATACATGCTTGATCCCCTGTAACGGAACAAGTGCACGGTTCACCCCTAGAGTCCCCGGTGCTCGTTTTTCGGAGCCGGCTACCGCGTCGCCCGCAGGAAAACAATGAACGTAAAAGTCGTCGGCGTGTGTCGCGTGGCGTTTTCACTCGATGTCGGATGATCCTGCCGGAGGACCGTCCGGTTGTTCCACGCGCCCCGTGTATCTGGGTCAGGGTGCTTTCCAGATATTAAAGGGATGATGCGCAAAATATCCCCACCACGGGGCACAGCATTGGTACAGTAACTTTTCACTCTGACGCACCGAACGGTGGACCATCGCGAATCACGGCCGGCCAATTTCCAGCTGCGAACACCACCGATCATCCCCATCCCCCGACGCCATCGCTCCTGCGACGAATCACGTGCCAACAGCTCCGCCAGATTCCACCCCCTTTCGCCCCCTGTCCTCTGGCATTGAACCCTTCGAGTGTTTTAAACGTCCCCGGCGAGGACGCGGCAGTTTCCCTTGAAATACCACCGAGCGGAGTTGACGAAACATTGAATCGAAGCACCGAGAAGTGGTTTAGTGGAGTGGGCTCGCATCGATT
The DNA here is from genome assembly GCA_944738655.2 of Andrena hattorfiana. Lineage (NCBI taxonomy): Eukaryota > Metazoa > Arthropoda > Insecta > Hymenoptera > Andrenidae > Andrena > Andrena hattorfiana. The sequence goes on along the minus strand of OX122894.2, from coordinate 39,416,690 downwards.
CGAAGATGTCTGGCTTGAGGGCCTCTCGGCCAGGGTGTCTGAGAAGCGAGAAGGAACTGGAGACGAGGCGCTCGCGTTTCTTTGGCAGACGGACGGTCGAGTCGCGAGTTCGTGGAAAGAGGCTCTTAGAGGGTGAAAAACGGGGGTGGTGGGCAGGGAATAATACATCGATCGTTTCCTAGTACGCACGGCCGTAAAAATAGCACCGGGAACAATTGCCGAGTGGCTACTGTATCGCTGTTACTCAACCTTTCGCGAAAACGATCAGGCCTTCAACTTGTCTGTCTCCCCAGAAAAAAATCGATCTGCGTGAGGGAGGTAAAATGCTCGGCCATGAGTCTTCGGAAATATTATTCTCGCTAAGCGTCGCTGTTGGAATCCAGCATCGAGGCTCTGTCGCGTTGATTCTATGAGAGGCTCTTTCTCGTTTCAGGACAAGCTGTTGACGAAGCTGGAGGAGAACGAGCCTGAGCTGGCCTCCTCGCAGGAGGACGAGGTAAGTGAGGAACCGCGTAAACCCCGAGCCCTTCGAAATAATCGGTTTCAAAGGGATCCACTTGGCCGAATTAACCCCGCAAATCAAATATTCCGATTCGACGAGAAATGCCGGCGGGGGATGTCGCTTAATCCCACCAGTGGAACGAAAGAAATTTCCTGGCGAATGTTGGAGCAGTCCCTGATCCAATCGACACCCCAGGAGGACCCTAACGCAGCCGCTGCTGGAGGATAAAGGTCAGCCGTCCTCTCCGCCGTGTCCTCCGCTTTTCTCTTCGAGCTTCCACGCTGCTAACCTCGTTACTTTCTCCCTCGCTACGAGGGACAAGACGTAATCAAGCCTAATTCGTAATTTCACCAAGGAGGACCGATGATTGGCGGGGCAATGTGATTTTCTCGTTTCCCCCGTGAGTGGAGAGGCTCGAACGAGAGAAACCTCCCTCGCCCTCGCGCCACTCAAACGTCTCGAAGCCCCAGCCTCGTGATCAACGAACTGTCTTTCTCGAATTGCCACACGCGTTGGTCCTCCAAAAGACACATCCAAAGCTTTCCTCGATCACGTGCTACGTGGTCGAAAAGAACGGCTCGCGTTATTTTAGCCGCGGGTGGCTATTTTTACACGATCGCGCTGAAAAAAAAAGCGGAGGACTGAGAGGGGTACACTGACCTAGAAAGCTGCACGTATCGATACACTTCGTGCACAGCGGGTTGCACGGAAAGTTTTTCGACGCTGAAAACCGGATGCGGCGCGCAGAGGCCTCTCTGTCGTTCGAAAGACGATCGCTAGCCCGGAAAAGTTGCAATTTCCGTGTGAACGAGCCGCTCGATGGCTCGCGAAAGTCGATTAACGAGGCTGACAAAGCGGCCAGCCGGCGACTCCTGACGTGCTCGTCCACCCTCGGCGAACTATTAATATTTCGATCAAGCTGGCGCATAATTCGGTTACGTCTATTACCTTGGGTCCGCGCGAGCAAACGTTGAGGCCAGCGGCTACACTAGTCGCGCGGGTCACGCGCGACACTTCGGACGATACTGGAGGCCTGAAACGCGACCGACTTCCGGATTGCGTCATTAACAACGAGCTCGTGCTTTAATCACCTTAATGACGCTTGTTTTCAATCAAACCAGCCATTCAGTTATTTTCGTCTCTCTCCGGAAATATCCTTGGGGCACGGGGAGCTTTCAGCGGCGAAAGGGCGAGAATAGTGGGCGCTGAAGGGACACTTGGAACTATGAAATATTTTCTCTTAAATGCACTTGGAATAGTAGCGTGTTAATAAGACATAAAACGATTGCGTAATTTTAATGGGCCCTGCTGGGCGCAATTTAATTGTCGTCGCGGGACAAATTATTGGTTTCCGTAAGCGATAGGGATCGCGGTTATTAAACTGGAATTAGGTAAATAATTGGACGGGCGATAAGATTCAAAGCGACACCAGGGAAATGTCGCCAATTTTCAACTAGAAACTATGTCCTTCCGTATGTGTGCGATCGAAACAATATTTTTCACGCCGCTTCAACGCCAGCTGCTGGCTCGGATCCATTCGTCATTTCCGCTGTTGTTCGTGCCGAGCGAGCGAAAGAAAAACAAGGGAAACAAGAAGGAAAAATATGAGAACAATGGGCGACGATATCGGTGGAGCTGATAACGACGCCAGGAGATGATTTCCTCTTCAGCGAGTGCTCTTCGCGTGCGACACGCCGAGCACCGTCTATCTCGTGCATTTTATCTCCCTTTCCCTCTCCCCGCAACGGCCAGTGCTCGCTATTTATTACCTCGAATTCTGGAACGAAGGAAACAGTGTCGAGGCATCAGGAACCATGAAGCGTCTACTACTCGTCGCCGGCGTCGCCGCCATTTTGGTGCTCACCGTAAGCAAAAGAATTCTTCCTCCTATATTCTCTTCTTTGCTGACGATCTTTACCCACCATGGTCCAACTGGTTTCCGATTCGTTCTGCAACTCTTCGTGAGAAAAGCTGCGAACCATAACAGGAGACCCATAGTTGGACCTGTCGTCAGACATCATCTAAAGACTGATTAAATTAGTTCGAGGTCACCGAAGCTTCGTCAGAATCCGATTATTCGAGCGGGTCTGGCGAAACGACGCCCTCGATGAAACAGAAACGTAGCCCGCAAGATGCACCGCCGAAATGTCCTCCAATGGGACCCGATGGATCGCCACCCCCACCTCCACCCGATGGAGCGCCACCTTGCGAACCATCACCTGACAACATGGATTCTCAAACGAGGGCGAAGAGATTCGCCCGCGGTCCACAGTCCGAAGGTCCAAGCGGCGGAGGCATGGGTGGAGGCATGGGTGGAGGCATGGGTGGAGGCATGGGTGGTGGCTTTGGCGAAGCCATGGCTAATGGGATGCAAACCATGACCAAAGCCATGGGGGAGATGGCTAAGACCGCCGGAAACATGATGGGTGAATATCACGTTTAGGGGACGATTCCTGGTCACCGAGACTTTGTGTCTGAACCTGGTTTATTTCTGTTTAGGTGGAGCTATGCCTGGTATGGGTTAAAGAACCATAAGCTATCGCAGAGTGGATGATTTTTCTTTGTAGTGTGTTAGATTATTGAATAAATCTATTGGCAGGAAAGCCTTGGCGTGACGTTCTTGCGTGTCTTCTACCCCCGAATCGATCATTCTCCCTGGGACCCAGTCAGAATTCACCTACCACATTCTCGTCTCTATTTGGGTTATGTAAACCGTCCCCTTTGAAAGGCGTAAGCGTCGAAAAATGTTCGTTCAACCCCCGGTAACCCTTCGCTGGCCATCCAGGAACGCCCAAAGAGAATTCATTTTACCTTTGACCTTTCCACCGAAGTCAGCAGGCGTGAAACAGTCCCTCCCTCCCGACGAATTAATTTGAAACGTTCCGCTCGCCGGCAGGATTAAATCTCGATTACCGTTGACGTTTTTTCTTGCAGTGCGTGATCTGCGTCAACGCCAGAGCCACGATGCAAACGGTCCCCTGTGGCCATCGAGTGGTTTGCAGGTAAAACGCTTGTCTTGTCGGCGGTGGTTACGCACCCTCCGACACTCTCCGAGCTATCCGGGCAAGTTTGCACGCCGTAGACTTTAAGCCTTTCCCCAAGCATGCTGCGCAAGCAATACCCTCAGAGAGAGATAGAGTAGTGTGCACGTATGTCGCGCCTGGTCATCGGAATACTCGTCACGGCTTTGTTCTCGCTGTTCCACAGACGCTGCTTCGTGAAGACGATCCAAATGGCCGTCTCGCAGAGGCTTCTGCCGCTGAGATGCGTCATATGCAGAGCAAAGATCCTGCGTCTGAAGCAGACCCTCATCCCGCGGGACGTAAGTAGCGCAGATAATTACGCTGCTTGGTCTTTTAATGTCCGCGCCAACTGCTTCCGGTATCTTTCGCCGACCTACATGCATTCACCGCCCCCGTTGCGCCCCCTTCAACCGCGAGGAACGCTCCTCTCGCGCCCCCTTCAACCGCGAGGAACGCTCCTCTCGCGCCCTCTTCTGACGTGACCGTTTCGGAGCACCGGTTCTCGTAGAAACTTCAAGAATCTCTCCTTCGCCTCGAAGGGCCGGGTCCTTCATATTGGCCGATTCGGCCGCGGCCACGCGAAATTGCCGTTAATTGGAGCGGACCTGGAAAGCACCCGACGCGCTTCAACGAGCCTGAATACCGCGATGTATGACCGCTCGCGAACGCTTTTCATAAATGCCTCCGAATGCGCAGCCCGCTCTTCTCGCGTGCCTCTGTAATTAATCCTGCGAAACTCTTGAATACGCGAGAGGCCACCCGCGAGTAATCCGTTCAGCCCGATAGCTTCCAGCTCCCTCGTTTATTTTTTCGATAACGCTAGAGGCGATTCGGTGTTGCTTCGAACGCGAAAATTCTGTTCCTATCGCCCGGTACACTTTTATCGGACACTCGAAGTAGATGGTCAACGCAGGTGTCGTTCGGGCAACCATCGACGCTGCGAATTACGGTCGCGATATTCGTTTTCCGTAGTACTCGATGTCAGGGAAGTCCTGGGTCCTGCCGCAAAGCGCATCGGAGTACAACATGGGCACCGGAGTGTCCATTGGGGTATCCGGACCTGGTGGCAGATGGGTCGCCGGAAACGTGCCTGCCTCTGCCTCCCTGTATTCCATGGCCAGTGGCTCGTCCTCTATTTCTGGTACGTAGAAGCCTGGGAACGGCTGCGCGATCGAGCGAGTAGAATTTTCATACAGGACCGTGGTGTCTGATGTCGTTTTGCGTCTGTTCGATCAGGAGTGTCTTCCGTATCTTCTTCGAGTTCGTCTTCGGCGGGTAGCACGGGAAGTTCCAGCCTTGGGAAGCCCCTGAGGGTGAGGCAACCTTCCGGCGCCACTTTGAGACGCTCGCAGACGCAGTCCATGAAGATCAGGATTCAGGTCTGTTGGATTTGACCGCGGAAGTCTTTTGGCATTAAGATAAGTCGCTCGATTCACTGACTATCCGCCGTTTGTGTGTCCAGGAGTACCAGGATCCTGTTCAGCAGGTGGTCGAGGAGGAGGAAGTGATGAGGGAGAACAGGGAGCGTAGATTGCCACCGATCAAGGAATTCCAGAGGGATTATCGTGCTGGGAAAGCCTCCACGAGGATACGGTAATTAACGATCCACCGGTTTCTAGATTTCTGATCCAATTGAGTGCCAATTTTCCACGTTCTCGCGCGACCTACTCGATTGGCCCGTGTTACAGGTGTGCTCAAAAGATCGTGACCCAACTGGAGACATCACCGAGCCCGAGGGGCTCGACCAGCGGCGCCGCCTCGACGCCCTCGCCGTCGGTGAGGTCGTCGATGAAGAGGCCACAGTCGGCGCCCAAGCTGTCCGTGGTCCAGGAGGTGCAGAAGTCGAAGAAGGAGAAGGAGAGGGAGAAGGAGCGGGAGAAGGCGGAGAAGGCTCGTCAGAAGGAGGAAGAGAAAGCTGAGAAGAGCAGACAGAAGGAGGCGAAGAAGCTGGCCAAGGAGGAGAAGAAGAGGGCCAAGAAGGAGGCGAAGGCGAGGCGAAAGGAGGCAGAGGAAGCCCTCCTCAGGGAAGAGAAGTAGTCTTCTGTCGTGTAGGGACAACGTAGATGTTCAGGGCGATCAATAAGGTATCCGAAAAGCCTGGACGACTCGCGATCCCGATAGGGAACGGAGGATTTTGGATACGCTTGATCTCACCGACCTCGGGATCCGTTCGAGATGAACCGCGAGCCTGGTTGCCGTTCAAATCAAACATTCACGCGCGCGTTTTGTAATCCCCGGTAGTCTTCTTCCCTCGCCCTCTCGAGCCCTCCGAGGCAGAGGGCGCCGCTCGGCGCCACCCTGACTCGGAAAGTAGCGGTCTCGTTCCAGGGGAGACAGGATCTCTATGTTTCTTCGGTTGACGGACAATTAGGGTAAGGCATTTTAACGTTTTATAAGAGGCGAGGCGACGCGCTCGCGATGCATCTTGAACGGGCAGAGGCTCCCGAGGGACGGGAACGTTTAGCGGCGATAGAGAAGTTATACCTAAGAAAACCTAGAAGCGGCCAAACTTAGCAACCTGTCATATCGAGTTATCGCGGACTAATAATACTAATCGATAGGAAGAGACTCGAGAGCGTAGCGCAACGTTGCTATTTTATTTCATTATCATGTAATCTTTAACGCCCTCCCCCCCCCCCCCCCCAAGGCTTCATAACCGAGCGCTCACTTTTTCACTCCCGAGACGTTTCTTCTTACTTTTTTATAGGTCACTCCATCGGTTCGTATATAACGTGTCTGTTCGTTTTACTGGTTAAAGGGGGACGGGAACCATCCGAGACCTATCCCCTTTACTCTGCTTCACAGACAATACTTCTTGAGGACGTAGGCCGATCATCACCGGGTTCCCGAACACGCGAACCCATCCCCTATCGATCGCGAGCGTTCCGCGCGATCGATAAATCCTGTTCCTCCAGTCGACTCGAACTAGCCATCGCTCCTCCGCTAGGAATCCCCGATCTCGGTCGTCATTCCCCGCGTAAACGAGAAGGCAGGCGAGGGAGAGCAGAGCAAGTCGACGTGAGAATAAATCAAACTCGTTGTTCCGCGGGATCTTCTTCGAGTCGACGGATGTCAAACTCATCCGTACCATGTAAGTTTAGCGGATCTTATCGACAAAGCAGAGACATTTCTTTCGCTTTCATTTCCCTCCCTGCCAACTAATTTCCCTCTTTTCACGCGTGCGTGTACTACGCACGAGGGCAGAGCTCGTGCACGATGGTAGCCTAATGGAAGAAGGGTGGTCGGGTTCTTTGACGAGTTTTCGATAGTTTTCAAGTGCATCGCGATAGAGATGGAAGGCAACGTCCTTCGATAACCGATTCATTTAGTTCTCTTTTATCTCTCTCTCGAGAGACACAACTCGAGGGACTCGATTAATCGACTACTTGCAGAACTATTACTACCCCTAGATTCTACCCCGCACGCTCCTGAGAACGGCGGCCCAAGAAGGGTCGCGGTGCACCGTCGACAGCGTCGACGCAGCCGGGGAGAGGACGTGCGCGTAGAAATGTGAGAATCGTTGGGAGAGCAAAGTGGATGAATATCTCACGAGTATACGATTAACGATTATTAATCCACGGTTAGACCCCCTTGGAGCTGTTCAACCCCCGCTCCCGCCCAGTCCCTTTACCGACCCCTCGGCCCGGTGAGCGATGCTGGATAAAACAATTAGCTCGGTAGAATTAATGGTTGATCGATATTTTATATTATTAGACAAACTGACGGTGCTGTTTCAGAACGATTCCTTTGGACGTCTTTCGACCAGCGTCGCTCTTGAGCCAGCTCGAGCAGCCAAGAATCAAAAAGCAATTTTTTTACAGCGCGCGACAATGACGTAGAGAAAGGCGCGATATCAAAACAGGGGCGAAGGACAGGAACGGAATGGGAAAGGGAGAATGGACAGAATAGATTCGGCAGACGAACGATATCTCGCGAGGAAACGTTTACTCGATTTGATCCCCCCAACCCACCCCCCCCCCCCAAGCTTTTTCCAACCCCCGTTTGCGTGTCTCTCTGTTCGAAACGCTCGTTGTTCGTCCTCCTCCAACTTGACCTAATTTACGCACTGCCGGTAATATTTATTTTTTAAACGATCGGGGATAAGAGGGAGAGTTACGTTGGTCAAAGGACGCGTCGTGTTTCCAGGGCTGAGCAGAGAACGGCGCGAAACAGTTACCCAGTCCCCCGAGAAAGTCTCGAATTCCGCTCCGCTTCGAATGGGCTCGTTACGCAGATTTCAGGACGAAACCCCGCCGGCGGGTGGCTTGATTTTTCCCCGCGGAGCTCCGCGAAGGAACTGGACAGGGCGATAGTTTCTTGTGTCCGAGAAGAACGTCGCGCACATATCAGTAGCGATTAGTACATTTTAATTGGCGTCCTTGCGTCCACTTCATCCCCCTCGGCCGGAACCTATCGATCCCACCCCTACGCGGGGCCAGTCCGGGGCTTCGGGAATCGTCGGCCGCGGATGAAGCTGACCCAACGACGCTGCTAATTAGCGTGTAATGTAGACTGTCAATTATTACTTGTTACGTTAGTTTCATCTGTAACGAGCTCAGGCATCGTCCACGTTTCGTGAACGAGGTGTCATAGCGCCGGAGGTCCTCCGTGACATTCGGGTGGCTTTGAAATTCAGAGTTTCGAGGCGTCGAGGATATACCGTTTGGATATTCGCGAAGGTGAATCTCGGAAAGGGCTAAGTTGCTTGGAATTCTGACTAAGAATAGAGGTTCGAGGGCTCAAGAGCGGCCAGAAATTTGTCTAAGGATCGCTCGAGGGTTCTTCTCGACGCTCGAGGCACAGTGGAACCCCGTCGAGCGCGGGGAGAAAAGAACCCCCAAAGCTGAGGGGTGAATGTCAAGAGAATCCTCGCGCGTACAGAGCTGAACGGCCTCGAATCATTTCGTTGCATTCGCGAGACTTTCTCGGATCCAAAAGGGAGAGACAGGGAGAGAGAGAGAGAGAGAGAGAGAGAGAGAGAGAGAGAGAGAGAGAGAGACAGAAGGGGAACCGATATCGAGCGAGTGGCTAGAAGAAGAGATCACAGAGAGAGAAGGAAAACCGTCGAGTGTTTTCTGCCATCGTAAAGTCAATTTTATCGTGTACGTATGTGCATCGCCGCAGCAAGTGGATATTTTCGTTGGGATTCACGAAACTCGACGGAACTGGAGAATGTAGGAAAGATACGAAGAAACGAGGAGACTCGAGGCTTCCGTGGTCGCCGTTCCTACTATTCTCGTAGTCTGACAGCTGGAAATTGGCTGCTTAAGATCTCAATACTCAGAATCTCGCCTCATCAAGTGCACTCTGTCGCCAAAGCCACGAACGCGCTCGCAGAAAGACTTCGAAGTGCAATTTATCGCGTTCAAGTTTCAGATACGCAACAGTGCGCACGGTTATGTCTATAAACTTCCAGTTGGAAGTCTTTGTTGGAAGCGCACGTGAGAAAGCAGCCTTCAGTGGGCAATTTCTTGCAATTCTACTATAATCCAGGCGTCCACGTGCCGATTGTGCCTGTGTAGAACATCGCGAAGGAGTTCTATCAACTTCGCTTGCATCTTCTTGAGAATTTGACGATGCCATTGACGTGGAAGTGTTTCCAGTAACTTTGAAAGGTACTTTACTGCTAATGCGTCGCCATATCCTCGGGAAATGGGGTGCTACCACTGGAAACAGTCGGAATAACGTTGGATGCAGGCATGATTCACTTCGGAGACCCTTAACTGGCAATGATTGCATCTCGATATGGCAAAGGATTAAGAGGACAGGCCAATGAGCATTCAGGAAAGTCTCGCTAGGAAGACTACAAAGATACGATGACTCGGGGCGCGGTTATGAGCAGAGGGTGAGTGCGTACGGAGAAGAGGGCGGAAACTGAGATACCAGAGACACAAACTGTTGGCAATAAATACGCGATTTAAGTGGCGAGGAGATGAAAGTATAGGTGAAGGGAGAAGAGCGCGACGCGCGTGCATCGCGTTTAATGCGTACGCAGGACAACTTTATTGTACTTTATCGTGTAAGAGAGATTTGTAGAGAGTTTATAAATTAGGCCAATTGTCACAGCGAGAGTTCTACGATAGCGATGTTTTCTCCCAAAATAGAGTCGCGGCCGACTGTTGAGGATATTCGATGGCCACTGTGTCGTCAGATCGAGCCTCTTCCATCTCTCTGATCGATTCCCTTCGGAAGAAAGGCTCCGACGACGATACAGTGATCTGGAACAGCCGTAATAGATGGTCGCTGCTATAGGCACAAGTGATCGTGTCGCGTTCCAGCGTAATACTCGCGTAACGTTTGTACGATCGTTTGATAACGAGCCGTCTGATAAGGATGACTCGGGGTTCGGCACGTGTTCGCGTTGTCTGTAAAGAGTTTCTTTCGTTGCGATGTAGCTCCTGATTGGTCGAAGGTAGAACCATCGGGCAACCTGATGCCTAATTTTCTTTCCAAGGGACACGATTTTTTAACCGTAGGGAATTTGTTTCGTTGGACTGTGAGTCAGGCCAAAGAGGAGTCTAGCGTCGAAGGGCCGCGCGAGCCAAGAAGCCCTGTTCCGCGTTGGAGAATCAAAATTTATAAGTCTTATACTCTACATTGTTGATAGTTATCATCGTTGCGATTATGGGTCATTAGGCGCGGGGATGTGATAACGCAGCGGGATCTGGCTTCTTCCGTGGCTTCTTGGGCGAAAAACTTAGGATGATCGAAAGCGAGGAGGAACGTTTGCATCTCGGGGAAAGGGAGATGTTCTCTCATTTTCTGGGAAATGAACGCCCAGGGGAACGCGAGGGATGGAAGGTGGAAGGAAAGGAACGGTTGATTTTATCGAGTCTATTTTTCGTAGTTCCGTTTCAAGTAGAACACGTAAAGGGAGGAGGAGATTCTTCTACGAGAAAATTGTATTACGCGATGTGTTACGATCTGTACGAACAGACAGTGAATATGAACAGAAATCAAATAAAACGTTACAATGAATGTTAGTTAAACCCGTTTGATCTCACGTCACCTATCCAGTTCCATTAGCAGAATTCTTAATTCAGTCCTACTTCGTTTAAAACTATACAGGAACATTGTGCATAAAATCTCGTAGCTCACAGTCCACACCTCGTAACTCGCACTTCACAATTTGTAATTTACTCATACTTGTATTAGCTCATTATAATATATATGTGTAACATACACTTCGCACTCCACGCCTCATAGTTCATAACTCACACATCATCAAATATAATTTTACTTTATCGAATATAAATCACATTTCATCGAACATAATCGTAATCATAAATAATACTACACACTTCATACTTTACCTACGACACTTCATACTTACACATCACCCTTCAGGATTCAGAACTACTTACTTGCCTTGCGATCGTGCACAATGTGGTAAGTATTCAGGTAAGCTTGTTGAACGCCCCGCGAAAACGTAACAAAGTTGCAAACATAAAATTTTTTCCAACAATGTTGCAAGTGAAATTGCGCTGTTCGAGAAATAAAATCCTCGTTTGCAACTTCGTTTCGTTTGCACAAGAAGAAAAATTTCGGTTTGCAACTATGTTTCGTTCCCCAAAAACGAAAATTCACCATTCATGATTCAGAACTACTTACATGCCTTGCGGTGGTGCACAATGTGGTAAGTATTCAGGTAAGCTTATTGAACGCCCCGTGAAAACGCAACAAAGTTGCAAACATAAAAAATTTTCCAACATTGTTGCAAAAGAAATTGCGCTGTTCGAGAAATAAAATCCCGGTTTGCAACATTGTTTCGTTTCCACGAGAAGGAAAATTTCGGTTTGCAACTTTGTTGCAGGTGCAGCACGAAAACGCAACAAAGTTGCAAACATAAAATTTTTTTCAACAATGTTGCAAATGAAATTGCGCTGTTCGTGAAATAAAATCCCGGTTTGCAACTTTGTTTCGTTTCCACGAGAAGGAAAATTTCGGTGTGCAACTTTGTTTCGTTCCCAAGGAGGAAAATTTCAGTTTGCAACTTTGTTACAGATGCAGCACGAAAACGCAACAAAGTTGCAAACGTAAAAATTTTTTCAACAATGTTGCAAATGAAATTGCGCTGTTCGTGAAATAAAATCCCGGTTTGCAACTTTGTTTCGTTTCCACGAGAAGGAAAATTTCGGTGTGCAACTTTGTTTCGTTCCCAAGAAGGAAAATTTCAGTTTGCAACTTTGTTACAGATGCAGCACGAAAACGCAACAAAGTTGCAAACATAAAAATTTTTTCAACAATGTTGCAAATGAAATTGCGCTGTTCGTGAAATAAAATCCCGGTTTGCAACTTTGTTTCGTTTCCACGAGAAGGAAAATTTCGGTGTGCAACTTTGTTTCGTTCCCAAGAAGGAAAATTTCAGTTTGCAACTTTGTTGCAGGTGCAGCGCGAAAATCTGCCTCTCTTGCAGGTGCAAGAATCGTGCAATGGAATTCGGAACAAGCGGATTCTGAGTTGCTGCACCTGCAAGAGAAGTAGATTTTCACGCTGCACCTGCAAGAGAAGGTTTTTTTACTGGTTGCCTTTTTTTAGCTCCAAGGATAAACCCAGTTTTTGTTTTACAACAATGTCCCACGTGCTAGTGGACGCAAAAATCGGAATTTGCGACGTTGTGCGACTTCGTATGGTGCTTATAATCGATTCGGAGCATTGTCCATGGGGAAACAATGTGGGAACGATGTGGAAATAGTGGGAGGTCAATGAGAACAAGATACATTTCAAGATATATCATACTTTATTTAAACCAATTATGTTGTAACACTTTCTACAATGTATTTATACAATGCATTGAATAAACCACATATCTAACATGCCACAGTGTTGAACATTTTCTTTGCCACCATTGTCCATCCGCATCGCCAGCAATCGGCTGCATGTCCAGTCCCAGTAGTCCTTGCAATGCTCTGAAAGAATGTAAAAGATCTGACGTGAATGTCAAGGAAAACGTGATTGAAATAGTGGTCGGGGGTGTAAAGGAACAAATGAATGCTCGCGATCGACCCTGTAACACCGGCAGTAAGGTCACCGAGGTGCAAGCGAGGAGAACGCAATTCCGATTCCTCATTTAAAATTGCTCGGCCGTATGAACGGCTACATACCTTTCCGAGCTGGCTTTCAATTCTTCTAACTTTCATTTTCAGCGAGATAAAGATATACAGCAGACAAAAGAAAATCTATAACATTTTTAGAATTAGTCTAAACGACATGAGTTTTTTTTTAGAAGCCAGAAGGATTAGTTTGCTAAGTGCTGTGTTTCGTCGTTTTGAAAAAAATGGAATTGGTCGGTATAGCAAAAAAAAAAATAGTAAAGGTCGTTTTTCAACTTTTTTTCTGAGCCTGTAATGAAAATTCAAAAAACCCGTTTGTAAATTGAAGTAAGCTGTATACAAGCCTAAAATTTCATCCAAATCGGTTAACGTTGCTCTGAGCTATAAACGCTTAAAGATCGCAGAATAAGTTCGAAAATCGCAAAATTCCCAAAATCAGCGACTGTAGCTGCAGCTTGATCTAAATCTGGACAAAATAAACTGTGACGATAGGAAGGAACTTTTATCAGATAAAAGAAATCGAGGATGATGAAAATGCTGGATTACTATATTAATTCTATTTATTAGCAGAGTTGTGATATGATCTTGTCTCCCCACCGTTCGTCAATGAAGCCGGACATTATAGAAAAAATTTTATTAATCCGCCTAAATATGCCAAAACTACCACAAGCAGGCATTCAACAAATTATAACTTATAATATCCATTTTGTGTATTATTATAACAAAAAGTGCAATAAATATTTAATACCATAGATCGAAACTTTTATTTGTCAATTAGGGGCCACCTCACCACCAGGACCATGATTCTGACAATATATTAAAAAATCATTCAAATCGGTGAGCTAGACCCTCATCGGTATAACAACCAAACATTTATATTAACGTACACTTCATATTACAAGATAATTGTAAATGTATGTACAAATGTGTACATAATATATATTTACTTACTTATTTATAATAATTTTTAAACAATTTGGTTCTACACATAGTTGTAATATGTTGTAATTTCATTTTCTATAAAATTCTGTACAATAATTACAAGAATCGGTTCTATAACCACTTTAGAACTTATGTAGAACCTAAAAAATAAAAGTTATTAAATCAGTTCTATAACCGTTTTGGAACTTACATAGAACCTAAAAAGTAAAAGTTATAGAGCTATATAAGAACCGTAACTTAAACTTAAAGAATCTAATATTTAGGTTTTTTTTTAACTATTATTGAGAATAAAGGTTCTTCGTAACTCTTTCAAGAACCTAAATCTTTATAATAACGGTTTCAAGCCCTGGATAGTACACTACACCAAACAGACGCAAGAGAATGTTGTATGCAACACGATAGTACAGTAGCTTCAAACTACCTCAAGCTTCGTACGCTAGCTCTATCCAATACCTCGTCGGTGACATGAATTATGAAAGAATTCTATCTGAAAGATACAACAGAGGCTTTCCTTATCGATTCAACAAGGACTGTTCTGCCACGGGTTGCGTTAACAGCTGACGCAGGCAAGCTATTCAGAGTCTCAGTCATCCATTCAGTCTCGTTCCAGCACTAGTCGTTTAAGAACTGCCACATCTGTCCGTGGCAGGCAAGACACACACAGCGAGAAGAGCAGAAGGGACATATTAAAAATGAAGTTCCCCACATTACACGTTGGCTGCCTTCTAATTGGACTCGCTACCGCTACGATCACCGAAGGTATACTAAATCGATCGACTCGTGCACGTCTCGTGGTCGTCAGCGACTCTCTGTAATCGTCAATGAGAGCGTCAGTGCTCTCGGACGATAACGTAGTCTCGGCGCTCTTCTCTCCCCTTAATTTCCACACCTCTTCTCTCATCCATCGTCATCAAAACTCTCGCATCGCTGTTTCATCTTCGTCAGCGAGCAACGGTCTACCGAATACTCTATCCATAAACGTCGCAAGAAGCCTGGTCTGCGAATTCTTATCTTCTCATTACCGAGTCCACTCTATTTGCTTATCACTTAAGTAATTAAGCATGTGAACCTTCATCCTCGCGGAGTATCGATAACTAAAGGAGTACTAATTGTTTACCCCCGCAGACAGGAAGCACTGGCACGATTTAGGAAAGGCGGAGCTGGAGGAAGCTCTGTTGTACCAGTGGAACACGAACAGGGCCAAGAACGTGATCGTGTTCGTAGGCGATGGCATGAGTCCCGACACCATAACCGCCAGCAGGATCTACCGCGCCGGCGAGACCAGCAATTTAGCCTGGGAGAAGTTCCCTCATATAGGGATACTCAAGGTGAAGGCCGTGCCTTTTTACATTCAAAATCTCTGCGAAGCCTCGCTAACCCGTGCAATCTCCACCCCAGACTTACAACGTAAACAAGCAAGTGCCAGACTCAGCGTCCACGGCAACTGCTCTATTCGGCGGGGTGAAGACGAATTACGAAGTGGTAGGTGTGGATGGGAACGTGCCGCTCGGGGACTGCGCTGCCAGCTTGGATACCAATCACCACGTGGATTCGATCGTCTCGTGGGCGCAGGCTGTCGGTAAAGGCACAGGTGAGCGGTGCGCCTATTGGCTATTTCCCCGCGCGCGCGAATGCTGGCGGGAATATTGGAAGCAGAGTTAAATAAAACATTGTTTAAACAACGGATCGAATGAAAGTTACTTTAACTTTAGATTATTTGACGAATAAAGTTAAGTTTTGTATCCGTGGAGAATTTGTCCGTCGTAATTTCTTTAACTTTTATTCGTTATTCGAAATTTTATTTAATTTTATTTTATTAACTGTTTTATTTAACAGAGTATGAATAATAATAGCAGTTACATTCATATATAAATATTTCCTTTGGCGTTACCCGGAGCTAACGACGTGGGCGTAAAAAGTTTTGTAGCTCTTTGTATTTTTTTTTTGTGTTATTCTTGGATTTCTTTTGTATTTTCTGATTTTAGTATTCATTATGCGAGTTGCAGTCGTGCAACTCACTAATGCCTAGGCATTATACAAAATGAATAATGAACGTGTATCTCTTTGTTATGTTTTTTTATCTGTTTCTTCATACTTCTTGTCCTTTCAAACGAAAAAAAAATAATTTCTGTTATTCATTTCGGCTTATTTAGATTGGTAACACTGTTTCTGTGTAAAATTTCGATATTCCGACCTTAGAATCGCGATTAGCGATATCAAAAACCCTTTGAACCACTAAAGTTCAAATTTTAAAAATTTCAATACAGAGGCCAGGTTGGCCACTATAGTGGCCACGTAAAAATTTGGATACTTTGCCGAACATGTTGGCGGTATACATGCATAAATTTTAAGTAAATAAAGTTTACAATTTCAATGAAAAAATCCCGGCCCTCTAAAGGTTAAATAAAAATTTCAACCATCTCCGATTGAAAGTCACGCGGCCTTGCAGGGTTCGTGACGACCACCAGGGTGACCCACGCGACCCCCGCGCCCTTGTACGCGCACAGCGCCGACAGGAGATGGGAGTGCGAGGCGAAGATGCCAGCGGGCGCGGCTCGCTGCAAGGACATCGCCAGGCAGCTGGTGGAGGACTTACCAGGGCGCGATATCAAGGTAACGAAACCCTCTACTGTCGTTCTCCGGTATCGTGACGTGCGAGGGAAGGTGTGAGTTAATAGAAGGCTCCCGTTCAGGTGATCATGGGGGGTGGCAGGCAAATGATGAGGTCGAACTCGCCAGCTGGAGTGTCCGACCCCATAGACACTTGGGCTTGCTACAGAAAGGACGGTCGAGACCTGATCGAAGAATGGCGGAAGGACAAGGCATCCAGGAAAGCCTCCTTCAGGGTCGTTCAGAACAACGAACAATTGTCCAACGTGGACACTGACAAAGTGGACTACCTGCTGGGGGTCTTTGCTAACGGTCACATCAGCATGGACTGGAACAGGGACAAAGGGCCTAAAGGGCAGCCGAGCCTCGAGGAGATGACGGTCGCCGCGTTGAAAATCTTACAGAGATCGAAGCACGGCTACCTCCTAGTGGTAATGGCAGTTTCGCTGAATTATAGAGTGCTCCTTCGTCGAAACCACGTCGAGCGATGCTTTCAGGTAGAGGGTGGTCTAATCGACTTCGCCCATCACCGTGGCCACGCTGCTCAGGCGTTGCTCGAGACTGTCAGGCTGTCGGACGCTATCAACGCGACCATGAGGATGATTAACACCGACGACACCCTGGTTATCGTGACCAGCGATCACACGCACTCGATGAGCTTCAACGGCTACAGCGACAGGGGCTCTAACATTCTCGGTAGGACTTTCCGCGTCATCCACTCGCGGCTCGATGGAGTCTGACAGGTAATTGCGGTTCCAGGGGTCGCCCAGAAGTCAAGGTTCACTGGGATTCCCTACACCACGCTCACTTATAGTACCGGCGGCCCGAACAATATGGCGTACACCGTTAAGAATGGTTCCGCGGCGAGGGTGGATCCTTCCAGGGCGAACACAACGGACTTCACGTACAGTCAGCAGGCTGCCATCGTATCTGACGAGGCTTATCACGGCGGCGGTGACGTTGCCGTCTATGCGATAGGTATAACTACGAAAACGCTGATAATTCACGGCAATGAAAATTTAACGCGATACAGGTGCACTTATCCACTCGTTCGTACTCCAGGTCCGTTCGCCCATCTGTTTCACAGCGTGCACGAGCAGAACTACGTCGCCCGCGTGATAGGGTACGCGGCGAATATGGAACCGCGGGCGAACAGCGCTGGCACGCACGGATATAATATCTTAATGAACGTGACAATGTACTGCGCACTGTTCCTTCTAATTCTGCTCGATCGCTGGTAGAGTTCGCGGGGATACTGCGCAAATAAATACAGAGAATTGTGATGGTGTTGTGTAAGTAACATGTATTTTAAAAAAAAAAAACGACGTATTACACATGTATCCTTATCGTACTTAAGTAAGTGGGACAGCAAGTGGCCGTGAAAAATACACTTGGATCCACTTCATCACAGATTTTAGCCTAACTTGTTCAGTGGACGCACCAAGTCTTTCCAAGAGCGATAAAAGCGACTCTTTCTTTTCTCTCCCTCTCCTTCTCTCTCCCTCTGTGTGATATAGAGAATAAACGTTTTCCTCTCGTATATATATATATATAATATATTCCTTTTTTTACACGATTTATATCGCGTCCTCCTACCTTTCTCTCTATGTACAAAACGTGTTAAAACAATGCTCAGTCTTCTGCTGCAGAGGATAAGGTGCTACGCGGTCGCTGTGTACAGACGACATCCTAAATCGCGGCTCGGTTGCGCAACGGGGCTGCGGGGGGACTAATAGTAGAGAACGTTTAGAATTCTGCTGGCGCGTTGAGTGTTCGCAGGCTTTCCTTGGAATCTATCACGCGCCACGTTCGCGCGTCGTCGTCTCCTATCCTCCGTGAAAAAAAAAAAAGAAGAAGAACGTTTCGCGGCGCTATTGCGTCCAAGCGAGTACAAGAGCGACGCGTTTAATGGAGCATTGCGAGGATCTTACGCGAACTACCGAGAAGCTATCGGGACTCTATTTGAAACGGTTCGAGCGTTCGAGGAGGACCGGCCACGGGGGCGAGGGCTCTCGACGCCTTGTCAGCTCTACTGTCTAGCCGATGGCGAGCGATCTGAACGCAGAATGGCGGAAGCTGGGGTGAACGGGTGCGGTCTAGAACGGATCATTGCTCCTTCTTCTTCTCGCACTTCTCCATATGCGTCATGCTCTCGTGGAAGAAGATCTTCAGGGAGATGCAGCCGAGGAACAGGAGGGCGGCGAACAGGAAGATGAAGCCCGGCGTGTACTTCCCGAACACCATCAGGCTGAACAGACCGATCGACTGGCAGGCCAGCAGCAGCGGCGCGAAGTAAACGGCTAGAATGAGGAACAGCGGGTTCTCCTTGCGCTTCTGCCTGCCGAACGCCCGGAATCTCGACCTGCACGGCTCCTCGAGGTTGGTAGACTCCTGCCCCTGCGACTCCTCCGAGCGGATGCCGCGTATCAGCGACCTTCGGAAGCTCTTCTGCAGCAGCAGGATCCTCGCCGTGGCGGTCTGCAGCAGGTGGTCGAAGCAGAGGTGGACCTTGCGCGCGATCGGGTGGGACTTGGAGTTGTCGAACGAGTAGAGCAGGTAGGGGAGGAGGTTCAGGTTCTGGCAGCAGTGGCGGATCCTCTGCATGGACGCGTGACGGAACAGCGTCGGCGGCCCGCTGTGGCTACCATCTGTTGGCAACAGGGCTTATCTTAGTTCGAGGTGTTAAGAGCAATCGGACGAACGTGCGGCCCCCGTTACGTCGCCCCGAGCAGCCGTATCGGCTTATCGGCTCGCGACGCGCGCTGCGAGTAAAAACACAGGTCCCCACCTTTCAGCATGTTGGGAACGTCTCCGACCAGAGTGGCTTTCCCGACGATGTCCTCCGTCTCGATCGTAGCATTCGACATTCTCGCCAACGCTGCTGTCGCGTTGTCCGGCCTCGATGAGCCTGGTAATCCTAAGCTGGCCCCCTCGGATATTCCTGCTTCGATTGCGCGCGCTGATCGCCGAGCGTCTGGGTCAAGGTTGGGCCCTCTGTGCGCGGCTATTGCTGCCTCCTGAAAGATAAACAGTCGTTTCAGAGAGAGATGCGTTGGAAACGGAGGGCAGAGCAGGCAGGAAGTATGAGTAAGGGCGGATCGGCGACCTTGATCGGCGAAGTGCGATCGACCAGTTGGCGGTGGCGGTTCGAGGATTACGAGCAAACGCTCCGATCAGCACTGAACAGGCCTGACTTTCGCGTTGGCAAAGCTACATGGTAAAAAAAAGCCACACCGCGTGATAGCCCATGCGACCCGAGATTAATTAACGCTCCGCTGGCATTTTCAGGCGATCTTGAGCAATGTCGTCGCGAGCCGCTGCGTTTATTTGGAGAGCGAGGCGCACAGGGACAATGGCTCGCGGGGACCTTGGCTAGATTCGAGCGAAGGAGAACGCGCGAGTGGCGCAGAATGGACGCGAAAATGGAGGGCTCGGAGCGCGGCTGACCCAACGACGCACGGCCTCGCAGTGGCGCAAAACTTTGTCACATGTTCCCAGACCGGTTGAGCTGATCGTAAATGCTCCCCTGTCGCGCTCCCCTTGCCTCTCGCCGCTGCTGCGAATTAGTGCGTCGTAGGTAGAGCGACGGTGGAAGCTGCGCAGCTCGGGGGGACCTTGCTTTCTTAGCAGGTCCATGTGCGTGCGATGTTTCGAGAGGGTCTAGCGAGCTGCGATCAATTGGTATTCCGCGGAGAGGGGCTGGTCGTGTGGATATACACGTATTTATTAAAGTTGGGGAGAAGGTCGCGAGATGTAGCCAATTTAGAGGCAGCATTGACGTAGAAACTAGTTTGGAATAGGCTTAGGAAGTCTTAGGAGGATCTTCAAGAGAGAGAGAGAGAGACAGTTTGCTTCACCGCGAGCCTGAGCTGTCTTAGCTGAGAATTAGTGAGATGTATGTATTGTTCTTAGACCTCTGGGAGCAGCCGCGAGAAACACGTCCACAAACTTGCCTATCCCACGCAGAATATCTACTACAAGAAGAGACTTACTTCTAGCCCGATAAGACACAGTCGTATGGATTCCACGGGGTCAGGTCTGGCTTGCCTACGTTACAGCTCGTCTACACAATCTTCACGTTCACTGGAACGTTTCTTCGTAAACTACGACCACGCAGAAAAACAAGTACTCACCTTTAACGGACAGAGAACTCCTTGCTTGCTCCTTGAGGCACTTTCAAGCGAACTGAACACAGTGGCCCGCGTCAGTCGGCACGCGTAAACAAATCCGCATACATTCCCACCGAAGACGAAATGTATTCAACGCCAGGTAACACTAGAGCGGATGTCGTAAAGTCGCCATGAACTTATGATAATCGCGTGCGACGAACGGCGCGAGCTCTAATGTACATTTTGAACGGGCGAATTTCTGGCCACCCATTAATATTCGGCTAATATTCCGGTGATTAGGCCGTCCAGGTAAACGAGCCTAGGAGAGGGCGATAGAACGGTGTCGATAGAGGCGGTGTGCGCGTCGTACGCCGGCTAATTAATTACCGGAAACACCTATGGATCGGCCATGAAAGCAATTGACCCGCGAGCGGTTCGCAAATTGCAGCGGGCTAAAGCCGGAAATTCACCTAAAAGCTAAACTAAACTATGCTATGCTAAGTTTTAAAAAAAATAGCTTCGATAAGTACATCCTTATGCAACCGTTTCCATCGCTAGCTAAGCTAAGCTGTGTTATGTTCTTTCTGTCGTGGATTTAGCAGAAGGAGGAGCAGAAAGAATGTAGCATGGTCACCGGTGTTGACTCACCTTGGGGGGACGGTGGCGGTGTTCGAGTGAACGCTGCGGATGGAGCCGTGACTGGCACCCATATACGCTGTGCTTCCTCCACTGTCTAGCTATACTTCTTGTATAGATTGAAAACGATCGGGAACTCGCGGAATATGCCCATCCTTCGGTACACAGGGCGACTCTCCTCGGTAATCGATAAACCACCGACGCTGGCCCCACGAATTTTACCACGATCCCTCGTCCCTCGTTTCTATTCCGAAGCTTGGAATCCGACTAACCACCTTCGCCAGCTAAACACAAACAACGACTGGCGGCCTGGTGTCGGCGCAGCTTCGACGCAGCCCCGAGGCTCGAGTGGCGACCTCGCGGTTCCTTTGCTCCAAACGTACCACAACAGACAGCCGATTGGTCGACGGTCTGGGCTCCAAGGGTAGCCGGGCCAATTGCCTAGCGTCTTCACGGGGAACGAGAACAAGCGTCGTTGAAGGAGCGAAAAGGGCCGAATAACGGAATCGTGAGGCCAGACACGTACGTCACGAGGCTCCCTCGTGATCTTTCGAAACCGGGGCCCTTTGGACCCGACGCGACGCCTCCGATTGATCTTTTCCTTCACTAGGACAGCCACACTGTGTCGTGCCGGGTCAAGATATTGAGAATGCTTACTATATGGATTTGACTGCATTTTTCAACGCTCTGTTGATGGGAGCCTGGATTTACTTGGGGTTGACGAACGTTCGGTTAAGTGTAGTGTAATAGACAGTTGTTTTGATGCGATTTAGGAACAGAGTTCTGAATTAGTAGAGCGCTGATAAGATAGAAGCAGAGCCTGGTACGTAGCTGAATTATATTTCTCTTCGCTGCGGATTAGACTGATAGCGGGCTCGTAGGTATTCGAATTAATCACACTGGAACCGAGTTGGAGAAAGCTACGGGATTGCAAGAGTTTTCGGGGCTGGCATCAAACGACGAAAGTGAAGCGTAGAAATGATGTATGTGGGAGCTAGCTTGTAACCCGAGTCCGACTTAAGTTTCATCGACCTGACTGCTTCGTAGAGCTGTACGTGAAACGAATTCGGCAACGGGGACACGTGATCGCGACGGACATGCTGGTCGAATTCTGCGATTTGGGCGCGTGTCCTCGGGGCCGAACGTGGCGTTGCAGCGCGCAGAATCCCAATTGCGATCAGTGTATCGGAGGACGGTGTTCAAGCGAGGCCAAAGTCCAGCGAAAACACGTTTATCGAAATACTGAAATTTAAACAGTCCGATTGACGTGTCATTGAAAAATATCACAACCATTCCGTGTAAGAATTCGATAAATCTGGGCTTTTCGATAAAAGTTCGTCGCGATTAATTGCTAGGCATGGATCGTTAATACCACTTTTTTTTTTATATATAAAAACCGTCATATATCTTCGTTACTAATCATCCTCCTTGTCCCCTGTCCTGTCCTTCTTTATCTGACAAGCATGAATCGTGTAATTTCCAAACTTTTTGCGCATCAAACGGTTACGTGTCATTAATAGCACCCTATCCGAAACGTAATCAAGCTAGCGAAGAAGTGGGTCAATTGAGATGTGACTTTGAACCTGTAATGAGGACAGCGATGACCAATAAAATTCTGTATCAAAAGAACTAAATGACAGTGTAGAATTTATTTCGCCACATCCTAAGACAAACAACCCGGAACTTTCTGCGACCTAAAAATCCTTATCTACCCACTTTCTCGTCGAAGGGCTTGTACCGAGTAAAGAAGCCACGCTTTAAAGCGATAACTTTCCAAGTAGTCTACCACGTCCAAGAAATACCAGCGACCGCAACCGTCGCAGCGATGATGGAGCGAGTAATCGGTGACTAAATTGCGAAAAATCCCCTATCAGTTCCGGCTGGCGGTTCCAGTGCGTCGTCGATCCTGATAGCCGATGGCGATCTTATGTAACGATTCATTGATCCCTGGCGTAATCGAAACGAGCAAAGCTCCGGACTCCAGGCAGCGGGGGAATAAAAAAAAGGGTTGGTGGCTATACTGGGATCCCATGGCCAGACCGCACGCTCCGCGAGGAATCCACAGACTCCGTCACGCGGTGCTCACGTGATCGGGTAGACGGGAACGCCCGGGAAACCCCTCAGACACGGCGATTTTCTAATTTCCTACCGAGCCAATCTGAATGGACGTTGGTCCAAGCGACGATTAGATTACACGAGCCTTATCTTCGCCTTTTCCTCTCCGGTCGTCTGCTGAACGCGTGGGCGAGCGAAAAATTGGACGTCCGCAGCCTCGTTCCAGCGGCAATTCGCGCAGCCTCCGCTCCGGGACACTTTTCGTCGATTCTCTCCAGCTTCGCTGAGCTGCTCGACGCTCGAGCGTTCTCTCCCAGCTGATTTGAAAACGATTCGAGCGTTCGTAAGAGATGCGCGGACCTTGATGAGATTGCTCGGGCGTCTGCACGCGGATTCGCATCGATGCTCGATGGAAATGAAGCGCGGCTTGTCTGTTTGCTTTGTTTCGTTTGCACTTGCAGCTGAGTGGAGGCTTGCTTGCGTTTGCGCCTCGCGTGGCTCGTTTCCAATGGAAGTCAAATACCAGGGACACCGAGTAGCTGGGCCCTGGCCCTGCGGGGGCAAATATCCGAGAAATTTGCAATTCACGCGGGGCTGGGTATTCCTGGACGAGCAGAGTAAGCAGAACGGTCAGGTGGACGTCGATTGGAACGCGAGAGTCGTGGTCGTCTTTATTGCTGATGGATGTGTGAAGCTTGATTGAAATATCCTATGGTATTTTCTTCCTTCGCAGACGTCTTTTAGCTTTAGCTTTATTTAGAGTCAATCGTTCTGCAAGCGTCCACGATTCTGGGCTTCGATTTATGGGACATTTTCGGTATCAAAGATCGAACATTCCATTTGGGCGCTCTAAGACTAAATATGTGTTTACTCTATTAATGAAGTTAATGGACTGTTTACGACTATATTAGGGTACGTTTATGTTGGAGCTGCGATAAACGATCAAAGCGGCGATTAGATCGAAGCACAGAAATACATTCTACAGTTATATAATGGAAGTGTTTACATTGAAGCAGCGAAAAAAGCTACGCTTACTGAGTAGGTGACCAACGATACAGGCGTCGAGAAGCAGATACCTATTGCTTTTTCGTCGTTATTATCGCTGATCTCGTCGTAGATAATCTTATTGGCGATGGATATAGACATATTAATAAGCGAAGTGTTTATCAGATCTCCTTTACTGGATCAGAAAAATCACCGATGTAGCATTTTGCGGCACTTGAAGATAGTAATCATTCTTCTCCAGAATCACTCATGTTCAAATTGTTCATCTTTACGAAACCTTAAACGACTGAAACTGTTACAATTATCACAGCTCTACTATAAATATACCAAAGATATTTTTCAGCAACGATTGATCGTCGAACATTTTTATCACCGATCGACACTCTAATAGCTTCTATTGCAGTTCCAACATAAAAGTACCCTAATCTCAACCTTCCAATTCCCATTATATAGGTACGTATTCTTCCTCGAAGAACACTTTTACCTACATTCAATCAAAGAAACCCCGGAACCTTAATCGAGACAATACTGTATAATCGCCAAAAGTACCCTCGGAGAGTGGCTTATCCCCTTTCACAGTTTCAATCGCGGTGATTCAGCGCGGTTACCTACTCCGAAAATACCACACCCATTCTGCGGACTTGCAACCAGGATCCAAAGCCCGTGCAGGCAAGCCTTGGACACTCTGGGAAAACCCCTGCTGCAGGTATCTCTTCACTGCATATTCAACTCTGAATAAATGCAAATTGTCTATTCAAACAGCTTAGCGAGGAGTCGAGCAAAGATCGAGTTCAAAGGAGATCCATGGTTCGCGAGTTTCTAGACATACCTAATACGATTGTTTAGTTGCACCCTGGACGTCGACCGTCTGCGGTTCCGATTCTTTGAGGGACGTTGGTCACTGCGAGGCTAATAACACCAGCACGATCGCTAGACGATAATGGAAGGATACACTTTGGATGTGCCTTCTCGCCAGTATCTTCTATTTTTCCCGCCACTCGTCAACACCCACTGCGCACGATTACGCGTGCAAACGAGGGAGCCCGGCACGCTGTTGCGTTATTAGTCATCCAGTCGCCCCTCCACCCGCTACGAAATCCGACAAACGCTTCGGCCTTATCTGAATGGCTGTTTTGGCCACTGATTGCACCAAGCCTTCAGCATTTGCCCGTTTGACGGGTTCATGGCTGGAGAGATGGCGATTCGATAGCTGCCACGCGTCTCGGGCTCGCGATTAAGTGGAAGTGTAAAGTGGAATTTTGCAAATCTTGTATATTATTTTGTGGGATTTTGATGTACTATACTTTTTCAACGACGCATTAAAGAGAGCCTTTAAAAAGTAGCTTTTGCTTTCGCTTTCCTTTCCCTCTCTATCCCCGTTCAAAAATAATCCTTAAGGGGGTATTCTACCCAAAGATTCGATTTTTTTTTATTTTCTAATAGTCTAGGGTTTCGAAGATATGTCCCTAAAATATTAAGGTGAAATTCGAAAAACTCCCATCGTTCCCTCGACCCTTGTATCTAAAGCAGGGGTTAAAAACAGTGCGCTGTAGGTGCGATAGGTTTTCCAGAATTAATTTCCAAATATCAACTTCAAAAACGACTGTCTAGACTAGAATACCCTCTTAAGGGGATATAGGACTATTGAAATTTCGAAAAATCGATTTTTTTATTATTATTAATTCTGAAAATGCCATGCTTTGTGAACATTTACAACAATTTATCGTGAGGAAATTCGAATAATTACGGAAATTATAGCGATGAACGTAATGGAGTGGAGACTTAACTTCGAAGCCGTGTATCTCGAAACTACATTTTTAAACACGGTGTACATGATAACTCTTGAACGAATGAATATTTTCACCTACAATTTTAACTGGAGCTGTAGAATTCCTTTCTCTATCGTGTGGAATTCCCGCATCAACATTGGATGTTTGTAAAACATTTTATAACTGATTAAAGACGATTTTTTTCCATAAGAATGTGGGAAAAAATTGATTCGTGTGTAACTTTTACGATTTTTGTTTAAATTTGCCCAGCAAAATTTCACACGATAACTATTAGCGTAGAAATTACTCACTCCAAAGCATTTTGCTTTTAGATGATTGGTTCACCGGGGACTATGTACACCAATTACAGCTGCGCTCTACGCGGGACCATCTTTAGCGTCAAATAACTTGAATAATTTTCAACATTCTGACAACTTTTTTGTTTTACATTATTTGTAAAAGCGTACATAAAAAACTGTGAAAAGTGCTGGTATGGTAATTATTTGGTATCTAAGCAATCCAACCAACAAAAAACCGTCGATTTTAGTCGTTCAATAGTCCTATACCCCCTTAATGGAATACTTGGAAAGCTCGAGCGTTCGTAAAGCAAGTCACTAAGTATTCGCCACTCCGCTGATTGCAACTTTTCCGCGACCGTTGATAAGCAGCGATAAGCGCGTTTATTTGCGTTCCCCACTCGATTGTACAGCGATACCGCGTCTGTTACCACGACCTTACTGTCTGTTGTACAATCAATGATACTTTTTTCACGGTGAGTCGAAAATTGCAATTGCGCTTTATCGCACGAGGGTGGCAGAAACAAACGAATCGTATGAGGTGAAGGGGTTCCGTTACCTCGAAGATTCCCTCAAATTCAGACAGACTTGTTTGATCGATATACAATTCCGCGAAGCTTCCTTCAGCTTTAACGAACCGATTCCTCAAAGTTGCGTAATTTTTTCTGGCACGTGTTGAGCAAGTGTGCAAAACAACGTCTCCCCGCCGAGCGACGCTATCGTATATGTATTTAATTAATTGCGCGCCCGGTTCTCCGTCGTATCGAAGTGATTATTAAACCTACAAGCTGTGTCGCGCTTCTCGTTTTACGTATTTAGGTGTCTATGCTTACAGCTAAACAGGAAATTGAACTTGTAAATGATCAATGAAGTAGAATTAAAAACAGTTAGCGGAGAGTGTCAATTAATGAGTCGCCGATGCTCCCAATCCTTTGTGTGATTATTCCTATAGGTACTTGTAATATTCCACAATTTTTCAAAGAGATAAGTTGCATCAATGCTGCAGCGCGCTGTGATAATGACAGCTGGGATATGCTCAAAATGGGGGCTGAAAGTCTCCTAAAGCAATAGGAATACATGATCCTAGAATAGGTGGCACGGCCCAGCTGGTGCGTGCCACTAACTTGGATTATGTGTCCCTAGTACTGGAACAGGAGAGTATAGTTATAAGTTAGTGGCACGCCAGAGATAGCTCGGTCTTTGTTGCACGCATTAGCCTTCTCCTCTCTATCTCTCTTGTACAGCTCGGTCGTACCACCTTCACTAGTGTCATGTATTCCTATTAACTCTGGCGATTTTCAGCCCCAATTCCGAGCATAGCACAGCCTTATTGCCGGCAAATGTACCAATACCTGGACACATAAAAGGCTTACGAAATAGCGGCAAAGTTTTCTCCTAATGTTATTTGTAAAACCATCATGAAATAAAAGAATGTTGTTGAAATGTGGAAGATAACACAATGTTACACTACTGGAAATGGAGAAGAAGGTTTATGTTATTATAATAGACTATTTATTAATGAAAATACGAAAATATGCAGATGTCCCAGTAAGCGGACGACCTAAAACTGCATGTCCCGATACCTGAATTATATCGTTCCAGTGAGGGGACACCCTAAAAATGCATGTCCACCAACTGGTACAGTACGGAAGTTCTTGTACCAGTAAATAAACTTATATCTCTTTTAAGAAAAAAATAATTTTCTTGCAAGTTCATCCATCTACGCTAAATTTAAATTTTAAATCTACATATTTTTATATATTTGCAATTTGAGATCCTAAGAACCTGAAAGGTTTCGAAAATTGGTATTTATAAAGAAACAAATGCTAGCGGCGCGTAGGGGTGAAAGGTTATACTAAATTGGGCAAAAAGAAGTTGTGTCCCTGCGTGGTAAGTAATTGTCTTCATCAGATACACAGACTTAATAATTTATGCGTTTTTGCAGTTGGATCTTAACATAGAGACTCTTGATTACTTTCTGTATGATATTTCTTATTATTCTGCGCATAAATGATTACCTAGTCGAGTTATTAGTCAACTCGTCTGCACTGTAGCATCCTGCAATACCGGCGATATGTCGGAATTGGGGCTGAAAATCTTCGAAACTAGTAGGAATACATGATACTAGTGGAGGTGGCACAGCCCAGCAATCTGAAAGAGAGAGTACTCTAGCGGGTGTTACAAGGGCAGAGATACGACATGCCACTAACTTTGATTATACTCTCTTACTCCTGTACCGGGGACACATAATCGAAGTTAGTGGCACGTAATCTATCTCTATTCTTATCGCGCACACTTCCTTTCTCCCTCCCTCTACCCCAGACCCCCATACCTCCACTGATATCATGTGCTCCTTCTACCAGAAGACGAAATTTCGCGGCCGCGCTCGACCATTTAGCGTTCCACTTCTAACGCATGTTAAACCTTTCCTTTCCTTTTCCACTTGCGCCCAGAACATCAATGGGAATTTGTACGCACATCACCAAAGGTGCGCGCTCACTTTGTTCGATGAATTATGGATTCTCCGCGAGCAATTATACAGTGCAGTCTTGCAATTTATTAGTCTACTAACTAGTCTATGACACGATGCTTCCAATTACGTCGAGTATAATTAATACTTAATAACACTTTCTCCGCGCGTTTGCAAGAAACACGCTCTTACAGACACTCTTTAAAACGCACACCCTCGACCGTCCGTCGCAAACATTTCACCCAAGGACAATTATTAAGAAATCATCGAAAGTCCCACCGCTTATCATTCGTATTACTCAACGGTCCAGCTCGATGCAGTTCCCGTCCCGAATTATCGCGAAGCAAGCCTCGATAAGCGATCAAAGGCGACGTGTCGCGATAATGGCAACACCAGTGCGTATTGTCACACCCACGCGCACTCGGTGTCACGAGGCCAAGTCGCGTGCTCGGCCCACCGAACGTAAACAGTTGCCTCGATCAATCTCCGAAACTCTTAATCGTATCTGTGTAAGTACTCACCGTTGCATCACGTGATAAAAGGAGAAGCTTCAGAGTGCTGGATGGACTTGGCGGCCGAGCAGCTGTCTAGGACACCGTGCCGGGCGGGAATGAGCGGGAACGAACGGGAACGAGTGGGAACGAGTGGGAACGAGTGGGAACGAGCGGAAAGTTTAGGACAGGGGAGGGTGCCGGGGCCGTTTTCGGTGGGCACAACCTACGCACGTGATCTAACCCGGGCAACGGGCCAATGGAACGCGTCGCCACGTGACGATCACGTGAACCCTCGAGCCCTCATCCACAAAGCCACGTGCTCGGCCAGGTATCGCTGGACGAAACACGAGAGGTCCTTTCTCCGCTTTCAACGCGTTTCTCGCTTCTGCAACGAATCCAGCGACTCACCAGCGAGTTGCTGTTACTCAGGGGAGGCTTTAGGCGACTCTGCTCGCTGGTCTGCAAACAAACATTGGCGGGGTGAGCCGAGAGACTTCGGAGAGGCTGGTCCGAGGCTCTGACCTTTGGATCCGAGTGTTGCGTAAGAACGGAGGATGTTTGCGATTCCGAGAGGTTCCTGTGTTTTCTTATGATTCTGTTTGGCTGGGGGATTGATTTGTTGCGGATGAGCAGCGAATGATGGAAATTTTTGGCTCGTCTATCGCTAGGAGATAGCTCGTCGCTTCTGCTAAGGGATCCGGCTTGGTTACATTGTTCATAAGATCGCATGAGTTTTACTTTTCTTCTAGTAACTGTCAAGTACCATCGTCTTCTTGACATGCAGCAAGTCGATAATGTTTACTGCAAAACGGCGTTACCTCATCTTCGCGTAACGTTCGTGCCTTTACTAATTAATAGTTGAAGACCTCGGCGCTTAGCGCAAGAGCCTCGCCGCTCGAGCGTCGCGTGTCCAAATAGTAGTCGACTCATTGAATGTGCAATTAATTTTTTTGCGCGGTAGAGTAGGTATAGAACGAAGTGACATGCTCGTGTTGCGTGATGATTACGTTACATCTCCCTTCGACGCTTTACGACGACAGTAATTGCCGCAAATTCCACGGAGACGATAAAACAATACTTTGGCAGCTGTATTAATCGAGCTACCATTATCCGTCTACTAAGCGTATCGTACAGATGAATTATAAATTAAGACACTTGTGTTCTGTTATCGAGTCTCCAATTCTCGGCCCAATTATTTACGACGGAAGGCTTCCTGATGCAACTTGTCGCCAAATTTTCCAGTAATTCCTCCGTTTACAATATCAATTTCGTGGAAAGTTACGTTCCCTGGTACTGTTCTCTTCCATTTCCACCAGACTATCTTTCTACGCGCCGCTGCCTGTCTAATCAATTTCCTTCGCAAAGAGCGAATTTCAGTCGTTCAGCGAAACATTGATAAATCGACGACAGACGATCGTGCTCTCGGTTTTCGTTCTCATCTCCTTCTTCCTTTTGCGTTTATCATTCAAATGCTGAATGAGCGAGCGTCTGGCAGCGAGCAGAGACTAAATATAAAAATGTCGTCGCAGGGAACGAAACGTTTGCTGAATAATAAAATTGTTTTCATAGCGGTTGCTCAATGGTTCCTCGTTCCTCACCGAGAATTTATTGAGTTTGTTCGCTGGTTTTTGGCCTGCTTGTGGCTTGCCTCGCTCCCGAGTAATTGCTTCAGATTTATTTTCTCTTTCCGATGAAACGAAAGCTGCGAGAATTATTAATCAAAGGCCACGGCGAAGCGAAGAATTCGGTTGGAGTTAATTTCGCGCTGCGTGTTTGTCGATCACGCATAACTCCTACATTTACTATTAAAGATTAATAAAAAAAAAGCTGCGACTTTTTCAAAGATGCATAAAAACATGGTCCAAATTTCAGATGAATCGATTGGCTAGTTTCTTAAAAAAAAATCCCAAATTTTGCTCTGTTTTTAGCTCGAAAAATAGGATATTCCTCTTAATGGTCAGTGGGTGGAAAGTTTCAGGTCGTTCAATGGAAAATTCTAGGTACCACTATTTTTATGCTAACGATAAGAATCGCGTTGGTGTGTGTATGTTTTGACTGTCGCAAACAAAGTTTCTAATTTCCATTGAACAGAGCCGACTGAATTTTATACTTTGCTCTTGTTACCTCGGACTCTAGATATAGCTGCTGATCTCGGGCAGCGATCTATGTCTATCGGAAGATCTAAGAGATCTGCCTACTAAGAAGATTAAGTTTATCGCTCTAGTACCGGAGCGTTGCTTCTTGCACTTTGCTACTCGAAGTGGAAAGACTATCACCGAACGATGACCCCATTTTATATCCACAAACTTTTCTTACGCAACTCGTTCTTCGGACCAAGTAGCTTGGAAAAATATTTAAAAAGGCAACTGGCGGCTTCCAAACGACCAGAAGCGAGTCGAGAATATTTCTCTAGAAATACAACGAACGACGAATGATCTAGAGTCTAAAATGAATCGATCACCATCGATCATACATACCAGCGATTCTGATATTTAAAGATTCCACGCTACGTCACCTCCAGGTGCTTCACCTCCGCGACGTTAGCTCGGTGGTGGTTGAACGTGCACTGAACACCCAAAGGACTCGACTGAATGAAGCCAGCGTAGAAAAGACGAAGGTGATGGTGATGATGATGAATGAACGAAGAAGCAGAAGAACAAAGCACCGTCCAATTGCTATAAATATTTTTAATCTTTACTTGTTCGAAAGCAAAATCACAGCTACATAAGATGTGTGGTTCCGATACTCATTCATAATATAATAATAATAATAATAATAATAATAGAGAATATTAATCAATAATTAATAATAATTAATAATAATAGATAAAATTATATAATATGTGCTAATGACCATACGATAGATTCTCTCTAACATCTTCAAGTAATAGTACGTCTTTCTACTGGTATACATCCACACACACTCCAATGCATTCTCTCTCTCTCTCTCTCTCTCTCTCTCTCTCTCTCTCTCTCTCGCATGTTCGAACAATATGTACCTCGATCGTCGTGGACGACCACGCAATAATATATTTCTATATTCATATATATATATTTATATTCATATATATATATTTATATTATATATATATATATGTATATATGTATATATATATATATTTATATATTTATATTTGTATGTATAGTGTAGGCTCGATAGTTATAAGGCAACCTCAGTTCATCGTCGCTGCTCGAAACACTCGCGAGCATGTGTCCCTCTGTTTCTCCTTCTCAAATACAATACTTTTCGACCCTTCGAGGTTGATTCGCCCCACCGAACGCTCCATCCTGCCGCGATCTCGCCCACTTTCGGCTCCGAGACCTCGCCCTCCCAACCACCCTCCCCCACGTAAACGGGGCTAAAATAAATATTCTACAGGTCGTCCTCCCTCCCACTGCACACGGGACTTAAACGGTAAAAGCATACAGCAGGCTCGAGATTTTACATATCGCGGGTTTTATGGCACTCGTTTATAATGGCTCGCCTCTCTCAAACAGCCTCCATCACATCCACCACCTCCGCCTGTCCCCCCCCAGGCCGCGAGCTGGCGACATTTCCTTCGTTTTTCGCGCTCCTTTTCGCGCGAGCGTCGCGTTTCCTCCCGGCGACGGTGTCGGTTTTCGCTCCGACCGGGACCAACGACACCGGACACCAGGATCGTGGAATCGGTCGATCGGGCTTTCTCTCCAGAAGAGAGGATTTTTCCTCCGGCCACGGGGACAGGATCGATGACTAATCGACGTAGCTGTATTCGCTACAGTCGCCACGAAATAGAGTGGTCGCTCCAGGATACCTCCACCGTCTAATTCTGCACGAGCATGCGTCTTCTGTCTCCCAAACGAGGAGCTTTAACGCCTCGCTTTCATCGAGGTGATTGCGCGAAAGATCCGAGTGGTATCGACATTCGTGGTCGATAAGGGTGGTGGTCCTGAGCGGCCAGTCGATTTCGCTGCGACTCTGTAATGGAACGATGCTGGCGTATCGAGGGAAATTTCTCTGACTGATCGAAGAAGCTCCTCCACTGACAATCAGAGACCCTGTACTGTCTGCCGAAGATCGTCTTACTCTACTCTCTCGTGCTGTTTAAAAGCTGCTAACGAGACTAGGAGCTTTCCAGTTTCGAAACTTCGATAGAGTCGAATTACCAAGAAGAAAAAGGAACTTGAATTTTTTAAAGACCCGCGAGATTTCTTCCTTCCAAACAGTTCGATCTCCCCCGCAGCTTTTGCGGAAAAAAGGACGCCTACCTTAATGCGGGTCAACCGTGTCCGGTTTCTGGGTCCCCAGTCAACCACCTACCCAGCAATCACTCCTGCAACTTCATTTACAGCAATCCGAGCCTTGCCTTTACGATGGATGAATAAAAGAACGCGCGTCTCTCCGATACAGTGGAAGAGCTTCTCTCCGCCTCTCGCGCGGTGTACTTGTTACGGGACGCTGGAAAAGCGTACAGACACTTGGATCCGCTGGGTCTTTTTAGTCGCCGTGGTCCAGCCTTGGACTGCAGAGAGTTTGGACGCTGTTTCCTTGGACTGAAAGGAGCTTCTTGGAAACCGACGACGGAGGTGGAGGAACAGACCACGGCGACCGGGTTTCTATATTTCTCATAGATTCGACGCAGGTTTTTAAGGCACTATAGCTTCCTACAATCGTGCTCACGTCGGGCGTGTCCCTCTCTCGTCCCGTTCGGTGGAAGAGGACTCATTGTTCCTGGACAATCTGCACGTTGCAAGGATATCGTTGCTAAGGCACGGTGCTACAAGTTCGGGGGAAACTCTAAAGGCACCCTAGCGTGTCGCGCGAGCGCCCACGCGCGCACACTAACCCCTATGTCATCTGGGGAACGACAGTTTTACAGACGGCACTAAAAGCTACTTGATTGAATCGTTGTACTCGATAAAATACGGTTCTCTGGGAAATCTGGGCCTTCTATCGATCGTCCTACTCGAGGGAAGCCACTCCGACGTTATAGCGAAATAGCGACAAGGATTTCTATACTTCTGACACCTCTGCACGCAAATTTGTGCTCTCGTAAAATTTCGTCACGCTTCGTGCGAAGCGTATTTAAAATAAACATTCAAATTTGAACTTGGTCGCTTGGTTAGATTCTTCCTATAGGTACTGTCCAGTTACGTTCGAGGAGGGGTGAGCCTCTGGGGGGATGAAAGGTACGAGTGCGGGCCTCTGCGCGGGGAGAATTGCAAACGGTGTCGAAAGGTTGAAAAATTCACAGCCAGAGACGGATCTATAGGAGGTCTTGAAAGTTCTAAGCAATTGGAGACCTCTAAACCCATTAGTCTCTACCTCAGAAATTCTCAAAAACTCTCGCCGAAAGTAAAATATTCCAATCGCGAGGACTCAAGGTACTCCCGATGCGTCTCTGGTCGCGTGAACATCGAAAGGTACAGCATCTCCTTTGGCGATGAAACCGCGAGGAACCCCGTCGTTCGCGAGGCGTTACACACAAAATACTCACACGCGCCAAACGATCCCTTCCTTCGAGCTTCTGCTCAACTATCAGAGTACACCTCGCGATCTACCTCTTCCACTTTCCCCTATTCTGCTCCTCACACCTCTCTGTACACCCCTTCGAAGCCAATGCTCGCTCGCAGGTCTGCCCTCGTCCGCTCTGTCTCATCTTGGCTGGCAGTCTTTTTGTTAACTCTCGGTTTAGCAATACTGTTCGTAATACGATTAACGGAACGCGTACCCTCCTGGCCGCGGCACGTATATGTTTATTCCCGAGAAAGCGTATAGAATATTCTTTAGTACGACTCGTTGCGGCTCGATTCGATCGATCGACCCCTCCCCTCCAAAACTGATAGAGAAGGAACACGCGGAACGATAGCTGCGGCGCGAAAGGCGACGCCGCGTTAAAATTAGAAAGAAAGAAAGAAAGAAACGAGGAAGTGCAATAAAGTAATCGTGGGCGATCGTTGAAGCATCGTTGCACCGTCGCCGAGTGATCGTTCGCCGAGCCCTCGAGCCCTCTCTGCGCTGGCTAGAGATTCGTCAGGAATACTTAGTCCGGCAGCGACTCGCCGCTAGGCTGCTGTTCTGTTCGCTGTGCCTGTGAAACAACCGATGGCGCGATGGACTAGACACGACGCGTCGTGCTCGGGCACGATTCCCGTGTTTGCCCGCTGGCGAAGTACCGGGGAGCACGTTCGTCCCGAAACTGGTAGAAAGGCTGGTCGAACTCTATCGTCCGGGTGACGTTTCGGCGAAAGTCCCCTCGACTTCCGCGGCGGACCTCTCGCTCGTCAAGAATTCAGTTCTCCTCTCTCCCTCTCCCGCGGCTCTCTTTCACTCGCGTATATATATTAACTATCTATTCTAGGACCTAAGTCGTCGGGACGACTACTCTTTGCACCACGCGGAGGGTACACGAACGAGATACTAAGGCAAAGGAAAAAAAAACGAAAAAAAGAAACGAAATGTACAGGGGTCTTTTCCTATTAAATATTACAGCTTGTCTTTTTCTTCGCGCTAAAGCTATACGATAGACTTGTCGTCCGCGTTATTGTCTACGGTTCTATGCCGGGTCACCTCTGTCCCTCGTCGGGTCCAACGGCCCGGGCCGTTGGAATTAGCAACCATTCGCGCTTGAAACCCCTCCAAGTCTACGGGAGAATCGGTCCGATCGGATTAATGAACATTTCCTCGTAAGTGACATTTCATCGAGCCGATCGAACGGAGCTTCCGTTCCCATCGGCGTCCTGGTATCGTTCGCTCCGACCTCAACGGGACAGCCGAGACGAGCTATCGATCCCTTCTGGTCGAGAAACGGCTGAAGATTAATGACTAGGCCGCGCGGTCAGGGTGCTCCTAATCATCCAGCGCGTCTGGGGAACGTAGCGTCTCGTATCGGGCGCGGACAATCGCGATATCGCGGGGAATGTCTACAGGGAGCGTACGAAAAATGTCTTTTCTTCCTCAGTCCTTGGTATCAGACTTGATCGGCCGGATCACGCGACCCAGCCCCCGTCCCTCCCTCGAGGAACGTCTGCGGGGACCAGAGAATGTCTTTCTTCGGCCAACGACTGGCCAGCTCCGCTGGGCGTCGTTATGTGTCCATGTGTCTGTACTTGTGGGCCGACATTTGCGCCAGGCCCAGCACGGCGTACTGGCACTGCAGACAGTGGTAGTGCGTCTGTTTGCCGGAGTGCTGGCACTGGACGCCGCCGCACGGTTGGCTCGGGGTGAACTTCTGGAAGCCGGCCGCCGCGATGCTGTCCAGCTTGGCGTGCTGGCGCCGATGGGCGACCACCTTGTTGGTGTCGGTGCAGACGAAGTCGCACTTTAGGCAGTGGAAGTGCGAGGCCTTGTTCTGCATCGAACCCAGGGACGAGGTGTAGGCGCACTGAGCCCTGCCGCACGGCACGTTCGCTCTGTACTGCTGGAAGTCGCCGCCCATCAGGGTGTCAAGCCGCTCGTGCCTGGCGGTGTGCTGGACGAAGCGGGTCTTGTCGCAGAACGAGTAGCCGCAGTCCTGCCGCATGCAGTGGAAGTGGGTCTGGTGCTCTCTGTAGCCGCAGTGCGGGTACCTGCAGTCTTCGTTGAACCTGAACCTGCAATTAGGAGCGATAACGATATTCAAGGACCCTGTGAACAGGGATGCCGAGGAGTGGCGTAGGTGGAAGGATGCAAGGTGCTATTTCCACCGGGGTTCCAAAGAGTTCTGGAACTTTCCAATAGGTTCTGTTTGAAACATGGACCGTGAGATTTTTTTAAAACATGTTCTCACATTGTAAGTTTCCATGAGAACTGATAAAATAAAAATTCTATTTGGAGCGGAACTTGTAAAATATAAAAAAAAAAAATAAAAATTTCTCTATAACAGCAACAGATATTTTGTTTGTCAATATTAAAACAGTTCTCGATCGTTGTGACAAATACTGAATACTATTCAACGAATAGTACTACATTTACAACAATAATAAATCATTATTACGGTTAAATTGATATTACGAATGTGTTATTTATTTGTAATATTTACCTACGTAGATAATTTCTACGCAGATATTATAGAATTTTGGTGTATTTTGGTTCATGTAAGTTATAAAAAAATGTTATTTAGGTATTATTCTTGACAAGTTTTCTTTTCTGTTCAATACTTCTTATGAAACTATTAATTACGTTATGTTATGATTTTTTTTATTATTATTATTATTAAACGTCTTTATTGCTCCAGTAAAAGGCGAGGCGCAGCTAGTAAGCTGTTACTATGCCTGACATTAGAATTATTTTCTTACCTTTTATTTAATAAACACGAAGAATATGATATTATATTGTTAAATAAAACTAGTACCTAATAGTTTAGTATTTTCCTTTATCTTATGGAAGCTTTTTTTAATAAATGTCCTAGTATAACTGTTCCCATGGAATTTTTATTATATAGTTTCTGAAATATCTTTTCCATGAGAACACTTTCTAGAGAAGTTCCTAAGGGTAACATTTCTTTCAATAAAAATTCCACAGGAACAGATATTTTCTTAAATGAAACATATAAGTTCCAACAGAATTTTCCAGAACTTTTTCGACCCCTGCTTTCCACCCCAAAGAGAAACGATATATGAGTAACCTGACGTATCCCTCCGGTACCGGTTCGTCCTTCAGCATTCGCATCGAGTGGTGAAGCCTCTGCTTCTTGGCCTCGGGCGAGTTGCTGTCCGGCGGTGACAGAGACCTCTTGCTCAAGTTCAGGTTTGCCGCCAGGGAAGCTAAGGGGTTCTCGTCCCTGGCTGGAGGTAGAAAGTTCGTCGGAGGTAGACCAGGCGCGAACATCAGCCCGGGCGCACCGGTGTACATGCCGCCGTGCTGGAGGAACGGCGGCAGGGCTTGGTTCATCAGAGCGATCTGCTGGTTCATGGCTGCCATCACCGCTGGGCTGGGGAAGTGGAAGCCGTGGCTGAGGTCCAGCTCGAAGCTCGCAGGCACCGGGGCCTGTTGAACGTTCGGCGGCATGCTCGGCTGCGGCAGCTGACCGTTCTCGTTGCCGTCCAGCAGCGAGTTGTGCCCGTCGTCCCTGGACAGTTCGCTAGGCTCCCTCTTCACGCTCGGAACGTTCTGCACGCCGACGTCCGAGCCGCACCTCGCGGGCTCCATCTTCACCTCCTTCGCTTGGCTCTGCTGGCTCATCTGGCCCAGGGTCTGCTGCATCTGCCGCTGCATCTGGTTCTGGAAGTTCTGGATGTTCTGCGCCATCTGAGCGTTCTGCGCCATGAAGTCGTGCTTCTGCGACAGCTGGGCCAGGTAGTCGTGCTGCAGCTGATTGGGCGCCTGGCTGGGCAGGTCGTGCTGCTGCTGGCTGAGGATGGCGCCCGTCGAGTGCTTGGCTATGTGCGCTACCAATCGGTCCAGCTCCGAGAACGCCTGGTTGCACGCGTTGCAGTGGTAATGGTTCTTGCGCTTCAGCTTGCAGAACGGCCTGCTGCAGCTCTGCTCCGGCCCGTAGAGCGTGTGCGGCGTCGCCGAGCTGGTGGACGGCAGCACCGGGGACTCTGCAAACGAAACGATCGGCCTCAGTTCGGCTCCTCGGCGCACCGAAAAGCGAGCGCGAATGGCGACGGTGTTACTAAGATACTGGCAGAAAACACATCTCGAGGCGACAAAATTTCTCGTCGATAGAGACACGAACCTTGATGCACGGAAGTTCGCATGGATAGCACGACGCCCGGAAGTGCAGGTTCACTCGGCGGTCCGCTGACCGGATAATAGGTGCCTGCCGCCCTCACCACTAGCAACAATCAACCAAACAACCAACACTTCAAATATACCTCCCATACTAGAATTACAACCACCTTGTACAACAGATACGTCAGACGCAAAGAGAACAATAAATACAAATGTACAAAACGTAAATGTAGAGAGAAGTAAAAATGGTGACAGTGGAGGTGTACTTCGACCCCCGTTCGTTAAGCAGTGTACAGTAAGCTGGCTCTTATTTACTCTTGGTGAAATTTCTTTTCAAGATTTTCTTCGCTGCACATTCCAGAATAGTTACAAGTAATAAAAAAAGTCTGTGTAATGTTTGAACCCGATCGGATAACGGGCAAAGGTGCCCCTCGACCTTTGAATATTTAAATAATTATTTAACAGCTCACAATGTCGATTTTATATAATATCCTTCGAGTTATTGATTACATAAAAAAATATGTCAAACAAAAGTTGTAGATCCACACAAGGAGCATCTTTTATGTTCTATTACTTTCTCTCGTGCGACAAACGGTTTTCGAATAAAATCCGAAAAAGTAAAATAAAAATTTTACTTTTCAAATTTTGTAAGTTTAAATTCTTCTCGAACACTCTTTATTTATGGAGGCGAAAAAAAATTTAATTTGTATTTTGAAGGATTATTTTTTAAACATTTAAGGGAGGGGGTATATACCGAGATATATTTTTGCTAATTTCGGTCATAAATTTTCAGGAAACATTCATGACATATCAAACACTGAAAATATGGAATTTTTTTTTAATTTTTTGGCATATCTCGGTATATGCCCCCTTAAATGTTTGAAAAATAGTTCTCGAAAATAAAAATTACAATTTTTTTCGTCTTCATAAATAAAAAGTGCTCGAGATGGATTTAAACTTTCAAAATTTGAAGAAAGAACAAGTTTTTTTCCAGTTTTACGGACTTTTTGCGAAATCCGTTTGTCGCACGAAAAAAGGTAATACAACATAAAAGATGCTCCTTGTCCGGATCTACAATTTTTGTTTGACATATTTTTGGATATAACCAATAACTTTGAGGATATTATATAAAATCGACATTGTGAGCTGTTAAATAATTATTTAAATATTCAAGGGTCCAGGGGCACTTTTTCCCGTTACTCAACACAGAATTTTTTTGATTATTTGGAACTATTCTGGGTGGTGCCGCGAAGAAAATTCAAAAGTCGAAAATAAGAGCCACCCTAGTGCACAGCGGTGGTCGAAAGAAACCTTCAACGACCACGTGTCTACGTTTCTTTCCCCCATCGCTGGCGGTTCAACAGGTTCATCCAAGTCTCGAAAGGGTGGGGGTGTGGGGGTGGGGTGGTGGTGCTGCGTCCAAATATACATTGAGGTGCGTGAGCGTGCAGAAAATCATGCATTATACGGGTGACTGTTTCTCGGTGATGTCTCAATTAACTACCAAACAGAACTCAACTATAAACAACACTATGCAGGCGTGCGGAGCCGTGCGCTTGGACGAGTGTCACTTACCAGTGGTTTTATTAGCGTCCGGGCTCGGTAGATCGGACTCTTTGTCCTCCATCATCGTTCTGCTCTCGATGTCCCCGGGCAGGCTCTCCTCCGGCTTCTCGATCAGTTCCGCGGGGTTCTTCACCTGGATCCTCGGCTTGGCCTCGTGAACGGGCTGCACCGTGGCCTGGCACTCCTGCATCGACGACTCCTGGCTGCTACTGCCGTCGCTGTGACCGGTGTGCTGTTTCTCGTGCAGCGCCATGGTCGAGTATCGGACGAACGAGTATCCGCAGTTCGGTCTGGTGCAGTGGAAGTGGCGGTTCACCCGATTGCTGTGACAGCCGGCCAGCCGACAGTCCACCATCTTGTCGAAGAAGGCGAACCCAGGCGGTATGTCGACGTTGTCGTGGAAGTCCTTGCTGTGCATCAGCAACTGGTCGG
Source organism: Andrena hattorfiana (assembly GCA_944738655.2). Taxonomy (NCBI): domain Eukaryota; kingdom Metazoa; phylum Arthropoda; class Insecta; order Hymenoptera; family Andrenidae; genus Andrena; species Andrena hattorfiana. Next base: position 39,376,092 of record OX122894.2, on the reverse strand, counting down.
GCCTGTCGGTGGAGAAGTGGCACCTGGGCTGGGAGCAGTGATGGTGTCTCGTGCTCCTGAGCACGCAGGCTGGGTCGGGACAGCCGTCGGGATTGTAGGTGGCGAAGCCTTCCGGCTCGCCGAGGCTGTTGGAGGGCGAGACGCTGCCCTCGCGATCCTCGAGCAGTGGATTCGGCGTGAGGCTCGGCGTCTGGGGTTTCGGGAGCTTGAAACTGGTGAAGATCGCCTGGGGTGAGTCGTGGGTGTGCGTGGCCGGGTCGCCGCCCGACCAGATCTCTATCACCCTGTTCTTCGGCGGCCTGCCCCGCTTCCGCCTGAACATCGCGTCGATGTTCGTCAGGTGGGTCAACGTCACGTCCGAGGAGAGGGCGTGCGACGAGCAGGAGAGGTTCACCTGCCTGCTGTACTCGTGGATCTTGTAGTGCTGCAGGCGACGGAAGGGTTTGTCGGTGGCGAGGATCACCTCGCGACAGTTCTCCCAGTTGCAGTGGTAGTGCTTCTCTTTATCGGCGTACGGACAACTGTCGTCGCAGCCTCCCTCCTCGAAGAAGGCGTCCGTGATGCGCTCCTGAGTCTCGTGCTCCCTCAGATGTTCCCTGACCTCGCGGGGATCTTTCAACGCGGTTCCGCAGCGATCCAACCCGCAGTGGTGATGGTCCCTGCCTATGTGACAGGGGCAATCAGCCGCGGCGGGCAACAGGTACGCCAGTTCCGTGGCGGTGAGCTGTTGGCTCTGCTGCTGATGCTGATGGTCGACGGTGACCGTGGAGCTTCCGCTGGCGGAGACCGTGGTGGTTGGCGCGGTGAGATCCATCGCGAGGTCGCTCGCGCTTTGGAAGGAGTCGTCCAGGGAGTAATAGGATGGCGAGCCTCTGTCCTCGTTGGAGCTTTCGCCGTTCAGGCTTAGGGAGAGACTTTGGACGCTGAGATCCTCAGGCGGCCATGTTCCAGGCGGTCGGACGCAGCCGATCGACTTGTACTTCCTGTAGGCCAGCTCGGACTCGTGGCGCTCGTGTTTCCGTTTGTGGGAGAAGAGCTGACCGGACGAGTGGAGGACGTAGCTGCAGTGCGGCCGTATGCAGTGGATGTGGTTGCAGACGCGTGAGAAACGGCACTGCTCGAACGGGCACGCCTCGGACTTCATGAACTTCTTGAACCCGTCCCGGGACAGCTGCTCGTCCTTGATGTGGTAGGATTTGTGTTTGTCTGTAGACACAAGTCGGCGGATGCTACAGCGAATGCCTCTTCGAGGGAGGCACTAGACGCGGGGCAACTATTACAGAAGAAACGTATGGACTTGCTTACCCATGTCAGCTTTGTTCTTGAAGGTGAACCGGCATCCCGGTCGCCGGCAGTGAAAGTGGGTGGTCCTCTGGCCGACGAAGGGGCAGTGCTCGGTGCCGCAGCTCTCGGTAGCTCGAAATCGCTGGAAACCCTCCTGTATGATCGCGGAGTCCTTGCGGTGGTAGTTGGCGTGCATCTGCACGTCGGACGTCGATATGTAAACCTTGTCGCAATTCTCGTGGATGCAGTGATAGTGGGTCTGCTTTCTATTGTGCGGGCAGGCCCGGCCCGGATGCCTCTCCGAGCAGTCGTCCGTCGGCGAGTACCTCATGAAACCGTGCTGCAAAGATTCGTCCCTCTTTTTGTGCCACTTGAAATGCCTGATCATCTCTTCCTTCTTCACGAACACCCTACCACTGCAGTCCAGGCAGTGAAAATGCTCCCTGCAACCGAGCTCCTTACAATACGAGCTGCCGCATTCCTGCCCCGACGTGTACCGCCTCACGTACCGGGAGTAATCGATTATCGGGGACACGGAGCTTTTCGAGCTACCGATCAGGGTGTCCGCAACTGGAGACATGCTTTGTCTCAGCAATGCTGAAATCAGAAACCCGAAAGGGCTGGTGAGAATCTACCTCGCAGACCCGCCGCATTTCACACGACTCCCGCGCGACAGTTCCCTACTATCCCTCCGCTCTAACCAATCTCGTTCGGTAAAGGACTCTGATTCAGCAGAGCGCTCGGTAGGTAACAGAGTAAACTGCAGCACAAAGGTTATCGCCCAATAGGTTCGCCATTACCCTTCGTCGATCAGTCAGCTCTTTATCGGCCGATAAACCAGAGATCCGTGATGCCGAATAAAGAGGAGGAACGCTAGAGAGGAAACACTTGCTGCCGTGAAAGTGACGTCGCGCATGAACCGCACACTACGCGGGACAATTTCAAACTACCTTCAGCTGGAATATTCTTAAAAATGATCAAAGCAAAGAGTGTTTGTACGAAAGAACCTGAATTCTTTGGAGTGATATCTCGAGGCACCCCTGCACCACCACCATTTCATCCGCAAAACCCAACCACTCTCGCTGCAATTTCGCGATAAAGTCCGTCAAGGTTCGTCACTCGATTCCCACGCGTTCGTTTGCCCCTCGGCCGAGGAATTTCGCGAATAGCCGCGAAGTACGCAAGCACGGAGAGGGAGCGATATATAGCATGGCTCCACCCCCACTCGCCAGGAAACCACGTTCCACGTTTGCTGCCCTACCAAGGGCCCCCGGTTGATTCCGAGAAATGCCTACTTGCCGTCTGTGCGCGTTTCAATGCGTTCAGAAACGAGTTTAAAAATTGTCGAATATTTCTCTTCGGGGTCCCCCTCGGCTGGGCGCGGCTGGCGGGGATAGGTACCGGCCAAGTTTTATGCGCACGTGTGTACGCGAAAGAGAAGAAGGGTTCTCCGCGCCGTGGCCCCGGGGAAACGAGAGAAAAAGGAGCGGACGAGAAAAGAGACGAAATGGTAAAGGTTGCGAGGGAGAGGCTGGGCATTATGCTCTCGGTATTATGTTCCCCCCCGAAACTACGCAAAACCCGCGAATCTACGCTGCAACCCAACACTACGAACTTCCAACAGCTCTCCTCCGATAAATCTCCCGATCCGCGTCGAGCAATCTCCTCTCGATCTTCCCCCGGCCCCGTTTTCGCAATTCATCAGAAGCGAGGACGCCGAGGATACTCCTCCGTGAACCAACGACTAACATGGAAATTCCTTGATAATCGAGGAGAGGGGCCCCCGACGGCGGCACGTGCTCGAATTACGAAATTCGCAGCTCGCTCTGGATGTTTAAATTAATTATCCGGTTCAGCCGAACCGGCAACGCTCGCTCATATTGTTGCGTAACATTCGGTTATGACTATTAATCTATCGTCCGTGGTGCAGTAATTATGTAACGCAGCTGCGTGTTTCGTGCCGCTCGTTAGAGCCACCTTCCGACTAGGCAGCCCGCGCCGAGGAAATTGTTATCCGGACGAATTTACAGCCAGCCTCTCTCTCTCCTCCGCGCGCAGAGCGAGATGGACAGGGAGGAGAGGCGACAGCCACGAGGTCAAGGCTCGATAGGCTTCTATTAATTAAGAATAAACGCGTCGTGTCCATGATTCTTCTGTCGTATCCGGGAATGTCAGACATTTTGTTGACGCCTAATTATGCGGCCCGCGTCTCAGGAAGCGTGCCAAAACGGCGGCGGCGCGCTGCTGTCGAACGGGGCCTGGCCTTGGAACTCGTTAAAAGATACAGCGATGCATATTACGCGCGAATTCTGCGCCTTCGCCTTCCGCGGACACTTCGCCCGGCACTCGAGCAGAATGCAACGACTCCGTCGCGCGAAAGAAACTCTCGAGAGCCTTCGAGGGATGGAAGAAGCTCGGGGAACTCGTGACGCGTGTCATTCCGCGTGAAAAAAAATTGGGTATCTGTGTTCGAAGAAGTCACTTGCTCTCTCGCTGGTCTAGAAGGTGCGAGGGGTCGCAGAGGGGAACACCACCCGCAGCCTGGGGGTTCAAAAACACCGGCGTCGTGCGCGAGGAGCGAAGGATACGAGGAACGTGACGAGGCTAGCCGAGCGAATCTTAAAAAATATGAGAAACTCACGGGACGACACGCACCAGGCTGGCCCCTTTTTTCCCCACCCTTGTGCGTGGAAGCAGCGGCTTTCAGGCCCCGAACCCTTTTATTCGTGGTTCTTGAAACGGGGCCCCGGCTGGGGAGTTTAAAATTTTCAAAAAGCCTGATCGTGAAAAGAAGGCCCCCGTATTTCAGCGGCCCAGCTCTCTCTATCCCTCTCTCCTTTTTTATCATTTAATCCGCGTGGCCCCGGCTGAATAACCCTTTATACGCAACGCTCCACGGTTTGACCCGTGTGCACCGAAATCCTCGGCGACGCACGACCTACACGTTTTCAGCTGGATCGTGCGCTGTCCGGATGAATCGGGCAGTCGAATAGAAAGGTAACATAATTCTCGATCCCTCCCCCAGATGAATTGCCTCGGTAATCGACCGTTATCAGAAAATAGAGCTTCTCTAATAGCCACTCGCGATTGTTCGGCGTAATTATTCAAAGGACCCAGTCATGGATAATTAACCGTGAGTGGTTGAGCGGGGCGGAAGGGGGGTAGCCGAGGGTTAACGTAACCCACAAAATCGCGTGTTTGGATAATGCGTCAAGTGCCCGCTGCGTCGCAGTCCGTTCGGCGCGCACTCGCGAAGGGTCCATTCAGCCTTTTTCCTTCCTCTTTTTCTCTCTGGAGAGGGCCTAAATACCGACAAAAAAAGAATCCCAACGGGCAGGCCGCCCCTCTCCTTGGCTCTTCACCCCTTTTTCGACGGCCCTCGTCACAACATTGTTTCCGGAAAAACGGCTCCGGCAAAGGAGTAACCGGCCAGATGCGATTTAATGAGCCAGAATAGAGACGTTGCGCCGATTTCATCGCGCTCCACGGGTAGGGAAGGACCGAGCGCGATTGGTGGGAATATTTCAACGCTGAGCTTTAATAGTTTTCACGAAGCTTCCAGAGGAAGGGTTGAGTCGATTCGATGGAAGCTGGTCGCAGCGGGTGCGTTAGATTTTAATGCCCAGCGAATACTACTCGGTTCCCCTTCCTCTGCTGATATCGCGATCAACAGTCTGCTCGGAAACTTGACGAAGATCGGGGAAACTTTGTGACGGGAAATGGTGGACTAAAGTGGCCCCAGCGTCCGTATACGGTAGAATCATCAATCCAGTCGCAACCATGAAAATCGTGGCGCCAAGAGGGTCAGCAAAAGCGAGCAGATGAAACGGAGAAGCCGCGGTTGAAGGTGGAACACAGGAAGAGGACGGAGGGATGGACGGACGGAGGAGCGAGAGCCGAGCCGACGCTAAACTATTCTAAGACCCTCCGCGCGAGAGAGAGAGTGTCGCGGACTTATTGTCCCTCAGCGAGCACGGCGGCGTTATTTCTGTCAAAATTACGTTATGGTCGCCATTCTACTGTCCCGTTTCTCTCGGTGCTATTCCGTTTAGCACCTTCTTCCACGCAAGCCCCGTGACTGTCCCCTCGTCTTCTTTCCCGATCTCGCCGCCCCGGCGGGGCCCGCGGAACCGTTCGCGACCAGAATAAACGCGGTTACACTGTCATTATAATTAACGCGTTTCCTTCTTTAGGGAAGAAGCCAGGAGCCCCCGTTTCCAGATACTCCACCGAGCCGCTCTCGTGGCCCGAACCGTCCTCCTTCCGAGGCCAGGGGATTTACGACGCTCCCTCGGTACCGCCGATGGAATTATTCGCGCCTTTGTCTACTCGTTCCTCGTAATTATTACTAGCCCGTCCTCTCGCGAGATTTATGAATCGTATTTATAGACCCGGCAGGTTCTGATATCCGTGGATCCGCCGGCGCGCGGCCATGGACACCGGGGTGGTTCAAAGCAATCTTCTCCCCCGGAGTTTTCATCCTCAGATTGCTTTTGAAAAGTGCCACTGAGGTCACGAGCCACTGAGGAGAATCGAGATCTTCCAGTTCCTCCTACCTCTATCCAAATCAACCACCCCCATCGACGCCAAAGATTCTTCCAAGTCTTGGCTGCTCTAGCATCTTTTGGGAAACGCTAGAGGACCTCTGTTTCGCGGAGCAGGGGTCGAAAATCCGGTTGGCACCGCCAGGAGGGCAACAATTCGGGGACGATTATTGCGCGACTCGAGTCCGTCGTCGAAAGGCTTTCGTGAGTCGCAGCGTGCGTGAACGAGCGCGCGCGTACAAACGGTCGTTAAAGCAATCGAGCCACGTGCTACGCGCCTCTTTCTCCCTCTCTCCTCCTCTTTCTCTCGCACTCTCGCTGGCCGTTTCTAAAGGCACATTCATTAATGTCGCGTATGTAGCTGGTATCGTTTTACCCCTCCAGCGTGGCGCGGAATTTTTTCCCCTTCTCCTTCCTTTTCTTCTTTTTTTTTTTTCATTTTAATCTAGCCTGCCCTCGGACGTATGGATTTTTCGGGCCACTGTTACGGACATACTACTTAGTGTCAAACCCCTCGACGCGGCAGTGGTCCTTTCTACGCACCCCCTTCTTTTCACGGCGCCGTGGGTCGAGCCCCCCTCCCTCACCACTGTTACTTATGGCGGACTGTGTTAAATTTAACGAGGGGAAACCCCGACGTGGAATATCGGAGAACAATGATTTCCGAAATTATTGACCGAGTCGCGAACCGGGTTTTTGTTCTACAGTCGGCGCACCACTGCCGAATCATTTCGAGTCGATCGAGGGGGATGAAGACTCGCCTGGAGAATTTCAATACTCTGGCAGCTTTCAGCGACAAGGGTTTTCTTTGGTCGTGAAAGATTCGCGAATTCTATGCGAAAGAACTATAAAGTTTAATACTTTAATATTCGGAGAGCCTCGCGTTAAATTCTCCACCTCGCTCATCGGGAATTTGACAATTAGGAGGCCGAGGGGTGTGGGACTTGATTACCACGAGCATCCAAGCGGACTCGCGCACCCCGAAAAAAAAGCCCCGGTGGTAGGATAAAGATTTTTAGTTTCAAAGGAAAGGCCACCCCTTTCGCCGGCGCGGCGTGTTTCCAGCGTTACGGGGGTAAATTGAGTTGGAGCGAAAACACGCGTACTACTTATCGCCCGGTCTCCCCGGATTCACCCCCGTCCTGCCGCGCCACCCCAATTCAGCCTCTTACGTGGGACGCGTAAACTTTTCACGAGGGTGAAGCTCGCACGTAATATCGGCCATTCATGTGCGCAGCGTATCCCTCCCCTGTCCCCCGAGCCAACATACACGCGTGCGTGCACCCTCCCCCAGCGTTATTCCCGAAAATAAACAGAATCGAACCCTTTCTGCAAATTCAAATAGCCAGAAGAGGGAGCCCTCGCCTCCTCGCGCACCCCTTTTGTTCGGCTTTCGAGAAAGCGTCTGCGCGCGTCGAGCTCGGGGCCGCGGAAGGAAGCGGAGAGAAATAGGATGGAAGAGAAACTAGCCACGGATCGACGATCCGCTGTCAAAACACGAAATCCGATGCCCCCGGATGATCGGGATACCCCGATTTCTCATTCAGCGAATTTTCCAGGGCGAGGATCCAAAGGGGTGGCGGCCCCGCCGCAGAAAATGGATCGGCTATAAAGTAGTCGCGGTGAAATATCGAGCGATCGATCGCCCTCTGTTTACGGAAACACGATACCGTTGAGACGAGTCACTTTTCCAGGGACTGGGGGAGTGAAATGATTAATCAGTCTGGGGGATAATTAAGGGAACACTGGGAGAATCGTTCTCGAGAGCGAATTCTTCTCAACGTGTTTCTACTGCAACTGGAAAAATGGATGAATCAACCTTATCCACCTCATTTCTCAGCGACGACACGCGAATTTGTGAATATCGGTGCTGCAAGGGCAGCTGCACTAATGGAATTACTTAAGATAATTAGTAGATAGAGCTGAAGCCAGAGGACAACGTGTTCAGGGCTCGCGTGAATGGACTCGAGCAAAGTTTCGAGAGGAAATTGGTTTTCTCGATGAAAATAGCGTCTTCTTCTCTACTTGCTCTTAGCTGCCGGACGAATGAGAATTCACGAGTAATCGTTAGAGCGCGAGCCCTTCGGTGGCCGCGTACCTCAAAGTTCTACAAAGTCCCATAACGCACGCTGATTTACGAGATCGCGTGTCCGATAACTTTCGAATATTCCCCGAGAGCGAGTGGCTGTTAGCCTTAACAAGGCAGTTCGACGAGTGCGTAACGAGCGAGGACTATTATTAAGTGCGCCGCCACGCTCTATCGATGCCCGGTGGCGTTTTCTGCTCTAAGCTCCGAGCACGAGCGTCCACCCCCCTGTCTGCTCGCTTTTCCTTGGAAAAATCCAAGCATTCTCCGCCGTTGCCAGCAGTGATCAACCCCGCGGATGCCCGTCTGCTTCACTTAAGACGCTATCAATATCCTCGTTGGGGGAATCATGATCCACGAGGATTTCGACGCGGCGTTAAACTGTAGTAGGTGTCTCGATTGGGCTGTGCGCAGCTTGGATTCACGAATGCCCCGATGGCTGAGTTATTGAGTGAAATATAGAGTCGGGGCCATTGATTCGACGCCGGATAAGCGTGGGAAAGAGAAATTGAAATTGGGGCCCTGGTTGACCTCTTCATTGCCCACCACGCTCCTCTTTCTTCTCGCTTTTTAGCTGCATGGTGCCGGGGACCTTTGTGCGGTCATTGATCCTCTTTTTTCTCGATTTATAAAGGGTGCTCCTGTTTCTCTCAGTATCATTTTTTTGGGAAATAAATTTCCACGGCCGAGGGTCTCAAATTTTAGACGATCACATATTTATTATCCATTATCGATTATCCATCGCGGTTCCGATATTCCGCTTCTTTTTACCACGAAATAGCTGCGTGGACATTCGTCGCCGTTCTCTTTCAGGTGCACGGGTTCCTCTGCAATCGTCTTTTTCATCCAACGAATGATTCGATGGCAGAAGGGTTAAGAGGCCCGAGCGCGAGCGTTTCTCTCTTCTTCCCCTTTTTTCAGCGATGCAAATGCCACCCCGCCAGAGGCTCGGCGGCGCGGCTCGTCGATCGGCTATTTTTCAACCGAGCCATTGGCAGCCCGGACGATTTCGAAAGACCGAGGGTCGCCGGGGTAATTAAATTTAGAATATTTTTTAAATTTCTCCGATTCCGCTCGCATGATTTGGCACGTCGTCGGGTGTCGTCCCCTGCCTCGCGTCACGCAGAAGACGCAGAAAGAAAGAGGAGAAGCCCAGGGGTGGGGAAAACGCGAGGGAAAACCGGGGAACGATTCCTCGCGAACCTCTCGCAAAATCCACGGACAGTGACGTATCGCTCCTTTCAAGAATCAACCAGCTTTCTTCCCTAAACAAAGCGCGACTCATAAAGCGAAATTCTAAGGTAGAACCTTTAAACTACTCTCTTCAAGATTATCGCACCGTTTCGATAGCAATGAAGCACGAGTGGAGCGTTCGTGATTCAGCCGCGATTCCCGCCTGGAAATCGAAATTTCCCCGCGGAGAAGTAGGTGTTGGCGATTGGCGGGGCTTCTCCCGTGCCCCCTGCGACCTCCCTCTGGCACGGCCCTGACCCTCCGGACTTCTCCGGGCCGTTTTAGTTTGGCCTAGGGCTAAAACAATCGGCGCGTTCGTGGTCTTGGTCTCGGCCCTCTCCTCCCCGGTCGTTTCCACCGACGGTGCGCGACGACGTCCTCTTCCTTTTTCTCGCTTCTCGCCAAGCGCGAAATAACAGAGGAGCGGGAGAGACGAGCGAGCGTGGGCCAGAGCGAGACGGCGCGAGGGAGATGAGAGGGCCAAGGAGGGCCGGCTTCAGCGGCTAACTCGAATTACTAAAGCGCCGAAGAGCAACGGCTTTAAGCGACTTATGGCGAACTGGGAGGAACGACGCCGGATAAACCAGGGAAGAAAGCTCGATTTATTAGCGACACGACTCTACGCTATCTCTCTCTCTCTCTCTCTCTCTCTCTCTCTCTCTCTCTCTCTCTCTCTCTCTCTCTCTCTCTCTCTGTCCCTGTCTCTCTGATTTTCTGAAACGCCGAGGAAATTGATTTACGGGGTTGCTTCCTCGAAGCGCGCGGGCGCGCGTCTCCTCCGGACCGGAAATTTAGACCAGTTGCGGCCCCGCGCTTGCACTCTTTCCTCGGTGCCTCCTTCTTCTTGATTGAAAGCCGATTCTGGGGGATTTCGTGATAAATTTCGCGACTAGGAGAAGAGAATATGAGGGGCGGTGGATATTTTTCTCGCGAAGCTTCGTTTTACTTCATTCTTCTTTAAGAGGGTGTACGATAGTGGAGAATCCAAGATAATATTGTGTATTCTATGGCGTTAGAAAGTTCAATTTGCGTTTGAAGCGACGGTTCTTCTTACCGAGATTTCTGGATCGCCTCTGTCGGCTTCCTTCTTTTTCGCGGGAAAAAGGGTCGCCAGAAATATACGGAATATCCGCGAGCCCGCTGTCGGCCGGCATCCGGTTGACTATTTCGAGAGTATAATCACGAAAGGGGAGGAAAGGGGGCCAAGGAGAGAGGGAGTGATCGCAAAATGCGCTCCAACAGACGGAAAAGGGGCAAACGAGCCGAAGAGAGGCGACCTCTCCGCCTTTTCAGCGGTCTGTTTTCTACCAGGTCACCGCGTTTTCTTTATTCGCGTCCTCTCTGTTCTTTATTTCGGCCAACCGTGGCTCGTAATGGGCCATTTCGTTCGTTATGAACAGCCGATGACAGGGCAACTACCGACAAACGATTTCCTGCGCGCCCCATAAAATACGAGTTTGGATCTCCTTCGGTGTCCGCGAAGGAAACGAACATTATTCATTACGGGAATCAGATCTTACGGTGAATCACTCTAAATAGGGTAAATCCGGGAGACGCGGTCGGGCCGGAGAGTTCGTCGAGTCGCTATATTTCAGAATCTATATGTAAAAACGCGTTAAAGTGCAGACCAATTACTTCTCTAGAAGCCAAACAATTGAATGAACAGCGTCACTTCGATTCCTCCTGTGTTTTTCTAGATTTACAGGCTATAAAAGGTAAACTGAGGTTACATTTAACCTCTTTTGTCAAACAACGGTGTACAGAATCGTATTTAAAATATACTTCTAAGTTTATTTTCGTTTAATGTTTGGGAATAATAAGATATTAGAGATATCGAGAGACAATGCAGCCAAAGTTTTTAGTCATATTAATTCTTCCTCTCAAAACTAACGAGAAGACCATCTCTCGCTGCAAAAAGGAGAGATGGTCGAGTTATGATTTTTTTATTATTTTTATTTATATTTTTATTTTTTATCATTATTTTATTATTATTGTTTATTTATTTTATTTATTCACTTTTGTATTCATTTGACTTGCTAATCGCCGGTAGGTAGTTCGCTTTATCTTTCATGTGTTCTTTACTTGTTTAGCGTAAACAAAGTAAATATCAATGAATCCGTAGTTGTATTCACTCATAAATAATTTTGCTTTCTTCTTTGTTATTTTTCCATGAATAATTATGTGAGTGGTCTCTGCCAGCGACGAAAACCATTTCTCCCGGCACCTCGGGAGAGGTGGTCAGATGTCATGACTTCAGTTTTCAACCCGATTTACAGTAAATATTGTCTTGAACATATTAGGTTTGTTTTGGTAAACTAAGTAATATCTGTATTAGTTTTAATAGCCATTTTATATTAGGTCGACCGCGTCTCCCGGATTTACCCTACACGCGACAAGTCCCGTTTCTGCTTCGCGATTTAGGAACCATGCACGGAGGCTTCAAAATGCAAGGCACTGTTGGGTGTTTCTCGAGAGGGAATTTTGGTTGGGAATTGTAAATTGAAATCCCGAAACCCGTAAATGTTCTTCAAGAGCGTCGTAGCTCCACCGTACACGCGGACTTCACATTTTATGCGGTTTAACGTGTGCAAAACTGTTCGAAGGGTTTCGGATTAAGCGCTTTCCGCGTGGCTGGGCGAGCATGGCGTCTGAATTACTTCGTGAAAATCGATAATACACTCCTCTCCATAATGCTGTCGGCGTGCGGCAGCTGTTAAAGTGTTTGACAAATCGCCCCTTCAAACGAATATCCACCTATATCGTATTCGAGCCGCTCTGTGTGTTTAACCTCCATATTCCCGAGAAAAAAAACCCAATCCCCCTCTCGCCTTCTTCGAGTACCTCCGCATCCCTTATGAGGAATTCTAATCCGAGCATGAATTGCATATCTCTGCAAGTGAAAAATCGATGGAAATCGTTGGGTACTTTTTGCCTTGGCGAAGGGACGTTTCTCTCGAAGCCGATTGCAAGCAGCGCTGCCCCTGAGCCACGGAATCATCGGAGACTCGCGACATCGCCTTCGAATCCCGAAAATCCACCCCTCGACGGGAGATCCCACGCGTTACGAAACCGCCTGCATAACAATCGACCCGGCCGAAATCGTTCGAGTTCCATCGGGGACGCGCGGCGACTCGCGAACTCCGGGCCCCCTTGGGCCCTCTGGAGCTTCTGGACCCCGTGGCCCTCTCGCCGGGCAGGAGGAGGAGGAGAGAGAGGGACCGTTTTGCTCGAAACCGGAATATTTCTTCTCCCTTTCCGGTGATTCTGGAATCCGAGACGGACGGTGGCGGTCCGCGCGCATTCTTTTTCTAACCGTGCGCGGTGCCCCTTTTTCCTGACGGGATTCGACGGGTCTTACGGGGGTTGGGCCGCGGGGAAAAAAGGGCCCCGGCTAATTAATAGAGCCGGATTGAGGAGCCAAAGCCGGAGAGAGGATCGACGACGCTCAGGCCCGTACGAAAAATAAAATGCGCCCCCTCCGAGTAAATTAACAGAGTGGAGCGAGCTGCCGCGAGCTAATTAATAGAGCAGCCAAAGGGAGCGAGAGAGGGCACGGGCCGCTCGGAGGATAGAGAGAAAGGGAGTCAGGCCAGCGGGCTCTCTCTCTCTCCCTCCTTTTCGCCCTTTTTTGCACGAGCAACGATCCCCGAGGATCGCGGTCCACCGACCGATGGTCTTGTTTCCCTGGCCGCGTTCGCCCGCTGGCTCGCCTTTTATGAATCGATTCCATTTATATTCCCGCGCGTATAAATATTTAAGTATGTAATTAAACGGCTCTCGGCCGCGCCAGCACGATTGCAAAAGGAGAAACGGGAGCGTAATGATACGTCTGTCGATGGATCGCGAGAGGAAATCTCGCGGGGATTCCTAGGGGCCAGAACTGGCTGGGACTATTCGACGATTCCCGCTGCGCCTAGATGTACTTTCGGGGATGATTCTGCCGGCAGTGTCTTCGAGAGGAGACTGCGAGACCTCCGCTCTCTTTCAGTCGGTGTAATTTTTTAAAGAATCATTTAAGAAGCCTCTGCTGCGACATTTGCCGAGGCACTCTGTCCGCAGCCTTGCCCGTGTCCCTCCTCTATCTGCTCCCTCCGAAAACTGGCTGTCGATCAGACTTTCTGAAGAACCGCGAGATGAGAACGCAGAGAGCGATCGAGCCAGGGCCTCGGGAGAGACGAAGAAGGAACGTGGTTTTATTTTTTTTTCCCTCTGTTCTCCGCTCGCTATAATTAACGCCGAAGACCGGGCCAGCGAGGAGAGGGAGGGGGTGGGCCGAGCGCAGACAGGGGCTAGAATATCTGGCAATAAAAGTGGCGAGCTCGAAAAGGGAATTGCGAAAGCGATGCGCGAGTGCCGCAATGTTTGTTGGCCGCGCGATTGGCCCCGATCGTCTTTGTATCGGGAAACAGCGATTGGCAATCGCATGCCGTCCTCGAAACTCAGGAATCCATCGTTGCCCGATCAAACGATACGCACCGCCTCCCCCCTCGGCCCCGTCAACCCCCGCCCAAACACCGGGGATTATTTAAGCGTGCTTAACCTCGTCCCGCAGCTTCTCCGTTCTGCTCGTCCCCGTTTTTTCCTGGCGGACGTTTCGCGATTTTTCGGCCGCCAAGAATACACGGGTTTATCGTGGCGTCGATTAACCAATCGATCCCTCTAATTCGGAGCTGTCGCGAACCTTGAAGCTGCTCCGTCGATGCACCGTCTCAGCCTCCGCTCGCCGTCGAGAATCCTCTGACTCGCGGGAACATCGCGAGGGTGTGCAGAGTCAGCTACGATAGAAGATCTTACTCCGCAAGCTTCACCGACGCATCGAGGCCTCTTGCACTCGTTTCATCGTCAAGAGATTGCTCGCCCAAATCACCGTCGACGAGGTAACAGCGCAAGCTGGTGATCCGCTCCGCGGAATCTTCGACTCGTTCCCTTTTTATCATCCGCGCTGGGGGGTTGGGGCGAGCGCCACCAGCGCGGCAGTTTGCGGAAAAATGCGTTTCTTCTGCGGGTCTGCCGATAGCATCGATGGAGCCAAAGGAGGGTCCTCTCCTCGTCAGCGGGCGCCGCGTGGCAAAAGAAGAGAACGCCAGGAGGGTGCGGCGGGGGGGGGGGATGGAGAAGAGCGAAAAATTAGGGACGGCATTCCGTCTGTGTACCGATGCATTTCGGTGGCCGCTCAACGTTCGGCCGCCGGGACGTTCCTTTTAAATGCGATCGCGATTCCGCGAGCGGTAAGAAATTAATAAAAAGTTGAGGAACGATAAATTAGACCGGCGACGAGACGGCGCGAGAAGCAGCGAGCGTAGAAGGGGGGAGGAGGGGACCGAATCGCCGCGGAAAGAATACGCTCGAGGGGCCCAGAGGGGGGCGGATCGACCGCTCCGCGGGCCCCGGACCGACGAGGGGCGATAATAAATTTCAAATATAAATAATAAAATTTCCAGCCGCTTTTTACGAGGCCAGCTAGGAACCCGGCCGCATTCTTTCGCTTCTACGACGAAATTCGCTGTTCCTCCCCTGTTCCTTCTATTAACCCCCTTCCACCGGCAGAGATATGCACGATTTTCTTGAGCTCCGAGTTCGATCAGCTTCGCGTTGGTTTAGTTACAAAAGCGGAGACGTTGGCAAGTCAAAAGGAATGATGACGTTTGGGAGATGAGCTTCTCCATGTGTTTTTTACTCCGACCTATTTGTTGACAGCGTTTGGCTAACAGCTTCTGCTGATTGAATTCCTCGAGCGGTCAGAGGAATTTCGTTTAATATAGCGACGGTTCGCGGGTGTTGGCGAAATTAGGCGCAGAATGGGCCGGAGCGAAGGAGAAAAGGAGAGGCGAAAAGCAGCAACGACGCCCATGTCGTAAGAGCCGAATGTTTATGCATGGGGTTGCGAGAAACGAGCCCAGAGCCGAAGAATAATGCATCTGTAACCAATTATGCGAGCAGCTCCGGCGAGAAAGCGTGGCGGGAAGGAAAGCGGCGGCGCGTACTCGTCGATTTAGCTGTCAAATATTTATTTCGCCTTTCCTTCGCGCAACTTCAGCTCCGGTATCCTGTAACGGCGCGTGCGAATCCCTGCAAGAAGTTGTTTAATCAACCGTGAAACTCGCTCCGCGCGCTCTTCCCGCGGATATCGTCGAGGCTCAGTCGAGAGAGTTCAAGAGACGCGCTTAACAAGTCGAATCCTCTTTGACACGCAAGATCCCAACTTCGCAGTGCCGCGGCGGCAAGAAACAAGCGCCAGAGGATGAATAGGAGCAGCCGAATGCTTGGAATTCTCGAAAATCGCGTCCCCATGGGGAGAGCGAAGGAGGAGCCATAAAAGGATGCCCGAGGAATCCCCTAAATCCGTTTTCACCGCAACCGCATAAGTCAGGAACGATTTTTCTCAAAGCCGGGCTCCCTTGGCGTCCACGTTATGACATATATATGGGCCTTAAAGGGGGCCCGATATGGTGGGGGTGGAGGAACGTAGCTTGAGGGGTGGGGTAGAGAGAGAGAGAGAGAGAGAGGAATAAGGCCCCGAAGGGTCCGCGCGGCTTCGAGTATATGCAGAGAACGCGGTGCACCAGTTATTTATTGTAGCTCCCGTTTATGCTTTATTTGTTATTTGCTCGGTCGACTGGCTGGCTTGACTGCCAGCCCACGTAGGTGTACGAGCACCTACGAGGGTACCTTATCTACCTTCCAGACATGCGTTACACAGCCGTGCCTCGGCGAGATGAGCCAGATTCGCATAATTGGACGCTTAATACGAAGCATTCTTTTCTCGGCCGTCCAGCCTCACCCTGCAACCCCTCCGATCCAATAGAACTCCCTCCCCGAGCGGGGACTGTTAAACTTTTCGACTGGCTAATCGCGTTTCCTCTTGAAAAGCTGAGATTCACGATCGCCGAGCCTTCTTTCAAGCACCGAGCGGACTTCCCCGTGACGTTAAGTTGTTTCTTTGGAAAAGAGAGACGCGTCCCGCGGCGGGGCACAATGTTGCACGATCCCGGGAATTGAGTAGTGGCGCAGTGTCGTCCAATTAAAGCTTATCGCGATGGAGACGTGCGTAGCGGTGAATTTTCGGGGAAAGGAGGAATATTAATGCGACAGAGAGGGGTTCGCACGGTTAGGCCGCGGCGACTGTTAATTAAATTGTATTTAAAGAGAATTAACGACCGCGCGTATCAACGAGCATGTTAAGGCCGAGCCGTAAATGAATGTCGAACAGGTGCGGGCCGAGAGACGTGGTTCACGGATGTCGGGCGTAATTGTTAGAGTCGTAAATTGCTTGTAATTGTTGAGGCCTGTCCCTGGCATTCGACGGGTTACGCGGCGCGTTCTCTTAAATTTCAAAGCAGCCACCGATCGGAAGATTGCCGAGCAAAGGCCGCGGGGTCGCGGATTATCAATTAACTCCGTTCGCGGATCCGAGGGAACGCGGGCCAGCGCGCGATCGCGTCTGGCCAGTCCGAGGCGAATCTACTTGTCAAGGGGAAGGAGACGCGACCGAGGCGACGATCGTCGGCTGGCCAACGGGAGATGCTACTTTGGGCGATTCGAAAAATCCATGGTGCATCGATTTACCAGCGAGCCCATCTGTCGCACAGTTCGAGCGATCCTCGTGGTCGAAGCTGTCGGAGAACACCTCGGCGCAAGGTGGTCGGTTAACGTCGATGCCAATAGTCGACTGGCGGCTGGCCGGTGGCGAAGGGGTGATGGAGAGCGACGATGGAAGAAATTCGAAGGAGACGATCAAAGAGGGTCCATCGACGTCCGGGGAGGGCGGTCGCTGGGCGAGGGGGCGGGGGAGGGCGAGAGGGCCGAAGACACCGCGAGAAAGAGAGAATAAATGCGTTAAAGCAGCAAGCAGCAACTACTCTAATTGGCCACTTTGTCCATTTATTCGATTTATTTAAATTATGGGACAATTGACAGTAGGCATTCTATTTTTTAAATCTCCCCGGCCAACCGGCTGATTGGGCGAGATTGGCGTGAGACACTGGCCCCACAGATTCCCCAGTTGTGGGCTTAATCAGCTTTGATTGCTGCCCTCTCTCTCTCTCTCTCTCTCTCCTCTCTCTCTTTCTCTCTTTCTCCCGCAGCCTCCTCCCTCTTTCTCCGGACCGTCTCCCTCTGTCCTACCCCCTCTATCCCTCCCCGTCGCCCCGTGCCTCTCTCTTTCCTTTTTTCTTCCTCGTGTCGGCGAACGCGCGCACACGAACAGCGCACAATTTTATTTTATTCCGTTTCATCGCGGATCTCGCGACCGGCTTTAATATCGTCCGGGAGCGCGAGACGTTGATTGGCCGATCCGAAATTGTGGGAATGTGTCTCTGGATAACAGAGAGACCGAGAGAAGCCGCCCACTCCTCCCTCGCTCCCCCTCCTCGTCGCCGTAACCCCGCTTTGTCAACCGATTACCATAATTTCCGCCGCCGCCGTCGTCGATTCGTTTCGCACGTTTTCGTCCGAAAACCTTCCGCAGCCGCCCCCGCGCACGATCATGCGTCGCCGGCACCGTTCGGGCGTTGAAACTTTCCACGCTTTGACAGCCGATCGATGGGAGAGGAGATGCGAAAGGCTAGAGAAAAGAATTCGCGGATCGACGGCAAAACGAGGAGTCTCGATCGGACGCCTAGGTACACGGTCCGCCGGTGTATTTATAAACGGCTATCGGCGCGGTTACGTAACGCCGCGATGTCCTATAATTAATGAAATTCCCATCGAGTCACTGACTTCTCTCTATCCTCTATCGCCGATCGATCGGCATCGCGTGCTCCCCGTGGCCGATCTATACTTAACCCGTGTCGTCAGAATGCCTCGCCAGCTCCTTCTGTTAGACACTTTTTCGTCCCGTTGCGCGCGGGCTCGTTTCGGGAATCCTTCCGATCGAGAAATCACCAGGCAGCTCTGATCGTCCCCGGAACTTGGAACTCCTCGCAAAGATCACGATCGGTAGTTCTCTATCTTTTCCGGGGACTTCTCCGAGGAGATCTACACGCTTCGCCAGGACCCTCCCTATTTTTCTAATTAGACAAATTACATATTGTCGAGAAATCTTCGCTCCTATCTTGCACGATTTCTGTTAGCCCGTAGAACGACGATCTCCCTGTCGACGGAGCCGCGCAATTTCCCCATCAGAGGCGTAATTTTTTGAATGGAACGAATCGGGGGTGGGCGCGCGTATGGGGGACCTGCATGAATCCGTTTCCACGCACGGTCTTCCTCTCTTTCCCGATCGTGCCGCGGACAGGCAGCCCCCTTCAGCCCCCTCGTGGGACCCACTTGCGCTCATCCCATTTCCTTGATAATTCCCATAATGCTGTGGGCGGATATTCCAATAAAGGGGGAAGAGCCCCCGGCCACAAAACGCTGAAAGAGCATGGGACACGACTCGTTTCGTCAGGTTGCACACGATTTACGAGCCTGCACCGATTCAATCGAATAAATAGAAGCTGTCAGAGAGAGAGAGAGAGAGAGAGAGAGAGAGAGAGAGAGAGAGAGAGAGTGAGAGAGAGATGCGTGTGCATCCTCTGACGAACGAGATTTACGAATCCACTGCCTCGTCACGTGCAGAACGTGGGAATTGATAATTGGGAAATGCGGGCCCATTGTTCCCTTCAAGAGTTTAAATGGTTTAGAGAAACTGTAACCCAGTTTCGACGGGATAACGATGACGTACAAGTTGAGAGTTTGTTAGGCACGCTTAAACTACTACTGGGAACTGATATTTCCGTAGCTGAATCGAAGCGTCCCAAAGGAGAGAGGCAATTTCCTGTGCGACGCGTCCTCCGCGAGACTGCCAAATCTCTCCGCGCTGAATGAAGATGTTCGTCAGCGCCATAACGGCGCGTTTTAGCGCAACAATTAAAAAGGACGAGCGCAAATCGACCGGTTCAACCAGATCGTCGCCGATTCGGACGCGTAGCGACCCACGCTCCCTCGCTCACCCTCCCCCCCCACCCCGGGCACATTTTTCTTTTGTTCTCCTCTCTTTTTCGTCCCTCCCGTGGCCGGCTGCGCCGCGGCGCAGGGTCGTCGAACGCCGGGGACTCGATTTGAATCTAATTACGATCCCGATAATTCCGTAAGGAGGAGGAAATAGTAACTCACCGGAAACCTTCGGGTCAGCTGCCTCCACCTTCATCGCCGCCAGGCTCGCTATTGTCGGCGGTACCTAAAAGAAAATACATTACGATGTACAATGCACCAGCATGCTCAGGGCCGTGCTCGCCAACGGGTACGGAAAGGGGGGCCGCCCACGCAAGCCGAGGGGGACGAAGGGGACGCTTCCACCACGGCCCAGCGACACGTGTCGTTAAAAAGTTGAATGGCTCCAAATTATCCGGGGCCCCCGCGCGGACCTTTTGGGAAAACCGACGCTCCCCTCGGACATTACGCTTTTCCGCGCCCAAATCTATGAATAACACTCTATCAGAGATTCTCCTTTGATGGACCACGGTTATCGATCCGTGAGTAATTCCTTGGGAATTGTTCGGTGGCTGATTTCTTGGATCGCCTGGTAAAGGGACGAGTAGCTGCGATTTTATCCGAGGCTACCGCTGGACCACCCGTTTGCCCTAGTTTCCGAGGGGAACGGAGGCCTTCGTAAAAGGTTTATCACGAAGGAAGTGGAATATCCTGTGATGTTGGCATCGATACGATCCTGCATGGAATTCGAGGCATTAACCTCTGCCCGCGCGACGAATTTTCGCGGCGACAGAAATTGCCCGTTTATCGTTACGACATCCTCGTCCCGGGGACGTGACGCGAGGCGGAAACGGCTTCCGGTTCCCCGAAAACGTCCAGGAATCGGAATACCGGACTCGACGCCCCGGGGTCGACGACCTCAGCGGGCGCGTTGCACCGTCGAATGTGTGCCGGAAAAACACTTCACTGGGCCGTTAAACGTAATCGCGACCGAGAGGACACGGAGTTACTCCAAGAAACGACTGAAACGCGGAGGCATTCCGGGTGCTAATGGAATTTTTACGTCCGCCCTGTCTTCTCGCGCGAGGAGATTAAGAGTCCTCGTGCGGCGGGTGTTAGAGATCCGACGACCGAGGGAACGGAGCCGAGCAGAGGCTGAAGAACGGTGTCGAGGCGCGCGAGAGGGACGCCGGTTCGCCGGAAGCCCCATCGCGGTGCAAATTATTCGAATCCTGTACGATTTCCGAAGCCCTATCTGCGAACCGTGGCGTCGCTGAATTTATGAAGCGATTGCCACATCGCGCGTCCGTCGCCCGTCGCCTCGCCGCCCCGCGGGCCCCCTCCTCGTTTCCATTTTCTCCGCCGAACGACGTGCGCTGACGATCTTCTTCTCCCCGTCCCGAGGAACGAACGCCTCTCACGTGCACGGCAATCGCGTCCCATCGATCCCGCGGACGCCGATCGGCCATTTATATTCCGCGCTCATAATTATCGCCGACCTTCGATGCCCAATATTACGGATCGCCGCGCGGATCGCATGGCAATGCGCCGGCAAGAATGCCCCGCGCGGTTTCCGCGGGAAATCGGGAACGACTGGACGCCGAACACTGGCTCCTGAAATCCGCGGGAAGAAACGAGCATCGGGAAGCCTGGTCGCCTTTCCGGGCATCGGAGAGTCGATACCTGTGGCAGTCCGCGAGCCGCGAGGCAGATTTCGATTGCAGAGTAGCCCACACAGGTCTCGCGGAGCTTCCCAGGTGAAACTCGGCAAAAGGACGACACAGAAGATGAAGAAGAAGAAGAGAGCCAGAGGAAGGAAGCGGCGATCATAGAAACAAATAGAAAATACCGTGGGGTGGCTGTGTGTGCAGGCTGCTTAAGAGGACAACGACGACAACGGAGCAGCTCAAGGAGTAGAAGAGGATCGAGCGCGAAAGGCAACGGGGAAGAACGGTGCAGGAGGCAGGAGAGAGGGTAGAAGAAGAGCCTCGTGGAGGAATGAGAGGGAGAGAGAGAGAGAGGGAGAGAGGGGAGAGGCGGGAGGGGGAGGGGAAGGGAGGGAGGGCAAAGAGGGAACCGGGAGAGTATAGAGGTATATGAGAAAACAATAGAGCTGATTTGCAAACAATAGAATAACGTTAAGAGTCGAGTATTATACGCCGTTGTTACTTCTTGTGCCATAACGCCGGAGAGCATATGCCCATTAATATTCAAAGGCGAAAATAATGTAAACGACACGACAAAAATCGGGGGAATAATTTCAATTCTCCCCGTATGGGATTCCAGCGTGGCGATACAACACCGAGCGAGCCTCTACCCGGGCCATCTCCGTGTCTCTTCTGCGTCTTCTTCTTCTCCTTCGACCGCACGTACACACATTTGTATATTTAGCTCGGGGACTGCACACACGCCGACGGTTCCTTCGAATCCCGCGCAAAACGATCCACCGTTTCCCGCGAATTTCCCAGCCCGAGGACACCGTCCTCGTCGCGCAACAATTTCGCGGCCGATGATGGATCGTGCGTTTCTAACAGGCCAGTCTGTGCGTTTGTCCGCGCTGGGGGAATCGGGACGGTGAAGTGGTTGCGGGGCTAGTGCGATGGACTACTTAGGGAGTAAGCATAAAAGCGAGGAACATGATGATAATTTCTGAAAGTAATTTCAGTGTTTCGTTGAGGGTGAATAATAGAACAAAGACGAGCAGGCGGTGAATCATAGCCACGTTTTGATGACTCGATGTAGTCGGCGGCAGTCGGTAAAGAATCGCATTCCAGGAGGAATCGTGCGGTGTAGCGATGGCAGAATAATCCAGGGGTTCCTGGAACCGCGGGGACGGGCGGGCAGTAATTTGTCGCGATATACATTGCCGTAATCCCCGGCGAGTTCTCGCGAGGCCCCGATTCCCGACCTTAATTCGTTCAGACGTGTTCCCATAAAATAATCGAGAGAACAATGATTCCTTTCCCCTCGATTCGCGTCGCGATAATACGGCCGAGGGGAAACGACCGTGTTTGGGCAATAAAGTTTCCAGTGCAATGAAAGTTTGGATATCTTCAAGGTTCGCCTTATCGCGAGCGGGAAAAATCGCCGGTCAACGGACACAAGCGCTCTGCATCCTTGAATCTGGATATAAAGCCGACGGAGAATCGATTCGATTGCTTTGAACGTGTAAGCGGAGCTCGTGCGAATCGAGTGCCCCGAGTTTTTCCGAGTGGGAGTTAATCGATGCACGGAAATAAGAGTGGAGTAATTGTCGATGGCCGATGGGCTTCGTTCTTTGTCACGGATTTCACGTTCGCGTAAATTTCAATTAGTCCCTCCATTAACCCTTTCGTCGACACCGTGCACGCCTATTAACCCTTGTGTCGCAACACCGCAGTCGAACGAGTTTATCGGCACGTTGCCGCATGTAATTACGATAATCGGCACTGGTAACTTTACTTGTCGCGTCGAAGGGATTGAGGCATCGAGCCGGTGCTTGAAAAATTCGTCGCTCCCGGTGGATCTATGAAACGACTTCTGCCAAATCGATCGTCTCGCTTCGCATGCTATACATAGAAGCTACTTGCGTATATGCGCGGACAGCGTTTCGAGGGCTGATTAAGTCATGCTTGCATTTTCGAGAAGATTGCGTCAGAGCTCGAGGAATTAGCTTTCTAAAAGAACAATTAACATTCCGCGCCGTCCGTCGACACACCCTTTTAGAACATCGCTCGACGAATGCTCGTGTTATTCCACTAAATAGGAAGAAGACGCAGAAGCATCGACGCCTGACAGAATGTTTCTGAATTCTATGTAACTATCGACTACCGATGATTAAATATAGACGATGACTGCTTGTCCGAGAAATTCTACTTTCGCTAAACGGGACAGGAATTAAGTAACAGCGGACGCAATTTTATCACGCGACAACGTGTGTGCATCGTCGGCTCGTCAATGCTGCGGTGCCTCGTGTTGCTCTTGGACACGGTTCAATTCCCCAGAACAACGGGGTGATCGATTTAGAGCGTCGCAGACATCTAGCAACTCCGAAAGTAGGCAATACTTTGACGTTAAAAAGCTTCGTAACTATTTAGTGAAGGAGTCGCGAGATCTCTTTGAAAGGAGCGATGATAAAGTTTGATTTGCCGATGAAAGTTGAAAAGTGACAAAGAGCGTTTCACTCCCACGTTTTTTTCCACGACTGTGTTTATCAACGAATCAGGATAATTATTTTCATACAACTAGGTGATCGCGCGCGAACCGTGGATCTTGGCGTGGATCGTTAACGTGGAAGCGAGTTGAACGAAATCCAACCGCTGTAGCAGATGCTCGCGGCATGTTGACAATCCGGTGTCACGTCATCGTCAACGGTCTCAATATCCACTAGCACGGAGCACGATCGATCTACGTCTCCGAGTCACGATTTAAACTCGATTCACACCGGGAATTACTACTAGCCGAGCACAGGCAACAATAAATCTGCGAATTTGGATGTAACGCTCCATAATTTGACATGGCAATTCAGATATCAAATTGGAGAGATATTCGCATTAAATTAATGCAAACGAAAGGTCACTCTGCCTACCAGAACTCTAATAGCGTTCTTTGAAATTCAACGAACAAAGATACGCCTTACTAATTGTCACTAGTTACTTGGATAATCAAGCGCTGCTATTACGACTTTGAATGCCGTTGGAGAAACGACGCAAAAGAAAGAAACGGTGGATCTCCGTGGCGAGCTGAGCACAGGGGACACCGTGACGCTGCGTGGGGATGAAAGGGACCCTCGCTTAATTAATTTGTTCGAGTGACTCACCCTGGGCTCTTCGGGTTCCTCCCTCCTGACGTTCTGGAACAGGACGCTGCCCATCTGAACCTGAAGATTCTGCTGCAGCAACTGCGCCAATTGCGGGTTCTGCGACAGGATCGCCGGGTTCTGCTGCAACAGTTGAGCCAGCGCTGGGTTCTGCACCAGGATCTGGCTCAGGGGTGAGTTGGCTATCGGATGGATGGACTGCTGCTGCTGGTGTTGCTGCTCCTGGTGCTGATGCTGCTGTTGCTGTTGTTGCAGGCTTGGAGAGTTGGCGTTGGACGTTTGACACGACTGGGACAGGTTGCTGGGTGGTGGATTGTGTCGAGGCGGGCTTTGGGGAGTGTGAGGTGGCGTCGGCGGGCTTCCTGGCGCCATCGACGAAGCATCCTTCTCTTCCTTCACCCTAACCTTTCCTGAAACAGCAATTTCAATCATTTTATTTCACTACACAGGAAGATAGAGCACGCACATTCGCACAAATGATTCTCGCCACACCCGATTCCTGCGTGGTGTGTTGATATTTTTTGGAACGGAATGAGGTCGAGCGCTCTGTTATCAAAGTCGTCCTGTGTAGCTATCCCCTCTACTTAATTATCGTAACCCCCGGCGAGCGTACGATCTCCTCCTGGCACGGGTGCCGCGAAGGGACTGACGCTGATACCTGCTTTTCCACGATTTCGAAAAGTGTCGGGAGAACAGTGGGGAGGCGGCCTCTCGATTGGTCGGAATCCGGAAGACGCATCATCGAATGGAAACGCGACGACCCCGTGGCGCAAGAAACACTGACTGAGGGGTAGTTTTTTGCCGGTCGGGGACGAGAGTCGTGAAATTGAGACGTCTCGATTCTGTGAAAGCCGCAATCGACTGCCAGCAGGTACATCTGTTCCGAGTCACGTTGATGCCATCAGCTTGTTCTTTCGAACAATTCTCGCCAATTACCACCGAGCGATAATTACGCCTGGCATCTTTTTAATTTATGACGAACTTGGAACTAATAAACTTCGTTTATTTAGATCGAGTTCCCCGGCGAGTTCTACCATTTCAGAGATAAGTTCTTTCAAAAATCTTACTTTTGCGATGTCTTGTTCTCCGTGTCCTGCCTCTCCGAAGGCAAGAATCTGTTAAATTGAATTCCCAAAGTCTTTTAAATTAAATTCCAAAGCGCTTTTTCGATCATACTCAAGCGAGACAGTTGCCAAATGCAACGATCTTCCGTGTCGATCCGCAAAACGCCGCAGAACCATCCCCTGTTTTTTTCGGCACAAGGAGACAAGCTTACACGACGCATCCACGCGAGGGTTGGAACCGATGTAAGGAGTTGGGGCAGCGTTTAATACCCCCCGGGTGTTAGAGCCCGGCTCAGGTAGATCCAGCGATTTATTCGCGCGAGGACGATCCATGAGAACATCAGGAACCCGATCTGCAGGCTGTACCTGCAGCTTTCGACCTGGCCAGTCGATCCCGCAGCCGCGAAACTGGGAAACAAGGGAGACGGAGAATGCATTGGATTCGGGAAAGGGCTTAAAGGACCTCCGTTAGCCTCGCGAGATTCCCTGGGACCCCCCTCTGGCTGGATCGATGACGTCTATCGAAATTACGCAACCCCTTAGGCTTCATTTTTACCTCCAGTCCTTTCTCCGAGGGCCCCTCTCGCCCTTTGTACAGCTTCTAGGATTTTCCTCCATTTTTTACCCACACACCGATTCCAGCGTCGTTTAACGAGACGCGCCCGAGTCGATGAAAAATGACTATCCTTCGCTGGTAATTTAGGAGACCTGGCAGACCTTGTGGGAAAACGTTTTCTGGTGGTTTCGAGGGGAAGATGAAGTGGTTGGCTTTTTAATTGGAAGAGGCAAGGTTTCCAGCCTTTTCAAAAGCCTTTAGGGTAATGGAATTTTTGAAGACTCAGTTCCCGAAAGTTCTAGCCGATCGTACAGGAGGATTCTTGATATTAATTGATATTTAGGCTCGGCGGAGGCAAAAGTACAAGGCACCGCGAGCTGGAGGCGGTAAAAAAGGAGGCAGAGGAGCGTGCAAAAGTGACTTGAAATGATTTCGTACACGTTTGAGCGTTAAATGGATTCCACGGGTAGATACTCCTGAAGGATCGCATGCACGATCGCGTTCTGCTTGTATATCCCGGGCCGGATCCTTAAATCGACTCGATTTTTAAGGTCCAGCCCGAGGAGGATCCCGCACCGCGGGGATCCTGTGTTTCTCTTCCTCTCGCGACCTTCTCCCTTTCATCTTTGCTCCACATCGGCCTGCATCAGCCGCGAGTCGTGGTCGAATTGATAAAAATCAAGAACAGAGAAAACGCGGTAAGAAATGGCGGCGCGTCTCGGGGGTTGGGGGTGGCTGGTGAAACCGAATCGCCTGGGAGAATAAGCTGGCTCGCGACCCGTGCGAAAATCACTCGTCCAAATGTTGCTCGCTGAAGAACTGTTCCTAGAGAACGTTTCTTAAGGAAGAGTGCCAAAAGTGAGACTAAAGTGCTTTGACAGGCGAAGATTTAGTTATTCCATCGCGGAAAGACTTCTTAATTACTCGCCACGATGCCAGAAGTGAGTTGGCAATTTCACGGCACTAGAAGGTAATCGTTGCACGAGAAACAGTCATCCCTCGTCGAGAACCGTGACGATGACACCCGACCCGTTCACCCCGCGAGCTTACGACGAGAAAGAACCCACCCCAAGTCGCATCTTGCGCCCATTTTTACGAGACACTTAAGCCTTTAAATGGGTGCGCGGCGGAGAGGAGAGCAGGCTCTCCGATTTCAAATTTCGCCCGGGAAATCGGTTAATCCTTGATCGACGCGGTCCACGAGGGGGTCGCGCGATTTTTCTCAGGGGTTAAATCGACCGTGGCCCCCAAAACTGGCGTTTTTTTTTCCCCAATTCGCAGGTAGCTAGCTACCTGCACGCGCGCGTACGTCCGCCAGTAACCCGGAAAGGAATCCCGGGGGGCAAAGAAAGAACGAGAAATAAAATAAAAAGCAGGGGAGCCACCCCTGCGGGAGAAAAAGGAGAGATTACGCAAGAAACCTCGAAAAAGGGGGGAGGAAAACAACCCTCGAGCGGGCTGGTGGAAGCTATCTCCCTTGCTCTGTCTCCCCCTCTTGCTCGGGGGTAAGAAAACAGGGTAAAAGTGAGTTAATAGTCGGTAAAACGGTATTCACCCCGTGACCCGGCGGGGTTACCAGCTCCTTTGGGGCTGAGCCCTTTTCCTTCTTCCTCTTTTCTCACTGCGGCCCGTTCCTCTTCCGGAGAAGGGTGGAACGGCGGCCTCGAAGGGGTGGGATGGATCGCCGTGCCCTTTCTACGCGCGACGGGGATGGAAAACCGAGACACGAGACACTCCTTTCGATGAGAAATTTGAGTAATCGTTCCGGGCCCATCGTCGAGTACCTCGCAGGGAAGGGATCCGCGTCTTTCCTTTTTTTTTCTTCTGGGGGAGGGAAAGCTGCGCTCGGGTGTCGGCGTGAGAGAGCGGGACACGGAAATCCCTCGAATTACTTTACGTTAAGAGCGGTCGTGAAATCCCCGGGCCCCTCGAGCCGCGCGGATCCACCTAAACTGTCAAGATTGCACGGACCGTCCGGCGTTGATAAAATCGTTGGGGCCCGCAGTCTCCGAGAAAAGGGAGAAAGGAATACATTACCAATAACAGGATCGTGGAATTTTATGCGCCGCGTTCCGGGAACACGCGGAATCCTCGCGTATTCGATGGCTCGCGCGAAAAACGATCGCCGGCCCCCCTGGTCCCCGGCGGTAATATCGCAATTAGCGATAAGTCCCGCGGAGCGGTGTCTGTCGGGGCCAGGCCACTCCGCTTTTACGAGGAATCGCGTCGTTATTCGTGATTTAGGTATTTGAAACGCGCCGGGACGTCGGATTACGACGTGGCCGGGGCCTCTCGGCTTTCTTGTTTCCCATTAGAATCGAATTTCGTGCGTATCGTCGTGTAATGAAACACGCGAGCGTTTATAGTGTTCCTCGCGTTACGCATGCCTGACGTGCATACGTGGAAATCGAAACACGGATTTCGCGATCGGCCAAACAAACGAGGGACGCGGCTAGTTTCCCACGGGACTCCCTTCGTCTTTACGATTCGCATGCCCGTACTCCTGTCGCCCGTTCGCCCTTATGCGTTTAGTGGTCTTCGCGGCGAACAGGATTGATACGGTACGGGGCGCCGTTCACCGTGATTAAACGCCGCCGAGTGGGCCAGCTTTCCGTCGAACGTTTCGCGGAATCCCGAAGATAGAGCGCGAAAAAGGGGGATGAAGATCGTTTAGCAGGAAACGCTTCGGAGCACAAGGGAACTGCTCCGACGCTTTAATGGTGGCCCATTTGTCAGCGAGCCAGGGGGGGGGGAGGATATAATCCAATAATTTCGCGGTTGGGAAAAATGAAAATCGATTCGCATGGCCGGCACCGACACCTGTTGAGGGTTCAAGGTCGCGCGATAAAATACTCGATCCATCAAAGAGCACGGGCC
Organism: Andrena hattorfiana; assembly: GCA_944738655.2. NCBI lineage: Eukaryota > Metazoa > Arthropoda > Insecta > Hymenoptera > Andrenidae > Andrena > Andrena hattorfiana. Next base: position 39,347,738 of record OX122894.2, on the reverse strand, counting down.
CGCGCGGAATGCGATGGAAAAGTCGGCCTCGGACGAATCTCCGTAATAAATCGTCGATTCTCCATCGGCTCGTCATCGTACACGACGATATATCGACCGCGGCGAACCGACTCGCGTCATTAAAGCCCCCGCGGCCGGTTCTTCGCTCCAGCGTGCCCCTCCCGCGTCGAAAAGTAGTACTTAAAGGGCGCTCGATGGATCGAAAAATCCATGGACTTTCTACGACGATTCCAAGTGCCATATCTATGTACACGATATCGCGCGAAAAGGAGCGGCGCGAGTGCCTCGGGGAACGTGACAGAGAATCGACGAACGCACAGGCTTCTCAGGTTCGCGGAGATCCCGATCTCTCGCGGCTCTCGCAAGAGAAAAATCGCCACGGGGAGCGGGGCCGGGCCTGCGCTCGAATTAATGAGCCATCTGCGTAATTTTTTTTAGCGAGGGCCCTGGAGCAGGCCGGGCCCTCCGAGACGGGAATTCATCGAGCCGGGTGTAACGTTTCCAAATTTTAATATTTGGCCGTGGCCAGCGGAGGAGAGGCGGCTAGAAGAGGTGGACGAGGACGATGACGATGACGAGGAGCGCATGGGAAGGGGATAGGGGGAAGAGGAGCGGAGGAGAGGAGCGACTGGCGCGAGATAAAGACCGAAGGGCCCCGCGGGGCCCATTTTTAACACCTAACAGAAGTCAAGATGCCCGGCCGTGATTAGCCTTCCGCCGGGCCACGATGGGGCTCCGGACATTATCCTGTGAGAAATTGGCGGCCGTTCGTTCCTTTGTTCCAGGCGATTTTTTATTGACTCAAATTCTGGAAAAAAAGAAGGGGAAAACGGGGCGGGGGAGGGGAGAGAAGGGGAGACTGAAGGGGGGCACGAGATGGCGGTTAGAGTCCCGCGGTGCCACGCGGTGTGGGAGGCGATGTCGAGTGGATGAACGAGAAGGAGAAAGAGAGAGAGAGAGAAAGCGAAAGGGAGAAGGCAGAGAGAAATATAAAGACGGAAAGACACGGGGTGCGATGGTGGGGGTGGACGGGCGAAGGCAGAGAGGGAGAAAAAAGGGGCAGCGAACAACTGGCCACGGTCGAAGCCAGAGCTGCGCTCATTTTTTCTCGCGACCGAACCCGAAAACCCTTTTATGCCCACCCAAGATTAATTATCCGCCGTACTCGAAAAATGAAACGGCCGCGAACAAAGAGGAGCCGCGCCGATCCGCCGGGAAACGCTGCCTGCCCCCTCAACACACTCGCTAGCTGCCATCGAACACTGTGGATCGACGTTGTCTCTTCGTTTTTTTTCTTTTCGGGAAATTTTGGGGGACACGATTTCCTACGCGATCAACGGTATCGCTCTATTTACATAGTGACGAAGCGTCACTCAGCAGGGAAGGCAACAATTCAAAAACGGCGACGAAACAAATGTTGAAAATTATAGACCTATAAGCGTTATTAGTGTTATACCTAAAATCTTCGAAGAAATTGTAACAAATAAGTTACACGGTACTGTCTCTCTCTCGATATGTGAAGAGCAACATGGTTTCGTAAACAAGCGATCAACAACCACAAACCTAGCGGTATATTGCAATTATGTCTCATCTTCTTTAGAAGCCAAACTACAGGTTGACACAATATTTACTGATTTTCATAAAGCTATTGACATTGTAAATCATTCTCTTTTAATTGAGAAGCTTTCAGCATTGGGCTGCAGGGGTAATCTATTGGCATGGCTGGGAAGTTACCTTACTGATCGTTTTCAAATTATACGTGTACGCAGTAGCCTATCATCTCCGGTTCGTGTTTTATCTGGTGTACCTCAAGGCTCCCACCTAGGTCCTCTACTATTTATAATTTTCATAAATGACTTAACTACCATTTTCCAATATTGTAAGTTCCTCCTATTCGCAGATGATTTAAAAATCTTCAGAAGCATCTCGTCCATTGATGATGCTTCCAGATTACAGGCAGACCTAGATCGTTTCTGCGACTGGTACCACAGGAATGGTATGGATCTCGATATCAAAGAATGCCATGTTATGCGGTCCTCCCGTCGTTCTGAAACCGTCTTATATCCTTACCGTCTCAATAACTATATTCTCTCCTCAATAAGAGAAGTTAAGGACTTAGGTATTCATTTCTCCTCAACCTTGGACTTTTCCAACCATATTTCTTATATTGTTAACTCGGCTTCTAGAACACTCGGTTTCATACTACGCTTTTCCTCTGATTTTCATTCAATTCACACACTAAGATTACTATATATTACCCTTGTTCGTCCCTTGTTAGAATATGCTTCAATTATATGGTCTCCGAAACACTTTAATCACGAAATCATGCTTGAGAGAGTGCAACATAAATTTCTCAGCTTTTGTTCGTATAAGCTAAAGAATCCAATGTGAATATTTGATCACGATTACTCGACAATATTAAACACAGTCAACCTCGAAACATTATCTGCACGTAGAAGAATATCCGACCATTTCTTTATTTTTAATTTAATCAATAACCATATTGATTGTCCCTCTCTTCTTATGCAAATCAATTTCCACGTACCTGAACGCGTATTGAGATCTAGAGCAGGACTACAACCACTTAAATCCAGATCTACATATGGATTAATTAATCCAATAAATCGAATTATTGCTGACTCTAGCACTCTCTATAATAGTATTGATTTCTTTAATGGGTCTTTGCACACTTTTAAAAGACAGTTACGTAGGATTATCGGATAATGTCATATCTTGTGTACCACGAGTTTTTGTGCATGTCTATTTTTTGTTATATTAGGTAAAGTTCTTTTTTTTTTGTGTAAACATTTTTGTAAAGAGGGCTTCGGTCCGTTTATAAATAAATAAATAAATAAATAAATTAGGGCGGCGCTTTTAGAAAGTGACGATCTCGAAACGTTGCGGAGGATGGATCTAAAATTTCAGAGTAATAGTTTCGACGTAATAAAATTTCTAGCGCTTGGCAAGTATTGCATGAAATGCCGCGACCTCTTTCTCCGTCGATGCTCAGAGCAGCCTCGGTGTCGCAGGCATAAAAAGCGTCCAAGGGGCGGGACGGAGGGGTTGAGGAAAAGGGGGTAGGAGCTCGTTAGACCGAAAAATTCCACGGGGCCCCGATTTGAATATCGCATAATGTCGAATTAATGCCGGAAATTCGACTCGGTGGGGCCCCCTCGCGCCACGGTAATGGAGGGGCCCCGAAATTTCGTGGCGACCCCCATAAAGCTGTTTCGCGTATGGAAAACGCGTCGAGGCAATAAGCCCTCCCCTCTCTCCACCGTTTCTTTCCCCTCGCCGCCATCTCCGCGGCGTATCGTTCCCTCAACAGGGATTTAGAACGAAGAAACCCTAGGCGTTATTTCACCTTCTACTTCTTCCTCCAGCGAGATAACGGATCTTTTTAGTCAGACGGAATATTTCTACGGAGGAAGAAGCGCGTTGCTTTTCTCCGCTTCGATTAACGCCACGCACTCCAATTTGGTATGCCTAGGTCCTGCGTGAACGTTCGAGCAGGAGATGAAGGATTTCCTGATGGTATCAGCATATTTCTCCACGAAAGCTTCCTTAATAATTCTCCGGGCCCTTATTCGCGTCGTCGGGGCCCGGTTCAGGCTTTTCTGCCTTTTTCTAGAGCAACGTGGGAGGGGGGAGGGCCCCTTTCATTCTCCTCTTATTTTATCCGAGGTCGGGTCCCATCCGCGCGTCCTTTCTTTTTGCTTGACATAATTTAAAATTTATGAGTTCGAGAATCGGTTATGCGCGGCCTCCGCTCGTCCCCTCCCCGCCGCCACCACCCCCCCCCCCCCTCTCGCCACCCCCATCGGAGCGGCGAGGTTTCGCCGCAGAATTTGAATATTAAGATTAGGCCAGCTTTAATGCCCGCTTCTCTCCCGTATTCTCCTCTTCCTTAGATACGTCCGCACGAAAATTCCTCGCGAAACGTTTTCATAAACTATGAGCCCCGCTCCTCCACCCCCCTCCCCTTTGTTCCCGCGTACCCCTTTCGATTCACATGCAGAAACGTTGATTCGGTTCCGCCCCTCTTCTGCCTCGCAAATCAGAGTATGCACTCGCATCGATAAATACTCAAGAATTGAAAATTTCATTACGCCTGGCGCATATAGGGGAGAGTTGCCAATACCGTACTGGTCACCTAAATCGTACCTCATCAATTTCTCAGTAAATAATGAATGTAAACGATATCTGATAATCAAAATATCAAGTAAATGCGAAATAAGAAATAGAAACAGAACCTTTTGAGCTTACACCCTATTTTGTACGCGCTATAAACATTTAAAAATCAGATATGATTGATGTAACTTTTTACCAGTTTATTTTAGCTGATAATAATCAAACAATGCGATTTTGTCCTGTATTTTTGTATTTTTCTAAAAGCGGGTTTAATGTAGAATATTTTACATTCATTTTAAGTACATATTATATTGATTATAAAGTTTAAATTGATATTTATAAATAAATTGATCATGTTTCCTAAATCGTACCATTAGGATTTGACAGCTCGTATGTTATATAGGTTATGTACATATATCATATACATAGGTTATTGCGGCCTGTGTTTGATCCATATACATTTGTATATGTAACGATATAATAATCATTACTTTATGTTGAATATTTTCTTCTTTATTTGTTATTGATACTATTTTTTCGTGGAGGTACGATTTTGGAAACCGAGGGGTACGATTTAGGAGACCGGTTGCCTAAATCGTACCTTTTACAGTATGTGACAAGAAGATTAATAACAAATTAATTTGTTCCGAACAGAAGGCTAAGCATATAATAGTAGGTGCCTAAAAGATCAAACTACAATATCCAATAGTCATTTGCGTTCAAATTAGTATCAAATCCTACTAATCCTACTTCCTACTAATATAATAAATGCCAAAGTGTGTTTGGATGTTTGGATGTTTGTATGTTTGTTACTCAATCACGTCGAAACTACGCAACGGATCTTTCTGAAATTTTGTATACACGTAGTCTAGGACCGGGAATAACATATAGGATCCTTTTTATCCCGATTTTTTAACCGATCTAGTCCAAATATTGCGTAATTATTCTCTAAACCCTGTGGAGCATATAGGTTACCATGAAATCTGGACATTCTTCCCCTTCGCCTTTATTTCATCCCCTTGACACTCTGTGGCAATCAAAGTTTTACCCGGGCAACGCCGGGTATTTTAAGCTAGTATGAAATATAGGGTAAATCCGGGAGACGCGGTCGGGCCGGAGAGTTGGTCGAGTCGTTATATTTCAGACTCTCTACGTAAAAATGCGTTAAACTGCAGACCAATTACTTCTCTAGAAGCCAAACAGTTGAATCAATAGCGTCATTTCGCTTCCTTGTGTGTTTTTCTGGATTTATAGGCTTTAAAAGATAAATTGAGGTTACATTTAACATTTTTTGTCTAACAGCGGTGTACAGAATCGTATTTAAAATATACTTCTAAGCTTATTTTCGTTTAATGTTTGGGATAATAAGATAGTAGAGATATCGAGGGACAATGCAGCCAAAGTATTTGGCTATAGTAACTCTTCCTCTCAAAGCTAACGAGAAGATCATCATCTCTCGCTGCAGAAAGGAGATGGTCGAGTTATGATTTTTTTTTATTATTTTTGTTTATTTTTTATTTTTCATTATTATTTTATTATTATTTTTGTTTATTTAGTTTATTGATTCATTTTTGTATTCATTTGCCTTGCTAATCGCGAGTAGTAGGTAGTTCACTTTTTCTTTGATGTGTTCTTTATACTAATTTAGCGTAAACAAGTTAAATATCAATGAATCTGTAGTTGTATTCACTCATAAATAATTTTGCTTTATCCTTTGTTAATTTTTCATGAATAATTATGTGAGTGGTCTCTGCCAACGACGAAAACCATTTCTCCCGGCACCTCGGGAGAGGTGGTCAGATGTCATGACTTCAGTTTTCAACCCGATTTACAGTAAATATTGCCTTGAAGCAAATATCGACCAGTTTTTCTGAATCAACATAAAATTCTGAACATATAGGTTTATTCTGATAAAATAAGTAATTTCTGTATTAGTTTTAATAGCCATTTTATATTAGGTCGACCGCGTCTCCCGTATTTACCCTAACGTAAAATGTCTTACGTGGTACGATATAGGCAACCCTCCCCTAGTATTCATTCCCTATTCCTTAAAGTTCCTGCGTTCAAGAAACAAGCAAGAGGACGATCCGCAAGTGCCTTCTTCAACGAACAGAGTCACCAAGTCCAAGCCACCCACTCGTCCCAAATGTAGACATCAGGATTTCGTGCAACGTCTCCCGGCGATCGCGTTAATTAGCCGTTGAGTCGCGGATTCGCAGAAAAGCCCCCGATGGTTTTTAAAGCGAAGATTAGCGAGGAGCCGCGGAGGGGGCACGAGAGAAGTTCATTAAGATCGTCGAAGCCACGGGCACCGTATTAGGTCGGACAAACTGGTTTTCGCGGGTCTTTTCTCTCCCCTGAATCATCGAGCGCATCGGGCTCGGATAAAAGGGCCCCGGCGCATTCGGCATGGCCCTTAACCCTTTATTTGGCGATGTCGCCCTCGGGCCACGCGAGATTTCTCGGCGGGCGCGCGGCTTTTCGACGCTTTTCGATTACGAACTTTGTCCCGTGGAAGATGGATGGCTAATGCCCTCGCAACATCCTTTCACCCTTTTACTTCTATCCGATTGCGTGGAAGCTCTAGGCGCGGGTCGCGCGGTCGGTAGGCGTGCATATTTAGATATTTTATAGCGAGAGTTCGAGAACCAGTCCTTTTCTAGCCACCAATTGCAGCCACCGAGTTAGCCGGGCTAATTATAGTGAACCGCGCTAGAAAATGATATAGAAACGATCTAGAATCGAGTGACGGTCGCGGCAAAAACGCGCCGATTTAAATATAATCGCTGGTCCCATTGTTTCCGTTCGATTCTAAAACCGTGTCGCGTGACCGTTAATTTGCCAATTGCCTATAATAAATAGTTGGCAAATGCCTGGCGAGATTTTGTGCAATCGCCAAGTAAAGAAAGAAAACTGTGTCGCGTATCGTGACGCGTCGCCACGTCGGAAAACGGCGCGAGGAATTTCGTCGACGATCGATATCGCCTCGGATGGATCGTCCGCTGGATCCGATCATCTACGCAAGCATTTCCTCGAGGACTGTACTCTTGGCCATGTGTTTTCAAGAACGCGCAGTGACGCCCCCTCTTTTCCCTCTCGATCTGCTTTACAATATTATGTTTCCCGTGGAAACGCGCCCCTTCGATCCCGAGTGATCCGTAATTATCTCTCGCGTCGACAAACAGACCCACGCGTTTTATCACGCAATAAAAACCTGGGGGAGATGTACAAGGCGGGAGGCGATTAGAATCTTGGGACGGTTAGATTTCTCTGAATTTGCTTATTCCGTCTCGGGACGCTGGAAAAGGAAGCTCTCGCTTCATTTGGTCAGTTAAAAACGACGAGCCACCTATCTTCGCCGTGGCCACTTAATCAAACGCGTCAGAAAGGAGGAAAGGATCCGAGACGGTGATCGGGAATCTTCCCGATTCATCAGCCAGCTTCAAACACCGTCCCGAAAACCCCCGAATCTCTCGTCCCACACTCCCGCGCGCTCCCATCCTCCGCAAACACTTCCCTCGAGGCTGGCCAGCGACGCAAGGGTTAAGCATTACTCATCCAGAAGCATCGCGGCGTCCTCTTCCCCTGCATTAACATTATCTATCAAGCACCGCGAGGCCGAGCCTCGACGCAGAAGAAGCGTCAGGTTCCCCCGGTACACGCATACCATAACGTTTCCCCGAAAGAAAGGGGGCAGAAACTGCGTCGAGAGATCCCTCTGTCGTTGTCCTCGCAACGGCGCGAGAGGCAGAGGGATCGGGGAGCGTAAAGGGGAGAGAAAGAGAGAGAGAGAGAGAGAGAGAGAGAGAGAGAGAGAGAGAGAGAAAGGGAGCGAGAAACGAGAACGGCAGGGTAGCCAGAAACGGAGAGAACGACCAACCAACGACCGAAGATCCACCTCGGCTAGGAATGCCTGCTGATGGATTGGTCATCCGTGATTAATTTGACAAGCTGACTTTCTGGTTTTCGGAGACTGACAAGGGGCAGCAGGGGCCTCCGCGCCGCGGGGCCTAATGGGCCCTCTCTCTCTCTACCCGAGCTCACGAGACGTGTCCAGGGCCTCCCTATCTCGGCCCACGAATCGATGAGTCCACCAGTGGGATTGTTTGAAAAATTAATCGAGCCTCTGCCTGGACCCTGCGTGGCCCTCCGTGGAACCGCTAATGGACACGGCCGCCTTTTCTATCGGTTATGAATCCCGTTGACCCCGACCAACCGCTCAGGGGATAACGAGGCTGACGTCGGAGCATCGTGAAAAGAAAACTCACAAATGCTGCCAATTGTGTGGCCCCTCTATCCGGTGACAGTGGCGGTTGATGTACCTTTGAGCAATTGAAGACTGAAGTGCATGCTTTGGATTCGAGTTGGACTACTCTAACTGAGCTAATCGACGAAGCTCGTCGATCTCAAAGGGCTCGCGAGACAGTGTAGGACGCAAAGATATCGATCTCTGTCAGCCGAGGCGACTAGCTTTTCCCTGCGTCCAGCCGAGTCACCGAAATCTTTATCCGGACCCATCGCCCTGGTCCTCACAATAACTAAAGCTTAGCCGAAATCGCGACGATCTTCGGACCTCGGAACCCCCTCGGCGATCTCCCGTCACCGTCAACGACAACACACACCAGTCCACGCACGATTGATTTCCCATGGCCGCCTCGATGCGCGGCGTTTCGCGTAAATCAGCGAAGCGCGGCGGACAGGTTGCCGAGATCCACGGTGGATAGACAGATAGATCCTCGAGATAACTCCTTACCAGGTTTTCGCGCGAAACGCGTTCCACGGGCCGGACGGCTCGCGATGCTTATCTGCTCGGCGCGCGTGCAGCGATCGTCCGTCGATGATTATGTTATCACCGATTCGACGGGACGAGACGTTGGGAAACTCGCCCGGCGCGCTGTCATTATCCAACGGTGAGCGAAATCCCGGCGCGACCAGCCCCGCTCGCTTTCCTCCAGCCGCCGCGAGGAAGCTGGATATCCGCGGAACCGGTATTCGCGATGATAAAATCGTGGAAATTACGGTGAGCCGACTGTGTCCTGATCAATAAGGACTCGGCGAGGAGGCGCAGCTGTAAAATTCACGCGAGGGAACCCACACATCCGCGCGCGCACGAAGCAGGGGAAATAAAGCAATTAAGCGATTTTTACAGCGCGCGGCGCGCACCACCGTCCTCGAGGAGATGTCAGGGGAATTAGCGGGACGCGATTTCGCGTTTCGAACAGTGGGAACGGTGTCGGTGAATGGGTCCTTCCTCTTTGCACCGCGAGCAAACCCGGGGACTGCTGCCGAGCGGTTTAAAAGCCACTACACGGCTGAAATTCACCGAGGAATTGATGGTATGCGAGTCGTCGGCTGTGCTCCGTGTTGCTTTCTGTGTTCTCGGAAGAGGGAATCCTCGGTGATTGAGTTTTCTCGCGTGTGCACGTTGGGATGAAGAGGTGAAGCGAAGCTGGCTTCCAATTGGAATTGGAATTGGAATCGGAGCGAACTGTGTCACCGTTAAAAATTGGGAGATTGCGTAGAGAAAATGAAAAGGAGCAGGAGCAAGGGAGGAAAGAAGAGGACGGGGGTGGTGGACGAGGATCACGGCTCCCCCGTAGCAATAAAAATATTTACATCGCGTTTCGAGTGACAACCGCGAGAGGAGGATGAAGGAAAGGCGCGGAGAGATGGAGGCGCGGGTCGGAATTAAACAAATAATCCCAGGGGCCTGCGAGGGAATCCGTTAAGGCACGAAAGTGCGCCCGGTAAAAGGATCCCATTGAATTCTAAATTTAAACGAATATGTCCGAGTGTCAGCCCCGACAGACGGGCAAAATAAACAAGATGCCGCGTGGAGTAGCCGAAAAAGAGAAGAGAAAAAACGAGCGAGAGGAGAGAAAAACCGTGGGGAACGATGGAGGAAAGGGGGGGAACTCTCCTGTTTCCATCTTTCGTCGTGAGATGCCCATTGACCTCGATGATGATCGCGTTAATTTCACTTCGAAAAAAAAACTAGCACGAGGAGAACTAACGGGGTCTAAAGATGTTGGGCTTCTTAGCGTAGCGACGGTGGGGATTCAACGAGTGATTACGTTTCCACTTTTTGAGAGAAGCCTTGAGTCCCTCTATCCTTCGCCCACGATGCTGCGGTATCGATCATTGTCACGGCAATCGCCTGAATTGCCGGCTAACTTGACAAAAACTCTCCTTCTCACGGCTAACGAGTGGCTCGCGGAGCCGGAATTCTAATTGAAAAGTGAGCCGAAGCCGAAGTAGATCGATCATAATTGCGCACAATGGAGGATTCTCACGTGACACGAGGAACACGCGCACGAAGTAAAGCCACTCGACTAACGAGGACTGTACTACGTCAATAAGCCTCCTCCGCCTCCTGCCCCGCCGCACTCTGACTCAGAGCTTAATTGACGAACAAAAAAGCAGCCGAGGAGATCCAATTGACCCGGAAGCGGACATCAGCGACTGGCAGCAGCGGCCAGGAGAGACAGAGTCGTTCTCCTCTCTTCTCGCCGATGGAAAACCACCTCGAAACGATCGGGGAGCAGCCAGTTTCCAGGCTGGATAGAGGAAACCCGTGCGAATATACAAGGGGCAGAGAGGAAGAAGAAGAAGACGAGCCGTGGAAGGCCTCACGTGTTCAGCAGAAGCGGGGCCCTAGTTTGAGCGTCGCTCGTAAAGGCTTTCATAAAAGCTTTCATAAAACGTTCCACGATTCCAGCCGGTGGCTCGGCGTCCCCGTGAATTCCTCCGTTTCCTTCGACACGACGACGAGGAATAATTGTTCCTTCTCGGCGAGAAGACATTCCCTCGGCGAGTCGGTTTTATTGTCACTGCGTTCGAGGCTGAAACGTGTAACCCTTTCCTCGTGGAAAGCGGATAATGGCCCCGCAGACGCTCGTCGGCTATGATTTGCGGAAAGATCGCTGGCTGCTGAACGATTCCTGCTGATTTCTTCAAGACGCGTCAGTTGCGCGATGATAGGCGTCTGTGTGCTCGTTTTGTGACGCTGGCGATAAACAGCTGATGGGATTAGCGAGTAAAAAATCGCTTCTCCAGTGCTGGTAGGTTCGCGATTCGCTGGATACTGGCAATTCTACGCGGAGCTCCTTTTATCACTTTGAGTCTTAGAGAAAAGGTTCGACGAAAAGGTAATAAAATTCTCGCACAGAAAACGAGCAAATAGTGCCTGGCATCTTCCCGAGTATACTAGATTTTGTGGTGCGGAATGTCCCTAAACGTTGAGGAGCTTGCCCAGGTGAAGCCTGATCGAAAGAAACTTCCCGAAGGAAGGGTTACGTGGAACAGTTTAAATAGCAACGTCGAGCAGTAACTAGCGTAGCAATTAGTCGTCGTTTGGTAGCCAGATGAATTGAAGACGTGGCCTGGGAGGGAGCGATAAATGGGCCACATGGGGCATTCTCGTGATTATTCCGGAATCCTTTTTGTGAGGCGCAGATAAGGGTTAACGTATTTCGGCCTCTCGAGATCCCCCTCTCCGCCTCTCCGCCTCGTGCTCGTTTTTTCTTCTTCCACAATAAAGCAGAATTCGTTGAAGGTTATGAGACCAGGGGATTCAACAGGTCGCCGATCCCAAAGGCTCCCCGACACCTCCTGTCATCCGGACCGGCAGACCTTTTGTCTACTGGCTACGAAGAAGGAGCTCCGATTTCGATCTCGCAGGACCTACGTCGTAGGTACTTTTCGCCCCGTACCTACGTGCTCGAGTGGGGTGTGCACGTGGAGACATAAAAGCTCGTAACCAGAACGATCCGCATCCCTTCGGTTCAATGCAGCCGATCCCAGGCCAGCGAAGTCTCGAATTAAATTCCAACCGAAACGAAACAGTTTTTGGAACGAGAGCTGGCTGATTTCGAGCTGCTCCACCGCTCGATTCCCTCCCCATGTTTCTGTCGTAGCTTTCTGCGCGCAGTCTGTACCGAAGAGAATAAGAGTCGCGAATCCTTTCATCGATCACTGAATCGTCCCTTCTTCGATACTATTCCAAGATTCTGCGCTTTGGTCTGTGCCCTCCCGACAGGTGTCCAGTGATCTCACCCACCATCGATCCACAGGCTTGGATATCGTTTTCAAGAGGAGAAGGCTCGAAGAAAGAGTCGCGTTATCAGTTAATGAATCTCCTCCCCGTCGAAAAGACCGTCGGGGCCCGAGATGAGTCCGAGGAGTCTCTTCTTCTCTGCTCGCTTTGGGTCCCGACAATAGAAGCCTCCGACGAATTTCGAAAAGAAGAAAATAAAAAATGATCCTTGCTGGTTCGGAGCGAAGGAGGGAGAGCGAGAGAGAGAGAGAGAGACAGCAGGGAAACAGCGACAGAAGGAAAGAAAGGAAGGACTCTTTCGCCTCTCTTCCTCTATCTGCCTGCATGCCTGCCATCCTCCTGTTCGACTGTCCGTCTTCTCTTTTCATCCTTGCTGCCTTTTATCCGGCTGGCATGATTAATGGGTTCACGGAGGCATCGCTGTCCTCCATCCCGCTGCCTCCAGGACCGCGCCAGCAACACAGCACACGCGGCTTTTCTGCTTTTCTTCGCGCCGGATTACCGCTCCCCTTTCTGCTCCCTAACTCGATTCAACGACTGCCTTTGGCTCACTCTTCCTCGCCCACCCCCGCAGAAACATTCGACTCGCGAGATGGGACCGTGAAATGGGTCGATCGAGAGACCTCGCTGCGTCGATTGTCTACGGGCGAGCATTTCTTCCAGCGGCCGAAGAAACCGCGAGCGATGATCAGGGATGTCGCTCGACGAGCGATCTCTTCGCTTCTTCCTCCCGTCGCGTACCCACGGTATCCTGACCGCTGTTCCACGTGCAAAGCTACCGTCTTCTTGAATGAAGAGACGCGCGACGAGTTGTTACGTAAACTGGAGTGTACGTTTTGGGTTAACCCAACTCGTTAATGTATTCCTGACGGAAGAAGCCGATGGGAAGCGTGTTTGTCCGTCCAGGCGAGGTTCATAGAAGACGACGGACACGTGAAGAGGCAGAAGAAACCGCGGTTATTCCTTTTTCTTCCCCGCTACCCGCCCCCCACCCGCCTGGCATCCAGTCGATTCATCCGCGACGCCGTTTCTGTTTGCGCCAGCTTTTGCATGATAAATTATGCGCGATTTTTTTGTATCAATCCCGACGATAGGACGCAACGAGCAGAGGTAGCCTTTTGTTCCACGTAGCCGCGCGTGTAGGTAGGTGGCGAAGACGAGGGGGCGAAACAGCCGAGGAGAAGAAGGAAACGCGACGAAAGGGATACCACTATTCTCCTCCGTTTCTTCTGGTCGATACGTGTGCCGCGCGTTTTCGCCACGGCTAAGACAAAAAGAAAGCCGACGCCGTCACCTTTGCTAGGCCAGAAGCTGTCCAGCGGTCCCGGTTCTAATGAAACCGATTCCAGGTCACCGACATCCGCTCACTAAATGCCTCCGATTCTCGAATACCAGTTCCTCGGGTGTCCTCCGATCTCTCTCGACGGTTTCTTCCTCGACGGACGCTTCTCTTCTCCCCCCCCCCCTCCCTCTCGCGGATCAATCTCCGTGCGTGACGTACAGCCGCGATCTCTGGTCTCGTCATTGTGCCCCGGCGCGACGTTAACGAGCAACATTACCCGCGTCGAAAATTCAGCGAGACGCTCGGGGCAGAGATAAGGAGAGGGGAACGCGCGTCAGCGAGATATTCCCAATTCCTGACGAAAAGGGAGGAAGAAAGAGGAGCGGCGGTTTACGAGCCATGTCGCATTCGATTTCACGCGGTCAGTTTTCTGGTAATTGGCAGGATGGCGGCTGGCAAGCGTGCCGCCGTTCGCCAGTGTGAGTTTAATCGAATCCGAAAGAGATTACTCTCCCGAGCAGGACGCGACAAAGACCGTTTGACAAAGTGTAGTACCTACAACCGGCCCGAAAGACTCAATCGAGTAACAATGGAGCGGTGCCGCGAAAGCCCGTTAGGGTCCTTTTACATCCACGTAAGGTTAACTTACATAATGTATGAATATTGAGTGAGCGAGGGAGCTCGAAACGATGAGTCACAGACAGGGAATTCGACGACGCGCTGTAGAATCCGACAACCGACACCATTTTCCGTCCATTTTTCTTGGGAATCGTCTATCGTGGATAGTGACACTCGTCGAGTTCGCAAGGTTTCGTGAATAATCGAGAAAATTTGGCAGAGTCTGCTGCTCGAAGTGTCTCCGATTTCTATCGCTCCGACGGAAGAAAACAGTGCCCCTCGAAACACCGAATTTCCCCAGCACCGCCAAACAAGGAAAGCAGCCCAATTACCCCTTTCACCGACGGAAGAAATCGCGATGACCACGGACAACATAATTGCCCCGACTCTCCATCGGAAGGAAACCTAATTTCCCCTTGGATACGTTGATCCAGCGACGAGCATCGGCCATGAATCAATCAAGCCTGGCAGAATGGCGATTCAAAAACTGGACGTTTAGTATTTGTCAGGGGGAGAGGAAGGAGCGCGGGGAGGGCAATAGTGAAATTGACTCGTTAGTCGGGGCTCGCGGAGGTAAGGCTGGATACAATGCGGAGGGAATTCGTGAGAGTGTCAACCCACGCGGGACGCGAGCCTCGACAACGGGAAACGATGACGCTGGCTGATCTCGAAGGCATCCATCGATCGCGAGGCAGTCAGCGGTTCGCGCAGTCCGACCGACTTTATGAGTTATAAGTCGGCCATCTTTGCCCGAGCCATCGCATATTCACGTGCGCGCATATGCGATGCACTGGCAATATGTAAGTGCCACATTCTGTTCTGGTGCACGCGCGTACAGTCTAATCGAAAAATTACGCCTCCCCGCTGCCACGAGTCTCCGACGCCGCGAGATTTCAACGATTTCTGGCCGAACCACGCACGTCCAGCCTTCGAGCCCCGAGAAATCGTTTCGGTGGGGAACTGGAAGACTCGTCGAGCTGATAAACACTCCTGATAGAAGAAGCTACTCTCGTTCCTCTATTCGATTGATCGCTGAAAGCACGCGGCTCGATCCCGCGTTAACTTTCAATATTTCCTGGCCAAGATTCTCCGACTAGGGTCGCTCGAAAACTGAAGAAGAATTAGCGATCTGGGATGATAAGAAGATCTCTGTTCCCTTTTTGTTGGATCGATTCGTTGCGCGTTAGCTTTCAGTGCCTCCCCGAGATCGATCTGAATTTTTTGCCGAGGTTATTGATGATCTATCGACGGACGTTTTATTAGCAGGTATTGCCGAGTCTTCCTAGGCAGATCGATCGAATCAATAGACCGCTTTCGCACTTTGCTCCTCCAGCAATTAACGGGGGCTTTCCTGGTCGGTGGCAACAGACCACTTTCACGGCGAAGCGGCGCGGCGTGTCTCGGGGCTCTCCGAGAATCGAGGCTGTCGACGGGAGCGAGCGCGTGGTCGATAAGCAAGTCAATCGTCGCGATAGCGGAAACAATGAATCCCGCGACGGATTTATCGCAGGAGGCGACACGGTTAATTTTCCATTTGCTTTCCGGCATTTTCTGGCCGGCCGATAAGCCGCCGCGTTAAAACCTGAGGCTGCCCCGGGCGCGCCGCGCATGAAATTGATTTTACGCCAAGTGCAATTACGAATGCCGGCCAGTTACCAGTTGTCAATTGCCTCTAGCCCAACCCCGAATTCAATGCCAGCCAATCGTCCCGCGTCCCATTGTTGGCTTGGCTAACGATTTCGTCGAATACCGAGAGCGTCTCTAATTTCTCCTCGGCGAACGGCCGCGCGCGAGTCCTGCCGCGAATAATAACGATTCGGGGAACCTGACACGGCCGAGTCCATAAGTGCTCGTCGGATCCTTGAAAATCCACGCGTTTTCTCGGATCCTCCTTCGAGCACCGCCCACGCGCCGATCCCTCCTCAGCTATATTTCTACGAATCTGTGGCAGAATCTGGATCGATACTTCGAGAACAGAGGTGCGAGTGATGCTTGGGAGTTTGGGTGGTACCAATGGTTCCCTGGTGGTTCCGGTGTACACTCAAGGAGCCCAGCAAATAGCTAAGAGAGAGAGAGAGAGAGAGAGAGAGAGAGAGAGAGAGAGAGAGAGCGGAAGACGCGAACGAAGGTACCAAGGAAGCATTCGCGAAATTGTCATCAGCATTTGTCAGACAGTAAGACAGTGTTTCGCGCAGTATCGATCCGGAGATTCAAACAGCGAAGCGTCATCATAAGGAAGACTCACCGTGATGATGCTGACCAGTCGCGGGGTTCAGGAAGGTCGGCGGTAGTTGTCTGCTCACTGACTTCGCCAGCTCTCCCCCAGCGAGCCCATAGATCGCCAGCAGTTCCTGCATGGTAGACTCCGCGTACTCCCTCATCCCCTCGAAGGGTTTCCTCTCCTCGCACTCGATCTCGCCGTCCCCGTCCTGGGCCCGATCGTCGTCGAACGCGGTGTCGTCCAGGCGGCCGGATTCCGTGTCCAAGACACCGCTGCCGCTCTTCTCCGACGAGTCTGAATTCGGACTCCTGGCCTGGACAGTGATCGGACGAGAGGTCCGGCGTGATTCCGTCGAAGCCGGGACCAGGGGAGGGTGAAACAGCCAAGGGAGACCTACCTCGGTGCCAGGGGAGTAGAGTTTCTGAGATCTGAGCTGCTCCAGGATGAACTTGTGCCTGAGGGAGTCCCCGCTGTCCTCGTCAGCCTCGGAGGAAGGCGGCCTAGTGGCCACGGACAGGTCCATGGGGCTGACCTCGTTGTTGTTCAGCCTCTGCTTGGACCTGTCTTCAGCCGGCAACAGCATCGTCTTCCTCTCGTACTCGAGGATCTCGCTGGAGGTCTCCTCCATCGCCTCCAGCTCCTCGTCCTCCTTCTCGGACTCGTCCGACACCTCCACCATCCGGCTGCTTATGGGCTTGAAGTTCTTCCGCTTGTTCCGGGGCTTCTGGATACTCGTGATCTGCAGCTGAGCCTGGCCCTCATACTGGGAGTCGCTGTCCTGGTCAGCGGTACCCCGCCGGGTCGTCGCGTAGTTGTACACCGAGTCCGAAAGCATCTCCGCTGATGGAAAGGAACCGCGGCATCAGACCGATCGACTTGGGCCCGAGGACTGGCGACGATAGGCGGATCGGGGCACGATTTGCTCGCGACGGCCGAACGTCACTTTGCTCTCGCGAGACAGGGACACTGTCTTTTCGTAGCGAAGGTTCGTAGATCGGGAAGAATTCGCGGGGGAGTTACCGCGCGGTTGCAAAGCGAGCGTTGCCTCGATTCGACCGATTCCAACTGGGTCTCGCGCATCGCGAAGGCCGCAAGCTTCCCGCAAATCAATTTTTAACGTTAATTAGAATTCAGCCGAGGCGCGCGTTAATTGAACGTTCTCGAGATCGTCGGGAGGGCAACGTGGCTACAACGATTCGGGGGAATGATGGAAGACGCGAGGCTCTGGGAAGCGATGGCGTTTTGTCCTGCTAAAGGAGGGTGGAGGATTGCTTCGATGATAGTACTGTAGAAAATTGTGTCTTACTGGGGCCATATGGGGTGGTTACTGCGGACATCTCGAATCTCCTGTGCCGGCCGACTCTTCAATGCATTCTGAAACAGAGGAGAAACAGAGATCGTGAGATTCGGTGGCCTGTCGGGGAGCAATCATCGTTCGATAAAAAGCCTCTGTTCCTGCAGTCGAATATTCCAGGTTATCTGTGTCCGTGGGAGTGCAAAAGTGGGTTGCAGCAAGTTCAGCGAAACCCCCAATGTTCCACGTTTGCACCGGCGGAACGAGACGCGAGAACAAGGCGAAAACAAAGGCACGTCGCCGTAACAAAAGCTACGCTGATATACGAGCGCTGCTCGGTCAGCCGAGTAGACGGTCCCGCGATAAGGCGAAACGAGGGACAATTCGTTTCTCGGTTAGCGAAACGAGTCGTTTCGCTGCCCCCTGGACGAAGAAAGCTTGCCACCGATGGGAGGAAAACTGCGGCTCTGAAAGCCACACTAAACTCATAGCCGACACTGCCAGGGAAGAGAATCGGATAAAAATGGAGTGGAAGCTTCGAGAATTATTATAATCCCTTCGAGACAACACCAAGCTTGCTTGCCAGAGTGCCAACAGCTTCGTGCTAGCCAGAGGAATCTAGTTAGCCCTGGAAACATCGGTTCTTCCCTTCCTCGGCCCATCGCCATTCATTTATTTCTGCCTGCTGATTGCCCGAGTCATCGGGCCGACAAGCTCGGCCCCCCAATCGATTCGGATGACTCCGAACGAGGCATCCGAAACGCGCTGCCTAATTCGGCCTGAAAATCGTCAGTTCCGTTTTTGCCCGGTTCATTATCGGTTATTTATTTCCGCACTAAAACTGGCCCATTAAGGCTTCCCCGCCGACGAATATGGCGACGCACCGGTTCAGTCGCGCGACAAGAAATCATTTTCCCCCGACCTCGACGAGAAATTCCATCCTCTCGCTGCGTGGCGGGAATATGTCCCTCGTTCTAGACTCGCCAACCGACAGTTGCCTCGGAAACGCATAACCCAGCGTTACTACGCTGCCCTGCCTAAACGCAACTAACACTCGAGCAAGATTAACAACTCTGCTGCTAGGAAAAAAGGGGAGGATCATGCCTGACGTCAGAGCAGCCGAGGCGATCCAGGGATCGACGCGCAGGACCATCATTTAGGACGAAATTGGGGTGGTGGAGGCAAGTTGCCCCAGTTGACAGGTCGATCCGCGGTCCCAGCGAATTTCCCTAGCGATTCTCGCCGGAAGTTGAACGCGATTGGAGCGTGTGCGCCAGGCGGGCCACGTGACTCCTTGGAAGCGAGGACACAAGAGGCCTCCCCGACACGGGGATGTACAAGAGTGGACGATATGTCCGAGCCGGGAGACCGGGCTCTTTTTTTGCCGACTATGCACAGAAGGGATAATTAACATCTGTTACAGTACGTACAGCGAGCGGGCCGCCCCGTTTCACCCCCACCAACGGCCACGGGGCGGACCTTGAATACATTATCACCCTGTTTGCACATGCACGCACGTACACGACCGGCCGTCGAATCGGAGCGCAGCGCGATCGACCCTGAACAATGGGATCGTAGGGCCCTTTGTCGTGGCGCAGGGGAAAGGGAATCCACTGTTATTTCTGCGAAGCTTGACTCGCTTTCTCGAAAATCCCCAGACTTCTCATTCGACTTTGGAATGTTTCTAGGGCTCTGTGCATCCCCTGAGCGGACCTTTCGATTTTGATCGGCGCTCGAGGTGGAATCTCTTAGCCGGACCTCGATTTCTCGGCGCAGCTTTGTCCCCGGGCGAGGCGACCGAGCCAGGGGTTACTCGTCTCCTCGACCCACGGCGCGTTTTGCCGCGGCCGATTCGAGAAAAAGAGAAATTCCCCGGCTCGCTGGCCTAGATTCTTGGGGTGCCGGTCTCGAACTCGCCGAGAATAAAGACGGAACCGCGCGTGGAAACTCCCCGCGGCGGGAAACCTTGAAATTCTCCGGGCTATTATTCGAAAGCCGCAAAAAGCCCGACGCGCGCTCCTAATGATTCAATTTGAACGGGAGTCGCGCGCGCGGGGCTGCTGATTAGAAAAAAAGGCCGCGCAGAGAAGCGGCCGTTGCGCTTGGAGGATGATGAATTCAGGCCTGGTCACCGCGAAAGGAAGAGTAGCCTGGCCGGGGACGTTGGATGGAAATTGAGACATTTTCCCCGGGACCGGTTGCCTTTTTCCCTTTACGAACGCTCAACTCTAGTTCCACCGGCCTTTACGAGCGTAGTTAGACTCGAGAGGGTGACTTCGAACTGCTCAATTATCGCGAGCAGCCGGCCTTTGACAGTGTACACCTTGAGGAGGCAGAGAGCTCCCCCTCGATCTCCATGAATCTTTCATTCACCGACACCTACCTCCCCGTTGACATTCGTGGAGGAATTATCATAAACCAGAGGCCGATCGAACGGATACAGTGACGACCAGGCTCGCTCCGAGCGAGCATAGATCGAGTCGAAACAGGGCGAGCAGGGCGTTCCCGTCCCCCGGGACCCAGCGAAAGGTCAACGTTCCCGGACAAAAGGATCATTAAGACCGAGAAACGATCGGGCACGAATTCTGGCAACGAGAACGAGACCAGAAGAGACAGCAGTTGGTCCGTGTGAGAGAAGCCTGGGCCTGCCACTCGACATAGCTCGACGCTGATGCCGATACCAGAAGCAGGAAAACAAAAAAGCCCGGGCGACGTAACGCGTTCGTTCGTCAAACACTTGAATGTAATGTTGCCAGGCCTGGGGCCTCGTGGCTTTTCAAGTGTCCGTTCCAATACCGGCAGATTATTCAAATTCGCCAGCGACGGCTTAAAACGCGCGTACATAAACGTCTTATCGCGGCCAGCGTTTTACTGTTCGAGCGAATCGATCGTTGTCGATCCGTTCTGCCCGCGTGTAATTCGTTTCCCAGTCTCTCCCAGCTCTGTCTCGAGGAAGCCTGGCGCGATCGCGAACTTCTGGGTTACCGTCGACAGATAGTGTTCTTCCGAGACTTCTGCCCCCCGTTCTGAACACTCGGGGGGGTTTAGGAATTGAGAAATTTGTGGAAATTTGGAGTCGGTACTCTTCTTCGCCACTTTGACCGGCTTCCACCGCCGCCCGTCTGAAGCCCACTCTCTCACTCGTGAAAAGTCTTAGAAATCTGTTTCTGAAAGTGGAGCAGAGGCAGGATACCTCTGGCTGTCAGGCCTGCACGGCTGCAGGATCAAAGCTCCTGCCAGCGCGCTCAAAGATCACTGTTATCTCAGCATTTCTGAAGTCACTGTACCACCGCGTCGCAGTTCAAAGCTACCATATCGCTAAACTGCTGACATCAATCATCTCTCCATTACCCCGCCGCGTTCAAACGGTATTCAAAGCTGTCTGAATACCGTCAGGCACTCTGCCCCTCTGCCGCCGTCTCTGCTCGTGTGCGCTGGACAGGGTCGGGAGCAGAGTCGCCGGCAAGTGCAACAGCACGGAGTGGCGCACCCTCCCCCGCGACAAAATCCACGGTCCCCGTTCGAGGCCCTTTCTTGGCTGGACGCGCGGCGGCGTTCACGTGCGTCCGCGTCGCGCTGGACACGGCGATCGTGTCGGCGTGCACGGAGAGCGGCGATCCGCGGCGAAACGCCGCGCGGATAGAAGAGGAGCGAGGAGAGCCGAGGCGACGGCTAGAAAGAGGGCGAGTGTGTTCATAAGATATGGTGTGAAACGCGAGAGGCCGAGATTAAAGAATGAAAAACATAGAATTCTGAGAACTGGTTGAAGTCATAATATTCGTAATTTCAAGCTGCGCGCGTCCACCGCGCGACTCTTCTGCGTCGTTGAAATTAATGTGAGCGGAAATAAAATTCCCTCCGACCCTACCCCGCCGCTCCCCCCGTTTCCACACCATCTTGGGGGATCTCGGCGGGCTCGGAGCTTCCTTCTCTCCTCTTGTTCTCGCCTCCGCGACGGCGCGCGGCGTCTACTCGCGACAAGTGGAGAACGCTTAACGGTCGAGCGGCGTGCAAATAAATTCGCAGCCGCTACGCCGGGCCGGGCCGCGTGGAGCGGCTGTTTGCCTCCAATATTTGGATTTCGCGGATGTCGAAAGAATCCGCGGTGCATGCCCGCGTGGGCCTGTGCCACTGGCCCAATTCAGGGGAATCTCTTCGTTGCACCGAGCACGATAATAGCAGTTGGAAGGCAATGGGAAGGAAGTTTGAAAAAAACCTTGAAGCATTCGCCCGGCGAATTCAGGGGAATCAGTAGAATCGAGCAAGTTTCCGCGGGCCCGGCCACGAGTAATCTCTATGCGAATGAACGTCTTCGATCAAAATCCGTCAGAGGATAGCGAAACGGAGCGGAACGAAGTGGAACGAGAATGCCCTATTTATTTGGACATCGGCCAAAATTTGAAGTGTCAAAATTCTGTTCTATAGCTTCGTTAAATCTTTATTAAGTGTTCGTAGCATTAGAAAACACAAAGAAATAAACTTCATATTCACATTAGGTTTGATTTAATTGTATATGAATCTGACCTATATGAAAATTTCAAAGTCAATTTGTCTTTCAGTTGCACCACTTTAAACCATTATTGCCTAAATCCTATTACTTCATAAGTTCTCAATAATTTACATATTACTGAGTATCTTATTATTAATGATTTTGTACAAAAAACATTCTGAATTAACTTGGATTTCATCAATAAACAACTGTATTAAATAAAAATGTGTTGCACTCGATACTATAATAATTCAACTAGCGATTTAAAGTTTTGCTCAAAGTCGCACAAGGTCTAAAATACCTGAATTTAATCCTTTAATGGTAAGGTTTTGAACTGTAGAAAAATTACCTGCTACTAGCTGCGATTAATAAAATAAATCTAATGCGAACATTTCAGTTTATACGTATTTAACCTCGGCTAGCAGACATGCTCGATCGTCGCGACACGCGTATATCGACGAACGCATGAATCACGTGCCTGTTTCCAAGACGCCGCGACTGTTATCAATTAGTACATTAATTGTAAAAATGGAAATTATTGATAGTAATTACGATCTGTATTCATATATACTTCTGTTAAACTGTAGCTTTAACGATTATAAAGTAATTACAAAAAAGTTCTCGAGTTACATTGGTCAGCTATCAGAGGAAGCTCAAGAATCCCGTAACAAAGAGTTAAGAAAGTTCCGGGAATGTAAATCAAGAAAGTGGAATAGAAAATCCACAAATGAAGATATCTCGCACAATCTGCTTATAACGTCTGATCCATTAATATCATCTCTCCGACCTCCATTAGTTAAAACTATAAAACAAGCATTACTTCTGGA
This sequence comes from Andrena hattorfiana, assembly GCA_944738655.2. Lineage (NCBI taxonomy): Eukaryota > Metazoa > Arthropoda > Insecta > Hymenoptera > Andrenidae > Andrena > Andrena hattorfiana. Next base: position 39,324,820 of record OX122894.2, on the reverse strand, counting down.
AGCAACAGAACTTTTAGCCGAAACAGATGTTGATGTAAATGTAGAAGAAGAGGAATCTCTAATGAACATTAACAAATAATTAATTTTTAAATGTATATTTTTCCGTTCCTATTTTTAATAAAATTGTTAAATTTAATAATGAATCGCCACTATAAGTTATACCTAATAATTTTGGTACAAGGTACGATCCCGACCCCGAAAATTCAAAAAAATTCTGAAACTTTGTAAATATATACGGGATTTCCTCCTGATTACAACGCAATTTTTGTTTGCTGCCCAAATTCATTCGAAGGGGGTGAAACTAACCACCGAAAATTTGGCTATTTTTCAATTTTGTGTTATTCTACTTAACACGAATCGAAAATGTGCAAATTTTTACAATGAAAATCCAAACCGTTTGGAAGTAATTGCCACGTCCAGTTATTATCCTTACGTCGTTCCACTGTGCGACGGGGAAGGGCGAAGAGAGGGTTATAGAAAAGAAGGGCAACGCTTGGACGAGGACGTGTCTCGTTTACGGGGATTAGGATAAAGCTTCGGTTCGTAGGTCTCCCCCCTTCCGTCCTTTTCCCTCTTCCCTCAGCTGCTTTTTATCTGGTCAGGCTTTCTCTCTTCATCGCTCTTTGCCTCCGCCTGGTCCGTTGGCATCCTGGCCTCTACGGTGTGTTCCACGTAAAACGCCTCGAATGCCGTCGGCGCGCCGTTAAAAATAGAGCACGCAACGACTTACTAATCTGGTTAGGGCTACTTAGCGTAACTCCAACTATTTAGACCTGGATACGGTTACGGTAGTTAGGCCGCCTCTATCGGCTCTAAGTAGACCCACCGGGGGCCAGCTTTCATCCTCCTCCCTCGTCATCGTCGCCTTCCTCTCCCTCGTTTCACGAAACGCGCTAAAACGTCTTAATAGCTGGCCAGTGGCGCGGAAAAACGCTCTCCTCTTTGTCTCGGCCGAGGGAGGCTTCTCGGACGCTACAAAGTTTGCTAGCGGCCGTTTGTATTAATACGAAAGCAGCCTCGGCAACTGTTAAAGGAGGGTTAAGGGAACAGCCCGATCCTTTCCCGAGATCGGTTATATTTAATTGAGGCGTTGTTGTCATGCTTGCTGATTCGATTCCTGCATGAAGATGCACGTTGGGAAGCTCCGAGGCTAATTAACGAGCGAGCGTCGAGTAATTAATCGAGCCCTGTCCGCGGAGAGGCGTGCTGACAGTGGACGCTTCCTTTCGGAGCGTCCCACGGAGCACATCGATTTTTCTGTCTGTCCAGGTGCAGAAAATTTCGGAACCCTTCGGAGAAATCACCTTCCACGTTACATCACGCCGGTCTACACTCGCCGGCTATACTTGCCGGTTATCACTCGACCGGTTCGTTACTCCGTCGCTAATAATCGTCCGGATTATATCTAAAGCCAAAATAGATCCGGCGAGCGCCGTGAATGGAAAATTTCGAGCGGCCAGGCGCACGTGCGCCCGCAGCCGTCGCGACCCCCGTGATCCCGCTGAAAACGAGATTTCGAAAATCCGTTATTTAAATAAGCGGGCGAGGGTCCCGAGGGGCCGCGAACGGGGGGTGCACAGAAACAGCGAGGCAAAGAAGACGAAACGAAACGGGGAGACGCAGAAAGAGCGGGCCGAATGATTTTATAAAATTAATAGTAAAGGGTAGCTGCTCTCTCTCTCTCTCTCTCTCACGCTATTATGCGCGTATGCAAATACGGTCGGAAGGGGTGGACGGGGTCACGGATGGATTCGTGGATCGAACGGGGTGTCGAGGGGCACGGGAGGGGTGGCTAGGTAGTCCCTGTGACGAGAAGAAGGACGGAGGGAGCCGACCGTGCAGGCTGCGAGGCATTAAAACTTCCGAGATTTATAGTGGCACGGACTGGGCTGGCTCTCGCTCGATTCGGGGTAGCTTCCACTGGAAAGGGGGGGGGGGCATATTGCTGGTAACGAGCAAAGAAGGGGCGGACTATCGGGGAGATGCGTAATATTTCGTTCCAAGGATTTTAATGCGCGAGTACGGGGCGACTTGTATAATCCCGAAGAGAGGCCACGCGCGTAAAGGGGTGGGTTTCTCCGCAGCTCTTCTTTCCAGCGGTTCTCGACGTCGCTGGCTGCCTTTTGGATGATTTTAGGGGTAGCGGGACCCGAGGTGATTAGTTTAACGTAGAACGCTCGCGGGACCTCTCGTTCGTCGCCTGTGTTTATAGGCAAATAACGAACTGCAGCCACTCGCGTGGTCGAGGGCGCAGAAATAGTCGTTCGGATTTGATGGATTCTCGTAAACGCGCGTCGAAGCCCAAGGCAGCAAGAGGCTGACAGAGGGAATGCGTATCTCGCGTTCCCATCTTTTCCATGTTTCATTGGCGTTCATCAGCCTCGAACACCAATTAGAGGCAGCCTGTAAACGTTACACTTGCCAAGCGAAACGATTGGCGCTACCAGCGGGGTATCTTTTTATGGACGAAACGTCTCCTCGGCCGAAGAAACGCGCGCGCGGAGCCTGAATGCTCGCTTTCTTCGGCAACTCGCAACACGATCGTTTTCTTCGGCCAGCTCGCTCTGGTGTCAGACCGGCCATATTTCAGCTCGTCCAGACCAGCGATTCCATTGAATCTCAGGACCCGCGTCTCTTCCACGAGAACCCGAACGATTACTCGAACGGTGGCACTTGTATCTCTCGGGGAAAGAATTTCATACAATCTCCACATCCGTGGAAGCACTTTAGACGCAAGAGCGCAGAGTTTTGTATTATTTTTTAAGCTTCTCAGCTTCGACGACAACCTGTCCCTCCTTCTCCCAGACTTTCTTCAGCATCGTACTGCAATTTGGATCCGAGAGCGTTGCGAAGTATCGATGTCTTGAACCCTGAACCCCAGAAATGATTAGGACTACCACTATCCATCAGGCAGGTCGCGACTTTGTTACGTTACATGATGGATGCTCGAAGGGAACCGGCTACCTCGATGATTTCTTCATCATCTGCTCGATCTAACTCGAAGCTGCACCCCCGGGTACCAGCTACAGAATCGATTACTCGTCTTACAGGCGGGAAACGAGTAGAACGACGTGCCACGGGGCCGGTAACTTCCGTCAACGAGCGATCCATATCTGCGAGTCGCCGCGTCGCATTTAGAACAGTGCCCATCGCCATGAAGAGCTCCTGCCCCCTCGGTAAATAATAGCAATAACGAAATCCTCGACTCGCGGACGCCTGCTCGGCTCTCGAATCGAGCGTGGCGCGATCGGAGGTTTTTACGGGGTCGTGCGAGCGAAGTGTGCAGCGCAGACGGGACGAGATGTCTCGAGTGAATCAAGAGGAGTCGATAGACGTGCAGGGTCCTCGGCGTTGCGTTCTTACGGGACGTTTTAGAGCGGCTGTCAACGGAGCACCGACGATCCTCGTGGCTTGATTGATTCCTAATAGCGCGGCCCGCAAGAAACCCATCGGGATGTGACGGTCGTCCTGGCTTGATGAATAATGGAAAAATCACGACTCCTTTCGGTCGTGCGCGCCGCGGATCATCCAGACCGAGTTTTCTGGATTACCGTGCGATACCGTTAGCCCTTCCATCCGACCCACTCTGTTGGCCATTATTCGGTCAGCTTCTTCCACGAATCCTCGCAGACCACGCCGCGTCCGCTCGATTCTCGCAAATCCTAAAGTTCCACTTTATAGACTTCGGGTCCTAGGCTGCTCTAAGATAGAAAGAACCCACCAACTTCTTCCAAACTGCGGAGTCAGTTGGAGCCACGGCGAAGCGGTCCTTGGACGAGAATAAACAGAGAACGAAGAACGAGGACAGCCAGAAAGGGAAAGCAGAGGGAGCAGCGCACCAAGTCCCCTCCCCGAAATCCTGGCAGCTCTGACATAATGAGACATCGAACCGCGAAGACGAGTCCCGTTGCCAAAGAAGAAACCGAGCAAGAAACCGTCAGAAAAACAAGGTAGCTCGCGGTGCAGCGAGGGCTCTCCTCTCGATAGAGGAAGCCGCGGGGAAGCTGGTCGGATCGCGATCGCGATCGAAAACGGGGAAACAAAAGGGGGCCGCGAAATCGCGCGGAACAAAGAGGGCCGTGGCGGAGGGACTCGCCTGGAAATCTGCACCGAGGCCTCGGCTCCAGGAAATTATGCGAGGAGGAGACGCGAGCCGTAGGAATTCCGCGAAATCCGCCGCGTATCCCCGCATAATTCGAGCGAGCAAAAAGAAGCGGAGGACGTGGGGGCGGCCCGGGAAGATAAAGCGAAAACCTTTCGGTCGAAATTCCGCGAAATCCGGTAAAAATTGAAAGCGAACAGGGACAAAGGACCGAGGGGGGAGGGTCAGAGGGAGGAAGAAGGAGGGAGAGAGTTCCCGTGGCGGTTTGTGGGAGAACAGAGAGACAAGGGGGGGGGGCCAAGCAAGCGAGCTTCTCCCATCGACGAAGAAAAAGAAGCTGGTCGGGGGCCCCGCGGAATGATGAATCGTTTCTATTAAAATACTTTTTCGACGGGGAATACAGAGTGGGCATCCGGCCTGCGGAGCCGCGAGTGGATTTATTTACATATTTTCAATCTGGATTAAGAGGTATAGTCGACCCGCCCGAGCCCAGAGTGGCTGCCTCTCCTCTTTCCTACAGTTTTAAGAGGAACCTTCGGCGTGGCCCAGTGTCCTTGGACTGCTTTCAATTTTTCGGCAATTCTTCGGTTTTGTTTCGATTTTCTTAAGGGCCATTCGGGGTGGGACTTTGTAAGCTTACACTAGCCCAAAGAAATTTGCACTGGTCTTTGGAAAGATCGCCTTGAAACTCTACGGCTTAAAGTTTCGTGGCTCCTCACGAGCCACAGAGTTTCGGACTCATTAAACGATCGTTCCGTTAATCACGGATTCAGCAGCCTGCTGTCCGCTAACAAGACGGAATGGTCCAAGGAATCCCGGCACACCGCCGAAACCTTCGCAGCGCGAAACCGCCGAGACTTATTCGAGGCTTTCCCTGACAAATTCGAGGCGCCTCGCAGTCGTCGACAGAAACCGAATTCCGCCACGATGATGGAGACACTTAGGTGACTGTGAACGATGCGAGCGCTTGCTCAGCTGTCTCCCTCGAACGTCTCTCTTCCCAGAACGATACTCTCGTTGCGCAGTGCCTGTCGGAAGCGTGGAAAAACTCCCTCCCGCCAAAAAAAAAAAGAGAAGAAACGCGTGGCGGAAAAATGCGTAAACCAGTTTCCCGCGGAGGGGCAGCAAAATCGCGAGCGTTTCTCGCGATTCGATCGGGTTTCTCCGATCGAGCAAGACGTCGACCGGCTGTCAGCGATCGGTTTCAGCGACCACCGGAAGTACTTTCGCCAATCAAGCGTGGAAAATGTGACAGAAGCACGCGATACTGCCCTTCCATTCCCGATATCAATTTTTTCGCTCTCGATAGTGTCTTACGCTGCACGCCGGATAGTTTGTTTACGGAGCTGGTCGACGCGCCGGAAGTGGACGGAAGTGCTCTCGCCGGAGCACCGCAGGCCCCGAGGATTTCGCCTGCTCGCATTAAGATTCGCCTGGCCGGTTGATTAATTGTCCCTCATTAACATCGCGCGGAGCGGTGGCTTCTTGAGTACGCGCATTGTCGCCGCTTGAAAACCACCAGGTCTGTCCGCGTGCGTGGCAGAACGGTCTGTGGCCTCTTCAAAGCTCATTAAACGTGTTCCAGCATTCGGTTCGGGCCCCGTGGATGGGAATTGGAGTGGTTACGATGCTTCAACCGCGAAGATTTACGTGGCTGGGCCATTGGATACCGTTCCTCACAATGAAAACGCTTTTGCGAAACGAGGCGCGTTTGAAGAGGCACACCGAGGACAAGAAACGATCCCAATTGGGTCACAAGGGAGTCTGAGTTGAAGAGGCGATGGTTGAATTAAATGCGAAAGTAAATTGTAGTACTCTATGAGAGGGGGGAATTAAGAAATAAAGATTCGATCTGCAAGCTCGGTTGATTCTCCAGGCCCTCGCCATGCCTGGGATTGTCTCGTGCGTGTTCCAATCGAACAACCGCGCCCGAGGACCGAGAGATGCTTCTTCGTCTCTCGAGGGATTAACGCCTTGACATCTACACGTGTTCCAGCGTCATCCGCTCGTGCTTTTCTCCGCCGAGCTGGCTGCGAGCCGATGACGAACGACCTCCGTTTCAGCTTCCGAGGCTTCGTTTTACAGCGGCCGGGAAACTCCGAGGCGGTTTCCCCGTGCCCGAGGATCTCTCGCCACCCTTTCGACTCCACCAAAATTCACAGACAAGCTGCCTCTATTTTTTTCTCAATTTTCCGCTTTCCCGCTCGAGGTCTGCTTTTTCCCCCGTGGATCCCTCATCGAGGAACACGGCGCGATTCAATCACCGGCGCGCAAGAAAGACGCTGGAAGACGAGGGGAACCGGTTCCCGAGGTTCAAAGACACAAATTCGCCGAGGGGGGCCGCGAGGAAATGGCCGGGACACGGGACACGGGGCACAGGGCACGGCCGAAAATTTTTGCCGAGACTCGTGACTAACGCGGCCGCCGCTCGACTGATCCATCTCTCCCCTACCTCCTCTACGCCGGAGGAAGCGACGGCGGCGAATGATAAATGAACTCCTCTTAACCGCGAGCTCTCATATCGGCCCGCTATTAACATAGTGCCGGATAAAGTAACGAATTTAAAAGAAATCCAATATAAAAGCCACGGGAATTCCATCGGAGATCTTATCCCGGCGGAGCTCTCGCTCGCCGCGGAGACTCCATTAATCACACGGCTCCTCCGCTCCCCTTTTCCTCCCAACCACCTCCTCCTCCATCCCCCGTCCGTCCCTCCCTTCGCCCCCCCTTTCGCCCTGCCCTCCCCCTCGCCGCCTCTTCTTTCACCCGCGGTTCATTTGTCTCGTATTAGTCGTTATTACGAGAGCTGAAAATTCAAATGGACGATGGATAATGGCACTGGCCGGTTCGGAGATATAATGCCACCCCTCCCCCGCACACCCCACTCTCGTTGTGCCCCTCTTCCCTCCCCGTGACTCTCTCTACGGCCAGTTCCTCCGCGTTCCTCGCTCTCCGCGCTCGCAGAGGATCGAGATCCGCTTCCCTCGCGCCAAAGGGCATCGCGCTTCCACCGACCACTTTGGAAACGGGATTTTCTGCGCGCCAAAAAGCTTTCCCTTCTCGATGACGCTCCCGAGGATCTGCTAGTCGTGGAACGACGAAGGGTGAGGACGCTTAAACGTGTCGAAGCTACGGGGTGCATCTTGAGAGCGACGGAGGGGAAAGGGAGGCGGAGGGCACGGTTTATGGCGTTCGAACGACCGTCCGCGCACGGGCTGGACCGTCGAGCTGGAGCAATCGAAATCGATCGTGGCTCCTCCGCAAACATCCCGAACGGCCTTCCTCTCGTTAGCGGCACTGTAAATTTCCGCGCGCGGTTTTATTGAAATCCCTCTGCGCCGATTCGTAATTGCGCGGCCCACGGACCGCCGATCGCTCGTAAATCGCTGGGAAACGAGTTTTTTACGCGTCGATTATGATCGACTCGCTTGGCCTTCCTGATTGCTGGAATTTATCGTCATTCGGAAAGCCGTTCGGAGTGCGGGGCGAAGAGGAAGGGAGGGCGCTGGAGGGAAGACAGTTTTGGTGGCGATAAGGGTCGAGAGACTCCGGTGACGAGGATCTAGAATCTAGAAAATAGCAGAGAATGCTAACGTCGGACACCTGCTCTTTGGGCACTCGAGACTGAAATGGGCTCGCCTCGAAACGGCAAGAGAAAATCGAGCGAGTTCTCGGCGCCGCGTCGCTCGAGAGTCCCAGCGGGGAAGTAAAAGCCGAGCATCGGGGATCCAGAGCCGTGGTGGGATCCAGAACTGGATGATACTCGCGGCGTCGCGCCAACCATCGCCACACAGGTGTTGTAACCTACGCGCGGGTTTCCATCGCGCGAGAAACGCTGCGACGTGGGCACAGACGCGGAATTCCAACGAGCGGGACCCGGCGAAAATGTCAATGAGCGATCGCGAACTGTGCGAGGAACTCGCCAACGATAATCGCGAGCTGCCTCGAGAGGATCTGAAATTTCCGCGTTCCACTGCGAGATATTCAAATTTTTCCAGAACAGCGCAGACACTTCTCTGACTACTCAAGCTTTGTACCAAATTCGCGTAATTTATACGTCTCGAAGACCTTCCCTTAAATCGCGCAGTGGCGAAAAGAGACTGGTGGGAAGATTTCAACGGCGTCGCAAGGTGTAATCGCCCGGAACTTCGGGGGTGCCATCGAGCGCGAAAACTCGGTCAAACTTTCCCACCCCTCTGGGTGACGGAGTCTTGTCAACACGCGCCACTCGATAAGAAGAATAGAATAAACGAATATAGACGTCCCGCCTATTATAAGCTGGTATTCGCCAGAGAGAGACTCTCGAGGCTTGTCGAATATCTGGAAATACCTGTAGTCGTTCGATAAAAAGGGACGGACTCGAGGCGCGCGGCTGGAAACTGGCCGTGGCATTAGTATAATTATTGCCTGCGCCGCTAATAATAGTTGCCGTGCTACTAGTCGCGAGTAGCGTTCTTGGTCGCGACAGTTTTATTGCTAATGCTACCATTAGCTGGGAAAAAGTTATCGAACCAACGGTGGTGCCGCGATTACACACACCATACGCGGTATTAGAGGAGATACCTGTACTTTTACCCGAGGCGCGCGACGGCATTAGCGCTGATAGGAGTGCTTAATTAATTGTCAACGCGTTTACGCGTGCTTGCGTAACGTGACATTTGGATACGGCGAAATTGGTGGTCAGAATTCTTCTGCGGAAATTAATTCCGCCGGCTGAGAGTTGGGAGGTCTGCCGATACCGCGGTTAATTCTCTTAAACACCGTATCAGCGGCGTATTAGTAGCAGCGGAGTTAATAGTGTCGCTGCTAATGGTGATGTCATTGCTGGCACAATACTGTTATTAGTTCCATCAAGGGTGATATCGTATCTACGAGAATAATGGGACAGCTACCGTTCTGACACCACTGTTGCCAGTGTCGACGGTAACGTAACAATTCAGGCTACCGCTGACCATCGCACAGAACAGTACCCGCGCTCTCCGATACGAATAAAAAAAAAAAAGAAGCGTTGGTCAACGTAGGCCTAGGAACATCAAAACGGAACTCGGAAGACAGCGCAGTAACTTCTGCTTCGTTAGGATTCCCGCGTGGATATAAACTAGCCTGACGCGACGAAAGAATAAAATGGAATGCAGGCTCGATTAAGCACCTCCTCTACAAGCACGCCACCATCAGCCGCCCATACTTCCCGACGACAAAAGCAGCCTGTACTTCGCAGTGACGAGCTCGCGGTGGGGGAAGCGGCCTCCAGCAATTGACTTCGCGGCTGACTATACCCGCAGCGTCAACAGTCCAACTACCGAAACTACCTTGAAATGTAAATGCACAGCGGACAGCCGATGTCCGCGCCGAGATCCGACCGTGCGCCGCTGGTCGAAAATAAACGGGGGTCTCCTTCCAGGAGAGATCGACATTCCCTCCAGGAACGGCGAAACGGGTGAATGAAGAGGCACCCGCGCGCGTTTGGCATGTTCAGCGACGTCCGTGCCGTATCCATCCGTCCGCCAGCAACCGGTCATATAGAATCGTCGATTCCGCGGCGAATGCCAGAGAGTGTTGATAATTTATTTGAGAGACGCGTTGCGCCGCGGGACGTGCCCCACCTTCGCAATCGCGTCCACCGCCCGATCGGCTCCGCTGCCTCTCGCCGAGCTTCGGCTGCCGTGGCCGTGGTCGCCACCGATCCGCGCATTCTGGATTTCGCGCCTTTTTCGTGCGTTCCATTGTCTCTCGCCAAGGCGGCTAGGCCTGCGCCTTTTTCGGCCCTGCCACGGGCAAACCGGCGGCGCGCCGTCGATCATCCTGATGTTTATTAACGAACGCGACACACGCCGCTGCAATTGCTACCGGACGCGCATTTTTATAGAGCCCGGGGAAATGTCACGTAGCGATCGTGCGCGACCGATGACGCTGGGGTTCCGCCGATCGCCGTGCATCGGAACTCGACGATAATGTCAATGAGCTGCAACCGAGACCGGCAGCTGGCGTATCCGGCTCGCCCATTTCAGCGCTGACGCGATCCAGAACGTTCCTGGTTTCCCGTTTTCAGCGATCGATCCAGCGGCGGGCATACGTGTAGCTGTTCTATGGCAGGAAGGAGCTACATATAGGCTTAGGGCGTAGAGAGTGGAGACTCTAAATTGGGTCAGGATCGAGCGAGGGTTGAGGAGCTTCCAGGTTCTAACCCGACTCCAAGGGAAGAGAAAGCGTTCGGTTATCTAAGCAATCGGACGTTCACATTCTACTGGGAAAGGATGCACGCAGGGAAGGGTAGCGAAAGAGCGTCGAGAAAAATTCAACACCGAGGAACGGTGTCAGGAGAGAGGAGAGGGTTAGAAGGAGGAAGCAGAAGCGATCCTTTTCGAACGTGTCGCGCGTATGAGTGACTTTGACCGATAGTCCCAGCGTGGGTTCGCCCCGTTATCTTAATGCACGGGGCGAAGAAAGCAGGAGAGAGAAGGAGCGGTTGGAATAATTAAAAAAAAAACGAGGGAAAAGGGCCGGCGAGCGAGGGTGGATCGGGTGGAAACGCGAGGCAGGTAACGCGGAGGGTGCTAGTGGTGGGCGAAGAGGGGTGTTGCGAGGCCACCCCACAGGAACAAATGGAGTCCGGCTTTTCTGTGACAAACGAGCGTCCCCGAAATGTCAATCAAACCGCCGTACTGGCGCATTCCAAGCCGCTCCACCTGATTTGGTTAGACGTCCAGATATCGAGCAGCTGCGACCGCGCGACGCGGCGTCCAGCCACGCGAAGCACCGTGGAATTCGATCGCGCCGGAGGTTGCAGACATTGTAGCTCTTATCGGCGAAATTGTATTGGACCGTCATCGCCCTGTCGACGTGGGACGACGACCCGCCTCGTTGAAAGTTTTGGGCGGCGATCTGTCTCTCGTTTGGCGAGCCGGCTTGGACGTCGCTGATGGGGTCCGCGCGGATGAGATACTTTATCGCGCCGGGGACCGAGCGAAGTCCCTCTCGATTCTGATTCCCTCTGGATTTTTGAAGATTAATCGGGCTTCTCGATCACTGTCCATCATCCCGCGAACTTCCGCGAGGCGTTCGCGGCGTGGAAGCGATAATTTTACCGAGCAGCGGGTCAAGGTGCCGTCGTCGCGCGCCTCGATGGCATTCGACCACTTTAGAAAGTCGACGCTGGCAGGCAGGCTCGCGCGACGATCCTCGGCTCGCCGATATATAAATATTAATAACTACAATATCGTAATTTCAGAAACAATGCGCGCGACACGGCCACACCCGAACACCGCGACCTAGTTACACGCGCGTGCACGCCGCGCCATTAGGAGCTCCGTGATCGCGAGATCTACCACGTTACACCTACGGGCTTGTCTTCGCCCAAGTTTTTTCACTCGAAGGAGGATCCGTTTTTGGAGAGAGATTCGGGCGTCATGTTCGTTTGGAGTTGTGGAAATTGTGTCAGACACCGATTTGGTAGCAGGCGAGGCGATGGGGATTATTAGTTTCGAGGGGATGATTCAACCCCTTGCTTGGATGACGCGAGAAGGGAATACTATTTCTCTGTGGTGCCTGCATTCTATAATCGAGGCGCTGATAAGTTCAGAGTTGGCTCAGGCTTCAGTCAAGTCATGTATGTACATACAAAATGTCGACCACGAAAAAAGCGAGTGTCGACTGGTAGACGATGTGGCTCACAAATCATCTTTTTGCTCCGTCACGTTCGGTAGAATGCGACGGCGCGGCTTTTTTTGTAGCGAGTTTCTTGCCGAGCGGGGCATTTATTCCGCCAATGTATGGAAGAATAATCCACGGTTCTGGAAAAGTCATAGCAACGCGGAAAATACGAGTGACTTAATATAGATCGCGCGACAAGAAGTAGAGGGAATGCCATTGAATGCCCTGAAGTCTACAAATGCGATCGTACGCGCGTGGTGCAACCGTCTCGAATCGCTGCAGAGTTATTTCAAGTAAACAGGAAGAAGGTACGGTATATGGCAAACAGTAGGGTAAATCCGGGAGACGCGGTCGACCTAATATAAAATGGCTATTAAAACTAATACAGATATTACTTATTTTATCGGAGCAAACCTAATATGTTCAGAATTTTATGCCGATTCAGAAAAACTGGTCGATATTTGTTTTAAGACAATCTTTACTGTAAATCAGGTTGAAAAATGAAGTCATGACATCTGATCACCTCTCCCGAGGTGCCGGGAGAGATGGTTTTTGTCGTTTTCAGAGACCTCTCGCATAATTATTCATGGAAAAATAATAAGGAAGAAAGCAAAATTATTTATGAGTGAATACAACTACAGATTCATTGATATTTAATTTGTTTACGCTAAACAAGTAAAGAACACATCAAAGATAAAGCGAACTACCTACCGGCGATTAGCAAGGCAAATGAGTACAAAAATGAATAAATAAAATAAATAAACAATAATAATAATAAAATAATGATAAAAATAAAAATATAAATAAAAATAATAAAAAAATCATGACTCGACCATCTCTCCTTTCTGCAGCGAGAGATGGTCTTCTCGTTAGTTTTGAGAGGAAGAGTTAATATGGCTAAATACTTTGGCTGCATTTATCTTACTATCCCAAACATTAAACGAAAATAAATTTAGAAGTGTATTTTAAATACGATTCTGTACACCGTTGTTTGACAAAAGAGTTTAAATGTAACCTCAGTTTACCTTTTATAGCCTGTAAATCTAGAAAAACACAGAAGGAACCGAAGCGACGCTATTCACCCAACTGTTTGGCTTCTAGAGAAGTAATTGGTCCGCGCTTTAACGCGTTCTTACGTATAGAGTCTGAAATATAGCGACTCGACCAACTCTCCGGCCCGACCGCGTCTCCCGGACTTACCCTATCTACTAAGAAAATTAAACGAAGATCGCCGATCATTATCGAGTTCCTATTTCCCTCGTTCCACCGAGTAACACACAGAAAGGACGGACTGTCTCTCGTTAATTTGCGAATTCGTTCGCAAGATCCGAATCTCGGATGGACCATCCTCTACACTCTGTACCCTCGAGCGTAAATAGACGAAATTTATTCGCGTTCGCGGATTCGCCGGCGCGACGCGTTTATCGCGGAGGATTTATATCCCGTTCCTCGCGGGAATTCCGCTGAAAAATGTGCCGCGCATTAAACACCCGACCAAGAAACTAAATTCCGCCGGGCGATTAGGCGAGGAAGTCGACTTCCGTGCGTGGGTGGCTGTGTATCGAACAATTAACGCCACCGGCCGCAGATAAGCGACTAAGGAACGGCTTAAGCGACCGAGAGAAATGTTTTCCTCCTCCTTTGCAGCTGGAAAAAAAAAACGCGCGATCGCCGATTAACCGCCTCTCCCGTTCCTCTGATATCCGATTACCACGAATTCCACGTTCGCCGGAAGCCTCGACCCGTCGAAAATTCAATTTCCAATTCCTCCGTGCAGCGCTCGAACCCAATGCTCGCTCCGATGCATACGAGTGCTCGGAGCAACATTGCGCGGTGAATAAGTGGTGGATTTGGAGGAGAACCGACGAGGGATGAACGGAATTGGCCCAGCTTGGACCACGAGGATCGCTTTCACAGCTCGAAGCGGGAAAAAAAAATCGAAACGATGACAAATTGCGCGGCAACGCTTCGGCTCCTTGCTATTTTCACGTTAAAGCCGTGCCACGTGAGCTCCGCCGTCCCCTCGAAATACCAGTCGTTTGTTGGCGCGAGCCTGTGTATACTTAAATTAAATTAAATCAAGTATACACGCGACAACGCGGCCACTGTGCGCACGGACGATTAAGAGGTGTTCCACTAAATTCTTGGTGGATCGCGGGCGGATGCAAATCATCGAGTCATTTCGCGACGTAAATTCGCCGAGTGCGAGGCAAGGCGGAATATCCACAAGCTACCCCCTCTTTACGATCCTTTTCACAGCGATAAAAGCTGTGAAGCTTCGAAATTTTGGCTACTCTCGAATGCACTCAAATTCCTTCATATTAATTAATGGTAAATTGCTAATTGGTTTATTGAACCTTCGTCAGTGTTCCGAGCGATACTTTAAATTATAAACTTCCCCTATTTTCCGGTAGTACCTGCAATTCAAAGTTCAAACTTGTTCGTGAACTCGAGTCCCCTCCCATGGTGATTGAAAAAGATTTAAATTTGTATCTGGGTAATAGACTGGAGCGCACTCGAGACCCAGGAAAATCCCACTCTCGTGGAAGACTATTTAGCGGGGAAGGGGTGAGGGTTTCCGGTGGCAGGGGCTCGGGCGTCCGTGGTTTTCGGGAAAAGATCAGAAGACGACGGTCGCGAGAACGAGATGAAGACGAGCGTCCGCGGAGACAAGCGGCGCGGCCTGGGGAGAAATCGTAAATTTAAATTTAGCGAGGCTCACGTGCGCTCGCGCACCTCCCCCACCCTCTCTGTTTTGTTCCTCCTCTCGCGGTCTGCTCCTCGGAGAGCGCGAGAGGACCGGGTGGAAAAAGTGGCGGGCCCGGGGGGCGCGCAGGCAATTTGAATTTCAGAAAGCCTGCGCGCGGATTGACCGCGGTTTTGTCGTAAATTGTCGTGGCCCACCGGCTGGAAAAAGTTGTTCGGGATTTTTAAGCCGAAGCGGGCCCAATCGTCGACCCTCATCCGGATCGTCTCAATAAGGAGACGAATAGGCCCTCCGGTTCCTCCTCGACCGCGCAAGAAAGCGACGTGCCGTCGCCTTTATCCTCACCCCCCTCTTCTTTTTTGCCGCCAAATTTCCGTTTCTTTCGAGCGACACACCCTCCGGCTTGTCGGTTTTTCGAAGAGGCACCGCCTTCCTATGTAATATCCAAAGGAGAAGCTGACTTGCTGGAGGAAGTGGATGATTATCGAGAGAGAATTCAAGGTACCCACGCGATGATTAGAGCGCTCTAATTGTAAGAGTGCTTTGTGTAACGCCAGATCCATTAAAATCGAAATGATAATTTCCAGCGATCGAGCGAAGTCGTCGGTATTCCGCAACCGGAGACCTGGACGGGACCGGAAACTAATTGCTTGCACGGCAATCGATCCTTACTCGTCCGTCACGTCGTTCGCGAAAACGATTACTGCTGACGCGGGAAAGTCATCGCCCGCCGCGAAACCGGCGCCGTCACGGCTTTCGTCCGTCTTTTTTTTCGGTGTTTTGCCGAAGAATTTTCTGCGCAGCGAGCGTTATTCGAGCGACTGACGGAAGCCATGTAAAACCGAAACCCTGTTTATCCGCGCGTTATATTTCCGAATAGCATGAAAACGCGTCGAGCGGAGGAGGCCGGGCACTGAGACACGCGACACGGTTACGCGAGATTAAATTCGCGGAACAGTTTCAGATCATCGAGGCTTCTGTCTCTCCCAAACGAGTAGCAAGTGGAAGAGCGTTTCCTTCTAGAAAATCGTCCGCCGCTCCTCCGCGAGAGTCGTCGGAGATGTCCGCGCGCAGAAACACGCTTCGAGGAAGCGGGGAAGAAAAGAGAGAACACGCGTGCGAATCGGAAAAAATCCCGGCCGTTCCAGCCGAAGAAATCGGCCGATTTCGCGGAGATAAAAGGCCGGGAGAGCGTGCAACAGAGAATCCAGCTGACCTACTTGCGAGTTGCATTCTTCCGTTGCAGTGTCTCCGCGCCTGCGCTCGCGCGTGCTATCGTCGCTCGCGCAGGTACACGCACGATAGCGCGTTCCAAGCCGTTCCGTATCGCGTATCTCGCGTTTTACGACCGCCCTGCCCGACCAAAAAGTCCGTTTCAGGAAAACTGGATATACGCCGTCCCGGAGCACCGTGCCGCGGCCTATTCTCGATCGATCGATAAAACACCTATCCGAGCGTCGACGATCGAGCAGCCATGATTTACCGGATCTTGCCACCAACTTTTCTATCTGTATCCCTCCGTATTCTTCCAATCACGAGCAGTCCCGCAACTTCCATATTTTAATACCAAGGACTGCGTTAATTTCCACGCGCAACCGCTTCCAAATTGCGTGCAATTTCCCTGCTCGACGTTTATTCGAACGGAGGCGCAGAAACTGGGAGGGTCGGCCATAATTTCTGTGCAGAATTTCGGGTTCCCCGTATTTGGTGGCGTTTCTGCGACTGCGCTCCAGGACCAATAACTTGGTCCTTAATCGCCCCTTTAAATTCACCAACGGACGCAAGCACGCGTCATCATTTGAATTCTTAATTAGTTTCTTGAATGTTAAAGCCGCGCACGGGAGTGGACGCTCCTTCTAGTATTCCTAATGAAACTCCACTCGGCTGCTTCCCCCGAATGTCGCTCGTATCACGCGAAAAAAGGGAGTTGTATTTCAAGAGTCGTATTCAAATTGGGCGGCAGAGGACGGCGGTAAGTATTCTTAACTCTCGAAGAAGCTGGTCGCCGATTACAGCTGCAATAAAACTTGCCGATCCTCGAGTATACTCGAATCCAGGGACACTTCTGTCGCGGATCTACACCCGAGAGCTGCGGCAGTTTAATTCCGCACCTTTTAATTTTATACCGCTCGCGCGAGACGCGACGATCTTTCCCAGAGGTTTCTGTATCGCGATATTTACGAACGATAAACGTTAACCCCGCGAACAATCCTGCGAGGCGATAAATTTGTAAATCAGGTGATCCGAATCGAACTGCTCGGTCCCGCGGGAGTTTCTACCGGCAATCGGATTAACGTCACATCTGGCCTGGCGTGCCTGTGTGCTGGTGGCTTTCATAAATATAAACCCCGGCGCTGCATAATCATAAATCTAATGGCGTGTCTTGTCCGTTCCATAAATGACGCCGCTGGAATCCTCTCCGGGTGCAAGGACCCCCGGACGAATTCTCGGCCGGTTCGATCGAACCGACTCGAATTCGGATTCGCGAAATCGACTTTCTAATCCTCCCGAGCCTCTTCCTCGCCTCCCGACTCCCACGCACTCGATGATCCGTGAACTCGTTGCGAAACGTCGCTGTTGCGCTCGGAGACCCGGGAGAGGAGAGTCGAATTATTCTGGCCTCCTTTCGGGGAGAATAGCGCGATACCGCGGGGTGGAAGTTCGTAGGTGGAGGGCCACAGAGGAGGGAGTAGCTAAAATATTGCGGCGGAGAACGCTGGAAGAAGCGAGCTCCGAGGTCGAGCTTAATACCCTGTTGCTCGAGCAAAACTGCTGGGACGGGCGGAGGAGAAGATTCCGAGGGACGGTCGTCAGGTGGAGCAAGGAGGCGACAGATCCGGAGCGGAGAAAATCCGCTTAGGAACAATGCAAGGACCTCCCTGGCCAGGAAAGCCGTGAAGTGGAGTTGGAGCGGAGCAATCAGCTGATCCACTTGGGACCAGTTCTCCCGGACAGCGACACAGCGCGAACACCGCGAGAGAGGAAAGCTGGTGTGCGGGTAACGCTCGCGCCGGCTCGCGACACCGACGAGCCGATGCAAAATAACGCGTGTAGGTGAGCAGAGACCAGAGGGAGACGTGGCAGCACAAAGAAGGAGGAGAGGACGGAGCGGAGCAGGGAAAAGAGAAGAAAGGAAAAGAAAAGCTGGAAACGAGGCTGCTGGCGGGGACAGCTGGCGGCTGGAATGTGGGTTAGGCTCCCCATAGGTGGGCCGCTCTAATTATGAATTAATTCCTGAATAACGGTCGAACCCGCGCGACACCGAGCGGCGTTCGCCGATGAGAACGCGATCCGGAGAACCGGTCGCGATCCTCACGGCCGGCAGTGTCCTCCTCCCGGCCGAGAATGCTTCCTGTTTCGTCGGGGCTTCCTCGAGTTTTCTTCGCCAACGATAACCGGAAGCCTCGTGGAAACGCTAATTCGATCAAGTACGACGCTGCCAACCGTCGCGCAGAAATGTTACAAGAGGTACGGCGAAAGCCAGGCTAAAGGACAGTTTCGAAAGACCACTGACCGCCACGAAGTCTCTGATTAACTCACAACCAAACACCATTCCCGGCCATTAACATCTGTTTCAGGAATCTCGAGGCACAAGCTACTCCGAGAGCTATCCCATTTATCTCCCAGCCTCTGAGAGCCACCTCGCCCCCGATCCTCGGCCAATTTCAGGAGCCCTGAACTTGGCCAGGCCGGCAGGAGCAGCGGGGAGTGCGCCTGGCCCTCTTATCGTCCGTTATCAGCCGGCCTAATTGCGCGATGTAAAAGCGCGCGAAGAGGCCACCGTGGGCAAGCAACGATTCCACGGAACCAGGACGATCCCTCCCGAGTGGTTTCCGCGATTCCGACGGAATGCCTCGGATTGGGCGAGGGACCCACGAGGTGGTCATCGACACCGGCGGAAGATGTTCAACGGACACGCGAATAATCGGCTGAGACACGGTGGCGCGAGGTGATGAATGATTTCTTTGACTCGGGAACGTGGCATTGACTTGTCAGCGGGATCATCGTGACAAACGATCTCTCCTCGGGATGCGGTACGCTCTTCTTCCGATGTAATTAAACGCCCGACGCGGTGTTTCAGCGCGGTTTCTATGGGAATCGTGGCTCGTGAAAGGCCGCCCGAGCCGATCGGTATCGACGCGGCGCTCGAGCTGGCCGCGAATTAGGAATTATTCGAATCGATGGGGCCTGATTACGCGCTCGGCGTTATTAATCGGCGGTTGCCACGTGATCGATGGAAATCATTAATTCACGAGCAACTGGCCCGGCCTGGATTTATCACGCGGGATCTTAATTAACCGGTAAGTAGTGCTACGGGCTCGTAATGAGTGTTACTGATACATATTTTGCTGGGATCGGCTAAGAGAGGAAGTGCCTCGAATGTTTTCTCAAGGGAAAGTCCATCTTTTCCTTCCTAGAATGCACGGCCGATATCTCGCAGACGTGAATTCTAAGGTACAGTGAACGCGGTAATTATCACGACTCGAATGCCCCGAGAAGCGTGTTTCTGGATCGCGTCGGACCCCAGTCGTGGATCCTCCTCCGTTCCTTCCACCTTTCCATTTCGTTCGCCGGCCGAAAGGATCTCCGAGGGACTCCTGCCACGAAGGACACGTACGCCGCGGCTACGCACACCACTCGAGGGAAGCCGGGGGAGGAGGAAGAGGGAGGCAGAAGAGCAAAGTCACCGATTTAAATTGAAGTCGGGGAACACCCGCGAGGAAGAAACATTCGCTGGCCTATCGGGTTTAATAACACCCGGCACCGAGTCTATCTGAAATTACGGACGACGCTTCGATCCTGCCCTCTCGTTCCTCCCTTTTCCTTTCGATCCGATCATCGAGACGATACCCAGAATCCTGGCCCAACGTCTCTGCAAGTCCTTCTCGCCGGACAGTGGCGTCTATGCTACTTTCCTCCGCTATCTTTTTTACGCTTCGAGGAGTACAATGTTTGGCGAGGTTTTCGGTTCCCCCGAGAGCCTTCGTGGAGCCGCTGACGAGGGTTTTCGTGCTCCAGGAGTGGTTTGTTTAATCGTCCACGGTGTTTGCCGATTTCTCGACTTCTGCGAGCTCGTTCGGTCCTCCAGAGGGTGGTTCCTCGCTCTCTGGTGTTCGTGCAAACAGCGTGGCTTGCTAAAGAGTTGCAACTTGGCGAAACGCGTGAGAGAGTCAGTGCCACTAAAAGTGGAAGAAGATCCTAAGAGTAGTTAGAATTTTTTAAAGAATTCTTAATCTATTAGCTTGAAGCCAAGCTAATTGCTCCTTGGTTGGTAAAGTATATTTCCTCTGGGAGCAGACTCATCCCTAGAGGATTATATTTTCAAAGCGCGGGGACGAAAGGTTTGAAAAGACCGGTGGAGCAAGGGTAAGAGGAGAAAAAGAAGGGCGGACGCGTTGTAATTTTATTCGACGGCTGGTTCGATTACCGTCGAGGAAATTAGTCGAGCATTATTTTCGAAAAATTCGCGTCCGCGCGCCGTGGGAGCAACAACGATTCTCCTCCATATTTATAAGCCACCGTATTACTGAATTCTCGCTTCGGCGATAATTGAAAACCTGCTGAATTAGCTATTAATTCTTACGGCGTAATTTATGCGAAACGAGCCATAACTATTCATAGAGACCGGCGATACTCCATTACAGTCTCGGCCAGAGAACTACAATCCGTATTCTCTCCGCTCCTTCTCCTCTTTCCCTTCCTAGTATTTTCCTTCCTCGTCGTTCCACTCTTCCCAGTTCCGTTTCCGCGAATTTCCATATCCGCGTTGCAACGATCATCGGGGCCACCGTCAGCTGGACGAGACACGTTCGAGGACAGGCAAAGAATCCAGGTTTCCTTCCAAACGAATGGCACGTGATCGCAGAGAGTTGGAAAGCGGAGGAAAGCAAAGGACGCTAAATCAAGAGCGACTCGAAGCGACGGGGCAACAGGAGAGAGATCCTCGTGTTCTCCGTGTTGGCGGGGGCCACGAAGAAGAATAGACGCGACACGGGCACATGTGGCGGTCATTAGTCATTCGAAATTCTTCTGTCTTCGCTTTTTAATTCGTGCATCGAGATCGCGCGGTTTCACGGCCGCGCGTCGATGCAGCGGTGCAGCGGTGCAGCCCGAGGGAAGAAGAACCCGAGGAAGAAGCAGACGAAGAAATAGGAGAATGGTTGTAAAGGGGAGGTGAAGAAGTGCAGATTCGGACTGGTAGAAGGGTCCGGGGGCGGAGAGGGGCGGGGAGGGGCGAGGAGGGGAGGGAGAGGGAATGAGAGAAAATCACGCGTGGTTCGTCATAAGAGGAATTCCTTTAGCGATACTGGGCCCTCCATCTCTTCTTCTTCTTCTTCTCCTCCGTCTCCTTCTCCTTCTACTCCACCTCCACCTCCTGCCCCGGCTGTTCCGTTCCCCGCCGCCCCTTCTGGCCCAGAGACCCCGTGCTTTTTTACTGGTTTATGGGATTTTTTTCACGCGGACCGCCGAGTCGTACATCAGAGAAGGCTGACTGAGGTCTTTCTCTCCTTCAGCCGGAGTCTTTCTCTCTTCCGCCGCCTGTACTCGCGTTCCTTCGTCCCTCTCTCTCTCCTCCCTTGATCGCGGTTGAAGGGTCGTGTGCGTGTTGCCGCGAGGGAGACGGAAAGAGGAGGCGAACAATAAAAAAGAGCAAATGCCAGCCGCCATAAAAACAACTGAAAGTATTAAAAACTTTCGGCCTTTTACTGCCGAGCTGCCTTCCAGGGGAAGGTACAGTCGGCCCCGCGTACCAACGACCCGTCCCTTCTTCGTCCACTTCTGATGCCTTCGTGATCCTCCCGACGATGCCTCCGCCCGTTCCGTCGATCCGACCGTGATAATTGAATGTTTCTTTGCAAACTGTCCGTCGATCGACGGCTCCTTCAGATGTACCGCGAACGCCGTTCAGGGTAATCCGAAGTCCCTTGACTTTTAAATGTAGGTTTCTAGCGCAGTGATTCGCTTTTTATTGTGTACGAAATCCTCCTAACGGCTTCTACGTTCTGTTAGCGGCCGGGAAACGAAGGATCTTGTTGCGACCGTCGGTGGCAATCGAGCTCTAACGCATACGTGCCAAAAACCAACGCTCCATATTAACGAGCATCCTGTCGAAGATGCAGTTGAACTCTCGCGAGGAAGAATTCCTGAGAATCCAAGCGATTCGGAACGCATTAGACCAAGAAGAATGCATTTCCACGCGAAGCAGTTCCATTCCTGTTGCACGGAGGATCGAGAATCGAGGCGAAGAAACACCGTGAAACAGGGGAAAAGGGAAGCCGCCTGGGTGGCGGGCCGCGGTGCACGGTGCAGAGGAGAAGAAAAAGAAAGAGGGACGGGGATGGAGGAGGCTGCGCCTCGTAAAATTATCGTACTTTAATAAAACGTGTCGTGCAAAACGCGAGGATAACGAGAAAATATAGGGTTCGAGAGACTCGTGAAATTTATAGAGCGATCGCCAGCTCGTGAGGGAAGAAAGAGGGGAGGAAGAGAGGAGGAGAGAGCCGCTTTTTGGGACGGCCAGGTCGGGTTTAGTTCGGAGGCACAATAAGATAGCGAATAAATCAACGGAATACCGAGTGTATCGAGCTCACAAGTCGATGCTTTACGAGCTAGCATACCCTTGAATTTCGAGCGAGAACAAAGGGGAAAGGAAATTCGCTATTTTCCCTTTTCTCGTGGACCGAGCTCCCGGCCAACAAGAGCACAGGGAGGAAGACAACAAGCAGAGTGAACGGAGTCCTTTGAGGCGACATTGTGGCGTCGCATCTTATCGCAACGATCGATTATATTAAAACAAACGTGTTCGCGTATATTCCTGGAACGCGTGCAGATACATTAGCTCGTTATTAAACAACGTGGAAATAAAACAACTGACGTAAAATAAATTTGTATCTGCCTGGCCACATTAATAAACACGATGTCAGAGGTTCTCAGCTGGTACACTCCTCTCACGAGCGTACCCTGACAAATTGATTTCGTGTACTGTTTAAAATCTCTTGTCTTACATGACTCGCGCTGCTTAACAGTCATGAAGGATCTCGAAATCCTTGGGAATCATCGAAGGCGCGACACTACGGACAGCCGCGAGGCTGTCAATCACCTAGATCTCCACGAAGTTTCAAACTATCGTGACTTTCGAGGGCTCCGAAGTCTTCGAGACCCACTCGATACTCCCCACACACTTGAGAATTTCACCGAAACGTAATCGCAGAACCAAACAGAGCTGCAGGCCACACGAGAGAGGCAGGAAATCTCAGATCAGAACGCAGCTCCTCGATGGAAACTTTTAATCGTCATCCCGAATCAGCTAATTCAAACACCGCTAATCTCCGCGGCCAGATTACGGGGAACGCGGCGACATGAATAAACAACTCTGTGAAAAAGAGGAGTAGACGAAGGGGAGAAAGAAGAGGAGGAAGCTGGAAGCAGGAAGAGGAGGAACGGTTCGGTAGGGCGACAGAGAGCACGCCGTGACGTTCCTGATTCTCTAATCTCTGCAAACCACCCCCCCCCCCCGGGCCCCCCTTCGTGCGCTGGCTGAAAACTCTTTGGGTGCCCCTGGAGGGCACCTCGGCTACGTTGTACCGCGCTGAGGAGGCCTCCCGCGGCAGTAAATCTCGCGGACAAACAATCATAATTTTCGAAGAGCTAACAAAAAGCAAGAGACTCTTTAAAGGGAGCCGATGCCAGGCAACATGAAATGCGGCCGCCTCCGCGCCTCCAATTGTTTCGAGGTTTTCCTCACCCTCTTCCCCGCCGCGTCCCCGGCCATCTCGTTTTCTCCTCTTCTACCCTTCGTCCTTTCCCTCTTTCCACGAGATTCGCCCACCGACCGTGCATCAAACGGAGCCTGTGTTTCTCTCTGCTTTTCCCTTGATACCTTCATTTCTCTCGCTCCGTTCAGCGTATGGAGCGTATCTGTTGGTACTTTGACACTCGTTGCCTCGACTTGCTTGCGTCGTGGTACCATCGATGCCCTTGAGGGGGGCTTTGTTGGGATATAGAGGCAATTGGTTTCGAATGATGGTTCTGAGTCGACATTCAAAGACGAAGACTAGACTTATCTATCGCACTTATAGTCCCCCGGAAAATTTAGAGGAATAAGGAATCACGGAAAGAAGAAACGCCCCGCAAAAGAATATTGTTCCTAGAGTTCTAGAGCAAGCTTCTTGAGCTTCAAGGTTCCACCGCTTGCAAGCTCACTTTTCCCACCCGTTTTCCCCCGAGCCGAGGTACCGAAATTACAGAGCACGCTGGCAACGTGTCCCTCCGTCATTAAAAGCAACTTCTGCGCAGTTAATTCACGGTACCTGAACGAAAACGGAACGCCTGAAACGAACGCCACTCGTCGCGGCTTATCGTTGCCCGCGATTCTGATTACAGGCCCCCGAGCCCGGGGAATCGTGGCGGCTCGCGTTCCCCATAAAAATTCACCCTCGCCACCCACCGGCGCACCGCCTCGATATCGCGTTTCTTTCCGCGGCTGGTTTCTTAAATCTCCCCAGATAGCATCGTCACGAAAAAATCAGGCGAGCGTTTCCCCGCTTATTTCCACTCGGCCAGGCGGCGAGCAACGCTAATTTTCCGCTCTAACCGAACGCGATACCCCTCCGCTGGTAATTACGGCGCGTCTTCGCAACGACTGGAATTCGCGCGGTTTTTAGAACAGAATTTCCAAGGAGTCCATCCTCTGCCGAACCTCGGCGAGGAACAATACAGCGTGCACGCTAAATCGAGCGGGTTTGCAGAACTCACGGAACCCAAGGCGGCTAAGTGGTTGCCAACTGACTTTACAGCCGCCCTTGCAGTAACCCATAGTTTCCCCGACATAATTGAAATACTTGGTTGCGGCAGGCGTGCCCGGCGGCAATGTCCACCGGCTCGTATAAATTATAAATAAACCCGTCGCAGCCTGTTTTCGCGGCTTTCCCAAATCCTACCGACGATCTCGCGTCTCGCGCACGGCTGACGGTGCTGTCTATTTCGATCTACAGGCTTTTCCCTACTTTGGGGGACGTTTGCTCGTCTCGAGGAGGTCGAAAGCAAGAGAGGCTTCGAATTGGAACGCGACGCTGGAGCCCTATCGCCGGGTAGACACTTAGAGAACGGAAAAGTGACGTTTACCTCGACTTGTTTCAGCGAGTATCCTCGTTTCCTCCGCTTCGTGCGTTTCCTCTGGCCAGCATAGTCCTGGACGAGACGGTGACGAGCCGGAAGCGGCTGGCCTGGTGGTTCCTCGGTGCCCGGTGCCACCCTAGACGAACAGCACGCCTGTCTGTCGGTCGGCGTGTCTCATCACTCACGATAGGCGACAGTGCGAGCTGTCCAGAGGTTCGTGAACGATCACTTTGGCATCGCTGAACACCGAACAGTTCTTCTTCCCTTCGGCACGGAGCGGAGCAAGAGAAATATATATATCGATCACTCGTCACGACGATATTCACTCGCCTAATCACCACCGTCCACGAACAACCACTTGGAGCCCGTTCTTCCCGAGCTGGCCACTGTCAACCAACGGCGTTATCACTTCTCGAGGCGCGACGCGCGAACCGACTTCGCCACCCTCAGAGCCGTGCGAGCCGAAAGTTCCCGGCACTACCGATCCACGGGCAGATGAAGTGGACGAGGCGCGGATGATGCCACTGTCCTCGCTCCGTGCCGAGCTCTCCGGCTCCTCGAGGGGGCGGCAAGGGGGTGTGCTTTCCAGCTGGCGGTGGTAGCACTGATTTCCCGGGAAAACCTCGAAATATCCTCCGCCGGGAGAGCAATCGGCCTCGTTGGGGGGATGATCGCGACGTATCCGCGGGTTCTCCACCCGTGAAACTCGGTCCCCCGTGTATCTTCCACTCCGCTGCGATCTCGCCGGCTGGTGGGGGGTGGCTCGCCAGTCCAAGAAGTGGGGGTGTTCCGTGGCTTCCGTCCCGCAGGGGGCGGTCTGGTTCCCGTGCGCCTAGGTGCCCGCTGACCCAGGTGACCAAGGTGGGCCAAAGAGTCGCGCCCAAGGAACCACCGCGGCAGCGAGCAGAACGACGCGACGTAGTCGAACGCGCGATCCAAAGCTGGCCTGTTCCAACCCCGTGTAACAGGGGGTGAGAGACACCAGCGGAGGACTGAGAGAGAGGGAGAGAGAGAGCGCGCGCGTGCGAACGGTAGCGGCGTTCGCAGCACAGAGAGAGTCTTTCACCGAGCCCAGAATGTGAGACAGGCGAGTGCGCGTGGCTCGGCTGGCGCGAGATGACTGAACCCCTCCGAAGGGTGAGAGAGAGACAGAGAGGAGGGGAGCGGTGCCAGTTTTATGCCCCTTCTTCGCCGCGCGGAGCCGATCCACGGTTCGCGGCCCCCACCGACGTGCCCCGCAACGATGCCCCACCCCGTCAGACGGAACGACACGTCGGGTTCTCCCCGCCTTCGGTGTCGTTCCACCTCGTCCCCGTACCCCCAGACACCCAGCGTTTCCCCACGCGGCCCTGTCTTCGCCGTCTCTCTCCGACACGAACCGACTGCCAGCCGGGTCTTCTGCCCCGCGCGCCGACTCCGCCGCAGGTTAGAGGAGCTGCAGGAGCGAGGATGAAGGGGGACGGATAGAGTGCCACCGTCCCGCAAAACCGTCCAGCCAGAGTTCTTCTTCTGGTCTTCGTCTACTGTCGCGCACTCGTCCACCGGCTGGCGAGCGGCGTGCTGCGCCTCGGGGCTGCTTTCGATGCCTCGTCCACGTGCTTCTTCTTCTTATCGCGCGGTCACCCCCCACGCGGTGGGGTGCGGGAGGCTGTGGGTGGGTCTGGCAGATAGTTTCGCGAGGCTGCCGGTTGATTCCTCTCGATCGGGATGGACGGTCTTGCTACTCGGGGCTCTGGTGGCAGTGAATCAGCGAGGGGCAATTGGTAGATACCGAAGACTTTCAGCTTTCATGACAGTCCAGAGTGATCTCAGAGATCTCGTTGGGAACTTGTGTACGGAGGTTCGTTGAGCATGATTACTCCAGGCTTGGATAGACACGAGTGTAGAGCGAGTAACCAGGAGGTTTCTGAAATCTACGGAGCTAAGTCCGTTCGGCAAAGTCAAGCTTCACCCCTGCGCAGAATCGCCAGGGTGCAGTTCTAGCCAATGACGTCACGCGCGCCGTTCGAGCAACCCCGTACAAGACCCTCCCACTTTTCACCCCCCAGAAACGGAGCGCCTGTGTCATCGTCGACGCTTATCGGCGATACGTTTCGCAGGGGTGACGATTACCCTAGCCTCCTTTCGGCTAGTCGCTAATTGAGCCAGAGAGCACTTGTAAAATCGCATGGGGTCGTGGATGGGAAAATAAAGACGGTCTTCTTATCGATCGTCCTACGAATCCTATGCATCGTCTAATCATATTTCATATTCGCAAGCTAGAAACACCACTCGAAGAACCGAAGCCTCTTAACAATCCTAATTGCCCCGCAAGTCCTACGAGATCAGAAAATCGTGGAGCGAACAAAGCCAAAACGGCAAGACTACTCTGCTCCAAACAGTGAAACTCTCGAGGCCTTCGAATCTCGAACAATATTCGGATCGTTAGTTTGTTATTCCATGCAAGAAGCTGCATCCTGCTTTCCACAGTAACAACGGGGAAACAAAAGGGAGTTGGGGCGCAGACTCGCCCTACGAAGGGACGTTGCGAGCAGGGGGTTAGCCCTTGTCCAATAATGTCGAGAGTTTCGCCACCCTCCACGGCCCCGAACACCTCCCCTTTTTTCGCCACGAGTCCCGTATGAACGGAGGAGCATTGATTCCCTCCAGACGTCCCGATCGCCAACGTAATGGAGTAACAATGTGCCGAATTAACCGTGCGCCAAGGTGAAACAATGGCGAGAAACGACCGATTAAAAACGACCCGGCGGGTTCCCAGCGCTGGCCCCTGGCTTTTCTTTCGCTCCAATAACGACGGCACGTTCGCCGTCCCTTCCAGCTTTTAGATTGACATTTCCGAGCTATTTACATCGTGCGGGTGGTTTATGGCCGCGGATTAAGGATGATTAAAGATGAAAAGAGTGATGAACGAAAATGGGACTGATTCACGTACTCACCAGGCCATGTGAACGCGCCTCCTCCTTTTCGATTCAACGGCGATTCGACATCCTCATTTGTCACGATTATGCCGCCGCGAACACCACGACTATCGTTGACGCTCGCTCAACACCGGGCTCCGAGGCTCTTGTCACCCCGGCGCAAGACGAATCTGGAACAAAGAAAGGAGAGAAGGCTCGTTGAGACTTGTCACTTCACCATCCATCGCGAGCTTCGCGAACAATTGCGGATTGAATTAGGAAAAATAATTTCCAAACCTCTGCACTTTGTCCTCCAACTTTCGCGGTGAGTTCCGCGGCCGATTAACAATTACAGCGAGACGCGGACGGGATGATTAAACAAGTGAGGTGATCTGGCAGACCTCGGGAGATGCGATCAACCGAGCAGGAAATTAATTTCATTTTATCTAGCCTGTTGCGTCACCTGCGCTGCGAGGGGATCCCATTTAATTCGGGCCGCTTTCCACCCCGTCGGAAATCAGGTAGCCGATAGTTCGTGGAAAGTAGAATGTGGGAAAAAGAGTCGCGGTCCGTTAGGTTCCGCTGGCGAAAGGGTTGCTGCGTAACCCTCTAGAAATGGGTCAGGATACCGGTCCCTCGTATCGCTTCCTTAAAGACCCGTTTAGCCTCGATAAAATATCGTGTTTCCTATGGCCAACATTTCTGTCATTTTCTTCACCAACTCACACATTTATAGCTTTACCACAATCCGGTGCTTTCATTGTACTTCATTTACTTAAAAAATCTGTAATGACTGATTCATGGAGTGATTAAGTTTCCTCCATGAATTTGGTTTAAGGAGGAACTCGATTATTACTACCAATTTGAGGTGAGGATCGCTGCTAATGGCTGGAAAAATTCTGAAGAGATGGAGTCATGATTTTTTTCAGACAGAAAGAGTCTCGTTAGCTTTTCCTGGGGGTTTCGAATATCAGGAAAGAAGGGGTTTGTACCGTTGCAGCGTCCGTGTGAGAAAACCATTAGCCAAAAAGGAACCTTTAAATAACGGGCTACCGGTTCAGCCGTCGTTGCCCTGAGGGGTGGATCGAGCAGAGAAAAAAATCGGTACTTTCGATTCCAGGTAGCCAGGATCCGATGGAAATATCTTTCCACGTTATAGGATAGAGCCAAGGGGAGGGAGACGTTAGCGGACAGCTGGAGACGTTTCGAGAAATCGATGGAAAAAATTGTGATTTTCATCGTCACCGCCTTCCACCTTTTTTAAAAATTCGTATCTCCAAGAAAAGGAAATTGAAAAACTTTCACTCACCATATCTTTTGATCCTAGGTATTAGGATTAAGTCGTGCCACTGTAGGGTAATTCCGGGGGAGATGGCCATACGAAAGAGATGGCCAACGAAGATGTTTCGAGAAAGAATGTACAGATGGCAAAAATTTCCTATCAGTGTTTTGTTTTAGCTAATGTTTTTGACGTAGCGTGAAATTATTTAGTGCGGTTAAAAATCCATTTCATTGCAATATTTTGCTGGTATATTTCTGAATTTTGAATTGTTTAGGACAATAAATATGTTTGTAGCATTTTGTAACCTAAACATGAGTAACGGTATGTTTAGAATTAAGGAATGATAATTAGTATGGCCATCTCATCCGCAAACTTAGGAAAGACGGTCAAATTTTGTCAGGGTTAGATGAACATATTTCTGTAGCACCGATATGATTAGATTTGCAAGTATTAGGTACATGAACATTGCACAGAATTTGATGACATGTGTCACTGGTGTGACAGTACCTAAGTGTTGTAATTTGTTTTTTGAACTTCCGTAATAAATATATTTGGCATTATTACTCAGTGTACATTCGGTGTGTCGACTTTTATTTTAACCACCTACAGTAAGGTACAGAAAGATAAAAACAATATTCTACTAATATAATAAATGCGAAAGTGTGTTTGGATGATTATTAATCAATCACGACACAACTTTGCAACGGATTTTACTAAAATATTGTATCCACGTAGTCTAGGACTAGGAATAACATATAGGATACTTTTTATCGCGATTTTCTTAACCGATCTTGTCCAAATTTTGCATAATTACTCTCCAGAACCCTGCAGAGAATGTGGACTACCATGAAATCTGGACATCTCACCCGTTCCCCATCATTTCACCCCCTTGATACTCTGTGACAATCAAAGCTTTACTCGGGCAAAACCGGGTGCTTTAAGCTACCGAATAATAAAAATAACAGCAAAGGAAAAGGAAGAAAAAGACCACACTATCTCTGGCTATCTGCCTTAGACACCTATGGCCATCTCTGCCGGACACATAGGGAAAGATGGCCCACGCAAGATCTTTTAAAATTTAAATTTTCGATGACTTTGTCTTCATTTCAGTATAACTTTCGTAACTAGTTGTAAAGGCAGATAGTTAAAGTATCTCGCGTCATAATTGTTTTTATTTAAATCATAAAACTTTTTGTTCGAGAGCCTCACAAAAAAAGTATGGCCAACTATCCCGGGAATTACCCTACTATGAAATTATTTTAATTCTGAAAGTTTTCGTAATCAAGAGGAAGTAATCAGCACAGAATCGATGGCAAGAGGAACATCGCGCAGTGACAGCTGAAGGATCCTCGAGTCTCAAAGGAAAACAGAGGGTCCGAGCGTCACCGGGAAAGGGTGAGAAGAATTTAGACGCGGAAACGACGGGGTGGCGGACCCCCGTTCGAAAAGGAGAAAAAAGGAAAGAGGACGGTGCAACCCTTTCCTCTTTCCTGGCTGTCGCAGCGAACCACGGAAACCACCTTGGAAATTCTATTCTAAAAATACCCCGCAGTCCCGCGGTTCCTCCGTTTTTTTTCCACCGTTCTCTTTCTCCTCGACCCGCTTTTTTGTCTTTCTACCCCTCGGGAGATGAGCACCGGCCATATGGTCCGCGAGGGAGAGATAAAAAATTCATATTTCCACCGCTCAAGGGCCGAGCCGCGGGTATTTTTAAGCATTGAGCCGCGCCGAGAGAGATCGTTCAACTTTCCTTTCGCTGCGCGGTTTCGTGGCGACTCCCGGGAAATTTACGGGAGCGCGTCCTTCCCTCGATCCGGGCGTAAATTCTTCGAACGCTCGCCGATAAAATCCTCCCGTCCGCAGCGCGATCGAGTGGGAAGGGCGCCGTCGGTGGAGGATAGTGGTCGAAACTCCATCATCCCCGAAGGATTTCAGGCAGGATGCAGGCAAGGATAAACGAGTACGAGGAACGGGCGCGTTCGGAGAGGAAGGCTCGCGTTGTGCGCGCGCGTGTCGTCGGCGTATCTACGAGCGTTGTACGTTGAAGGCAATGCATTGAGCAGCGCGTACATACTCGTCCGACATGGAATGTGGTCCGGTTCCCGGGCGTGCGCACGCGGCCCGCCGCCGCTATACTTCCCGTTTTTTATTGCTTCGCAATGCATTAGCCATAATAGCCGCACGCACTTAATGGACTGTAGCCTCGTTACAGTATGCCACGTCGTGGGTGGATACGCTGCCTGACCGCTTCTCGCGCGCGCGCTCTGCCCGGCTCCTTTCTGCCTGTAATACGCGCCTCTTCGACGTCCGCGGTTTTCCAGCAACCTGGACACACGTCTCCCGTCCCCGGCCCTCCGACTGCAACGAATTACGCGTCCACGAAAACTCGCCGATTTGCATATCGAGTCGAGCGTGATCGACTTTGCGCGGTGGAATGCGGCTACTATACTACCCGTGACTGTGTCGTTTGGAATGCGCCGCTGGTTTTCTATGATAGAGCAAACGAGCTGGGTGGAACGTGCCCGCCGCGTGGAGGAGCTTTCGAGGATTGTGGGTGTTCAGGGTTGATGAGGTGGACGGAGCTGGTCGGGGAAATGGGATAGATGGTGGTGGTACGGGTGATAGAGTTGATGGATTGGTGGTCGTAGGTTGATCGGATGTGGCGTAGATTGGGTAGACGTGGCGAGCGGAGTGGGCAGAGTAGGTATAGTTGGGTTCGCGTTGATGTCATACAAAGCTAGCGAGCTTTCTGCGGTATAGGGTAAATCCGGGAGACGCTGTCGACCTAATATAAAATGGCTATTAAAACTAATACAGATGTTACTTATTTTATCAGAACAAACCTAATATGTTCAAAATTTTATACTGATTCAGAAAAAACGGTCGATATTTGCTTTAAGACGATATTTACTGTAAATCGGGTTGGAAACTGAAGTCATGACATCTGACCACCTCTCCCGAGGTGCCGGGAGAAACGGTTTTCGTCGTTGGCAAAGACCACTCACATAATTATTCGTGGAAAAATAACAGAGAAGAAAGCAAAATTATTTATGAGTGAATACAACTACGGATTCATTGATATTTAATTTGTTTACGCTAAACAAGTAAAGAATACATGAAAGATAAAGTGAACTACCTACCGGTGATTAACAAAGCAAATGAAGACGAAAGTGAATAAATAAACTAAATAAACAAAAATAATAATAAAATAATAATAAGAAATAAAAAAATAATCTAAAATAATAAAAAATCATACCTTAACTATCTCGCCTTAATACTTTGCTGCATTGTCCCTCGATATCTCTACTATCTTATTTTTCCCAAACATTAAACGAAAATAAACTGAGAAGTATATTTTAAATACGATTCTGTACACCGTTGTTTGACAAAAGAGGTTAAATATAACCTCAGTGTACCTTTTATAGCCTGTAAATCTAGAAAAACCCAGAAGGAACCGAAGTGACGCTATTCATTCAATTGTTTGGCTTCTAGAGAAGTAATTGATCTGCATTTTAACGCGTTTTTACGTATAGAGCCTGAAATATAGCGACTCGACCAACTCTCCGGCCGGACCGCGTCTCCCAGATTTACCCTACAGAGCAAAGCTCCCATTCCGAAGCTTATTTCCAATTGTTCGCGACGGGTAATGAATAAATACATGCTCGACTCGGTACATTGTCATGATTGTTCTCCTTTTGCTTGTCCACCAAGCCAACTGGCAAGCTTCCCTCCCGCCACAATGGCATCCAACTCTCTGGCCACCGACTCTGCTCGAGTCTCGCGCGTGTTCCGCGGGGCCGTCGCTTTGGCAGAAATAGTTTACGCTCGTGCAATCTGAGGGAGCAATACGGCCGCCTCCAACAACCCATTACCCACGCGTTATTCCCTATTATTCGCCAAAACAATCATCCGGTACCCTCGAGCCCGCGGAGGAACCCAAGCATCATCATCCTATCGGTCGATAATCATGATCGCAGAAACGATATTCCCCGTCCTGCTCTTAGTAGCAGATTGCATCCTCTCCTCCCGTCTGCTCGCGCAACGACAACGCGAGAGGAAGAGGAGCTTGGCAATTCCCCGAGTCTCGCGGGGAAACGCAATATTCCTGGAGACATCTAAATCTATTCCTACTCTCAACAGCCTCGCGTTCTCCCGAGCGACTCGCGAAACCTGAGAAACCCCAAGTCCCATCCGCCTCGTGAAACCCAAACACCCTTCTGAATCCCCAAGAATTGAAATTCCGCGGAATTCGAAAATTTCATTGTTCACGGTGAACCGCGGCGTCGGGAGGAGGAAAGTTTGCTCCTCGTCCATGGTCGAGATATTCAGAAGTCTGTGGCCAGTTTAGAGTGCCGGGCGCTCGCGATGCCGCGCGTGTGCGCGAGAGCAATCGCCGGGACTGGTTTTCGATATGACTCACGCGTGTAACAACGTTCGATCGTGTATTGGTGTGCTCGTATATCAAAACCAGTAGGCACCCCCGACATTGCACGATCAAACACGCCGTTGTCCGCGTGTCTGGCTACGTGGACGCGCGAGCGTGTGCACGCACGGGGCCCGCCGCCTCTCCGCAACCGCGTGTCGCCGATTTTTGCAGACTACCTTAAGTCTAAGTCGTTCTATTTAAGCGAGCGCATGGAATTAAGTAACAAGCCGCTGTCTTTCAGCGCCACATCCGCCTCGTTCCCGCTCGCGGAATCGTTCTCTTTCGCCGAGTCGCTGTCTGCTCCGAAGCGTGCGCGAGTGTGTGTGCGCGTGTGTGTGCCGCGGACCTCCGTTACCGATGGCCTGCACGCAGAAATGTGCGTACACGGCGACCTATTGCTTTCCTACCAATTATCTTTCATCTCGTTTTCCTCGAAGCCACCGTCGCGGCTCTGCATCCGCTCCGACCGCTTCGGCTTTCCGAACCGTGAACTGCCCTGCACGCCGAGATTCGTCCACTACACGAATCACGCTCGACCCGAGGGGACTTTCAACTTTGGAAATTGCGCGTCAAGCTGCGGGGGTGTGCTCTCGGTTAAATTAAAAAATAGGTAAACGCGGATCATCCCTCAACGATCATTGTAATCGGGAATCACCGCTAAATATCATCACCGAACGTTCTCTACGCGGTGATCAAGGGCCATTAAAGTACTCCGAGGCAAGGTACTCTGTAAATATGGCAACACGAAAACAGGATTCGACGCTATATTTGTCTAGGCCCCGTTCCCCAGCTAGAGAGGAAGGGATAATTGTCTTCTGGTGGCGCTGGAACTTCCTGGTACGAGCGAGAGAGCCTCAGAAGCGAACAGAGGCCTCCACACCCGAGGAGGAACTTCGAAACTAATTAGAACCTCTTGCTCGCGAGACCGAGCCGAGTGGAGTCACCGTTCCTGCTGGAAAAAGCGGACGAAATCGAGGATTTTTGCCCCGCAGACACGGGCACCGTTACGCCCGCTCTTGGATCGCGGATTTGGGTCCGTTTTTTGCGATCGTTAGACGCGGCAACGAAGGAGAACGCGATTATTAATTTAACTCCACGGTCCTGGCTAGGAAACTCTGCTCTCTCGCTTGGGAGGAGGTGTCGAGGTCGATCCGGGCAGCGTGAAAAAAATTAGTGAGAAATGCTACCCACCAGCAAGGTGTCTCTACGGTACATAGACAAGTTCTTGCTGGTCTAATACTCTGTCGCCCTTAAAGAGCGCTGGTAAAAGGTGTGCAACGTTGAAACAACAAATTCGCCGGAAGGATGACGATAAATTCTGCGTCGACCTGGCGGTGGAGCGATATAGAGGCCTGCTAGCGCGTTTTATAGCGACGCGGCGAAACGAAGGGTGGTCGTTATAATCGCGATTTTCGAAAAATTAATTGCCTCGTAACGTTCGTTTCCCGAAAGGCACATAAAACCGTGTTGCTCGCCGCGCGGCCCGTCGACGGCCCTCGAATATAAATTACGCGTTCCTCGAAACACTTGTACTTTCCTGTCCCTTGGCCACG
Organism: Andrena hattorfiana; assembly: GCA_944738655.2. Lineage (NCBI taxonomy): Eukaryota > Metazoa > Arthropoda > Insecta > Hymenoptera > Andrenidae > Andrena > Andrena hattorfiana. The sequence continues at coordinate 39,290,084 of OX122894.2, read as the reverse complement.
TCCGTGCTTCCCTTCGGGAACACACGTGTACCTGCCACCAATAACATCCACCCAGGGTACGCGGATCGCACAGGCGCGCGCGAACCTCTGGAAAAAAGTACCCTCCTTGCTCGCGTGTCGTTACCCTCCCACGTGATTTACGCAGACGAATTTATAGTCTTATTCGGCAGGCAGCGTCGTTACAGAGTCAAAGTTCCCTTCTTCGCTCTGCGCCTGCCCTCCGGGCGATTAATAATATCGCGACGTTTATCTGCCTGCGAGGGCAAACAGGGGCGGGAACGCGTAGGAACCTGTAACGTTCCGCGTTTCGAAACGCAACGCAGTCGCGGAATTTTTCTGGAAAGCACTCGACCGTCGTGGGAATCGATTGGACGTTCGTCATGAGAAGATCGCGCATACCTGCACTTTTCGAGCGTGTACAGGCGTGAAAGTCGAGGCTGTGTGAGTGCCTCTGTGCGGGAGTCCGCGTACACTCGAGTATCGACTCCTTTGCTCCGGTATCGATTGTTTGCCGGAGTCAAGTCGGGGATATCCCGTTTCCACGAGACACATAATACTTGCATACCGACGAGGTTACACTCATTTCTTCGGGATACCTTGGTAGCCCACGCGTTCGCAGAAGGAACGTTTCCCTCTGCTACCGTCTGACCTTATCCGATCTAATCCTGGATCCGTGCAGTTCGCTGGGAAACCAATACACCGATTCTGACTCTGAGTAGATCCGTACGGTTTCAGTCAGACGGACTTCTCCGCCAAAAGTCACGAGTCTTCTTAACGATAAGTGAAGCTCGACGGGAACCCTGAGTGCGCGGAGAGACAAACGGCAAGGAACCAAAGTCTGCGCTTAGATATTTCCTACCGAGCCACCTTCGAACAGCAATCGGAGCAACTGCAGCAATATTTCACCGACAAGAGCGCGCGAGTTATTGATACCGTGACACGTTACATACAATGCTCATTAACCGGCGCGGCAGCGTGTCAAGGAAAATCCTCTATCTGTTAAGGAAATCTCTCTATCCATCGATCCCCAAGGTTCTCAATTCCCAAGCGCTAGGAGCACGGCTACCAAACGCTAGTCCGCGGCGTCGCTCAGTCAGAGGCCTTCTAAACGAACCGGTACACCCTGTGCAGCAAGTCGTCTACACGACAACACAACAACACCACAAATCACACCGGCGAACAATAAAATACCAGTAGCTCACACCCACCACGTGTCTCTCTGCCTACATCACACAGAACGGCGTGTCCCCCTGCCCTCCTCCGATCCACTTCCCCCCTTCTCCGTCCCGCGGACACCTTCTTTCTCCTCCGCCTTTCTCTACGAATTCCTTCCCGTTTTTAAATTCCCGGAATCGCGCTGCTCGCCCATTCACGGCCTCCCCACGAACGAGAACAGAGCTACGTGCCCGGGAGAGAGAGACAGGGAAACGGGAAGAGGATGAATCGGGGAACGATCGCGAGGCGGCGGGGATCAGAGGGGACGCCGACGACGTGGCTGCGTATAGGGCATTTAATTGGGAAGTCGAGGAAACAATGGTGGCTCGATAAGAATGCAACGCGTGTATCCGCGACCGCCAGCCGTCCCGTCGATCGCATTCGGAATTTCCTCACGATTTTTTGGGCCGATACAGCTGCACACGGGTCATCCACTGGCTCGATAGTAATTTAAGATAATTTCATACTCTGTGGTTCCTAAATTCTAAAATTCTAATAACACCTTCTTACGTGTAGGAAGAAGAAAAATATCCTCGCAAGTTGGGGTCGCACTTTGATCCATTTTAAATGGACAGTAGACGAGGAGTCCAGTTGGAAGATTAAATAATTCTAACGTGGATTAGCTTGGAAGTAGGGAGGTCGGGAAACGGTTCCAACGATACAGAGAAACGCGAGGCGGGCCGTGAAACGGCCAATATTTCACGGTCTGTGTACGCATTGTACGCGATCCCCGATCTACTAGCGACAATGTGCTAAACGGCCGGCTAACAAGTTCGAACGAGCTCGGCAGTGGCTGGTCGCAACAGGTAACGCGCCGCACTTAAAAGCTCCGCGGAATATTTACTTGCATTCCGTGGGCTTGAACTTTCACATTCGACGACGAGTTTTCGCATCGCAATCGTTATTCCCGTTCCAGAATGGAATTCGCTAAGTGGGAGCCTGTTGTGCGCTCTTCCGATAATTGCGCTTTCTATTCGAGGCGACCGCGTCGCTTCGTCAATTGCGATTGTTTAACGTTACCGATGGACGTACCGCGACGCGCCTATTCTTCCAGCAATTGTCCCGCCCCAGACACTGCTCGAGCGAAACGAGGCTGCTCGTTTTCAGTATTCAGTTGCGACACGATGGGTGGAAGTTTCAGGGAGATATAAGGAAGAAGAGAGGAGGCGGAATGGATTTAATTTAGATTAAGTGGTCGAGATCACCCGAAGCAAACGCGAAGTCTCTAGGGGCTGTTCTTAAATTACGCAAGGGTAATTTGGCGATTTTATATTCCAACCCCCTCGCCCCCTCCCTTCCTTGCGTGATATTGTTTACGTTGCATTGTTTCAGTTATTAAAATTCTTTTAAAGGTTTATGTAATTCATTTAATTCGCTTTGGTGTGCGCGATTAAACATCGTTTTCTTTAAAACGTAAGAAATTCGCGAGACCCTTCCCCTCAAAAAGTTTTAAGTAATTTAAGGACGACCCCCTAAGTGAAGTGTAACGGATCCTGCGGATTCAATGAGCCCCGTTCGACTCGGTGATCTACGTGGTTGAAAAAGCTCCGCTGACAACATCAGAGAGTCGGCTATCGCTTGCTATCGAGAAAGAAACACTGGCGTGTCCGTTCGGTGCACACACGTGAACGTCTGCGCCGCTGCACACGCGTGTTTGCGCGTTTTGATGAGATGCAGCCAGTGCACGCGTCATCGAGACGTCAACGACCTTTTATTGGGCGGCTCCTTATCACTTTAATCCCTCGTTATTTCCTCCAGCTACCAGCCGCCTGTTCCCAACGTCCAAGGCGATTAATGCCCGCGATGATATCGATAATCGATAGCCACGGCCGCGATTTACGGCCGAGAAATTTCGACCAGTCCACTGTCTATCAAGCGCGCGAGCGTGGGACAAATTGGCTCGAGCCCCTTCCCGGCTATCATAAATTCTCGGTCGGAGGATCGGGAGAATCGCGTGGAAAGCTCTTTTTTAAAAGAGCTATTTTACCGAAGCGGTTTTTTTTTAGACACCGAAAATCGGGCGAGACGCGAGTGGATCTTCCCTTTCTCTCTTTTCTCAGGCAGTGGCCACTTTGGGGGAAAGCGGACGGAAGAGGGAAACTTAGTAGACTTTGTAATGTATCTCGGGGTGAATGGCTCGTCTTTGGAAGCGCGAAGCGAGAGAGATAGAAAGATTCGGGTGAAGAAGAGGAGATATCTGCATCGCAGGCAAAAGCCACGGCTCATTGGTTGCGGGGAAAAGGCAGACACAGTGGCACCTGACCCGGAGGACGAGAAAATTCCTCAGGGGAATTTAGTAGGGGTCCGTCTGTGAAATTGAGCCGTTAATACCTGACCGTCTCCCTCCTCTCGATCCTGGGACAGTCCAGGGAACACTGACCCTGTTCAAGGACCCCCCCCCGGTCGCCGCCGACCCCCGGAAAATCGCTCGACAATGGGCAGGACACTCGAAAATATTTTGACAGGTTTCGATCGACGATTTCCTCCCGTTGACCTCCTCGAAGGCCCAGGCAATTCGAAGCCCATTCAGGGTCCCGGTATTCCTCAAACGAGGAAACCACCATTTCACAGCGGACGGGCTGAGATAATGGTCGCAAAAAAGCTGTGAAAAACTCCGACCGCGCTATAACTACCCGCGATTGTGGAATTTACGATCCATCGTCGGCTCGCGGGCCAGCGTGCGAAACCTGATTTTTTTTTATCGATGACAGTGGAATGAAATATGGTTTCGAAAAAAAAACTGGGCGATAATAAGCGAGGCATTAAGTGTTTTTTCTTCATAGAGCCCACTCTGGGGGGTCGTTTTAGTCGTTTTAGGCGACTTTGGGGAAGGTGCTGGTCTCTGGATGCGCGCTTGGAAAAATTCGCAACGTCAATGGAATGGATGAAAGGGAAGACGGAAGGAGCGCGCGAGACGATGGGAACGGTAAAGGGGGAGAGGTGCATCAAGCATCCAGCCGCGGACGTTACGAACGCGTGTAATGAAACAGATTTTTCCATAGTTCTCGAGCCTGGCCCCGAGCGAAACGATACGGCCGTACCGTCCGCGCCAAAAGCCGCGTCCGTTCCCGCTTGGAGCGCCGATATCTCGAAGGCGGGCCGGCCGATCGCGGCCGAAAAAATAGCGATCGACGGTGGGAAGCGCGACGAATAAAAGGGTGTGTCGCTCGCGCGGCTAGCATCGACCGAAAATCGACGAAAAATTCGCAAAGCCGTGGCGTCTGGCTCCGGCCCATAAAGTGTCGGGCGTAAATCACTCGGTTTTATGGTGGTGCACGTTTGCCAACCTTTGGCTGATGAATTCCTTGGTCGGCCGAACTCGCGCGCTCCAAGGATCCTTGGCGGTATTGCCAGCTCTTCGTGGAAAAAAGAAGCGGTTGATTCCGTTTCGAATAAAGCTCGTGACTCGATCGCGGCTACGAAGAAAAATTCAACGATCCTTCGATTAGATTACCGCTACTGGGGTGATTGATTAGAATCCGCGGGAGTTTGAGCAATTTGGTAGAGAAGGAAGGACAGGGTTTTGCAAAATAGATGCTTATAAGTGTGATTCTGAACAGGATCTAACGGGGAGAGAAGATTCGTGAGCACAAGCGCGAAGTACGGAACGAGAGCGATGAAGTCTCGAGGCCACGGCCCCGAAGATGTCGTTTCCTTCGTTAACGAGAGGGCCAGGAGCGGCCAGAAGAAGCCGGAAGGAATCTTTTTAGGTCGATTAGAGAGGAACGAGGGACAAGGGACCGAAAGGTGTCGGCGACAGGCTCCGCCGTTTTCTGGATCCGCCCTAACGGCGTTCCGATTATACAGATATTCAAATGAGCCCGTCCCCGTTGTCTCTGGCCGCAACAGTTACGTATCATCGAATTATTCTAATTCCCCGTGGCAAAACAGCCCAGGGCCCCCGCAAGTCGCCGGAGTTTCGCGGCTCTTGCGACTTCGCAGTGTCTAGCCGGGAAAAAGGAGCCCGGTTACGCCCACTTCTGGGGGTGTCACGGGGGTTGGCTGGCCTTTATCAACCCTCCAGCTCCTCGTTCACCCCCTCGCTCACTCGGGGGCCGAACATCGGTTTCCAGGTTCCACGGGGGCGGACAACGCACCCTCCACGCGCAAAATCCGAATCGACCTTGCCCATTCGTGGAATTCTGCGCTCCGCTGCGATTCGAGGGGTTACCCTCGCGGGGGTCGATGATGCGCGCGCGGAGAGGGTTGCGACGGATCCGGAGAGCAATGGACGGAAGGCTACTGGGAGATAGATATCGCGGAGGATACTTTCAGAGAAGATACAGGATCAATGCCACCTGGAAAAGCAATAGTAGGATTCTCAGAGCAAATCGACCGTTTCTCCGCGAATCGAGAGGAGTGTCGATACGGCGAGTCGCGAGGGGAATGGGGGACCGTCGCGACCATATGGGCAACGCGGTTCACCGATGGAATATAGCTCGTATGACGTCACGTACACGGCCGGATGCCGTGAACGTGTCACACGGCTCGCAAAGCTCCACGGAATAATAAAGAAAATCGAAACGGGTGAACCCGGTGCGTCGGGCACGGTGGCAGGGGGGCGTAGAGGGAAAACGCGGTGGAAAAGGAGAGCCCCTCGATTCGCCGTCGATTCTTCGAGGGATCTACTGATGGCCGATCGCGCGTCACGTACCCGTACACGTGTCCGCGCGAGCCGTACGACGGATTTATTTGGAAATCCAGATGGCGGCGGTGGGAACGCCGGGCCGTTAGTTTCCTCTGATCGCTAATGAAACCGGGCTGCAGGTGGGGGAGAGGCCCGATCGGTACTACGAAAGTTCACTGCTCGCGATAATTAGCCATTCTAATGATGATGGATGTCTTTATCCGTGGGCTCGGCGCGATTAGACGGGTTAATGGCTCGCAACCGGTCGAACGGCGAACTTTGATGGCCAGACGTTAGATCGATACACGGAGGAGAATGTGAGTATCATTGGCAGGGCTGGCGGAGTCGATCCTAGCTGGTGGAACTTCGGCTGATCGAAGGACGCCGCGAGCCGTCAGATCGGGCTCCTTTGGTCGACAGCGACTGAGGAGGCTGGCTGAGGTGTTCGATCAGTTTCTCGGCGGAAAGTGTTACTGGTCCCGAAAAGAATTAGAGGTCGAGCTGCCGACGACGAAATACTCGAGGAACTTTAATCGCGCGGTGACAGATTGATTTTACCGTAGGACAGTTGAAGTGTGATCGGAAGTGGAGGAATGTTTCACGAGACGATAGGAATATCGCCCACTTTTCGGCCTGGTTAGTATGTTCTGTTCTCTGTCTTCTCTTCTATAAGTCATTTTTCTGTATTATTTTAAGCCTTGTTTATGTTATTATTTTATTTTAAGCCTAGGCTAGTATGTTCTGCCTTCTTTTCTTATATTAATTTTCCTGTATTATTTAAAACTAGGTCAAGTTTCCGTCTTAGGTTAAGTTGAAAAACAGTCCCGGACTGAACTTCGCCTTTGCCTTTGTCCTTGTTTACTTTCTCTTTGCTGTTCTCTGCTTGTGTTGTGCAATAAAGACGTTTAATAATAATAATAATAATAATAATATGGAGATTTTGGAAGCAGGCTTGACCAGCGCCTAGGCAATCGATCAAAGAATATCGATGGCCAAGTGTCAGACCAGTTTCAGGGGAAAACATAGGCACAGTTAGAAGTGGTCAAGGTCCACAGCCCGAAGATCCCGAGGCCAAAGACCCGATACACAAACTGCCACGAGAAGCGGACACTCGGACAAGGCGACCTGTTGCACCCACGGAGATTCTTCGACCCCGAAATTCTCCCGCGAGCTTTCAATTGATTCGCGCGGGGGACGCGGAATTCTGCCGTGCTAGACAATGAAAATCGGGATGGACCGCAAGTAGCGAGAAGAGGGTATGAGAGTCGAAGTCTGGTCTCCGGGCAGCAACGTGTGTCGTTTCTCAGTTAAGTCTCTCTGTGGTTTGAAACACGATCGGCCTGAGAGTGTTCCATCATATGTGTCTATAAAACAGCGCTGTGTCGCGGGCCCGTGTGGGTGCGTGCGTGCGCGTCCTCTCGGCGTGCCCGCGCCTGTGTGCGCTGCCCGCTCGACTGTACTTGGACTGGTTTTCTTAGAAGGAATCAGGAGATAATTAATTGTCCTCGCGAACCGGGCATAACGAACCGCCGCGCTCCTCTGCTCTCCTCCTCCTCCGCATCCCCCTCCCGCGCCCCCCACCCTTCCCACGTCTTTTGTGAATAAAACGTGGCTGGTCGTGCGCACAAAGGGGAGGCCCGGCCACGAAAATCTCTTCTTCTTCCATATCGTTTTCGCGTCCAAGGCCCTTCTTCTACCTCTTTCTCCGACTGAGCTAAATGGGAACCACGGACACAACTCTTTGGCCCCGCTCTCTTCCTCCCGGGAGCTTCTTCTTCTTTTTTCCCCCCCGGGATTCCGAAGAGAGCAAGCCCCGATTCCGCGAACGAGCCGTGTCTTCGAACGATCAAGCTCTCGTGTTTCCGATTTGATGGAACGGCTCCGCGGTTTCGCTTATAGCCCGAGCGAAGTCTCCTGACCTACCAAGGCCGATCGGGGGCTGTCCCCATCCCTTCAGCCCCTGCATCCCTTCCTTCGTCCTACGATTTCGGGGCAAGGGCCGTTTCTGTCTCTCGAGCGGAGGCAAGAGATCTCGCTCCTCAATTCAATGCCACTTTAACTCGAAATGGAGCGAGACCAAGTGGCGTCGAAAAAGTTGCAGAGAGCCTGCTATGGTTTATCGACGGAGTTCCACAGAAACGTTGTCGCGCGGAGGGAAATTCGAGGTATCGAAGTCGGCCAGGGAGCACGTACGGCGACCTCGAAGCGCAAGGAGCTCGACGCGCGGCTCGCGGGGCGGCGTAGATTTATTTTTCCGGCAGGCTGGCCGGCCGCTCGACTTTATCTCGCGGCGCGCGAACAGAAGGCAACGGTGACCAAGATTGATAATCCTGAAATGGTCATGGCGACCGATAGCTTCGCAGTTCGCCCCGGTAATCTGGAGCACGGAACCTGATTCCACCTAGTACTGGTATTTCGATAATCTAGAAACCTCGTGGAACAGAATTTACGCCTCTACCCGCCGGTTATTGCGGATCAGGTTTGCGCGTCTAGTCGCCGGCGCGCGAAATCTAGATCTACCCGTAAGCGGCTATACGTCGCCGTTGTCCTGCGCGAAACTGGAACGTATCCTTCCAAAAATAATCGCCTTATCGGCGAATCGCTTGCGACAGACTGCTGGCGATTATTCGCGATCGACGGACCGTTTCGGGCAGATCTCTGCTTCGCGAGAGCCGAGACACTTTCTTGGACTGTTCAGTGCCAGGATTGTGAACACCGGTGTTTGGATGCTTAGCTGTTCGATGATCGAAGCGACCGATACGTTTAATGGGAAAATCGGAGCGCTCGGACACTAGGGAGAACCAACACTGCGTCCCATCGTGCTGGAAAAAGCTATATTTAGCACAGGCTTGAAGCACCGAAGAAAATTGCTGCACACCAGTCACGATCGTAGCAAGGATATCGCCAACGATCGCAGCTCAATCGACTCGCTGAAGGAAAACAGCAAACCAGAACGTCACCATAAGCGCCGTGATTGATCCATCAAAGACGCTTAAGGGGAATGAATTCCTACGCTCTCGGCTCGAGAAGCAAGCCAGAGATGTTGTAGTTCTAATTCAATTTAACTGAACATTAATGGAATTATCGCCTCGATCGCGTTCAGAAAATTTCTGAGAACCTTAAAGGTTCGAGTTTAAACTCTGCCCCGAAATAGAGTTCGAATTGCAATGGACGAAGTGTTCCGGCATTAAAAATTTCTCCAAAATTCGACAAGCAGCGAGATGGAAATGTTACCAGAGATCGTGTCCTGGATCTGGAATCGCGCGGACGTTGAGCGTCATTAATCGCGCGCAGGGGAGAGTTATTAGCGCGTTGACGAGCAAACAGTTCGGTCGCTCTTAATTGCCAGCCGTGCACGAGACAACCATTGTCGCGTTTCGACGCCAGAGAGAGAGAGAATATCGGCTCCGTGTTTCGATATCGGCCTTAATGGCCCCGTTATTCGCGCAACTTGTTAGATCTCGGGTTAGATCGTGCCGGTGGGAGCGCTTAGATCCGCAGATTTATGACGACTACCGCGAATTTCGAGGCTATCGTGACTGGCCACGAGCCGGAATACTTGCCAGATATCGACCAGCGTCCGATCGATCGTACACGACGACCGCCTTCCTATCAGAAGCAATAGACTCCTTTCCATTCCTCTTCGATTCTCGGCTAAAGATCGCCTAAAGGATTTTCAAAAAAATTCTTCATTGGAATCTTCGATACAGATGATATTTGACAGTGTCGAAAGCTTCGATTTTTTCGCAGCCTACCGGAGGTTCGCCCTGTTTCTAAGCACCGGACGGAGTTTCCTCGGGATAGGTCTGCTAGTGGCGGAGACGCAGAAGGAACGGGTTCAAAAGAATGCCCGGAGGGCCAAGAAGCCGATCCGCGAGGATGCATTCCCGCGCGGCGAACAACAACCGAGCGATTCTGGTTCTGTTCTGGCCAGGGCAGCGGCGCAGTGTGTTGCACTCGCTCGCGTGCACAGCCACGGCCAGTGATGAAATTATTTCTTCACCGTGGGCCGTGTCTTATACGCGCGCGAGCGCTCCGCCGCGATTTTATTGCTGAGGCCGTTCCACGAGACACCGGGGGATTAGGGCCTCTCGAAAGCGTGGAGAACCGAGAAATGCTGGAAACTGGATATCCAGTTTGTCCAGGGCACAGCAATACCCGTGGAGAGATACTGCCCGGTGGAGCCGGCGAGCCGCGCCGTGCACCGTGTGCTCCACTTTGCATCCGCTCCGCGGAGCTGGCACGGTTAGATAAATCGACGGATAAAACGACGGATAATACGGAATCGATCGTTCCACCCGCGGACCCCTGACGGCTGAATTATTTTACGAGCCGCGGCGATCTATCGTGCCAGATACGTCTCGCGGAAGACGCTCGCCGATCCTCGAACGCGGAAGTCGGCGAATGATTTAGGGGGCTATCGAGAGCCGGCCTGATTAGCCGGGATCTTCGGTTTCAGGAAACGATCGCGGCCGAGCTTGCGTCGGCCACGTCGAATTTCCACTCGGTTCGTAGCCTGGGATGGTGGACGGTGTTGGAAATACGATCCGAGAAGAATTTTCAAATGGAAGCAGTCTGTCGCGGGAGCTTGCACGGGTACCATTACTAACGTTGGTTCGTAGGATGGCTTGATAGGACGGGGACCAGGTAGTTAGTCGAGGGAACGGCGATACTGGCGAACGACCGTGCGTCGAGGTATATAGGGTATAGATAGAAACAGCCTAATACTCGTATTAGGTGTATTAGGTTCTTGACCATTCTCCTCGCTGCAAGTAGCCCCGGGCTGGCGAAACCAGAGCTCCGTCGGGACCACCCCGCCAACCCCCTCTCGTCCCCGTCGGCACACGCATTCGCAACACCCGTCCTCGTGTCTCGATTCGAGTCGATCCGATTCGATTCGATTCGAGGCGGGCACGCACTTCCAGCGCGCGTTTACACGTCCGAATCGATGGAATGCACGCGTGTTTCACGCGCTTCCTTCGCGGGACACGCGCCCCTACCACTTCAGAAGATATGCCTCACCCTTTGACGAGCTTCTGCGAAGCGCAGAATCTCGGAATCACCCGCTAGGGCGCTGGGAATCGTCAAGGATGGGTGTACTTAGAATGTGATAGAAATGGTCGAAGGGAGAAATTTAGATGGACGAAATTGAGTAGCTTCGATTCAAAGATTCTTAAGTCGAAACAAAACTGTCTTCTTATTGGGACTACCGATCGACTACCACGTCAATCTCAGAAGAGACGTAATCTTTGAATACAGTGAATATGGAAGGAAAAAGTTGTCGCAAGATGGTCCCATGACTCTATCACCATTGATAGAGCGAGACTCGAATGATCTGCATCGAGGGATGCCAATTGAGTCCTCGCTGCGTGCAGCGCGCTGGGCCGATCTCTTTTCGCGAAAAAACAAAGGGGCATTAGCGATCGGGTTTTAACGAAGCTTTCACCCGCGAGAATGGACAAAGGAGAAACGATACAATGGGACGATTAGAGATACTTTGTACGCGCTTTCGACACACTCCGTTTCGTTCCACCGCTGGCAGGCTCGTCCGTACCATTACGGCACGCTCGCGACACGTTTTCACGCGACTGCGTGACCGCCAGGAAAGACGTATATATACGTCGAGCGGCGCGCGCGCATTCAGTCACGCGCAAAACGAGGAAGAAACGTCAACGGGCGCCAAACACTTTCGAAAATTTCCCTGTAACGCCTAATAAAGACCGATACCCCATCGATTTCTGACTGGCGATCGCTACAGAACCGTCAGCGGTTCACCAATTCTCACACGATCCCTACTCTCGATCGAGTCCCTTCTCCTTCTGATACACGGTCCATAGTTCCATTGCCCAAGATTGACAAATATCCTTGCCAAATGGTGGCAATACTCTGCGCAGAGGTTCCCGTTGGTGGATAACGATGGAAAGCCGCGGGGAACGAAAATAAAACGCGGCAGGCCGACGTAACTGACGGAATGGCAGCGCGGCCGGTTGGGCCAAGGAACGCGTAAAAGTTTTGTGAAAGAAAAAGGCGGCGGAGAGCCTTAAAATGTGTTCGGTTCGGTGGCGATGTGACGAGCACGTCGAGGCTCCTTCCTGTCGTCAGTCGACAGGTTAAATATAGACGACGGTCGTTCATTTCCGCAGCCGCGCATGATTTCTTCGTGAATGGAAGCATGCCCGTCTACTCTACTCGCATATAGATCGGATCCTCCTCGAAACGCTCGGGGAGCGGTCGTGAGATCGACGGGGAACACGTCGATCCGTTGCCGCGCGAAACGGTGCCCTAAAGCCTCCATTGTTTTTCACCGGCCTCGGCGACTTATTCAAAGCTGATTCCCGGCAGACCCGCTGGAAATGAGCGCAGCTGGCGACGGCCTGTCGCAATTAGTATTATGCTGATTAATCGGGCAAGTGCAACGAACGGCGCAGAGGAATGTCTGCCTCCTGGAAATGAGGAACGACGCTCGCGTGTTCGGGATGGCATTAAGACACTATTAGGACGGTTTCTTTCGGCGCAGGGGATTAAGAGCGTAAGTCGTCTGGCAGGCCTGCTCCACCGCTGTATTTCATGCAAATTTCATGTAATTAGCCTCGACACTGCGTTAACAACGAAGCTGATCCTCGTTCCCCTGAATATACAGCGAATAATGTCGTAGCCAATGCTGGAAGGCGAGAACGTCCGTCGTGCAACCGTTGCTTCCCTGGATCCCTTGCATCGATGGAACCAGCGACTCCATCGACCGCCACTCGAACATCGTTAACCAATTCTGTATCGTTCGGACGGCAAACCCGGTTGGTTCGAGTTTCTTGGGAGCCACCAGCTGTCCATCAGAACCCAGGGAGGAGACGGAGCGGAGGAACGGTTGCAATCGCGACGACCCACGTTCGCGGCGCGTTTTCTTTCCTCGCGGTGAATTTTCGTGGCGAGAATTGGCGCGTGTCGGCCAATTGAAATGCACGGGACCTCACCTCGGTTCCAGTACGGCGAGAAATTCTTAAATGGCCGGCCCGTTGCTGCCCAGGAATGTATGGAAATGTTACGTACCACCTCTGTCCTTTATTGTCCTACATGGTGACTGGTGGCGGGTTAGGTAGATATATGGACTGTTGCGCGCGCGCGTGTGCCCACGCGGCCAGCCGAGCCTGTGCGCGTGCACGGCCGTGCAAGTGTGAAAAGATAGATGAACGGGCGTATGTGTGTGACGCGTGACACGTGTTAATCGTGCCTGTGAGGTCCCAACCCTCCCCCACTCGGCCCAGGCCAGGTACACACCGTGTACGCATAAGTATAACTCCAATACGGTCGCTCCTTAAGCCTGTTACACACTTGGTCGCGCGAGACATGACGACCCAGTTGGGACACATCGTGACGTTATATGAGAATTTTTTAGGGATTTTGGTAGGATGTGTTCCAAAGTATCGAGGTGCGAGTTTATTTTGCGGAGGAGGTACGACTCTGAGGCTATGGTAGGGGGGAAGTTAACTTCGTCTGAGACTATTGAGTATAATTCTGCCGTCCTTAATTAAACTGTCCTATCTAGCATTTTTTCATCTTTTGAGATATGTTGAAATGGTTCTTTATATATATATATGTTGAAATATTTGAAGTTCCACGCGTCTTTTAGCTTTTAAGTAAAGTTAGAAAACTCTACGTGCTTCGTAAAGATTTATAAACAGCCTAATGTATTTAACCTAACTTCTTTCAAGATGGTTCAAATATCTTATCTAAAACAACTAATTAATTGGTACGTTAATAATACATTCCCTACCGGTACACCTATTACAAAAAATTATATTATATTATTTATTAAAACATTATATTACAAAATAATGACAACATTTTTTAATTTGAATAAAGGAAAATAAGGATGGTACAAAGTAAATGATAAAACTTCAATTTTCTCGGTTGTTTCAAAATGCTAGATAGTACATTTTAACTAAAGAGGGCAGAATTTGTGATAGAAAAACAAAGAAGTGAAGAATGATTTTAGGTGCTCGGAGGTTTGAAGCAAGTAGTTACCTAGGATGGTAGAGTTAAGTGTTGAGGTTAAGGTATTCATTTTCTCTCAGTGCTTACATTTGTGGCTGTTAGAAAATATGGCACTTCAAATTATGCAACTTACAGAGCCCAACGAACTACGGTCAATTAGAATAGTAGAATTATTCTGGGAACTGTGAACAAGGCTTAAGGGTCCAGACAGCTACCGGTGGACACATCTTGGGACTGCTTTTTAATTTACGACTCTCGATTTTTTCGTGATGGGCCCGGGGGTTAATGAAATTGATGCGACCAGGCCGGCGGCCGTGCATCAGATTAGCCCTGGTAAACGGTGATTTAGTGAATTAGTGATATTTAAGATTACCGAACGAGTCCCCCCGGTGGCACGGGCCACATTTTCACCCGCGCGCTCTCACTGCTCTCCCAGCGGCATCCTCCGTGACGCGCCAAGGCGTCGTCTAACGAATCGATGGAATTAGTCGGATAAGGGGAAACTGTTGCTCGCCTAGGGAGATTTATTTCAGGTGATATCGCGGTGAACTCCTGGCGAGGCGTTCATGGGGAAAAGTAGGCACGTCGTGACCGTGACGTATGCAAAGCGCACACGATCGTAAATTTCTTTTGTCGCCTGTATCATGAAACCGCTGTGTCGCAATCGTCCCGCTCGCCATTATGTCTGAATAACGCGGGCAAGAACGGGACAATAAAAACTCGTTGTACGCGCGGAAACACGCGGTTCATAGTTGAGCGGGAATGGTAATGGTGGTATTATCGTGGACGACTTATTGGAAAATACGGCTCGTTATCTGTTGTCTCGTTGGCGGATACACCGAGCACAGTTTCCATGCCGAGCAGATCTCTCGACGATCGAAATACGTACGTTGAGAGCTAGTTTCTACTGGTGGACTCAAGATTGTTCGATATCTGACGCAACAAAGTGTCTCTGGCTCCGCTGATTCCTGCGCAACACCTTTCTCGACTTTGACGAAAATAATCTTACGGCTTCTTGCTTCGAATGACGAAGAGGGGGGCTCGAATTCATCGGTGAAAAATGTTGGAGTTGTGGTTTCTAAGCCCGGCCGATCAAACACCGTCGATGCTCGAATGAATGCAATATTTACTGCAATCGAAGACGCGCGGTGGTGGCGATAAATGTTTATCGATGGACAGTGGAGCGAAAGAGCTAATCTACGAGCGGTGTTTTCCCGGCGCGGATCGTCTCAGGGGACGGGTTATTTTTCAAAACAAAATTTACGACAGTCGGCGGCGAGTCATTCTTGCGAAACGCACGGCCATCCGTTATTGTGCCAACAACGACGCTAAACTATTTAACAACAGGCTCGCTTTCGCAACGATTTATCTTGCCCGCGCGATCGCCGGCCGCTTAGGCGACAAATTCGACGTCTCGAGCGCCAAGGATCGCGAATAGTATCAGATTGGAACAGGAAAGTTCTGCTGGTTCGTTTCTTGCTTAATAGCGGGGAGTAAGTGCGCTCCAATGAAATACAGATCGTCGACGCTAACTGAAGAGTCCTTGTAGAAAACACTGTAGGTGCCAAAGATCAAATTCTATATTATATAGTATCACCATTAGGGTGGTCCTTATTTTTCAACTTTAAAATTTGTATTATCTGGCCCTCTTAGAATCTTCTATTCGACAAAAAAAATATCTTCCTGTTTTTTATTTGTATATTTTGATATATAAAGGTCGCTCAAGGATTTTATATTTCGTATGTACCACAAGTATGGCAACTGCGACTTTCCATAATTGTCACTTGTCAATTTTAATGAAACGGGGCTCTTATTTATATATCAGAATCCGAAACCATGCTTTTATCTATGCGTTTAACAACCTGACTAGAATGTACGTCAAAGTTTGCGTCTGCATCTGATTCAAGAGCTGCTGATGAGAGAAATTTAAATGTGCTGCCTTATGCCACAACGCAGTACACTACACACTCGTTATAAACCCGTTTCGTTTATGCAATGTGTGCCCGAATTTTAATGTTATACTCTCACTTAAAAGTTAAAAAACTTATTTTGTCCTTATTGCAAAAATTTCTATCAATTTATACCAAAATAGTAATATTTCAATGTCATTGAGGGACCTTTAATCCTTAATATATTTTAACAAAATTATAGACGAAATTCTTTTAAACTATTTGGAAGCCTCTGAGGGGGTCAGAAGAAAATTTAAAAAACTATGATTATTTTACCATACATATAAGGACCACCCTAATCACCATAGACGCGTGGAACATTTTCCGATAAATTTCTTTTAATTTTATCGCAACTTCAATTTCCTCTTTACCCTAACTCCATATTTATAAAAGCCAACTAACTTTTGGCCGAGAATCTGACGATTTAAAATAATAACGAGTAAGGGGAGGAGAAAACATCCCTCTTAAAAATCTCTCTCGCTTTTCTATTTTCTTTTTCGCGGCGTACAGCCCCAGATTTTCGATAGTTCGCGAGCGGACGCGAACTGGAGCAGGAATCGGAACTCGACACCGCGCGAAGAAACACTAGTAGCGCAGCGTCGCGTCGGGGGCTCCTGAAATCAGCTTAAACTCGGCCCATTAATTCCGAGGGCGCGGGGGCCTCTCCGCGAGCCGTAAATAAGTCACGGCGATCGGATCGAAACGATAGAAAATCGAAGCACGTCTCGTATGACACACATGTTGCAACCGATGGAATGCAGCTATCATACTCTATCAGCAGCGCGTGCCCCGTCGCGCAGTTTCTTTTGTGGAAATCGCGGTGGACGGGACGGGCTGGGGGCCCGATCGATCGGATGTTTGCGAAAAACCGTGACCTTTTTCGGCGAATGCAGGCCAGCTCGCATACGGCTCGCGATTTCGCGAGACAAATTGCGGCCGCTTGAAATTGAATACCGAAGCAGCTCGTTGGGGGAATAGTCTTGGTACCAGGGACGACATTGCGGGGAATAGAGCCTGACCCAAAGCTGGACTAATCCAGTTCCTGCGTTTCTCTCTTCTTGGAGAAGGAACGGGGAGAGTCTCGGAAGGGGTGGATGGCAGATCGCAAGCTATTCCAGAGAGCTGTGAGATCGAATCTGATTGGAGTTAAATTAGCAGGCTCGTCACTGTAAATCCACAGCTATCGAGGCACAAGCATCGAGCAGATTAAATTCCCATTAGGAGATGTTAGAAGAGCCAGTGACCCTATCGGCATCATCGTTCCTCGAGCCACGCGCTTGTTTGCAACTTTCTACGAGATAAAACCGTTTAACGGAGCACTGGACGGCGAGTGAAACGGGAACGACCCCCCTGGTAATTCGCGTAGCTGATTCGTTCCGAGATTCCACGATTACACGAACGCTCCTTTAATAACTATATCCCTCCCGGAGGTTCCGCGGCCCGCGCGGAACGAGGCCCTGGATTTTCTGCATTTTTTAGATTGAGATAAAAGAGGAGGAATCGCCGGCTCGGGGGAATTAGGATACACGCGGAGAGACGGCCGACAATAAGGTTACGGAAATTAACACGCCTCTTTTATGCCCAACACATCCACGACAATGGAACGCAGAACGGTGATCGCACACTGCCACGCACCCACCTGCCTGCGCGGGTGCGCGTGCGTGTGTGTTTGTTTGAAAAGCGACGAGCGCTGCGCGATCTTGGCTCCGCTGCCCTAGACCTCGTGGCTTTCGACAGAGAATTTTTATTTCACCGCCGAAGCCGAAGTTTATGGAGACTCTGAGACTTTCCGAAGAAGATATCGAGTCACCGAATCGCGAAGATGGAACGATACCGAGAAACGATCGCCATAGTGATATATACTTTAAAAAAGAACTCACCATGTCCAGGGTTCCGCTGGCCCTCGAAGCAAGTCGACGCCGAGGCCCGCTTCTTCGGGGACGATCGCGGGAATCGGAAGCACTAGTTCCGCACGAACGACGGCAACCGCGTTTATCCTGGTGAATGAATGTGACCGCGCGGTCGCGTGCCCGCCACGCACGCCAACCACTCGCGAACTGCGATCGACGCCTCGCCGGCACCTATAACCGACCCCGAATGTTTATTGCCCCCTGTCTACAAATCGGCGAGTAAACGGTGTTCTGGTCTGTTTACTTTTACTGGCTAGGCTCGTTGCTTTGGTGGCATGACTTATTCTCCACGGGAAGAGACTCGCGCTGTGTACACAGTGGATGGAGAATACATAGAGGGTGATAGATTTTCGTAGAGTAACGCAGAGCTACAGATTCTCGTGCCAAGAAGCGTGAGTATTCTGCGAAGCTACGCTGATCTCCTGGCGAATCTCCCTGGATCCTGTCGCCACGTTCTCGCGGAGAATGAAGAAATGGACGAATCATTCTCGCGGAGAATCTCGACTCTGAATGGTCTTCCCTGAACCCCCTGATCCGATCGTGCGTCAAGAAGGAAATACGTGTTCGTGAAAACGCGGCGATCTCGTATGCAGCGGGCGTTGCAGGTTAGCGCGTGTCCCCCTGGCGTTCAGCGCTTCCAAGTCGGCCGTGTGCACGCGTGTCCCTCCCTTCGGCACGCACACGCACCTAGTCACGAGGGGGGACGAAAGGGAGAGCCGAGGAAGAGAGCCGTGTCCGTTGGATACAAGTCGAGGAAAAACTGGCAGGCTCTACGACTCTATTCCGCCTTTGGTTTCATTCCCACGAGGCGCCTCCAGCTACGGACGGGGCGGGAGGAAAAACTTGATGGACTTTTATGAAATATAGCCGAGCCGCGGCATGAATGAGCTGGAGGATGATTTAGGAACTGCCTCCTCTGTTTGCCTTTCAATCAGCATTGCTGCTGAAACCTCTGGTGGTCTCTGACACCTTTAATTGCAAGAATCTTGAGCGCTATAAAAGGTTCTTAGGAATCGAAGCTTGAATGGCGCCAGAGGTGGAGCAACAGTATTAGTATTTTTCTGAAGAATGGAGAGAGTTTTGTGATCTTAACTGTAGCTTGCAGAATCGACTTGGGTCATTGATATTTCAAAGAAACCCTCCAATTGTTCCATTACAGGGCAAAACAATGATCGTCTACTGTCTCGCGATCCTGTCTGCAAGCACATAAATATAGTCGCCTGTGTGTGTGCGTGTGTTTCTGCGAGTGCATCCGACCGATCTACACGTTGCTGCACGAGTCCGCGGAGGAAACACGTTCGGAAAAACTGGCAGCTCTCGTCGTTCGCTTTACAACTCTATTCTCCGGCCTCCGTTCCCTTTCTTCGGTCGTTTCAACGCGGCACGTTTTTGCCGGCGCGCGCGCGAACCGAGAATACGATTCGCCGAGACGAATCGGCGAATCATAATTACTCCGTGGACGAGGTCGAACGAAACTCCGATCTCTTAGACGAACATGCGTACGTCTCACCGAAGAATCCGTCGTTTTACTAGCTGCGGAGCGCACACCTGTAAGATCCAGCGTGAATCGCGGAAGAAATTTGGACGATGCGCGAAGCTCCACGGTAAATTGCATATTCTCGCGACAGGATCATCGCCGGGCCACTCGGTCCTTGGAAATATTCAAAGGCCCGCCGGAACAAAGATTCCACGAGCGACGAACAAAGGCTTCTGGATGAAGGAGAGAGAGAGAGAGAGAGAGAGAGAAAAAAGAGTTTGAAGAAAATAGCCGGCAAAAAGCTCGACGAAGATTCGTTCAATGAAATTGATTCGGGCAGCTGCGCTTCTTACACGCGGAGGCCCTCTACCTGGCCAAATAAAAGAGCAGGATTTTTTTACGGGTGCAAACGAAAACCCCTCGATTTCTTTTTCGATGGTCGCCGATATCCGCCGCTAACGAGGTCGTCCCAATTAATTCTCGAGCCGTCGTCAAGGTGGTCGATCGATAATCGAGACAGTCGACACGCCGGGTGAAGACGAATCCGACGAAAAGGGACGAAAAAGGAGGAGGAAATCGAGCGGAGGGGAGAGGAGGCATCGGGAAGGGTAGCAAACGCCGTGATCCATCTTCCTCGCTTACGTAATTACACCGATATCTCGTTTCACGGTATCGCCGGCATTAACATTGTTCGGTAATTAGCAAATCACCGCTGTAAACGAGTTTTAATTGCCATTTGGGAGTAAGAGATTCGACTCCACTGCCCACGACCATTTTAACGCAGAGTAATACACATTTTCTGGTTATTAGCTGAAGAAACGTCCTCGATTATTCGTCACCCTTATCGAGGAAGGCGCTTATCTCGGCTTGGCAGTGAGTTCGATGCCTCTGGATGGGTACAGAGGAGGAAGTTCGATGGAGATGTTTAGCCAAAGCTGTCGTGGCAGGGACGAGTGTAATTAGTTTCTCCTCAAGTATTTTTTTTAACGAGTCTGTCCGCTTCCAAGGGACGTAACTCTAAGGAATCCTAGACTGTCCACGAGGAACGAGGTGGTACGCGACGCGAAGCAGCAAATCATCGGACACTCGTGTCATCGAGGGAGAAGAAGGGCCTCGGGACGATATGTAAACGAGCCGACGGGCCAAGGGACGATAAATCAGCAAGAAAATCGCTGTGAAAGTCGGGGCGGAGGTCGGTGTCGATGACACCCGCCGGTGGAGCCCCGAGCAGCAGGACAATCGAGCGCAGAGAGTACGTTGCATATGCCCGAAAAATGAGAATCCCCGTATCGAGTGGGGGTAACTCTGGCCAGGGACCACCCCTTCCGTGAACACGCGTCGAAAAGTGCGTCGACATGCAAATTCCTGGCCAACAATGAGATCCCTTTTGGTGGAAGAGGACGGGGGTAGCAGCCCTTGCACGCGCGAGTCACGTTGCTTTACAATCACACGTACTAGAGATATTCTATGTGCCTCTTTGCCGATGGTCCGTCGAATTCGCATAAATTTTTCTTTCCTTCAATGATTACGAGAGAGAGATTCGATGATTTCGGAGCAAAGGAACTTTCGATTAATCCTCCTCCGTGATAGTCGCCTCGATTTTTGCTACCAAATGTTCTTCAACTTCACCGGGTCGTGGTATCCAGAAGGGGTAAGGATCGCAAGGGTTAGCCCTTCCGTGCACACGCAATTGAGGTTGAGGGAGAGAGACAGTTGGCATTTCCCTGCGGTGGTTGGCAACCTCTCCCTCGGTCGGATCCACGGTTATTCCGTGTCCCGGTCGGTCTTTCCGCGGGATCATCTGCATATCTAAATAATCGAACGTAGCCATGTGTGTCGTGGCGCGACAAAGAGGAGCACGGTTTCGAAGGAAGAGGACGTATGGCGTGTGCGGGTCTCTCGTTCGTCGGTAGCTACGACGCACGGTCGCCTGCTTTGCATTGCAAATACAGCCGCGGTCCCCGGGGTTCCTTGAACCAGATCCGATTGGCTCAGCCAGTACCGCGAATCTAGATCTATCTCTCTCCATTGGACCTTTAATCCCGCGGACGCGCTTCATTGATTGTCGATTGAAAACCCCCCTGGCCACCCCTCCCTCGCTCTTCGCTCCTTCTGCGCCCGTGTACACCGCTGCCTCTTCTCTTCCTCCTACCTTTAATCTCGTTGTTCCCTCGTGTCTCTTCCTTCCCTTCTTTCTCCCTTCCTTCCTTTCTTTCTTTCTTCCTTCCTTCCATTCCCTGGCACGTCGCTCGCCAGCGATACCTTTTCTTCTATTTCCCGGCGCTTTCCTTTTTCTCCTGTTGGGAGGGCCGCGCGAAAAATCATCGCCACCCCTTGCCGCTCGCATACGTGCGCTTGCGCTTGCGCGCGCGCGCTCCTTCATTGTATCGCGACACGCTGCCACGGAGAACAGCAGCTGCGCTCGTTTTTACGAATACATTAACGCGGCCGCTTGATAAATCGTTGCTTAACGGGAACACGGCTGCGGTGTTCGCGCCCCGCGAGATAAATCGATCGGCCATGTTTGACGCGGCGCGCGTCGTCGCCTCGCGTCGCCCCGGGAATTCGGCGTTAATCGACCGATTCGGGCTACGTGTTCCTCTCGGATAATTAGATAAAGCCCTCTCAACGGAATAATTCAATTCCGAAGGAGCGGCGACGGTGCGCCCGCCGCTATCTTCTTTCCCGTCGCGTGCTGCGAGCAGCTTTTATTAATACGCGAGGAACGGGACGCTCCGTGAAACGATCGTCAGTTGAGCAGGCTCCCTAGCGACTTGGGGCTGGGATTTCTCACGAGGAATCGGCTGGCTTCCGCGATGCCGCGCTTCCGTTTCATCGGGGAATATCCGAAATTCAAATGACGCTTACACGCGTCGATGCGTGTACCCTGTCGCGAACCCCAACGTTCCTCGCGTCTGTATGCTAATCAGCCGATAAATCAGCCAAGGACATCTCGGGTTGCCGATTCATTACCGAAATGGCAGCTGCCAATTGGCGCATGTGCCGATTACAACGGCGCGGGGTGACTTCTGCCAAATGAAAACGAGAGCCAGTTTAAATAGATGCTCACGGATGGAAATAAGGGTAGCTGGTGTACGTATGTGTGCGCGTGCACAGCGCGTATATGTGTTCGGTGATCAATGAACCGCTTCCGTGGGACGAGCACGCTAAGTGGTATCTATCTGCTTTGCATTGCTTCGCAAGATGAATTGTGGCCGGTACACGTACACGTGCTCCACTTTCTTCCGCTCCCCATTGTTGCTCTGCCCGCTGTATTTGCGTTTACTTAAAAATCCACCGCCCCGTGGCGGTGGATTTATTTATTTATTCATATGGAACGGCCACCATCCATTTGCATTCGCTTCTAGTATGTGTAATTGGGTTTCTTTGTCGAAACACTGGCTCGCTTTCTGCGTGGACGAGCGGCTCCTTATTTCCTGCAGCTCTTTGTCCCTCCGCGTTTCCGTTGATTATAACTTGCGCAGCGGAATAATTGATATTTCCATGCGCGCACTCGAAGACGGCCCTTGCTTTACAACAAGACTTCTGACGAAAGAAAGAACACTCCAAAACTACATTTGGGCCTAGTTGTGCGGAAAGCAAGCTGCCTCAAAATGACAAGAAATTAGTTAAACTAAAAAGTTTAAAAAAGCTGCACTTACACAGCATCGCACTCTTTCTGACGATAATAATTGTTTCAACCGTCTCTGTCTAATCGCGAACCGTTTCTGCCACACACTCGACTTCTTTAATAATTCTTTGTATTCATTTAAACGTACGGTTAACATAGCGATATGCAGAATGTAATACACTGCTTTCTCCTCACTCCGCTTTACTTAATTTATTTTACTTTCTGTCATTGCTTTTCCGTATTTCTAATCTACTCTCCGTCGTAGCTATGTAATAAAGAGTTTGGACCCGTTGATATTAAATAAAATAATAATAATAATAAACACAGTATATATCCCATAAGTTTAAGATCTTTATTTTGCAAAACATGATCAACTTATAGAAGAATTCTTACATTATACAATTATTAAAACTACCAAGCTATAGTTCCATTTTAAGCTTAAAAAGTTACAGAAAATTTAAAGTAATATTAATTATACTACTCACTATTAAATAACCTATTAAAAATCCTTGTCAAACACTAATAAGAAATAAAATATCCCCATATGGAAATAAAGCTCTTTTCTCTAACAATTCAAATCTTCAAACTAAAGTCACTCAGCTTCAGTTCTTTCTGCATAACTAGGCCCGTTTTTGATACACCTCTGGTGGCAGACCTCCACTATCCATCTAGGGGAGGGTTGCCTATATCGTTCCACTTAAGACATTTTACGTTATATTTCATATCTGGTACTGATTTGAACGCAAATGACTATTGGATATTGTCGTTTGATCTTTTAGGCACCTACTATTATATGCTTAGTCTTTTGTTCGGAATAAATTAATTTGTTATTAATTTTTTTGTCACATACTGTAAAAGGTACGATTTAGGCAACTGGTCTCCTAAGTCGTACCCCTCGGTTTCTAAAATCGTACCTCCACGAAAAAATAGTATCAATAACAAATAAAGAAGAAAATATTCAACATAAAGTAATGATTATTATATAGTTACATATACAAATGTATATGGATCACACACAGGCTGCAATAACTGTACATGATATATGTACATAACCTGTATAATATACGAGTTGTCAAATCCTAATGGTACGATTGTAGTGGTACGATTTAGGAAACATGGTCAATTTATTTATAAATATCAATTTAAACTTTATAATCAATGTAATATGTACTTAAAATGAATGTAAAATATTCTACATTAAACCCGCATTTAGAAAAATACAAAAATACAGGACAAAATTGCATTGTTTGATTATTATCAGCTGAAATAAACTGGTAAAAAGTTACATCAATCATAACTGTTTTTTTTAAATGTTTATAACACGCACAAAGTAGGGTGTAAGCTCAAAAGGTTTTGTTTTTATTTCTTATATCGCATTTACTTAATATTTTTATTATCAGATGTCGTTTACACTCATTAATTACTGAGAAATTGATGAGGTACGATTTAGGTGACCAGTACGATATTGGCAACACTCCCCTACAAGTCTTTCAGAAGACTAAGTAGTACCTCTCAAGCCTCCAGAAATATCGAGATTAATCGGTCGATCTCCAGACAAGATATTCAAAGACCAGCCGTAACCGTGGAATCGGTGAAATTCCGCGTTATCGACCCCGATACCGGAACAACGACGCCGGAACCAGTCCAAGTCCTCCTCCTTCTCCAGCGTCACGTCAGGCTGAGCAGATTGAACGATACCGGGGAAAGAATTGCCCGTTATCGAGGGCCGTAGATAGGAGGCGGTGACTCGAATTCGATTCACGGGGAATTGAAATACGAGCGCTGGCCTTGTCGCCATGGCGAGCAGTACCGGAGGATTTTATACTGACCGAGCGAGTTTACATCGCTCGGCGGATGTGTAAGCTGGGTTTCTGTGTGGGCAACCGCCTTCTGCATTGTACCTGCCCGGGAACAGGCCGCGTGAAATGTCGCGCCGCAGGTAGACACCCGACTGACTTATGATCCGTCCGTGTTATTAACAGGTCGAGCCGCGCACAGGGGGAATCAATTTTTTCTTCCGACACTGCAACTGCTCTCGACGATCTTGGGAAAAAATCGCGAACTGGACTGATGGCATCGTTTGAGCGAGACTGATATAAAAGCGTACGGTACACATTCCCAAGTTGTTAGGAACAGAGAAGAGTTCGTGAAATCGACGCGAGACAGGTGAAGCAGTCGGTGTCCACGTGGAACTGACCCGTCGAGATGACCCGCCGGTCACAGCTGGTGCAGCCGCAAAAGCTAACAACGCGGATATTGTTGCGGCCAGGTGCTTTTGTCGGCCCGACCGTTTCATCATACCTGCCCGCAAGATTATTACGCAGCCCTCTAAGTGGATGAAACTCCATAGACCCAGTGTCCACGACTCCCCAACCTCTCTATACACCATATCATACAAAACGAAATCAACGAAGAAATAAAGTGAGGAGGTGAGTACCTACAAGCGAGCGAGAGTGGAGCTGCAGAAAACCGCGTTCCTGGAAACCGAGGTGACAAGAAAGGGGGCTTGATGCGAGAGGAAGAAAGCTCGGCGAAAAGTGGAGTGAAGGAGAGCAGACGGAACGGAGGAGAGAGAGAGGGGGGGGGGGGGGTGAAAAAAGGTATGGAAGGAGAAACGCGGCGGAGGTGAGCGTGCAATTGCAGAAATCCGAACCGCATCGGAGCGTACGGTTGCTCGCCCACGCCGCATGCTCGCGTTATCTGGGGCCTCCGGGGCCCCGACAGAAAAGGGGTCCAGTTCGCCGGTGGGGAGGGCGCGCGGCAAAGGGCGAAGGGAAGCCCCCTCGCCTTCTGGTGAGTTTCCAGGGATCGTACGGACAAGCGGAGAGCTCGGCCAGGACGAATGGAACCGTACTGGTTCCCGTCTCTCCAGGCCTCGCGCGCTGGTATCGCTCCGACGATATCAACGTCGCGTCGCCTCGCGCGCGCGCACCGGCTATATCAATATTATGCTTAGTCGTTTCTTCGTAAAACCTGCCCCCACCGGGCAGAAACTGTTGCGTCTGCACCGCTGAGACCGGATACATAACCGTGGCCGCATAAAGAACCGGCGCGGTCATCTTTGGCAAATTAATCGCGACCCAGCCGCGGTTATCGTTACCCATCCCGGACGCGTTTCGCTGATGCACGCTGCGGAAGGTGCAGCATCCGAGCGCAAGTGGATGTCGCGGCGATAATCTGCCTGGGTTCTCGGGCTTCTTTCGCGCGGTAGTAAATTCTAGCCGGCGATTCTTCTTGATTTCGAACGAATAGAGAGGCCGACGCCGTAGGAAATCGATGCAAATTGAATGCGAGCGATTCGATCTCCTATTTGGAGGATCTGGAACGATGCGGGGGATCGATTTACTCGATGAGATTGTTGGCGGACAATTGAAACCGTCGAGCTCCGTTCTAAGAGGAGCTACATATAGGGTGAAGCGGTTAAGAGACCTTAAACTGCATTCGAAACTCTGTATTATACGAAGTAATTTGTGCTTTAATGGCGTATAATGGTTGCCCGGTTGATAACTCAGACGAAGAAAGTGCTGTCCCCAATTTTGCGCCGGGGCAATAATTAATTTACCATGCGATCCTCGCCGGGCTCGGGACAAATGAATCATCTCGAGCGCCTCACCCTGTATATACGTATATCGAGCCTGGCGATCGATACGAAATGTCATTTACCGCGAAGGAGTTCCGGGAGCGGACCAGGACTTTCGAATTTAAATTGCGATCGGTTTCGCGAATCCGCGAGTCATTCGATCGTTACCTCATCGCCGGGGAATCATGACTTCCACTGTCTGGATCTCCCTCCCTCTCCTAGACTTCCTAAATCGCTTTCTAAATTCGTTGGAAACGGAGCAGAGAAGAAGCGCCGAGCGCTGGCGGATCGGCGAAGTCTCCGGAGCTTCCAGAAATCTACAAATCTCCTCGACAAACATGCTTCTCAGCGGCGAGCAGCTGAACGGACGTGACGAGTCACGCAATTTACTATTGTCCGATCGATCCGAGAAAACCAGCGAGGGCGGAACGCCGTAAAGGGGACAAAACGATCGATCTGCCTGGCTTCTGGGCTGATTTTTCGTGTAAGTCAGCGGGCAAGTGTCGAAGGCGATCGTGGAATTCGCAACGGGCGGATGGAGGTCGAGGAAGAATGAAAGGGGGCTCCCCTTTGCGAGGTGCAGGCCAGGGCGTGTAAGATTTCCACGGGCGACCGTTTCCAGGGCACCGAAAACTCGCTAAATACGTGTTTAATGCGACGACAGGCTGCGGTTACGCAATTTCTGCTCCCTGAATAAGAGCCCCGTGCCCCTTCGACACAATGGCCACCAGTTTGGCGAGGAAAACGTGTCTGTAAACTGGTAGCATTGCCTGGGTACCTGGTCGACGGATTTCGACCGTTTCCTCAAGCTCCTGCGTCATCTGTCCGATGAAATGGTTGAGAAGAACAGTGCTCGAATAAGTTCCACAAGGGAGATTGAAGCGGATGTTCGTGGAAAGTAACGGAAAGAGAATCCTTCTGTAGTACGCCAACCGAACGCATCGTTTTCAATGATTATTACTCACCAGTGTCTTTCCCTTCCATTCCGCGATTCTCACGGGGCTGACTTGCGAGATGAGGGAAGGAGACAAGGCGCACAAATGAAATTGGCATCGAGGTCCCTCTGAAAACTTACATCGACAGTTCAATCTCGGCCCCCGGAGACAGTCCCCGCGCCGTTCTCCGCGGTCCGCCGTGCCTCTACCCTCAAACAATGCCCAGGACGAGGCGCGTAGTCTTCGGTTTGTCGCAGCGCCACTCCTTGAAAACCACCGGAGAGCGAGAAGAAAGAGCGATTACTAAACGACGAAGGGCCACGATGACGAGGCGAACGTTGAGGAGAAACGGGACGATAAGGCCCGGCGGGGTGTGGGGAGGAAGAATACGACGGGGAAGAGCGGCCGAGGAATACGAAGAAGCAGGGGAGCGAGAAAGGATCGAAGCGTAGCTGGGCCCGGCCAGAGAGAAAAGGAGCAAGAGCGTTCCTCGGAACCGCTTCGTTTCGGCGGCTGCCCTCGCCGCCCTCCCTCCCCTACTCTCCTTTTTTAATTTTGAGAATCCAGTTAGTCCCGAGATACATCGAGCAATCGCCCGGGTTCATTTGAATAAGCCGTGTAAGTACTAGCCGTGGCCGGGGCCCCGTTACAGGGGCCAGGCCGAGGAGCTGCAGAAAAGAAGGAAGGGAGCGCGAAGGGAAACCGCGCCTGGAGGAAGAGGGGAAGAAAAAGGTGGCTCGAAGGAAGATAGAAATAGGTACCGCGGGCCCAGCAGCAGGGGCCAGAGGGGGGTGGCGAGGGTGCGGCGTGTATCACTTTACTACCAAAGCTGCTTTCACGGACAGGTGCACCTACGTGCACCAACACGGCCGCGATGAAAAAGGCCCGGGCATTATACATTATGATTCGTCATTTCGGAATAACAACGAAGCGTACCCGCCGCGCCACGCCCTTCGCGCCGGGAATTCTACATTTGGAACACGTCCGCGCGCGGAAACAAGGAAACTTTCTTTGGGCCGGGGTCCTCCTTTCCTCCGCGGTCCGGTGGACTGATGCCTCCGGGTCACGGGTCACTCCAGGAAGGACGGAGTCGATCGAATTAATTGGATTGGTAAGGGAAGATCGGTAGCTATAGGGAGAGTCGTGCAGTACCGACCGCTCTAACTTTTGTTGTTATATCTTGGGCTAGAGTCGATGAAAGTCAGAAATCCAAAAACGTGTTTGTAGTATAGATGGAACTTAGTAAGAGGAGGGAAATTATTTTTGTGAAATTTAATAATAAGAATTGATAATTCGCAAAAGTAAAAATGTTGTAATTTCTAGGAAACGAAAAATTGTCGTCCAGTACCGACCAACGATTAAATTAGTAGATTTTTAGGTCTAAATGATTAATAATGTTAATGAAAAGACATTTAAGTGGCACGATACAAGATTTTTTTTACATTTTATTTGTACAAACTCGCAAGTAAAATAATTAATATTCTCCTGATCTGTGCGTTCGACGTGTGCCCAACCGTCACATTCGATACACTGCACCCAATCTTTGTCAAATGATTCCTTGCAAACAGAGGTGGGCAAAGTTTTTGTTTAAATAAAATTTTGAATAACGAATAAAGAAAATTAACTATTCGTCGAATAAAAAAATTCACTTTGTTCGTCAAATAATCTAAAGTTAAAGTGACTTTTATTTGATTCTTATTTACAGAATTCTTGATTTAGTTAATGCCCGACTCTGCTTGCAAATAATACACTGGATAACTTTTTCGTTAAATCCTAGCTTCCTGCTTGTTAGGTTAACATACCTATCCTTATTTACTTTATTTTTCTGCGTGAAAAGGTAGAAGGAAGGCTAAATGAGCATCTTATAAATTAATCTGAGTTGCTAACAGATTGAACTCACAGATATGAAAAATTTGGTCTCTACTGGTTGACAGAGTCTGTTGGTCGGTACTGCACAACAGGTGGGTGGTCGGTACTGTACGACAAACACGGGGAAACATTTTAGATCGTGGTATATTATGTACAAAAAAATATTGCAAAACTAGGACGTTTTATTAAACTTAATAGACTAGAGATAGTATAGATAGTAGAACAAAATCATTTTCTTACACGAGAAACAAAAGATCAGCTTTAAAAAATAACTTTTAACCCACTGAATATCAACGTATACGTTTAATGCCTCGGAACATCGAGAGCAATGGAGTAAACAATATAGCCCCGAAATAGGTTATAGAGAATTGTGATTTACATTAGTTAATTCAAATAAAGTGCTAATATCTGGTCGAAGAAGCGAGAACTAGCTTTGATCGGTACTGTACGCCGGTCGGTACTGCACGACTCTCCCCTACGCTATAAGTCCTCTGTGCGATACTCCGTGGAAGAGTTGGTGGACGCTGATCGGTGCTGATACGTAGCTTGTAAAGAAAGGAGTGATTGAAGTGGGATTGATAGGTTTTGATTCTGTGGTTCCTTGTTCTAAGATCGGTGGAATATATAAGAAACAACTTTTGGTGCTCTATGTAGGGAGAGACTAAGTAGACGCGCGAGGAAGAAGATGAATCGAATTGGTTGAATTAGGAGGAAGAGGAAATCGCAATTTCCAGCTACGTTACCGTATGTTCTTAGAAATATACAGGGACGAATCGTTTGCTCCAATTGCTCGAAGCTAATGGACGGGGCTCCGGAGGTTTGGAGTGCGAGTTGCTCGTGGCAAATGTTGGTCGTGGAATTGAATAAATATGGCAGAGGTTCTACTCTAGATTCGAAGATTACTTTGTGTTTCTTGCGCTAAATTACCGTGTCAGTGAGCCCGCCTATCCGCTCCAATTTCGTCGCGCCGTGCACGTGGACGAAAACACTTAACGCGATCATCCGGATCCTTTAAGGATTCCCTCGCGTACACCCGGGCCTCACG
The DNA here is from genome assembly GCA_944738655.2 of Andrena hattorfiana. Classification (NCBI taxonomy): domain Eukaryota; kingdom Metazoa; phylum Arthropoda; class Insecta; order Hymenoptera; family Andrenidae; genus Andrena; species Andrena hattorfiana. The sequence continues at coordinate 39,259,857 of OX122894.2, read as the reverse complement.
TGAAATCCGATTTCATGGTCGTCGATTATCCTTCAATCGGTTAATCGACGGGAATCGACCCATCGAGCAAGTTCCCGATGCCGCTGGCTTTTTGGAAGCCTCGAAGCGGAGCACGTTCAGTGGCGAGCCTCTAAAATGGCCACGCGTCGAATGGAAGATCCTAGAATTTCACTATCGCTGCGTGTATAGGAAGTTCATCGGGGGCCTTTATCCAAAAATAAAATTTATCGAGCCGAGCGCGGTTTCCCCCGTTGAGGAACGGCTATTTGGGACCTTTCAGCTCGGCTTGTTGTTCCACGTCGCGTTTCAACGTATCCCGGCATCTTGGTTTTCGCCTGGAGACGCGAGGCAGCCAGAGTAAACGTCCCTCAACGTCGATCCCCGCGGTCGTAACGCTTCCTGTCGCCGTCACGCCGTCGAAGACAGCTCAAACAAACAGGCCGTCACCGGAGTCCGCGGCACGGAGTCGCCGATTCGACAGGAACGGCTCCCTAGGATCCCGTCCTGGTTGGCCAGGACGGATGGGACGCGGCACGATGGGAATTCACGCTAATGAAAGGTCCGAAAACGATCGTTTAACAGCGATTCGGTCGCGCAATAAAGCGGCGGGCATGGGCATTCGTTCATTTACGAAGCGATACAAGACACCGTGGCGCGTTTAAATTCGACGAGCGCATTCGAACAGAACCGCGATCGACAGGGAGCAAAAGGAAGAGTGGAAGCTGAAGAAGAGGAGGCAGGGAGGAGGCGGTGGAGGTGTACAGGGAGGAGGAAAGAGAGAGAGAGAGGGGGAGAGAGCAGTGGCGCGAACTCGGGTGGAAAAGGAGCCACCCGCGGCTGGAGAAAAGGACGAAGAAAAGCGAGGGAACAACGACAACGACGACGACGATGAGGAGGACGATGAGGACGATGAGAAGAGAAGAAACGAAGCCAGCGGTCCCTCCGTGACGGCGAAGGGAGGCAGAGAAGAGAAGAAAATGAGCGAGACCGTGAGCGATAACGCAGAGAAAGGGAACGAGGGCTGTGAGGGAGAGAGTGTTTCTGCTCGCGTTCGAGGGGTGTAGAGAGATGGTGCAGCGGCTCGCGGAGGGAAAGAGATGAAGCGGCGGAGAAGGAGAGTGGAGGTGGAGGAGGAGATGTCGAAGGACGGAGGAGAGGCAGCAAGAAGCGAGACGAAACTGGTCGCATTCCGCGGGACAAGAGCCGTGTGGAAGAGACGGAGGGAACGGGACAAAAGAGGATCACGCGGGTGATTACAACATTAATAAACAAATGAGCCTCGAGGCGGGAGAATTTGCCATCCAATCGGGTTCTGGAGGCGGACACGAGGCGGAGCCACCTCCGACCAACCTCGAGGGCCTCCCGAGGACGCTCTCTCCCTCTCTATAGCTCTCTCGCCTCCACTCTTTTAAGTCCGTTCTCTCGTAGCCCGGCTCCTTCTCTCCCTCGCTGCTCTCCGCCGAAGACTATAGCCGCACTTTTACGCAGACGACTCGATACGAGCGTTCCAATGCGGAGACAACGCTCTCCCGTCCACGATCCCTGCCCTTCTGCAGCCCACCCCCTCGACTTTTCCACCCTACTTACTGCCCGTGGCCCAGCCCTCTCAAACATACGCGTCTCTGGTGTCCAATGCCCTTTGCTATCAAGATTTTCCAGTAGATTCTTCAGACGTAGGCTTCTTTCCTTTCGAACTGTGAGAAAATGCAGGTTGGGGGTGGTGCACGGTGAGAAATCAGGTGCCAATAAAATTCCACGTAGCATCCATGAAACTTTCATATCTAACACTTAAGATCTCCCAGAATCGCAGTAGGTGACCAAAGAAATTAAAACAAAGCTCGATAAAGAAGGCTAAATTCCAAGGTTTCGCAAACTATCCAATTAGAACGCTAAAATCCATGACGAGGAGTCGCTAATGATAGAAAATCACTTGAAATAGGATGAAGGAATCTCTGACGGCACGTGCGTTGAACTGTTAGCTACGCCTGGACAGTATCGAACGGGTATTCGTTGCGTACCCAAGTGTAATCGAAGCAAGTGTAATTTATAGACATTTCTGGGCCACTAATTAAGTCACTGGTAGAGCGTCGATCGGTGCAGAGTGTCGCGCGACTCCGCGTGGCACGCTACAAGTTTATGCAGATATGATACGCGCGCTGTCTGACAGGGACCTTCGCATACTACTCGCATGTAGGTTAAACGCTCGAAATTAATCAGACGTGGACATTCTACTCACGACCCGGGCGTCGACACGCGCTAACGTCTGTCCCCGCATTCTAGGGACCCTCGGCTGGGTGACACAAAATGGAAGAGCCCTTTCATTCATGATTACCATCAACAGACAACTCCCGTTCCTTCCATCGAGCACAAAAGACACGGAGAAGGGAAATATTCGACGGTTCCCACTATGGGAATTGTCCTGTACAACCTCTGCAATCAACTCCAACTCTCGTTATCAACTTTGGACAGAAATTACAGAGGAGTGTACCAAGTTTCCAAGAGTCTAAAGGTCTAAACACACTTATCAGTTCCGTGTCAGTTCCGTCCCGGCGTACCAGTGTTAAAAAGAAGAGACACTCTACGTCCCTCTTCTTCTTACCACTGGCACGCCAGAACGGAACTGACACGGAACTGATAAGTGTGTTTAAACCTTAAGACAGCACCCACATCCATTCAATTCTTCCGTCAACTCTGAACTTCCAAAGACAACGGCGCTAACGAATTTTCTAGCCTCATCGTTCCTTCTCGCGTTATCCAGCCTTGCTGAAAGAGATCCGAGCGATCGACAGGACCCTTTCCACGTTCGAAAGGGAAGAGCCTGTCGGCCATGGAGGAGCATCGTCAGGCGAGTCCCGTATCTCGCGGGTATTGATCGTAAATCATATCGGTCGGGTGGGATCGCGAGGGAGGACAAACGACGTGAGAAAGGAAGCGAAATAGCGGCCGGTCGGCGGATAACGAGCGTTCTGTCCAAAGGGGTAAAGGTGGAGAGGAGGTCGCGGGCAGAAATGGCGTAACAGGCGATGCCTCTCCTTAATCTTCTCAAGGAATTAGGCTAGGGCCGCGCCCTTTCCTGCATTCGACGAGTTCCAGCTTGCCGCGGTTCACGAGCATCCTCGTACGACCGGAAGCGGCCCATTACCCGGACACTTAATAGTCCGTGAAAACAATAGAATTACGCGTCCGCGGATCTAATAAAAAATCAGGAGTTGCGAGTGTCCCGGGCGACGACGACGAAACCGGAGGAAATTGAACGGGTCGAGGGGACGGCGGAGGGGAGTCCGGCTAATCGTTCTGGAAATCTATCGTAGCCTGGAACTGAGACGTTCCGGAAAATTGCTGCCCCAACCCCGCTCGTTTCCAGGCTTCTCCAGGTGGCCCGGGGCACGCTCCATTGCTCGTCGCGTTGCGTGCAACCACACGTGACCGGCCGGGCCGCTCGTTCCTGGCCACTTTGATTGAATAGTCGCGGCCCCATGATGGAGCGGTGTCTTGGCGGGAAGGTACCCGCGGAGGAATCGAAATCGCGTGAGAAATTGCGCGCCAGACTGTGGGCGTTCATCAATGTCCTCCGGGGATGCGAAGCGTCGAATTTTTGGAGAGTTTCGAGACCAGTTACAGGCGTTCGTGGACTGGAAGTGTCTGTGGGACTTGTGGCCACCAGGATTTCAGATCCTATGAGTGCGGATGGACAGAGAAGTTCGGTGAATCGTCCACGGTGGGTCTGAGTTTCGACAGAATCCGAGGTCCTCGCGGGGCAACGGAGGAAGAAGGGCCGGGATCGTGGGTCTCGATTCTTATTCATCGATTACGCGGTGGCCGGAGGTAGGGTCCCGGGGCACAATTCCGGTAGTGATAAAACCCGCGAAGAGTCTTCCTAATTCGAGACGTGGAAGCTCTCCCCGTGTGTCCTTTTAGCATAATCCTCGGTCGACAAGGGACCCACGGTGAGTAGGAACACAGGAGGCAGCCACGGGAGAGGACACACACGGGGACCGTAGGGCTCGTCTCCCTGGCGAACGTGTCCACGGTCAATCCTCGTCTATGTGTCGTGGTGAGCGGGGGCCATGCACCACCGGCAGCCCTGGAGCATCAGCAACAGCACCAGCAGCACCAACAGCAGCCAGCAGCAACGCTGGCCATCGCGTTGTCTGATCATCCTCGCCCTAATGAAGGCTGGTTTATCTGAAGGCTTTCGATTCCCAGTAGAACCCATACCACACGTATGCAGTGGTGGTGGTGGACACCTTCGCGGTGGTGCTAGCCACCAGCCTCCGTACATCCTCGGACAAAAGTCTGCGCCTGGTCCAGCGTCGGGAGAAAGAGAGAGAGAGAGAGAGAGAGAGGGAGACAGACAACTCTGGGCGAGAGAATCGCGAGCGTTTATGATGAAGCGTTTTCTCCATCGAAATCTCGATGGAGAGGCGGGGATGCTCGAACACGGTGAATGGGAAATGATGGGAACGATGTCTAGACCCCCTGGTATAGAGTGGAGAATCTTGGCTTGATTAGGGACTTGTACTTGGGCTAGATTATCAAGCGTCACGGTACCCAGCGGCGTTTTCTCGATAGCGAAATAGTTGACGCGTTTCTCAGATGCGGGAGTACCTACGCGATTGTTTTCCAAGTCTCGTGTACCGTAGATCGGAAGGACTTAGCTAGCAATTGGACGCCGGAACGATGGAGCGTCACGAGAGAATCGGTCTCCGCCGGACGGGACCGTGATCGATAATCTGGGAGCATTTTGGCGGCGGCTGTACGCGGTTCAGGCCACCCAAAGCTGGAGAGGACTCGAGGTGGGTGCTCCCTGGAAGGGACGTGGGGAAGGGAGAAATCCACGATGTTAATTTTAACTTAATTAAGGCTTAATTGAGAGGAAAACATTATACTCCGCGACCGCGACATTGCCCCGAGGGGGCTCCCGCATCTGCAACGCAAATCCGGATTTGAAATTTCAAAAATCGCGCCCGCCCTGCCTAACCGTCGCCCCCGCCTGCCCCTCCCCTCGCCGCGGTCCTGCTCCCCCCTCGTGTGCCACGGGGGTGCAAGATCGCGGATCGTGGTCAATTAGAGAAGGTGGAGGAGGCTGATACAGGGGCCCACCGGCCGATCCTGGAAACGAAAAGAACCACGACGAGATCGTCTTCGACGTTGGCAGCGCGCGCGTTTAATGGATTTATTTAAATACGATCCGACCAGCCGATCGATTGCTCGCGCGCGTATCGTGACTCGGACGAAGTGGGGACAGCCTTTCCTCTACCCTCGGACGATTCGCTCGGGAACCTGGGCGACCAAGGTGGAAGGAATCGAAGAAAATCAATCTGCAAATGAAGAATAATTCCCCCGAAGATCGAGACCTATTTCGGGGCGAGTAAATTGTACTCGATGTAGAGGAAGCTCTTAAAATCGGTGAATAATCGAAGCGACACCGTCAGAGCCACAAACCCGTATCACGGGCACGATCGCACGAGCATTTAGGAACATTTGAAAAGGCTTTCTGGTAGCCACATCTCCTGCGGCGTACAGAAAAGCACGTACGTTCCGTGAATGGGCCCTGGCTCGATTCGAGAACGTTATCCGATTCCTCGGTCAGTGTCCAATAGGGTATTCAAACAGGCCTCGTGTGCTGGCGTACGCTCGTGTAAATATACAATTCGAATCGATTCCACGTATCGATTGGTAGATTATTAAGGAAACCGTTGACGATCGAGAAAACGTGACGCGACTGCTCCGCTAATCGGTGAAACGAGACTACAAAACACTTGGACATAAACCTTAATATAAACCGTGTATTCTCTTATCTCGAATTTAGTCTCACGAAATTTCAATGAAAAGTTCGTGCCGTTCACCTCCAAGTCCCCCTTTCCCTCGCAGCTGAAACGCGCTCCCTTTAAAACACAAACAGCATAATTTCGCCGACCCCGGAGGACCAAAGTCTACTGCACCGTCAAGGTAACGCGGGGTCAAAGACAAACAAACGATACCAATAAACGATACGACTGAGCGCACGTTCGACTCGAAGGAGAAGCCCGAGCCCACGGGCTGACGTCACTTCCGTTTCCTGGTACGCCACAGCCGCATCGGCCAGGAACACACCGTCGCTCATTTTAATCGAGAAAACGGAGCGCTAGCCGACCAGCCACGCCGATAAATAAGGCTCCGCGGCGGCGTTCGGCTCGCGGCTTCGGGCTTTTGTGATCACAGCGTCGAAATTAGGAGCGACTCTCCGATTTATGGATTCATAGCGGCGTAGGCGACGCTGGTTTATAGGCGGTAATTGGCGGACCGGCGCGCTAATTTCTCGCCGTTGGTTGAACGGGATCGGGGAAAATCGGCTAGCTAGATGGTTACGGGTTAATCGGCCCCGTTAATTGACCGATCGATCGGCGGAGCAGGCTCTGCTTGACCCCGCGATCGACGCGAACGACGCCGAGCAAGTTTTCCAGAGGAGCGAAGGATCCCCCTGTCGTTTCCACCGCAACGAGTCCGTTTCGCCCGTAATTTACAAGTCGAGCCGCCCGTATCGCGGAGCGATGCATACATAATAGACTGTCATAATTAATGAGGCGGTCGATTAATCACGGCGGGGGCAGATATAAATAACGGCCAGGCGAGCGGTTGCGGCAGAAGAGAGAGAAAGAGAGAGAGGAGGGATTTGCGTTTTGCACGCGGGGTGAGCCAGCGCGCAAAAATTCCGCGCATTGTTCGTGGGACTTTTACGAAACCGCGGGGCCCTGGGTGCCGGGGCCCGTCAAGGTCGCGCGGGGCTGAAAAACCATCCTCCTGGATATTACGCGGGTTAACTGAGATATACAGATATACGTCCGCGGGATATTCAAAAACGGCCTGGCACACGTGGATCGGCATGACGGATCGGTGGCCTCTCGTGATGAATCGCTCCGTTATAATTCCTGACTTGGACTGATGATGAATTCGCCCCCCCCCCCCTCCCTCTCTCGGGCCCCGATGGCCCCTGTCCCTCGCTCCCGTGACCCCCCCACCCCTCATCCTAGTGACCCTCCCTACCCCGTCGACGCGCTTATCCCTCCGGCACCTTTCGTGCTTTAACGTAATTCTCGACACGAGCGCCACAAATATGGGCACGAAGGCGACGTGGAACGGAGACGATCGGTTCGAGGTTTTTCCTCGTAGCTCCTTCGCGGGAGGCAGCTCGCGGACGCCTCGAGCTAGCTGAATAGGTCGTCGCTTCGGGGGAACTGAATCCGCGTGGATCGCGAGGCGATATTGGAGCGAACGTTCACCCGGAGCAGGGGGACACTCCGAAAGGTTACGGAATTAGTGGGAACCAGTTCCAATTGGGATGGCAAAGTTCGCGTATCGGACGCACTTAAATCAATTAGTCACTCCACTCGGCCGGGTCGGCTCATTTCGATCGTAATTTGCTTACCGGTATAATAAACCTCGTCAATCGCCGGCCTGTCTCCTCTTCTCAGCGTCTTGCCTCCCCCTGGCTATCACTCTGCTACACCTCTGTGCAGCAGGCGATACCACCGCGACACCCCGCGCGAGCGAGAGGCCCGCGGCAGGCCGCGGTGTGTGCGTGCGCGTGTTTATAAGCGAGCCGGGCCTGGAATTCGACGTGTTTAAAAATCTATCGAGCCTCGATACCGCAAATAACAATTCGAGACGATCGAATGAAACACGACACGCGATATTCCCCGCGAGTGACGCGGCTGACAGGCGCGGGTGGATCGTTGGGAAAGCAGGAGAGAGAGAGAGAGAGAGAGGGAGAGAGAGAGAGAGAGAGAAAGCGGGGCTCCGTTCAGGCATCGAACGGCGACGATTTAGGAGTCGCTCGTCCTTGTTTCTTGCGCGACCCGCCGGCTGCGGACGTCGTGCGCCTTGAGACTGCCAATAAAACTTTTTACACCGCGTATACGCGGAGATAGCCGGCGCCAAAGAAACCGGGGGACATGCGGGGAGGCTTTGGATCGGCGTCTGTTAGAGAGACGGCTTCTTCGGGACTCGATCGACAGCTCGGGTGAGTGTATTCAAATGCGATATGGAAATTGGGGGTTGAAGGTGGACGGGGGTGGGTGAGGGATATCTGGATGGGTCATAAGAGCGTCCCACTCGGGGAGATGCTTGATCTTCATTATGCAGTGGCGGAGGAATAGTGGGAGGACGAGGTGTTAGCTGACGGGAAGCCCGGTGCTTGTCCTATTTCAGGAACAAACGAAGAATGGAGGCTGAAGCTGGCGGTGAACGGTGACGAGAGGAAGATCACCGAACACCTGAACACCTGAGGGAAACGTCCACCCACGTGAACTCGGCGGCCATTGTCCCCAGAGACCACTCGGGTGTGGGTTAGGCCCGTGGAGTGACATCTGGAGAAATTGCGAACGGGATGGAGCTGCTATTCTCGGGCGGGTGTGTTACACGGGGAAACGCGAGGGGGTGTTCTGTGGAGCGCAGAGGAAAGCAGCATTCTGAAATGTTCCCGGACGCCCAGCAGGTTCTAAATGATCCCGAGAGTCACCCGATCAGTCGGGACGGAGCAAAGGGACGCGAGTCAGTCGTCTCTATTCCTCCCCGAGAGATCCGATCGATAAGATAGATCCACGCCACGAGAAATCGTGAGAATTTCCAGCGGGGTCATCCTTCGCGTTCGATGCATACCAGAAACGGAGATAGTCGGGCTGGATAGCCCCAGAGGATCGAATACGAAGTCGTTACAATGGCTGTCAGAAAAAGGGGGAGAGCCGCTTATTAAACATCGGACGCTCGAATCATCCTGCTTCTTTGAGCGGATCCCCTTGGAAATCGATCGGACCGTTTCGTCGACTTAGAACAATGCCGAGAGGCAACACCTCCGCCCCGTCAGCGATCCGGAGGGCGAGCGGCGGAGAGGAGAAGGCCCGGCGTTGGGGCGAAAAATTGGCAGCTCGCGGCTCTCCGTCGGGGAGCGAGGCAGCACGTGAACCAAACGGGAGAACGAACGCAGTTCCAGGAGAAAGGAGAAACAGAGGGAGGGGGGGGGGGGGAGGCAAATTCGTAACGAATTCTTTTGTTTCGAGCACCCCGAGAAAAGGAGCAACTGAAGAGAAAACGATCCCAGACTGCTACTCGGTGGTGGTGCACGAGGAAAGAGGAGAAACGAAGTTCGGGGCCCGTTCGCGTCTGCGAAACCTTTTCTTTCTGCAGCCGTGTATGCAGCCTCTGCAAGAGTCGCAAACCCACCACAGGCGCAACGGTGCGCGCACGCACGCACGGGCGAGGTCCGTGCAAGCTGTGCACGTGTGACGGGGAGCGCGCAGGCGCGCGCGCGCGCCCGGGGAATATAAGGTTTTATTTTCGAAATTTATGATTGTCAATAAATTTTAAAAGCGTTCCGTCTGGAGCCCTAAGGGCTGGCAGGGCTGGCCAGACCGAAAGTAGTCGTCGGGAGGGCCAAGATCTCCTCTCTTTCCCTCCTTCTACTCCTTCTGCTCCTTCGGCTCCTTCTGCTCCTTCTGCTCCTTCCCTCCAACCCCTCGCGTCGATCCTCTCTTTCCTCTTTCCTCTTTCTCCTTCGTCGCTTCTTTTCTTCGTTCGTCCTTCTTTCGTCCTACTCCACGTCAACGTCCCCCGTTGTTCCCTTCCTCGGGCCCTCTCCACCTATATACACCGTATCCCGGGCCCCTATGGGGATTCGGGTTTAGCGGTTAATTGCGTTTGGTGCAACCCGCGTGGATTTTACAACCGCGATTTTCATCCTTTTTTTCTCCCTCCCGGACTTTCGGACTGGCTGCACTCCTACTAACTCCTCCTGCCCCCTTCGTCGCTCGTTTATCCGTCCTCTTCTTCTCCGCCGTCTTCCATCCCGGCTCCGTTCGTCCTGCACCTCGCCTTCCACTCCCGTTTCGCCGTTGCTCTTCTCCCTGGCGACGTTTAATTGTTCGGCTGGTTCTCAAATCGCTTTCTCGCCGCGGCGTTTTTCGGCCACTCCCATCTATCCACGGCCACGGGTTCCCCGATATCGCGGGGGGGATTTTCTTTTGTCGATTTGCCCGGCCCGTCCCCCCCCCCCCCCACGGCCGGCGCGCCGCGAAAGATGAATTAATGAGCGTAGATTAGCGGCCGTCATTATTTATGGTACCGAACCGGAGCTTTTATACGCCACGGCGAAATCCCGGGCCCCTCGACGTCCATCGGCCACCTCTCCGCTCCATTTTTCGTCGCAGAGCGTGCCCCGGCTCGCATGTAATTTCTTCGTATACGAAAAACGATATTTCACGGCTAATCACCAACATTTCGGAGGCGTGGAAAAGACGTTCGTTATTCATCGGGTGTCCCCCCGGGACATGCGTGCGAACCGGAGGAGGAGTATCGAGGATGCAGGAATCGAGAGTGTCGGAGAGTACCCCGATCTCCAGTCCTCTATTTTCTCTTTTTTACCATTATGAATGGTAATTAGCGATCCGCTGGTGTTTTGATGTATCAGGTACCCTCCTTCTGCCCCTTCGATTCCCGGACTTCTCCGGGGTAAATCTGAGTGATACAATTGTAACTGCTCTCTAGTTAGCCGCTGTGATTTGTAGCGCTCTGTCTTTCGCTCGCTATAACTCTCCTAGCGATGTGTCCCCCTCCCTGTGATTCATAACAGCTGTACGTTATCGATGCTGTAACTCTTTAGCGCTATGACACTTGGACGCTGAGCTTCTCTATTTCTATATCCGACGATCACTGTAACTCTTTCTTCAGTTGAGTTCGCGTCTCTTTCTATCTCTTCAAATATCTGTTTCGCCATTTTTCCTCGCGATCTTCCTCCGCTAAACGGAGCACCCGTTAGAAAGGAACTTGCGGTGCCGATCGTTTCCAAAAGGTGGCCAGGATCGAAGGACAAATCCGAGGTATCCGTGAGGTCGATGAGTTCTGCGTGGCGGCGATGTGTATCTCGATCGAGGGAATGATCAAAGATCGCCGGCCTCGTTACCAGACGTTATAAGGACGTACGAAACCGTGCTGGCAAGAATAATTACTCGTAATCAAGCTCAATCTAATGCTTCGTAGGATGACTTACGTCATTTTTTTTCTCTCTCCCTCCCCTTCTCAATCTTCCCCTCTCATCTGCCTGTTTCCACCGCTGCCAGCACACTCGCATTAATTGCGAATCGCCCTCTCTTCCTCCATTGTCGATCCGTTCGTTTGTGTTCCTTTTTAATTTCATCCACCTCTCAATAGCGTCGTTAATGTCTTTTGTCGGGTAAGGCGCAAACATCCGCGAATCATCTTGTCCGCGAAAATCGCGAAGGCGACGTGCAATTTGTCTCCATGGATCGGAGATATAGAGAATACGTTACTCGTTGTACGTTTCGCGCGGGCCTGCAAGCACGGCGGGGCTTGACTCCAGCGTGACTTCATTGGCAGCCAATTAGTTTCTCGTTTAATGTAGGTGTTCGTCAAACGGCGAGCGACGCTTGTAACGAACAATACTAAGAAGCGCAGTGGAAATGGAGGCTTCTAAAGTTGCTCGATGCGTACCAGATAAGGGGGAAGCTCAGCTATCCGTCTCCGCGTCGACGAGCACGCGAAGAGCATACGAAGACGAAGGAGGATGAGAAGGAGGGTAAACCGGCCGACGTCTTCCCAACCGATTTCTGTTCCCACAATATTGAAAGACGTCGAGTCATCATTTCGAGTTCAGAGAGATGAAAGAACATTATTATTCCAATTTTAAAGGATGCCTCGGACCCCGAGGGCCCAAGCTAGCCGATGGATCTCTCGCTTACATCTTGCCACCCCTTTAGACTTCGACATTGTCCCTCCCCGTCCCGCGCCACCGCGTTCTCCATGGTCTATCAGGGCTGTTTAAGTCTCGAAATGCTCTATCACTCCACTTTCACGTGCAATTAAAGAAGAATCGCGCGGAAGGCGCGCAGAGGCGGGCGGAGGGGAGAGAAGGAACGACGAAATTGTCAATACTGACTGCTCGAAGAAAAAAAAGAAGGGAGACGATAGACAGAGGAGAAGATCGTGGCCGCGCGCAGAACCATTCGTCCGTTTTTCTCTCTTCCCACACACAGTCTCTCCTCGTTTCCTCTGCTCCCTCTTCCTCTTCTTCTGCTTCGGAGCGCTAGCAGCCGCGGTTGCTTATTAATTTCTCCCGATGGTTTGCTCTCTTTGTACGACGTTATGGAATCTTTCCGCTGCGTTTCTCGAATCGCTCGTCGATTCCCGATCCCCTCGCCCTCCTATGCTCGATCCACCCGATCCTCCCCTGCGTGCCGCCTCTTCCCTCTTCATCTTCCTCTCCGTGTTCCTCGTCCTCTGCGTGGGCAGACTCGACACCGCGGCGCAGAACGGGAGGAGAGAAAGGAGGAGAGGAAGCACACGTCCGGAGGAGAAGGAGAGTTTTTGTATTCCAGGAACGCTCGTTCGAATATGAATATGCATTGATTGACTCGTAATTGCGAGCTACTTCTCCAGCCGCCATTGTTCCACGGTTATTTATTATCCGGCGCGGACATTGTCTAAACGCGGTAACGAAGTATTCAGCGGCCCTTGGAAATTTATTCGTCGGGGCGAAACCCGCGACTCCTTTGACAGGCCCTCTCGGGCGAACGATTTATCTCGACTCGCGCGCGTGTAAATTCGTCCGTTCGCATGAAGGATCGAAGGCTCCTCGAGTTACGATTCCGACAAGTTATAATAGCAGGCCGCAAGTAGGTTTCTTTTTTTTCGATACTCCACGCCGAATCGGTTCTTTCTCCCCTCTTCCCTTTCTCAGGAACATTCGCGATGGTTTTTAGGGCAAAACGACGGAGAACGAGCGCAGCGAGCCGCGCAAGCGATCCATCATAGTCAGGTGGTTTCATCGAGAGCCTCTTTTGGAGCAGGGCAGAACGGAGAGGGTGATTTCTCATGCCCGGGTCCAAGGACGACGCGTGAATCCATGTTAATTGTGCTACCGAAGAGGAATCGGGGGATTCCTCCACCTCCGCGCGAAATAAACCCAAGTATCGCCCTGGCGACCGGCTGGCGAGGAAACTTCAGCCGTTTTACTGGAAGAGTTCGACGAATCTGTCGGCTGCTCCGTTTCGGAATTATCGCCGACCCCGATGAGGATGGGAACGAGCTCGAATGACGTCAACCGGGTGGAAAGTAATATAGACAGTCGGTTTCACTTTCTCGCGTGTCATCAAGTTTGACCGGGCGAGATGAAATCGGAGTTGATTCGCGGTAATCCGGCCGATAAATCGGTGCCCCGGTGCCGTCGTTCGATAAACCATCGTTCTCCTTGTATTTATTAAATACGCGGGGAGATACGTGCTCCTTTTATTTTGCCCGGTCAGGTGGTCAGTTACTCTTCTTCGTAAGCGTTTTGCCTCTCGGTGCCTCTGAGAGGCTCCATTTCCTGCCTTCCACCCTCCGCCTTGCGTATAAAATCGTCTGGAATACTTTAAAATTACTTTCCCAAACGCTGCAGAATATTTAAACAAAGAATTCCACATAGTGTGATCGCAGGAAGATTAGTACTCCCCGCGGATCGAGCAATTAAGCAATACCTTCTTCTCAATGGAATTAACGGTCATAAGAAGCTACGATAGTATTGGAGCGATTTCTCGAAGTTGTAATATATATCTGTGAAACAGTTTTTATCGGCGAGTCGTTACAGAGACGAGTGAGTTAATCGGTAAATACCGAGAGATGTTTTTGAGAGAAACAGAGAGAGAGAGAGAGAGAGAGGGGGAGAGCGGGAAGAGGGAGAGGGAAGGAGCTGGGTAGATGAAGAGGGAGAGAGAGCAGGGCCCGAGCAAAGGCTGATTGGCCGTGTAATCCCCATTAGGCCCCACGAATCGATTCCCGTCCGTCCGCGTACGTTCGATATTCAAATAATCGAACAATGGGCCCTGCCGCTCAAACGCCGCTCTCGACTCCGCCGGGCAAAAAGGAACAAATTTAAATAATCATAATCACGATAATGCCCCGGAGGACCCCGTGGGCAATGAAAGAGGACTCCTCGAGGCGGGCAACGTAGCCGGCGAAAAAAAGAAACTAACAGAAAGAAGGGAACAGAAAAGCTCGGTTTATTCTCCGAGTAACGAAAGGAACGGGAAGGAGCTTGCTGCGCGTCGATAACTGTTTCTCGGAGCGTTCTCCCATCGAGATATCGAATCGAGGAAGCCAACCCCAGCGCGTGGATCGAAATTTGAGCCCGAGGTGCCAACGCTTCTTCCTTACCCGGCACGACATTCAGGCATTCCGGGAGGCTAGAAATCTCGGGGCCCGGAGGATTGTTTTCTGAAATAATAAAATCCGGCAAAACCGAGCGGACGATTTTCGTGGAACGGTCAGGAAGAATGCCGCGCTGGTTACAGAAAGGATTCCCCCGGTGGAATCGTGGCGCATAGGTGGAGGATTTCGAGCCTCCGACCTCCCCCTGACCCTCCGCAGCCGCCCATCGAAAAACCCGGGACCCCGTTTGGTTACACGTCAGTTTGAAGAATTCTTCACGAGTCAGAAAAATGAGCATCGTCATGATTTTTGAAAGTAAAAAATGAACGACTCCGGCCGAACGAGAAGGCAGAAGGATGGAGAAGGAGGGTGGAAGGGAGGACGGGATTGGAGGGAGAGGGAGAGAGGTTAGGGCCCCTCGGACCCTTTTTCGAGCCACGTCTCCCTGCTTCCTCCCCCGCCCTGCCCCACCCATCTCCCCCCGTGACGGTTGTTCACACACGCGGCCCGATATGAGTACACACGCACGTTGATTTAATCTCCGCGCGGGCGCTCGCCTCCCTTATATGTATGTTAATGTAACATAGACGGGAATCGGGATTAGGTCGGTGGCCAGCGCGACGGGTAAAACGATATTTCGAATGAAAAGTGAGATCACGGGTGTGTTTTGTGGATTTCCAGACGCCGTGGAATCCCGTCGCGGCGAGGGTAGGGGGAGGGGAGTTTCTGACATTGGTTGGCCCGGTTCTCAGTGACTTTTTGGTGTCTACTCGCTCTGGGAATGGAAAGAAGATCGGATGGACGGGCTCGCTCGCGAGTTACCGTCGCCACGGCTTTTACCACAGCCCCCGATCACCTCGAGACAAGGCTACCTCTTCTCGAACCGGCAAGTAACTACATATTACTCCAAACAGCTCCGGCATTGTTCGCTTGGAACACGATCGTCGCAGTCCGCGCGGACGTTCGAAAGTGTCGAGGGCGATCGAAACGCGGATACGTAATTTCCAAGTGAACACGACCCCGCGCCGCGGAGGACGGAGTGCGCCGGACCCGCAAAAGTATTGCGGAATCCTTAATTCCCAATCTAAATTCTAATAGCGCCGCGCGCGAGAGCGGTACGCCTACCTATCGGTGCGCGTTCATTCTCTTCGGGGGTAGAGTCGGTGGAATTACAGCCGGTGCTCGGTTCTCGCAACAATAAGAAGGAATATACGCGCGATCAGAATGTCGTTTTAAGAGGTTGCGGTGAAGCGATTACGCCGGGGGAGAGGTGAAGTCTTCGGGGCCGCGAGCGGTCTTGCGTTCTTCGGCGTTTTACGCGTGCACACGCGACCGTTCGCGGAAAATAAAGGACGAAACGTAGCCGTCTGACGTTTATAGCTTGTAATACACGATCATCTATTATTATTATCTCGTCCGCGTCCCGCGAGCCTCGCTCTCCTCACTTTACACCCCCTCAAACCCCCCTCCAACCGTCGAGCTTCTTGCACGGTTTCTCGCGACCCCGCCAATACATAAACGTCCGTTTGCTCTGCTTTATTGAACGATCCTCGATAATACGGTTCTGCTCCACTCGCCGGGCTGTGGACATTCGAAGGATTCCACGGGGGTTTCTGGCGAATCGGTTCTCGATTATTCGTGTGGGTTTTTGGTGGAGGGAATGTCTCAATCTTCTCGCGCAACTGTGGGTTAACGTTAACGAACGATAAGGGTGTTTAAGAAAGTGTGATGTATTTGGAAAAGCATGGCACCGTTCGGGAAATTCATAGAATTGGAAAATGGTGGTGAAAAGTGTTAATTAATCAGCGGTCCAATTGGCCCGCGGCGAGGCTCGTCGGAACGAGGGATAGAAAAGGGGAGAACACTCGCTCTGGTAATGCAGGCATTCGGTTCGGCAGCGGGTGGGGGACAGAGGAAGGGGAGGAAAAAGAAGAAACGAACGGGGAGAAAAGAAAAAGAAGGGGAACAGTGGGGGAGAGACTGGAGCAAAAGGCTGAACCGGCGAACGAGAGGGAGAGAAACCAGCGCTGACTGCGCTTATAATATAATATTCATATTTCGAACGAAAGATCTTATCTCTTAAATGAATCGAACGCGCTCCGATTCGAGATATCTCGAACTGGAGAGCTCCTCGACGCATTGTAATGGCCACGAGGCCGAACGACTCTCTCTCTCTCTCTCTCTCTCTCTCTCTCTCTGTACGCGTTGAAACTAATACATCACGACCAGAAACTCTCTCTCTCTCTCTCTCTCCCTTCATCCCCTTGCACACTCTACCCTCTTTCCTCCCCTGCGATCCTTCCTCTTATTTCTCATTTCGTCCTCTTTCTCCGCCGTCCAATACGCGCTCGAAATTATTTCCTACCTGCGATCGAAATCGGCGCGCCGATCGCGCTTTAATCGCGCGGATCTTTTTCGGAAACTGGTTTCGCGGCGGTGCTAGAATCTCAGTTTCGCCGACGCAATGAACAAGCCTCGGCCTGCGAAGCTCGCGGGCAAGGATAACAGAGACCCGAGCGAAGATTTGAAGGAGCCCGTCGAGGGTGCTTTCTAAACCGCTCGCTCGCTCCTCTTTCCCCCAGTTCGTTTGAAAGCGGCCGTATCGAGGAAAGAAGAATGGCGAGGTGTGCGGGACAGAGAGCGGAGGAAACAGACGAACGAGATGGATTCCGTGCAGAGAAAGAGCTGGGCTCGGTCAAACACCCTGGTCTCGCGTATAGTGGCTCCCTATGACTCTGGAGTTTCGAGGAGCTCTCCGACTCTATCTGCCCGGCCAGATCTCGCCGGCCGGAATGATTTTCGAAATATGATTAATTGCCCGACCCGTGGCATTTCTTCCGAGCTCTGGTCTCCCAGGGCACGCTTGTCGGGCGATTTTTCGGCTGGTAACGATCCATGTCCAGCGGCGAACGGGATTACGAATTCCTGGTTTCCTCGGCCGACGTCGCGTCGCCCTCCTCTCGTCGGGGCACCTTCGGTCGTTTAGGTGGGGCCGCTTCCGTCGCTCCAAGTAGCGTGATTATAATAATAACGATGGGAGGCGTTGAACGCTGTAGGAACCGGACGAGATACGTTACGTGGCGCGAGCTCCAGATCTATTCGATTAATCAACCTGCGCGCTTCATCTCGCCACGGTCTCGCGTCCTTCCTTCCAGAGCCCTCGATTCTTCACCTCGCGCCACGCATCTCGCGAGCCCGCTTAGGCGATATTATTCGGAGCAACGCCGGGTGGAATTCCTCGAAGCTGATTAAACCTCGGAGCGAGATGGACTCGCGCCCTAAATTCAACCCCCTGGCCGCCGCCAATTACCGAACGGAGAAAAGAAGTTCGAATCGCGGCGCAAACGCGCGCGCGCCTGGCCAAGAACAAAAGGAGAGGAGAGAAATGCGAAGCGACGTAAAAGCAGGGCACGGGGAGAGAAGAAAGAGCGAGAGACCTTTATCTCCTCCTCTTCTCCGCCGTTCTCTTGCCCCTCTGCCCGCCGCGGCTGTTTCGCGAGCCTCGGGCGGGATTTTTAAATTTTGTCACGTTCAAGTTTAAACACAGTCATTTGTTGCGATCTCGGCCGGCCAGTGCCTATGCCTTTTGCCAATGCCGATGCTTGTCCTTTCCTCTTCGTCGCGTCTTCGCCCCGCTCCCTCGCCCTTTCCACTCGCCCTTCCCTCTTCCGTTCGCTGATTTCTTGATTACATTCCTCCTTTGTCTCCAGAATTCATAGGTACGCCTTTTGGTCCTTTTTGCCGAGCTTCGCCTTTCACGTTCGTCGAACTGCCTCGCCCTCTTTTCCCTTCGCGGTACTTCCAACTGTACTGCTGCGCTATGCGCCGCGATAATTGTATTATATCTGCTGCAATTTTTTCTCTCTCTAGTATTTACGATCCGAGGAATATGAGAATCTTGATCCGAAGCCTCCCTTAAAGGTGCCTCCTTGATTGCGACGAGGAGTTGCTTTCTTTCTGCGGCAATCTTCGTCTAATCATTACGATTCCGTTAACCCTCCCGGCTTTTTCTTTTTAGCGTTGCCCGATCTTTCTGGGCTGGCTGGAAATTACGCCATTTCGAAATTATAACATCTGCAAGCAGGGGCGGATATAGTTTCGACCGGGGGACCATTGTCTTTCTGGGCCAGGTAATGACGCAGGAGGAGGGCTAAGATCGACCGAGCCCCGAAAATGCATTTCGTGTTCCTCTCCGCGATGATCGAGATGGAAGATTAGCTAATCGCGAGCGGGGAATCGACGCGCGTGGCTGGTAGAAGAATTATTTTGTCAAACCCAGGTGGGTCAGATAAAAACACTGTACAGTCTTCTCCCCCGTGGCCTGGGTTCGCGATAATTAATTCGAAGAAGCCCGCTCAGAAACTACGCGATAATAGCGGGAGAAATATTATTTTCTCAGAGGCACAACCGTGAACTCGCTATCTAATCTAATCCGAGTGACACGATTCCTGCAACATTCAGTATTTGCCGCGGTTTCCTATCCGACCGGGACATCAAATTCTGCGTAGCTATTAATTAAGATTCACCGAGGCTTCGTCGATTCCCGCGTCGGGCAAATCTACAGATAGCGATCCGTCGGAGTGTCGGAGCACTTTCGTTTAATTTGGAAATCTCGCTGCCGACTCGCTGATAGAACCGTGTACCTAACTGTCGCTACTCGAGTGGCCGTCTCGCGATTTTCAAAAGCGCTGGCACCGCGCGCGCGCGCTCTTTTCGCTCTCCGAAACGAGCGGCCATGCAAAAGAAGTAAAACGAGGTGGGGAATAAAGAGCGGGAGGCTGAAGGGTAGGGAAAAAAAGGAGGCGAAAAAAGAAAGAGGAAAGGGGATCGAAGGTTCGAGGAGGAGGAATCGCGATACCATAATATCGCGGTTATACCAGGGTCTGTCTCTTTTCAAATAATTCAAAAACCGGCCGATCGAACATATATTCCTGGGCCGACTCGCAGCTCGCACCGTGTAATTATCGTAGAAGGGCCCAACAGACCCTGAATCGCTGAATGCTCGCAGTGGTGGTCAACCTCCTAGCCAGCGCGCGGTCGATTCTCGACTGGCCTGCACCGCGGTTAAATTGCTTAAACGATAAGCCCAATTATCAGTATCTGCTCTAATAGATCAATTATCTGCCCCCCAGTGGCCAGCTCGGAGGAAATGTCGAACTTTCTAGACCACTCTGCTCGATATTCCTCGACGCTCCGTGCTTTCAACGTCAACTAATATTCACCGGTTCCTTTTAAACCTAAAGTTTCATTCGCGCGGTAGGTACATGCTAGTGAAAGAATGACAAGGAAGGTTGAAGCGATCTCTCGCGCGAACATCGCGCTATACAAAGAGGCACGGAAGCTTGAAAATCTCTCAAGAAGCCCCTGAAGTTTTATCTAAAAGACAGAGCTGGTATGGAAGGGCAAACGAACAAAGAAGCAATTTGCGACAAGCGGTGAACAATTTTGCAGCGGCCAATCATTCCCACGAAGGGGAAGATTAAATAATAAACCGGCTAGGCACGGCGAGGAACAATGGAAGCAACGTCGGAGCGATAAAATTTCAAGATCGGCCCGGCTAGAGGGGTAGAACGAACGTGAGGATCTATGGATCGAGATTTCGCGATTCGCACGAGGCCGCGCTGCTGCGATCTGTTAGATCATATTATACGTTTGTCCTTTACCTTCTCTACGGGGCGGTGCAAGGATGCAGCTGCGGCTCTCCTCAAGGTCTCTGCCGGCCAAGATGTATATACACGTGTATCCAACTAGATCGTTTTGCTCTTTCACCGTCGATCGATCGATCGACGTCCGCCAACTCCCGAATCCCCCACGGCAGGAATTTCCGACGAAAGTCAGAGAATTAGTGTGCTTAATCGAGCTCGCCGAACGTCCTTTATTCCTAAGATCCCCGCTGTTTGGAAATGATTAACTCACTGAGCCTCGAAGGGATCACACGATTACGGTGGAACGACACGAAATATCGACGTTCCTGTAATTTCCTCTTTTTTGCCAGTTTTAGCCTCTCATTATCTTATCAACAAGCTGATCCCGATCTTTCGGTAAGCGTGGAACTCTCCGGGACATCATACTCAGCTAGCTGTATCATTCGTATCGAACGATTTCGGGGCGATTAGAATCCACTTTTCAAACAAATTCTAATCAGACGATTACCTAATTCTATGACGCGTTCTTCATAGCTAAGGGGTCATACCGGTTATTGCGAGAAAAATAATTATAGTAATGGAATGAAACTTTTTTCTATTTATTAAACTACATTTCTACCGTAAATAAAAAATATAAAAGTAATAAAACTATTGCTTTTCAAATGCTTTTAAAAGTGGTCTGAATGACATGTTTAAAAATTCATGCTTCGCTCGTGCAGGCGATTTCAGCTGTTAGACTTATCTGAACCCAAAAATCTAAACAGATTCTTAATCGATATGTCTGTCGCTATCGCGCGGACTATAATTAGTGACGCATCTTCAGAATTAGCAAAATGGCGGGCAAATATGCAAGAAAAATGTTTTTCCAGCTTTTCTCTTTTCCTATTTTCGATTTTATAAGTAGGTTAGACTCGATGAAAATACTTGATTGTAGTCCCCGTGAGAGTCACAGGTGTGCAGAATAAGCAATAAAATTTATAAAGCAATCGGTTCGACAGATTTTGAGATTTTATCTGCACGATGTGGACAAATAATGTTTCGAGAAAAACGCATTTAAAGTTTTCATTTATAGATGTTGATGAGCCTCTGCGCTCCCTAAATACCTAATTGGAATTTTTCCATGAAAATTTACCAGTGCATTCTTGACGATATATGCTTTCGAAAAATGTTTTTAAAATAAATCGATTTTTTCAACCCGTCTAACCGGAATGACCACTTAACATTGAAGACATTCAGTTTTATCGTCGAATGTAAAATTACGATTAGGCATAAACTGACATCGCGGCGTCTCCACAACCATGCCAGTCACACCCTTGTTTTAAGTGCCTCTACGTACCCTCAAATTTCGTCTTCCCCCTGAAATTATCCCCTCCCCTGGCAGCATCTAATCCCGCCTAACGACGAAAGTACCATTCCCCCTCGGTCTAATAAAAAAAAATTCATATTCATTAGCTGCGAGGCTGCAGCGTAACTCACTCAAGAAGAATACGTGCAGAAGCCTTCCGATGGCTTTCCCGAAAAAGCTTCCAGCGGAAGGATACATTTAAATATAGTCCACTAATCTGGCCGGAGGAACCCCTAGCCGAAATCGTGGCCACGCGCGTTCCCATCGGGTTCCCACGACAATATGGCGCGTATTTGGGTGAAAAACAAAAAAACTCGAGAAGGGTTACGATGCGGGGAAGGTTCTTGAGTTGGATCAGGACTTCCGGCGTGGCAAAAACTGGCTTTTCCTCGCGGGGATGCGTTTTCACGGGAAGAAGGGAGACGGGACCGGCAGCGGCAGATGGAATTAACACGGAATCAGGTACCCCCGTGCATCCATCACGGTAAAAAGCGTCGACTCCCCCGAAAGCTGGGTGAATACGTGGGAAAGTCATCGACGAGGTGGAGAGGCATTCCAAGTGCCCACAATTTGTCTCGTCTCTTCGCGCTAAGTGATCAACCGTACTCGAAGTGGTCGCGTCACCGAGAAATAAACTCCTCTCCTAGGATATTTATCGGACATCCTCTGGTTTACTTCGACGCGCTTCGATTCTCGGCGCGGCAACGGTTTCCCAGGCAACCGTCGATCGAACTCGGCTGCAGTGTTTCGCGCGCGTCCGGGAAACGATTAAAAACGTTCTCAGGCCGCTCGATCATTAGAATTTTCACGCTGCCATGGAACTCTTTCATGCATCGCTGATCGATGGATCCGGGGACAGAGGGAGGAAACCCCTTCCACGGACGGGAAATCTCGCGAGGGCCGGTCGAAGGATACGCGGGGAGGGGTGCAAAAAACCCGCGCGTCGGAAGAATTCGAGAAACGAAGGAATCTTGGAGCGGTGAACAAAAAAAAGGAGAAGACAGAGGTGCGTATCGGGGGACGAGGGAGACGAGCGATCAGGTACGAAGGTAAATAGAAGCGGGAATGATTAATCGATCGGCGGATCGCCCGGCCCCCCTGGAGTTTCCCCGATTTCGTCGGAACCCTCTTTCGTGCCCCATGCAGGCTGTGCTGCTGCTTTTTTGCCCTACGGCCACGGAAGCGCGGACGCAAATTACCAAAACAAAATTCCAAAAATATATATTCCCGCGGCCTGCCCCTCCGCCCCACGGCCGGAAATTGGCGCTCGCAACCCTTGAGCAAGCTCCTCGCTCGTCGACCCACGAAATTAGCCTGTTTCCCACAACCTGTCACGCCCTCCATTTCCAATTTCAGGCTGGCTGGAAGACGGGGTGATAAAGAACTCCGAAAAAAAAATCCACCCTCGAGAGGGAGATGTACAGTTACGTAAATCACAGGGGCGACTAATCTGGGCGAAAGTTTCAAATGGGAATTAGAGTTAGCCGTGATTTGAAGCTGCGGATTGGCAATTTTCTAGGGACTGGCGGATGAGATTGTCGAGCCTAAAAAAAGGACGCGGTTCTGGGGAATTGCGCAGATACGAATCCATCCGCGTTTTTTTTTCCTCGCAGACGTCGACGCCAGACGATCTCGAGGAGCAGGGATCGTGGTATTCTGAAATCTAAAATTATAAAGGCGACCGATAAGTGGCGGAGGAGCGGGCCATGTGCGCGCTCCGTTCTCAGGAATCGACGCAGAACCGCAGAGGGTAAAGGGGATGCACGGTGCCTGCTGTTTCTCAACTCCCTATCTCATCGACTTTTGGTTGCCGAACGCCTCCCAAAAAATGACGAAGACGACGAGGAGAGTCTCTGGTAGCCGATAATGCTCGGCGCGCGAGCGCAGCCGAAATCTCGCCTTCCCGGCGACGGGTGTATTTATAAACATAAACCCCCGAACCCATTTTCCAAAGAACCAAACGATGCCCGGCGTTCTTTACGCGCCCAGACTTCAAACGCTGGCTCGCAAAGCCTGAAAGGCACTCGAGAAGGAAACCCTCGTGTGCCGAGGATACGAGCATCTATCGCAATTGCATCCCTCGCTGAGGAATCGATTAAAATATGGCCTTCAAACTTGCCACAGAGTTAATTGAAGACTCCGAGGCGGGCTTCCACGCCAGTGGAAGGTTTCGAGTGGCCGAGGAAGAGAGACTTTGCCGCCATCCGGATCGCGCGAGGCGCACGATTTTTCGGATCGAAGGAGCCACTAGAAGCGAGAAGCTGGCGCGGGGGTGTTCGAGAGGGAGCACGAGGGGCGACGTCTCGGCGTGGAATTTAAAGGGAGAGACAGGGTGCAACGAACTCCGCCCGAGCTTGGCTCGAGTGACTTTCGTACGAATACAGGCCGCGGGGCGATAAATTTTTGGGACCGTGAGACGAGCTCCAGTACACGTCCAATCTCGCCTCTGTTTCGCCATCGAGCAGAGCTCGGAGCATCAATTGCGCTAAAGTGAATGGGGGAGGGCTGGAAGCGGCGATGGCCGGACAGTTGGCGGAGGGTTCGTGGCATCATCGGCGAGAAGGCGAATCCCCAGGACACGTGTATCCGTTCAACGGTTTCCATTATCTCGGGCTATTTTTACAGTGACTCTTTCCTTTCAGAGCCGGATCCTTTCGCTTCATACACGGTTAGATCCATAGACGACGCTAAGCCGATCCGCGATCCCCGAAACAGGATCTTTTTTTCTTCTCTTCCTCTCCTCTTCCCACCGCTCCGTCTTCCCGTCTTCTTCTTTTACTCGTGGCCCTCCGTAAGATCTGAAGAATTTCACGCGAGTCACGTTTCGAGCGGGGGATCACGCCTCGGGGGCCCTCTGACTCGAGATTTTTCAGACGCCCCCCGTGCCTCTCCCGGCCACTCGAAGCTGTCCGAATTCAATTACCCAAACAACGGCTCGCGAGAACGAGTCCCGGTGACGAGATACGTAACGGACCATTTCGTCTAAATATTTGCCCCGGCGACCGCCACGCCGGCAAGTTTGCGCGTCAGGCTGGCGCGAGTTTCCCACCGTATCGGTAAACAGTTCTGGAGAACCTCCGCGCTAAGGACTGTCGTTCGTTTACATCGCAAAAGAGTCGATTGGTCCCAATAACGGGATCACAGAGTGGCGACTTAACCCGTCACCCTCGAACTGTATTCGAGCGAACAACGGCAACGACACTCCCAGCCCCGTTCGCCCGGAAGACTACCAGCGAAACAACCTCGAAAATCCCATAAAGCGGCACAATGGATTAAACGCGCAACCCCGTCGACGCGGGAAATCGTTGGCCTTTCGATGCGAGGCGAGATAAGGAGCCCGGATAATAATCGAAACTCGAATCGACGCAACAGTTCGCCGCGAGCGCGCGTGCACACGCGCGCGTCGGCGCGCACCGCGGCACAAAGACACGCGCGAGGAGGCCCCCGGGCCTGCTCCGACACGTACACAGCTGTTGCGCGGCAGCTGACGGAAAAAAGGGGTTAAGAACCCCGGATAGTTGGGCTGCGAAGAAAGGAGAAAACGCGCTAGAAGGAAGGGGGTCGAAGAAGAAGGACCTTCGGCCGGGGAACGAAAAAGGGGTGGAGAGTGGGAGAGGGCAGAAGAGAGATCGCGCTGGGCCCATTGAATCCGTCCGCCGAGGAGAAGGGACGAGAGAAAAGGTCGCCCTTGCTGGGCGCGCTTCGCGATTTCTGGATTTCCGCGTCTTTAGTAACCCGAGAGGCGAAAACAGTAGGGCAGGTAGCTCGCAGTAGAAAGGGAAAGAGATCGAGGGGAGCTAGCCACCCCGAGAGGGTGGTGGCCCGAGATCGAGGAGGAGGAAATCGAATACCCCTCCGGTGAACCCTTTGAGGCTTCTCTCGCGTTTCAATGAGGACCAGCCCTGGAAGACATGGTCCACAGAATGGGAAGGAATAAAAAAAAAAATTGCGCAAGATGTCATCTCGACCAGCTTGGCCGCCCCTTCTGCGCGCGATCCCCCTTCGCCTAACAATCCACGCGCACGGCTCTTCCAGATTTGACGGAACCCTCGCGCGTTACCTGCTCGCCAGCTGTGTTTTCTCAAGGGATTTCGAACTTTCGGACTGCCCTTCCGTCGCGTCGCCGCACGATATCGCCGTCGAGCTCTTTTTACCTCGTTCACCCGAAGCCGGTTCCCCGGGCCCCACGAATCCCAGCGCCAGTGGCTTTTGATCGAGTTTGACGCTAGATCCTGATACTGTCTGCGCGCGGAGATGCTGATCCTGGGCCGGCCGGTGTCTGTTTCGTTCGCGGCGAGCCCGTTCCAGGTGAGCGAGACACGCGGGATCCCTAACCCTTTGTCCTTCTACGTCTCCTTTTCATTCAGCCAACTCTCTTTCCCTCTTCCCAGCGGATACTCCGTTTTTGTTGCACGAGGGGTAATTTCAGACGCCGATGATTACTGTTTTCGGAATTATATTCGGCAGGAAGGTCCTGGAATACACTTTCCTTCGTTTATTAATCCTTTGGGGGCCAGGAGTCGGGGCTTCGGTTGAGCCTCTCGCCAGGATTGGAGCATTTCCTATTACTTCAACCCCCTCTACTCAAGAACACTGCGTTTAGACCCCCGTATGCTTAAAAAAGAGAAAACGATCGAAATGTTGAAAGTCCCGTAGCTTTTTCCCATGACTCAGGTAGAAACCGAGGTAGGTAGCCGAGGCACCGTGGGGTTCCTCGCTCGAATCCAGGATCTTGTCTTTCTATTTGAATAAGATTCACCCTGTTTATCATTTTCTACGATTTCACCCCTCTACCAGCCGCAGACCCGGTCCTCTCACCCTTTCGCGTCCGCAGCGAGACGGGTACGCGCGCGCATAATACGTAAAAATCCTTTCCCAAGGGGTGAGAAATGAACACCCCGCTTTTTTTCCACCCTTTTCGCTCGTCAGACTTTCTAACGTCAAATTAGAATTCCGTACGGTTCGGCTGGATAAAAATTCTATTTTCACCTGGTCCTTCTCTTCTCACCCCTTTCCTGCCGCTGGTCCTTTTACCCCCATTCACATCCCTTTACCGTAGACGTCGCGAATTTAAGAGTCTAATGGGGATAGCTCGCTGCTTGTCTAAGAATTCAACTCCTCTACTACGTTTCCTAAACTCGGAGCTGGAAAATCTTCCCAAGAACCTCATCGATCGGGGAAAGGTGTTCCCGCGCACCTTGCAACATCTCCATCATTAAAAAACCCGTTTCTCCTCTAAAAAAAAGCGATCGACAGTCTCTGGAAATTCATCAATTTCCCGAGAAAGTGAGAAAAAGCAGGGAACTCTCGCCTAAAAGGGAGATTGTTCGTGGCGAGAGTGGAGAGTCGAGGATTCGCGTGAAAAGGAAAAGGGTCGATTTCTCCCAAGACCGGGACGCGTGGAATGACAAATGGGTTTCTGGACTCGATTATACCCGCTAAAAATCGACGGGATTCTCGTTCTGCGTGGCGAGATTTGATGGATGGAGAGGCGCGATCATGTGTGGAAAATCCGCGCCGCGAATCACCCATCGTTCGATCGGACTTTTCATGGGCCGTGTTCGGGCTCGATCGACAGAGAGCGTAAAAACGATCGGCGAATCCAAGTCGACCCGGGTCCTTCTACCCCTTTTTTCTCATTTCCCTCTCTGTTTCGCTCCGTCCCGGACTGGTCTCTCCGTCCTCCTCGCCGGATCGGCTGGACTATTTATTCTCAGCGTGTCAAAACCAGTGACTGATGACGGCACGATGCTAATTCCACCATGTGGGAACCGATCGTTACCAGATCTCACCGACGCGGAGTCACAAAAACCGGGCCTGGTACTATTCGGCCGCGTGACACAGAATCGCGTTTTTTTTAAAAAAAACCGCATGGCTCGAGTTTCGTGGAATAATACCGGGCCTGACCGCTTTGGCGGCTCAGTGACCGGTGGATCGATTAATTAATTACAGATTGTGGCTAGTGGCGTCGAGAAACGTTTCGGTTCTTCGTGCTGGAATAGATATATTTTTTCTTATATCGCGGCACGCTACTATAACTCCCTTCCTGCTACTATTCGACAGTTAGACTCTTACCAGTCTTTCAAACACGCAGCGCGGCAACACATTTTCCAGCACTTTTAATCATTTTAATCATTTTGCTTACTATACTCCTTGTGCTATTCTCATGATAGCTCTAACAAGGAGAGTATTTTAGGTGTCCGCCTCCGATCATTTTGATTTTTGGATATGTTATAGAGGACCGAAAAATAAGAAATACGTGTTTTTTTATTTTTCCCTGTTTTCATATTTGGGGGGGGGGTGAAAACTGCGTTCAAAGTTAGGGTTGAAAAATCATTTTTGTGGAATATCTCGAGAACTATTAGAGATAGGGGAAAATCTGGTGAGTCAGTCATATTTCGCATTCAAAGACATAAAATTCGTCCATTGACACTATTCCCCTATCTCTAATAGTTCTCGAGATATTCCACAAAAATGATTTTTCAACCCTAACTTTGAACGCAGTTTTCACCCCCCCCCCCCCCAAATATGAAAACGGGGAAAAATAAAAAAACACGTATTTCTTATTTTTCGGTCCTCTATAACATATCCAAAAATCAAAATGATCGAAGGCGGACACCTAAAATACTCTCCTTGTAAGTCTTAAGCTAACTTAGTCTAGTTTATTTTTAACGCTTGTTACGTTTGTTTGTTACGTTTGTTTGTTTTTGTCTCTACTTTAGTTTAGTTTAGTTTATTGTACGCGGTTAGGCTTCCCAACAGTGCAGCCTCGCCTTTACTCTTATCGTCTATGTCATTTGTAATATTCAGGTTTCTTCATTATCTTTGAGTAATAAAGGCGTTTAATAATAATAATAATAATAATAATAATAATAATAATATATACCCTCGAAATGCAGAAATTAAATGAACCTGGTTCTCTAAAATCAACGAAGAGTACCTAAAACGTCTATCGCGTGGCGAGCAACAGAACGAAGAAACGATGGATCTCTCAGTGGTCGGGCTGTAAAATGCACGCTATTCCCGTAAAGTGGTAATCTGGCCGCGTAAAGGGCATACCGGTTCCACCCCTCCGATCTCTGCCTACCAGAGGAAAAAACAAAGCCGCGAAAGGAGGATGCACGCGGCGAAAGAAGCCTCGAAATCAAATATTGATTCTCAGTTATGCGCGTGCAGAGTGAGGGTCACGCGATGCCCAGCCGCCTTTATTAAGTGATTACTCTCATTAGCTTGCACGCGATGCGCTTTGTGGCGGTCGTTACGAGCCGAGAAGATGAGACACAAAATGGCGTTCCCGCGCTCGCTCCTCCCTCGGACGCGCGGAGAACGATCCCCGGTCCGGAAGTGTACGCGGGGAACGGGATTAAACAGATCCGCCGGTGGAGAAGAGCGCGGTTCCCGCGGTGTTCCGTTTGATACGCGGCGCCCGTTACATTCTCACGAACGACGATTCCCTTACCCCCTGCGACCTATGCAAAATTCACCTTCCAAATGGAGGAGCAGACGCTGCTGCGACCGGGTGTCCCTCGTCACCCTGTGCTCGCTCACCGGAGACCTACGGGCGTCGTTAATATTCCGATTTCGAAGCGGGAGCATGCGTTCGATACGCGTGACGCGATTCCTTATTTCGCGCTCGATGTGCCGGTGAACGTTTCAACCCGTTTCATCTGGCGATCATCCCTCGTTCGTCCCTCGATTCGAGTGAAAGGTGGAAGTAGAATTACGCAAGGGCTACTGGCAGTTTCGATCGCGGTGGGATCGCGGTGGCTGGCGTCCGCGACGGTGACGCTGGCGCTGAGAAAATAGGGGAAAAAGGAGCGGGAAACGGGAGAGTTCATCGATCGACCCGCGAGCCGATTAGCCCCGGACGGGTTGAGAGCGAGCGAGCACGCGGTCGCCTTTTTGCGTCGCGATTTTCACCGCTGCTTATTTTGCCTGTCCCTTTCTTTCTCGGTTTCACGCAGACCCTCGACCCCCCTCGCCCCCTCCCCTGGCCAACGATCGACCGACGCACGCTCTTGTCCATTTGCTCGTCATGGTTTGAATTCTTACCGACCGTCCGACCGGACGACGAACCAGCCATTTGGAATTCGATCAGAAATACTTAAGGTGGCGTCTGCTCCTTGTCTCTCTCTCTCTCTTTCTCTTTCTTTCTTTCTCTCTGCCTCTCTATATCACCGACTTGCTCTCTCCCCCTTTCCCGTGCTCTCCTTCTGTCTCTCCTCTCCCCGTAAGTCACCAATCAGCCCCCCACCAGACGCGCCGAACGTCGTCGGGACGCGGTGCTGGCCTCCCCGCTTCTCTATCGGCCGACCGATTCCAAAAGGCTTCCGAAAGAATTTAAATTAAGCCCGGCCCGGCATATCGAACTGGCTAAAATTAATTGATTTATGGATCAGAGCGCGGCTCGAGTTGCGCCGATGTCTAGTCGCGTCCCCGAGCATAAGGGAACCGTGGACGGTTCCGGATGACGGCCAATTACCGACGAAAGAGCTCGGACGCGCAAGAAAAATCGGACGGTCACGCTGAGCGACGCGACGCGACGTGTCCCCGCTCCGGTCTGGCTGTTCGCGCTGACGTGCCCCTCGGGAGGGCACGGCCAGGGGGAGAATTCTTCTTCTTACCACCACCCTCCGCGGTCCGAGTGGAAGCTGGGGTGATCTGACGCGAGTGCCACGCTCGCGCTCATCACCCTTTATCGATAATGCAAGTTTAGAGCCGCCCGACCTCGCTGAGTCATTTCCAGTGGAAATTCGGGAGGGGATCAGGAATTCCATCGAGTGCTTTAATGGAATTGGGGTTATTACCCGATAGTCGCGCGACGTTATCGGCAATTGTGAACGTGTTAAACTTTATCTTCGAGAGACTCGACACGATTACTGGCTGCCTAGGCGTTACAGAGGCGATCCGATGTACAGAACGGATACTTTCGGCCAACCTCGCCGAATACTGATTGTTTTTCCGTCAAAAGCAGCCCGTGAACTTTCGACAGAAAGGTGGAAGCTCATCAATAAGTGATGCACGCGTGCACATTGCCCTTTGAAGTGCCGCTCGCCGGGCTTTTAACCTCGCTCAATACGATTCGACGAGTTGAACGCTCGCGGGGGAATCACGATACGAACGCCGTGAAAGTCTCGATAAGCTGGCTTCTCTAACGTTTCGGTGGCCATACGTGATTCTGGTTCCAATTATTCCACCCAAAATGAATGAGCTGCCGCATATTTGGAAGCCGGAAACAGTGTCCCAGAAACGTGAAACAAAGGGGGAGTCGAGTCGGCGATGAATCGTTCAGGCTGCTTGTAGTTTCAATCGCCGACTGAACAGCTTTCGATCAATTCTACATATTAAAGTTACAGAAAAGGAAGGATTGTCCTTTTCGCAGAAAAGCAAAGTGGATGCGAAATAACAGGGGCATTCGAGCAGCAGTGCCATCTAGTTGCTCGAAGCCTGAGGTTCCGCCTCCGGATAATTTCCTCCAACTACCTTCACCTTGATTCTAGGGGAATCTATTGACCTTCGGTAGGTAGAGACCGAAGGTACCGTCCGCCGGTAAAGCAGAATATCTAGAGAGTATTGCGCCACTAAAAATCCCTATGGAAGTCCGTCGGTACACTGCTACCATCGCGCGGTAAGTCTAACTAATGAGAATCCATCGCGGAATTCTGCTATCAAAGGCAACAACAATGCAATTAAATCGTCGAAAATGAAAGTCAAAGCTTTTGTGCTACCACAGTGGAGCTTTCAAAGGATAACTCATCCCACGATACGCAATTTTTGATGGAAGCTCGAATGAACCAATCTCGCAGCTCGTGTATCACAAGCTCTAACCAAAGCACAATTCACGTGCCTTTTCAAGGAAAAGTGGGGCCACGAAATTGTCGCGTTGCTCGCGAGACATCGTTCCGAGTCATTAGCAAATGATTTCCCGCCTCTCGGGGTTAAAACAACCCGTCTGGCGAACTTGCCTGGCGGAAGTTTGCTCGGGGACTCGAGACCCCGCAGTTTCTACACGGTAATTGCAGTTAACGCGATTCCCGCGGTAGTTTGCGGGTCTTGCTGGTAACTTCTCCAGCCAAGGGGGACGAGGGTCGGTCCTCGAATAAACAAGACAAGGCTGGAACAAAAGATCGCGGCTCGTCCGCCACCTACGGCCTCTCGAGGCGCGGGTGCGGGGCTCAACAAGTTTGCAAAGGGCAGAAGCAGAGAACAGGCAAGCTTTCGCGCCGCTCCGAGGGCGTTGAACAGAGAAGAAGGATGAGTGGACGAGGGGGTTAGGGTGGCTGGGGTTGGGAACTCGGTTTCATGAATGGACATTCGTTCGAAAGAAAAAAAAAAAACACGAACTCCACTCTTGCGTGGTCGGAGGTACGCCAACGCGCGGCTGTCGTTGATGGTTCCACGGCAGCCGCGACGGGGGAAGGGAGGGTTTCGCTCCGAATCGATTGCACCCCACGTTTCGAGGCCGTTCGGGCTAATTCGGCTCTCATCGGCGATTCAAAACTGCTCGATTCCTAAAGTATCCAGACCGCCAACGACTCTATAAACACGCGGTTCTTCTGGTGCCCGTCGATCTTTCCACCCGATTAATGCAGCGGAAATAAGCTGGGGTATCGTTACGGTATCTCGAAGGAGGATTGGATGTCCCTCCTATGATAAGACGCCGAGTAAGTTTTCATCGAGCTAGACGCTCTCCGCAGTTCAGATTCTGTTTGAGGCACTATCGGTCGGCTGAAATGAAGGGATTGTGCCAGAAACACGATAATTGCGCGCGACTATCGCCGAGGTAAACGTCAGCAGTTGGCGAGGTCGCGGAACAACTGGTTAGCCGCGTTATCCCGGGCATTCGCTAGAAATTATCGTCACGGCACTTAACATACGCTTGTACATCACCGTGGCACCGTCAAGATAGAGGAGAGGCTGCAGCCCGTAAGTCAGGGTGCCCCTTTGGGAGCAGGACGCCAACTTGGCACGATAAGGTTCGCGGGATCTCCGACGCTTTCGTCGGGAGGAGAGGACCCGGGTAACTCTCGTTCTTTCCTACCGAAAGCTAGAGTAATTGCGCGGGGAGTTTGGAGATATGCTCGCGAGCACTTTAAGAATTACACCCGCAGAATTTCTGTGAAACTATCAGCTGCTACGAAAATACAGCGGCGGTGTACGGTGTCTAGTATTTTCTGGAAGAACACGAACTGAATCAGAGCAGGATTATAATTACCATCATCCTTTCTTAAACTACTCGCATTGGACTCGATGAGAGATGGCTACGGAGATCTTCCTCCGGCGAGAAAGACACCGCAGAAACTTGCTGCGAAAGGGATCGCGCCCAACTCGTAACTTACCGCGCGAAACGCGGTCGCCGGATCATAACTTGCCCGCGAGTCCAATTTTCGAAAATCCCTTTCCGCCGAGCAAGGTAGCCAGCAGCTGCCAGCTTCCCCCGGGGCAATCGTCTTTCGCCGGCGTTTGGTAACAAAGCCAGTCGGTTCGCCGGGAGAAACGAAATAACAGCATTCCCGATGAAATTCAGACTGAGGAAGAAGCGTCTGGAGGACTAATTATGATAAGGGTCGATGAAGTTGTCGCGGCACCTTTATCGCGAGGAAAACTCCGGGCAAAGTCCACGGGGGACTTAATTACGGGGAGTGAAGTTCGCCCGAAGAGGCGGGCGAGAAAAAAAGGAGCCGTGCCGTAAGTCGCTTTGACATTGGAGAACAATGGAGGCGAGGTTCGCTGCCATCCATCGGGCGAGCCAAAACAGCCCGAGTTCCTCGTTCCCGTTCGCCCGACCTCCGAAACTCGGCTGGAAAAGACTGCCCCACGGAGTGTATCCCAGGGGAATCCAATCGGAGCGAGGAGAAGCTCGAAGCGCCTAGCTGCAGCCGACCTCTCCGGTACAAATCTCGAGTGGCTCTCCGGACCCGACGAATGGCCGAAAAGTAAGATTTACAGCGTCCCCGGGAAGAATTCCGCCTGCACCCGGAGGGGGGGGTCGTCAAAGTGTAATCGAGAAATTTTTATCACGGCGACATCGATCACGCGATTGTGTCTCGCTAGTCGTACGTCCAGGCTGGAATGCCTGCCACGTGACTGGAATACCTGTCGCGTCGGCTGGATCGAAAGTGTCCCAGGGAACGAGCGAGCGCGTCCGAATTCCGCAACGCCTGGACACGCGACCGACTGTTCGCCGTGGAGCAATTTCATTCAATCGGACGATCGATCCAGTCAGCAGCTCCCGCGGCAACGACTCGCGACTCAGCATCGCAGTGATCCATAACTCCAGATTGTATTCCAGCCGGCGAGCGCTTCCCAACCCTCTGGCGCCCATCGACGCTGGTCCAACGATCGATGCTATCGAAAGGGCTGGGAGCGCTGACGAGGACGCCGGGATCGAGGCAACGTCGAAGATGAAGGAAAAAGATCAATACCCACGTCCCGTTTGCTGACCCTAACTCCTCGCGTGGCGACCCCATAAACGCGACGGTCCCTGTCGACCCCTGCTAGCTAGAGGGATCGGAGAGCAGCACGGTAAACTTACGTTAGCTCCGAGATCTGTGTGCGCTACGGATTTGCGTTATAGAATGGTTCTTGGGCAACGCCGATGCCACGCGATTCAATCACCTACGATAACATTCGAAGCTAGGTATTTGCCAGCGTGGAGCCGAAAGCGTGTAGGTGCCTACCACGCGCGTCCCGACCCCTTGCATAAACCGCACCTGCTGTAAAGTAATTAACCGATTATTTCGTGTAAACGAATTACGCGATGTACACCAGCGCGGCTGAAACCGTGGTCCCCGGCTCCGCCGAGGATGGCTGCGCGGCGAGCGAAAGGTGCAGCCCAGGCTGGGTAAATTGGGAGGGAGCCTTGGTCTACGAGAACGCGCGCTAATAGCAAATGATGTTTGAATGTACTTGGTGAAATGGCTTGTTAAGAACGTGCGAGGGAGCCGCGGAGCGCTAAAGGGTGCTGTTAGCGCGACAGGGGGAGAGGGGGGGGGGCAACAATTTATGGCGTGGCAGTGAATGCACGCGCCGAGATTCGACAAAATTGCAAGGGAATTCGTTCGGCGATAAATCCACCGTTACGTCCGTGTCAGACGCGTATCGACAGCCGCGAACGACATTTTCGAATGCAAATTCTGACGTAACATTTCCTTCGTGTTTCGCGGCGCGATTACAACTGTTCGATAAAGCAATTCTCGCCCGATATTTCGTTCTTGTTTGCGGCCATAGAATATGCAGCCGGGGCTCGCTCGTAAAGCTATCGGGCGCTGCGTTCTTCATTTACGATCCATAAGGGAGTACGCTTTCAATTGTACCAGCGCCATCAATCCTCGCTAAATCCTGCATTAATCTGTAATCTTATATTCATGCACGGACGGGAATGCGATATAAATTGCGCGCGCGCGACGACGACGCAGCTGGCAGTGCAAAAATCCAGCCCTTTAGCGCCCCCGAATATTTGCATTACAGTGCCTTCGGCTTGCAGCTTCGCTCGTGCGTCATAAATATCGGTGTTTCGGTGTTTCGACAACGAGATGTTTCGCGCTGTCTAATAATTCACCGTGAACGATGGTGCGGCGACTTCGTTGCGAACCAACGAGCTTCGGTGGAGCTAAATCGCTCTGTCGAGAAGACAATGCAATCGTAACCGGCTATTCGAGGTCCTTCGTCTTCAGCGCTTCGTGATCCCCGTTTTTTTTTTAGTGAGAAGTTAGAGAACCGAATGATTACGACTGCTGTGTCCTGCGACAGACACCGAAGCCGGGGGATAGGGATGAACTACAAGCCAGGGAGATGCATGGCCGTGTTAGCCCAAGAGATTTCGTCGACTGCATCCAGTGTTGACTCGCGTTTAGCCATGTACCGGTGGTGCGGAGCGAGACGCGCAAGTACGTTCGCGGATGCCGCATGAAAAATGACGACGGCGGCTTTAAAGCCAGAGCGAACCCATCAGACACTATTTGCGCCGAGATATGGAGAAGCAGGGGATTGCTGTAGCGAGTAACTATTGGGAATACCTGCCTGAGCACGTAAATATAGCCAGCGTAACAGAAAGGGTCCATCGGGGAGCGCGAGTTCCCGAAGCATCGAGCAGAAGATAACATCCCGCGGAATCGATTGGCCGTTTCAATTTCATGCATCGTTCTGTCGAGCCAGCGCTATGAATACACTTTTTTCGTGAGAGAGACCACCCCCGCGCAGAGGAAGAACGTGGTCCGTACCGACGGCAGCCTCGTGAATCCAGCGTCTCTTCGCGAGCGGTGCGCGACCCCGAAGAGAGAGCGTATCGAGTCGAGGATCTTCGCAGATTTTCGGGGAGCTTCGTTCGCCCACGGGTTCTCCCGGGCAGCCGGCACGGCTCAGTACACTGCGTGGCAGCCTGGACCGCAGGCGCCTCCAGTCGAGGACACGTAGTCGCGGTTGCGTGTCTGCGCGGACGCAGACCAGTGTGTTACCACCGAAAAACCGTCCGTACGTGTTTTCCTTTTCCGGGGGACACGCTGCGCACCGCTCCGACAACCATCCCCCCTCGATATTCCCTCGAAGGTGCCGTGGTTCCCTGCGTGGAAGAAGTGGACCTGTCGCGGAAGAGGCTAGATCGTCATCGACGCACCGAGACCGATTTGAACTTGGTATCACCTGCGACCTAGCAGCAGCTGATACCGCTGACCCACTCCGACTCCGAGCCGTGTACAGATGGGATTTCAAGGGAAACGCGACGATCGGCGAATGGGAACGTCATCGAGAGATCCAGAGGATTGCAGCCCCTGAGATCGAGGGCATTGATCGAGGAGGATCGATCCGCGCGGATGCTGACGGGTATGACGGGCGCTCGTTCCTCGACCAGGTCACCTGGACGCGTCACGCCAGCCGTTTGAGCCTCGATCACGCTGCTTGCACGCGGATGCTGTTGCCTACGGTTCGCGGTGCGCCGGCCGAACGGGCTTGTGTGTGCGTGCACGGTAAATGCACGACGAGGCATAGGCGGTCGCCGTGATACGTTGTCCGGCGCGGTTCTTTACCGTCGGTGCTTACGAGCGGCTGGTACACGGCGTTTGCGGCCGAAAGGGCACCGTGGACCGAGGGACAGGCGGGCGGAGGGCGAGAGGACACATCCGAGCGACCAGGGGGTGAGGGGACGGTGGCAGCAGGGAGAAAGAGAGAGCCTGGAGAGAGTAATGATCGTGACGACGGTCGCGCGGACAAATGAACACCTCGGAACAGCGTTCGGGATATTCCAAGTGAGTAACACGCCGAGCAATCCCGTAACTTCTAGTCGCCCAGCTTTGCCACCTCCAATTACACCACGAGGCACAGTTTATCGAGGAATTTATACTCTCTCCCCAAACCCTCCCCGCGCCCCTTGCTCGTCCCCAAAACGATTGCCACTTTGGCACTCAAGGGTAGACACCGTTAGGCGCCACAATTCAGGGTTTCCGCGGGACTAATCGAGAGATAGGGGACAGGGGATGATCAGGATCGGTCCCCGTCGCCTCCTGCCGAGTCGATTTCATTTGCGGAGCCGGCTCAGCGACGGGAAGAAATCCTCCGAACCGAAAATTGAGATGGAGCCCGTCCGCTAAACTGGCTCGACCGATCCTCCGGGGAAATTCGATGAATTCTCCGACCCTCGGCATCGTCGCGCCTTCGCTTCGCAATTTTCCTTCCGCTCGACACCGTAACGCTCGCACCCCCCCCCCCCCGACCGTCCTCCCGCCGATCCTCTCGCCCTTCCACGGCACTTGGCCGCCTCTTTGAGTGCCCGATAAGGGATCATTCGAGCGTGCACCGTTCCCTTCGGTTAGCACCGCATTTGGCGCGAAATCCAACGTGACTTTGGCACGGCACCGAGCAACGCCGCCGCGCATCCTCCAGCGGGCTGGTTCGTGCTTAACGAGGACTTCTCGCTGAAACGCGCCGGAAAAGTCTCCTCTCGTTCTCGACAAACTTGGCCGCGTTTAACCGTACCGCAACCCAGCGCCGCTTCACCTCGCACGTTCCCTCTGCCTCCTTTTTCTCCCGCTTCCCTCGGCGATCCCACCGACGCGACCTATCGTTTTCCTGGGACGCCGCCGAGGCCGTCCAACTTTTTCGAAATTCTCCACCGCGAACCGTTTCAGGGGTCAGCGTTAAGATTCTCTCTCCGACGAGCTGGAAGCCTCCGCTGCATCGTTTCGTTTAAGGCTCGGAGGAACTTTAAAGGGGAAACAATCCCGATGGGAACTGCGCGATATCGAAGCCCCCCACGGTCTTATCAGAGCGGAGGGAAAGCTTCTGGAAAATAGGAATTGAAAACCCGACTGAACAGATGGGATGGCTAGGCCAGAGCGAGGCGGAGGGTACATCGACAGATAAAAGTGATCCACGGGTACGTGCGCCTGCTGTCGCATCCGTACCCCGGAACGCAAACTTTCTCGATAACGCGACCGATTCTTGGGAAAGAGATGCTCGTAACCGCGGTGCGAGGATGTTCGCGGCGAGGTCTCGCACGGTTTCGCCGATAAGAGTGTCATCGAACTCCGGCCCAGATCGATAGTTAAATAATAATAGCGCGGTGCGGTTAGAAGCTCGCGGATCGCACGGCGCGCAAGGAAAGGACACCGCAGAATACTAACGATTCTTCCTCGATGCTCCTTAGAGATTCGCGATTCTGCCACGACGTCTTCGAACGGAATTTTATCCCTCCCCCGTGTAATATTACCATTTATATGGAAGAGGAAGGGGTAGAGCGCAGCGGTTTGCCGGTGGACGTGGACATCGAAATCCCGACAGGCGATCCGATACGAAATGGAGAGAGGAGTGTCGCGGGCAGAAGCGAGGAAGCAAGAAGGGTGGCGAAACCGGCGGAAGTAGGTTTCCAAGCAGGGCGCGGGAGGAAGGATAGTCAGCTCGGTTTTTATCAGCGTTCTAAAGTGCACATTTCTGTAAGACGAATCCCGTCGAAGCAGGAAAAACTCGCCCGTCCCCGTGTTTCCTTTCGCTGCTCAGCGATACGGAGGAGCTTTACCGTCGATCGCCACGGACCTTATCTCTCCCGAGACGACCAACTTCCCTTTCGCGTGGGAGACAAATTTCTGCGATCCTGCCCACCGCTGCCCTGCCATCTCGAACGTGCGCGCTTCCGCAGAGGTGGCATTAACATTTAAATGGACGAAGACAGGGGTCGAGTTACTCGCGGCTCACTCGCGGATTTTACGCGGCCGCTGCTACGTGCGAGCGGGATCTAGTAAAGGAACCCCAGTGCGCCGGCTACCAGAGGAAGGATACAGCCCTGAAATAACATTTACGATGATTTTAGAGGCGGTCGTAACAGGATCCAGCCACACCGTCCAGCGGATCCGCTCGCTGCC
The DNA here is from genome assembly GCA_944738655.2 of Andrena hattorfiana. Taxonomy (NCBI): domain Eukaryota; kingdom Metazoa; phylum Arthropoda; class Insecta; order Hymenoptera; family Andrenidae; genus Andrena; species Andrena hattorfiana. Next base: position 39,221,338 of record OX122894.2, on the reverse strand, counting down.
CCGTATTAGCATTTACACGGAGTTAATTGGCTTTATCGCGCGATGATAAAAATACGCGGCACGCTAGGGAGCCCGTTCACCCGTCAGCGGAGAAATTTCGGTGGCCCCCGGGGGCGGGGAGACTCGCGGATCCGCATTACGAGCGAGCGAAACGAGCGTCAAGGATCGCGCTATCGGAGGGTCGTAATTTTTGGCGGTCGTTCGCCTTTGGCCGCTCGATCCCGTCGTTCGGGGTCGAGTTAGTGACTCCCGGAGGTCCTCGTGGCTTAGGGGAAGCTTCGAGGAGGTTAAAATGAAATCTAGACTGGGATAAGAGTGGCAGACGAGGGGTAGGAAAGGTGGTGAAGCGACGGGGGAGATAGCGATGGGATCAACTTCGGTGGGTAGTGCAGATTCAGATTCGACGTCTAAATCTCATCGACCCTCGTCTCCCACTGCACAAGCTTATTAAGCTTGTTTAATTCGTCGAGGTGCCGAAGTCTTCTCAGCAAGCTCGAAGTAGTATCACCACGGCAATGGTCAGTGAAGCATCCTCTTTGGACTCGTCGAAGCTCGGAGCTCTTTTTCGCCGACTCTCGATTGCTCTGCAACTGCTCGGGCAACGGTTGAGCCATGTCCCATCGGGGGAGGCCGCGTGAGGCTCGATCCCATCGCTACCGAACGAGTGGGAGGAGGTCACAAATGGTAGCAGAGAGAATCAGGTGGGAAACAATGGATAAGGTAGAAAGGAAAGCCGCGGGGATGGAAGGGCGGATGGCAAGCCTAGGGGGCGAGAGGCGGGCGAGGAGGGGGTTGTAACTGCTCTTATTTCTTCTCGCTGCCGCCGTGGCCCAGGCCGGAAACAAAAGGCGATCCGACATCAAACATTCAAATTAGAAAACTTCCCCGCCGGTCCGTCCGTGGGCCGGATTACCCCCGTTTCAGTTCACCGAAAGCAACCCGCCCTCCCCTCCCGCCTTCCTCGACCCCTTGACGAACCCGTCGTGCCTCTCTATCCTTGCTCTGCCGCGAAGCCACACACGATCCCAGCGGTTGATACAGTTGCCTGAGCCGCGTTTAAGCCTCCAGCCTACTTTCGTAAACCCGCCTACGATTTTCCCGAGGCTCGTGGGCTGCTGCTAGCGGGGGATGTTTGCGCCCCCTCCCCTCCCGTTCACCTCCCCTCGCCACGTCAACCTATACATATTTGCCCGCGGTCGAGGGTGAGGGTGGCCGCCGCGTTAAAACAAGGAACACGAGTGCAAGCAGTGTCGATCAAACAGGACGGTGGTGGAAGGCGACGTGCCTCTAGGCTGGTATGGCTGTTTTTCGAGTCGCGCGGGATACTTTTCATCGTGGTCCATTGAAATTACTCGATGAATTGGAATGGCTGTGGTGCGATTACACCCCTGGATGCCAATCTCTGTCCTTTATGGAGTCTGAGCTTCCCGCGGGCAGTTGATATCAGCGAAGTGGCCGCAATCTGTACGGTTGTTTATCTTACATCTGCAACCTCCCCCGGGGTTCGTAATAGCAGATTGAAGAAAACGATACTCCAACGCGGAAATGATTCCTTAACTGCGGAAACGTGTACGAGAAGACTCTGGCTGCTAGGCGGAGACTGTGAAACATTCATAAGAAGCTTATGAGAACGTAAAAAGTTTCATTACTCTTCCAGACAGCCGTGGAAAGGCGTCTCGCTTTGGGCCTGCGCGGCGTAACTCACTGCCGCGAGTCTGAACGTCAAGTTTTGTTCGTTCGAGGGTGTACGGCTCGTCGCCGTGGAATTCTGCAGCTATGCTTTTTCTTTAGAAAAAGCTTGATTGCTTCCCGGTACGCGTGATTGCGCGTTTACCTCTTCCGGCGACGGAAAGACCTCTCGTGTCTCGTGCAGGGGAATTTGGGGACGGAGCAGTCGAAGAGGTAGGATTAGAATAGCTCTTAAACCGTTGGGAAAGATGGCGGCGAAGGGAATTCCGGCGCCTCCGAGCTCCGTGCTCTGACAAATAGTCAGACTTTCACCCAGAAGAATATTTCACGGGCGCGCGAGGTTCGGATATTTTCGGGGCGACACTCGCGCGGCTCGCCCTGTATATCATCCCCGTATGAGAGATAAATCTGCGTTCCAGATGCCCTTGCGTACGGACGGGTCCCTGGGAAAGTTCTCGCGTTTCCAGCGGAAAGAACCTTTCTCTGGAGAGGCCTACGCCGGGCGAAAATGCGTCTAGCCGCTCGGAAGGAATAAAAAGTTCCCCCATCCTCGTGGCAGGATACATATTTTATTTACGGCTGACCATAACTCGTTTGGGGCCTGCCGACTTTCGTTTCGCCGGAGGGACGTGAAATTTTTTATTATCTCGATCGAATATGGCGCTCCGTGAAATTTTCCTACGCCGGAGAAAACGATCCGGAAATTTTTCTAGAGCTTCGCGAACTGCCCTATAAATACGTGTTACTTTTACACTCGAGAAAGGATACGTTCGCGTCGAAAGAATAGCTAGAATTTTAATACCGGGCGGAGAGGGTGGAGACTTCTGAATGCAGAATTCCGCTCGCAATGGCGGAAGTTTCATATGCCAAGGGAATGAAGATTCTAAATTATCAGAAAGGATCCCATGCGTCGAATAACCCAGAGGAAGAATATATCCTCGATAGAGAGGCTGCCTGCGCTAACACGTCTTCGAGGAAACAACATTATCCCCCGGCCTGACCAATGCCGACCCTATACTACTTGCAGCGGCCTCGTTTCGCGCGAACCCGAAACACGCGTCGCAGTTGAAGTGAAACGACTTTTGGCTGCAGCACCACATAAATTTCCCCGAACACCGCCCACCCTACCGATTCGAATCCCCCTTCACGGTTTCGCGTTTGAGGCCGGGTCAGCGCGTTTCGTTGGTTAAAGTCGATAATTTCTCGCGGCCAGGCTCGCCTCGGTCCTTTTAACGCGCCGCGCGAAGAAAACGAAAAAAGAGTGCTCGGCGGTCCGTCGATAAAGGTAAACGTCGCGGCGCAAGCTGAAACTGACTTTGCACCAGCTAGCGCGAGACGTGCCGGTAATTAGTTCCGCCGAGGCGGGGAAAGTAGGGGGTTGCGGGGCGGCGAGGGGGGCGAAAAAGAAAAGAGCCCACCGACTCGATACACGCGATACGCGCCGTTTCCGCCACGGGGCCGCGCGGAAATGAGATTCAGACGCGCGAAGAAACGCGAGATTTTACGTAACGCGAGGTCAAACTGGCCGGCGTAAAATTCGTGGAGCGCGGTTACCGCTTGCCACGCAATTTTCCCGGCGATTTATCCCGAACCGAACGACCCCGGCATTGTTCGAACAACCTCCTTCGAGGCTTCATATTCTCAGCCGTCGCGCGCGCACAGGCGCAGGCGGAACAAAGACGGGAGCCCGGCGAGCGATACGAATATCCGGTGTGGCAGTAATTAAAAGGAATCCGAGATACGACAACGCACTTGTCGCCCGTGCTCGTTCCCGCGAGTCATTTTCTCGCCTGCAGTTGACCTATCTTCCCTTGTCGCCTCATCCCTCTAGCCTCTCCTATCTCCCTCTTTTAATGACTCGGATCGAAAGAACTCGCGGCAAGTCGGGGACCGTAAGGCTCTCTGCCTTAGCTCGAGCGAGCAGGAAGAATGGTGGAGAAGAATGACGGGGAAACGGGAATCTGCTGTGCCCCCTTCGCGACCAAACGGAACGAAATGAAACGAATCGAAGAATTACTTTTTGACTTGGACCCTGTCGACCTATTCCTTTCAACCCCTGCCATCCTTGTCGCCGTTCCTCCATTTAAATTATTGCACCGGAACTTTCGCTACTTCTGCTCGTGACGAGCTGCAGCCAGTTTCTGATATTAAATTCGGTTTTACAATCTCGCGAACCTCGAAGAGCTCGAGGAATACCTATCGCTCGCCTGCACGAGGGATGTGTGCCATCGCAGAGGCACCATTATGCGTGGAAATTAAAAATAAATACACCACCGAGATTCCACGACTGACCTCTCCATCGTTTCCCTTCTCCTTTCCTGCATCGACACTTGTGCCCCCTGTAACATCGAATTCAATTTCATCCTCGCCAGTGAACATCCCCGCGAGATAAATGCGATGAAATTCACTGCGGAGGATTCATCACTGGAACCTGTATCCACGCGAAGGGTGCTTTGTTAAATATGCAAATACACTTGTTGACGTCAGTGGAGTTTCCAAGATGGTTAGCCTGGTCTCGGCGAGAATTACGTGTATTTGCGAAATCCCGTCCAACCTGAAGCCGTTGCCATAGACTCTGGAGTTTGCTCAGAGGTTCTGTAGCATTTAAAGAAGGAAGAAATCGACGAGGCACACGCTGAAATAAGAATATTCAATGCTCTAAACGGTAACGAAGAGAATCGCTTCGGTACTCGAGACCCAAAGTTTCCAAACGTACCACATAAATCGTTCCCCGACGCGACTCGTTCCAATAATGATAAACTAATGTTTGCCCTCTCATCCCCGAAGACTCTCACTGTACCGTTAACCGCCCCCACAGTCAGCGTTCTCGCCCTTTAACGCTGATAAAGGGAGGAAAGCGCAATTCCTCCGCAATTGAAGGGCGAAGAAACGGCGTGGATCCTCAATCCTATCAACTCCACCAGCCCCCGTCCCTCGCGTGGCTCCGTTTTAAATTATCCTCTTCGAGCTTCTTTCGCTACATTCCCAGGGAGAATTCTCGACCTTTATTCCACCGTCGCCCGCGAGACTCTGTCCTTGGACCTTCATCGTTCAAGATTTCTCTAATCAGCAACTCGAGCACGTCATCCTACGCCGTCATCTTTTCTACTTCCCTTCCACCGATTTCCTCCCCCCACCTGCTCCACTATTTCTTACGATTTCTTTAGCACTCCTTGCCAGCTCTGAATCTTTAAGGCGTTCATTCCAGACCTCCACGCAGGCCTGTATATTCGCAATTCCTTCTCCTACTTTACTATTTATCGCAGTAACTTTTTACCCGCACCAACTCCTTCGGTATTCACGTGTTAAACCCTTAACGATATTTCAGCCCTCCTTACTCGAGATTTCTATGTATCCTCTCGCCGCGCGAACTTTGTTATTGTCGGGTAAAGTTGAATTTATAGCGAGCTCTCCGCGGAATATCGTCCACCTCTCCTTGCTCGCCCGTGTGTGTGTGTAACTTTCAAGCCCGCGTATAATAAAGACGCGATTACTATTATCTTTATTTCAGCCGGCTCGCAGATGACCCGTGACCCGTGGTCGCGTTTCATATTCAGCACCCGTTCGACGAGGGCGTGTATAAATTCATCGCGTCTCGAAGCCCGCCCCTATCGAACGTCTCCACTCGAGGTCCCGTCGCTTTTATGCCCGTATCGCTCGCCGTATCGTCTAATTGATCCGCGAATATCGAATGAGCGTGCAAAAGAAAACACGAAGGGTCGGACGGAGGGGGTTGGTTTCCTTTCGTGAAAGATCGCCTCTGTAATCGACCCCCTTTGTGCCGCTGCCCCGCTCCTTTGCATCGTCCACTTTAATTCCCCCTCGAAGAGCAAAGTGCACCCTATATCCAAATAGACTTTGCCTTCCGTGGAACAACTTGTTCCAAATACCAACGGGGAAGAAAGGAGAGGAGAACCCTCCGAGCAATGAAATGCACCGAGAACGTGGTCCTCTGTCGACTCTGTCGCTTCCTTCTCAGGGATCTCGGCGTTCGAATTATCGGACTTTCTTCATCTTCCTTCCCCGACCCGATAGCACCCCTCTCGGATCGAATTATCGGCGAGGAACTAGCGAATCGAACCTTCGCCACCCTCTGGGGACTCGTTTCTTACCATACGTTTGATTTAATTCGACCCTCCGTGCCGCCCCGACTGTTCGAACCTCTCGGCAATTGTCTCCAAGGATCGGACAAATGTCCTCTTCGAAAGGAGTCTAACTCCTTTTGCGATATTTCACGTCGTTAAACTGGCTATCTCTACCCCCTGCTTTTCTACCAAAGTATCATCCGCGAACCGAATTGCCAACATCGACTTGGAGGAATCCAACAACATTCTAATCCTCGCGTTGCAAACTGTAATACCACCTTGCGCGGACCTTGAAAATAGTCGCGATAAGGCGATATATCCAGTGAACAGTAGCGTCGACGCGAGACAGCAATCCTTTCGCCCCTCGCTCCCGGGAAGGAAAAAGGAATTCCATTTCGTGGTATATCACGGGAGAACAGGATGGAGGGATCCTACCGCAGAAGCACCGATCAGAGTTCGAATGAACTCTACCCGTTCTTCGGAACGTACCCGGTCGAAAATTACCGATCGGAAGAGCGGCGAAAGAATCGGTCGGAAGACCGACGGGCTCCCATTCTTCGGGCAGATTATTTTTCCGGGGGAGGAATCGATTCCATCCTCGAGTCCATTCGGCTCTGAATGCACCGAGGAGAAATCTTTCTAACGAAATCTAAGGGAATTATTGGACGTTACGTGGAACGTGTACACACACGAGCGTGGCGGGCGACCCCCTCCACCGGCCACCCCTCCCTGGACGAACGAAGATTTTCATTATTTTTCCGATATCCAGCTACCGTTCGGCTGTTCCATCCGGCATCGAGCAAAGTGGCCGAGCCGTCGGTGCCGTTAATCCAATTTCTCGGATTAATTAAACGGGGGTTGGCGCTCGTTAAACTACTTCGTGCCAGAATCGGGAGTGTCGGTTTGGTTATACACCTCGTTTGGGACGAGCTACCGGTCGTCCCAGCCGCGGTACAGTGTCGTGCAAAAGCCTGGGGCCATCGGGGGTGGCCCGCAGGCTTACTCTGAATAAAATACGAATCCGTGAGAGAGAGAGAGAGGTGTCCTCGAACAGATCAGCATGCCTCGAGCTTCCGCGATATGTGCCATAGGATCGATCCAACTATTTCGGTCCTGCTCATTCATGATTAAGAAAATTTTAAAATATACGTAGCTAGAAGATAGCGTCATCCCCGCGGTGTTTATTATGACCAAAAGTTTCGTCAAAGGTACGAGCATACTCGCCGATTAATCAACCAAGCTTGGTCGAAAATTGCAGGTGTTAACCGTGCTCGTGCCGCGCCAAGAACGCCGCGGGTGGCGGAACGGTAGTTTATATACTCAAACAAGATTAACACCGAGGCTGGAATTACCCTTTGTCGCGACATTTAAGCAGAATTAATCGGACTTTAAACTTAACGAAACTTCGCGGGCTTTGAAATTAACTCCCGGGCCATCCGCCGCGCCTGGCTTCGCGCTTTGACCAATTAAACGCCCAGGTGACACAACGCTGACGAACCCGTGAAACTTTTGAGACAGATTCTCATCTCGCGCCGACGCCCGGCGTAATGAAGCTTAAACGAGTAGGAAAGCTATTACAGAGCAATCTGCGGCGATGGCCCGGAGATAAGAATCACTCGAATTAAGAAAGGGAACTCCACGGAGGCACAGACGGTCGAAGGCTCGTGCATAGCGTTCCGCGCGGGTGAACGGGAAGTGTCCTCGGCCGAGGCTCGCGCGAGCAATCAGCGGGCAGATAAAGGGACCGTTCGCGAAACTGTGGCGTTCAACGATAACGGGGAAACACAGAGGGATGGTCGGGGGGTTGAAGGGGAGACACAAGCCCGGAGTTACAGATTATTCGTGGAGGTTTACGCGACAGCCATTTCCAAGGGTGTTTCGCAGCACGAATTCGCGACGAGGCGCTATAATTTCGCGAGTTACGGGGCGCACGGGGCGCAGATTTGTCGGGAGGGGGTGAGACAAGTTCGGCGGATGCCGCCTGACGAGGACTGGGGGGGTAACGGGCCAACGGGGTAATAGGGGGACGGGGGAAGGGAGGATGGGGAGGAAGACTTTTGGACCAGGAAACTTTGCTCGTATATTATGGGAGCTCGTGGTAATTGATTTTGCGGAATCGCGTTAAGCTGGAAGTAGGTCCCGTCCGCCGGAAATCACGGTATTGTAACGCGTGTTCGTGACTATGGGGCCCTGGATCTACCCTCTTTCTTTCCGACCCCGTTCGGAAATACGTCCGTTGCTGCATTATTGGCAATAAGAGCCTCGCATTTCTTCGCGTCCCGACGCCGCTCTTATTTATACTACGAACGTTCTCCACCGTTTCCATCCCCGTTCCCTAGCCGTCACGTTAACGCCTCGGCCATCGGGGCGGCTACGGGCGCAACACCGAATCGCTTCCCATTAGTCTTTAACCCACTTGCATCGATCTCCTTCGCCGCGGAGTTTCGCGGCAGCGCCGCGAAATTCGCGGGAAATATCGCGAGGGTCCGTTCCCTGCCAGGAATAACTTATCGCGGCCGCGAATTTATTTAGCGGGAGGGTTCGAAGCAAGGCAGGCAAATACGCTTTATATTGCCGGGAGGCAGGAAACGGGGTTAAAAACTGATATCCGCAGGATTGTTGACTTAGGATTCGAAGTCCGTGCAGGTCCTTCGCATATGGCTCCTCCTTTTTCCATGAATTTCAAGCGAATTCGAGGGTGAGTCTCTGAATAGGAATGCCGCGGAGCGTGCTCCTTGTTTCCCCGGACTGATTTCGGAATAACGAAGCTTGCAATCGCACGGTATCGGTGCTGCCGCCAAACTCTTTAGTCGTCGCGGCTCACCTCGAAACGATTAGGACAAGAGGCGAGCTTGTTGAGTGGATGGAAAGTGGCGGCGGAAATATGAATACAAATGGGCAACAATTAGGAACAGTAATAACGTCAACGGGAGACAAGTGGGAAGTTTGCTACGAGAACTTCCGAAACTCGTTCATTCGTTATGTCGTGTCAACGACAGTTTATTATTTTAAACAGAGGGCGATGTCGTTTGTATTAAGTAACTTCTCGAGTGATGGAGCAAGCTGCCGCCAGGAATAAGCGAATTAGAGAAATCGATGCTCTGAATAACGTGCGAGTAAATGAACGAGAGAGCTATTATTTAGGTGCAAGCATAGTGAATGGATACTAAAATTCTCTAGCCTAAGAAGATTAAGTCTAGAGCTGAGCAGAGTCAGACATAGTTTTTCGAGCAAACGATGGAATCCCGAAGAAGTTGGATAAAGTTTCTACGAAAATCAGAGTCAGGGACTACGTACTACCTACCAATACGTGGCTTCCAGGGCTGTTACATCGCAGTTACCATTAGCAAAGCACATTCCCTCCCTACGAAATCCAGGTGCACAGCGCTGCTGCAATATTCACAGTAGCGGAACGCGGAAACGCGAGGAACAATGAATTCCCGCAAACAACCCCGGCTAATTATCGGCGGGTCGATCTCCGAACCAGCGGACGTGTCCCAGAAATCTTTAAAACGAGCGTTTCCCCAGGGGTTCGGCTGACACAGCCCAGGGAAAATGTAAGCAGCCTTATCGGCGGTACTCCGCCCGCCCTCCGTCGAACGGCGGAATCCAACGCGAGAGCGGATGGGGAGAAAAAGCGGGCCAGTAATAAACGCGATAAAATCTAACGGCGTCCAAACTCCCCGGCGTCGTTGGTCGCGACGAAAATTACGAGCTTCGGAAGGAAACAGCGCGTCGCGTCTCGTCTTCTCCCCCAACCCCGTTTTACCACTCCCGCCCCGCGCGAAGCCCATACGACCCGCGAGCATCCATATTTGATAAGGTCGACGTGTTCCAGCCGCGACGGAAACCACATATTTTTGCCGCCGCGAAAACTCCTGCAGGACCTCCCGGCAACTTTTCCGCGCCCTCCGCGCCACCCTGTTCAGCTTTTACTTAAGACTTCGCCCTAGCTGCTCCCTGCCCCTCGCCCTCCACTTACCCTAAGACCTTCCTCCACCCGCGTCGCACTCGAAACAGGTCGCACGCGAGACATATTTTAATATCGGCCGTGTCCGCGCGACCTCTTAAGAGGATCCCTCGCGAACTTGCCACTCGCGTAGAGTACAGATGGGACTCTGAGCGATAGGAAACAGTCAGAGTGATGGGGTGCCTTTGGGTTTGCAGGAAATTTGCCGGGATATCTTCAAAACTGCTTAGAGGGTAGCGTAAGAAATATCTGAAGTATGGTATGTGTACTCGGAGACCTGATGGAGCTACTTTCGATACCCACCCCCTGGGCCACCTCTTTGATCTCTCCAGTCTCGAAGGACACCGGATGAGACATATTTCAATATTATCCGAAAACGTGTCCCCGGTATTCCTTTACCCCCCCCCCCCCCCCCGCGCGCGGGATCTCTTTACGTATTCCGTGTCCGCGCCGCTATCTTCAGTGCCGGCCACACACTGGCACACTCGTCCGATAAATCTCAATTTTTATTCAGCCAGGTCGTGGAAACACCCTTCATCATCCGCCCGGTTCCCTGCCTTAATTTATGAGGAAAAAGGGACCGCCGCCCGCGGACGACTTAACCGCGGCCGCGCGGAAGAAGAGGAGGAAGAAGTTTCGAGGGGGATCTCGCGGCGCAACTTTTTCTAACCTTCGCCTTAATTCCGCCTCACCGAACGGTATACACACTCGCGGGGGCCGCGATAAAAATTTCCCCGGCCAACTTTCTAACGAGACCCGCCGTTGTCCGCGATAAAAATTATTAAATCCGGAGTCTTCGTCTTTTTTTTTCCCCGCCCCTGTTGCGAGAGGATTACGCGACGGGGGGAGGGAGATGAGAAGGCCGAGGCTGTTTATACCGGCGCGAGGAACTCGTTAAACGGTATTAACTTAAGGGAAGCCTGGACGCTCGTTACGCGCTTTCATTCTCCCCACTCGTTCACCGGCGTTCGAGCTACCACCGCGCCAATACCTGCTTCGTATGGCGGGCGCTCGCCACGGAATTCTGGGAAAGTCTCCAACCGCGGTCGAATAAATAACAGAAAGAAATCCGCCGCGACCCTTGAGCCGGCGCTCCATATCCTTGCTGGGAAAGGAACGGGTGCAGAGGGAAGGGATGCAGGGGGAACGGAGACATACCACTGAGCGAAAGAACAAGATCGAGAATAATGGAGAAAGGCATTTTACTTGGCCGCGGGTCGTCTTTGATGGATCCGTCGCGGGGGCGGGACTTGGATGCTGAGACGCTTTGTTCCTCGTTAGTGTTGTGCTCCCAGCGGCGGCGATTTTTCCGCGCGAACGACCGACAAAGGTGGCCGAGGAAAGTGGACGATCCCTCGGCCAACCCGTCTCCCCTAGCATGAAGATTTACTCGGGTGTGAATCGCGATTTCACCCCCTTCAATCTTTCGAACAGTACTCCAAGCGGCCGGGGAATTTCATTCGACGAGGCTCGAGTCTCCTTTCGTGGATGACTTTTTTAAACCGACGAGGTAGAACGAAGAGCAATGGGGGGGGGGGGGAATTATATTGCGATCGGGATTGTAGAAATGGCGCTGGAATTCCGGAATAATTTCATTTGTATTTCTAACTACAGGAGAGATTTCTCGCGGAATTTTGGAGCGGGTTTATCGGCGGACGACTGGTTGGATATTTTCAAACATTTGTGCATGAAAAAGCGGAGAATGTACAATTGTTTGGGTTAACTGAAAGCGTTAAAGAATCGCGGTGGAACGTAGCGTTGCTGTGAGCGCGCGGCTGACTGGGTACTGGCTACTACTACTCGCGCTGCCCGCGCACCTCGCACTAAACTTCCAACGCGTGCATTGTTTCGAAAATTTCCTCGAACCGATGAAGACTTGCCAACTATGCACACGCCGGGCGGATTTCCTTAAGAAAGCTCGAAACTTTTCGCGGTTCATCGGGAACTCCCTGAGACGCGAGACTGGGTAGCGATACTTTCTCATCGGCGAGCGATAGTCTTTTTAAATGATATTTAAACGATTTTATTCAGCTTCGTTCCTCTGTTTGTTTGTTTGTATGTATGGTTCAAATCTGGCAACTCAAATTTAACCCACGTCCACCATTCCAATTACCTTGAAACATTGCAGGCGTACTTAGTTTGGATGACAATACAAAATTATGATAAAATAACGGCGAGGGGTTTAAAAAATTACCCAGTCATCGATAAATACAACCCATAACCACAAATCCAAACGACTTGAAATCAGCCTATAACCACAAATAAAACTTAGACACTAAAAAGTAAATAATTAAAAAAATATATAAAACAAAATTTATTTTAAATGATTTTATTTTAAAAATGCACTCATTTGTCTCGGATATCTCACAACAAATACATTTCGACCCTTGATGCTGTATTAAATTGATTCATATCCTGCTATGAAATATCCTGCCCCACGATTTTACTTAAAGTGACACATCAGCACCAAAAATTGTAATGCAAGAAAAGAATTAATTTTTAGTTTTCAGTGCATTTTTAAAATAAAATCATTTAACATAAATTTTGTTTCATTTCAATTTGATCCCTCGAAGCAGGGACTTTTAAATATCCACGCGGCAACGAGCATTACGGCACTCAATAGCTTTGATTGCCAGGGAATGCGATATTACGAAACAATACACCAGGTCGCGCCACTCGATAAATAGTTGAATGAAATTACTCTATCGCGTTGACACCGCGGGATCATAGAGGGGTGATCGGGGGTGGTCGCCCTCGCGTTAAAACGCAATTACGGTACGGGCAGATCGTGAAAACAGAATTTAAATTATTTTCGCGGATTAATGCGACGATGGAGAAAGGATCGTAACCAGTGTGTTCTGGAATTACCCAGCCGGTTACTCGTTTCCTCCATTATCGGGCACGATCGGGAACCGTTTGTCCCGCCGCGTCGAAAACACCCCCTTTAATGGGCCGAGTGTAATTGCCAGCCCCGCGGTCGCCACTTGGATTATGAGTAACGCCGAATCATAAAGCGCCCCGTCGCGACTCGGCACAGCCACCGAAACTCGCAAGCATAAAGCTCATGCGAGCTCGCGTCCGCTCGCGCAATGGGATCACGTCGATCCCGCGGTATAACAGTGGAACGAAACGACGCCGACAGAATTTCTCCGTTGCTGAGGGGAGGAGTGATTCTTTGCAGCAGAATGAGCAAAATGCGTGGAATGAACGTTCTGCCGTGCAGGTATTCTCCCTGGAATTTGATGGACTCGCGGTGACAGAGTGAATCAAACGCACGCAACAAAGATTCCTTGCAACGTTCTGCATTCCCGAGGGACACGAGCTCGAAAGTCCTCTATCCCTTCCCTAATTCCGGGGGAACGGTCCCGCAACCTCGAATTATCTGCACCCGCAATTTTCCCTATCGAAAGTGGCGAGGAAATCCGCGGAAAGGCACGGTTCGAGAGGGGGAATAAAATGCAATTTAAACGAAGCACTCGCGTCGACGCGAGTCCGCTCGAAAGCGCGAAACTATACGCTGATTAAAAGCGACCCGAAATCCGGATCGCCAACGGGTTTCAATTCGAAACGAAAATACACAGGAGCACAGAAACCAGAGACGCTTCTCGTTGCCCGCGACCGTTCGCGACGAGCCCCCTGTTCGGTGGCTGACGAGCGTAATCCCGCGGATGAACCGCGAGGAGGGCGAAAGGAAAAAAACAAGGACAGCCGCGGGAAAATACGAGCAGCCCTTTGTCTCTATAAAGGGACGGGAGCGGTATAAAGGGGAGGCGCCTACGGGCCGCGCAAATAGTATTGGCAAGCCAGTGCAAGCCAATATTGGCAGCGGGAACAGGGCCGAGTCGAAGATGCGTGGCTCCGTCGAGCAATTCCGAAGTCGCCACAGGGAAATCTTGCCAACCGTGAAACGCGATTGCTTCGAAATATTTTCCCTCCCGGTAAATGCATTCCACTTGCCTGTTCTTCTCAGCCCCCGACCTTCATCCCCGTCCGGCGGCGATGAGCTTTCGCACGGTGGCATTTCCATCGAGGCAAAAGTTCGTTTAATATTTTAGTCCGCCTCCTTTTTCCCTTCGCGCGGGCATATCCCGCCTTTTAATTCGCTCCACGGACGCCGCTGTTTATTCATACGCCGCCCGAGAGAAATTATTCATTACTTTCACTCGCCTCTCGGAACTACCACCCCGAGCACCTCGCCGCGGTTTCGCCGGAATTTTTTCGTCACCCCTGACAAACTTGCCAGCCCCATCATCGCGCGGCAATTTCGAGCGAGCGATTACACGTGGCCAGTACTCATCCTCCGCGCGATATCGGCGATTACTCTAGGGGACGTTAGGCGAAACGCTATTATCCGCGGAGCCTCTTCGCGTTGAGAAAGATTCCTCGGAGCAGTCGCGGCAAGAAACGCTTCCTCGAAGCTATTCCCAAGCAAGTTTTTGCTCGTCGAGATGCGCGCCCGCTTCCACCGCCAGGAGTCGTCGAGGGAATTTAGCGCGGCTGTTCGCGGAGTTTTCGAAATTATTCCGCAGCCGCTAGAAGCGCGCGAAGGGGGAAAAACCGAAGCCGAGATGCGGGGGAAACGAAGCCTCATTTCCAATGAAAATCAGAGGGCCGAGACGAGGGCGCGCGCGACATCTCCGAACCCAACTTCCGTCTCAAGGTACATGCAGGGAATCCGCCTGCTCCGTCGAAACTCCCAGCCGCGGAGCTTAAGCACTTTAGCGTACGTTGGTTGGCGGCAGTTACTCGCGAACACGCGTGGAATCGCGTTAATTTGCAAGCTGCCGAGCGTCGCCTGGAAAATTACCGGGCCAGGCAATTCTCTGCTAGCCTGGCTCGATTGTCTTCATCAACTCGGACGAAACTTTTCGCTCGAGACGCTTCCTGGTCTTTATAAAACGGTCGTGGATCATTTGGTAGTCTCCCGAGCTCCTTCGCCGAATAATACACGGTTTTCTCGCGGCCCCTTGTTTTTCGAACTTGCTTCTTGTTGCAGGGGAACGAAGAAACTTGAAGGAACCATGGCACGCTTAAGTTTGTAGCCAGGAAAACGTGGATTCTGTATTTCTGCAACTCGGTATGCTTCGAGAGTGCATTCGCAGCGGCCGGCCCCTCGTTGCTGAACTGCGCGACAAAGTAATTGCTGTTTCCATTTATGCAGCGCGATTGTTCGCCGTTTCTATTTAGGCGAGAATAGATCACCGAAAACAACGGGACTTTCGCGTTATTCGCGGCGCGGGTGCCACAAACACCGTCCCACGGAATGACGATTAATTGAATCGAGTTTTGGGGGAGAAATATAGGCGGGCGCTGATCAGACGCGTGAATGACTCCGCTACTTATAGCCGGTCGATAGCCAACAAAACCCGTGACAAATAATTAATTTGCCACGGTGGCATTTCTGCGAATCGGAGGGAACGTATTGCGGGAAGTGCAGCTGGTTAATATGGCTCTATAACCGCCGCATCGGCGCAGAGTGTATCGGGGGGGGGGGGGGGGGGGCGACCGGTTGAAAGGCACGACGGTGCGGTGATACACGGGCAGCGCGAGTTTATCAGGGACGCGCCGCGCCTTTTTCGAGGAGGCTCGTCGAAATCCGAACACGCGGGGCCAGCTTTACTGATTAAAAATTACCGGTCGTCGGGGCCCTCGACCGGTATCATTCACCGATCCTCATTTTTTCCCATCCCCGCGGCGTTATTTAATCACGGCCCCATGTCTCTCTCTCTCTCTCTCTCTCTCTCTCTCCTCCGCGCACGCACACTCTCTTTGCCTTCGCTCTCCACCGTCGTGATTCGCGAGCCTCTCCCTCTGCCATTAGCAGAAAAAATAGCTGCACCGCGAGGCAGCCAGCCTCTCCAACCCCCCTGGACTCCTTTCATCCGTGAGTTTCGCTCGGCCCATCCACCCCGGAACAGACATTTCGCGGTGTTTAATTCGCTCGTGGGCTCGCGCGCCACACACCCGACGCCGCGGACTTTTATCCCTGCGAGACCACGCGAAACCGCAGACAAGACACGACCACTGATGGTGTTTGTCGCGAACGATCGCGGGGGGATGAAGCATCGACGGGCACGGAGGGTGCAGTCGGCGGTTCTGCTGGGATGAAGCGCACAAAGAGCTAAGAGAACTCTGTTGCATCCCGCTTCACGTCTGAAATCTCGTTTCATTCGGAAACCAGGCTTCCCTAGCTAGAAAGACTTGCCTCTAAAGGGATTCATCCCGCGCCTAGCCAGCCCGCTCGATGCGTGCGAGGAATTACTGTTTTCAGTACAGATTGAAACTTCAACGCCTTCCTGCCGCTCGAAATCGCGGCTTATTCCGAGACGACGTTGCGCCGAAGGAAACTTTCGCCGCTGAGGAGATTCAGCCCGTATCTAGTCAGACCACCCGGCGCGCAGGGCGAACCATTGTCCACGGTAATCGATTGAAACTTGAAATTCTACGGATTTAACGTATAAGAACGCGGGGGATCTATGAGGAACAGTGGAAGGGACCATTCGCCGATGAATTATAATTATTTATTTACGCTCCAAGAATCTTCTGCGATTTTTATACGCTTCATAAGAATACGAAGACAACTGTCTGCATTTATATGATAATATCGGGTCTACTCTGTACAAGCGACAATTTACACTATAATCGTGTACATATTCGTGTCCAATGTGACGGTCGTTGTTTCCTTTGTTAGTCGACGACGCCGGCGGCCATTGGACGGGATTTAATACGCGCCGCGACGGCCCTTTGTCGCCGCGCGCCGAATTGCCAGCCCGATGGGAAATTAAAAGAAGAGTGCGGCGTAACCACCGTCACTTTGATAACGTCGGGAGAATCCATTGTTTTCGGTCAATTTATCGCCGTTAATCTGCACATCGCCGGCGCGGATTTCAATCTGGCGCGGCTGCTACGGCCGTCCCGGATAAACGGGGCTCGAAGACAAGAGGGAAAAAGAGAAGGGACGTCGATGGAAGGCAAAAGGGGGCTTTGATGCCGCGATTAAATTTGTTTTTCGCGCGGTCACACCGTTCCCCCGTCAAAGGGAACGCGGTTAGCTGTCCCACCCCGCGTTCGCCGCGTCATCCAGTCCTGATAAACGAGCGGAAAGGGGCTTCCCGCCTAAAATATCGTCCTCGACGCGGCCGTACAATAGTATTTTCCGTGCTTCGTCGGCTTAAAAGCGATCCTCTGCGAAACAGCCAGCTTTAGGGCTGGCGGCAACCGCGCGCGTCCTTTGCGAGCGCGCCGCAAGGGAAAAGAAGGAAACACGGCTCCCCTGACGAAGTTAAGACCCGATTTCCCATCCGCTTTAAATACTTTGCTCGCGCCTCCTCGAAGCTAGACGCGACCGTCGCGGAGCCAGCCGGAGGAAGCTGCGAAACTTTTTCTTTCGAAGAGGAGAACGATGCTTCTTCCTGCATCGATCTTCCTTGCCATTAAGTGGGATACAGCCACGCGGAACGAGCTGAAATTAATGGATAATATAGGAGGGAATGCTGGATCGCGTTCGAGAAACCCGAGCAAGTTGCTGCAATATGCTAGAGGAGATTGAAGTTTCAAACCTTTTATTCCGTCGAGATTCGAACCGCCTTCTTTCACTGCCTCGAGTTTCATCGGTAGAAAGACCGAATCAGAGCACTTTCAGAGACATCGCTCGACTGGAACGGCATTCCCAGCGACAATTCGGAATAATTAATGGAAAATCTGGAACGGATGTATGCAACCAACGATCCGTATAACGCGCAATCAGAGGCTAAATATTTATTAGGATAGCGGCGCGCCGAACATCGAGAACCGCGATTCAAAGCACGTGTCCCGCCTCTATGTATTTCAATGCGTTCGCGATATTGTTTCGATATCCGAAAAATCGCTTCCATTAATCGCGCGGGAATATTCGAAATTATGGAACTTAAATTTCATTTAAGTGCGTTTAGTTTCAGTTGCGACCTGTTTATTATACTTCAATTTGTTTTATTCTTAGTATCTCTTGTAATTTAAAGGGTTTCCCGTAAATAATAATAATAATAATAATAATAATAACCCGACAATGCCGAATTCCCTCCAACTACACATTCGTCTCGGAAACAATTCTCAAACTAGTATCACCGCGACATCCTTCACCCTCCGCCGAAATGCCGATCCCTCCATCGATCATCCGACGAAGAAGCAAGCGTTCCTTATCGCGCAAGTTTAGAATCTACCATCGATCGCCCCTCTTTCGGTCAACCTGCCTCTGAGGGAGTCATTACTATTCCATGGTGTCCCGTGCCGCCCCCGCTTCGAGAGCCTTTCAGCCCCTTTCACCGCTGCCAGGTAGCGTCTTCCGCCTTTGTCTTGGAATTACGAGCGCGAATAATGCGCGGCGGGCAGAAGAAAGGGACCGTGGACCAGGAGAGAAGGGGGAAGGAGGGACGGTGAAAGAATGGGAGAGTGTTAAAGGGTCCACCGCGAGAACTTTTTTGCCGCGATTCGGCCGGTGTATCCGCAATGCAGCGGGTGCCGAGAGGGGGGGAGGGAAAACGGAAAAGGGAGATAGGGGAGGGAGGTAGTCGGCGGGCGACTGGAGGCCCTTATTTTGTTGCAGCGAGGTGCGACGACCAGGAAAATGAGTGGCCCTGATAATTAAACCGTCGGCCGTGGAAAGGGAAGCCCTGGGCCCCCGTTTTCGTTGGGAATTTTGATTAATCGTGCACAGGAAATTAAACGCGCCCCCCGAGCTACAAGGCCGACACTCGCGACCCGTAACAAGCGTGCAGCTGTAAAATATATACTTCAATAAAGCCACTTCGTTTTCCGGGGATCTAAATATATTATTCGCGCGTGTCAGATAAAAACGCTCATTCTCACCCTCCCATTTTTCCCGCCGCTTCTCGTTCCCTCCTCGCCCTCCTTCCTCCTTTTATTCCACATTTACCGTCATCGTTTTGCTTCCTTTGGCCGCGCGAATTTATAGTTCCGCTTGGGAAAGCGGGTCCGTTCACTTCGACGGTTTATGCACTCCTCGCGAGGAAGGAATTGGAAAAAAAACGTATTAAGTCTTGCATCGGTGCTTCATCTCGACCGGCGCGCTTCGAGGATCGTTCGAGCTTCAGGGGTGCTCGAAAACCATTTATCGTTATCGAGTCGTTTCGAGTCACAGAGCCTGATCCGCACTGTTGAAAAACGCACATCGCGGTCTTGTTTCGACGCGTGCAGCCGGTGATCAAAGCCTCGATCAACCACCCTTGGAACACACCCTGCTGGGGACACAAAGGCACCGATACCATCGAGCATTCGTGATTCGTATCGACCAAATTACCAGGTTTAAATCCTCATTCCTTGGGAAAGATTGATGAATCCGAGACAAGGGTGGACGATGAGTTTCCACGCGGATTTGACGGTGGTACTGTGTGTGCTGCATAAATAACTCGCGGTTAATGCCTGTCGATCTAGACGTGGCCGTTAAATCGTTGTCGCCTGCTCCCACGCTTTAATTTATCATAGCATTAAAGCGCGAGCAATGCGGCCTTGTTTTGCTAAATTACGCGCGGCGTAAATCGCCATGGACGGTAATCTTGTTTACCTTAGACGCGCCCCCGACCCGCGGGCTCGGATCGCGGGTTAATATTCCGGCTGGGGAGCCACTGATCGGCACGATCGAGAAGGAAAAACCTCGGTTTCGGAGGCTAACGCGATATTCGAAGCCCCGTGTCGGGCCGGATCGCGGCAGCTCCCACGAACCTGTTGATAGCCACCCCGAGAAAATATTATTCCCCGTTGCTTGTTCGCTCGTGGGCGAAAAAAAAAACGAGGAACAGGACGATCCCCGTGCGCCGTACGATTGTAGGAGCGGGAAGCACGGTGCCCGAAGCTCCACGGAAAATCACTCCTTCGATCGCCGCACCGTGGACGGAACTCGAGGGGGCAGTTTCAGTGGTCACAGTTCGCGATTCCCTCCGCGCGAACCCTCGACCGCAACGTTTCGGGAAACTCGACGGTTTTAAGGGTCGGAAAACGCCAAGAATATTCGCGAATATCGGGCCAGCAAAGATCCCTATCAACCGCCCTCGAGCGATCAGGATCGAGACGATTCGCGGTGGCGTAACCCGCCGAGTAGCCACTTTACGGGCGCTCATAACGATAATGGAACAACGGGGAATAATTCCAGGGAGCCGTCTCGAAGAGGGTCTATTCTCGCAGTATTTATTCGAACGCAACGGAGGAGGGATCGATGCAGTTCGTGCCACTCAAAGGCGGACGGTTTTTCGATGGTCGTTAGTCGGTCGAGAGTTCCGCGCTGGAAACTTTCTCTCTACCCTCCCGCTCATCGACGCCCCCCTTTTTTCTATTTTCCATTTCACCCACAGTCCCAGCGCTCGAAACAATCCCAGTTCCCTACTGTCCCCGCCTCCCCCCCTCCCGCTTTGTTCGGCCGTCTCCGTTTCGCTTTGCCCTGACCGGGCCTCTGGTCGTCCCCCTTTATGCATCGATTTGGAAACGGCCAACCGCGCCCCCCGCACTCTTTTCCCAATTCTACGGCCCGTTTCCGCCTTTTTCTGTTTCTCTTTTCCGCGCCGCGAATCGCACGTCCCATCGAGCCGTGAACGCGACGACAATGAGGGAGTAAAGGGGAACGAGCGCGTCCATAGTCAGACATCGCGGACGGGCAAAAAGGGAGAAAAAAAAAAGGGAAATAGAAAAACCGGCCGTTTTACGGTTTCAATGGGCAGGGAACCGTTGGTGCGCCCCGCGCGAGAGGGGAAGCGTGGCATCATAGGCGGTTTCGTCGGTCGTTAAGCCGCTCGAGAACTGGAAACTTTCCCCCGGCTTCGTGCTTTTTCGCGGCCCTTCCGCTCCTCAGCTCCCTTCGTCTTTCCTACCGTCAACGATTCCGTTATCGTTTAGCCCCACCCGCCGTCTTGTTCCTCGATTATTCCTGCTGTCCCGCCGCTCCTTGCCCATTACGAATTCCGCGACGGAGGAGCACCGACGGGCAAGTAGGGAACTCGAGAAAAAACGAGCACTCTCGGTGGTCGTTAACCGGGCCGAGAAGTTGGCGACCAGAGAGCAAGCCCACCTTCGCCTCCGACTATTCGTCTTCCTTTATTGTTCCCTGTCGGCGGCGGCACGGGCCTCGAAACAATCGTCGCGTTCCCGTTCGACTTCCCGCCCGTCTACCCAGCAAATTTATCGAGACAAATGCATTTGCCGGCTCTCGTGTTCGTTTTAATGCTCGCCGCTTGGAGCGCGTCGCCGCGATCTAGCCGGTCCTCCTAGGCGAGCTGCGCCGGTAATTTCAGAACGAGGCGCGAATTAATCAAAGGAGAAGAGCAGCGGGTAGAAGAAAATAAATTCCACGGCGGCAGTGTATACGCGGCTTAACCCGTCCGTGGACGGACGGCCGCGGGCCGAGAAGTAGAAAATTACGTGCATGGTCGGACAACGAGAATGGATGGCGCACGGCTCGCTGGCTGCGCTCTGGTCGGAGGGAAAGAACTTTGACGCGTGACAGATGCTCGCCAGGTACGCCCTATTTTGTCACCGAGGGTGTTTTGCATAAACCAACGTCGGCCCTGATTCGCCGGTATCGCGGCGCGCAATTGAAATATTTACGAGGCGGGCCGAGCACGCGGCCGCCCTTAGTATCGTTTAATATCACCCCCCCAGGCGGGGGTGTCCCGTTTGAATTATTCGGTCTACGAACAGCATTTTCCCTCCCTGCTTCAGTTTTTATTACTGCCCGGAACAGTGTTTCCCAAATCGCGGCCGCGAGTGGGATGGAATTCCGATGGGATTATTGCGAAACTTCGCGAGGACGAGAACGCGCCACTGTTCGTCAGCAAAGCCAGGAGCGGATTCGACAGAACGCCTTTCGCGAATTTTACGTTAAATCGTTCCTCGTTGGGAAAGTTCGCCCGGGTCTCGCGATCAATTTTCACTCCCCCTGTCTCGCTGCGACTCAGGGATGGAAGTCTTTCGCCGGTAGGAATATTTCCCCTCCCCTCCGACGATGTGGAGATTTAAAAACGCTTGTAGGTCACGGTTGGGGCGATACCAACACAGTTTCCAGCGGATGGAGGACCAGAGAGACCAGGAGGAGAAGGGAAATTAGGTATTCCGGGGCGGTGGTGACTCTCATTTGGATCGCTGCTACGTGGAAATTCTGCCGGCATCTGGGCCAATTTTCCGCGGTTTTCGAACAAATTATAAAGTAGCGCTCGTAACGCACCTCTGCCACCGGAATGCATAACTTTGCCGGTAACTAACGTGACGCGGTTCCTGCGAGGCGAGCCGCGCACGGAGGGCTCGGATGGTTAAACGACTGCGAGCCGCTGCCACGGAGAAAGACGTTCCCGATGATTTATCGCGGCACGAACGTTCAAGTCCAATATACGAGTCGGTGCTCTCGAGCTGGCTCGCAGTTAATTTCCCGGGAAAGTAAGCGTGGCCCCGCGAGATGGAGAATCGTTTCATCTTTTTTCATCGAGCACCCCCCTTCGCTCGCATAATATCCCAAGGCGGGGAGAAATAGTGGAAGAAGGCCGTGGGCCCCGGGTCACCGTGCGCGAAACTTCGTGAATAAGTAGACCGCGGATAAAAGCAAAGTTGGTAAGTGTGTAATTAACAGGGGCGGGGTGGGGGAACGTCGAAGTGGTGTTTCGAAGGGAAGAGGAAAGGAGGCTGTTGCACGACGAACGACCAGGCTTCCGACCGACACCTGGGACAAATCCACCCTCGAGGAGGGGAGGGGCGCGAAAAAATGTAGAAGGGAAATCGTGTAACGTCTTTCAGCTCCGGACAAGCGGAAAAGTAATACTGGAAGTAGTCCAAAGGAGGCTCGAGAGGAGGGGTTGGAACTCTGGGAAGTCGAGGAACGAATACCGAACGCCGGATCCCGTTTCTCATTCATCGCCTCCCATTTATTCATCCTCGTAATTAGCTTTACCCCCTAAATGATATTCCCCCGCGGGTTCGCAACTTTTAATTACGGCTGCGTCTCGCCACGAGCGCGGGGCTGAGGGTAGAGGGTGACGGATCCCTACAACGGCAGGTAACGACGTTATCTCCGCGCTTCGTCGCGAGCCAGGCCTTCGAGATCGACGTCGCGATCGCTAACGTCGTTTCACGGCGAAATAAACACGCGGACGGTATCGATCAACGAAACGCGGGGGTGTCCAAACTTGACGTCTTTGTAGACCAAGTTTGGGAGAGTAATTTGGCGCAGTAATTTGTACGCGTTTCGGGCCGAGGGAACTGTCAACCTTGGGGAGCTTGAACGGTACGAATCTGTGTCTGGAAATCGGAGGCGAGTTTGGAATTCGAGGGAAGAAGGAGCAGTGTCCTTAGTGCTGTAACCTGGCAATTCCCGAGCGTGTTTCACTGAGCTCAGCAGTGTAACGTGGCTCGAGACGTGCCGGTCGGGTACGTAAGGCTTGTGCAACGAAGAATAACCGCGGGGCGGTTGAGAGAAACTGCTGGGGCTTTTCAATGGTTTGCAGAACTGTGTGTCTCTGGGAAACTGGTAGCGATATCTTTCCGCGGCGGCAGGCCCTAATGACGTTCGAGCAGTCAGGAAAGCGATACCGGCGAACAGATGCAGCGCGATGAAAAATTGGATGATGCCTCCCCGCCCCATCGTCCCAACCCACCCTCGGGTCTGCTGGAGTGTAGGCAGCACGACGTGTACCAGAGACGTCTACATCGTGGTCGACCGGTTGTCGGCGTCGTTCGCGGAAATGCTGCAGCGAAAAAGCCTTTCTCTTTCACGATGTCGGGGCTGGAGAGCGCGCTAGAAGCGGGGTCGGAGGCGCCGGGGGTTCGGGTGAAAGAACGAGCCGACTACAGTGGAATTCAACGAGTGATTTTCAGCGAGGGACGCCGCAGACGACGCCGTGAAAAGCGCCCTGGTGGATCTCGATGCTTGCCAACCGTCTCATATTTTATGAGCCATCCCCCATTTGTCGATGCTTTCACGCGTGCCTCTATTGAAGTCGCGCGCTAAACCACGCGCCGTCCCTTCAATTTCGAATTCCCCTAATTGAGACATTTCCCATGAAATCGTATCATGTATAAGTACAGAAAAATTAAAGAGATTCCGCGCTGGATAGTTCGAAAGAAGTAGAAGAGCTCAAAGATTGACGCTCCCAAGAGACATGGGTGCTTGCGTTCGGAAAAAGGGTAGCAAGGTGCGAACAGTGTCGCGGAATATACGCGAAAATTGACTTTGTTTGTCTATTTGGATACACCTCCAACTTCCACACACGTAGACGCAATGGTATCTGCGGGAAAATACTGCGCTTCGCGTGAATCACCGTGTCCCCAGGAGCGCCAAGTCCTCCCGACTTGTTTATGGAAATCGCTGGTCCACGAAGCGCGCGTATCCGCGTGGATTTCGCGCGCCCGCTAACGCTACATTTACGAGAAAGATCGCTTATGGAAATTTGTGCCCGGTGTCTGTATTCGACAAAGTACTACGTCTGCCGTGTCGGGATTCCACGCGCGCGGACCGCCTGAATAATAAATCAAAGCGAAGTGGCCGCGTAACTGCGCACCCACGTCTACGCCGATCCCGCATCCGTCTGAATATTATATTCCGCCGCGGTGCACGGACCACCGAGCAGGCAATATCGTTGTTTATAATGATTCAAGCGAGCGTTCATTCCGTATTCCGAACGAGAGCGCGCAAAAGACGAGGCCCGCGGACGGATTAATCTGACGCGCTTCACGGGCTGCTACATTATAACATCTCCCGTCACCCTCCCCCACTGTAGATATGTCACGGGAGCGACTAATACCAGGCCGCTCGAGCCGGTCCACGAGCTTGCGCCTCATATTTTACGAAGCATCCTCCGTTCGTCGATGCTTTCAGTCGGCCATACTGAAGCCATACGCTAGGCACCGTGCTCGGGCGCGTAAATTCACGGCGTCGCCGTAAATCGCGAGCCAAAATACTTTTCCCCTGTACGTGATTGCTCGGCCCTCTTGATGGCCCCGCGATCTACGCACGCGTATATTATCGGATTCGTCCCGCGCCACTTTCAATATTAATACGCCAATTCGGCTCGCCGCCAAAATTCAATGTTTTATGCCCCCGGGCACGTACGCGGCCGAACGAACATCCATTACCCGCGCCCGTATCGCGGGGAGCAAGTACTGGGCGACGCGGGCTGTAAACAATGGGCCGCGATGCATTCTAAGATGTATCGCGTGTTATTAGAGGAGGGTAAGATGGTGATATTACGGCGGATGAAAGGAAGATGTATGACGGAGATCGCTGGGGGATAGCGTTAACCATTACGAGGGATCATAGCGAGAAGCGGGTCACGGTAGTTGCTCATCTATTCTAATGTTTTACCTGGCGACGTCAGCTGGTTAACTTGATCTACTAAAGAACCCTCCCCCGCGAGCGTGGAGAGCAGGTGCTCGAAAATTTAATTCCAAATGTCCAAAGCGATAATCGCGGGCCGCAAAGTGACCCCAGATCGCCCGGCGATAGAGTTGACACTGTTAGCCGAGGCATTTTGCAGACCTCGTGCAATCTAGTTCCCGGTGTCCCGTTATCGTGGTGCCGCAGCGATCCCACGTTCCGCAGATAAAATCGTCAAGGCTCCGGCTTGTAAATCCGCGTGAAAAGCGGCGACGCGAATTTATGCGTAGGCACGCGTGCGCCGTGAAAAGAAGGCAGGAAACGGCGCGGCGACGGACCGTTAAATTAAACTTTACAAGGGGAAGCATTAAAAGTTCGCGCGCCACCCAATGCGTTTCAATTAAGCAACAACGACCGCCCCTGTACAGTCTCGAGCCGATGAATTTTTATCGAACGCTGGCGGCACGTGCGAGAGCCAGCTAATTACCGTGTTACACGGCCGGAATAAAGAAACGGCGAGGAAGGAGAGGAGGGCAAATCCGTTCACGCGCCGCCCGTTTATCCTCATCGAGGGATTAAATGGCAAATTGGCCTTGGCTCCCGCCAATTACGCAACCGGCGGCCGACGAGCACGGCCGATACATTGTTTTTAAAGTTGCACGAAGCGCCGGAGCGTCGCAGTAGCGGACGAATTAATTTTCGATGCTCCGGAGGCGAGTCGTGGAGGGTCATTAAATTCGCCGGTGCCCCGCGCCAGGGGGGGGGGCGGAGTTAATTAAGGAAGAAAACGGGGCACGGTTGCTTCCTCTCCGCCGAATTAAACTACAACTCGCGAACGAACCAGAAAGATAAAGGCTATCTAGGATTCTTTCCCGAACGTCCAGCAGCGCGTGATCCTGTTCCGTTTCCCTGTCCTCGATTAAATTTCCCACCCTCGCCATTCCTCCCGGCGCACCCGACGGATTTCCGTAGTAATCTCCCAACGATCGCTTCCCACGGAACGCTCGCCGGTTTTATGCGTTTCGCCACTAATTTCCAGGGCGAAGGGAGGCAATTAATTTCTTTGCTCCGGTCGCGAATCGCTGCCAAGAAACTGTAGGTAACGCGCGGGTGCCGCGGCTTTCGCGAACGACTGGCAAGTCTCGGCGTTCAGGTTTTTTCGGTTTATGGGCGCGAGTGTAACGAGGCCAAACTGCGTCCCGAAGGGAAGGGCGGAGGACAGCACCGCGCCACGCATTTGCATTTATTCTGGATAATATTTTTGCGCGCCGAGTCGTTTGAACCGGCGCCGCTGTGTAATCAACGTGCTCGCGAAGTCGCTAATTCCGCGAACGCCGCGTGTCTATGTTGAACGAGCTTTAGCAACTCCCCGGCAAGGTTCAATGGAAACGGCCGAATTTCGCGTAGAAGGGAGTTGAAAAATGCCGCTGTACAATTTCCTTTTCATCTGGTAACGCGTACGCCGGTAAATCCGCCTTTTTAGCCCGCAACGTTGGGGAATGAAGGACGGTATAATTAATTCCCGTGAGTTTACAACCGACCGGCGCCAATTTCCTTTTATCGACTTGCCGCGTATTCCCCGTCGAAGATTGTCCCGCGACGATAAGTGCGAACGGATCGCAACGGCGCTACACACCCATAACCGTAAAGATACCGCGGTGTTTCGGGAAATATCGCGTGGATGAAAAACCTGTGTGTGCCCCGCTCCACCGCGCAGTCGTATGAATTCCGTGTCCACGGGAGCAGCTTATTTACGAGCGTGTTATATCTATGGAAATAAGCGGGAGAAATCTAGAGAAATACTATATTTACGAGAAGCAGCGCGGCCCGCGCCTATGGGACCGTTCCATCTGTTCCAATTCCATAACCGCAGATGCGTCGTCGGATCCGCGGCAAATCTATAACGACGCGAAACTATTCTCGCGACGGAGTCTGCTAAAAAATGAACTCTCCCAGGCCGAGCTGTACAAACGAGGCTGGCTGGGTGCTCACGCGAGCTCGTCAGATAAAAGGTCAAAGCTTATCTCGCCAGGGAGGACCGTTTCTCGCTTTTTACCACCGACGTAAAACCGTGGAGACGACCGGCGACGCTTCAGCCCCGGAATCTCCCTAAACTTTCCATTTCACTCGAGAGAGGCGCGGGAAACGGCCACCGGTGGAATTACAGAGCTCCAACGTCCTGCTTCTCAGGATTTTACTCGCTCCCCCGGTCGTCCTCGCCGCGAGATTTACATTATACGCGGCCCGAGCCGCGCTTTTCACTGCGCGACCTCTCCGGCCCGCGATTAAACGGCAGACGAGTGTCTTTAGCGCCCGTAAAGTCCGAGGGAGCAGCGAAAGGTCGGTCACGGGAGGCTGACGGAGGCCAACGATGTCTACTGATTGCGATTCGCCGGCGAAATTCAGTCCAACAATTGTGCGAGAGGGTCTGCTGCGAGAACGTTAATCAGAAGGAAGTGGCTCGTGCCTCTTCCACTCAGCAAGCTGCCAAGTGGACGACATTTAAAGGGCAAGTATCCGGGGAGGGCACCGAAGATGGAAAGGTCCAGATTTGCGAAAAGGGCGGGACTGCTTGGCTACTCTTGAGAGCGCAGTTTCTCGAGGCTCCTTGTGGTCTAGATTCAACGTTTTACGAGAGAGAGAGAGCTGTGTAAGCTGAGCTATTTGAATGGCCAAAGGGTCGCGGGAGGAAAGGGCGAAATTCTACTCGGAAGATGGCGAGCTGGAAATTTTCGTCCCGCTCTATCATGCAGCCACGCAAACAACAGATTCAACCACTCCTAAGCGCGTACGTGCCATGGGATTGCGCGGCTGGTTTACTCGAAATTGAGGACGCGTGAAATTAACCCTCGATTCGTGCGCTCGCGGCTTTCGGCGCGGCAAAATTCAGGGAACCTCCCCAAGAATTCACGCGACCAACGCTCGTGAACCCACTGCGGTGTCTCGGGGTCTACGGTTTTAAAACGGGGTTGAGCCGCGAAGGGCGAAATTTGTGGAGCGTCGAAGCGTTGGAATATCCTCGTAGACTCGGAAACTTCTCGAGCCTCCTCGAATTTCGCGAACTTTACGAAGTTCCGGGCTCGCGGGGCCGGGGGAAGTGTCGATACTGTTATTCATTAATGCGAAACCAGGACCTAGTTCTGCTGTGTAGGCCCGCGGGCGAGGATCTCGTGGCTCGGCGAAGGAAATTGAACTTTTCTGGCGTCGATAAATCCGCCGCTATCTTAACGATGATCCGGCGAACGGCGATTAAGGAATTCCGCCGTTGCGAATTAAAAGGCCACGAGCGGGAGTTTTAATAGATTCGGTGAAATACAGTGGCCCGGTCGATGCCTGGATATAACCGCCAGGGAAGATTAAAACGAATCGGCTCGGCTTGATGGAGGGAGAATTAATTGGGCAAATTATCCAGGGACGCGGGGGATGGAAAAAAATCGCCCTTAATTGCGCGCGGATATGGGGGGCGGAACTTTGACGGCAGCAATTAAACGGTGATTAAGTAAACAGAGCTGATCGCGCAAATTCGACCTGGGGGAATTCGCGGGGCTTTATCTGACTTCTCGGAGGACGACAAGAGAAAAAGCGAATCCTCTGTTTGCTCATAGTATAGGCGTGGGGGGATGGATTTATCGAAGATGAAATTCTGTCGTCAGCTAATTGGAGCCCTGAAATACGTGTTTAGTAACACAACTCATCCGAAAGCTACCACCGCGATGGTTGAAACGTTCAGGCGGAAGCTCCTCCAATTAAATTCGCGTTCGACGTTTTCGTGGCAGGATAATTACTGGCACAATTAGCAACAATTAAGCTCCGCCAGGCGCCGCGCCCAAAGCGGCATCCTTAATTCCTTGCCGCGTTTGCCACGGGGAACTGAGAACTCTCGGATGTTAAAAAGACTGCCGCGAGTATTCGTTGTATAACCACGTTTGTTTCTTTCATAGTCTCTTGGAGCATAAAGGTCCGCGAGCAAAGTGAACTCGAGTCGTTGCCAGGTACTTTTGTCTAAACGACAGGAAAGTTGCCGTAACAACGAGTAAAATCCTTCGCGATACTTACGAAGGGAATTATATCGAGAATTCTGGGTACAAAAGATTTTACTAAGGGAGGGAAAGTTTTGGCTCAGCGCGGCGCGGCTGTCTCGAAAAGTATTCATCGCCTTGGAACGGTCCCAGAACAGTATCCGTTGGTCGGGGGCGCTAATAGCGAAACGCCGCTGGAATAACGGGTACAGCGAACTTTTTATCACCTCATAAAACTGACGATGCTAACGTTCGAATCCAAATCAATTTCCCGGAAGCAAGAATCTACTGCAGCGAGATTCGAAGGGAGAGCCAAAGGTACCTTGGCTCCACTCGATAACAAGAATCTGCCCCCGGAAGAGAAACGAAAAATCTCCTTCGGCTACTTCGCCGCGGTTACTCCGCGAGATGAAATTGGAAAACAAGATCGTAAATATGAGGGAGGGCGGGGCTGTCGCGTAAATATCTCGCCCTTAACGGGGACGTATTTGCGCGGGACGCCTAGCGACGCTTTTAATAACGAAATTCCGTACGGTCAATTTGAGGCTGTTGTCGGCTCGCGACCGCCGCGGATATAAAAATAACGTGCAGCCGGTCGAATATGGAGCGACTGTTCTGTACACTGGCAGAAGCCGAGAGGAGGCATTTCAGAATCGAGTTACCACGGCCATTGGGAAGCAATGAAGCATCGCGCGCGAATTTGCCCGGAGTTTGCGCCAGCTTTCACCGGTCCCTCGCCCTCTTGGCCCGTTTGCCAGCCTTCCGCCAAAAGGGCCGGCCTCCTGATACCGAGGAATCGGTTTCCCCTATAACAGATTCTCGCATTGTCCAACATTATCCAGCTATGGAATACCAGCGACGATTCCAAGCCCGGCCAAATAAGCCACGAGCAAATTCTTCCATTTCCCTTTCTCGCGCTGGGAAACGGATAAGATGGAACGTCGAGGGCAGGGGGCGAGGAAAAAGAGCAGCCGTGGCTGAGCAAACCGCGAGCGGACACGGTCGTGAGCGATAACGCTGGGAAGCTTCAGAAAATCAACACGGAAAGTCTGCCTGGCTATGGGTCGACTGTATTTCCTGCGGGTGGATGAGAAATTACCGAGGAACCGATCGACGCCCGATTGAACTCGTCAACAATCCCCTGGAATCGATATGAAAAACGATCGAACGGCGAGGATTGTTAATTGAAACGGGCCAAGTTATCGAGAATCGCCGGGCGAAAACGCGTTTAATTGTGACAGACATTTCAATATTTACCAGCGATAGGGGAGGGCGAGAGATTTGGGCGAAACTTGGGCCGCGCCGATGATATCGATTCCCGTCGAGTCGGATTTCATCCCCTGACAAGGGCGACAGCCTATAAATTGGGATTTGATCGATGACCTTCACGGCAGTAATAACTGCAGGGCCAATGTTTGCTCATGGGAGCTCCAGAACGGCGCTCTAGTTATAGAGTGGCAACCTGAAGCGAGACGGTGGAGCGGAGCAACCTAATTCTCGGCCGAGTTCGCTCCAAGTAGGAAAATAAAAAGTTCCTTTAATCCACGGGAGCAGGGGGGGAGGGGGAAGGCAATATAGAGAGAGAGCGAGTCGAGGACAAGAACAAAGAGCGTCCCTTATTACGATGGAAAAAAATTGAAGATCGCCCGGCGAACAGGGGCAGCGAGCGGCATTGATTGCGGCGAAATTAAGTCTCATTGTATTTTCGCGTGGCGGGAAGTGTCCCCGAGCGTTCCGCCTGGAAAAATCCCAAAACCCACTGTGCCTTTACATTATTCGACTGCACGGATCCGCTCGGCGATCCCTCGATTCGCCCGTCGTCGCCGGCTAAATCGCGGCTCGTCCCTTCGAAACGAGAGAATCAGAATTCACGAGCGACGCTTTCCTTTCGTTGCTCCCGTCGCTGCAGGGCCCGTCAACTATTAAACGCACCGCGTATTCCCCTAATCTGGACCGCCGTAAAACGCGAACGATCTAATTCCGGGAGAGGTCGGTTTTATTACGGAACACCGTCTTAAAAGTTTACGTTCCCGGCGGGACGGCCCTTTCAGCGAGCTGGACGGGGCTTGTTGGTCGCGCCTAGATCGGTTCGACGAAGGCCTAGAGCGAGGGTCAGCGCCTCGTGACGAGCACCGCGACAAATTCACCCTTCGTAAGTCCAAAGGGAAGCTCGGACCTTATCTATCGTAGGAAGGGTCCCGCGACGGTTCGATGGGAGCCTGATACGACAAGGGGAGACTGCTAGTGATGGGTCAACCGACCCGTAGAATTGAACCTTGATCCACGCCCGAAGAACTGGCACACATGGCTGGCTTGGAACTAGGATATCCATCGATTGACATGTCCAACGGTCGAGTGGATCGGTTTACCCGCGGCCGATTCACGTAGACGACATGTTCGACTAGGATTTAAACCGACCAGGGGGATTAATCCTGCTCTCTGGACGCGGTTAAACCCGAAACCCGCCGTCGTCTACGGATGTTCGTTTGGTTTCCCAATTAATTGGCCCCTACCCGCGGCTTGTTAAAGGCTACACGCTCGAAGTCCGTCGATGCGTGAAGAGTGCATCGATCTAACGATGCGTTCCGATGCGGAAGATGAGTAGCTACTCGAGGGATGCGAGGATTGTACCTTGGAAATTAGCCGCGCGCCGCGTCTGGCTACGTCTGACCAATCCTGCGGCGAAACTACTTAATCTTTCACTACTTAAGCAGTTTTCTCCGCCGGGAAGCACAATCGGCAAGCAGAAAGCTACCTACGCGAGCCGCCATCGTTATCCCAAGGTTTTACATAGAAATCTCGCGACTCGGTGCATCCGTTTGAGAACCACCCCCTTCCGGTACTAATTTATCGTAAGGAGGAACGGTGGCTTGTGATAAAGGATCCGCGGGGCATTCATTCGTAACGAGGCTACTCGGCGATCAAGGTCGAAAACCGGGTGGATCAGAGGGGAGTAGGTAGATTCGATGATCTAAGAAATACGAGGATACTTTCGGTAATGGCCATTACCGTTCGTCATCCCCCAGAAGAGATTAAAGTTAGCTCGCCGTTCGGGCCACCGATTCGACGATAAAGGGTAGGGACGGGGCGATCCGAGAGCTCGTGAATTTCTTGGCGGACGCGACGCCGGGATACGCTCGAAATAATCGTGTTACCTCGACTGTGATCCGCTCGGTGGATTCACCTGGAAATTCTGACTATCGATTCTGCCGCGATATAATCCCGCTTCCGCTCGCGCCGGATGCCGTTTCGCTCGCGTACGGCCAGAACCTGCCGCCAGACAATCGTTAACAGAAGTGCATTGAAAGGATCAACCGTATCAGCCTGCTGATTGACGTTTCATATCAAAGAATGGACACGGGGAGGCTCGGGGGAGGGGGGACTGCCCAGGGAAGGACGGCGTGCGGCGTGCGGCGCTCGTAACAGTACCTATATTCATCGATCTGTATGCCATTGATTAAGTGGAACACCGTGTCCGCTGGAGTTTCTACCCGACCATATCCAGCCGCCGGTTTTAATCGATAGGATTATCCTGTTCCACGCTCGAACTCGCAATCTCCTCTACGATTGCTCGTCCATGGCCACGGTTATTGATCTAATTTCCTTGGTTCCTCCGTTTTTCGGTGCGACCAATCACCCTAACGAGAGGGGCATTCGAGTTACTTCTATCGCGATCGCTGGTTAGAAGCAACGTCTACGCAACTTTGGGCGGTTTCGGTCGAAATAGACGAAACATAAGAACGATTCTAACTCGACAAGCCTTGATAAACATCAAATTCATTTCCGAAATTTGGTAAAGGAATAATCGATCGAGGTGACGCTGAGTGCACATTGGGGTGGCTCTTATTTACTTCTGATGAAATTTTTTTTCGAGATTTTCTTCGCGGATCCTCCAGAATATTTCTAAATAATAAAAAAACGGATAACGGAAAAGTCACAACGTCGATTTTGTATAACATCCTCCAAGTTCTTGATTACATAAAAAAATATGTCAAACAAAAGTTGTAGATCCTGACAAGGAGCATCGTTTATGTTGTATTACTTTACCTCGTGCAACAAACGGTTTTCGAAAAAAATTATTTTTCAAATTTTGAAAGGTTAAATCCTTCTCGAACACTTTTTATTTATGAAGGCGAAGAAAAAAATATTGTCATTTTTATTTTTGAGGACTAATCTTTAAACATTCCTTAAAAGGCGGGGCATATACCGAGATCTGCTAAAAAGATAAAAAAAATCCATATTTTCAGTGTTTGATCTGTCATGAATGTTTCCTGAAAATTAGGGAAGGAAATTCGCAAAAATATCGAAGATATAGACACCACAAGTGATATTTTTGCACAATTCGCAAAAATACCGAAGACATAGACATCAGAAGTGATATTTTTACGAATTTAGGTCCCTAATTTTCAGGAAACATTCATGACATATCAAACACTGAAAATATGGAAAAAAAATTATCTTCTCGGCATATTTCGGTATATGTCCCGCCTTAAATGTTTAAAAAATATTCCTCGAGAATAAAAATTACAACTTCTTTCTTCGCGTTCATAAATAAAAAGTGTTCGAGAAGGATTTAAATTTTCAAAATGTGAAAAATAAAATTTTTCTTAGCTTTTCGGACTTATTTCGAAAACCGTTTGTCGCACGAGGAAATTTAATAGAACGTAAAAGGTGCTCCTTGCCCAGATCTACAACTTCTGTTTGACATATTTTTTTATATAATCAATAACTTGGAGGATATTATATAAAATCGACTTTGTGAGCTGTTAAATAATTACGTACCTAAATGTTCAAGGACCCAGCGACACCTTTTCCCGTTACCCGAACGAACTCAAACTTTACGCAGATTTTTCTTTTTTATTATTTGGATCTATCGAAAATAAGTCGAAAATGAGAGCCACCCTACTGTACATACATCTCTCCTAACACGGTCTTCTTGGTTATCCCCTGGCGCGATTCGAATGGAAAAACATTGTGTCCTGATATTTCGCCGTAGAGCAGGCCTCGGAAGGATCAGAAGAGCTTGGAAGCTCGCGTTTCTACGCTTTCACGTCTCCCGAATCCAATTTTCTTTTTCGGACTCCCCTGATCCTAAGAGACGCCGCTGATGGAACATTAAAGGGGATCGACCGTCGAAGAAGAGCGACACGGATAATGAACGCGGGGAGGAACATCTGTAGCTACTAGAATAGAGTTGTGCCCGCCGTGTTCTATGAGGGTTTAAACTAGACGCACCCTCTGCTCCTCCCCCGCAGTAATTCCTGATCCGGATTTGAATTCTGCCGTATCCATCGGCTACGCGAGCTTTTCCCTACCGAAAGACGTCGCTCCCCACCCCCGCCTATCGTAAGCCATTCTCATTCCCATAAGACGATAAATCCCTCGATCAACCCGCGCGGCGCCAAATTGAAATTCGACGATATCACGGCTAGCAACGCCGGCAACGTGGAATTTTTCTTTGTATAAAGCCCGATCCCATGATCGTTGATTTCTTTTATCTGGCCATTTTTTAATCGGCATCGGGGTGCTGCCGCGTCGCCGGGACCGATCGAGCCCCCCGATAAGTCATGTACAGGCCCCCGATAAGAATAATTTACCGAGCGGTTGCGCGATAATCCTCTGACGCACGACGTCCATTTTTCCTCCCGCGCGCGCGATACCGACGAATTACGATCCCGCTGAAAATCGACGGCTCGAACCACCCCGTGGGGCTTGCACGCGCGACCGCCGATCGAGCGTGTGGCACGGAGACGGCCGATGTCCGCGGTATATTCGATCGCTCGATTCTCGGCCGGCCACGAAAGATGGGCGCGTCCCGCGGTCAATTACGTAACACGCAGCCCCGTTTCTGTCATTCCAGAGATGTGAGGAATGATCACGTGGGTGATGGTCGGGCTGCTCCTGGCTGCGGAAACTTGCGGCAGAAGCGTCCTCAACGGGAACGGGAACGAGGAGGCGAAGCAGAAGGACAGCTCGAAGGGAGTCACCGCGGACGACGAGGACATCTACCGTGGGTATCGAGGGTGTCGAGGTGCACGAGGAAAGAAGAGGATAGAGGCCGAGCAAGGGCGGAAGGAGGCAAACAGATCTATGATTTACTCCAGGAGTAACTCGAGCTTATCCAGACCATCCCCGACCACCCCCCTTTCGAATCCTGCAATTGAGCTCCACTAATACTCCTTTCGTGGCCCCTTCTACCCGCTCACGGATCTCTGGCCACTTCACTTCTCCCCTGCCTCCACCGTCCACCCACAAATCGTTCTCTGATCTATATACACCTGGCCTGTAACATATTGTTCTGAAATATCGGCCTGCCGCTGCCAAGCTTCTTAAAGCGTCAGCCCCGATAAGTAGTTAAAGTCCCGCATAAACCGGCCATCGGCCTCTCGTCGCGCTGGCCAGCGCGGGGTACAGGTTGTTTCGCAACTTTGTACACACCCTTAACAGGGTAATAGAAGTAACAAACTTCCGGGAACATTATTAGAAGCTTATCGTGAAAAATTGATGCCACGAGCTAAATGGTTCGCGATAGTAGAATTTCTGCTTTCTATCCAACTAAAGTAACGAGTCCAGTTTATAACCGAGAGCGATATTTAAGAAGCCACGTTAAGAATAGCGTCGAGAGGTATTTCGATGGAGTGCAGAGGCTTTCGAACGGCTTGCAGCCACGATTCAGGAAAGAAACGACATTTCGTCGGCACTAATAGACTCCGGAAAAGCTGCCGTTCCGTGACTAGCTTCGAAAGTGGAAAGGTTTGCCCAAAAGAGGAGCGTAACAACCCGCGAGCAGTCGGGACGGCGCAAAGCGACCGAGACAGACGTCAATTTCAACATCGAAAGTATTAATTACGCTGGCGGACGGGGTGGAGCAATTTGCCCCGTCGCCGTGGCTCTTGTTAACGATGCATCTCGGAGCGAGCGCTTTGTCGCCCGATCCCCGACGACGTTACGGTTCCCATTCGACGGGACAATCCATTTTCCCCGGGCGTTAAGTGTGCCGTGGGCGAGGGGAATTATATCGAACGAACGAACCAACGAACGCCTAAGCGCGTTTAATTGTTACGTCTCTCCGCCCTTTGTCTCGCGGCCGAGCGAGCGTCTCTGCAACCCCATTACTCACTCCAGCGCCCCCTCTGTTGTGTGTTGCAGGTCTAACGTGCTACACTTGCGTCAACGTCAGCGATAACCAGGTATCGACGAGTCCATTAAACGCTCCCTTAAGAGTCTCTAATGCCGGTATCGTGCCCGGTCCAGCGGCCGCAATTTCGTTTAGCCCCGAGGATCGTTTCCCCATCGATCTTCCCTTATTTCCAAACTCCTCTTCCGCCTTTCCCTCGCGACCACCTTTCCCCAATCCCAACCTTTTCTCCGCTCGAGTCGTCGCCGAGGAATTACCAATATCGGCCCGGGTAGGCGACCTCCCCCGTCCGCCAACGGGGACCACCAAATAACGGCGCGAGTAGACGGCGATCGTCGCTTCCGTCTACTCGGATCGGTCCTCAGAAAACTCCCATGGAGATCCTGCTCTGGACGAGTAATTTTTTAATCGAAGCAAGCTTAGAACGCTGGAGGGAATTATCTTCCGTATAAGATGATCCATGAAATACAGTTGCAGCGGGGGAGCACTCCGTGACCTCCCCTTAGAAACAGACGCACATTCGACGGGAATCTGCAGCGGAAATGGTCGATTCCAAAGGAATCGACGGCTGCCGAGTCCCAGGATACATCCTTCGCCGAGAGTCTCACTCGGGTCGATCGCTGAACCCCAAGCTTTTTATCACTTTCTTTGCTCCGTCCTTCGTCCCCCCCGTAAGTTCGATTCCGAATCGAGAAGTTCGCTGCAGCGATACGGTTGTCGCGAGCGTTCGACCGGAAGGAACGAGTTTCCAGTTACGTTTCGCCCGTAGGATTTTCGGAACGGAGACGGACGGTCCGTTTCCTTGATCAAGTCGCCGCGCGAGGCCCAAAGTTCCCTGCCCGGGCCGTTTAACGAACCGTGCTTCGTTTGCCAAACTTTCTCCCGCGAGCCCACTCTCGGCACGAGCTCCGGCGATGAGACGCGAATTATAAATGAGCGTCCCCGCCGCTGTCCCGTCCACTTTGCCCGGTGCTCCTTCGCCGTCTTTTTTCTCCTCTCCTCTGTTCGCAGATGTGCAACGAATGGGCGATAGACACACCGTGTCCGGCGGGCGGCCGAGACTTCTGCAGATCGCTGCACATTTTGGACAGCAGAGGGAACAGCGTCTTGGCAAGCAAATTTCTTCGCCCAACACTCGACCCGGCCGCGATCAGAAACGGATAGAACGGCCCGATAAGCTCCCGCGTTGCCAAGGAGCGGCCTCTAACCGCGCCTCGAGCCCCTCGACAGGCTCCGCTTCGTTCGTTGCGTAATTCTCATCGAAAAGGGATTACACGAACGAGGAGAGATTAATTATCGACGTAATTTGCCTGATTACACGGCCCTCCGCGTTTGAACGTGCACGTTCGGTTGCGCTCTCCAGACGTCGAGGATTAGACGGCGGTTGTTCGATACCGGTACAGAGAGCGCGGTTTTATACGCGAGCTCCCAAGATTGTGTCATCCAAGCGTTCGCGGAAGGCCGAGCGCTCGCGGGAAACGCGGAGAAACGGCACGAGAAGCCCCGGTACCTTCAAACTTGTCTCGTTCCACGGCTCAATTTAATCCCGTCCGGAGATAAAAATCAACACCGACCGACGCTCGGCTGTCAAGCCGTTGCGCGCGCGACGCACGCACCCCCGATGAAAATCAATGGGCGATTTTATCGCGTCCCGCTAATAGCCCCGCGCATTAAACTCGCTCATCGATTCCCGTGTTTGTTAATGGACAAAGTTGCGAGGGCTTATTCACGAGCGCGAAAAGTGACGCTGCAACGGCGCCAACTCCGCTGAGAGCAGCCCTTAACTAAGCACTTCCCAGAGCTCTTTCAATTATGAACGTCGGAATCAATTAGATCTGCTCCCTGTACCCAACCCCCGTTCCCTGCTATTCATTCGCGATACGCTTCCCTCGCTGATCGGTTAATTAATGCTCGCGTATCGTGGGAACACTGACGGACGATAACGTTCTCCCGCGGTCTCTATCGTCTTTGCGAGGAGGCTACGGCCACGCAGGAATTTGTCAAACACCGTTGCCACCCGGGTCGTTGCGAAGGAAGCTCGTGAATTCTTGAAACGCCCCGAGGTCGGTCTCGCCTGCTGAAAAGCAGCCGGACAAAAAGCCGCTCGTGTACGCGAAATCGAACGTGCACGAATCGCGCGGAGGAACGTGGCAGGTTTTAACGACGACGTGGATCGATAGAGCCAGTCAGACTGTCGCTAGAGAGAAAAAAGAAAAAACCACTCCCGATGAAAGATCGAGGGACGCGCGAGCGAGCGCGGTCGGAGCCGTCGACAACGTCCCCCTAGGCTAAGAGCAACGCGAAACGATCCGTGAAAGGCGCGTTTCCGTTTCAGGTGAGCAAAAGCTGCGCGAGCAACGCGGAATGCGGCCCGTCCTCGGTAGGTTGCATCCCGGTGGACACGCAGCAGGTGCGAAATAGCGAATTTTTCCGAGCAACCTGGCTGGCTTCTCTCTCTCCCTTCCGGCCGGCTTGCCGCCCCGTCGTCTTCGTCGCTCGTTGGCCGAAGGGAGAGGCCAGACCCGTCGCGACCGGGTGAAATAAATTCGGTTATTTCGTTCCAGATCTGCATCAGCTGCTGCGACCTGAGCTACTGCAACATCGAGTCGCCGACGAACGCCACCAACGCGATATTCTCGCGCAAACGGCGCGCCAAATCGAAGTCGAAGCGCAAGCGACCTGGCAGAAACGGAGTGGAGGGCAGCCGACCCTACGGGCTCGGGGCCCTCTGGCTCCTCGCCTCCTCACTCTTCTATGCATATCATTGCTGAGGAATCAGCGACAAGGAAGAACTAGTTAGAAAACACGCCCCAGCCAGCGCGGGACTTGGACGATCCTCCGCAGATTCTCGAGCTGCCTCTCCCCCCGACAGAGGATCCTGGATTCGTCGATTCGAGGAACTCATCCTACGCTCGAGCCACCGAGCCGACGTTCAGCGCACTCGCACCCTCGTCCCCTTTAATCGCTCTGCAACCACATCTCCACTCTTACGTTCCCAGCTGCTCGGGACCACTTCGAGCCTCTCTCGACGTCCGAACATATCTGACAACGCGATCCGGAGCTTTCAGTCTTTCGAGATGCGCGCCCCGCGAGCGCTAACCGTGTACCTTGCCGGCCCCCGTCAGCGTGCAAGATAAATTGCGTATCGCGAGGCAGAGCCGAGGGGCGTGTTATTACACGGCGATGATGTATCTTGGCGGCGTAAGGTAGCTAAGATAAGAGGCTTCTCGTCTTTCCCTTCGTTAACGAGCAAGAGGGGCGGGAACTCGACTCCCGAAGAAAGGAAGAATATAGCGGGAGGCTCGCCGTTATGACGGAGGACGCGGTGTCCTGGGCTGTCTGAGATATGCGACCGTAGTTGACCGAGGACCGTTCGAAGTCTCTCAGTGATGGAAAAAGGAATTGTTCTCTTCTCGTAGTAGCGTAGTTTCTATGCCTTGTTAGAACGAACAAATCTGTGGCGTAAGCTCGAGTTTAAGATGGATCGAACGACCGATATGGCCCTCTCTCGTCGTCGCACCCCACCAGAGCTTCGCTGCCAAAGGAGCGAATAACTTCCGCGAGACTAATTTTATAGAAGCGTTTCCTTTCGATCGAACGCGCAGCCCGGCGCCGCTTTGAGCTTCTCCAATCTCGCGGCGAACCCAACAAACGCAACGAGAGGAAAATCCGCGCCGTTTCTCAGTTCAGGAGACCAGATTCCAGGGAAATTTCGCTTCGATTCCTTCCGTAAGGGACGCGCCAGAAATGAAACGCTCTCCGCTGACTCGCTCGGAATATCTGTACCTGCCGGAGCGACGATCGATCGCTCTTCCTCCAGGCACTTGTTAAGCAAACCAGCGAATCCCCCACCGATCGTTCGCGACTATTTCGCTCTACAGATAACGCAACTAGCCTCCATTTTTCCATTCCTTCTCCCGCAATGCTTCGACGTCGACCATTCACTCGGTTCTCTAAGTGTTCGTACGGTTTGATGATGCTATTCGAACCCTTTCAAGTGGGCGGGAAGTGGACGGACAGGGAAGTCGAATAGGGAGAAATTCTTGACAATTCCTACGATATCGTACTTGCCTATCGAGTATCTATTACTTCTGCGACAGTATCAGTATTATTCCCCGCGGGAACTCGTGGCTACTTTTGTGCCAAATTTCTTTAGAGCCGTGGAAGGATCGCGAGTTTCTCGAGACCCTCCTCGAGACGCTCGGTACTTTGAGTTTTCAGGAGGAACCAAACACCGAGGAGACTTCGCCCCCTTTGCGATCAATTTTCCATTGCAACCTTATCGTTCGATCGTCAAACGGAATCGGGGACGTTCAGTTTTCGTGGGCAAACGAGTTTCTTAAGGGACAAAGTTGGATGCACAGCAGCCAAACGCGCGTGTTTGCTGGTGTGCAGTGTTGGGCAAATAGATATGCAAATCACGAATTACGCGAGCGGGGTTTGAATTATCGATAAACTGGGATTACGCGTACCTAAAATGCTGTTTACATACCTAACAGACTCGCCTACTACAGACTACTTATTGCTATTACGATCACTAACAATTATATACATAAATAAATGAATGAATAAATGAATGAATATATATATATATATATATATATATATATATATTATGATATAGAAATTATACATTGTTTCGGCATGAAGATGTAAGAATACTGTTGGTAATGAAATAAAGAAAACTATACTTGTCAGACTGCCATTTCATGAAGTTTCTTGTGTGATTTAAACATTAAACGTTGGATATTATATATAATATTGCTTCGCTATTCCCCTCACTTCCATCTTGGTACAATTATTTATTAATCTAACTTAATTTCTGCTAATTATAACCTTCAAACTCTTGGATACTTTTGAATTCTTTTTAACTAAATTTAGAAAAAATACATCAGATTGCAATTTCAAATAAATTTTCTTACTCATTCTTCGTACCCAATATATGGATCCATACAAGAGTGTGTTTAGTAAAAAAAATTCCTACTTTCCTCGTTGGAAACTGTATGTTATAATTATTAATCGTCTCGATAAATGTTTTAGACCGATGCAGAGAAAGGAATTTCGTGAAAAAGATAGTAGATTTCATTTTTTCTCACCATTACCGATGCTCGGAGTACCACAGCGATATTATCGACCATAGAAACCTGCAAAATCGTCCACGCTACCGACGCCATCTTCCTTTTCAAATATCCCGCGCACCTCTACGCAACACGATCGCACAAACCCTAACCACGCACGTACCTATAACAGTTTAAACGAATTTAAAGTCTCCAAAGAAACTATTAACCAGACTATTCGGGTGCTGCATCGAGAGCACTCGATATTACACGACTACAACCAATCTCCCGACTCTAAAACGTCTTAAAACGAACGACCAGAGAAAATTGACGAAAATCTGCTTCGCGCCTTTAGCAGTCTCTGCCCGTGACAAATACTTTTCCAGATATAACTCGCAAACTGCTTTGACGATCGGAAACTTTATGCGATTCGTGTTCCCCGATCGACAAAGAAGCTGTTCCGACTGATTAATCCGAGCGACTCTCGGTAATTACTATAAAGTTTGATAATTAATTTGAACTCACCGACGACGACGCACCACTATTCGAAGCTACAGCCAGGACTGAGGTCACGTGACCGCTTCTCTTTCGTCTTTCCGTTTGAAATTTACCAGGCGGAGCCACCATGTACCGCGCGTGCGCACTGTCAAAATCTATATTAAAATGGAGGAAAAGAGTCAGGTCGTGGAACGAGAGGCTAAGAAAGATGAGATTCACGAAAAGGATGGGAAATCCAAGGGGTGAGGGAACAATTATTCACTTGGAACAACATCTCCTGCTTAATTTTCGATCGGTGGGGTTAGAGAACTCTCTCGTTTGAATTATCGTACATGTGATTGATGGATGGCCGGCAGTTCCGTAGACACGATACGTCCTCGTTTCTCTACACCCGTCGCATAATTATCCATGATTGCTGCTTTATTTTAACTTAAACTAACACGACGCACCCCACACCGTCAGATATTATTAGCAAAAGTCACTCGGAAAATCTTGGATCGTGTTCACGCGATATAGTAACCTACTGATACAGACCTTTCACCCTGCAACTCGTAGCTTTAAACACGTTTTAAATGATTCTACGCAGACTGTTACGCGTTTCTTTACGTGCCTGTGAATTCTGCTTCTTTTAACCATTCCGAAATACATGCCGTTTTTACGAAACTATAAACTCCCTGTTCGTTATCCTTTCACACTTATATTTCATGCACTCGTGTTTCTTTACCATTGCGTGTAGTTTTGCAGTCTGCGCTGCTTATTGAGCTTTGAAAAATAAACGTTCTTCGCTATAATTTTATGTATTCTATCCCTCTTTCGTTCTCGTCCCTTTGCTTTACGCTTCCGTGCTCCGATATCGGTGTAGCAAAGTCCGTTCACTGTTTACCTTACGAGAAGAGAAGAATAAAGCGCTTATATTTAGATCGAAAAAGAGACATCGCAAGAAGAAGAACGAGGTGGCGATCGCCGCCAGCGAGAACCATAACCACACTGGGCATAGGGACGAACACGAAATGCATAGCACGTGTAATATCTCGATAA
The DNA here is from genome assembly GCA_944738655.2 of Andrena hattorfiana. Classification (NCBI taxonomy): domain Eukaryota; kingdom Metazoa; phylum Arthropoda; class Insecta; order Hymenoptera; family Andrenidae; genus Andrena; species Andrena hattorfiana. Next base: position 39,178,501 of record OX122894.2, on the reverse strand, counting down.
AAGATATACAAATGGCGATGGAGGTGTTTAATATCCAACAGAAGCCAGCCAAGACTCAGGAAGAGGCTATGCAAAAGCCGTATCAGTTTTGGAGCACACAGCCGGTACCAAAAATGGGTAAACGATCGAGCTTACTGTACTCGTGTGTTAACTGCGATTTTAGAAAGATAAGATGGTGTTGTCGATTGTGCGTAGACGAGAAGATCGTGAAGAACGAACCCATCGAACCCGACAAAACATCCATAAGGCCCGAACCTTACTCGTTGCCGGCCGACTTTCAGTGGGACACTTTGAATCTCGACGATCCATTAGTTTTATCCGAATTGTACACTTTGTTGGCCGAGAATTATGTGGAGGACGACGATGCCATGTTTAGATTCGATTATCCACCGAACTTTCTGAAGTGGTAAATAGATCACCGCCTAATAAAAAACACGGGAGTTCGCTCGAGACGATAGGTCTTTAGTAACATCCTTTCAGGGCGCTTCAACCCCCCGGTTGGTGCAAAGAATGGCACTGCGGGGTACGAGTCACTAAAAGCGGACGTCTAGTCGGTTTCATTTCTGCTATTCCAGCCACGCTGCGCGTGTACAATCAGTAGGTTTCGCGTATTCTCTGTAAGCGTGTCGCCTGTTATTTGATACTAGCGAAATTTTAGCACTCAGAAGATGGTAGAAATAAACTTTCTGTGCGTGCACAAGAAGCTGAGATCTAAAAGGGTCGCGCCTGTGTTAATACGTGAAATAACCAGGAGAGTTAATCTTCAAGGTATATTCCAAGCTGTCTACACCGCTGGCGTTGTATTGCCGAAACCAATAGCAACCTGCAGGTGCGTACTTGCGTCCATGTAGCGTAATGACTTTTTTTGTTAATTGCTAAATCATTCTGTATAGGTATTGGCATCGTTCTCTCAATCCAAAGAAACTAATCGAAATAAAGTTCTCCCATTTGTCTCGTAACATGACTATGCAGAGGACTTTGAAGTTATATAAACTGCCAGAGAACACGAAAGTGCCAGGGTTCAGGAAACTGGTTCAAGCGGACGTGCCACAAGCTCACAAAATATTAAGCGACGTAATAATCATTACAGAAATACAATACAGAGACTGTGATCGAAGCGGCTTAATGCATTACCGAGTTGATTTCTGTTTCAGTACTTGGACAAGTTCGACTTGGCTCCGATGTTCTCGATCGAGGAGTTCCAGCACTGGTTCCTTCCGCAGAACGGAATAATTAATAGTTTTGTAGTAGAAAATGATGGTAAAATCACCGACATGGTCAGTTACTATACATTGCCAAGCTCCATAATGCACCACGCGACGCATAAGACACTCAGAGCTGCGTACAGTTTCTACAACGTGTCCACCGTGACCCCTTGGCTCGAGCTCATGACCGACGCTTTGATATCAGCGCGCAATGTAAGTCCCACGATTTCTACGTCGAATCTAACGGAGGAAACATCGTGCGCGTGACTTTCTTTTTTCAGCTGGGCTTCGACGTGTTCAACGCGTTGGACCTGATGGACAACAAGGAGTTCCTAGAGCCCCTGAAGTTCGGTATAGGCGACGGAAATCTCCAATATTACTTGTACAACTGGCGTTGCCCTAGCATGACACCCGGCAAGATCGGTTTGGTGCTGCAGTAGAGCCTCTAGTTCAACGGATCGTTGTCTAGAAGCAAGAAGAACAAAAAAAAAACAATATAAATTTCTCGCACGTGCAAGCTTATCGAGGGGATGAATGGTGTAAAAAGGGGGCGATCGCCAAGGAAACTAGGGGAGAAGAAGATAGCCGACGCCAAAGCCGGAGCAAGTACGACCTCGACACGTGTCCGACGAGTGTCCCGTGGCGCATTCGACGTTTGAAAGGAACCGCGACTGTTTCTTCCAGAATCAAACGGGACGCCCTATCGGGCAGCTCTCGGTTCCCGCGGAACGTCATCCTTGTCTCCGCCTTCGCTCGCGATCGTGACATTAGGTCAAGGCCGAGGAACCGAATATGCATGTGCAGCGCGTGTATATATACGTATGTGCGTGACTCGAGCAATGTAGATAAATATCGTACATTTAGTAATTTGCAGCAGCCACGCGAGTACATCGGCCGCGAGGGTATCCGCACAGTTCTCGAGTAAATAAAGGCTCCCTTGGACGCTGTTTTATTTAACCGGGGGTTTCGCGCTCCCTTCAGCATCTGATTCTTTGATTAAATAGGTCGCAGAAGTATGCCGAAGTGAGAGTGGAAGAGTTTAAATAAAGCGAGGTCGAAAGTAAAGTGTTGTTCCCTCTGTTTCTTCGCCGCAGCCTCCCGCCCTCCAGTACCACCCCCCTTCAACTTCGCCTATAAATTCTGCTTTCCCTTTGTAGCTGGTACCCCGGCGCGCGGCGTACAGTTCAGCTTTATCGAGCACGATACGTTTATAGCTCCCCACGGGACACGGTTCCAAATCTCCTACGACTCTAGCCTCGCTATCCTTTCCGGTACCTTCGAACCAAGCCGTTACGTAACAAGGGTCCCGCTTCCGGCGCCGATTAGATAGCGGCGGGACCAAAAAGACACTGGAAGAAACCAGTTTCTAAGGACTGTCATTAAGGGAAACGTCGGCTGTCTGGACTTCAGACGTCGCCCAGTAATTTACGCTACTTGAACGCTTCGCTCCGTTCAGCCACACGTTTGATAAGAATTTTCGTTTGCAAGCTGCGTCTCAAATAGCCGGAATCTCCGCGCGAACAGTGTTCACGGGAACGGTGATCTCGAGCTAGTGTCTGTCAGTTCGCGGTGCCAGCGGTACGTCCTTAATCGAGAGTCGAGGCCTTCGCGACAGCCGTTGCAGATCAATATTTAACAGAGAGCACACGCGCGAGCGACACGCAAGGTCTCTTCGAGATAAAAGGCGCGAAACGATGGCCCCGTAGCGATTAACGCGGCTGACATTTACACGCCCGGTTTAGATAGGAGCCGAATCTCGAGCGGTCGTGTGTGACAGATGACTCGAATCATTGAAATTTGATTAACTCTCTTCTTAAGTGTCACACAACCCTGCTTATTTAAATCGTCCTCGTAGTGGTAACTTTTTTTTTTAACCGTGTTAGTCATCCTTCCCTGTAATCCGCTCTTTTTCCTCTTTTTATCGACGTGCGCCGATGATCTAGATACGACTACGCAAGGAAAAACACATTTTCGCATCGATACGCGAGGCAAATTACGCTTAAACGGCACAGCAAGCCCCTGAAAGTTTATCTGCATTTCCACTATGTGTAACATTAGCGGCTGAAGGTGGAATTTATTGTTACCTTGGCCGTTATCGCTTTTTTTATCTCCGGGCGTGCGAAAGAGGCTCGCGAAAAACAACTTTAACACCCTTGTAAAAGCGTTCCGTCTAATCAATATCGTTGTTAAGATTAAAAGGGTACATTCATTGCATCCGGGCTCGATAAACTGCCGCGGCGGCTCGCGGGGTACGTTAATCGTCCTTCAAACGTAGCCGCCGAACAATTACGAAATTAGCTGGTTAATTATAATAGTGCAACCTTCCAAACAATTTGCCAATCGTATCACCTCGCGAAATAGGAGCACGTCCTTCGCATAATACGCTTGCTTTCCTTGCTCGATAATTTGTCCGTTAGAACCAGCTTACGGAAAACCCCGCCTTTGAGGATATCTCCGAAATAATTTAAAATATAGGCCACCCGCATACGCGTTTAGAGCTCGCAGCAACCTTATACGCGACGTCAAGCCACGGTTAATAAAAATAAATAGTAGAGACAGAATAAAAACGTCTACTTTGCTAGTAGATCCTGAGGAATCACCGCGTGAGTGCTACTTGTCAAGCTCCCCGCTTCAAAAGTTCCGGGTTAGCTGTTGGAAGCTTACGTAAGCTAGCATCGTTTGACCCAAGGATGGGATCGAGCCGAGTGCCCAACCAGGCGGAAACGCCGCAGAAGCTACCTTTTATCCTTGTAAAAGAAATCCCGGGGGGATCGCGAGGACATTGCGAGGACTTGGCCTGGTCTGCGCGTGAAATTGTCGACAAGAGGGCCTTGAACCCCGACGGTGATCCTTGGCCAGGGCAGCTGTATCGATCTCGCGGCGTGTTGCATCCCGCGGCTCGATGCACTCCTCGCATTGTCGGCTGGACTGATCGCTATCGCGTTATGCCATTTAACGCGGCGGCGGAGAGGGGAGGAGGTACAAAATGAGAAGAAAGAAAGAAAAGGAAAAACGGAAACGAGAAATCACCGTACAATACCCGGAGCCAGATAACAGCAACGAAGCGCTGACTAGCACGTAGGTGGGGAATACGAGACACACGATGCGGAATAAATAGTGGCCTGAAATCGAGCGGAATTCAGTCGCACTGCTGTTGTACAATCGTCGTCGGCCGTTTATTCGCGAGGGACTAGACAGAGGTCATCGTGAAGTCTTCTAGTCCTACCAGCTGGTCCATCAGGATAGATCGATAAGTACCAGCAGGGTTGATTACGCGCGGACTATTGGCCGCGTTACTTGGTGGTCGGGTTCACGGCAGAAACATCACCGTCGGGTGGAAGCTGCTTTCGATTCATGTTACCGTCCACGTAGCGGAAGAATGTTGCGAGTGTTGTCCCTGCTGGTGTCTGTCCTCCTCGTCGACGGATTCTTGTTCGGGTACTTAACATTCCCGCGTCACTAATCGGCCCCGGATGCCTTGCGAACAGTAGCTCCGTCTCTTCTCGTAGATTCACGGCAGCTCGACGAATCCGGCGTTGTAATTTCCACGAGCCAGCCGAGCGAACCGGTCGCAGCGCGCTTACTCGTCAGGCAAAAGAGATCGCGAATGTTGGCAAGCGCGTCCTGGGCCTCCTGAAATACCCATAAAGCGTTCAAGTTCAGGACTGAAAATATCTTATCTGAGCCGTGTCGTTGGCCGCGCTCCGCTCCCGGCCCCGTTAACACCTCGTGTCTCTATCGTCAGCTTCGGCACAGTCACCCCTAAAGACGAGGACAGGCGGGGGTTCGACGTTTACTGGAACGTGCCCACTTTCATGTGCCACAAGTACGGCCTGCGGTTCGAGGAGGTGTCCGAGAAGTACGGAATCGCGCAGAACTCGATGGACCAGTTCAGGGGAGACCGGATCGCGATCCTCTACGATCCCGGGATGTTCCCGGCGCTGATGCAGGACTCGAATGGTAAAGCAACGCTCGTAATCCTTGCGCCGCGAGCTTATCTACCATAGACAAGTTTCGCCATTGTTCAGGCAACGTTGTGACGAGGAACGGCGGTGTCCCGCAAGAAGGCAATCTCACCAAGCATCTGCAAGTATTTCGGGAGCACCTGATCAATCAGATCCCGGACGAGTCGTTCCACGGCGTGGGGGTGATCGATTTCGAAAGTTGGCGGCCGATCTTCCGACAGAATTGGGCTTCCCTCCAGCCTTACAAGAAGCTCTCCACAGACCTCGTGCGGAGGGAGCATCCGTTCTGGAGGGAAAGTGCCGTGGAGCAGGAAGCGAGACGGAGATTCGAGAAGTACGGGAGACTTTTTATGGAGGAAACTCTGAAGGCTGCCAAGCAGACCAGGCCGTCAGCCAGTTGGGGATACTACGCTTACCCCTATTGCTACAACCTGACGCCGAACCAACCTAGTTCGCAGTGCGATAAGACGACAGCGCTGGAGAACGATAAGTACGTATTTATAAGACCTTGATGATTTATTTTCAATGATTTTTTCCGGGGGATATGACATATCGCCTGCAACGGTATGTATTAACATGATCGATTACCGTGAATCAGTCCTGTTATCGCCGAGTCAGCAGCTCTTGCTCTAGGTGCTCGCGTGCTCTAGTTATTACCGTCAAAAGTCCCTCGAGGACTTAACGTAACGAGATTACGGATCGCGCCGTCGAGATTACCGCGCTTAGGCTTAACTGGGTCAATGCCAAGGACCTCGCCTCCCTGAAAATTCAAATCGCTGCGAGTCACATCTGTCTTATCTAATCAGTGCCCGATAAGAGTGCCGGTGCAACCCCAGAACCGTCTGCTCCTCCCTTTCAGAATGTCATGGCTGTTCGAGCTGGAAGACGTGCTGCTGCCCTCGGTGTACTTGAGGCTGGGCCTGACCGGCAGCCAGAGGATCGGCCTGGTCGGCGGCAGGGTGAAGGAGGCCCTGAGAATAGCGAGGCAGGTGACGCCCCGGAAAAAGGTTCTCCCCTATTACTGGTACAAGTACCAAGATCAGAGGGATACGTATTTGAATAAGGTGAGTCCTTTCGTTCGTGAAAACATTTTAGGGGATCGGTAGATGCGTCACCTGATAGCCTGGCCCCGGCTGGTCCTCAAAAACGGATTTATCTTCGCAGGCTGATCTCGAGGCCACTCTGCGGAAGATCTCGGAGCTGGGTGCCGACGGTCTCATCATTTGGGGGAGCTCTAACGACATCAACACCAGGGAGAAGTGCCTGCGGTTCAGGGAATACCTGAACAACGATCTGGGCCCTATCGTAGAGCGCGTCAGGCTGGCCGCCCTGAGCTTCACCCAGTACCAGAGCAATCCTGCGGGCAATCGACTCGAGGTCGTTGTCGATCAAGTCTGACGAAACTCGTGGGGCCAACAAGCGCGAAGGGAACGCCGAGTGATTCCTTAGCTACCAGTGCTTACGTGCGCGATTACCGATGCCTTGCGTACGCGCAGGAGCCGCTCGACCTTCGACGGAGAGAGATGCTGTGCGCGAGGTGCGTCGCTGAAACCAAAGACGATTAGACAAGACGTCGCAACGGAACAGTATCGAGCAAGCGTCTAAATAAATTTCCTATAAAACCAGCCGCTGTATTCGTTGGTGCCTCCCCGGGAGCACGGAGCGAGTAGGAACGTCCGAGGCCGCTTCCAATTGCCAGCGGATTCGGAGCGGTGCGCGTACACCGGGACCAGGTTCCCTCCGGATGCCCTCCAGCTGCCCGAAATCGTTGGCAATAGTCGCTCGGGGCGGGCAGGGGCCACGAGCGAGGCGCACTTTAGCACTAGCGTACGACAAGTTTTACTGGTTCGAGGTGTAAGGCCTCGGGCGATCTTGCTTTTTACAGTACACGCGACGTCGTTGTGTAGAGGTAGTCAAAGATCTCTCTTGCTTACCGTTGATCCCTCTCCCCTCCTCATCCTGTCGAGAGGGTGATCCTTTCTCTTTCTGTTACCGCGGGGATACCTGGTGGATCCGTCGGAGCGAGAAGGAGAGAGAACGGAACGGGAACGGCGCGGAACCGAGCGTACCGAGTAGAAGGAGGAGCTGAAGGAGACTCTCCGGTGGTGGTGGTGGAGGTGGAGCAAGAGGAGGAGGAGAACGGAACACGAGAGATCGGCAGCACAGTTTCGTGTTCAGCTCAGCTCGGCTCGGCTCAGCCTCATATCGGATCTCCCGTGTTTTCGAGGCGAACCGTTCCTCAAATTTGTCGGGTACCAGATACTCGGATACTCTCCGCCCGATCCCCCTAACCCTGCCCCCCCCCTTCTTCCCCCTCCCCCTCTGGTCCGATAGTCCACCGGTGCGCCGGGACAAGCAGCAGGATATCCGGCTGAGCGCCGAGTGAAAATCGCGAGCAACACCTTCTCCGTCGTTTCGTTCGACTCCTACTCGTCCGCGACGATCGTTCCGCGGGATTTCTAGAGTGGTGCGTAGTTCGCGACGTCTGTGACGTACACGGAGGTGAGTGACAGTTTCTTGAGAAAAGCCAAGGCTGGACGGCTCGGGATCGTTGCCAGAGTCGCCAGGCTGCCGATACGTGTGCCGCGACAAGTCCACCAGCCACCAGAGATTCGATCACGATATCGAGATAGCTTCGTGCCTAGAACACTCCGCGGACGCGAATGTAACAGCCTTTATTCCGCTCCCACCCTTTGAAAGTGCCTCTGGCGATGATAGGCCTCCACGGCCGCGATACAGCTGCCTTTCGCAGTGAACGAGAACCAGGGCGATAGGTCTCGTGCCTCTGATCAATAAGATACCGATGTCTGCGTGCTCTGCTTGCTCGACGGACTCCGTTCGCTAGCGTTCCCGTGGAACAGCACGAGGTGCGAGGAGCTATTCTCAAAAGAGAAGGCCTGTTTCGGGTGGTCGGAAGAAAGTTCGCACCAGCTGAGCAAGCTCTCGATGATCACAGGCTGTTAGAAAGTGGCGAGACCGCGGGCAAGGGACAGGGACTCCGAGGCTAAATAGTCCAGAAGCACCCTATCCGAAACGTTTTGCCCACTAATCCTAATACCGGACCCTATTCTCGAGTTAATGATAGCTCTTCTTAGACGCAACAGTTAATTTCGAAGCCGAGCCGTCGCGCGGTAGCCGGCCAGCCACTCGGGTCCTTTCTAATGAAGACCTTTCGCGACTGGCTCCACTTGCCACTGTGCTGTTAATTGGCTAATCCCCGAAACCAACCCTCCTCGAAAATTCTCGCGTATATATTTCACCGATCCCTCGGGGATTATAAGAGTCACGCGCGGCCTCCCGCGACAGAGGAGTTTCTTAATAGGCGAGAGATGACTCTAGATCTCGATAAGCCAAGGCGCAAAGTCGGTGTCTATTATTGGAGCCCGGTTACTTCATCCCGCAAACATCGTAATATCATTAACCGGTCTCGTTCCCCGAAGAGTGGCCTGCACTTAATTACACCTTATGGTGCACTTATTTTTAAAGCCGCGGGCCGTCCAGCTTGCCGAAGCGAGCTTCGGGCCAACTCTCTCGCTAATGCGACTGTGTTCGCGCCTTTCAAGTAATTGGCCCGCAGAAAGTGGACAATAATACCTCCGGTTTAATTGGTGTCTTCAACCTCTCATTGAGCGGCGCCCCTTCCGCCGTGCGGGCCTGCAACGAACGATGAAAAATCGTGGGCCCCCAGGGGGTCCATGACACTTGATACCGATATCCGATTAGGTCAGATCGCAACAGCGGCCAAAGTAGCTGTGTCATCTTGCAGCGTGGCCTGGTGTCTGCGCCTCAGGTAACGGGTTAGCGGTTACCAGAAGGGATCATTAAAAGAGCCAAGTACAAATTGCCGTCTCCTTTGTACGGGGCTCTGGTAGATTGCGAGATCTTTTCCCTTCCCATCCACACGCTCCTTCCCTTCGCGATCCTCGGTGCACTTTTCGGAGCTGCGCATCGCGGAAGGACAGGGGGAGGAAGGGAAAATCGGATCAGAGGGGACAGAGAACTCGCGGTCGATTTTTTCCCTTCTCTCGTTAGAAGCCAGGGTGGATGTAGGAAGAGAGAACCGGGGAGCTAGTAGCGGCTGTAGTAGCGGGCAGGCTCGAGGAAGACGAAAGGGCCCGTTTTAAAGAGGCGAGCATTAAAAACAACAATGTCATTACATTTTAACGACCTGTTCTTGGGCTCTGCCCTCCCTTTTAAGAACGTTCGTTTGCAGGTATGTGGTCCTCGCTCTCTCGTGGGGGCCACCACACCGACGCACATCTCTTTAAGCGGTGCGCACACTAGCTGCTCCTCCTCTTTTTGCCCCCTCCAGCCTCGTGCCTGTGTCTAATTTTGATTCGAGGCTCGATTAAAAAACTGAGGGCCGATCGCTCCGCGTGACTCAGACACCGGCCATCGGTTGCATCGGATTTTCCAATACCTGCTCATCGACGGAAACGTATCTGCTATGCGCCTGTTCCGATCGGACACCCCCAGCTCGGAGGGCTTAGGAGTTGGAGGAGTCTTAAACACGTCGAAAGGTAGCCCGCGTTCCCATGGAGCAGATCGGATCGTACCTACACTCGGCTCGAGCGGAGGGAACCTTCGGATGGTTTTAGGATACCGGGGAAGGAAGACTCGAGGTGGACGTCGAAACGGCGGGGCTGGCGCCGAAATTTCGGCGGTCTTAAAATTGCGATCTAATCGGGGAACGAGGGGGGTGCGAAAGCAGCTTAATCCGACACTGGTCGATGCGTAGGGCCCCACCAGCTCGAGCCCGTGCCCCTTCCAGAGCCGATTTCTCCCCACGCAGCCGGGGCACGCCGTGCAGCTCGCGAAGAATTAGTATGGGCGAAGTAACAAAAGCACGAGGAACAAGCAACGGGGGGTGTGCGGAGAGTGCCGGCGAAGGAGGAAGAAAAAAAAGGAGCCGAGATGGCGCCACACGTCCAGCGTGTTTTCGGGGCATCCTCCGGTGCTGTTGGCAAACTCCTCTCTTCTTTTTTTTTCTTTCTTTACTCCTTCCTCCGGACCCCCTTGTCTCTCGCTCCTTCTCGCCTGCGCCCCCGCCGGTCCCCTGTCTCGCTTCCTGGCGCGTTCTCTGCACCCTCCCACCGGTGCCCTCTTTTATTTCGCTCCCCTTCTGGACCCTCAGCCTGCGGGCCCCCCTATTAGTTCGGCCACGGCACCGTATTGCGGGGAAAAAAGAGGAGCGAAGGACGGCCGCGAAATACGAAATTGGGCTAGACCAAGTCGGGAGATAGGGGTTTCTCATTAAAACGGGAGAACGCATTGCGCCCCGAAATTGTGCTCTAATCTGTGACGATGATCGGGAGACCTCGCCTACTTCGGGCCTCCATCCTCGCCGGGACCCTCCGCCAGCGTACAGACGCCTATCATAGGGCTTCGACGATCCACCTCGTGCAGCCCCTCTAGAAAAAGAATCGTAAGTACAATAATCATCGACGGCACCGCGCAGTGCAGGCGATTCTAGCCAAGTATGGTTGCGGATATCGTAGACGAAGGCTGGTGAAGGTGATCGAACCGAGGGGAAACGGGTATAGTTGGTACCACGTGCTCGAACCTGTACCTAGCCGTTCCTATTGGCCGAGAAGCTCGAACCATTTTACTCCTAGCCTTTCCTTCTTCGTCTCTCTCTCCCTCTCTCTCTTTCTTTCTCTCTTGCTTCTGCCCGCTCGTACTCTTCTTCTTCCCTTTCCCTCTAAGTACTCTGGCAAAGAGATCATGAAAGTATCTCCCGTGCCCGAGGCACCAGGGCCGTAGCAACTCTGGTTCAAATGCACCCAATCATTCATATTCCTCGTTCAACGTTGCCTTTACGGTTAACTCTGTCTATAGTACCAGCTCCAAAAAGTTTCTCGAGGCGCAGAGATTTTCTAGAGTTTGCCCAGCGATGCTCGAATGATTTCCTCTCGTCTAATTGATCAGAACCAAGGAACGCCCCTGGCACCAGACATTCGAATAGCTCTCTAAATCACCGATGCCCCGAGGATCCTCAGCGTTGACTCTCTGCACGTTCCCCCGCGTCGGTCGTCCCGTTTGCCAAACATTATTCTTCTCTCGCCAGGGGAAAGTCCGAATGAAATATGGATTGCTATTAGGAGCTTCCTGGAAGCGCGGCACGTCACGCAGGTGTTAAGCTCGCAGAGAAGGAGGCTTTAATCCCGTGCTTTCTAAAAGGTCCCGCGGGATAGGCAAGCGACGGCCGAACACGAACGGATTCCGTCCGTGGCGTGCAGAGAGATTCGCGGCGCCCTTTGTGCCGGCCCGCCTAGGCTCGGGGGCGCGTCAAATTTGGTTGAAAATCAAATTAATCTCGCGGCTGGGCGCAGGACCCTCTCTCGTCTCTCTCTCTCTCTCTCTCTCTCTCTCCGCCGGCTGCTCCGTTGCTCCTGCGGCGCCGGTCGGCCTGTCTTCGTCCCTCTCGCCATCGACGACACGAGCAAATCGAAGGAACGGGACTGAGAGGAAGGTGGAGAAGGAGGTGAAGAAGGAGGTGGACCTGGAGGTCCTCCACGCCACCGACACCGGACCCAGAGGCGAGAAGAGAAGGTGGCGCAGCAACAAAGAGCTTTGGACTTCTGGCTACGACCCCGCCAGGGCCGTATTTATTTCGAGCCCTCTCCTAGCTTACCTCGCGATTCTTCAACTGGGCCGTTCTCCCTCGAACAGACACAAAACCGCTCCCCTAAGTAGTCTAAAGATCGAACAAACATTTCTTCCTGCACGGTTGTGCATGTTTAGAAGTTGGTCGTCTTTAGACTGTCCTTCGTCAAAAGGATTGCCATCTGATTGGGATAAGAATAGAGGACTGGATGGAAATTTATCATACGTTCATCTAGCTTCCGCCTCAAAGCAGGCGCCAGAATGTTGAGCGTGTAAGGAAGCCAGGGATCACGGTTCAGATTGCGCGTGGATAAAGTGGTTCTTATTGTAAGTCGCGAGACTCGTCCGGATTAAGTACGTCCCTGTTGCATCCTACTCGGTCATTCAAATCTCCGCCCGTGGAAATGAGATAGGTGGCCGGACCTTGTGACCGCGCACCTTTCCTCGCTCAAGCGTACAGGGTGATTCAACAAGAACCAGCTGAGAGCTCTGATTCTCTGGATCCCGCGTTTAAGCTAATTTGTAACAGTCCCAGACACCTATACTGTTAATTGCCGCAGCCTCTCCGAAGAGTCTGAGCATTTTCTGAACTCTGTCGCGTTTAATCATCACGTGCTAATGTCCCAACGAACTAATCAAACACTTTGCATCCGACGATTGTCACACCGTTTCCTCTTATCTGACGCAATTGGACGGTTTCGTGGAAGAATTGCAGCGCCGCGCGTCTCCTCTTATCGATAACGTGTCTTTGTTTAGCAGCAAGCTTGCAACACGCCTGAGGTATTCCTTCATCAGACTTATCGGTTTCGCGGGAAAGCCAATGACAGTTTCGCAACATCCAGCTCCCTCCCCCACCCGCGGATCTTTCGATCCGCGATCGAGTTTCTTCGCGCAGGCTAGGGACACAGCTTCCGTGCTTCTTGGAAGTCGAAGTAAGAAACAGAGGATCCGACCGCGTGAGAATAAAGAGGACGGGGAAGCACGCAGGGAAGAAAAGGTTCCACGAATAAAGTGGTGGATGAAGGGGAAGCCGAGGAGGAGGAAGAAGGAGCAGGAGAATTGAAACGCATCGGAGGGGAACGAAAAGCTGATCCTCTCCTGGAAATACCGGGGACCAATTGTCCGTGGAGGGACGAGATTCCTTCTGTTGTCAGGAATTCAACTCGCGAGCCCAACGACAAAGTGAATTCCTGGAGGACGGAGGATGCACGGAGGGTTCCTCCGGATGCTACGCAGTTAAACGGATCCGAGGATTTCTGGGCACCCCAAAAAAGGGCCCCGGAGCTCTCGTAATTGGGCCTGCACATCCTTTTACCTTGTCGCCGGTGCCACTTGTCCCCGCTGATCAGCCAAGGATCAAGAAAGATCGTACGATGAGATTGACGCTTTTTTCCACCGCCGCCATCGATCCGACCGGTCTATATACACGCTTCTTCATCCCCTTTTCCCCTGCCTCGAATTATTGCTTCATTACCGATCCAGTACCTACCTTGAAAATAAACGAACCCGCGTGTGCTCGACCGGCCACGCTAATTGAGAAGCTGCTGCCTTTCATCGCTTATTGCCTGCCGCTAAAATAATCGGGTATTCATCGAGTCTGTTACATCTCCTCGCCAGTTGTTCCTACCCTCCCCCAAACATCGTATCCAGGAGCAGCATGCTTTTTCTTCGTTTCGAGGCGCGGTAATTGAAAGTTTCGGTGCGTCCGCGGGCTCCAGCGAGTTGGCCTTAAAAAGTTTCGTATACCTCCGGAAGAAAGTGCATCCCGTATTCAAGCCCCGTACCCTAAATCCGCCGCTATTTATGGCCAGGACATCCACCAGGACGTCCCCTCTTTCCCTCGATCCCGAAGGGGCCGTGGGGAATGCCGTTATCTCGACATCTCGGCGACTTAAAACTCGAGCATCCAGCTCGCCGGGGATCGAGAGGAATCAGGGAATCAGGGAATCGGGGAATCGGCCCAACGATTTATGAATGAGCCCGGTCGGGTCGTCGCCGAATGCCAGCCGCAAGGTGCCTCCCTGGTCCCACCTCGTCCAACCCCGAGCCCCGTGTTCCTCGGGGCACGCACGCGGTGGTCGGGTTTACGAGCCCCATACACACGCGTCCCCGCTGGCGCAGCTCGCTTTAAACAAAATTCACGCGACGGACGCGCAGGGAAAAAGGAAGAGGAGCAAGCGGCAGCACGACAAATCCCCCGGTGACGTAATTTCAGACGGTCGTCGAACCTGAGACCTCGAATGCTCACCACGAGACCCCACGACTTTCATTCATTCGGGGTGGGGACGAACGAACAACGCCGCGCACACGTGCACGACGCTGCGCGCCTCGCCGCGAATCGCAATCGCGAAATTCCGCCGGGGCGATACGCGCGACCAGCTCCTCGTCTTTTCCGGAGAAAGTTTTCGGGCGCCCACCCCCCACCCCCTTGCTTTTGGCAGCTTGGCTTTTCTTACCTGGCTAACCGGAGCTCCCAGCGACGGCCGATCAGTTGGAAAGATTCGGATACCCTCTCTCTCTCTCTCCGTGCGCTGTTTCAGGGATCATGGGATCGACGTGTCATCTGACGGTGGCGATACTGCTGCTCGTCCAGGCTACCCTACTTCTCGCTCATCGGGAGCACAAGGTTTATCGAACTTTCTGTACCCTTCCGCGCTGTGCCTGCGCGCCTCCCTTTTCTTCCTGGTGAAATCACGTGAACGTTGCTTCAAGGTCCACAACATCGTGCTGTACCCGGACAAGCACAGCTGGTGCAAGACCACCCCCATCAAGCAGGTGGTCACCTGGCCTCAGTGCTCGTCGCAGGAATTGGACAACAACGTGTGCGTCGGGGCCTGTTTCTCCTACATGGTCCCTCACAGCGAGCCGTCCGCGCCTGGCGACTTGATAAGACCCTACTGCGACTCCTGCCAACCCTTGGACAGCGTCTGGCACACGGTAAGTCAACGTGCGCGGCATGCCGGAGACACTTGCCTGTTACTCGAACGATCCTTACGCGGTTGCAGGTGACGCTGGATTGTAAAAACGAGGAGAACAACCCGATAACCATGCAGAAGAAGGTCCAGATCATCACCAACTGCTCCTGCAGCTCCTGCATGGAGACGTCCAGGATCAAGCCAGACTACAACACCCTGCTGCAGTCGCTGGCGGAGGAGAATCTGGACAAGAACGTGAACGTTGCCCACGAGACGCCGGACCTGCTGCTGAATCCCAACCTGAACTCCTCGAAGAACACCACCAGAGACGTGGTCCAGGCTAACGAGAGGTTCCTGCAGGTGTTCAGGCAGCTGAAGGACTCGAAGAAGCTGGACGAGTCCGGGGCCAAGGAGCTATTCGCCAAGTTCGAGGAAGATATGGGACTGGACAAGCTGAAGGAGCTGCTGAAGATGTACAGCCAGGAGGATGACAGGCTGCACTTGCATCAACATCAGCACCAGCACCAGTCGTCCGGGAAGCAGCAGCAGCAACAACAGCAGCAACAGCAGCATCACTCGACGACGACGGTGCTCCATCGGGGTCCTCACCACTCGATGGTCCTGGACTCGGATGTGAAGGAGAAGATCGACGTGGAGCCTCACTACCTTCATCCAGCGGTCGCTGGCCAGGAGATCAGCTACCACGACAACGTCCTCGTGGACAAAGACAAGAAGAAAGACTTCTGAGAGGGGGGAAGTCGGTCTCTCCCTTCGTGGGGGGAAACGCCTGGCTGGTTGACTTTTCACCTCAGACTGGCCAAAGTTTAATGGAAGGCGCGATTGGTATAAAGCGAAAGTCTCTGCTCGAGATCGTTTTTCTGTTTCTTTTATTCTTGTTAGGATCGCCCATTGCCTAGTCCAGCCTGCAGTTAATTATCCGGTTCAGTTTGGTGACTGAGGCACGATTCGACGTTCAGCTTGATCCACTGTAAATAGATTCCTCGTTCTTTTCTATCTTTTTTTTTTTTCGAGTACCGTTTGGTAAAATGTTACGCGTTATGCGAAGAGGGCTCGTTATATCGCGTTAGAAGGCTCATTAGAGTTGCACGGAAATTGATATCCTTCGACCGGTGGAAATGAAGCGCTGAATGGGAGGAAGATAGAGAGAGAGATAAAATTCTAATATATATTTAATTATTATTATGTTAGTTAACTATTTAACGTACTCGCGCGTCTAATAAAGGAATTTACGTCTGTTCATAATTAATTCTCGCAAAACGGTAGACCATTGTAAACGCCTGAAGGCGTTCCATCTTGTTGACTGCTTTAAAGTGTACACTGTATCCATTGTCTCGTAGAGAATAAACGAAGAGTCAGTACGATGTCTTGACGGTGCATCCTCGTTCACCTTTTTGGATCTTAATGGAGCACTCGAGATCCCAGCAGCTTTGGCATTTGAACGTTCTTGAAATTTCAGGCAGTAGAACCTCAGAAAGTCTCTACAGCTTGCTAGACTCTCGCCCTGTTCGTTGGCAACTGCAAAGAGTGACCCAAAAATGAGGCCTTTTTTAGCCTCTTTTTGGTCACACGATTTTGGAACTGAATTTTATGCCAAATGATACCTTGTGATGAGACATCAATCACACAAATTTTCAAGTTGAGGTGACAATTAGTTTGTGAGATATGAGAGGTCAAAGAAGTGAAAATTCGTTAACGTGTCAACCCATGCGCTTCGATGTACGTACTTCTATGTCAGTTCGATAATTTAAACAATTATTTCTGGGGGGTTTTCTGACTGCTAACAACGAATTTGAACTTAGATTTTCAAAATTCACGAATAAAAAATTAAAATAAAAAATATAAATGTCCTTGTAGTGGGTGCTTTTTTTAATATATCGTCCAGCATATTGAATTGGCCATTGTGTGTTTTGCTGACTGTTCAGAACGAATTTGAACTGGGATTTTCAAAATTCACGAACAAAAAATCAAAATAAAAAAATATAAATGTCCTTGTAGTGGGTGTATTTTTTAATATATCGTCCAGCATATTGAATCGGCAATTGTGAGTTTTGCTAACTGTTCGGAACGAATTTGAACTTGGATTTTTAAAATTCACGAACAAAAAATCAAAATAAAAATATATAAATGTCCTTGTAGTGGGTGCTTTTTTTAATATATCGCCCACCATATTGATTCGGCCATTGTGAATTTTGATATATTAAAAGAAGCACCCACTACACAGACATTTACATTTCTTGATTTTGATTTTTCTGTTCGTGAATTTTGAAAATCTAAGTTCAAATTCGTTGTTTGCAGTCAGCAGAACCCCTAGAAATAATCGCTTAAATAATCGGACTGACATAGAAGTTCGTACATCGAAGCGCATGGGGTGACTTGTTAACGAATTTCCACTTATTTGACCTCCCATATCTCAGAAACTAATTGTCACCTCAACTTGAACAATTCGCGTGATTGGTGTCTCATCATAAGGTATCGTTTCGCATGAAATTCAGTTCCAAAATCGTGCGACCAAAAAGAGGCTATTTCTTGGATCACTCTTTAAATACACTTGCCTGAATGCAAGTACTTTGACGCTTGCATAAATTTTGCGGATAATAAACAGATAAGGTAAATGTTCGCAAAGATCCGACCAAATCGTTTGTTTATTATGCGCCCTTGCTCGACAGATCGTTGCCAATTAAGTTGCACGCGTAGTAGCCGTACAGTTTGTCAACAAAAGAGTGATACGAACGCGTAAGATGGATATACAGCGGCCACGCAAACATCGCGCGGACTCGCGTGCATTCATGTTCGCGATTACAAACGTCAAACATCGCTCGACTCGTTTGTACACGTGACACGCATGATCCACCGATTCCTTCGGTTCTGTTGCACGTGCGCCAGCTGAGGGAACGATAGCAGCGAGTGCAACTGACCCCCAATAGTAAACGGAACGCTTCCATACGCGTCACCGCATCTCCCTCAGCCGCGAATCGCGAGGAAAGAATCAGAACGAGCCCAAAAGAGAAAGGAAGGTCGAAGGAAACTCCGACTCGTAGCGTCGGGATTCATCAAGCGTCCGCGACTCGCCACTTGGCAAGTCGTGCCATAGCTGTACAAGGTGGAATGCAAATAAAGCAATCGGAGAACACGGCCATCGTCGAACCGACGCTGAAGAAAACCGAAGACACTGTGAAAAGCAGAGGACGGAAGCACACACAGGGAACTTAGTTGCGGTACTTTCTCTTCTACAGCACCGTAACCACCAACTATGCCCCAAGCTACTCTCACGAATCTCTACGAAAGTCGTCGGGACGTGTGTCTCGAAAAGACGGCTCCCACTCGACGAACTCCAAACCGATTGCTCCGATTTGCTCACGTGGACCAGAGATCGATAGATCCTCTGATAAGCGGCGTCGATGATTGAGCGACGTGCGACATTACTTGGAACGGGAGAATCGGCGCTGATAAGACGCGATTTCGGCCAATCAGCGACGCAGATCACCGGTACGAAAGCGATTACGTAGCTCGCTAACGGGTCGCGGGGCTCGCGAGCGGAGCGACAGTGTTGCTCGGCGCTCCGTTGCGCGTCCCGGCTGCTTTTCTGCGCGGTCGCGTAGCGCTTTCCACGACGGCGCAGCCGCGCGTGCCACCGAGACCTGAGGCCACGGGAAAACTATGCTGCCCCGTTGCTGAGATTGGGACTACGACGAAGCCGCGGCCCCGGTGACGCGCGATGCTCGATAAGCCCCTGGTCTTTGATTACTTCTAAATGCCCGGCTGTCGAGCGACCACCACCGCCAGACCGACACCGGGGACAACGAACAGAGACCGGACCAGCCTCCCCCGAGCTCAACATAGGAACCATGAACGGTAGGATTCTGTTATTTAGTTGCAAGTACTTGAACAGTATGTAAGTACCAACGTCGGTTTCGATGAGCGGTGGTCCCAAAGGGAGTGTGACACCCCGCAGGGTCTGTGAATCAATTCTAGCGGAGGTGGGTCTGGATCTCTGGGTGTGGAGGACCTGTGGAAGGTCCTCTTGGTAGGCACTCAAAGATCTAAGAATCGTAGAGCACCTGCACTGGGGATCTTGATTAATTTTGGGATTTAATGAGTTGGAGATTATTCGAATAAATTTTTATTCGACTAATGCCCAACTCTGTTTGGTGAATGCGTAATCTCGATGTTTGGGGATTCTATAGCCTGAGAATCTGAAGATTGTAGGACATTAATACACGGTCGTGGGCGCAGGGCTTGAAACGGTTCCGAAAATAATTGTTTAAAACTGTTATATAAAGGTTCTGATTATTACAGTTATGGAGAACCTTTATTCTGAATAACTGTTATGAAGAACAGAAATTTCCAACTATTATCTGTTTCGGTTACGGTTCCTATTTCCCTCCTCATATCGGTTCCATAACCGTTATTTTTTCTGGTCCTGGGACACAAAAGTCACATAAACCGTAAGGTTATGGAAACAGATCAGTAAACTTCATTCGCAACACCAGTGCACGCGAACGATGTTGTTTACGAACGGCCGGTTTCAAGTTTAAGAGTAACAGCGAAACTTTCCTCTGCGTCAGTCATTAACCAGTTTCTGCTTCTCCAATATTCCATCTAGGGTTTGTCGGGTTTTAAAAATTTAACCCGGACTTAAAAACCGTTTTTTTATATATAAATTTGTAAAATTCGAAAACCTAGTTTTTAATTTAAAAAAAAAACGGTTTTATATACTGGAATTAATATATAAAAATGCATTAATTATTTGATTAAAAGCGTTAACATTTTAACTTGAAATCGCCTCGGATACAAGCATACAGTCGTAGATAACAACAGTTTGCTGTAAAACTAATCTTCATGAGTTCATATTTTCGAAAGAAAAATTCTAAATGAAATAAAGATTTATAATTCATATTTTGTTCGGATTTTAGTTATTTTAGTTTTTTTTTCATTTTGTTTCGTATGCAGTGTATTTTATTTTGTTATATTTTTGTAATTCCATAAATATTAAAAAAACTGAAAGTCTTTAAAATAAGTACAAATATTTATTTTCTATTTTAATAATATTTTTTGTGAAACTGGTGTAACCGGATTTTTGGGATAGTGGAATTCGAAAACCGGCTTTTTCAAAAGTCGGTTTTTGTACAAACCCTAATTCCAACGAGGATATTGAAATAGCGCTGAAATCAAGGCTGCTTGATGTTTAACTATCGGCGTAGCTAGGCGAACTGTGAACGCGAATGATTTTCAACCACCTGTGCGAATCGTCGCGGGCAAGCCCAGTGTTGTGATCGCATCGCGGGCGATACACTTCACTATTACAAATGTAAAGGTCGCCGAGGCGACCACGCATTTTCTGTAATTTCCCGTAAGTCTTTTTAGATAATGAAGATACGGGCAGTTAGGACAGTGTCGTAAACGCGGATGTTATCGCCTCAACATGCTTTACGTTTTACATTCGTCTCGAAACATCCCAACAGTGTAACAACATTACTTATTCTAATTGCTCCATAAGAACTGTAGAGCCTTCCTCGGTCTCTCTCTTCTGACACGTCAACGTCGCCGATATTAACGTGTCGAGCACCAATTTGAAAGGGAACTTTCCAATAGGAGCGGGGAATTAATTCTCAACAGCTGTCAGTCATGCATCCGACGGCTGAAAATGGTCAATCTAGACGTTTCTATCGCAGCGGGGAATTGACTACCAGTCGAAAAGAAGAAGAGCGACTACTTCGTAAATCCTGCGATTCCTCCGCGTGATCTACGTCCTCGAATGTGAATCTCTCGGCCAAGAATATTCGTCGTCGTCACGCTTCCCTAATGGTTCGACGAATTACCGTTCTCCAAAACTATTCGTCAATTCGAGCCAGCCGGGACTAACTTGCAACGAACGAATTTGTCGAGCAGTCCACGACCTGTTTGTCCCCGCGTAACGATTTAAAAAATTGGTCTAATCAAGATGTAACACAAGCGTGGACGTTAACGGAGCGACGTTTGTCAGTTTGATTTAAAGCGTAGCCAGAATTGGCTATCGTTCAGTCGACCGGAGCAAGCTACGTTTCGTCGAACTCGTCGGCGGAACTTATCAGCCGCGAATTTGCTCGAGTACTATTCCCAGTCTGATCCGCGCTGTCTGTTCCCACTGCGAAGTCTCGCGGCAATTAAGCAAGATCCCTTTATCAGGGGAAAAACAGTGACGATCCGCGACGGTGCAGCCGCCGCGCCAAAGTCGACGACATCACTGAGAACGAGCGCGCGATTCCGTTTCCACGGAATCTGTCTAATCGAAGGATACACGACTCTATTAGATATAAATAGCTAGCCGACACCTTATCGAGGCATCTGAATGGATCGCCTACTTACAAACAACAACCTCTCTGGCTCGCAATTACGCTTCTTATCGCCCACGAAAATGATTAGAAGCACAAGCCGCTTCGCGCTTTCGTATCTCCTGTGAATCGACAGCCTCCCCGTATCTATGTGTCCGTATTATCGACTCCCACATATTCACGGAGCGCGTCGAATTCCACTGCAGATAACCTCGAAGGTTAAGTGCTTGTCGATCTAGCGTCTCCCTCGAACCAAGTAGTTTTCCTTCCAGCTCTGTCACTGGAGAGGATCTCAAATCTAGATAAAAAAATTCAAGCGCAGCTGAAGATGCTACGCAGCTTGAAATAGAATATTGACTAATTCGCGCATCATCGAAAATAGTACCCGCTAATAGCTCTTCCCCGGAAGTGCCGAGGATTCGACAGAGAACTCGGCCCTCTCGGGGACGAGTCACTGGATTATTATAGACCGAGGATGCTCAAATGGTCATTCGTTTTCACCGCGCCGTTCTAAATGCAGGGAATCGTGTCGTAGGAGAGTAACTAGAATATGAGACGATTTTCATCGAATCGGTCGACGTCGGTGCCCGTTTTAAAATAGATCGGAGGTCGTGTCTCGCGTGGCGCGTGCGAATTCGTAGATCGTGGTCCCTAGATCGGCCAACGATCAGCGATTTATCGCCGAGATCGCGCACTCGATGGCGGAACAACATCGATAAGGAGGCTCCGTGACGTCCTGGATCGATCGTCGATTCCTTATTCGGTAAACGAAACCAGGGTCCACGCTCGGAATCTCCGTGTATCGCTCGGGTTGCAGTTATTGAAAAGATAACATTGTAGCGTGGAAGAAAGGCGAGAGATAAGATCCACATCTTTTGTGTCCCGCGAGATAACAGCGAGGAGGGGTCGATATCTGCTCCGTCAGTTTAAAACCCGGCTCTAAAGAGAATGGACTCGGATGGAAATGGAATTGATAAATCTACGAGGAGTTATATCATCTCGCGGCTCTTAATTTTCCGAAGACCCAGCTGGGAAAGTGTTAATTGGACGTGTTTCAATTACAAAGCGGGAAGCATCGTGACGTCTCCTCGCGTGCACTCTCCCACGAACCTCGACCTCAACGCGCAAGTTGCGCACATTGAGACGGTGGTATTATAAGCGGGTAGAAGGCAACGTCCATTTATACAATCCCTGATGAGCTGTCACCCAGCAGCAATCGATGCCCGAAACGACGCGCAGTGGCATAAACTGCACTTTTTGTGTCAAAAACATAGAACTTTTTCGCAGAAT
This sequence comes from Andrena hattorfiana, assembly GCA_944738655.2. Classification (NCBI taxonomy): domain Eukaryota; kingdom Metazoa; phylum Arthropoda; class Insecta; order Hymenoptera; family Andrenidae; genus Andrena; species Andrena hattorfiana. The sequence continues at coordinate 39,156,188 of OX122894.2, read as the reverse complement.
AAGGGAAAAATATTGAAAAACAATGACAAACGAGTTTTAACTTTGAAAATCTGTGTCAAAGAATCCTGAAAGGCAAGGCAAACTCTGCGACCAGATTTGAATTCAGCGCGTTAGAATCTATAGGATATAATGTATAACAAGTCAAGGAAAAACTTAAACCGCACATTATAACGGAAAATGTCAAGTTTGACATAGATTCTCAAGCTCAAAACTTATTTGTCTTACCGCAAACTGGGGTGACTTTACCCGCCGGGGTGACATTGTCCACTTTTTTACTCTGACTGAAAAATTACCATATGATTGAATTCGCTATTTTTTCCGTTTGACCTTGGAGAAATTATTGCTATCGATTACAAATCACCGTATGTTCTAATTACTTCACAATAAAATAAAATAAAGTCTTTCCGAAAAGTGGGCATTGTCACCCCGAACAGGCAAAGTCACCCCAGTTCATGGTACTTTTTCAATATTTTCTCTTTATTCTGAAACATCTCAGCTTTAACCTCGAGAAAGATTCATCTCTCCATCACATTTCTATAAAAATTTCTACGATTTTGACGGAAAAAAGTGCAGTTTGTCCCACTGTGCGACGTCCACGAAAACGTCACGAACCACTGATATTGCGTAACGTTGCTCTCGCGCGGGTTCTTCGACTGACTCCGCTCCAACGTGCCTCGGAATCTGGCCCACCTAATCATACCGGACTTTTTTACCAATATTCCAGCAACTCAAAGACCCATCCGCGGATCGATAAGTCTTAATTAAGCCCAGAAGCACCGTTATCTCGCGTTCCATCAGATCCGATACGCTTCGCCGTGCGACGTGGCTGACAACGCGTTCCAGGAATTCACAGGGAGCACAGTCGCAGGGTTCCGATTGATCGAGAAATTATTAGCGGAGCATGCGAGGCGTGCAGCGAGCGAGAAACGCGCGCCAATTAGCCGGCTGCTGTGCGATTTCCCGTTTCGCGAAAAATCGATGACGCAACGAGGTCCCGGAGCCGGGAATTGCATCCTCGGCGATGTTCGCGAGTGGAGTGCCTCCCCGCTTGCGCAATTCGCGACGTTCACCTTACATAAGGTCCGCTATCCCCCCTGGAGTAATTACGCCACTCGAGCTAGGTGAAACGCGAAATATTGCGCTGAGAAACGTTCGCGACGTCCAGCGCGATACGAGGAATTAAGAGCGGCCGGGGAAAACAATACCGACAAGATAAACGACTGCGACGGCTTTTCCTCTTTCGCGTCGATGGATTTGAAAAACCGATGAATATTTAGCACGCGCGCTCGGACTTTCCCGCCAGCACGCTCGGAATGTGTAACTTCGACGTTTCCCAAAGAATCTTTTCTTTACCCGAGTGGCTCGGATTCGAATGAACCCGCGGCGCGGCTAAAATCGGAGTTACTCGAAATAGAGTGCCCGAGAGAAGTGCCCCCACCAGTTGGAGCCGAGTTAAGGTGTGAACGGTTTGAAAGCTTGGCACGTGCTGGCCCGAAGCGGGAGGAGCAGTTAGCTGAAACGGAGTATCGACCACGAGGCTGTCGGGCTCGTTCAATACTCGAACGGCGAGAGGGGAAGGGAAACGCAGGATCGCGGGGTCGAAGCGGTCGAACGGCCCGAATTGCCCGGGTTTCGGGTGCCGAGGGCCTGAACAGGTGCACTCCTCTAGCCCACGGGTACCCACGAGTACCCAGGGGTCGCCTTGGTAAACAGCTGCGTGCAGTTGTAGACCCGGTGCAATTAACAGGGCCGTACTTATGCCGTGGAGGGGGATTCGGTGGGAAGAAATGAGTCAGAAACGGCGGCGGCGTGGTCGTAGGTCGAGGCAAAATCCGATGGTGGGGATATCTCAGGCGCGGCTTGCGCGAGCCTGGCGCCACGAAGCTTCGAGCAGCCCTTGAAGGCGGGCAGTGTTACGCAACTAGGAGCAACAATCGCTTCGGAGCGACCGTTAGAGCCTAGAGAGTAAATATTGACACCATACGGTATCTTGTTCGCGTGCCACGATTAACCAGCTAGTCTTGGAACTTACTCCGATTCCGAAAGTCTCTGCCTCTCGCCAAGATACAACGGCCGCGCGGATACTGGCGAATCGCTTAGAGGCGCCAAAGCCGGTCAAAGTGTATAGCCCCGGCGTGGAATGTCTGGCACGAGACGTCAGCACTTGCACGAGTCATCGACAGGCCTCGGCGAATTATGCTGAGCGGACGAACGGAACGCGACCTGATGGTTGACAGCGCGTAATCGGATCGGTGTTGGCTTTCGTGGCCAGATAAAGGCGGGGACACGTGGCGATACCCAGAACAGCACGAGCGAAGGGTACGGCCCTGAACCGGGACGGTAGAGCGGGCAGAGCGCAAGTCTTCTGCTAATGCCAAACGACTCCCTTAGCGCACTCGCGTCTGGAAACTCCCGTTGGAAATCGCCAGCGGACGCATTCTGCCAGCTGTCGCGCGGTTGTCAGTGGTTCACGGTGAACGTGCGAGCCGGTCCGGTACGAGACACGTCTAGATCGCGCCCGAGCAGCCTGGAAATTGGACGTCCGGGCCTAGAAGCGGCGAGGAATTTTCGGAGCGGAGCTCCCACAGCAACGGGCTGGCCGTGGTCGCCATCTTAGATCCGTCACGAGCACGTTGCGCGGCGAAGGATCGTCGAAATTTCCGTGAAATACCGTGCTCTACGGGGAACACCTGGCAGGAGAGGGATGCCGGGAGGAAAAGGTGTCGTTTTTCCTCGACCGTGAACGCCTATAAAGAGAGGAGTGCATGTCGACGCTGGCAGACGGTGCTGCGGGCGTGAAAACTCAGCCGGAGCTCGTGTCGTCGGCTCGTATTCGTGAAGCGCAACCGAGACGGCCGTGTGCAAAGTGACTTGTCGCAGGAGTGAGGGTTTTTCTTTTCCGTTTCCTAATTTGAGGGGCCACAGGCTGGTCGGAGCTGATCGGGGCGGTATCACGGATAGGGATCGTCATTATGAGCAAGATGCTAGGAACAAACTATTGCACCGTGTTCTCTGTACTTAGAAGTCCCGAAGAGGGTGGATCGTTTAAGCGGATCATCTGAAAGAGCTGGCCGAAGCTAGCCGAGGCACGAAGACACAGTGGAAGGAGCTGGGTTTTCGTTCGTTGTCAGCCGCGAGGACGAACGTCTGGATTTAATCAGCGTGGCCACCGCACCGTGTGGAGAGACGAACATTAGCGATAGAGGGGAAGTGATTCGGGCTCGCGCGTGCACCGGGAATAAAGTGATCGATTAGGAGAACTCGCGGCAGCGGTGCGATCATCTTCGGGGAAAAAAAGTACCGTAGAGTCGACGCAATCGTTTCTATATATAGCCACGCGGAATTCGTGAAATCGCTAGGTGACTTTGCCGGGCGGCGCCTGAACGACCGAAACGTACACGCGTCTGGTTAATTTCACGCGCCTGATCTATCGATCGGTCTGTTACTTAACCCGCAGCTCGAGGTCTCTGTCTCGGGAGCAACGAAACTGCCACGTTCCTGCACTTAACAATAGAGTCGACAGCATCTCTATGTATTAAAAGTGACTTGCAACGTGACTTATTGATCTTTACAGATCGATAAAATCGCCGCGAATCGATCGATCATTTATCGGCCACGATCGTGCGCGAACCGATAAGCTAGATCCCTGCCGGAAGGATCTAGGTGGTCTAGGCGGATCTTGAGGGGACGGGCGCTCGTTTAAAAAGTATCTCTGCCGATCGAGACATCCGACGGCACCAAAGATCTCCTTATAACCCGTAATGTATTTGAGATCGCACGAAGAGGCAGCAAAAGGGAGGCACGAGCACACAAGAGAGGCGGTAGAAGCTGATTGCAGGACCGGTGCCGGGGCCGGGGGACGAGGTAAGCTCGGATCAGCCGCGAGGAGCAAGGCCAGGACGAGGAAGAGCCCGGTGGACTGCTGGGACCTCGGCGTACCGCAGCTGTTTCATCTGAGATCAGCTGGCAGAGACTCGAAGCAGGCGTGCGTACGACGCGGTATGAGCGAAGGTGAACGAGCGGTCATCACGCCACGAATTGGCTGGCGAAAGCTCACCGATCCTGGCGACTGACACGAATCCAGGAACCCGGGGGCAGGTCCGAAACGATAGCATCAGCTGCTGTTCCATCCTCAGCGTCCTCGTTGCCCTGCCGCTCAATCTCTCTCCTCGTGGATATCACCTCCCGGACCCTCGTGCCCCGATAAGACACCGCACCCCGAAGCCGGGCTCTCACATGCCATCCAGATGCAACGGAACGCCCCGTCGAGGTCTGCGCCGAGAACTTTGAAGACGGACCCGAAAATGGCGGGCAACCGGTGTCGGTAGCAGACGGGGTTATTGCCTAGAATAGCGATCACCTCGTCCGGCGCCCGTACCCGCCGCGCCGCGAGGCCCTCGGTCGGAGTGCTACGATCCACCCTCCATCTCCCTTCAAAGTCAATTGACGAACTTTCCGTCGATTACCCCGTCGAACGGACGACAAGCTCGGGGCCTGCGGGTGGCCCATGGACAATAACTTGTAGTTGATAAGGGTAGTGGTAACATGTAGTAGTGGGGCGACAAACAGGATCGAGAAGGGCGAGAAACGTCGAAAGGGTAATCGCTGAAGTACAGCGATCCCCGTTCCGTGGCACGCGAAACCTAACTCTACATAACTCAACCAGAAACCGGAGTATAATATTTACCCTTAAGTCTTGGTTCCTTTCTCTCTAATCACCATGTCGCCCACGCCGAGCAAACTGAACCTGAACTTCGCCAGGAACGCGTACAGCGTGTTCGGGACACGCGGTGCCAACACCGCCGCTGATCATCAGCGCGAGCAGAAGACGGAACTCCTGGAGGGTAAGAGCTGGACACGGAGCTGCGAGTCACTCCAACGAATTGTCTTTGAGAATCTTTCGTAATCCTGTCGCCGATACTCCATCGGCTGACAATCCGTCGATACTACCCACTAACGATCGCATGAATTTCATTTCCTCGCATCCTCGTCATCCCCACTAACGCTTCCAGCTACGACAGAGTGGAACATGGTCCCGTCCAACTGTCCCGCAGCTTTGCCATTGAGTATTCTCTTATTTCAGGTACCAGAGGTAACGGCGTCCTCCACCTGAAGAATGGAGTCGATTACATCAACCCTGGTGAAGAAGACCAAATGGAAATCTACGGGTAGGTAATTCTGTGAGTCGCTGGTCGATTCTACGACAGTGTCATCCATGGTTTTGTCTCGCTTTAGCTACAAAAGAAACAAGATCCTAACCGTTGTCATCTGGTTCCTAATCGTCATCACCGGAGGCCTCCTGAGATTGATCTTCCACTGGGTGCCGCGCCTGATGTTGCTGGCCACGCACTCTAGATGCCAACTGGAAGATGCAGACACCGTGTTGCTGGTGGAGAAGTTCCAAGGGAAGCACACCAGCTACTATGTGAAGAAGCTGAAGACCTTGGCTGCTCAGGACGTCTAGTTAGTATCTCGATCGATTAGCATTTCGAATAATTCCATCCTGAAAACTAACTGCTCCTTTGTTATTTAAAGCGACATGCCCTTCGATGGAGAATCGCTGATGGATAACGAACCTTGGATGGAGAACGGCAGCATGATAACCATCAAAGAAGTGAAGGAAGAGTACCCCACTCTGTCCCTACATTTAGTGGGCGGGCAATTCAAACGTAAGGATTTAAAAACTCAAGTCTTTTCGTTCGATTTCAAGCTTCACTAACTCCCCTGTCGCGCAGAGGTTGCGTCGGCCGTCCTCTTCAACTGCAAGAAGCTCACCTACGTTTGGGATGCTGAACGATCGGAGTTCATGAAACTCCGGGGCTTGGACACCGGCGTGCTGACTTCGACGTTGCACCAGACCCAGGGATTGAATTATCACGAGCAACACATGAGGTGAAACCTTAAACCTCCATTCCTCCCCTCGAATTCAACTCTTCGCCACGAAAATCTTGCCATCCCTGTGTCTTAGGCGCTGCGTTTACGGAAACAACGAGATCGTGATTCCAGTGAAAAGTATCCTGACACTACTCTGTCTCGAGGTCCTCAACCCATTCTACGTCTTCCAACTGCTCAGTTTCTGCTTATGGGTGGCCGACGACTATTACTACTACGCCATGGTCATCATAACCATGTCCAGCATCGGAATAATCATGGCAGTCTTCCAGACTCGACGAGTACGTAACCCTCGCCCTTTCCCTCCTCCAAAATCAATTCAACGAACAATCCCACGAATTCGTTCGCAGAACCAGCACAATCTACGGTCCACCGTACACTCTTCCGACGTGGCGACGGTGATGAGAGATCGCTCCACCGGGCACACAGCAACCGTGCCCACCGAACGTCTGGTTCCTGGTGACATTCTAGTTATCCCGTCTCACGGCTGTCTGATGCCATGCGACGCGGTGCTGCTGACAGGGAACTGTATTCTGAACGAGTCCATGCTCACCGGGGAATCGGTGCCAGTCACGAAAACGCCCATTCCTTCGTCCAACGAAGTCACGTACGAAGCCAAGGAGCATGCCAGGCACACGCTCTTCTGTGGCACGCGAGTCATTCAGACGCGATACTACGGATCGGAGAAGGTACTTGGTCTATTCTAGTTTACTATTCTATTCCACTGTACAGGTACTGAATCGAATGTCTTCCCTGAATCAGGTATTGGCCGTAGTCGTGAGAACAGGCTTCAACACCAGCAAAGGTGGCCTAGTGAGGTCCATCATGTACCCTCCACCCGTGGACTTCAAGTTCGAACAGGACTCGTACAGGTTCGTCATCCTGCTGGCTGGTATAGCCAGCATCGGCGTGATCTACACCATCGTAACGAAGATCATGAGGGGTATCAACGGCAACACGATCACTCTGGAGGCCTTGGACCTGATCACCATCGTGGTGCCTCCGGCGCTGCCAGCTGCGATGACCGTCGGTCGCATGGTGGCGCAGCGCAGGCTGGAGAAGAACAAGATCTACTGCACGAGCCCGAGGACCATCAACGTGTCGGGATCCATCGACTGCATCTGCTTCGACAAGACCGGCACGCTGACCGAGGACGGCCTTGACATGTGGGGCGTGGTAGCCGCTTCCGACCTCAAGTTTCAGTCACCTGTCAAAGACATCGCGTCCTTGCCTATCAACGACCTGCTGATCGGGATGGTGACGTGTCACGGGATCACCATAATAGACAACCAGCCAGTGGGCGATCCGCTGGACCTGAAAATGTTTGAATCCACCGGGTGGAGCTTGGAGGAACCTGACGTGTCCGACACGTCCAAGTTCTCCATGCTGTTCCCGACTATCGTCCGGCCACCGAAAGGCTCCAAGCCGCTGAAGAAGCTGCCGAACGACCTGCGGATCAGCCGACAGAACTCCGTGTCTTCCGACGTGATGGACAACATCTCCCTGAGCAACCTCGACCCCGCGTTGGCTGGCTCCACGACGGAGATCGGGGAGCAGGGCCTAGAGATTGGAATCGTGCGACAGTTCCCATTCACGTCTAGTCTTCAGAGGATGAGCGTCATCACCAGGACACTGGGCGCTACTCATTACGATCTCTACTGCAAGGGCAGCCCGGAGATGATCCTGAGCCTCTCGAAAGCTGAATCCAGTAAGTGCCTCGCTCAAGTATGCTTCCAGCCAGTCTCCCGATCGAATGGCAACTAATCGCGCTCCTCTTTGCAGTTCCAGCGGACTTTGGCAACGTGTTGCAACACTACACCTCAGAGGGCTACCGCGTGATCGCCATAGCTCACAAATCCCTGAACCGTCTTCCCTACGCCAAGGTCCAGCGACTGAGTCGCGAGGCTGCCGAGTCCGACCTGACGTTCCTGGCGTTCGTCATCATGGAGAATAGATTGAAACCAGAGACCATGCCGGTCATTAGCGCTTTAAACACTGCCTGCATCAAAACCGTCATGGTCACTGGCGACAATATGCTGACAGCCCTGTCGGTCGCCAGAGACTGCGACATCGTGAAGCCTGGCACGCCAGTTATCGCAGTCTCAGCGGCGCAGCAGAACCAAATGAAGCCGCAGATCTACTTCACGAAGAGCAACAGTCAGCCGTCGCCGATCTCGCCCATGGGCCACAGGGATTACAGCGAGATGACAGACCTGAACAGCGTGGCCAGCCTGGACACGGTCGAGAGCGGCTCCTTCGGGAACAATCGGTTCGAGAACCACGTCAACTATTTGTCCGACGAGTAAGTGTATCCTGTAAACCGCCTGTGTACGCTAGATACAGTATCATGCGCGGGGTTTCTATATCGATGCAGCGTTGTTTCAGCTTGCAACATTCGAAGAACAAGTACGTGTTTGCGCTGACCGGTAAAACGTGGGCTCTGATCAAACAATACTACCCCGAACTGGTCCCCAAGTTGGTCACTCGCGGAGCGATCTTCGCCAGGATGTCGCCGGACCAGAAGCAGCAGCTTGTCCAGGAATTGCAATCTCTGGGATACTATGTTGGTGCGTATCTGACCCCTTAACCCTTCGCTTTAAGCCACGGTTCTTTAATCCTTCGTTTCACGATTTCCAGCTATGGTGGGCGATGGCGCGAACGACTGCGGAGCCCTGAAGGCAGCCCACACGGGAATTTCTCTCTCTGACACGGAATCGTCGGTCGCTTCGCCCTTCACGAGCCGCGAGACAAATATTTCCTGCGTGTTGACGGTGATCCGAGAAGGTCGAGCGGCTCTGGTCACGTCCTTCGGTATCTTCAAGTACATGGCGGGCTACTCCCTCATCCAGTTCATCTCTGTGATGCTGCTGTACGGAATCGAGTCGAACTTGACGGACATCGAGTTCCTCTACATCGATCTCTTCATCATCTCCATCTTCGCATTCTTCTTCGGCCGCACCAAGGCCTACGGCGGTCCATTGGTGAAAATGGCACCTCTGAACAGCCTGCTGAGCGTCACGCCGATCCTGAGCCTGGTCTCTCAGATCCTGATCGTGGCCGTCTTTCAGTACGCCAGCCTGTGGCACCTGCAACAGATGGACTGGTACGTGCCGTTCAACGCCACATTCAAGTCGCTGAAGGACAAGGACGACGTGGGCTGCACGGAGAATTACGCGATCTTCATCATCAGCTCGATGCAGTACATCATCTTAGCCGTGGCGTTCTCAAAGGGTCACCCGTACAGGAAGTCCCTGTTCACGAACTACGGCCTGCTAACCTCGTTTATCTTCCTCAGCCTGTTCTCCGTCTACCTCGCAACCTTCCCTTTCGAGTGGCTGGCCGAATGGTTCGAGCTGGTGCTCCCCGAGAACGTCACCTTCCGTTTCATCCTGGTCGGCTACGGGGTCGTGAACTTCGTCATCTCCCTGCTGGTTGAGTACCTCTTCATCGACTACCTCGTGTTCAAGAAGCTACGGTATCGCTGGCACAACGTCGACAAGTCCCGGCGAAAGTTCCTCGCCATCGATCGCGACATGGCGCGCGACATCAAGTGGCCGCCGATCTGCCAGGAGCCGCTCCCCGAAGCCGTGCCGGACTTACTCATCCGCCAGAACGTCACGGAGATCAAGATAGAGAAACGCGTGTCGGAGGCCTGCCGTTCCGCCGACACCAGCTTCATGAACAGCCCGGTCTGCGCCAACTTCAAGCACTTCGGCTCCGCCAGAGAGGTGACCCTCAACCCAAGGTCCCTGTTCAACGACCGCAGGAACACCGTGTCGATGCAGACGGTCCCCTGCTTCGAGGACAAGGATCCCGCTGTCAAGCAGCCCAAGATAGAGCTGGCCACCAAGAGAAGGCACAACTCGGAGTCCGAGAACGGGGTGAGCCGGTACGAGAAGCCGTTCAAGAGCCACAGCATAAACCCGATCGCGACCCTGCCGAGGACCACCGCCGTGGCTCTTCAGCCCCAGAAGCTCAGGGACTTCAAGAACGTGCTGGTGCACAAAAGCGTGGACGGGCTGTCACCCAACGCGCAAAGTGTCCTTGAACTCGACATCCTGCCGTCTTAGAACCGAGCGACACGTCGCCGTGGTATTCGACGGTCGACCTGTCGCGAAGACTGCCAGATCTCCGATCCTGCCGGTGCATTTCTTGTTCCATGACAATCGCGGGCCAAGTCTGTCGCGCAGCTGGGTAAGGCATAGGACGGCTCGACCGCATCGACACGCGTTCGCCAGGCTGAGTCGGGTTCATCCAGCGACAGTCGGGGAGACAACGACTAGAACGTGTTCAACGAGGGATGACAGCTTGCCAGCATGATCTCCGGTATCGTTAACCGCACGGTGCATTTAGAACGCCGCGCGTTTAGGACGGCGTTCAAGGCGGCTCGATGGCCGACGATGCTCCGCGAGCATCGCTGTACTTCAACCGAGAAGCTAACGGGTCCCTTTTGACCCGGCTCTTTCTTCGTCCTCCTCCTTTTACTAGTATTCCTGCGTACCACTCTCCCGAGAGAAAGTATTATCGTTAGTTTATTTATCTTAGGTGAAATGAAAATTTTTAACTCGCCCTGCCGCACAGGGTGGAGGGATCCTCTCACGGAAGACGACGCCCTTGACGCGGGACGATCCAGGTAGATAGGTAGATGTTCTCTTCCCTTGGAAGCCATTTCCGCGCGCCCCGCTCCTTTTTCACAACGTGTTTTCTAGATCGGATGATACTTAATTGCGGAGGGGGCAACGACACGTGTCCGGCGCGATCCAGTTATTATATTAGATGCGTACGAATTTTCTATCCGAGGAACCACGGCAAGTAGCCGCTCCCGTTTTCGCGACGACTGATCAGACTGTACTTAGCGAGTCGAAAGACAAGTGGATAACGAAAGCCGGGAAGAAACGACCGCGTTGGAATCGCGAAAACGGGCAGCCAGCTTCTTGTTCCTGGTCCGATGATGGGGACACGTGTACTTGGTGGTAGAGATACAGCAATATTATAAATGCAGTAAATTGCAGCAATTCTGCTACATCAAAAACACCCAGGCGTGTGGATCCCTGTGTAGGATTCCGTCTATCCTTCATCGGGATCGATGAGGGACGAGCGAGAGAGAAAATGACACGTGGGATCCTCGACGATCCTCGGCTCCTGGCCTTTCCACGTTTCTTTTTCTCGCAAGGTCGTTGTTTCGGCGCCCGAGGCTTGTTTACTCGATCACCCGCATAGTTTGACCCAGTTCCCTATATCTTTATCGCTGCGAGGAATGGCGAGCACAGCGAGACGTCCGAGGAAACACGCCTCGAGCATCGAGACAACGAGCGAAAATAAAAGAACCGTGGGAAAATAAATAGCGGAGGCCTGACTTGGGGTCGTAAGCCGTAACGACCGTGTGTTTCGCTCGCGGAGCCTCTCTCTTTCTCTCTCTCTCTCCCTCTGTTCCCCCATTCACCCTATTCAAGGATAGAAAGCCTTAAAGTGGAACGACCGCGGACTGCTCAGACTACTTGCTCGCTGACGGCTCGGTGTAGCTGCGCTCAGACGCTTCGAACGTATTTGCTGTGCCTCTACCTGTATAGCTGTGCTTTTCTTTACTCCAAGGTATCATACTTAATTATTTATCAGCGGTGATTTTCGACGCTCGTTGCCGCGGATTTACTTACTGTTAACGCGGGTAACGAGATAACGAGATAACTGTGTACTTATATACGCAATGGAAATAAATACTTAAGCCGCGTTGCTCTACTATTTTCGACGCTATGCTTACGTTGAGATATAGCGGTTGTCGAATAACAAACTGTGTGTTACGAATAACAAAGTATGTTTTTATTGTACCAATGACTTTTGTTCTGGCCTCCCCGCAGACATTCCTATCCAGGCTCCATTGTCATCGGTTTCTTCAACATCGGCAGAGGGACATTGATCGGGGATCGAGGCGCCGGGCACAATCGAGTAGAAATCGAACGTTTATTGAACGCGAACGGAAACAGGTGTGGCGCGCGCTTAATTTACAAAATATCTCGCGTCGATGCGACTTCGCGAGCCATTTCTTCAACAGTAATCGGCAGAAGAAGCTTCGGAGAGTCGCGAGTCGCGCGCATCGCCTCGGCGTGTTAGAAAAATACATAACTAATATGCGCGATATCAACGGATCCTCCGCTTCGGAAGAAGGTAAAGTCTCTCGTTCGGAGCCACTTCCGTGGGCGTCACACCGTTACACAGAATTTACAATCCGTGGAACGCAGAATGGCCAAGTTCTCTAGGTTCAATCTCATCCGAGCCGGATCCTCGAGTACGCGTCCCCCGACCTTCGCCACTCGCGAGCTCGTGTCAGAGATCCTGTCCAGTATCGTGCGACCAACTTTGTTTCATGCAAAGTCTCCAGCGTACAGAGAACAGTCTCCGCGTCCCCAGACTCGACTCGCTACGAGTTGATCACGTACGTTATCCAGTCTACTGTCTTCGCCACGCGATGGTAGATACCCGGCTGGCCTGGCTGGGCGCAGGAGTAGCCTGCCGAGACGATACCGATCAGGTACCATCGCCCTGTCTTCTCTAGCATCAGTGGCCCGCCGCTGTCGCCCTAAAAAATCAAGAGAGCCCTTAAAACAGTAATATCCTTCACTTTCCTCGTCAGCCTGCCCTGCCAACGACACAGCCACTACACGCGGAGGCTTTAAAAATCTAGAGCAATATAAATTGAATTAAGAACAATATATATGAATTATGAAATAGGGCCTGCAGAATCCACGTGTCGCACGTTAGTCACCTAGGTTCTAACGCATTTCGTTTTTGTTTCTCAGACTGAATATTTTTACTGATGTTATCTTCCACACCCTCTGTATACGAAAGATGGGAGACTACCTTTCTCCCAATACGCCGCTGCTGCTGGGACCCGAAGGAGAGAGAGGAGAGAAAAAGACATGACTATAGTTCGTTGGGCAATATAAGCGGATAAAGCTTGAAACGCCATTCCTGTTTAACAGGAAAAACAATAAATACAAAATACAAATAAAGGGTTTTTCCCATTGACGAAAATAATAATAATAATTGAAGGTACAATTCCTCGTGTCACCTAATTTAGACGTGACATTGGAGCAAATGATTCCGATTCGAATAGCAAGCTTGACACTCACTTGGCAGGAGTCTTTGCCACCGCCGCGGTAACCAGCGCACATCATCTCGTCGTAAATGACGACGTTGATGCCGTTCGACCTATGCCACCTCTCGCAGACTCGATTGTCTATCACAGGTACGTCCACCGCCTGAAGTGTCTTCGGGCGCAGCCTCGACCCTGCTCGTTCGAAAAGGTCGCACGCGTGATTACCCATAAAACGGTGATCTATAGAAGAGAATCGTTCGCGTGTTTACCAGCTTGCAGCGCGCCCCACCCTGCAGCCCAGCCGTATTGACCCAGGAAGTCGTCGTTCTTCTCGGGCAGGCAAATCGGCGCTATGTGAGGCATGTAGTGTACAGGTCGATCCAGTCTTAGAACAGCCACGTCGAACCTGGGAAATTAACATCCTCGTTCGTTAAATTTACTCCCCAGTTGGCTGTCTACGCGCTGGTGGTCAGTGTACCTGTCAGCTTGAGGGGTGAACTTGAAGTAGGGATGAACGCGGATCTCCCTGACGCCGAAGGTGTAAGCTGGCAATGATTCGCTGGCAGAATTCACCACGTAGTCGCCGAGGGTGACCTGGACCTGACGGGCCGACGCTCTGGCGCACAGAAGGAGGAGGTTTTAAAGCACTTGGCTCGAAGGGATAGAGCGACGGAACGGGAAACAAGGGCGACTAACAGAGACCACCTGGACCAAATGTTTCTACTTGATACCGAAGTGGATTCTGTCCAAGCTCGTCGCGTACTCACTTCGCAACGCAGTGGCCAGCAGTGACGACGTGGAATCGGTTGACGAGCGTGCCGCCGCACCGGCTGGACCCGATTCGTATGTAAGCCTGCGAAAGCGGAACATTCTCTCTGGTTAAAAGGCGACGCGCGAGGCGCGAGGCGATCGACATCGCTCCGACGAAACTCTGACCTGCCATGGGAAACTGCCGAAGCCTGCGTCGTCGCCGCCGACGATCCTCCTCTGGGCGGTTTGCTTCGAGGCGGGGATCCCGCAGCCTGCAATTACAACGATGTAGCTGCCCTGTTAAACCTTAAACGGGACTCCATGCACACGAATCGCAGCGTCGCCGTTCGCGAGCGTTTCTCGGAGAGTTAGTAACGAAAGGTAGGCGTTCGAAACGTTGCATCGGTCGTCGAGAATGAGTACAGGCTGGAACGTCGGCTCTAACTAAGGGTTGTCCCGTTAATCTCAATGGTCCATGGAATATCTCGCGGGCAAAAGAGTGTTCGAGGGCAAGTTAGTATTACCGAATTAGACTTGGAGTAATTCAGCAAAGCGTTCACCAAACGGTCAAGAGACGTTACACTGTCCTCCACTGTGCTCCAAAGACGAGCCATCAAGATACAAGCCTAGTTCGTTAAATTAATCTACAAGCTAGCCGCGCGCTGCCGGTCCTCGTTCGTCCTGCGCGCCGGCCGGATCGATGCCGGAACACCGGGACCGTTCCCAAGGAGGCAGAGGACTCGATCCTCGCGAGCATGGGAGACCGGAAGCAGGCACGAAATCAAGGGGACTCGCGTGACGAGGGTACCGACGTAGACGTGCAGAACGTATTCGTTGTTATCACGATGGGCATGCAGGATCGATTGGCAAACAGGGAGACGTAGAAATTACGGGAACAGGGGAGTCCTTTTGGGACGACGAGAGAACAGGGACAATTATCTCGCATGCAAGCCGGCTCGCGACAAAAGGGAGAGGGACAGGTAGTTCTCGGAAGGAAACGTTGGTACGCGTACTTTCATGCTTTGAAAGGTGCGAACAGAGAAAGTGAAGACGTACGACGACACGCTGAGGAAAGTGTAAGTGCGAAAGGGACGTTCGATGGTCGATTTGAAAGTGGAGAATGTTTCGACATGCTGAGGAGAGTGCAAGTGTAAGAAAGAAAGGGAAGGATAAAGGAGGTAAGAAGCGAAGATATTTGCCCCCCCAGTTTAAGGGAGCAAGATCGTGCTTCTGGGACCGTCTCCAGAGGGGAAGACAGCGTAGGGTCGATCATGCTAGTGCAAGAATCGGATGGCATGCTTCTGTAGGAAGGACTTACGATCATCATTGGCTGTCTCCGTGTAAGTATCCAACGGAAGCGGCTGAGACTGATCTCTAGGTGCCTCAACCAGGTTATAATCAGAGCTACCTTTCGGTTCTCTCCGCTGACAACAAACGTACATAATGCCGCCGCAACTGCCGTCCAACAGGCCCGCGGACATCCAGCACATTAGAAAAAATTCGCAGCTTCGTCCGTCCGCGCACAACGTATCGTCACCCTTCCACAGCGGCCTACTTTGCTGACGCGATTCTGCAGAAAACAGGGCAAAACTGTTCTACTTCCTCTCTACTTCCTCTCCGCTTCCTCCCGTCTCGAGGAACGAGAAGAAGGGGGAGAGCGTCCGGCTTCGGTTTCGCAATCTCGCTCGATCCAAACGTCCGCCCGTTCGATCTCATCCCTCTCGCGGCGCAATGACTCGCCCCATCCCTCCCTCGATACGTTCTCGATCGCCAAGAAACGTCCCGACGTGCCGGTGTCTGATTACTCCAAGCCTAGCTTCGGAATACTTTGCGAGAAGGGCAGGCCAGATGGGGTCGCGGAATTGAGTTCGAACTGAGACGCGACGCGGTAAGTGTCTACGGGTGCAGCCGCGATAAGCCTCGACGAAATCGTGAAGTCTACAGGAAAGAGCGGCCCGTGGGCGTCTGTCGTAACGGCACGGCCAGCGCGGATGACGGAAACCGTGGTGTCGGACGGAAACGGGACCGGCTGTCACAATCGTTTCGACACCCCGCTAGGATATTGCGCCCGGTGGCTAATTCACGATTATCCGACAAATGCGAAACTCCAGAGGCGCGATGCAACATCGATTTCACTCGTCGGATTAGCGAAAGACCCCGGGGGGGGGCATTCGGCGAAACGAGCTTTCGACAGGCGGATACTTCTCCGGGTCGATCGATGACTGCTTGCGGGAGGAACGTACCTGACTCTAACCTAGGGTAATCGTCGAGCGTTTGCTTTCGATGATCTGAAATCAAAAGTCTCGTTCAGTTTCTGTCTGGGAAATCTTGAGGGTGCCTGCGTAGAACAGGCGCGGGGGGAAGCTACGTTACCTCTGACGTCTTCCTCGAAATCGGGCAAGTGGTTGGACTGCTGGAAGAAGGAGGGTGCGCTGCCACCAGCTGGGGTTGGAAAGTCGTTGTCGCGGAAGATGAGCCGCGGGGTTCGATGGCCCATCACTGGCCTGTTGTATTCTGACATGGGGCTCCTCCATAGAGACTTCTGTTGCCTCCACGATGGGAAACGCACTCCGGGATGGACAGCGACGTTTCTCCCGATAGGAGGACCACCACCCTCGAACAGATATCCGCTCGGACCGCTTGGGAAGCGGACGTACCGACGCCTGCGAGCTGAATTCAGGCTTGAATCGTTGCGATTCACGTCGTTGCTCCCAGGCTCCACGTAACCGGGGTCTCTGAAAGTCGTCTCTGGCTTGCTGAGACTCGTTCCTGACACCTCTGGCTGATTCGTGGCACGACTTGAAGAGACGATGAGGACTATACCTGCGAGCAACCATTGGCACGACCTCGCTGCACCCATCGTTTGGCTGGAAGAGAGGAGCACGCGTTGGGATCAGCATTATCGAACGATCTTTTGCGATAATAATATAATAATTAAATTGTCTTTGTTACACCTTTTACAAAAAAATATTTCCAGAATATTCATACTTTTAGATTGCTATATACCACTGTAGTGAGACCTATATTAGAATATGCGTCCATAATATGGCCCCCCTCGCAGTCGAAATACGATTCGCTGCTAGAAAGGGTTTAGCACAAATTCTTTAGGTTTGCCGCTTATAAACTGCGACGTCCAATGTCACGTGATAGTCACAATTATGACCAAATTCTTGCGTCTCTGAACTTATCTATGTTATCGGAGCGTAGATGTTCTGCTGATCTCTGTTTCTTATTCAAAATTGTTAATCGTTGCATCAACTGTCCTTCACTTTTGACGGATATCTCCCTCTATCCAGAAACTTAAGACGAAGGACATCGTTTTATTGCTCAAGCATTAAATCTAAGTTTGGTGCTCGCGATCCTGTAAATTGGATCGTCAGCGTTGCTAATTTATACTCAAACCACATTGATTTTTTCGGTGGATCCATTCAAACTTTTGAGAGCAATCTGTGCAAAATTGTCATTGACTAAGTAAGGTGGAATGCTTAATTTTTTCTTTCTTTTTTACGGCTAGATGTTTTGTTTTTATTTTTCTTTTTTTTTCTTGTACGTATAGAGTAAAGGTAGGTAAAAGTTCGCAGCGGGTAAGAGTTCGCACGATGCGAATTTCATGGTTTGAGTTGTGGCAGTTGCCAATGGTGATCGACAGTCAATTGTTAATCAAGGTAGAGTCACCAATGTCGAATTGTGTGGCTGTGCTTCGTTTTGTTATCGTACAATGCGGTAAGTACTGAATTCGTTAGTTCTGATGTAATATTCTCATTTTTAGAAATCAATATTATTCGTATAAATTGATCAGTAAATTTTTTAATTCATATGTCATCTGAAAGAGCTGAAATTCTCCTATTCAAAAGTGCTAATAGAAGTTTTCTATTCTCCTCGCAGATAACAGGATTGATTAAACAATGGAAAAGTAGCTGTGGGGGCAAAAATTCGCACAATGCAGTGTAAAATAATTTGACGCGTGTTATAAATTCATTAAACTTATTTTATTTCTAGTGTTTGCTAAATTACTAAAGAAAACTGATTAAACCGACTATAAAAAATAAATTTGAAATTAATTATCAATTACAACATGGAAATAAATTTTGAATTTATGATAATTGAGCCACGCTGATATCAGCTTTTGATATTTTTTTTAGTAATTTTTAATCCGCAATATTTTTCCAGAATAAGTTTGTTATTAACTTTTATGCCTGTTCAAATCACTAAGGTCGGGGTAATTTTATTTGCGACTATTATTAACTTCACCTAAGAAAATTAATTATAAACTATTAGGCGTTTTACTGTATTACCCCAACCATGTACCTATGCAGGAAAATAAAACACTTCTTTGAATATTTCTCGTTGCGTTCTTTTACCCTATAACATGCGAACTTTTACCCCACATATCGGGTTTGACACTTTTTGGATATATTTATTTTATATAAGTTGTGACAGGTAAATTTACATGACGTCACTGCCTACCGAATAATAAAGGATAGTAGTTATTTCTCACAAAATGATATGACTATCAGTGTAATACCAAAGATTTTAGAGAAGTCTAAACTTTAAGTGCGCACTCTTGCCCCACAATACTCTACCACTGTAGTCTTTATTGTACAAATTGGGCTTGTCCCGTAATAATAAATAAATAAATAAATAAATGATTAATGAAATAGGCGAGTCTCAGCGTGGCAAAATAATTTTGTAACAATTCTGTGTCATGTCTATCGCCGCTTGTATCCGCGACGCAGCGAAATGGCCGCCTCTTCTGCTAATTCCTTCGTGATCATCAACAAGTGCTTTCTTGTTAAAGCACACAGATCGATATTCTTCGTCCTCCCTTTTCTCAAACACCGAGCCGCGTCGCGAAGGTCTCCCCGACTGCCACTTATCTCCCGAAATTCCGCCGATACGGTTTTCCAATTAGCCCGTGCAAATTGTTAAACATTTCACGCCTCGCCACCGTCTGCCTCTCGAGCGAGAGTAAACAGAGCAAGTCTTGGGTACAAGTTGCCCAGATAAAAAATCGTGGCCGCAGCGAAAGGGTTGAACAGTCCGGGGACTCTTCGGCGCGAGTGGGGGAGGAAAAGAGGGCGACGGGTGCTAGAGAATCAATTCGATTTTACGCGAAGGGGCCGTAATTGCCGCGATTGTATCGCGTCACGCGAGTTAATTAAATCCTCTTTCCTCTCCTTTAACGACGATCCACAGATTTCTAGACTGGCGTGCGCGAGCGCGAGCCCCGCGGCCGGTCCGCGGATTTTCACCTCGATCCGCGAGTTTCACGTGCCCCGCGGCTGATCGCCCCTTCGATTCGTCGGGCTCGTTAGAATCAATTTTCTGGCGATCGCGGAGGAAACGTAGCGTGCGCCCGGTTAACGAGCCACGGAAACACGCAGACACGGGCGAATCAGCTTCGACACGAATCCGTCGAACGGCGTCCTCTTTAACTGCGCCCACCAAACGGAACGCGCGATGATACATGGCTGGTTCACACGCCGCCCTGAGTATTTTTAATCACCGCTGCTCGAGAGCTGCCCTTAATTCTAAGAAAGATTCCTAAGAAAAGCCTTCGCAGCGTAGCAATTAGCAACCTTCAATAAGGAACGAAATCCTCCGGGTTTCTAACGCTCCACGCCAACCCACGTGTCCAAGTTCAAGGGATTACATGCAGCGCCGTTACAGGCGCCATAGATGTCGTAATCCGATGCTGGTTCCTCTTACGACTAGATCTCCCCTCCCCCCCGAAATGCTGCAGCCGCCGGTACGGAGAATAGAAACCAGCCTCCTCCGAGCGATCGGACAAAGTCCCTCTTGAACCGGACGAAAATATGCTGTTTGCGTCACGTCGCGCCGTAACGGGTGAAAGTAAAAGAGGCTCACCCGGAACCGAGTAACGCATCGATTATACGCGCGGAGATTCATAATGGTACGCGGGCAGCATCCTCGTCGGCCAATTAACCGGGATACCGAGGAGTGAAAACGCTGGGCGAGTTTTATGCCCGCCGGAGTGTCCGCGCCGATTGGGCAACCGCCGTTCCAGCCGCATTAATCGCTAGTTCGACCACGTTCAGGGCAATTTAACCACGTAACGGCCCTTGCCACGGTTCTTTCGTAATAGATTAAAAATCCCCCCCTCGGTCGAAAAGACGCTCGACTGTCAGCCGACGGACGGGAGCATCCACGGGCGAGGTGGAATTCCAAGGCGAGCTCTGGAAGGTCCCTCGGTGCAGCCGAACACCGGCGGGCGCCTCGTTTTAGAATCTTTTTACAGATCGAAAGTCGTAATCGTGAAAATTTAATTGCCCGCTGCCCCGGGTGGAGTTATTAATTCGCGCGAGAAGATTCCGCGGCGAGAAACAAGATCTCGGTTATGCTTGGAAAGTAGTGGGCGTTCATTCCGCGAGCTTCTTTTCAGACGCAAGTGCAAATTTCGGACACGGCGGTGCCTGGGATCTAGAAGCGCGCGCTGGGTAGAAAGCTGGAGCCGTTAGAAATCGATTGTTCGGTAGGGAATCGACTGGGCGGCGGGCACGAGAGGAATTCAGACAAAAGTTTCATCGAGCGTCGATCGGAGCCGGGGACCATTTTTTTTTTTTGTAGAGGAAGGAAAGTCGAATTGACGGAGGAATGGACGTCGAACGTCCTTGCCGCGGCGGCATCGTGGAGGCAAGCGAACGGTTCGATGTGTTAGTAGGTCATTGGCTCTGTCCTGTAGATCCAGCAGAAGTGAAAGTGCAGCTCTTGCATGCGCGACAGTGTGAAGTTCACGTTCACGCAGTGGCACTCGCGCCGCCGGAAGTTACGAGCCATCGGCCGTGGGTCTTTTTCTCCCTCGACTCTTCCTTTTCTCCCTTCCAATCTCGTCGCGCCCCGCGTCAACGGACGTTGCCGAGCAAATGGAGAATCAGGAGAGCGTATTAACGCACTCTAGAAAATCTCGCCAGGTCAGTGGCTCGAAGACATACAAACGAAGACGAAGAAGAAGCCTGGCGCGACGAAAAAAGAGACGCGGCAAGAAAAGTGAAACCCGGTAGAAAATGGATTCCAGCCTCTAACTGGACGTGATTCTGCTAATCTCCTTAACGCTCGTGCCGCTCGATCATGCCTAATTACTGCTCCTTCGCCTGTTCTACGAAGCATCGATTTTGTCAGTGTTCGCATCAAGTCTCGAGGAACGTGTTGGAGAACAATCCTCGAAGATAATTGTCCTTCTCCGAACCCGGTGTAACGAAGTAGTCAGTCTACAAAAATAGACGCTAATAACGTAAACGTCACGGTGTAATAATAACCGATTTTTTACAAAGGTGGGCGCTTGGGAAGAGGCCACGCGAGTAGTAGAGTCCATGATATGTCAGACGGCGAAGCGGGCGAGCGGTAATGCTCGAGGAAATCGTCGGTTCTCTGAGCTCAATCGAAGGAAAAGTGACGTGGGCAAAAAAAGATCGATGAGGCGGACGACGGAGGATCTCCAGCGTCGCCTCGAACTTTCACCTTCCTACGACTAGCTGACTCTATCGTAGACGGTGATGGTCGAAAGTACAGAGTTTCTTCTCCCGTGTACACGTCGCGCGACGAGATATACTACGCACACCGCATGCATAATTGCACGTTCCACGTTTCCCAGCTGTTCGTGAAAGCCCACGTGCGTTGCACGCGCAGCTTTTTCACCAACTCCTGCTTTGTCTCTGCTCTCTCGTTCGCGCCTCGTCGCTCGCCGTCTCCACCGTTTCGACTGGCGCCACACCGCACTGTCCGCATCCCGAATTCCGTGTGAACCGACATTAAGAGCGCGCGATCCATTACTTTCTCTGCAACGCGCACGGGCGCCGTTTACTTTCGCCGAAAGCGAAACGGAGAAAAAGCCAAAATGAGAAGAGCGCGCGCGTGAAATTTTGTTTTCGTCCGACGCGGCCCCGTTCCATTCCCCTTCGGCGCGCGCGGCTTATCCAGATCGCTGCGGGGAACACCCGTCCATGGAATTTTTAAGGAAAACGTTAATCGAGAAGTGGGCGAACCTTACGATCCTTTAATTTTAATTTTATGTTTAATTTTAGTTTCAGTTTATATGTAATCTTTTCTTTCCTGTTCTCTTCAGTTCTTAGCATTCGGAACTAAAGGGTACTATAATAATAATAATAAGTTTCAAGTGAACTTTCTACAAAAATTTTGAAGTTCGAGACCTACCAAACGTCCCTCGCGTTTTAGGAAGCTTCGATCAAGTTCGTCCTCCATTTTACAAGTGCGGCCAGCGTAAAAAGCAGAAAACGCAGGCACAAGTAAATAGTAAGAAGGGCCAGCGCGTTAATTCTCCGCCTGGCTCGAGTCGAAGAAAGCAAAACGAGCAAAAAGTCTTGGACAGGAAAGTGACGGTGTCCGACTCTGAAACCGGAAATCGTGCACGCGATCCTTTATTCTTCCCTAACTCCTGTTAAAAAAAGAAACAAGCCGCCTGCTTCTCTGGTGGCCCTTGGTCGTGTACCATTGATCGTGGATACGCGCCAGCACGCGTTCCACCTTTCGAAGGAAACCGGTTCGAAGAAATCTGAACGTCACAGCTTCTGCTCTTTCTTCGTGGCCTTGAAAGAGCTACGCTTCTTCGCGGTCTAGTTCACCGATACCCTTTCATGACGAACACTTTCCATTGTGTAACGAACGTTTTTCCTTCGTCCACTTCTTCGTCGTGCGTTCCTTCTCGACTCGCCGGTGATTCTCCTCTTCGTACTGTACTTCCATCGTTCCCTTCTCCCTGTCAAAGGGAAACCACCCTTCCATCGTCCCCCTCTTCCCCAAGAAAACAATTCCAGCGGCGCTCGAGCGCGGAACGATCTGCATTGTTACTTTCTAGGAGAGATTAATTCGCTCATATACAGCGTAATCCCAGCAGCGGGATGAAAATAAAGAAAAAGTGTGTCGGATAGAGTAACGCGCTCACGCGACTCCATTGAATATTCATGAATCGCGATGTGTGGTACACGTTGCCGGAAAGCTGAACGGAGCAGATGCTTAATGACAGCCCGCCGAGCGGCGTTTTAATTGAGCTACGTGGCAAATACGTGAAAATCCTTTGGAACGCTCGTGCGTGTAGGTATTTAGGGAGAGACGAAGAGCAAGGCGAGGTGGAAGGACGTGTCTAGTCGGCTCTAGTGGCGACACGTTTCTCTTCAAACTTCTAGTCGAATGCTGTTACGTAAACGGGGAGTGGTGTTTAGGCAATCCATGGAACGGTACCGAAGCGTGCATCCTTAATGCTCGTCCCCTTGCTCGTCTCATTTTGGAAAAGAACGGAAGTACTTTCACTGGCTACGAGGTCGGAAAGTTGAGCATTTCGATGGCCACGAGCCATTGCCAATACGCGGCGAGAGATCTCACTTTTTCTCTGCATCTTCTTACCGTTCCCCTGAACAACGATTTCTTCTGGTAGCTGGGAACCTTTGCAACACTGTTTTCTCCATCTTCCCCGCCTTTCGAGGAATCGACGCACGAATGTGTATAATTACATCTCTTGAATTTCTTCCAAGCTCTTGCCAATGCTTCGCCATTAAGGGCACTTCTTTTCTTTTTCCTCTTCGGGCGGTAACGAGCAACGTAATATTCCTTCGATAATTCGACGACTGGGGGGGCAAAGCCAATCGATCGCTCGCTCGAATTACTGGAATCGCAGAAATCTGACGAGTTCGTTACGCGGCCAATGCATCGCGCAAGAACGGCCATTAAAACGGTTATAGGATCCCGTTAAATTACATTAGTACAATGTTTCCGTCCATTAATTTCCCGTCCGTGGAAATCGCGGCTAAGCTCGCGGCAAAAGCCGACGATTTGTTCGTAATAGCTACATTGGCCAGGCATTAAAATCACTAGTTTCGTTTACCTATCTTGCCCGTCGTGGGCGACGTTTTGCCCGGCAGGCAGGAGAGGGACAGGCTTTCTTTCAAAAGCTGAACCAGACCTTCTCACTTTCACTCGATTTTTCCGATGGCCATCGCCCAGCTATTGTATTACAATCGCCTTCGCTAGAGCTTCGTACAACACTGTCTTACTATTCTCCATTATTTTCCAACTTCTCCTCAGTAGACCCGCATTTCTTTTCAGATGAAGTACGTTCTAAACGCGCGCTGTTAAGGAGCTTGAAAATCTCGTTATTCTACTTACCGATCTGTCGAACCAAAGCAATCCTGTCCTCAGAAATCTCTTCCCTGCGAATTCTCCAAGTTCCTTCTCTCGAGACACTAAGCACGTACGTCCTCTTCTCTTTCTCTTCTTCTTCCTCTTTTTCGTCCGCGTCTACCCTGAACAGTCCTCACCACCATAACACAACGAACACGGAGTAATCGAGTCGCTGCTCTGTCGCGGTTTTCACACAAGTCTCGCGACACCCGCGACGACCCACGATCCGTTTATCGTGATTTATAATACCGAATCAAACCCGGTATGTCACCAGACGCCCGTCGCATGTTTCTTCAAGCGATCTTCTCGCACTGTGTTCCGTGGTGCGTGTCGCGCAGTCGAAGCTAAAGCTTCTTTCAATGGAAGAATATCCTAGCCTCGAGGTTTCCACGTTGGATCCAGACTAAAGGTGTTATTCGGTCGTAACTGGTCCGAGTTTCTTCGCTGCGGGTGCTCCACCGAGGACGTTGCTTCTTCTTGTTCGCGGCGGACGTTCCAGGAGATCCCGCGGACACGATGCACGGTGGATTCTGCCGAAGGGTGAGGAGGATTCGCGCGATGGAGGGCTTACACCATGTCTCTATCCTCTCGCCTCGAGGAGCCCTGGTCGCCTGCTCGTCGTTGCCCACCGTCCGCTACGTCGGCTCTCACTTTCTCCGGCGAGTAGTTTCATTTCGGTAGGTAAAACTCTCTCGTGTGTCCCCCACCAGCTCGACACCGGCTGCTCGAGTCTTCTCTCTGCCTCCTCGAATGGGAAAATCGACCGATCGGAAGGACACGATCGTCCTTCGATCGTCCGCGCCTGCCGTTTTCTTCTTTCTCGATCGGGCAACGAATGATTCACCGTTAACCAATGGACTTTTTTAAACGAGCGTAAGCGGAATCGTGGGGACGCGAGTGCAAGTAGATGACATCATTCTCAGTCCATCCAAGGAATCGCATTTTATCCCGTAGAGGGAGAGCTGTGTTTTTGGTAACCGTTGACAAGAAAGGAGTTCCTTCGTTCCTTCCACGAACCAATTGCGAGCGAAGAATCCTCTTCCCGTTTCGACGGTGATTTTACACGGTTTGCTCGTTCCACCGAGCAGTTAGGAAGCGATTCAGGACAATTAACAGAGGCCATTAATTCCAGAAAAAGGAACAAACGCTGTCCATTGTGTCTCTGAACAGGAGCATGAAGAGAAATCTGCGCGAAGTCTGCTGTCAGTAGGAGAATTCCGTACGAGAGATGTCGAGATGACATCGACGTCTAATCGATCCGCGTGTGGCCAATTGGAAAGTCCAAGCGGGCTCTGCTTCACTGTCTCGAATCTACTAAGGGACCATGCTTGGAACTTAGGGTTCTAGTTCGCAGAGTACATTTTACTCGGAGCACTCTCGCTTCTTGGGCGCCGCGGTCAAAAGTATGGTTACACCACGAATTATTATTTCAGCAGTGGTGAAAGTGCATGACAAATCGGCCAGCGGAGGGGCCCGTTTTCGGCAATCCTCCACCATCCAAATCTCTCGCGAGATTCTCTCTCCTCCTCCCAGATCTTCTTCCGAGAAAGTTCGAAATACAGAGCGATATTCTCGTATTCCATTTGCTGCGAGCTTCTCATCGATTCCTCGTAATCGTCCGAGGCCATTTAACTAACGGCGTTGGTCGGGAATAGGGCTGCGCTCGCAGTCGACCCGCAGCCCTGACGATTTTCGCAACTCGACCAGCGACTAGTCACGATCGTTTATTTAACGATCGATCCTCTAATGATCGCGACGCTCGCGCTCGCGTAATATCCTTGTGCAAATGTTTTCTCACACGTAACGCAGGCGGAACGTCCACATCCGTTTTGGCGATACCGCCGCTCAAGGACCGGAGCTGTAAAACCGTCCGAAAGTATGTGGGATTGTTACGACAGTGCGCAGAATTCGTGGAATTCAGTCGCGTCCCGCAGGTCGATAATTACTGTCTAATTAATTCCTACGACGCTGGCTTCGATTACATTCCATGCGCGTCATGGCTATGTGTTTCTCGATGGAGGAAAAGAATGCCTCCTCTTGCTTCTGTTTCTTCTAACTGGATCAGAGAAAATTGTAATTCCAATGTTGCTCGGTTATCGAGCGATTGCTTTCTGCGCGTCGGCGTTGGCCTTCCAGTCATTACGATGTTCCTCATTGGCAGAGTTGGGAGCCAGAAAAGTTTTCTAATAATATAATACAGGTAGTTCTATGTGCTCCAATATTGCACATTTTTCGAAAACTCTCGCTCTACAGTGTTGCATTATTTTCAATTAGCTCTGGCTCAATTACGCTGCGAATTTCCATATATCCTGCACAGGGCTGGGGAAAATTGATTTTTGAAATATGTAAATAGAAATCAATGTCTTGATTTCTTCGAGTGATACAGGATTTGACGAATAAACTTTTCTTTGAAATTGTAGTTACATAAAGAAATAGTATTTCAAATATATATTTTCATACTAACTCATGCAAATACTATTGTGGAATAGTATTTCATTGAAATACCTATAAGAAAATAACATTTCAAACAATAGGTGTGTTGTATTTTAAATAATGACTGAGTGAAAACACAAAAGATGTGTGTAAATATACGTACACCTGCGTTCAGAAATACTTGCAAGAAATATTTACCCGAATATATGTAATCTTAAGAAGGTAGCGAGCAACATTTGAGAGGTCTCTTTAGCTTTGAAATTTGTGTCTCCTATTTTCGATCCCCCATTTCCTATATTCGAATTCGACTGTAAATAGTAAATAGTGTTTGCACATGATTTAACTGGTTAACTGACACGGCTTTTTTTACTATTCGTGCCCAAACTGGCAACATCGAAAAATTAAGTGAATCTCACAAAATTTGGTATACAGGGGTATGGGCGACCCCAAAAACCCCTATATACCCCTATATTTTTCTAAATCCGGATAATATTTTAATATTTGGCAGTCGTTTTGGGTCGGCCATTTTAAGCCTGCCATATTGAATTTTACAATTCATTGGAATTGCCAAATTCAGATTCAACGACCCCAAAAACCATTACAGACCAAGTTTCATCCAAATCGTTTGAAAATCAAAAAAGTTAATCCATTTGATCATATATGATACATAAGCAGAATTGGCCAGATTTTTTTTTTAATCATATATGATACATTGCCAGTTGACCGGTTAAATATTTAAGGGGGAACAACACCTTGAAGCCCGGAAAAAAGTGCAACTTTTTTTAATTTTTTGTTAGATATCCATACTTCGTAGGAAAGTCATTGATATAGGGTTTAAATGTGCATGTAGTGGACAGTCTTTTAGAATTTTTGTGTAACAAAATAAATGAACTTATAACTTTAAACGCGTTTTTCTTGAAACTATGTTTTCCAAACTGGTTGAACGATTTTCTCTGCCAATTTTGCATGAATCAATCTCCGGTTTTGCGTATTTATTCTACACAAAAATGCCTTCAGTTAAGCGTACGGAAATTTAATTACATTAATTTTTGGAGAAATGGCGGCGCTTAAAGTGGAAAGTTCTAAAATTTCGTGTCAATTTAAGGAAAAAATCAATACATTTTGGGGTGGAAAAAATAGTAAAAATAATTTATTTTTAATTTCCGTACGCTTAACTAAAGGCATTTTTGTGTAGAATAAATACACAAAACCGGAGATTGATTCATGCAAAATTGGCGGAGAAAATCGTTCAACCAGTTTGGAAAACACAGTTTCGAGAAACACGCGTTTAAAGTTATAAGTTCATTTATTTTGTCACACAAAAATTCTAAAATACTGTCCACTACATGCACATTTAAACCCTATATCAATGACTTTCCTACGAAGTATGGATATCTAACAAAAAATTAAAAAAAGTTGCACTTTTTTCCGGGCTTCAAGGTGTTGTTCCCCCTTAATGAAATAGTATTTTCAAACAGTACCTATTTGCTTATAAAAATATTCGTACCTATTTGCTTATAAAAATATTCAGTTTCTATTATTTGGTTTCAAACTATTTCAAATTTTCCCCATCCCTAATCCTGCACGATATTGCTCGTTGCTTCCCCCAACGTGTCGCGAGCAATGTAAGTCTCCAGCAATAACCCATTACGAGTTTCACGCTCTTACAGGAAATCCTAAACAGGTCACCGTTTATTCATCGCGAGTGGACGTCCGAGGATTGTAATTGCTGGCTCGTGCTAATCAGACAAGTCAGACATCGCGACGTCCGATAGCGAGGGGATTGCGTGACAGCGCGCGTTATGTACGACAGGGAGCGTATCGATGAAGAAAGTAAGAGCGTTCCGGCTAGGAAGTGGTGAATTTAGGTGACGGTGCTCGAAACTACTTGGGCGAAAGCGTCCCTAGGTAGAATATTCTGCCCGACGTGCTGCGCCTACGACAATATTTCTTCCCGTGCCTTATCCGCCATCAGCGCCGCTCTTTCTTTCTCCTCGCGTCTATCTTGCAACTGAGACCAGCCAAAACCCAGCAACGTATCGGAATCTCATCTCTCCTATCGTTTCCAGGTCTCCGGGTTGCGTGACCGTGTCTGAGGACTCCGAGCAAGGGGGACCGATTTAATCCCGGCCTCTTCGTGGGAGCCCGATTGTTCGCAAGTTCCTCGACTCTTGTTCCACAAGCTACTTCCAGGCGGTTCAATTCCGCGGTAATTACGCGCATCAAGTGTATTTTCGTCGTGTCACTTTTGCGCCAGCTATTGTCTGCTCGCTCGTGGTACCTACTTCGTTACACGGGGAACAATTCAATGGAGATATCTACGATTCAGATGTTCTCGGGTTAAGGTCACACTTACGGCATGTGGGAGGACAGGAATTAATCGAGACAGCGCTCATTTCTCTGCGACTTGTGCTACATTTCCCGGCGCGGAACTTCGGTTCCCGTACTTCCTCGCCGATTGCAAAACCCGGCGTGTTGTATCACGCGTGCTAAATTCTGCTGTAAATAACCTCCCAAGCAATAAGTAGTCGTAAAAATTGTAACAACGCTTTCTCTTTTATATCTGCGAGTATCGTCGATCAGATCTCAGCGAATTGGTTTGTCCGTTGCCAGCTTTATCCCCATTTGCCGCGCTTGGTCAAGAAAATTCCGCTCTCTTTCCCCGGGATCAGATTTCCCCGATCGTTGCATCGTCTTACGATCCGCGATTATCTGACGCAACGATAATGATCAGAAAATGAGCGAACCGGGTGGATCGATGGGGCTGGTACAACGCGAAGGATTTCGCGAAATGAGTTGCGCGTAACTCGTCCTGTCGTACATCCTGGTCGCGTAATTACATTCGCCGACTGAACGGGCAAAAAAATATACGATTCATGCAAATTCCACTCTAAAACGAAAACGAAAGTAGCTTCGCCGTGGCCGCGGAGGGGTTCGCCGCGTAATTAGTGCTATTGCAATCGGTCGTTTTCTGTCCCCTTTTCCTCTTTTCACCGCCTAAAGAATCGATATCTCGCCCTGGAGGTTCGTCAAGCTTTCCTTGCAAATATTCGATGCAGAGCTGAGACTCTCCCATTTCAAAACCAGCTTCGATAAAAGCGTTAAGCATGCTGCAACTAATGCGCAAAAATTAGCGAGCTTAGCCTACTCTGAATCTCCATTCTCTGATCTCAATTCGGAGTACAAATTTTCTACTTTTCCTTCGTAATAAGTGGAGAAGTCGCGCGATTCTGCACGTGAACGGCCGAAACGAGATGCAGCGCAGCCAGCAGGCGGCTATTAAAGATCGAGAGTGTTGAAGTTGGATATCTAATGAGACACGGCTTCGATCGACTCGCGGCACGCCAGGAGGAAAAATCTGGGTCGAAGCAGCTGGCTCGCCAACACCGCCGCTGGATCATCGGTGCAGCTTTTATTTGTCCAGACGAGTCTGCGGCAACCCGCCTTAGAGTCGTTAGAGCATAACTTTCTCCGTGGACTGGAAAGTCCAATATTTCCTTCGAGCACGCGCTGGATAAACGTTCGCCTGTTAGGTATGTACGGAAAATTTGTCTGAATAATCCGTGGACCTGTGTCAGGATTAAAATGTCTGCTGTCGTGAAACGATCACGCTCAGAAAACGATGTCCAAGGGATCCATTGTTAGATAAAAACTGGGCTATTAATTCTCTGGGTAGATTTCAGCATGTTCTGCAAGCCTTCAGCGCTATCTGCTTCTAATATTTAGAATCTGCTTCTAGGACGCTGCGCTAATCTAATTTCTAATTACCTGGAACATTATGTTCGCTGTACCATTCAATCACGGCCAGGATTTTTATTCCCCTCCTCGTCGAACACCTCGACGCTTGTTCGCGTCTCGAAGGTAATCGCTCGATCGCTCGATCCTTTTCCGAACACGGGAGAGGATTTTTACCGAAAAGCAAAGCGACGAGCTCAATTTCGATTTCCATTCGAGGATAATCGCCTTTTGATAAAGGTCGCCCGAGTACGCGAACTCCTCGAGGCCCGCAACCTGCATATGCATATTCCCGCGAAATGGTAATGAAACTACTCACGCGCTTATAATCGCGGCCACGGGGAAGTTCGCCGACCCGCGGGAAGTACAATCTCGTCGTAATTGAGGTTCGTTAACCGATGCTACCCTTTAAAGTTGCCAGCGAACGTCGATTTGCCCCTCGCGCGATTTGAACTTTCGAATTCGAACGGGCGCGCTCGGTCCTGCAAACTCTACTGTAACGCGATTACAGAGTCGTTGGTTTTCGTCCAGCAGAGTGCTGAGCGATTAACGCGAAATCTGGCGCAACGATCAATTTATTCGCTTCGACTGGAAAATGGTAATGAGGTGTCCCATTTGCATTTCATAATTAATCTCGACACGATAACAGAAACTTTAATGCGCAGTGATTAGCGGTCGGTATGGAAACCCTGCTGGACGCTTTTCTCGAATTCATCTGTGACTTTGAGCAAAGAGATTTCGTTAAATACCCAACCGAACTCGAGGGGGAAAGCGTTTTATGATCGCGGATTATGATCGTCACGTTTTGGGGCTGACATCACGGAAAAAGTGAAAACAAATCGCAATGACATCGCGTGTCGTGTGATGTCACGATCGGACGAATATGTCGCGTTGCAGTGATACTATTACCGATT
Source organism: Andrena hattorfiana (assembly GCA_944738655.2). NCBI lineage: Eukaryota > Metazoa > Arthropoda > Insecta > Hymenoptera > Andrenidae > Andrena > Andrena hattorfiana. The sequence goes on along the minus strand of OX122894.2, from coordinate 39,125,219 downwards.
TGCATTAACGCACGCGGAATTAATTGCGCTGTAATGAATGCCACTGCCGACATGTCAGCTCGACAATCGATATCGAAGCTGAGGCATACTTTCTTCTTATTGTCAACGAAGCTTGGGTAGAGGCAGAGGGTAATTAGAATACTACAAGTTCCTTTTACATGCCCTTTATTATCTCTTCTAATACTCCACGGCTATAACCATTCTGCATGTATGATAATTTCAAAGTTATATTAATGTCCATCCGTGATTCTGTAATTTCATCGGAGCAGTTGCGAACGAGACAATCAGTGGATGAAATCCTCTTCTCTGCTCTCTACGCTGCACTCGATCTGTATTAAAAAGAAATCGTGTTATTAACAATCTGCAATGGCAATTAACAACGCTGCTGATTACAGTGGGCCACAAAAATACTCGGACATCCTTTAAAGCAGAATAACATTTTTCAAATCGGTCCAAGCGACGTGAGTTTTATTGAGAAGCTAGAAGGATTAGTTTACTAAGTAAGTGATCATGCAATTCAATTCAAAGTCATCTAGTAAACTAAAGCTTCTAGGTTTTCAAAAAAAAAAACTCGAGTCGTTTGGACCAATTTTAAAAAAGTCACACAAGATTTCTACCAAAAGCCCATTACATAAAGTTCCTGTGGAATTACTTGAATGTACACATCCAGAATCGCGAAAGAGGAGATGAGTATCGTCCCAGCAATTACCCATTCGGACAAAGCAATTACACCTTTCAATTCTCGCCCGTGTAGAGCCGAGCGCGGTGCGTACGCCACGTCGCTTCGTTATGTTTCCAGACCGCTTTCGAGGCGAAAAAAATATATAATGGGACCCCCCCTTGACCCAGAAATCCCCAAGAAAATTAAAATGTGGTAATCGCAATCCTATTCCGGCGTAACGTGTGTGCGCAGTGTAAAAACGCGCGGGTCTCTTACGTGTGAACGAGACTTTACTTTCTCGAGCACGCGACCGCCGTCACTGCGACGGCTGCTCCTCTTACTTTCTCCTCTGGGTCGCCGCAAAAGTAGGTCCCAAATAGGATTAAGCGATCTTTTAAACACCTCGCCGCTCGACCTGCCATTCGCGCACTCCTAATCTCTCTTATCCGTCGGAATTTCCAAATCATTATACAGAAGCCCCCAAAAAGGGACCGCGGCCACCACCTCGCAGCAGAAATTAAAGCAGACTCGTCGCCGAGTCTAACGATTTGCAGATCGCTAGAACACACATCCGAAACCCTAGTCCCAACGTGATTAAGAAACGTTACACTGTTACGCAAACTAAAAGCCGAAGTGAAATTGGTAAAAGTCGAGGCTCGAGAGTAAAAGCTAGAGACACGGGAGCGACGTTCGCCGATTCAAGAGATACCGAAGAGTTAGTGCTATGCTCTGAATGGTTACAAATGTTCCTCGGAACGTTTACAAGTATTAACCACTAGCCCAATTAAAGTGCATACGCAGATAGCGCCGGAGCGATGGGCAGTGCGAACGACGACAGGAAAGGGGAGCGAGAAGATCGCTCGATTAGAGTCCTACCTTTCTCAAGAGCCGTGCAGCGGCGCGCTCGGAGCGCGGCGATAGCCTCTGTGCGTTGATTTGCCTGTTGCCCAGCTTTCTAATCGATACGCGGCATTGTCTCCTGCGGAGGGCGACTCGACCGCCTGATCTGGTTAATTCCGCGCCATCGGTGGTCCTCTGGATCGTTTATAGTAAGTGGAAGCCGCCCCACGCCGGACTGCGTGCTCTAGCTGAGTCCCCTCGCAGACCTCGAGTGGCTGCTCGGTCATCTTACTTTCGTTGCTTTCCACGCGTCGCCATAGCCGGCGACCGGTCGAGAGCTCTCTTCGTTTTCATCGGCGAAAGTGAATGGAACGCGTCCATGTTTCTAATTGGCCTATCGGCATTCGACACTGGCAGCTGCACGCTCGTAATCGATATCGCGAGACGAGGCAACAGTGGACCCGCGAGTCCTTTCCCAACGACTAACCCGCCGAGCGGATCGGCTCTGGGCTAGGATTCGCTTTTCCTTCCGAACCTGTGCGATGCTGAATCGCTGGCTGGAGGGGCTTGAATTGCCTGTAGCGTTGCTTACGCGCTAGGAGATATGGAATGGGATACGTGTTGCTCTCTTAGCTCTGATTTCTTTCAGACAATAGCGCCCGAGTAACTACCATCGTGATGCGACGATCACTTTCCATCAACGCCACTGAATCAACTTTAGATATAATTATAAATCATTATTTTAGAATATAATTCTTCGCGGGGAAACTTTGTTGTTGGTATTCGTTGAATAACAGAAGACTTTTGTTTTATAAAAGATTTAATTTAAAATTCATAAGAAAACAGTAGTGGAACGAAATAAAATATATAGATAGGAGGTGGGTGCCTATTTTCTAAATCTCAAAGGAAAGGATTTAAAGAATGAAAGTAAATAAATATAAGAAAATTGGAAAAATTCAATGTTTTACTTTTTTATTGGTTTCTATCGATTTTAATTTTCTCTTTCGACCAGTTTTGCCTCGCTGGGCTGTTGCCCTTGCGATTCGTGCTCGGATTCGGTCGAGATTAGCTGTAGAATTGTATCTACCACGGGGATGTAAGAATTACTCGTAATCGGTGTCACTAAGCTCACACTCTTATTTCACCAGAATCATGAATACAGGTTCGGTACAGTCTGAAAGGCGTTTACGCTCTTTCTCTTTTCCTTCCTGAGTAGTCGATTCGCCGTTGAGCGTCGCGAAGCAACGCTTCCGGAGAGTAAATTTATCCAGGATTCACATCCCCCGCTAATATATTTCACGAGCTTTGGAAGGGACGATTGCATCGAGTAGGAAGAGAAAAGAGACGCGTTGCATAAACGAACGTGTCTCGCATTTTCCGGGTCGTTTAATTATCGCGAACGAGCCGTAGCCGTCCGAAATCGTTCGAGCACGACCACTTGACCGGGGGATTAAACGTTATTGTTATCGCTTTTTCCATTCACGGCGTGTAGGGGCAGCGAATAAAAACGAAAATAAAAACGGAAACGAATGGAATGATCGAACGTGAATTCCCGGCTCGATTGCGCTGGGAATATCTACTTGTTGCGCTCTTCAGCGGGGAGTGCTTTGAAAAAAACAGAAGCAAATGAAACGAGGAACGATGGAAGCCCGGTGCTAGTGGAGTAGGCGATGAATAAAGGAGACGTGGAGGCGGCCTTTAAACGGTGAAGCATCAAGTTTTGACGCGTCGTTAAATAATTGAGGGGCAACGTTGGACAAACGGGAAAGAAGAAGGGCAGAGAAGAGACTCGGGGGAAGCTGTGCGTTAATAAAATAACGAAGGGAAGGATTTCCCGGTGGGCCGACCTAATACGGGCCACTACTACTAGCCGCTCCGGCCAAACTTCTGCGAAAATAATTACGCCGTGCTAAACTGCGCGAAAGAGCGCGATTGCTCCCGCGAGACAATCAAACTGGCCTCGAAACTTGCTTGCAAAGTGAATTGCAGTGAAAAAAAAACCAACAGGAACCTAACGTAATAGCGAACTTTTACGTAACACAACGCGGTACAACATGGACGCAGAAGAAAGCTGCGGTGCAGCTGGAATAATAAACGATATTTCGTTGCAAATCTGTCTACAATATTTCTTCCGATGAAGGAGAAGCAGTTTTAAATGCTATAATGTTCGTACAGTAAATTGTTACGGGTCCTTTTAAATAAAACGAAGGATTCCTTTCAGATTATTGCCATTTAGTTAGGAATAGACGCGTATGGATTTCCAATAATGAAATTTGTAATGATGAAGGATCTTTTGTTGGGAAGCTACTATTGGTTTTTATATATTAGAAAGTTAGCTTGAATGTTCAGTGTAATTTACAAATTTCGAAGGATGTCTCGACCCCACCTGTTTCTAATTGTAGCTTTAATTAGTATCGGAGAAGAATCTTCCTGGAATCGGAGAGGCTAAAAGGTGGAGGAAGAGTCTTGAAGAAAAAGGGTAATGAATCGCTTCGCGAAGAATCTCAAGATGGAACACGCAATTCTACGATGCGTCAACTGAAGCTTATATTTCTTTCGTCCTGCGTGTTCGATCGATTTCCGCGGGAACCTTACACTTTGAACTCGATTAGAAACGATTCATCATCCGACAGATCCGCGTAAAGAATCGAAAACTGCTAGTTGGGGCCGACGGATCACCCTCGGTCCTCCAGTTCACCCTTTTATTCACTTCTCTTCGTCCAACTCGTTTGTGCATGCGGAAAAAAGTCAACGAATCCTCGCGAATATCTGTAAAAGAAGAAAAAGAAACTTGGGGGGTGGGGGTCGCTGTTTCTTTGCAGGAAAGTGGTGACAATTAAAACGAAGCAACTGCAACTTCTATGAAAGAATAGTGACCCCTGAATCGATGCAGAGTACAATTTCATTGAGCAAAGATGGAAGTCGCGAACACTGTGCCTAGAAACACATTTTCCAGGCAAGCAGTGAGTTCGATGCCAGTATGAGCGCTAAATCGGTCTCATTAACTAACAATAAGTTAAAAGAAAGCTGTCCCCAATGCTGTCTATAATTTTCTGCAGCTCTGTAATAGAATCAAAAGAGATAATACGTACCGACGAAATGAATCAGTTTTAAGACAGAGGGTCGAAACCGTTCCCCTTTCTGGCGTTCTTCTGGAGATTAATGCGGTGAACGCGATCCATGAAATCCAGAACGGCGCTGAAGCGATTGACAGGGGCGACGTTCCGATAATCGGGAGGCGATCGTTTCCCGTACCGGGTGACCCAAAACGATTTACCCTCTCTTGGCTCTTGCTCCACAAATTTCGACAGCGATTTTCCACCCCTTTGCAGCACCGCGCTACGCCCGTACCTGCTTCCTGACACGAACAAGCCGTCTGCAACTGAGATCGCAACGAGTTGTTCAGCGAAAGGCTACTGAAACACAATTCAACTTAGTCGCAAGGGAACGTGGAACCCATTCGCGCGCAATCGCGTCGATCGCGGAAGAAACAACGCGGAATTCTCGAGATTCCACTGTTCCCAAGTCCGAAGCACCCTCGGCTTCGATTCGCCGCAGAATGTCCAATAGTTTATGAACTACCCTTTTGTCGCCGAGCTGCGCGGACCGACAACTAATTACCTCGACGAACGGCAGAGCGAAGTTAACACGAGCCAAGGATCATCGAGCTCCCGTTTGCATAATTCGTTGAAAAAATTAAACGGGCGGATGAATAAGGGAGAGGAGGATTCACTGGCGAGGAAATTCCTTTGAAACAGTTCGGGAAAGGGCGGCGTAAGAGGGTTGGTCAATTATCGCGAGAATGTAACAAAAGAGGGTGCTCTCGCTGCAGAGTACCGATGATGATCACACGGCTCCGTTTTCGTTCGAATTGGCCTGCCAGATATCGTGTTCACAGAGAAAAGGTCGTGTAACCGGGAACGGTTTAATTGGAGACCACGCTGCCCATTCGGCCGCGGTACCACCGCAACGCTTCTGATTAGAGAACGAATCGAAAAAGCACAGGACGTGAAAGGAAGTTACTGGACACCTTCTCCTATTCCCACCGGCAACAGTTCAATTCCCAGCTGCCGGGAATGACTCGAATGACGTTCACGGGATGACGCAATTGGTGAAGTTTATAGTTCTCCGCGTTAGGGTAGGTTTACGCTAGAGCTGCGATAAACAATCGGCGCGGCGATGAGAGCGAAGCGTAGAAATAAATTCTATTGTTACGTAGTAATTGAAGCAGCGCGCAGAGCTACGCTTGCTTCTTAGCTTATCTCTTTACGACCAACGTAATCGTACAACACAACGTTCACGTTTACTGCATGACTCTTCCGATTCTACGGAACTTGAAGGTAATAACAATTTAATTTAACACACCAAAATAAAGATATTTTGAATCAGCTTCATCGCGCGCATTTGTGTCTGATAAATGTAACATTAATGAACATCAAGTTAGCAGCCTTGTCCGACGAGCGTGCCACGCGGTTATTAAATTCCTTTTCTTACACTCCATTCAACACGACATGTGAATTAGTGAAATGAGGCTTTTTTGTAGGCGCGTCGAACGAGTGTTCTTTCTATCTTTCACGTTACATAAACGTGAAAAGGCCGCCCGAAAGGATACTTAATTTAATAATCCCGAAGAACCACCCAGAGAAGAGTTGCCGTGAATAATAGACGCGTCGAAGGTCGAGGCACACGCGGTACAAGAAGACGCTAAACAGTGAATGTACTCCTCGAAGCCCGCTGTAATGTAATAAGAGATGGACCGCGGGAGAAGGAAAATTGATAATTTAGGGAGATCTCGTGACTCACCCGCACGTGGTTCATGCCGTTTACCGTATCGGCCTGGGATGTAGAAATTCTGGTGGGAGGCGACCAGGGTTAGAACCGCACACGCGATCCACAAACACGTTACAAACTCGACGCTACCAAAGCACGGCACCAACAGAGCCTTTCCACCCCTCGATACCATCCTTCTCCCTGCAAAAGCAACACCCAAATATTTCCACCGACACCCCCGAACGCCCTTTTCTGTGCACGCCTCCACAGCCTCCCAAAAATGCCACGCGCGCGTAAAAGTTCGTTGGCAAACACACATTGCAAAGTGGATTTATCGTGCGAAAGGTGTCACCAGAGCAATGCAAGTGAATAAAACAATACTTATTTAGAATAGTAGTCGTTTACTCTGTTCGATCTTCTGTTTTTTTTTTAAAGACAACTACCTCGCTTTTTAGTTTTTAATATACAATTATTTTTAAAGTAAAGTCGTATTCTTAACTTAAAAAAATTCAGAATACCGAATAAAACGAAGAACGGGTAGAAATTTTAACGAAAGATTGAGATACGATTCTGGACCAGATGTTTAAAAAAAACTTGCACGAGCGCAATTTACTATATCGCGGAGCCCCACTATCTAAGTCTAATCGTGAATTAAATCTCGTTTTCCTGCACCTTTTACCCTTTCTCGCGGCCAATTGTCTCGTCTCGCGATCAAAGCCGGACCATCCTCCAGCCTCGCACGCCGGGACTGTCGATTCCACCGGGCGCGTACGTCACGAGCGCGCGATTCTCCGCGATCAGAGCCAAGGGAACTGTGATTCTAATAATTCTAGGTCTGGTTTCCGGGGGGACGGTGGACCACCGATCGAGACGGACCTTCGAGCGTCCCCGAACCGGGTCTCAGCGAAGAAGAAAAGCGGTCGGTCGCGACGGTGAAGCAACACGTAAGAGCGACTGCGATGTACCATGATCCGTGAAACGCTTTATATAGCAGCTCCCAACCACCCACGAAGTATTCAGACACCCCTAACGGCGACCAATCGCGCGGCAGCTCGCCGTGCCCTCTCCTCGCTCGCCAACGACGATTTTCTTTCTGTCTCGCTGCCGCCCGTGACAAATTAGACAACGAAATCACGAGATACCTGGAACAATGCACATCGATTCCATGTTTCGCTCTACAATCGTTGGGAGGGATTATTTCACCGATCAGGACCGTCGAAAGGGATCGGTTTTCCGTGACGTCGTTGCTGTTTCTGAATCACTCGGCTCACATTTCTATCGCGGTGAGTTGCTACGATTTTTTCCACCGAACATGTCCGCGACAGTCGCTACGCGAGCATCACGTTTCTGGATACTTGCGAGGTTGATTCTCGCGGGAGCGAGGCGTTAAAATTTTCAGCGGACTCGCTGCAACAAAGAGACTGCTCTTCGCGAGATACCTTTGCAAAACCACCACCCTGATGAAGTTTCCTCGACGGGAACCGACGCGTTGCCTTTCACCTACGTCAAAGCGGCGAGACGCAACGAGCCGGGCTGGTGAATTTTTTAGGAAGCTCCGTAATTATTGCAAGTTGCATGGCCCGTTAAACCGAGCCCCGCTGCTTCGAATTAATCCTCCGCCGAGGCACTTGACTGATTATTCTCTTTACTAGGAAACAATTTACCCCGAGGAATGAAGAAGATGCTCGACTACGGACCCACCCCGTGATCTTAACTGGATAGATCCCACGGAGGATGCACCCGGTGATGTTCGATTTCCCGGGTCTCCCCGCGTCCCGGTTGGGAATTCGCCGAGTGCAGTGCTCGTAAAGCGCCGCGACATAAAAAGCGAATGGCCAAGGAGAAGGAAATCTTCCGGGTTTCCGAGGAGCGCGTGCTTTTTATTCGCTGACTATCATCAACGCGATCTTGATGGCCTGGGAACCGTCGCCGATCGTCTCGTACCTGAGATGGAAACGCTTGTTCACAGTGCTGACCCATTCCCCATCGAGGATATCAAAGAATATCTCTGTCCACTCGTTTATTAAAATCGTCGGTTCTTCGGAGCGATGCTACTTTCTTATTTAGGGGAACAACGGCCTCAGGATTTAATCTGGGAGGAGTCGCGTTGAAGGGATAAAAATGCGTTAAAACTCGATAGGTGAAAATTATTTTAAAGTGAAATTTATTTAAAAAATAAAATACAGTTTTATTTTTTTTTCTTAGAAAACCCCTTCTTTGGGGGTGCCAGGACCCCTTGACCCCCCTCTGGGTGCGCCACCGCACGCGCTAGTATTAACAGAGAATCAACGGAAAGCCTGGCTTGACGAATTGCTGAGTTCCACAGACGAGACAGCTTCCGGCCGAGTCCTGGTCGATTAACGCTGCTGGGACACTGGCCAGGCCTGGCTACCTCGAGCGCCAGCCCCTGCAAATGGGCAACCGGAAGAACGCGCCAAGAAACTGGTCGCGACACTTGTTGCGCGGCCCAACCTCGCTTCAACGTCCCCGGCTAATTGTAAGAAGGACGAATCGTGCGCTCCTAATTAACCACGTGGGCGTTGTTCAGCAGAATTTGTTGGAAGCAGGCCAGGAAAATATTTTCTACAACCCTTTCTGTGTTTTGGGGTGAATATTAAAAGAGCCCGGGGACCAGTTTCCTTCTTATCGGGGATCTAAGAGAAACAGTTACTCGCTCGTGAAAAATCACCCTTCTGATGGCGGATCAAATGAATTTAAATAATAAAGCGTTGTTTCGTCAAAGTAATTTATTCCCCGGTGAAGAATTATCACCGAAAACCACGCTGCAGGCATAATAATTGGATTCCGTGGCCTCCGTTCCGCGCGTTCTTCGCAGAACCCGCTCTGAATTTCTTGGATTTATTATCCGGACGATTGTTAAAGGTACACAATCCTCCGACCTCTGTTTCATTAATCGGCGGAGCTCGCAGGTTCACCCTTTTTTTAATGAGAATTCATCGATCCCGCTCGTCCTTCGAGCTACGCTCAACTCTCCTCCAGGTCCCTGTCGCAACGCGATAATTAATTCGCGAAGGTTTGATAACTGCTGTCCAATAATCTATCGCGAAGGGATGACTCCTTCGCTCGATCTTCAGCTAAAGAAATTGATAATTGAAATAACTGACAAAGGAAACCGCGAGGGCATCGCAGGTGCACTCGACTTTTCAAGTACTGTATAGCAGTGACACACTTGGGATTTAATCTGAGGGGGCAGCCGAGTTGAATTCATTAGGAGATTATAAAAATTTATTTAAAGAATAACATCGAATTTGCTTTTCTTTTTACAAAACTGTTGAATTACTTCGGTCGTGATTACCATTAAGGTCGTCGCCCACTAGGCCGAAACGCGGCGAAGCGAAGCATTAGGCGACCACGCATCGCTCATATGACAGAATAGCAGCGATCACGCATCGCCTATATCAGGGCTGCGCAAGGAGCTGTTTTCGGCGCCTAGCGGCGAGCAACCCGCTTGTCCCGTTGCTAAAGTTAAAATCGGTGAGAACTGCAGTAGTGTATGTGCGTGCTCGTAGGCTCGTAGCGTAAGTATATATGGCTGGGTTCAAGTCATACCAAATGCACGTACACTAATGCAGTTCTCCTCACCGATTCTAACCTTAGCAACGAGACAGGCGGGTTGCTCGCCGCTAGGCGCCGAAAACAGCTCCTTGTGCAGCCTTGGCCTATATGACAGAACAGCGCCGACGAACATTTCGATTTGATCGCCGCGCATCGCTTCGGCTAAATGGGCGACGGCCTTTAATCTCCTTTTCCTCTTTCCTTACGGGGTGTTTGTTACTTTAATTTCCTGTATTTTCGTAAAATATTTCGTACCCTATGGTAATTGTCGAATCTATGTGCCATAAAGCAACGAAAACAGTTTAACGTAATCATAAAGACTGATTTTATTTAGAGCAACTTTAATTCATGTTTAAATTGATGCGCTCCTATTGCGTTCGCGAGTGGAACATTCTCAGCAGGCGCCACCTGTGTTCGATCCTGCTCACTTAAAAGTGGAGCAACCCGGCAGAGATGCGTCGCTAACAACATAATCCTTTTACATTACCTATACCTCGTCTGTGGTAAAACCGAAGGGATCGATGGAACTTTGTTTCCATCCATCTGTTTGGTTTAGTAGGCTAAGGGATTCACGTACAGGGAGATAGATGGAACTTAGATTCCATCTATCTCTCTACGGGTCTCAAAACGCAGCAACCTCCTCGTGGTGAGACCTGGTAATCGGTGAAAACCAAGCCGATAGCTGCGATTGTCAAATATTCTAATTGGATATAAGAATTTCTTTAACTTGCAATACTATGGTAGAATGTAAGAATAAAATATTTAACTTGAAATATTTGTTCGTTTGTTCCTACCGGCCCCCAGAACACGAGTATAGTGTTAAGGTAGAAGGATAAGTGCATGTTGGAATATTTCATCGAAATACTGGAACTGATGGTTTTTTGACAATTTTTAAAGTCCTCTCTGCTTCAGCACCTTATTGAAATATATTCCTTAGCGAGGTATTCCACGTTACATCATGAAAGCATGTCTTCCACAAATAATGTTGTTGTTTATATAAATTTTTATATTCGATAAATTTGTTTCGCGTTAAGTAAACTGGAATAGAACAGCAAGGTTAAAAGGCCTATGTGTTCTTGTTTTGTTGTGATCCTTCTTTCTCTGTCGTTGCACGAAATACGTTTATAAAACAATCTTTAAATTGTTACTCTAACATTTGTAAATCGCGGGTTTCAAATGGTCTAAGTTTTACCCGTGTTGAATTCTGATTTCTACCACGCGTAGCGTTACAATCTTATTTTAGACTGAATCGATAACGTTGGGTGTGACACGAAAATGGTAAGGGGACTCGCGAGTCCCCCGAGCGTGTGACACAAAATTACATTGCGTGATAGGTCTATCCTGTACCTGATCTGTGACATTACGCCGATACCTCGCCTGTGATCACCTGTGATTGCGCGCAATGAGCATTCGAATGTTAACCAAGATTCCGCGGGTCGTATGTTCTGACATTTTGAAATATCGAGGCGTAAGTAAGAAACCCGTAAAATAAAACGCTACTTGAAGTTAAGACAATGTTTTACTTTCGGTTTTTTACCGACCACTGTAACACCATAACCTAGCGTCTACCGCGCTTTCGGCGAATCGGATACTTGGATTTAATGAATGAAATGTTACGTTAAGAACAAACGAATTGAGTTATATTTTCTCATCGCATCTTTATCACCCCTTTCTCAGTTATTACAATGTTAATTACATGATTTCAGGTCAGATATTACAGTAAAGCGAAGGAAGATGATATGGAAGTACCTGTGAATGTACTGAGAGAATACTATAGTGCGAATGATCAAACTGTGAATGGCTTGGTATACGATCAGAAACCTTTTAAATTCACCTGCGAGGCTGGCAAAATCTATACGTGGTGTTTGTGTGGCCAGAGCCACAGGCAGCCGTTCTGCGATGGCACGCACAATAACATCTATCTCAAGATCAAGCAGAGGCCGATACTGTTTCAGGTTAAAGAGACCAAGTCCTACTGGCTGTGCAACTGCAAGCAAACATCCAACAGGCCTTTCTGCGACGGTACTCATTTGAGGGAAGATATCGTTGCGCTGAGAAAGAAATAACGAAAGTGTATGTAAATATACATGTATATCAATTGCTTACAATGTAAGACCACAAATGTATAGCTTGTGAAATATCTGTGTTGTGGAAATACTATCCTAGGAGATCTCGTTCAATAAAATTTTTGTTATTGAAAGTTCCTGGGTCGTTAAGTTTCCCTTTTCAAGCTGTTATACTTTCTCTCCTCTTGTTCTATTTATGAACAGCGGCAGATTTCTTAGAACACTGTGTATGCAACTTTGCTGCTGAATATGGTTGCGCAATAAGTCTATGTGTGAGTGTCTCTACAAAAAGTAAATACACTTGCTTTCATCTCTCTTTTGTATCTTAAAATATAGAGTATAGGCTCTAGAATACTTTTCTGTATGATAGACGTATAATCCATTAGTTATTCTGATTTCTTCACGCAGTAATTTCCGTACTGCGCTGCAGCATCCTGTAATACCGACGATATGTCGGAATTGAAGCTGAAAAATCTTCTGAAGTAATAGGAGTACATGATATTAGGGGAGGTGGCACGTCCGAGCTGTGCGAGAGAGAGAGAGGAGTAGCGCGTGCGACAAAGAGGGAGATAGATGTAAGATGGCGTGCCACCAACTTTGGTTATATGTGTCCCTGGTACAGGAACAGGATCACATATAATCAGAGTTGGTGGCACGCCATCTTACATCTCTCTCTGTCCTTGTCGCACGCACTAGCGTTCTCCTCTCTCTCGCACAGCTCAGCCGTGCCACCTCCACTAGTATTATGTATTCCTATTAACTTCGCAGAATTTCCAGACCGAAACAACCAACTCGGGGGTCATTTAGGGATCGCGGTCGGAAACGTAATCTGTATGAAAAGCTCTTTTATTAGTTAGTAATTATTTGGTGATTGGTAAATAAAATGTACACGAGTAATTGCTGAATGTTGCCGCAAGATTATATTCTCAAATCCACCTGTAGAAATATATCAACCATTTTGAAAAGATCGAGAATCCTTGAAGAAAGTGTGCATCCACTAAACGCGGCGAGAGACTTGTAACTCTGACCAAAAACACTTGATAGCTGCTTAATTGTCATCGGAATCATGGCAACTATCGTGTAGAAAACTATCCAAGGATCCATACTTCAATTGCAAGCTGAAAAAATTCATAAATTACATCCAAATAGAAAATTCAGAATCAATCCGGCAAAACTCGAGCGAGTGTTTACGTAGGACAGCATTGTCTTGTTACGATGTCATAGAACCGTCAATAATTAATTAATTATAATTAAAATCTGCACAACGACCACGTAGGAAAGTAACCAAGGGTCTATTCTTTGAGACGCGACTTTGAAAGTTGATAGAAATATTCGCAGTAAATGAGAAATTCGTTAATTTCCAGTGGCCGTGCAATGTCTCTATCTCCCTCCTTGTCGCATGAACTAGCGCTCTCTCTCTCGCACACGCCACCTATCTCCCACCTTGTTGCACGTGTTAGCGCTCTCTCTCTCGCACTGCTAGACCGTGCCACCTCCACTAGCACCATGTATTCCTATTACTTTAGAAGATTTCAGCCCCCATTCCGAGCATATTGTCGGTATTACAGGATGCTGCACTTACGAAAATTACGGCGAGGAGGAATCATGAATACATAATAAATTACTTATGCGAATAATAAATTACTAAATTTGTAATGATAAATTACTAAATTGCTAATGATAATTAAAGTGAAATTAAGCCCTGAATCTTGATAAGGTACTGAATAATGAGAATAGAAATTGGAAGAATAACTACACAGAGAATGGGGGTATTGAAATTTTATTGATAGCCAATGGATTATGTACAAAATAATTACATACGCCATATAAGAATGTAGTCAAGAGTCTCTATTTTACGATTCAACTGTGAAGGTACATAAATAAATTATTCGCTAGTAATCCGTGTATATGTAATGCGATGAAAAGACAGAGTATTTGAAGAAGGGAATTACATGCAGGGATTCAGATATGTATTTCTATATTTCCATATTTATTTGCAATCTGAGATGCTGGAGGCATACGCGCATGGCACGTAAAACTGCATTCAGCAACAAAAATGTTTATTTATTGCCCCAAAAATCATGTCGCGAGGCGCGATGTGTGGCCATGTGTTCCCATGTGTGGCCATGTGTGGCTCAGTCCCGTGGTGTCCCGCTGTGTCCCGCGACCCGCGACATACTGCGTAAACCACGTGTTGCGTGAATTCATTCGTAGAGGGAAAGGGGTCGTAATTACAGATCTAATCCAGCTTGAATGCACAGAAATAAACTAGTAACTCATTTACGTATTTTATAGGCTCTGAAATAATATCTTCGAAACAATTCTACATGTAAACTTGACTGTTTCGACAATGTTTAGGAGAACGAATCAAAAGCTGTCTTAATTCAATAAATGGAAAGTCGCATTAACCAGCATTGAGACCGCGACTTCACTGTTTACACATTTGAATTTTGAACCTGATAGATGACAGATTCCTATAACGGTTACTATAAAAAAGATAATGACAAACTAACCGCGAAGTCGTCGCGAATGAGTCTTTTAAAGCTTTTAAAATAATCCTCGCTACGTTATAACACCTAAACATTTCCGTCATGAAGTCCGCGTAAGTTTCCGAGAAAACCATGAGATTTTTATTTCACCATATTCAACGAATCTGTGTACTTAAATTCCTAAATCCTAACAGGTATGCAAGACCACCTGTTGCAGCGCGGAAACACGCAAACCGCCCGAAATGCGATAACGAGATGTCCAAGGAACCTGTCAAGGTCTTCTGCCGCTTAAGACCAATGATCCACCCTAATTGCGTATCCTGTGTAAGAATTATTTCCGACACAAGCTTGATCATCACGCAGCCAGAGTCAGTGACGAATATTCGCACGGCGAACAGAGCCATTCAAGTGTCTTTCAGTCACGTTTTCGAGCCGAACGCTTCTCAAAAAGAAGTGTTCAATCTTGTCGCGTTACCGCTCGTTGAGAATCTGATTAATGGCAAAAACAGTTTATTCTTCACGTACGGAGTTAGCGGAAGTGGCAAAACGTACACCATGTCCGGTAATCTGCATGATGCGGGCATCATGCCTCGTAGCTTAAACGTAATCTTCAATAGCATAGCGAACTGCCAGGCGAAAAGGTTCGTCTTCAAGCCGGATAAACTAAATGGATTCGATATACAAAGCGAAGCTGATGCGACGTCGGACAGGCAGAACGAGGTTCAAAGATCCGTTCCCTCTCAGAACGGAAGAACCCCCAGAATGTATATACCTTCACCTCTGTAGAATTACTGCGCTTAGCGTGAAACTGATATCTGTATTTTCTACAGGCTCCGACAAAACGACGAGTGCGACGACAATGACAATATCTTGACTCAAAGCGAATCGGAAAGTGTGATCGTCGACGAGGATAACGCTTACGCAGTGTTCATAACGTACACTGAAATTTATAATAATAGCGTGTACGACTTGCTAGAGGATAGCGACGGGAGAACGAAGTGAGTTTGGTTTTTAAGGGCATAATTGATGTTTAATAAGATTCACGAGAAGCTCTGGAAAATTTAGGACTTTACAGAGTAAAATTATTCGCGAAGATGGGAACAGGAATATGTACGTGCACGGATGCACCGAAGTGGAGGTGAAAAGTTCGGAGGAAGCGTTCGATGTATTCCAGCGCGGTCAACGTAAAAGGCACATTGCGCACACTGCTCTCAATGCGGAGTCGAGCAGGTCTCACAGCGTTTTTACTATAAGACTTGTACAGGTAAGGTGCGCCGATGGTACGACTCTCATCTTGTAATTACTGTATTAATCATTTACTAGGCACCGTTAGATAGGGATGGGGAGCAGGTGGTTCAGGATAAAAGAGTCGTATGCGTCAGCCAGCTATCGCTGGTAGATTTGGCTGGTAGCGAGCGCACCAATCGATCGAAAAACACTGGTCAGAGACTTAGAGAAGCAGGTATGTCAAGTGTATTTCATAGCTCCCATAGCTTATCATAGCTGATAATTATTAAAACAGGAAACATAAACAACTCGCTGATGACGCTGCGGACCTGCTTGGAAATACTGCGCGAGAATCAAATCCAGGGCACGAACAAGATCGTCCCTTACAGGGATTCCAAAGTGACGCATCTGTTTAAGAACTATTTCGACGGCGAGGGGAACGTGAGAATGATCGTTTGCGTCAATCCCAGCGTCGATGATTACGACGAGACTGTCGTGAGTACTCCTTGTATGATATGCTATCCGAACTAGGGCTGGGATTATTTGTCGAATTTTTCGGTATTCGATTATTCGAATACTTCAGTTGCTCAATTATTTGGCGAATATAATTCGAATATCCAAGTATCCAAATACTATTCGAATATTTAAGTATTCAAATATTTCAGTATTCGAATACTATTTGATACTGATGTATTCGAATAGTATGGTGTGAATTATAAATCGTATTATTAGCTTACAAGATTTCACTCTGACAAACTAACGAACTCACAACTGAAACTAAATAAAAGCTTGTAAAAACGTAAACCTAAAGAACTTGATTTATAATTCACACCATACTATTCGAATACTAATGTATACTGATATATTCAAATAGTACTTACTCGAATACTTAAATATTCAAATAGTACCTACTCGAATACTTAAATATTCGAATAATAACATTCTCAATACTCAAATATTCGAAGTTTATTCGTAGCATTCGAATACTTGTAAAATATTCGAATATGAAATTATTCGAATAGTCCCAGCCCTAATCCGAACTCCTACATCAGCTGCGTGATAATGTATATTTCTACTGCAGCAAGTGATGAAGTTTGCCGAAGTCAGCCAAGAAGTACAAGTCACAAATTCCGCGACTTCGAAAATGGATCTGGGATACGTGCCCGGTAGAAGACAAGCGAATAAAGTAGGGAAAGGGACTTTCTTAATGTTCAAATGAAAGACTGTGGATTGTTCGTTCATTGCCGTTCTCTTTTTTTGCGCAGATATTTAAAGAAGCTAAAAACAGATTGGAAAGTGCCGGGAATCCGGCTGCTGCCGATTTGGAACTCGATTTAGGTTTAGTTTACAGGCACGTTATATTCTCAGTATAGAAATAATAAAAGAAACTTCAGTTTATTGCAAGATAAATCTCGTTTCAGCCTTGGAGGACCATTCCCAGAGATGGACGTAACGAATCCGCACAACGACGAAATAATTACTACGCTGATGCGCTTCTTGGAAATGCGTATTCAGAAGCGAAATCTGTTGCAAGATGATTTAAAACAGAAACGTAATTATCATTTAATTCTCTGGATATCTCTGATCTTGCTAACAATTTATACGCGTCTTCTTTTCAGAGAATAACTTCAGGAATATGCTGGTGAAAATGGAACGAGACAATGTGTCGCTGAAAATCGAGAACACCGCTTTGAAAGCTGCCGGCGATCAGCAAAAGAAAAAGGTATGCCTCTCGGAGAATGTTACGAAGGTTGCGACTGTAATTACAAAATTAATATTACAGATATCTGCTTTGGAAGGCCACATCTGCAAAACTGAAGGCCAGATCGATACTTTGCTGTACAGATTAAACAGCGCGAATGATATCATCAGACACTTGAAGCAAGAAGTAAGTTTTTTAGTTCTACATTTATGAATCATTTTCCATTCTCTTAGGAACCAAAGATTGACGGAATTCTTTCGCAGTTAACGAACAAGGATATGTTGCTGAATCAACGTGACATAGATAAGCAAAGGGTTAAAGCGAAATACACTAATAGAATTCAAGCGGAGACTGACAAAATGGGCAAAGAATTAGAAAGCAAACTACGCCGTCAACGCGAGATCCTTCAAGTATTTATTTATACCTACGTATGCATATATGCTCTGTACGTTTATTAACTCTGATTATTTATTTAGAGTCAAATGAAAGAGAAGGAAGACAAGCTGAAGTTAATGAAGCAGATATTAGTGAGCGACGAGGAAGCTACTATTGAAGGGAAACAAGAATTTAGAGAAACAGTGCCGATGACAATCGATAATAACGATGATGATGAAGTTCCTACAACGTCTAAAGCCCCTACTACTACAACTATTGTCCCTGAAACCATATCTGCTCCCGTAACCACACCGAAAAGCAGCACAAAGGAAGCTTCCACCGTTAAGTTCGACGATTCCAGCGACGTACGATTGAGTAGAAAAGTAAATCCTTCAGTCTCTGTACCTTGTTATCTAACTCCTGGTGTACTCTGAAACGATACCAACTTGCTTTTATCATTAACGATCTTTAGGAAAGGATTCCAGTGGCAAATTTGCGATACAGGCGATCGCAGAGCGCGGATAGGTGGATCGATCATCGACCTACTGGTTTAGTTCCGGTCGGGACCATCCTCCAACCATTGATGCGAAATAAACGAAGCGTCACGCAGCTGACTGACCCGAAGGACATAACTGACAAAGCATCCAAATACTGTCTCGTTGCCCAGGAACAAGATACAGACGGTGAACTCGAAACAAAGCTGTATAAAGTAAGCATTAGTAATCTTCAAAGACATGAAGTACAATTGAAAATGAATGAAGATTGCGAACGATTCTTATAGGGCGACATAATACCAACCAGCGGAGGAGGCGCGCAAGTTGTATTCAACGACATGGAGCACTTGAAACAAGTATCGCCTGTTATGAGAAGAAAACGAAGCAGTTACTTCAGCCCTGAAAATAAAGATTCTACCTCCGAAAAAGACTGCTGCGGCTCGAAAGAGAACGACTCGAAGAAACCTCGCGTCTAGTTTTACTTTCGTAAGCGTTTATCACTTGCCTTACGAATCACCGCAAAGACTTATTTAGCGAATAAGTTGTAATACGTAGTGGAATATGTAAAAACCAAAGTCCCGAGGAAGTGGAATTCTTCAATTTTTGTTTCATGCAATAACAAAAGTACAAATCTGTTATAAGCGTACCATTAATGTTTTAGTATATGTTTCTGTTTCATTTTATAGCGAAATATATATTTTCTGTTACCAAGTTACTTTAGTAATAGACAGATGACTTAATCGTTTTTAGTATAAAGTATATTGTCTTAGTGTTGCGACGAGTATCATTCGCTAAGAGAAATAAATTCGCCTACAGCCTTATTGTAAAATAAAATCGAACATGTTCCTTAGTTCTGTCGTGTTTCTTTCTGTTTTTATTTATAATTCCGTTTTGTGTTAAGTGTCCATTTATTTCCAGTGGCTTATACAGCACAGACTCTGTGAATAGTACAAACGATAGGACAACAGAAGCCTGAATATGTATCGCCAACAGCAATGTAGTAAATATATGTATTGATACATCGTTTCTACACAGTGCGAATTATGAGAGCCTAAACCGAAAAATCATCGAAATCTGTTTCTCCGTGTATATAGTCGAATTAGAAAAGCATCTCGCGAATCGGTGGATTCCGAATTCGATAGCTGGACAAAGGTAATGTGTGATTTTGAACGTCTTTCAGTATTTGCAAGCCAGTAAAAAAAAAGAATATGTATGTATATATTCATAGAATTCGTCACTGCGTAGCAGTTTATTGTAGCTGACAGAACGAATTATATTTCTTATCTTATAGAAACTACAACATTACAGAAATTGAGCGTACTCTTGCAACTGATAACGTTATGGTATGTAGTACAGTGTCGTCTGCAATATATTCAATTACATTTCCTCGTTTCTCCCCTCTCTCGTCATTCCAATGCGTTGGCAACGTATAAAATCATACAAAGTATCGAGACTAGATGAATACCTTAATTAGTAAAGTAATTATTCGTTACGTTATGAATCATTTTTTAACAAATTATAAAAAATCGATTATTAGATTATTTAAAGATAGAGTGTTATGCAACGATGCATCCTCCCCTTTGCTTTTTTTTTTTACATAGTACAAACGATACACACGACCTTAGAATATTGTTCGTTAGAAGCTACTTGTTGCACATTATTCACCGAATAAAAAGAGTGAAGCTATAGCGTAAGTTGTCCTGTATCGAAATGGTTAAGCGAGGTATTGTGCAGCTGAAGTTGCGCCAACATCTCAACGCATTGAGAATCGAGCGCTACGTTATCAGAAAACCTGATATATCGTTAACGCAGCATCGTTGCTTAATTAAGCTGTGGTGTTGAAGAGAACAAGGTCGGCGAGCCCCATTCTCAATGCGTCGAAGAAGAAATGTATGCCGTTCTTGGTTTCTTACAATCTATAATCGGAAACACGGTCTAAATAACTTTGAGCACTTTCATGAAAGAAAGGAGACATGAATCGTGCATAATACATACGACTCGCTTTGCTCCCGGTAAATATACTTGGCGAACTAAGCGAACCGATGGTCTAAACACCGACTCACGGTAACTGAAACGACCGAGATGACATTTACAGACTTTTAACATTTACTCGTAATTCTTCAAGTTTCCAAGCTCTTATTGCATATACATATAATATAGTACCTTCTGCGTGTATAATATATTACTTCTCTCCTCCCTTTAGACCTACCAAAAACGAGAGTTCCCGCCGTAGAAGCGATTTACGTTCTAACTCGAATATTTTAAACATCCCAGATAATACCACAGACAATACCATCAGAAGCGTTATAATTCTTCTCTTGTGAAACCGGAGAGACTCTTTATGATAAGTGTAGGCTTCTCTCGCGAAACACTTAAATTCGCGCTTCCCTCGAGATTATTATATTATTATGTAACATCAACATTTAATTTCAATATTCCCCAGTAAACTAACGTTATGTATAACTTACTGCCGCGCGACAGCGCGCAACGCAGCTTTTACAGCACATTATGTGTACCAACAACAACGTACGATAGTTTACGATATATCGCTTACATCGCCGCCCATTAACGCGTCAATAGTTCGGGCAACGAGATACTTAGATACACCGGCAAATATATCCACGTACAGGCGAAGTATTCTCTTCGATATAGTATTGAGTATCGTTTCACGAAACAAGCAGGATATAGGAGATATTCTTTTAATATTCCATAGGGCCCTCGTATATATCTGTCTGTACACATAACGCACGCAGAATAAAATCTCACGCCTCGAAGTATGTAAATTCAATGAGAAAATAAAGAACACAACAACACCGCGATGCTGAACGATCGCGATTATAGGAGAGTTGTAAGTAAATACTGAGAATATATGTCACTGGAGGTGCATAAGAGGTGCTAAACATTCCTTCGAGAAGATCCCTCAAGTCTCTGCAGTAGAATGACGATTTATGAAATTCAATCATTTGTTACGCTTTCAAATCGATCGTAAGAAATACTGAGGTACGTAATCAACGTTACTGACGTACTAAGCGAAGATCTTTCATGATAAAACATCAAAGTGCAGAGAATAAACGGCTCGATGCACTAAACCTTCCTTGCCATGCGTTCGGGGGCATGGTAAAAGCGACAGTATCATCACGATGTTCAAACGAGCGGTCCAAATTTACAAGCTCAGCAACAACGAACAACGAGCTTATTCTATAGCTTTGCTCATAAACTCTATAAATCGCTTGCCGTATTGTTCTGGATCACAGGTTGATATACCATCGACATTAGCACCGTACTTCACTGTCTTAGCCGCCTTTGCCGCTTGCTTACGCACGCCGTAATGAGTTAGTACATCGATTATGGCTAAAAAATAAATTTCCTTTGTAGGTGCACCTGGAACAGAATAACACGTTCACGTTATCTCGAGCCAGCACGGTAGACAGTTCTACGACGAATTACCTTCTTTGCTAGGAATCGCATAAATATCTAATTCGGGAATAATCGCGTCTTCGTATTGTAGACTCGTGTCGCGCATCAACGCGGCGTGCGGAGATTCGGGAGGCGTTGCCATACCAGGGAAACAACTCCAACCCCACAGACGGCTGAAACAGCAATGAATATTGTACATCTTGAAGATTTCCTACAGAACCGTAGTTCTATAAAGCGTTAACTTACTCTCCCATTGGACCTCGCGAATCTAGTCCACTTCCAGATTCACTGTCCTCCTCTTCCTCGTGATTCTCCTCCTCCTCTTCCCTCTCCGCGCGTTCCCTGTTCTCTTGTTCAGCCCTCGCACAGTCGTGTAGACCAAGTAGTAAGGAATAATCCATTAGATGCAATCGCGTCAAGAACTGTAAAAATAATTTCATAATAAATCCAGTGCAACGAAGATGGGACAAAAACAGTACTCACGTCAACGTCAGCAGTTAACGTTTCTATCAGCTTGGATTTTGCATCTTCCCCGATGTAAATCTTCATCCCCTCTTTAACGAAATCATTGTCCTTGTAAGTGGGTAGATCTTTCTCTTTCTCTTTGTCGGATGCCTCGCGGTCTACCGTCGAGCCTTTCAAATCGAACTTCTTGTGAGTCGTCAAGTGATTCGAAAATACATTCCGAATGGCGACAACGTAGTGTTCCACACCGTCTACCGTCAATCGATACATGCCAAGGTATTGGGGCAACAATGTTTTCCCATGCCTTTCCACGATATACTGCGAATAATGTTGTTAGCTTTCTACAGAAATACAGATACACCACAGGCTGTAACAGTGTTCCCTACATACCGGATGATAGTGCTTCAGAAACGAATGCATTCTTTCCACCTCCTCGCTTGTAAGAGTTTTAATGATAAACAATTTATCGAAAGACTGGTAGAATTTCGCGCCGCTTTTACCAGAAGAGTCGTCTAGTATTGGCTGTGATCTGAAAAGAGAAAGAATGATTTCACTTACTCATTTCCTCCACTCCTCCTAAGAGCGAATAATAGTCCTATTAAAAAATAAAGCATCTACATTTTCACATAAAAGCACACAAGACTATTTACTCCTTGCAGTAGAAATGTTTTTAGTTTCGTTTTCATAATTCCGTACGATTGCTAATCGGTCTACATGTACTATATTCAACGTGCATAAACAAACGGGGGAAACTGGTTTTCAAGGTACATGTTGAACAAATTAATTCACTCGTTAAAACACTACTATTTACATATTGTAGTAGCAGAATGAAGTAAAAAAAAAGTTGCCACGGAAATGGCGCGTCTACTAATTAGATCAAACGAAATTCAAGGGGTAAGACGGTATTATATACTGCAAGAACTATAAGTACACGAAGCTAAAAGAGAATAGAAAAAGTGCATGCTTTAATTAAATGTAATTCTATGGGTTGTAATTCGTGACACATTGCGGGAACATAAATATGTTCTTTATCTGTGATAAGGCGGTACTGTGATATGATGTGTGCGCTTTATTTCTTTCGATTGTTTTTCTTTCCTTAATGAGGAGAGTTCATGGAAACGTGTTAGCCACAAGCCACACGAACAAAATGAAAAATCAAGTCTGGCTAACCTCAGACGCTTTGGCTTAAAACTGTAGGAACGTAGTGGCTTATTTAAGACTGGAATTTGTGAGATAATAGGAGAAGGAGAAAGGTTTACTGAAGGAGCAGTAGCAGAGCGCTGAACCAATTCACGAGCCTTCCCATATCCAGCCAAATCCGAATGCCTCTCTGTTCGGGAAGGATTAAATGCCCGACATCTAGTATCAAAATCCTCGTATTACAATTTACCATTAGGGATTTCTTGCTTATTATTTTTTATATGAACGGTACGCTTCATCGTCTTCTAACATAATCAGATTTATACAAGTGCGAGATCATACTTTAGAAACTACGTGTTCTTCTCTGTATCGCGTACGAGCTCTACTCCGAGTAGAACGTTTGTTAGTGACAATACCAATTTCTTATCTAACAATACTTTTGTGTCCATGCCTTGTAGAAAGAACAGTATATTATTATAAAGCTTTGAAACAACTTTTTCATAACATTTCGATTCAAGCTAATATCGAATACTACGATGAAACTTTTATTTACAATGATCTGCCTGTGAGTCATTGGGTAGCTTATCTTCCTTCAAGGTTGTATCAAGTAAAGCCCCTAAATCTGCAATGTTCTATAAATAAACAAACGTGCTTTACAGCCAAAGGAATAAAAAAAAATAAATGTACCAAATTGTTTTAGTAGACCCACGGGTACTTCATGGTGCGCAACAAACTATCGTAACTTATGCAGAAAGCTTTTGCATAGCAGACAGAATATATGTATCTTTAGCATGCGGTGCGATGTAATAATAGAGATATGTAGAAGAAGAGAAATTAATAGTTGTTTCTTATTCATAAAATACATTGCAAATAGATGCTGGTTATCGTAATTATCTTCAGAGACACATTTAAACCAATTTCTAACAGCGATCCGAAGGGAGCATTCGTATAATACGTAGCGTTAAATAAAGTATCTTTTACCTCGTCATCGATTCCTTATAGTCCAAATCGTGTATACCAAATCTTTCCCGTAGATTTCTGAATACCAACGGGCAGTACTCTTTGATCTTAAAGTGGGAGGGCATATTCTCCCTAAAACAGAAAGTCCGACTTACGAATATTCCACGATTCCGAAACGCAAATCGTTGTGTTACCTTGCGAATCAAAGATTTACGTTTCTAGGCATTCGATGATTTCTAAGGGAACCTTCGAAAGCGTAGGATAACATCCATTTTTGGATCGAAAATAATGTTATTCGTATCTTTATCATTAAGCGCGATCTGAGATCATGAGAACCTTCATTGATTCTATTATTAAAATCAGTGACCAACCTACTAATTCAGTATTTAGCGATATATTTAGAATGGGCCACCTCGGCGGCTGCTGTAAATTTACATTAATGATTTCTTTCCCAGATTAGTCGAATGGTGCTTTTGCACTTGTGCTTTCTGTCTCTATTAAATGCATTTCGATCCTATCGCTTCTTGTCCTTTCACCGTTAAGTAACTCCGACTCGAAAGACACGCCGCTACGTAATGTAATGTCACTCACTTGTTAAAAAGATGATTATCCACTTTCAGCTTGCTGTAAGCTCTGAAATCATCTGGCAGGAGCATTACCGGTATATTAACATGACTAAGCTCATTTATCTGCAACGTGTAAAAACAATTTTTCGATAAGCATAATCCCCCGAAGCGAGCTCCTTATTTGCGAATATCGTCGCAAAGAGATTTTGACGTTATCGATCGATCAACAAAGTAATTGAAAATTTACTGATCCTTCGAACCGTTACGGAGAAACATCAGCTGCATTATACATAAAGTTGTAGTGTACATGTAACGAGATCAAGCACACTATGTACAGAAATGTGATAATCCTAAAATGGATATGAAAACGATCGTGTGTATTTCCTGCTATTAATTATGGCTACAACGCACTCTGCCCAGTTCTCAATCACCTAACCATTTTCGTATAATTAATACTGATTTTCCGCTCGAATGAAACGGTCTCGATCGTTTAGCTACAAAAGTGACTCATCCGACAGTGACTTTGACAACAGATAATCGTAGTACTCCATCAAACTGGTTTTCATTGAACTTTTACGCCGAACTAAATAAACATACGGCAGCTATAACAATATCCTAACACCATCTTGAACGTAAATAACTAACGCGCAGAGGTTTGCCAAAGAGAAACAGGATAAGCAAACGCGAGCTGTAAATCTTTCGACGACCGATCCCAGTGATGACAAAAAAGATTTTACGTCACTCTCGCCTTGTAAACACGCGAATGCGAAATAACACGTTAGGCGGTTAATACCGCGGCTGCTATTAGGAAATAGGTATAAGACACTCTATAGCCCGAATGAATTCGAGCCCGCGGGCAGCTTATCGATAAAAGGAGACGGTCGTGGGAACCGCGTACGCGGCAAAATAACGTAAACGATCGGCTATAGTTGCGGGCCTCTATTAAGTTTCAAGGGGACGAAGGGAGAAAGATGGCATTTCGATGACGTACGATGCTGTCACGCAAATGCGTGTGTTTAGTGCTCACCGTGTGATTGACACCCCACATAAAAACACTGAGAAGAGGTTCGTTCGCACGGAACAGCTTAACCTTCTGATGTTTCACTCGGAAGTGTTTCTTTTTGAGCTTGCTAAGCCCGCTGGACATTGTCGGCACACTGGACATGTTTCTCGGGCTGGTGCCTGCGACGCACACCTCTCAGATAACACCTCTGCGTGGCACGTTCGATGGGGAGACGCGAGGAAGCTTTTTACACAGCCGTCATCGCGGGATCACCGCGTACAAGCGAGACTATACACGGAGAAAAGGTCCGTAGCTCGAACGCCGCGAGACACCGAGCGTACACCACCGTGGTTCATTAGCGACTGAGCTCCTTTTAAAAATGGCGAGGACAACCATGGTCCTACCTGCAACCGCAACAGCTATAGAAACTCTGCGGATACGAGAGTTGCGCCTTGGCACCGTTTCCAATCGCGGCGAGCGAATTTCACCCGCAGACCCGCCACGTTACGTTGCTGATAATTACTCTATACAGCCGTTAATTAAATTGTATTCCACCGAACGGGCTGCTTTGAAATTCTCGGTGCATCGT
Source organism: Andrena hattorfiana (assembly GCA_944738655.2). Lineage (NCBI taxonomy): Eukaryota > Metazoa > Arthropoda > Insecta > Hymenoptera > Andrenidae > Andrena > Andrena hattorfiana. Next base: position 39,098,879 of record OX122894.2, on the reverse strand, counting down.
ATGTCTACGCCTATGACAGCCTCGGTCGGTTACGTTTTAGAGCTTTAGCCGTTTTAGTGCCTCCGTAACGATCGAGAGCGCGATAGTGGGCACTTTTACGAATCTTCACGGTTTAATTTAAAGTAATCTAGCTTCTCTCGTCATTCTCTCGTCGGCATTACTCTTGGTCTTCTTAACGTGATTCATGATACAGTATGTATTACTGCAGTATGCGGTACGCGTTATGTATAGGTCTCTATAGCGAACGTATGCTTTGACGCTTTTTCTTACAAATGGCTGTTGAAAGGGGCAACTTTTCGCTAAGTAGTTTTTGTGACTACGATCGCTGCAATCGGTCCTCAAAGTTTCTTATGAACTTTCCGTTTGCATGAAGTGATCTAGATGCTTTTTGAATAGAGCACCATTTCGACGAATCGATTCGTCGATATATAATGCAACAATCTTCAAGGGCAAATGGAATTAATGAAATGAAATTGATAAGAAGTTATTTTATCGACGAATTCTCTTTTTACTTTTTAGTAGTATCTACGCACATGTCATACTGCAATTGTTATGCAGCATGAAATGTGATTAAAGTGATCACAAACATGCGGTGGGTATCCCGTGGTATAAGTACTTATGGGTGGCTCACACCCAGAGTGTGTACGAATGTAAGAATTCATCTCCATAAAAGTTTCTTGTCCCTTTTAAAACCAGTTCCGAATCATTTGACGACATAATTTAGCTTCAGTTTATTAAGTTTGATGAGTTTTGAGATATTAAATAAACGCGATTCGCGAGCAGAGCCCTTTAGGGTTCCACGGGCATCTATCCAAGCTGAAATTCTCACGAGGTACAAGATTTTCTAGGCGGCCGCGCAACACTACACGGTGTTCAGCGCTACTAGCGGTTTATATGGGGAAGCTAGTACGCTCATTCGGTTGTAACCGCCGGTAACCGCCCTGACCTACGCACGGCGGTTAGTCCAGGTCCAAATTGGACCGTACAATTCGTTCGCGGCGTCATCGCGCGCATGCGTGGTGTGCGTAACTTCCCCCACCACTACAAACAGTTTGCCAGGCGTGACTGTTTCCCCCCAAACGCTGATGTTCACACATAAATATTTATAATAGAAGAACATTCAAAATTCAAACCAATTTCACAATTCTTAATTCAAATAATTGCGTGCAACTCAAACCACACAGACGTACTACATTGGGCGAATTCTACTTACGCCCGAATCGCCCGTGATTTTCATTAAGGTAGCTTTTCCTGTACGCGACTGGACGCAACGTGAAGAATTTCAAAGTCGATTTCCTCAAAAATGAAGCGCGATATAAAAAAAAATTGCTCTTTCTTTTCGACTTGTAACAAGTAAATAAGTCGAGAAAAAGGAATAAAATTTTTTGATATTACGCTTCATTTTCGAGAAAATCGACTTTGAAATTCCTAACGTTGCGTCCAGTCGCGTATAGAAAAACCCACCTTAATGAAAATCACGGGCGATTTGGGCGTAAAATGTGGAATTCGCCCCTTAATGCGAAAAACCCTGCGCTATTGTAGGATTTTGTGGGTTTTGTGTTGATATGCCTATATAATTGATTTGCGCGCGAGTTTATAATTTACGAATGAATGGAAAACGAATGAAATACTGCAAGTAAATACAGCTATCGATAACTATCGCGCATCGCTACAATCCAAGTAATTTTCTAGCAATAAATAGGACAGAGTCAGTGCGAGATACCGAATTCGCTATAAGATTTCAAATTTTAGCGGGCTTGCGAGCAGAATTTGAAAATGCACGTTCTAGGATTATAGCACGAGTTTCCATTCTTAAAGTTCTTAGCTCCCATTCCGTGTCAGAGCACGATTTCGATATACGGGTTATCAGCGCCATTGCATGCCACGGTTTATTATTTACCTGGACGTGTTGCGAGTAAGATGCGAATAATTGATAGTCGCGGAGGCACACGGTTATCGAGGGACTTTTATCGAAGGATCAATAACATCCTTGAGTGATCATTGTAAGCGGGATCTTCTAGAATGATATAAGGCGGAGGATGTTTAAGGGTGAACTTAATAGATTGTCACCTGTCCGTTGTCATTTGTGATAATCGGCATGGTACGTGCCAACTCACCCACTATCGGATAGATACGAGTTCTGATACGCCAGTATGCGCCCTTTGAGGAACTGTCTGTAATTTTTAACGATGAGATAGATTTGTATCGTAACGGTGTTAACAAGGATCCCGAAACGATGGCGAGCGCAGCTGTCGCAGCTAACCCGGAAAATATCTCCAAATTTCTGGAGTCGTTGCAAGTTGATTTGAAGGCCCTCGCTTCCGAAACGAAGAAGAAATACCCACAGATTAAAGAAGTATGCTCTTCTTATTGGTATTGTTAAGAAATCCGCAATCATTAAACGATACTTTAAATGAAAAAGTTAGGTTAGCTTGTGAACTTAAACTCTGCTCTTTTCGGGAAAATTATTTCGCAAAGTAGCCTCGTCAAAACTCACTATTTGGGATATATTATTGTACGAAATCTTTCATAAAGTATCTCCGAAGTTTGTAAATGGAATACGTCAGAAAATTTTTTTTCTAAAATTAAAGTACTTTTAGCAGGTGTTAAGAACTTTTAATCGTGTGAAATTTTGTAAAAGGTAGTGATATTAAATTCCCTTTTGATTACAATTACAACGATATTAACTTATAACAATTTCGTTACAGTCGTGCGAAGAAGGAATCACAAAAATTAGAACAGCTTCAAATGCTTCAGGTGCCCCTGTTTATTACATCGTCAATCAAATCTTGTACCCTTTGGTCCAAGGCTGCGAGAGTAAAGATGTAAAAATTATTAAGGTACACACGATGCACCAAATATCTGATTTAATTTATTATTCTACTTCCTCGATCGCACATTTCTCTATTCTCTATTCCAGTCCTGTTTAAGTATAATGCAAAGGTTAATCACGCAACAAGCCGTTGATCAGAAAGGTGCTCGTTACATTACGGACACGCTATGGATGTTAATGGAGTCAGGAACAGAGGAGGTTAAAGTTTTACAAACTGTAACCTTGCTGCTTACGAGTAATACCATTGTACATGGCGAAACGCTCGCGAGGGTAATTAAATTGTATTGTTTATAAAATTTCACACTGCGCGGTCGTTTAACGATCACCGAAGGAAGTAACTCTTCTTCGTGCATTTGGTTTAATTGCAAGTTGTAAGATGTAATATGCAATTTCCAGAATCTGGTACTCTGCTTTCGTTTGCATTTTACCAAAGATTGCACGACGATTAATACAGCTGGGGCGACGGTGCGGCAACTGGTGTCGCTAGTGTTTGAGCGCGTCGTTGCCGAGGATGAGCAGAATCCTGATAACGAAGATTCTGATGATATAAATTTGGAGGAATTGAAAATTCCTACCAACCAAGCACCCAAAGGCTTGGGACCATGCGCCGCTGATGCGTATTTGATGTTTCAAGTAAGTTTACTTGAATGTTTTCTTAGGGAGAAGGAAAGATTCCGAACTCGGAAATTCAGAAATTTCTGAGACTGAATATGTAGGGGATTTCCTCCTGATTACAACGCAATTTTTGTTTGCTATTCAAATTCACTCTGAGGGGGTGAAATTGTATGTTAGTAAATGATAGTCCGAATTAAAAGAAGTAACTTTTGTCTTGAAACTTTTTTTCTATCTCTTACAGATCGCGAGTTACAAAGTAAAATAACCGAATTTTCAGGGGTTAATTTCACCCGCTTAGAGTGAATTTGGGCAGCAAAAAAATTGTGTTGTAATCAGGAGGAAATCCCCTACGTATTCACAAAGTTTCAGATTTTTTGAATTTCCGGTTTCGGGATGTTCCCTCGTGAGCAAGATCGAATTATTAAACGCAACGTTCTTCTAGGATTTGGTGCAATTAGTGAACGCAGATCAACCCTACTGGTTGATTGGTATTACAGAAATGACTCGTACATTTGGATTGGAACTGCTGGAATCTGTCCTAACAAATTTTTCATCAGTATTTTTCAAGGTACGTGCTTGTAAATACACTCGCTTCAGATTCCACCTCTAAATCTTCGATCTTACATCCCCTCAGCATCCAGAATTCAGCTTTCTGCTGAAGGAAAGAGTTTGCGCCCTGGTGATCAAGCTGTTTTCACCGAACATCAAATACCGCAACTCCGTTCCCGCGTCACTGCAACAAGCTACGCCGCTGGACAAGCCTTATTTCCCTATCAGCATGAGACTCCTCCGAGTCGTTTCCATTCTAATACAAAAGTATCATTCTCTCTTGGTGAGTACCGAAGAAATAATCTAATGGAGATCCTCTGTACTTACATGCGTCGTTGCTTTCAGGTGACGGAGTGCGAAATATTCTTATCTTTAATCGTGAAATTTTTGGATCCCGACAAGCCAACTTGGCAGAGAGCTTTAGCGCTAGAGGTTTTACATAAGATGACGGTGCAAGCCGATCTTCTTACAAACTTCTGCGAATGTTACGACTTGAAACCTCACGCAACCAACATTTTCCAAGATATCGTCAATAGCTTGGGTGCCTATGTACATAGTCTGTTCGTTAATCCACAAATGATGAATCAAGCCACCATGGGTAAGATCTGTTTCGCTAGTAACGATGAAGCTTTCGAATCGAAAGATACTAACAAATCCATGATTCAGCTACAGGTACATCGATACCACAAAATACAACTTCTCCACTGTTCACGGGAATGCCAATAGGCCCTGGCGTCTCGCCGCAACCTGGCTTTTACTCGCGTGGCATTTGGCTGCCAGTGGTCGCGACGTTCACAAGTGGTCAGGCTAAATCGACGTAGTAAGCACATTATCATTGCTAGAACAGTTACCGATGAAGTGTATACTACCTTAAGGGAATAGGTCATCCTCGCTAGCCCTAAAACAGGCCTTTTTTCAAACGCAAATTGTAAAGTGATAAATAACAATAGAGACAATGTTTTTTTCTAGTTTTAATCGTTATTCTATGAGCTTTAACACAAAAAAAGAAAAGTCTAAATATCTCTATGTTCATAAAAGTTGTGAGTAAAAAGCGGTTTTCGAGATTTTATGTTCACCATCAAACCGTGCACCGCGAACACGCTTTTATGTTTTTACTCACAACATTTCTGTACATAGAGATATTTAGACTTCTCTTTTTTTGTGTTAAAGCTCATAGAATAACGATTAAAACTAGAAAAAAACGTTGTCTCTATTGTTATTTATCACTCTACAATTTGCGTTTGAAAAAAGGCCTGTTTTAGGGCTATCGAGAGTGACCTACCCCCTTAAATTGCCTTCGTGTAAATAACTCGAGTAACTTCTAGTTTGGACATGCTCGATAAAGTCGAGCCACCGCAGATACCAATTGGTTACGGGATTAGTATAGCTTACGCTTGTTTATTGGACATCATACGTTCGATTGCTTTCGCTATCAACGGCTCCGGCGAGGTTGTAACCGGAAATCAAAGTTATAAGCCAACCGAGTCCGAACGAAAGCTTCACACTCAGCTGATTAACTCCAGCTGGTGCGGTCTCCTGGCTGCGCTGAGTCCTCTCATAGATGCAAGGTAACGCTCGCTGACATTTACATCGACTATCTTACGCCTGCTCATTCAAAATTATTTCTCCACCATTGTTCTTAGCACCGACGAGTCTGCGACGGAGAATGTATTGAAAGCGATTCAAACCTTCGCGTCTCTCTGCGGGCAATTAGACCTGCAGACTCCGCGAGATGCATTCATCACAGCGATATGCAAAGCGTCCTTGCCTCCGCACTACGCGCTGACCGTGTTGTACAATGCTCCCCAGGGTATAGCCAGCGGCAGGCAGCAAGAAGCCACTCAGTATAATCTGACTATGGGCGAGCCGGATTACAGACAACAGGTGGTAGCTGTCGGTACACCGTTGCCTACTGCATCTCTACCAGTTGGTGCGTAGAACTTAACGTTATTCGATAAGAGGCGCAAGAACTTTCGAGCGAAACTGCTGAGGTACTGGCTGATAGTATCGAGGGAAATATAATATTACGTTTATGTAGGTGCGCACCAAGGTCCTGTTATGTTAACGGCAAAGAACTTGCAGTGCATGCGCGCATTATTGTCCCTCGCGCATTGTCACGGGAGCATACTCGGCGGTGCATGGCACTTGGTCCTCACGACATTGCAGCATCTTGTCTGGATACTCGGTTTAAAGCCCTCTACGGGAGGATCCTTAAAAGCTGGTAGAACCGCCGCCGATCCAAACGCAGTACTTACGAATGCAGTTATGGCAGACCTGCCTGTACTTAGCGCCATGCTTAGTAGATTGTTCGAAAGTAGCCAACACCTGGACGACGTAGCCTTGCATCATCTGATAGACGCGCTCTGCAAACTGAGCCACGAAGCCATGGAGCTGGCGTACTCTAATAGGGTGAGTGTTGAGATATTCTATGCTCCGTTGTGCCTACTATAATCAGTTGTATTTTAATTCACTCCGATTACTAAGTCTTCGATTTACAATTAAGGGTCTCACAAGCATTTCGTGCCTCTATGTTAGGAACCATCGCTATTCGCTGTAGCCAAGCTTTTGGAAACCGGTTTGGTAAACTTACCTAGGGTGGAAGTTCTGTGGAGGCCGCTCACGAATCATTTGTTAGAGGTTTGCCAACACCCACACATTCGAATGAGAGAATGGGGAGTCGAAGCCATTACGTACCTCGTTAAAATGGCGCTTCAGCACAAATACCCTCAACCTTTACGCGATAATCAAGTACGCTTGTTTATTTCGCTTTGCTTACGAATACATTTCAGAGTATTGGTTATTAAAAACATTTATTCTTTCATCGTAGAAGCTGCAGACTTTACTCCTAGGACCGTTGTCAGAATTATCATCTGTGCGCCACGGCGATGTAAGGCAGCGTCAGTTGGAGTGCGTTTTACAAGTCCTGCATGGCGCAGGGGAGACGTTATATCACGGCTGGCCCTTGGTACTTGGTATCATCGGAGCAGTATCAGATCACCACGGGTAATTATCGCAGTTAAGATTGAAACTCTGGGTTCGGCGAGGTATAGTTTCCTTTTCATTAGTAATAGCACCTTTCCTCTCGCTCGCATGCTAAAATAGCTACTGTATCAGTTGTACATAACTGTTTTACGTGCTTAAATTAGCGTAGCTTGAGATTCTGAACTATGTTTTTATATAATTTATAACATATATCGTACATGTTTTACAGAGAAGCTTTAGTTAGAATAGCTTTTCAGTGCTTACAATTGGTAGTAACCGATTTTCTACCAGTGATGCCTTGGCGGTGTCTTCCACTTTGCGTCGACACGGCTGCCAAGTTTGGCTCGCAAACACAAGAATTGAATATCTCGCTTACTGCCGTTGGATTAATGGTAAGATTGAGCTACATTCGAAAGAGACTTTCAACATCCGGAATATCAGTCCCTTAATCTGTCTGTTGATCAGAAGAAAAGTCTCGACTAAATGACGCGTATAGATTCATTTATAGAAGACTTAGAAGCGTCTAAAGTTATTAAAAGTCGAAGTTGAGATTCCTTTAACGAATGAAATTAAAGCCAAGGCAATCAGGCAATCACAGTTTTATTACGACCGCGTTGTTACATCGGAAGTTTCTTTATATTCCGTGCGAAGTACAATTTTCAAAGTAGATTCGTAGATGAATAAAATAGATATCGTACATTGGCTCGGTGTATTTATATTTCTATCTTTTCTTTCAGTGGAATATAAGCGATTATTTTTATCAAAATCAAGAGAAGCTATGCGTTTCTCTAAAGGGAGACTCGTCGTCTGTGTTCCCAGACTTTCCGGGCACGACGAACATGCCAGCGTTTGATAAACTTTGGATGTGTCTGTATGCACGATTAGGTAACATATTTATCAGTCTCATAGTATTACATTAGGAATAGAATACTTAAGTATATATTCTTAACTTACGAACGACGAAGAACCTGAGATCAGTCTTCACTTTTAACTCCTTTTAATCTTTAAAGGAGACTTGTGCGTGGACCCTCGACCCGCAGTGCGCAAATCAGCCAGCCAAACGTTATTCTCCACCATTTCTGCTCACGGCAGTTTGCTACACCAGCCAACATGGCAGGCAGTGCTCTGGCAGGTTCTGTTCCCCTTGTTGGACAAAGTACGGAGTTTATCCAATTCCGCCAGCAGCGAAAAAGTCGATACTAGTGGGAACATACTTATTCATCACAGCAGGAACACAGCGCAGAAACAATGGGCAGAAACCCAGGTAATAATCTACATATACATTTTAAACTGAAGTCCACGTTATTATCTACGAAGCAGCAAGTTTTACGAACAGTTATTTCGCAGGTATTAACTTTGAGTGGCGTTGGAAGAGTATTTAACACGAAACGTCAGCTTCTGCAAATGCTGGGAGATTTTCCGAGAGCTTGGTCCCTTCTACTGGAGTTCATAGAGAATTCCGCGCTCAGTAAAAATAACGAGGTGTGTGCAAACAATTCCTGCCTGCCCTGCAGAAGCTACAAACACGCAGCCTTATTAAATCGCGCTTGAAATCGCCAGGTATCGTTGGCAGCTTTAAAATCGTTCCAAGAGATCCTGTATCTCCAAAAAGGAAGCGACAATAACGAGGTGATACAGTCGAACGATTCTGAAGCATTGTGGTTCGTCGCGTGGCGTGTTTGGCTGAATATTGGAATGGAGAGTACAACGCCACCTCAAGAAGGGGAGACAGAACCTTACATACCATCACAGGCGTTTTTAACAGCGTTGGTTCATATATTCCCAGCTGTCTTTCAACACATCAGGAACAAGTATGCTTCTTAATCTTCACGAACGGTCAAGCTCTCTACCGATTCAATAGAACCCCTCGAAAATAGATCATTTTAATTCTCCACCTGCACAGATTCACCGGTCCAGATTTGCAAAAGCTTTGCACCGTGCTGAAAAACTCAGTCGCCGTTCCTGTGCACGGCGAGTCGACGCCGTATATTTTACCCACAATGCCCGATGTGGTCCTCACTCATTTACAGGACGGCGTACTCCATTCCATGGAGCTTCTGCAAAAGGTATGTCGCTCGGTACACAGTTTCAATGGCTTCCTCTCGTTCAGGATTCAATTTTCTCATTGTACTTTTACAGGAAGCGCTAAACGGGCCTGAAAATCTCCGTACGATGATAGTACTGATATTCCTTCAGCTATTGAGCTTCTCGAAGTTGGCCTGCGAAGCCCCCACTTATGGTAAAGTACCAACGAAACACATCTCCCAAGTGAGAGGTGTATCTGTGAGTACTTCTACTTCGCCCGCTTGTCCATTGTCAAATGGATATCGTTTAAGTGTCTCTTACTCTTCTAGGCGGACTGGGTGACCATGAACTACGTTCCTTTTGGAGAGAAAGCTCTGTCGATGGTGGTGACGTTGTACCAAAAGACAGCCCACGAAATGGCGGTGATAGATGGGCAGGTTTTAATGCACATAATAGAAGCTTTGCACGTGCCTTTGTCGATGAAGTACGCTTGTCCATCCCCGACTACTTGGAAATTAGCTGTCACCAGTCTGCTCGCTGTTCTGCACACCGGTCTGCCCCTGGCTAGAAAGTATCCGGAACAATTTCAAAATATGTGGCCAGAACTCGCGAGTACCTTGGACGACTTTCTGTTCCCTAAAAGGTAATGTCTCGTATTACAGACTGAGACCGCAGAGGAACATGGTTGTTGTAGTTATTACATCAGTTAAGAGTTACATACCTGTGTTTTAATTATAGCGTATTGAGCGTGGAACGAGGCGTCGAAGAGATCCAAGCAGACGAGGCCGTCGATTGCCAAGTGATGGAGCTTTTGCGGGACGAAGTTCTACCCCATTCTCAGCACATACCTCATCAGTTCATTCTGCGAGTGGTCATGCTTTTGAACAAAGGCTCCATACACTCGGCAACTACGACCAATATTGGTGAGAAATTCGAATAGTTACATCTTTCAATTTCTCTGTGCCCAAGAAGCTCGTTAAGCGTAGCGAAGAAATCGTTTGAGCTCGATATACTATCGTTTAATTTCCGTTTAAATTCTGCAGAGAACAACGGCGAAACTAAATTGAGAGAAGAGTTCGCGAAAACGTGCTTCGAGACGTTGCTACAGTTTTCCCTGTTGGATGGGCTGAACACCGAATCGGAGCTCGAAGCGACAAAGAATCCTGAAAACGACGAAGGAGGAGTGGCAGGGCGATTAGCAGTCACTGCTCTGCTTCATAGATTCCAGGAGGTTTTACGACGATATATAGAGAACGAAAGGCGAAGCGGGAAGTGCCCATTGCCTAGGTAATAGTTTTGCTTCCAACTGAACTGTTTTATGGCTTCTTCGTTTAGACATTACGAAGTGTATGAAATTAGACTTTGCCCTTGTACGATCGCAGCTAGTGCTCCACTTTGTTGGGCCCTGCGCAAGATGTAAAAGACTCGCATCAATTTTTAAGTACTTATTATATAAACCTTTTCTAGGTACAGATTATCTGAAATCTCGTTCGTTCTGAAAGCCGTCGCGACGCTCGTGGTATCGCTGAAGAAAGCGCCTCCCAATAAAGGTAATTGCAAGCTGAAGTATCAAGGAATCTTCCTGCTACTGATTATTAACGCGAACGTTGCATTTCAGTTGAGAAGTCTGTATGGGAGCAACTGATCGGATTGTACCCCTGTTTAGTAGAGTGCACTATCGCCACTGCGTCAGGCCAAGTCTCAAGATCATTGCGAGAGGCCTTGTTGCAATACCACGATCTATTAAGGCCACCGATCCACAGCAGCACAACATCGAACGGTGTCTGACCAATGCACTCTTTGCTTTCGAACCGAACTGGCGACATTTGCTAGTAGACCTTTCGTAACCATCGTGTGCGACAAATTTTGCCAGAAAATTTAACCACCCTGCACGCGTACAAAGAGCAAAGCGTCCAAGGTGAAGCACCATTGGAGATCTATTTGCACGTGTGCCGAGAAGTTTGTCACTGAAACTTTATAAATCTCTCATTGTCGTGTAACAAAGGTAAACGATTTTTAACTCATCTTTGGTTTTAAGGGTGCGAGCATATTCATTTTGTAAATTGCAATAGATTCTTTATAGAACGGTAGTTTCAACCGGTAGATGCAACGGTAATGTAAAAAGATCCATCACTTCAATTATTTTTCTTCGAGATATTCATGATTGTAAAAACTGGCCTTGAGATTTATGCCTTTGCTTTAGTTTCGAAGAGGAAGCGTTGCGTGTGGCGTTACGTTTACAGGCAGCGAACGCTGCGTAACTTTTTGTTGAACTATCATTACTGTTTATAATAAGCAGCCGCTAAAGTAATGCAGGGAATGGAATAGCACGCGGCGAAGCGTAGTGTTAGGAAGTCGAAGCAAGTATACAAAAGTTGTATTAAATATTTATTCCGTAAGTGCAAATTAACGAACTAAAGTTTACACAGACGCCATGCTGCTGTACATAGTGGATGTACAAGTTGGCTTTTCTAATACATATTGTAAATAATGGATTAATCGTGATTAAGTAGAGCATACACTATAAGACGATTTTATAAATAATATGAAATTACTATTCGCTATTCTTACAATGGTATATCGAAGAACTAATATAACGATGTAAATAGTTACACGGAAATTCAATAAAAGTCTGAAATATTTATTGCTATTTTTGTATAGAAATCGTGCCTTAATAGAGGTTTCTCGGGCTTCACACTTTTTCTATAATTTTTAAATACGCGGCACAGATCTCTCGCGCATTCCGTTCTCCGGACATCCGCGAATGTGGGGCCTATTCTTTACGAACATACCGTACCGTCTAATCAATCTCTTAAGCTCGCAGATCGAAAGAAATCAACGTCCCTAACTCGAGGCGACAGATCGTTGAATCGCGCGAATATTCCAATGCAAGAAATCTCCTTCACAAGCCATTAACAATGTTAACTACGTGCAATTACTAACCTCAGTCTCGCAACTCGAGTATCTGTGACTAATCCACTAAAACTCAACAAACCGTACTTGGTTCGATTTCGACAGAGCGTACGCCATTGTAAGAACTAAGAGAGCGCGTTTGAAATGCAGATGTCGCGTCGGTAGCCGGAAAGCTTCCCGAAATGAATCAAGTTCCAGCAGTATTCATTTCCAAACTATTTCCATTCCCCTTTCTCGCACTGCCGGCCTGCATAAACGATCGAGCAATAAATTTAGCGAATCTCGTCTGCGCCCTATCCCCGCGAATTATGCCGCTAAAAAAGTGGCGAGCTTGACTCGTGGTGTATTTTCGAGCGACGCCGTAGCCATGATTGTTTAGTTTTGGGGGGATGAAAAGCGAACGCGAGCGAGGGATTTGAATGAAACGCGTGTGCGGCCACCACGTACCGATTTATCGCTGTGACCGACCGGTGTGCCTGTTAATTAAGGGATATGGTAAGCGGTGTCATCATTTAGGAGCGGGTTCGAGTCCCTATCCCCGGGCGGAATAGTTTTCGCGGGAACTTTCAGGTGTTGCGATTGTTGTTGGGTGCCGCCGCCGATGCCGCGGCGCAGCATTGCACTTTCAAACTTTCGATCGATTCGCACCCAATGCAGACCGTGAAGCAGAATGGGCATCGGGTATGGCCTTTGCCGCAACCACCGTCCGATACCCCCCGATGATCGATCAGATCGCGCGTACGAACCACTGACCCGTTCTCGCCGAAAACCGTAGAAAACGTAACCGGGCATATCCCACGCCGCATATAAATCGATATATACCGTTCGGCTCTGTACGTGCGCGCGCGCGCGCGCGCGTCGCCCCTGTGTGTGCGCCGTAGGCCTGTGTGACGCTTGAACGCTGGTATGTATATACAGGCACTACAAGGAACTCGTGGATCAGGAACGCCCCTTTTTACGATACGATCGAATTTCTTTCCCGCGCAATTTCTAAGACACCACGAATCGGCTAATAATCGAAAACTCTGAGTCACCGTATATTCTCGCTCTACGCGGGAACAAATTTTTCCATTGTTTTCACGCCGATCCCTTTCGTTCTTTCAGCTTTACCATGCCCCTTCAACGATAATTTAAATTTCGAACGATCCGGCGTCCCTTTTTTTTTCTTCGCTCGACCCAGTTTCTTGGGAATTTGAAATGAATTATGGGTTGCTGCCCGGGGTACGTGCTTTAACGCAGATTGCTAACGATTCAGAATACCTTTGTTTATTTTAGCGTATTTGTATTTGGAATCGCAGCCAGCTGGGGCAGGGTGTTTTAATTGATTTAGGGACGTTGGGAACGTCGGGAGTGCTTGCTTCTTAAAGGGAGGAAATTTTTTTGGGCTCTACAAAATTGTTCGCTAAAGATAGAGTATTACTAAATCAGTTATCACACTGGCTGGTGGTGGAATATTTTTAGTCGCAGCCTGTTATGCTCTTATGTAAAACATATGTATAAGACGGAGGGGAATGGAATTATAAACTTCGCTATGATATGAATAAAATTCTTTCTGCTGAATATGTTTAACGGCGTCCTTGAATTTAAGTCGCTTTTATGTACACGTTCTCGTGAAATCTGATATCCTGTCTCGTTCGTTACTCGCTGGAAAGATATGGATTATATGTAACGCTTAATAGTTTGCTGTTCGACGTTTCCTATGGCGTAGCAATAATACTTGACGATTTCTATGTTGTTTTAGGCCGTTTAAACATTTCCCTGAAATGTGGTTACGAAGCGAACATGTTAGTAGAAGACTGCGTGGTCGCTTAGGTATAAGCAGTTTGTCCAGATCCAAAATATCCAATCATCGAGTCCAAGTCGGCGGTTTACGAAAGCTTCCATCTATCAGTAACAATAGCCGTCGCATTAATACGCCGAACAAATGCGGCAGATTAACGCGATGGAGGCGTAGGTGCACGCACTTTCTGAAAGAAGTAAGCAAGGACATTCAGCTTCTTATAAAGAGTCATCTCTGTTACACCGCCATTCACTTTCCGTTATTACCATCCAAGACATTGATGTTCGATTACCGATATTTCAAGATGTATCATTGCCTGTTAGCTTATCGAAAATGATCTTTGCAGGTCATTTATTAAACTTCACTATTCCTTAAAAAGAAATATTTTCTAACTAATCGGCGATTAATGGTTAACGAGCGACTGACTAACTCGCAAAGGATGTCGTGCAATTAGATTACTTAGAACTACGATCGAAGCCCTTTTGGTTGACGTAAAGACTCCGATTCGGTTTTGCTAAAAAGATTGTTATCTTCGTAGGCTTGTAAAGAGAATGTTTTGCATTTCGCGAAGTCTGTGCCTATTAAACGCGAGAGGGGGCCTCGTAGAAGAAAATGCATAAAGCGGTCGATGGTCACTTCAACTCCGTTACACCAATCGTCCGCAAAAGACGCGATCACTGTAAGTTACTCCGGATTAACCGGCTTTCTTGATCGTCGAAGATTTATAATCGCAATTTCTTTTAGCCATTGAAATGCACAACGGCGACTAAAGTTTCTGAAGAGTCGAAGGAGAACTGGAATACTACCATTTTATCCTTATACTCGTCTATATTAAATACAGATTCGTGTTGTTCCTCCATATCCACCGCGAACGACTATAAACCTTCCGTTCCGAGCGCATCATCATTGACAAATCTAATGCCTCCAGCGTCCGTGGGATCGCATTCAGATCTCTCATACGTCTTGAACAATGAAGAAACTAAGAATAATGGTAAATGAATTTACAGGCGTTACGTTAGTTCTCATTTTCTAATATGTACTAAGACAGATTTTCTGTCTCGCAGATACCGGCTCGCTCTACTACTCTACGCACTGTATGCAAACAGAAACGTCAGACGAATGCTACAGCTTAATACATTCTACATCCATGTATGGGACTCGCCCTTACCCATCGGAGAAGTATTTTCCAAATGGGAAATACGCTCTTAGCAACAACAATGAAAACAATAGTAATTTATCGAAAAATCAGTATCCCCTCGACAGCCATTCGTCCAAGTACGAGTCAAATTTCGCTAATGCAAAGTACAGCACGCCAGCCATGTACAGCATAAATCACCATCATTCGTCCGACACAAACGGGAATGTTACTGAGAAGTACAACTCCGAGGATATTGAGAGCGATTACCAGGATGTCGAGTACATGGAAGTTGGCAGCGAAGAAATAGTAGAGAGCTGCGACGTAGAAAATATGGTCACTCATGTTCAGGAAGACTGGGAGCCGTTCGACCCTTACGTCTTCATCAAACACTTGCCACCTCTGACGCCAGCGATGAGAGCCAGATGTCCTGCTCTTCCACTTAAGACACGCAGCAGCCCAGAGTTTAGTTTAGTATTAGATTTGGTACGTCCACCTTAAGCTACGATATTAAAATCTACTCGATGAAATTGGGCGTAAGACGATGATTCTGTTGCGCAGGATGAAACATTAGTGCACTGCAGCCTGCAAGAACTCTCGGACGCGGCATTCCGTTTCCCAGTTGTCTTTCAAGATGTAACGTACACAGTGTTCGTCAGAACGCGACCGTATTTCCGGGAATTTTTAGAGCACGTCTCGTCGCTGTACGAGGTCATACTTTTCACCGCGAGCAAGCGAGTTTACGCGAACAAGTTAATGAACCTGTTAGATCCGACGAGGAAATTGATTAAATACCGTCTGTTCAGAGAGCACTGTGTCTGTGTTAATGGGAACTATATCAAGGATCTGTCTATACTGGGCAGAGATTTATCCAAAACTGTTATTATTGATAATAGTCCGCAGGCATTTGGATACCAGGTAAACGAGCGATTAAGAAATTTAAAGAACGACTTCTGGTTCTAACGAAATTGTCCCGTTTCAGCTGGAGAATGGTATACCTATAGAAAGCTGGTTCGCTGATCGTTCAGATAACGAATTAATGAAATTGTTACCCTTCTTAGAAAACTTAGTCACTTGGGTGAGTACTTGGCCTCGCATTTAATCGTTTGATGGAACAATTTGGGGATCGATTAAATGGTGTTCGACTTTGCAGGGCGGAGACGTTAGGCCACGCATTAGAGAACAATTCCGGCTCTTTAGTTTTTTACCACCAGATTAATTTAGATAGCAAGCACAAAATTAATACGGAAATACCAGCCTACATAGGTACATATGTTTATGTGTAACTTAATGATATTAAGTAGGTAAATGTAAGATATTGATACAAAGCGTGCAATAACACACGCCAAATGAATTCTGTAATTTGCAATGGTATCTTATCGATAAGTACGTCCGATGGAGAGAATGTTAAAGCGAGTAAAATCGAAAGCGCGGTTACTTTTTCAAAAGTTTAAATTATTCCTTAGCTACGACTCTTACGGAGTTTCTAGCGAAGTTGACGTAGCAACGAAATACAATGGATTTTCTACCGTATTATATTCTTGATTGCATTCGTTTGCAAGTGTTTGCAAAAAGTTCGCAAGCAACACTTATCGCGGTCGCAAGATTAGTAACGTTTAAATACATTTGGAAGCACAACGTTGATGTACCGAAATTGCGTTCGTACGAAATGTCGCAATATAATAGATATTAGAATTTATATTTATCAAACTTTGGGCAGGTACCAATCAATTAAAAGTAAGTAATAAAACTATAAATTACATACAGACCAATCAAGATATAATACTAACTGCTAGATCTCGCGCGTTATAAGAGTACGCTCTATTCGTACAATGTCCATTCCAACTATCAGAAAATTGCCGCACGTTGTTGGATTGCTCTAGCAGTTCAAGTCATAATAGATATCTCGGGCGTCTCTTAATTTCCATATACTTCGCGGAAGTTAAAGAAAAATGAATCTTAGAGTATATGATCGCGCGTGGTATTAAATTGAGAGGTGCCTGAATGAATCCATTAAACAGTCGCTGTTCGTTTCTCCAGCACTTCTGTTTCTCAGAAATCTCGTTATTTTAGTTTCTACTTAAGCGTACGAAGTACTAAAGAACAATCAAACATCGCACACGCATAGAGCAAGTCTCGTTTCTCACGCGAAACTTCCGAGTTGCTTGGATTCGGTTTTTAAACGGATGATAGTATCTGCTGCGCGCAGAAATTTTTAAAGCACCCAATTTATCTACTCACGAGGATAACTTAAGTAACGTAACGACACACGCTCGCGAGATGATATTTATTTCGATAGCTAACGAAAGACGATCGAGTCCATCAGATAGAAACAGAACTATACTCGTAGGATAGACGGTAGCCGAAACGAGGGAGATAGGTAACGTGCAAACTTCCAATTATAACGCAAGCAACTTCCGTTCTTACACGTTTTTACTACTGCACATAGCGCGTACGTAGCAGAGCGAAATGATAGCTGTATAACAGAAAGCCGATAAATCAGAGATATAAGGATACTGTTCATATTCATTGTATTTATTCATACATTAATTCTACCATACTTTCACAAACCGATTGCGCACAAGTAGCCCAGCATTCTGTTAGGCGAGTATCCATAATCCAACTATCGCCTGTAGGTTTTATTCTACGGGCAACGATGAAATTCCTTTTTTTATTATTGTACCTCTAAGATGGTATACAGTCTTTGATTCAAGCATAGTCATCGTAGAGGAATGTGATCTCAGTCTGATTATCTTCGATCAGTGTATTAAAGCTGCAGATATTAAAGAACTTCAGTTGAGCACTACAAGTATAAATCAGTATAGATTACAGATTACTTGACCGCATACATATTGCATATTCGTAATTCTATCGTTACGGATAGAGTATGTACGTAAATCTGTTGCGAGCGTGCGTGTAACAACTGTATCATTACACCTACCAACTAAATAATGTTATAGAATTCCGTGTAGCACATAGTCGGGGATTTATAACAGAGCGAGGCATCCGTGCGAAGTAATTTAGCGGGAAATAGCGCGAGGCACGTTGCGCCTTGTAGTTTTTATTATACTTCAATGATCGTTCTGTACGTTTTACACCAGGTGTTTACAGATGTGTAAGGTGGATTCTATTAGCGGCAGTCGTAAAATCAGCCCGAGGCCTGCGCCGGATATTTCTTTTATTCGCGTTACTTTAAAGTACCAATCGAGCTGATCGTTTCAATGTTATCGCTGCGGCTTCTGCGCCCGGCTATTCTTCTCGCGCGACGGTTCCTTCTCTTTGCTTTAACGAGTAACAGATCACAAGTCGCTTACACTTCTGTTTAGAATGATAGAGTTACGTTTCCGTGTACGTTGTAATAGTAATACATTTTGGACATAATATTTGTTATCGAAAGGTATTATTAAACCGTATAATAAAAGTAGAGAGACTGTATAAGAAAAATACATGCTTGTTATGTACGAAACGAGTGGTTCTGTATTGTCCATTCTTTTATTCGCCTCGTCGAACAGTTAGAAGAACAATTTCTACAGTTAGAACGTAGACACTGTTTATTTAATAACATTCCTGCACATTGGGATATCGAATTACAAGCGCCAACGATTTCGAGACCGATCGGAAGTAATTTTTACAAATCTGTACACAAATGTTTGACGGTACGGCTGGTTAATTAAAATGTAATTGTAATTGTAACCGGTGTTTATCGTAACTAAACGCTGGAGACAAGAAGTATGTAACAGGCATAGTACGATAATTGTGAAGGCTAATTACAGTGGAAAGTTAATATGGAATACTTATTTTCAAATTCAGCTTTCTTGCGACACAAGCTCATTTCAATATTATCTCCATAACTTACGCTTAACATAAATTGAACATTATTGTGTAAGGTATCGTCGCGTTATTTGCAATACAATTCCTACGAATATATTACACTGATATGGACTATCGAGAATCTATATAACAGCTGACTAGAGAGCAGTGAAATTTCATTACACAACGATCAAGGAATTCTGTATCGAACAGATGTGCGTTAAAACTCGCGCATCAATCGCGATACACACACTTTCCAAACGGTTAAATATAAATCGAAAGATTGTGAGAGAGTTCCATGTAACTAGCAAAGAATCCCAGATAAAACACAAGATAGACAAATAGACGAGTGATTTACAATAGAGAAAGGAGCAAATATATTAGTATTAGTTACGTTAAATATATACACAAAGTCTATAATTCAAAAATTACTTATTGTTGATTAACGCCACGTAAGCACGCTTAACATCAGAACGATTATTGTACATGATTCTTCAGTATGATTCAGTTAAGTCAGAAATAAATGCTGCTAACAGGTACGTTGAAAATAATCCTTGAAAAAACGTACAATATAAATCATTTAGCAATCGTTCTCAGTTACTTTCGAGAGATATCTTTCTGTAAAACGTCTAGCTTAAAGGTACCTTTGATTGGTTATGCATTCTTGCCGCTATCCAAGAACATACGCTTGGAAATCTCCAAAGTCGTGTTACTTAATTCTCGCCTCCAACATTCTGTTACTCTACTTCACCCCTATCGCTTGAGGGGAAAAAATGCTGAAAAACGTCACGTGCAGTATTATATATTTAAAACAATACACTCAACTAATATAGCTTCTATAGATAACAATTATAACAAGTTAACTATCATATACTTTCTTAGCTTCTATACAATTTACTATGTCTCCGTACTCGAACTTCAGATACATCGAACAGATCTCTCGTTATCGCAGCATTTCTCGTCATGTATATTTATATTTCTGCAAATATATGGAACACGATATATACGCAAACAATGTGTATATCGTGTATACTCATATATCATACACCGTAATGTGGTTGCGTTGAATTATCATTTAAAATAGAGGACTTCGCTTTTCCAAACGCGATCGGCTCGAGAGATTCATTGAATGCTGCAGACTTTCGGCCTGACGTTTTCACTGTCAGCGATGTTGCGTGCGTAGCACAGGAACTTTATATCAGTGGACTCCGTATACCTGAGCTCGATGTATCTGCGGTTCGAGTATAATTCCATCTAGTCTTCTGAACGCGGGAAATACCTAGTCTCAATGCGCTTGCAGAGATTCACGAGCAGCGGATAGCTTTGGACGATGTTTGCCAGTTTGTTGCCAGGTAGAGATGTGGTAATTATTATGAAAATGTGTCCAAAGACTAAAGCATCCAATTCATTTGGTGTCCTGAATACAAATAAAATTATCCGTTACGAATCGATCGGTACGAGTGAACGAGTAATGTCAGAACGTAAGAGCAGACGTCTATGTATTTCATTCGTATGTACAAATTTGTAGATTAAATGTTAACAAAATTCAGCGAATACTATAACAGGCAGAATTCAAAGGAGTCTTCTGAAAGCGGAGGTAGCGTTTCGATCGACTCGGAAGCGTTCCACAGGGTGTCTTTGGAAGGGGATTCAATGACTTCGAAATCTTCGTTGGACTCGGTCGAAATGCGATTGAAATAATTCAATTTAATTTTCGACGCATGCTCGAGAAGCCTGGGAAATTGCTCGACAATTTTGGTAATGTCTCGCATGCCGGGAAGGAGATTAGACTGGAGGAGGGTATGTATATGACCGTAGACCAGAGCATCTACTTCGTTGGGCCTTTTTAATTGGAAGAAATAAGACGGCAATAATTAGAATATAGTTCGTACGTCTTGTAAACTAAATACAGTTTCGTTTTAGTTCCATTAAAGAGAAGTAAGCCAATCTTTTACGACGATCTAATATCCCTAGCTTATACTTACGTTTCCCCGGAGAAATATTCATTACCCTCCAATCTCTCTGATAACGCAGAGCAGCAAGTTCTAACTTCGGCGCACACATCCTCCAGAGTTTTGCTATACCAGCCGAGTATGTTGAGCTTCTTCACGACCTCTTTCCTTTTTTGCCAGTTCAAGAAGTGATTCAACGGCCAGGGATACACGCTGCCGTGCCTCGGTTTGGTGACTTCGTTCAACGTCGCCTCGTCGACCCAACAAATATACAATTCGGCGTTCACGAATATGTTCTCCACCAACGACATGTAAGCTCTCATGTCGGCTTTGCAAGTCGAAGGCAGGTCGTTCGACAAGCTTATGCCTTTGTTTCCTACGAACGACACGATGTTGTCGAACTCGGAGATCAGGAACGCTCCGCATTTAATAAACGGCACTCGATTGGACGGAGACATGTATTCGGCGTTGGCCCTCAGCTCTACTTGAAAGTCTATGCCGCACATTTTGAGGAAAGCCTTCACGGCCAAGCAATTCGCGCTGTCGGGTAGCAATATCTGTTCGACCTCGTACGGTTGGAATAAGGTGAGTGTCTGAGGCCACGGTTCCTGAGCTGCGGGAGGAAAGAAAGGCGTCACCGGTGTTTAGAGAGAAAGATGTCATCGAGAATCTCGTAGGCAAAAGTTATTAAGATTTGTCAAGCAACACGGGGAAATTAAGTTTAATAATAAATATTCTCTGCACGGATCATTGCAGATGAAGATATCGAGGAAAGAGGCGAATGTTATCGTAGTTGTTACAGAATTAATGAAGGTTAACTTTTATGTAAGCTGGAAACGTGACACAAAATATTCTTCGAAGTGGAATTTAGAATTACCTTCCAATTCTAGAGTTAAAGAATCTCCTAACAGAGGAGTAGGCATCCTGTTCGATTAAACCTGATGCTGACGATAATTTAAAATTTCACTACTTTCCGCCGCCTCGAGCTTCGTCAAACGATAACGTTGGGGACAGTCGGAGGAAAATTTCCACTGCGCTTTTTTCTGTGAATAAACATTGATAGATAAAAGTAATGCCTCGGAAAGATACTACATTACCGCTTAAATAATTCTATTAAGGAAACAAGCTCGAAAGAATTTTATTTGACGGTATTTTCACAATTTTATATCCTCAATTGACGATCGCTATCAACCGAAATTTGAAGGTCGCTCGTTTCGTCTAGCTTGTCCAAACAGTGAATGATTTTAACAATCGCTCAACATTTTCGAATCAGATTTGAAAATTATTCACCAAGTAAGTCCATCGATTTTAATAACAAAAGCTGAGTTTCCGAAATAACATCTACCGCAGTTTTGAATGTAACAATTTTAGAAGTTAAGAATATAGAAGTTAGTATGAATTAATATGTATATAAATGTATTTTGCAATTATTTCTTTAAAAACAAATTTTCAAATTAGCGAAGAACGCGATTAAATGTGTCTTTATTTGCAAATATTTGCAAATAATATATTCGGGAGAAAGTATTGTAATTGTTAAGATTTTATTATTTATTAATCTATTGTTACAAGTTAATTATCCTGTGATCTTCATAAAGATCTACAAACGATTACGATACAGTGATTACAAAGAGAAGCAGTTTGAATGTGTCCAGAATTCCCGCACCGGAAGCGAATCGCCGCGGTCTGCGCGAGGGTAAGTGCGCGGTAAACAGCAGTTTCTGTTCCTTTCAAACACGCCAAGATGTCGAAGAGAGGTAGGTTGTTTTTGGTGATGGAACGGAATCCGAAGAAATCCGTCCAAGAGCGCGTTATCGATTCGAAATAAGTCGCGCGAACGATGGCGGAATGTTCGCGACACGCAATGGCAGAAATAATTGTTTCGTAGTAACGGTGAAAATCGGAAGAATCGATGATGGTCTCCGGGATGGATATCGGGCTGGACGTGTTCATCTGTGGCAATTAACGTGATATTGTTGTTGTTTAAGGACGAGGAGGTTCAGCAGGAGCGAAGTTTAGGATATCGCTGGGTTTGCCAGTTGGTGCCGTGATCAATTGTGCCGATAATACTGGTGAGTACTTGAAACAAGTAGCATAAAAATAGCGCATAACCTCAAAGCTGTTAGTGTTATGGCGGTGAGCAACACATGGCTGATTGTCATTTACTGTTGTAAAATATTTTACGGAGATTTCTTATCTTGTAGAGATTATACACGAGTAAACGCTGATTCAGACACGTCGAGTAATTTAGTAATTTACCATTGCTTTACTAAATTACTCGCTATTGGACTAAATTACTGGACGTGTCTAAACCAGCCTTAACAGAATTATTCGATATAAAGCAGTGGTGAGCAATCTTTTGTCCGAAGTGGGCCACAAGAGGAAACCTACTACTCTACGTAGGCCGCAATATTAAATACATAAATATAACTAATCCAAAAATTTTAATTTATGCCAATGTTCAGGTGGGCCGCAGGTCAGCAGGCCAAATGCAGCCTGCGAGTTGCTCACCACTGATATAAAGTATTTAATGGGCGAACCACACGAGCTTACTTTAAACTAAGTGTCCTCCAATTCTGTTACAGGTGCGAAAAACTTATATGTCATCGCAGTTCAAGGTATTAAAGGCAGATTGAATCGCCTACCAGCTGCAGGATCTGGTGATATGATTGTCGCTACCGTCAAGAAGGGAAAGCCTGAACTAAGGAAAAAGGGTAACATGTTTTCTTAAATAATATAGAAGTTACTCCGTAATTCGATTCGGTAGTTCTATGGATTCCCCTGTTTCTAGGCACTTCTCAGTGCATTTGTTTTTATTATATACCAGGTTGCGTTAGAGTAGCAGAGATTTCTTGCAGAAGTTATTGGATTAATTACTGAGAAGCAGAGTGGTATGATTTGCATTGAAATCCTCTGGTAAATGTTATTCTATGGTGCTCCATTTTGACCAATAATTTTATTCTGTTACGGTCTGAAATTCCTATTTTCTTGACAAATCGATGCCAATAAGAAGTTAACATAGTAGTCGGTAAATTGATACGTGGTATGGGTCCAAGTGGACTCTGTATTCTCCAGGCGAGGGTTTTGTAAATGGTTCAGCGTTTACAGTTTTTTCTTTTTGGAAAGAATCGAGGAAGATTGGAAGCCTGTAGTAGAACTGTTTTCCCTTTTCTTTGTTTACACAGTTATGCCTGCGGTGGTAATACGACAACGGAAACCGTTTAGAAGGAAGGACGGGGTGTTTATATACTTTGAAGACAATGCAGGGGTTATAGTGAATAATAAAGGTGAAATGAAAGGATCAGCTATTACAGGACCTGTTGCGAAAGAGTGTGCAGACTTATGGCCGAGGATCGCATCTAATGCTAGCAGTATTGCTTAAAACATACTGTATAAATTTATTGTCCTTAACAAAATAAATTTGAGCATTCGCTCGACACTTTCTTCTACGTCCTATATTTCGAGTTTAGTTTTGCGAGGGGATCGTAGATTACAGTAAGTATATATGTAGAAGTTTGTTTTTATTACGATTCCACGAAGAGGGGACATAACTACTTTGTACGTGCATAATTGAGTAAACAGTGGTTGGGTGAGATACATAAGGATTTATATTTCAAGATTTAACTACAAAAGTTCGTTAATTAATTGTTGGAAATAGACCGTATATTAATTTTCCGCGATGTATAAGTTACTGAAAAGGAGGTTATGTTCGAGAACACAAATTGTTTGTTTATTAGTTCATTTATAATCTGAGATACTAGGTCCCTTCTCGAGGCTCTACGAAACATTACGCAACAATTTTGAACAGCAAAATTGTTAATTTAATGGCCCAAACTAAAAAACAGAAATGCTAGTGACTCGTAGCGGCAGAAATGTAAACTAAAATTCGACCGATTTACTGTGGACTGGTACTGGCGTGTTTCAACGCCCATTTTTTTCAAACAGTTCTTTTGCTTTTGTAGCAATAAACAAACACGTTTCTCGCTACTTATTCTTGCAGAATTACCGGTAGCAAATCCATAAAGATGCGCAGGTCTTCAGATTGCAAATGAAGGAATAAATTAATCAGTTATTTCTATTCACGCAGCGTGACTTTGGGGTTTTATTAAACTCTCTCTGTCAGAATTCTAAATCGCAGCTTATCCAAGGGGAATTTGTGTAGTCTGAGTATTGAGTTTCAAAATATAGACTCTTGCCTCTTTGCTTTGTGATTGTGGTTGCGATTTGATTTATAATTAATTAGTTATGAATAGTTATTTGATACTATGCGTGCTAAAATAATGGGCGTTAAAGCACGCCAGTGCCAGTCTGCAAGTAGAATGTCAGTCGAATCGAATTTTAGTTTATTTCTTCACCGCTATATAGCATTTGTGTGTCCACAAATCGAACAAATTTTCAAATAGCTTTTTAGACCATTGAATAAACAATTTTATTATTAAAAATTGTTGCGGGATGTTTTCCAGACCCTCGAGACGGGACCCAGGACCTGAGATTGCAAATAAACAATTGACTAAACAATTTGTGTGTTCCTGAACATAACCTATTTCAT
The DNA here is from genome assembly GCA_944738655.2 of Andrena hattorfiana. Lineage (NCBI taxonomy): Eukaryota > Metazoa > Arthropoda > Insecta > Hymenoptera > Andrenidae > Andrena > Andrena hattorfiana. The sequence continues at coordinate 39,073,739 of OX122894.2, read as the reverse complement.
TACAAAATTGTACGATTGCGGATAATTAATAAATTGTCTATTTTTTACAATTACTTACTGAAATTTTAGAGTTGTATATCAAAATATAAACCCTTATTTATCTTTCTATACAATATTTGCAATTATTTTGTTTATAATTAATTAGTCATTAACAATTTTGAGAGATGATTAGAACAATTGCGTTACAACATAATTATCTAGTATTTTATTAATTAATTACGGTTTCCCCGGAAATAATTTATCTACTTTCCTAATTGAATCTTAAAACAGGATCCCTCGCCTGTATTCCTATATCATATTTATATTATCTCTCTTTATAATTAACAATTTATTAGCAGTTCTCTACCACAGCTACAAGTGACATCGTCTCCAATAAATTCCCATTTTCATAATCGATTATTAATTTTCCAACATCACTTTTCTAATTGGTTCTGAAAACATAGACCCTTGACTACTGTCCTACATAATATTTACGATTATCTTCCTAATATCTTACTAATAATCAATTACTTATTGCAATATTTGCACATGACTACGCTAAAAAGTACGTTCAAAGGACTCAAAGAACATCAGACGTAACTGGGAACTTAAATAATTGCATTACAATAAAACTCGTACGCATCGGAGAAAACCGCTGAAAAATTGGAAGAGTGACAAAGAAGCCACATACAAATAATAACAAAAATATTCTTCCATTTTCGAAGAATATATATTTAAATATCGAATAACAAGTGATTTGGCCTCGTGCCTGGACATTAAACACATGGCGCGCGTGCACAAGAGATCAGCTGTTCGCCGCAGTGGCGCCAGCTGTCGGATGACGCTTCGTGCCTCGCTCGAGAGAAAGGAGGGAGCTTCATTCTCGCGTTTTACGTGCTTCAATCGTTGACAAGCCTCGAATTTCCAATCCACGGGGGCTTCGTTACGATGACATTCGCGATTAAACGAAAAATGGTGCTAATAACTCGTATTCGTGACGCTCGTGCCGTTGAGTAACAAGACCAGGGATCTTTGGAGCTGTCTCTCTCTCTGTCAGGTGAGGTTAGAATCCGCGAGACAATAAGCCTTCCACGAATCGTGTGTAATCGTGATCGCTACGAATCAAATCGAATCCCTTTGAACAAAATCGTTGCGTCTCTTGGCGAAATATCGTTTCAACACAATAAAACACAAGATTTCTTTATTTCTTTAAGCTACAGTTCTCACGAAGCTTCACGGATTGAACATGTATATACGATTCATATATTCTTCTTTTTACTTCCACTCGAAATAGAATGTTTTTCTTTGTGGATAATGCGCTTTGATATTCAAAAGGGGATTATTTTTGGATGTAATTCTGAAGGGCGAAGTGTTCGATTGTGAATTAAATTCTCATTCTTATGTATCTTCTTTTGTTTCAGATAGGATTAAGGCTTTGTTATACATGACGACGACGGACTTCCGGAGGAATCGATCTTCTGTTTAATTGGTGAGTTTCATTGACAGATGAAATGATTGTTTTGTAGCTAATAGCGATTAGCAAGCGTAGCTTTAGGTTTCGTAGCACTACTAGTTTCTATCACATTGTCGTTGAAGTAGTACACAAAACTAGTCTATGCGTGTAACGATACACTAACCTAAAAATCTCCGATCGAATAATAGAACTTTGAATAATCAATGGAGAGAGGGGGATAATTAAACCAGTAATTCTCTTTCAACGCATATTTTTTAATTTACGATTTTAAAACCAGGGAGCTTTAGGGAAACTCGTTAACTATCTGAATTATTTAAAAACGTCACAGTATATCTCTTAAAAATCAATCAACCCATAATTAAACATATTCAATACAACTGCATGTAATTACATTTTCCGAGCTTACCAAAAAACAACCTAAATTCAATTTACTTATCATTAATTCAACATCCATTTAAACTTCGGCATAAATCCTCATTTCTGAAAACATAACCCCTCCCCATAACCAATCTATAAACAATCGACCAATAGCATGTTGGCGGGAAACCATCTGCTCGCATAATTTAAATACGAAAATAAAAAAGCGCGTTTAAAAATCGAGGCATACATGGTATTTCATATACACAGTTATATTGCTATTATTAATGACTTTATTCTATAAAATACAATACGAAATTGTGAGATTCTATAACGAGTAACATAACAGTGGAAACTGGAGCGCGACAGCGAGGTTCAGCGTGCAGCTGTTATTAAACCTAACCTTAATTACCAATTCATTGGCGGCAGAAGAATGGGGCGTGGGGTTCGCAGGTGGAAACATATCGAGGGGGGGTTGAATTGGTCGCTTCATGTGAACGTAGCGAGTGTCGATACGTTTGATCGTCGATTACCGATGAAACTATCGTTCGCGACAATAGTAGCCGTTTCACTGCCTCGCGTGCCACCGAAAGTGTAATTTCTACGCCTGTTTTCATCAAATGACTCTCGTTTCGAGTGATCGCCCGGGAGTCGACGCCTGGGTCAGTTTAGACCCGCGTTCAACTATCCTTCTGTACGGATTTTAAACGACGTTCTTTCTCGGGGAGTATTAGAGAAGTTTACTTTCCGACTTTTCAACTTCTCCCCACTATTTAGTACACTCAGTGACGCTAGTTGAAAAAGACCCGGCAGAGGGTTAAGCAACATGACCTCATGGCTGCCCGATCCTAGGATGTGGCTGACGTTCGACTCGGACTCGAATTGGGTAAATAAGTCACAAACTTACCTTGAAATAAATATTGTATTCGGATCGATACACATATCGGCGTTATTGGGTGCCTCGACGGTTGCACGTAGAAATTGAAATAGCGATTGTTCGATCGCCATTGTGTCCTTAGGTTGGCGCATAAATTGCCGTTCCGCGTGTGGGCGTTTTGAATGAAAATGTCCTTCGCTTTTGAACCATTTTATTTACTTCACTCTTTCAAGTTTCTGTCACATTTCTCCATTCATAAGTTAGCAGTTCTTATTATGCCCTCGCCATAAAGAAATGAATTTTACGATATCCTCCATCGGCAAGCAATGTCATATACACCAATTCAAAGAAATTGGTCACAGTGGACGCGACGTTATCGACCGCGAGGAAACTTGGATTTAAATTTTCGCGCGTTTTATGTGCTTTATGCTTCTCGGACGTTTCAAATGTTTTTTTTATCAGTGGTGCTCTGTTTGTTTGATGACTTGCGGAGAAATATTGTGACGATGGAGTATAGGGGAATTTATTTCATAGAGATGGGATATTAGTTTGGTAGTGAAGTATTATTTTTGGAATTCTAATCAATAGTGGGACTTTAAATTATTTACAATAGCTGTGAGCTTTATTAGATTCTATTTTCTACGAGTAATTGTGATGATAATATAAGTAATAATGCTGCTTGAAAGTTTGTATAGTGTCGATTGTTGCACGAGCCCAAAATGTATCAGATTCAGCGAGGAATTTCGAAATAGCGTCCCATTGACAAGGATTAATATTCCGTAGTGGCATAACGAGATATGGCGCGCCGGGTCTATTTGGAGAATGAACATTCTAATTTTGCGATCGGTCGATTCACAAAACTGCGAGGAATGCGAAAATGCAACGGTGACTTGGCACCGGGCGTCGTAGTAACGTGCAGGCTCGATTCATCTGCTGTTATCTGGAAAGGCGGGCTGGCCTACTTGTTTATATTTATGTATTTGAAACCGCGGCCGAACGTGCGATGCGATTCGTCGTGACCGAGTTTCGCGTCGAATTCTGTCGCGGCTGTATATAATTCTCTTACTTCTCTCATTTCTGCGACTCTGCTGTTTGCGTGGTCTCGTATCCGGCAGAAGTTTAATATTAGAGATGCGGCTTTTCCTAGAAAACGAACCTAGGCTTTGAATGAAACAGAAATGCAGTACCTGCGGTACGCAAATATCGAGTAGTACTGAATGTTGAGTACCAAGTACTCGTCACTTTGCATTGAATATTGAGTATCAAGTACTCATCACTTCGCATTGAATATTGAGTACACAAGTACTCATCACTTCGCATTGAATATTGAGTACACAAGTACCCATCACTTCGCATTAAATATTGAGTACAAAGTACCCATCATCATGTTTTAAGTATTAAGTAGCTACTTGAGAATATTGAGTAGCGAACACTGGGTATCGAATAGTGAGCACTCAGGCCTACGTACTAAATATAGAGTACTTTGCACAAAGTACCTAATATCGAGTACCGAGAACTTTATACTGAGTTCTAGGTACCGAATGTTGAGTACTGAGTATCTATATACTAGCTTTACCACTCGGCTTCGCCCGAAATTTAGATTCTGCTTTTATAAAAAAAATTTTATTTATTTATTTTTTCTGTGAAAATAGTCACATTCTTCTGGATTAGTTAGGCATAATGAGCTGGAACACATTTCGTGACCGCAGAGTTCACCGTTCGAAAGTTTTTAGGCCACAGACAAACACACAGATATTTTCTGCTTTATATATTAAGATTGACTATTGTCCGCTAAATATTAAGCACCGAGTACTCATCGCATGTCGAGTACAAAGCACACCCTTCCCCAATCAGCTTCAATAAATCGAATCACGTTGAAACAGCTGTCGTCCACGAATTCTATCCGCTCACCAATACAGTAAGGCATCGGGATTCCCTATAATCCATAAAGCACGATGACGTTGCTCTCTCTATACCCCACGCTCTCTCATCGGACAAGGTTACCGTTAAAGAACGGTTCAAAACGTACGAGGACAAGTCTACGCAGACCTTAACCCTCGCCCAACCGATGGTGGGTCGCTACTGACCCATCTGTCCGGTTAAGTGCAGCGGAGAGGAGGAAACTCATATTTTGTCCATACCTCCCACTCTCACCGATATAACATAATTATCCCTTATCGTAAATATTACTGGATGATATACGGTATCTAAAAATCTGGGATTGAAGGAAACATATTTCTGTGAATAAAAGTTATATACTTTTATAAATAAAAGTTACTTATTTTTCTAAATAAAAGTTATTGACTGAACTTTTGACTTCCAAATCATTTCTTTTCTGCTTTAAGTTAACTCCGTACGTTAACGCTTTAATTCCGTTGCAAAAGTTCAGTTTTAACAGTTATTTTCTATTCGATTAATAACAGTTCTGAAGGATCACATATTTTTTATTAGATGTTTTAAGGTAAGATATCAAAGTTAGAATTATTCTTCTAATTAGCATTATTTAAGGAATTGAAAACAGAATAAAGATTGAAGAGAAAGCAAGTTGTGATTTTTATATAATTATTTTATATTACTAACAATAAGAGGAAAATTGAACAAAACCCATGTACCTCATAATGGGAGATCTGCTTGTCACGATATTAACTTTTTCAAAGCAGAATAAATGTTCCCATTTAATTGCAATTTTTTTCTACTCTCGAGAGAGCAAAAGTTTCTTATCAATGCGATAATGTATACAATAGAAGTTTCACTGAATACACTTCATTCTATAACTGTTTTCTTGGAACAGAAAAGGTAATAGAAAAGCAATGCCTGTTATTTCATAACTAATTGAAAACCTCAACAAGTTCGTTCGATGTTCAATAAAAACTAGTTTCATAGCGTGTACAATGGAAATTCCGATATGGGTCGAAAGCGACCCACCACCTGGCCGAGCGATAGGATCGCCCGTCCACGTGGATCGCCCACGCGCGTCAGGTATGTCGTCGCGGCGGTCAATTGTTCCGTGGCGTCAGTGCGCGAAGGATGTTGGCTCGATCAACGTGCACCATTGTCACCAGCCCAGTTCCTCGCCGCATCCAGTCTCCTCTTGCTGTTCTTCGCTCCACTTTGATCATCCCGAAGACTAGCATCCCTAGTCTTCCCGCCATTCTCTTCCAATCTCGCTACCGTATGTTTTCAACTCCCCTATCGATCTCTTCCCTTCGCTACCCTCTTGTCTCGCCGGTGCTAATAAATCCTCGAGCACACCGCGGCTAATTCAGTGCGCGTTCCGCTGTCGATCGCGGATGATTCAAGGTACAGGTGGTGACACTTGGAGTGCTTGCGAGTGAGCGTCACGTGGAGCAGTGCATACATCTACGGTTGGGGTGTTTAAATGAACACAACTTTTTAGTTTCAAGCTTCAAGCTTTAATCATCAAAGTTCAAGTTTTTCATTTCAAGCTTTAAGTTTTAATTTTCAAATTTCAAGTTCCAAGTTTCAAGTTTAAAATTTAAAATTTCAAGTTATAAGCTTCAAGTTTAAATTTTCAAATTTCATATTCTAATTTTCAAATTTTCAAATTTCAAGTTCTAAGTTTCAAGCTTAAAATTTAAAATGTTAAATTATAAGTTTCAAGTTTAAATTTTCAAATTTCAAATTCTAATTTTCAAATTCCAATTTTCAAATTTTCAATTTTCAAGTTTAAAATTTCAAATTTCAAATTCTAAGTTTCAAGTTTAAATTTTCAAATTTCAAGTTATAACTTTCACGTTTCAATTTCCAAATTTCAATTTTTAAGTTTGACGTTTGAAGCTTCAAGTTTTAAGTTTCAAGTTTTAACGTTCAAGCTTAAAGTTTTAAGTTTTAACTTTCAAGTAGTCGGAGAAACACTTTGGAATAATTGCAAGGAGATATCGGTGAATGTTTCCGAGAGAATTCAGCATTCGCGATTGATCGATTCGGAAACGGTATTATCGGGACCAGATAGATCGTTCCTTGTGAACAAAATGTTTCACGATTTCTGGCTACAAGACGCGCCAAAAACTTGACGTGCGCTCGTATATTTATAGGGAACTGATTCATCGTTTTCGGTTTGCATTTGTAAGTAGACGCATACTGGCGTTCGTAGCCATCGGACATAATTGCATTCAGTTCTGTCCGGGCATCCCCTTCGACCGATGTTCCGCAACCGCGAGGTTGGTTTTACATACGCCGAGTCCCGATGATAATCGAATTTCGAAGTCGTGGAACGTTAAGTGCGGATAATTGCCCTTGGGACTCGGTTCTCGTGATTAGAAGACGATTGACAGGTTCGGTACCTATTCACGCGGAGGATGTGACCGATCGCCTTGGCTCGATTTGTAATGCATCCAGGGGACCGTGGCACGTAGGCAGCCGCAAATGTCACGTCGCATTTGTCAGAAAAAGATGACCCTTGCATTAAGTAAAATACACAATATATGAATGGCGCAAATTGATACCGAAGTAGTAAAATTGCAATTGTACTGCTGGACGCAAGAAGGGCCGCAGTGCCAAAATCAGTTTAAAAAAAAGTGTCTCTAAACATTACGAAGTTAAATATTTTTATACATAGTGAAATTGTTGCAGAACTGTCTATAATATTTAAAATTTTGATATACCTCCTTTGTAGTTGCATCATTAGAATCGCAATTATGTAATAAATTAATGAGTGAAATTAATTTTAATTATAGTGCATAAAGTGGAGAAATACAGAAAAAATGTTGTTTCAACATTATTTTTTATTATTTATTTAATATTTGAAAAAATATAGTCACAAAATAATCACACATCGTATCATGTTCAAGTTGATGTATGATTGGCTTAGATACGAGTTAGTGTCAGTTGCTCAACATCGATTCACAAAATTTACCATAGCTCTGTCAATGTCAAAGATACACCAATGAAATTTAGAGTGCATGTGTAGAAAAGAACATCCAACAGTACAATTGTGGGGCCCAGTGGAAAATGGCACATGTCACATGTGCATAAATTTTCTTTGAACCATTAATTCCTGCAATGTAGTGTAATTCCACCACCTAACATAATTTCATCTACGTTTCATCGAGCCGAATCGTATCAAATTTTCTTCACGCTAAGAAAGTAAACTAAATAAATTAAAATTAATTTTTCAACTAAAATTTGATAACAGTTGTCATTTATCGTTTAAAATAATTACAATTTCGCACCGCATTTCCCATGAAAAAACTTTTCCCCCAACTCGCATTCCCCTAAAATCATAAAACAGTGGCAAGTGCCTATTTTCCACTGGGCCCCTGGCTTGGCAATCTCGATTAAGATTAACGTAGAGTTCAATCTTACCCCACACTTCCTAGAAACAAAGGTATTTTTTAAAACTCAAATTTAATATTTAAACCTCTCAGAAACCGGACCAAACTCCTTAAGTAAAAACTAGAGTCTCGACAAGTTAAAGCACTCAGTTGTTTCACGTGTATACTAGCATTGAGAAGTTCCATCCATCGTATCGATCTTCACCCTGATAAGACCGTTTCCGATCGCGAGGATTACCAATTGCCATTTTTCGGAACCACGTACTATCTTGAAGAAACCGAGGCAAGCTTAGGTTAGAACCAGCGTTACATTCTAGAACTCTTTACCTTTTATCGGCCACTCGAGCAAGGAGTGGCATAATCACTCGATAATTGCAAACCACCCGATAACAGGACGATTATCGGCGAAACGCAACCTCGCGTCCCCGTGCACTTTCCTTTCGCTCCGCGAAGATATACCAGTGAAAGTTCGCGGTTTATGGTGCTCGCATCAGCTGACCCATTCATTCCCTCTCCGCAGCTTCGCCCTCGTTAAACAAACTCTGCCTCGTATCGCCCCGATAAAGCATAAAAGTGTCGATGATCCTTATCTCGCCATTAATTTCGAGAGGCCTATTAGCTGGAAGCGTTCGAAAGAGGCCATCGGTTCGCGATAAAATTTCGCTGCGAACATCCGCCGATAGGGAATTTCGATAGAGCGCCGTAGATTAATTAAAAAGTTCGAGGCGGGAGAAGTTTAAGTAACTGAAATGCCCAGAAAAGCTAGAGGCAGAGAAATATTATTTTAATTCCGTGTCACTGCGCGAGCGAGCTACCACAGGGTCGCGTTCGGAGCTGCTTGGAGTCATTATCTTTACGATCGGAATTAGCGCGAAATTCAGGGCGATTTTTATTTCACCATTAATTGCGAATCCGAGTAATCGTTTCTGCGGCGAATTTATTATTACACTGTGCTGTGTAGTTTCGTCATGCTTCCGCAAACATTACGTGTCTACACTTGTGAATTAAGGGAGACAGAGTAGTGGCGGTGATAGTTACACATGGAAAGGATAATCGCCGGAGTAAATCACTTTATCTCAAAGCGACCGGGGATCAATTATGTTTAATTCATTGACGGGGCAAGAATTTATTCGAGGAACGATTTATCGCCACGCGCAGCCGGCTTGCAGAACGGCCGAGGAAAACGCAACAGCCCCAGTCACTCGTTTTAATAATCATCGCGTCGCGAGGCGCGCTGCCGAACAAGGTGGGATCGCCGCGAACGATCCCGCACGTTGCACGTGCTTTAGTGTGCTCCACGCGAGCTGCAACAATACAGGCGGCTTTTATTACCGCGGGATATCAGTTCGACGGGATTATTTAACGCGCGAGCCGCTTGAAAATCTGAGGAGCAGCCGCGAGGAAGCTGCCAGCCGCGGATGAACCTCCTCGAGGATGTCGCATCTCCGGTCAAAGAGCAAGTCGTCCACGGACGAGGCCAGCAAGCCTGTCTCCAAGCACGGGGAGTACCGCAGGATTCAGTTCACGCTGCTCAAGGGCCACTTGGAGCACCGGCTTCACGAGGTAAACGCGATAAAGTACAGACAGCGGAGAGCTTTTTGAGGAAATCTTTGGTAAATTAGCACAAGACTGGCGTCGATGTTTTTAGGGAAATGACGGAAGGGATTGTGAAAGTAGTCTTGAGGTGGAAATCTACGACGAGATTTCAAAATATTATGTCTCATGTGAGACTTTAATCTCACGAGATAATTATTTTATTAATTTTTAAATTATTCTGTCATTAGTTTCATGAAGTCAAGAGTTTAAAAAAATTAAACTCATCTCTTACTTTGTGCTGCATCGATTACACAAACGCAGAAGCTTAAATATCGCGAAACGAAAAAAAAATGACACCACTTTTACCATTTTTAACTTTTAGGTATTTTAAACACAGCTGCTTGAGACAACTTACAAAACAATTCACTTATCTTTCACCTAGCAAATTAGCAATAACTCATACGCGAGTTGTCCTACTGAATTAATTACAAAATATCCCAACACTTTTAAATTAAAATATTGGATATTCCACTGAAAAGGCTCCAAATCTTTAAATCTCCAAATTCGCCCCTGGTCGTCGCAATTAATTCCTGAAGTGGCTGAGGGTTTTAAGTCGCATCAGAACCAGGCTACAACCTGAGAGCTCTTTCCGAGGTGTGTACCGACGAGATTATAGGTGAAATGGACCCTGAATCGAATGCAGAGTGCAGCTATTCGCCGTCCAAGGGTTAAACGCTGTGCACGGCAGCCTACGCTATTTTAGTTTACCCTCGGTGGTGCGTGCCAATGCACGGCTAACACTGGGTGCGACTGTGATTTATCTCGCCTCCATTCTCGCGGAGATCCGCGGCGATTCGGGGTACCCAGTGCCAGACGGCTCGTCACCGAACGTCGAACATCCTGCTCGCCGTTTATCCTCTGCCAGCAGGACTCCGCGCTTGCTTCTCGGACGTTGCAGACATGGTGCCCGGATTCATAGACATCCCACGGATCCATGGATCGTTCCGCGTAAATTTCAAACCCTCCCGTTTGTGGGTGAACCCTTGCAGTTCGTCCCTGCGACTTCCTTGGCCGAGGAAATGGCCCACCTTTCCTTGTGCCACAGGGTCTCGAGCTTGTGATATATTGTTGTGATAGTAGGACGCTTCTAGTTGCCAATTTTAGGCGTTTGATGTATTCTACATTGAAGAATACAATTCTTTTGAGGGGTGTTGGGAATGTTGAGGGATTTTTGTGAACATTTGGAAATGTTTTAGGATTTTTAATTCGGAAGTGATGTGGTATTTTGATAATTTTTGAGAAATTAATTTATTTTGAGAAATTTTGGTACGAAAAATTGGGAATTCTTGTTTTTGTAGTTGAGTTAAGTAGTCGATGGAGCTTATGTATTAGTGGAGGTTCGAGACGGAGAATTAATTAATTTTGAGACTTTATTTTTATGTAACGATTTCTAGCCTGCTCGAGTGTACTTGTAATGCTAGTGGAAATTAATTAAACAGTAGTTTCAGTGTTTGAAGATTCAGATGTGTGCGATTAGATTTCTTTTAAACGTTAATCACCCCCCTCGGCAAATAAATCAGTTGACGTTACTGGCGCGCAGTTATCCTAATTTATCAGACTAAATTAATTGTTATATTACGTTACCGTGATCGTGAATCATTAATGGTGATCACTAACGGTAGCAGATGGCTCGTCATCGCATAGCGACGCGATGCCAAAAATGCTTTTATGCGATGCTTATCCGTTGCGAGTTATTTGGGTGCCAGGGCAGATTCTTCGACCTATTATGATTTTAGCTGATTAGCTATCTTCTTCGGTAATTTCCTTTACATAATACCACGGGATCGATGAGGTCGTGCGTCCTGTTCGCCCTATTCCCTTTTTCTATATTTTTAGAATTATAAAGCATGTGTCTCTGTTGTATTTTTCAATCGATACACGTGTCAGAAGAGTTTATTAATCTAATCTCCATCGGAGATGGGCAAAAGTTTTATTTGAAGTTGTCAAATTTATTCGACGCTGAATTTGAAACGCTGGACGAATAAAAGAATTGACTTTATTCGAGTAATCTAAAGTGAAAGTAACTTTTCTTCGATCCGTTACTTAAATAATTTCTTATTTAGTTAATGCCCAACTCTGATCTCCATGAAACTGGAATATTGTAAAGTAAAAATTAAAGGAGAACAACGATTCAAGCATCACGACGTTGAGAAACCCGATGAACCTACGTCTACAAGACGAGTAGGACAGAAGATACGATATTCCTTTAATTTCTACCTTAAGCCGCATCCCCACATGTGCAATCTTTCACACAAATCATATTTGAAACACTCGAAAATTGTTCTACAAAGATAGCACGTACCGAAGAGGTGCCTTAGGTCGCGTTCCCACTTGCCCAACGCGTACAGCGTAACGCGCTTAAGCCGCGAACCCACGTGCACCATACAGAACTAAATCAAGACGAAAGAAATTTTCGACGCAGGCTGTCTCTAAAAGGCCTGTCCTATAAAGGACATCCAAGCATACGCATTCTGCGCTACATGTCAAATTTAAAATTCCAATTACAAAAATTTAATTAATCGCTCTATTTTACCTGTTACACGAAACTGTGCTTTTGTGTCAAACCTGTGCTATTTCTTCTCGATATCATATCTAATGCGAACAACCAGCCTCGTTATCAATCCCCCCATTATCAGAAGCGGCGACCACTGAGCGATAATGGACTCCACACACGGGTTACTTTGATTTCCTCAAATTCCTAAACAGTAGCCAATCGAACGCGACGGGTGATGGTACTGTGACTCGTCGACAGTGCCATTTTCGTATAATGCCCCGAACTCTTCTCCCCGAGGTACACTTTTATTTTCGACTGTTTACCAATCCCGTCTATAATAATTATCTTAACGATCTGGTGCTGCGTAATTCGATGATGAAAAGGTTTACGTATTTCGTTTCACGGACTCGTGTGATCCCTCGTAAGGTTGCTAGTGAACTCTTTCTCGGGTGATATGTTTGTCACCGTGGGAATTGATGATCGTGAGTCGTTTGTTCCTCTGAACCACAGTTCGTGGCTAAGTGTCCAAGTTGTTATGAAATAGCTTCGATCGTGCAATATTATGTTGATAAGATAAGATTGACGATCGCCTTTCGTTGATTAAAAATAATAAAAGAGAGGAGAGTGTGTCGGTGGATGTCGTTGAGAAACGTTTCGCTTCGGTGTTTTGCACGTGCGGCAACAATCGTTTAATCTAATCGGTGATTATCTTCCACTGACTACAGGAGGGTTAATTTGTGGAGGGCAATGGCTCGAGGAACTTTAGGTATTGTTACATAATAATTGAATAATAATAGGGATGAGACTTTTTGAAATTGGAATTTGAAAGTAGCTTTTTTTAAATACTCTGTGGAAAATAATATTCTTCGTTGGTAGTAATGAATAATACTCTAGGAGTACGATATTTATCACAGTAACTATTAATTAAGTGTGACTATATTGTTGGAAGGTAATACAGCTTCGATTCTTTCATTAAATTAATCCAGGTAGCTAAAAGAAAGTAGATCACTGGGTAATAAAAAATACCACATCATTCCTAGTACCTTACCGCACAAAATTTGTATGTGAAGAAAAAATGTAACAGTTTTAGAAATATAAAAAAAAAATAAAACCTGAGGGCTGCACTCTTCAAAGTGCACTCCATCATTGAAGTGCCTTTTTTAAACGTTATTTCACTTTTGAAACGGCGCACCCGTTCCAACAGAAAGATTCAACAATTAAAACAATACCTCTCACCGGAGAACTGTTTTATACCCTTTCACTTTCTCTCAAGAGAATTTCAAAACGTATAATATACCCATCAATCAAAATAATAACACATGAAGAGTTACCATCCAATCACCAACCTTCAATTGAGAACCTTACAGCACGAGGGGTGCAGCTTCATTTTTTACAGTTTTTGAATTATGACGTGTAGTAAACGTAAAAAAATCTACATCGTTTGGTGCACGTGTTATGGAAATCTGACAACAAATGAGCGATTTATTACAAATAAATAAAAATAGAAATATTAATAGAAATATATAAAAATAAAATAAATAAAATGGAAACAAAAATATTTATATTAGTATTAATATTTTTATTATAGAATATTTTTCGCCAAAAATAAAAATAAAAACTTATCACCTCAATAACTACTACTTATTCTGTGAAAATATATATTTTTCAATTAGTGTTCTCTTTTCAATGTTAAGTCAATTTTACAAACAGTTTTTCCTAATTTACTCGAAGTTGATAAAGAGCTGTACCCCTCTTCCTGCAAGCTCCTCGATTCAGAAATGTCCACAATTTCACGCCAGTAAAAAAGAAACGACGTCCACCTACAACTTCCACCGAGCAGAAGCGATTTCAAATAACACAACATCGAATGATGACTTTCCACGATAGGAGAACAATTAACTCGCGCGAATCGCTCGCTGTACGTTTCCCCTCGCGAAAGCCAGGACCTATTGGCCTGGCATATATCTCTCTCCGTTTCTTCCATTTGCTTCTGGAGAGCACTTTCCGCAGATACGTAGCAGAGGCCACAGAAAATCGTCGCTCCACACGCGCAATAAACGTTAGGCGTCGTCGCTCCTCCTTTCCTCCATGGTATCTCACCTGGGATTAGTGAAATCAGCTGGTTCAGATAACACGTGCCAAAGAGACAACCGCGCAAACCTACATCCACTCCGTGTTCTTAATTACTTACCTTGCTTAATTAATTACCAACAATCGTTCTGAGCAAAACTCGATATCCAAACCTGTGCTTTGCTTGAGAAAATGAGGGGCATTTCTTCCCTGTCCAAAAGCCGATCTTCTATCATACAAAGCGAACTCCGCGTTTCCTTGGACGTCAGTGATCTATTGGTAGAAGGAACGACGCGGAGATTGTGATAAATAGTAAACAGTGGGTGTTAAGCAGCGATAAATCGCGGTTGTTGGGCAATTTCGTGGCACGTGCAAATCGTCTTTTAAACGTGTGACCTGGTGGCTCCGCTTCTGACAACTTGTATGCCAGATGGCATGAGTTAGATACTTGGAACTGGTTAAATAGTACGGCGTAATGTTGATCGAGTTTTTCGTGCGGCGTTATTAATCTTGGAGGATGGATCTCTGTGGCACTTGGAAGCGAGGGGATTCTTTATTACACTGGCGGCGCAGAGGCTTCTTATAATAAACAAACGCTCGCTCTTGCGAGAAATCACTGGAGTGTTTAACATTCAGAGGAATAAGGGAAATGGGAATATTCCCTCGAGAATTGTGCACCGTTTTACAATGGATTGCAACGAAACAGAGGCGAACTACGTAAACTGGATTGGACTCGTTGCGACGTAGAATGAATTATCTTAATTCGTATTGGACTCGTTGCGACGTAGCATGAATTATCGTAATTCGTATTTAATTCTTGCTACTGTTCGCCGGAAGCAAGTAGTTTGACGGAAAGGAGATGATGGGACTCGGTTGTGGATAATGAGGAAAGATTGTTTAACGATGCTTTTTGCTGACGTAGCGACGATTAATATTTCTGGAACATGAGAGTGTTTCCTGATATCGACCTGGTTTCCATGGAATACGCGAATGAGAGGAGCAGTTTACTGGCTTCGGGCGAACGAAGCGCCGGATCCTCCCTGCCGTCCCTGATCCCTCAGGGGCTGGCTCGCAGCTACGGGTCCTTTTCGTCCTGCCAACAGGTGATACAGTCGATCTGGAACAGAAGTAAACAGGTACAGATAAAATAAACAGTGGGGCATATCTATGAATATATTTTTGGTTAATAAACGGGTCAGCTGGAAAAATATTCTTCTCTAAAATTTCACTTAAACATACAATCCACATCTATATAATACCCAGTCCAAAACTCCTGAGTTATTAAAATACGTTGCGTGTTGATCCAACTCCAATATTCCAATTTCCGTGAGATCAAGTGTTCGGTATTATTTTTCTTCCGCAAATAAATATCTATAGTTGAAAGATTGAGGGAACTATGGGAATAGTTTGGAACTTCAAACTTCCATTTATATTTCTAAACTTTTCTGTCACATCTCTATTTTCATCCTTCTCTTAAAATTTTCTAGAAGCTCCAGCTTTCGAGTGAGATGTATTTAATAAACCATCCTGTGTTGTTTTTAATTAAAGTGCACTTGTTCTTCAGAAGCTTCTTCTTCACACTGATTTTTCTCTAGTCCAAGTTCGAGATTCGAAGGAGGCTAGTAGTTTCTGTTTGTAATCGATTTATCTGTGCTCCGCTCGTTGGACTCGTTGCATCTGTTGTACATCGAGGCGAGTACCACAGGTGGTCCAAAATAAATAGAACGAAGCTGGGTGTTCATCTGGTTTTCCCGCCCGAACCTTGTTCCACGCGTGCCAAGATCTCGCGACATGCTCGGAAAGATAAACGGCGGGCGCAACAGTGTCTCGATACATTTGTTCCAATCCGTGCATCGCTAATTAAATTTAATTATTTCAAGCTAGCTCGTTTGGTCGGCGACAGATTCAGCCCGGTTAATTACAAGATAAGCCTGCAAGGCCGCAGACTCCTTCTCTTCCTCGCTTTTCACAGCCGAACGCGTCTATCCAATTAAACGCTGAGGATTTTCGAAGGTTCGAGAACGCCGACAATAATCAGTGAACGATTGGAAGAATTGCAACGATTTCTTTCGATATTGCCAGATGGTAGTAACTTTGCATGGGATGTTCACTTAAAGATTAAACTTTGTATATTAGCTATCAAGTTGATGCTATGAACTTAATAATAAAGCGACTTTATTACACCAATTACAAATAAAAACAAAAAAAAACTATTATTGCACATAATTTCGTTGCGATTTTAAGCGAGGTGTGTGTGGTATTGAGAATTATTTTGGGAATAGTAGAGTGTTTAGTATAAGCGAAGATGCAAGTAGGTAACGTGGGAGGGTAAAATTGATGAATGTGAAATTTGATGACGACAGGTAATAACTTTTCATTGCACTAGTGGTGTGTAGAAGTTGATGATTAATAGGTCAAAGTGTGAAGGTAATACGCGAGCATGAGGAATAGGGGTGATACTCTTTTGAATTTAAGATAGGTATAGTATACTAGAATTGAGGCATTGAGACCAAAAACTGGCTAATCCACATTTTCTTGCGATATTCCAATAGACTCTACTATTATATAAAAAAGGAAAAATTAATTTTTTTCCGATGTGGGTTAGTTCATTTTTGCTTCCAATACCTGAATTTAGAAAATGATAATTAAGTAGGTGATAATAGATATAAATTAAGGTTGATAATAATTATATAGTGCCTGAATAAGCGATGGAAAGATTTTAAAAAGAGAAAAGTGTATCAGTAGATACATTTTCCCTTCTCTTAAAACTTAATCAATATCAAGCTTCCTTAGATTCAGTAAGGAAACTCATTACAGAGTATAAGAATTAGGAAAGCATCCTAGTGGTTGGACATTGTCTCTTCGAGCACAAGATAATACTACTAATTGTTTCAATGCATTAAAAATCGAATGCCGAGTAATAAAGTGCGAACAAATAAAAAAGGCACCCATTATCACTTCGTTGAATAAAATGTCTAAGTCCATTTAATGCCACGAATTTCGCGGATCCATTTAGGAAGTCGGCGAGGAATCGCGAACAGCTGGAAACATCGTGCTCGATGAATAATAAAGATCCTTATCTGGCTGCACTTATCGGAATAATGCCCTGGCATTCCACTGAAAGCCAGAAGCGAACACGCGCTCTTTTTATCTCTTTTGATCTTTATCGACCCTTCTCGCTGTAACCATTCAACTATTCCACGCGCCGTTTAAAATAAAAATGCTGGAAAGTCCGACAGAAATTGATAGATTGATATTTACGTTTAATAAAAAAAAGGGATAATATTACGTTATCTGCTATGAAAGTCACGCGTGGCCTTCGAGCTTACAATCTTTCATTAAAATTCTCATGATAAGGAAACCCTCGGACTTGCACACTTCTGAGGAATAAGAAACTGCCGCGTGGCAATTAACTCGTTACGAGAATTCTCGAAAATTCATATATTTATCTTTAATAGATTCTAACACTTGCATTGGCGTTCACATCCTATACATCTTACATGCTTTCCATTTACGTTTTTTTTTCTAGAGCCCCCAAATGTTTACTTTGATAACAATCGAAGCTCGAAGTTCACTCGAAAGCCGAAAGATCCATTCTACTTTGCGTGTCGAAAAAGAGGCCTATTTTAATGATTTTTTTTCTTCAAGAACTAATATACGGATTTTAATATTTTTTGGCACAAACATTGCGACTTAAATCCACACATTTGTGACTATATTTAGGAGATATGAAAAATACAATTCTATTCAGCAAGGAATAATAAGTATTTAACAAAAAAAAGACATTAAAATCCGTACAATAGTTCTTGAAAAATTCATGAAAATAGGCCTCTTATTCGACCAGCAAAGTAGAATGGACCCCGTAAAATAGTATTCTTCTCTAACTTTTAAGCATCACTTAAAAAAGGCCAACCTTCAAACACAACTTTCCCGCCGAATTTTCGGTACCACACCCTTCACGTTTAGTACATTATTATTCGCAGTTTGCACTAATTAATTGCCTCATGTTTCCAGCACCAATCCTCACAAATGGTCCCTTAATTTCGACCATCGAATTCTTTCAAACTGTGAAGTTCCATGACGCCATTATCCGGAATAGGCCACGGAGACGATAGAGCCAACAAGGCGGAGTGTTTCCTCGGCAAAGTTATTCGTTTTTATGAGGCCTGGTAAACGACTTACTCGTTCGTACACAATTGATTAGTCAGCCGAGAGGTTTAATTGGCCCAAGTGCCGCGTCGGGCGCAAGGACACGCAGCCGTCGTCTATTCCCACCGTCGAAAATATTTTTCCTAGCCGCGGAAGTGTATCCAGCGTGCGATTCGAGCGCCCAAACTGTGCAATCCTGCCTTTTCTCCTATCCAATCCCGCCCAGATGATCTCTGTGTGACACAGAATCCGCGGCGCAATGAAAGGCCGGCAATGAAGCTTATCGCGCGGTATGCAAATGAGCAAATGAATTTACGGTTCGATAATAAAACGTCGGCGATGCAACGACGGTTTTCTTGGATATTTAACAGCGTGGTTTCGGGTATTTCAAACAAGCGAGGTAGAAGTAAGCAAGCACGGCGTAGTTCTTCTTTTTTATATACACTGCTGTTCACGAGTATTGAGACACCCTGCGTGGAATAATTGAAAACAGCGTTTGAAATTTATTGAAAGGCTTTAAATAATTTGTTTTATTTTGTATTTTAAATTAAAAGCATTGGAGATGCAAAATTATTGCAGTTGGAAATTTATTGAAGAGGTTTAAACAATTTTATTTTATTTGGTATTGTAAATTAGAAGCAGTGGAGATGGAAAATTATTACAGTTGGAAATTTATTAAAGAGCTGTAATGGATTTTATTTTATTTGGCATTTTACATTAAAAGCAGTGGAGATGGAAAATTATTGCATAGCTCTAATCACTTTTATTTTATTTGGTATTTTAAATTAAAAGCAGTGCAGAGTATTTAATCCGTTTTAATATTTATTAACAGCAGTGTACGTTTCTCTTTCTTTTGGAATTTGATGAATTTCGTTTCTGAAGGGATGTCGAAACCTCCTTCCGCTATTTTCTCCCCGTTCCACCGTTAAATATTTACACAAGACGACACGCCGAAGCTCGGCGATGTGTATGAAGAATTTATTTGCGAATCCTCTTCCGTTGTTGTCCAAAATTTCGCGGCGTGTTTACTCCGATGCTTCCTGGAGCCACTGTCAGCAGTTTCTCTGAGTGCGGGAGCGCGAGATTGATCAGCTGTGTATGGTTCGCGGAAGAGGTGCAGCGGTGCAGTTGGAGATGAAATGGCACCCGGACTGGGGACTTTCAAAATCGATTTTCTGAAAAAGGAGGGCTTGGAAAGAAAGTGGGAGTTGGTTTCCTGCGAGGATTCATTTTAGCTACGATTGTACCATATTCAGCACTGCACTTTGTAAATATCTGTTTAAAGGGAATGTTTCCAACCGGAAAATTCCGGTTTTAATGAAACTTCGCGTGAATGGATATTGGAGTATGCAAGGAGCAATTTTTCTTTCTTCGAAGATTCACTCTGATGGGAGATCACCCCTTTAAGCCTGAGCCTTCAATGCCCCTCTAAAGTTCCTCCTTTATACAGAGAGGATTGGGGAAGAAATCCCCAAGAAGGTGATTAGGGACTTTTCCTTTCTTCAGCAGCCCCATCAATTTTCGTCACGGATATTATAACCACACATCTTAATATATATATTAGCAGAAAGCTTCTATATGTTTGTGTGTTTGTCTGTCGCCTAAAACCTTGCGAACGATAAACTCTGGGATCACGAAATGTGCCTCAGCTCATTATCCCTGACTAATCCAGATGAATGTGACCATTCTCACAAAAAAAAAACTAAAAAAATGTTTCATAAAATCAGAATTTAAATTTCGGGAGAAGCCGAGTAGTAAAGGTAGTTTGCCATAATTTCAAGGATCGAGAAGCACAAATATTAGCAACAATTCCCTTATCTTCAGAGAAATTAGAACACAAGTGAGTCACAAAAGACCCGGGGAACATAATAGTCCTACACAAACAACCTTACTGAATCAGAAAAGCTCCAAAGACCGTACTAGGGTGACAAAGGGAACTTTACTGCGTTGAAAACATCCGGTGACCTTAATAGGGGTGAAGAACGAACAGTGTCGGGTCACAAAAGACCCAAGCGATGCTTCAGTGATTCTGAACAGGTCTAAGCTTGAATCAAGCATTCGGTATAATTTTTGGATATTATTCTAACAATTTCGTGAAGGCCCTAAAGGTCTACGTCCCCCCTCAGCTTCTCAGAACTACCCTGTCTTCGTCCTCTGCCATATTTATTCTACTAACTGTATACAGTATTCTCTGGTCATATTCATCACGAAGAAAAATATACAACCAAATAAGTTCAAACATTAATGTGTTTTTTTCAATGACTTTTTGCCATCGTTTCACTAACTCGCTGCCTCGTTCAAAACATTCAATACGTTTCTGTTAATAAATGAAGAAATCAATGAAAGTGAAAAATTAAGCCGCAGATGGAACAAATAAGTACAGTTCATTAATATTCTTAGTAGCCTCTTAGCATTTACAAATGGGTCGAATTTATAAAACATACATTATTGGAACTGAAATTAGCGGATGATACCGAACCGATGCTTGAAAAAGGAGGCAAACGTTGGAATTGTTTAACACTCGCACGGTCATCGCCGAAAAAATCGGTGGGTCTTATTAGACCCTCACCTAAGGACTATTATAGTCCTTATAATAATATTCACGTGAAAATGTTAACGACCTTTATTAATCAGAACGTTATTGATCACAACTAAATTAAATTGTTAATAAAATCCTTCCATTTTTATCATTTCTACAAATCACAAGCACAATCTCTACACTCCACTCTTTTCATTACAGTGGAGTGCAGTTTACATACAATTTATTTGCAATTTTACAGATCTTTGAAAACGTTTAGTGTACGATTGACCATGAGACATATACAAAATAAATACTAAGTACTTAGGATTTAGTAAAAAATCAAGGACCAACATCAATGGAAAGGAAAAGCTGATTCCCGGATCTAAGAAGACCTTTCGATTGTTAAGGCCGTCGCGTATTTCGGCGAATCAAATTGAATCGAAGAAATTGATAATAATTAATTAATGCTCGCTGCTCCATGAGAATCAATTGTTTCGTAAACTTTCCACTTCGCCGCGCTTCGCCAAAATGCGCGACGACTTTTAAGCAAAGGCAAACTCCTAGAACGTTACGTCCGCGTCTACGAAATCCGCGAAAGCTTTCGAAATGCTCTGATAGCATTGCTTTCCACCCACCGATAAAGTCTCGTCCCGAGCTGCGATACTATATCGAGAGAGCTTTGTACACGTCACAGCACTGACGACGCTACCGGGCGATCCTCCGCTCAGCTGCATACACGGCTTTAAAGATCCCGCGACGGATATATAAATGTCGCGCGGCGCGCTGCGCGACGTGTTTCTCGAGCGATCTGCTGGCGTCGCGGGTCGCACACGCCTACGGTTGCACGCGCGAGTTTCATCGTCGAGGACAGAAGGCTCTGGGGTCGAGGAAGCCGGCGGGAAATAGAGGAGCAGGATGACCAGCAGGAATTTGGAAAAAATGCTCAGGCTCACCACCTTGTCGAGGGTCCGTTTCTCAGGGTATCGACTAGCTTACAATACGCGAGAGGCTCTGTCCTTCGTTCGTTATCGCTGACATTTAATGAATCGTATGAATCATTAATAATTATATACAGATGTTAGTTTGCATCCAATCGTTCGTGCGTAATACGGAATCGTGGCGTTTTTAACTTGCGTCGAGAAGGAATTCGAATATCGAAATTGCTTTCAGAATTTTGAGGAGTTGGTAGAATCTTTTTTTCTTTTAGAATTCTGAGTGGCTCTGTTGGATCTTTAGTTTGGGAGAAGGTGGTTTTATGTATTTGTCTTTGATTTATTGGATTCTGGCTTTGGAAGCGGTGGGGGTTAATAAACGCGATAGTGGTTTAATTACTCGGGGGAATATTAACGATGGACGTGATGTAATTTAATTTGTTATTTTAATTGTGAATACCTTGTGACATTTTTGCAGGGATATCGTACTCTTAGATGTGCATCCACTTCGTGAACGTTACTGTATTTACAACTTAACGTCTCGCTGAATTTTAGAAAAACCTGTAAAATGTACCACCTTTAATATTACGGAGGTGGAATTTTGAGACCACGCAAGAAACGTAATATTACGGAGGTGGGTGGGGAAAGTTTAACGTGCGAAAAGGAGGCGAATGACTGCGAAATACCTTGCACGTCGGTTGCTAGATTTTTCGAAACAATCTCGGACCATTTTCATCCTAGTCTACGACGCTACTTAGGAAACTCGTTTCCGACTGGGTGCGATTTTATAATCGGTAGTTAAATGAGTAACGTGGACTGGGGGAGCATTGGCACGTTTTTGGATCATTTTGCTATATTATATAAAAATTAACATTTGTACATTTGCTTCAAGAGTTTGTGATTGTACTACAAGTGTCAAAATGCATAGAATTTTTATCTTTTTACTGCTTTAATGCATGTTAATTAGCTGCCAATGTTACTCCGCGATCGGGGTAAATAAAATTGACACATATAAATGGTACTAACTGCTAAAGTTTAACTTAAATTTGTTTTCTTTTATGTTGAATGCATTCGTTTTTATATTTTTTTATTTTCTTTTAAATAACCCCCCGTAGTGACCCTTTCTTATAATCACAAAATGGTGATTCACATGGGATTCACTGCACCCCAACGTCATTTTTGAGTTACCATTTTCGTATTTTTGAATCTTTTAACTTTTCATTGATAATTGTACATTCATAAAACTCAGACAATCATGCTCTAATAGTATTTTCCTAGAAATGTTACTTTTTATACTATGATAAAATTTGTAAAAATGATAAAAAAAATCGCGATAAATTACCTTTGGACCAAAGCATAAAGGCGCGACATTTGAACTCGAAAATTTTAACGACATTAAAATTTGAACTATAGATTTTATCATTTTTAAATATGCTTGAAATATCCTAGTATAACATCGCATCATTTGTGATTGTACTACAACTGTGAGGATGCCTAAAACATTTGTCATTTTCCTTATTTTACTACATGTTACGTAACTGCCAATGCTCCCGCAGTTTACGGTACCAAGTTTCAAGTCATTCGGTGGCTCCTTTCCTACGTAGTCACAGTGTCCTTCACACTTTTACTAGAAATTCTCCGTCACCGAGCATAGTGGTTTGCGTCGCGTAGTCGTTTAATATCGCTCTCGCTCGTCGTTGCGAGCCGGAGAAAAGAATGCCATGCGGAAGGCCGAAGACGACCGCGTCAAAATCACGACGCGTCACTTTCGCATCAGCATCGAGGACGACGAGGATGGGGACGAAGGGATCGAGATATTAGCAGCCAGAGCGTTGGTGGAAGCAGCGTCCGCTTTAACCGATAGAAGGCTTTCTGGTGTATTAGCCGAAAGCGTTCCCTTTTCTCGCGAACGATCCGATAGTAAAGATCCTGAGAATGCCCCAAGCTATGGCGCTCCAGTGGAGATCCCTTTGGAGCTGGCAGAGACCGAGACGAGACTCGACCATGCCGAGCCCAGCGTTCGAAAGGAGGAATCTGATCTTCAGAAGCTCGAAACTCAGGAGCTTGGAACGCCCACGGATCCCACTAATTCGAGTAAATTTATCGGATCCAAAAAGGCGACAGAGAAGGGAGCTCCTCCCGAGTCAGAAGCACTCGAGGAATCGGAGAAGCCTGAAATCAAAGAGCTCCACGCTCCAAAATCCATTTCAAGCGAAGTGGCCATCGCGGTTGAAGATGAGACATTTATTACCGGAAATGAGGCCCTGCCGCTGTCGGTGACGAACGTGAGCCACAATTTGGCCGTGTTCCACGAGGAGAACATCGAGATCCTCTGTGCCCCAGAGAAGCAGTACTCAGTCTACCCAAGTACTCACGAAGCTGCGAATTCAGTCCCCATCCATCCTACCACCGATGGATCCAAGGAAGCACAGACTCTCCACAGCCCCTCGCCTCCTCAAGAACGCATCAAAGAGCCTCCGCTAAATTCGTCCACCCCACAACAGTCGCCCTTGGAGCTGGGACACCCGAGCCTACAACCGGTTCCCCAATTCCCAGCGTCTCCGTTGCTCATCAGGCGCTACCAGAGGACCATGTCTATTCCCCTGAAGCATCGCTCGAGTCTGAATGACGTCCTGTCTTCCCAAGAGGAGCAGGACTCCTTCGCCCAGGAATCATCAGCGCCTGGACAAACATTACGGGACGTGGAGATCGTGGACCAAGGGAAGACGAAGAGAAGGTCCACTCTGCCCATGGTGAGATCTCCGCCCGAGGACTCCGAAGACGGCGCCAAGACTCCCACCTACGAGGACGTGTTATCAGGGACCAGCGTGAACCCGATCAGAAGGTCCAGCATCGCGAGCGCCGCGATATGCTCGAGCCTGGCTCCCAGCTTGCTCAGCGCGTTCCCAGGTATACCGAATTGTCTGCTGCCGTGCAACGAGGAGAACCACCCGTCGACCCCGACCCCGGGCGTCGACGGCCACCTGACGCGCGGCGGCGTGCCTCCCCGTAAGCTGAGGCTACCGTTTCTTCGGCTTCACATACCGGAACAGCATCCGTCCGCTGGTTGGGAGGACGAGGAGAGCCTCGGGCAACATCATTCCAATCGAAACCATCATCACAATTGCCATCACGTGTTCCCGCATTTTCATGTACCCACCATCACCTTCACCGCGCCGGCCGCCGACGGCGAGACCGGCAGGAAGTTCAACTTTGGGATCCGAAGGCACTCGCAGACGGTTAGTCGGGTGGCTTCTTCGTGGCTGGTTTTCTTCTATTTGCTTTTTGGTTAACGAGAGAGTTGCTGTTACTGTGGTTTCTTTGTGTTAAGGCGGAACCACGCCGAATGCTTTCGTGCCGGTTCACTAACGAAAATCTATGGACACGAGGAAGATTCGTACAGACATCCGTGGTAAAGTAATGGGAAGGGACTGAATCACTGAACGGATAGAGAAACAGAGACTGACATGAACGATGGATTCGTTAACCAGTTTCTTTGAATCAGGGATCACAGTGGTAACAATTGTTATTTATTAAGTGCATTCCAATGATTTGATAAGGACGTTTTTGGGGTAATTTTAAACAGCCAGTTCAGCGAGGCATCGTGTTCAACCGAGAGTCTTCTATCGTCTGTGTTTGGTGTTGAATTAATCAGCTGAGTGTTAAGGGAATCCTACTGTTGGGGGTAAAACCATGGCAAAATTTGGGAATTTTTTTTCGAGGCACTGGTGATTCGATTTACCTGGAATTTGGACCATGTTTTCATGCATCTTTGAAGAAGTTACAATTTTTTTTTTATTCATTTTTAATCATAAATATGGGAGTTATGCGTGATCGACTATCAGGCCGCGAACAATTCGTTGTCCAGAAGATATTTATTTTCCAGGTAATCTGAAACAGAGAAACGAAATGGCGTTTTACTTTACACATATGTACCTTCAGTTTAATGATCACGCATAACTCCTATATTTATTATTAAAAATTAATTTAAAATACTGCAACTTCAAAGATGTATAAAAACGTGGTTTAAAATTCAGATGAATTAAATCGCTAGTTTCTTAAAAAAAATCCCAAATTTTTCTATGTTTCTAGCCTTAAAAATAGGATTTTAATGAGCGTTTTTGACCGGGCTTTCTTCGTTTTCTTCTTAACGCAAACACTAAACGAGACTCACGAGCTAACATTACTAACAGATAATTCGCTCAGGGACAATCGTCGTTTCCAACGATCAATTCCTAAGATCGAGCAGGAACCAGCAATGTCACGGTCAATGATCGTTAATCATCGTTCTTGGCAATGATTCTAGGCACCTTTGAGTGGACGTTCTATCACGAGACTACCATTGATTCAATCATCGCTGCTCTAGTCGTTTCTCCAACTGCACCTATCTGTTATCTACACAAGAACATAGTAGCAGAAGAGGGGAATAAAATAATCTTAGGGGTCGTCCTTAAATTACGTAAGGCTTTTTAGGAGGGAGTCGCGCATTTCTTACGTTTTCTTACAGGGTTTAAGGGGTCAGGTAGCGTCTTACGTAATATATTTTCAATAAATACAAATTCTATTATCAATGTTCCTAAAATATCAGTTTTAGTTTAAATTTCCCGAACCCGAGTGAGAAAGTTATATAAAGCTTTAAAAGAATTTTAATAACTGAACAAGTGCAATGTAAAAAATATTACGTAAGGACGGAGGGTTGGGGGTTGGAATATAAAATCTTATATTTAAGGAGAAAGGGGGTAAGAAATCGCTAAAATTACCCTTGTGGAATTTAAAAACGACTCCTTATTAGGGATCGAAATAGTCGTCGTGAAGTAGTCTCGTTAATTTCAATCTGAAATAAAAAGAAGCTTCGACTGGGAATATCGTTCGTTAACTTTTTGATAGCGAATGGTATAACGATAACGGCGGCTCTGATTCTGCAAACGTAACGTACCGGTGTAATGGGATTTCGTTCAATCAGTTGAAATCGATCTCACCAACACCAGTGCACACTGAGATATCGCGTTCGTTAGCGAATCGAAAGCCAGGCGAATTATAGGTCGGGGGTGATTCATCGGGGTAGGTAGATCCCTCGCCCTTGGTTTGCTAGCCGAGGGTGGCACGCATGACACAGGACTAACTTGCGTGTGTGCGAGTGGCGATTTTCTGTGTGCGTAACCTGCATATTGCTATTCGTTAACAATATCGCCAATGTTGGCGGTGAATGTGTTCGACGGAAGTCTGCCACCGTGGGACGTAACGGCGAGTTAATCTTGAGATTCTCGAGGCTTGAAAGCGAAGGACGCGGGGGATTGTTTGTTAATGTACGGCGGCAAAGTAAAATGGAAATCGAGAGGGAACGTTCCTCTGAGAAATTCTGATATTAATGAAACTTAGTGGACGTAGATCCATATCGAGTATTGTAATTTCTTATCTGTGTAAACTCACTCTGAAGCGGCGAAATCAGCCCTCAAAGTTATCTTGTTTCTTCGTTTTCTTAAATATAATTTTATTTTTCTTGGGGTAGTGTGATAGAGTATAAAATACTAAACAATTTTTATATTTAGAGTTTTGCTCTATTTCGCAGCGTTGCAAAGTTATACTAAAAGAAAGAGAAAAAATAATAACTTTAAGGGGTAATTCCACCCTTTCAGAGTGAATTTCCGCGAGGGAAAAAAACTTGCCGCTCCAACACTCCAATATGATCTACCTTCACGCGAAGTTTCATTAAAATCAGAAATTTCCAGTTGGGAGCGTTTCCTTGTTAGTTATTAGATTATTAGAATCGCCTGAAGCAAGGCAACCCGGCGATCAGCGGCGTACGTTGAGTGGGTCAGTGACACAACGTGCAGGCGCCGTTGAAATATAATAAAAAGACGCTGCTATAAAATTAAACTCACTTTTTTTTTAATATCTTCTTTGGGAGAAGTCTAATTATCTTCTTTGTACAGTTATTAATTAATTAGTTCAATCTATCCGCAGTAATTGTAAATTTACAGAAAGAGAATCAGCTTCGTGAAAAATTGGTTATTCGTGACTGTAGTTAAATACTTTATCAAGAGAAAAGAGTAGATTCATAAAGATACACTGCCGTCGTATCCAATTCCATGCACTCGAGTTATTCGAGCACACGTGGATCCGCGGACTGTGCTGCACTTGCTCAGCGATTAATTTGCTTCAGCGCTTTTCTTTTGGATTGACAGTAACAGACGCTTCAGTACGATCGCCGATCTAACGAATAAAATATTCCTTTACCCGCAGACCTTGCATCGGACGGACTCGATGGTATCGCTGTGCTACCGAACCCTCGCCAGCTATATCACAGATGACAATCTCGCTGGTCTTCAGAACTTCCTCGAGAACAAGAAAGTGCTGGTCGACGATCGAGACGAGGTAACATTAGCAATATAATCCTGATATACTATTTAATACAGCCGAAGGGAAGAATTCATTCTCAAGCTACTCACAAAAGTCTAACTAGGAATTTAAGATCGTGAGTCTCAACCTGTGGGTCGCGAAGTATTTTCTGGAGAATCGCCACGGTTCTTTTTTTTTTTATATGATTAAGTTAGAAATATATTCTGAAATACCTTTTTTTAATATTATATATTTGAATATTATTATTATATATATTATTGTTATTTATTTGAATACTATAAAAGAGAAGAAGCACTGATCTAAGAGCTGTAGATCAGGGAATAACAGATTTACTTTCTCAAACTTCTTCCTTTGGACCGTTTGCAACATTCTGCTATCAATATTCCAGTTTGCTATACAGCAGACTGTTGATTCCCTCGCATCGCTCCACCTCATCAGATCTCTAGATGGTTGGTTTGATTGTTACAACAGAATGGTAGCACAGCCCTCATCGTTGCAGCCGCTAAGGGGAAAATACACTTTGTACGGGAGCTCATCAATCATGGAGCAGACGTTAACGCGGAGGACGGGGTAAGCATCGCTGTGCATTCGAAATTGCGGATATATCATTGATAGCGTAATTAATTCTTTGCAGGACAACTGGACGGCGTTGCTCTGCGCGGCCAAGGAAGGGCACACCGACGTCTGCCTTGAACTACTAGAGCATGGAGCCGATTTGGAACACAGAGACATGGTATGCTGGTTTTAGAGCACCCTCTATAGCATCTTTGAACTCTCTAGCCTCTTGTTGTGATCCCTGTCATTCACGAGTTTAATAACACTTACGTTCGCTTCTATATTGATTACGAGCGTGGGTGTTACTCGCCTGGCAAAGACCTAGGAGGAAGTGTCTCGTTCAATTACCCAGTTCACGTTTGTCTTTCAAGTCCGAAGGAATTATGTTAATGAAATAGCTGCGGGCGCGAAGGAAATGCCGCAGATAGCAGCCAACAGCGATGTTCTATTTTTAGGGAGGGTGGACGGCGCTCATGTGGGCGACGTACAAGGGTAGGTCGCCGACGGTGACGATGCTGCTAGCACGTGGGGCTGACGTCAATGCACACGGGAATTTTCATATATCCTCTTTGTTGTGGGCTGCTGGCAGAGGCTACCCTGACATTGTTAAAGACCTCGTTGCTCATGGTGCTAAAGTCAATGTTGGTGATAAGGTAATCTCCCTTTAATTCAACCACAACTGTACAAGTATTAAAAGCGACACACGATTACATCGATGACATAGCTATTTACTGAAGTCCAATATTTATTTCATTCCTTACGCTCGCTGTTACGTCAGAGAAATTATCGTTATACGAAATCCCATGGAACGTAATTCTTCAATTTCCAGTATGGTACTACAGCGTTGGTGTGGACGTCGAGGAAAGGGAATGTAGAAATTGTAGATACTCTTTTAAAAGCTGGTGCTAATGTTGATACCGCTGGGATGGTAAGCTCTAAATTAAGTTAACGTACTCTTACAGTAATGAGATTCAAGTAGCAGTGATAAATATTGGCTTGCAGCAAGTGTATCTAGTTTCTCAGGTTATCAGCTTACGCTTTTCTCTCTTTAACATACTATACCGGATGATTAATCAGACTCGTTGCAGTATTCGTGGACCGCCCTGCTCGTGGCCACCCTCGGCAATCACGTGGACGCGGTGCTGCTACTTCTGGAGCACAAGCCCAACGTGAACGCCCTGGACAAGGACGGCTGCACTGCCCTGGCGATAGCCTGCCGGGAGGGCCACCACGAAATAGCAAACGCACTGTTGAACGCCGGCGCCTATGTGAACATACAGGACAGGGCTGGCGACACGAACTTGATCCATGCCGTTAAAGGCGGCCACAGAGGAGTGGTGGAATCTCTGTTAAAGAAGTATGCCGACGTGGACATCGCCGGAAAGGTGACGAAATTGATACTAAAATTCTCATTGCCAGACAGAAGGCAGGACTTTCAATACCTCTCATCCGAATTTAAATCGCCAAAGCGCACGTGTCCGGCGAAACTTCTTCCCTTCATTTATCTTCAAAGCTTGAACTCGCGCCCTGTGTCACGTAAAAAGCTAACGAGGCAAATTTTATTGGAATATTCTAGGATAAGAAAACCGCGACTTACATAGCAGTAGAAAAAGGCAATATACCGATACTAAAATTGTTACTAAACGCTAACCCAGACTTGGAGATCGCGACGAAAGACGGCGACACGCCATTACTGCGGGCAGTTAGGTCGCGCAACGCCGAAGTCGTGCAATTATTGCTGGACAAGAAGGCAAAGGTCTCGGCCACCGACAAAAAGGGCGATACGGTCCTCCATATAGCTATGCGCGCAAGATCAAAAGCCATCGTCGAGATACTCTTAAGAAATCCGAAAAATAGCCAGCTACTTTACCGTCCGAATAGGCAAGGCGAGACCCCTTACAACATCGATATCAATCATCCGAAGACCATCCTCGGACAGATATTTGGCGCGCGTGAGTTGCGAATTTTCTTACTTCTGCGATGTACACTAAGTAACTGGACGCAACTACTGTACGTTTATTTCAGGACGCCTTAATACTAACGAGGATAATGAGAATATGCTGGGCTACGACTTGTATAGCAGCGCGCTGGCAGATATTCTCAGCGAGCCATCTCTTTCGACACCTATAACAGTTGGCCTTTACGCAAAGTGGGGTTCTGGGAAGTCATTCTTGCTAAATAAATTGAGAGGTAGTGGCTGCGACACGACTTTAATTTCCTGCGATAGATTACAGACGTTGGCCAACAGGCTGTTTAAATCCGTATGAATTATTTCAGAGGAGATGAAGAACTTCGCTCGCCAGTGGATAGACCCTGTGTTCCAATTCTCTTTCTTACTTTTTGTAGTGGTGTCTCATGTGTCTTTGTTGGTGGGTACCACCGTAGGTCTTGCCCTACAGTCGTGGATCGTTGGCCTTGCCTGCGGTCTAAGTCTAATTTTTATTACCTACGCTTTCTTGATACTTATCTGGAATGCTAACAAAAGGTAGGGAGACGCTTCGAAGGATGCACATTACGTATCTTCGTATCTTCTAATACTGAGCTTTTTGAATTGTAGATACGATTGGTACTGGCCATACAATTTCACGGTAGCTCTGACTACGAAGTTAAATTCACTGAAGCTGCTGTTGCAAGTGATTTTCTGTCATCCGCCTGGCAGCCAAGTGCACGACGGCGTCACTGTCCAGCCAATAAAGTTCTATTTCACTGATCAGACTCGAGTCGGCACAACTGCAGCTGGGGAGAACGCGGTAGTGCAAATGGTGGGATCTCTTTACGATTCCATTGAGAATGATTTCGGTTCTTTGTCCACGAGGCTGTACAGAGCGTTCAGACCAAAGCCCGATAAGTCCACTACGACTTGGAAGTGGAGGCACTTGTGCTGCTTGCCGTACATAGTCATATTTGAATTCTGCTTTTGCAGTTTACTCGTTGGTATCTCTGTGCTTACTGTCTACCTCATCGATATTTCTAGTAACGAGTGAGTACACGCTAAGTCCCAGGAATGGAGCCACCGTTACTTATCACTAACACTTTATCCTGTTATTCTAGGCCAACGATAGAGAAAGTCACTGCACACATCATTATGATCACTGTCGCCTTAGTCCTAGCAGTTAGCGTAATAGCAAATCTCTACACTTGGAGTCGCACGCTGCAGGCCCTAGTCTTCTCTCAAAGGCGACACCTTCAGCGTAGCATTTCTAAGTTGGAGACATTGAAGAGCGAAGGCTTCATACAGACACTAAGGAGCGAAGTTAATTTAATGACAGACATGGTACGTAAACTATCATTCTAATTTGTATCGCAGAAGCTTCTTGACGACATTGCTTTAAACAGGTGAAGTGTCTGGATAGTTTCATGGCCCAACAAAGTAGATTAGTAATAATTGTGGATGGCCTGGACAGTTGCGAGCAGGATAAAGTGTTACTAGTTTTGGATGCTATACAAGCACTGTTCAGCGACAATGGCTACCCATTTGTTGTGATATTAGCGATTGATCCACACATTATTGCCAAGGTATTATAGCCAGCGGAATGCATCAATAGATAAAAATAAGTGCTTCTCCAGTGATTACCAATTCGATGGTTATTTCAGGCGGTGGAAGTTAATAGCAGAAGATTATTCACGGAGTCCAACATTGGTGGGCACGATTACTTACGCAACATGGTGCATCTCCCATTTTATTTACAAAACAGTGGTTTACGGAAGGTGAAAATTGCTCAACAAACTGCCCAACATAGTAGAAAGACAACGTGGACCGAAGCAGAGGAGAGCGTTACTTATACCGCGGCTAGTACGATGCATCATTCTGTATCGAATCGAAGGCTTAGCACAGAGTCCGCCATAATGAACAGCAACGAGAAGCTGAAGCCGCAGAGTAGAAAAGGCAGCAGGAAATTGAGATTAAGCGAGTCGATTGCCAGCAGTATTGGCAGCAATTTGAATCGACTGGGTGGTGCGCAGGATCTTAACAAAATGCTTCTCACCGACGATTATTTCAGCGACGTGAATCCTCGCAGCATGAGGAGATTAATGAACGTCGTTTACGTTACTGGTAACAGAGAAATCCTTAGAAATCCTTTCGGGAACACATATTCCGCGATAAGTCTCACGTATTTCCTACTCTGTTCTAGGGAGATTATTAAAAGCATTCCAAATTGATTTCAACTGGTACCACTTAGCCAGCTGGATCAACATTACCGAGCAATGGCCGTTTAGAACTTCTTGGTTGATTTTGCACTACGATATGTACGAGGAGAGTTTAGACGATTCCATGTCACTGAAGAGTCTATACGATAAGTATGTTCTTCTTATAAATATTCAACGCCGCTTCTTTTAATTCCTCGAAGCTTATATCACGCCTCTGTTCGAATTGTTAGGATACGCCCCCAAATACCAGTACTTAGAGAAGTCCAGCCTCTCTTAGAGATGGACAGAGACGAGCGGAAGCTGGACATCTTTCTCACGTTCCATCGGTCCAGCTTACTCGTCAGCGATATGAAGATATTCTTGCCGTTCACGATCAATCTCGACCCGTACATCAAGAAGAAGATCAAGGAGGAGCAACAGAGCATAGAAGAAGAAACAGGCCTCGGACCCTACAAGCAGTACAGCCCCTGGACCATGCCCAGTAATCCTCACGAGCAATGGAACGGGAACAAAGGCAGTTTAACGAATCGACCCATGAAATTCGCCAGAGTGCCGAGCCTGCAAATGCAAGCATCAGTCCCACCGGTCCCGCAATCCTGGTGCATGCAGCCGTCGTACGACTGGCAGGGTGCACCGTGGGCGCAAATGCCTCCCATGATGCCCCCAGCTAAACCACTTTCCGCGACTACAACTCTGCCGGTAAACACACCTCGCGGAATTACGCGTAAGACACTCAACGGAGACTGTACCCTCGTTCCTCTTCTTTCTGCCCTCTTTTCAGTCCGAGATCCTGGAGATGAGGCTCTCCTCTCTAACAGTGAACGGCGTTTGCGACCTTGTCGATAGAATCGAGAGTCTGAATCCCAATCAAGCACCTCAGTACAAAAGCGTTATCAAGGAAAATAACATTAATGGCAGGGTCCTGCTGCACTGCGATTTGCAAGAGCTGAAGAAAGTGGGTGTAGCTTTTTCATACCTTGACTCTGTAGATCAGTGTCAGATGGGAGGCAATAATATTCTACTCGTAGGTTCTTCGAATGGCTTTCGGGGATTGGGAACTGTTTCGCATGGTTATCGCGTCGCTCAGGGAATTAGAGCTGTCCTCGTTCAGCACCCACGAAGAAGGCCCTCGTAGCGTTCGATTCACTGTAGGATCGGAACAGATTCAACGGAAAGGTATACACAATGTTCTGTACAAACAGTATTATCAGAATGGAACCTATGCCCTGTTACTTTATTATAGATCACGCTTTGCAAACTACCACGATACGCGTGCCGACGCTCGTCGAGAAAGAGAAGGGAGCGTCCAGAACCGACGGTCCGTCCAGGCGGGATCAGCCTAAGCAGTCCGTCATGGAGAAGCAAGTAAGCCCTTTCTAAAGCTCCCGTCAGAATTAACGCGTATATATTCTCGCTTTAACAACCGATTGATTAATAAACGCATTATTCCCGTCACGCACATGCTCGGTTTTAGTTCCAGGTAAGCAGAGTTATTATATTTCACGTTCTCGCGTAGCGGAAGAGTCATTAATATTACGGGGTCGAAAAAGGTGACGACTGAAAGTCAAGAAATTAGTAACCGGCTCGTCTTTCAGGTCACCTTAGAGGAGCAAATGATATGCGGAGCTCTGCAGACTCTGAACGAAGAGGCCTGCGAGGATGTTTTAGATGTGCCATCCCCTGCAATGGTACCGTCAGACTCACTAACAGGTGAGCCATCTTCCCTACTACATTCACTGCCTCTGGTTATAGTTCAAGAACCGCCGCAGCCAGACCAAATGTGTGACGTCGTGCTCGAGTACAGTACAAATCTTTAGTGAATTCGACTCGAGGATAAATATATCATGTATAATACTTGTATCGATACATCTACGTCATTGAGGAACGATTCGATCCAGCTGGAAAATCTGTCGATCTACCGTTGAACTTGCTTGCATATACGCGAGTTCGTAGGTACACCCGAAGCAGTATTATCAATAATAGGCGTACCCATCCGAAATGGAGTCAATAAAAGAAATTTAGTTTTTATATACACGTATTCTAAGAGACTCATCACTCATCGAAGAGACTGAAAAAAAAAAGAAAGATTATCACTTCCTTCTGAACACCTCGCCTCTACGTCGACTGTTCGACAATGTGCCAACGCCGTGCGTTACTGAGACCGTTGTACATAGATAGAAAGATATAAAATGAACGTCGCCTGCGAAATAAAGCAAACAGCATCCGCGCGACGAGCAACCGTTACGCGCGGCAGTGACTCGAATGTATTGCGTTTAGTCATAGTTCAAATAAAAGATGTTTTCGCGCAGTAGTATTTAGTACACGAACGGCGCCCGCTTGCGAGGAAGGGAGATACTGTGTATCGTTTTACGCTCCCGAAAACCGTAGAACCCTTGCCAACGATCGATCTGTCCGCGAGAGACTCGTCAGCGCTAGCGATTGCATTACTCCGCTTAGAAGAATACTGTTGTACGACTCATGGATTCGAGACCTAGTCTGTCTTAACGAGCATCTGTGAGCCAGGCTGTGATAATTAATGGTTATGAGGTCGAACGACTCCACACCTCCTTCTCCGGGATGTTTACGCTAATAGATCTTGTGTACTTAGAAAGATAAGCTTCCACGCGACAAGAGTTTTTATAATGCCAAGGCGGGGAGCCACGTGTCTCGATCCCGATCGATGTACCCCCCGTTTCTTTCTGTACCACGCGTACACTCGCCGTATTTAGATTGTCGGAACCATTTATATTATAAGTGCGAATGCCAATAAAACATTGTTGGAACCTGAAAGCGAGATTACCTTTCTTACGGATTAGATCTATAAGCTTGCCGAGCACGCGCTTTCATTTTATATCTTTGTTTTTAAAAGCGCGACTAGTATTGCATACGGTTTCAGCCGCTAACACCGGATTATCAATCGTACCCCTTTGACGTGTCCGACGCGACGCGACTTAGAGCCTCTCGATCCCCGGCTTCGCCTAGTTTAACATTATACCCCGGGATTGGGAAGAGAATGAAGGACACATAATAGCGTAGCTTTATTTTCAGGGTCCGCCGCGGCTGCCCAGGACACGGATTACGTGATACTTCAGTCTAATCCTCTGTTGCACTGGGTGCCAGTGAACGACGAGCCGGAGACGTCGGACGACAGCTCCCTGGAGTCCACGGTGCACCTTCAGCGTACCAATTCCCAGCGCAGCATCGCCTCCCAGCGCAGCGTAAGATCAGCCTGCTCGTTCGGGCGGAAAGAGACGAGGAAAGGCGGCGGGAACTCCACCAGCAGGCCAGCGTCCCTCTTCGTATCCCCGCCGGCTTCCCCGAGACTCGCTTTCAGGTCGAAGTCGACGGACGAGAATTACGTGGCGAACAACGTGCCCCTGAAGCCCAGCATCTCCACGCCTATCAAGAAACGACGCTCCACGTCCACGTTGAACGAGGAGATAGCGATATCTATCCCAGTTCCAAACACAAGCCTGGAGAAGCTGGCGAAGCTGAAGGATCGTCTGATGGGCACTCTGCCAGCTTCCCCAGCCGCTGGCGAGAGCGAGGACGAGTCCACGCCGCTGGTCTCCGAGCTGTCCACGCCGACCCACTCGCAGTCGGATAGCGTGTTCAGGCACGACTGCAGCGAGGAGAACAGCAGCTCGATATCCTCGAACAAGAGCCTGCCCAGAGACGGGGAGCGAGCCCTCGACATTGATTACTCCGACACTGTTAGCTTAATGGTGAGGGAGTCGTCGCACGTACGGTTTCTGTCGCGACAGGACGCCGAGGAGTGGGACAACCCCGAGACACCTGTCTGACACCTTCTTTTACGCAATCATTAGCGGCCGACGCCGTTGGTAACACGCCGCTGCGTGTAAAATACAGGGTAGCGCTCTTGGGAGTACACAGCTGAGCGTCTTTATTGGATTCGAAGTTACAGAATTGTGGCTGAAGCTTGAATTACTCTTCTTCAAGGGGAATTCGGGATAAGAACGATTATTAGATTCTCTTTTAATCGAGAAGCCTGGAGAGTGTATGGCTTAAAGAAAGATGTTGACGAACTTGAACTAACGTAAAATGCTCTCTCCTCTTTGACGAAGGGTAACTTGTATTCTCGTTACAATCTTGTAAGATCGAATGCAACGGAGATACTTGGACGGCCCATTCTATATAATTTTGAATACCATGTACTTAAGTAATTGGTGGTTTGTGATAAATCTTTCAGAGGTAGTAAGGCATAGTGCCGGGTCAACGGTGCGCTGTAAATAGTAGATGTAGCTGGTACTGTTTAGACAAAATCGTCGAAGGTGTTCATATGTCACAAATTGAATGACTTAGTTCAGACGGTGCAAGGAGCGGAAGCATGAGTGGATGGATGTGTGCTTGACCTTCATGGATATACACGAGCATTCCTTGATAATTTCAACGCATTTAACGATACGAGTGTATCAGCTCTTTCTTGGAGGAGAAGACTGATACCGAAGTAGTGTTTCTTTTATTACACTATGACTATTCGTTTACGGGACGGTTTGAAAGACACTTTAGATAGATAAACATTGCTTCAACGCGCCAATTGCGTGTCAGAGTGAAACGCTAAAGACGCTGTTGGGTGTCGCGCGAGATGGCCTTGATTTGAAAACTTCTGTCAGAGCTTCCAGACATTGCTGATGATCCGCAGCTTGATTGATATCAGAATGTCAACGAGATACTTCGAGTGCGAGTAAATATTTGTACTTGAAAGATAAATCTACTGAATTCGCACTGCTTCCATTATCGCACTTGTCGGGTACAATTACGTAGCAAATTTTCAACGTCGCATAACATAGCTGTACATGGTAATTCATTTTAAATTGTTCGGATACTTCAGTTTCTACTTAATGCTTCTTCCAATCTCACCCGCGAACGCTGATTAGCAAGCTCTTATTTTAATCTTTATAGGAAACGAATTTCAAAAGCTATAAATCTTCAAGTATTATGGGAAAGGTCCTTTCGTTCCAACTTCTTTGAATACGTTGGTTCTTGGTGCATACGATGCGTAGGAGAATAGGTACACGTGTTTGAAGTATCTATAATACAAGTTTTTAATAGTACTTTTTTATTACAAAGCAAAAATTATACATAATGTATATAACAGTATATTATGTATATATATATATATATGTATATATATAACATTTTAGGACGGAATACATTAGGGTGTCTGTTAATAATAGCACTGTAAACACAGGAAATAGATATATTAAATTCTGAAATGACAGTATCATATGCACTTCGCTTATTGCTATTAAATACAATATATTTAAATGCATAGACCTAATGTAAAATAGCGCCTCATACTTTCGTAAATGCACGTATATGGAATATAATAAGTACTTTAACAGCCTTTTATGTAATTCGTCGAAAGAGACGAGTCTTATTTTTCCATGATTTATATTCCACAGTTTAAAATATCTCGCAGCTGCGCTATAGTTGCCGTTACAGATTACGATCCGCGTAATACAATAAACTCGATCAGATCTACGAGGAGGACAAAGCGACAAAAGATATTACAGGGGATTCGAAAAATCAGAGTTACATTTCCTTCAGATTTTTCGGTTTATTGTATTACGTGCTCTTTTTTTTAAAATGAAATACTGGTACGTTAATTACAAAATTCCGTAACTACATAAATAATAGAATTTACAATGAAGAAAACACGTGTCTGCTCTTGCAGTGATACTGAGGGGTACAATAGGGTATATTGTACGCTAGAAAGATTTTTAATTTAAGGGGGTATTCTCGTCTAGAAGGCTAATTTTTTGCCTTTCTTTGGGAACGATACACGAAAAAACTACACAGTTATCACCGATGAGCATTATCCACACGTATTTATTAATATTTCACTTAGTTGTAAACAAAATTTCAGCTATATACAATAATAATTAATGGAGATATGGGTCATCTCGAAAAGCATGTGCAAAAAAAATTTGCCTCATGGTATATGCGACTCTGACTGTTCCGCTGATCCAAAACGAAAAAACCAAAAGGATTCTTAATCAGTAAAAATGTGGCTACATCCGGTTGCAGATATATGAAAAAAAAATTAAAAATTCACAAAATGGCGAGGCTTTGAATTTAAACTCATCTTTTCCGTATTGTTTTCGTTTTTAAACGACCTTAAACTTGTGAAAAAAAATTATTTCGCCTTGATTCTGCTACCGGCTAAAATTATGTTTTCTGAAGGTGTACGAAAATAAAGATGGATCAGATTGGCCCACTAGAAGTTGAGATATCGCGCGTACCGTCATGAAAAACGCCGTTTTGAGAACAACTCGTAACTCCATTAATTATTATTGTATATGACTGAAACTTTTTTTACAACTTACTGAAGACGAATTCCGCTTACGCCCAAATCGCCCACGGCCGTAGAAATTTTCCGCTTTTGAAATAAAATGAATATCATAAATTATACGTTCCTGTTTTCGAGTCGTAATTCATATTTAAAAACCTGTAGTTTCCGATAATGGAAATTATCACAGATTACGCCCTTTCACAGATTTCTCTTCCATATTTCAGATTTTCATAAATTTTGAAACGAAAACCACGGGCGATTCGGGCGTAAATTGAATTCGCCCTGAAATGTTAGCAAATCCGTGTGGATAATGCTTATCGGTAAAAATTGCGCAATTTTTTTGTGGGTCATCTCTACAGAGAATAGAGGATCTCGTCCCTCTAAACGAGAATACCCCCTTAATTGTACCATATCGTAGCTATGGGTAAATTGATACAAAGTACAAGTTTTCCTACTATTTAGAAATGAAGAATATCACTGCATCTTTCTAATTTCTCACGAAAGAGGATTAATAGAGAAAGGAATAATCATCTTTTACGAAGTAACCATATTATATCGATAATAATGTACATACTTTCACAGGTAAAGATATTTTCAACGATTTTATAGGAGATAAAATTCAAGTCGATAGGAATGACCATAAAATCCGAATACAATTGTCTTCGTTTTTCGTTACGATTAAAGGCACTATGGCAAGTAGAAAATACTATCTAAATGGTGTTTAAATACATTTTATTTTACTACTACGTCGGGTACGTAAACTTTGTTTATGAAGCGAGTGATACACAGAGTTTATTCAACTTTCACATGAACGTACGATCAGGCGTGTAATTGTAAGTAGTAAATTCTCATCGAACAGTATTCCGAAAGTTTGCGTACCCTTAGTTTAATATACTATCTGTTAAAAGAAGCACCGTACATTACGGAGTAATGTATTCATACGTTCTGGCGCGTGCCGAAAGGGTGCAAGGACACAATTTTTTGTAACAATTATCTTACTCAACAATAAATGCGGAACACGTCTACGTAACTCACATGGCAAAACTTAATCAGAAATGCATCGAGATAATAAGTAAGAGATTGCTATCGATAAAAAGTAAACGTATAAACACGGAGTATTTTTAACAAGGGGGGGATTATTGCTTTTAAGTACTACGTTTATAATAAAAAGGAAACTACCGCAGCAGTTTCTAAAGAATACAGTTTACGTGTTTAAGATATTACCGAATGGTAGTTTTCAAATAGGAATCACATTCGTGTACCCTACATTTCGAAGCCGAGGTTTCGGGAAGTTGTATAATTCAGATTCTCTAAATTCAATTGCAATTTAATTATGTCGATCACCTTTCGAAGTCTAAGTAACTCTTTGATACTTACATTGCAACTCGTTTGGTACTTGCGATATATATAAAAGTCCGATTGGTCCCATTGCGATGTCGAACTAGCTCCGATTTCATTGCATTGCTTCCCTCGCTAGGCAGTATTTCTTGCAGGCACTTTGAGTAGATCGATGCACGGTCCAAGGAAGACGAGGCTTAATAAATATCGTGATCAGTTCGGCACAAATCCGGCATCCCGTCGAACGAATAATACTTCACAGTTGCGTCGTGATTACTGTCTTCCTTGTGATGACAGTGTGCTTGATGGGATTCTGATCCGTCGTGGTTTGCAACGGATCGGCTACCAACCAAGGACTGATGTCGGACACTGCTGAATTGTCATCCTGCGGCACATAAATGATTCGCATTTCAGTCGAACAGTATTGCGCAAAATTCGAGGTACGGGAGTGTATTTCTAAAGCTGAGAGATCTACATATATTTACACGCGCAGTTCGCGGAAGTTAAGCGAAGCGTTTTCTTTCAAATTACAGAAACACAAAACACGGCGAATCGTGTTACGATAAGTAGCTTGCAAGCGTTAAGAAGTAACTCGCACCTTGTGAGTAAGGGTTGTGGTGGTCGTTTGTATCTCCTCGGTTTTCACAACTCTGGCCCCATTTTTCTCCGTCTCAGCTTCGACTTTCTTCTCGACAACAGGCTGCACTTCCTTGAACGGATTCAGCAAGCCCAAGAATGGATTCGAATCGATGAATGGGTTCGTATTGGCTTTCTTCTCTTCCTCCACTTTCGTAGTACCCTCCTCGGCGCTCTCAGGCGCGCTAGCCGCTACTTCGTTGCTGGCGTCGCTGGTGAACGGATTGAATGGATTCTGCGACTGATTCGACACTTTAGGATTTAGCTGTGTGGTTTTCTGTTCGATCTGCCCCCAGCTGTCCAAAGAAAAGTGTGTCACTGTTACATTATCATCCATGGATGGATTCAGCGTCGTGGCTCCGCTTACAGAGAGGGTCAGTTTGTCTCCGCCCTAGATAACGAAACAGTGCAAGAAAGCAAACGAATCACAACTAAAGCCTAGAAGCACCAGACGATGGGGACGGGTATCGATGGAGAGCACTTCTGCGCGTAACAACACAAAACGTACAAGATGAATTATGCGACGGAGATGTTTAAATTCGCACGATACGGCGCCTGTACAATCACATGCTCTATCATTACTGTAGTATTTCTGTTTTAAAATCTACGAAACTTCAGATTCATGTACAAACCAATAGCTTTCGTAATGCATCTATAAAGACAACGCAGAATAGTTTAATTAACCAATGACAAGCTAAACCAAAGAGCAACTTTCTACTGTAACGAATTATCAGAGAATTTGCTTCAACATTTTGTGTAGTAATTAACAGGTAATGTTTAAACGGTAATATCAGCTGCTTACCACAGACACGATCGTAGCAGCATCAGAATGCTGATTGTTCTTCGCAGCGACCGCAGGTGGATCCGTAGACGTGACCGAGACTAAGTTCGAATTCTTGCCCTGCTCGAGAGACTTCGCCTTCAATATATTGCACTTGAGTGACTCCGGTGGGATCGGTGTGCGAGGAGGCAGCGAAGAGGTGCCGCCGACTTGGTTATTCGGCACTAACAGCATTGGACTGGTTATATTGTCGATGGTCAAGCTTGTCTTGACTGGTTCCGATTCTTTCTCCATGCCAGCGACTGCAGTTTGGTTTCTAGGCTCCAGAGGCTGCTGATCTTTGGCCAGCGACTTCAGCAACGAGTCCACTAACGGCGAGGATGTGCCGTGCACGCTGGAATCCGAGGACTTCGTACTGCACTGGCTCGGTTGACGTTGCAGGCATTGCTCCTCGGCTAGAAGCATAGGTAGTTTTTAACGAAACTCATCCGCATCGTTACGATGCAGTCTTGAATTCTTATTACCGATCCGGGTACATAGTCTCCAACTTACGGGCAGGTGGCGAAGGCTGCTGCGGCTGTTCCACTTGCTGGCGCTGACGTTCTCTTAAAACGTGACTCTGCCTGCGCGCGTATCTTTGACTAGGGCGTCGCTCGAACTGGACAGTTCTACGCGCCCGATTCAACTGAGTGGTTTGGAACTCCGTCTTGCCGCTGTAACGGAAGCGCGAGCCCATGCGGAAGAAGTTCTGCCGCCCACTGGCACCTTTCACAGGCGCTCGTAGTCGAAAGAACGCGTGGTGCTCGACGGCACATTTCCACAGGTGCTTGCAAGCCTTCTCGTTAACCAGTCTGAACACGAACGTGTGCTCCTGCTCTCCTCTCCCTTCGTCATCCTCCTCCACCACGACCAACGTCAGCTTCTTCTTCTTGAAATCCAGGCGACCGATCTTCGGCCAAAAGAACAAGCCGATCTTCTGAGTGCTCTCGAAGACCAAGATCCCTGTCGGAGTCAATCCCAGAGAGTATTCGCAAGCGTCTTTCCCAAGAACGGTGTGCATATCGACGCCGTACATGTCCAGCCACTTGGCTTTACTCAGATAAGCCGACTCGGCCTGCGCGGGGCTGAGACCGGAGCACTTGGCGTATTCCTCGAGTATCTCCAGCTCCATTTGCTCCGTTTGCCCGGGTACAAACCGGAACTCCGACACCGTGGCAGCGCTGTGCATGGCGGAATCATAATCGCCCAGTTCGGCTGAAAATACGAGCCAGCTTGCGTTAAAACAATCTCCTACGGTGTCCTGCCCGTTTCTACGTTCGTCGCTAGTTCGGTATACGCACATTGAAGAGACAGAGCAGCTAACTGAACTGCGACTTGATGGGGGCAGTGAAGCTTGCCTTCCAGGACGTCCTGCTTCAGTTGCAAGAAGAATTGGTATCGCGTTAACTCCTCCCGCAGCGTATTAGGTTCGGATGAATAAAACTTTACTTTCAACCGCAGAGTGTATGGCGGTCCAGCTACGTAAACAAAAAATATAACTTTTAACATAAGTAACTCATAGTATTCCGACAATTCGGGCTACGGCAAAACCAAATCATACTTTTCACTTGCTTCTTTATCGGCTTGGTCGGGTCCAGCCAATGCTGGACATTGTTACTGTCTGTGTATTGCAGTCCAAAGTAATCCTTCTCTATTAAGTCTAGACTATAAAACACTTGTTCGTATAAGTCATTAGCCAGTGCCTTTTTCTGCAACAGAAAACCACGTAGAACTGTACAGAAGACTCGCAACCCGGATTCGATCGATAACAACCCTCCCGATTACAGATTCTACTTCCTCGATTCGTTCTCTAGACAAACGAGTTAACGTCGAACGCTGCGGAGCATTTTAAGCGATAGCTTCCAACGAACATTCGCAGGTACATGGCGCAAAAGAGCGATCTCTGGCAAACTGTCGAACTTACTGACAACTCTATAGGCAGGTCCGTTCCATCCAGCAAAACGACCCTGCACTGGACAACGTTCTTGTTGCTGAGCAGTCGTTGATTCTTGATCTGAGAGGAGGTGGTCTGCCCGCTGACACTGCGCGCCCTGCGCCGCGATAGGAACCTTAACATTTTATTTGAC
This sequence comes from Andrena hattorfiana, assembly GCA_944738655.2. Classification (NCBI taxonomy): domain Eukaryota; kingdom Metazoa; phylum Arthropoda; class Insecta; order Hymenoptera; family Andrenidae; genus Andrena; species Andrena hattorfiana. Next base: position 39,029,735 of record OX122894.2, on the reverse strand, counting down.
ATACGCCCAAGCGTCCGGTGGCTGGCGAAACCGCTGCTGGCCTTTCGCCTACATTCCTCGTCCAGCGTGTATGCCTCGCGAGACGTTGCAGGAAATACGCCCAGCCGCGCGTCGCACGCGCATCAACGCGCGAATAATCCGAGGGGAGGTGCGATCCGCCAGTCCCTAAATGCACGTGCTGCGAGCGGATGAAGTGGATCACGGGAGAATCCGCCTCATATTCGTTCCTCGGTTCACGCTCGCTGGCCACGACAAATCGCGTAATCCACACCTATCCGAGGAAGGTATAACATCTCGATTACGGTAAAGTCACGGATATTTTTTCTCCCGCTAATTAGATGGCGCTACTTGCCATCGACGGGGATCTCTTTTTTTTTTACCTTCTGCCTTAGCTTAAAAAATTCCAATTTATGTAAACGTTCCTTGCCTGTGAAGCAGAAATGTACAGGATTAATGATCGCTTTAGTTGTATATGTGTTTGAACATTACTTGCTGTCGTCTGTCTAAAAAGAAGAAGTAGAATTATTGCAAACTGCACTATCTGCAGCCATCTAGGCATCTGCCGATCGATAAGTGAATGCGGGAAGTTTAAACTGCCGAACGAAGTGCGGAACTTTTAGAGTTCCGTCTGGTCATTTGAGGCATTCGAGTAGAAATTTTCAAGTTTCTGCACTCTTGCAGTTGCATCTTAATTCTTAAAGTGTAAACTTTCCTACACGATCTCTGTTATAATTTTCTTTATTGTTAATTACTTATTAACTGCTCTCCACGGCGTAACAAATCTGCTGTTCTGTTTCGGAGATGCCCCGATTTTTCAATTAATTCTGGACCCCTTCAGAAATAATTTATACAATTTTGCACTTGTGTATATATGTATTTATAACTGTTATATTTAATATAAAGGCTGTTAGGAAATATTGAAAGCACGTGGGGGGAAAAGGTAATAAAAAGTCACTTCGGATACTTCGATTTATGTAATGAAAGATTTATAAAATTGTCCATATGAATTATAACAGTCTTCTTTATTCAATGTATCGTACGAGGTGATGTTACAGACTTCCAACGTGATGTTGCACTTTAGATTGAACGTTTAATACAAAAAAAGTACAATGCTTGGCGAGTATTCATTTCAAACGAAAAGTCGGTAATATAAACCGGACCGAATTGAATCGCACGATGTGATCACAGAAAGGGGATTTCTATTAAAGTTTCGTAATTAAATGTAGTAGCTTCTATCCGAGAAGCATACTCGATTACTTGTTTGTGTTAATGTCCCTTTACATTTTACAATTAATATATCGTGAGTCATTTTTCTGTCTAGACACAAAATTGGATTATACGACACCTCTGTTCTCATAATTAAATTACTCAAAGCCACAGAGTGGTTTCTCCAATGATCTACCTTATTCTTTGAAACGTCGTTCTTTAAAATAAACGTTCGATTAAATATAACTAAAAAGCTTTGCATCGAGTCAAATATAAAATTCATTTTACGTTAAATATTATTTCCCGTTACTATTCGCGTTCCTTTGTATAAAACTTTTGCCCAATTGTAGCTCGTGAAACATCTGCAGATCCTTAGGAAGTGGCTTACAATTGTGATTAACTAAATCTATCGTGTACAATATCATCTGACGATGCGCGAGCGATAGACTGTCTCTGAGCAGCGTCTGCCTCGCAGTGATCATTAATTCATCCATCTTCTCCATCGTATTGGCGCAAAAATACGGTCCGTGCATAGTGATCTGAAAGCAGAATGTAAAATCAGCGAAACGAGGGAGACGAGTAACATTGAAATTCAAAGGTCAAATATGTACTTGTTCCGTGAAGAGCTTGATGTCATCCATGGATGCTGTTTCTAATAGCATCTCCAAGTAATTCAGTAACGCTAAGTGAAGCACTTTAAGAATCCTTGTAGACTGTAATAGGTATTCGGAGAATAAGCAAATCACATTGTGAAAGTTCCTTACACTCTTTTGCCTTAACTCCACTTTTCCTAAATTCAAGGCAGTATAAATAAGTATTAATTAAGCGTCGTATACATTAAATTTGTGCTCTGTTATTTATTTAAAATAAATAAAAATAAAATAATAAAAGCACATACTTTCGTAATCGGTTTGAAAATTAGATATCAATTGCTTCCACATAATAGACCCTTTAGAATTCTCTTTCAATATGGGGCACAAATATAACGTTATCAACTTCTTCCCAAACTCCCTGTTCCCTACAGCGTGTTCGTAAAGCTTATCCGTTATATTTCTGCAAATAATCAAACGAATTAAATTAAAGCGCTTTAAATACCAATTAAAAACCAAACGCTGAAACGGAGCATTACTTGACAGTCTCTTCCTCTTTATCATTGACATAATTTATAAATTCTGCAGTTTTTTTTTCTAAATCTGCGCTCTTAATTTGATCGACGATATTAATAAGGTCGATGCATTCGACATCAACGGAACATGACGGCTGCCCAGGCCTGGGCAACGGGCCCTCGTCGTTCTGAGCCCATCCACGACCGCGTCCACGGCCACGAGTGTAACCGGTCGACATTGTCTCTTCCTCGGCAAATTTTGATCTGTGTCGGATCAAAGACAAGCATTAGCGAGGAATAATAAAAGTCATTTAACTATGTCTATATAAACTTCCTCTCGCGTCTATCATGTAAATTTTATAATGCAAACATATCCGTATGTGTGAGTAATGAGTACCACACAACTAGATGCATGCATAGTCGTCAAATCTGAAAAAAATTGTAAAATCTTAATATATAAAGCAGAAAGTGTTTGTGTGTTTGTCTGTCGCCTAAAAACTTTCGACCAGTAAACTCTGGAGCCACGAAATGTGAAAACCCAGCTCATTATGCCCAGCTAATTCAGATGAATCTAAATATTTTCACGAAAAAATAAATAAATAATTTTTTTTATAAAATTAGAGTCAAAATTTCGGATGAAGCCGAGTAGTAAAGCTAGTAATATGTATCCCCGAAAGAGGGGAATCCCCACCTCTTTTACAAGAAAATTGTTGTCCATAAACACAATAGAGTTTGGATAATTTAACGATGAATGAAATCCGCACACAACTTCGTTAATCCTTGCACAGTAATCGCACTCAACTATACTTACACGTGAACCGCTCGTGCGGCTTATACATATTTACTTACATTTGCTAAATTTGCGACACCCGACTGTTTTACGCATGTGCGGCACCTATCGCATGGAGCCGTGTGGCATGCGGAAAAAACGTTGAGTGTGTTATGCATATACCTTACGCACGGTGCAAAAATCACACGCAGCCGCGATCGACGGCGGCGAGCTCACCCCCGCTGTCGCGAACAGTTCGCGAGAACCAAACTTACTCGTTCCAGTGGCGTATTCAGGATTTAATCTTGGGGGGAGCCGAGTTGAACGGATAAAAATATTTTTAAGGAGAGTTTATTTAATGCAGTTTCATTTAACGCGAATTTAATAAAATTCATAAGGCGATTATAAAAATTTATTTAAAAAATAAAATCCAGTTTTCTATTCTTTTTGCAAAGCCCCTTCTTTGAGGGTTCCTGGGCCCCTTGTTTCGCCCTCCTCTAGGTATGCCCCTGGACTCGTTCCACCATTGGAGCCCCGCGGAACGCGAAACACTTTGGCGCCTTTGTCACTTATTTGAAATCGTTTACAGTCTTGTTGACGTAAAATATTGTAAAATTTAAGATCAACATGATCTGCGTGTAGGCATTTAGATATTTGGTAGGGCCATGGGCGTCCAGAGGGAGGTGCAAAAGGGGTAGTTGCTTCCCTGGCTTTTGAGAAAAAATCGCTTATTTTTCAAAACTGATCTTTATTAAGTTTATACTAAAAAGAGAATATTTTTAAATTTTTAATTAAATTGGCACTATAAAATGGGTTAAAAAAGCAAGAGGGGTATATTTTTCTTTACCATCATCCCAAAGTTGCCCCTCCCCCCTGGAAAAAAATCTCCGGACGCCTTTGGCTAGGGCTACGAAAAGTGATGAGAAAACTAAATTGCGATGTTAAATCATTGCAAAACAGTGGTTGCGTAATATGTAGTCTCCATAATGTCAGATCTTCTTAATTTCATTTTGATTTCGACGATGAATCGAGAAACTTTTAACCATCAAGCCATACAGGAAGCTAGGAAAACACGAAATGAGCAAAAGAAAAAGAATGTCTGGCACCTCTATCGAGGTCCTCTACAAACCTGCAAAGTTTAAAAAAAGATCGGAATTTTCGAGTTTCCGAAGTTCCGTTTATCCAGCACGGAGGAAAATAAGAAAAAACTATATATATAAAACCCCTTCCCCTTCTATCTAGCCCCGAAGACAGTCAGTGGCAGAGTGCGCGAAGGAAGGGGTTAAACTTTAGCCTCGCGATCATTTGCCGCGCATGCGCTGTAGCGATTCTATGATCACTGGACGGACGATCGCCAGTCCAGTCATCAATCGGTGATCTGTCACTCTCTTGTTATACTCCGTTTTCCCCGTTTCTTCTCGTTCGATCCGGAAGTAGACGAGCCGCTCTCCCTTCGCCGTGAGTCCCTTAATCCCGAATCGAGCGCCGCGTTAGCCGAGCCCGCTACAAGTGGCCAATATATCGCCGAGAACGGAGTGTAACGTAGAAACGGGAACAGGCGTGCGTATCTGTCGGGGCTCACGGACCTTGCCATGACGACGGAGGAGAAGTTTCACGCGGCCGTTAATGTCATCAGGAGCCTGCCAAAGAATGGTAAATATTCCGGATGGTCCAGGGCCATCAGTCGCGCATCGTTTCGCAGAGGCCGTCGATCCCCACCATTGTCTCTCACTGCTGTCGCAGATCGGCCACGACAAACGCTTCTTTTCTTCTCTTTACGAGGCACGGCTCCTCTGCTGTTCGTTTATTTTCATTTCGGGGATTGTTTTTCTTCGCTCGAGACTCGTCAGACCAGATTTTTTGTTCAATTAGCAGCACTTAAACTCGTCGGCATTCGCGATATTGCATGTCGGTAACCGGGAGGCATCCGCGTACAAAGTTCACGGCTGACTTGGCAAACATTAATCCGCAACGTTTTGTTAAAGATTCGCGATTATGCCCGCGGAACGCTGCTTTAATTCAATGCACCGCGACACTTCCTTTCTTTTTACGTCAGATTTAGATCGCACGCGGAGCGTGCAGGAAGTCGGAGTTAAGAATGTTAATGAGATGATTCGCACGGAGGAGGAACTAATTATTGACACTGATGCATATAATAAATGTTCCTATAAGCTGTGTATATTATTTACATAATCGTGAATAAGCAATTTTTTTTTATTTGCCCGTAATTTATCCACGTAAACGAAATTCTCGTAGCACGATTTTAAGCATGCAAACGTGATTGCAATAGTTTCAATGAAGGCTGCAGTAATAACGTGCTTCCAATTATTTTTTTGCTATCCGTAATTCGGATATCTAGCTTTTGCGCAAGGGATCGTGTTGCACAATTCAAGCGTTGCCTTTTGGCGTTGTACTAGGGTCAATGCATCTGCTCGCTGTTATTAAATCCATAGACGTGGATAGGTACTTTCCATTTATTGTAAGTAAGCGTGTGAGTGTTCTCATTTCACTTTCTAACAGAGCGGGAATGGGTGGACTGCACTTTGTGTTCGAACCTAGAATGTTCCTCTTGGGTGATCACAAATACTTAGCCATGATTCTCAGAGATTCTACAGCTAATTATCGCGACTCGTTATTTACCGGTTTATTTATTTAAAAAGACGCATTTAAATATTCCACGTAAATTCTGGCCAGAAATATATCAGTCGAAATAATGTTTATCATGATGTTTACTGCTGTTTGACCCAAGGTCGCGAGATAAAAAGAGTTATCGCCAAACAACTGGTTCGAAGGATAGCAAATAACACAAATTTTCTCCAGTCGGAAGAAAATAAATTTCATTAAAAGCTATAAGCTACGTTGGAAAATTGAAAGCGAATCTCTTACGATTTAAGTTGAAATTTAATCGAAGGCGCCACTTAGTATCTTTCAGGTGTTTCACGTGTTTCAGGAGCGTATCAACCCAGCAATGAAGTTATGCTACGATTTTATTCATACTACAAACAAGCGACGGAGGGCCCATGCCTACAGCCAAAGCCTGCTTTCTGGGAGGTAGTGAGGAAAGCAAAGTGGGATGCTTGGACACGTTTAGGCAACATGAGCAAAACGGAAGCCATGAATAATTACGTAGAAGAATTGAAAAAGGTTGATTCTCCGAGCGAAAATATAACAGATATAAGTTAACGTTTAAAGTTATTAACGCGGGTATTGCCACTTCATAGATCGTAGAAACGATGTCTTATACGGACAAAGTAGCTACGTTCGTAGGCAGCTTGGACACATTCTACGAGAGCGTTCCAGCAGAAGATTTGGAATTACTTGTCGGGCCTGTTTTAGAGCGCATGCGTTCGCAACCTAGCTCCCCGCTGTCTGGCTCGCCTTTGGGTAAGTATTTGTAAATATCGACGCTATACACGCTTTCTCTTTTGTTGACATACCTGATATCTTATCGCGAGGCAAAGATATTTGTGATAAAACAGGAATTTAAAGCCAGTTAAGGCTCTTGTATCAACCAGCTTCTATATTAAATCAACCGAGCGAAGGAAACTGAAACTTTCGGACATGTATCGATTGCTTTTTCTATAGTATCGAGGGAAGCGTCGCCTCACAGAGTTTGCAACATGAACCGACATATCGCCAGTAGCCTAGAAACTAGTCCAGCTAGCAGCAACAGTGCAAGTCCGTTGCCACCGGACACTGATGGCGAGGAAGAAGAGTTCATAGACACCGTCGAAGTAAGCTACCGGTACTATGAAAGCTGGTACAGTGTCGCACGAGTGTTCATTGGTTCTCCTTTGCGTGACCATGGCTGATCTTTTATCCGCAGTCTGCCCCGGAGCGAACACAGAAGGACACGACGAAAGCATCCGCCACTCAGAAAGTATCTAACGGAGTGAACGCCGCTGGCGATGAGACTGGCGGGTCAGGTGCTTCGAAGGAGAGTCCCGAGGAGGTGACCAACGAGTACGCGAAAATGAATGGCTACGCGAAGGCGCTAGGCAGTAAACAGGATATTGGCAGGCAACGAGCGAAGAAAGACGAGAAATCTAACGCAGAGTTTTTCAATCAAATTGCCGTAACTATGCAGAATCTGCAAAGAGACTTGGATAGAATAACAGCCAGAGTGCGCAGCTTGGAAGGCCAAGCGTTGCAAGCATTGGCGCCTCAAACAGTAAGCGTGATTCATGGTTCGATACATTTTATTCAGTAAGCATTTGATCGTTCGATCGCTGAATAATGCCTTGTTTCCAGAAGCGACCTACAACTTCGTCCCCGAAATGGTGGCCTTTACCAGAATGCTCACCGCGGTTGTTCGCTATACTAATACTTTGGCCTTTCGTAGCGCAATTTTTGATATCTGCCACGCGACGTTACCGCCAACGAAGACTGTGATTCAATCGTTACTGTTGTCCCGTTCGAATCGCATTCCATTACTTTATTGTTAGACGATGGTAAACGCAAACGGCGCAGAGATGTTTAGATGTCGACGTGTAGAGGCATTCCTCATGGATCACTATTCAAATTGTATATTCGGCGAGGATTGAAAGCCCCGGGATTCCTCCTTAACCCACAGCTCACGATCGTAGCGTAAGCGGATAGCCGCGGAGAAGTTCTGAATCTGTTCTGCAAGCTGCTCGCGCCACGGCCGTGCGCGCGGCACTTTGTACAGAAAGATTTATTTATTTTAAAAAGTCGAAAGTGCTGGGCAGCGGTTCAATTAGTCTCTGTATGTTTGTATAATTGTTAAAAGCAGGTGAATTAATCCGGTATCTAAGGTGACTTATATGTATTATAAAATAGTTTATATGCATTCATATATTGTAATATAGAAGCAAAGATTATATGTGAATTTTATATCGCGAATTCGGGTTAAAGGTATAAAAACGGAATCTATTACAATGTGCAATCTTCTCCCCTAATTGGCAAACGAAAAAGAACGTTATTTTCGGGAATTTTTTGTGAAAAATGTGATGTATGTTTCTTACGACTATTTTCTTATTTTAGAAGTACATATATTCAGCAACTCTCAGGAATTTTATTATAGGAAAATATTAAATAATGAAGGAATAACATCCACTCTCGCGGAAGCTGTTTTTATAATGGCGCTGCGCGGCGAGCACAGTTTCTCCGAGCCGGATCATCTGAAATCAGGAAGTGAAGAAGATTCTGTTAATATTCGAGTTTATCTCGTTCGTGAACGAAGGATTTAAAAAAAAATGATTTCAAACTAAATGACGGCCGTTTAACGCAAAATTATGATTTTTCGATGTCTGAGTTGTTCGTTTTTCGTAAATTAAAAATAGAGTTTGCATCCAAAACAAAAATCCTTCGTTCACGAACTAGATAAACTCGTATACTAACAGAATCTTCTTCACTTTTCGCTTTTAGATGATCCGGCTAGGAGAAATCGTGCTCACCGCTAAAAAAAAATAACTTCCGAGAGAGTGGCTGTTATTCGTTCACTTTTTAATATTTTCCTATAACAAAATTACTAAGAGTTGCTGAATATATGTACTTTAAAAATAAGCAAATAGTTGTAAAAAGTATACATTAGATTTTCCACAAAAAATTCCTGAAAATCACATTCTTTTTTCGCCTGCCAACTAGGCATGACCCCTTAAAGGAACAGCGATCTATTCAGAACTGTACTATCACTATTGCTCTATTATACAGTGAAATCCCACCCTCTCCCCCCTAAATTCCCATATAATTTTAAACTGAAGATAGATGTATTATAAAGCCTATGTACAAACATTGTATAAAACCGTACGATTTTTAATTATACACTGTAACACGATGCCTATCGTTTGTAATTACTTTCCACGAATGATTAACCTAGCGCAATTACCGATTGCGACAATACCGCGTGAAATTTGTACCGTTCCAATAAAATATCTCGAAACGTACCTCGCGTGCTTTCTCTGTAAGAACCTTCCTTATCTTAATAATTAGCCAGAAATTACTTTAAACGGGCCAACTATACAACAGGAATAATTCTTAACTTTAACTCGATTACAGCTCTTATCATCGCGGGAAACATTACGATAATATATTAAATGGCAGATAAAGCGAAAGGTTGCAGGAGTAATTAAGCTTTAATAATTGCAATTATGCATTAATCGAACTTATCGCGGATCTAAAGTTCAAACCGGGGCAGATATAGTGCGGCAAGATAGTCTCCGACTGACAAAAGATCGTCAAGATGAGTACCACTGTCCAGCTGAGTAACTATGCGTCCGCTGAGCTCGAGAATGGCAGAGAACCGATGAGAACCGAGATTGGCGAGAACAAAGTGGAACAAAGTGTCAGGAGGAATTTCGTAACCGTAAGATTTTTGAAGGCCTCTCTGGCAGCTTACTTTCGATCGCGATTCCGCGCGCGCAATCTGCGACGGATCTGTCGCGAGCGCAACACACACGTCTCTCTGATAAAGGCATTCCGGGGCTGGCTTGGCACGGTATTCCACAGGTTGCGGTAAGCAATAGCTCAATGCCTTACTCGGTGTCCACGTGAAGCCTCGTAACGGCGAGGTCGGACAGCGCAAGGTAAACCGAAGGATTTGGAAACATGAATACGAACCTGCTCGCCGCGGTCCTGGCGTTCTCTGCTATCCATCTGTCAGGCACGCAGGACACGGAGTTGGGAACCATCATCTTCGCGAATGTCGTAAGTTTTAAGCAATCCATCCTGAAATCAAAAGTGTAAGGAAGGACGTTAAATAATGCTTTCTTCGAATTGTATTCCAGTGGCGATTAAACCCTAGATTTAGCTATGTAAATATTTCTTAAACCAGTAATCAACAGCATTTCCTCATCTGTTTCTCTTTTAAACGCATACCTTTAGTTATTTTACGCATTCTTTTTTCTACTCTACCACCTGCTTCGAAGCACTTATTGCGTTTGCAATTATGTATCGCAGACGGTAATTTTTTCAATGTGTGCTTTGTAGTTGTATAGACACGGGGATAGGACGCCTGTGAGATCCTACCCCAATGACCCTTATAATAACGAAAGTATCTGGCCCGTTCCATATGGCCAACTAACGAACGTAAGTAGTAATTCATTAGTGTGCGTGTTCTTATAGTAGCGAGTAGAATATTTATTTCAAAAACATCTTGGTTCCTTTCTAATAGGATTAAGCTACTTAGGCAGACTATCGTTCAATCTTGCCGGTCCTTGCGTATGGTATTCATTCATATTCTGTTGAAGAAACGTCACGATATATTATTCGTTTATATATATTCTCTGTACATATCGAATACAACTTAGCTTTGATAAGAAAGAACTTTTTACGAAACTGTTATATTAAAAAACATATATCGGAAGCAGGTTTTCTTTTTTTATATTTTAGGAATTTCTTTTCAATCGTGAAACTACTCAAATGCCCATTAATGTATTTATTATATTGTGTATAGCTTGGGAAACACCAACATATACTGCTTGGTCGGTGGCTCCGCAAACGCTATTCGCACCTTCTAAGCGACCTGTATTCTCCATTTGATATCTATGTCCGAAGTACAGATACAGATCGTACTTTAATGTCAGCAGAATCGCACCTTGCTGGCCTATATCCGCCGTACGGTAATCAAGTATGGGACAGTATTAAGTGGATGCCTATCCCAGTGCATACTATTCCTGAAGATAAGGACAATGTATTAGCCGCTAAGAAATACTGTCCCAGATACAACTACGAGCTGGAGAATGTTTTGAACTCCCCAGAAATGAAGCGCATAGATAAAGAGAACGAAAAGCTGTATACGTATTTAACGAAGATGACGGGGAATAAAATCTCATCTCTGGAAACCGTATTGCAGCTTTACGATACGTTGTTCATCGAGGTGAAACTATGGCGTTTATGTTCTCCGTTAAATTTTACTGGTCTAGTGCATCTGAGCAACAGTAGCGTTCTTTGCAGGCTCTTTATAACAAAACTTTACCCGAGTGGACAAAGTCGGTCTTTCCTAAGAAACTGAAACCCTTTGCTATAAAAAGTTTCACGATCGACGCGTACAATAAAATACTTCAGAGACTAAAATCAGGCGAGTACTATTCGCTACGGGGTATCCGGTGCGTTTAATTCCCGCGTATGTTGCGTATTAATAATCTTAAAACTTAATAGGATTGTTAGTCGGAGAGATGGTAGATCATATGGAGAAGAAGTCCAAGAACGCTTTAGTGCCGGATAGGAAAGTGTGGATGTACAGTGCCCACGATTTGACCATAGCCAATTTACTCATGACATTGAATGTGTTTGACCCGCACTGCCCGCCGTACGCAGCTATGGTTCTCGTTGAGCTACGAGTAAATTTGAAAGATCAGTATTTCGTGACGGTAAGTGTCTATGATATTTTGAACGCAAAGTTGCAGTATAAGCGGTCATATATGTTTCGCAGGTTTCTTATAAAAACACTAGCGGGGAGCCACTGCTTTTAACTCTACCTGGCTGTATCGCCCTGTGCCCTTTAAATCAATTTATCGCATTAACGAAAGACATTGTACCTGAGAATTGGGAGAAAGAATGCGCGATGGAGCGGGACGAATTTGGATATAATATAAATACGACTGCGGTTATTGGTAAATATCTACAGCGATGTAAATTCCACTTCCGAATTATAAAAATACTCCGCGTGATAAAATAATCGATACTTTTCTTTCAGCGATACTGACGTCCTCGATACTAATGTTGGTTGTGCTAGTTTTATCTATAATTGGCTTTATTTATTGGCATTATAAACGGGAACATAACCAGTATTACCTTCAACTAACGACGGATCCTATATAACGGATATACTATTGTTCAAAACAACATATTACTCCTATCGTAATGAAATTTGTGTCTTCGTATTTAAGCGACTAGGGATGTTAGGACGGACGACAGGATTCATATCTAATTTTACAACAGTTTAAGGAACAAGCTATCGACACGAAGGCTGATACAATTTTGCATCAAGTACTTTAAAAATTTTTAGACATTTGTACTTTTTTATTAACGACAAGACACTTGAGTTCATACGTAAATGAGTAATCGAGCGGTAGTAGCGAGTGAATTGTTTAAAAAGATCAGGCAATTGTAGGACAGGAATGAAAGGCGCGTTAACGTCGACGTGTTTTTGAGTGGCCGCGAGGGTAAACGCCTCGCGCTTCTGCTCTCGAGGATTTTGTGATAAGGACTTAGGCTGCGCGAGAGTCTTCGGAGGGTGAAGCGATGGGCAGTGACCGCGTTGGGTGCCGAAGAATTGATTAATTTTAGTTTGAATGAAAAGAGGAAGCTTAAAGGTGGGATTTCCTAGCCGCGATGGAGAAGCATTGCATCTGTTTCTTCGTCGCGCTAGTCAAGCGGGACCGCCGCGGTCGATCACGGCTAGGAAATACCACCTTCAGAGATGGCAAGCGGCCCGACGCTCCATGTTCCTTGAAGATCTGGCCACGGAATGGAGAACGCGGATGTCTTCTGATATATTGTAGTATAATACCTGGAAGGGACATAGCGAGGTCGTAAAAGCTGCGAGAGTCCCCACAGTTTACAGCTTCGAAGTGTGGCATTTGTTTCGGAGGAGTAAATTTCCCGGACGCTGTGAACTTTGGGACTCTCGCTATATCCCTTCGAAGTACTGTACCCCAGAACCTTGGAATTCGGCGGTGGTTTCTAAAATATTTCTAATGTACAATAGAAGTAATGTCCTGTATCGAATATCTAGTGTCCGTATATATATGTACTGTGAAATGTTTGAAACAAGGCTGTTTTGTAATAACTTTCGTAACGGCTTTTAAGGACTCGGCGAGATGGTATTAGATTCCTAATGATTTCTTGTGATCGCAAAGTACTATGTTACTTCGATTGATTTTTCAATAACAGCGTACGATAAAACTGTCTGTGATGAGGCGCGAAATAGCTCGCCAATTGTTACTATTTACTAACGACGGTAATCGGTGACAAGAGGCGAGGGGGTTGATAAAAATTGAACTCGGCGATCGCGCTGTTGCGCCGGCGAGAAATAAAATTTTACGAATCTCGCGCCGCGACCGCGTCGCTTTACGTTGATTAACTCAGGGTGAAATATTATTTATTATTACTTACTAAACAACTAAAAGCATTATTTACTACCCGTTAATTAATGGTTTCAATCAAGTGCTATCTCGTTCTTACGAAATACTGTAATTCGATCTGCGTACCTACATCGCACGATATCAGCAAAATTTCAGATAATCAGTGCCATGAGATATATCGACTGTATCTTATCTGCGATATTTCGGAGAATGTCTAGTCAGTCACGTGTTCAGTTACAGAGGCTACGAAAACGTTTAACAACACACGGTGTGTCTAATAGCAGATTCGGCAACCTGCACTAGTGCGCACTGAGTGCGAGTTTTCTCGCTTCCAATTGGCTAAAAGTCGCACTCGGTGCGCACCAGTGCGATCGTCCGAATTCGTTATAAGTGATTCCCATGGTTACCCTTTTCAAATATTCACGCGTGGACACGCTTGTCAGACAATATCGTTCAAACAAGAGATACGCGCAGAGATAAATTTAACGAAGTGAGGAAGACGCTAAAGTACCTAAAGTCGAAGATAAAAAAAAAGGAGATTACTTTGCACTTGACTTTTCAGTTAGCCCGAGAAACTTTCTTCCGCGAAACTGGACCATTCTACTGTTATTGTATCTTAATTGCTTAACATCGAAACGATTGTACAGATATACATGTATCCTATTCGAGATATTTTTGTGATATTTAGGAGTGAATAAAACGCATAGTACAAGAACCACATTGTTTGTACCAGTCAAAACGAAAGTTTGTCACTTCACGATACCTGTGTATATCTCCGCGGAACAGTCCTTCACGGCGCAGCGGTCGAAAGCAGACTGACTCACCGTTCCGTTTTGTGTACACTTCGCGCGGGATATTGCTCGCCCTTCAAGGACTTCGTTTTTCTGTTTCTCGATACACAGCGGGCGAGAAAAGTATTTGTACACACAGTTTTTTTTCTCGAGATAATTACGCGAAGAAATAGCACATACGTCTGATCTCAAATAATGCAATAAAGTTTCTTTAAATTATAATATTTCACTTCTTATTCGTACCGTGTTTCCGCGTCCTCTTCTTGGCGGGAAAACAAGTACCGTTCGTTCGAATTCAAATAAGGCGTCGCGTCGCAACATTGCAGTGCCGTATATTCGAATTACCTTCGCGTAATTAATTGTATTCTGTTAAGAGCTTCTTTTTAGTTCTTCAAGTTATTTTATTTTACAATTCAATATGTACAAACACACTTAAACTTGTACCATTAGCATGATATGCCGATGTTAAAGCTTCGTGATCTAACGATGTTTAGGTGCACGATTTTGTTGCGCGGCAATTTTAATTCTTTACCGAAATTTCGATGCTGTACAGTGGTAATAGCCGTAATAAAATGCGAGAATCGTGGGTATTGTACATTGTATACAAGGTTTTATATACAATTTAGCATGGACCGATTGTTGTATCAGTAGTCTGGGATTGCGTTGAAACTCCCAGCGCTGTATTCTTGGATGTTAAATGCTGGATTCTCCCTGAAATGATTACGATACGAATTAAATTCGTGCATCTGTTTCGAAAGGAGTGTTGAATCTGGAAATGCATAAGAATTTCTAAAAAATTGCAATAGCCATCGACATTTGCTTGGCGTAGAATCTAGAAATAAGAGTTTAAGTGGTATCGGTGCGAAGAGTCGTGTAACAATTCTTACCTCTGTTAGAAATTTTTTTTGAAAATCGAGTTAGCATCGCGGGTCCACCCTTTTATCGGTTAAGTAAAATGTACATGCAAGGGAAATATTATTGGTTAGTCATGTGAAAGTAAAATAAACTGGCATATTAAGGCCTACGACAAATATAATCAGCGCATGGTAGACAGAAAGCGACTGACAAATAAATAACAAACGGGTGTAATACGCGCAAGCGATTCCCATCTATGATAATTAATGATAACAGTTCGCCGCGATCTTGGACAAGATTTAACAGCGCAAACTGCTTCCTCGATCGTATAAGTATTTCGACCAATTGAGCAATTAATTAACGAGTAAATTAAGATTTACTTTTAGCAGAATTTGAGAAGCTTTTACTGTAAATTATAAACTATCAGTTTTCATCAGTTTTCCGATGAACTTGTAATACAACACTTTGCGCTAACTATTATTAGCGAATTTCTCCCATGTAATGAAACTTTGAAAAGGTCTTCTGCGAATAAAATTTCTCAAATAATTTCCTATTATAAATTATTCAAATAATTTCATATTATTAGTACATTTCATATACGAAAAGAGGAGCGTTAAGTAATAGTAGATGATTTTAATACTTGTACATACCATATGCGACGTTACGCTGATGTCAGATGATGTTGCGATTGTTTTAAAATTGACAGAGTTTCTGTGCTTAAGGGAAGGCAGCTTGCTTAACATGAGGCTAACTTGATTATGTACTTAATGATGTTTCTGACACATTGATGAAACTATAGGCGAAAAAGGAATAATTCGAAATCTTAACAAAATCAGTTTGCTCGATGCCTATAATATACAATACACTTAAATAGCAGTAAGGAGTAATGTGAACATGAACGAGTATATTCTATGAAAGTGATTTAATACAATTATGAGATGACATGATAAATATATTCATTTACTTTGCCCTTCCATTTATTTTCCTCCTCCAGAAATTTAAGTATAAATCTATCGCACACTTGGTAAACAGTAACGGCGCACAGAATTATTAAGAGTAATTAGCCAAACAACACAGAAAAGACAGAAAACAACGGCACAATCAACTTCTCCGCTGCACGCATGTTAGTATTTATTATAAAATGTATACAATATTAATAAAGCATACATATCCACAAATATCTTCAGCTTGAGACTTACGTCATATATTCAATGAGTATGCCTTAAAATACAAAAGACACACACACACACTCATAAACAGGGCAGACACAAATGTACGTGCAAAATTAAGCTAAAAAATTCCGTATGTATACGTTGGATATAATACTTGGACTTTAAAGTTACTTTCCATTAACCCTTTAGTGCCCGCACTTAAATCCCGTTGAAGGAAAAATATCCCGTTTTCTTTTTATCGTTAAAAATGGCCTGAATTTATATACTTTTATAAAAAATATTGTTTTATTTATTTTTTTCAGTGGTTAAAATGCATAAAATCAATGAATACAGGGCTCAGGTAGGTCCAGCTTTCTTCAGTGAATAAAACTACGCTAAACGTGCACTACTTAAACTGTTGCAAGCAGCGAATGGTGAATGCAAACGGCAAAAAAAATGAAAGTATCGTATCGACGCGCGTTACGAAGAGTAGCGCGTTTCGTTTTTTCCTTACAGACAACTGCACGTAGAAAAAATGAAACGTGCTACTTTTCGTAACGCGCGTCGATATATGATACGTCTGGCGCTAAAGGGTTAAAATTGATTGTTGTAAAATTGAGACGGTGCTTGTTCGTTGTTGCCTGATAATCACAATACACCAGCAAACACAGAATTTCGAAGCGTAACAGAAATTCAAAACACATGCATGTGATTACAACACTATTAGAAAGTATACGAGTAATATCATAAATGTTACATAAACGTTATTCCCATTACGCGTATCAAACGAGTCTGAAGGAATTGAAAGGATGGTCACGATTTATAAAAAAAGTAATTGATTAATTTATGCTACCGTATGCCGCGTACCATGAACTCTCGCGCAGAATGCACACTCTTGTGTAATATAACGCTACACTGTTAATAACAATTGTTACAACATATATTATTAGAAAACAATATTCCTCTTTTAGTATCTATGTAACAGATATCGTAAAACTAGCTATTATAATTTCGGTAACGCATTCGTGGAATGCGTGCGAAATATACAGAAGTTCTTACCTTGCGTAAATTGTGGGGTTCGATAGTCCAAGCGTTGTACTTACAGGGGTGCCGATATATTTAGTGACAATCTGCGACAGAGATAAATGATAATGATACGGTCTCGATCAATCAGAATCTCTATCAATCAGATACGCACCCAGTGATCCCCAAGAGATGTCGCGCCCATACTCACAGCCATATGGATCGTTAGATAAAGGCAGAACAGAAGGTATAAGATGGAATATACAGAAATCGCAAGTATCACCGCCCAATGATGTGGCAAATCATCCTGTACAGTATTTATCACAAAATATATATTTATAGTTATCACCATGGCTGACAACGCTGTCGTAACAATTTTATTCGCTCTGAAATTCAAAAGTAGATGTTCGATACCGTAAGAATAGGTGTAAAAGGTATAAAAATGTTTACATACATCCCATTCCGGAATTCGCCCATTATATGGGGGCTGCTGGTGAAGGCTATCGTTGGCAAGGTCGCGAAAGGTAACTGAAGGGTCATGATAGCGTTTAAGATATCGTTCATCCCAGTCAAATTATCTATATCGCTGAAAAATGCTACGAAGAAGGTGGGGATTATAGCGATCATTCGCGTAAAAAGGACTCGCTTCCAGCGAGCCCATTGAAGATTCAAGAAACCCTCCATTGCGAACTGTCCGGCGTACGTTCCTGTCATCGTAGAGGATTGGCCAGCGGCAAAAATACCTACGGCCCAAATGTACATTGCCGCCGCGCCGAAGGCACAACCGAGGAATATGCCACCTTTATTAAGATCCATCGAAATGGTTGCATTGTTTTTCTGCGAACGATAGAATTCAATTAGATAGAATCACAGCTTTTGTGTAATTAAGAGTAGATCAGCGTTACTTTATCACTTACTGGAAATGTATCCATTCCTATAGTATAGTTACTAGCTTCGCACACCTCGTACTAAAACATGGTGAACTTTAGTATATCTAAATATAATAGAAACACTTTAACATTTGGTTTATAATTGATAATTATTCGATATACTTACAACGTCAAGACTGGTTTTATTGTACAGACCGTGCGCAAAGACTGCCACGACAAACACATTAATTACAAACGAAACCAGCAATGCGATGCAAGCCTCGACGAAATAATACATATTTGCTTCTCTTACTCTCTGCGGTTCTCTGCGGTCGATATCTCTCGACTGAAAATTAGGGAGAAGAGTTTGTAGCGAAGCCTTTGCTCCGGCAGGATAGTAAGAATTTAAAACAACGGAATGCCTACTTCCTCCAACTCGTGGAAAAGACATTACTTATACTCTCTGCTTGTTCCTTACTTTAACAAGAGCACTGTGCAGGTATAAGTTGTGCGGCATTATCACTGCGCCAACAATTCCTACAGCTTGTAACAACATATTCCTATCGTAATCCTTATACCAGGGTATAAACATGCCCTCTATTACTTCGTTTTGCGGAGGAGCAGAGACGACATACTGAAACATTAGAAAGCGCCCAGACACGGTAAAGATATTCTTACTTCTCTAGGAATAATGAATATAATTTACCTCGTAACCAAACGTAACAGCCATTATCGTAATGAGTAATCCGAAGAACAGCTCCAACTTTCTCAAACCATATTTGTCTAATAATAAAAATGTGAAAGTGTCGATTATCGTGATCAGTACCCCGCCCCATATAGGAATTCTGAAATACAATGTGCGCTACGCATGAAAAGAGTTATGTCAAGGGTACATCGAACATTTAATCGAACGAGTATGCTGTCTAGAAATCAACGCAGACTATATAATGTAACAAACGAACAATGAGTTTCACAGGAAAGTGTTAACAAACGATAGGAGTATCTTATCTACATTAAAACATTTGATGACGTTACTTACGAGGGAAGATCCCGAACTCGAAAATTCAAAAAATTCTGAAACTTTGTGAATATGTAGAGGATTTCCTCCTGATTACAACGCAATTTTTGTTTGCTGCCCAAATTCACACGAAGGATGTGAAATTAACCACTGAAAATTCGTCTATTTTCCGATTTTCTGTTATAACTCGCGAAATGTAAAAGACTTTTTTTACCAAATGCTAGATCTAATTAAAAGAAGTAACTTTCGTCTTGAAACTTTTTTCCATCTCTCACAGTTAGCGAGTTAGAACAGAAAATCGGAAAATAGCCGAATTTTCAGGGGTTAACTTCACCCCCTCCGAGTGAATTTGAATGAATTCCCTGCCTATTCACAAAGTTTCAGAATATTATGAATTTTCGAGTTCAGAATCTTCCCTTCTTAGAAGACCCTCAATATCGGAGGTCCGAGAAATTGATCAAACGCTTACGCTTTGTTTGTTAATAGAGATAGAGCGATGGCCGTTCCTATCACTTCTTGCATATCGCTTCCAATTATAGCTATCTCCATCATTATCCATAAAATCAGTCTAGGTACTTTCTTATATTGTCTATAACACATTTCCGCCAAGTGCAGGCCCGTTACTACGCCGAGCCTCGCACTCAGCCTCTGCATAATAAGGCCTAGAATCGTTGCGCTTAATAATACCCATAGTAACTGAAAGAAGCATAAATCCATTTAAATAAAAGAGAAATATAAATAACGACGCTTTGCCGAGCAAAAGCGCTGCTTTAGAATCTACCTTATATTTGGCAGCTACCCCGGATTGCAAATCGGATTCTATATTCCCAGGATCCAGGTACGCTATAGACATTAAAAATCCAGGGCCGGTGAAGGCCCATAATTTTCTAAAACTAAAGAAACCCTGCAAAGGAAATATTTCATAGCAACGGAGACTTAATTCCTCCCCTTCTAAACCTCGTCGACTTAGCTCAATTAATTACATTTTCCGTTTTTGGTACAGGAATCTTCTCGTCGGCGAAATATGCTTGATTATTATTGGGCGCCAGGGAGGTGCTCTCCGTCGCTTTACCATTGTTATACGCTTCCTGCTCGCGTTGTTGAGATACCGTCGTGATCGTTGAATCATTCGCAGGTTCTATAATGTAGCTGTTCTGCATGATATACCGATAAGATGCGTCTGAAATCAGAGCACCAGTTAACAGCGAGCCTCCGAACAAGCGATCCTTGATAAACACACAAAAGAAATGTAAATTAACTGCGAGACGATTGTCACCAATGAAATGAGAAGTTACGGTAAACACATGGCACGTTAAAGCTATTCTATATAACAGCACTTACATCGACATACACGAAGTCACCGGAGCGTAACGATATAAGAAGGAACCAGATACTTGGATATTAGTCATGCAACGGGTTGTTGACCACTTAAGAGCGTATAAGTAAGCGATTCCGATTAAATTGCCATTTTTCGAGAAGTGGAAGAAGCTCCTCTGGTGAACACAGAAAATTCGTCGGGTGTTACTTTAAAACAGGATTACGGAACGGCGCAACTTAAATGGAACGAAAAAAATGAAGCACAACTCGAGGCGAAGAACACACCGAACGGAACGACGGCCACGAACGGACTGGCGCACAGCAGACACGAGACGCACAGCGGCACAACGCAGACATCCTCGTCGGAGCTCCCCCTCCGCTGCGTCTATTGCTTAATTATTGGCGGGGATGCCCGAGGTTGCTCGTGAGAATCGTAAGTGCAAGCTGCGGCATTCATGCACGGAGATGCGCTCGAACGTGGCGTTTTCAGAATGATAAATTGCGATCAACGTCACGGGATATCCCGCGGAATTACTACTTGCAGCGGAATAGAGGAATTTAACCCTATCTGCGCGTGTGATTCCATTTGGAATCGTTCGCTTAGTCAGCGTTTGTAACTCGTGCTGCCAGCCTAGAGATTCCATACGGCATCGCGAATTTTTTTCACTTGCCGGAGAAAGCGAGGAGCAAAAAAGGGCGGGATAACCCTCGCGCGAGATCTCTCGTTGTCGCGAGTATCGATAGCGAGTTATATGTGGCCTCTCGCCGCGATCTAGGGCTTCAGCGAGTTCGTATCAAAGTTCAATCGATTCTTTTCTTGTTGGTTTGGCAAATTGTCATCTTCGGTCGGGACTCTTAGTTTCGCCGAACAATTATGAAGCTTCACGAGTCCAATCAATATATGTTACTGGTATATTTTAAACTTTGTCGCCAGCACCACCGTAGATGGGGGTAAAAAGACTTTGGGAATTCAGAAACTTATGAGCTCATTTACGATACAGAATTTCATAAGCGTTCTATTCGAAACAGAGCGAAGAATCATATCGATATAACTCGTATCTAACTATTGTATCATCGTTGAAATTTCAATTTAAGCTCGTTCGGCAAGTCTCTGTCTGCATTGATGATTTAATGTCTCCCGTATGTAAATAACGGAAATGGGAGGTCAGTTAATCAAGAGCACATGGTAAAGGAGGAAATTATGCTAACAATAAGTCAATGAATACTGTAAAGGTTTCATTCACTATCAATGACACGATAAAAATTCAATTAAATGCCCGTTAGTTACGTCACTAAATATCGGATCGATCGACTACGATTAGATAAGTTTTCGTGCATGTTACTCGGGCACTTTAACTATAATAGGTTCTATAGGAAGCTTCTTAGAAGAGAGAATCTTTAGATGGAAAAGAGTTCTAGTTCAGCGTTTCCCCAGTTACTCCCGCGAAATATGTATAATAAAATTTAACTACAATTTTTTGCCAAAACACCGAAACACGTCAACTAGAAAACTAATACTTCTAGTTTCCCAAAAAACACTCAAGTGGTTTGAACCAATTTTAAAAAAGTTATTCTGTTTTAAAAGTGTCGCGATACTTTTATCAGGCACTGTAAATAAAGTTCCCTAATCGAATCAAATCGGGAACACGTGGAATTCTGTATATAAATACAAAGAATAAATACGTAACTTCTATTTCCTTTCTTTGCTTCCCTCCGCGTGCGACGCAAAGCCCGTATTATTACATACGAAAAGCAGCAGATCCAAGCCTGACATAATTCCATTTAACATTGGGGACAGTTCCATGTAAATATTTAACGCAGATATCGAGGAGTGAATGTTTCTTTCCTCCTCTGTACAAGATACACGATACCAGTCATCGAGCATTAACGAGGAATTATATAATCCGCGTGGAACATAATTGCATCTTATAGAAGCTCCTACGAGTTGTTGCAATATAATTGCTTCGGGGATGATTTCCTTGCGCGTTCCATCAAATATTGGCTTTCCTCGCGCAAACATGGATTTCCAAACGAACCCCATAAAGCGCTACACACAAATCGTTTCCAGTGCCAACAATTATTTAAAGTATTCCGAAACGATCTAGCTATGATGAATCATCGCGGTAATTCCATTGAATAAGGAAAACCAAATGCAACAGCGTTGTAAAAATTGTAAAAATTATCATCGATCGTTTCTAATGTTACTATGGCCTTAACGACCTACACCATCGTTTATGATGAAATTACGAAGAAGTTTTATCTGCCAACTAGTTCCAAAGGTCCGCGTTACTTTGGTTTATTCAACGATACGCTGGCAAATGCTGATGAAAAGATGAATAAAGAGGCATTAAGGAGAACCGTGGTATTGAAAGTCAGGAAGATTTTCGCGGAACGAAAATATAATTCATTGTTTCCTCGCTGGAGAATTATGAAAATTGCCCAAGTCGTTCTTCTCCTTGTTTTAAGATATTTAGATTTTTGCGGTTGCGTAATTCAATTTTTTTTTTAGATTTTTTGTAGCTGTGGGTTCGAAGCTAACTTTTGAATTCTAGGAATTCGTTTGTAAGGCTTCGAAACTCTCGGAACTGTAGAAACTTGAAGCTCTCGAAACTTGAAGCTGCTTTAAAAATTGAAGGGAACAAAAATTTTGGATAAGAAAAAACAAACATAAAGATAAAAATATACAAATTCTCGAGGCACGCTGCAAACGATTCTTTATATTCATTGATTTGATACTTTTCTTATCTGGCTTCAGAGATTCGAATCACGAGAAATGTGCAGTCAGGAATTCTCGAAACTCGAAGCTTTCTTGAATTTCGAAGCTTCGAGAAAAGCATCCCTAATTTTTTAAATTTTAGTGATCGATCAAGCATGTGGATCAGAGTTGGGATATCATTATTCGAATAAATTTTTGTTCCAATTAATTTTTATTCGGATCATTTTCGAAACAAATTTTATTGGTACGTGCCAATAAAAAACCTTTGTTCGCCGCTTCGAATAAATTTTTATTCCGAGTAAAAATTTATTCAAGTACAAATTTATTCCAGTACAAATTTATTCGAACAAAAATTTATTCAGAATAAAAATTTATTCGAAATAAAAATTTAGTCGGAATAAAAATTTATTCCAAATAAAAAGTTCTTCGAATTAAAAACTATTCGTTATTCTCGAATAACTTCATTTTATTCTCAATTTTTATTCCAGATTTTTTATTTTATATGAAATTTTTTTTCGAAGATTATCCGAATAAAAATGTATTCGAATAATGCCCAATTCTGAAACCTATAGATGACTGATGGTGACCGATAGAAGGTGGGGGCGAAAGTTGAATGGTGAACAGGAATAATTAGATCGATACGTAAAGTGAAAGAAGGGGATGAGGAAGATTAAGCCACGAAGAATTTAGCACGATACTTAGGGTCGTCAGTAAAAGACTTAAGAGCGATTTATGTTACTCCACCTTCTAGCACACGCGTACAATATGTCCTCGCAAAATATTTCACGAAAATACCTCGATGGGTATCCAATTGTTTCACACTGCAATGCTCGATGCAGCCTTATCTTAATATCAAATTTAAATATTAAAACGATGCGCAAACATATAGATCCAATAGTAGATCGAAGCTCTGACGAATCCCACGATCAAACATTAAAACGTAATCTCGAAGCTTGTTTTTACTGGAAAAATAATCTCCAGGTTAGCAAATAACACTGATGACGCAGATAATGGAAACACGACTGAAGTGTTTGGTAAAAGCGCGTTAAGGCTTAATCTAATCTGAGTTAATTATTAAAGACGTAGTCGTTACGCTACTGTGCGACAATTTTATCTATTAAACTGATGCTATCAGCGGACGTGATTCCTTTTAAGGGACGTGGATTCTAATACCTTGAAAAGCAGCATTTGTAGCCACTTAGATTAAAAATAAGAAGACGTTGCGAAACTAGGGGACATATTCTCGATAATTGGATTTACGGATGCCAGAACTCGCGGTGAAAAAGAATTTTCTTCTGTTTTGTACATGGAATGCTTCCATGGCTATTTTACTTTCGTTTCCTCTAGAAAAAATTGAATTGTAAAAAGGGGTATAGAAAGGATAATTAATGTAATTAAGGCGATTTGTTTAAGTCACTCTTTGAAAAGTGCTTCACGCGCTAAGGAATTTAATTATGAGAAAAACATATTCTCAAGAAACGCGCGTGACTCAGAAATTCGTCACCTTGCAAAAGACAATGATCGTTTCGTGCATTGAAATGTGTCTACCAGCGAGAATAACGTATTTTTTTTATTACATTCTGTCGGATAAGGTAGAGGCTTTGAAACTGGTTAAAAGAACCACGGTTAAATAATTGAAAACGATTCATTAAGGGGACTCCCGACTTTGACGGCCTGAAAAGACGATATTGGGATTCTTTTTAAGGGAAACCTTCAAATTATATTAATTGAAAACTTTATGCCTATATTTGTACATATTTACGCAAAAATTAAAAAAAATTAATTAAAAAAACGGTACCTAAAACTTTAAACGCGTTTTTCTCAAAACAAAGTTTTTCGAATTGGTTAGAATGATATCTCAAAAACCAATCACCCGATTTATTTCAACGTGGTATCCCTTCGGTAGATATCCCATTCTCGTTGTTACTAAAACTAAATCGGTTTTTGCAAAATTAGACTTTTGCGACTTAAAAACCAGCGAATTTTTTGCAGAAATGATCGATGTCGGTTTCAGACGCTGTCATTTTTTTTTACTTTTTAGTATTTCTCATTTAATCTAGTTCGGGCGATAGGACATGCAGAATCATGCAGATTACACCAATTTTTAAAT
The DNA here is from genome assembly GCA_944738655.2 of Andrena hattorfiana. Classification (NCBI taxonomy): domain Eukaryota; kingdom Metazoa; phylum Arthropoda; class Insecta; order Hymenoptera; family Andrenidae; genus Andrena; species Andrena hattorfiana. The sequence goes on along the minus strand of OX122894.2, from coordinate 39,004,759 downwards.
TTTCTAATTCAGACAACTACAACGGCTGATTTTATGCTAACAATGCGTATATGATTTTTGTAAGGCGCTCTATTTGAAGCACTATAACTCCAGATATAACCACTATTTTTGCATACAATTATTTTTCCCATATTCTCTAAAGATTGAAAAATAAAGCCACAAAGCTGGAAGTAGATGTATTTAATGGTTTTGTTTTAAAAAAATCCCAAAGTTCGCATCATTTTCCGTCCGTCAAGTAGGTATGTCAAATCCCTTTTGCGCTATAAAACCATGTTGCTCGTGAATTAAAATCCTCCGAATACCTACATTCCTCCGATCCCACAATACTTCTCAAAATTTTTTACAATTCACCGAAGATCCAAGCGATAAACCTTGCCTTCAACTCTAAACTTCTTTCGATCGACATGCTCGCAGTCCTGTTTGAACACCTGTGTTTATACACGAATTAGACGGTGGAAAGTGCACGTAGAACATAATTTAAAAACGAGTATGAAACTTCAATACCAACAAAAGGAATACACGCGACGAATTATCTGGAGACGTTGATAACGCGCGCTCGAAGATGGCGCGTAACGCTAACCTGCGTTACTGTAGCCTTCCAAAGAGAACCGCACGAATTGATATAATAAAAAAGCAGCCAGAAACGAGCATATTACCCTTGCACCCGCCAGGAAGCATAGCCCGTTCGAATTAAGAGCGATTGAGAAATCCGCGTTCGAAACATTTGACTAGCATATTCCCTGAATGTCGAGTGCCGATCGGGATCTCGCACATTTAGAGCCCAGGCTCGTGCACGTCGCTGGTCAGGTTCGATGCAGATATTTTTCTAATGCAATTACTCCGTACGTGACAATGTAAGATCGCGTATGAGTCAGGGCGTGGTAGATCTCGTTGGCGAATAAACTCGGTCTTTCGACTGTGGACGGTGACAGTAGCATCGAAAATCGCTGGCGAGGTGGATCCTGCGTATCGAAATTCGTCGATGACACTTTCTGCGTGCTTAATTAGCGAGCATTCGAACAGTTTCTCGGCTGCTCTCTGAATGTAGCGATCGTGGGTGCGGAAGAGGGCCACGGTCGGGTCCGAAAACTCACCGCAAAGGAATTTCCGAAGTGATAAGGGGATTTATGAGTCAGCCATTCGGTCCTGACACGGCACACTCGCGTGAGCGTATTTCACGGGTTACCGTTGCGAAAAATTCTCTGGCTTCGGTCTCGATAGCTTCGCGGGCCAAGGTTTTTAAAGGACGATTCGTTTCGCCAACTTACCAGGTGAGTTGAGTAGCTTTCTCAGTGGAATCAGCTCCATTCTGGTAGGAGCAGGTGATGTATACTTTTACTTCACAGGCATAATATCCGACTGGTGATAATTCCCTGTGATAATGCTCCCAGTATCGCGTATTTTGTTACATTGTCGCTGCTGCGCGTTTTACATGTAATCCGCTGCACGCAGGTTTCTAGCGTTCGTTTAGTTTAGAGCAGGATTGTTTGTAGGAAAATGTCTAATGTCAGTAATTTGGAGCAACAAATTGCTAGCTTACAAATCAACCACGGGGATGGCGTCAAGACCGTGAAGCCCGGCAAGAAGGTGGGGCCGGCTGTGCCACCGAAGCCGAAAAAATCCCAGCCTCAGGTCAGTAAATTGTGCGTGGGCGCTGGGAAGCTTAATCGTTCGGCTGCTAACTATGTCTTATGTTCCTTTCGCATGTCTGTTCCATTGTTATATGGACATGCCAATGGTAAAATTGACGAGAATTAGGATACAGCGATTAATGCCTTTTAAGTACCAAGATTCATTTCCTCTTATCCTTTCAGATACCGCAAAGTTACACCGTGAAGGCTGCGACCACGCCTTCTTACAGTACGGTGCTGAATAATTCCGGAGCTAACGAGAAGCCGTCAAATTTATACGTGAATTCCCCCTCGCCGTACGTGCCTCTGAATATAGAAAAGAACGACTTCTCCCTGTCGGCCTCTAGAAATGGGAAAGACGCCTCGACGGTCTACCAGAACAACGATAACTTCTTCGTGCGCCAAGCGGACGAGAAGTTCGAGCCGAAGTATGGATACGACGAGAAGAATTACTATTCCAACATTGGGAATATGCCTGCCGCCCAGGTTCCAGTCGAAGATCACTTGAGATCGGCGAGGAATGTTGTGTACAGCAACGTAGATCCTCCGGCGTCGATGCCAGTTAAAAGCGGTGGCAAGACGGAGAAGGATATAATCTATAGCAATATTCAGTGGAACTCTAAGCCGGAGAATACGTATAGCAATATTCCTGCCTCGCATGGTAATCACTCGAGATATCCTTTGATATACAGTGGCAGGCGAAAGAAAGTCTACATTTAAAATCGCGTAATTTTTTTAGTATCGGTCCAAAAGACTCGAGTTGTTTTTTTTTTTTGAGTAGCTAGAAGGATTAGTTTGCTAGGTGACGTGTTTCGTCGGTTTGAAAAAAATGCAATTGGTCGGAATAGCAAAAAGAAAATAGTAAAGGTCGGTTTTTAAACTTTTTTTTGTGAGCCTGTAATGAAGATTTGAAAATCCGGTTTGTAGATTGAAGTAAGTTGTATATGTGCCTAAAATTTCATCAAAATCGGTTAACGTTGCCCTGAGCAATATGCTTAAAGATCGCAGAATAAGGTCGAAAATTGCTGATTTCGGGAATTTCGCGATTTTAAGCGTTTTAAGCCTTATTCTGCGATCTTCAAGCGTTTACAGCTCAGAGCAACGTTACTCGATTTTAATGAAATTTTAGCCACGTATACAACTTACTCTAATCTACAAAGCGGATTTTTGAATCTTCATTACAGGCTCGCAAAAAAAAGTTTAAAAAACGACCTTCCGTCCGCCACTGTAATTTCGCTGTTCTATCTACTAATCCAATTAATCGTTGTATCACAGATGACTTACCGCCGCCGCCGGAACCTTCGGAGTACGTTCCTTGCGTTCCGAGTAGTTCTTTCCCGCCGCCGCCGGAAGAACTGCCGCCTCCGCCGAGTCCCGTTTCGTCCAGCTATAGCGAATTAAGACATGCCACTTATCAAACCGATTTCCCTCCGGACAATTATCCGAACGATATCTACGGACCGAGCTCTCAGTCCAGCTCGACGTATGAATCTATATACGAACCAATAAATCCAAGACCACCTTCTCAACTGTCTTGCAATTACTCCATGTACTCTGGCTATGGGTCCGCTACCTCGACTCAGCCGCAGGGGAAAGTATCTCCAGTGAAAGAGGTACGTCGAAGCCTAGTTCAACTGTTCCTTCGAGTCCCTTGCCACTGAGAAGCATCGCTTCAACGAGCTGCTACTTCTTTTATTACGGTCGCGCTTTACTCCCAGCTTTACAAGGCCCTTCCGTTTCAAGGTGGACGTTCTGACGGACTTACTAGTCCAAGGAATGGAAGACAATGCCGAGGACGCAGATATATACGGGATCTGCGCGCAGTGCGGCCGGAAAGTCGAGGGCGAAGGGACCGGCTGCTCTGCGATGGACAAGGTGTTTCACATCGATTGCTTCTGCTGTTACGTTTGCAAGGTGAACCTGCAGGGTAAACCGTTCTATTCGTTAGAGAGCAAACCGTACTGCGAGGAGGACTATCTGAACACGTTGGAGAAGTGTTGCGTCTGCACCAGACCGATACTGGACAGGATACTAAGAGCTACCGGCAAGCCTTATCATCCGTCCTGCTTCACGTGCGTGGTCTGTGGCCAGAGCTTGGATGGTATACCGTTCACGGTGGACGCTACGAATCAAATCCATTGCATACAATGCTTTCATAAGTGAGCGATATTCAGGTGAAATCGTTTCTACCGATAGTATGGATTCAAGAACGAGGGTTTCCGTTTTGCAGAAAGTTCGCGCCGCGTTGCTGCGTCTGCAAGCTACCGATCATGCCGGAGCCAGGCCAAGACGAGACCGTGCGGGTGGTGGCCCTCGACCGCAGCTTTCACATCCAATGCTACAAATGCGAAGACTGCGGCCTGGTTTTATCTTCCGATTCAGAGGGGCGTGGCTGCTATCCCTTGGACGACCATGTGCTATGCAAAAGCTGCAACGCCACTCGCGTGCAAGCGTTAACGTCACACATGACCACTGAATTGTAAACCCGTTTAATTATTGAAAGAATCCGGGCCACGCGCAACATCGTTATACTTAGAGCTACGGTTCTAGGATACTCGGAACTTTTATAGACAAGTATACTCTGAGAACTTTCACATTTTTGTACGTTTTTAAAGTTTTCTAATCACTGCGATTTTACAACATTCGAACGCGAGCATTTCCTTTCGTTATTTAATGGCCGACGGTGAATCACCACCAGTGTCCGTAAAATTCCTCGACACAATTTTCTTGGACACTTATATTCCTGGAAAGATATATATTTATACACGCATGTCGACTCGGAGTGGTCTGATTCCAAGCAGAGATGGACAAAGTTTTTCTCTAAATAGAATTTCGAATAACGAATTAAAGGTAAAAAAAATTATTCGTCGTGTTTTGCGTAAAGTTAACTCGAGTTAACGAGCGAATGATGATTTTTTTTTTTTTAACTTTTATTCGTCATTCAAAATTTTATTTAAATAAAAATTTCGCCCATCTCTGATCCCAAGATTCAGAACTATGCCAACTTCTTTTACACTGCCATGTTTTGAGGTCCGAGAATTTTTCTAATGGTCACGAAGGAGTGGCAGGTTTTATAGATACTGCCCGGAAGCAAGTGTGATGATTATTAGCTACGATAATCAATGTGATCCTAGTAGAATATTAGATATTGCTACTAAAACAAAAGTATTGAGTTTCTAGTACGTTGAAGAGAACCGTTTAGTCTTATGCGAACATTGTACTCGCAGTAATGGCACGTCAATGACATAAAGTAGGAATTGTGCCATTTATACATCCGTTTTTATTAACCGAAAATATATAAAACGTATACTCTAGTATATTGGACCCCGTTGCGTATTTAGATTTCCGCTTTACGGCAGATCATGTGATACGATAGATGATTAATACAATGTATTAGTGCAAATACCTTAGATTATACCGTTTGTTTAGCGACAGAGGACTAAATGAATAAGACGTGATTGTAAAGCATATTATTGAATCAATAAAACATTTAATCTATTCGATGGAGGCGTGTTCATTTCAGCTCCGCTGCTGCGCCACTCCTTTCCATTGCGAACAGAATAAAAAACGTAGACGCAACTGGACGAGAAAGGTAAATTCACAAATACACTGTATATGTAGTGGAGCATTGTATATTTTATATCTTGAATGAGTTTATTATATATATATATAATATATATATATATTCGCAGAAGAGATTCACACTTATTTTTAGTCTATACCTTTTCTTCCGTCTATATAATGTTCATGCACAGATGTCTTTATTTTCTTTTAAATATATGCATCTCTTATATGTAATATATTCTTTTTATTATCATCGGGTACTTAGATAGTTTCTTTGTCATACAACCTACATGTCATTTTGTGTATAATTTATGGTATTTTTTTTTAATACATCAATTTCCGTGTTCCAGGAGGTATGCTTTCTAGATTGCCGAATACGCGCGGTTGTTGATATTTTCTAACGAAAGAAGCCCTACACTCTCGAAGCAACTAATCAAATTGCAATTGCAGTAACTTAAATTCGCGTTGCGAGAATCTTCTGATCTGAAACTGATACGGTAATACACCTAGGATTTAATACACCAGAATTAGGCCACGATGCGTCTCGGTAGTGCCAGCGAGCGAAGTTTAGAATAGAAAATAAACGAACAAATCTACAAGCAACTTTTCGCGGAGTAGCAAATGGGTTTCCACCGTTCTCGACGAATCCTACCACACAGACTTAAACCTCAATCGCATCCAGCGTGCAAGAAGCGTACAGCGATCCGCAATCGTAGAAAGCACATCTCTCACAGAGTGTACAATATACATCAATTATATTCCTATGCTCAACTACGCATACCCTCTAGTATCTATCTTAGACTCCTTTTACATTATAATATACTTTATATTATAATATATATATATATTATATTGTATTTTATATCGTATCAGCACCATTCTACGTTGAATTTAGTACATGGATTAATAACCGGGATCAAGCGGCTCGCTTCCTAAATACGCCTCGCTGCTCGCCTGGGGGGCCAGTACCAAACTGAACATAGAATCGCGCTTGGTTCTCGCGCGTTTCTTTTCTTTATATTCTCGTATAGATGTACGTTATATGTAAGGTATGTATGCGTATTATATATGTAATACGTGTATGAAATATGCGCGTGTGTGGCGCGGTGAGAGAACAGGCATCGATGCACTACCGACACGCGGATGCTCACACACGTAGAATTGTCTCTTCTTCTCGTTTCTTTCCCCTCCTTCTTTTAATAATTATTAACTTGCACGCAATAATCACAGCCACCTAACCAGATTCGCGCCACACGCACACCCAAATACGCGTCTGTCGCACTCTTGCATTCCCATATACTATATACCCGTCGGTATACGCTCTTCTTTTATGTTTTTCCTGTTTATTCGTTAATATCTATATAAGTATATTTATTTTTATGTATGTATATATATATATATATTTATATTTATATATGTATATTGCTGAGATATCTTCCGTGTGTATCATACATAGAAATAGGTGCCGAAACGAGCTGCTCTTTATCTTCTTTTTTTTTTTCGAATTACGTTTTCTGTTACAATATAGATTACATTATCCTGTTGCAACGTACACAATGAGAAAAAAGGGATCGTGCGACTCGAATGCCGTATGCGACGATTTTACATCTTTCTTTCTACTCTATCCTGTTTCCTCCCGCCCCGCACTCTAGTGTGTGACAATCATTCTCTCTTCTTTTTTCTTCCTCTTCTTTCGATCTAATTAATCGTCCCTGAATCCCCAATCCGTCTAACAGCGCATACTTTCACACGTTCAAATTCGCTTGTATCATTCGTTTTCTCCTGGGTGCTTTGTTGTCGGGCCGCGCGGCCCATTAAATCAATAAATAAATAGAGGAACAACATTCTTCAAACATCTTTTTTTTTACGCTTTTATCTTATAACAACATTTAGAGGCTCTTGGAACGTAACGCAACAAATGTTCAACAATACAATCACGAAAACAAATAGAAGGCACTCTTGCTTTTTTTCTCTCGCTCTCTCTCTCTCTCTCTCTCTTCTCTTTCTCGTTATCCTTTGCTCATTCCCTCCTCGACAAATTAATCGTTTCTCTCGTGACGACTTCCACGGGTAATCTACGCGAACTAGGCCTTTTTTTTTGTCGTGTCGTCCACGGTGCCATCTTCCCCCTTGGATAATAATTCCTCTCTCTCGCCGCTCCGTCTCTCCCTTCGGTCGTATTTCCCGCCGCGCGATATTTGAATCGCCGCGCCCCCGCGAACTTTCGAATCCTGCAGCGCAGCTCCCCCCCCCCCCCCCTCCACCGTTTCCTTTCTTTTAAATAGACAATATAATAGCTACAATATGCGAGATATGAGATAACAAATTTCTCGTTATAGATAAAAGAAATTTACGTTCATAACAATTAGGTAGAATATTAACTTTAACTTTTTATATTATAATAATTTAATTATTGTTATTTGCTTGGAAGCTCACAGCCGACACATTTTTTTTAATTCATTATTACATATACTTTTTTTTCATTATTTTTATCGTATTCGTGTGGGTATGGGGCATCTCTTTTGTTGCTTTTTTTTAAACAGCTATTTACGGATCCCGTTTCCTGTTCTCTCTCTCTCTCTCTCTCTCTCTCTCTCTCTCTCTCTCTCTCTCTCTCTCTCTCGCCCTGTTTTTGTTCTTTTTTGGTTTCGTTTGCGCGGATAACTCTCGTGTCGAAAAGGAAAGAACGATAAAATCAAGTGTCCGCTACCGTTTCGAGAATGCATGAGATTAATGTCGTGTCACACGGTTACTCTAATTAATAAACTATAAGTACGGTCTCACCCATTTGTTGCGGGTCGAAAATGAAAAACGAGAAGACGTGGCAGTGCCTTGAGCAACCGTTTTTTCTTTATTCGTTTTCTTTTTTTATGAAACTCAACTTTCTCTACTCTGCCTCCCTATTTTACCCCCTCTGCGCGCGTCTTTTTATTCTCTTTTTGAACACATAACAAATCGCTCGTCTTTGTACGATAACAACGTTGTTTTATTTTTTTTTTGTTTCTATTATCATTACTTTTTCCTCTGCTCTATTCGCCTGTTTATTCCATTTGTGTTTGCTTTATTCGTTTTTGTCGTTTTAAATCCATCTATCCTACTCTAGCCTTGCTCGTGAGATTCATGGTTTCGTCGAGCCTATGTCGCGCATATATAACGCCAAATACTGCATAACATAGATTTCTTTAAATTATACGTAGCGTATCCGTAACGTCTACCCGAGATACAAGTATTCTCGTTTCGTTAAACATCCGACCCTCGCGAGAGATAATGCAACCTGACTTCGAATTCCTTTGTTTCCTTTCCTCTTCTTTACTCTAAGCTTATATCTGTCCTCTTCGATATATGTATAATATACTTGAATATATATATATATATATATATATATATATATATATATATATATATATATAAATATATTATATATATATATATATATATTAATCGTGTATATCATTTTCTTTTTCATAACTAACATAATAATCTTTAAATATCGTATTTTATCTTAAATCTTATATATATATATATAATATGTATGTATATATATATTCCTTTTTTTTTTATAAATGCTTAACAATTTAGTACGTTTGATAATTTACCGAAGAATTTATAATTTACACAACACCGTTCGAGCTGTCTAGTTTCTTTCTCTATTCCGGCTTTCCCATGTTACCAGGACTTCGGTCGTGAGATCACAAAGACAAGAATCGGTAACACGTCTCCCCGATTCAACGCGCTTCGCAGCCGAATATAAACGCAGCCGCGCCGAGTGGCACGGTTCCCGTCTATCTTCCCTTTTCCGTACGGCTTCGAGAATCGAGATGCTACGCGCGCTTATAACGAGTACACACCGCGGACAGAAGAAACGCGCAGCAGGGCACTCGTGTCCACACCCAAGTGCCCTCGGATTGCAGCAAACTATCAACCTCCTTACAGTCTATTCCATTAGCCTGGACCGTCCGCCCAGGTCCTTGAACACTTCGGAAACTGTACAGAATGCGCCCTCGGGACTCTCAATTCCCTACAACTTAAATTATACGCCTTAACAGTAGCTACCGCTGTCTACAACAACCCCCCCCCCCCCCCACCCTCCCACCGTGCGTGCCGTTTCCAGCGTCTCGCCACGCGTTTCTTCCATCCGCGACACCTTACGTGTATCCTACTACAATGTATCTTAACCAGATGAGAAGAAAAGGGAGGAAAAAGAAAGCCAAGACGACCGCCCGAGGAGCTCGTTCAAAGGCTGAGAGCTTGCATCTGATGGCACGTGTCGCTCAGCTGACTCTGATCGCCGGCAGAGTGGCCCGGATGATGTCCACGCGGCGTGCCCGGCGGCGTGATGGGCATCCTTCCAATGCCCGGAGGAGCGTCTCCAGCCCCGCCCAGACTGTCGTCGGGCACCTTGCCCCCGGTCTGCATGATCCCGTTCACCTTGTACTTGCTCTGGCGCAGCATAGTCCCGGCGGCGGTCGACTGTCCTCCAGCGGAGCCGGAGTACTTCTCGGTCGGCTTTCTGCCCGCGGGCAGTGCGGGCGCGATGGTGTACCGTCGCTGGCTGGCGGTCTGCTGCTGCTGCTGCTGCTGGTGCTGGGACGGGGCTAGGGATGGCTGATAACGGTTCTGCGCCGGGGTATAGAACTGGACCTGGGAGGTGGGTGGTGACAGAGTTGGAAGGGGTCGTGTCATGGGCGAATACGGCGCTGGCGGTGGGCTAACCGGCTTCTCTGAACTATTGCTCTCTACGCCACCTTGTGCGACCTGCGCGCCGCTGCTACTATCGCTCTCTATCTGATTGCTAGGGTAACACTCGGCCGCCTGGCCGCCGGAGCCAGCCGTGCCCTCTGTCTGCCCGTTGTTGCTCCTGTAGCTGTTCGCCGCGGCCTTCCGGGCCGAGTAGTTGCCCGGCTTCATCGCGACGGCGTCGAAATACTGGTCGTTGCTGTTATGCCTGCGGCCGCCGTTCGCGTACTCGAAGCCCTGGCCGGCGTTGAACATCTTAGAGGGCGCGTACGATTGAGCCGCCGCCAGGCTCGAGGCCAGGTGATGACCTCCGGACCTCTGCGAGCCCTGAGGCCCGCTGTAACCGTCCGACTTTTGCCCTGGCAAGCAAGCCGGCGAGCCCACGGCCGAGCCAGCCGCCGTTCGTCTGTTATATTGCACGGGGAACCGCGAGGACGCGATGGCCGGCGACGAGTACTTGTAACCGCCCTCCGCGCTACTGTGCTTGTACGACTGAGCGTTCCCTACGGTTTGAGCTTTAACGAACGGCCCCTGATGGGACGACAACGCGGCACCGTGGCCCTGGGACTTCGGGTAGCCGGTGCTCTGGCCGTTCGCCGGCCCCGATTTCGCGTAGTCCCTGGAGCCGAACGTCTGGCCCTTGCCGGACGAGTCGTACATCGGCTGGGAGACCGACGGCGGCGTCGGTAGCAGGCTAGTGCCGCCGGATGCGTTGTGATACGGTGGTGTATGCGCGTGGGGAATGTATACGGCTGCCGGGTGGTAAACGATGGCCCTGCAATGCATCTGATTGCCGCCGCAATCGTCGGTCTCGTTCAAGCATGTCTGTGAACTGTACAAGTTGGCGGTGTGTATCGCGATCGGATGGTAATTGGTATAACGACCAGACATGGGGAATTTCACGGGCATTAAGGACATCAGGGGTGTGGCTGACCCTGTAGCAGCCTGTGTTTCACCATGTTGTGGTTGCTCCGAGTGGCTCGATGTCGAACGAGAGTCCTACGGGTTTAGGTCACAGATAGTAGTTTTTCTCAATGTCTCGGAAAGATTGCTGGTTATGTGTATTGTTTTCTTGTACTAACGCGCGCGCATAGATAGCCGTCCCGGATTATCTCGGTAATTCTACCGTCTCGCCTGGGATGCTATAACAGTCGCTTACTCTGTCTCTACACCGTTTATCCAGGATATACGGCCCGTCCCGGCGTAAAATACGTATCAACTTACCTCCTGTGGAGCAGCCTGGCCGTCCGACGAGGACGCTTGCTGGCACAGCGAGTCGGTGGCGCAAAGCAACAGCTGCTGATCGGTCAGCCCCATGGGCACGTGCGGAGGCGGCGGCGGATGGGGCCCGGCTGCGATCGAGTAGTAGATGTGATCCATCTGCGGCGGTGGGGGGCCTGCGGGGACCGGCGGATGATGATGGGGTGGCGGCGCGGCAGGGGGGTAGAAGTGCGCTGGTGGTTGCGGTAGCAGAGACGGGAGCGGCGGCGGCGGGCCTGTCGGCGGGCTGGTCGCCCCTGTGCCGTTGTTCCCGCTACCAGAATTGCTGTTACCGCCGCTCGTGTTGCTTTGCGAGTTGCTGGGGCTGTACAAGTACGGGTGAGCTCCGGCGGCGGTCGCCCCTGCGTAATACGTCTCGTACTGCACAGAAAAGAGAGGTGAATATTAGTGGGTCATCCAGCCGCGCTCGGCCAAGAGTGATCGATAGGGAGAGAACAAGGGTACCATCTATTTTATGCAAAACATCGTACATTGCCCGGAGAGAACCTGGCAGTCTCCCTAAATTCTCCTCCTTAAACATTCATACACGACTCTAAATCTGGCGAATCAATCTCGTTCTTGGAGTACTAAGGTCAATGTACATGCTATGAAATAACATAAAGAATCTTTCGACACCGAGCCGCGCCCCGGAGACGCTCAACTGCCCGCGATACTTTACCTTAATTCGACTCTAATTTCGCTATTACGCATGCCTATGGTACATCGTACTCGTTACGTGCATGTTTGTGCTAACCGTTCCTCCTCGTTTAGAACGATTTGGAAGAGACCGGTATATCACATAGAACGCACGATGGGGATAAAGTGTCTCGAATCATGGCACTGCTGTACTGTTCGACGTGCCTTGGTGTGATACAGAAGTCGTGGTGTCAAGTGACAAAGTGTAGGGGACGTGCGAACGTTAAGAACATCGTGAGCCACACTGCCAAATGTCTGCGATGTTTTATACTATGGCAGGATTCTGTTCCAACGTGACAAGCGTATAAGAGATGCGCAACTTGATGGACAGATGAAAGAAATAATCGTGAAATGCGAGAACTCGGTTTTGTGCTTGCTCGCCCTCGAGGGAAACGATAAAAATGCTCGCACTAAGAATACTATTAATCGTGGATCGTGAACGTCAAAAGATGTGCATGCATTGATAGGCCATGCAGTGGACTGACAAATAAAAACGCACAGAGATGATGCGCTGCATGCTAGTCATTTAGCATAGACCATGTACCTTTAGACCTCAATACTGTATAGCGTCGAGAAGGACGTAAGTAGGCATTTGCTGAGGGTTGGGTAGAAACGCCGGTGGTATGGCTTCTCCCATCAAACCATTTGTCTGTCAAACCGCAACCGATTTACCGTTTAATATAAATACAAGCAATAAACCCGTACAGTATTCATATGATAGAGGACGTACATATAGGGCCCAAGATTAAAGGGAGCATCAGAGAAAGAGATCTACGGTGGTGCTCCGTGCGGTTACTTTACTCACCGGCATAGGCGGATACTGATATTGCTGTGGCATGTAGAGAGACGGTGCCGGACACTGGTACATCACAGGCGCGAATGTCTGATGACCAGCTGCTTGCGGCCCTAATAAGTGATTTCCAACTTGATTATTAAGAACGCTCGAATGCTACTGGGAATGCATTGTAATTTCTTAGCGCGACATTTACCAAACACTCCTGTGGCTTGATAAATAGTTGCCGGATCAGTTGGCGCGGCGATTGGTGTCGTCGGCGCGGGAGCCGTTGTGTTGTAAAATGTCACCCCGTTTTGGTACGTCAGCCCCATACCTGATGGGAAAGCGAAGAAATTGTTAAGCGACAAAGAAAATCGTACGGCTGTGAGTAACGTGCTTTAAAATGTTACTGCGCTGACCGTTTGGGTAGTAGTAAGTACTAGTAGGCACAGAGGGTGGTGATCCAGAACCACCGTCGAAAGATCTATTGAAAGGTTGCTTCTTAATTGCCGGCGCTATGTTCAATTTCCTTTCCCTTAACACGATGCATTCGGACTGAAAGCGAAATTGTTTATAATCGTCGATGCGAATCGGTGTAGTAGTAAAGGCGGAGAGGGAGTGTTTCGCACCTCTTGCTGAAGTCTTTTAGCTTCTTCTTCCGTTTCGAACGTGACAAATCCATAGCCTTTCGAGACACCGGCACGATCAGCGATTATTTTCGTAGCTTTTACATTGCCGTAAGAGGAAAAAAGTTGAGCAAGTTCTTCTACGCTGGTATTAGCCGAAATACCACCTACGAAGATGCGATTCGGTACTAATGTACCATACTTTGGAGCAGCCATAGTGAGACTTGTAGCTGAGGCAGGGCTAGAGGCTGGACTAGACCCCTCAGTTCCACCAGTTGATGCCGAACTCTAAACAGCACAACTGATATTAAAACGATGCAGCCAGTATTTAGAAACGATAGACGAATGAATTTATAAAGCATGTGTAAATGAATGTAACACAAATGCAATGCTGTGCAAATATACTTTAAACATCCAGCTTGTTACGTCAGATATTGCACGATTCTGTGGCTTAACGAGACTTATTCCACACTTGTCGTTAACCTTTAAATCACAAATGATAAACAATATGAATAAAGTGTATTAAAAGCTGATCTCGAAATAACAGAAAACCATACTTTGCCGTGGGGATATCCATTTCTTTAATCGAATCACCGAATGACAAATAAATTTTCCACGTGCATCCATGAAAAATTGATTACTTAACCACCTTTCGACGAGAGGCAGATACTTAAGAATTTACCATCTCCTCGATTAAACATCAAAGTCCTGCAATATCTTTCCTTAATCCTTAGAAATCCGTGAACCACCCAGCACCGTACCTCGGCCCAATGAAACCCGAAAACCCTATCACCCAGAATCCCTTCGACCATCACCCGCGACTCGCCAAGCGGACTCAGCAACAAGCAATCCCGCAGACATCCCAATCGCTACGTTACAAGACAGGAGAGCTTAAAAAGCAAAGGAGCCCTTTGACAAAACCAGTACGATCCACATCGCAGGTGCATTCAGCTTGATACAGTTTTACAAGATTTCCGAGGACCATTCAGCACACATTACCATACTACGGAATTCAAGTTCGCAGAAGGGGAATCCATCGCGTACGCATCGGGCTAATAAAAATATTGACAAGCGAGAGCTGACGGTTCAACGTCGAGTTGCGAGTCACCCAGAGACAGGTTAAAGCCCCGTCGACGTTCGACAGAGTCGTCCCCTCGTAAATCAGTGTCCGGCGGACGGTACGGCCTATTAACGAGAGAACGTGATCCCCCGAGGTGAAAAAAACAAATTTCCGCCAAGGGGGGTTAGACGAAAGTGTCCGTGCGAACGAGCGCTCACCATCTTCGCGAGAGTCGGGCGTGTAAGCGAGTTCCCTGGCCGTGGGGTTGTCCTAGCAGCTTGAAGGTACCCTGGCCTCGCACGAGGTCACCTGGGTGCCCAGGGACTGCCAAGGACCGTTGCAACCACTTCAAAAGGACTTCCAGCCTCCGGTGAAGCTGCTGTTCCTTCTCGCTGAACCTCCAAACACTACAGAGACACTTTTACAAGATGGCGGTCGTACGCGCCGTTCAGGGCGCTAATTTGCCCGATTTTAAATTTTCCACCCGCGGTGCCCGCGTCCGTCCTGCTACCCTCGCGAAACGGCGCCCGTACACTTTTACCGGGACGGAGAATCAGTCCCGAGGTTTCTGTAAGACCGTAACAAACCGCGGGGAGCGCGATGTTTACGAGATCCCAAGCCGAGCAACAGTTTTCAAAACAATTTCCGTGCCCAGCGTTAATGGGGTCAGGACTTTTTTACGAGCCGCAGATGGGAGCGCGATTAGGAGATTTATTTTCCGCGCGTCAGTCGCGGCTTGTAAATCGGCGTGTGTCGATCGACGTAGCTGCGCTGCTATCGATTCCCATTGTAAATGTTCGGCAACGCGGCGGAGCAAAAGCCTACGAGGTCCCCCCGTGAATTTCAGTTTTGCCATAATGGCGGTGATTGATTTCGGTTACTATGGCTAGCGTGCGGATCTCTTGGCGATTTTTCTTTTTTGCAGCAAGCTTACCTAATCGTGGATATGGGGGCATTCGAGGGATTGCTTCACGGCGAACATTACTTACGGGCCACCTCGCAATGGACAACCGAATAAGAACACTGAAATTGAAACGAGTAACGAGAAACGGGGAGTAAAACGAAAATCTGCCCTCCTCACAGCATTGTTGACTTCGAAAGACTGAAACATTCGCCGCCGTACTACGCTCGTCCGCGTGGTGTCCGTGATCCCGTCGATTACACGGCGAATCGAGTTTCTGTGCGCGAGATCGTTGCCGTAAATGCGTTTGATAATTTGCCGGGCAAATCTTTGCTTTTACAGAGAGCCGGCACAGGTAAACAACGGCTCCGACGAGATGCAATGGGATTATTTTGAGCTCGGTAGTGTCACGTGTTTCGATGTTCGACGTTCAAATGTTATGGGGAAAGAAATGACAAAAGATATTTGCAATATCCACCTCCATCTTCCTAGAAACGAATAAACGTTACGAGATATTTTGGCTAACGCGATTATTGGTCGTTTTCTTTTTTAGTCAATTAGCTAGAATCAATGTACACGTGCGCGTACATGTATAATATAAAATTTATTAAATTTGATTAGGTGTGTATATACAGGAAATTTACAGCGAATTATATATAGAGCGTAGTCTTTACACATGGCTTAGATCGAAGTAGCTTGCCGAAGTTGTGGGGATACTGTACGGTGTTCTCTCTGATCTCTGACAATCTGATATCACTTCGGAGGGGATACTTAAAGCCTGGAAATTTAAAGAACAATGGTTATTATGTGCTCGCTCCATTTCTTTCGAGACTTCTCGCTTTCCTTCGCTACAATTTTATCTTCGCTAAAGTCCCCAATTTAGGATTAACTTCCACTTGAAAGATAGAAGATAGTTCTTACGGAAGTGAATTATATAGTACAGCAATTGTTGCCATTTATCGTTGAATAAGAAAGTTATGAGTCGTTACAGAACTTACGTATTTCTTGTGCATAGCAAGGCAGAAGGTGCAAACTTGCGGCCTCGCTTGGAAATCTGCCCAGCGACTCATCCCATAGACATCGCCATTGTCATCGGCGCGTAAGCAGGGCTGATCTACAGGGCCAGCGACGAGGACAGCGCCCAAGTGGCTGATATAACTGCTAGCTAATCTCAAAGTCTCTATTTTCGATAATTTCCTATCCGCGGGTTCCGTCGGTATTAATGTTCTCAAGGCACTGAAAGCCGTGTTCACACTGCACAGTGAAGATTGGATTTCTTGAGTCTCGTAGCTGTCCGCATTCTTTACCCTCCACAAATGAATATATTCACAAATTTTCCACTATCGGACGTACAAGTTTCCGCTTGTACGCTGCTCAAAATGTTTCTGCTAAACCGAATGCCAGGAGCGCCAAGAATATGCGTTTCTACCGAACGCGTTTCTTTAGTTACTTTGAGCAGTGTACAAGAAATCAATAATATAGTTATACATAATGATATGCGTGTGATACTTTCACAGATCGTACGATTAGAATTATTCAGACACCGAGTCTGCCTTAGTTTCACAGAACTAAGGATCGGGTGTTTGTAAGTCTGTGCCTATAAGTGCATAGAAATTTCATTTTCAACTGCGATGACTGGGGCACGCTTACGGTAGCAGAGAAGCTACATCTTATCGTAGATAGTAATTAGTACACAGATCTGCAGGGGAAACATAAATACATACTTTATACAATGCTTCTGTTACAATTTCATTGCACTAATGAGCTGATGATCAGCGCTTATTACAACTTCGAGTCTAAGTCCTTAAGTCTACGTTCAAGGTATTACAGAACTATAAGAATAAATAATTTTGCTGAAGAGACTGGGTGAAAAGGAATGCGCGACGTTTCAGTGTTTCATAAGGAAAAGAAATTCACCTATGAGTGCGGTCCCTTTCGCGTGCATTCGCTTGATAACGTTGTCTCGATGATTCCTCTCTCTTTCGTGCAGCCATACCGCTCTGCACAGTTATCAGTTACACAACGCCTTCGACTTGGTAGAGCCGCGTCCGACCACACTGGCGGCTTACGAATGACTAACTGCCGTCATTTCCTTCGCTTCCTCCAGGAATCCCTCTTCCCCCACGTGTCACTCTTAACCCCGCCCCCTTCGCGCCGCTCAAATACACATGTGAACTGCACGTGCACTCGGGGACGGCCACTTGCACTCGCACGATTCACCGCTAACAAAAACAGAGCTTATTAATCGACAGCCTAATACAAGAGGCTGTTACACGGAATACAAGAAAGTAGATTTACAAGTTATAAGAACAGATCGGCGGCAACGCCAATGGTAACAGACAGCACAAGTAAAAGTTCAAGAGCACGGATCAATGAACAAAATTAAAGCTAATTGCAACAATCCCCCGGAGGAATGTTGCTCTCGAAGCGTCATGCAGTGAGAAGTTTCTCCTCGTGTATGTAGCAAGTTATTAGAGGCGAAGGTGAAACGAGGGAAATTCGATGCACGGTCGATTAGTTTCTACGAAGAATACTAAGGAAACTTCGATCAACGGGAGTCTATTGATACAGGGGGAATTCGAGAGGAATTCCTTCGCGGAAGTCCTCCAAGTTCTGTAAAGTAATCGTGGCTTAACAGACTCTCGAGTTATTAGCATTCCGTTACCTCGAGTGATTCACAGGGATTTCGGCTCGAGTATTTGCGACCTGGCCGTAATACTTGACAAATGGTTTCCGAACGGCGGAGCGAACACGACACTCGTGCTTCCTGCACGCCAGTGCACGTGACGACTCCCACGCAAAGTGGTCGGAGGCTGGGTTTCACATTACGGTCAATAAAAACAAGCCGACCGCCGACCGGTAGGAAGAGCGAGGAAAACAAATTCCATGCGTAAAACTAATTAGCCCAGTCCCCCGTGGTGTCGGTTCCCCCGCTCGCTGGGCCCTCTCCTCCGAGGATTCGTCGGACGCCGGCAAGTTGGATGTGAACCACGCGATAAGATGACACGAAAAGATAGTCTTTTACAAGACAGGCATTTATTTCTGTCCAGGGTGTATCCAGCGACAGGCAAACTGGTTAATAAGAAATTATACAATCATTCCATCTTCCGGATTACAGAAAAACTCTCATTTTGGTGCGCTTCTCCCATTTCCTCCCTACTCCCCTCTGCCACAGCACAGAGATCCCAAAGAAGTCCGGCTACGATTTGGTTACACCGACGCAAATGATAATTCCTTCGCAGAGATATTTATATTATAATAAGTAAAATATATTACAGCCTTGTGTAAGGTGCAAGCGGACAAAATGATAGTACATCGATTAATTGGATCCTCCACGACACAAACCATATTTACTTCATACTTCTTTTTTTTTCTCTCTTCCCATTCCTTCTCTCTTCGCATTCTAAAATCATCTCGGGCGCCTACCTACGGTGAAAATCAAACCGACTGAAGATACAACGACAAAGCTGGACGTTTTCTATGAAATATTTGCTTAGTTAAATAACTAGATTACATCGAATTAATCGTATAGGCGGAGAATTTACACTCTTCGAATGGTCGTCAGAATATAAAGAGATCTGGTTTTGTTTCGTTTGAAAGAACGTTCTTCTCACGCATCGATTTCCAGCGCCTGTGCGCTATTACAGGATGTGTATATATATATATATATACACACACACACACACACAAACATACGTGTGTGTATACATATATACATATATATATAGTTTCCACAGATTTATGCGGAGCGCACGACCATTGGGAGACTATGCGCCGTTTCTCTATAAACCTTTCGTTTCTCTCTCTCTCTTTTTTTTTCATTTTTTCCTCTTTTTAAACTTTGGTCACTTTGTTGCAAAGTTTTATTATTTGCTAATCAGCCGCTCGATGGAATTAGTATCAAACGCTCGTGGTCTTCCAGGGGGTAAAATCTTAAAGGATACAATATATAGAAAATATACAAATCGTCCGACACAGAAATTACAATACTATTAAAACTTAAGTTACGTCCTTACAATACGCTAGAACACGGAAGGTCTGCGGTCTGTCCATAACAGAAGTACACGGACAGCTCTAAAAATGTTCGGAAGTTAGTCTCTACAAATTATAAAATTACCAATTATTTCGAAGACACGATTCATATATATACATATATATATATATGTGTGTGTGTACATATATATATATACATATATATATATTTATATATAATTGATGGGTTGTAAAACGAAGGGCAGAACTGGATCCATTCTCTGTGCAAGCGCACGGAAGGATTAAAACGGACACGGTGAACCATTTCCCTCTGAACACTTTGGCATTATCACCGCATTACAAAAATGAAAGATCGAACCGGGGGGCGGGGCGGGGGAACGAATCTCGTGTTTGAGCATGTAGTAATATCGTGGACTCGTAGATATAATTATACATACATGTATATACCTAGGGATTTCAAACAAATTTACACATGTTAAAGCGGTCGCTATGTATATCATATGTATATCATATGTATATATATATATATATTTCAATAAATATATATATATATAAATTTCAAATCCTCTATTGTGCTAGACGGAACCTAGCACTATTCCAAATAGCTTTCATCGTGTCGTATTTACACTAAAAAGTGCTACATGACGTAACAATCTTTACGATTCGTTTTCTATCTCGAGTTTATATAGATTTTTAAGAGACCGTAAAAATAAATTTTCTGTACCTATACGTAAGGTCAGGGATCTTTAACAGATCCATCCTCGATCCTCCCTCCTCGACACCTATATCCTTGCACCATTTATTTGTTTAAAAAAGCACGGTGGTCGAGTACCGCGACGGTGACCTCTCGTTAATTGTAAATCATAACGAGATTTAGACTTTGCGTTCCTAGTTATGAGGGATAATCATTTAAAGAATGTATGTATGCATATATATACATATACATATATATATATATATATCCTATGCGTGTATATATGTATATACATACATAAATACAATTATGCTTAAGGGCGTGATCCACGTGCAGCTTCTTCCAGTGCGCGAACTTTAATCTCACGGTCACGCTGTTGTCTAAAAAACACCCTTTGTTAGTCGGATACCACTGGCCGCGTCTAATCAGCCACGCGTAAGTGGCGCTAGGCAAGCCTCTGTTATCGTATTCAAAGGACGAACCTCAGATACTCCTCGTGGTGGGCGACGAGGGAGGCGTGCGGCGGGAATCGGTCGCGTTCCATCATCAGGTGACGTTGCAGTTGCTCGTGATGGGCCGCCATGTCCGCGTACGGTCTTCCAAGAAGCTCGGCAGGGTGGAGTGCCAGCGCCGGGTCCCGCGGCATTAAGCCTGGCCGTGGGTAATTCGCGCCTGCTGCCGCTATACACACAAAGCATATTAGTGTACCGTAAAGGACAGTCTTATGCCCTCTCTGAATTCATGGGATAGACAGGCATGCATGACAGAGCGCGCGAGACTTCGTTCAATGATAAGTTTTGCCGGTACTGGCGATCGTTCCTTTACAGTGGTGGCCAGAAGAAAGTTCAACACTCGCACTTCTACGCGCCTGCGCGACGAACTTAACGCTAAGCTTTGCTGGTCTATCCTGCGCAAAACCCCCCGCGATTATAATTCTATCTGACGGAGCGCTATCTCGAGCCTGCTACTGTTCACAGTTTCAACTTTCTTTTGAGCACTACTGTAGCTACAGACGGGACAAGATCAATTGTTGACCACTCAAGCCCACCAACGCTTGTGTATTCCTACAATTCTTATTCGGCTACCCTTGATATACTGCCTCCTTTCTGTTGTTATAGATCTGTAAATGTATATCCTCTGTTTGGTGTGACGATTTAAGAGCAGAGGCAAGGCTAATTACACTTAGAGCACTGGCCTTGAGCAGCCAATTGATTTGGTACCGGCTGTAACAAACGGAGATGATGGTAACGATGATGATGGCATGTCGCTAATTAATATGGTACAGTAACGAACGTATACAAATGTTACATTGCTGTCGTATCGACCAATCAATCAGTCTGGTATCCGTAAATGTGCAATTCTCCGAGGAATCGTTGTGCAGAAAGGGCACCGGTAATATCGTTCATTCATTCCACGTACACGCATACAATCCTCGCAACACTCGCGCACTTGCACGTTACTTGAACGTAATTTAGAAGCTCGCAGAGTCTCGGTAGACCGGGTCCGATACCTTCACCCAGAGAAGCTCGATGATCGCAAAGCTCGGCGGCAAGTTCTAACGGGCGTAGCGAGAGAAGCGACAGAGAAATGCAAATAAAGTAGGGCTCGCCGCAGAGGAGATATATTCGTCCCTTTCGCTTTTCCTTCCTTTCCGGCTTCATTTACGCAAAGCTATTTAATGGCAGTTAGGATGCTCTCCGTTTAGTTAAACCCCCGGCTGATGTCGAAACGATTGAATGAAAAGCACGTTTCAGTACGCTTACACGAAATCGACCGCTTTACCGATCACATCCTACCGAAGAGGATCAAAGAAACCACAGAAGACTTCTAACATCGCAGAGATCACATTCTCCAATAATTGCTGAAACTGAGCTCTACACATTCCTTTTCTACTCTGACTTTTTTTTAAAGGAACGCCTTACATTCCACGCTAATGAATTTTTAGTTGCATCTATGGGGTGTTCGGTAGCAGACGGTAGAAAATGAAGTAGCAGATTCGAAGAGTGAGGAAATCGCGGTGGAGGCTTCGTTTCTCAGTTATTTACGTTAAACATTCGAGTCAGGAGCGCCCGGAAGCACGGCAACTCCCTGACCTCACTGACCTACCCGACGCAAGCGCTGATCCCCGAGTTGTCGTGCTTCGGGCGCTCCTCGCTTAAACATTTAAACACTAATAACTAAAGAAACGATGCTTCCACCGCAATTTCCTCGCTCTTCGCTTTCGTCTTACATTCTCGCGCAGAGCCAGCAATTTCATTTCGTACTATCCGCTGCCAAAGACCCAACACATGGAACTCGGTACCAATCACTGGACCACTACCCTTCCCTTAAACTAGAACAAGACTCGCAATGAAGTATTCCAAGTACAAAGTTCTTATATCCTCTATGTACAAGACTATCCACACAATCAGATGCACCAAGAAGAGTAAACGATCGTCTTCCTGGCGTGTTTATGCTTCAGAAATGTATTCGTGACGGTTCGATAAATCCGGACAGTCGGTGAAAGGGGGCGATCATCGTGCAGGAGCGTACTCAGACATCCTGATTTGTAGGACCTACCAGGCAGGGGGAATCCAGCTGCAGCCGCAGCCGCTTCCTGCTGTTGCTGAGCCTGTTGCTGGGCCTGCTGCTGTCCCGGATGTAAGTGCAAGTGCGTATGCGCATGCGTATGCGCGTGAGTGTGAGCATGATACTCGGGCGAAATGCCAGCCATCTGCAACCGGACCATCGGGTCAGCAGCTAGAGCCAGTCGCTCGTCCAGCTGGCCATGGTGATGAGGCGCCACGGGATGGCCAGCCCCTGCACCCGCTGGCCCCCCGCCGGCTGCAGTCGGTATCCCTAAACCCGACAGCGCCTCAATCAAACATACTGTCCTGAGTCGTACCCTTAACGCTAGCCAAACTATATCTTTCTCCTGACAACGAATTTTTGCTTTCCGCCGGCACTCTTCCGTCAGACGTACGACGTTTCCGTCTGCTAGCTGCGCGTTCGGGCGACTCGAGCCTTTCGTATAATAAACGAGGGGTTGGGTGTAGGGGGAGGATGGCGGTTACCAGCATGATCTACCTAGCGCGTGGGCTAGGTATTTACGATACGCCAGGATGCGGGGCTACGCGCGATCCGCGTTCCAGGAACAAGAATCGAATGCGTTACTGGTAGCCGAAGGTCCAGCAATTACAGAACTATCGGGGAGTCACCTAACAGCAGCCAGCATCCGGAAACGACCACTATCTCGCTCTATCCCTAACGCCGTAGGCTCCTATACTGAGACCCTATCACTTGAAATCATAATCGCCGTTAATTCTCTGTTCCTCACTCCGCTATGCGAGAAGAAAGATATGCGTATACGGGGGAAACATTGAAAGTTACCTAATCTCTCTAAACGTTCTCTCTCCAACTGGCTCGGACCAGGCGGAGCACCGTACAGGCCGAACTGATGCAGTGCTTGAGGCGGTCCCGAGGGCCCAGGCGCTAATCCCGCGGCTGCGTAACGACGGTGTATCTCCAGCCAGTGCGGATCAACCGGCGCCGGCATCGGTCTAGGCGTTCCTTTCAGAAGCTCCTCCTTCAATCGATCGTTCAGCTCTCTCTCCCTCAGCTCCCTGATCTCGCGCTCCCGTTTCTCGCGCTCCAGGTGCTCCAGCTCCAAGCGTTCGCGCGCCGCTGGGCTGTACATGTAATGCAGCATGGGGTCCGGCGGCGCGGGATGCCTGGCCGGCGAGAACGCGGCGTGCGGTCTGGCGTATTCCGACAATTGCCTCAGAGCTGGGGTGTCGGCGTAGGAGCCGGGCCTGGCCGCGTACCTGTCGTAAGGGGAGACGACAGGTTCGAGGGGACCCCTGCTCGGCGGCTTGCAGATCTCCGGCTGCTTCTCCGGCGTCGACATCTTCCTCGCCTGCTGCGCCGCCGCTCTGTCACGCTCCTCCCTCTCCCTTTCCGCCTGCTTGCGCGACCTCTCCTCCCGCTTCCTGGCCAGCTTCGAGTCCGGCACAGGCTTGAACATCAGGTCGGTCCTGGTGCAGGAGTTATTCTCGCCGCGGTTCCAGTGTCGCAGGAAGATGGCGGACTGAGACCTGTGGCACTCCGAGTCCTCGATCCTGGGCTCCGGGGAGGGACCGCGTGGGCTGGGCGACTCCTCTTGGTCCTGCTCCACGAGGTCCGGCTCTAGCTTCGGCTCCGGGGCGATCTGCTGCTGAGGCTGGGGCTGCCTGTGGTGGTGGTGGGCGGAGCTGCTCGACGTCAGGCACGCCGCGGACACCAGCGACGGTTTGCGTTGAGTATTGTGCGAGCTGTGCGAGGAGGAGTGACTGTGGGAGCTGTGGGACGAGATGGTTAGCAACTTGTCGTGGTGCAGCGTGGTCGCCTGGTGCATGCTGGAAGAGTGGTGATGCGTGGCGATCAGGTTCTCCCCCTCTTCTCTGGTGGTGACGCTGGAGCTGGTGCTCGAATGGTGGGCGGTCATCATGGTGGTGCTCTCCTGGCTTCGCTGAGGAGACGGCGGCGGGATGGCGTGCGGCACCGGGCCGTAAGCGTACGGCGGGAACGACGGGTATCCCCCCACCGGAGCGTAGCCTGGGTACGCGTGAGGGTGATACGGGTGCATGGCAGTGAACAGCGAATGGTGCATCAGTGGATGATGTGGGTGGAACGGATGGGCCATGTGCGGGCTTGGTTGCTGGGCCGGATGCATCACCGGTTGAGGGATAGACGTGGGCGGCGGAGGAAGCGACGGCGTTGGGGACGCGGCTACGGACTGTATCTGAGGGATGGGCTGATTACTAGGCATCGAGTGTTTGCTCGGTGTGGGTGGCTTGCTGGAGCTGTCCGGATCTTTCTTGATATTCTCTAAACTGGGGCCCGGGAAGCCTGACTGGAAGCCAGGCACCTTCACCTCCTTCAAGCTCTGCAGTGGATCCGGCTCGGGGGGTATGATCTCCTGCTTGATCTTCAAATTCTGCGGCTCCATCGGCGGCGTTCCAGCCAGATTGTACATAGAGGATGGCTTCTCCATAGACAGCATACCGCTCGGCTGGATCGGCTGGAACAAGTTACTCGGCTCGTTTCTCTCTTGGTCGTTATTCTCCTGCCGTTCCGGTATTCTCTCGGGCATTCTGTCGGATATCCTGCTGTCTCGCATTCGTTCCGGGGCGTGTCTGTCGTCCGATATCCGCTCGGACATCCTGCTCTCGGAGGACATGACAGTGAGGCCGAGCGGCTGCGGCGAGCTCGGCATCTGCGGCATCTGCGCCATGTTCGCCGGTATACTCTGCGAGATGTTCAGGTTCAACGGCGGCCCCGGTATACTCTGCGACATGTTCTGCGCGCTGGACATACTTTCGCCGTGACCCCGCAAGCTCTGCGTTGGTCCCATGTTTTGCCCGCTCGACATGTTCTGCGGCATGTTCGGCGGCATCTGCATGCTCTGCGACAGGTTCTGCGGAACGTTCTGAACGGGGGGAACGTTCGGCGTGTATTGCATGTTAAGCGGCAGTCCTTGTTGCGTGGGGGACATCATCTGCGAGCTCTGTATATTCTGCGAGCCGGCCGACCCGCAGATACCGCTGTTCTGAATAGTCTGCGACAGGTTGCGCGGCATGTTCTGGGTCATATCGTTCATGTTCAACGGCTGCGAGGTGCTCAGGTTCAGCTGCTGCTCGGGCTCCTTCATATCCTCGTTGGAAGGGGACATGGCTGGTTCTATGGGCAACGGTTCCAGCTTCAACGGTTGATTCATAGCTAAAGGTACATCTTCTATCTGATCCTTCGTTTCCGCTAGATCCTCCAGCAACGGCTTCTTCTCCAATGCGTGAATGACGGGGACAGATATCGGCAGAGTCTGTATAGGTGCTGGTACGGGGGTGGACACTGGGGTAGGCTCGGACGGCTCCTCTGGCGTGGTCACAGCGGGGCTGACCGGCTCCTCGGTTGGCACTGTAACTGGCGTCGGTTGGTTCTCGTTTGTGTCACCTTCTCCCTCCCTTTCAGGCTCATCCATGAGAGAATTGCTGTCGGTAGTGAGGGACTCCGAGGGGCTCTCAGGACGTTCGCCGCGCTTCCGTTTCTGAGACTCCTTGTCCTCGTCCACCTCGTCCGTTTGCGGCCGTTTCTGACCTTTCTTCGGCGTATCCGGCTTACTGGAGGACTTCTTCTTGCTCTTGTCCGGCGTCTGTTGCTGTTGCTGTTGCTTCTCTTGGTCGGGCGTGTCCGTTCCACCTGTACGTCGGGGTCTGGCGGGTCTGGGCGTCTCCTTGGCCTTGTTTCTTGTACGCATTCTACCTGGGCTATCTGGTGATTCCGCGGGCACGGGGCGGAACAGGTACGGAGGCGCAGGCGGCAGTTCTCCGGTCTTCTTCAGATGGATCCTGCATTCCGTACAGAGCAGCAACCTGTCCTTGCCAGCTATCTGGTAATCCTTTGAGCTCGTCGAGAAGCAATGCTGGCAGGAGTGCGTGGCCCCGTTGGTGTTCGTGTCCCTGGAGTCGCTGTCCTCCTCCGAATTGTCGTCCTCCGTCACTGAGCTGATCTCGCCGCCGGGATTATTGCTGGCCGGTGTCCCGACGGGCACGGTCTCCGGCTCTGAAATCGGCTCCTTCTGGCTGACGCTGGCTGGCGGCGTGTCCTTGGGCGGGGTAGGGACCTCCTCTTTCGGAGTGCCGGCCCTGGAGTTCCGCGTGTTGCGGATCCTTCTGAGCGAACCCTGGCGACGTCTTCTGTGCGGTCGATTATTATTTGCGCCCGGGGTTTTCTTCCATAAATAATAGAACTCAACCAATTCCGGCTAGAATAAGAGAAAGAAAAAAGAAACTCTGCGGTAACATCTACTCTATCAGCGGCGGCGCGTACGTTCGTACGTAGAATTTAGTTACCGTGTCCTTGTGGGGTAACAGATCCTTCCTGATCCTTGAGAAGTTCTTTCCAAATTGTCGAAGCCCTTTGACAAAGCGTTTCTACGAGACAGAAACGACGGGGGTTGGTTAGTTTGCAAGGGTCTTCCATTTTAAAACGCGAGATCGTATGAATGAATTGTGAAAGGGGAAGTTAAAGACGAGGGAAGCTTTGATCGTGTCGACTTACAGTTTCTTCCTCAGACCATTTTTTATCGATGCCTTTTGGTACGGGACATTTAACCAGAGCCTGCAACGCTCTTCCTGGATCATAGCCAGAGTCGTGCAAGATGTCCAGAGCATTGATAGTCGTGTCGTCACGGGATGCAGCCACACAACCGTCGTCCGGGGATCCTCCATCACACATGCCAGCGAACGCAGCCATAGATCTTGCTGCCCTTAAGTACATCAGAAGATCCCCGTCCAATGCCATAGCTGGAATCCATCTTAGCTCTTCTCGTTCTTTAGAAAACTCTGGATCAGGAAGCAGCTCTCCAGGAGGTATACCCGGCCGATACTCAGGCAAACGGGCCTGACAAGAAACCAACTCCTGTACCCAAAATTCGGGATTGTGCGTGGTTAGCACCAATGCCAAAGCGAGTTAGTTGTACGCACCTATACTCCGGCTTGCTTTTCGAAACTACACGAGCCAGTATAATACTTTTTATCCGTTCTGTTCCTTTTGTTACAATACTGGTACGAGAAGTAGCATGAGTATTTTATACGTTCTATCTTTTTTTTTAATCTCTCTTTCTTTATACTTTTGCTTTTGTGTACAGACTAACGATCATAAATACAAGCATGAGAAAACGTGAATTCAAGTGGTGCAGGATTATTATATACACATGTTATGACTTTACATTTAACATAAATATTAGTTACGCTGACGTTCACAGTGAAAGCTACGAGAAGTTAATAAAGCGAACGAAAGCACATCCACGGATACTCATTTAGTGAACGGATATGTAATACACGAACTGGCGGAGATGATGGCGAATGAGAGAGAGAGAGGGAACACAGTATATCGCAAACGAAACATTACATGGTATTTACAAACGATGGAAACGCATCGTGTTCGTGGAAGAGATATCAATGTAAATGCGTAAATGCTTTTCCATACAGTTTATACTCATAGATGGTTCAAGTAACCAATGGGTTATTATATAAGTGGAGCAATTTCTGCCTTTAACAAAGATACTTTCTGTAATTTCACCGTGACTGAATACCACTGTAAATATAAAAATAATCTTACGCTACGCAATATCACCCTACATATCATTATAAAAGGCTTTCATCATAATAACTTGCATCATATTCAGGGTCATATTCACTTAGGCATCAGGATTATACTGTCGAGCAAATAAGAACCTTTATCATCGTGACTTAAAGAATAAATAATTATCATTGTTATTTGAACCATCGGCATACAATAAAGCTATATAAGGTATATGTACCTGCTCCTCGCTATCTATGTCTATAATTTCTTTCTCAACGTGTACAAATACAGGCGGATAATCAAAATTCTAATTGTCATAACGGATACATGTTCTATAAATGTGAACTTCAAGCACTAAAGAAACAGATATCTCAATTGCTCTAAATTTTTAACTAAGCACACGCCATGCATTGTTTTAATAATTCTTTTCGAGTGATACAACTACGCTCGGTAGCGTTACAGAACGAATATATACTATTGCGACGTACTACCCGAAATATAATTCTCATTTCAATTTTCCTCAAAGAACACACGAATCGACTGAATCTTTAAATAACTTACACGGTACAAAGTACAGAATAAATTATTCATAGAATATATAAATAGTATTTATAAATAATTCATGAAAATCTAATGCATGTGTAGTAACTCCGAATAAACTATCGAGCCACCAAACAAATATTTCCATGTCCTTATCGTATTAAAGAATTATTAATCAAGACATTAAGCGTTTCGTACGAATCATCAGGATAATAATACCGATGTCTATAATACATTCACAAATACCATAGTTTCAAACACCTTTGTTAAACGCAAAGTTGTTTAACACTACAGATACTTCGACAACTTTCCAACAATTACACGCACACCTAACAATTTCAAACAATTCTGTAAATCACTCGGATCGTACTTTACAGTCGCGGCACCAGTTACCGGAGTAACTAGATGGAAGGAACGAGTCTATAAATTCGAGAGCAATTCTTGTTGAAAGTATTAGGCACTGCGACAACGTAACGTCACGATTACCTGGTGCTTTGGTGATCATATTTCTGCCCTAATCTATGCACTCAAAATACACATTGTAAGAGAACAAGCCTTGAGTTAGGTACATTGTGCAATATAGCTAAGTAGCAAAAAGTTTTTCAAGGTATATGGCAAACCTGGTGCGAAGGGCCAACCCGAATCTCGCCCTGGGTCCCGGCAGACATCTCCCCCTCCTCCGAAGCTCCACCGTCTTTCTCCAGTGTTTCGAGTGGCTTCTATCTTGGACTTTCAGTAAATTCCTATCATCCACCCCCTGAACTGTATAGTCATTCTATCAGTATATTTGTAACAATTTTGTAGAAAGAAGTACCGCTAACATGCTTCCTTTTCAATGACCCTTTCTTTCAACAATGATGTCAGTTATTATGGTATCATTTTTCTTACACTATCGACTCTTATAATTCTCCCTAGTAGCGTTCGATGCGTACAACGTTCAAAATAGACTGATCGTTAATATCGTGATATTCTTAAAGAATCTATTAACTCCTAACGACTCAACTGGAGCAGCTTTTTCAAACTTCACAGCCATACGATACAAAGTACAAAAGGTATCCTACAAAAAGCGGCGACACATGTGGCCCCGTTACTCGGGGAGCTACAGCCATCGTAGAGCAACGACGCAGAACCATGTCCCTCCGAGTAAGAAAAATTGCCCAGAAACTGTCTCGCTTATCCCGCTAAATCTCTACCGACGCTAATCCGATAAAGTCCGAACACCCACGCCATAGTCTGGCTCGATAAGCGTGTACGTAAACGAGCCCTGAGTAATCGGAGCTCGCCCCGATTTGCGTGATCATGGAAAGAGAAGACGCAGCTCCAGCTGTGCGCACATGGACGTATCGTTAAGGGAAGCGAATGTTCATGTAACGGCCTATCACATAGCACTCGCAGAGTACATGTAATTCTACTTTCATAGAAGTGGTTTCGAGTCACGGTGAAAGCGGTAAACAGCGTAAACTAGGTTTACTTAAATTGTAACGCAATTGTCGTTAATACTGGCGCGGTCGGAACGTGCCAAGGGGCGATGGACGGCGGGATTGTCTTCTCGTTTACTCGTGGATAGGCGACGCAAAGAGGCACAGAGGGAAAGAGATCGGGCTATTTACACAATCCCGTCATACACGCATCGAACGCGTACGAAATGTGCGCGTACGCGGAATCCCCGTTGGCCCGCGAGCGGATCGCTAAAGTCGCTTGTACGCGCCGCGAGCGATCCGCGACGGCCGCACGTCCCGTCCCGCCTCGCCTTGGCAGAATTCCGGTGGTGCTGTTAAAATAATGTGGAAAGCCATAAAATCTCAAGGCAAACTCACCCGTGATAAATGTTTCAGCGACGTGCTCGCATCGTTCCCCCCCCGCGACTCGGCCCTACCTCCACATGCACGCGATACGATCACGGGACCCGACTGCGCGCTCGGAGGAGCCTTAGAAACTTAACGATTCACTATGAATTAACCATCGAACATTACGAGATATCTAGCACAAATCAGTAGCCACAACACCCAAACGCAGCCATCTTGTACTGCGTTTTGTTTCGTTTTTCCTTTGTGGGGGTGCGTTCCGATTCCGTTCGTTCCCGACGTCTCTTTTCCTGTCGGACTTCTGGTGGCGATTCAAATTTCGAAAATTCAAATCTCATGCTCAGATTATCCTACTGCTTCCTCAATTTTCTTTCGATGTATTAGATATATTATTCGGAATGGACTTCAACAGATTCTTATTAGACAATCGCGAACACTTCTATGTAGGAATTACTATTTTAATCTAGGAGAAATGACTTTCTACGATAAAATTTAAGTTCACCTCGTGCTGCTGATAATTACTAATAAAAAATAACGAACGAGTATCTGAAATTGATATCCTAAATGTATATTCACTGCATTCGTGTTGAACATTAACTACCCGGCGTTCGAGCATAAGTTCCCTCTTCCCTCTTTCGCTTACGCATCTTCCATGTCAATATTGAGTCGCGCACTTCCACATTTTGCGCATTTAGTTTGCAGGCTACCGACAGCTTCGCAATTAAACGTTAGATATACTACAGCCATGGCGAAAAAGACGGCAATTTTATTGATAGCTGACGGCTCAGAAGAAATAGAAGCGGTGGTAACCGCGGACGTTTTACGCAGAGCTGGGGTACGTTTCCTGCGCAATATAACCTTACATTACATTTACCCGTTAACGCGATAGCAATCGGATTACTCGGCATAGTTTCTGTGCCGGGTAGACAGATTCTATTTTCACCGAAACGTTAACAAACGTCATGATCAACGAGTCAAACTATATCTACACTAATTTCGATTACTAGATCGAAGTTACTATCGCCGGTCTCACCGACAGTCCATGCGTGAAATGCAGCCGTGATGTTAAAATCTGTGTCGACGCGAAGCTTCAAGACGCAGCCTGCCAGAACTACGACATTGTGATATTACCAGGTGGTCTGGCTGGTTCCAAAGCATTCGCGACGGTAAGTAGAATCGGTTCCCACGAAACCAGCGGTAGAAATATTATTTTTATACGTTCCGCAGTCCCCGGAGGTAGGGAAGCTGCTGCAGCAGCAGGAGAAGGAGAACAGAGCTATCGCAGCCATCTGCGCTGCGCCTACCGCTCTGAAAGCCCATGGTATCGCTAAAGGGAAACAACTTACGTCTTATCCCGCTATGAAGGATCAACTGGCAGATGAATATAAATATTTGGAAGACAAAGTTGTGGTCGATGGTAAAAACTAATTACTAACATTTTACATGCATAATAATTCACATAAATGTTAATTATTAACATTTTAGGTAATCTCATAACTAGCAGAGGGCCAGCGACTGCATTTGCCTTCGGTTTGGCTATAGTGGAGAAGCTGCTTGATAAAGAAGCAGCATCCAGTGTGGCGAAAGGATTGTTGTACACGGAATAAATACGGAAACTATTCGTACGAAGAGTGTTATGTATAAGAAATGCTGTATTGTCAATAATAATGTGTAACCGTACTTGTAAAACATATTCTACTTTAATAAATTAATATCACGCATTATATAAATTACTCTTCGTTACCCGCTACGTTAATATTGCTAGTTTCGAACTGGGTTAATTCAAACTCAAACTGCCCGCTCATCTTTTATTAACATGGCCGCCGTGTATTATGCACGAAATTTTACGAGCGCGTTCCATCTTTCTTACTAATTCGTCAGAGGTTAAAATGTTTGACACTTCACGAATTTCAACACATGTGCCTTTATTTAAGATATAATCTTACTATGATTTCGCTTATCATTTGAACAGACGCGAATGCGCGGGAGCGTTATATTCAAAGGCAACAGAAACTCAGCATCCACAAAATGTTTGAAAGCGATGACTGGGACCTGGACCAGGTGAGTTCAAAGCAAATACTTTTCAGGAAGAATGCTTATAAGATTCTTCAGTAGATAGATCTCTCGCGATGGTTATACGTACATTGTAACTTATTTCTTCTTCAACTTCTTCCATGTATATTTCCAGGATTTCATGAACGACGTGGACAGTATGTCGCTCGAGTATTACTCTCAGTCAGAACCGAAAAGACGAAAGACGGAAACTTCTAACGATCCTAGCTTTCTATCGAACACCATGTTATCTGACACGAATTATGAAACAAAAGACATCGATGAAACCGCTACAAAATGCAAGGAGAATAAAGAATCACGGAAGATTTTGATTCTTGGCATGTTTAACAAAAGTTTGTCGGATAAAGATATTTCTTCAAGTGCGTTAACTAAGTCGAGAAACCCTTCCGAGAGTAGTTTATTAAAATCGCATTCTGAAACACGAAATTGTGGACCTAGTCAATTACCTAGAAAAGATTTGGTGTTAGATATATTGAAGAAGAAGAATATACAAGATAAAGTTGTACAGCAGAGTACAAAAACTTCCGAATCACGGAAAGTCGAATGGAGCACCAAAAGTAATGGCGATATTAATGTACGAGATTCTGCACGGCCGAATAATAGAGTAAAGTTTGAAACCCCTGACAAATGTCTCCAGAAGAAGAACAGCTTGATTAGCGATAAACAAAGTCCGTTGGCGAAGTCAAGGAAACAATTGTTGGTTAATGTATTGAAGCAACGATCTGTGGCTAACGCGGCGTCGAGAAATTATGGCACGAAGAAAAATGTGTCTGCGATTAAACTTACGCAAGTGCAGCCTAGTGTAAAGACGACGCTAGTCAGGAGGTTCCCAGGGCCAGCGGGTTTATTGCCGGATAACATTGATCCGAACATTCCTGCCATTTCGTACTTGAATAATTTAGAAGAGAACGAGGACGATACGAAGGAATCGAAGGACACGGATCGTTCTGAATATTGTTCTCAGAATACAGAAGTTCTGTTTATGGAAGGAGCTTGGCAGTTAATGTCGAATGATTTGCCGGATGGATTTTTGAAGGGTTACGAAATTGCTACCATTAAGAAGCAAATGGCAAGAGCGAAACGAGGATATAACGCAAGGGTTGATTTTCTGGCTGGGATAGTCGAGCGCATAGACCACAGTCATGACAATCCCCCTATTATTTTGAAAGACTTTACAGACAGCATTCATGGGATTATACATAGAGATATACACTTTCAATATCAAGGTTTATTAGAAGCGAATGTTGTACTACTATTACACGACGTAGGCATATTAAAAAGTACTGGATCTTTCGCTACAAATAAATGCCGCATTCTAATATCACCCTCAAACTTATTGGCAATTTACCGTAACGATGGCAAAATAGAGCGCACGCACTACATGGAGTTGGCTTTACGTAATATTTCGAACGGCGAATCGGGAGATGAAGAAATAGAAGAGGTAGACACAGAAGATGCAGAATCACCAGAAACTAGTTCGAAATCGAAAACAGCACGTATTACTGACATTAAAGAAACAGCAAATGTTATAAAAAATACAGAAGAGTCCAACGAAAAGAGTTCGACTTGGAACACAAGCTTAAACGAAGCATTCGACAATATGAGTGACTCGATAGATTTCGATCTTATAGATGACTTTTCCTTTTCAGTCTCTTCCACTAATATTACAAATTCGCAAGATAAAAAGAATTTTAATAGCGCCGTGTCGAAGAATTTCAAATGCGTAAATAAAGGAGATAAACAACAGGACATCAAATTCTGTGAAAAAAGGAAAGGCGATGTTGGCGATTGTAGCAAAGAAAGGGCAGAAAATTTATTACAAAGTTTAAAAAGATTTTCTCCGAATGCAAATGCGAGAAAGAAGTTTTCCCATAGTCCAGGAAGCTTGCAAATGGATGTCCGACATCCAACAGCAAGTGCCTGTTCCAGAGATGTCGAATCAGAAGTGTTAGGTAATGCGTCCTCTAAAAGTAAAGTAAACAGGTTGCAAGGAAAAAAAACAGGATGTATGGCTAAAGAGTTACATACACCTTGTCATGACAATGCGAAAAGTGTTGAATTTAATAGTAGCAAGAATAGACCTTCCATACGATCGAAATTAAAAGAATTCAAGAATCCAGATGTATTAACTCAATCACTAAACTTTGAGACTGAAGCGTCATCGGACTTGAAGAAAGACAATAAGTCGCCGAAAAGTCCGAATTTCGCACGCGACATGCTTCGCAGCGACGAAAATGATACTGACGACGAAATGCTGTCCCAGTTAGATATAGACACCATTTGCACTAACTAAAACGACAGTAGTTAACTACTTTTTCCAAGCGTCGTAAATGAGGTACCAAAGTGATAGGACTCCCAAATTATTTTTTGCTATTTTAATAATCTTTCTCCACTTTTAACAATCTACGGCAAGTTACGTGCTATTTGATACTGAATAAAATACGTGTAAATATTCTTCGTATATTTAGAAGTTTGTACAAAGTGTGGATTAGAGAAGAATAAATATATTTTGTTTAAAACGGATGATTCAACCAGGATTCACTAATGATCTGCTACGTTCAAACAATGTTGGCGCTGTTTAATCATTTGATTGCTACACGATTATATCGCGGAATATTTGAAATACTGCCCATCTCGTGGCTCAAGGTTCTTATGCCGTATTTCTTTGCCGATAAGCATCGTTACACGTGACGGGAGTGATATTATCGCTATTATGATATGATCCTAAATCTTCTGATCCTACTACGCTTAACTCTCTTCGCCCTATATCGCACCCTCCTTTTCTTTCAAAACTCTTTGAGAAATTATGTTACCAGTAGTTACCGCGGTATTTAACATCGATTTATGCAATACCATCTTTGCAGTCCAACTTCAGACGTGGCTATAGTACGACTACCGCCCTCCTCTATATCGCTAATACTATTCTTCGGGCTACAGATTTGCGGAGGGTAGCTTTAATTACGTCTCTTGATTTTTCCAAAGCATTTGACACTATCGACCACGACTTGTTAGTTGCTAAGCTAAAATCACTGGGTTTGTCGGTCATATCTTAAGGGACGTACACAGCAAGTTACGCTTAACTTGGATGGGCTGAAATTTTCCTCCTCGCGTGTTGCGAAGTGTGGCGTTCCGCAGGGATCGGTCTTAGGTCCTCTGCTATTTAATGTCTTTGTCATTGACCTGCTTCGTATAACTTCGACCAATATTTCGTGTACGTATGTTGAGGACACGCAGATCGTATCTACCGTTATGCCTTGTAACATCCACGCTGCAATTACGGAGCTCGAATTAGACCTTACAAGGATTATAAATTGGTCGGTTCAGCATGGACTTAGGATTCATCCTGCTAAATCTACTCTTCTTGTTCTTGGCTCCCCCTGCTCATCGCGAAAACTCCCTCCAATCTCTGTCACACTCGGATCCCTACAGTTATACCCCTCCGACTCCATTCGCAACTTCGGACTCACTTTTGATCCTCTGCTCTCGTACGCTAACCATGTTTCCTCGCTGTGTCGTCAAGCTTATTCGCGTTTACGTCTACTTTACCCTGCCTGTCACATTCTTTCATCGGCACATAAACTGTTATTATCCCAGTCTTTGATCATTTCGCTGTTTCATTATTGCGATGTCGTCTATCGTCCATGTTTATCCTATCATCTTTCTCACCTTATTCAGCGGGTACAAAACTCCTGTTTGCGTTTTCTTTTTGTGTCCCGAAGTACGATCGTATCTCTCACCCACACGTTAAAACGCCTTGGTTACGTATGCCTCAGCGCTGGATTTGCCATTTATGTTGTATCGTTCGCAAAATACTCTCATCTCATGTCCCGCCTTATTTTTATAATATTCTCTTTCTACTCGACATCAAAGTCTCCTTTGCATACCGGCACACTCGACATCTAAATTTGAATCTTCCTTCGCTTATATTTTGGCTCGTTATTATAAATCCCTTCCACCTGATATTCGAGGGCTAAATTCGTTTCCTGATTTTAAACGTAAAGCTCGACGATATATATTGTTACACTATGCGTCAGAATAATGTTTAGATTCTCTCTCTTAATTTTTCCCTAATTTTCTGTTTCTGCTTTTCTTCCCTAGTTTTAGTTTTTGTTTAATGTTAGTTATTTAGTTTCGGTTAGGCTTCTAACAGTATTGTACTGCAGCCTCGCCATTTACTTTGCTAGTCTTTATGTATTATTTTTCTCTGCATGTGTCAAGTAATAAAGACGAATAATAATAATAATATTATTTTAGTACACTTGTTTGTCCATCTTTACGATCGTGTACCGATCAGATCTTCGCCGATTAAATTCATACCCTAATCCAAGATATAATCGACGATCCACCTCGCAATCTACTCAAACGTTTCCGTCGATTGCGCACTTCTTTCCATAGCTTATTTATTTCGGATTCTTCGAGTGCCTCAAAAGGAAGAAGAGGCTTCGAAGGAAATTGGTTTTATTGGAGTATCGGGATAACGTACGCGGCTGAATGTATCGAGGACACTCGAAAACGAAGTCTCGGGATCAGCAATGATCTCAATTCTAGCATTAGCCTGGATATCAAGCCCCCGTTGATCGCGAGCGTAGGATCAATGATCTCGAAATCGCGGGTGGCCGCCGCGAGACGCACCCCGTGTGTACGCCAATGTGGATCTATTGGATCAACCTTGGTGTACCCTGATTATCCGATGGTACATCTAGGCGTATGATCGCGCGATTATGAAGTGCAATTTACTCACATCAGTTACGTGAGACAGATATATATATACATACGTTACAATGAAATCGCATGACGTATGGGAAATGCGGGTGAAGACAGATAAAGGACAACTAGCCGCGATTCGACAGTGCGCAGCTCGCCTTAAAAATGGCACGAACGTTGTACCCTAACGAAGGAAAAAAAGCGATAATAAATTCGTGATCGATCGTATCCATCTAACCTTGAAAAATCTCTAACGCCAATGAAAAATCGTAGGTTTTTTGAGTAACGAATTATTCTGTTGGGGAACTTTATATGAAAGATCGTCGATCGAGGAATTTATGGTAATCGTAAAGGAAATTGTCATTGGCATTGCAAATTGCAATAAGATTATGTCCCATTTACGCACGGCCTCTAATCCAGTGATGAAAATTTACGTTCACTTCAATGACCGAGAGTTCCTTACGATCGCTATTGCAGGCGTGCATACGATTCTTTAATTCCCGTTTCGTTTTTGCAGCACTCTCTGTCCTTCGACGAAGTACGGGCGTTTTTATTTTTAATAAGTAACGTGTCAAGGATATGGTATCCTGCGTCGCTTTACGGCTACTAGTTACAGTACGAATACATATCTTGTTGTCGCATATCCATTCATTAAATTGTTTTGTTTCCTTTCGCAACGGCAACATTGCGCCATACGCAAACTTAAGGAGCCACTAGACAAGTCTGATCAATTAAGCCGGAAACGAGACAACAAATCTCACGCAGGTGAATGATGGAGACAAGATACATGCGTGTTATATAGTAAAAGTATTTTCTGTTTTAAGAAGGGGGTCAAGCATCAACGAATTGCGATATATCTTTCGTTGATTTTAATCTACACGCGTAAAAATTACTAGCTAACTGATTGCTTATTATCGATGTACTATATTTAGAAACCGAATTCCAAAGAAATTGGATTTGCCACTTAAAAGTAACACTGTTCTGTATCACAGTAACAGCGCGTCTCATTTTTATTAGACATTATCAGAAAATGACAGCCCATAATTTTCGATCGCGTTACGGTTCATAGTTTCTCAGATAAACAATGGTAAGAGGTACGATAAGTGCGAATGGCAGTTGCACATGTTAGTAGACTGTGTGTCTCGAGATAAGGGATCACGTCGAGAATTCTTTGTTGGCTGTTAATGAGCGAAGTACACAACAATGCTATCAGGCATTTTCGCGACACAACTCTGCGCGCATCACTTCATCTGAAACAGCATAACTCGACTAATACCAGAGATCTTGTAGTTTATTTTATTATCCCCATTTATTTACCAAACATTATTCACGTACGTACAAGATTGGATTGAAATTCGAATTGATTTGAACTCCCCAAGTTCACTCGTTGTGAATGAAAAAGGACCTAAAAAGCACTTTAGGCGAGACGCCGTTTCAATTTTTTTCTGTCTAGACTACGTTTATACAGAATTCTCAACCGCCAATATCGTCAAAATACGAGCTCGCCAACTAGCTGTGAAAATATTTATTCTTCCCGTTTATGGATCGATAAATGCTCGGAGCGATTCGTTTGCCTGGCTATAAGAGCAGTTTCGCGATACTGTGGCGATGCAAAACAATCCAACATCCCTCGTGGTTATTGTTCCAAGTATTATGCCGATAATCTCCGATAGACGCTAAATCGGCATTAATATCCAGCGGGCTTTAATTACGAGGAGAAAAATACGGCGGTGTCGCGTGGACGCCTAAGCCGCAATAACAAGTGAAATTCCATGGATACCAACTGATAAAGTCGGATATCCTAAGTGTCAAAGTGGAATTATAACCCGTGCGCCACCACCTTGTCTACGGAAAACTAATCTAAACCATAAGCAATGCCCCAGGATCTAAGAACCAATCGTAAAAAAGCATTAAATATATACGAAGCGTACGCGGAGTGATAATGACGATCTTTAACCCTTTGAGTGCTGGCAATTTAAACGGTCCGCAATGGCCGCGTGCGGGACTCTAGTTACATCTCTCAGCCACAGTCGCCGAACGCCTAAACGCGTTGCCCGCACAGGCTCCATGTGCCGAACGAGCGCGTGTGTACCTTAGCACCCGAAAGGTTAAATGGGTACCGAGAAGTAATTACCTCGAAGTGTTCTTCTTTAAAACTCTCGATGATCGTAATGACAAGAACCAACAATTCGGAAGTCGAATGGAGGAGATTTGAAATGAGTTTTGTAACGTGTAAAACGTGTTACGAGTTTTGAGAGGACGCGACACGATCCAAGCGCACGCGAGCAGGTACGCAAAATCATCATTAACGGGAGCACGCTAATCGTGTCGGAGTGCATGTGAATGTGTGCCGGGTGCGTGCGTGTGAGATTCGCAGCTGGTATCGTAATTCATCTTTTACCAGGAAGCTTGCGAAACTAGAAATGAGCAACAGCCATCAACAACCACACTTATCCTTCACATAATCTTACAATTATTTTCTAATCGCCCGTACGTAACGATCCGTTACTAATTCCCATTGTCCTCTCTTTTTACATAATCATATTAATGTAACCTAGTCCCACTTAGAAATTACACAATTTTTCCTCGACAAACGAGGCCGAAAAACGTATAACACTTTCGACCATTGCACCTTCTCTCTTCCCTCGGTACAAAGGAAAGTTTATAGTTTAAACCACTCACGGTAATAAAGGTAACTTCGAACTTATATCCCGTAGATCGGGGGCTATAGAATAAAGCAATGGTACCAACGTAATACTTGAAGCTTGGCATTAAATTGCACAAGTATTTTAAAATGTGCGTTTTAAACATTCTTTTAACCTCCACTCTATGCCGACGATATAATAAATGAAAGACTCCCGATTATAGTAATTAGCGTCACGTGTGCTTAAATGAACGTCGGTACAGCGATAGTCGAAATGTATACTTACGTCTAACGGCGACTGCATTCTCGAAATACGTGCCTGTATTTGGTGCCACTTCAGAGTAATCGCGACCTTAGCGTGCGTTTACTGCGTTTACTGTCTTTTCGCGGAATCGGTTCGCTGGCTGTGACGTCAGTCACGTTTCGGCGCGGAAAAGGTGGGCAAACATCGGTAGGCGGTCTATCGGTAACGGCGGCACCGCTGGAAAAGCGAGCGATTGCCGATAGACGGGCAGAGGGTGGGGGTAAATTCGTGCAACAGAGTCCAGGAACGATACAGGATGGCACAGTGCAGACCGGTGCGCGGCGCGAAACAGGTGATGGTGCGGTCTGGGAAATGAGATTGGGGCTCGGTTGGTGACCAGTGACGGGAACCTCGCGGATATATATTTACGGGGAGACACGACCACCGTTTAACATTCTCGGTCTATCCTCGCGGAAGTAGACTTTCGATTTTGCGACGCCTCCGCCCCGATGTAATCGGGCAGTTACTTTCCGTCGCATTAGCCCGAATCTTTCGAGCCTTCTTTTTCCGCCTCTTTCTTTTATTCGCTCGTCTCAATTGACACGCTCGAACGGTGTCCGTTTCCGTTACCTTGGGTCGGTAATTTTCGAGCGTTCCCCTGCCAATCGAGATCCCTCGCGATAATCGAACGCGGGATCGAGCCGAGTAATCGTTCTACGGTGCACCGAGACGATCCCTGTGAGTCTTCCTGCCGCCAGCGAAGGGAACAGTAAGCGTCGAAAATTGCAGGAAAGAAGCTTCGCTGGGAATGCGCGGTCCTGTGCGGATACGTTGGACTACGTTCCCGTGAGAGACGAGGGACAGGGCCAAGAAAAGGGCTGCAGAAAATTCGAGTGAGTGCTGCTTTCTTGGTTTATGATTTTTTTAAGTGTTTCTGATAGTTCTTATCGATCGGTTGACGTAATCGTTGCAATTGGTAATTATATGCCATCCCTGTAATTCTGAGCAAATTTTGTCGCGTTTGATAGTAACGAAGTAAGTACTACATTATTCATACTTCTGCTGGATATATATGTATATTACTTATTGAATGCGAAAGGTAAGGTAGTTGAAACTTGATTTTTGTATCGGGAGTTTTTGTTGCATTAACGGTAGCACTTTTCGCGCGAAATGACCTAAATTCAAATATGCTTCCACTGCGAGCGATTCTTATTAGCAGCTTTCGACGTTAATAGTGATATATCTGGGCGACTTGCAGACGTGGATAAATTTCTTATGTTGCATTTTTTATTCGAATCCTGTTTCCTTCTTCCTTTTATCTTCTTTCTTCTCGTCACTACGTCCTCTCATTTGCATATGAATTTTCCTGTATTAGTTTCCCTGTGCAAAGTGGGTCAGCCCCGTGAATAAGTATTATTACCAATATCCTTGTTAAATATTTAAATGTTGAAAACGAATCGTAAACTTAATAAGAATATTTCTGCGCAGGATAAGGTAGGCATATCCAGCTATTTAAATACAAATCGACATTTATATAAACGTCGTCGCCAATTCTCCGAGTTGACCGAAATTCTATTCGCTCTCAAGAATTTTCCATAAACCTGATCCCCCTCCTCCCCACTCCCACCGGACTCGACAGAGTGGTGCAATAATCTCTTCGCTGAATGGTCCTAATCGCCCGTAAAAAGGGGGAAGGAAAAGTCAGTGAAAGTAGTTTATCTTAGGTTCGGTTGGAAAATGTCGTTTTTGACTCGGTGGAAGGCCACACCCCGTCAAGATTTCCGTGCCCCTCCCCCCCCCCCCCTTCTTGTCGAACCGCCCCACTGCTCCTGTCGTCGATTCTTTTTTCTTTTTTTTCTTTTATTTAACAGGTCACTGATCTTTGCGAAATAATGAATTACCGAGCGGACCCAAAGTCTCAGGCGCTGCGTTACGCAACGGCCTTTACCTAAAAGCGTAGAAGCGCGACTTGCATTTCTAACGACCGCCGCACAGGCCAGGATCCGATCTAAACAAGGTTTCGCGACACGCGTTTCACAACAGCATGGGCATTACGTAAAATCGATACCTTCTTTTCATGCATCGGGCGACAGAACCTGGAAAG
Organism: Andrena hattorfiana; assembly: GCA_944738655.2. Classification (NCBI taxonomy): domain Eukaryota; kingdom Metazoa; phylum Arthropoda; class Insecta; order Hymenoptera; family Andrenidae; genus Andrena; species Andrena hattorfiana. The sequence goes on along the minus strand of OX122894.2, from coordinate 38,962,608 downwards.
ACATTCGCTCTTCACCCTATTACGTGCCGCGGGCCATTCTTTACCCAATTCTCCTTTCATACCCCTCGCGCGGGCCCCGGGTCTTATTTGACCCAGTCGCGTTTTCACTTCTTTACGGGGCTCTTTCATTGAGAAAACTATGAGAAACTCGTTGAAAGTCAAGAGAAACTTGATCAATTGTTACGAATTTTCGAGACCCCTTTTAAAATAAAATGGCAACACAAGGCTTTTCTTTTCCAGAGTCGCAGTGCGCGAAATTTATTAACCGAATGTTTTTAAGTCTCCAACTAATCGCCACTAGTTGCGATATGAAACGTGGCGGTGAACCTTGCCCCCTCTCCTTCCCCCCAATTCGAAGGGAGTGAAATCTTTATGAAAGTATGGAGTATTATTTCACAAATTCTTGCGTATCAACAGAACGCTCACAATCGACGAATTCAGCTCCCTTCTTACGCCCGTTGCACATGAATCACCACTATAGTTGTTCCTTCCTCGTCGATAATTATTTAGATCATTTTTGCGTCTCTCGGCCATTTCGTTCGTTATATAACAAATGAATCAACGGTATGTTGCGCCAGCAAATAAACACGAGCCAGTTTTTACCTGCTTTTTATCGTGTCAGATCTCACTGAAGTGGAAAATGCTTGTCGTCGATTATTCTTTCGCCCGACGGCGGATTTTTAGAGAGAAGCGCACTTCCGCCAAGGAGATCTATCTATAGTAGATCAGGGGACCAATTATCGCCAGACAATTGCTCCGATTGTTGCCCAGCAGGTAGGCGATTATTGCCGTTTAATGTCTGCGCGCATTTTCAACTTCGTTTTATATCGCCGCGTGAACCGGTTTACACGGGATGCGATATCGGCGAAGTAAATGAAAAAATGGAATCCACGATGCACCTTCACCGCGTTATCATAAATTTGATCTCCGATAGACGACCAACCTCCGATACTTGGTCGAGCGCGGTTCCGTTTGGGTCGGCGAGCTTGCCGCCCGTGAGGGCCTTGGAGAGGCTCGTTGAAAACGCGACGGTCGTTGCTTCGATACATTTTATGGGGGTAGAATGTACTTTCGTTTCCACGGGGGGAGATGCTTCTCGCATAAATTACCGACTTGCTCACCTCGTGGTCGATTGATCTACATGTCTGTGCATCTAGTAATACATGATCTGCGGCTAGGCGAAGATATTTGCCGCGAGGTCGACCGGGTTCTAAGGCGGTACTTCGCTAGTTAGCCGTGGGAAACGACGAAGAAATATTGGAACGGCAGGTCCGCTGCGCGTTGGGATTTGCGTAAAGCGTCATCTGCGTCAGGGGTTTTTCTTTTTTTTAGTGGAGAAGAGGAAAGATTATTGATGTGGAACGTGCGAGGAGGGGGCATACGTTTAGAGTTGGGCAAAATGTAATCTAATTGCAAATTACTAATTACGATTAAAATGTAATTGATTACACATTATTTTCTGCAATCGTTAATTTAGGTAGTTGACCACAATTTTGTCACTTACTTAAATTAAGGATTAAGAAAATAATTCACATTATTTTCTGTAATCGTTAGTTGTAATGGTAATCTGTAATTTGTAATTAAATTACATTTTGCCCAACTCTGCATACGTTGCATCACACGTTGGCATTAAAAGTAAAAGTTTTCCTGCATCTTTCACGCTTTAGCAATGCCTTTCTGTGAATCCGAAGAGATATTTAAATACGAGCTTCTTGGACATCAAACTAATCAATTTCATGAAATAAAAAGTCGAGAAGTGGGTCGTGAAGTGTTTTCTGGAGGGTCGCCACGTTTTTTTTAACGTTATTACGCTTGAATTATGTTCCGAAATACATACCTATTTGTAATGTATTTTCTTTACGTTATTAAATTTACTTCGCGCGGGTTATTTGAATATTATAAAAGGGAGTCACAACTCAAAAAAGGTTGGGAAACACTGAAGCATTACACTCAAGTATTAAAATAGAATAATTTGCAGAAAATAAGCGGCTTTTCGGGGTCATCCTTAAATTACCTAAGCTTTTGGGGGGGGGGGGGGGGAAGGTCGCGAATTTCTTGCGTTTTCTTATAAGGGAGGGGGGGATAATATGTTTTAAACTAATTTTCAACAAACACAAATTCTGTCATTAACGTTCCAGAAAAGTAGTTTTAGTTTAAATTTCCCGAAACTGAATTAAATGAATTACATAAACCTTTAAAAGAATTTTAATAACTGAAAAAATTAAATGTAAAAAATATTACGTAAGGAGGGGGTTGGAATATCAAATCTTACGAATTCTTATACTGGGGGCGGGAGGGGGTAAGAATACGCCAAAATTACCCTTACGTAATTTAAGGACGGCCTCTTATAGTGCTTTTACGTAAGTGCGCAAAAAATGCGCAATTTAGAAAATGAATTTCGACGAAACGATAAGTGATGTTATACTTGTAATTGTTCCAGTAACGCAAGTAGCGCGCTTGACGTAATTCAATGTTGTATCAAGACAATAAAGATTATCGGCGATCACTGCAAACTCTTCTATACTATCTTTCATATTTTTGCTCTTGCAGGTATTGTATTATTTCTTATATACACTTTCGCAATCAGATCATGTCAGCTGGGTTATTAATCGCCGATAATCTTTCTGCACGCTCGATATTTAACGTCTGAAGAAAAGCAGCATACACAGTACATACGATCATTGCTGGAACAATGTTATCTCTGCAATAATTCATCGATCCCTCTTCAATTATAACGTTTGGCCTTCGATAATAATTTCAGAAGAAGCCAGTAGCGTTACAGACTCAATAAACCCTTATAAATGAAGGGTAAAGGGGAAAAAACGAGGAATGTCCATTTTTCGTGACTTTGCGATTTATTAACCGACTTCGGAAAGGAGGAGGTTATAGATTTTTTATATGTTTGTAATATAAAAAAATAATAACCCGCGTAACTCCTCAACATATGAACCGATTTTGAGCATCTTTTTTTTATTTAGAAGAAGGCGATGCCCCGGTGGTCCCATCCTACACTGCATCAACATTGGCCCATTATTTTGCCAATTCTGATTAATAATAAAGACTTTGGGCACCTAATTATCATTATTTTATGTACGAACGCACATAACTCCTCAGCATGTTGTGTCAATATATCTGTGGTTTTAAGGAAAAACGCCCCATGTCACAATTTCAAAAAATTTGAGTTTATGCATTAATTCAGCTGTAGAGGATTTATGTATTTATCACAAAAGAATGCATGAAAACAAATTTTATATATTCAAAAAAATAATCTAATTTAACCGAAGCCCAATATTCAATTCATACGCATTTAGCAAAACAACGTAAGTCCACAAAAATTGGAGAATACTAAGATTACTCGTATCTCTCTTTTATGATCATTTTTTATTTTCTATTTTTATTAATTGACACGTTGATACTCGTGTAAATTTTCTCGCCAAAATCGATTTTCCCGAAAATGTATTGCATGATACACCAGAATTCCTCTTTTGTTTCCTGGTAGCTCATCGTTAAAAATAAGACTATTATTTTCGTTATGTGACTCATTGTTCGCATTAAACATTTACTAAACAACACCTTGAAAAGAACAATATGTATATTACTTTATTCTGTATCTTATACAATTATACCGTAATTCTATAAACATTTTATTCTTTCTTTGCAGATAAAATACGTATATTTAACAGATTTAAGATTACGTACGATATAAAGATATATTATTTGGTTTCGTGGGCATAGTTATAACGTACTACCTATCTTCAAAAAATTTATCCGCATCCGTCTGATCGGTATCTAAAGAATACTGGGCCCTTTTTGAAGAAAACAGATCCATTTTACATATATATATTTCACACAATATAGTTGAATTTTGATGTAGGTGTTTCTTAAATTTTACTAAATTGATTTAAGACACTCATCACATAAGACGCAACACCACATTGACTGAACGGGAACACACTAACACTTTAGACGCGTACGATGCTCGCGTGTTGCCCGATCGAGCAGAATAAGACAAGTTCAGTGGACTTGGGTCGTTCTGCCTAAAGTGCCCGTAAATTATTACTCTTTTGTTTATTATTATTTACGTTAATTGTGCGAATATTGAACATTGTGGAAAATGACAGAAATATACGTTTACATCGTAAAAATAAACCAAGCAAACATTGCTCATAAAAAGAATTGATGTTTAGAACTTTAAACGCCAATATCTGAAAAGTGAAAAGATGTGGCATGCGGCGTTTTTCCTTACAACCACAGATATATAAAACTAAAAAGTTAAAAATAAAAAAAAATTAAAACCGACTTCAAAAAAATAAAGATGCACTAAAAAGTAAAAAATAATTTTTTCCCGTATTTAATTTACGGCTCGTATATTTTTTAAGTCGACTTCTGGCGCCGACTTAAAAAATTGAGAGTCGTAGATTAAATAAGGCAAAAACTTATTTTGCCCTTTTTAGCGCATTTTTATTTTTTTGAAGCCGGTTTCAATTTTTTTTTAATCTTTCTTAGCATACTAGTTTTACTACTCGGCTTCGCTCGAAATTTAGATTCTGATTTTATAAAAACAAATTTGTATTTATTTCTTTTTGTGAAAATAGTCGCCTTCATCTGGATTAAGCAGGCATAATGAGCTGGAGCACATTTCGTGACTTCAGAGTTTACCGTTCGAGAGTTTTTAGGCGGCAGACAAATACACAAATCCTTTCTGCTTTATATATTAAGATTTTATTGGTGGCGACTGGGAACTGTCGAATCACAGAGGGTTATAAAGTTCAAATCCCCCGGCAAGATAACGTTAAATATTTGGTATAGATGCTATTTAAAAACAGGAAATGTTCACTCTGCGCTGGAACAAAATACGGAATGTCCCCACTCTTTGCCTAAGCATAAGCTTCATTCGTCAAGGTAAAACGAGAAACTATTTAAGAAGAAAATTATATAAGAAAAATAAATACATTGAACTTTACTTCAGGACTAAAGCATTAAAACTTAATTCTCTCGATAAAGCTGTTTTGTGACATTCCCTATATATCCCCTTACCCTTCAAATGCAATATCATTGATATTAACCCTCGGAACAGGGGGTCAATTGCATCCGTTACCTATCCCTAGCATCGTATAATAACATCAGAACTATTCTGAAACGGACACTGCACTCCGTTTCCCAAGGGTCAAGAAAGCAATCTCGGTGGAAGCGTCCTAGTACTCGCGACAGAACGAAACCCATGCAGAATTGTGCAGACAGATAATAACTGCGGCGAATCAGCGTGCTAATCTCGTCAGAAAATAGCAGGCAATTCAAGCGAATCTCGTCGGAAGACGTAGCTATTTATTCGAGAGAACCGAGCGTCCTCGCGTGGCACGCGGAAGATAGCTGTCGGCGTGCATCAATGGATTTTGAAAGATTCGCGAGAGACGGCGGTCAACTAATCCGGGATACTGTTACCGCGCTTACTCCGCTTAATTTCAAGCACACGCGTACGAATCGCTGATGGCCACGAAGCACGCCGATCCGAACGCATGCCCCGGCTCTGCAATTGCTCTGCCCTTGCATAACTTAACTGCACGCGCTCCTCGGCCCCGTCCGTGCCCACCTATGAGTTTTCGCCGGGACCGACCACCTCGTAAAAGCGACACGGACGGATCGTAAAAGTCCGCTGAGCCGGGGCGAGCCGAGATTTACGGGACGACCCCAGATACGTTTCGCGGGGATATCTGTCGAACTCGGCGGAGCCGGCTCGCTGTTCCGCTAACTGGTAACAAAAAGTTTCGATTATCGAGCAGGGAGGCGATAAGCCTGTAATCAACATTTTACCAGCTCTTTTTCTCGGAACAATGCGTCAACCGCTTCGATGCGATCTATGTTCTTGAGTTTCAGGAGGAGCTTACCGATCGGACGAGAAATTAATTGCTTCCACGGACTTCTACGCGAAAAATCTTCGTGTATTTACATCAAAAGTTCTTTGGGTTTGATAATTTATTGCGGTGGATTGAAAGGCGGTAAAAGGGAAAGCTGAGAATGGCTCTTCCGCAGACGCTGCAAGTGTTTAGCGTTTTCTTCGGCCGCAATGAATTAAACTCAGAGTCCTGGAACTTTTGGTACGTACCGTATAAATTGGCAAGGCGCAAGGATTTAAGGGGGAGCCCTATTTAGGACGTTAGGAATATGGTGATTCTTGGGAATTTTTTTCTAAGAAACTGTTGAGCGGATCTTTTCCAAACTTTCAGGGTATTTCAATTCACATTCAAACAATAAAAATTCATTTTCTCGTTACAAAGTGTTCGGTAGAAATGAAGATATATGAACACGTTCGTTGGTACTCGCGCGCCGGAGTTGCAAATTTGCGATTGTAATGGCGATTGTAAAACCTAAAACATTGATAAATAAATTGAATTGAACAACTCTTTTTCTATAAATAGTACGAAATATCTTGGGGCAGAATCGTAACTTTTTCTTTCAAGTCCTACCAATTTGCCAACTTTGAACTTCTTTTTCGTTTGTTAGGTTCATCGACAATGTAATTATACTAGAAATAAGAAAATCCTCGTTTTTTTTTATTTCATGGAAGAAATGGGGCCACCATTACAATCGCCAATTTGCAACTCCGGCGCGCGAGTCCTAACGAACGTGTTCATATATCTCCATTTCTACCGAACACTTCGTAACGTAAAAATTAATTTTTATTGTTTGAATGTGAACTAAAATACCCTGAATGTTTGAAAAAGATCCGCTTAACAGTTTCTTAGAAAAAAAATTCCCAAGACTCACCTCATTCCTAGCCGTCCTAAATAGAGCTCCCCCCTTAATTATCACCGGACAATTGTCTCGTCCCGTTTCCCATTCACCAACACCGATCGAAACCTCGACTAGAATCGCGTGGATCGAGCAGTCCACGTGGCCGCAATTTCGCCACTTGACTCGCCAACATAATTTATTGTGCCGACTGTGTAACTCAAGTGCACGGTCACCGTAATCGCGCTCATTGTCCGGCCGCCCGCTTTACGCCTGCCCTCTTCGTATCTCCTTTCGCGGAACAGCCCCATTAGTATTCCGCTTCCCTACGCTCGTTTAATCCCGCCGCGAGAAATCCGATTCACCTGTTCCTCATTCGAGTCCGCGCTCAAAACGCGAGCCCCCGCTACTCGCAATTTATTCGTCTTGCCCAATCCGTCTTCCTAGTGACGAAAGATGGTCCAAGGTCGGACCAAGGCGCTTCGACGTTCCGACACGATTTTTTCAATGAGAAACGCTGCATCTGATTACAGCTCCGGGTCGTGCAAGCGGAAATTCACATTTGACGGCGACCCAGGTTTGAGGGAACTGCCCGTGGGACTCGGTGGAACCTTGCCAGCCAAAGATCGAAGTTATGACAACATCCAATGGTAAGTCTTCGATGTTTGTGGGAGATAGGTATAAAGTGGACTGCACGAATCTGGAAGCTTGCAAACTCTAGTGTTAATTAAGGAAAGAATAGGTACACTTGGGGTGGCCAGAGGCGGATTTGAAAATTTGGCGCCCCTAGGCTAACAAGCGTTTGCCGCCCTTTGTGGGAAATATCATAAAATATTTTAATTTAAAAGAGTCGAGACGATTTCGAAATTAACTCAATATGGCAACTCATATATGAGTTATTGATAATTCGCTATAAAGGAAAGAAGTGAATTGTTTTTAAAGTTGTCTCAAGCTTCTGTGTTTAATTGTTTCCCAATTTCTTCCGCTCAAAATTTGTCGCTTCCCATAATTTGCAGCTCCCCAAAATTTTCCGCTCCCAAAATTTATTACTCCCCAAAATTTTTCGCTCCTCGAAATATATCGCTTCCAAAATTTATTACTCCCCAGAATTTGATGGTCCCCGAAATTAGCTGATCCCCAACATTTATCACCCCCCAAAGTTTTCCGCTCCTCAAAATATGTCGCTCCCTAAAGTTTATCACTCTCCAAAATTTTCCGCTCCCTAAAATTTGATGATCCCCGAAATTAGCCGCTCCTCAAAATTGATCACTCCCCAAAATTTTCCGTTCCCTAAAATTTGATGGTCCCCGAAATTTGTCGCTCCCAAAAATTTATCACTCCCAAAAATTTTCCGCTCCCCAAAATATGTCACTCCCCAAAATTTGTCGCTCCCAAAAATTTGCCACCCTAGGCTACAGCCTACTTACAATTAGCCTATACCCAAAACCACGCTTTCGGGTACCATAGAAGTGTTTTCTTCTTGAAGCTTAGAACTTCTAAGTACTTCTACTAAGTATTTCGCATCGATATCATGTGGAAAGCACTGAACCCAAATTGAACGCAGGAGCTCGTTTTCCACGCTTTGGATACAATTTCCCCTACTTAAAGCGTCATTTTCCAAAGCCTGGCGCCACTCGAAGTGTTAAGCATCGGTGATTGAGGTTTCCGCGATGAAATGGAATGGAATCAGGATGTAATAGTTTGATACTGATACATGGTAGCCGTCAGAGATAATGGAACTGGATTCATCGAAGCGGAACCAAGTTTGTATCATAGGTGGAACGGTTTCGAAGATCTCGTCCGTTTCAAGCTAGAACCAGATCCACTCCGTTTCGCGTGGCATGGTGGCTTCAGGGGAGAACGGAAACGATCTATATCGATTAAGATCGCGCAAGGTCGTTCTGCCAATTAATGCAGTGCACACCTAATAGGTCGCGATTAACAGTGACAGTCGAAAGATTGTCCTTCAGAGTGGATGAAAAGGCACACTCCATCTCAACCGTGTAATTAAGTAGTCCACATTATTATTATTCTTAAAAAACCGCGTGCTTTAATACACCTATATTTGTAATCAATTTCTTGTGGCGCAAGGTGACCTTTCGTCGCGATCTATGTTCGTACACCTAGAAAGAGAATCGACCATTATCGTACCGCGTCCCTCTCGAAGCCACGTAATTCCTAAATCACAGCGACTTATTACACTTTTAATTCTGCAGATATGAAACTGTAACGCCTTTGATCGTGAAGATATCAAGCCGTACCAGTCTTGCTTGAAATCTCGCAGATCTGCGCAGGAAAGAATGATCGCCGAGCGATGTACCTTGTACTCGATTCACATGCCTCGCTCGTGCATTGTAGAGAGGCCTATTTAGCAATGGGAATAGTCGTAGCTCGCATATAACTGGAAACAAGAGTAACTGAAAAAAAAAGGACACCTGTTTGTCGCGGCGATAAGAGATCTGCGCGTTCCGCGGTTATCGTTCCCGCGTTGAACTTCCACCGAACGTGCGCGCAAACAGCTATATTTTCATCGGCCGAGATGCAATCTCGCGTCTGATGACCCGATAACGAACGAGCTATTATCGCGATTTAACGAGATTTCGTGTTTGCCGCGGCATTATCGCATTTCTTCGCCTCGAGAAATATCCACTGCGTAAGCGGCTGGCAGCGATTTGATTCATCGGCGCGATAACGGCGGAGAAATCCGCGAATGTGTCACGGGCGACTTCGAGACGAATGTATGAATATTTCGCGCGGTGCCCGGAAGCGCTCCGGCCCGGTTCGATCGATTATTGACAAAACATGCAGCGATATCGAAACGGGCGTGACATAATAAGCGCCCGCGTGCTTGGCACCGCCTGTCTTTGGTACGCGCGATAAAAAAGGTTGACGAATCGATCGATGGATCAAGGTGTGGCGAGTTTAATCGAAGCTTTGATTGAAAAGAGGAGCCGGCGTTGATTTTCTGTGTCTTCTTTGCGCAGGGGTAAAGAATGACCAAACGTCGGAAGTCCAGTGGCAGAAGATTCACACTGGCCAGGATGAGGATATGGTGAGTGTCTTTAAGCGGAGGGAAAAAAGGAGTCGGCGTGGAAGGTGTCCATCGCGTTGAACTTAACGTTATCTTTCAGCGCGTTTATGGGTTCGAGAGGAGCAAGTTGAAGGGCGTCCTCACTTATATTTCCTACGTTTTGACCATCGGTTGGGTCAGGCTCTTCTTCCACTGGTACCCGCAGCTACATCTCTATGCGACCCACAAGAAATGCCCTTTGAACCGTGCGACGAAATTGCTTATAACTGTAAGAATTCGTTATGCATTCACGTGTACCTTGCGGGGATAATGAAGAAGGGGGCTGAGTCTGCGTGTAAGAAAAGCGGAGTGTCCGTTGTTGATGAAATTTGCAAGCGGCGCAATACGAACTACAGCTCCCTGCAATTTTTAGTTCACAGTTTCCTCAAGGGGACTAGGCAGTCGTTTTTCGTGAGAAAGAGACTCTGTCCTTTATTTATTTGTAAAAAAATGAAAGCACATCCAGATGTATCGTTTTACCCAATGCTTATTACTACCATACAGATTGAAAAAAAATTGGTAAGAAATATATATGTGCTTTAAAAATGGCGCCTGCAGACGGGTAAACGTTTTAACGTTTTTCTGTCGTTTTGCCTTAATATCGGTCTTAAAATGTGACGTAATCCGATTTCAAAGTTGAGATTCTTGTTTGTTGGATTCATAGTTTCTGCGCAAACCTATAAAAACAAAAATTAAATCAAAATTATGCGATTGGTGACTGAAAAACGGCGATTTTTTCGAGAAAAATTCGTTCTTGTTTGTGCGCTACCAAAATCCGGTGACTTCTTAATTTTTTAATGAAAATCTTGAATTTTTACGGACCATATCAGAAATTTGCGGCGAAAAGGCACATGTTTTACACATCCTGCATTTTTTTCAAGTCGATCTGAACCTCCATTCGTTCGCAATCAGGAAAAACGAAGAGAAAAAAATATTCGAGAAAAACGCGTTTAAAGTTTCTGGGCAAAGGCGACGGTGTAGGTTGCCGTTTGACGTTTTTAGCTGCCAAATCTACAATTTTGCGGATTTTACTATAAACCAAGCGGTATTTTATTCAGAAAAGATAGTACTTTCGGAAAATGCAATAAAAAATCGATTTTTCGACTGGCTAGTTCCCTTAAGTAGTAGTCTTTCGAGCAAGAAAGTAGCAGTTGGCTTGTATTCGAATAGTAGCAAACTAGCGTTCAAGTGATAACCGAATGGTAATTAATAATAAGTGGATGTAAAGTAGTAGCCTACGATTGATTAAATAGTCAACAAGTGGTCAAGCAGTAGTAAACAATGACACACCTTTTCCATCCCTTTAGAAGGATGACCAGTTAGAGGAAGAATTACGCACATGTCATTCTGTATTAATACGCTAATGAACGGGCGTACGTGTGCAGAAAATTGCAGGGACAAATAAATAATAAAAAAGTTGATAGAATTATACTTAGACGCACGTTACCTCGGGCGACTGTTTCTTAAACCTTACGTGAATCAGCGACGATTAAATCTTTAAATATCACGGAATAGTGAAATCTCTGATTAGATTGAGTCACTTTAATTGATAATTATGAACGCAGGACAATTACCAAGGCAAATACAAGTCGTACTTCGTGAAGGAGGTGAAGACCATATCCGCAAAGAATCTAAGGTCAGTTATGCTCCCCAATCTCTTCTAAACTCGATCCTCTGGAATCGATCTAGCAGTTGCTTTCATTCTTTCTTTTCTACCCTTCCATTCGACAGCGCGCCCGATTTATTAAGAAGCTTGGACACGAACGACGAGCAGCTCGCCGAGAAGATTCGATGCAAGAAGCTAAGGATCAATTTAGAGAATGGCACGCAGTGCGAGGTGCTCGAGTACAAAGCGTTCGAGTGCAAGAAGCAGTGCTACGTCTGGGACATCACGCAGAACGCGTTCTCCAGATTGGTGGGCTTGGACAAGTACACGTTGTGCTCTGATCTTCATCTTAACAGCAACCAGGGACTCTCCAAAGAGGAACAATGCCTTAGGTACCGTTTCATACAATTCGTCGAATCGACTTCCAAAAGTTCTACTTCTTAACAAATACACTGTTCAGAACAGTGGCGCACAGAGAGATAGGGTCAAGGACCCTGGCAACCCCCAAAGAAGGGGCTTTGTAAAAAGAAAAGAAAACTGGATTTTATTCTTTAAATAAGTCTTTATCAATTCATTATCACCTAATGAATTTGCATTAAAAATGTTATCCCTTCAACTCGGCTCCCCCAAGATTAAATCCCGAGTGGTTGCGCCACTGGTTCAGAATAATTAGGAAATCTGCTCCATTTGAATTGTGGGGAGAACCACAAAGTAGTAGAAATATAAAACTAAAGTATTCCCTTCTTACAGGCGCATCGTGTACGGGAGCAACGATATCCTCGTCCCCGTGCAAAGTGTATGGGTGCTGCTGCTGCTGGAAGCTCTAAATCCATTCTACATCTTCCAAGTCTTCACCCTGTGCGTGTGGTTCGCGGAGGGCTACTTGTACTACACAGCAGCGATCATCTGCATGTCACTGTTCGGGATCATAAGCTCCATAATACAAACTCGCAAGGTACCAACAACCACATTCCTCGCTTCCCAACACCTTCAGCCTGCTTTCCCTCGCGCCGCGATAACGCCGTAGTACTCTGACCGGCGACTCTTGTAACCCAAAGTATTCATTAAACAAAACAGGCTAACGGAAGCTTCTCTTTTTCTAGAATCAAATCAATCTTCGCGGGACAGTCGCCTCCACGGAAACAGTTCTCGTGCACAGGAGCCCCACGGTGTCGGAGAGCATACCGAGCAGCGATTTGGTGCCCGGCGATATCATAGAACTGCCTAAGCACCAGGCCACTGTCATATGCGATGCGGTCCTCTTAACGGGGCAGTGCATACTAAACGAGTCTATGCTGACAGGTGAGATTATAATTGATTAAAACTAAGTGCTCTGTAGCTGCTTGCAATCGACGTTCACTTCGTTCGATAATATTCCAGGGGAGTCGGTGCCAGTAACGAAAACCTCACTGCCGTCGCGGCACGTTCTGTACGATCCTAAAGAATGCTCCCACCACACGATATACAGCGGCACTACCATTATTCAAACCAGGTGCAGCATCTACCTTGGCTATAATCGTTGCAGGTGGTAGATCTTGAGAAACGATTAACTGTATTTTGTGTAGGTGTTACGACGATGGTCCAGTTCTGGCAAGAGTCATTCGAACGGGCTTCCAGACTAACAAGGGTGGCTTGGTCGCTGCGATTCTGTACCCACCACCCACTGACTTCAAGTTCGATCAGGATTCTTATAAATTCATCGGGATACTCGCGTTCATTGCAACCTGTGGCTTTATATACACTATAGTGACCAAGGTTTATATTAAGCTTCTTCCTCTCTATACAGGGTCATCCACTTAACTCGGAAAAAATCCGATTTCTTCTTCGGGACAGGGACTGACTACTTGGCCAATTCGTCTGTTCTCGCGCCCGCGCGTTCTGAGTTAAGGGGAATCCTATTCTTTGGACTAAAAACATATCAAACATTGGGATTTTTTTTTTAAGAAACCAGCGATTCGATTCATCTGAAATTTGGACCATGTTTTGAGGCATCTTTGAGGAAGTTGTATTTTTTTTTATTAATTTTTAACCATGAATATAGTGGGTATGCATGATCGACTATCACGCCGCGCGAAATTCCTCGGCCGTTGGTGTGCATGATATTTATCTACCAGGTAATCTGAAACTGAAAAATGAAACGGCGTTTTATTTTATACATATGTAGCTTGATATTGATAAACCAGTAAAAAACGAAAAAAATTATTGAACAGTGTGGAGAGTTTTGAAACTGAAAGGTCCGAACCTTTAATTTTTGCAATCAAATTTCCGCCAATTTTCTTATGTAACAAAAGAAGTATAGAACTTGGCGATATTTTGATTCATCAAAATGAAGCTACATATGTACAAAGTAAAACGCCGTTTCATTTTTCTGTTTAAGATTACCCGAAAAGTAAATATCATGCACACCAGCGGACGACGAGTTTTGCGCGGCGTGATGCATAGCTTCTATATTTATTATTAAAAATGAATATAAAAAAAAACTGTAACTTCTTCAAGGAAGCATAAAAACATGGTCCAAATTTCAGATGAATCGAAAAACTAGTTCCTTAAAAAAAATCCTAAAATTTGCTATGTTATTAGCCCATAAAATAGGATTCCCTCTTAAGTGGATAGTCCTGTAAGTTTTCCTCGATCGACGCTTAACTCGACTTTCTTTCCGCAGGCTTCCAGAGGGATCACCGCTGGCGATATAGCAATAAAAGCGCTAGACATAATAACGATAGTGATCCCTCCGGCATTGCCAGCGGCGATGACGGTAGGGAAGCTGTACGCCCAGTCGCGGCTCAAGAGAGCGCAGATCTACTGCATTAACAATAGGGTTATTAACGTGTCTGGTAGTATAAACTGCGTGTGCTTCGATAAGGTAAGCGCCGCGCGATACGTTTGTAACATTAAAAGGAAAATAGATGCTTCTATTCCATTCAGTTCGAAACATAAGTGTCTTGTCCTCTTCCACAGACGGGTACTTTGACAGAGGACGGCTTGGACATGTGGGGCATCGTGCCTTGTACAAACGGCGCGCTCGGCGAATCGGAAAGGACCATTCCTAAATTAAACGATCACGCTCTTTTCGAGGGAATGCTGGTCTGTCACAGTTTGACCCTGATCGACGGCGAACTCTGTGGTGATCCTCTAGATGTTAAGGTACTCCCCGTTGCAACCCGCTAGGGAAACTTATACCCCAGACTAGGATTAAGCAATCGAAATCATCGACTCACATCTGTCGCCTTGTAGATGTTCGAGAGCACTGGATGGATACTCGACGAATCCGACACCGTGCGGTCGAACAAGTTTGATCTCGTAGCGCCGACCATTGTGAAACCGCCGAAGGGGAACAGTTTCACGCAGAACATGAACGAAATATCGGAGATCGGGATAATGCAGCAGTATCAGTTCTCAAGCTCTCTGCAACGAATGTCTGTGATAGTACGCGCCCACGGGTCGGAAACATTCAGAGCGTACACGAAAGGATCGCCGGAAATGATACTGAGCCTGAGCAGGCCCGAGACCATTCCGAAGGATATCATGTTCTGCCTGAAAGGCTACACGGAGCAGGGCTATCGCGTTATAGCCATGGGCCGAACAGTATTGTCAGAATCTAGCAATAAGGTGACGAAACGCAATTTCAGGAACGAAGTCGTTGTATTATTCTACGCGCTCCTTTCTTAATCTCTGAATTCTTTTCGAGCAGATAACGAAGCTGCCTCGGGACGCAGTCGAACAGAATCTGGAATTCTTAGGTTTAGTCGTCATGGAGAACAGAGTGAAAGCACCCACGACACCGGTAATCAAGGAACTGAGGACAGCCACTATACACGTGGTAATGATCACAGGTGAGATCTAGTACGTCGTCGGGTAGAGAGCAAGGCAAATTATTCGTCTTTCGCGTACGTGATATTAAAGCAAATTATTCCAGGGGATAATATTCAAACTGCAGTGAGCGTAGCGAAAGAGTGTGGCATATTGTCACCGCAAGAGACTGTGATAGACGTTACTGTAGTTACGAAGGAGAACAAAGTACAACCAGAGATCTATTTCAACGCTCAAGAATTGTCTCCTAAAATGGTAATCCCAGTTAATTGCGCCTACGATCCGTCGAATTATATACTCAACTGCATCGTACCCGTATTTCTTTTACAGAGTCTTAGTGATATACACCTCAAGATACCAGGGTTACAGGACGTAGAGCGCAATATAAGCAATAGTAATTATCGGTTCGCGTTAACGGGTCAGTCGTGGCAATTACTCCGCGAGCACTACCCGGACATTGTGCCGAAGATCTGCGTACGTGGTGCAATATTTGCCAGAATGACTAGCGACCAGAAGCAGCAATTAGTGCTGGAGCTGATGCAACTGGGTTATTATGTGGGTATGCATCCACTTCTATCGTTCATTATACTTCATTGCATTGTACTGCACAATGGTTGTTTCAAAGTACCTCGTAAAACATTCTAGCCATGTGCGGAGATGGTGCTAACGATTGTGGTGCTTTGAGGGCCGCGCACGCCGGCATATCCTTATCCGAGGCAGAATCGAGGTAATATTTCAAACCCCCCACAAAAGAATTATATAATCCTTACGTCACCGTTCCGAACAGTTCAAGCTATAATTCTATGTGACAAATTTAATTGCAGAATGTGAGTCATAGCAAGCTGGGCTCTAGACACCTTTCTTTCCTTTTTAACACCTCGAGCTAGCTTTAATTCTCGATCGTTATATGCTTCGATATTAATGTCTGATTAAACCCCTTTGTTTTAGCGTCGCGAGCCCTTTCACGTCCAAGGTGCCAGACATCACTTGCGTGCCAAAGGTGATAAGGGAGGGTCGCGCTGCCTTGGTGACATCGTTCGGGATCTTCAAGTTCATGGTTACTTACTCTCTCACCGAGTTCCTGTCTGTTATTATCCTCTATTCGATCGATTCTAATTTAACGGATCTAGAGTTTCTCTTCATCGATATCTTCCTGATAGTGAATTTCGCCTCGTTCTTCGGCAAAACTAGAGCGTACGAAAAGAAACTCGTGAAAAAGCCCCCGATGACCAGTCTGCTGAGCTTCACAACGATATTCTCCTTATTGGTGCACATGTTGATCATGACCATTTTCCAAGCTGTATCTTATCACGCGGTGCGCGCTTTCCCGTGGTTCACTCCGTTCGTCTCTACGGACAACAATGGCTACATGTGTTACGAGAATTACTCCGTATACTGTGTCTCCATGTTCCAGTACATAACCATGGCTGTAATATTCTCGCGCGGGAAGCCGTACAGGAAAGCTATTTACACGAACGTCGCGTTCATATTTTCAATAATCCTACTAACTGTCGTTTGTATATATATTACAGTGTATCCTGCCGATTGGATAGTAAATCTCCTCGAATTACTTGTGCCCCCAGTTTACGATTGGAGGATAATTATATTGGCGCTTGCTTTAGCGAACTTCGTAGTCTGTATGATCGTCGAGACGCTCGCGATAGAGTACCTGCTCGAGAAGAAGTTGAAGTCGAAGCTTTACAGGCCCGAGAAGTCTAAGAAGGAATATTTAAGAGTAGAGCATGAATTGAAGAACAACTTGAATTGGCCGAGGCTCGACAAAGAGTTACCCATTTTACCATTAACCCCGAGCGCGGAGAATATCATTAATGTAACGTATCCGGCAAACGAAGCTGAAGAGAACGTAGGAAATAAGAAGGTCCATCGGGCAATGGAAGTGGACAGGGACAATAACGGGTTGTACGCGTTCGATAATTACACGTTTGTAGACGACGAATTGACGCGGAACACAAATATGATAACTAGATGTTAGGCCGTGCCTTGGAAATAGTTCGTTGGGGGTTGAAAGCTTTTTAACTTCGATAAAAACGTGTACGGTCGACGGAGAAGGGAGCAACTTTTATACCAGTATTTGTATATAAGTATTATGGAATACTACCAAAACTATTAAGAATTCTACTGTAACATGGTACAAAAAAAGCTACAGGGCAAACTTCGCAATTATTGCACACGTACGATAACATATCGTATGCGTCTAATCACAGTCGAATTGTATTTAACGATTTTGACGATTGCATTCTATTAGAAAGTTGTTGAGAATTTTCATAGTGCAAGAATCATTAATTTATTAAAGGGGACGAGCAACTATTTCTTTCGCGTGTTTTAAATGAGAAAGTGTATATTTATTACAAAAGTATATGTTTCTTACTTAATAGAAAACTTGCGCGTCTAAGAAGTAAAACAAGTTACATATCATGAGGCGAGATTGTTTCTCGTCTTCCGATCCGACAATTTCGACTTTCCTAGCATTCTCTGTAATATAAATAACAGACACGCTGTTTACACACAAGTATCTAGCAATAAAGATATTTTCTAATATATTTACCTATAATCTCGCTGTGATTTGCTACGAGCTCTTTCTGAATCCAGCCTCTGTAACGAAGCACAACTTTGTTTATTATCTGTATCGTATTCTCGTGTATCTTCGACTTTAGAAGGAGACTCGGCAGAGTTGAAATGAATTCCTTAAACGCGCATTCCCTGCAATGAATCGTAAATCTCAGAGTATATAGATCGCTCGTGATTAAAATTTCAAAATATTCTTCGAACGAAGGATACTGAGATTAATTATAATAGATACAAATTAAAGAAACATGAGCCGATTACCTGTGCAATTCCTCTAAAGTGTGATCTAACACGATATCACTAATGACAGAAAATAATTGCAACTGCATCGCATTTCTCGATTGATTGCAACACGCGTTCACAACCGACTGTAACGTTTCACCAAGCTCGCAATGATTTTTGTACCAAGTTTTACTCGCCTTCAAGAATAATGTCCTGAGAACCTTGATTAACTGTGGTAATGCAATGTTATTTACAGTTGACCAGTTCTCAAGTTTCCCTGTGGAAAGAAAAAGGACCGACAAGTATAAAAGAAGAACCATTATTAGCTTCAAATAATAGAAATCTCCGAGTACCGTTTAAATACTTGGTTACGGATGTGCAATAATTTTTATTCAATTTTGGCACAACCTTGTCGTCGCTGTGTATCGATGTAAACCACACGTAAATTTGACAAAGCCCTAGATTATGTTCCAGGCAGACGTCCTGCGAATTGTCGATGGAAAAATCTTCTTGTCGCTTCCTATTTCTTATCGTGGAAACGAAACTGCCAGGTGTGCCTAACTTGTCGTAAGGGAACTTTGAGAGTAAATTCTTTATGTAAACGGGTTGAAAGTTGCTTTTAAACCAGTGCTTCATGTTTACGTCGCATCGAGCGTGTAATATATCTATGCAATCGATTATTAATTGTATGATGTCCACAGCACTTTTCAGTAACTCCAATGCTTCGCCGGAGACCAGAAGCGCCGAATTGTCAACGTTTCTCTCGTCTGGGCACACTTCCATCCAGCTGTCGAATATAAGCGGCATTAATAATTCAACGTATCTCATAAGTTCCTCCGCGTCTAAAGATTGCTCGCCAGCGCTTCCTTTCAAGCTTTCGCCTCGTTCGAAATCAATTTCGAAGTTTTGGAAATGTGCGTTTAGATAAATAGGAATATATCTGGTATTTTTATCTACGTGCACGACTTGCGCAGTCATGTGCGAACCGACAGTTTGCTGTGACTTGTAGAAATTAACTATAGAGCTGAACATAGTGGCCAGTCTCTCCAAAACTTTTATTCTCCACTTAACATTAGTGTTCTTGGTGTTTAAAGTCGTTACTAATTGCCTTCCAGGCTTCATTTCCGTATGCAGTCTAGATATCATGTCTAGAAAATTTGGCAATACTCTATAACTGTTCCTCGCTAAAATACTGCTACAGTTTTGTACGAGTACGTCCAGAAACAGTAAGGCATCTTCTTTAATCCGAGGATCTATGTGCGTCATGGCGCACCTCAAGTACGAAATCAAAACATCGCAGTAAGGATCAAGCTGGTCGTTAGAAACTGGGCCAAGAATTAAACTCAACACTCTGAAACAATCGTGCCTTATGTCCCTCTCTTTATCAAGAGACAACGCGCAAACGCCTTGCAACAGAGATCCGAACTGCGAGCTCAATAAATCCAAAGAGTGCTGCGACAAAATTTCTTTCAGCTCCCTTACAGCGTCCTGGCGAGCAGTCGAGTTATGATGTTGAAGGCGTGACAGTAAATCCTGAAAGATCACATTACGTACGTAGCTCTTAACAGCAATAACAAACTACAAACTCGTAATATTACCTTAACGTTGAGCTTTCTCTTACTGAGAATTTCAGTCTCGTCTCTGTGCTTCAACTGTTCGCGTATCACGATCTTTTTAACTTTGAACGTTGGATTCGTGACGTTCAGTCCCTTGGGTAGAGGCTTCGCTTTCTTCGCTTTCAATTTCACTTTAGCTTTCTCAGCTTTGACATTCTTCATGTGTCTATTACCTTTACCCATGGTTAATTACTTCCGAACTAAACTCCGCCTGAAACGTTTGATTTAATTAACTCGGAATCTAAACCAGCTTTCGTGTTACTTACAAATATGGAAATGCGCGTAGAGTTCACCTCAGAATATACGATAGTTCAATGGAAGCATGTATGATTTATGTTATGATAATAGAGCAGGCGTCGCGAAAAAGCGGGTTATTTACAGTGAGGTTATGCACCCACGAGGCGCAGGCCGTCAGATGTCATGTGCGTGAGGGCATGTGTTGGCATGTATAGAAGTTATCACAAGCGATCGCCAGTGACATGTCAAAACTTTGCACCATTCTATTGTGACGTACGTAGTAACATGTAAATTTCGTATATTTGAAAATAATTGTCTCGCTAGCATCTATGGGAAGGTTCCTTTGACTGTGGAGTACATTTTCACCTTGAAACAAAAGTATGTATCATCTTTCGGTATCGTCATTGTAACGTACAGCGGCGTTAGGTTAGCCTAGTGTTTCGAAAAACATTTATGCTTGTTCAGTATTACAAATCGCTAATCGAATTAGGTACATTTGGCATGACAACGCAGATTTATCGAAAGAAAGGTGAGTGAACCAGTTTCTTCGAGCAATTCATATCGCAAATAAGTGGCAACAAAAACATCCGCTTTCTCTCAGTGAAATTTTTAATTATTATTTGCTCTACTTCAGTTTCTCCTTGACACATTATATCGTGATAGTAAAATAGCTTAATACCCAGGCGTTTTGTTTCGCAATAATTAAACAATCTGTGCCAGTGCCAGTTCGTATGGCTCCTCGCTCCTAATCTATGAATTCTTGTACATTTTTCCTTTAGAATAGTATCTAATTATTACACTTACTTAGACGAGGAATCGCTTATATTTATTGACGAAACACGGGTATTCGAAGTTGAGATATTTGAAATTATAAATTGATCTCCTTGGTATACTTTTTTCTATAGTAGAACATATATATATATATACAGTACTTAAGTGTTTTTTTTTTAAAGGAAAATGCAATGGACCTTATATAATGTGTATTAATTGCGATAACATATATGTGTTCAAAGATAGGCTTACAACCGTATCAATAATCTATTATAAACTCGAAGGACATATGTATGTATCTCGCTAATATGATTCACCCGATTTTTGCAGATATCCAAATTGTAAATTAATTGAAGTGAGAAAATTGATGTAGGGAATGCAGGGAGCCTGAGGAAAGCCGAGAACGATCGTAAATGATGCAAGTGAAAGAAGAAGAGGGCGAGTTAAATAAGTAGTAAATTAATAATAGAGGCTTATGTGGAAGTAGGGATAGAGGAGATACCGCTTAATGGTCTTCTTAAATGACTGCTTAATGACGTAAACATTGAAGCTTTAAAAAATTCAAGATGAACGTAACAATGTCTTATTGTCCTCCGAATATAACTTTCACCGAGATCTGGGTGAACCATGGCATGTCGAAATGTTTCATGGACACAGTCAGCACCGCCGTTATTTCACTGTACCTGCTGATTTTTGGTACGATCCAGTTGTGGATGTACCGGAAATATGGGACGGAGAGTAACGCGGCTTTATTGCCCAAAAGTAAATTGTACAGTGTGCAGAAGTTCTTCTTATATTTTATTCCCATGCTCAATATAGTGAGAATAATTCTACAGGGAACTGTTTTGGACGACGAGAAAGTCTATGGTTATATGGTGAGGATCTTAAACATCGGTGTACGTACACAACGATCTCTTGGTCTTTCTTTAATGGATATTAACTTCCACGATTCTAGATTCTTACAACGATATTGACTGTAATTATTTATCCATACTCCGTGCACATATTAAAAGTAGAGAGGCACAAATTGCTACCAAGCGTGCCACCACGCGGACACGGGCTCGTCTTGCTGGGCTTTTGGACTTTAGCATTCGTTGCTGAGAATCTTGTTTTTGTTAATATTGGGAGGCTCGAATGGTGGTTCCATTTGAATACGTGAGTTCGATGTGGGGAAGGTGTAGCCGCTCGCTAGCGAGGCTATTTTGTAAATGTATGCGTGCGCTATTTACAGAACGACGGACCAAATCGAGATGGCACTGTTCGTCTTGCGTTATGTCAGCACTCTTATCATCTTCGCGCTGGGACTTAAAGCTCCGGGGATAACTGGTAGCACCGATCCTGAATATCGTACTCTTAACGATGGTCCAACTGCACGGTCGAGATATTATCAAGGTGTAAGTCGTTGGAATGTAATTTGTATTTTGCGAGCGTAGTGAAAGCGAATGTCTAAGGGATATAAGATGAAAATCACTTGCGCACGATACGTCTATTGATAATACAAACAATTTTTAGAGAACGGAGGATAACAGTTCCACATGGAAGAGCGCGTGGTATAAGGTTTCAACTCTGGCACCATTTTTATGGCCGGAGAAGAGCTTCCTGCTTCAGCTGAGAGTTATGTTTTGTTTTATACTACTTATATCAGGGCGTGTGATAAACCTTTACGTTCCAATTTACAACAAAATGATCGTGGACAGCGTTTCCATAGCTCCTGTGGTATTTAGGTATGTAGAATTCTCGGAGGGACATTGGAATAAGAATATAAAACCTTGTGATTCACGAAACGTTTGTTTTCCATGGTAGGTGGGATCTCATATTAATATATGTGACATTCAAATTCTTGCAAGGTGGAGGCACGGGTGGAATGGGAGTACTGAATAATCTGAGATCATTCTTATGGATACGTATACAACAGTATACAACTCGAGAGATAGAAGTGGAGCTGTTCAGGTAAATGTTACCGTTTTGCTTTTCAAAACACTGATCTCACAGTTAGATTTACTTTTTGCAACGCGTCTTTTTCCCCCAGGCATTTGCATAGTCTAAGTTTGCGCTGGCATCTTGGGAGGAAAACTGGCGAGGTTTTGAAAGTTATGGATCGCGGCACAGATTCTATAAACAATCTTCTTAATTACATTCTCTTCTCTATCGTGCCAACGATCGTCGATATTATCGTGGCCATTGGATTTTTCGTTGCTGCATTTAATAAGTGGTTCGGTTTAATTGTATTCTTGACCATGAGTTCTTACATAGGTAAATACGTTGTACATCCCCGATGTTTTTCTACGATCAGCGTTACGGCGTTCACACATTTTTTAATAAAACCCACGAATGTTTGTTCACGCCAGCTGCCACTATCCTGGTTACCGAATGGCGCACCAAGTTCCAGAGGCGCATGAACTTGGCGGACAATGCTCAGAAAGCGCGAAGCGTCGACAGTTTACTTAATTTCGAAACAGTTAAATACTACGGAGCAGAATCATACGAAGTAGATAGCTATAGAAAAGCGATAATAGATTTCCAAGTGCAGGAATGGAAGTCAATGATTACGTTAAATATTTTAAACACCTTACAAAACATAATTGTCTGCAGCGGTTTGTTAGCTGGCTCTTTACTCTGCTTGCACATGGTCGGTATACAGAATATCGCTACTTCTAAATTCAAAGTTCGACGAATATATGTACATACGATAAATGTATGGGTTACAGGTTGTAAGCAAACAAGGTTTAACTGTTGGCGATTATGTTTTATTCGCAAGTTACATCATTCAACTTTACGTACCGTTAAATTGGTTCGGAACGTACTACCGGTAAATCATTTTGCCAGTGTTGTACGTAGCGGAGCGTCTTATTCATTGGAATGTAATTACGCTTTCTGTTTACAGTGCTATACAGAAGAATTTTGTCGACATGGAGAATATGTTTGATCTCCTTCGGGAGGAGCAAGAAGTAATCGATGCTCCAGGCGCTGGGCCACTGATAGTGAAGCGTGGTCAAGTGGAATTCACGAACGTGGCATTTAGCTACACCCCCGAGAAGCTTATACTAAAAAATATTAGCTTCGTTGTTCCAGCAGGAAAGACTGTCGCTCTGGTTGGGCCATCCGGTGCTGGGAAGTCCACTATCGTACGGTTGCTGTTCAGGTTCTACGACGTAGAACAAGGTGCGATTTTAATCGATGGGCAGAATATTAAAACGGTTAAGCAGGATTCTTTGAGACGGGCAATAGGTGTTGTACCACAAGACACGGTGCTGTTCAACAACACCATAAAATACAATATCCAGTACGGTCGCATCGAAGCTGTAGACGCGGACGTGATAGCAGCTGCGAAGAATGCGGACATTCATGAAAGAATCCTTTCATTTCCAAGTGGATACGAGACTCAGGTTCGCGAATATTGTCCAGCTGGATTAAATTTATTATTCATGCTTCTCTTATCAAAGCCGAACAATTTCATTGAAATATTTGATCGCATCGGGAAACTTACACGTTTCATTGTAATAACGTAGGTTGGTGAAAGAGGACTTCGTTTAAGTGGCGGAGAGAAGCAACGCGTGGCGATAGCGCGCACGATATTAAAGGAGCCAGCTATTGTACTTCTGGACGAAGCAACGAGCGCACTCGACACCCAGACAGAGCGTAACATTCAAGCGGCGCTGAGCAGAGTTTGCGCTAATCGAACGACCATTATCATCGCCCACAGATTATCCACGATAATACATGCTGACGAGATTCTTGTGTTGAAAGACGGGGAGATTGTGGAGAGAGGCAGGCACGAAGAGCTTATTTCTTACGAGGGAATGTACCATTCGATGTGGCAAGCACAGCTACAGAATGATAACGAAACTACCAAGATAGCGAACAGCGTTCCCGAAGCTGATGGGGAGAACCTAGATACGTTTAAGAAATAAACCTACATTTGTTGAGTTCAATGATCATAATAAAATGAATGTGTACCTGTCTTTAGAAAACGACTGAAGTTCACTCGTGCTGAATTACTGTCACGAGTAACTCATTTAAAAGAAATACTAACAAGGGAAGATCTCGAACCCGGAAATTAAAAAGAAATTGAGACTTTGTGAATATGTGGGGGATTTCCTCCTGATTACAACGCAATTTTTGTTGGCTGCCCAAATTCACTCTAAGGGGGTGAAATTAATGAATTTGGCTATTTTCCGATTTTATTTTGTAACTCGCAATCTATAAGAGATAGAAAAAAAGTTTCAAGACAAAAGTTACTTCTTTTAATTAGAACTATCATTTGGTAACTTACAATTCTTACAGTTCGCGAGTTATAACACAAAATCGGAAAATAGCCGAATTATAAGGGATTAATTTCATCCCCTTAGAGTGAATTTGGGCAGCAAACAAAAATTGCGTTGTAATCAGGAGGAAATCTCTCCTACGTATTCACAAAGTCTCAGATTTGTTTTTAATTTCTGGGTTCGGGATCTTTCCTTGTAAGAATTATGCGTCTTTCAGACGAGACAATGTTATTTCGCTTACGTAAAGTAGGTATAGCTTTTTACTAGAACTTCGTATGGATTCTGTGTTTTACTTATTAAAACGTATAGTCACAAACGCATGCGAAGGGATGAAAATGTGATAGAATACGAAGCAGTTAATGTAAGATTGTCTAGTGGACGTTTTTACACGAACGCTTTTAAGAATAAAGATATTTCAATATTTAAAAGACAAAACGAGGCACGTGCCAATGTCCGCGTGAATTTGAGTCTTCTACAAACTACGTACTTAGATCGAAATGAAGATTCCGCGCAGAGTCTCTTAGAATTGTGTGGTACGATTTATTGCATTATAAGATATTTAATTAAAATATATCAACAACGTCCTATAGTTTCATTCGGCTGCCTCAGGTGCTGCTTGCGCCGCTTCCCCGCCTTCAACAATTCTTGTCGCGAATGCCCCATCGGGCACCCACCCCGATTCATCGACAGGGGCTGTTACGGTTTCCTCTCTCGCGCCCCAGTAATAATAGCTCGCGATAAATAGCCACACGAGGGTGTAAATTATCTATTAACGTAAAGGCTCGGGTAACAGGAACGCTATTATCGAAATTCAAACTGTTCAATTATTAAAATACATTTGAAACAGAGCGAATTACTTTGAAAGCCTCTTCCTTGCCCATACTGGCAAATCATGGGGTATATTAGTTCAGTTCGAATGTCTTGCTAACATTGAAGTATTCCGATTTTGCGATCCATATGCCATAAAATAATTTTAAGCAATCTAATTGCTAAATACTCGTAGCCGATGCCTTTCTCGCGGTCACGAAACTTTTTTACAAATTTTCAGGTCCATGAATTTGCATAATGCGCCCTGTTGTTTGCAAACAGCTGATGATCAAATATCTAGCTTGATCTGAATCCCATGGTAGCATACGTGACGTGTGACAAGATGTTTCCGCGCCGATAAAGAAACGCGCCAGGTGTGTCGTTAATTTATTTTATTTTGTGCTATTATGTGCGACACGAAATGAACAGCCTTGGCTTAAGCTTAATTTTAAAAATGGGCTGTATATGCTCCAAGGAAACTATCACGGTAAACTCGAGAAACTATACGGTCCGTGAACATCTTGGAGAAGGGCAAGTTTGACATAAAACAAATTTTCATTATTTAATACGACGCCTCTATTTAAGTTAACGAATAGCTGGCAGATTCCCTCTGATTAAACAGTCTACGCATATTATATCCCGAATTATTTCGAGAACGATGTTTACAGTATTGCCACTTAACCTAGCCCGCTGCGGTTCTCATGCGCAGTGTTGGCGGCGATATTTTTAAATTGTAGATGAACGCAGCTGATGTCAGAAAGAAATGAATTCTGCGACTATCCAAAGTTCCTTCTAACACATAATTAAATGCAATTTTAATATGCTTTTTAGTGGCTTCAGCACGGTACTGTTAGTCGAAGATGCGACGAGCCACAAAAAGTACGCTATTAAAAAGATCATTTGCCACGGTTTGGAGGACCAGAGACTAGCGGCGAAAGAAATAGAATACCACAATCTTGTAAAGCATCCGAACGTAATAGAGTGTATCGATTCTGCGTATAAAGGAACAGCGGATCCAGTCATTAATGCTACTAGCGAAGTATTAATTGTTTTACCATATTATCATGTGAGTTTCTCGCGTCGAAATTAAGCTTAGCAGTTGTAAGCGTACGTTTTCTACATCGAGAAAGTTCCGTCTTCTCCAGAGGGGCACACTGGCGAACGAGTTGGAAAGACGCGCTAAGAATAACGATTACATGAGCGCGCTAGATATTTTAAATATTTTTTTACAAGTATGCGAAGGTGTAAAAGCGTTTCATGAAGCGAAGCCGGAGCCTCTTGCTCACAGAGATCTAAAGACTGCGAACATAGTCCTTGGCGACGGATGCACACCTATTATAATGGATTTAGGTAGATTCTTCGTCCGATATAAAGTAAACGGCAACGAACGCGCGTTCCCTCCGCGTCTTGATTGCTACGACGTATTAACAAATCGACGTTAATCGCTGCAGGTTCCGTGGCATCTGCCAGGGTCAAAGTGTGCGGGTCGCAAGCGGCGCAAACATTGCAGGATGTAGCAGCGGAAAGATGCTCGATGCCATACAGGGCGCCAGAGTTATTCAACGTCGAGAGTTATTGTATGGTAGACGAGCGGACAGATATTTGGGTAGAATATTAACTCTTCAGGTATACATCTCTATATCACCATTTCCATTTAAAACTGTGTACTGTTCCAGTCTCTAGGTTGTATTCTTTACGCACTCTGCTATTTTAAATCACCTTTCGACGCTGTGTACGAAAGGGGAGACAGTGTCGCTTTAGCCGTCATGAGTGCGAATATCACATTCCCCGAGGATGCTCCGTATAACGAGGTTCCGTACCTATCTCTGAGATTACTTGTCGCCTATCGAAACCCATCGATCTAACGCTTGAATTTCTGTATCTTACAGGACATGCAAGCTCTGATTTTATCGATGTTAAAGGTAAATCCTATGGAACGTCCATATATATACAGTGTTATAGAAAATGTGCACGATGTTATTGCGAAGCTGGAGAACAGAGCTTAATCGTACGAGCAGCAATAATTTAAATATTTATTACTCAAAGATTTATGTACAGACAGTTTTTTATACGTCCTATATTATGCATACCGATTTAAAATGTTTAATGTGATACTCCAATGCAATAACGTAAAGGTAGTAACTTTTTACCACGAAAAAGAAACACTCGCAGCATTTGCATTATTTTAAAAGAATTGGACTGGAGAACTTTTAATGCTGGAAGGAATCGGCAAGAAATGCACGAAACGGTTCGCTTCTCGACGAGATCCAAGGTATATTTTAAATAAACGTATATCTCTAACTTAAAGAAGCACGCATTTCGGGTTTACGATACAATTTATATCGATGTTGAAGGTATATGATAAAGTATTTTCACACAGCGCTGTTATCAGACAGTTAACTAACATTAAAGCCGCTAGCTTTCTATAAATACTCCCACACATGTATTCTTATCTATCCATTCGCGGAAGAATATTTCGAACGAACGTCGAGTCACGATTTATTTAAATTTACAAACACAATAATGCATTTAAAATATGCTTATCGATTATGAAACAGCGCGCCGCAGTACTTAATGTAGCATTTCTTTTTCTTGAAAATAGTATACATTCGTATGTACAATTTACTATCCGTCTATAAATCTTTTCCGATATCCACCAAGCCAAACTCGGTGAACTCTTTAATCCACGACCATTTCATAAGATCGTATCGAACCCTTCGAAAATAAATCGAGAAGCAATTTTCTCTCCTCATATACAATTCAGTCACGTGAAAGATTCCTAGCTTACCAAGGGAACCGTACAAAAATCAAAAAATCCTTTTACTTTCTACGTATTAAGCCTTCACAAAGAAAGATCGTGCAATTCGAATGTTCCGTTAAGAGAATGACATTTCACGCGCATCAATATGAATAATACAATTTACGCTGAATTTGATGCACGGCAATTAATCAGAGATTCGCATGCAAATAGCGGTGCTAGGAATCGTACGATGTGACGTCGAGCCTCTACGTCACGAATACGTCACAGTGGGAACTCGTGGAACGGTATTCTGAAAACGATTAACATGCATTTTGTGTCGAACCAGCGTGACCTCCCCTCGAGAAAAAACGTTCACGCGGGCGTTTATTTAGAAAGGCAATTAATGTAAACGTATATAGGTAGACTGGGACCTAGCTCTCGGAGAACCGTCGTCGATCTTCGAGTCGTATTTCACGCCGGTCACCGCCGCCGAAGCCGAGAATGTAAAGTAGTTTTTTCACGAGCCTGTGCTTCAGGTGGACGTCTTCTCGACTGGTCTCTCAAATAGCGAACGGTTCCCAGACAATCCCACAGTTCCGCATCCGCCTGTGTAACTTGCGAATCGTAAGTCGCCTCACCTCACATTTATGTCATCCTCTTGAGAATTACCGCTTGTAACGGCGAAACTAACCTCGTACGTTTCAACCGTTCGATGTGAACGTAGTCGATCCTCGATATACATAAATAATCATTAAACACGGCTCAAACAATCGATCGACGAAAATTCTCCTTTTCGCGCGTATAAATTAGTTCCACGGCACCGAGCCCCCCGTGCTTCGGTTTCATATCAGGGGGAACATAACCTAAATGCGGAGCATTATGTAAACGATTAAATAGTAGAATTCAGACTTTTAGTAATTTGGTATATGGAACGTGTTTTACACGTGTATCTTTGGCGTTCAGCTTTCTTTTCGGGCGGTTTGTAATATAATTATATTTTGAGAAGGTTGATGAATTCTGTGGTTAGTTTGATGGTTCCCCAAAAAATTCGTATTTGATTTTTTATTTCTCGGGTGAAATAGCGATTATATTGACAGATTAATCGTACGCGTGAAACTTCAGTGATTGATTACAAGATCAATATTGTCTCGATGGGATTTTATTGGTTAGATGTTTAGTGGAAAGGCTAAATACAATGTAGCAATTGGACGATCCAGCCGTGACATACAAATGCTAATTTTTTACGCAATTAATAACGTCGTCCTGCCTTGCAGTGTGAATTGAAAAGCCCGGCAGAAATTTACGAAATCGATAATCGCGTAGAATCGTAAAAATAAATGAATTACTTTCGAAGTGTTTAAAGCGGATTATTTAATTTTGTTAAATTTAAATTGACTAGTCGCGCGTGTTATATAATTATTACCTTGTTTTTGCGTTCTCGAACTGTTTCTAACGAACGGTTATTGGTCGTTTACACTCAACTCGTGTTACTGTCAAAAAAGGTCAAGGATGCGCAGGGGATGTAGAAGATTGTACTTGCAAGAAGTGGAGAGATAAGCGTGTATCTTTCTCGGAGCTATTGTTACTGAAACTCAACCTATTTCCCGCCGAGTACGCGAAT
The DNA here is from genome assembly GCA_944738655.2 of Andrena hattorfiana. NCBI lineage: Eukaryota > Metazoa > Arthropoda > Insecta > Hymenoptera > Andrenidae > Andrena > Andrena hattorfiana. Next base: position 38,932,528 of record OX122894.2, on the reverse strand, counting down.
AGTTTATAAAATTTTCGTCGTGCCATCAAAATCCCCACCTAACGGTATAAACGGAACCATTTGTTTCTTGCCTATTCAGTAGATAGATACATTCCCACGCACATTTGAATCTAAAATAATTGCAGAACGTAAATCTGATTCTCCGCGGGCATAATTTTATCGCAGGTAAAACGCATGGAATTATGTAGTATTTAGCGTGCAGTGATAATGCTCGAAGTTCAATCGATAACATCGAAATTATCTAGTTATTTATCTAGTGATATAATCGGCGTTAATCACATTGAGAGCCACTGTCTGGGTGATAGCGTTTGGTAATGATGTTTATCGCGGAAGTGTCACGCAATGGTCACTGGTGAGCTGGTATCGATGCGTGATTCTAAGAAAATAAAAAATTCCGCTGCTAGATGAATAATTAAATCGAAGCGCCGTCCCTTGCCGTCAAATCGCTTGCCTTTGCTATTATTGCTTCGCGTAGCAAGGGGCTTAGAATTCGTTAAAAATTTCGACGAGTCATCTGCGCCACGGTTTAGAATCAATACCTTTTCAAATATTTCGACTGTACCGACACTCGGGATTCCCTATTCAGCGGGACGTATCGAACGCGACGGCCGATCCGTAACATTTCGCGAGACGCCGTTCTATTTGGGAATATAGATATATTCAAGCTCCCAAACAATTACCATATCCACAAACGCAATTTGACCCACTACCTATGTATTCATTTTACACGCGTATCCTGTTCCTAGCAATCGCGCTACTATCGCTGACAATGTATACCTATGTACTCAGCGTTCGTACAAGGTGTAAACGTATTTGTTAATTGCCATCGGAACTATTTATTCGAGAAAATATGGAATAATTATCGGTAGCCGCATAATAATGCTCGCAGGCTGACCTTTCGTCGACGTACTTCTGCTGTAATTTATTCAAATAGTGGGAACTTATCCAGCAGTAAAATGCTGGATAAAAGTGCATAATAATTAAGGAGTTTGAGAACCTTCGCTATCTGTCCACGTGTAAGCGAAGATCGCATTACGGTCACGTGACTGGTTAATCCTCGTATGATTCTCTAAAATTGTACGATTTTGTAAGAGCGCCCAGCGCTATCCAAAAGAAACGGCTACGCGTTTCTCCGTTCCTTTCTTTTCCCCCAAACTAATGAATATTACATTAGATGCACCGACGAAACTTCATTATATCCCATAATCGTGAATGATGTGCGTAACTTCCGCACGTGTAATACCTCCCGACCAAATTGCAAATATTTTACGCGTTTCCCTTTCACGCTAATTAGATTCAAATAATTTTCTTTGCTCCCTTTCCATCACCTTCGCTTTCGATTCAGACCACGAATCCATGTGTCGCGAAGTTAATCTCCCAGTAAGGGATACGAAGATTCGTACTTCCGTTCGAAAACAAAAGAGTCCGAAGAAGAAGATCAATTGATACAATCGTATTAATTTAAAAGAGGTACATCTTTGTGTTCTAATCGGCGACTCGCGAATGTTACAACGCGTTACGTGTGGGAAAAATATGAAAAGAAAATAGGTTAATATGACCGACAGTGAGGAAAAAAAGACTCTTAGAATCGTACGATATCTTAAGATATCGCGAGGTTTTAGCATTACTTATGTGCGCGGTGTCACTTGGAACGCTCAGTCAACGGCCAACGGCAGCGTCGGTCGGACGCATCTCGCTGCTTCACGTTTTGAAGTTTCTTAGGTTAGAAAATATAGCGCGAGGAGGTTAAGGCAGTGTCTTATCACATCCACTAATTAAGCGGTTCTCGAAGAGTGAGTGCGCCACCATTTACTGTTTCATACAATTCTGCCTCTAATCCCTTCGTTATCAGTCTCTTGCGACTAGGTATTTAAATGCTTTCTTTCGTCGACTATTTCTTTTTCGAAACTGTTTCTGCTGGTAGGTTTGTTTGTAATCAAAGGAGTTAGCGACGAGGAATTTAAGAAATCGAACGCCACGACGCGGACGGCCGTGTATAGTTGTAGTCGGAGTGAAAGTATTCCTTGCAGGCCAAGTAGAAATTTTTGTAACGAAATGAAAGCTATACGATCGTGCTGCTAGATCTCGGAAGTTCGTAGAGTTCCAGGCACGCGGCTCGTCGTTACACGCTTCTCGAGTACTCGCCTCATTTCAAATTGTAATTTTAGCGTCAGTTCCTGGACTGACATAACTTGTTTGATTTGCCTGCGTTCCTTCATAGCGTATTCCCTCGTCCGTTCAATATGTTGCCCGGTGTATTTGTGTTTCGTAAATATCGCGCGACGCGTGCAATTTTCGAATGTCGAACAGAATATTTCGAATCGTTCGAAAGCTCGCCGTTCCGGGCAGCGGTTTCGTGGAATCGTTTATCAGTTGGCTGTGAATTCAGTGAATTGACATTAGAATTCAAAAGATTATTTTGCATCGATAGTTGTACGCGGAAAAACGTGTTCATACGCATGCGTTGCGAATAGTATGCACGTGAATTGTGTAACGTACGTGCCACTTCTGGATGAAATGCATGTATTATTTAAATGGAATAGCGAACCGTAACTTAATATGATTCGAAAAGTTTTATAACTTCACGGAAAAAATGAAGGCGACGAGATAATTGAAACCTCCCCGCATAAATTCTACGTTGTCTATGAATTATTTATTCGCGTGAATTTCGTGATGCCCTCGAGCGATTTCAAACGTTCTTGTAATCTAAACTACCCACTGTGAGCTTTTATGGTAGCATTAAGCGAAAGTATATTTACATCGTACGTAGCAGAATCGACGAATAATTATTTCTTTCGATGAGTTACGCCGGTTCGTCGGTGGAATGCGATCGGCCAACTTTTACGTGGAACCGTTTAGTTTACATTGGAGAACGTATACCGTTCATGTCTCCTTCGCTTTTTACGCGCGTTTTTAAACCTTTCTTATCAAACGGATACTGAAAAGATTTTAAATTTAACTTCTCAATTTTCAGCGTTTTCCTCAAAGTTTAGACGGCCATCGTTTTAATAGTTCTGATTTCATTGCTTACCTTGAAATTGTTTTCCCTTTCACTGTAGATAATGTTTATCAATGACATATATATATATATATATATATATATATATATAATATTGTTTTTAGAAATTGCTGAAAAATGTCCGCAAAGGCGATTCGCGAAGCCACCGGGAAGGATCTTATTAACCGTAAACTTCCTCCTGGCACAAGTGCGGTGAAATGCCGTTACGTGACGATCACAGACCAGACAAATTGGACGGACGTAGTAAACGAGAATCCATGGCTCCAGACGGAGAAGTTAGTCGTGAAGCCGGATCAATTGATCAAGCGGCGTGGGAAACTTGGCCTGATCAAAGTCAAAGCGAATCTGGCTACGGTGAAACAGTGGGTGGCTGAGAGAATAAATAAAGATCAGCTAGTTGGAAAGACAATGGGAAAGCTAAGGACTTTTATCATCGAACCGTTTGTCCCTCACAAGCAGGTAGGCATCACTCGGTCTTATAGGAAATGAATAAAACGTGTGAATTAATGATACTCTCGCTTACAGGAAGAGGAAGCTTACGTTTGTATCTATTCTCATCGGAAAGCTGACGTCATCTTATTCCATCACGAAGGGGGTGTCGATATCGGAGATGTCGATGCAAAAGCATTGAAATTGGAAGTGCCTGTAGGGGAGGAGGCTCCGGATAAGTCCACGCTGATAGAGAAGTTATTAGTAAATGTGGCGAGTGACAAGAAAGAGTATGTGTATATCGGAACGAGTTGTTACTTGCTTTTCGAAAGATTCTTCTTTGATCCGGATAATGTGATCGCTCCCCTTTGTTCCAGCACGATTGCCACGTTTATAGAGTCCTTGTACAAGCTCTACGTTAATTTATATTTCACATACCTGGAGATAAATCCGCTGGTAGTGACAGACGATGGGATTTACGTGCTCGATCTTGCTGCTAAGTTGGACACGACTGCTGACTTCATATGTAAACCAGACTGGGGGGAAATTGAATACCCACCACCGTTTGGAAGGGACGCCTACCCAGAAGAGGCCTACATCGCTGACTTGGATTCTAAGTCCGGGGCCAGCTTGAAATTGACTATTCTGAATCCAGCTGGTCGGATATGGACAATGGTTGCTGGCGGTGGTCAGTAGAAGCGCACAGCAGTATCATTTACGTGATTAATCTGGTTCATTCTAACCAAACTGTGATTGTCAAGTCGTTTCCATTACTGTAGCAGAGCGAATCGCGCCCCCGCGGGTTTCTCATTCCAATGTTTCTCTGCTCAGGTGCGTCCGTGATATACTCGGACACGATCTGCGACCTGGGTGCCGCGAACGAGCTGGCCAACTACGGCGAGTACTCCGGCGCCCCCAGTGAACAGCAGACCTACGACTACGCGAAAACTATACTGAGCCTAATGACAAAAGAGAAACGGAAGGAAGGGAAGATATTGATTATCGGTGGAGGTATCGCGAATTTCACAAATGTGGCCGCGACTTTTAAGGGTATTGTAAAAGCGCTGCAAGAGTTCCAGCCGAAGCTTGTCGAGTTCAATATACAGATATTTGTGAGAAGAGCGGGACCGAACTATCAGGAGGGTTTAAGGTGCGTATTAAACGGAACTTATAATTCAACTATCACAGGTACGGTAGGTTTAATGAATCCTACATTTGTATTTCTAATTTCAGAATTATACGCGAGGTTGGTAAAAGACTTGCCATCCCCATCTACGTGTTCGGCCCGGAAACTCACATGACGGCAATATGCGCGATGGCGCTGGGCAAAAAGCCAATTCCCGACCCGGAAGCTCAAGAATTCTCCACAGCTAACTTTCTACTCCCATCCGGCCAAGACGTGGGCCCCGCGGCCCCCCCAAAAAGTACCTCTTTCTCGCCCAGCAAGCAAGCCGCATTGAAAACCAGCGACTCCGTCGACGGGTCAGCGAAGAAGCAGCTTTTCAGCAATAAAACCAGGGCCATCATCTGGGGAATGCAAACCAGAGCCGTGCAAAGTATGCTGGACTTCGACTTCGTTTGTCGTAGATCCGAGCCATCGGTAGCCGCTATCGTGTACCCGTTCACCGGCGACCATAAACAGAAGTTCTACTGGGGCCATAAAGAAGTACGTTCGCAGAATTGTTCTCCTCAACAAAGCCCATCAGCCTCGTAATATAACTTTCTCTTTCTCGCGATAGGTCCTGATCCCGGTGTACAAACAAACGAAAGACGCTATGTCTAAACACGCGGACGCAGACGTTATGGTGACGTTCGCCTCCTTGAGATCCGCCTACGACAGCGCGATCGAGGCGATGCAGTTCCCACAGATCCGAACGATCGCCATCATCGCCGAAGGCATACCGGAGAACATGACGAGGAAGTTGATCTTAATGGCGGAGCAGAAAGGCGTGACGATCATCGGCCCGGCTACCGTCGGCGGCGTTAAACCAGGCTGCTTCAAGATCGGCAACACCGGCGGGATGATGGATAACATTCTTCACAGTAAACTCTATAGGCCCGGCAGGTAAAAGCAGGGAATTGATCTTATTCGGCTAAGAAATATTCAAGCAACTGTACCAACAAAAAATCATTTCCAGCGTCGCGTATGTCTCCCGTTCTGGCGGTATGTCCAACGAATTGAACAATATCGTTTCGAAAGCGTCCAACGGCGTGTTGGAAGGCGTGGCGATCGGAGGGGACCGTTACCCGGGAACCACGTTCATGAACCACATAATGCGTTACCAGGACAATCCGGAAGTGAAGCTGATCGTCCTCCTCGGCGAGGTCGGTGGCGTGGAGGAGTACGAAGTGTGCGAGGCGTTGAAGTCTAAGAAGATCACGAAGCCGTTGATTGCCTGGTGCATCGGCACTTGCGCGAGCATGTTCAATTCCGAGGTGCAATTCGGCCACGCTGGATCAATCGCCCATAGTAACTTGGAGACAGCCTCGGCGAAGAACGCTGCCTTGAAGGCTGCCGGTGCTTACGTTCCCGACAGCTTCGACAATCTCGGCGACCTAATGCAGACCGTTTACGAGAAGCTCGTGAAGGATGGCACCATCGTTCCAGAACCCGAAGTGCCACCGCCAACCGTCCCCATGGATTACAGTTGGGCTAGGGTAACGGCATTAATCCCCCCGTGTAATGTCGTATCAACTATGCAGGCAGTACGAACGTTTCAATTTTTCAGGAGCTGGGTCTAATACGGAAACCGGCTTCGTTCATGACTTCCATTTGCGACGAGCGTGGCCAAGAATTACTGTACGCTGGAATGCCCGTGACGGAGGTCCTCAAGCAGAACGTGGGGATCGGCGGCGTGGTCTCTCTGCTCTGGTTCCAGCGGTGCTTGCCACCTATGTACTGTAAATTCCTTGAGATGTCTTTAATGCTGACCGCTGACCACGGCCCTGCCGTGTCTGGAGCGCATAACACCATCGTCTGCGCGAGGGCTGGTAAAGATCTGGTCAGCTCTCTAGTATCCGGTCTCTTAACTATTGTAAGTGGGGCGAAATGAGGCTGTTCTAAGGGTTTTGTTAATGTGAATATTGTATTAACATTTCATTGAAATGTGAACGACAGGGTGATCGATTCGGCGGAGCGTTAGACGGCGCAGCTCGCATGTTCTCCGAGGCGTACGATGCTGGGTTACATCCCCAAGAATTCGTGAACAACACTCGCAAGAAGGGGAAACTAATCATGGGCATCGGGCACCGTATTAAATCCATAAATAACCCGGACATGCGGGTGAAGCTTATCAAAGAGTTCGTGATGGAGAATTTCCCAGCCAAACCGTTGGCCGAATATGCGTTGGAGGTAGAGAAAATAACTACGAGCAAGAAGCCTAATTTAATTCTGAACGTGGATGGTATCATTGCTTGTGCCTTTGTCGATATGCTGAGAAACAGCGGAAGCTTCACGAGAGAAGAAGCACAGGAATACATTGAAATAGGTGCTATAAATAGTTTGTTCGTTCTTGGCAGGAGTATAGGCTTTATTGGTAAGATGTTCTTCTGTTTTGTGATATTACGTGTATTTATTATACAAATGTTCGAATCATACAATTCTATTCTTAATCGTTGCAGGCCACTTTATGGATCAAAAAAGGTTGAAACAAGGTCTGTACCGACATCCGTGGGATGATATTTCCTACGTATTGCCGGAACAATATAATTGAGTTCATCCCCCATTTGCATTGTCTGTCGTGAACGCATAATAAATGTTACTAATTCATTTAAAGTTTAGGTAGTGTAATGGTCGTGTCATACGTGCTTTGCTGGTAGCCGTAAAAACATAAATTGATTCTTAGAGACGCAATTGCTTTGAGAGCCGTACGATGAGCCACCAATTATCTCTCGTTATCGCGGATCGAAGTTGTATTCGATGGGCCCGCGACGTAACGTATAAAGTAATTAGACGAGCACAGCGGATAGGAGTGAAAGTATTCGTACGATTAATGAGAACATTCCATGGAGCATTTTTTGATTTAATATCGGAGAGATAAGGTCGGCAGATCGAATGGGATTCTGTCGGGTCACCGAAGTAACAATGCAAAACTAATATATTAGATTTTATAGACGCCTGAAATAGCCCCGAAATATATTGTCTTCCGATTTATCAGAAGGTAAATGTTATTTTACATCCAAATTGTTTTATCCGTGGGCACGCGATGTCCTTATCTCTGCGTGTGCACAGAAAATGTGCCGATACGCACATGCTGTTCGTGCACCTCCGCTGCATCAACAGTTTTTCTTGTGTTTTCTTTTTCTTGCACAAGCCAGTGTACCATTTACGCCTGGAGTATGAAGAAAAGTAATAAAACACGTCTAACATTTAAATATCATCATCTTTATTTAGTCTCATCGACGCCTTAAAGGTCCGACGATTGTTGAGACGTAGGGAAACACTTGCTCTGTACCGGTATATTCGTAAGCCACCAAATTGTAGTATTTCGCAGAAAGCGGTATAAAAATAAAGAGCTTATTTTGCAATCGTAACATCGCTAAATCGTTCCGATTACAAATCTTCGTTCGAGATAATTGCAGATTGGAGGACGAACACAGGTATATCGTAAAGAAATAAATAATTTAATTGCGTTTTCTTACATTAATAACAATACAATTTACATATGTAGTTATAAAATACACTCATTTCATTCGTAATAATACCGTTTGCAAAGTCATTAGAAGCTTGAGATTCGAAGTTCTAATCGACAAAACATCACTAATTGGAGCTCGAAATATTCCTTCAACGAAATATTACTTTCATTCGCAAATTATAAAAGCTGCATAAAGCACGCATAAAGTGACTGGTGCAGTTGTTCGAAGAACACGCATAAAAGCTGCAAAAATACTTTTTTTTTAAAATAGCAAACTTGAAAGCTTGTATTCAGTTACTGTTATATGGGACAAAATTCTTCGTTATTTTTCCCCTTCATTCCGACGAACTTGCTACTCTTTTAGTGAATGCAAGAATTAAATGAAGCGAGCCAAACGAATTTCATGTATCGTTAAAATCAAAGAGTACCGTTCTTCAAAGAAACTATAACAGTTCTCGACATTCCGAAATGGTCAACATCGAGGAGTATTTCAAAAGGAATACGAGAGCGTCTGAGATTTTGGAATGTCGCGCGTTGCTGTATTAATGATTCGATCACGATCGCTCGTAGATTGATTATAGCCGCCCAATCAGTATCTACATTTCTTCAATAATTGAGGAACAATGATATTGTTGTAGCACGACATTCCAATAAGCAGAGTTGCGAAGCCGATAAGCTGTACGAAAAAATCCAGATAGCACACGACGTCTTTCAGACTTTCAAGACGTCTTAAAGACGGCTTATAGACGATGTGTGCTGTCTAGGAATAAACCAGTTATGTTAAATACGTATGGGTCACCTGTTCATAACTTCGTCTCGATTATTATGAACTATAGTAGAACGAGGATAAACCTTAGAGAATCGCCTGCAAATAGTGGAAAGTTTGCCACTCTAATGCAAAGAGAAAGCCCATATGACAATCTGGATAAATGTATTGGTATGTATTTTTTTTTTTACAGGCGAGACATGCAGTGGCTGACGACTAGTGATTCGGACAGGATCACGCATTTTCACTCTTTTGACAAAAGATAGAAAATGTGCGATCGTGTCTCAATCACTAGTGGTCAGTCACTGAGTGTCTCGTTTAACAATAAGTGATTAATATATTCAAATGGATCAGAGACTTCCCGCTCTCGTTTTACTTTTGAGTCGAGTCGCAAGCAGCGCTGTAAAATGTCCAATTCCGGAGATACTTATCTATAGTTATCTCTGTCGGCCGTTCTTGTGCCGTTACATCGGAGTGCGTTGTTTTTTGAGTTTATACAAAGTTAAAGTTTCCTACTTATTTATATTCTTTATTGATATGGAGGTCGCAATTTTTTCTCCGCGTTCTAAATCCAAAACCAGAATCAATTGTGTAATGCGAGGATGTGAAAGTAGAGAAAATAAAAATTTAAATCCTCGGTTTCATTGTTTTCCAAAGCCAAATGAACACTTTGTATACCGGGAAAATGTATTTGGTAATTTAGAAACAATGGATCACTTAAAAGCATGGAAATTTCCATTAAAAATATGTGAAGTTACTCCAACTACGAAAGTGTGCTCAGTGTCACTGCTAATTCGAAGTTATGAACTTACCGGTAAGTACATTTTCCCCTAAGCCTGCTTTACATGAACAAACAGAAGATATAATTGAAGCAAAATGCTGAAAAACACGACCTGACTATCGCCGGTATTCATAGTCGCTACTTATTCTTAAGCAAATGCTTAAGCATTCGGCATCCTTTACTAGCTACTAGGTTAGTAGAAGATGCCGCATGCTTAAGCAGTTGCTTAAGAATGAGTAGCGACTATGAATACCGGCCTATGTACTTAGTACTACCATCCTCATTCTTTCCACATTTAATTATGTGTCCCGCGTCTAACAACCGTTCGCCTTCTATGAAATATGTTTAGGCAGGATTTGCACCCGTCCAATCACAAATGCTTTGCATAGAAATTAACATATTTTATAAAAACCACATCGCTGCATATTCAACATGTGTAACCTTATCGGCGCCATCTTGGTTAGGCCCCGCCTCCCATTTCAAATCTCAACACGATAAAACACCGCGTAACATTTGAAAGCTGCTCGCGTATGACAGTTCAAGCCGATATGTATTTGCATCGTACACTGCAGAGCCGACGAGTAATTATTTCTTTCGATGAGTTATGTCGGTTCGTCGATGGAATGCGGTCAGCCAACTTTTACTTGGAACCGTTCGGTGTACATTGGAGGAATGTACTGCGTTCATGTGTCCCTCGTCTTTTACGTGCGTGCTTTTAAACCTACCTCTTATTAAGTATACTTAAAACTTTTTAACTTTAAACAGCCACTTTTCAATGTTTTCCTCGAAGTTGATACTACTGAATTTATTGCTTTGAAATTCTTTTCCTCTTCGCTCTAGATAAAGTTTATCAATGAGATTTGTGTAATTGCTTTTAGAAATCGCTGCAAAATGTCCGCGCAGGCGGTTTACGAGGGCGCCGGAAAGGATCTTATTAACCGTAAACTTCCTCCTGGCACAAGTGCGGTGAAATGCCGTTACGTGATGATCACAGAGAAGACGGATTGGAAGGATATAGTAAAGAAGAACCCATGGCTCCAGACAGAGAAGTTAGTCGTGAAGCCGGATCAATTGATCAAGCGGCGTGGGAAACTTGGCCTGATTAAAATGGAGGCGGATCTGGATACAGTGAAAAAGTGGGTGGCTGAGAGAATGAATAAAGATCAGCAAGTCGAACAGACGACGGGAAAGCTGAGGAGATTTATCATCGAACCATTTGTCCCTCACAAGCCGGTAGGCATCTCTTGCTCTTATAGGAAATGAATAAAACGTGTGAATTAATGATACTCTCGCTTACAGGAAGAGGAAACTTACGTTTGTATCTATTCTCACCGCAAAGCTGATACCATCTTATTCCATCACGAAGGAGGTGTCAATGTTGGAGACGTTGATAAAAAAGCATTGAAATTGAAAGTGCCTGTAGGGGAGGATGGTCCAGCTAAGTCCGCAGTGATAGAGAAGTTATTAGTAAATGTGGCGGGTGACAAGAAAGAGTAAGTGTATATTGGAACGAGTTGTTACTTGGTTTGAAAGATTCTTTTTTCATTCGGATAATATGATCGCTTCTCTTCGTTCTAGAACGATTGCCAAGTTTGTAGGGTCCTTGTACCAGCTCTACGTTAATTTATATTTCACATACCTGGAGATAAATCCGCTGGTAGTGAAAGACGACGGAATTTATCTGCTCGATCTTGCTGCTAAGTTGGACTCGACTGCGGACTTCATATGTAAACCAGACTGGGGGAAAATTGAATTCCCACCACCGTTTGGAAGGGACGCCTACCCAGAAGAGGCCTACATCGCTGAATTGGATGCTAAGACCGGGGCCAGCTTGAAATTGACTATTCTGAATCCAGCTGGTCGGATATGGACAATGGTTGCTGGCGGTGGTCAGTAGAAACGCACAGCAGTATCATTTACGTGATTAATCTGGTTCATTCTGACCAAACTGTGGTTGTCAAGTCGTTTCCATTACTGTAGCAGAGCGAATCCCGCTTGCGCGGGTTTCTCATTCTTATGTTTGTCTGTTCAGGTGCGTCCGTGGTATACTCGGACACGATCTGCGACTTGGGTGGCGCGAGCGAGCTGGCCAACTACGGCGAGTACTCCGGTAACCCCAGTGAACAGCAGACCTACGACTACGCGAAAACTATACTGAGCCTAATGACAAAAGAGAAACATAAGGACGGGAAGATATTGATTATCGGTGGAGGTATCGCGAATTTCACAAATGTGGCCGCGACTTTTAAGGGTATTGTAAGAGCGCTGCAAGAGTTCCAGCCGAAGCTTGTCGAGTTCAATGTACAGATATTTGTGAGAAGAGGGGGACCGAACTATCAGGAGGGTTTAAGGTACGCAGATATTAAACGGAACTATAATTCAACAGTCACAGATACGGTAAGTTTAATGAAACCTGCCTTTGTATTTCTAATTCCAGAATTATGCGCGAGGTTGGTAAAAGTCTTGGCATCCCCCTCCATGTATTCGGGCCAGAGACTCACATGACTGCAATATGCTCGATGGCGCTGGGGAAAAAGCCGATTCCCGAACTCGAAGCTGAAGAAATCTCCACAGCTATCTGTCTACAGCCAACCGGCGTAGACGTGGGCCCTGCGACCTCTCCAAAAAGCGACCTCTCCACTTGCTCTTCCTCGCCGACCGAGCAAGCCGCATTGAAAACATGCGACTCCGTCGATGGGTCAGCGAAGAAGCAGCTTTTCAGCAATAAAACCAGGGCCATCATCTGGGGAATGCAAACCAGAGCCGTGCAAAGTATGCTGGACTTCGACTTCGTTTGTCGTAGATCCGAGCCATCGGTAGCCGCTATCGTGTACCCCTTCACCGCTGACCATAAACGGAAGTTCTTGTGGGGCACTGAAGAAGTACGTTCGTAGAATCGATCTCCCGGACAAAGCCCATGGGCCTCGTATCAAAAGTTTCTCCTCCTCGGGATAGATCCTAATTCCAGCGTACAAACAAACGAAAGACGCCATGACTAAACACCCGGACGTGGACGTTGTGGTGACGTTCGCCTCCTTGAGATCCGCTTACGACAGCGCGATCGAGGCGATGCAGTACCCACAGATCCGAACGATCGCCATCATCGCCGAAGGCATACCCGAGAACATGACGAGGAAGTTAATCCTAATGGCGGACCAGAAAGGCGTGACGATCATCGGCCCGGCTACCGTCGGCGGCATTAAACCAGGCTGCTTCAAGATCGGCAACACTGGTGGGATGATGGATAACATTCTAGAGAGTAAACTCTATAGGCCCGGCAGGTAAAAGCAGCGAACTGATCTTATTTGGCTGACGAGGGAACGTATCGGACCCGCACACGTCGATTTTGATGAGACTCTGCAGATTTGCAGAATAGCGAAAAGTATTTGACAAATATTTTTGGTTATCGGCAATCAATCACTTTGAAGGAGTGAAAGCAGTCCGTAAAATTGGGGATCGAAGATATATATTCTGGAATATTTCGAGAACTATTAGGCGTTGGACAAATTTTGTTTTGAAGGTTGATTTTTTTAAAGACGAATCCTTTTCGATTCTCGACTTTAGGGGCTCTTTTCACTCTTTCAATATGAATGTTTGCTGTTAACAAAAAATACGAGTCGAATATCTTTCTTCATTTTGCAAATCTGCAGTCTCATCAAAATCGGCGTTTGCGGGTTCGATATGTTCCCTTGTAAGAAATATTCCAGCGCTGTACCAACAAAATATCATTTCCAGCGTCGCGTACGTCTCCCGTTCTGGCGGTATGTCCAACGAGTTGAACAATATCGTTTCGAAAGCGTCCGACGGCGTGTTGAAAGGCGTGGCGATCGGAGGAGACCGTTACCCGGGATCCACGTTCATAAACCACGTAATGCGTTGCGAGGAAAATCCAGATGTGAAGATGATCGTCCTCCTCGGTGAGGTCGGCGGCACGGAGGAGTACGAAGTGTGCGAGGCGTTGAAGTCGAAGAAGATCACGAAGCCGATGACTGCTTGGTGCATTGGCACTTGCGCAACCATGTTTCAATCCGAGGTGCAATTCGGCCACGCTGGAGCAGTCGCCCATTCTACCTTGGAGACAGCCGCGGCCAAGAACGCTGCCTTGAAGGCTGCCGGTGCCTCTGTTCCCGACAGCTTCGACAATTTTCACGAACTAATGAAGACCAATTACGAGAAACTCGTGAAGAAAGGCACCATCGTTCCACAACCCGAAGTACCACCGCCACACGTCCCGATGGATTACAGTTGGGCCAGGGTAACGGCATTAATCCCCGCACGCAATATCGTATCAACCTTGCAGACAGTACGAACGTTTCAATTTTGCAGGAGCTGGGTCTAATACGGAAACCATCTTCGTTCATAACTACCATAAGCGACGAGCGTGGCCAAGAATTACTGTACGCTGGAATACCCGTGTCCGAGGTCCTCGAGCAGAAATTGGGGATTGGCGGCGTGGTCTCTCTGTTGTGGTTCAAGCAGCTCTTGCCGCCTGTATACTGTAACTTCTTTGAAATGTGTTTAATGCTGACCGCTGACCATGGCCCTGCCGTGTCCGGAGCGCTTAACACCATCGTCTGCGCGAGGGCTGGTAAAGATCTGGTCAGCTCTCTCGTATCCGGTCTCTTAACTATCGTAAGTGGAGCGAAATGAGGCTGTTCTAAGGGTTTTGTTAATGTGAATATTGTATTGATATTTCGTTGAAATGTGAACGATAGGGTGAACGATTCGGCGGAGCGATAGACGGCGCAGCTCGCATGTTCTCCGTGGCGTACGATGCTGGGTTACAGCCCCAAGAATTCGTGGACGACACACGGAAAAAGGAGAAATTAATCATGGGCATCGGACACCGTGTTAAATCCGTAAATAACCCGGACGTGCGGGTGAAGCTTATCAAAGAGTTCGTGACGGAGAATTTCGCTGCCTATCCGTTGATGGAGTATGCGCTGGAGGTGGAGAAAATAACTACATCCAAGAAGGCTAATTTAATTCTGAACGTGGACGGTATGATTGGTGTTGTCTTTGTCGATATGCTGAGAAACAGCGGATGCTTCACGAAAGAAGAAGCGCAGGAGTACATCGACATTGGTGCTATAAATGGTTTCTTCGTTCTTGGTAGAAGTTTAGGCTTTATTGGTGGGTGTTCTTTTATTCTGCGATATCGTGTATATTTATTATACAAACGTTCGAATGATACAATTCTATTCTAAATCGTTGCAGGCCACTTTATGGATCAAAAGAGGTTGAAACAAGCTCTGTACCGACATCCTTGGGATGATATTGCCTACATGTTGCCGGACCAATCTAATTGAGTTCATCCCTCACTTGCATTGTCTGTCGTGAACGCATAATAAATGTTGCTAATTCATCAAAAGTTTAGGAAGTTGTAATGGTCGTGTCATACGTGCTTTGCTGGTAGCCGTGAAGACATAAATTGATTCTTAGAGACGCAATTGCTTTGAGAGCCGTACGATGAGCCACCAATTATCTCTCGTTATCGCGGATCGAAATTGTATCCGATGGGTCCGCGACCTATCGTATAAAGTAATTAGACGAGCACAGCGGATAAGAGGAAATGTATTCGTACGATTAATAAGAACATTCCATGGTGCATTTTTTGATTTAATATTGGAGAGATAGATCGGAAGATCGGATGGAATTCTGTCGGGGCATCGAAGTAATCATGCAAAACTAATATATTAGATTTTATAGACGCATGGAATAGCCCCGGAATATATTGTTTTCCGATTCATCAGAAGGTAAACGATATTTTACTTCTAAATCATTTTATCCGTGCGCACGTGATGTCCTTATCTCTGTATGTGCGCAGAAATGTGCTGATACGCACATGCTGTTCGTGCACCTCCGCTGCATCAGCAGTTTCTCGTCAGTTTTTTTTCTTGCACAAGTCAGTGCATGTACCATTCACGCCTGGAGTGCAAAGAAAAGTAATGAAACACCGTCTCATCGACGTCTTAAAGGTCCGACGATTTTTGAGACGTAAGGAAACAGTTGTTCTGTACTGGCATCTTCGTAAGCAACTGAATTGTAGTATTTCACAGAAAGTGGTATAAGAAAAAAAGAGCTTAATTTGCAATCGTAACATCGCTAAATCGTTGCGATTACAAATCTTCGATCGAGATAATTACAGACTGGAGGACGAACACAGGTATATCGTAAAGAAATAAATGATTTAATTGCGTTTCCTTACATTAATAAAAATACAATTTACATATGTAGTTATAAAATACTCTCATTTCATTCGTAATAATACCGTTTGCAAAGTCATTAGAAGCTTGAGATTCGAAGTTCTAATCGACAAAACATCACTAATTGGAGCTCGAAATATTTCTTCAACGAAATATTATTTTCATTCGCAAATTATAAAAGCTGCGTAAAACACGCATAAAGTGACTGGTGCAGTTGTTCGAAGAGCACGCATAAAAGTTGCAAAGATACTTATTTTTAAAATAGCAAACTTGAAAGCTTGTATTCAGTTATTGTTATATGGAAAGAAATTCTTTGCTATTTTTCCCCTTCATTCCGACGAGCTTACTACTCTTTTAGTGAATGCAATAATTAAATGAAGCGAGCCAAACGAATTTTCATGTATCGTTAAAATCACAGACTACCGTTCTTCAGAGAAGCCGTAACAGTTCTCGACATCGCGAAATGGTCAATATCGAGGAGTATTTCAAGAGGTATACGAGAGCGTCTGAGATTCTGGAATGTCGTCCGCCGCTGTGTTAATGATTCGATCACGATCGCTCGTAGGTTGATTATGGCGGCCCAATCGGTATCTACATTTCCTCACCAATTGAGGAACAATGATATTGTTGTAGCAGGACATTCCAATAAGCAGAATTGCGAAGCCGATAAGCTGCCCGAAAGAATAAATCAGTTATATTAAATACGTATGGTTCGCCTGTTCATAACTTTGCCTCGATTATTATGAACTACAGTAGGACGAGGATAAACTTCAGAGAATTCACCTGCAAATAGTGGAAAGTTTGCCACCCGAATGCCAAAGAGAAAGCCCATATGACAATAGTTCGGACACTGTCTAAAATCATTCTTGTTGTAGCGCTCATTTCTTTGGTAACGCTGATGCCAGCAAAGTTAAAGAATGCTATGCTGAACGATATGCCTGCAAATACATGCCCAGAGGAGAATTTAAAAGTTATTTGTAAATTAGCAATGGTTACTAAATGTACACGCGTATACTGACCAACTATCGCCATTAACAGATGACCGCTATTTCCAATCTGGATAAATGCATCTTTAGTGGCTTCGAGAGTTCCTCGGGAATTATCAGCGAACGGCGGCGGTGCATGTATGAAGTTAAGAGGTATTATCAGGAGGCATATACTAATGAATCCAAAGATACCTGTAAAAACATATTATTGGTTCGTGTAGTTTTATCAGAACTTGTGTCGCTACATCTCACTCCTATTTAAAATGGACATTTCATAAATTTCAGGCGTACCTTCCCAACCCACTGCTTGCAGCGCTGGTATATTTTGCCCAGTCACGAACTTCTCTTCTACCACCATTTGAACGGCACTTATGATCTGTAGCGTAAGAAGATTAAGAGAAAGTGATTTCGTTGTCCTGCGTAAAAAGGAAGAACTGCGTTATTTAAAATGTGATATTACTTGCGCACAGATAATAAGTAAGTCTCCAGTTAGGATGGAGTTCGTGCTAATGTCGCTGTTATCTATGGTTATTATGTCGCTTAATCCGACAAGGGCTAAACCAACTATGACCATTCCTATGCCCGTCCATTCTCGACTGCCTAGCTTTCTGTTGAGGAAACCCATCGAAAGTATAGCTGTGAATACGATGACAGCACCGCGTAACATTTGAAAGCTACTTGCGTATGTCAGGTTCAAGCCGACATACATAACAGAAGTCGCACACGTGTCGCATAATGCGGGAATGAGCAGGATGTAAGGATTAAACACACTCGAGCCTTTAGTTAAAGGATTACTATCCACAGAGCTGTCCTGTAATTAGATTATTCTAATATTAAATTCCTGTAATCACGGCGCAAAATTCGGCAACATTCAGGGTTTTCTTTTCTCAGTGAATACAATGAATAACAATGTCAAACTTTTTTTGCATTTATTAAGCTATTTATAATGTATACGGAAGAATTTTTTAAATACACTTTTGATTGTGTTTTTTCAATGTTATCTGGAGTTAAAAATCGCGCCTTTGAAAAGAAGTACCTCCCTGGCGGGAGTGATTTCAGCTCACAGACTCATCTGAAACAAAAAAACCAAACTGATTCTTAATCATTATGAGTACCGCTATTGCAGGTGCCAGAATTAGCCACGTAATTAAAAATGTAACAAAATTACGCGCATTCAAACTTCGAGTAAAAATGGAAAATTTCGAGACTTGAAGTTTGAATGCGCGCAATTTTGTTAAATTTTGACTTAGTGGCTAATTCTGGCACCGGCGATAGCGGTACTCATAATGATTAAGAATCAGTTTGGTTTTTTTGTTTCAGATGAGTCTGTGAGCTGAAATCACTTCCCTCGTATTTTCAAACGCGTGATTTTTAACTCCAGATAAAATTGAAAAAACACAATGAATAGTGTATTAAAAAAATTGTTCCGTATACATTATAAGTAGCTTAATAAATGCAAAAAAAGTTTGACACTGTTATTCATTGTATTCATTGAGAAAAAAAACCTGAATATTGCTGAATTTTGCGCCGTGATTACAGGAATGACTCCGTAAGGGGAGGTTCCGGTCTAAAAGTCGATTTTTTTTTATTTCATTTTTCGAATGTTCAACTTGTTAGGAATACATGTTTAAAAGAATTTGTTGAAATTCGTAAAATTCCCGAAGTTATAGGCATTTGTTATAGGCTCACGTAAAACTTTAAACGCGTTTTTCTCGAAACAGTGTTCTCAAAACGGTGGGACCTGTATCTCCAAAAGTTATTATCCGATTCGACGGAAACTTTTTTTATTTTGAAGAATATACTTCTGGCTAAGGGAGAAACCAGAAAAAAATTACAAAAAATTGAAAATTTATAATTTTCAAAGGCGTTGAGAGGACGAAAAATATAGGGAAAAAGTGATTTCAAACTTCAAGTATCGTTATTTTCTACAAAAATGACATTTTTGTAATTTTTTCTGATTTCCCTCCCTAGCCAGAAGTATATTCTTCAAAATAAAAAAAGTTTCAGTCGAATCTGATAATAACTTTTTGGAGATACAGGTCCCATCGATTTGGATGAATTTTTTGACACCTTGACTTTAATGACTCCCCAGTGCCGTCTGCAATGATTAATGATAAAACAAAAAATATATTTCTATAATTTAAGACATCCTTAATACAATGCAAAAAGTCCCATTAAATCATATATAGTAGTTTTCCTTTAATTAATTCCTAAAGATCGCCTATTCTTTTGGGCTCTAGACTGGAACCTCCCCTTAAGCATCCCGCTAAGGTCAAACTTAATGTATGCATATTCAACCACATGAAACTTACGCCTCTGCGACTGTAGTAATGATAAAGGATTTTGAAAACTACAAAACACATCATCTCTCCGATGAACATGAAGGATGACTGCATAAAAGGGTGATTAAAGTGCCTAGGTTGGCCATCTTCTCCAGGTACAACCTGTTGATCCGCATATCTAGTTCCAACGCAAAGTATTCGTTTAGTTACATATAATTTTCATAGACTTTCGATTAACATGAACTACTCACTTCACAGACAGGGTATTAAATGACCCAGTAAGGACCATAAGTACAGCTAAAATACATTGGTAATTAGTCCACGCCATCTCTGAATATCTATAAAATTCTGGAAAAGAAATACACAAATTTATAGACAGGGATCATTTAAACATCTGATATTTTATGAAACTACACCAGCGAACTCGCGTCACGGCAAAAAGAAGCGATACACGATCGTGTCAGTGGAGATAACAGAGTCCTGCCGCTTATTCTCGGTAATGCATGCTACAAGCCATTGCTAATCTAATCGCTATGCATAAACATTCCATAAGAATGCCGTCAGATTAATATAGAAGCATTATACTTCGTTTAAGCTGGCAGAACAATACACTGATGTTACATATTCGAATCTAACCAATGCATTATCTCATTACTGATAACGATTGGAAATTTCAGTCGTGTCGATATAATTTAATCCACATAAATTCAATGTTCGTATCGCAAATTCAGGTTTAGTAAAAAGTATTCGTTACAAAGAGCTCTATAAAGTACAACAGTCGAATCGTTAAACAGATTAATTATAATCGAGCAGTTCGATGATACGACAACTAGTCAAATAATTCGGTACTCAATAATTCAAGCAACTAGAAACTTTAAATCGTACGAAAAACGGGTAAAACCATTAAACGTCAGATATTAAAGTTCCTTTACAGAAGGGCCACTATAACGCAACAAGCGTTAAATATTAATTGCATTATTCGCGGAACGTGTTTCGGGAATGGAAAATAAAAGTACAACAAAATGGAGTAGTTCCGTAATTGACTAAACTAAAGCTGTGAATGTTAAATGAATCATGATTAGAGAATCTTTACCTTGGAAATACGACTAATGCGGCTGACAGGAAATTTTCATACCGCAACGCTCGCCGAGTAAAGAGCACAGTATTAGTCTTGTAATTACGATGAATAAAGTAACACGTTGGAGTTCATTGCACGGGAAAGATAACGTTATGATAAATAAATACACTCCTCGCGGAGGAGTGTCCTGCAGTGTCCCTACTACTGGAAGCCTGCACCGAAGTGAATGCGTGGATGTGCGAACTCCGACTGGCTAGGGATTCCGATTTGTCCGAGACTCCGAGGTGGCTTTTTTAAGCAGGCGCTGTTAGTGGAAAAATTAATGCCCGTAGCAGTCATATATCTCTCAAATCGTATAATTGAGAGCTGCCAATTCGATTGTTAATCAAGCGCAATTTCAAATTCTTTGGATATGATTTACTGTTCACAGTGCAAATAGATCGTCAGAATGCAAGGCATCGGTGAATAAAAAAGATTTCTACTTACCCGGGTTTGGGATAGTGAGGTTAGGTCATAGATATCGTTCCGAAGCAGTATTGTAGATTTTAGAATGAAATTCTAGATTTCCTAACAATAATTGTACGTATCCTTCGAAATTGTAAACAGTTTAACTTTTCTATCGATCGGAATGGATTAGACTGATTGTTAGTCGATTCATTTCTCTTATAACCGTATTATTTATGTCAAAACGATCTCGTAACTGTAGACACAGTACCGACGATAGGGGGGTTTAAAAAAGCCGCCATAAATAGACGAGGTAAACAAACGTATATCTAGCCTTGCTGGAAGTCACAACTTTACTCCAATTTTACGCGATAAAGTTTCCACTTATCTGTGCCCTGTTTAAAGAATGATATTTTTACTTGTTTTCCTCGTGATATGAGATCTTGGAACTATGTGAGTGCCGAGAAAAGTGCTCGTTACCAAACGCGATGCGTGTTTAAATCTTGCTCCGAAATTTATCAGCGTTCGCGAGGGCTCGCGGAAGATATGTAGATTAAAAGAAAAAAAGAAGTAGAAAAGCACGGGGGAACAGAGCGTATTGAGCAATAATTCAGAATTTAACACGGAAACATAATGACATCGGTGAAGAGTGACGAAAAGTTGTCTGAAGTTTTGGAACTGTTCCTGTTGCCCAATTATAACGTCGTGTCTACTTCCTATCTCGATCTTCTGCTAACCCACATTTCCGAGAATATAAAAGAAAGTAAGAAAGCCGAAAATATACCATGCAGCATGCAGTAGCAAACCTAGCAAATCTTCCTACTTAATTTCATTTACATTATGCTTTCTGAAACCTTTAATTTCACAGGCAACACGAACGATTACAAGCACTGCGAACTGTTGCAAAAATGGGTATTGAGGGCAGTGGAGACCTGGAACGTCGATTGTAAACCCTCCCAACCTATAAGCATATTTATATTGAAACTCGTGGGATTAATTTCGCGCAATGAATTGCATTTCCATTATTGGCACTGCAAAGGTTTGTATAACAGGCTCTGCGATCTCCTCGAGCTCCGCGGAGACGATTTGCCAGCGTCGGTTAAAATGGCTTACACCACGATGTTGTCCGACTTGATTAAGCATCGAAGCGGCAGGCAATGGGTCATAGACTCCGGTGAGCGACTATAATGTACATCGTTGATACGAGCGCAGGTATCGACTCGGTCGAGGCTCGACTGATGCTCTTTGTTTCTGCAGATGTTTGGAAGGACATAGTGAAATATGCGCATTGGAATCACACTATGTACGTCACGCGCGAGAGTCAACAGTTTCTTTGGCTTTTGCTTTTACACGAACAGCAGAATATAGACTTCTGTAAGAAAGTCATCTCGACGGTCGCTGCGCCGTTAATAACGAACACTTTGGAATCTCAAGTTCGCCAAGTGTTCGAAGATAATTATTTAGATCAGAATAAATTATTGTGTACTACGTTAGATTTGTTAACCAGTATCATTGAAAATACATTAGCCGCGGATATGGACAATACGATACCCGAATTGTGCCAGGAAGTCGTTAACTTAGATACGAGGGTGAAGGCCCTGTTCGAAACGTGCATCAGCACGAAGCTTTTGCCGCATGTTCACAAGCTGCTACTGCTATGTTTATTTATACCAGTAAAACATGCCGTCAGAGAGGGGCAAGAAACTATCGACACCGAGACGTCGCAGAAATTTTGTTACGACTTGTGTTATATATCCATGATGCTATTGTCGAAGAAGTATATAATCGAGCTAGTGAAAACGAATAAGCTTCTCATGATATATTGGAAGAAGCTTCAATCGTTGCACAAGTTTGTCTTTCCGCACGAGCATAAGTTTGAGCATCAAGCTATAAGCATAATGGTAAGCAGATTCCATATAACGTATCGATAGTATCAAGTAATTGAAATACCTTTTACTAATAGGTTCTACCCTTGGCTGCGTGCGTTAAACACTCGTACATAAATCACGATCTGTTCGATACGTTTATTACTAAGATGTTCGACGTGACCAGCATAGTTATACAAAGGCTAGCGTACAATATCAGGGACACTGTGTACAGAAACAAGTTGCCCTTGGCACAGATTTCCAAAGTGTCCATCGATATGCTTTTGGAAATGACAGACATCATGGATAGGGTATTCATTATACAACTTAATGCATTATATCAGTACTTAAAGGGGGAGCTCTATTTAGGACGCTAGGAATAAGGTGATTCTTGGGAATTTTTTTCTAAGAAACTGCTAAGCGGATCTTTTCCAAATATTCAGGGTATTTTAGCTCACATTCGAACAGTAAAAATTAATTTTTACGTTACAAAGTGTTCGGTAGAAATGGAGGTATATGAACACGTTCGTTAGGACTCGCGCGCCAGAGTTGCTAATTGGCGATTGTAATGGTGGCCCTATTTCTTCCCTGAAATAAAAACACCGAGGATTTTGTTATTTCTAGTATAATTACATTGTCGATGAACCTAAGACATTGATAAATAAATTGAATTGAACAACTCTTTTTCCATAAATAGTACGAAATATCTTGGGGCAGGATCGTAACTTTTTCTTTCAAGTCCCACCAATTTGCCAACTTCGAACTTTTTTTTCGTTTGTTAGGTTCATCGACAATGTAATTATACTAGAAATAAGAAAATCCTTGGTTTTTTTATTTCAGGGAAGAAATGGGGCCACCATTACAATCGCCAATTTGCAACTCCGGCGCGCGAGTCCTAACGAACGTGTTCTCATATATCTTCATTTCTACCGAACACTTCGTAACGTAAAAATTAATTTTTATCGTTTGAATGTGAGCTAAAATACCCTGAAAGTTTGGAAAAGATCCGCTTAACAGTTTCTTACAAAAAAGTTCCCAAGAATCAACTTATTCCTAGCATCCTAAATAGAGCTCCTCCTTAACTACGAAGCAGTCACTATCACTTTCGACTAATGTCTTTTGTATGTAACAGGACATCGCAGTAATTACATTTCAATCGTTGTGTCATGTACTTAAAAATTTTGTGCCAAACGTGTGCAATGAAACGTTCAACACAGCAGGGACAAACAATACAACGAACTCGGAGAATGGCCCGAGGAAGCATGTGTTTCAGTCACCGCTGGAAGGAGATCCCATTATCGATCATCCTAATTTGCTAGCAGCGATTCTGAACGGCTTGGCAGTCATGACCGAGAAGTTTAAGTTGAAGTGGCAGGAGTGCGTAGAAACTATATGCTTACTATCCCTCGCTCAGGAAATCTTGAATCATCCGGGAGTAATACCTATGGTGTGTATTCTGAGTGGCTTATAAAATGTATTCGTATATCACGCGTGATAAATCTTTGCTTCTAGATCTCTGTGAATGCTTTAAGAGTTTGCAAACTGGCGATACAGAACTTTATGCCACCGAATTTAGTGCTGCTCGTCGAAACGGACAGTCACATGAATGAGATTGGTCCGACGCTTTATAAAAGACTGCACGATGTAAATTGGGAAGTGAGGGATAGCGTATTGGAAGTTCTAAATACTATTGCTGTAATTTCAGAAGCCAGTAAGTAATTGCTCATAAAGGTAGTCAGTGGCGCACCCAGAGAGAGGAGAGGGCAAAGTGGCCTGGCACCCCCCCCCCCCCAAAAGGAGCTTTATAAAAAGAAAAGAAAACTGAATTTTATTCCTTAAATAAATTTTTATAATCGCCTACTGAATTTTATTGAATTCGCACTAAATGAAATTGCATTAAAGAAATTTCTCTTGAAAATATTTTTATCCGTTCAACTGGGCTCTCCCCAAGATTAAATCCTGAGTGCGCCATTGAAGGTAGTTGATCGGATAATTATGATTAAAGTATGCGCGTTATATGAATGTGTAACGTGTATAATTATCGGCAGAATATCCAGCATTCCAAGAACTTTTATTGACGAATCAGTTCTTACAATTAGCAGTCGACATTGCTAAATCGGACAGTGAAAGTTACGTTAGGGCATCTGCTTTGGTCTTCATCTCAACTGCTGTTCAAATACACAAGCTCTGGGAAGAAGAATTGTCGCAGCTCAACCTACCTGTGCGTTACGCTAAAAAACATGAAATCATCGATCGAAGCGTATAGAAATAAACACGCTGCTTTCACATTTCAGGATATGGCCATACATTTACTCAACAATGAGAGCGAAGCTATAGTCAGGAAAGAAGCTGTGATACTAATGAAGGAATTATACATACACTACAAATGGCCGTGAGTATGACTATACAAAAGCCTCCTTCAAGTTTCTAATTAAATTGCACCCTAGGAAATCCGTTATCGATTCGATGTCGCGAGTAATGGCAACAGCAGCTGTCTTCGATCTGCATTGGGAAGTGAAGACAAGTGCCCTGGAATATTGGAAGCAATTCATAAAGTCGCATATGTCCGATCAAGGGGTGCTCGATGGCCACTTCCCGAAAGTAACATTTTCCAAGGAGCACAGAAAAATTATATCGTTGAATGAGACCGAAATAAAACGGAGGCTCAATAAAGCGTTGGATGAATTAGCGAAGCAGAATTGCTTAGGAGTAAGTTGACCTCGGCGAGATGCACTTTCCAAGCGGTGAATAATGTCTCGATATTCCGAATTTCAGGTTCTTTTAGTTACTTTAGAAGACGACAGTGATTTCGAAGTGTGCAGAACGTCGGCGGCTATAATAAAGCAGCTGAGAGGATTCCTCTTGAAGTATAAGCTTAACGAACCTCTGCCAGAGCTTCCTCTACCAAAAGATTGCGCTACGTTAGATGTTTCGTATATTAAACGCGAAGCGGTGAATAATGTCGCGAGTACCAATTCTGAAGGGGTGTCTAGTAATTCCAGCAACGTGATCGAGGAAATTGTAGACGCCAACGACGCGAATCTACTTGCTTCTATTTATAAGAATTCAATGAAAATGGACGAGGGGGCGCAGAAGACGGAGGAGAAGACATTTCAATTTATTTCGTGCGTAACTAGAGAAAAGTTCCTTCGGACGATTTTCAATTCAAACATTGACGCCTACATCGAGGAGAAAAATCGATGGCTGACTACGTATACTACGAGCTTCGAATCAATATTGGACGATATATTAACGATGCACAAACAAGGAGACGTGAATGCAATGGACTGCTATTAATTACAACCAACGTGCCTTACCATTTATATAAAACTAGAACTTGGAGCGTCTCTTCGTTACGTATATGGTACGCAGTTCTCCATTTAAAAGTTACTTTTGAAAAGCTACTATCTCACCTTACGAATCACATTTCACTTGGTTCTCACGAGCATCCCAATTTAACTGTAATTAAACTAGGGCCATTATTAATGAACAAACGCTTCTTTAATATAAAAAAATATCTTTTTATATTTTCTTATGTTAAAGGTAGTACAATAGTGTGTACATAGGTCAGGCAAATTAAAATTTCTTCATATCCCCGTGTACAATAAGAGAAATAATAGACATTGCCATATGAAGATTATTTTCGTTCGAATGTATAGTATTTTTTTTACCAAAAAAATAAAAACTTTTCATTCGTGGTATAATTATAGATAAACTATAATGTGAGAAACAATAAATGTAACTAAAAGAATAATCTATTTTAACATTATTGCGAAATAAGGAACATCTCTTTGTACTTAATTCACTCTTCGAACTTGTTTCTATAGTTAAAATACTGTCTTAACTTAATTAGTATCGTATACTGCATGCTCTTCTCTCCCGTCAAAGTTTATAGTTGCGACTGCTTCCCAAGAATAAGTATTGTTTAACGAATCGTACATTAAAACATTGTTTTCACCATCAATTCCAGCAAATGTGAATCTGGTGATATCGTTATTCCTAATGTCATTCATCATTTGCAAATTGAGAATTTGGTCAGCCTCAGTTGTATTAGCGATTAAATAGTTAGTATGATAGGACGAAGATACTGGGTTGAAAATTTCAGAAGGAAAACCGGTTGATGCTTTTCTATTCTCATCCCCAGCTTCCATTATGCATCTATTTTGATTCTGTTGGACGAAACTTTCTACCTTTGTGCTATTCGTATGTGCCAAATGATTCCTTTTAATGCCCTTACGTTTTGTCTTGCTTAAATCGGCGCAAAGGCTCTCAACGATATTAAAAAACTCTTCGTCGCATATTTCTGTCCTTTTGTTTAATTCTTGCTCCCAAATGATAAATGGACTGCAGTTCAACGCGCAATACGTTTCGTCATGGTAAAATTTCCTGTCCTCGTTGTAAAATGTGGTAGAATTGGTCGCTCGATCGTCTTCGCGTTGATAAATATTTTGCTTTTCGTTTTTTATCGTAAAATGATCGTACAAATTATTGTGATTATCGTTATTGAACACTGCAGGCTTGAAACATGTCTGCAAGCCTTGAAGGTTGATAATTGTATGTGATAATTCTTCTGGGGTATGACAGTGAATATGATGATTATGCAAATCTATTATAGTACTATTTGCATGCTTGCAAACAATGCAATAATACAATGCAGACATTTTTCTACTTTTCAATTTTATCTGTAAGAAGAAAGGCATGTAACTGTAAACCATACATGGAACTGTTAAACGTATACGTTTAACATTTGCAATGAAATATCTACATACCTATGGTTAAAACAAATACCATAAATTATCGGAAGAAATATTCGTAAAAAGAAACTTACCTGTGAGAGATTGAATTTATTAGGTTATATAATCGTCCAATACGGGAAATCGAAATGATTGCAACTACGACTATCTAAGTAACTCTGCTAACTAAAGTACAATCGAATTTCGGACATAAATAATTAAGAAATACAAATGCATTTCCGAGTGAGAATCTTGTAAAGCTAACGCATTTCAATAAACACAGCCGTTATTACAAATATAATTACAGATTCCGTATAACCCTAATAAGAAGTAGAAACATTTCAATTTATTATTTCCCAAGAAATTTCATGCAACGCGATCTCAATAATAAGAATAGCAATCAAAAGCTAACGAGCAATATAATTAAACAATGTAATATCGGCGCACGGATCCCAAAGTACCTAAATCGACAATTAAAAATAAAAGAAATTCCAGTTTCCATTGATTTCGATCGAAGCACGTGATACAGTAATTAATCGTTCGATTTTCGCCCGTTACGTAAGCAGGGGCGCAATTTCTTCGAATGCTATACCCGATCGGGTCGCAACAAATGAAAGTATTACTGTGGCCGTTCCGCGACGGTTTATAAATAAAAAAGAATGCAAAACTTAAATAGCGGCCGATTAAATTTAGATTTGTAAGAAGCCGGCCGGTGGAGCGCATACGGGACTTGCACCGGACGATCTCTGGACCGTTTCGAACAGCGTAAATCGCCGCGGCACGCATGCGCCGGCTTTGATTACCCGGGCTTCGATACGGCGCGAGCTTTCAGTCGCGCGCAACACCTCGCACGGGGCAGGTGCGAAAAGTTGTTCCTGCCGCGGTGGCGACGTACGTAAACGCGGCCAAAGGGAAACGCTCTTTCGAGCTGAAATTCCAAGCCACCTCCGAGTGTCCCCGCGAGTAAGTACGTCGCGAGTGAAACACGCTCGAATCGTGCACGAAACAGTTGTGTGCGCGTGCCAGCGAACATGTCCTTCTATTTCCGCGATAAGCCGAAGTTCGGCGACAGATTGCGCGGCAAATCGGGCGACGAGCTTCTCCAGGAGATCAAACAGCAATTCGACGAGGACAGCAAGTCGTTCTTCGAGCCGACCAGTAGGTCGGGGCGGGAGCCTCATGACCGGCACACCGCGTTCCCAAGGGTGAGCTTCATTTCGCACTTAAATTAGCCGTTTGATAGAAGTCGGTAGTTTAATCGACTTCGTATAGAAGTCCGCGATCCGTTGAACGGAAGGTGGACCATGGAGGTGTTGCATATGTTTCTTATACCCTGACGGATATCGGAACCTCGATATCTATATTCAAGTAACCGCGGTACAAAAAAGTCTGTATTTATAGAGTGGCCCAATTTCTGCGCCGTTTCACCCGTGTGTATTCGGTTTTCACCGCTTGCTGGTTATTCTTGTCGCGATCTTGATATTTTCAGAGAGCAGAGCAGCGAAAAAACGTCGCGTTCGTTGGATTCCGATATCCAACGGCTGCGAGTCGGGAGATAAAAATTCGCCGGGGATATAAGGTCGATACAGTGGTTCGATAACTATTCCATTGAAATCGAGGGATTATCTTTGTCGTTTACGGTTACATATGTACGATTGTCTTTAGAATAAAATTCGAGTGCGATGGTATTTCGAAAAGCTTCGTTTAAGTAACATTCTCGAGATATTTCGAGTGTCTGTGCCTTGCCCTGGTGTTACGAGAACCTTCTGCGCAATGTAGTCCCTCGAATCACCTGTTCCGCATTGTCAACGAGCCAATTATCATAGTTCATGGCGGCCCCGTGACCGTTACGGTGGCAGCGAGCAATTATTAAGTTACCAATTACCTTAGCGTAACAGTCCCGTCTCGGTATGGATGTTTGAACAGTTAGTAACAATTGGAAGAAAAGTTTCGATCGCCGTCAGACGGTGGCGATTATAGAACACTTGTCTGTGCTCGGCAATGACCTTACCTTCGTGTAAACAAGCTTGGGGGTTCTTCTACGCCACCTTTCGTTAATACGTTGCGATAATTGATTTTACCCGTGTCGGATAAAATCGATTATGTCGGTAGATCGCGTGTTTGTCTCTGGAGTGCAATGAGAAGAATCGTTTTAATCCCTGCATTGTGTTACTGGGATGTATGAACGAAAGTAATATAGCAGGGGGGAAGAACTATGAATTATTTGTGCACGTGTTTGATGTGAAATTATACGCTACATGGAATTCTGTTATTCGAGTATCTGTTAGAAGTTTTCGCGAAAAGAAAGGGACAAATTTGCGGAAATGAGGGACATAAAGGTCGGGAGATGCTGAGTAGGTAGGATCTTTCAATTGGAAGTGATCTACCCTTGTTCGACAGCTCGTAAATATCGTCAATTTCCCCGAGAATAGGGCGCGCAATCATCGTTACTGCTTCTGTAGACAAGGGGAAGGGCCTTTTGTTCGATTTATTTTGAAACCTAGATCGGCGAGGAAGGCATTAGGAAACAGGCATTCTGCTCCTTTTACCCAGATCCCTTTTGTCAAATAGGTATTGTAGGTTAGGATGTTTTCTTGGCCTGTATCGATATATCGATCGGAATAAGACCTGATCGAAAATAGAAGGTAGTGAGTGCAGTGAATAATAACAATGCCTCTTTCCATACAATTCTTAGGGACAATAGTTTCGCTACTGTACTTTAATTTTAATCTTCTGGATAATAAGCCTCAGTTACAATATAGAAGCCATTCGATTAGAAAATCTAACTTTATTTTATTATTTTATTCGAGGGATATTACGTGTTCTCGGTTTACCACCTTTTACGTGTGTCCTCATTTCATTCGACATATAATCGAGAATTGGGAGCGTAGGTGACGTGGCGACAAATCGATAAATCGTTTTCGGGCGACTGTTGATTGATGGCCAAGCGGAAATTGCTGTGGTTGATTGTCGGAAATGGTCTTTAACGAAAATCTACTTTCGGCAGTGTCATTAGCGATAGTTCCCCCGCCCCCCCCCCCGTGTAGTAGAATGTGCTTTCTCTTGGTCACATTTTCGTCCTCCTTCAGGCGATAATCGTGGAACAGTGGCTATAATGTGCTTCCATCGGGAAATGCTGACTAGGGTAAATAAAAGGACGACATAATGCCAGCTGGGGCGGAATTTCTAACAAATCTTCAACAACCAATATATTCTAGTTAATCTATTTCACTATTATTCATTAACTCATTTCTTACTGCGCACACATTTCCAACATTCAAATTTTATTACAAGATAACTTTTCGCAGAAGCCTAAACTTCGAATTCGATTTCCTCAAAAACGAGGGTTCGTACGAAAAAAGTGTACTGTACATTATCGATCGATTTTTGGGCGAGAAATCGTTCACTATTGATCTCTGTCTCGTAACTCGGCACGTTCGGCTCGTAACTCGAGTCGAAGTCGAAATTAACGTGAACGATGCTTTATTCGCTTTCGCGGCGCGCTCCACGTTTCCGCCAACGATCACGCACGATAGCTGGGACGATACGGGGTACACGAAGGGGTCGATTGACTTTCAGATTCGTGAGGCGAGCAAGTTTCGCGGCGTTCGATTCGGGGCACGTGCTTCGCAACTTAAAATACGCGAGCGCGCGCCACCGAGCTCGTTCCTTTATACTTTCTTGGCACGGTTTCCCGTCGTTCGAAAGCACCATTAAACGTGCACTTTAAACACCGGCGAACGATGCCATCGAGATGATCGAAAAGACGTACGAGACGATAAATCGCGATTGGGGCAAGAGTCACGTGCTGGTATTGTTTCGCGTGAAACCGATGAGAGGTTCTTGGTCATAAAAGGGACGTGCTCGAGGTTATTCAATGACCCAATTGAACGTTAGCAAGTTAATGGCATAAATCTGGGAACCAATAAGTTGTGGGTATCTAGAGTAGGATAGTAGTTAAGCTTGAAATTATTTCAGAGTGAAATTAACTAGCTGCTCTTCTTATTGAATTATTAGCTTCCTAAACCAGTGTGGGTAATTTTAAACTCGTCCTATCCGTGTTAAAGAAAGCTAGGATCTCATTCTACCATCAATGGCAGTGGCGCACTCAGGAATTAATTTTATTTTTAATGCAAATTCAATCAAATTCTTTAGGTGATTATGAAAATTTATTTAAAGAAGAAACTCTAGTTTTCTTTTCTTTTTTCATAGCCCTTTCTTTAGGGATTGCCAGGGCCCCTTGGCCCCCCTCAGGGTGCGCCACCGATCAATGCTAATATTTTTCCTCGCTGACGACACCTTCTGTTATCCTATATACTATTTAAGATGAAGCAGAAGCCCTAGTGGCCTGAAAAGCGTGCAACCAAGGCCACTCGGCAGCACTTTCGCCCACTCTAGATCGAATGTGCCCCTCGAGAGGGGGGTGGCTAGTCCGTAGAAGTAGGCAGAGCAACGGCCTATTAAAACCACCCCAATTGCATTAAGCGCCCCTCTTCGAACGGGAAGAGGGTGACGACGTGCTGTCCACGGTTCGAAATGAGATCAATATGGGGAGCTTGGTACGTTTCGCGGTGATGCTGCTGCTGGAGGTCTGGCAAGGGTAGCGGACGGGTTTGAGTCAGCAATTCCTTTCAAATTTTCCACGCAAGTCCACGTCGCGTATAATAACATTAAATACGTGCACCCCCAGAATAATTTTGTATATTCTGGGGTGAATAATTTTCTAAATTCCTTGGCTTCTCCAAGAAGTAGCGCGATTAAGTGGTGCGCGTAGCTTTATTTATTTGGGTCAGGTAAGAATCTACTGGTTCGTTATTATTTAAAGCGAGCACTGACTACGTGCATTTGTATCAAGTGACCCGAACCTCGTGCACTCGACTCGCGAGTCGGTTGGTCGGGATACGAGAGGCGTGTCGTTGGCTTTTCTGAAGCACAGACTCAGACACTCGGCAAAGCACCCAGAAATAACGCGTTTGTTGCCAAACGCCCGCGGGGAGATGACTTACCGCTTATTCGTCTCGGCGAGCACGCAACCAGCTCTTGCCTCCTATCTTCTGATAAAACGGCGGAACGTTAATCGGCTGATAAGATCGTCCAATGGGAGTTAGTTGCAAGGAAGGTTCTTTGAATAGGAAGGCACAAGAGGCATAGAAAGTGTTTGGTATTAGAGTACCAAATTGAGGAACTTTGACCAGAAAACTAGATTTTAAAACAAATTTCTGTAGCGTCCACTGTGAAGCAGGTGTTATTCTCAGACAAAGAGACTTGGGTGGCTTTAAGAAGGGATTCTTGTGTAACAAGCCCCAAAAGTAACTGATTTTTTTTTAACTATCGTTGATATTGGATTAAACTTTTTTGGGATGAAAGGAGGCATCTTCAACTTGCAGAATTTCTTTTTACGTCGATACTTCTTATTTTCCTGGGCTGTTTTTCTCGAACACGGTAAAGGAGGTATGGTAGAAGATATGCTTCCACCATTTGGTTACAGAATGGATCCGTCGCACACTTTATAGAATGGTTTTCTTACCGCATCTTCTTTACAACCTCCCAATCGCGATTAATCACAATTTCGATCGTTGAGACGCGCTGCAAGTTCGCGTCCTCTTAGCTCGTTACGTTCGACGAGAGAATTTTAACGAGCCTTCGCTGAATTCGCGATCGCCGAGCATCGTCGGCGCCCCCGGAGGCGCAGGAACGTTCTCGACGTCGTCGCCGACGCTGAGGTCTCTCGAAATAGCCGCCATTGATTCTCCCGCCATTCCAGAGCGAGAACTTCGATCCAGAATAGTCCGTCGATTCTTCGGGCGACACGTTGCGCTTAATCTCAAGAATGGATCGTCGCGGAACTTAACGAATCCACGCCAACACGACGTGAAATCGAATTTCCACGGATCAGCGAATGGTCTATCGTGCTTCGAGGTGACTTTAGTCAGGAGCTGCAAAGTGGGACGCTCGATATATAGCTTGTGGACCTTGAGATATCCTCGTCGTGAAAATCATCCTTCCTTTCGTGCCTGCGTCAATATTTGCGTCTGAAAATATTGCCTCCCAGGATGGCTAGATTTCCCCCTCTTTATCGCTGTTTCCATTGACTTCTCCCTCAGATGTCGACTCGGGAAATGCCATCAGACGATCGATCGCGGGGGTGGAAATATGAAAAGGATAATACTTTATGAATATTTTTAAAACCTCCATGTTATATTCTTCTAGAAAGCTAGGATCAGAGAAACTATTTTCTTACATACAATTTTTCCTGTGAGTGATAAATATTAGTTCCATGAATTTTTATAGCTAGCTCTACTCGTGTAATCCTATGGCTATCTTTATCATCATTTCTGTCCCACAATTTCGATATTCAAGTGGGGTGTAATAACGCCACACGCTTCTGCGCACAAGGTATTGAATAAAACTTCGTGTATTCGGAACAGAATACCTTCTTTTATTTTTCCCTGGATTTTGTTGCAGGCGAATTATTCATCGTTGTTTGATTATTTTTTCTCGCTAGATCTCGGAAGTTCCATATTCTATACTCGTATCAGGGTGATGAGTTAAAGGTAGGGGGGTAATGTATGGAAGTGAAGGTTGGATATAGAAAGGAAAGGAAGCGTGCATTTCGCTCTGGGCCTGCTGGTGAACGTGAGTAAGGCTTAAAGCGAATTTCGACTTTATTACAACACTTTGTATGTGCATCGCGGATGATTCATCACAGTGAAAGGTGGTAAGGATGGTTTATGTGCATTTCCTCCGCTAACTTCGCCTTCACCTAGCAGGAAAAAGGTATATATAGGAACCGAGAGTCGAGTGAGGACTAGCGAGAGAGCGCGATCGGTAGAAATTCCCTCTGGTGGCGAGTTACGGAGACATCGCTAGAAGGGTTTAATTAGCGGGTGAAGGTTCGGAGATCGTTAATTTCATGAATAGAGACTTCCTGCGCGGGCTTTCCCGCCGCAACGTTCTACAACTCTACACCCTGCAATTTTCGTGGCATGATTCACAGGGTCATTGCGATGCATCGCGTGGAAAGTGACATCTCGAACGGCGCGCTCCCCTTACCCGTTCCAAGAACCGCGTCCCTTAATTATCCCTACCACTTTCCCCGGTTGAGCGTCATTCATGATGACCAGCATTCCGATCCTCTTCGTGGCCCGTTCCGCGAACCGCCGAAGGGAAAGGGCGGTTTCGTGGCTCGGACGTAGGTATCCGAAGAATTCATGTGAACCGGAGATCGTTACTCGGGGCGATATTCAGAGAGGCGGGGTAGATAACCTCGCTCGTCGAATTGCTAAGGTGGCGGTGCTCCAAATTGTACGGGGCACGGCCGAAAGGGAGATGGTGACGATAATGACGTTAAAATGTTGAATGAAATCTTTTTCTACGGGGCTTCGTTTCTGAGAGAATCTAAATCTCGCCGAGTGCGCATGCACCGGGACTGATTGTGAGAATTGGTTCCATCTTCAAATCGATTTTCTCGAAAACCAAGGTTTATATCAAATAAGAGTATTGTACATTTTCGATTTCTTTTTGCATGAGGAATCACTTCGTTTTCGGTTACGTCGCAATTTCCGTGTACCTCTATCTCTTCTAGAATTTAATTCTACTAATTTAATATTGTAAAAGTATTCACGAAACGAATAGCAAGCATGTGAAGTTGGTCATTTGCCACTGTGCATTTGTAAATTTGTAAATTTTTTTGGAGCTGTTAGAATCGAATGAGCTACTTGTACCTCCAAATGGATGTTACATGTTACTTGAGAAGGTAGAGCTAGTCAGAAGCTCATTCTCGATTGCTGATTACTGCTGTCCCTCAGCTGCCGAGTTATTGGAAGTCAGCTGTTCCTTATCTCGATATCTCCTCGTATCTTCCACAAGCTGTGACGACGTTGGTGTAGCATTACTGTGGTTATGCAATATCCTTGCTACCTTTCTGAGAAGCGTTGATCGAAATACGATGAAAGTCAATGTAATATGCGAAGGAGAGAGAATTACACCTGGTGCTCTTTCGCTCTTGTAGGAACGTAGAGGGGTGTGTTCGAGTATCATTGGATACCTTGACCTTTGGAGCTTTTAACGAGCGAAGCTTTTAGCTTTTACTGCCACTCCCTGTGGTATCAGTTACAATCAACTCGAGGACTCTAAAGATGACACGTGTCCTCCAGCTGTCGCTGAAGAAAGTAGATGGGAAACGTTTATAACACTTATGGTGATTTAATTGATAAAATTAAGGATGTAGATGTAACGCACAGTTGTGTTTTAGAATTCAGAGATATCTGAGTTTGTATAGAAGCACTCTAATGCAGAGGATACTTTGAGGAATCACACGTGAGAACGTAGCTTTATGTCTGTTCCGCGCTGTGAATTACACACGTGAGAGTGTGACTTAAATTTACTCTGCACCACCGTGTTACACACGTGGGAGTGGGGCTTAAATCAACTCTGCACCACCGTGTTACACGCGTGGGAGTGAGGCTTAAATCAACTCTGCACCACCGTGTTACACGCGTGGGAGTGCGACTTAAATCAACACTGCACCCCGTATTACACGTGGGACTATAGCCTTCAACGTACACTTCAGCGACCATTAAATGCGAGCATACAGCGTCAAGTGCGCTGCGCACATTGCGTTGCACATGTGGGAGCGCGGCATTAGATGAACGCGCCAGGGCTGCAGCACTTTCGCTTTCAACGACGTATAACGAAGTGCACGTGGTCTCCGTGCGTGCGAGAACACATGTGTACGCTAATGGATGCATTGCCGGTAAAGGAACCTGTCTGCCGTCGGCCCGATGACGTCACGAAACGTTGGAGCGTTGGGCGAGTGGCGGTCGATCAACCTCCTCGGGCCTCATGCGTTCCTGGCAACGCTATCGATCACTGTAGATCATCGATCGTCATTATCGATGATCGTGCGAGCGATCGAGACACGTGGACTGGATCGAGCAGCGAGATCGAAGGCGAGACTCGATGGCTACAGTCTGTGCACAGGAACGTGATCTTATGATTCGATAAATCGATTCTATTCAATGTCTCTGCTTCTCTATTTTCGCCTGGCTCCTCTCGCAGATGGAAATTCGTTCGGATCGATTCCGATCAGATTCCTTTGCAAATGATATGCTGAGTTTGGAGGAATTGTTTATAAGAAAGTTCGTGGTTAGTGGAGTAATTATCGGAACAAGTGTCTTATTTGTTCAGAATTGCATCGATTTATTAAGAAAGTAACTTGGGTGTTCCTCGTAGAACGAAAGGTTTAGCTTGATGAGGTTTTCTGTTTTATATAGCGAGGTAATTGTTTAGGTTTTCCTCTATAATTCACAACGCCATTGCAAGGCTAAAATGTGATACCATTATTGCACGAATAGCGCAGTTTTGTGCTTCGGCTTACCGATTGATCCGTTAGATGGCAACACCGTTTCGTAAAAACGCTCGAATTACAGTTCTCCTGTTTTTTCATTGATACCTACAGTTTCTTTGACGAAAACAGAGGTGGCCTGAATATGGGGAACACAATTCAAGGGAAATGGAAGTTCATTTAACTTTCTGTAGCAGCAGTCTCTCTTTTTTAATTAGCTATTTCGATTCGTAAGTCGTAATCGTGCGAAGGAGAAATTTTGTGACGAGACACTTTCTCGGCATCCTCTCCCAGTAGCCTAAAATTCCTTTCACCTTCCCGTGGCCTTAATCTTCCATAGAACAATTTACTATATCGCTCTTTCAATCCATCGAAGCCGACGCCACTTTTTATCTTTGCAAGAATTGCTCAGTCGCTACGTAATCGGGCAACGTTATATGGAAATTAACGAACCAAAAAGACAGTCTGATGTCATTATCACGCAATTAAAGTACGAACTCTACGTGTTATAAGAATCCAACTTATACACGCGTTTCACACATTCTTATCGCGAAACATACGTTTGCACTCAGCAGCGATCGTCAAACTTTTCGATAATTAAAAACCTGCTTACGAAAAAAAGTTACAAATGCAAAGGGAAAAACCATTCTTTTATTCATCAATTTCAAGGTGAAACCTGATGCATAATTATCGGAAGTTGATAGAATCGATGATTCTAAATTGCCTTCATTCAGTTGCAAGTGCAATTAAACGCTTCCGCAGCAGTGAATCCAGTTTCCTTTTTCACACATTCGTCTTCTACGTTTAATTACCACGCTTATTAATCATCTTTATTACATTCTACGTCCACGTAAATGATCAGATGCATTGTAAACATTGTATTAAAGCCTAACCATAATCAAATCTTCAAATTTAATTGGCTCCACTTCGATGGCACAAGATCCCCATCGTTCCTACTAAAAACTAGGCCACAATCAGCCTAACCTCAAAACTCTTGTCTACGCTTGGCGCCAATCCCTTCAGTTCCATGTAACGTGCTCAAGCAGCAGTTTGACGATTCGTTTCTTAGTAGGTGTTGCGCAAGAGAGCTTCGTTTCTCCTAATCTCAAAAGAAATAACTCTTCTTCCCTGTCGTCGCCAACAACACTACAGATCGAAACGATCACGCGGTCTCATAAAATCGAGCTTCATCCATCTGCCCCTCCATAACTCCAGGTCCGTCCGCTATAATCTCATAGCGCAATCCAAATCGCGTTTCCGCAGTTTCTGCAAAGCGACCACCTAACTGTTTTCGCAACAGAACGACAATTCGCCCGATACATGCAGGGATTCTATTTCTGGTGCCGAGTTGCGATAATCGTCGGCACGTGAACTCGCTTTTCGTAACGTTCTATTCGCTCAGTGCGCCCGAATCCCCGAATTCGAGGCATTCGAGTACACTATCCCGCGGACGCTTCTCAGCTCGACGGTGTGAAACGCGACGGCAGGCATTCGAGAAATGTGAAACGTTCCGTTTTACGCCGTTTACAGACCGCGGAGTGTTCTGCAGCTTCGAGGAATCTCGTAGCTCGAAGCGGATAATCCAGAACATCTGAGAGGCGGAATTAAAGACCGTGCGTACTTATCGAGTACGCGGAATCCGTGACGTATCGGTGGATAGATCTGATTTATTCTCGCGATCGCTTCGAGACCCGCGGCACTGGTGTTAGAAATTTCATGGAACACGAGGATTGCAATTCGCTGATGCATTACCGTAGGTACGAGTCGTTACATAATATGTATCTCTCGTAGGAGAACGTGACGTGAGTCATCTGTCCATCGAACTATCGTGCTTCTGTGCACGCGTGAATCGACGTGTTCGTCGGAGTGTGGCGGCGCGATCTCTGTTTCCTGTTTATTGTCGAGCACGGTTTAAACTTTGAACAGTCGAAAAGTCGCGGTCGGATTTCTGGGGGAGAACGCGATTCGTATTGAAGCTCGATCACAACGGAGTAGCTCCATTTGCAATGGTGTAACACGTGCTCGGACATTCTGTTGTTAGGTAAGTGGCGCTGGTAATGAAGGGGCCGTTGAAATATGTTCAAAGGCTGTTCTACCTTTTTGTGTTCGCATATTTCGCCTAGCTTGTTAATCCTTTTCGCACATTGGTGCATATATTTTTTCTAACGAAAAATATGCTTGTAAAATAGGGTAAATCAACCAGTGAATGACCGAATTGTTGAATTTATGGACCTTTGAGATTAATACTTGAATATATTTATGTATAACAACAAAACAACTGTTGAAATTGCATTTAAATTTTGTTTCTCTTGAAATTTCTATAAAAATAATTACTTATTCTTATCGCAATTTAAAAAAAAAACATTATAAAATGCAAAACGTGTAGAAGCCCAGTAAATGACCACATACTTTTAATAAATATTGTACTTATTAATGTTTGCTTAACACGCGTAACTAAAAATATGGGATATTAAAAGTGCAATACACTCCATTTATAAACATATAATATTTTTTAAATTAATAATTGACATTTCTTTGCCTAATGGTCATTCACTGGTATGCGGTTAATTACTGGTTGGTTTACCCTGGCAGGCTTTTCAGTAATTAAATTAATAGTAGCTTGAGTTACACTTGTTTTCGTCTGACGATGTCTTTAGATTACATTTAAAAAAGTCGTGAGAATATGATAGTTCTGTTAGTGTATTGTTCATTGATTAGAAAGAAAAGAATTGCCATACTTTGAGTGGCTCTGTTGGTAGAGTGTTTGACTGATGTTCGGGGGGTTTGTGGGTTCGAATCCCAATTCGAGTAAAATATATTATTCCCTTTTTCTCCTAATTATGTGTGCATGGAAGCAAGCAATTATTTATCATAAAAATAAAAATAAATTGTAGGGATAGGTATTTGAAAATTGAAATTAATTAATGAGCAAAAGGTGGATTTACAAAATTGTCTAAAAAAATACTCTTTTTTCAGTTCTTATCGCTGTTTGTAATAAATAGGTTACAGTTGCAAGATTACGCAATGGCAATTATCGCAATTAGAGGATGCCAACTGATGCGTTATCGACAAATTATCGATTGTCCGACCAATTTTACGGTACAATGCTGTAGATCGTAGAGCCATCCCCGTTATTATTCTCACAGACAATTACTGGCAAATAGAACTTAGATAAATCAAGGAAATGGTGCCTTGCAAAGGAGGATGTCCCCGAAGGGCGATCTATAAAATCGTGCAGTTAGATTATGAAATTTTATTCCTAGTGCACTTGGCTTCTATCCAGTCGCAGAATATCGTCTCTGAAGGTTCCTATATGCCAATAATTGCATCCCAGTGGCATAAGCAAGCTATAGAATGTACATAATATTATTATGTCACTGTCAGTCAAATAGAATCTGATCGACTAACGATTGATGATGCGTAACGCTTATACTAATACACATATTCAAATAACTTTAGTCACGAGACTCTTAACAATCCTAAAAGACGTAAGTTAAATATCTAGTTAGATATACAAAAAAAAAATAAAATTCTTCTCACAAGCATAACATTTGGGAGTGTAACTAATCCCATGGAAGTGGCTGGAGAAGTTCATTCATATGAACGCGTAACATCCTCGAGCGTGGCGTAGGAATTAAATACGGCAAGGTTTTCCGTCGTAATGCCTCGAGAAAGTTAGGTTAGCAGCGTGCAAGGTCTCGGCTTATTGCCGTGTCACAACGCAACGTCTTGATCGTGAAGCGTCTACCTGGCCACACGACTCGCAAACACGTATTTTCACGCCGAACAGAAATGGCTGGAATCGGGCCAGAATCTGATCGTATGACTAATATTCAATGGCGGGCCTCATACTTCCCTGGTAATAATAATAAAGGCCAAGTTGACGTCGAGACATCAGAGGGACAGAACGCTCCTCCGAGTCATTAGCTCTAACAGTTTCACAGATAAACCGTGCAACTATTATTAATCACGATTTCATTACGATCAACGCGCATTCCCGCCGAGATAACATTCGAAGCCTTTCCCCGTCGGTAATGGAGAGCTTTCCAAGCGTCGAGTGGTCTTCAGTGATCCACTTAAAATCGCTGTACCCTTCAGCATCGCATATAGCCTCCCAAACTCCATTTCAGAGTTTCAAAAGCGGCCCTATTCGTGCCGCGAACCGATTCTAAAAATACGACTCGCTGATACATGGGATTTATTTGTTAATCGCTCGATACGTCTCGTATCGGGCACAATACGCGATCTATATATCTCGACCAATGCTTGTGGTACCTACGAATCGGATTCACGATCTATTAATACACCTCGAATGATTCATAGTTATATTAAATTAAAAAAAGGAAAGAAGTATGTAGGTTGTATTGGACGCGATGCGACTCTTTATTTTTTAGGCGTTATATTTAGCCGGCGATCTATTTATAGAGCACGATTTAAGACAGTTATGGATAGCGCAGGGAGAAACCAAGTTGATCAACTTTTCGGATGGGAGCACGAGCGCGCGAAGGGAATTGCCGCTTACTATAAAAGGACATAGGTAAACAAGTCCACGGCACAGCCTTGCCTGCCAAATACAAAAAGAAAACGAGGAAAAACTCGACAATACCACCTGAAGCTCGCAGTACCAAGGAATCACCTTCGAAAGATATCATAACCCAGTTTTAAAACGAAAAAAAGATCCATTTTCGAGATTAAATAACCCATACGTATCAGTCTTGTACTTGGAACGCTTATATAACTTTATAAAACGAACTATACGTTCGAGGCTCGATTAGATATATTCAATTGCATGCTGGAACATAAATCTTCACAGCGATATCTGGTTGCAAAAGCTCATAACTTGCTGATGTCAATTATAATTGTCTTTGTCTTTTATCATGAATATTATTGAATTCCAGCATTTACTGATACGAGTGTCCGAAAACTCATTTATCGTTCTGTTATTATTCTCTACTGGTGTGAGTCGCGTGCGCTGCACGTACGCGGAAAATAAAAGATTTCTCGAAAGTGGCGAAACAGAGAGGGAAGGTTCTAGCACGCTCTCGTACGTTCCGTCGGGCATCTCCGACATCCTTCGGCCGCGCTCGGCCTCTAGTCACGTGGCCCCCGATACGTCCCACACAACAAATATATTTAAGTTGCTCCGGCCG
This sequence comes from Andrena hattorfiana, assembly GCA_944738655.2. NCBI lineage: Eukaryota > Metazoa > Arthropoda > Insecta > Hymenoptera > Andrenidae > Andrena > Andrena hattorfiana. The sequence goes on along the minus strand of OX122894.2, from coordinate 38,890,809 downwards.
CGCACTGACAGTTTTGCTATCGACCTGAAAGGAGTGCGAGGGGACACGTGCGTTTTCGCCCATTCTCGAGAAAGAGACGAACAGTTCCTTCGACGAGACAGAAGCAGGATTTTTCGCGAGTGTGTGACAGTGCGAGGCGATAGAGACGAGTGAGACACGAGTGGGGCCTCTTACGTAACGAAAAAGGTACGAGAGGGGACCGAAACAGGAAGAGGAAGCAGTGGCCTAGAACGACTTTGTCGCATACCGTCCTCTCGGTAATCTTTGAAAGATCCTTAAAAAAAACACACACGCGCAAGTCGAGAGTGTGCTGCCAGTACGTTTTATTTTCGTTCGCCTTTTTGTTAACCACCGCCGGCACTGTTGTTTATAGCGAGCTTCTTGGCTGATCCCTTGAAACAAAGTACCAAAAAATAAACATCATTTAACCTGCAGAGAGCACTTAACGGCAACCAGCACGACTTAACCTCTCATACTTAAGTGTGTGAAAAGCCAAGCTTTTAAAGACCGAAAGCCGAGAGAAAGAGAGAGGGGAAGCACGTATACTAAATCAGGCACGGACCCAAAAGAGTCCAGAAAATGGACTCCCCTATCATCGTGGGCAATGCATCCGAATTCGGCGAACCGATCGATTTGGACCGCCCGTTCCCCGTAAGTGGTGCCAAATACTTTTTTTTTTATCCTTCACTCCCTTTCGTGTTTATTCGACATGCTCGAGAAACCGTTGAATAGGCAAGGTTACACGCCCAGCGTTTTCAAACGACAGATGGTCGAGAGGTCGTTTTCAATAACTCGCTCGAGAACGATACGAACTTTATCGTTTCAGGGGGGAATGATAGTCGAAAGGTGTCGATCGACTTGCAGCTTCGAATCTCGTGACTTGTCGGCCGTTTTCGTCGACACTTCTTCCAGATCGTTCTAGATTCTATCCGTCTATTCGCAATTCTTCCTCGCTTTCAAAGACTTGCCTAGGTTGCTAATAACTCGCGTGTTCGGCGATGACGTGCTTTTTTCATGTCCACTTACTGTGTTTCGTGCTCTGACGCTCGTCTAGGACCCTGTACTATATATATCTACAGACCCATTACCGACATACGATACCAGAAATACACAAATCGCGAGTGTGCCTATTTTGGAAGTGACAGGTTATTAATGTTTTATACCGTGCTGCGCGTATAAAATTGAGTGTCATTCCTTGGAATCTTAGATACTGGAGATGTATTCTGTGATCTAAGTATGGGGACAAGAGTCATACTGATCGATATATGACAAGCTGATTTGAAAGTATTATTACCGATTGAGGCAGTTTCGGGATAGACGAAAGAGGGGTTCATTCTTGCAGACTGTTTACTTCGAAAGTGACGACGTAATGTATAATATATATTGCTGTATACTGTGGAATATAGATACATAAAATATAGATTAGATAATTGGTGTGAAAATGACAAGTCTACGGGGGTGAGTATTTCACTTGATACGAAAGTCGCTCTGTTGATAACAGGATTTATATACATTATTTCATAGATAACGGTATTATCACTGTCTATTTCGAGTTTCAACTAGTAAAATTACACTTAGACGATTATAAATAAAAATAAAAAGAAAAGGACATAGTTTTTAGTCGATAAAGGAGGTACATTTGTAGAATTTTCGCGTGCACGCCCATTTCGTGTACATACTATTCCTCCAGCGTGACATAATCACCCGCTATGCTCTCTACGAAGATCTTGTGTTATCTTCGGAGTAATAAATTCTCGATCAATTCATTCGTCATTATTTATCGAGCATCGCTCCATCGCGAATGAAATAAAAAGGGTCTATGTAGATCTTGAAAATTTTGGAAAGTCATTTGGTGCGATACAGAAAGCGATTGGAGGCTGATGTCATACGTTCGAAGACGATTCGAAGCGTGTTGCGAAGCCCATCGCTAATGTGATCTCGTTTCTACGTGTAACGCGGCTGCCTCGTCGACCTTCCTTCATCGTTCGTGGATCGCGTGGAAGTTAGAAATAGAATTCGCGGCTAGTGACGTGTTTTTCGTTGCCTCGAGATCGAGGGGACTCGACCCGTCGATTTCTTCTTGCTTTCACTGAGAAATCAAGTGCAACAAAAAAGAGCCGATAACGCGACGAGAAAGACAATCCGATAGTGGCTTTACCTACATTCTACTCTTACTTGATCCTCTATAAGAGGGTTGCTAAACTGTCACATAACTTCCTTAAATTACACCTTTAAATAGGCATTCATCAAATACTACAAATAGTCTGGAATTATAGCTTTTATAAGTCCCGACGCTTTCGCTCCCGAAGCTGCAAAATAAAATAATAAATTTAAACTACGCGGATCTGTGGATTGGTGCAATAATTAAGCTTCTCGTCGCTTCTTTCTTTTCTTAGTAGACTCTTCAGAGTTCGTAAAACTTGGACAATTTGATTCTCGTTTAGATTGCACATCTGGATGGGGATTCATAGGTGAAAAATAAAAGATGCGAGAGTAATTCTTCGCTCTCGACAGCCTCGAACCAGAATGCTTCGAGGAGCTCTTCTCGAACGAGGCCCATCCCTCCAAAAACGCAAGCGTTGTTAACGCTAATAATAAACTAACGGAGACGTTTCTCCTCGGTAACTCTCTCTCCGTCGAGGACGTGGCTCGCGTTCCCCTCGCCGGGAGAAGCGGAGAAAAGGCAGCGTGAAATGTAACATAATCGCCAAATGCATGCTTTATTCCCTCCCTCGTTTACCAACCGTTCATCCGTATTAGGGGTCTGGCCCCATATGACTTTTTCTTCTTAGACATCCGAGCTTCACAGTAGCCATTCTTCCAAATCTGCTTCTTCCCCGATGCAATTGATTCTTTATGCTTTACCAGCCTCGCATTTCGGAGCAAAATATTTGAATATTAAATCACCACTTGAGGTGTTTTCCGCACCGATTTTGATGAAATTTCGTGCAAAGGTATAGAATTGAAAAATACTATTAGTTTACAAATAAAATAATTTGCGAATAAAATTGTTTACGAGTAAAATAGTCTACGAATAAAATGATTTACGATTAAAATAGTTTGCCATCAAGCCATCGCGCTACTTGTCACGTCGTCGAAGCTTCATAGACTTAATGCGCCAACAGGCAAACGCGACTTTTATTGTTAAATACATTTACCGCCAAACATGGGTGAAATATTTTTCGATTCTCCACCTTTCTACGAAGTCTCATGAAACTCGGTGCGCAACGACTCACGCGGCTCCCTTGTGCGTTTGTGAGTATGCGTGACTTCCTAGGTGGTTTCCACGAAACGCGGCGCGCATCGATCTCTGACCATATACGGCGAATACGAAAACGAGGTGCACCGGCTTCCAATCGATTTATCTGACATTGTTCGCTCGACGCGGTAGCGCACCTGGCCGCTGCGTTGGAACGATAGCTCTGTATTTTTGCCAGTGATCTAATCGCCTGGTCGTTTTCGCGGATGGGAAAAAAAAGAAGAAACCGGTTTCTGGTAAACACAGTACTGTTAATAACGCCGCCGATGACGCCTCGAAGTGACAGATGACTCGTGGGCGTTATCTGCCTATCGGGGACTCAAGAGAAACGTGATTGGAATTCTCGCTCTATCGTCGACGATTTCGCAAGCATCTTTTGCCGGTGTACTCTTGAACAGTCTCCCTTAAAATAATCTGTACTCCAGGTTCGCTCTATTGACGGTTTTCACGTGGAAATACTCCAAGCGTGGCTATTCACTCATCGTTCTCGTTCACTCACGTTCATTCAAATATGTCAGGGGCGGATTTGTGTATAGGTTAAGTAGGCGATAGGATGAAATTGAAAAGGTTTTAACACAGAGGTTCGAGACAACTTTAAAAACAATTCACTTTTTTTTATTCATGTAGCAATTTATTTAGTGATAACTCATATTGAATTAAATTTACAATTATCTCAACACTTTTGAAATAAAATGTTTCATGATATTTCATTGAAAGGGCAGTAGACGCTTGTTAGCATAAGGTCGCACAAATCGTCAGAAATAAGATTGTTACTTATTACTTAACGTCATTTCTACCGCTAGCAATACACTTTAAAATTTAGAAGCTCGCAGATTTAAGGGTTCGTTTATCGTAGACGTTCTAAAGAAAAACTTAAGTCTAAGTTGGTTCTTTATAGTTTAAATATTAAATAATATCTTGCTAATATAAAATATTAAATAATACCTTCCTAATTTTAAATATTAAATAATAGTCAATTAGTCATAATAAAAGAATCTACTGCGCACTAATTTACTTTGGGCGTTGAATAACTTGAAGCCACGATTTTTCGTAGAGGTCCTAGGAAGACTTCTCGCGGCGAGGCGAGTAAAAATACGTAAGGACAGGCGGGGGAAAAAGTTCAAACGACTATGGTTACCCATAAAACAGCAAACTGGGTGAATGTCAGCGGCGACGTCTCGGTATAAATGATACTCGGGGGGAAACTGTGTCACGGCCTTTGGAACCGGGGCCCGCGACAGACTCGCTGTTCAGTAGTCGTTTCCTGATTTCTTCGTGGCCAGGTTCTGCGTGCTGAGAATACACGGGGGGGGGGGGGGGACATTTCCGTCGAAGGGTATCCGAATTGGTCGCCGTCGAACTTCTATCCCCAAGAAATGCTGGCGCGCTCGACGTTGCCCGAAGTTTTATATCTTCGTTGGAGGAAGTACTTAAAATCCAGTGGAGAACGTTCGTTTATATAAGTAGCGTAGCCTTACTTTTCTCTCTGTTTTTTTCACTTTGATGTGTAGCTCGAGGAACACGCTCGTCCACTTGTTACGAGTGTCGAAGCCTTGCTTCCGTTAAGTATCGCGGGTCATTGAAGATTGGACCACGTGTATCCTAAATAGCATTGAACTCGGATGGGACATGATCAAATTCCGTACGAGTGCCTCCAAAAGCACGAGCACTTAAGTACTAATTAAAATCATATTCTAACTACAGCATTGCTCTTTTTGCTTCTCGTGTATATAGGTATATGCTTTCAAGTGCGTCATGCATAGCTATATTTTAAAATAGTATTAGAATACTATACTAAATTAAATATAATGTATTTCACAAAATTAGTAGATTCATACAGATGCTAATAGATATAGAAGGAGCAATAGATTCTATAATAGATCAATCTCATTATCATTAGGAAGTGTATCGATACAGTAGTGGTGAAAAGAAAGTTTAAGCTCCCACTTGGAAAAATTATGTATACAGTTTTAAACTTTCTTCTCGCCACTGAAATTTCCATTGTTTTGCCTTAACTGGTATGACGTAATGCGCCTCGTAGTTCCGCAAGCGATCGATTATAAGTAATTGGTTAATATACGACTCCCACACGTGTGACGTCACACGTGACAAGGAAAGATGCTCGCCAGCACAATTGAATCACGAAAAGTCTCATAAAAGGCGAGGAACGCGAGGAATGCGGCTCACGTGCGTATGAATATTCAATGAAGCCCAGCGAAACGCGTGCAGTTCGGCTGCAGTTCCTGCAACCGCGTCGCGTGGTAATTAGCAGATTTCGTAACAGCCCGAAATCGGTAGCCATCGCTAAGATGGAAACCATGTGGCTATTTTTCCCATTCGCAGAAAGGGAAAGAAGAAACTTGATACTCAATCAATTACGAATATTACTCCACGTCCCTTGCTCCGTTTCTTTATTATTCTCGGTTTAGAAGACACTGGGTCAATTTTAACCCACGCTAAGCGTCAAATTAAACGTGTTCCTCGTTTAATAGTATTATTTCCTTAAGCGTTTACTCCTCTTCAGAGAGACTAATTCTGAATGAGTCCCACGGAGTCTCTTAACCCTCCGCCTCCTTATTTAGCTCTCCGTGCCCTCCGCGTAGCCTGCTTTCGGCACAAGAGGCAATCTCGCGCGGCAGTTTCGTAATTCAAGACAATTCTAAGTATAACGACCTGGATAGGGATCGGACTTCTCCATAAGAAGAGCTTCCGCCTGAACGAATCCCAGCGGCAGCCTCTGCGGCCCTTATTTAGCATTTAACCACCAAACAGGCGCTCCGGTGCTACGTAGATGTACTAAGGTACCGAAGAACGGTGGTGTCGGTTCAGAAGAATCAAGAAGTCTCTTCTGAGACAAAGGAATCCATGGAATGTGCTTTGGCTCGCGGCCAGCCAATAGCGATGCCTTGATAGTAGATCGCCTGCCAAACCTCGAATCTGGTCACCACTATTCCCCACAGAATCACACTGCGGAGGTATTCCTTTGAGCATGCGCAGTGGGAGCCTTCACTACTGTTTGGTGTTCATATACCTAAGTTTCCATCAAGTTGCTCCAGAAACGGGCCCATTAGAGTCTTTCCATTCGAGTCTTCCTCTTTGAGTTTTACACTTTCAGGAAGGATTGCGCCTTGTTGTGCCGAAAAATAGGTAATTCTTTGTGAATTTTTTGTACAAAAACGGCTTGACATATTTTTTCTTTCACTGTCACACAAAAATTCAGAACAACAGCTCAAGATACAGTGAGATAGCCTGCCAAACCTCAAATTAATTTGTCGCGCCGTTTTTGTACAAAAAATTCACAAAGAATTACCTATTTTTCGACCCAACAAGGCGCAATCCCCGCTTAAGTGTTCCCATTTCAGGCTTCCCATTCGAGTTTGCATTTCCGATCATTCCGTTTGCTAAACGTTTCACAAGGGACTAGAGGGGGAAGTAAGTGTTCGAGAGGAAGTTGCAAGCGGCGACAAAGAATTCGCCTGGTGGGCGTTGGAACACGGCCGATGATCTATGAAAGAACTCACGGGGGTATGGGCACGGCGCGGAAGGGAGACGCTGGAGTGAAATAAAAAGGCCAGGTTGACGTGTAACATTAACGGGCGCCGTGTGATTCATAAGAGGGAATCGAGTGTGTAGCGCGTGCACCTTTAAAAGGCAGCGCGAACAGCTCGAAAGCTTTCTGCACTCTCGCCCAGACAGGCTTCTCGAAAACCATTCCGACCACTTTCCGAGCTACCGTGTCTGCTGGTCCCCTTATTCGATTGACTCTCCTTCGCCGCTGCCCTGCTGGGCCGCGCGAACGTTCGGAATCACGTTCGAGCGCGTAAGTGGGGGGGACGCAGCAGCGCTCGTGTACGGGCATTCGGTATTTGGGCTTGAGGAGAGGCTCGAGTTGGTAGCTTGGTATCTACACGCGAAAGCATAGAAATATAGGTATATCTGCTTTCAAATTTCATTCCATGTTTTCCACTTACTCTTCGGTCATACCACGATTTCGCAAACACACTGTATTCAGCGCAATACGTATTTACGGGAATCGCTCGATTCGTGCAAAGAACTCGTAGCACGCTCGATCCCATCGCTACAATCCCAGATATTCGAAGCGCGAGCTAAAGGAAGACTTCCCCTCGTCTTTCATCACCTGTTCGACTAACGTGACCGATAATTCGGAAGCCTCCGGTGCCCTTGTTCAGAATTTTATGTACCTACTTAGGAATCATCGTGTTGTAGATCGAAATGGGTGGATGCAAAGTGCCCATCGAAGGTGCGAAGCTGTAAACCGAGGTGGAGCTCGACGGAATAGCGTAGGATCTTTATTTTCTATTTTTTTTTTTTAAACCATGATCCAAAGTCCCATCTCGCGTCGCGCGCGCACGGTTCACGCTTAAAAATAGCGCTGCCCGAAAAGAAGTTCGTTCAGAATCCTCCGAATGATCATTATATTATTTGCGAACCCGAAGTCCCACGGAGTGTACGGTTGACCGAGTTTATCTGACGTGGGTGAGCGCAATTTTGCAAATGTACGTATGCCTGCCCACCCTATATATAGTTCTTTTTCCGTGACGTAGAGTCCGTAACAGACCGCGTCACGAGTGATACGCCCACGAATATGAAACGACGCGAGTCTAAGTATTCTATCGTTGGAACAGTCTTCCTCCTTTCCATGCTATTGAGAACGTGCAAATACAGCAGTTGCGGGGCCCGCTCGTGTACGCAGGATGACTCACGAAATTATTGACACAGATTCTTTTTAGTTGAACCCGTGCGGTTCCCTTCATTTCTCTGATAATGATTGAGTTTGCCTCGGCAATGAATATTTTACCATTTTGATTAATTCTTAGGCATAGAATCGTCGCAGCTTGGTTGGCAGTGGCGGATTTAAGGGAAAAGGCACAGATGGAAAACGATTTAAGGAGCCCATTTTTACGGGGAAATGATGTAGTGGTACAAAAAAAAGATGTAGTTTGGATAAATTCATAATTTTTTTGAAGTATGGGGACTTCTGGGCAGGGCAGAGTTGGGAATTATTCGACTAAATTTTTATTCGACTAATCTTCGAATACAAATTTCGAATAAAATGCGGTTATTTGAGAATAAAGAATACATTTTTAGTCGTTATTCGTTATTCGAAGGACCTCCGTGACGACTAAGCGTCACGAATAAGAATAACGACTAAAAATTTAGTCGATTAATAAAATTTAGTCGACTAAAAATTTATTCGTTATTCTCGAATAACTTCATTTCGTTCTAAATTTTTATTCGAAGATTAGTCGAATAAAAATTTAGTCGAATAATGCCCAATTCTACCGCCCGTTAAATCCGCCACTGTCGGTTGGTGTTTTAAGAAATGAGTAAATAAGAAATGAGTTACTGTCTGCGTCAATAACTTTCTCGCTCGCTGCGAATAATATATCGTGCGCGTCTTGGTATTATCGATAAGGTTGCTTCCAAGCAGCTACGAGATAGTGGAGGGATTTGAGATTCAAAGAACACTTGACAATGAGCACATTATCACCGGTGGCTTTTAAACAAAGTTTCTCCACCTTGAAAGTCGAGATCGCTTCGATTCACTTGGGCAGTTGGTTTGTCCGGAACCAGAGCATTCGTCGATGGATTTCACGCTTAATTTCTTTCAATCAGACCTCCTAGATTTAGAGCATCTAGGTGTCTTCGTCATCAGCGCTGCAATTAATCAGGCTTCCAAGCTCGGCATCTAAAATCGCTTTGATTCGCTAAATAATACCGCAGCTTTCGGAGCTAGAATACTCTTAGCGCAGGCTTTAGCGAGAACTAAGTATTTTTTAATACTGTCCAAAAGAACGAGGGTGATGGAAAATCAAATTACCTTTACATTCCTATTCCTTACGCATAAACTGCAACTGTTTAGCTCTTTGGTACACGCCCAAAGTAAAAACAACGAAGTCATTGTTCTTCGCAAAGTAGCTCCAAGATTCTGAGTTAACGCTATGATAATTGGGTCATCAATCAGCGCGCTGTGTTCCCAAAGAGCTTTAACTTTAAACCTTGACTTCGAAGGACTTAATGCCTCCTCGAACCACCCTCGTTCTCCACCCACTTATTCGAATCCTCGCAGAGCAGCTTGAGGGCATATTCTCACCGTGGTTGTCGTCTCGCTTTTCCAGGGATTCCCGTTCGACGACGAGGGTTTCGGTCGGCGCAGCGACATCCGCTCCCACCTGGACGATCTAGCTGCCCGCCACCCAGAATTCGCTGACCAGCTTCTGGGCCCGCCTTGGGGCGACATACCGTTCCACAGTTCGTTCCGCAATAGGAATCGCGGCTCTGGGAACAGCGGGAGCAACAGTAACTACCAGGGCTACTCCGACGAGGACGCCAGGAGCCAAGCCAGTGGAAGCAGCGCGGCTAGCGGCGCCAGTGGTGTCAGCTCCCACGGCGAGCCCGAAGGTAACCAGCAGGACAGAGAGCAGGGGACCAGAAGAAGCCAGATCCCTCAGTACGGGCTGCGCAACACGGTGGACATAGGCCAGCACCATCACAACATGGAGAATCTCGACAAGGGGAACCGCGGGCAGCGCTCGATGTCAGCCCCGCCGGAGAACAGGCAGTCGTTCAGCCAGCAGCAGCAACCGCAGCAGCAGCAGCAGCCGCAGGGGCAGAGATACGTTTCTAGAATAGACATAACGCCACAGCACAACCAGTCCCCCCCGCAACAGAAGCCGCAGCCGCAGCAGCAGCAACAGAAGCCTCAGCAGCAGGGCAATGTCAGGCACATACCTATCTTCGTCGAAGGCAGAGACGAGCCCGTGGTACCTAGGAGCTTCGACGAGCCACATTTCAAAAGAGAGCCGTCTCCTACGCAGTTCCACGCGCCTCCCCACTTCCAGAGGCCGGCACCTTTCGGACAATCCACGTTCGGGAGGACTCAGTGGTCCCCACACTTCCAGGAGCCGTTCTACCCTCCCTCGAGCTCTTTCGAGCACTCTCCTCGCCGACAGCAGCCGGCGCACAGCTTCCAGCAGCCTAGGCAGCAGCAGTACGCGGAAAGGCAGCCTCAGCAGCACTACGAGCAACCCAAGCCACAGCAGAAGCCGCAGCCGCAGCAGCCTCAGCCTCAGGAGCCACCGCAGCAGGACCCACCGAAGGCCAAGCCTGCTCTTCCAAAGGATCCTTTGGAGAGGGTAGCTCTGGTGCAGCAGGAGGTGGACTCCCTGGCCGAGCAAGTGAAACGGTACAACGGCAACTCGAAGACAGACAAGGAGTACATCTACCTCGACGAGATGCTCACCAGGGAACTGATCAAGCTGGACGACATCGAGACAGAGGGGAGGGAAAACGTGCGACAGACGCGCAGGAACGCGATAAAGTGTATACAGGCTACGATCAGCTTGCTGGAGTCGAAGGCTTCGCAGCCGAAGACGCCGGAGGTGGCTGAGAAAGAGGGGAACGAGGCCTGCAGCAGCATCCAAGTGACTGGACAGAGCGAGTCCATGGACGTGGACCAGAAGACCGAGGAACAGCCACAGAACAAGGAACCGATACCCTTGCCACCTTGCCCCTCGTCCCCAACGAAGAAGCCTGAGGAGGCTAACGAAGCCTCCGCGGAGACTATGCAGACTGCGAGCCAACAGCAGCACGCTGGTCGGTCTTCCATCGAGCCCATGGACACCGCACCCGCGGAGAATCCCGAGACTATGCCCATGGAGATGCAGCAGAGTCCGAAACCAGCTGACGTGGAAGAGATGGCGGAGGCCGCTTCTGAAGAGAAGAGAGCAGAGGAGAAGGGGCTAGGTAATGCTGAGGGAGCAGCTGAGAAGAAGGAAGAAAATGAGAAGCCGGAGGTCGCTTCCACGGAGAATATGTCAGAAAACCCAGCTTCTGAAGAGGCCAAGGAGGCTGAGAGTAAACAGCCCTCGGAGGAGCAGCAGAAACCAGTGGAAGAGAAGATGGCGGTGGACGGCGAGGTGAAGAAGTCCCCGAAGACAACGAAGAAGGCGAGGAAGTCGAAGAAGCAGGTCCCAGTCTCCGACAAACCTATACCTTTGCCACCTCCAGAGAGCACCGTGGCCAGTGCAAAGTAGATAAGGTAGCAGGAGGAGTCGGAGAGTTTGCAAATACGTCGATTCAGTGGTATTTGGAAAATCGAACTTGGAGAATCACAGAAACGAAGAGGAGCCCCACTGCTGGGAGAGTCACGAGTCCCTCCTGCTCGCGTGCCATCTTTATTCTCCTCGGCACAGGATCGCGGAACGTCGTGGATCGACGTAGGCACCGAACGAGAATACTCTTTCCTTTGCTCTCGTTCTCGGCGCCGCACCGTCCGTCGATCGTATTTCGAACGAGGAAACGATCGTTCCTCTTCTTCACCCTCTTCTGTTTTGTACGTTGAATCCATGGCGCGCGCTGCTGTAGTTGCATTTGAACGGCGTAGGCTGATCCAAGGCGAACGTAGAATACTCACGAAATTTGTGTTAGAAAGCTTCTTGACGAAGGTTTGAAGCGCCGATGATTTAAAGAAGTAGGAGCCGATGCTGCGCCACGCGGAGTATCGCCTACGGAGAGCGAGTAAAGTGTTCTTTCCTCTCTCGGTTTTTAAATCCGTAACGTTGCTTGCGGAACGTTTTCTCCCTTTTATCGGACCGGGGCAAGCCTTAAGCTTCATAAACGAATGGGAATGGAAGGACCGAGGAGGGTGTTCTAGCTGAACGTTTGTAATAATCTAGACCGCCTACCAATATCGATTGGTAACGACTGGGGCGCGAACACTTTGATCGCGAATTTTAACGCCGACGAGCTCGTTGATGAGAGAAACGCGTCGGGACGACGATGAACGTTCAATGAAACGAGGCGTCGTGTCCGTTTCTAGTATTACAGCACACGGCCTGGTTAAAGGATTAACTTTATTAATAATATTACTATTATTATTTATAATTTATTGTACGTCCGCTGAATTCAGCCGCGAGTTCCGCGCGCTGGATATATTACATACAGATTACACGTCCGGTGTCACCGACGAAAAGTTCGCGCGTGTGTGTGAGTGTGTGTGCGTGCATATACGAGCGGTGTAAATATTAGGGATTGTATGTGTGTTCGTCATTGTAAGGAATGATGCATCCCGTTCGCTGTTAGATTTTATACGACGCCGATCTCGCGATCTCGCGATACAAGCTAAGTAGTACTCTTTTTGTTTTCGTTTTCTTCTTTTCTCCGTTTTCTTTTCTAATCGATTCTAATGTAACGAAGAGTGGGGTGCATTATTTTTATGGTTCCTTGTTCAGGGTGATACTCATTATTATTTTCGTCTATTGTTTCTTTTTTCTTCCTCTATCTTCTGCTGTATGATGTATCCACGTAGAGGGTCACGTGCTTTCGAGCCAGATATTTTGTATTTTTGCTGAGAAGCGTTTTCTGAGTGCTTGGATGAATGAGAGGCTGGAAGTGAGAGAGAGGAACGATTGACTAGGGAGGCTGGAAGTAAAAAAGGAAACTGTCCCGTGGGAGAGGTTGTATAAATATGGCGAGAATGTACACTATTTTATGAACAAACGTCATTCAATGGAAATACAGTCTGGCTTTTGGATCGTAACCACCGGCTCCCGTCTGTTTCGATCGATCGTACGATGGGAGCGTGTCCGATTCCCTGCTTCCCGTGCAACTAATTAATAACACCAAGGAACAAAGTCAACATAGTCTTCCGACGGTTCTACGCGAAAGTGAAAGTCAGCGCAGATGACACGGGGAGCTAAAAATGTCGCCGCGTGAGAGGACTTCGTGATCTTGGGCAAGTTCAGCGAATTTTTTAGCGCTTCTACTATTTAAATGCTCGCCAAACGCCGGGTCTGATAAGAGACTCGCGGGAGCTCCTAATCTAATCGATTAAGAACGAAGCACGGTTGTCGTAAATAAGTTTTAATATCAAACAGATACCATCTACGAAGTTCTACAGTAAGGAATATCGTTAATGAAGTAATGCAGAATGTTGCAAGAACCGTTTATATGTATCTTTTGGCAACATAATTTTGCAAGAATATTCCCGCGGCGCTTTGCAAAATGTTAAAACTGAAAGCTTGTTGTTTTGCGAGAGAAAGAACTTACTTTGCGGAAAATGAACTGACGTGGTTGGGAGGGGAAATACGCACGAAAAGGTCGAGCGAAGTGGAATGCAAATAAAGTGGCCTGGAAAAAGAGCGATGCTTGACGCGGTATCTTCTTGGGAAGATGCAGTTCCTGCCTGCAATGGAAATTCCGGTACCAACGACCTGCTAATAACAACATCCGCTACGTGCACTGGGCTTGTTCACTGCCAAATTCCTGCGAATTGTTTGTAGCTGTAAAAGCCCAAGGCTCTCCTCGCTGTATTAACGGGTAAGGGGAATGAAGCGGGCCGAGAAATGGTAAAGGATATTATCGAGAAACGGGCGAAACTTTGCCAAGGGTCTAATTGTGTGCAGGAATTTCATCCACCGTGCAGATTATGGACACGTGTTCGGAGCTGGTATTGTTAAGAATTCTGCACGCGCCGCGCATTTTGCGTGGATGCAGTTCCAATGGGGACGTGAATAGATCTTCGAGTTCGTTGGATTGTCGAACTGATCTTCCAGAGATCCTGATGGAACATTGGAGCTGCAGCGCATTTTAAATAACCACGATGCTTGTTGTCGTCCAAGTTTAATTATACTCGGCTCTTTTCAGTCATATTGCTAAGTAATCGGTAAATAAAGGATCTCGTGTTCGGAGGATTAATCGAGCGTAAGGTTCCAGAGAGCAAGTAAAATATCAGTTGCTTTATAAGTAAAGAAATTGACAATAAGCAATTATTTTTGTTGCTACAGAGGTGGGCGTAAGATAGTTCCTCAATTTTATAAAACTACGCGGTGTAGCTACGGTACTAATAATTAAGTATTGAAACGAATCGAAGTACATGTTGGCGGAATTAAAAAAAGGACGAACGCCTTGTTCTTTAGCAAGCGATATGAACGTCGTCGAAAACTTGGCACGGCGGGTGCATGCGAGTCATCTAAAAATAGAAGGCCTGCTTAGGCTTTGAGGAGAGGAGGTTTTTGCGTCGCGACGCCGACTACCGCTGGGGAATCCCGCTGAAGATGTGAGTGGATGTCTTCACTGACCGGGTCGCCGAGTTCACCCTGGCATTTCGATCGTCAGGAACAACCGAAGGAGTTATTTTAGTTTAAGCCCAGGCTCGGCACCTTGAATCACGCCGCGAAAAGATTGAATTCCTTGGATTTCAACATTCCCCTATAATCTGCAGAGCAAAAACTGAACGGTACATCCTTTCCCCCTAAAAATAACATTAGAATACATTCGCGCAAGCGCATAATTCAAACGGAATATCGTACACTCGTTTGCCAAAGCGTAATCATTTTATTTCTACAAGTACGTTATCGAAGTAGCACCGACCATTAGTGCTTAAAAATAGAAAGCAACTCGAGGATTTCTCGCGGTATAAATTAATTCGTGTCTTAATAGAAGCACGTGCGCTCGTTGCTAAATACATTAATTAATATTATAAAAACTATCTTCCACTGAAGTAGATGCGGTACGATGTAATTTACGATAATACATTGTTAATGGGATCACAATATCAGCTTGAAGCTTACGAACTATAACGCATCGCGCGATTTTATATTATTTATTGTTCGTGTGTACAGTGTAAGGAATGCTTCTATTTCAATGATAGCGTCTGTGACCGTGATATAAAAATCATCTAGTGATATACTATGTATAAAGTAAAAAAGCTTGTTTCTTTAAAATTTCTATCGACCCCGCTCAGTAAGCTCTTGGCTTCGTAGCTGGCTGCCTTTTGTGCTTCTTCATCTCAAAGTCGTCGTGGTTGTCCTCGAAGCATACGATACAATAAAGATCACCGTGACAGCCCAAGCATTCTTCTAAATTCTCTGTCTGATCGCACATAACGCAGGTTGGCTTCTCGTGTTCGTCGTGACTACGTTTCCCTGCCTACGATCATCGTGTTAAAATCAGAATTCTCTGTTTAATCCTCGCTGAGATAAGAGATTAAGTCCCATGTACCTCAATTTCCATCTCATCCTCCAATTCGTCCACGTCTTCTTCGTACTTCTTTTCCAACGCAGCTTCGGCTAAAGCTTTCGCGATTAATCTCTTTGTAACATGCTTTCCACCGTCGTCGATATCTTCCCTTGAATGCTAATAGCGAAGATCTGTTAGATAGTACTAATTAGAAAGTACAAATTAATATGTTTGTGTATCGATCGCCTACTTTTCTGGGTGCGTGACTCGCGCCCTGCAGAGATCTTAATCTCGATTGAATCTCGCTAGCGGGATCGCTTCCTGAAGATAATTCTAGCTGCTCGAGGTACTCCTGTATTAGATCGTCCGTCTTCTGCTGATCTGTCCTCGTGTCTACTTGATGTATCTGTGTACGAAAGCATAAGAAATATCGTAAAATAAACATTTTATATATTCTAATCTGCGAGCATACATTTGTCTTATGATTGCTAGCATCTGGATCCTCGT
This sequence comes from Andrena hattorfiana, assembly GCA_944738655.2. NCBI lineage: Eukaryota > Metazoa > Arthropoda > Insecta > Hymenoptera > Andrenidae > Andrena > Andrena hattorfiana. Next base: position 38,875,061 of record OX122894.2, on the reverse strand, counting down.
CTTTCAATAACGCCAGTCTTCTTCTGATTTCATCCACGCTTAGAGCCGTAGATTTGTCCTCCTCCTTTAATTTCTGTAATCTATCGACTATCTCCTGGTCTGCGGGTTCCAAGCCTTTCTTAAACTTATCCCAGTGACTGGTGTGTTTGTACATTACAATGGGAGGCTTCGCTGGATTCTCCAACGAGTCCAACCTGGCGAACAATTATTCCACGTAAGCTGAGCTCGACGATAATGCGACGCCTGCGTTATCAAGTCGACTAAAAGTTAATACTTCTTTGAAATATCGACGGGGGCAAGGGGCTCTTCATGCTCGTCGGACATGCTGTTACCCTTAATAGAGCTATGCTTTCTCGGAGGGGTATATTTATTGTAACAACGCCTGCAGATCTTTTTCACTCCTTTATCTGGAATATCATATTTATATTTCAGGCACTTATTGCAGTATGAGAAGCCGCAACTGGGGCAAGCAACCTAAATGGCGTGAAACAAATGGAAGCTGGTAAAAATGAGGGCATTGTAGAAAATCTTAATTCTAGTATGACTGATGTTTGAATTATAAATCTAACAAGTAGACAAAGCGCTTTTACGTAATGTTGAATGGTTAGTAAGACAACCTATAATGATGATGTACGTGATGTAAAGAACATTAACTTACTTCTTTAGTGAAAAACGAGAATTTCGTTTGACACACGTTGCAAGACATGTTGCATCTATTTTTTAATCGTTACTACAATGTCATTGCGGGAGCAATAAAAAAAACTCTGTGACAAACTCTGCTCCAGAAATTCTGACGGATGACGGACCGAGTTACTAGCAATCGATTATAGAATTGAGTTGGGCTTACGTCGAGTATGTTTCGCTGTTAATATTCGATTTTACGCTTGAATTCTATGAGCTACATTTGAATTCAATTTCAGAGATGGTTATTAAAATAGAAATCGGATCAGAAGCAAATGAAATTACGAAATTCGTTGTTTATAATTGTAGATATTTCTATGTATAGCTAACTTCATGCAGATGACTCAGAGCCCAATGGGCGAAAAATCGATTCTCGATTCTTACATCGAGAAGAATCGATTCTGGGAAAAATCGAATACCAGAGAATCGATTTAAAAGATGGGGAATTACTTTTCACTAGTGAAAGGACTAATCAAATTGCTTAGCAACACTTGGCTTGGCATGCGTGACGTCGGTTGCTGTGACGTCACGGAGTTGTCACGCATCATATACCCCCTCCAATTACCGCGTAAAAGTTAGCCCCCCATTGGATTATATCTCAATTTCTTTTTTATTCAAATCATTGAGTCTCGGTTGTACATCATTAAGTTATATTATTTGTTCATCAATTGAGGATTTATAATAAATTGATGATTTAAAATAAATTCATTATTCACCAATAATTTAATATGGAATGTACGTCTTTGTTCACTCATTTTTATTACTTGTTCACAAGAAATTGTCTTTAAATTAACATTTTTAATTAATATCTATTGCGTCATCGCTAGTACCCCACAATGGTGCATGCGCGTCAATGCGCAAAGAGGATCTACCCTTGTGACGTCGTAAACGGTAGGGAACGTAGGGAATGACACCCTGATTTTGCAAGTCAGTAATATACTGCATTGAACCCACATTACATGTAATTCTTTTACCATTTCGACACTTTAACCTTTACACTTACCGTACAATTACTATACAATACTATACGAAACTGACACACTTCAGACAACAAACAACAAACAACACACAACAAACAACACACAACACACAACAAACAACAAACAACACACATAATAGTTAATAAGTTCCAATATTGGTTTTCAGCTTCCCGCGAAAACGCAACAAAGTTGCAAAGGGCAATTTTTTTTCAACAATGTTGCAAATAAAATTTGACTGTTCGCGAATCAAAGGCCCGCTTTGCAACACTGTTGCGTTTTCGCGACCCTCAACAAAGTTGCAAACCGAAATTTCGCTTTCTGCGAAAAATGCACAAAGTTGCAAACCGGAATTTAATGCCTCGAACACCCCAATTTAATTTGCAACATTGTTGCAAAAAATTGTCCTTTGCAACTTTGTTGCGTTTTCGCGAGCTTCAACAAAGTTGCAAACCGAATTTTCGCTTTCTGCGAAAAATGCACAAAGTTGCAAACTGGAATTTAATGCCTCGAACACACCAATTTCATTTGCAACATTGTTGCAAAAAATTGTCCTTTGCAACTTTGTTACGTTTTCGCGAGCTTCAACAAAGTTGCAAACCGAAATTACGCTTTCTGCGAAAAACGCACAAAGTTGAAACCGGAATTTTATGCCCTGAACGCCTCAATTTCATTTGCAACATTGTTGCAAAAAATTGTCCTTTGCAACTTTGTTACGTTTTCGCGAGCTTCAACAAAGTTGCAAACCGAAATTTCGCTTTCTGTGAAAAATGCACAAAGTTGCAAACTGGAATTTAATGCCTCGAACACACCAATTTCATTTGCAACATTGTTGCAAAAAAATTGTCCTTTGCAACTTTGTTACGTTTTCGCGAGCTTCAACAAAGTTGCAAACCGAAATTTCGCTTTCTGCGAAAAATGCACAAAGTTGCAAACTGGAATATAATGCCTCGAACACACCAATTTCATTTGCAACATTGTTGCAAAAAATTTGTCCTTTGCAACTTTGTTGCGTTTCCGCGACCCTCAACAAAGTTGCAAACCGAAATTACGCTTTCTGCGAAAAACGCACAAAGTTGAAACCGGAATTTTATGCCCCGAACGCCCCAATTTCATTTGCAACATTGCTGTAAAAAAAATTGTCCTTTGCAACTTTGTTGCGCTTTCGCGGGAAGCTAAATAACTTACCTGAAGACTTACCACATTGTGCCCATATCGTAAGCCGACTACTTAGTTCCTAACTTAAGAGCAATGTATGACTATTGTGAAGTGTGTGATGTATGAAGTGTAGTGTGTGTGATGTACGAAGTGTAGTGTGTGTGATGTACGAAGTGTAGTGTGTGTGATGTATGAAGTGTAGTGTGTGTGATGTACGAAGTGTAGTGTACTGTTAAACCTTTGGTTGGTTTATTGACTCCGTGGATACAATTATATACATACATAATTATCATTTTAAACCTTTATAATAATAAACCTGTATAATAATACAACTACTGTTTATATTGTTAAAAATAAATTATTTTTGCTAGAGAAAAGTGTTTAGTTAATTTCAGATATTACGTCTGATATTTACGTTCACGTGGGGTAGAAGATCCTACAATAGGGAAGCTGACGCAGCTCAGCGCAGATGGCGCCACTAGGGCATGTAGTACTTTGGCTGACTGTTGATTTCAAAATTATAATGACAACAAACTGGAGAAAACTACAATGTTTAAAAAAAACTTTATGCTAAAATTGACTTCTAAATTCTGTTTGTTTACATAATTAATAATAGCTAATAATAATAACAATTATAGATACACTTATTATAGGAATATAAGTAAAATAAGATAATTTAAATACACTTAAAACTGCTGGTGACATTACGGGTGAGAAAAAGTTGCACTCAGGTTCTCCATTGATGACTCCGATATGATCCCAAGTTTCGTGTCCCCATACTCGTCGTAGTCACCGATCGGGTCGGTTTGTTCTTGCAGCGAACCGTGGTACAGTCTCATCGCATTCCAGCTAGACTCTTCCCCCTGCTCGGCGTCCTCGCTCATGAAAGCGTTGAAGGAATCAGCTTCCGAGCAGTTCGGTTCCTTGCTACAGTCTACGAACATTATGTCACTCACTACGTCCTGTTCGACCTTCTTCTTCCTCTTACTGTATCTGCATGTGCCGGTCTGCAGAAACTGCATCGCCTCAAAGCCGTACCACTTTGAGACGAAAACATCGTTGGGTCCTCTGGGCCGGTAGTTCTTTCTCTTGTGCAGCTCCCTCGAATACTGGCACTTGAGATGCATCACCTTCTTCTCGATCTCGAAGGTGGTGCAGCCGAATATGTCGGCCAGCTCCTGGATCCCCCGTCTGCGTATCGCCAGGTTACGATAGCCGCGAGCGTTCCAGTCCCACAGAATGCGTCTCTGCTGGTACTCACGCAGCAGCTTGAGGGTCTTCTCGCGGTTCCACTCCATGCTGATCCGTACATCCTTCGTCGCTAGCTCGTTCCACGCGTCGTACTCGACCATGGAAAATCGAGGGGACCAGTGGCACGGCGCCGGGAAAATATTAGCGTCTGTTATTTCTTCGAGAGACATCCTGCGCAGGAGTGACGGAGAGTAGTAGACGGATGTAAGAACGTGCACAGGGAACCGGCCGGTAGACAAACAGCCAACCAGCCAGCCAACAAAGCGAACGGGTGACCACACGCTCCTGTATTTATCTTGATGTACTCCGTTAATAAATAGTGTACTACAAGCCGGTGGAGCCGACAAGTTGACAACGACGCCACAGCTGAGTGCCTCGGAAAGAGAGGGGGGAGTATAGGGAGTGTTGGTGTGAATGCGCCACCGTCGCGTTAGGTTAAGGTCCGTTTGCATGTGGCAGAAAGCCGTGACATTTAGAGCGAATTCCACTTACGTCCAAATCGCCCGTGATTTCTATTATTTACATATTACGACCGCACGGCCGATTTGGGCGTAAGGGATTAGATTCTACAAACAAAAGGAACGTACTCCAATGGTAATTTAAATCATTTAAGGGCGAGTTCCACTTACGCCCAAATCGCCCGTGATTTTCATTAAGGTAGGTTTTCCTATACGCGACTGGGCGCAATGCGAAGAGTTTTTAAGTTGATTTCCTCGAAAATGAAGCACGATATCAAAAAAAAGTTACTCTTTCTTTTCGACTTATAATAATTAAATAAATCGAGAAAAGGAAATAAAATTTTTTGATATTGCACTTCATTTTCGAGAAAATCAACTTTGAAATTCTTGATATTGCGTCCAGTCGCGTATAGGAAAACCTATCTTAATGAAAATCACAGACGATTTGGGCGTAAGTGGAATTCGCCCTAAATGAAATATTGCAAACTAACTAAATGCCGTATAATTTTCTAGGAATTTTATTATTAGAATAGTGCCAGCGTCCATGTTTCACTGCCCGCTGCATCGTAGGTAGATTGTTGATCATTACTTTGTGCGAAAGGAACAAAGGAACAAAATTATTTATATTTGAACTCACATTGCACGGGTAATATTTAATTTGATTAAGAAACGATGGCGGATGACGATTTTGATGGTGACGAGTAAGTAATTCTTTTAGTTAATCGGAAATGTAAAAACTGCGGAAGCCTCTAGCATTGAAAATGTACGAATGTTTTATAACAAAGATATAATCAACTTACATTGTAAATGTATAACTTTTAGCATCGAAATGATTCCAGTCTTATATCAATTTCACGCGCATCAAAAACAAGAACGATTTCTTAAACCGTATTCTTATATAAAATAGACGAAACATAACCCTAGATTATTAAAATTAAGTACATCGTGATGTGATTTTGAGAACGAACTTACTGAATTTTATCATTTGAAGCGTTGCAGATGATTTCGACGACGTTGACGACGACGATAATATAGAATTGGAACCTCAAGAAGAGGATGGAGAGAATATTGAGTTACTAGCAGCTGGCGAAGCCAGTGGCGGGGTTCAAAGATCCAAGAGAATTACGACAAGATACATGACAAAGCAAGTAACGTTAAAAACTTCTTTAACCGAACAATGCAGCTCCGTTACCAATACATAAACAATAAATAAACAGTACAGAGTAACTTCTACTACTAATTTCAAGGAGGATAAACCTTACACTTTGTTTTTACGCTTACAGGTATGAAAGGGCAAGGGTATTAGGAACCAGAGCACTGCAGATAGCCATGTGTGCTCCGGTGATGGTAGAATTGGAGGGAGAAACGGATCCTCTGCAAATCGCCATGAAGGAATTGAAGCAGAGGAAAATACCGATCGTGATCAGGCGCTATCTGCCTGACAACAGTTACGAAGATTGGGGAATAGACGAATTAATTATTATAGACCACTAAGCTGTATTAAAGCCTGTGTATCTGAGATCCTAGATTAAGTTAATTTAAGAAGCCTTGGAATTTATTGTATCAATAATATTTCAATCCTTGTAAAACGAAGTGTTTGTACAGAACAAATAAATAAACATCGTTTCAGCATAACAGGACAGTGTTCTTTAATACGTACATACATACTACCAGTAGTAGTATTGTAGTTGTAGTATCACTATCTCCCCCCTCCTCCCATAAACATGACTCATATATGAAAGAAGCTAATTCCCTTTAATTCACGAAAAAAGTTCTCACGCAAAGATTGTGAAATCAACTTTGCTAATTCCAATTGTACCTTTAATTCACGAAAATAATTAAAAAAGTTCTCACGCAAAGATTGTGAAATCAACTTTGCTAATTCCAATTGTATTCTCGTTCTCCGCTCGAACTCTGATTTCTCTGTCACTTTTTATACTTGACACTCCTTCATTGGCCACAAATCAATTCAGTGCTCAGATTTTCAGCTTCGGTTTTAAGGAATTAGCGGGTGAGAGGCCTGTAGTTGACACAAAAACTTTTATAAGAGGGACATCTTCTGTTAAAAATGTCGTATGAAGATCGTTTTACCATGGAAGATAATAAAAACTTGGTTGAGACTAATAGCGAATTCGGATGGTCGCACTGAGTGCAGCTTTTAGCCAATTGGAAGCGAGAAAACTCGCACTCAGTGCGCACTAGTGCAGGTTGCCGAATCTGCTATAATTTAAACGAATCAAAGTCGGTAATAGATTAATTACTAGCACATTCGGCAACCTGCACTAGTGCGCACGGAATGCGAACTTTTTCGCATCCAATTGGCGAATATTCGCACCTAGTGCGCACCAGTGCGACCGTCCGAATACGCTGTAAGAGAGATGCGGAGAATATGAAACATTTTGTTTTAAGTCGACTTCATAGTTTTTTCTTTTACAACACCCGCTAATTCCTTAAAACCGAAGCTGAAAATCTGAGCACTGAATTGATTTGTGGCCAATGAAGGAATGTCAAGTATAAAAAGTTTTCGCGAGCCTCAACACAGTTGCTAACCGAAATTCAGCTTTCTGCGAAAAATCCACAAAGTTGAAACTTGAATTTTATGCCCCGAACACCCCAATTTCATTTGCAACATTGTTGCAAAAATTTGTCCTTTGCAACTTTGTTGCGCTTTCGCGGAAAGCTAAATAACTTACCTGAATACTTATCACATTGTGCCCATATCGTAAGACTACTTAGTTCCTAATTTAAGAGCAATGTATGACTATTGTGAAGTGTGGGCTGTGTGATATATGAAGTGTAGCGCGTGTGGGTGATGTATGAAGCGTAGTGTGTGTGGGTGATGTATGAAGTGTAGTGTGTGTGATGTATGAAGTGTAGTGTGTGTGTGTGCGATGTATGAAGTGTAGTATGGGAAATGTGGCATGTGATGTATGAGATATGGAGTGTGAAGTGTAACGTGTAAATTGTACATTGGGGATGGGTTCACATTGTGACGTGTAGACTTGTAAGTGTGCTGAAGGTTGTGAATTGTTGTTGAAAATGGTTACATTATTACCAGCGGGCCCTCCAGGAGGGACCAATGACACTGGATTATCAATAAATAATAAGGCAAATAAATTAATTTGCATACGTGCATCGGAGAGTGAAACAGACTCGGAGAATTCGCATTTTCAACAATTTATTCCTAGGCTCTCGTTTGGCCGGATCAAGGCCGCCAATGCTTTTCGGAGGTCTCCAATTTTACTGTCGCGACATCTAGTCGTTACTTTTAAACCTTTGGTTGGTTTATTGACTCTGTGGATACAATTATATACATAAATACCATTTTAAACCTTTATTATTATACAACTACTGTTTATATTGTTAAAAATACATTATTTTTGTTACAGAAGAGTGTTTAGTTAATTTCAGATATCACGTCCGATATTTACGTTCACGTGGGGCAAAAGATCCTACAATAGGGAAGCTGACGCACCTCAGCGCAGAGGGCGCCACTAGAGCATGTAGTACTTTGGCTGACTGTTGATTTCAAAATTATAATGACAACAAACTGGAGAAAACTACAATGTTTAAAAAAAACTTTATGCTAAAATTGACTTCTAAATTCTGTTTATGTCTACATAATTAATAATAGCTAATAATAATAACAATTATAGATACACTTATTATAGGAATATAAGTAAAATAAGATAATTTAAATACACTTAAAACTGCTGGTGACATTACGGGTGAGAAAAAGTTGCACTCAGGTTCTCCATTGATGACTCCGATATGATCCCAAGTTTCGTGTCCCCATACTCGTCGTAGTCACCGATCGGGTCGGTTTGTTCTTGCAGCGAACCGTGGTACAGTCTCATCGCATTCCAGCTGGACTCTTCCCCCTGCTCGGCGTCCTCGCTCATGAAAGCGTTGAAGGAATCAGCTTCCGAGCAGTTCGGTTCCTTGCTACAGTCTACGAACATTATGTCACTCACTACGTCCTGTTCGACCTTCTTCTTCCTCTTACTGTATCTGCATGTGCCGGTCTGCAGAAACTGCATCGCCTCAAAGCCGTACCACTTTGAGACGAAAACATCGTTGGGTCCTCTGGGCCGGTAGTTCTTTCTCTTGTGCAGCTCCCTCGAATACTGGCACTTGAGATGCATCACCTTCTTCTCGATCTCGAAGGTGGTGCAGCCGAATATGTCGGCCAGCTCCTGGATCCCCCGTCTGCGTATCGCCAGGTTACGATAGCCGCGAGCGTTCCAGTCCCACAGAATGCGCCTCTGCTGGTACTCACGCAGCAGCTTGAGGGTCTTCTCGCGGTTCCACTCCATGCTGATCCGTACATCCTTCGTCGCTAGCTCGTTCCACGCGTCGTACTCGGCCATGGAAAATCGAGGGGACCAGTGGCACGGCCCCGGGAAAATATTAGCGTCTGTTATTTCGTCGAGAGACATCCTGCGCAGGAGTGACGGAGAGTAGTTGACGGATGTAAGAACGTGCACAGGGAACCGGCCGGTAGACAAACAGCCAGCCAGCCAGCCAACAAAGCGAACGGGTGACCACCTACTCGTGTATTTATCTTCATGTACTCTGTTAATAAATAGTGTACTACAAGCTGTTGGAGCCGATAAGTTGGGCAATGTTGCGGTTGCGACAAGTTGACAACGACGCCGCAGCTGAGTGCTTCGGAAAGAGAGGGGGGAGTGTAGGGAGTGTTGGTGTGAATGTGTGCGCCACCGTCGCGTAGGTGTAAGGTCCGTTTGCACGGCAGTGGTCGTGATTTCTACTATTTACATATTAAGACCGCGCGGGCGATTTGGGCGTAAGGGATTAGGGTACGTGTCCGTATTACGGTGCCCTGTTCCTATTACGGTGCCTTTATACTGAAAGAAGGTGTGCAAACAAACTCGCATAAATAAATAAGGAAAGAATTTTTTTAATTAAGTTGAACTATTAACGTATGTGTTGCAAATGACAGGATTGCATTTTTAAACAAATAAAGCATAGTAAAAAAAATTCAAAAATGAATATGAAGATTTCGATGGATTTATCCAAATCCTTACTGGAAAGGGTAAGGAACACGTATTTTATGAAAAAATAGCAAAATGAGCACTTTTAAAACGTTTTCGTATTTTGTAAAGTGAAGCCAGTAATAGGGACAGGAATTGAAAATCACGGGCGATTTGAGCGTAAGTGGAATTCGCCCTAAATGAAATATTGCAAAGTAACTAAATGCCGTATAATTTTCTAGGAATTTTATTAGTAGAATAGTGCCAGCGTCCGTGTTTATCACTGCCCTCTGCATCGTGGGTAGATTGTTGATCATTATTTTGTGCAAAAGGAACAAAGGAACAAAATTATTTATATTCGAACTCACATTGCACGGGTATTTGATTAAGAAACTATGGCGGATGACGATTTTGATGGCGACGAGTAAGTAATTCTTTTAGTTAATCGAAAATGTAAAAACTGCGGAAGCCTCTAACATTCAAAATGTGCGAATGTTTTATAACAAAGATATAATCAACTTACATTGTAAATATATAACTTTTAGCATCGAAATGATTCCAGTCTTATATCAATTTCACGCGCATCATAAACAGGAACGATTTCTTAAACCGTATTCTTATATAAAATAGACGAAACATAACCCTAGATTATTAAAATTAAGTACATCGTGATGTGATTTTGAGAACGAACTTACTGAATTTTATCATTTAAAGCGTTGCAGATGATTTCGACGACGTTGACGACGACGATAATATAGAATTGGAACCTCAAGAAGAGGATGGAGAGAATATTGAGTTACTAGCAGCTGGCGAAGCCAGTGGCGGGGTTCAAAGATCCAAGAGAATTACGACAAGATACATGACAAAGCAAGTAACGTTAAAAACTTCTTTAACCGAACAATGCAGCTCCGTTACCAATACATAAACAATAAATAAACAGTACAGAGTAACTTCTACTACTAATTTCAAAGAGAATAAACCTTACACTTTGTTTTTAAGCTTACAGGTATGAAAGAGCAAGGGTATTAGGAACCAGAGCACTGCAGATAGCCATGTGTGCTCCGGTGATGGTGGAATTGGAGGGAGAAACGGACCCTCTGCAAATTGCCATGAAGGAATTGAAGCAAAGGAAAATACCGATCGTGATCAGGCGCTATCTGCCTGACAACAGTTACGAAGATTGGGGAATAGACGAATTAATTATTATAGACCACTAAGCTGTATTAAAGCCTGTGTATCTGAGATCCTAGATTAAGTTAATTTAAGAAGCCTCGGAATTTATTGTATCAATAATATTTCAATCCTTGTAAAACGAAGTGTTTGTACAGAACAAATAAATAAACATCGTTTCAGCATAACAGGACAGTGTTCTTTAATACGTACATACACACTACCAGTAGTTGTAGTATTCACTATATCTAGTTGTAAAACGCAACTGGTAGAAAAGCTCTATAAAATTTACTAGAGGTTAGGAAACGTTACGTCAAATTTAAATACTTCGAGCAGCTAACGCGTACCAAAATCTTCAAAAGTAATGGGGGTCTTTATTTAGAAAATCAATGAAACGACAGCGCCAGCACACGAAAGTATGTGAATCAACTGGCTTATCACGAGTTTTATCAATCTCAGATGATAGTGATAACGGGTCCGAAGGGTGCCGCGCGTTCAGCTGCGACGGCCTTCCAATTAATAGTTACAATAATGTCTATATAAATCAGATCCAGTGGGAGAAATATGATATTATGAAAGTACTTGCAGTTATAGCTATAACATGACGTGGTGAGTAAATCACATTACGCGCAGGTATTTTCTATAACCTAAAGTAGTCAGAACTCGATTCAATACCATTGAAATACACACAGGAATCCCTTAAAAAAAAATCATTTGACATTAAGACCCACACCAGCACCGCCTCTGTTATCGCACGCAGAGGACAGAGAGCTGGATGTTGCAGTGCAAAGGCTTATTCAGTACGTATCCTCTAGCGATATTTACTGCTACTTTAGTTCGTAATCAGGCGCGTCGAACAAGCCTTGAAAATGTAGAAAAGTTACTCAAACATTGGCCGGCTCATAGTCAGGGCGTTCCCCTGTTTTAGCGTCGAAGACACGATTAGGAAACTGACAAAAGAGATGAAGAAGTACACGGATGCTGTGGCGAATCTGGATCGAGCGGATCAGAGACTGACGATAAATCTGACAACTTGCGGTTTGGCTCACCTTAGCGACGATTTCAGGAGGATAGTGGAAGACTATCACTCCGTCACAACGCAGGTGCGTCTACAAATTGCTTCTTTACAAGGTCCAGCGTAGCAAAGATCTCTCTACCTTCGACAGATTGGGAAGACAGTACAAGAAATGGCGGCACTTTGTCAGAAAACGTTCATAGAACCTCTGAAGAAGTTGCGCGACGAGTTCGCGCTAATAGCCGCGGCGATAAGCAAGCGCGAGGAGCTGGTGGTCGCTTGGAAATATTCCCACAATCGTGCGAAGAAGCTGCAAGAGAAGAAGGACAGGACCGCCAGTCATATCGCGAAACTGGAAAGGGAGCGCAGGTCGGAGGAGGCGGCCGGGAAAGATTTGAAAACTGTACACGCCCAATTACTCGTGGAACTGCCAATGTTTCTCGAGAAGAGATTGGAATACATTAAGCCTAGCGTTCATGCTTTGATCATGATACAATTGGATTACTATGGAAGTACTACGAAGTTGTTCACGCACTTGATGCCGGTCCAGAACGTTTCCGGCTCACCGTCCAGCGCTATGGTGCCCGAGGAGGAATACCAAGAAACGGTGGCCAGCCAAATTAACAGAATAAGGGCTCTTACCATTGTCAAAGACCATTGAACAGTCGCAAGTACTTCCGGAACAAACGTTTCGACGAGACGATGGAGAACGGGAACAGCGAGGGGACCGGCTATTTGCTGCGGAGGTAATGTAGGTACGAATGTATTTATCACATGGCAGTATTTACACTGATATTGTAAAAGTATAGATAGCTTTAAGACGGAACCATTCCTTGACTTCGTTTGAACTGGGCACCTGAACGACGATTGTGATTGGCACGCGTCCCTTTATGGGCGTTCTTCTGTTGTCTGCTGTACAACACATTATTTTCTTGCCCTCTGCCCCTGGATTTGCCTAAGCAGGAAGAACACAGAAACGTTCACTGGTGGGCCACAGCACGGAATGTATATAATCGCGTAATCATGTATAAATCTTCATAAACGAAACTTACCAACCACGTCAGCTGGCTGTTTCCCGCCTCGAGCGGCTCTTCGTTGTTCAGCTCTCGCGCGCACTTCCGCCGGATTCTGTACGAAGTGATCTCTCCCATTCTGCTGCTCGGTCTCTGTGCCCTCATTCTCCGACTCCGACTCTTCGGCAACTTCGACTTTCTGCTTCCCAAGAAGCACCTAATATGGAAACCGTCCGTGTGAACGCTCGTGCAACTAAATCGTATTATTGGGCTAAACAGAAATACTAACTCTTGGCGTGCCAAAGGGCCTGGAATCCGCCTCAACGGAGTCCCGCGTAGCAGGGCGCATATCACGATTATCATACGTGTCGTCGTACTCGTCCTCGTACTCGTCCACAAGGCTGTAACTGTAACAAGATCGATGTTCAATTAAATTCTACAGGACAGTGTAATCTTATGAATGTAGTGTACATGAGTATTGTTGAATAAATATTTTTTTATGTTATATCTATGATTAAATGCGATCACGCCCGTCCTGAGAAACCTACTTTCTAGTTATGTATTCTTTCGGCACTGGGATGATCTCGCGAGTCTTCTCGTGAACACCGTCGTAGAAGTCGCTGGCCACGTTTAATCGCCCGAACCCGGAAGCTAGGTCCTCGTCAGCTGTGTACGTCTCCTAAAGAAATCACACGAATGCACAGTTACGCTGCCTGATAGATCGATGACGCAACGGGGAAATTTTGTGTACCGTTTCGTCTACCGGTGCGTCGTTCATGGTCGATTTCAGATACTTCAGGTCTTTCAATTTCGACGGTAACGTGTCTTCCAGAACAGCATTTATCACAGACTCAGTATTGTAATCGTAATTCTCCAAGCATACCTGCAAAGCGAGTGACATTGCGAAATATGCTTTCGCAAGAGACATCTTCGTTCATAAAGAAACTGTTACCTGGATGAACCGCTCGTCTAAGTCGTGCAATATATCTTTTACTTCAGAAACAAGTAATGCCAATTTAACATTGTTCTTCATTACGGGCATCCTTTTCTTGTTCGACGGCCTTATGCTGTCGGAGGGTACCGTCGATCGATTTTGAATACCGCTTGGTCCAGCTACAGCTTCCTGTACAGAATGATATTGTAAGAATTAAATGAAAAACATACTTCTCGTATCTCCTACTTACCCCTACGTTGTTGGAGAAAGCTGTGGACGGAGCGCGCGACTCTTTGATAGTTGAATTGAGTAATTGCAGTATGTAGTCACACTTCATTGTATCACTAAATGTTCGTTAAGTACCGAAGGATTAAATTCAGATTGATATACTGCTCCTCTTAGTGAAAATGTCCTATCTCCTTCCATTTTCAAGAAATATTGAAATATTTGAAGTTCCACACATATTTTACCTTTTAAGTAAAGTCAGAAAACCCCACGGATTTCGTAGAGATCTTGAAAGTGTCTATTTTTTTTGTTACAAGGATAGCAGAAAGAAAATGATAAAACTGTAGTTTTTCCGGATGTTTCGAAGTGCTAGATAGGATATTTTTTCTAAGGGCAGTCCTACGACTTCGATTCTTTTTACATTGAGAAAGGATACACTTCGGGGCATATTGTCAATAAGGATTTCAGATCCGGTTCAACTGGATATAATTGATCGTAATCCGTAATGAATTCTTTTTCCGAAACAGCGTCGTCTAAACAAGTAAGATAGTCTTCCACGAGTTCCTTCCTCTCTGCGTCTGATATCGTTTCCCTATGCGCAATATAAAACCACATATTGTATTGATCATGCTAGACGATAAATACTTCATTACTTTAAGTACGTATAATCTTACAATCTGTCTTCGATACTCAGTATGGGCTGATTTATGATTGTGTGGTACAAGTTCAACATCTCGATCCTTGTCACGTCCAACCGATGCTTCAGTTCCATGTACTTAGGCATGTTTTCATCGTTGCATCCTAGCTTATCCAGCTGTTTATACATCTCAGGCATCGTGTACTCATACGTAGAAAGAATTCTAATTAACGGTAGATAAAGACACGAGTTACCATAAAGTAATTGGGATAAATTGAACCACAGACTTGTACACTTACTTCTTCATAAAATTCTCCTCGTGAAATATACTCACTGCAGGGGGGTAATTTTTCAAGAACACGGTCAACGTCGATGATATATCTAATACATATAATATCATGTCCTCCAAATTGAACAACGTAAGGTTCTTGGGACCAGTATTCTGTCTCGACAGTGAAACCGCCTCGCTGCCATTATGAATGGAACTAACACCGAACTTGCTGTCGACGTTCTCCAAAGCCTACACTAACAATTCCCAAATTCAGTTCCATTTATTAAGGGAGACGAACGATCTGTATACATTAATACGTCACCTCTATAAGCCGAGGAACAGTTTTTTTAAGATCGTTATTGTACTGTGGCTCTAACGTAAATAAACAATTTAAAATTTTCTTCATTATTTTAGCATTCTCTCGGCCATAAAGTTGGCACAGATCAAAGATAATTGGTACTGTGAATATGTAGTTTTCATACAATAAATTCCCCAAAAATGGACGGCTCATGTGTTCTTTAGGGTCCTCTTTGTTCGTAACGAAACGTGCGAAAGCCATAAGTACATAGCGATGGAGCGTTTGGAGGAGTTCTAACATTTCCGGAGAGTTTGGGAAATATTCTAAAGCGTAAAACGGCGGCGCCTCTTGCAGAAAAGATACTAATGCGTTTAGTATCGAGGTATTGAACGCAACGTTCGACCAAAATCTAAATAAAGAATGCGTAACGATAAGGACATATAACGCGTAGACGATACTTCGCGTCATCCGAGGATCGATAAATACAGTCAGCGCTGTATTCTCGATCGTACCTACCTATAATACGGAAGACTGAGTAGCCACCTTAAATCGTCGATCATGTAACTGACGATTTCCATCCAATGCTCCTTCGCACCCGCGATTTCAACTCCCTTATCATCGTACAGTACAGGAGCTTCGTAGTGCAAGAAGTAACGATCATCCGCCCACCTTTCGCTCTGCCAAAAATTCATTACTGTCAAAGAACAAAGCACAACTGCAAGTGAACTATCGAGTGAACTAAATAAGCATACCAAAGCATCGACATATTCAACAACACCGCCAGTGCTAGTCTTTAATTTTAGGTCCTCCAAGGGCAGAAGTTCGGGATTCTGTTGAACAAAGGAAAACATAACACGATCTTGCAATCCCGATTATTCTAACCTCCAGCGAGCCGTGATTCCTGCGCAAAAGAGTTATAGATAATCAAAGGTGGGATACCTCGAAGCGTTCCATGTTCTCGAACAATACATTGTCCGTCATAAATACTGCTAAACCGTTGCTCAACACCTGTGTTCGCAATTAACTGGCTGTTAAACAATCGAACCGCAACTGTGTCACGCGGTAAGCGCAATTGTCTTTTCACAGCTAACCTATGTCCGGGTAAATTGAAAGTCGAGGAAACTGGTAAATCGGGGAATCCCGTGGAGCGAGCGTTACGATTTTGTTTAAGCAATTGGCAACACCATGGGCGATTGCGGTGCTCGGTTGACAGCTCTCGAGACAGCTGTGTTTAGAGAGGTTATGCTGTCGGGATCTTTACGATTCCTTGCTGCCAAATCTTCTGGCGGCGGTTTCTCCGCGAGTCTCGTGCCCTGAAAATTTTGCCACACAGTCTCGTCATGTCGAACGATTCGAAATTCATCGCGAGGCCGAAGGTTAGATTCTCCCAGGCCGATGCCGACGAATCGAAAACGAAGGAATCGAAAGCTTCAGCGGATATGAAACACACCGTTCAATCGAATCGACCGAGAATTAGAAGCATCGTAACTTTAGATAGGCCTGTCAGAGTATTGAATCTAAATGTAGAGTCTAACAGTCAAGACAATAAAGAATTAGAAACTACTAATAATGAAGGAAAGACTGAATCGTTAACTGTATGCAGCAATGTTGCAGCCCCTTGCGCTGTTCAAACCACATCTTCAACCGACAACTCTGACAAAACGGAGCAGCAGAAACGTTTAAGCGATGCCAGTAGTAATCGAAATATCGAAGTAAATTCTAAGGTGATAGATGTAATCGACGTTTCTGAGGACTCTTTCGATATTGCGATAATTCCTGTGGCACCTACTGTTGCACAGAAAGAAAGCCTGGATAAAGTACTTAAGCCACGGAACAACGTCAAAGCTAATGTTTCAAAGACAGATTGTACGAGAGCTAGAAGGGGAAAAGAGAACGAAGCGTCAACTGGTAAGAAAGGCGTTAAGGCTACATCTGGAACAACAGATTTAAAAGTTAGACAACATAAAAGCAAACCTTTCCCGGTTAATGCAAAGAAGCCAAATGTTCCGTCTAAATCGTTTGCTTCAGTCGCATCAAAGAAGATTAACTCGAAATATACTATTACTAATTTTATGCCATGTCACAAGCATAGTAAAGCTGCATCGAAGACCAGAGGATCTCCTATTAAAAAGACTTTGCTGCGTGACATAATCGGACCGAAAATTAAACCTTACGTTGGTCCAGGAAAGCCACGTAAAAGGCAAGCGGATTTGGAAGAACGAGAAGAGGATGCTTACGCAGAACCATGTACCTCTGGGGAAAGATTAGCACGGCCCGAGTATAATTCCATTATGTGCACAATTAATAAGCTGAACGAAATGAAGAAGCGAAAGCCTGTGATGGATATCGAGCATCTACCAGCTACGTACAAAAGTCTCTTAAATGAAAAGGTATTATAAAGGGAGGAAGGTCGCTTACAAAGTATCGGAGAATATCTGCCTGTGTTTCCTTTTCCAGATTTCTAGCGCCTTGGACTTTCCTCTCGACGAAGCCATTTATAAAAACTTGGTGGACCTGTCCATAGATGAAAAGCAACTGCCAAGCAGATTGACCCGTAGCAAGGACCCAGAACCGCGGCAGAGAGACGCCGTACCTGTGCTCTCCGACTTCTTCGTGCCAGTGGTCTCCGAAGAGTACTGTACCTCTATTTCTATTAAACCAAGGACTCCGGAAATGATAGATAACTGGAGCGCCTTTCGAATAAGCGACAAGATATTTGAGTGGAAACACATTTTGGACCATGTATAACGTAGTTATATACTTCTTTCCATGTTATTTATTAATGCCTATTTAGGGGAGACTTACTTTGGTAGATGTATCTTTTTATAAAATGTGAAGTATTTTTTTATAATGGGATTAATTATCCTAAAAGATATTAAGTGGATTATATACAATAAATTGTTTAATATACATATATATGCCTTATGTTTTACGCAAACAAGTTCCCATCAGTCGCCGCGAAATACATCCGTCTCCTATTATAAGTCGCGCGAAGCATAAAAAGATGAAAATATCAAGAGTGTATATGAAATAGAAAAGTAATACGAAATTCGTACAATTTAGAGAAAAGAATAGCGATCGGAGCTCTGACAAGAATTATCCTAATAAACATCCAAGCTGGACCTGTTGAATCACTTCATACGACACCTCCTCTTTTTTTACAAGTTCCGACAATTCTTTGCCCGTGTGTAATAATATATATAGTTCACTTACTGTTCATTCACGAGTTTGAAACTTGAGATACTTGGACGCAGGGAATGCAATTTATCTGCTGAAAGGATTCAGGTTCTTATTACAGTCGTCGTCGTCGTTGTCTTTAACGAGATTGCTGTCCTTCTCGTCGAAGAACGGGTTCTTCGATTCATCGTACTCGTCCGTTTGGAACGGATTGGATGGCACGATCGGTGTCTTCGGGGGCACGAAAGCCTTCTGGATCGGCGACGATTTCGGCGTGATGTTGTTTAGAATGCGAGCCTCTTTTATGGGCACAGGCGAAGCCTTCGTCGAGGTTTTCCCTTCTGTTAATCTGATCCTGGCTTCCGCCCCTGGCCCGTAATTCAGCATCGGTTCCTGGAACTTCATCGACGCCGTGGACAACGATTTGTCCGTATCGGTGATCACCGTTAACTTTTTGAACACCCCTCGCCCGAAGTAATCAGCAACCAATGAGAACGGATCTTCCGCTCTGTCAAGCAGACTGTGAAAGGTCTCGTGAAGATCCCTCGACTGTTCCTGGGCTTTTATGATGTCCAACAGCTTCTTGTTGTTCGGCAGGCATGCTGGACACTCGTTCTCATTTTCAGAGAAACTTTGGAAGCAGTGCTGATGGTACGAATGCTGGCACATGAAGTGCACCGATGGTAGCTCCAGCTGATGATGGCAGGCACTGCAACGCGATCCTTGAAAGATTATCGTGCTGTTCTTAATAGACTCTACTTGCTCGCGTAATTTCAGGGTGTCTGCCCGATACTTCTCAGTTAAGTCTATATCCGCTTGAGTCTGCTCGTGCTCCGTTCGCAGCACGCTGTTCAAATACGTTCTAACATCGCCCAAGGTGCAGGAGAGCGAGGTGGAGATCGCGTCGATCACCATTAGGGGCGATAGAAGTCTCTCTTGCGCTGCGAATGATATTTCTTTCAGAATAAATGTACGATGCAAAGGAAAAGACGAAGAATTAAAACTATACCTATGTAAGCTAGTATGTCTGCGAGTAGCTTGGTCGGAGCTTCTTTGTTCCTGGCAACGCTCCATAAAGCTTGAACCCACAAATTCGGGTCCTGATGGCCGAATCGTTTGCAAGTGGCTAATACCTGCTCACTGTCTCCTTCTCGCAAGTGGAATCGCAATATTTCCTGATACCTATCGGTAATGTTACTTGTGAGACAGAGCTTCTAAACAGAAGATCCACTGATTGCTAAGTTATGTACGTACAGTTTACTCTCTTCGTAGAGGAACAGCAAACCACGTCTGAAGTTATGCTGATGGCACAGAATTAAAATCTGATCTTTATCATAGCACGCCTCGGAGCTCTGCAGAAGCCGAACAATTTTCTGTTCGTATTGCACTTTAGCCACGTCGTTGTCTAAGGCTGACCAAACGTGGAGATAATGCTCTACTAACGTGTTATATACTAAAGTACTCCACCTGCGTCAACGCGTATAAGTTACAGAATACAATATTTAATACAGCGTTCGAATAGCTAATACGATGTACTAACTTGGTATCAGTTTTGACTAAATGTTCCAAAAATTCCACCAGTCGCTCTGAATTGTTTAAGAACAGGTGGATAAAGTCTTCGGGATTAGCTTTGTCGATATCTTGGACCACGGTACCGTCTAAAGTTTCCTGAACATAGAGAGTCGGTTGAATTAATCCCGCTGTTATACCGATATTGATTCTGTTGTTCGTCGAAGCTTACCTGATCTACGAGTGGCTTATTCGAGGGCCTATAATTGGTGCATAAAGTTTTTAAAAATTGCGTGGATTCATTTGGCACATTCTTTATTAGGATATTACCGTATTTCTTCATGTTCGACTCTGCCTAGGGAAGAATCGTTTCGAATTAGTTCTGCACAACTAGACTCGTTTAAATAAACTCTGGGGCGGATTTGGAGATCTGGCGCTGTTAGGGTAACGAGTGTCTGTCGCCTTTTCCACGAAATATCATCAAATATTTTAATTTAAAAGAGTTCCAAAATGAGTATTCCAAAATTAATTCAATATGGCAACTCTCATATGAGTTATTGTTAATTCGCTGTATGGAAAAGAAGCAAATTGTTTTTAAAGTTGTTTCAAACCTCTGTGTTTAAATCTTTCCCAATTTCTTTTGCTCAAAATTTGCCGCTCCCTAAAATTTGCGGCTTCCCAAAATTTATCGCTCCCCAAAATTTGCCACTCCTCAAAATTGATCGCTCCCCAAAATTTGCCGCTCCGCAAAATTGATCGCTCCAAAAAATTTGCCACTCCTCAAAATTGATCGTTCCCCAAAATTTGCCATTCCCCAAAATTTGCCGCTCCGCAAAATTGATCGCTCCAAAAAATTTGCCATTCCTAAAAATTTGCTGCTCCGCAAAATTGATCGCTCCCAAAAATTTGCCACTCTTCAAAATTGATAGCTCCCCAAAATTTGCCACTCCTCAAAATTGATAGCTCCCCGAAATTTGCTATTCCCCAAAATTTGTCACTCCCCAAAATTGACCGCCCTAGGCTACAGCCTACTAAGCCTAGACACAAATCCGCCTCCGAATAAACTTACTTCTTCAAACTCCAATGTTGCCATGTACTCCAGTGCTTTCTCGTACTCGTGTTTGTCTTCTATTTGAATACGAAGATACCATTCGTGGCGCGCGTGTTTTTGGGCGAGGAGCAGCGCATCCTCTGGCGATGATTGGCGACAGACTTTAATCGCGATCTCGACGTCGAAATCGACCTCTCTATCTTTTGTCTAAACCAACGATTTACTGTGATGTAGACACGGGAACTGTTAATTGCATTAACATAGAGCGCAGATCAAAGATCGCTTACCATGATGAATACTTTCAATTTATCCGGGTGATTCAGTTTCGTGTAACAATTCAACAGCAAAGTGGTGTGGTCTTCCGTCGCCGGTCCGTTTTTATGTAACGCTTGCAAATATGTCGTTAAATTGTCGATATGCTGGGAGTCCAGAAACTTTCTAATCACATACGATGGCTCCAACTTGCCAATTGTTTTTATGTACTGTTCTATCGCTCCGTTATGATCTCCCTTCGCATACAAATGATCGCCATATTGTCGGAATATATCGATGAGGCCCTCAGCATCGTACTGCTGATTTTTGGCTATCCTGAAAGTAGCACAATGCTAAACGATGCTTCGTTTATTATTTCCAGTTCTGCATCTACCTTATAGACACGTCGTACAGATTCTTTTTGAAAAGCAACGCCAGCTTCGACTGTAGATCTTTCTCGTCTAAGTGATAAAGCTTGCTGTCGCCACTGAGTATAAAAAATCCACCCCACTCTGTTAACACAGCTTGCACGGACACCATCGATGCAGAAAAGACGATGAACTTATTCTGTATGTCCAGTACCGTGATCATATGTTTATCGACACCTGGTGGTATCGGTTCTATGGTACTACGAACGAATATAATTTGTGAAGAAGAACTTTCGCTTAATTGGACAATTGAATAGAATTCTTACCTCGGCTTTGCAGAAATGGTGGTTGTTGTTCTGGGAACATTAGCCGCTTCTTTCGCTATGATCACTAAGTAACTTCTAAACCACTCCAACATTATTTTCTGACCTTCTACAGCGTAGCAGGGTCCTCTACCATCCGACGTGTAACAATAAATTGCCTGGCACGAAAGAAATTCATGAATGAAAAGAGGTTTACTTAATGTCCTGGGATTAATTATTTCGATGGTTTAATTATTACATCGGTACGACCAATCATGAAGTGACTATCTTGCATGGACTCTGCGAGGACGCTGCACTTCCTGGCGCAGCCCATAGAATCCAAGGGGGACTTAAATTCTTTATCTTTAACAGTAATGTTATATAAAAAGACACTGTTCGTGGTAGCGACGAATAGGAGATTCTGCTTGCCCGTTGATTTTATCGCCAGACCGGTGATAGAAATATTGGCATCCTGCAGCACCTTTATCTTATTCTTCCTTTCCCTAGTCAAATCGCCCCTGAGGATTGAAAGTTCTCCGTTAAAAGTGTTGTTAGCCAGCTAAACGGAGTCAGTGTTTAATCGATCGTTACCTATAGAGCATAATACAGCCATCTCCGAAGCCGACGGCCATTAAAGTCAGACTAGAATGCACGCACAAAGCGGTCGCAGGAACTGCTCTGTAACTAGGTATCGCTCTACTTATACGAACGCACGTCGGGCTGCCCTGTTTCTCCAAGTTCCAGACTTTTATCGTAGGATTGCAGCCGAGCTCGTCTTCCTAAACGGACACAGTCCTCGTGAAAGTAACAATGATATTTGTAATGAACGTGGAATGATTCTACAACGGTACTGACACCAATGGTGAACAAGAAAGTGGAATGTTGAACTTGCTGGGCCAATGTCAACGTGATTTCGTAAGCGCGGAAAGTAGTGACATCGTAAGTTCTATTCACTAAATGCACGTTGCCCGTGTTGTCCCCGAAGACCAAGTTGCCGTTGCCGCTGGTAGCTGCTGTCACTTGAGCGTCCTAATCGACAGAATGTACAATATACGATGCAAATCAAATGCAGTGACCTAACCTAAAGGCAGTTCGTCGCGTTGCGAAGGATGCGATTCGGATTGAAAGAAACTCACTCCGAGTGCCTTGGCTATCTTCCCACCGTCGACCTCTTTCTTCAGGTCGAAGAAATTGAACCGTCTCCACTGAAAAGTAAACACGGTTCCAGCGTCAGCGCATAAAAAATGGGGTTATGTATGGACGATGGAAAGGATCGCAGTGGACGTTCGAGGACGATGTTGAACTAACCTCGAAGAATGCCATGATGCACTGTTTTCAATTATGTACACATTTGCGAGGATCACTGTCGATACCGTGAACAAGTAACGTTCGCTGTGTCCTCCTTTGACAGTTATCTGACAACGAAATTAATCGGCCCCACGTTCGCCATCTTTACATCTGTGCCTGATCAGCTGATTATGAAACATATCACGCTGCGCGTGCGTGCTCGATTATACATTCTACTGTATCGATAGGATGTAAGCTCATGTCCTACTATACCGACTGCACGCGATGCTGTCATTGCTCTTGGCTGTTGCAAATGAAGGAGACTGTTATACCGACTGTATACAATACAGGTTCATTTAGTTGCAGGAAGTGAAGTTATCTGTTATACCGATCGCATGTGATTGAAAAGGTGCACGAGGCTGCAAAAATGAAGGTGACTGTTATTCCGACTGCAAGTAAAGCAAAAAGTGCATACAGCTGCAGTAAAATTCAGTTGAGTTCACTTAATGCACACGTTTCACGGGAGCGTTAATAGATGTCGACGCTGTGTATTTTAGAATTACACGCCACCTGGTGCAAACTAGCGAATTATTAAATTCAATTTCTAGCGGGACAGAGACTGATCTTGGGAGACCAACGGCAATGTGACGGTTCTAAAAATTATATAATGCCAGCGACAACGCATTTTCAGAGAAAGTTTGAAGAGATACCATATCGTAGAGCTGGCTTCATACATCATCGTACGTATATTCAATAACGAAATGAAGTCTCCCCTTCGAGTTTTATACAAGCAGGACAAGCTGCGCATTAATGTTGCGCACGTCTTAAACGCCGACACCCTGCCTGAAATTTCTTCGCTTCCGCAACGAAGATCGTTGGAAATCACTCGTGCTATGGTCTAGGGATCGACGATACAGTGTAAGTTGAAAAAAACATTCTTTATTAATATATAACAACAAACTGAAACTTTAAACGCGTTTTTCTCAAAACGACATTTCGACACTGGCCCAGCGGCTAGCTCGGACAATTTTCATCCTGCCGATTTGCAAATATGCCAACTTATCCTTAGCGAAGACATCAATCTTCAAGCGTACGGTCATTTTATTCCGCTTAACGATTTCGAGAATATAGCTGAAAACAATCGATCTTTCATTGGAAAACAAACGTCCCCTCTGTACACGCGCCATTTCCCCAGAAACGAATACACCTGCAATTCCGAACGCTTAACTGGAACTGCGCTCGTACGCTTCAAGATAATAATTGAAATTTGTATTTCAGGCGATCGCACGCTTGCGCAGCCGCTGGGCCAACCGCCGTTGCGCGACGTGTGCGCCACAAATTCCCACGTGTCCATTCCATCGAAAAAGAAACAAAAACTGGTTCTCTTTTAGTTCAATAAATGTATTAAGTATAAAAAAAATTACATTTCTATCTATTACCTATACCTGCGCCGCAATCCATCTTAAAAAAAAAAACAAAAAAAAACGCCTACTTTCGAGGTCGTCACACCGTTGGTCCCCCTTAAGCACGCGCTACGCGTGGCTCCTTATCGTATTAATTGAGCGTGGCTAGGACATTATTAACCGTAGTGACTGAGACTCGGAGAACGTGCGCGCCGGTGTCGTTGAATTTAGAAAGAAGTAGGGCGAAATAAATATTCCTCGAGCTTGCAACTGAAACGCAAATTTCAATTTATTACCTATCCTCGCTTGAAGCTTCCGTCGGCGGATCGAGAACGCCTCTTCGGCCATTCTAAAAGAAAGTCAGCTTGATCAAGGAATTATAAAACACTTCGCAAATACAGAACGCCAAGGCAATGACCCATTCCACTGAAACCAAGCGCGGCATTGAAAGGAAACAACGCTCAAGCTCCTCCGATCGAGGTGGATTGCGATGGCCTTCCGAATCGCCGCTCGTGATTAGTAAGACGTAAGTTCTGTTATATTTGTTAAAAAGGACGAACAGTTAGTGTCGACGACGGGGTTTGGGGTTGGGGGGGGGGGGTGGTGGGTTTGGGGTACGGGGAGGTTTTCTTTACAAGGTCTGTCCGCGCGAGAAGACGCGGGGCGGTATCGAGAAGAAATGGTCGCGAGAAAACTCTGAAAATCGATTATAAATATAACACGAGTCCCGTGTTCCGTGATATTACTCTCGATCCCCCAAACGCGACGGGGGAGGAAAGGGCCCAAGAACGACGCCCTGCGACCCCGTTGCGTCGCAATCAACGGGAACGTCGGCGCCGCGCGCGAAATTCGTACGAGGATCCCGGGTACCGTTTCTACTCGATGGGAGCGCGCACCTGATTCCTCCAGCTCCCGTACGAATTTCGAGAGGCCTCCACCGGAGGTCTCCCTCCCTCTTCTTTGCCTCGGTTCCTCCTCGCTCCATCTCTATCCGTCTCATTCTTTATTTCTCATACTTTGTACCGTTGTGCTCGCGTTAGAAAGTGAAAGGAAAGAACGCACGGTTTCTTCTTCGCCCCGTCTGCGATCGGCTCGCGACGACCGGCGTTCCGCTCCTCTCGGCCGAGATCCGCCCTCGGCGGAACGGCGACCGTCGCGTTTCGTTGTATGCGTGTATGTATCGCGTTCGCTGGGGTGGTGCGCCGGTGGATCGGCGAGTGAACGCTGGGTCCGCTCCTCGTCGAGCGCAGGGGTAGTCCCGCTAGCGGGCGAAGGAAATTTGGCCGATTCGGGTCGCGGACACCTCCACCCCTTTGCGCGCCGAGACGATGGAGGCAGTTGCTCTCCGATTTCTTGGCGATCAAGCGACTGGGGACGCCTCGTGGGAAATGCTCTTCCAGATCTTGCACCATCAGGATTATAATTCTGCACCTCGCTTAATGTGCTGCGGCAAAAAGTTGGAGGTGTCGCTCGATGACCCCGGGACAGCCAACGCTCCCCCGCCACTTGTCGATCTGCGGGGGACTAGGAGACGCGGTTCTCTTCGCTGTTCAATTCTGATGCTTCGCGAGTTGGCGAGGGACGATCGGTAGCGCGCAAAAAATTGCCCTCCCTTGGAAACTTTACAGACTTCGGTACTTATTCTTCTAACCGTTAACTCTGCGTGTAAGTGTGTCTGTTTGCGCGCGCGCGTGTGTGTAGGTGTGTATGTGTGTGTGTGTGCTTAAAATCGTTTTGAAACACGCAACGAGATCATTCTCGCCCCTTTCGTAACTCTCTCGCTGCTTCCCACTTATCAAACATTTAATTCATATATATAATATATCTATATTAATATATCTATATATATACTTTACAAACAGGAAACGATTAGACACTAGGGCCCCGCGATCGGCCCGAAAAACGGCCGGGTATTCCTTCCGAAGTCGAGAATGGACCGGACAGAGGAGAGGGTGCTCCCTCGGCATCCCGCCTCCCCCAGAAGCTACGCGCCGCGGAGCGCTGCGCGAAGGAAGTTAGACTCGATTCCTCAAAGGGATACCCGGCTACGTGCGTACGAGGTCCGTACGATTGCGTTTAAACGGCTTAAGGATGCACTTCTTTGTAAAATACAGTAATATCCCGCGTAAGTATATCCGCTTAGAGATTTGCTCTTCATATTTCATCATCTTTCTCTCATCTTTTTTTTCTTTTTCCTCCGTAAATTTATACAATAAAATATCACAGTTCTGTTCGTACCACGCAATATAATCAATATATTGTTTTTTTTTCTCTCTCCTTACGTCGCCTACGTGTGGATATCCTCTCACTCTGCCTTTCGCTCCGGCTTCCCAGCCTCTCTTTCTCTCGCGCTCCTCCTTGCTTCCGAATCATTCGTAACCCACAGACACACGGGGCGCGCGGTCATTTCTCCCCCGTTCTCGCCCGCTACCCGTTTATAATCGATGGTCGCGCGGCTAGCGGTTCGAGTCGCTTCGAGCTTGGAACGGTCGCCCGACGAGTGGGAGAGCGCGGCATGGAAATGGGAAGAGATCTGCTCGGGATCTGAAATTTTCTTTTAGCCGATCGGTCGCGGGTGTTTTAGATTTTTACGATCGAGGGGGAGAGACGGTCCTCCCATTCCCATTTCACAGTCGCTTGTGTGTCGCTCGTCGGAGAGACCGTTGATGTAAAAATAAAGGAGGAAAGAATCCTCCCCGCTCTCGCTTGCCGAAGCGACGCGGAGAGCAGCTTCTTTCTCTGTGAATGGAAACCGAGCCGAGGCTGACGGGAGGCTCCCCTCGCGAAGAATAGATCCTCTGCGCGTTCTTCCCTAGTCTCCGAGAGCATAGTGGACGGCATGCTTCTGCGAACCTCGCGAGAATCAACAGGGAGGAGAGCAAACGAATACAGGATGGCGAGGAGGCTGGCTAGGTGGAGGAAAGGATGCTTCGTCTCTCTTCGAAAGAGGCATTCCGCGCGCGAGTAAACCACCCCCGATGTGTATTTCATCTACTAGACATATCCGCCGACTGCTTAATTCACCCCGTCTATTTAATTGCACGCGATTTAACAAAGGTAACAACGAACGGGCCGTCCACGAAACCGAAATCATCCCCTGGGAACCAGGCACCTAGTTCTTTAAAAATCACGAGGTACCTCGCTCTGAATTTACACCAACATCCCCTCCCTTCCGCGACAGATGCATAAGCCTCTCTCTCTCTCTCTCTCTCTATCTCTCACTTCTCTTCAAGGATACCCGAAAGTAAGACAAGCGGGTTGTGCAAGGTACGCTCGTTCGCGACGGTACCTTCGCCGCGGAAGAGCGGGAAGGGGATGGTTCTGCGGTTTTTCTTACGGGAGAGAAAGAAAATGATCGACGCGGGAACGCAAGGACGTCCGACGTCTCTCCACCTTTCAAGTGACAGCTGGTTAAACGAAAACGTAATTATATTGTAATAGTAATATTCATAATCATAATATTAATAAAATAATAATAAAATACTGAGCGAACTTGAATAGTCTCTTTAACCCCAGCGAGATCTCCTTAATTTGTCGATTCTCCGTTCGCGAGCACCCCCGTTCTTCCTTCCTCCGCTCTTGCCCCTCGATCGGTCCCATCGATCGTCCCGCCTCGTTTGGACATCGCTTTTGCAAACGTTTCACTCCTGCCCTATTTTATTACTCCTCTGTGTATGTGTGTGTCTGAACGTGCGCTGGACTCTGAAGGAGCTACCAGAGGGGAGCACATTTTAGCTCCTTTTATCTTTTATCTTTCAAGGAAGAGGATGAGAGTTGCAGTTTTAAGGACAAGTATTCTGATAACAGTCTTCCGGTGTACCTTATGGCAACGCTTGCGACGTGACTTACATTCAGGTGAATGTAAACTGTCCTAATTTTAGTCTGTTTTTTTTTTATAAGAAGAGTCGCCTTAGACGTTCCCATTAGGGTACACTCCCTAAAGTGTGAAAATAGTAACGAGGGGTTCTTCGTTATCGTTCGAGGAGACCTAAACAGAGTCTTGTATAAGATTCGCTTTTAATTTACCCTGGCATTGATTTTCCCTCGCATAGGGTTTGCCCAGAGGCTCGATCTACGAGCGCAGTGGCCAAAAAGTCCGCGAGGAATGCCAGGAGACACGGAAGAACCCTTCGGAACGGAGACGAAGGGTGGTCGGAAGCGACTGTTCCCCGAGATTTAGAGATCGTTATTCCGATCCCCGTCGCACGCTCTCCCGCGGAACGGCCGAACGAAGGTGCGCCCCGCGGAAGCGCGCAACCCCCGCAGAGTCCAGGAGAAAAAGAGACGCGGGAAAGAAATGCCGACCGGTCTGAAATCGATGGGACCGCCGTTAATTCCGTTTCTTTTATTTTTTGTCCGCGTCCCTGCCTCCCAGGAGCGCCGTTCGTTAAGAGGGAATAGGAAAAGCCAGTAGGAGATCGTGCCGTGAAGTACACCTATTTTCCAAGGGGGTGGTTTACCCCCTCGGAGGCGGCGGAGGGGTGGGCACACCTTTCTGGGTCGAGTGGACGTTTCGCTCGCAGCGGGATAATTAACGAAGAGCATGGAAGAGAGAGGGAGACCGAGGTAGCACGTGTGCGTATGTGTACGTAGGAGAGGGTGGGCGGAGGGAGGGTTGGAGGAGAAAGAAAGGAGAGGAACAGGGAGGAGGTCGAGCATCGCACGCACCTTTTAAATAGGAGTTACACGCGTGCACACACGGATCACACGGGGGCGCGAATCGCGTGAATGTTCTAAGAGAGCGTGAGACAGAGAGACAGAGAGAGACAGAGAGAGAAAGAGACAGAGACGGAGAGAGAGAGAGAGAG
The DNA here is from genome assembly GCA_944738655.2 of Andrena hattorfiana. Classification (NCBI taxonomy): domain Eukaryota; kingdom Metazoa; phylum Arthropoda; class Insecta; order Hymenoptera; family Andrenidae; genus Andrena; species Andrena hattorfiana. Next base: position 38,845,822 of record OX122894.2, on the reverse strand, counting down.
AGAGAGAGAGTGTAAGAGAAATTTGGGGTAGGTTGAGGACAGTGCCGTCGTGTTATTAAACGCGAAAGTAACGGAGATATAAAAAAGAATTGAAGAGGAACGAGAAGGTACAGGGAGGGTTGAAAAGCACAAGCGCAGAGAGAACGAGAGAGAGAGAGAGAGAGAGAGAGAGAGAGAGGGGTAAGAACCTCCTTGTACATAGCTATTATATATAAATATATTTATATATGGAAATAAATGAATAAATAAATATTATATATTATTATTATATTAATTGATTAATTAAGTGATCGATATTCAGTAGGCGCGCAAGCGAGAAGAGAGGATTGATATAGAAATATAGACTGTATTGGAGATATTCCAAATACCTTGTCCAACGAGACCGCGAGAATGTGCGCGTGTGTGTCTGCGTGCTAGGGAGGAGGAGGAATTTCTCTTTCGCGAATTTTCTATGACACCGCGTTACGATCGACCTCGACGATCAAATCTGTATCTCAAATCCCCTTGCTCCCTTTTCGATTCCCTTTTGATACAGTGATCGTCGACGTCGATCGAATCGTCCGAAAAGCGCGAAGAGATTCTTCGTGCGCCCGTAAGCTGGGAACTGATTTAGCGGAAGGATGAAGGTACGTAGTGCTGTAGATAATTTCTTGTTAGAAACCCGTGCCACCCTTCCCTCCCGAAGGGTGCAGCTGACCCAGGACCAGCGATCCTGCGCCAAAAACGAAGAAGCTTTACCTTTCCTTCTCACCCTCTCAGGGTCGTTCTTATTTCAACCCCCACTTGTTTCCCTCAGCGTCTTCGTTTCTCCGCGCGGATCGGTATTGGTCCTGGCCGATGGACCAAGGATTACCAAGGATCAAGGAGGCAAGGATGGCTCGCGAGACTCGACAAGGCGCTCCACCTGTGCTCAAGTTGTTTAAAAACTATCAGTTTGTTACCAAAGCGCGAACAAATGGCCACGGGAGAAAGGACGAAGAACGCGCTGGACCGTGTGCTTGCGCGTGAGACGGAGGGAGGTCTGATTAACAAGGATAATTATCGGCGACGAAAGGGCGGTCTCGATCGACTTGCGATCATCGTTCCCGTTCCTATCGATTTCTCTGGTCTCCTCTATCTCGAGGAGGGAAGAAGATCGACTGGGTGCGTTTGCGAAACAGTAGTTTCCGCTTGAAATTAGGGGACCTTGTAACATAAAAGAGCGACGAAAACGGGGGAAGCTAGAGAGTGAGAGAGTGGCTTAGGAAGTCGTCGCTTTTCCCTTGACGTTCGACGAGACCGAATGCTGGAGGGATGCAGGGGAGAGGGAGAGACGGCGAAAGTGATTTCGTTTGGGGATGGTGGGGTGGTTGCAGCGTCAGGTGCCCCCGGCGCTTGAATTGTGATCTTCCTTCTGTCTATCCTTTAGCTTCATTAATTATTATTTTATTATTACTACTCAGTAACAAACTTATTTTATTATTATTCGCTTGGAACTTGACGGAATTCGAGGGGAGACGTCCCTCGAAGAGTGGTTTCAGGGGACCGTGGCTGAGGAGGGGGCTAGAGGATCCTCGGTCACAGGATCGCCGTCCTCGCCTCCCGGGTGACTGTTCGCCGCGGGACCCGCCGAGACTGCCCGAGAAACGGTGGCCACCGGTAATGGTTCCCAGGCTACTTTCCACCGGAGTTCGGCGCGTGAAAGTTAATCAGCGGCGAGGCAAACGGTTGCATCGAGGCGGGAGCGTCGATCGCGATCGATCTTGCCGATTCACGGGCCCCCGGCGGCTACCGATAGGAGGATCTCCGTCGATACCGAGCCGGACTTTCTAATATCCGCTCTTCATGCATGGATGCGCGGTAGCGTTAAAAACGATTAAAAGTCGCTTGGCTGATTTGCATTCGTCCTCGGTGGGGATGAACGATCTCCGCGTCTCGAAGATTTCCACGGAAATCGTTTCTCCGCCCACCTCCTTTGCTTCCGAGCGTCCTCCCCCGCGTGCCGATCGCCCACGGATCACCGTTCCCTGCGCTACCGAGCGGTCCGCATTCGACGCTGGTCGCGGTAAAAAGAATTCGGTTAAAAGAACAACGCAAAAGACAGGGTCACACTCTTGAAAATAACTGCTAACAAAAAAATACCATCGTTACGACGATCGCTTCCACTTACCGCATAAGTGTTTGGAACGAGAGAAACTTAAAATCAGATAAGGAAAAGAAAAATAAAACGTGGCGGAACGGCGATTCGAGGCGTTCGCTCGTAAGCGTCCCGTGCCCGACGGTCCCGGTGGCGAGTAGTCACCCGTGGCGCTGCGTGTAACGGAAGAAAATAAAGTAGAAACAGGAACGATTTAGAATCAGCCGGCGCAATCAGGATACGCGCGACTCCCGAACGATCCATAGATCCTGGAGCGCTTTGGTGGGTGCCCGGAGGGCGAGGGGAACTGCGGGGGGGGAAGAGAGAGACACCCAGAGGATCGACAAGCTACAAGCTACGGCAAGCTACGGCAAGCTCGATTACGATGACGCTCCGCGCCCGTCCCCGCGGGAAGGGCTCTCGACGGGGTCCCGTCGAATCTCGCGCTCCAAGTGGTACGTCGACGAGAAACAGGGTGGACGAAGGGGGGGTTTCGGGGCGTTTCCGGGACAACAGGGAATAAAGAAGAAACCGGGGAGAATTGTCGGGGTAGCTTCTCCTAATCTCCAAGACCAGCCGGAGTTACTGTTTCTCCTTGAGGCCGCCGAGGAGAGCGTGGCTCTCCATGGTCGCGCTCAGATTGCTCAGGTTGCTGAGGTTCCCCAGGTTGCCCAGGTTGCCGAGGTTGCCGAGGTTGCCGAGATTCGGCTGGTGGGCGTAGTTCCTGATCTGGTGCAGGCTGATCAGCTGATTGGGGAACGACGTGGCGTTCTGGTTGCTGGCGGTGCCGGGGGTGACGCCGGACGAGGATGACGCCGGCGATGACTTCTGCGTCGGGTTGAAGGCCTCGTACAGGTACGGCCTGGAGGCCGGGTGATGGCTGCCCGGGTAGTGCAAGTGGTTCAACGGGTTCAACGGGTGCTGCATAGAGGAGATCGAGTTTATCGAGATGGAGGAGATCGGCGTGAACGCCGAGCTGCTGTTCGGGTGATGGTTGGCGGCTGGCTGCGGCGTCTGCTGCCTGGAGTCGTTGTTCTCTATGGGGTCGCCCCTGTGCCCGTGGCCGGGCAGCAGCATCTCCGGGTTCTGGTTCTGGTGGTAGTCGGTGTGGTGATGGGGCAGCCGCTCGTGCAGATCGCTGATCATCGAGTCCGGGCTGACCTTCGGCCAGTAGTGGTCCTGGTGGTGGGCGGTCATCGCGTGTATCGACGGCCTGAGGCCGGTGCCGATTATGGGCGGTCTCTTGTCCGTCCTCTCCGCGTGCTTCTGCATGTGCTTGGCCAGGTACGTCTCCTGGGTGTAACTCTTGCCGCAGTACTGGCAGATGTGCGTCTTAAGGTGCTTCGACTCCTTGTGCTTCGGTATGTGCTCGAGCAGGCTGGGCTCGTCGGAGAAGCACTTGTAGCAGGAGTTACACTTGTACGGCTTGTCGGTCTGGTGGCAGCGCGAGTGGCTCTGTAGGTTGCTCAGCTGGCTGAACGCCTTCGTGCAGCCTGGATGCCGGCACTTGTACGGTTTGTCGCCGGTGTGCGTGCGGATGTGCTGCTGTAGGTGGCTCAGCTGGGTGAACTTCCGCTGGCAGATCTCGCAGCGGTACGGCTTGATGCCCAGGTGGATCCTGGTGTGCTGCGACAGGTACGACGAGTTCGCGAACGCCTTCGCGCACTGGGTGCACTTGTACGGCTTCGCCTCGCGCATGTGGATCTGCGTGTGGAGCTGCAGGTCCGCCTTGCTACCGAAGATCTGCAAGCAGAACGACACGGAACGATCAGTCCGACGATGGATAGCTAACGCAAGCGACATGTATCGACAAGGGGTGGACATTAAGGGACTCGTCGACGGGGGGAGAAACTTCGGGTGTAAATATCCCATTACCTATCTCGACCATGACAATATCACTTACAGATCTAGTAACCGAGATTCTCCCCCTCGGATACAGAATAATAGCTACATAAAACTTTGGATCATCGCGCTGGACACTCTATCCGCCGCTTGTAGCGAGCGGCCAGACTTTACGACGGGCTCGAAATTCCGTTCGACGGATAATTGGCTCGTCACAGGCGAGAAAACGAAGCCGGCGAGAGACAAGAAGGCGAGGGATGGAGGGGAGGCAAAGGTTTTCAAAGGAACGGCTGTAAACGAGCGGCGGCTTTTCCGCGGACTCATTCGCGCCGCGATCAACCGAATAATGAAGGAATGAATCGACAGGTGAAGGGGTTCCATCGCCGTCTGGCTCTCCTTCCATGCGCGCCGGTCGCTCCAGCTTCCTCCTTCTCTCCGTGCCTCTGTCGGCGCATTAGCCGAGTGCCGCGGTATATTTATAAATAAATAAATGTAAACGAGGACTGGCGGTAGCGCGGAGCGTACGTGCAAAGGCGGGGAGAGGATGACCTTGTCTATCATGGCCTAGCCTCCAGGCATACCTGACTGACTGGCTTCAGCTACCGCATAGAGATCTCTCCTTCTCCACCTCCTCTCTTAATTCCCCCCCTCCCCAGCGAGCCTTTTTATTTCATCTACCGTCTCCTTCCTCGCCTTCTCCTCCTTGTACCTTTTTGTTCCCTCATCTCGGCTCTCTTTGTACGCAGCTTCCTTCTCCTCCAGGCCAGCCGGAGCCTTAAATACACCTCTCCTTTCCATCCCCACCAACCCCCTAGCTACGGGCCCAGGGAAGACGGAGGAAGAGGACACGACCCGTCCCTGTCCCTCCCCGATACTTTCGACGGCGTGTCGGTATTGACTCGGGGCTCTAATTTGTCCCATCTAATTGATACCCCCCGAGGAAACGAGCCGTCGCGTCGGCGTTCGCGTGGAGCACAAAGTTGCGCGACTTCCGTCGATTCCGCGAACCAGCTACGGAGATCGACCTGTTGATTCCCGCTCCCTCCCCCCGCTCGTGGACGGACCGGTTTCCGAGCGTGGCTTTTCGAAACCGCGGTCCCCGTTACCGAGGGGCCCCTCTTCCGTTTCCCTGGTGTCGTTCGACATGCCCAATTTCATTTTAATTGCACCTCTGCCCGGGGATCGTTTCTAGACGGAGGGACTCGCGACTCGGTATGGCCGGGTCGTCCAGATTCTTACGTGCGATAAAACACCTCCGAGGACGGCGGAGAGGTCTCGGAGCAACAAGTAATTCACTCGAGTCACGAGACACCGCTCCGAGATTACGAAGATGCGTGCTCGAGATTCTTGGAAGTCCGGGCCGGAGGAACGATCCAGGACGAGGGGGTATCGCACCAGGACGACGCGTGGAACCGTGGAAACAGTCCCGGACACGCGATCAGCGACGAGGAAGGCTCGGTCTCCTAGCTGGATCGCGGATCGCCCGTCGATCGTTACGTAAAACCACGGATTCCTTTCTCGGATCGACGAATCGCTCGGTGCCACGCCCCGGGATCATAAGAACGATCTACGGCCTTCGAAGGAAGGATCACGGTTCTGCGCGGATGGCTCCTCTCCTCGATTCTTCTCTCTCTCTCCCTGGGTCCCTTTTGTTGAATCGCAGCGCTGACCTAACAACTGGGTCACCCGGTACCCCGAAACGGCTCGGTGCATTCGGAAGCTTCTAATTTAATTTTCGTCACACCAGGGTAATTATTAAGATTCTGTGGATACTCACCCGTACAGGTGATGCTCCTTGTGTTCTTTGAATAGGCGGAAAGAAGTCCTAGAAAGGAGGGTTGAAACGAGTGAGACGTCTTGGAAATAGAAACAATGCCCCTCCATCGAGCGAATTCGAATCGAATTCCCTCCGAATGGAACCTGATTACAAATTAGGCGGAAGCTGTCGCAGGAGGCGTCGAGCCGAAACTCGAGCAGATTATCCTGCGAACGAGAGATCCCCGAGGCAGAACCATGTCGATGCGAGTGATTCGAAGCGACCGTTACAAATTTACAACCGTTATAGCAATAATTTAACCAACGCCGCGCTAGAGTGCCCAGGACAGGGTTCGCGGTGAATTAATTCCCGCCCGATCCACCATCCACGGGATCGACTCCGAGGATGATCGATGGGCCACGAATCCAACCGTTACGAATTCGCCTAAAACCCCCGCGACCAGCTGCGAACTCCGAGTAATCTCGCGGCGAAATCCTAGGGAAACCTGGGAGCGTCTACTGCTGATTCAATTCGATTCCGCGCGGCTCGAAGCTCAACGAAACTTGGCCGCGGATCGATCCCGATCGCTGGCAATGAGTGTGACGCGAGTCGCGCTCGAAACGAGCCTAGCGGAACGAATTAATGCGCGAGATCTGTTCGACGAACGTGCGAAACGATAGACACGACGCGTTTCAGCGGAAACGCGTTAAGAAACGCTCGCCGAGATGCCGCGGCGCAGCTCGCTCGAGATGATGGAGATCTGCGATCGCCGTGTACGGATAAGTGGCCCGAGTGGATCGCGAGCGTGAGGAAGATACGATTATGAGGATGCGAGACAGGGTGAAGGGTGAGATCGTGCAAGCACCAGGTTGCGGTAGGTTGTGTCGCTGGAGAAGATAAAAGCAGCCTGAGGTGCAAGGACGCAAGAAAAGGAAGGTTCAAGTAGAGAAATACACAGAAACGGAAGCGAAGGTTGCAGTTAATGGTAGCAGGTAAAGGTATTCTCTTCTCGTTAAAAGAATTGTATCTACCAGTGAGGAAACTGGGTGCACGAATATGGAAATTAAAATCTAGGAAATCCGAAAAAGGTTAAGATCTCTTCTTGGAATACGAAATAGTTTCTCTATTAACTATTCCCTATTTTTCTACGAATTGTTGTCAGTAGTGCACCCAGAGGGGGAGGGGGAAAGAGGCCCTGGCACCCCACAAAGAAGGGGCTTTGTAAAAAGGCAAGAAAACTGTACCTTATTCTTTAAGTAATTTTTATAATCACCTAATGAATTCTACTGAATTTGCATAAAAAAAATTAAATCCCGAGTGCGCTACTGATTGGTGTTCCTATTATTGTAGGCTACCTATCTACCAATAAATTGTAGAATCAGATCTACCTCATCAATGATCAAACCTCTCGCAACCAAAAGACCAAGCAGTCTCCTCAATTCTCCGCCAAAGAAGCCATCAAAATTTGTTAAAAAAAGAATCCCAGAACGCATGTCCCGTTACTCCTCTCGCGATCCTCGCGGATACGCTGCCCGCTTCGCGCATCATCCGCTCGAGGTCGAGCCGGCGACTGCCGATCCTTTTACCCGCGATTTATTCGGCGCTGGAGCCTCGCGCGTCTTCAACAGCTGACTCGCCGCGTCCTTTAACGGTCTGGGGCCAGTATTTTTTATTTCCTCCTTTCGAAACGCGTCCTTGTCGGTGTCAAGTTCGCGCTCGGGGCCCGCGTAACAAGATCGTTCCCTCCCCTCCTGCCCCTCGCGCTCGCTGCCCGACGGCGATTAATCGTCAGGATTAAGGAATCGAGCAGGAAGCCTGCCTCCTGCTAAAAAAGTCCCACGGACCGTCGGTTAAAAACCACTTCGGGCGCCAGATACCCTCGACTTTCCAAAACTTGCTGCGAACGTGGCGCCGTTATTTCTACGCTGCCAACTGCGCGCGATTCCCTTTGAACCGCTAATGAAAATTTAAGGAAAGGATCCTTCTTTCCCGCGCCGAGCAGCGGAGATCCCGGTGAAAGGCTCTCGAGCCCTCTTCAGAGAGAAGGCGCTTTTCGAGCTCTACTCGCGCGCTCGTAAATGCCGCGAACGAGATCGCGGATAAGAGACCCGTAAACTAGCTAATTAACGACGCTTCCACGGGACCGATGCAACTTTATCGCCGGGCTAATTTCATCCTCGACGCACCTCGCGGCCCGATCCTGGGCCCGAGTTTCCAAAAAGCTGGCGAACGGGCCGCGTAACCGCGGTGCACCCGGACAACGCGCGCTGTAAAAGGGTAATTGGGTTTATTCGTTAATAAAATTTTAGTGCCCTCCGTGGCGACTCGATGCTGCGCGGAGGATAATGGTAGGATTCTCTGACGGCGCCCAATTTTGTATCCGAGGAGCTCGCCGGACGCGCGAGGATGAATCAAAATTTTGGCGAGAAAGGAGCGGGCAGCCCCGTCTGCAAACGTGTTTCTGATTCTTTCTCTCTCGCGGCGAGAAAAAGGAGAGGCAATCGAGTCGCGACTTTTAACGACCGCGGCGAAAAAAGACGGTTAATTTATGCGTAAATAAAATTCCTGACGAAGCCGCGGGAGACGCTCCTCTTGCACGAAATATTTCTTTTCGCGCGAATTATTACGTCGTCGAGGATGAGCGATTAGTGGGTCCCAAGGCTCCTCTCGTAAATAATCCCGGCCGACGTGTATCGTCCGATGGAAATTACGCGCCACCGGGTTGCAAATTGACACTTTTAATTGATAGGAGAGGGACGTGGCCGTGAGTGGGCACTCGAAATCGCTCTCGTGCCTTTTATTTTTCTGGCTGTACCAGCGAAGCCTGGCGATAACTCGGCAACCTCGTCGCTTGCAACGGTCTACTACGTTGAAAAATCTCGTCTAACTGCTTCGATTTTATTCTGCTCGATGAGTACTATATGTTATATGGGAGTGACATTTTTTAAAAGTGAGCACAATAAAGAAACTGATAAATATTCATGTTCTTTTTTTGTTAGTGGTGACAGTGCACTGTTTGCGTACTATTTGTAAATAATGATAGAACGCGTGGAAGTTGCCAAAAAATATTCGATAATAAGAAACGAATTCGTTGCTCAGATTATCGCCAAGCGGCGATCACCGACGGAATTTTGCATTGCAAAGATCCCCAGGCATAGTGAATATTGTTTAAATACCAGTTTCTGGAATTTCGAATTCGCTAAAAACCAACGGAACGGGACAATAAAAGATGGCCATGGTGGTAGGATAAGAAATGAAAGGATCTCCTTCAGCCTTCTACTAGATTCCAGAATCTGGAAAATTGCACAATTCGCGATCGACGAGGTCGCTGATTCTCGAAACTCGAAGGCAGGATGAAATTACGAGGCTAGAAGCTAGCGATAAATAGATGAATAAAAATGGACGAAAGAGGCTGACAGTTAATTACCTGCAGGTGTTTCGAATAAATACCAAAATCATTTGTGTGGAAATTAAGCGACCCCTCGCCAGCCAGGAAGAAATAATAATGACGAATCCCGAAGCAGTGCGGGAACGCGAAATTGGCACTTTTAATTGTGAAATAAGAGTCCTATGGCCTCGACGGCCCCTTCAATGCCGCTGCCTCCGCGATCCTCTGATTAATTGGCCACGATTCATTCTCAGGATGCTTAAGGAACCGAGGGAATCACCCTAGCTCCTCCGCAAAAGTGCCCTTGGCGAGCATTAAGGTGCTTAACCAATCGTCCCAAGAAAAGCAGACGATTTTCATTGAAAATCATCTCCACGGTCTAACAACTACGTGACGTGGAAGCGTTACAGAAGCAAAGGTGTCTCGAGGACACGGTGAATGTAGATCGATTTCGGTTGATGCAACTTCTGAGCAGGTTTCGTAGAAAGCAGTCGCGGCTCAAACTTCTTGAAAAGCGTACCTGATTCTGTGAACCGAGAGACAGGAACGTCGCGCTTTTGGAGGGGCATATTTTCTCGACCATCTACCGCGCTTCGAGAGATGGTCAAATAAAGAAGCTGAAGCATCTCTCGATCATCCGTTACTCGATCCCGAGTCAGATGTTTGAGACGATAATCTAGGATGCTCGGGAGTAACTCGTAGAAATTTGGAAAGGGAAGTCGACCTTACTGCGTTCGAGAGCCGGCGATTCATTAAGATACTAATCAAGCGTGTTCCAAAAATAACCGGGAGCACCATCAGGCACTCTGTCATCGATTAATCCCCATCGAAGTGGACGCCGCGAATCCATAATTCACCGTTCGAGGCACACGTGTCCACGGTCCGCCCGAGCAGTCGCGGAGGAGACTCAGAGATCCATGACTGGATCCTTTTTCCTCGATGCCGGCAGAGAGATCGGATCGGCGATCTCGCACGAATCCTTCGCGTGGATCGAACGCGCGAACCTGCTGGCTACGCGTAGCCTCGGGCCAGGACTCGTAAATTCAATTTAAATATTCGACCTTAATGACGGTGCGCGCCAGGCGCGAGGGACTATTCGGTAGTCGTCAGGGTCGAAGGAAAAAAAATCGAATTTCCGCTCGGAGATCCTCGTCTCTCTCCTTTTTGCGCGCGGTGGCTTGCGAATGCTTCTTAACTGGCCGGCGGGAAGGAACAAGAATGGACTAATTAATCGCGACGCGGATATCCAGCGTTCCACTAAGGAAGCTTTTTTAAAATACTAAAGTACTGACAACGTTAAGGTAAAATCAAATTACGAGCGTTTAATTCAGAGGCCATTTATCTTCTTCTATAAGACCTGTCACCCAGTCAACTTTGCACCCACGACTCCCAAGCCCATCGTACACTGCAACCAGCTTTGCACTTCGGTGCAATCAAAGCTGGAGTAAGTTGGAAAACACGAAACTATCGAGCCGGTCGGGATGTTCCAAGCAATCAACGATAGCCTTAAAAATGCGGTAATTATTTATTGCTCTGTTACCATCGTGCAGGGCTGGAACAATCAACTTCTTGCTCCGGCGGAGCGTCCTCGTTCGCTCCTTACCGTGCAGGACGCGTTCGCTCGTTTCCAGCCTCGACATCTCTCCCGGTTTAATTAGTAATAAAGGGACCCGCGAAAGCACGAAATTGTTTATTGCCACCAACGGGAGGCAGGGAGCCGCGCAGACGGAACCGGAGCTATGAAGAGATTAATGCGAGAAATAAAAGGTGAAATTGATTCGATGAGATTGCGTTACGGGGTAATCGGCGCCGATCGTTCCGCGTGCTGACTACTTCTTCCCAAGAAAATTATCCGCGGGACGTGATTAAAGCTCGCCCCGAGTCATCCTCGACCCCTCTCTCCCTACTCTTTTATCCGCGGATTCGAACCAGACGCTGGGTAATTAACGAAAATTACGGAGCGACGCGATAACGAGTATCGGGCCGCGGCTTCGACGGAATTGAATGTAAACGGGGATTATTCGACTCACGCGTGTCCGGCGATAGCGCGGGATACGAGCTTGCGTCACTCGTTTTGGACACGCGAGGATGGCGAGCTCGTCGGCGGCGAACGGGGGACAATTCTGGGAGCAACAAGTGTTTACGAGTTCACGAGAGGGGACGGGGAAGGGATGATTGGGCGAGGTGGTCGATTTTTGGAAATGATTCGCGATAAGAGGTTGAGGGGTTTGGGGAATGGGTAAGAAGTAGCTTTGGCCCCATTTTGTATGATTTGGTGTGGAAGGGGAGAGATGCCTCTGAATTTTTTCGCTTTGGAATTTCAAGGGGTGGCAAACGCTGAGTGAGATTGAAGCATTTTTGATGGGAGATAAGTTTCGTGGGAAGCTACTTAGTTATTATACTATGCTTGTCTGTTTATAGCAAGTAGATTTGGTTTTAAATACTTCTTCGTAAAAGAGGTACAGAAAGGATGGTCAACTTGGAGAACCATCCCCTATTTTTCAAGGTCCCTTTATGTTCTATATTATTCTAGCAATTTGTGTAAACAGGTAGACGATGAAGCTATGCAAGATTCTTTCACATTTTGGCACAGCTCTGGTACCAACAGTTTACACAGAAATGAATTACAAAATGGTAGGAAGGTTGTTATTATTTAGTGGCAGATTGGTGATCGCGCGAGCTTCCCTCGCGCTGAAGGAGAAATCTGCGAGAACTCGTGAATATCGTTTTTATTCGGTCGCGAATGAATAGGCCATCGAGGTTCCCGGTTGTTTTCCAATCCGGGGAATCTGTTGGGCGAAATTAACGGCGTTTCCCTGCACCGTGACTCCCGAAAACGGTTTTCCAGCCGTTGGGCGCGCAGTGGCCCCAATCGATACGGTTATTTAACGAATAAACGCGATCTGCCACGCGTCAATTTCCGCGGACAGGGGGTGAAAGTGATTCCCCGGCCGCGCGGAAACCGTGGCCAGTCCCGTGACAACCTGTTGATGGAAATTTTCGTGCCGGGAAACGCGTCACGTCGCTTCGACCCCCTCTTGACCGCCTCGACGCTCTATAATTTCACCCTGATCGTACATGTACAGAGGGAGACTCGCGATGAGGGTGGTTCAGTTTCAGCATCGTCAATGGTCTGGATTTCATCGAAGAAAGTAGGAAATAATGTAACTGAGGGTGTAGCAAACTTTCTTCTTCTTAAATGCAACTATGGAAGGAAAAAGTGTAATCGCAGGGTTTGCTGATATAAATGCTTTTGAATATTTTGTGTGTGAAAATGTTGGGGGATAGTGTTTAGAGGGTGAATACTTTATGGGATATTTGAAAGTTCCTGATGGGGTGATCTTCCTATTTTTTTGTAGAAAGGGATGCTCGACCTGTGCAATATTAATTTTAATGTTTAAATGTTTTAATGGTTAAATTTTAATGTTTAAACACACTTTAGAGTTTGTAAAATCTGAGTATTATTCTTTCGCGAGACAATGCGAGGTAACTGGAAGATAATAACTTGGAGTTTTATTCATCCGCAACTTCATTACAAAGAACACAATAAATTCTGCTACCTCCACCACAAGAAACATCAGGGATTTGTAAAAAGGGTCCATTGTTGCATTTACTACAGTCAGAAATGTTTCTTCATCTTCTCATACAGTTTGCTTGAAAACAAATTGTCTCGAAGTTGGCACAATTAAATTAATTCGAAGACGCAGAAGGGGAGACACTGGAAGATCCTCTCTGAACAACAAAAGCGAAATCCTATTGTAAACTATTTCAAGACCTGATTCAATATTTCCACAGAACGAACCAGCATGCAAAAATACTACAACAAAGGAACAGTCTTCAATGAAACGATGCCTAATAGCAAAGCAGTTTTAAAAAACATCCCCAATGGAACGATCTTTCATTGCACGACAAAAGGACATCCCCTAAATCAATCTACTTTGCAATTTCAACCCTTCCAGGGAAAACAAGGGCTCGCGAAGGAACTGTTCTCCAAAACGTTCTGGAAAAATAATCCACCGTTCCATCGATCACTGTTTCCACTCTTCTCGTGGATCTCCCTTCGTTGCCCGGAAATCTTCAGAAGTTAGGGCGCCAGATGAAAAGGACCCCCACCCCCGTTCCCCGAGAAATTGCCAAATGTTTCCTGCTCACGAAGAATCGCCAGATTACCGGGTCGGCGAGTGATGGCCGTAAGAATCCTCGAGAAATTTGAAAAGGCACTTACGTGCCCTTCGGGGCCCTGGAGCGGGCCCCTCGGACCGCCGGGGGCCATCCGTCATTCCCGAGATCGACGCAAAGAAACTCGAGGGAAAATATTTGTCGGCGATCTATCTGTCGACGGCTCCTTTCTTCGTGGCAGCGCTCGCGCCGCTATGGATTATCAATTTTCATTCGACCGCTTCTTTTTTGTTTGCCTCGTGTCGCAGGCGCTCTTCTGTTCCCTCCGTGTTTTCCTTCGCCACCCGTGGCAGCGGCATTTTTACACGCCGGCTAATCAATAATTCAAAAGGTCGAGCGAATTACATCGAAGCGCATGCATCGCGTGGAGTTTTCGCGAAAACTTCAACGCCAGCCGGATCTCCCTTCTTGTCTCTCCACGATTATCTAAACGTTACGAAATGCCAAATGCCCTGGGCTCCCGCGTTATCTGTGCTCTCTTAACACTTGCTCCGCGATATCACGTGCACGGATCACCTTCGCGTGCGCGACAGGAGGACAGCTCGAATCTCCGGCGCGGCCTGGTCCACCAGCTCCGCGCTACGTACCTGTCCGCCAGCGCCGAGTTTTCAGGGACAAGCGCGTGTAATTAGCACGCGCCCAACGACGACGGGGAACGAGGAAGTGGCAAGATGTATGGAAACGAGCGGGTATGTCGATCACGGGTGTCTATCGAGCGCAAAGCTTGGTGCCCCCCACCTTCCTCCTGCGATTTCTGCTTTCGCAATGGCTGTTTCGAGAAATATTTATTCCACGATAAAGGGAGTCTGACGAGGCGGATTCTTGCAGCCAGAAGCACGATTTACCGGAACGGTATTGTGCAAGCGCCTTCGTGTCTCGGTTGACAGGTTTTCAAAGGCATCGCGGCTCCCGTCATTACCTGTTGTTAACGTTTTCTCGAACGTCGCTGGTAATGATACACGAGACGGATTCTGCGCGAAACCGAGAGTGCAGGCTAATTATTCCGGGAGCTGTTAATTACCCTTTTGTGAGGTGCCGCTACGAAATTCAATCGGAAGGCTTGTGATAATTTCGTTCGGGAGTTGATTTTTGGTGGAGAAGATTCGAGGACACTTTATGGAATCGAGGAGGAGTCTATCTGAATCGCTTCAATTTTGTGAGCTTGCTCTGGGGCCTCCAAGCCCCCATTTTACCATTTTTGTTCGAGGTAAGTGGAAGTATCATTTTCGCATAGTGAAGTTGTCGAGTCGAGCCGGGGGTGTTGCGTTGGAGGAGACTCGAAGAGGGTTTGCAGATGTCGAGGGGTTGTTCTTCGAGCAAGCAACCACTCGTCAAATACTTTGCAATCCATTCAGAAGCAATAAACCTGTATCAAACTATACTTCTGAGATGCTGAGAGTCTGCCAGCTCCAGATCTCCAAAATTCCCTCGTACTTAATGTCCAATTAGAGTGGCGAGACACCAACACACGCGATCCCACCCAGTATTATGGTAATCGTTTCGATAATCCCCCTCTGATCTTCCTCTTGGAAGACATTGTTCGCGCGAGCATAATCGAGCACGCAAGAAGGACTACTTGATTTTCCATGCGATTTATGCGAGTTCGATTGTCCCGGCAGGGAGAGAAATGCTTCTTCCCCCATTCAGCTGGAAGGAACCCCTTCGCCGGGCGTCATCCGGGGACGTATCGGGACCCATTCGGGCCCACGTGCACGGAAAGCGCTCAAAGGGGTGTCTGCGCTCCGGTCTGCAGGGGTGAACAGCCAGCGAGCAGTGTAAATAGAGATCGTCCCGTGATTCTGTGGTGACGGGGCATTGTGGGCCTTTCGTCGGGCACGATCGCGGAGGCATCAAGTCTGATAGAATTCATGGTCCCTCGGAATCCATTGATCCACGCTAGAGCGAAAGGCTCCGCGCGCACGGCTTCTGTTTACCAATGTTTATCGAAGGGAGCCACGATCGCCCCTAGATTCCTCGCAAGTCAGTGTTCCATAGCGAGGCCCAATCTTTGCGACATCACTGTCTTCTGTGAATCCAACCTTCCGCTAATCGAATGTAGGCGAAAAAAATGGACCCGGACAGTGGGACTCGAACCCAAGATCTAACGATTTTTCCCGAACTCTACAAATACCTAAACTACGAATGCCCACACAAGCAAATCTCAATTTCTATGATGACACTACTCTGACTTTAGCATCCTATTCACCCACAGAGGATGAATTCACTTTGCCCCAAACATTCCTGATACCACTGTCGAAACTCTCCCCAGCAACAAGGCCCGCTGAAAATCCCAAACGCCCAGCAGAGGATCGCGAAATCCGAGAGCCATCAACGCCAGAAAACGCTCGTTACGCAAACACCGTGATTGGCAAAGCCGGCGCGAGAGTGCCTCCGCACGCAATATCTCTCGCGGGACGCTGAGGCCGAGCACTTGAAAACTGGTTCTTTTCTTTAATGGTGCACGATGACGATTATGATGCTAATGATAACGACGTACGCGAAGAGAGAGAGAGAGAGAGAGAGAGAGAGAGAGAGAGAGAGAGAGGGGAGGCGCAGAGGGAAGGGGATGACTAGCCGGCGGTCATTTTCGTTATCGATTACCGTCGGTTCCATTAAAATTACGAGTACACCAGGGGCGCGCGGTGACAATGTAAACCACCTCGCATGAATGATGATGTCGGGGCATAAAGATGCGCTGATAAGGGCGCGGGTAAGGAGCGCACCGCTGATGGTCTTATAATCGCGCACGCGGGCCAACGTAGTGACGTTAATTAGAAAGGCGGGCATGTAAGTCCGAGGGAATTACGGAATCGGGAATGGGGCGGTGGTAGGAGGGAAGAGGAGGAAGTGGGAAAGAGAGCGAGGGCAGAAGTACGGCCGGACCGTTTCGCGGATCGTAGCGGGCTGGATCAACGGTGGACGATAACGGGCCGGGGAAAAAAAACTGATTAACGTTGCAAACTGCGAACAAGATGCACCGGCGTTCAGCAAACTTTCTGTAAACCGACGATCGGTTCTCTCGCGTTTATGCGCCGAGTCCGCCGAGGCTCGCTGAATTAATCAGATTCGGCGGGTTACTCACGAGGAAATTAACGACCCCGTTGAGAGGGGAAAAAGGAGGAACGGTAGGTATCCGAGAGGCACGTTTCGGTTCTCTGTTTTCCAGTCGCCGGCGCATGCAGTCGGGTACGAGTTATGGAAAGCAGAGGAAGGAAAGTTGATTCCCTGTCCCGTGTGGTTCCTTTTTGGCGGAAAGGAAGATTGAAAGAAAGGAAGAGGAAACTGTTCGGAGTAGAAGAGGTGTATGATAAAGGGGTGGGAAGAATGTCGGCGCTGAATTCAAGGAGCGTATATCGGGCAAATCATCGCCGATTACCAATAATGATAATAATAAAGATGATGATGATGGCGGCGACGATGATTCGATCCTTTTCGTTCTGCCAGCAATCCCGTCCCGGGGATGGGAGAGCGCGGCAGCTGGTAGGTGCCCCGAACGAGTATCCGGCTGATTCTTTATCTCCCCAATTATACAATCCTCTTTCTAATTGGCCGCCCCGTTCGACCACCCTAAACGAACAGCGAAACCCGACCAGGCGGATTCTTTTTCACGCCACCGG
The DNA here is from genome assembly GCA_944738655.2 of Andrena hattorfiana. NCBI lineage: Eukaryota > Metazoa > Arthropoda > Insecta > Hymenoptera > Andrenidae > Andrena > Andrena hattorfiana. Next base: position 38,828,924 of record OX122894.2, on the reverse strand, counting down.
ACGACTTCTGTTCGATTGCCCTCTAGGATAGGATCCTTTCTCCGCCGAGAGTTAAGAACCCTCTCGGGCCCTATCGCACGGAAACTAATCGATTTCTGACGTGCCTTCGTTTGTTTCATTGCGAGCATTCTGTTACTTCTCGGTGGTGGGTTTAACGAGTGGAGCTGGGGGATCGAGGGCTCGTTGCTGTGGAGATGGAAGCTGCGAGGGGTCAAATAGCTTTCCATAAAATTGTAATAAGGAATTACTTTGTGATTAGAGGCAGTTCTCGGTCTAAAAGCAGGGCCGGCCTTCTTTGTAAAAGGGCCCGGATGCAGGGAATATTTTGGGGCCCAAAACAATTTCCTAGCGGCAAGAAAGTATAACAACTTTTCAGGAAGAAGGGGATAATAAGAAAAATAATAAAGTCTATATAAAATAAAAGAATAAAAGAAATAAACAAATAAATATTAAATCTATCATCAAAATATCATCAAATATAAATATCAGTTTTTTATTTTTTTATTTTCTCTTTCCTTGAAAAATTTTATACCTGACACACGCAGGAACCATTGTATTTTTTTTTTAAATAATTCATTACGAAATAAGAAATCCCTTTCTTATTTCTTCTTCTTGGGGAATGGTAAAGAGTGGTAAAGTTGCACGCAACCCCTTCGCGAATCGTATGGGATACGTGCTTTCTAAAGCCATGACGGTTCAACGATCTGCAGGTCGGCGTGAATCAAGCGTAAGCTCGCGAAACCGCCATTCATTAAACCCGCGGCTCTCTGTGTGTAAACTAGTCATTTACACGAGCGCGGGGTTGGTAATTGAAGATCACATTAGTGCTGGCAATTTGCAATTCGTCGAAAAGTCCATGGCGATTTATATTCCGCGTTTATGGCCGTAATCCACGATCGAGGTCCAACCCTCGCGCGGATTAAGGAGGGGACTGGGGTCGTTTCCAGGAGAAGGTGATCCTGGGTCATCGAAAGAGGGTGTGAAGGAATGGTACGATTATTAGAAACCGAGGAAAACATAAGGCCTCCAGATTTAGAAGACCCTAGCAGACAGCTCATTAAAAATTTCGTTACTCGAGGGTCGACAGCTTCTCAGAACTGGGGATGCTACGAAATTTCTAAGTGCTCTGTGTTCCAGAATCACAGTAGCGGTCTTCAGCCCCAAATTCCCAAGAACCAGGAAAACTACCGATCCCCAAATCCACTCCACGAACATTCAATCTCGATTAAGTCTCGAAAATCCTAAAGTAACCTTTCCCAAAGCTACTCGTTTCAAATTTCGCGACGAACGCGACGAAGTTTAAGAGGATCCAAATCTCGCAAGGAGAAAGGCGCGCGAATCGAAGTTCCGTCGACTCGTAGAGGGAAACGAGAGCACCGTTTGCACCTGTGGATCGGAGTTAAGCCGTCCAGCCGGCCATTCCCTTCATTCATTATCGCGGAAAGGCGCGTTCCTAGGAACGTTCCACGAGGACCGTGGAACGAACTAAAGGGGAAGAGGAGCAACAAGAATAAGAAAGGAAAGGCATCAACGACCACGTCACCGATATTTTTCTCCCTCTCGGCACGGCCTGTTAACCGGCCTAAATAGTTTCCATGAAACTGCAGGCTCGCGTTCGAAAGGATACTTGCCGTTTATCTCCGGGCGAGACGCGCGAAAGAGGTCCACGGGGACTTTCCTTCCTCGTTTCCTCTCCCGATGATTTGTGCTTTGTGTTGGCACACACGCGCCGGTTTCAGCGATTTGCCGTCTGATATATTAGAATGTGGTCGCGGCGAGCTGTAATTCAAGCGGGCCCCGGCCGAGGAAATAAAACTGCGCGAAGGGGAGAGCAACGTTCATGCGTGATTCCTGTGGTATAATTAAGAAACCAACTGGATACCTCGATACTTGGAAATTGGTCCACTCTGTGAGCCACTCATTTTTGTAACAGGAACTTCTGAACCGAGGACCTTGCAGCAAGAGGGTGCAGCGCCATCTTTACCAGCTTCGAGTAAATTAGAAAAAATTGTTTATAAAATTATTCCTTTGACTTGACATTAGAAAGAGAACACAAATTGAAAAATATATATTTTCATATAATAAGTAGTAGTTATTTAATTGATAAGTTTTTATCTGTATTTTTGGCGAATTTTTCAAACTTGGAGCGAACACCCCTTTTGTTGCAAAGTTAACCTTAGAACGCTTAGAAAACTGTGGACACTTCTGGATCTTCACCTTGGAAGATTTCGATTTTCAAAAGTAGAATTATAGTATCATTGAAGTCTTCCACGTTTCGAAGTTTCATGCTTTTAAGACCGTTACTTTCCGAAAATTGTGGTTCAGCGTTGATTCCTTAAATTCGAGGGGTTGAAAGGTAGCCAGAAGGTTTCCGAGCCCGGCAAAGTGCAAGGCGCAGGGAAAAGGGAAGCAGGGGAAGTTGCGCGAGCGAAAGGAGGAGAGAAAAGGATAGCGGAGAGATTTTTCCTTGGCGTTTCCGCGGAACGAGTCTCGCCGTTTGCAGAAATGCCTTCGACTGCAACAATTACCAGTCGCAGCCTCTCCCTGGAGCAGTCGCCCTGGCTGAGATTGAAATATAAAGAAGCCATTTTCCGCGTCTTTTTTTCCACGCCTGTTAGCTTTTTCGCGACAGTCTGTTGGTGGGCGGGAGGCAAGATGGAATTGTAAAGTGGAGTGGAACGAGGCTGATCTCTCTTGTTGTGAAAATAGATCATTTCGTGTCTCTTTCGCTCATGTTTCTCTAGAATTCCGTTTTTCGCTGCGAGGAATCTTGGAGTGCGAAGGCTCGATGGCGATCGAGAGGATCGCCGAAGGATTAAGGACGATTGAGGCTACCGAGCTCCTCGAGGAAGTAATTCAAGGGTGTTTAAAGAATTTAGATTAGTTTCGAATAAAACCAATCCACCGAGCAAGGAGACAAAAACTTCCAACTATAATAATTAATCTGATATGGAGAACTCTCACCTGGAGGATTAAGAAAACAGGGGATCGAGGAATAAAAGAACTGCTCTTAGAGAGTAATCGTTCTGCCTCTCAAAGACGCGCTGTTTTTCACGAGCCTGTCCTGCGGCGGTTTTTCGAGGAGACTCCGCTTGGCAAAAACCCTCGCCCGTAATTGAGGCTGTAACGACGAGTGAACATTTATCGAGGTGCCACTTCTTCGATCGTTGCCTTCCTACTCGTATTTCTTCCTTTCATCGACGGTCGATCGACGGACACTGATCTCATATTTACGATTCACTTCCACCTCTTTTTAGAAACCACAAACCCTCTGCCCAAAACCCTCTTCGCACTCTCCACACTTATCTCACGAACACTCTATCCTCCACAAACACGAACGAAACTTTGATTTCTCTCAACTTAACATCTACACTGGATCCAATCACCCTGAACATCCCCTCAAAGTTCGATCGACGCATCGTCCCTCTGACCAGCACTATTCCGAACAGAAGCGTCTCCAAAATTCACCGGGCGCCGAGGAACATTCTTAGCCAGCGCGGAAACGCGGCGTCGAGGGTTGAGCGCGGGCAACGAGACGAGTGGTAGCGAGTGTCGGGGCAGTTGAATCAGGAGGCCGTCGCCGATGGAAGGGGGTTGGTGTGTTGCAACCCCCGTGTGCAAAGCAGGGATCCACCTCCTCGAGTTTGCATCGACGCACGGGACAGGGGAAGAGCCGAGGGGGGCTGGTCGTTTCGATCGGGGTGGCGATCCCTTGGCCATGCTAACGTGCACGCCGAGTGGTCCTAGGGGAGGATTTTTTCCCTTTTTTTTCCCTCCTTTTTTCGACCAGCCTAGGACGCGCTGAATAGTGGCTACGCGCGTGTGTGTGTGCGCGCACACCCTAAAAAGCGAGAAAGGAGGATCGGGGTGAGAGAGGGAGAAAGGAACAATCTGCGCGCAACCCCCGAAGGATACACTAACGGTTGCCCGTGAAAGAATGGATTTTCTGGAATTATTTGGAGAACGTGGGGCGCGTTCAATTATTTCAGAAATGTCCACCGCGAAGGCTGTTAACTTCGATGGTTGTTGGGAGTGGCTCGCGATCGATGGAGATCGACGTGGAACGCCAGGCAAACTTTCGAGAGTTTGATGGGGGGGTGCGAAGTTTGAAGCGGTCACGAGGAATTGTTGCGAGGTTAATGAAAGGTGGTTTCTGATGTACCTACTTCCATCCACTGAAAGTTTGTTAACCTCGTGGTTTGCGTGTATGTAAATACTGAGGGGGGGGTGTCTCAAGTTGTACAAACTTCCCAGGAAATCGTAAAGAGTATCGTTTGCCTGTTGCAAACGACTGAAATTATAAGTATCTACCAAACTCGATGCGTAAATTCATGCGGAAGTACCGTAGTCTATCGTTCATCGAATAGAATTAATTGAGACATCTCCGACGAAGTGAAATATCCAAGCTTCGCGTCGATTTCCACCCTCCTCGCTCCTCCCCAAGATAGTCGTTAAAATTGAGCAGTTGTACTTCGAAAAAACTACTTCCCACCCCCGAGGTTCGATCCTCCCATCGATCCACAGGCTCCTCTTGCGTGAACGGAGGGAGGGAAGAGAGGGAGAGAGATATTGTTAAACGAAAGAACTCGATGGAATCGAACGACGGCAGGTGAACGGCACGTGCGTAAACGGTGAAAGGAGAACGCGAGGAACAGTGCAAAAAGGAATGAAAAGCACGGAGACATGGGCGGCGAGAGGGGGGAGGCTCGAAGGGGAAGGAAATTCAGTGGAAAGAGGGAAACCTGTCGAGAGAACGTCGGTGAAGGGAAGGAAGAAGTTCGTGCGAACTATTTCACGCTGATTTCTTCCTGCGATCACGCGCAGATGCAGAGCGCGAACGTGGAAACGGAGGAAGCCAGGGAAGCTAGAGATTCGCGTGATATTACAGCAATTAACAAAGATTACAATCCTCCTTTCACCTCTGCGAGTGAGATACGCATTAAATTTACGGCAGACGTACCAATACCATAAAAAATTAACCCCTTCAATGCTGCACTAGTTTCTCTATCTCCGCGCAATCTCCGCGCAAGTGTTACAAGTGTTAACCTACTCGCTCCATACATTAAGGACACCGCAGAGCTTGGTATTTAAAATTCTCCAACGCTTGCTCTCTATTTCTAAGAGATACAAATTCCACCCCTTCCAAGCGTAAAACAAACATCCTCCATTAACCGTGTTAGAGGTAAAAATTCGCTGCAAGTGGAGCAAGCGCCGAGCCGCGAGGAAAAACTCGGAGGGGTTGAAGGGCCGCGCGGCGAGAGCGAGAGCTCAGGAGAGGCTCGGCCTGCTCTCGCAGGTATCGCGGCGCGCGCGCGCGGTAGGAAATTACGCGGGAAAGAGGGCCAAGTAAAAAGATAGGCTATCGGGATGGAAAGAAGACCGGGCCCGCGGGAGAAGTCGCTTCAGAAAAAAGCGACCAAGAAAAGCGCAAAACGCCCGGCAGAAAGGGAGCGAGTAGCCGGCGAATGGCGAGCGACGGAACGGCCGGGCGAAGAGAGGCGCGGAGGACAAAGTGAAGGGTGGCAGCGAGAAGGGGAGGAAGGTCGGGAAAGGTGCGCGCGGAGGAAGAGGATGCTGATGAGAACGGCGGCGCTAACGATTCCTTAATGAAAGCCGAACCGGAGGAGGGCTGCCTCGAGTTTCGTCAGCGGCCCGAATTCTTCCCCCCCTCCGTCCACCCCCAACCCTCTGCGAGGGGTGTTTCTAAAGTGAGTGGCTGGATTCGCGTTCCTCTCGCCTCCGTGGCGGAGAGAAGCCCCCCACGGACAAAGCTCGAAAAACGCTTCCGTTTTACGTTTTACCTTAATTTCCTTGCACGCTGCTTAACCCCTCTGTCGCGCGACTAAAGCAAATTTTTCCCATTAACCACCGTATCGACGTGCTTCTCGAGGGGGGGGGCGCAGCGTGACGTGTACGCTAACCTAATTGTGATTTTTAGAAAATTCTATGCAGTTGAATGTAGAGTATATTCAAATTCTATTAGAGTCTCCAATTAGAGGAATCGGCAATATTTTTTCTAATTATCTTCTCACACAGACACCCCATATACCTACGTAATATCACAGACGTTTCGTAATCGCACTTAACACTGAATATTTAAACGAACCGTAAGTTGAAGCAACAGTCTGCAACGACTGAAACTAATAGTCACTTTTTCACAACAATATTACAACTTTTAGTACTTTGCATACGTTAGAAATTGTCACGCTAACGTTCGCATACATATTTACCAATTATTGCGCTGACTGGGGGAGTCGAGGGGAGGGAAGAAAATGCGGCGCAAAGTGCGAACAGATACCATTAATTCCAGAGTTTGTCATGGCCGAGAGATACCGCGAGATATCGTTCAGGGGGCGAACGGGGGGAAGTAGCAGTGATAAAAGTGGCCCGAAAGTTATTCAATCTGCGCGGAGCAAATGGAAAAAGTTCGCGGTCCGTCGACCGGGGAGAGGCGAGAAATTTGAGAAACGTGAAAAAAATCGCCGCCAATCGCTCCGCGAAAATCGTTCTCCCGATTGCGCGAAGCGGAGCGTCTGGATTATTCCAGTACGAGGAATACAGGGTGATTCTTCAGCTAGAGCCGCCAAAGGCGATGCCGCCGACAAGACCGCGCCGCGCTGACTTTCGTGGTCGTCGACGCTCGAAACCAGGGGGGCCATACAATATTGCGTACTAATTGTAAGAAGTCACGAATGTGAAGTTCTGCATTTCTCCTCGGATCTTTGCGAAAGTGACGTTAATCGATTCCTTATATTTTTCCTATGAAAATGGCCCCAAAAACCATATAATTCGGACCATAATTAAGGAAATTAAGTAAAGAAAGTTTCGTTAATTATGACATTAGGTATGATTGTCATCAGAAAAACATCAGGAATCGATTGACGTCACTTACGCAAAGATCTGATGAGAAATGCAGAAGTCACACTCGTCACTTCTTAGTGTCTAGTATTCTATGGCTCCCCTGGTCTCGAGCGACGAAGAACACGACACTCAGCGAGGCGCGGTCTTATCTGCGGCATCGGCTTTGACGACTCTAGCTGGAGAATCGCGTGAACGGACGCGAACGAACGGATCCTTGGGACACGATTTTAAATGCGATCATCGATTCGAGCGCGTGTCACGGATCAAAGTGAATTGGAGGGTCGAAGAATGGGGTAAGTGCTCGGCGAAAATATGGTATTTTCACGCGAATCGATCGTCATTAATTTCCGACCGCCCTGTCGCCCGAGGAGAGCCTCCTAATGCCACGATGGCGAATGGAAAGCCGGCTTTTCCGGCAATTTTCCTCTCGACGGAGCCCTCGCCTGGCGAGAACGTCAGGGGAACACGAGACGGACCCGTCGGGTAAAGGACTTTTTAACAGGTCAAGTTTCAGAGTCTCGGTGACGCACAAATGGAATTAGACGCCGACAACGAGAAGAAAACCCACCCCCGTCGGTTTCCACAATCGCGTGTGCACGCTCTTGCCCCCCGCTTGCCTGGCGACATTCAAGATCCACCCTTAGCTTGAGAAGGGAGAGGCAGAATTCCTGAGAAACGAAGAGGGATGCGTCCAAGGGAGAATATAAAAGAGAGACCCAGAAGACAGAGGATTAGGGCTCAGTGACCAATATTTTTCCAGCCACTGCTGCCACGCGAATTCGCTAATAAAACGGGGTGGATTAAAGCGGAGATAGAGCAACAAAAGCGCGAGACAAATGTCGAAGTCGGGGGGAAATTGAAACAGCTTAAAAGAAGAAGGAGCGGAATGCAGATAGAGGCGAGGAAGACGCAGAAGGTAGTTAACAGATTAAAAAGAAGCTTGAGTACAAAGGGAAGCAGGATGACAAGAAGGGTAGTTAAGGAGAAAAATATGAGAGAGGAGGAAGGGTGGGAATGAAGGGGGAAAGTGGAGCATGAGATAGAAGCGTGGAAATAGAATGAAAGCGCGGGAAACAAAGTAGCGCGGGGGTGGGGGAGAAATGGTAAAATAAGAGAGAAAAGTGGAATGGCCCACGAAACGGAGGCGAGGAGGGTGTAACGAGAAAGGAAACGAAGAGAGATCGAGGGGCTCGATTGTATCGTTTATTCCTGCGTCCAGGATGCCCGATTATTTTTTTTTCTTCTTTCGTTCCTTTTTCTTGCACCGACCCCCGAGACTCTTTATTGTGACAGCGCCTTATTGTCGTCCACTTCTGGAAAATTGCGCGCCTTGAATGCGCCTTTAAGATCACCGGGGTCAGTGGATCCTCTCGCTGATCCTTCGGGATCCCTTAGGCACGGACTCCGTGAGAAGATCGACGAGGATCGACGCGACATCGAACACCGGCAGGATTTCCCTCCTCCTTCGTTCCGCCTCGCCTTCCAGATCCTCGATCCCGCTTTAAATCAACCGATTCTAGAGGAGCTTTCTCAAATCTTTTGATTAAACGGTTGAAAGATTCCTGGGGACTCGGGGGTAATTACGAAATGGTTCTACGAGAGTGACCACGGTGATCGACGTTGAGAAATTTGGAACGGTTGAAGGTGACTTTGTTAATTTAACGTGGATATCGATCTAGAATGATTCCATGGACAGTTTGCGACGATTAGCATGAAACTGGACAAGTAATCGGCAGAAATTGTAGAGGAGATTATTTTTGCTAAGATGTTTTAAAGCTTACACTGTTGGGTACGTTAGAATTAGACAAATGATTGTCGCTTAAGATACAATTTAAATAAGAAATTCAGTGTCTCCAGACGGCAATATCGATCTTCTATTTATGTTTTCTTATATCAGCTGCTAGGAGAGATTCTAAATAATATAGGACGATTAGCCGAGGGGACCAGATATAGTTCGCTTTTTTCGCGGAGTGTATCAAAGATGAATACAGAAGTGGTTAGTTCTCGGTCGTAGGAACTCGACTCGAATTTGGGAACTTACGAATTCGATTTCCGATCGGAAGTTTCCGCGGGGTAACGAGGGCGAAGTGCATCTGTCCTCCGAGCACGAGCAGAGTTCTATCGCGAGTAGAATTCGAGAAGAGCTCCGCGAAGAAGTAGCGTGACGAATAAAATTTTCAATCGACGGCAAGATGGGATTGCCGAGGGAACTTTCGATCGATTCCTCGATCCACCACCGATTTCTTGGCAAGAGAACAGAAAAGGAAGACGAATGTCGGATACAGAACATTCGGTCCTTTTCTGACTTTCAAGAGTATACTAGTGTAGAAGGGGAAGAATTCTAAAAAAAAACGCCACATCGAGGGAGTCACAAATTATATATAGCGTTGGGGACATTTTTGCACAGTATTTACTAAGTAAGCAGATGTTTGTGGTGATAGTAAATTCTCAAGGCTTTGATGACCTCTAGCGCACAATCTGTCGTGCAACTTTTCTTTGCTAAAAGTAATAGGCAAGAGCACGCTACGTTCCGACAGGAACATTTAAAGCCTTGAAAATAGACGATTAGAATTACAAATACGGACAAAGCGGATATCCTGTGACAAATTTGTAAATTTGTACTGCTTGAAATTAAATATCTTTCTCGGTAACACGTGTCCCTTCGTGGGTATTCCTTTTAAATCTTTGATTTCACTTGAACAGAAATTGAATTTTTTTTTGGGAAGGAAACTGGGCCCTACGTATGTTTCGCAGACATTTTGAAGCAGACACTGTACACTCAGCGAGAAGACTAACTAACGAGAGTCTCATCGACGAATTTAAGCATAGTGTTGGCTCAGTCTGATGGTAAATGTTTGAGCTTGGACATTTCGGTTCGATGCAATATCCGTTAGAATTTCCAAGAATGTTCCCGAGCTTCGGGGCATTCTGGGAAACACGTGTTTAAGATGTGGACAGGCAAAGAGCCAATGCTACGCAAAAACTGTTGCACACCATCTGTGGTGGCTCGAAAATGTGGGAAAATAAAAAAGCAATTCGAAAACAACGCGCTATGATCGATTAAGAAAATTCTGGCGCTTGTTCCCAATATTATTCAAATTTCCAAGCTACTCACTCGTTCCCAAAGATTCTTACAACTAAGTCTTACAACTAGTTTTAAAATTACTTAATTATATACCTCCTGAAGCGATGAGTAAAAACGAACGGTAATAAATAATTCTCCAAACGAAAGCTTCTCAGACTTAAATAATGTCCCAACCCGAAGTCTCTCAATCCCTAACCACGGACCCTATCTCTAAAGTCCAAACTCAAAATTCTATATCTCCACCCCAGAAATCAGCACCCGAATTCCACCTCCCCCATCACAACTTAACCACCTTCCCAAAATGCTATTTCCCAAAGCCTTCCAAAAAAGCCACACCTACTCTGTAACCACCAGTAGATTTCGAAATGCGTACATATTCTAGCATCCCAAAGCAAGTATATGTACATATAGAAGCCTCGTATCGCGAGCTGAATGGAAGGGACATCAGAGCACGGAGCCGAAGCGATCATGTAAACACAAGGAAAGTGTCCCCCCTACTGTTTACCAATTTTCAAGAACCGCGTAGGTATGTACGTGCCTGTCCCGCAAGGCTCGCGAGCCTCGCGTTACGGCCCGCGAGGCCGTTCGCGGGCGTGACAAGCGGCGGTAACCTTGAAAGATACGAAATATGGTCCTTTACCTTGTGGTCGTCGTCGTACGGGGTGGGCGGCGTGGGTGGCGTGTACATGCGGGGCGCATAGTCGCCGACAGAGGAAGCGCCACCGGTGGAGGAGCCCTGGCTCCTCGGCGGGCTGAGCTCCGGGATGGCGGCGTGATAGTCCTGCAGACCTGTGGGCACCACCCCCATATGCACCACGGGACGGTACTCCATCGCGCGCACTTCCATGCCGGTGTGGTTGTGCGGTGGTTGTCCGGACACCGGCCTCTGTCCACCGCGACGACGTTACCAGCGTCTCCGTGGTCCCCGTCGTCGTCGCCGCCGTGGTGGCTCTACTCCAAGCTGTGCCCCGACCTTCGGCCGTCCGTCTCTCTGTCTCGAAAGTCTCAGCTGCGACCTTGTCGGGCGCTGCGGCCTGGCGCGGTCCCGCGTCTCATAACACAACCGATTCCGCGGGATTTCAATCACTGGACGAACGCATCCGCACCACACACTGTCTTCTCGTACGAGGTGTCTCTTTCACGGGACTCCTAGAGCCTGGGCTCGCGTCCTTACTTTATCCGGGCGCGTGTACCAAAGGGGGGTTGGATGGAACCGCGACTTGGTTTCGCTCGGCGCACTTGCGACGACTTCCGAGAGGGGACGATTCTCCGGCTGCCCACCCGCCGGGGGTCTGTTTTGGACGTGTGCACGCGTTACGGACGGCTTCGTTTCGCTCCTCTGTTTTTATCTGTCCCCGCTGGTGCCTCGCGACAGATAGGAGCCTGGCGGTTCGATGGATGGAGAGCGGAACGGTTCTGTAGCTAGTCAGGCTTTTTGCCACACTCGCCGATGGATGCGTGCACCTAGTCCTGCGTACCTCAGGGTGATGCTCACCCCTTGGCTACTTTTTGCCGACTGAATGTTTTGCGCCGCCGTGGCGGCCCTCGGAGCGGCTGGAGCGTGCACTACCCCCACCCTCGGCCGACCGAGAGCCGAGTGCTTCGCTGCTTGATACTGGCCTCTCTCTCCCGCCTCTAGCCGGGCAGCTTCGCTCTCTCCTCGTCGCGCGACGCCACGCAGCGGCGATCCCCCACCGCTACGCGCTTCTCTCGCCGCCGCTACTCTACGCGGAGAGAGACGACGCCAAGCGCGCTGCACGGCGAGGAACAAGGAGGGTGGTATCGGCTAGGCGCATACGTGAGAGAGGCACGGAGGGATAATTAAGCGGGCATATCGCGTCCTCCGTATGCTCTCATCTGTCCCTCTCTCTCCCGCTCTCTCCCTCCCTCTCTGTCTGTCTTTTTCGCCGTGATACGGTTAGGTCTCGGTTAGGTCTGCTCCCATCTCTGTCGATGCCCCCCGACAGCACGCCTCCTGCTCCCTTCTTGGCGCTCTTTCTCTCTCGCCCTGTCTCTTTTACCCTCGCCACCGAGACGGAGCGTCTATTTTGTCCGGGTGCAGGGTTCTTCTATTGCTTGAAAATCTGCTCCTTCTTCGTTTTTTTTCCTGTGTACTGCGCGCACGGCGGAGAGCGCTGGCCGAAGGATTTCGAGCCGATGTCCCCTGAATTTTTTACCGTTTCTTTTTCTATGGAAAATTGAGGCGTAGACGGTGACGAGGGGTGATTGCGTTTAAGCTGATCGAAGAAGAATCGAATGCTTGATAATGGGAGAGTGTAATAAATTTGTTGTTCCCAGCCGCGCACGACGAATGAGTAAACTGCTGAAGTTTCATGCTGTGATAGTTGGAGTTTAAAATTTATTCAGTAGGTGGTGACTGAGAGTGGCGAACTGTTGAATATCGTTAGGGAAATTCCGGGTCCGATTTCGAGATCCCAAACGATGATAGCAAAGGGGGAGTCAATATTGGTTCTAAGGGGGCCTTCGTGGTAAAATTGATATTACTTAAATATGAGAGGCCGAGGAGGGTTAACGGAGGGGGTTAATTAAGCGAGGCTGCTGTTCTCTCCGGTTTCGCTCGGCTTGCACTCTTCTGCCGCCTTTTCCACCCCTTTTTCGCCCCTCGGCACGCTGATGGTTTATTTTGTCAAACGAAACCTCGCCGAAGAGTGTCTTCTCTTGCGCAACTAACCGAACGAATAAATTTCCTCCTTCCTACAATTACACTACTACATACTCCTGCATCAACGCATCCTATACCAACTACAATTAATCTCTAGCTAAACATATCTCCTAACCAAAAGGAGCTCCTCCCTTTTCCAAAATTCCACTCTCCCTATCGTATAAAACCACTTCGCTTAAAGATCAGATGGAAGTTCCATCGAAGCTAAGGACATCGAGAAACCTGTTTAGCTCCGATCGATCGTCGCCTGAACTTTGCCTCGTCTAGCTAAAAACTCGCATAATCCCCAACAATGTCATCGATATAAAATCATGATGAATGTGCATCCGACTGTGCTTCCTCCCGTCCGTACGAGACTGTTGCGCCCGGAGCCTCTCAGTCGTTCCCTCCTTTCTCGTCACCGTTTTTTAGCCGTCTCAAGATATGTCTAAGATACCAGCTAGACTCCTCAGCTCCTTCTCGCTGCTTGTTTCCTCCCAGCGCGCAATCTGGCAGCTCATTTACAAGATTCTCGAAGCAGCTAGAATCTAACGAGCCCCGCTGTCCCAAGCTTATCTCCCACGCCCTTCGAAAACCATTTTTCTCCCGTCCACGCGATAAGAAGCTGTCGATTTTAATAGACACAAAAGTCTGCCCGGTGTTACGTAACAGCTAGGACACCAACACTTGGCTCCTCCGCGAGGAATGCCACATTCTTGAATTTCGACAGGATCCCCGATGACCTACCGCAATCGATACAGAGAAATGCCAAGTCGTTTCGTCGAAAGGTTAACTCCTGAATTTTTAACTGCGTTTTTCAAAACGACGGGATTGTTGTCGAGACACTTGCCTGTACTAAGATCCAAAATTAATAACGTGTCAATATCTGCCAAATTTATTATCGGAGGCCCAACTTCTGAGATACACCAAGTGTTGTGACGTATTATGTAACTTGCAAAATAGTAACATAGGGCAAAATGGTAACATTCTTTTTATATACTGGAAAACTACCTTTTGTTTTATACACAGGACAATTTTAACATATTTTTAACTAAATGAATTTTTCTGAGATTCTTATACAGTGTCTTAAACAATTGTGGGTAGTTTTGGACAGCACTGGGGTACAATTGTATATAAATATAAAATTCCATAAGAATGTTATGCAAAGCATTTACATAATCAATTTTAAGAATGAACGATGCAGAGAAAATTACCGTAATATCTTCATTAAAGCCACCACGGTCTACCACCCAAGGGGTTCAACATTTTTCCCCGAGGAAACGTCTCTGTAGTTTCCCAAAGTCGTTGCGCAACGGATCTGGAAGAGCGTAGAGAAATCGAATTTCGAAGCGGATCCCTCTCGCAGGAGGAAAGCGCAGCGTCACAGGAGCTGACCTTCTGTTGTTCTCGACACCTAAAGATACATCCGGGTGCAAAGTGACGCATCGTTTTCCTTCGATCCAGCTTTCCCAAGTAATCTTCCCGCGGCCCCGGCGAGCACGTGACTCTGGGCCACGCGTTCCCATGCGCCACGTGGAAAGTCGAAATTTGTCAATGAAATTCGGTGGCGTTAACGACTCCACGACCCTTGTACCATCATCCTCTTTGCATTCCAGAGAACGTTCATCCCCCTTCGCCCTCTGTGATCCACTTAGCGCTTCGTTTTTACCCCGACTCATTCGTCTATTCCGCTGCTTTTTACGTGAATCTTTTTTCTCTTTAGGGCACCAGGAAGAACAGAGGGAAAAGATCGATGCTTCCCCCCCCCCGGGGAAAGAGAGAAGGAGGATTCTGGCGCCACGGAGAAAAACTGTGCTATGGTGGTACAGAGGCATCCCTTCAACTTTTTCCCCGTCGTTGCTTCCTCTTCCTCTCTGCCAAACGCGACGCGACGACTCAATTCGTCTTTCATCCCGCTCGTGTCTCGCTATCTGTGGTTGACCGACTTTTTTGCCACCGCTCTGTGCCGCTTCCCTCGGCCCCTCTGTTTTCCCTTCCGACATTTTTTTCGGCCTCGCGTTACTCTGCCCGCTTCCGCGGCGCAGGGGTCAAGCCGGGGATCCACGAGGGAGGCCGAGATCATCGCGGGGTATTTGAGTTTTTTTTCGACTCCGGGTGATTGTCCTTCGTCCCTTTTTTTCTGAGCCGTGTTTACGGTGGACCTCGATCGATGACATCTGGCGTAATTTCCATCGATTAATCGCCACCGATGGCAGATGCTGTTAACGCGTGTCACCTCTGACTCGAGATTGGAACAGGTGGAGGAAGTGCACAGTAATGGAGTGGAATCTTTCCTGTACTAATGCTCGACTATCTCAACATTTTATGACAATAACAGACCACGCTCTCCCGTGCCTGTGGAAACTACCTCGGTCTACGTAAACTGAGGGAGAACTTTCTTTCTCACCCCTCAAAATGCCTTCGAACCTCCCTTTTACTCGTGCCATTATTCACCCACGACGCGAGCCGTGGATGTTTTCGAAATCCGCGGAGTGTAGTTGAATTTCTCCGCAGGCTTAAAATTCGAGGAGCTCGTGGAGCAGCAGAGGAAGCAGCCGAAAGGTCCTTTGACGCGCCGATGCTCGGGAGGGCGCGATAATTATCTGGCCGTTCGTGCGAGCGAGCCGGGTGACGAATCGCGAGCAGAACGTGCAGAAGAAACGATTTTCGGAAATGAGCTCACCCGTGGAGCCGAGCGGAAGGGAATCGCGGCACACGGCTGCCATATGCCCGAGTTTTCGCACCGGGGGCACCGAGGATCCTCCTCCTCGCGATTGTCCCGAACGTATCGCCGCGTGTGGCTCGCGCGGAAAAAGACCCGGGCCGAGCTCCTTCGTCGATCTCGGATCGATAGCGAGGAAAGTGTCCAGGGGAGCGGGAGGCCGGTGGAAGGAAACCGGGCGGAGAGGAGAGAGGGGAAAAGGAGCGAAACGGCGCAGATAGAAATCTGTGTTGCGAGGTGTCCGCGCGAGCAGGCACCTTGGCACGTTTTATTACGATTAGGAGCAGCGGAGCGTGGTCGGACATCGACGGAACAGGCCCGAGCCATTTCATCGTCTAACCTCACTGCCAATACCGGCAGCCAGCGGACCGTGGACCGTGGCCGTTTTGTCGTCGAAAGTCCGCGATAAAATGGGCACGGCAGATTGTCTCCGGGCCCGTGTCTTCGGCGAGCCGCCTCGCGACGAGGTGCGTGTACGTGCCGCAGGATAATGATCGGTGAAATCGTCGAGGTGGCGACCAGCACCGCCGCGGCCGCCATTGGCTTTTTGCCGTGGCGCGCGGCGCTCGTGCGTGAGAAATCGACAATGCCGATATCCGGAGGAAACCGTACGGTCCCGCGGTTTTCTGGGATTTCGAGGCGCGATCGGTGTCGGCCGCGCCGAGATCCGCCGCTGGCCCGTTAACGTTGTGCAATGGAAAGTCGCCTTGGCCAACGAAATCGCGGTTGGGACACTTTCAGAGTAAGGGGAGCTCGCGCGGGAATTTTTTCCCCAGGGGGTTGGAAAAATTGCGATGGAAAAGTGACTTCATTTGTGTGGAATTATTTCTGCTTAGTAGCAGAAGTGATGAGGTTTCCACGGTGTTTTATAAAAATAGGAAACCCACCCTGGAGGAAGCTACAGTAGTTAAGGAGGGTGGTTTGAATCGACGATCAGATCGCTGGACAACACTGGACACTGGAACTCACCCTCCTCTATCCCCACTCCACGGTTCCACAGGATACTTCCTGCGCCCGTTACCTTCGTTGCACGCATCTGTGCCCTGATCTGCATATGGTCCAAGCGGAGCATCCCCTTCGTCAAGGTTTTTCCTCTCTCTTTTTTTCTCTCGACGCGATCACCTCCTCGGTGTTTAACTCCGTGGAGCCGGGCTTGCCGGCCTCAGCTTTTATCTGAGGGGCAAACCAGCCGAATCAGGGGACGAAGGAGGGGGGGGGGGCAGAGGGAAGACCGCCCCAATTTCAACCGTCCGATCTTCGGGTGTACTTAAAGTCGTTTGAATGACAATGATCGCGGCGGTGCCCTGGCCCGGGGGCCTCAAGGCGATTTTCCACTTCCACTAAGCGGCTGCACACGGAGAAAAAGTCTATCTATTTTTTTCCCCGCTCGTGTCCCCTCCGGCCCGTCGCGATGCCACCTCGTCGAGCTTCTTTCCACGGTGTTCTTTCCGTCGATCGATCAAGCTGCCTGAAAACGCTTGCGCCTGCAACCCGATATGCAAATATTTTCACGGCGACTCCACTTAACCGCGGAGATTAATGACAGCCGCGGAAAGGAGACGCTACGCGCTCGGGCGTTCGCCGCGGGCTCGTCACGCTGACGTCTCCGAAGGGGACTTAATACTCGATTTTTCTCCGGGGCCCGTGGGAGCATTCGTGCCCCAAAGACGCTTCGATCGAATTCGCGACCTCCACTAACGCGCCAACCTTCTACGTCACCGATTCCCGATCTTCGTGCCGCGTAACCTAACCCGAAAACCTGCAGGCTACGAAAGAAGAATATAGGAATAGATAAACGGGGCCAGCGCCAGAGTTCATCACCGAAGAAAACAAGGAGGGACGTGGCAAAAGTCGGTCGAACTTGAACCGGAGAGGGCACAGAGGCCGAGGCCTTTATTCGGGGCAAAAGGAAAGAATGTTCGGGGCATGAGACACGGTCACGGCCCGACAGCCTCGTCACGAAACGCTCGCGAGGACAACGAATGAGCATTGGGGCCCGCAGCCCCGCTTCGTCTGGTTTTTTTCGAGCGAATCCGGCCCCCGCGTCGGACCCCACGCCCGGACGAATTAGGGACGCGCGTCAAACCGTGCCAGGGGCCGGCTCCTTTCGAATTCGTGACACCCGGTATTGAGCAACACCGGGACAGATCGGACGCGGACGTACAGCGGTTTTTCTGTTTCGCGGCGAAATCTAAAAATACGGGGCCACTCGAGATCAAGGGGGGCGAGGAGGAGGCCGAGCCTCGAGCATTCCTAGTTTGATTGCTTTCGACTTTCGGCCACCGGTCGATGCTGATGATCGTAACGAGAGGGAGACGAATGGTTCTTGCCCGTTCATTCGTGTCGACCGTTTTCGGGAGTCCTCTGTACTTATTGGGAATCAGAGGTCGAGTTCCTTCTGCTCTCTCGTCACTTTGATTGCTTTTCGGTAAACGTGTGAACGTGTTGATTTAATGGCTGAGGATGGGAGTGCAGGGCGACGGTTAAAGTCGAAAGGGAGTTGGCAGGATGTAGAGTGATAAGAATAGGGTGATTTGGAAAGAAGGAACTAGCGAGGGGCCTCTGGGAGACATGCCCCCCTTTGGAAGATTAAATCCTCGTTGCCCCCCGCGCGCTCTTATCCAGCGAGCGTAATCTCGCGAGGGGCGCAATTACGCGGGAGTGGTCCTCGCAGCCCCTGAACGCCGGGGCCCCAATAAAACTTTACCGCCTCTCCACCATCGATGGAAAGGGGTGAAAAGGGAAAACACTGGAGGGAGCGAGAGAGGATGGTCGTCGTCCGATCCTGGCTTATAACAGGATAATCCGCTCGGTGTCGTGGGCTCGCGCGTCCAACGGGCCCCCATAATGCCCCTTTTCACCGGCCAGGGGAAAGGATTAAACCGGGTCGAAAAAAAAGGAAGCTTGCCCGCGCATCGTAAAGCAAAACACTCGCGTCGTAAAATCAGGCGCAACCCTATCCCTCCTGCTTCCACCCCCTCCATCTTTCTCTCTGCTGCGAGGCCCAGTCAACCCTTTCGCCTCGGTGATTCTCCTTTTCCTTCCGGGGGAGGGGGCGAATTTTTTATTAACGTCTCTGGACTGCTATCTCCTTTTCCGAAAACCCCTTTCACCCCTTTTTTTTTGCGTTGGTCAGGCCCAATGTTTCTCGAGCTCTGCTGTGCCAACAACTCCAGCTGGCGACAACTTTCCACGGCGTGTTTCACGTTTCTCTTCTCCCTTTTTTTTTCTTCCTTATGGCCCGTCTTCGTTGGACGAGGGCGGCAGTCGAGAAGGGAAGCACGGATATGCTTGATTTTCGGGAATCTCCGGGCTGCGCAAAAAAATTCGTCTACCTCGGATGGGTCGGTTCGTAATGACTGGGCGAAACAGGGTCGCTCTGAGAGGGAGGGAAAAAAATATCCCCGTTGAGGGGGTAATTTGTCGTTCGCCGTTACGAATAATATTTCCACGCACCGCTCTTCTGGAGTCGACGCTGCTGTAAATTTCATCGACGACCGTGTCTCAACCCTTTCGAGGAACTCCGCGAGCTTACAACTGCTCGAGGATCTTCGTGAAAATGGTAAAATTGAAAAGGAATAGAAAATACAAGTACCTAAATTTCCACCTCAACAGTGGATAATTAGCTTCCTGAAGCAAGGTGTACAATATCCCTATCAAACTGAAATCTCCCTTGAAAAGAGCATACTATTAGGGATTGCAAATTTACCGACTTTTTCAATTACCGGTAATTCGGTAAAATTTTCATTCAAAACCGGTTTATCGGTAATTTACCGGTAATTTTTTGAGGTATAGAAAATATAAAAGTAAACATAAAAAAAATTTTTATCTCTAATCAAGCATTATAAAAAATATATGCAAATAAAACTGTTCTAAACATAAAATATAAAATGATATAACACAAAATATATGATATATTTGTATAACTATTGACATTACTTATTAATATGGATCTTCACCGCGAAAACAATGAAAAGAATCTTAACTTATATACATAATTAAATATTTTTTATTTAACAATTCTTTTTAACAAATAAGCACGCAAAAAACATAATTTGTCCAAACTTTGCTCTCCTGATAAAGCACTCTTAGATTCTACACTTGTTCTTCGGGTAGTCATTAAGAAATCATATGTCATTTGTAGATATTTTCTTTTTACTTTTTCTACTTGAAAATACGTCTATTCTTTGGTGGCTTCAGATTTTTAGTTTTCTTTTGGTTTAAAGTTGGTTCTTCCTGAGATACTTCGGTTTCCGTCTCTATTATTAATTGAAGTTTTTTTCACTGATACCAGAGTAAATATCGACAGAATTAATGAATGCATATATGCGCTACATTGCTATACATAATTTATCGAATTACCGGTAAATATTTGGCGAATTACCGGTAAAAATTTGAGGGTATTTCTCGCGATTTATCGGTAAACCGGTAAATCGGTTTACCGGTATTGCAATCCCTAGATACTATAGATCACGCTCCTCAAATTCCCCCACGTAACCGTCCAAAAGAATGAAAAAAAAAAACAGCACGTGCCATTGCCGTTTGCATGAAAATCTCCCGAAAAAAGAGACGTCTTCGAAAAGCACCCCTTAAAGCAACGATCCACTAGAAATCCAAGAGGTCAACGTGATGTCACCAACGGTTCCTTCGACCTAACCGAAAACTGACCACTTTTTTTCCTCGAAAACGCTCGATCACCGTGACACGAGCTCGCAGAAGCGAATTTCGATGACTGTGAGAACGCACGGGCTTTCGGAATTCTGTGAGGCTGTCTTACAGCCCCCTAAATAACACAGAGGAGAGGGTATTATCTCAATACCCCCCACGAGTGGTGAGGGACCGGGGGAGGCGTTCAAAAGTTTTTGGGAAAAATCTCTGCTTCCGTTCAGGAAGTCGCCAGATCCTGTAGCATATGCGTGACCTCTGGCCAAGGTCAGCCCGAAGGAGTGCCCTCTCGAGCACCTTAGCTGCGGGGTCAGCCGAGGTCATGGGAACCCATGGGGGTCCAGCCGACCCTCCACCTTGGCCGAGTGACGGGGTGTTTTCTCCTGACGTCACTCTTGGCCAGGTGACCGAGAAACCACCGCTACTCATGCTGGCCCGTGGACCTCAAGCTCGTCGGAACCGTGGGGCCTGTGGGTCTCGAAATGAGCGAAGTTGTGGATGGAAGTTCGAGGAGTGGTTCTCTTGGAAGATCGAAGCTGCGAGGCTTGCAGTGCAAATGTAATTATGGGGACGATTAAAGTGATTACCTAGGGTAGATTATTAATATTCTGATAAACAGAGAGCAGTGCTAAAGACACTTATGTAAAAAAGAAGAGGAAACTTTGAGCCTTGTTTATTACCCTCTCCTACCTGCTAGCTACTTGTTTCATCCCCTGACGCCTGTGCACCTTGTTAATTAGAATATTCAAATGATCGATACAGTTGCTAACTCAGGCGTGCCCTATTATAATGAAAATGATCAGAAAGCGATCCATCATCGACAAGTGCACTAGTTTCACCAGTGGCCCGTTGTCCCAATTGTGTTTCCTTTTTCTCCAGCGAGGAGAAGGGTTGAAAAGGTCCCAGTCATCGAAGCCATTGATCTAACCCCGTGTTTATCAATCGATTGCTCTAACTTTGCCCTTTTCTTCGGCTTTCTTCACGCGGACAACCTTTCGCGTTTCAACGAAGGGTGCAACTAGCCCTACTATCATAATAACTCGGCGTGGCCCCTGATGCATGGCTCGTTGAATCTCGAGAAAGAAATCGACTTGCAGATTGATCAGAGAAACAGTTTCATCTTCCCACTCAATTCTTAAATTAAAGAGTCTTTGTAGAAAACACTGTAAGTGTCAAAATTAAAAAAACATCAGAAAATGTTCTACTTGCGTAGAGTTTGATTTTTGGCTTACAGTGTTTCCTACAAACTCTTCAATTGTTCGATCCAAATATCCTCAGAATCTTGAAAGAAATAAAAAAATACCAAAATTATTCCCAAATAATCCACCCCCTCGATTTTCCTCACAGCTGAACCCCGAGGACCCAAAACCCACCCCCAACTCCAATCGTCCCGACAATTCCTCCCAGCGGCGAGTCAAAGCGACGAAGCAGCGTGAAAAGTCGAGTCGTCCCGCAAACACGGGCAACACCTAACCGAAAGGAGTACCGAAGAATACAAGAGGAGGGGACCGAAGGGGTGTCGAAATCGATCGGCAGAATAACGAGGCGCGATCAATCGATGGGCGAACCCTCTCGCCGCGAAGAAACGCGTCGTCACAATGGAGCACCGAGCCGCGCGGAGAAAAGGGAAAAAAGGAGAGCGAAAAAAATACAGAGGAGGGAGAGGAAGAGAGAAATCGATGCACCTGCAAGAGCGCGCGCCACCCCTTAATATTTTGATGGCTCAATACCGTCGACAATGCTATCGGCGGTGGATCTGTACACAAGCACGGCCAATGGAACCCCTTTTCCTCGATTGCAGTTCAATACCCAAATTGATTCGGCCCGACAATGCCCCGGGACAGAGGGAGGGGAGAGGGTAGGGTGTGCGGCCTCCGCAAATCGGCCCGCAAACAACCCCTTCTCGCTCCCTTTCCACCGGGAGGGCACACGTCCGAGGTGTTACAAAAGCAGGAAATATCAAAAGGAATATATCGCGGCTTCGGGGGCGAGGGAATCGTTTGGTAATTCCTTTTGTGGCACTTCTTTGTTGGCGGCGCGAGGGGTGGCGGGAAAGAGAGAGGAGCAGGCTTGCGGGGGTATAAAAATGCCGCTAACTGTACAGTACGCTGGCAGCTTTTTAAGGGTATCGAGTGTTCTCTGCGCGGACGCGTGGGTGGAATAAAAAGTTGCATCCAGGCAAGTGCATAATGCGACACGGATCAGATTCGTAAAGGGGAAATGAAATTGCCTTCGCGCGTAGTTTTTTTCTTAACGTCCCGTGCCCTCACGAGGGGTGTTTTTTTTTATCACACGCGTTACGCCACTGTGGAGATGTTTGCTTTAATGCTGGCCCTTTGGAATTGATATCCCGCGTTGTTTTTCCGGTTGTTGTGTGGTGAAGTCGCGCGCGGAAATGCGACGCGGTGGAAAATTAATAACGATCGGGGAATATTTTTGAGTTTTAACGAGCGCGGGGTTTCGGGGGTGTTGGACTTTTAATAAGTCGAAAGTCAGTCGCGTAAATACTGAATTTTCTGGAGGAAAATTCATTTCTTGTAAAATTAAATAGACTACGATCTCTGTGTTCTCGAATCTTGCTTCCTCGAGTTTCTCCGGCGAGCCTGTCTGCTTCTTCAGGGTCCAGGGACCCGGAGAGGCCCCTTCAAAGAATGATCCTCTCGAGTCAGCAAACAAACAAGCAAACAAACACGGAGGAGGCGGTCGCCAGAGGCCAGAGAAAAAAAATCTGGACCTCCGGCACGTTTGATCTCCTTCGCCTCGATTTTCGGGGGTGGCTCGAGCTGGGGACCGCGCTGGGACTGGCCAGACGGTCCCAAATAGGGCCCCCCTCGAGCACGACTTCGAGACAAGTGCACACAGTCTTCCACGTCTCTCCTCTTGACCTGTTCTCTGTTTTCCTTCTCCTTTCCTCGTGGAAACGTCACTTCCAACGGAGGACACGTTGCCCTTCAGTTTATTCCTTTGACTTTCCAGTCCAATAAATAGGTTACTGTTCCATTAAATTAAAGAAGTGTCGAAAATTTTGTCCTCAGTCTATGGACTCCCGTTTTCCATTGTCAAAGCTTCCCCTTTTTAAGAATCACCACCTGCCATTCCATCGTTTCTACCACTCCCACTACTAAATAGTAAACTCGAACCCGTAAATACCGCGTCTGCTGGGTATTGGATATCCTTGCAACGTAACACCAACGGGCGCTACATTCCCCCAGTTGGAAAATCGCGCCGCGCATGATTTCCCCCCTTTTTTCGCCCTCAGAAATCGACACCGACGCGCTACGACTCTTTTTCCATAATGCGTCCCTCAATGACCATTACGTGATAGAGAAAAAACCGCGGTGTTAATCAAACGATAGAGACGTTGGAAACGCCATATTCGGTGTCGACGAGAGGTTTTTGCCCGAAACGGAAAACCCGACAAAGGATCGAAGCGCGGGTGGCGATGGTGCGATGCCCGGTGGACAGGTTGGTTCGAGGGATTATTCTGTGTGCTCGTGCAACTGTTCCGCCACCCTCGTGCTCGATTTCGCGGGAGGGTAGGCGGTTGTTTAAAGAGGCCGACTTCGGAAACGGAGACCGAAGGCACGCCCCCGCTACGAAATGCAGATGTTTGCGAAAGGGATTTCGCGAAGAGGCTGGTCGACGGCGTGCAACGCGAGAATGGAGCCGGGGATCGAGCGGGGGTGGCACGAGTACCCGGGCATTCCCGTAACGAGATTATCTAGCGGAAGGGGAGCTGTCTGCGCGGAAACTTCTGGCGAAGCTTTCCTTTTTTGGATAAGAATGAAGTGGGACGTTTGGGAGATCCTGGTGGAATAGCTGTGTCGTGTTATGCAATTTGGAAGTCATCGAGGTTAGATAGGGGTGAATATTGATATTAAGGAAGAAGGTTGTTTAGGGAACTTGGAAGTCCTCGAGTTTCGAAGTTGGGAATTTTTACTGCGGAAAGAAATGAGATAAGGAGCTCTGTTGTTTTGCTTTGAATCGATGAAGTTTGATAGTAATTTGAGGGAATGGAGACTTCCGACTACCTATGCTTTAAAATGTTCAGTGCCGCGTGCTTCAAGCCCGTGACAATTAATATTCAGCGAACAGGCTCAGGATCAAAACACCCCGAGTCACCATTATACCGAAAGCCTCGCAGAAACTCCCGGGGCCACGTGCGAAGGAAAGCTGGGGAACGTCGGTTGAAAGGAGCCTGATATAAAAAGGTGGCCCGAAAAATGGAAAAACGGTCGACGTTTACGCGGCATTAGGCCACGGATTATTCAAAACCCGAGGAAAAGTTCTGAATGTGTCCTGACGTAGATCGTCCGCGAGGAAAGTCTTCGTGCACGAGCAGGGCTGCACCTAGTCGCCTCTTTTGTGCCCCACAACCCTTGAGCTCTAATAGCAAGCAATTCTTAAGCTACCTAAGGGCAGAAAAACAAGTTTCTAAAAGTCTCAACAGGAAAAAGGAGCTGTGGGAAAGGTAGCCCACTAAATTGGCCCAATTAAGCGACCAAGTAGAAAAGGAGAAGATTTGACGTGGAAATTATGTTTCTCCAAGGGCGAAGGTGGCCGTTGGCCCATCCCTGGGGGTGGCGGAGAAGTAGAAAGATCCCGATTCACCTCGAATCAAGGAATCGGCTCGAGTCGACTTCCCATTGTGCGGCCGGGCACGAAAACATCTGTAATCCGTTTAGCCGTGCAAATTTCCCATTGACGCCACCCCTCCTGTCAAAAATCCACGCCACGGTCCCAACCCTCGCCCCCCTTCAAAACATCACTGTCAACCGAGCGCATAATAGCCGCGGAAAATGCGGTGTCTGCGGCAAGCGGATTTTCCAGGAAGCTCGCGCGACCGAGCCGCGCTCTTCCCTTCCCTCCAGCGATTGCGTGAAAATTCTGCTCCCCCAGCCCCTGTCGCCGCTCGAGGTCACGGTCGCAACGGAGTGGAACGAGTAAAGTTCGCGGATTTAATTCGCCGTTTTGTCTCTCTCCTCGAAAACGGGGTTGAAAAGGTTCATTGAGAGGCTTTCCAGGGGGACGAAATCCTGCGAAGGGTTTCAAGAATTGTTTGCTGGAGATTTCGGGGAAATCGCGCTAAACAAGGGTGCTGATCACTTTGTGGCGGTGATTTAATTCTGGAGGAGAGGGGGATAGTGCAAAAGGAATGAAACTTGCGTCGAGTTTTTGGACGATTTCAGAGTTGTAGAAGCATTTAATTGTACACTGATGTAGTCTACTATTTATGTACTTTATAATGGAAGCTACACATTTCGATAATCACCCGAGATTCGTTCTCCAATCAAAATCAATCCAACACGATTTCCCCCGAAAATGGCTCCATCGAACGTTCCTATCGAGTCGCAGAAACACGAAGACCAGCCACTTCCTTGAGCGGCGCGAGGCAAGGGTCCATTGTGAGCAGGGGCGAAAGACGGTTAGGCAAATTTTCAATGAAATTTTTTTTCTCCCGTCCACCCCTCTTGAAACGCGGGGTGAACGAGCAGGCTGGACCGACGGGGCGAGGAAGAAAAAAAGATTCGAACGTTGCTGGACGCTGGGCAGGGCCCGGGACGCGCACAAAGGGGTCCGAAATCGAAGCTCGAGGGGTGGAAAATAAGGAGACGCCGAGGGGGGAGGGGCGGGCGCGCGCAAAAAAAAAGAAAACGACAACGTACCATGTGGCGCGTGGAAGGAAGCTGCGTGATTTTTTTCTGATCGATCCGGGTAAAGGTGAACGAGAACGGGGGGAGAAACGAAGGGGGACCCCGGAAGGGGGAAGAGGTCCCCAGGATTTCCGAATTTCCGAAAAAAATCCATAAATCTCCGCGGTTGGGAAAAAAAGTGCAGGCTGCACGCGTGCCCCTCGATCCGTTTGCACGCGTCTCCCCGGCGTTTTTCAGCGAGAAAATTTCCTCGTTAGCTGGGAGGGGGGGTTGTGCACGCGACCGCGAGACAAAAGGGGTGGCGTGTGCCACTGGGACGAAAAAACGCGGCGGAAATTCCGTGCAAACCACTTGCACGAGGATAAAATTCCTTTGGAAGCGCGCTCTCCCCTACTTTTTCAAAGGTGGATGAAACGATCGTTTTAGTTTCCTGGCTATAAATTAATTTACACGTGTGGTTGGTGCATAATTCATTCCTCACAAGTGTAGTTCCATTTTTATTCTCCGAATTCTCTGAAACCTGCACGTTACGATCCAAATATGTTTCAATTTCGTAGCACGAACAGCCCCAAACGTTCATCGAGCAAAGTATTTTCTAAAATTATTGCGTCTGCCGGCGCAGGAACGAATCTCCTCCCACAGCTCGATGTATCGAGGAGGGCGCAGACACAGGACGTGAAGGAGCAACTCGTATTACATTACATCACCGGGAAATGATTGGACAGGGCGAGGGCAATCAAGGGCCGAGCGTGGAAAGCCCCCGAAACAGTTCCCACAGACGTTCTCCTCCAAGCGTCGTTCGTGTTTGATAAGGGCCTACTGGACTTTTTTGTGAAACAAAATCTGACCAGATGTCGGCGGGGCCCCGTCGAGGAGCCAGGTAAAAAAATACCTTTGGGAGCGAGGGTCCCTTCCCCATGCGCCGCTGATTCGTGTGGGAGGCTGGCCCCGCTCGTCATTAGCCCACTAAATCAATCCTGCGCGGGGCCACGGCATCAATTTTATAGAGAAGTCCCTTCTGGGCCCACTGGCCAAAGGGTTGCAACTGGAACACCAGGTATCCCGGCTGCCGCGAGTCGCTCGAGTGGCTCGGAACTAGCCACGAATCGTGTTCGGCTTGTAATTTTAACGGGGACTCGGTTCCTGCTTTCAATCGTTTATGTTAGGTGATTCTCTTCTGATAATTCCGGCCCGAAGTGGGATTTATGTACTTCGAGGGTGGCGGCCGGTCGTGGTTACTTCGTCATCGATGGGGAAGATCGAAACTAACGAATGCTAGAGTAGCCTGTCCAGTGTATTTTCGTTTTTACTAGAAGCCTTGCAGCTATCAAGTCTCCCGTTTCTGAAAGCCTGATAGAGTCGACGCAATCGACACTCGCCGATTGTTATTTTCGCTGGTCTCACGCCGACGAACTCGTCAATCTTAATGACTCCATTCGACCGACTAAACGTGTGCACCAATGTGGACGCGATGGGATCGTGGAAAAGCCCGCTAATCAGACGGTTCTGAATGATGCAGCGATCGAGTTTAAAAACGAATATAAAGCTAAGAACCACAGGCGAGGTTGAAATTACTCGCACCGATACCGCGCAACTTCCCACGGCAACGAACTCCTCTCGGCGAGCTTCTCTCGGAGCTTTCCTCCAAAGGAGGCAGCGATTCGAGCGACGCTAAAATTACGGGCACGTCGAGGGAAAAAACTGGGAGGGGCGAATGAAAAACTGCGGGGGAAGAGATCCAAGGGCTGTAACTTCTCTGAGAGGAAAGGAGGAATTCAACTTCAACTTGATGCCTCTGCGAGCATCTTCGGGGGAAGTTTAATTAAAGTCGCGCCCAGGAAAGGTGAAGGTAAAGAGGTAAGCCCCCGAGGGTGTCCAGTGAAGAAAAGGGTCGGAGGACTGAATCTCGATTCACTTTTGGTAGCTGTTTACACCGCTTGCAACTCCAAAGCCCAAGTTCTTGAAAAACAGGCTTATGAGAGCCTAACGAAGCGCGCTGGAAGTCAATAGAATCTCATCCATCGAACACTCCGCGGAAACTCTGGAAGCTCCTCGGATCCGAAGAAACTCGAGACCGAGTAACCAAGTCCATAGAGAACTCGCGTCGCAGCGAATCGACCGGGCATCGGTGCCACGAAGGAGGCGAAGAGGAGGCGCGGAGACGTGGATGCCAGCACGGCGAACGGGAGAAGAGAAGCCGGAACAAGAGACAATGGGGCGAGAGCACGATGCATGTTGAACATGTAGGAAGACATCGTTGCTCCTTCCAGACACAGGGACAGGTGGCAGACTGGGCCCCGTGGCCCAGAAAGAGAGGGGATCCGGTTCCCCTTCGATCGAACGAGGAGGGTACCAGGCCGAGAGGGCATGGGAACCTGACTTTCGGGGGCAGCATCCCTAGGAAGTGAGCAAAGGGCCTCTCTCCCCGCTTCTCCCGGCGGCCCCGGTTTCCCCCCTCTGGCCAAGGTGGCGGAGAGCGGGCAGGGAGGGGTAGAAGAGAGAAAATGAGAAATAGAGGGGCCCTTGGCCCGATAGAAATGAGGGCCGACCGTGTACTTAAACACACATCAGTCGGTTTCGAGGCTCCTCCGTCCTGGAGGATCACGAAGGCGGCTCATCAGGCCGATAGGAGCGTAAATAAGCGGCGGGCCGCGCGTTACGCTCCGACTCTTTCCGCTCCGTACCACTCGCACGCTGATCTCTTGGACGGTGAGTCGGCTGACCGACAACTGGGGCGCGTTTTTAATAGAGGCGACCCTGTTTCTCTGATAACTGCTGATAGGTTCTTGGTTGCTGTTGGTCGGTGAGAGAAAACGCGTGGGTGATGAGTAATATGCGATTTGGAATTATTTGCGCGGAAGATGGCGATTGAATATTGAATTTGGTCAATTGTTGGAAGTGGAGGTACAAAAGGATTTTAGGGCTTGTGCACACATGGGTATAATAAAAGATAGAAAGAAATGAGAAAGTTTCCTTTTTGTGATGTACTTTCCTTTCCTCCTCGATTCCGTCGCAGGACATGCCAGGACCACCTCACATATATGTCTGCTTCCTATACGCTAGTGGACTTTGAGAGACGCTCGCGCTAAAATTCGCCAGTCCTTAATGAAGCTCCTTTCCGCGGCTCGGGACGACGTTGCGGAATTAATTAGGGGAGCCAGCCCATTTAAGTTTACGACCGCGGGTTTACGTTAATTATTACCCAGAACTAGTTGTAATTAGTCTTTCGCGAATACAAAATATCGGCTGCGTCAGGGGCAGCGGGGCAGAGAGGGTACGAGGATCGTAAAAGTTTTTAACGCTGGCGCGAAGATCCATCGGAAGCCACGAGACATATCTCGATCCAGAATACACGCTCGAGATTTACAACAGCAATATCTAAAAATCGAAAGATGTACGAAGAATCGAAAGGGAACAGCAGGTTTCTTCGGAAAGGGCTACCTCGCAACGAACACCCACTATTTCCACCGCGATTGTCCCCCAATCCTCGCCCCACGAAACAAATAACCAAAGATCCACAATCTGGACCCGATAGAAATCGACCCTAGTGTTCGATCTCCCCTTTCCTTCGATAGAGTGAGAAGCAAAAAAAGAATACCTACTCAAAAAATGACGATACGCTATCGAAACGCTCGAAGGGCCCGTGGAGGCTCCCAGGACCACCGGTCCAAGCTATCGGAAATCGATTCCAGTAAAAGATTACGAGATCAACCGTTGGATGTTTCCTGCTCGTCGACGTTAAGCCTTCCACGCTGGACGGGGCGAGGGGCCCGCGGACGTGCAAGGCAACCACGGCTGGGCGATAAAGTACGGCGGATAATTAATTTTATAGCTACTCAATTTCCGAGGGAATCGGCTACCGGGGCCCGCGGGCCCCGTTTTCGTTAGTCGCGCCAACAAAAAAGCAGATAAAGGCCTCCGCGTGCGGCTACGAGCAAGAGAGCCTGCGAACGGGCCTGCAGGGCCAGCGAAGTGAAAGAGACAGGAGAGGATGAAGGATGAAGATGAAGAGAGGCGACCAGGCAGGAAGCTTCAAAACGGAGGATACTCTCGGAGTGATTTTTCAGATTTCTTCAGATTTAAAGTGAGAGCGAGGAAAGTGTGTTGTGAAAAATGAAAAGATGGAACAAGGCTAGACAAATAATGGAGTAAATTGAAGTTGGGCGAAGGAAGGAGAAGAGAAGGAGAAAAGCTGTGCGTATGTGCTAGAGGAAGAGGACACGGAGAGGGGAGAGAATATTCAGTCCATGATGAGGCCCAGCCACAGATTTACGATCGCCAGCCTCTACGAGCACCACTTCTTATTTATTCCCTTTCTCCATCCTGCTCCCTCCCTCTTTCCCTCCCCCCTGCCCCGTTTATGTGGCTACCGAACCTGCAGCCGTTTCTTCCTTCTTTTCTTCTCTTTGCCACTTGTTCACCCGGTACATTAAGGCCCTGAATCCACGCCGCGATCCAGGCCCATGCCAGGGCTGCCACGCGACTCGAGATTTCTAGAGATCCCAACCAACGAAACACTTTTTCCAACACACGAAATTCTACTCCAACTCTCGACTTAGAAGAACAACTTTTCGGACGTGTAAGATCCAAAATAGATTCGTACACCTAAATGGAGGCTTGATAAACTACTCGTAAACTTAACTACTGAATTCTTCTGAGCCCCAAAATTACAGCCATCTTCCGTCCACCCCAATTTTCCCAAAAAAAACTTCCAGACACGCGACACAGAGAAAAACCCGGAAAAGAAGTTTGACACGCGACAGACTTTTCCCGAGCGGAAGCAGCGCGGCAAGAAAAACCGCGCAGGAAAAGTGTCCAAGAATAAAGCAGTCCGTAAAAAACACACCGAAGGGGAACAGACCAAAGAAATACGGCTAGGGTGAAAGTCCTTAAAAAAGTCCTCCATCTCCATTCACGTCCCCGTCTAAATCAGCGTTAGAAGCCCGCCGGCAGCGGTGTTTCATTAATTAGCCAGAGGGGGGGCAGGGAATCGGGCCCGGGGAGCAGGCTGACCGACACCAAAATTGCCAATATTCCACTCGGTGGTTCCAGCACGATCCAGGAAGCAGAGGGGGCAAAAATCGATGGGAAAAAATCGTCCGTCAGAGTACGGGGGATGGAGACAGGGGGCGAGGGGCGAGGCGAGCGTGGACCGTGAGTGCAACTTTCGTCACAGATCGCGGCCGATGAAACGACGAAACGCAGAAGCGAACAGGTGAAAGGAGGGGGGGAAGGAGAAAAAGATAGGGGTGAAGAAAAAAACAGGTGAATCGAGTCAACTAGTTACGGTCGACCGGGCAATACGTGTAGCCCGTTCGAGAAATAGGTTCTAACGAGGGAAAGAGAGAGAGAGAGAGAGAGAGGGGGAGAGTGAGAGAGAGGCTGACGACCAGAGAAGGAGGAGCAGCACTTTAATCGTCTTTCCAGGCGTCACGTGATCATCCGGCCATAGGTAATTGCAAGTAAATTCGAATTGTCACGCATTATCACGGTAGCCTGGAGACGTCTGAACCGAGGAGATCCGCAGTGGTTCTCAAGCAGGCTGTTGCTCGTCGAGGGGTACGTCCTCCTACGGGGGATGACACTTGACGTCTTAAAATAGGCCCCTGGGGAGGACGCAGGAAGTCGGTTTTTGTTTTGCCCCGGGATTTATCGGGATAGCCCGCGTGGGAATGGGCCGGCGTGTCTAAAATGGAATTTCGTCTGGAAGATTTGCCGTGACATATAGGTCGGTAAGTGGAGTAAGTGCGCTTCTTTGAGAGGGGGCGAAGATGTAGCTATCGAGATTTCGGGGATCCTGCGAGCATCACTTGTGGGACCAGCCGTATACGCTGGTTTCATCGAGACTGAAAATCGGCACGTTTCGAGATGGGCGTATATACTTGCTCACCGGAGATTCAGATTAACATTCTAATGGAAGAAAGTGGGATGGCGGAAATTGGTGTTACAGGGAAAGCAAGCCATGTATATAAATTACACGGACTACAAGCTTCTGGATCTGCTCCAAAGCCCTAAATCCCAACACGGGAGGGACACCAACGTGTTGCCCTGCTTCTTAAACAAATCTGCGCGCTAATAGATCTCGGAATGGTAAACTACCTCAAAGTGAAGAGTACTCAATCTTCAATTAGACGTCAGTGCCACCCATGAGTTCCAAAGAAGAACACGTGTTTCCTGCGGGAGTGAATAAGGAACTCAAGGTCCGTCTCGTCAGGGCGGCGTGAATAAATCGGCGTAGCGTCTCCTCGCGGTGGAAAATCAAGGTTCGATCGTGCAATCTCGAGCGCTAGATCGGCCCTTTCCGCTCGGCGGCTGAGTCCCAGCCGCGGCGAGCGCGTTCACACCGAATCGAGAAAGCTATCGTGCGCCTCGATCCCTGGCCCATTCACGGCAGAGAAAGAAGCTCCTTTCTGGCAAGACGTGCCACGGACGGACAAGACGAGCGGACGGACGGTTACATAACTCCGCGAGGAAGGGGACGTAGGATGGGGTGGGCCCATTGTGCCCCGCGCCATGTACATAAGAGGCGTACAGGGGCCAGCAGATCGGACTTAGAAATTTAGTACATAGAGGTAAATGGGGTATCATGTTCAGTCTAAGGCTTAAGGACTTTTGTTTGGCGTGGGAGGCTCGCTGCTGCACTGCCCGCTGGGCCCCACCTGACCCATTCATTCGGGCGGAGCTTTTCATTTTCGTTCGATTTCGTTTTTCGTCCGGGGCAACGGCGCCCGGGACTCGTTTGATCGAATTTTGCGCTGGATATCGTGATGGACGCGTCTTCTTACCTATTTCTATGGGTGTAAGGTGCCGGGGTGGTAAGACAGAGGGGATGTATACACAGAATTTTGGAGTAATGTAGAATATTAGGAGGACCCAGTGTCCCAGAATTTTAACGTACCTATATAATTCTAGATTTTAAATTCTAAAAATATGCCCCAGTTCTGGAGGAGCACTCACAAGTGTGACGGGAATCGGTTGATTTAAATAGTCAAAGTTACCACGATTTAAAGTTTCCCAGAAGGAGGAAGAGAAGACGCTCGAAATGGTCACGCGACGAGGAAACGGTCGGTGCGACAATGGAAGCCCAGAATGATTGTCTGGAGCCGATTTTCGTGGGCCCAGGAACTCGATTAAAATTAGATCTAAGCCGATGTTTTTGAAACGGTCACGAGTGGAGTTTCGGGAGCTCCCCTCCTTTTCTGTCGATGCTCCAGCGGCCACTTTCTTCTCTCTCTGGCCCTCTGTTCAGGGGAGAGGGCGCGAAGGGGGATAAAAAAGAATCGAGTGGAAAAAATGACGGGCCTCTCGCTACCGTGGTGCGTGATCAGGTGAGGCCCTCCCCCCCTCTCTGACGTACCCCTCACACGTCCCAAAGGAATCTGTAATTCCTTTGTGTGGCTGCATCATCAATCGGCAATACTCACTTCTTTCCAACTGGCGTGAAATTGTTAGCGCCGATCTCTGGCGAATAATTGCCATTATTGGTGACGTTTCTTGGAGGCTGACCTTCTGTCCTCGTATTCTTGCTTGCCATTCGAAGAATTACCAAAGGCTCTGCACTGACGCAAAAAGGGACGTAAAAGCGATACAGTTGCAAGAAGTGAATTATCTTGCAGCTACTATCCCTTCGATAGCGGCGCAGAAATAAAGGAGACACTGGTATTACATCTGAGCGAGAGCCTATCGACAAAGCAGCGGTACTACGAAGGGACGTGTAATTTGAAAAATCCTGCCACCCCAGAAGATTTCTCATTCTCCGCAGGTGTATCTCCCGATAGAGAGGATCCTCGCAAAAGGAAGCCCTGGAGAGATCGCCACGATACGTCCCACTAATCTCCATCCTGTATTCCAATCGAAATTATCGAAAGCCGAAGGAGCGCTGCCACCGAGAAAGAAAACTCGCTCGATATCTTAACGTCGAGGGGGGGCTCTAATCGACTCGCCTGTCACTTCGCAACACTGCGATCTCTTTGGCGCGGTTCCCCCCGTCGCCGTTGTCCTTCCAGCAGCAGCGCGCACAGACACGGCACCGGCGAGCAACAGCGGCGAACAAGAAGAAGACGCAGAAACGAGGAGAGAAGGAGGAAAAAGAAAGGGTAAAAAAGTGGCTGGCTGGTGAATGAAGCTATGCACCTCCGTGGCCGGGGGCTAGTGTACCGTGACGAGCACAGCATCCTGCCTCATCCTCCTTTTCCATCCTCCCGACCACGTTCTCTTCCCTCCGATCGTTTCCTCTCCGTTCGACGATCCCTCGAATCGTTCCTGGCCGCTGGCCGAGTCTCCTCTGCCTCTTATGACGTCCCCCCTAGTGTCGCTGTTCCTCTCGCTTTCGTCCCCCTGTTTCCTCGCTTTTCTCATCGATCGGAAACCTTCGCGCTGCCTCCGTCGCTCGATACTTCTTCCTAGGTGTCTTCCTTACTCCCCGATACTTTAATTTCGAAAGCACGCTTCCGCTTAGACTTGGGTTGTAAAAGTCACCATTGTCACACCGTGACTATCTACGTCACCCAGTTTATTCTTCCTTTAACCGTTCCTGTTCTTGGTTTCAATCGTTTCACCCATTCACTTTCCCCCGGCGCATCCTTCATCGCTCGCCGCCGCTTCTCTCATTCATCGACCTCTTCGATTCATGTTCCACGGAGGCAGCCTTGACGCGCGCGCCCCTTCGTCCCCCGGCCTTTTCCGTTTCCATCCGCTTTTTGCCCCCCCCCTTTTTCGATCAACTTCTTCCTTCTGCTCCTTTTCCCCCGCGCTTCGTGGCATCATCATCGTGGCTCGATCGACCGGCCCCGATCGAGACGGCGAAACCGCGCCCCGCCGGAAAACCGCAGCGCGGATCTAGTTAACCGCGCCGCGGAAATTATTCGCGGAATAATATCGATCGTGTTCGCCGTCCTCTTCGGCGAATCGCCCGGGCGAGTGCGCTTCCGCGAGGACGAGGGATCGTTTTGTTTCTGCCACTTCCGGGATACCGATATCTTTCGTCCCATATCTACGAAGATGGATCAACTTCGATGGCGGGTGCCTTTATTTCATCCAAGTGTCGCGACGATTCGTGGTAAAATGACGGGGAAATAATTGTCACGATGTGCCGATGGTTATCACAGTGGTTGCCACGAAGTGTGAAGTTTGCTGGAGATAGTGAGAAGGATAGCGGAGAAGGCAGGCTTTATAGTGCCGCAGGAGATAGGTGTTATTATATATTAGCTCCGATTAATGGCTTTCTAATAAGTTGACAGTTTCAATCATAATCCCCTAGTTGTGTTAATAATGCGTTCCTCGTTTTTGCGAAAAGGATGAAGAACCTGTATTATCGAAGCAGCGCTTCGAAGCTTGTACTTGAGGAAAATTGAATTAGAAATTTCTTCCTTCCGAAGGAGTCCAGCCTCGTTAATCCTATTCTTGGAATATTCAGTTCGACGGGTAATTACCGTCAATGCCTCTGGTAAATATTCTAATCCTTCTAGTACCCAACCTTTCACAAGCTGGAATCCTTAGTGCCATTTCTTTCGACATAAATAAGTGAGTCTTTTCGTAACCGGCGTGGACAAAAAAAAATTCAGAAAATCGCTATTACAGCGCGCATGATCCCGATAGCTCCTCTAGATAAAGTGTGCCCGCCACCGTTACATCATTATAAAATATTACCGAAATAATCGCGTGCGCCGCGCGCAACGAGCCCTCGAACGGGCCGATCCCGTTCGTTTCGAAAGCAGCAGGCAAATGAATCACTCGCAATTAGCAATAACAGTCAACGAAACCTCGGTCAACTTCCAGCCACCGGTATCTGAATTTCGCCACCCCGGTTTCGTCATTAAAATACATAATCCGGCCAACAATTACCGATTGCCTCGAACAACGCCCGAATAAAACTCGCGCTGACATTCTTCGAGCACCTTCGTCGCTACCAGAGCCAAGAGATCCCACGGATTTCCCTTCAGAATTTTGCTTTTGACTCTCGACATGGCCAGCAAACAATGGGCGAGGCGATCGCAGGGATTCGAAATGAATATTACCGCGCCACTCCCGTCCGTCTCCATAAACTCGAAATTTACGATTGCCCGTGGCTTAATTACAATAAGAATCAACATCGTCCGGTTGTAAAATAATACGTAACGAACGCCGCCCGATGCACCGCTGCCGCCGCGCCGTTCCCCGTCACGCTAATTATTAACTATCCGCTGGAGGAATCCGCGGCAGCGTCCTTCTTCCTCCGTCTAGTCCTTTTCCCCCCAGTTGCTCGCGATTTTCCTTTTTCCTGGCCGCCCGTGGAAACTGCTCGGCGATCGGTCGCCATCACGAGGCGCGTCGCTTCTCGGAATTCTGTCCAGCGAGAGGACGTGCACTTCGTTCGGTCCGAAGTCGAGTATGTAACGCAAGTGGCAAGGAATCCGACGCATCGGAGGAACCAGTGGAACCGGAGGGGCGCTTTGAAAGTTCGCTTCGATTTTCTCCGCGAGCGGATGGCTTTGAAAACAGTTGAACAGACGTGGAAGGTGGAGCGAGCGATGGCGGACGGATCGTTACACATTCACGTAACTGGCGGCGACGCCGGGGCTCGCGAGGATCCTGCGTCCCCGTCTCTCCTTTCGATACCCTTAATTCGATACCAGTCACGGACCGATCGTCGACGTGGCCGGCGTCGATAATTGAGGAAGCGGCGGCGAGATTAGCGAGAAGAAGGAGCAGAGAAGAGACGGTGGTAGCGGCAGCTGCTTCGTTATTATGATTTTCTTCATTAAACGCCGATCAAGGCAACGCTTTAATGGCTTTCTGGGCCTTATCAGCCGCGCTGCTCCCCGTCTATCTCTCTCCCTCGCCCGCGTTCAGAGCGTCCCATGCGACCCGGTTATTCGTCAGTCGCTTATTTCAATATTACAGTGTAATAAAATAGCGAGCCGGACTCGGCCAGGATTAAATCGACGAAAATTACAGATCGCCGCTCCCCGTCGGCCTTCTGCCAGGGAGGAAAGAGAAAGAAGCAGCCCGGCAAATTACATAGATCTCGGGCAACGGTACACGTGTACACCAAGTGAATTTTTCATCGACATGTGGATAGAGAGAAGTAAAGAGTGTAAAGAAAGCGAAGGAAACGAAGGAAGAAGGGAGTCTAAGGATAATTATCGAGGGGGTGCACCCACCCTCGGGGAAGGTGGCGACGGGTCGAGGGTGGCGGGCGTTTCGCGAAATTCGAAGTCGATGGCTTCGGTGACGTTTGCGATTTTTCTTCGTCTCCAGTGTCTTGGAAGTGAAAGTGATTTGGTTGGTTTCTCGGACTCCTTAATATGTCTTAGGTTCAATTAGATATCAACTTCATTTTACTTGCAAAAGTTACCCACACAAATGTCTAAAAACCAACATATACATAGGTATATAAATGTTCGTTAAGCAAAGGTTACTTTACAGAAATTACATAGAAAATTACTTACAAAAAAAAACAGATACAAAAAGTAATTTCTTTAAATTATTCTACCATAGGGGAGCGCGGGGGTATTTTGCTAATTTTTAATATGATTGTAACTACCTTAAATCTTCGTCCAGTAAGAATGTAAGCTTAATAGAACTCGCTTGATAAAGCAATTCAATGAATGACAAGCGAGGCTCTCGTTTTATGATTGGTATAGCTTCTGTTACGACTTTCTCAGCTTTTTGCTGCATGGTCCAGCGAGTGGAAAACAGCGATAGCAGCAGGAAAGAAGCGGTGATCGCCTCTAGATTCGTTCCTGGGACTGCTATCGAACTAATAACGCGTGTAAAGCGCTTCTAACCGCGTTACGACGCCGAGCGAAATGCGTCCGCGCTTCTATCGGCGCTCTATCTCACGGGCAGGCCGACATATACGCGGTTAATAACAGGCAATAATTGCTGTTTTTCAACGGAAACGGGCAAGGTATATGTGTCAGATCAGCCGCGATGCGTTTCACTGGCCTCCGCTCTATGATAATCCGTCCTATTCTATAACCGTCCGTTGAATATCATTAAATTTTAACGATCCGTCTTATGGCGCGCCGCGCGTCGTATGTCCTTCGATCGCGGATTCCACGTATCTCTCTCCATTTTCTTCACCTGATTTCCCTTCCTCGAGCATTTCGTCGCGATCCGTCAGCTGTTCCCTGCGCCGCGTTCTTTGCCCCCTTCCGTCAGTGTGTGTGAATTTTCTTACAATTAGATGGCTGCTTAAATTTTTACTTGTCTACTTCCTCCGGTCGATTCTTTACCTTTATCTATCTTTAAATATTTTATTTTTTCCCTCTCTGTAAACTTTGCGTGAGATAGTAAAGAATATTTATAGAATAGTTCGACGGGGAAGGTAGTCTAATAAAAATGCACGGACAGGCCATTGTGACGTGAGGTAATCCAAGTAGCCGCCACTGTCATTTAGTCATAACAGAAAAAAAGCAAAGAGAAAGTGCAAGGCCCTCGGCTTACGCGCTCCTTCTAGGCAGTTAGAGGATTAGGGGACTTTTTTTAAATCTGCAAACAGCCCTGGAGAAAGGGTTAGAGAGTCGTTGCTCGGGAAGGATGTACCCGTGAAATCCTGTCGTAAACGCGTTGGAAAACATTGGTGACAGCTCAATTCTCGAAATCGCCTCTTAACCCTTCCGTTACCTGCGACAGGCCACTGACGCGTCGAAGTGGAAGGGAAAGAAGTCTTCGAGTTTCTTAAAGAAAAAGAAGAGAACAAATCCACTCCTGTCTATTTAAAATAAATTTCCAAATAGAAGAAACCGTCTAAAATCCGAAGGAAGGAAAACCCTTTCTGCTGTGCTTCTCCGTACTTTTTCATTAATTTTCTTTCGTTTTTTATAACACATCTTTTGATTAGCGCAAATTTTCATCCCTTTTCGGGGGATGATTCGTTAATACAACTAATTGCGAACTCCAAGTGGTCAGGCTCTCGCGCGGAAGGAACGATTAGGCGGGGAAAAAGCGATAATCCCAGCCCTTCGGCGCTGTAATCCCCGACTCTGCCCACGGATTACGAGATGTAAACGGCAAGTCCTCGTCGTAAACGAGCAGCGCGGCTCGATTTCGAAAAAACACGCCTCACCGTTCGAGGCAACCCTTTCCTCTACCTGCGCCTCGGCGTCGGAGACGTCGGTTTTCCAAAGGGAAAAAGAAAGAGCAGCGGAGAGACGTAGACGGTTGAAATAGAAATAAAATCGATACGGAGCGGTGTGAGGTACGTACAGAAAACGTGGAGAAATGATTTTCTTTTCTTGTTAAAGAGAAAGATCCAGGAACTGGGGGGAGGGGGTGGAATACATTTTTCAGACTCCCGTGGAAATGGATTCCAGGGAATTTATGGGGGGGAATGCGATTTTACGCGAATTCGAGGGGGGATTTGTAACTGCTGTTGCCTGGAGGTACTGCGTGATTATCTATTTTCAAACGGGAACAATGGTAACGATTTGAAACGTGATTATGTCGAAGATGGAAGTTACGCGAAAGGGCGAGTTTTAGAGTAAAGTGTTAGAGACGAATGGAAACCAGAAGGGACATTAAAAATATAGAAAGCCAGAACCCCCTTGTGCCCCTTTCCCCTCGCAGATACTTTTCTATGGCGTATTACAGCCAGTAGCGGGGGAAAGTGGTTGCCAGCTGAATGGCCGGTGTTTTACAACAGTGGCGAGAGCCGAATAACCCTCGTGGCTTTGTTGAATCGCGGGCTGCCGTACCTGCGGTGAAAATCAACCACTACTGTGCGCGGCGAGCCTCAACCTGGGCCCAACGAGACCCGTGAAAGGGTTAAACAACTATAAAACGGCCCATTATCGGCTGGAGGGCCCTAAAAAAATGTCCAGTTACGCTTCCGATGTAATTGCACCCCTGCCAGCCGCGCTGATTCCTCCTTTTTACGGATTTGCGTGACCGCTGCCTCGTCTTCAGCCCCTGTCGGCTGGCATTGGGTAACTGTTCCTTGCCCCGTGTTGATTTTTGCCGGGTAAACCAGTCGAGTCGCAAGACTTTCAGGGGCGGCTCTATTTGTTGCGGGGTCGTTAGCTCGAATTATCTCGAATTAGCTTCCAGGAGAATTGATTTCCCCGCGGGAAGTTGAAGAATCCTTAAAGCCTCGTTTTCATTAGTCAAGTTAATTGAATTCAAGGGATGGGAGATTTAAGTGGAGGGTTCAGAAATTGGAAGCTTCGTGTGTTAGGTGATAGAATTTGGATGAAAATTCGTGGAATAGTCGCGGAAGCAGATTTCGTGATAAAAAATATTGATAGATGAAGAATTCGATATTCTTCACTTGGGAGTTTCAAATACCGTAATTATAATATCAACTTTAAACGCCTGCTATTTCCCATCTAAGCTTCAAAATCTCAAAGAACGAGGGACTCTACGCCTAAATCTTCTACGAAATAAAGAAACTCGCTGCGTTCTCTCTTAAGATTGCCTTTCTAACAGGTTCATGTCGGGGAAGTAGAATTTTAGTCTCCAACTTCTTAGCAGCGTCTTTCTAGCAACTACGATGCTACTATCTGCATACATAAATTGTTCGATGGATCGATTACTCACCTGCGGGCACATCTTGCACTGGTACTTCCTCGGTGGATGAGAGTGTGGTCCACTCAGGTGGGGGTTCAGGTGCGACGGATGAGACGGTTTCACGGTCAAAGGCTGAGGAACCACCAGCAAACTCGCTGGGGGGCTTCCGCTACTTGATCCCCCGGCTCCTCGGTATTGATCGTCCCCTGGAATCGTCGATCATGTTAGCTGAATCTCGATGGAAGCTTCGCCTTGGTCTACCGATTAATTCCCATCGCGTACACGCGACAGATTTAATCTGACTTGTGATAAACGGTGGCGGATGAGCAGACGCCAAACAGATCAGCTTTATGTGATCTAGGCGTGAGATCT
Source organism: Andrena hattorfiana (assembly GCA_944738655.2). Classification (NCBI taxonomy): domain Eukaryota; kingdom Metazoa; phylum Arthropoda; class Insecta; order Hymenoptera; family Andrenidae; genus Andrena; species Andrena hattorfiana. The sequence goes on along the minus strand of OX122894.2, from coordinate 38,788,413 downwards.
ATGGCTTGAACTCGGGTTAAAGGGTCGTGGATTAGTATCCATGCAGTTGAATGACTGTTGTATTTGAAATTTTGGAGGGAAAGTGTCGCCCGAAGGATTATTATTGGTAAGTGATACTTTATATTCAGCGAAGCTTGATAGTTACTTATTGGAGACAGAAAATCAAGGGAACTTTCGTAACTATCAGTGTTACAATAGATACTTTATCTTTCTGGCTGGTTGGATTAGAAAGTGGCTATCATTGAAACGAAAAAAGAGCGATCCCGGTGCCACTCGCTGAGACAATTAGCAGTAGGATAATGCGTCAATTAAGAGATATCGAAATCGATGGGGAAAAAATGAGAAAAAATATGCAGGAAGAAAGAAAAAAACTACCGTAAGTGGATCAAATGTGACTAACGGTGACTAACAACGGAGAAAGATTGCAAAAGTCGAAGGAATTCTGCCGGCCTTTATCGCGACAAGTGATCGCGAATAAAAGGGTAATAATTAATGGACATTATACGATGCCACGAAAATGAATATTATCGAGAAAAAATATCTCCGCGATATCTCCAGCTTTTTACTCCCGTTAAGGAGCGAGCATTTCACTTTCGTCCATCGCGATAAAGAATCCGCGATGAAAGATACAATAATTCGTGAGCGGGACGTGTCGTAAAACTGCGGGGAGAAAAAATACGTACGAATGTTTTCTGCGGGGATAGGTACTCGGCGATTGGAATCGGAGTTTCGATCGTTAGTAATGCTTTCAAGTAAATTAATGCTCGATCTTCGCGCGGCGAAGAAAATGAAAATACAAAGACGAGGAGCCAATCGCGAGCACTCAAATCTGGTATCTAGTCGTGCAGCTGTGTCTACCAACGAGAGACATCATCCGTGACATATAAATTCAACTATTACCACCAATTTTCACTCACGACCGTTCGCAAAAGAAGCAGCTTCCCCGAACGTCCGGCGAAATTCCGCCAGGAGGATCAGCGCGATTCCGCGTCGATCACGACGTCCGTCGTCGACGGTAATTAATGGAAGGCGAGCCCAGACAGAGAGGTACGCAGAGGGATATGACGGATTGCAGGAGCGCTAGCAAACACGCAGAGAAAGAGGCACGCGGACCCGATTGACGCAACAGCGCGCAGGGGGCAAGGATCCTGGCAGGTTGCAAGGACGAGCGGTCCTGCGTGTTGCGAGCCGAGTGGAAGTGTCATTAAGAAGGCGAGTTCTCGATATCGAGATCGACACACGCGTGCACCAGGCCTGCAGGTGCATCCGCTCTCTGTGTGCGTGAATGCGTGTCCCGGGCGCGGTTAACGCGATCGATCTCGTTATCTTGTCCCAAGATTCCAGAGGATATTCCACCGCCACGTTATCGAAGGACATCGAAATTTCGCCGGAAATATTCGCGTCCACTTGACACCCAATTTGTATATGTAATTCATCTTCAATGTTTCGGAGCGTCGAACGTTTTATCGGAAGACAGACCCGCGATCGCGGAGAATGGTAGAGACCGATCCAGAGGATCGTTCCAGGCCCAGAAGTCGCGATTACGCCAAGCAGATTCGCGATCGAGCGAAACGACGCAGAAAATCGTCGCGCCGGTGCGGTTTGCCGCGGTTGCGAGATATCGCGTGCAACGATTGCTTGCCGAAGGGGAACCTGCTCCCCTCCCCCCTTCCTCGTTCCTCGACACGCCGTCCAGTTATCAGCCGGAGCGAGAAAGAGAGGACCGGGCCCCCCTGTGCACGAGATCGCGTATGCAAATGATAATGATCGGGTTCAAGCGCGCTGGAAAGATCAATTAGCTGCGCCGCGAGGAGAACGTTACGTGGTCGCGATTCTGCGGCCACGTTTCGACGAAAATAATCGCTGAGATCGATCTGTCGCGCTGGGAGGTTCGATCGGGAATCGAGGATCGCGGTAACGACGATTTGGAGTGAGTTGGCGATGTTAGAATGGGAATTAAGGATGCGAGTCTGATGGACACTTGCTTGCTGCTTGGAGCAGGAGTTGAAACGGCGAGATGGGGATTAATTAGTTAATGATATTCTCGCTGTAAAAGTGAATTCAGACGTTGCTGAAGGCAACTGGAGGAGTTAGGAAGTTAGATGCCTCGATTTTCGAATTGGAGAGTGAAGGGAGGTGAGGTTCGAAGATTGATGGGTGACTAGATTTGAATCAATTAAATCCCAGATTACTAATTAAGAAAGTTAAATATTATATGAATGAGTACCGAAGAGAACTGTGGACGAACGAAACAAAACGAATGGCACATGAATGTACAAAATGAATATCTACGGTCAGATTTGAAAACACGGAATCACGGTTTTCTATTCGCGGGTTAAAGTGTTACGATTGCGTGTACGTGGGACCAATTGCACTCGCGAGGCGACCAATTACACCGAAGTAATGTCAGCCAGCGCGATGGTAATGGATCTGGGATAAATAAAAAAAAGGGGACGGTACGGCGAAACGTGATTTGCACAAATTTCGCGACGCTTTAACACGGTGACGTGGGACGAGGCGAGATCAATTAGCGTTGCTATCAACTGTCGTTCGTTGTTATTATTCGTCAGCCCACTCTGTTTTGTCGGCATTTTACGCGGCGAATTCGATGAGTCCTCCGTCGCCCCTTTTCGTGGCACGAAGGGGCAGTACGTCGATTAATTTATTTACTTAGAAATTCTTGTTAAATGTGAAGCAAGTCATTAAGGATTTTTGAGAAGCCGCTAGAAGTTCTTCTAAACGGGAAGTTTGTCCAGCAGGAATTATATTCCAATGCCACTTGCGTTTTGAAAGGGACTTTTTAAATGCCACGTATTAAAACGTGAAACTTGGAATCTCTAACTAAAAGAATCGCGATTCTTCTACGCGGAAAGTGGGGCATTACAGAGTTTATTTCCATTGCCCATCTCCTTGTAGCCTTTACGAAGGAAATACTTAAATATTTCAAATTTCTATCCACGGAATCTTCGCGGGTCTCCTTTCTTCCATTTGTCCCATTTCTTCGCTGCAAAGGATGATGAAAAAGGAGAGTCCCAAGTGGACCAGCTTTGCGTTCGCTGGGCAGAGGCAAGAGCGCGCGAAATGGAAATAAAAGTGACTGCTAAGTTTAGAGGCAACGTAATCCGACCGAATAGGAACACGACAGATTATTTCTTTAGCAATTTTTTGCCAGCCCGTCTGGAGAACAATATTCTTCCTTTTTTCTCTGCGGTATCAATTCGATGCAGGATGCAAACCCGGCTCAGCCTGTTTCCAAGCCGAAATTCGCCGATGATTAACATTCTTCTGATCGCGTATCAAGTTGTTTTTCAAAACATGCTAATCAACCGCTATTCATTAAGTATTTCGATATCCTGCTCCCCGTTCCATCCTTCGCCCATAATTCTGCATAATAATTAATTATGAACTCCCGCGATCTTTTGAAAATTTGATCCGCGTCAGCCGAAATGGCGGGGATAAATTCCCCAAATGTTGCTCTTTAGCATCTACCGCCGCGTAATCGACTTTCCGCTCGACTGCTCCCGGAAACTCGACCGAACGGCTCGAGTCGAGCGTCAATTCCATCGCGCGTTTTCATCTCGGCGAGATCATTAATGACATCGTGACGTCACGTAGCCCGCGGCGTTCTAGCGACGTGCAACTTTAATAGGAATTACCGCGAGATCGTTTTGGCGCCTCAGCGCGCGCGAAAACAGTGTCCGCTATTTGCTTTTCATCGTCTTCTGTTCATCTTCCGCCGGTCGCACACTTTGCGACAAGTTTCTTGGATCTTCCCTTTGCCTTTTGGTTCCTTTTGCTTCTTGAGGTTCGATGGAGAAAACGCTGGGTGCTTTCATTATCTTTTCTCTTTCCCATCTAGTGTTCGACTTCTTTGACTCTGTAGAATGTAGAGGAACCAAGCAGGGGGTCGCCAAGATCGCGGAGAACTTTGTCTTCGCTTGCTTTTCTTCTCGCGACATTCCGGGAGCTTTCTACGTCCCAACGATGAAGGGAGAAAGTCGGAGTTCTTTTCCGCGAATATGCACGATACTATATTATTTTAATACCGAAGCACGAGTACCATTCTTTGTTGCCATTTTATAGATAACCGACGACAAAGAAAATGCGATTAATGATTGATATGAAATAGATTTCTGGAGACTTATTATTTCAGCACGGTAGTTTTGATTGCCAAGAATTTCGAGAATAAGCTACCAATATTCTGCCATAGCTTCGAATGAAAAGGGAACGGAAAATGGTGGAAGAGGAGTCTCGGCGATAGAGCGCCGAAAAATCTTTCATGAAACGGAAACTTTCGAGCGAACGGCGACCTCGAGCGGCGAGGAGACAATGCGAAAAGACATAATTGCGGGAACGCGAGGTTACACCCACTGCGCGCGTAAGAAACGGAAAAAAGACTGAAAATTAAGGGGCCATTAAGGAGAAGCTTCAAACGGTTTCGTAAAATGCTCCAGCGTCGACCCAATGACTTCTACTATTTTTAATAATTCGCAGAAACGATGAGGAGGTCCAAAGCGATGTCCAATTTGGAGTCCACTCGTTTTCAAACGATTTGAAGTGAATTCTAAATGGAAGGAGGATGAAGGAGCTGCTTTTGAGATTGGCGACTGTTGGAATTTAAATAAGTAAGCAACATTGCGGAAAGGGAGCCCGTTTTGCGGAACTTAGGCCCGCGGGAAACGCGGCTAATGGTCGTGGGAGCGCAGCAATTGTCTCCATTGTGACACATGTTTATAATTGTTTACCAGCTGCGTCGAAACCAGCCAGAAACCAACGAGCTCGCGCCTCTTTGGAGCAGCGATATCGGTGTATTCGCGTGGAGGCATAAAAAAAAGTTGTCGTAAGAAGAGCAGATTGATCGATAGAGAAGAGTGGTCATTATATTATTCATTAGAAGCACCACCGATTACATCTACAATGTCATGCTTCTTGGAAGCAACGATTATGACGCAAGGAAAATAACGAAATAAATAAAACTCCTAGCAATTGAGGACCTCGCAGCGAGAGGTGCATCTTCATTTTTTATAGTTTTTGAGTTATGATGTTTAATATGAGTAAAAAAATCTACATCGTTCGATGCACATCCGATAATAAATAAGCGATTTATTGCAAATTTTGGAACTGTTTTGTGCAATATTTTTATTTTGGGCAGCGCCAGATTTAAAAAATTCGCCAAAAATAGAAATAAAACCTTATCAACTCAATAACTACTACTTAAGACACTAAACCCTGTAGCAATTGTTTATAACCATATATTAAACGACGACGTGTCCCAAGAGCCCACGAATCAGGAGAAGAAAAGGGAAGAAAGAGATCCAAGGATTTTTCTCGCCGAGAAAAGGAGCGAAATTTAAACGATAAAATCTGTTCTAGTCGTTATCATTACGATTCTCGTTCCGGGGCCATTAAGGTCTCTGTCGTAACAGCGAGCGCGACACCGTGGCTTGTGCTCGTCTCCTCGGCTTTCATGAATATTCGATCGATCGTTGTCGAGAGTGATCCTGACGTCATCGAGTCGGAAGGATCAAGGATCTTGCATCTATTGCGCGATCCACTGCGTGCACTTGTTTCTCTGACAAGGGCTGAACTGATTTTCAGGACAAAGCTGCTCGTAGAAAACTTGGAAAGCTCGTGGAAAGTTGCAGTGAAATAGAAAATTCCGAATGAAAAAGTTGCAGGATCTTCGGCCGTACGATGTGTGATAAATATGAGATAACAGAGATATCAGAAATAATAAATATTCTTGGCACTCCACCTAGAAACAATCGAATTAGTATCACAAGTCCTCAGTTCGACTTGGAGAATTAACGAAGCGAGCCTCCGCCACGGGGATTTATGCAAATGGCTGCTGCAAAATGTCAGCAGCCACGCGGAACGATTCGAAGTTCAACAGAGCGCGTTAACAGAAAGACGAAGCTGGTGTGTACAGTGGGAATATAAAATTGAGATCGAACCGAGCGCAAGCTCGTACGTGTGGAAAGGAAGATAGTCGAGGACTCGTATAGACCGTACAGCTTCCTGACAGAAGAACGATTCAGATTAGCTCTTGATATCTCAAGGAACCTTCTCAGAATACGATTAATTGAACAGCCTTTGGGAAATGATCTTCTATGCCTGTCCCCGAGGTCGAGCGGAAGATGTTCGCGCTGGGGCCTCGAGTTGCGAAGAACGAAGGGAACCACGACGAAACTGAATCCCTGTCTGCTCGTCAGGGCAGCAACAAAAGGCTTGAGCAGTATCGCTCGAGTCTTTCTCTCAGGACATTTTGGTCGATGAGTCGTCGCCTCGGGCGACCATTGTCCGCGCTGGAAAGGTCCCGGAACGGGACACCGGTCGAAATTCAAATCAGATGCACCTCTGGCAAGGTCGTTATGTCACCTGGCGACTATTAGACCACTAGTCTCAAGGGGACTGGCGTGCGTCGCAGCCCGTCACCGAGCATACGTAATTTTAGCCGGCTCCTCTCTAAAATACGTGTTTCCTCGGTTTCGAAAACCACCGCACCGCGGGCAGGCTTCTTCGTCTTCTTTCCGAGCGCTTCTTTTTCATTACCCAGAACGCCAGCGAAATGGGGATCCCCATTTTCCTAGTTGCAGCGTGAAATATCCTGCAGTGCGGTTAGAAGCAACGCGTGGACCACTTTATGGGTCGATAAACAGGAAAGTCTGGCGAACGATGGGTACGTTTAACGAGACTGATGAGCTTAGGTGGGGGGATGAATTGGGGATTTAGGTGGGGGGTTGGTCCTTTGGAAATTTCAATTCTCGAAGTGGGAATTGAGGGCAGCACCATCCTCCAAATTGCACCAGAGTTTATAATAAAATAAGGAAAATTTACTCTTCTCCGTCTCATATTTTAATTCTCATCAAATGAGACATCGAACAGACTGTCCATGAATCGTGAACTCTCAGTGGATTCTTCAAGTCGAAGAGGATCCTCAAGCAGCGCAGGATCGACAGAAAGCGAGGGCAGGAAGAGAACCGTCACTCGGAAAAAGAGACACTCGCATTTTTTTACAGCCGGAAGCTGAAGGAGGTGAAGGGAGAGGAGATGGTTTTTCCCTTCGAGAGTCAGACCGTCTGGCGATCGTCTAGCTTCTGTGATCGGTAGTTCAGGTGTTTTTACGGTTTCCCCGCCGCTACTCCCCCCTCCGCCGCCGGTTTCATGGCTTTTCCAGAGATTTTACTCCCGGCTGGAAGTTTTACGATGTCGTTGCTGGATTTTATATCGCGTCGTCGTGGCGGCCCGGCCGATGAGGAACGAGCCGATTTACACGTCGCTTTACGGCGACGTATCCCGCGCGAAAACGGGCCCTTTTTTCACCTAGCTGCCCGTAAACCCGCTCGATATTTACTTGTTCGCTGACGGGACGGAAATGCAGCAGGGCTGAAGGGTAGGTATCGCGAACGGACCGCTTTCAAACCTCCCTTTCGGCTCGCGACTCCCCGCGCCAGAAATTTCAAATAAAATCGCCATTGCCCCTCGAAATGCCGGTGTACAATCGTTCAAACGCTTCTCAAATGACTGCTCATTGCGTTGGAGAGTTTCGCAGATCGTAAAGTCCCGTTTCGTAAGCAGCGAGCATTGAATTCGCGCGGCGTGCGTTTAGCCTGGAAAGCCACTTTCCTCGGCGACGGCGGGGAGAAAAACGACGCGGAGGAGGGGGAGAAAAATGGGATCGACAGAGGATGCAAATCAGAGTACGCGGTGCCGCGACGACACCTTGCGAAACGGCCGGTTCGCGGGTCCTTTTACGAGGCGCGAACGGAAACGAAAGCGAGAACTCTGCTCCCCGTTACGTGAGCGAAGCCGGGTCGAGGATCGAAGTCGACGGAGCAGATGCCTCGGCGACAATTTCCCGCCGCGTAATTCCCACATTTATCATCATTAGCGCGTGCCTGGCGAAGAAACGCGCGCGGAAACTGCCGACTACCGCTTTCCAAATCACATTCTCGCAATCGCTCTGATTCTGATACGGCCCGGGTTATCCCGCTTTCGATTTAAACGTCAAGAGCAATTCTGGAATACGGTGCGTGGGTATTTGAAGGTGGGAAGAGGTAGATATTCGTTTCAGATGTAAACTTGTGTTTACTGTAAGCTTCGGCGATTGAAGGGAAGGGGAATGTACTTTAATTCTACCAGATCTCTGCCTCCTCTCGGCAGAAGTCAACAGAGGAGCGCTGGAAACATTGCAACAGATGGAGCAGAGACTTCCTCGGTGATTTTGGGCCACCTTTCGACCAGAATTTCGTCGTCATGCGATCCGTGCATTAAGGATTAGCCCAGGAACGTTTACGCGAACGCTCCGGGCTGATTTTCGGGCCCGAGATGGGAGAGTCCCTCGATTTCGAGACACGCGAGAGGATAATAATTGCGCGGCGAGGGCGAGTTCGGGGGGATTGAGACATTATTTACTGGATCTGCCCGAGTGCCGTTGCCACCTTCAATTCTATTCACTGATCTAAGCTGTACTAATGGTGACACACATTTATAAATTATCAAACGAGAATAGTAAAGATCGGTAGGAGAATTAGGACAATTCCTCAGGCAGGAATAAATTAAAATCCAAGATATCCTTTCCTCGCGAGTCCCAGTTGAGGAAACAAGCAGCTCGATAATTTCATGTTTCTCGACGGATTCTTCTTATTTGAGAGTTGGCCGTGGAGGATCAACAGTTGAACGTAACCACTCGATGTCACTCCGTTCTCAAGCAGCCTGCGGAGCGGTTGGAGGTTTCGTCACGACTTCCGTTACTCGAAACGTAATCGCGGCAAATGGCCGACTCTAATGACCCGAGCAGCTCCGCCATAGTAATTCCCTCGGTACGAAACGACTGCTCTCTGGCTCTGGAGGCTCTCATGACGCCCCGGGTGCTCGTTAATGTAACAGATAACGACTTTCACCTATGCGCGATCCGCGGGCTGCACCAGCCTCTCGCTGGCTCCTCATCCGTTTGTTTGCTCGCCGTGATAGCCGCCGCTCCGGAGGTTTATTTTCACGGCGCCGGTGATCCCTGTGTCGCCACAGGTGGCTAACACGCTGTTTCGAGAGGCGACGATGAATATGTTAAGCAGCCTTTCTCGCGCCACGCAACTGTGACCCTTTAACTCGTCAAACGGACACCTTTAGGAGCTAGCCGACGGCAGACGCTGCTGGTCCACAGATAAAGATATCACTGGGACAGCGAAGATTAACTAACGGAGGTGCTGGAGTAGTCGAATCGATGGAAGTTTCTCAGCAGAGGCGTGGGATTCTTCAAAGCGTAAGAAGAAACTTCTACCTCGAAGCAAGGGCGAATATCGATTGGAAATCGTTGCCAGAGAAGAAATGACGGGCAACAGTTCCTTTCCCCGGTTCTTCGCCACTTATCAGGTGAATGGCTACACCAGGCCGCCGCCAGGAGGTGCACCGAGGGGAAAGCGCGCGTGTCACGTAAATGGCCGATCTACACGACACGTCGCGCGTGCCATTGGCAGTGAAAAACATTTATGGAAACGTGCCTCACCTTTTACGAGTGAAGCCACCGGATTACTTAATCCCTTCGGGGAGAGACCGACGGGCTGAGTGGGCTAGGTCATTGCCAGCGTTCTCGCCGACTACGGGAAACGAGAATCGATGATTCGAGCCGCGGATGCTGCGAGCTACCTTCACCTCCTGCTCGGATTACCGGGCAACTCTCGGTTGGAATATTGAAGTGGAAGATCCTCGTACAAGGGCAATCAACGATCAATGTATCCGACGAAGAGGGATATCTATTTCTGACTTCAGATTCTAGTAGATCACTCACACCGTGGAGCATATGTTCCAGCAGTAAAGCAAGGATTAAGGCGCCAATTGATAGCGACTCAACCTTCATACATCTCGCTATCGCGTCACTGCGTGAAATTAGTGTACGAAGCGCAGTGCGAGTGACCCGCGGACACCGATTTCTCGGGTCGAGCGGCCTGGCCCGCGGTAGGAAGGGACCAGGAAGGGGCGAAGGACCCAGCGGGCCCAAACGGAAGCGGAGGAGCGTTCGCGGTGGTCGTGTAACAGGTGAAAAATAAAGGACTCCGCGGGGACAGGGAATGATAAATTCGCGTTCACACGTGTTTTTTGCCTGGCCTCAACCTGCCCCCTCTTGCTTCGATCCTAATCGACGATCTTACGTCACGGATGCAAAGTCACAACCGGTTTCATCGGGCAGCGAACACGGGGCTTTACCAACTGTTTACACGCAGCGTGCGTCACCTCCAGGGCCTCTCTCTCCCTTTCTCCCCGCCTCTCTGTCTCCCTCTGCCTTGGCTCTGGACAGTCAAAGGTCTCCCGGCTGTTATATTATCTAATAATAAACTTCCCATTCGCATGGCGAAATCACCTTGCGGACCCACGACCGCCTGGCTCAGCGCAGAGGCGGCGGAGCAAACAGTTCACGCGATCAGCTCCTCGCTCTTCGCGCGTCCAGCATCCCGAATGTAAATTACACTACCCCGGAGGCGTGGATGATGATGAGCGACGAATGATGATTGAATTCAAGGTGTAGCTGAGAAATTCATTCGATGCGATCTGTCTTTGTGTAGAAAGAGTGTCGAGCTTTGCATTTGCACACCAGTACCTCCAACACCCTTCAAATGGAAGCCCGGTTTCCACGATATAAAAAATTTGCCCCAACCCTCCCCGCGTCGCAGTCCACCCCAGTTATACCGATATTCGCGAATACTGTCGCGCTATCGAATATTGAGTGCTAATATTTGCGGGGCGCTCGATCGACGTTTATTCAACGGCCGAAAGCGTTTCGCTGGAGAGAGGTCGGCGGAGGAACTCGAGCCGGGCGAATTACGGGGCCCGACTAGCCGCGAATTTTCTGCGATTAAGTGGAAAAGTGGGGAATGGGCGCAAGGAGGCAAAACTCACCCTTCTGCAGCTGGCCGTGGTCCGCGTTCATTTTCGCCTGCAACAGAAAGTGCTGCGCTTCACTAAGTAGAATTAGCACCGGGGAGGCGAGAATTTCAGCAATTCGGGTAAAATATGTGCAACCGGCTGGCTCACCTCGTAACCTTGTTTCGTGCCTCGTCCGCCGCCCCAATAGTCGCTCTCCTTGTCGTGGGGGTTGCATTGCTGGAACAAGGAGAACAGAACACTGTTAGATTTCTCGCAAAAAACGATCCTCCTTTCCCGTCAACTTCACCCTCCTCTCTTCATCAACCTTTTACAAATGTCAAATAAAACCACCTTTTTCAGCGTCTCTGTTAAAAGTTCAAGTTAAAATTACGCTTCCATTTTTAAGTTGTAAGGTAATTAATTTTGCACCCGACTGCAGTGGCTAGAAAAGTGATCAATGGCTGTGTTGCAAGGAGTTGGAGGGGAGAGGTGGAGGGTTGGGAAGTTAGCAGTCGAAGTGACGGAGGTGGCAGAGAGGGTCGACAATGGCAAGGGGGTGGCGACGGGTGAGAAGCACAGTCTAGACACAACACAGACGAGGGTGGAGGGCCTGGCCTGCGACCTTGAGCATCACTCGGCCTTCTACGGAGATAAACAATCCAACCCCTGTACCGTGTTTCCCGACATAAGTTGTTACGCGGCTACGTGGACTCGAGGGGTGGTCTGAATTGCGTAGTTGCGATACTCGAGACGCCGGGGAAGCTGAGGATATCGGAGACAGGAGGGCTTCGGGGTGAAACTACGATCGTAATTACTCCTTGGAGAAGTTGGTTAAGATTTCTTTGTGCCTGAATTGCAAGTGCCTTTTAAGGGAAGAAATTGATGGTATTAGGGGTGTTTTCTTGGAAACTAACAACAGAGTAAGAAAACAGAACGCATTACGGTCACTTGTAATAATAAACACCACAGAATAAATCTCCAGCTTTCATATCCCCCTGGAGCATCGAGTTTCTGTTAAAAATAAGCTTGCGTGTTCCCCCAATCTTTCAAATTTGTTCTCTGGTAAATCACTCGGCCTCGCACTAATTGCCGTCTCCACCGCGCCCCCATAACGCGAGGCGCGTTCATCGCCGGCTCTGAAACAGGGAATGGAATACGCCCGAGAGGTGCAGGGCACCGAGAACGCTGGAGACTCTAAGGGATGACCCCGTTTCCCTTCTCATGACCTCCTAAACCGCAGACGACCCCGTCGCCACCCTCCGTCGACCCTCCGTAAGTCGGAGGAACTTGTGTGTGGTCACGCATCCTCCTCCGAGGACTTGGAATGTGAAAAGCGAGGCGCGGGGGCGGTTTATTTTCGTCGTATCCTTGAGGGGGTGATGCCTCGCGAGCGACCACGAAAACGATCGCTGAAATTGCTATGCCGCTTCTATGTTTCTTATTGTTTCTTTCGGTGTGCGTGGAAGGAATTCCACTTCTTCTGGAAGAATCCTCAAGGGTGGAAGGTTTGCGCCGAATCCACCCCTATTCCGGCTCTAATCTCAAAGGTCAGCTTCTTAATTTTGATATCTCAATGAAAGCAGTCAGGCTTTTCGTTCGTTTGATTGCCGAACACTTTCGTGGTTAAGGATAATCTGATGTTCACGTACGACGCTCGAGTGGATTGAACGATCGTCCCAGTTCCGTGCGAAAGAATCGATAGGACGGCCGCAAGGAGGGTCGAATTTTACGCTCCCGTAAAGTGAAGGGAGCAGGGCCGACGCAGAGACCGAGCGAAGGGACACCATAAGGCGCCGAAAGGGCGATGCTTTCATCTGTCGCTCTACAGGTGGCTCGTGAAACGATCCGATTCCTTGTGAGAAAGTCCGAGAACCTGCAGAAGGGATATGCATTCCTCGAGCGAGGGTGGTCAGCGCCGTCTCGAGCAAGCCCAGACTGAGGGCGTCCCTTTGGATGTCGCGTGCAATTCGAGGGTGGTTTGGAAACGAACTGTCAGAGCGCGATATTCCCTTCGCCTTGCCTGCTTGCTGAACCGCAAGTAGGTACTCGATCGAAGTTGCTCAACGCCTTGGTTTCTCAAATTTCCGAGATATTATTGTGAACAGAGATTCATTAACATTCGTGTTGAAACTACCATTTCCACAGAGGAGAAATGTGCGAGGGATAATTGGAATTCGCTTGCAATTTATATTTGAGAAACCACGGGATATAACAAGGGAACTTAGCTCGAGGAAAGAGACGGTTTTCGAGCAGAAGGTCTATCACCCCTGAAATCCGCTTGTCTGCCAGCAGACCTATCGTGATCGGTCGCGTGACGCTTAAAACTAGATTCCCTAATGAGAAGGATGAATAATTGAAGAGCTTCGATCCCGAAGCCTAGCCTCGCGACCGACTAATGTCATCCCTTGACATTTCTATGACATTTGCAAGGGTTGTCGGCCGAAACGCACCCTCCACGCGACGCACCGAATCTCGGTACACAATCGGAGTGCAAGTGGTAAACAATTCCACCGCCCCTGAAATTACAACGCACAAGGGATCGCCGACCACGTAACACGCCCTTAAGAGGAAGCCTCGACGGGTCGCGCTCCCGATGGAATATAAATTCATAGTTTAACCCCCATTTTCGTTTCTGCGCAACCCAATCTGCCAAAGTGCCTCGAGAGACGAGTGAAATCTGTTTCCCAAGTGATATTGGGAACAAGAATACGCACCGCGTTCGCCGCGGCGCAGTTCGGTCTCGGGGCATCCCTCCCCAAAGTCAGACGTTCCCCTTGGATCTCATTATCCGCAGTTTCCCAGAAAACGCCCCTCCTCAACCGCGTCCCGTACAATCTTGCTTCTAAGCAAACTTCTCCATGGAGACGTCATCGGCGATCAACAGACCCTATAAACAACCACCCCCTCGAGGACGCTCCTTTCTGCGACGTATCATCCTGCTCACCCCTTCTTCATCGCCCTCTAATCCGTCCCCTGTAAAACTCTTGTTCTTCGTAAACGCCGTGGCAGGGGCGGTTCAAAAAATCGAGTCGATAATTTTTATCGAGCTGGAAACGCGACCGTGATGGCTCCCGTCGATCCAGCCCTTACGTCCAGGCGAACAAGGGTGCAGAGTAGAAGGAGGGGGCGGGGAGGAGAGGTGGTTGGAAAAAGCGAAAAGGTGGAGGAAAAAACCGGGAAAAACGTGCTCCACGATCCCCGGATTGGTAATCCAACCTACCACGAGCAGCTCGAAGGGAAGATAAAGAAAGGAGGGGAAAAAAAAATACATTTTAGCTCGCATCCAGGCGCTGCAGCCACCCCGCCCCCCCCTACGTCGGCCCCGGCCCACCCCCCTGCCGCCGTACGTCGGTGTAGGTGGTCGGGCCGATAGTCGAGAGAGCGTCCCGATAGCAAAAGGACGCCGACGCCCGGCGTCGGAGGGTGCCCGGGGAAAAAAATCACAAGGATGGAAAGGGGTGGAGGAGAGTGGTGGCCGGGGCGGTTGGAAGCGAAGAGAAACGGGAAACGAGGCGGAGGGAGTAACCGAGAGGGAAAGAGGTGGATGTCGAAGGGGAGCAAGAAAGGGGGCACGAAGAAGAAGAGAGAAGGGTAGCGGGAGGGCGCACCGGGCTGCCTGGGCCGCGGCGGCGGGAGGGGGGTCGAACCGACCGTCCGGGGGAGGCAAAAAAGGTGCAAAAAAAAAATAGCGGAGCCGAGGAAACGGGAGGAAAAAATCGGCCAGCCTCCGGGAAGGAGAAGCGCGGCTGCTGCGCCCGAGGGGGTGGAAAAATAGAAACGTAGGGGGTTGTGTGTGGGGGGGGGGGGGAGAGCAGAGTGAAAGAGAGTGGAGGAAGGTGGAGGGGCGGGACGGGCGGAGGATGTAAGTAAAAGGCGATGGGTCTCCTGTACGAAGAGGTCTCGCGTAGATTGAAATATAAATAGGACGATGAAAAGTGAGGGTGGATAAGAAGGTAATCAAAGTTCCTCCAGTTTCAATGCGACGAGACGAAGTCAGATCTCGAACGTTGTAACTAGAGTATCGCTATCAACCCTTGGTTTCCCGAGGACTCGAATTCTCCTCGCCGTTCTGCCGAGCGCTCCCCCTGGAAGACGAGCAGCGATTCCACCCCCGAATAAAGCGCTCGATGGAAGAATAGTCGCGCGTCCGCCGTGTCCACCACAGAGCGGAGGGTGTAGAGGGAGGCGCCGGGGGTACAGAGACAGAGGGGCCGGAGGGATCGAACGGGGGGAGGAAGGACAAAAAAGAGGACGATGAAGAAGCTGCAACGGGGGACGGGGGAAGAAGGAGACGGGGGGGGGTGGAGAGACGCTGGGAAAAGTGGGTGGCCGGGAGGGAAAGGGAGAAAAATCGAGGGTAAAAAGAGAGACACACCGAGGACGAGGGGTGACTAAGGGGGCGGTGGGGGTGGGGTGGTGTGGTTGAGAAAGAGGGGCCCACACCGTGCACATGCGTGACCGTCCGTCCGCGTACGAGGCGGCGTGTATTGATCAGCCAAAGAGCGCCACGACGCCGGGCGTCCTTTCTGCGAGCCTTGCTTTTTTCGGCACGACGGCCGAGGGTGGAGGAGCTGCTAGATGCTTGGGGGGGTTGGAGGAAGCACGGGGTGGAGGGAGGAGGACGCGAGCGGGGTGGGTTGGCCGTTCCGTGGCGAGGAACGCGAGGGAGACGGAGAGAGGCGACGGGGGCGGCTCGGAGGCAGCGTCGCGACCTAGCCCAACGGACGCCCGTCGTGACGTCACCCCCCTCTTCCTTTATCTGTCGTTATTTCCTAAACCACCTCTCCACCACCCCGCGTAACCCTCTACAACCCACTGTTTTCCTTCGAAGGGCGCGACGATTCTTTCGCGCGCGATCGCGTCGCGACTCTGCCTGCGACTTTTGGCACGATACGCCGCGGCCTGGCTTCGTTAAAGCGAATTCTCCACGCGGAGGATGGTAATGCGACGGGGGTGGCTTCTGCACGGGGAACGGCTGGCAGTAAAGCACCGAGGTGCTCGACATTCAGGCGAGATGTGTTGGCAAGCCCCTTGCGCCGAGTGACGAATGTTTGTACGGTTTGCGGGGTGGTTTTGCGGAGGGAAAGTATGATCCTGCTGGGGGTGGACTCGTTTATCTGTGATGCAATGACGATGGGAATTGTTGGTCGGCTGCGTGCAGCTCTCCCCGGGTAGAAAAGGGGAGGACTTTGGGAATTCCTTCGCGAGCTGCATACCAGATTTCATTTCGCTAAAGACTCGACTCCCGCGAAATACGATATGCTCCGTTCTCCCTTTCCTCTGCCCCCCTCATTTACGCGTTTCACTCTCCTCCCAGCGAGAACGATGCCTCCTTCGTTAACGCGAAACAACCGCGCAGCCTATCGTTCATCCGCGACCGGCCGTGGGATTAAACGGCGAACTTTTTAATCTGTGATACTTAATTCTTTAATTCCCCTGCACGAGGCACCACGAGGGTTGCCGGTGAAGGACGTTTCAACTCACGAGGAAATGTTCCTAACCCGAAAATCCAGATTTTAATGAAACTTTGTGTGAATGTTGAGCATGTTGGAGGAACATAGATATGGAAGGAGCAATTTTTTCCCTACGGGGTGAAATCAGCCCTTAAAGTTCTCTCGTTTCTTCGTTTTTTTATTGCAAGTTTATTTTTATTTTGGTAGAGTGATAGAGTATAACAGACCGAAGGATTCTTACATCTAAAGTTTAAGGGCTGATTTCATCTCTTCAGAATTTTACCATCCATGGTAATTTATATACAGAGCATCTGAGATTGTTTCTAATCCCTTCGAACCGACTTCAAAACATAACTCGCCAGCGAACGTCCACTGAATCAAGCTTAATCAAGTCGCTTGTTTCCCAAACTGGAATTAAGCAATTAGAAACCACCCCTTCGAGTTTGCTTCAGCTTCTCCTCTCGCAGCGTCGTCACCAGCACGCGCATCGATCCAACCTCGAATCGCCCGAGCAGCCCCCGTTCGATTCTTGTCAATCTTTCACGGTTAACGTCACCACCCCCGCGGCACCCCCGGTCGCCAACGCCACAAGAACTCCACGAGGACCCTCGTAAAAATTTCGCCCACAGAGTTCTTTCGTGGTCAGCGGCCGCGCTCGGGCGAGGCACGGTTTTCTTCAGGGAAGATTAAAGATCACTCGCTCGACACAGCTCCGACCCCTTTTAGTCGCCTCTTACGACAAGCAGGGGATACTATGGCTGTACTTTGTCCCCCAACCACAGGGGATTTAAGCATTCTATCGCCCGAGCCGAGTTGAACTACACCGTGCTACAGTTCTCAGTCACAGCGGAGTGCAACTGCGAAGACTCGCACAGCTAAACTAAGAACCAGAGCCTGGAACTTCTGCGAATGGATCTCCGATGACTATTAAATCTTTGTAAATGCGCTCCTTAAAGTGAAACTACACGAAGCCCAAGATTTAAGTCCCCATTCCCAACCCTGCTGTTCCGCTGTTGGTACTTGTTAACCCTAAATGTATTTTCTGTTCTACAAAGTCTCGGCTTTTAACTAGATCCAGCTGCCCTAATGAATCTACCAGCAGTACTCAGGATCCATTCTTTTAGCCTCCACTTTCACGCAGTTGCCCTTTCGCGGTCGTCTGTGTGCTCTTCATTTTTAATCGATACCTGCTCCACTTCTTTAAGTCACCGACAAGCTCCTCGTGGTGTCCCGAGGGTCCATGGGGATTCTCGAAAAAGTCGCTGTCGGAGAAACGGTCGCCCTATAAAAAACTCGGAGCTCCGTTTTCTCGCAGGCGCTTAGCAAAGTGCATGCACGTTGTGCCTCGCCGGCTGATGGGCCATAGAGATGTTTGAAAAGGACTGCTTAATTCTTAATGCCCCCTGAAGGGCCTCTGGTGTTTAACTATCTACCGAGGATCGACGCTTCTCGATCCAGCCTCGAGCACTGTCGCGACGAATTTGTCTTGTTGCATTCGATGCTGCAACTGGACGCATATAGCGTGAACTGGGGCTCGTCGCGGCTCGATGAGCCCTTTTGTGCTTTCTTCTGATAATATCGTAGTGGGTTTATAATGATTATCATTTCTCCCGGATCCTTTGTAAGGGAGACTAAACAATTGCTAAAAGGAGGCTCTAAGAGTAGAAGTAAGTGCTTTATCAACGAAGTGTTGAATCACGGTGGAATTAAAGTAAGTCTACAGTGACACAGCTGAAGAAGGTAACTGCAGTTTATGATTCGAGCGAGAGATAAAGTAGCTACTCAAGTTGGAACTACAGAGTTGAATAAATATCTGAGTGCAACGCTTTTCTAATTCAGAAACACTAGCAAGTTTCCTTTTGCATCCTGAATTCTCAGACATCCTGCACGTGCACCGAGGAGAATAGGTTTCAAGTGAGTTCTTAGAGAATCCCCAGCAGTCAGGCAGCAGGATGAGCTGAGAAGAACCTGATCGTCCCGTTCGTCGTCATCTTAATGACTTATAGTCTAGCGCTAATGACAGAAGTCAGGGGCGACGATCTGGTGGGTCCCGGAGGACCACCGATTCCCAGAACGAGCTGAGATTGAACAGGGTGAACAGGGCGTCGGGTTTCGACTCGTAACGGAACGAGAGCTCTGATCGGCCAAGGTCTCCAGCTTCTACGAGCCTGGAAAGGGTCCTGATAAATTGCTGGCAGCTGACAAAACTCTGCTTCTTCAAGGGTTACCGGTACACGTGGCCATAGTGAACGAAAGGGTGCGGGTCTCGGACTCTTCTCTATTTTTCTGGAATATCAAAGCGAACGATAATGCAGATGCCGATCGACGCGGATAGCCTGGATTCTTCGATTCAAAGACAAGGTGAGGAATCCTGTTGGTTCTTCAGAAGATTAAACGTTACTATCGAGATATGACGAACGACGTCCCCTTTAATGCACGAGGGGGGAGGGGTAGGTTAAGGAGAGAATGGCTCAGTGGATGTTAAGAAGATTGATAGAGCGGCGTGCTTGCCAAGAGAATGAATCAAACGAATGGTACA
Source organism: Andrena hattorfiana (assembly GCA_944738655.2). NCBI lineage: Eukaryota > Metazoa > Arthropoda > Insecta > Hymenoptera > Andrenidae > Andrena > Andrena hattorfiana. The sequence goes on along the minus strand of OX122894.2, from coordinate 38,769,561 downwards.
CGGGGAGTAATAGAAAACATGAAGAACTGAGGACGGTGAATGAAATGTGTGATTCGGGGAATCTTCGATGAGTTATTGCTGAGACATCTACTTCGTTGAAGATGAAAGGCACCTGCCAATATAGAGAAATCCCCATTTGCCTGAAAAGTTGCGAAGTTCTCCAACCCTTCCCACGCAAGCCTTCGTGCTCTTCAAAAATTAATTTTAAAAAATTCTTTACTGTCACGGCCATCGCGTGGTTCGATGGATGTATGTGCCTCTGTGATCAACTTTACAGAATATCCCACAATCTTCGCTCACAAAAATGAAAGTCCATCTTCCCCGAGGAAACTCACGCCTCCCTAGCTGTGCCCTGGGTTCAATGGATTATCTCGGTTCGAAGACCTTCCACCCCTCCCCCTTCGTTCCCAGCTATCTAAAACACACATGTGTTCCCACAGGGTGTCACGGCCGTATCGCTTTCCGTGGCTTTTTTCGTCGGCTAGGCCTAGAAGCCGAGAAACGAGCAGAAAGAGAGAGGGAGAGAGAGAGAGGGGAGCGGGGGTGGCGAACAGGCCACATGTGGTCTGTGTCACGTTAACCAGCCCCCTCCTCCGTGCCCCTCTCGCCCCTGGACGAAACACCAAGGGCGACGGAAGGGGGTGGCAGTCGGGGAGTGATAAAATTCAACAGTTGGCCCCGAATTGGCGGTTCTTCTCCCTTGTCGCCTCGGTTTCCCTCGTTCGGGGGACGCTGTTGGCCCGATAACCGATCGCCTGGAATTTACGTGACTTCTGACCCTTCCATCCCCCTCCCAACGGGCCAGCTATTTCGGAAAAATCCCTGGTCAGCGAACCACGGGTAGCAAGCCAGATACAGAACGCTAAACTTGGAAAACCAAACGTACATTCAAGCTATGTAAAGTTCTTGAGATTAAATCGTTTTTCACCTGAGAACTTAATCGTCCCCTCTCAGAACCCTGAACGTCGGAGACTACTACGAACCCGCAAATAGAATCGTCGAACAGGTCGGCGACAGCGTCCAGCGATCGCTGACTGGCGCGGGGTGGCGCAGCAGAAGGGGTGGGAAACCTGACCCAGACGAGTTTTTCCGTAGGTTTCCTATTTTTCCCGGTCGTAACGTGGAGCGGGTTGCTCGGGTCTGCAGACAATTCGCAGTAAAATTTTTACAGCCCGGACCACCCCCGCGACAGGGGGAGGGCAGCAGTGCTCCAGACGCGCGGAATGGCCGCGGCCTGCTCGCGGAAACCCATAAACCTATACGTCTGCCCTCCAATCTCCTTCTCCGGTCCGCTCCGAGCGTTTCGCTCGCTGTTTCCCCCGCGCCTTCGGGCGGGAGAACGGTGGCCCGGGGTGGCAGATATTTTACGTCGTCCCGACGTTTATCTGCGATCGAGACTTTATCTTTATTTCCGCGTTGGGATTGATTCGAGGCCGGGTTATTAGAGTCTGAGCGGGGCTTTACGATCGTTCCGTCTGGCCGCGAGACGGCTGCCCCACTTCCACGCTGCCCTCCACTTTTTTTTCGAAAGGAAAGCTGCTGGTCAGCCGTTTCCTCCTTTTTCCCGCGTTTTCTTGCCCTCTGACCGAGGACTCGATCGTTCTAAGATGATTGTCAAGGCTCGTTTAGAAACGAAACGGGACACGCAGACTGTTAGCTACCCTTGTATTCATTCCGCGATAACGAACCATCGCGGAGGCACTAATGAGAATAACTCGAGTTTCACGTCTCGCGAGCCGCAGCGTGTTTAACTGGAGCTGTTCGCTGCTCGCTGGGGAAACTGTTGTGGTCCATTTGAGGGAAAGAACTGCAGGCATAATTTACTGCCTTCGGTGTCGGCGAAGAGAGTATACGCTACCGAGTTTGCTCGATGAAATTCACTTTGAAATACAGTTTGATCGTGCATAGATCAATCAGTTTCTTAGTACGTCTATACCTACTGTACGAATCAAAGGCTGTGCACCGAAGCAACACTTAAGCCTGCTTAAACAGCTCGAAGCACTTGGGGGAGGCTGCCACTCTAGTGGTGATGGGTGAAAGAGAGAAAGACACCTTTACAAGCAATTCAAAATCCAGATTACACCCTTGCGTGGAGTCTCGCCCGTCTAAAGTCTGTAAATCAGTTCGCAGTTCATTAAGTGGGCTTCACGAGCCACCAGATCTCTCGAAGACCCTCTCCAGCTCGAAGAAAGACGCTCTTCTATTCGTTCGCGCAAAATCTATTCAATTACTTGAATGAGAAGAATAAGAGAAAAAAGGCCAGGCATCTTGCAAGCAACCACTGGACAAGGAATGCTTGGAACGGTAGCCAGGGACGATGACATAACGCTTCTAAATATCCGTCGGTGGTAATGAATTTTATATGGACACGGCTGCAGGGTACGCAGGTGCTTTATTACCCAAGAAACTTTACGGCTGTCTGGCCGGGATAAGGAGAGGCAGACTGCGGGGAATGGCCGCTCGCAGCTCGCGGGAAAACCATAAAACCGCGTCTGCACGGTGCACCGTCGAGCTTCCAATCTCCTGCAGCCCCCTAAACAGCCGTTACGATAGGGAGCCGTCCGATATTCGTTTAATTCTCCCTCGTCCGGGAGCTCATCTCCTGGACCAAGGCGACTTTCATCGCCGTCCGCTCCTCCGTCGTCCTTTCGTTAGTCTCGCCACGCTAACGGACGCCTTTTTCACGGCTCGCTGGTTTTACGGCTGTCCCGAGGATGAAATATCGAGGATTTTCTGTCGCCTTTCGAATTCGTTGCTGTGCATTTGAATTTTATGGAGCCGCTACGGGCGTTCTGTTCGAGCGGATGCGAGGATTCTGCGAGCAGAGGCGCTAGTGGCTTCGGGCAGTCTTTTAGAGAAGATTGCAAGAAGTTTTTGAAGGGGAAATGTCCCGGGGAGGTTATTAATTGCATGCTGGAGTTGATTAGATCCGAGGGACAGTTGGAAGAAGTGTCTGAGTTAATTGTAGAGAAAGAGAGAGAGAGAGAGAGAGAGAGAGAGAGAGAGAGAGAGGGATGAGCAGCTCGAATGCAAAGAACAGTGGGTATAAAGTCGATCGACTTCTAACAGCTTCAACATGTGTTAGACGAATCAAGTGCAACCCCAGTGCCGTCACCTAAATAACCTTCTGGCCCCTTAACCCTGCTACTGAGAGATGCCGGGAGAAAGAGACCTAGCCTCTTCCCTCTCCCTTACTCTCTATTTCTGTTTGTCTTTCATTCTTTATGACTGCCGGGTTCTCTGCCTTCTGTGCTTTATTTTTCCATGCTCAAGGAGTGTTTCGGTGTAGGTCAATCTCTATCCTCCTTCGTCGGTGTCTTTTTTAGTATTTCATCCCCCCTCTCCTCTGGCCCTTCGTCTTTCCTTTACTTTTCGTTCCTTCTTTAGCGATGTCACATGGCTGCAGCTTGCTGCAGGCGCAATTTCACTCTGCAGCTATTACATACTGCCATCTTGCCGTTCGTTCTATCGATCTCTCAAGCTTCATCTTTCGTCTCATCGTTTCTACTTTCTCGTCCATTTCACGTAATTTAAGCTCTGGGATCACGAGCACTCAAATATATTTTACTTTATACTGTCTTTGCTAGATTTCTCCCACCCACCATCGCAAGACTCCCAAGTTCCGGAGCACCCACAGCACCCAACGACTCGATCACCCTCCTCCCAACGATCTCCCTCCCCCATCCCTCGAATCCCCCGGCCACTAGCGAGCAACAACTCGCTGGAATCCGCTCGTTCGTCCAGTCCTCGGCTCCCTCGGCCAATCTTTCTCAGGCTGGCACCGTTCACGGTGGCAACACGTGGTGACCGTGCTCCAGACGCACAGTTTCCCCCGCGAGGACCGCCGCGCGGGTGTGTTTATCCCAGAAGACGCACGCACACGGAGGCCCCGGTACGTGTGAAAGATAGAGTTACAACACGCCGACAGCCGGGCCAAAGTGCGGCAGATAGGGCGCGCGTTTCAAGCCCCGTCCTGGGCTACTTGTACGATTTAATGGCGAAGAAGGAGAGTGGGCCGAGAGACAGACGAGTGGAACCATGTGTTTCCCTTTGAGACACCGCTCCAGTTCCGTTCCAGCACTTTTATAGGAGCCGAAGCGCATTTGCCCGGCTGCAAGTGATATAAATGAACGTTTTGTTTGGGCTGCCTCCCATTCGCCCGCCAGCCCCTCGATTTTAGGGGATTTCGAACGATGGACGGGTCTGCTGGCGTCTCCGCCATCCAAGTGTTGGCATTCCGATGGGATCTCTGTATCACCGTGCCTCTACTGGTGACACTGTGCGTTATTCTCGTCTGCTTCAAATATGGGTTATTCTACACACGGTAGATGAATAACTCAGTTTTTGGTGAAGGATAGTCCCCACCGAGAAGATATTAATTTAGATCACATCGACACACTGTAAAAGGTGATAACAAAATCCGCGAGAAACTTTGTTCCGCGCCCCAAAACTAAAACCTCGAACATCGATTTCCGCGTCGCGAATGCAGTTCGCGCTAATTCGACGCGTCGCGCGAAAGGGAGCCAGGGAAAAGGGCAAAAGCAAGCGAGGGCGTGTGTAATAAGTGGCGACGAGCGTTGTGGACCTAAATTCCCAAGATCCAGGAGGAAGGGGTAGGGAGGTGAAACGTAATTCGCGCAATTAAACGGCTCGTGGCTGCTGAACCAGCCCTATTTTTTCCACCGTTGGCAACCCTCCCCCTCTGCACAGGATCTTAGATTTATGATCAGAATCACGGTTAAACCGTAGTAATTACGGGGCCGTTCAAAGGGGATCCGTGGCTCGTTTAAATTTTTCGAGGGCGACGGATGAAAATCCGCGCGTCGAGTGCACGCGGAAAAACTGCTAAGGGCGTATTTTCGTTTACATCTGGGCACGCGTTCGCGCAAAGGGGGATGAAAAAAATATCGCGGAAAAAGGAAACGGGGAACGGGGAGGGGGGGGGGAGAGAAGGAGAGCTCGCAATTAACGCTAAAAGGTCCATGGACACTTCAAAACTCTCTCGGAAATCCCGCGACCCGTGGGCACACACTCGTGCTTTTGAAAAAGGGCCACGTGACTTCCCTTTAGGTTCGACTTTCTGTTTGACCGAGTTTTCCGGCCTGTGTAATCTCAAGGGCGAAAGTTGTCGAGCTCCCCTCGCCGCCCGTCCAGCCCTTTTAGGCCCTATTTCCCACCACCACGAGACTCGTTACAGCGAATGCAGTTGAGAGCGCCGTGGCCGTCTCATAATTAATTTAGAGAGAGATTATTAAAATTGTCGGTCGAAACATGTGTGGAAAAAATCGTGTCTTCGAAAGCAGTCTTCTAATTACTATTTCTCAAAATATCGCCGCGCGTCAGTGGTTTCATTAACGTCGCTCGTGAGAGAGAGGGTGGGCTTGGTAGGGGAGAGCTGTGACGCGTTTATTTTTTCAGAAACCGCCTGGGTTAATTGCGAAAATTTAAAACCACGCGAGAAAAAGGAACGTGGCACAGTTTGTTCTCGCGCGAATTTCTTAATATTCCACGTGAAATTTTCCATTTTGGGGGGTTCGTAAGGATCTTTTCTACGAGTCATATTTTCTTCCCGTTTCCCTTGCTGAATTAATCCCTCCGAGTATCGGCCAGCAATTAAAAATCCCCCGGCGCACTTCGATATTTCCAGGGAACGGGGGATGTTCCTCAGACCTCGGGGTGAAATGAAATTCTCGTTTTCGAACGGGGTGGAGAACGAGCGAGAGAGAAATATGGGGGATCGATTTTGCAACGGAGCCCGATACCGCCTTCAATGGAAACGCGGCCAAAAAAGGAATCGAGGAAGACGCATTGAAATGAAATTCCTGAAGGGTTGGCCACCCCTTCGCCGGCCACGGGCATTCAACCCTTTGCCCCAGATACGAGAAACAACCGCTCGCGGAGGAATGACAACGGGAGACAGTAAATCAACAGAGAAATGTCCCTTCGATCTGCCGACTCGAATATCTCCCCCACGGTGACGCACCGAAGAATGCCCTAAAATTTTAATCAATTACTTCCAATCGCCCATCCAGGCGTTGCAATTGTCATTTCCATTGCCGCTGGGAAAATCAGCCGCAACTCCGGACGCAACGATGCATTCGAAACGAGGCTCCTCTCGAGCTCCTCAAACCAGCTATTCCATCTCAATAAAACAGAATTTTTTCATGTCTGATGAGGTACAATTCACAGTGTCGGAATTACATTTCGCTATCTGGCTCCGACAAAAGAATGTAACGTAACAAACGGATACGTTCCCTGTTTTTGTTCCATCCCCCGAGAGGAACTTTTTCCGGCAACGCAGTGTTTGAAAGCGCGCGTTCGTCGGCTGAAACACTCGCCAGTCATAATTTTGGCTTCTGTGAGCGCGGCGAGGTAAAGGGTGCGCGGTGGTTAATGGCGAGCATGTTCGAAACGACAGGATCAAAGGAAAAGCGCGCGCGGTCGGCGGAAGCCAGCGCATGAGTATCCGCGGAGATTCCCTTTAAAATCGTAATCCGATAGAAATATCCCGAGACGTCTCGAGTGAAATTCCTTCAAGGGTCGGAGCCACCCTTTCGATGTTACGACCCTCCGTGAAATGTAGTAGGGAAAGGAGACCCCTTAGCCCAGTTTCGAAGGTCAATGCTGGTCGGTTAAGGAACTGCGAAGGATTCATTCAACGGCGACGAGTTTCCCTCCGCGAGCGGGAAATCGTTCGCTCCTCGAGCATCGGGGGGTGTTTCTGACCCACTTCCCTCTATTTTACTGCAATTTACCTCATTTTCCCTTACTCGATCCTCTTTTGAACATGGCGTAAAGTAAGGTGTACTATCGCAGACGCTCGTTTTGGAAATATTGAATCAGCGTGGCAGTTTTCACTTTTTATTCGTAAAGGACGCCGAGGGTGGGCAGCTGTTTATGGAAATTAATTTAGGGGGTATTTGGTTACATTTTAGATGGAAATGTAGGGTCATTGGATCTGCCAGTGATGTAATTTGCAAGGGGACATAATTAACGTAGATGAGTTCATTAATAATGAGAATACGACGTGGATTCTTGCTGAAAGTGAATGCTATTTGCAGCAGTTTTGCAATTATAATCTGAGCCTGTTTTACTCGGATGTGCAAAGTCACTGCTTTCACTGATCGAAGTTTAACGTAGTGAAGCTACTACGGTAGGTTATGGATTCGTTTGGGTATGAGTGAGCGTAGTGAGGTTCATTCATGATTCGAGGATACTACGAAGTGTAAACAAAAGTGGAAACACTTTAAAGGAGAGCAAGAAATGGAACAGAAATTCTAACACTCGAATGTAATGACGAAGTGATTAAATAAAATGTTTGAACAAACAAATGTCAATGAATTACAAATTCGATGGATTTTTTAAGTACCAACTCCGCTAATTGTTCCCAGATTGTTTACTTCATCGTGCAATCATATATCGAGTAAATATTTGGAAAAGTCACGAATTATTTTTTCTTTTTGGAACCATAAGAACCTGTAGTTATCGCGTCGGGCTGCTTTCCCCGTGAAAACTTTATAAAGGGTGAACTATTTTTAATAACGACCCCGGAGAAGTTGACGAGGAAAGGAGTGGGCTTAAGGCCCTCCCCGTAATCCACTTTTCCGATAAAGATACTGCTGCCTCGAAGCGGAATTCCTTGAAGGGTCGAGCACCCCTACGACATTACGACCCTCCGGCGAACGGGCAAAGGGTGAAAGCAGCCTTTTGCTCCAGTTTTCAAGGTCCGAGATGCGCTGATTCAGAGAAGATTATGGCTTATGTACTTCGAGCTCATCCCTGTAATCCCATTGTTACTGACAACTCTACCGATCGATTTTCAGAAGAATCATTTTAATCAAACTGTGTCTCTCATTTTTTTAGAATGGGAATTGATGGACGCAATGGTAGAAGTATCTCTCTATTTTGAAAATATTAAACCAATATTTATATTTCGATCAAAATATGGAGATATATATTGCAGAATATTGTAATTTTTTCTCTTCTCCGTTACCCAAAGGATACTCGTGTAACATTCGTTTCGTTTAAACTTCATCGGAAAAATCTGCGATGACAAAGTGGAATAACGATGGAAATAACACCGAATGTATACAGAACGCTGTTGTAAATATTATTCCGTCGTAACTTCGGGGAAAGGGTAAATATGGGGAAGAAATTTTTGTTATGCTCTCGTTTAATCGCCGACAGGATATTAAAAATCTTCGACAAATATACACCGAGAACTACATTCTCTGTATATTTACGCGAATAAATAGAAGCTGAATTACAAATCTCGCCCAACAGTCACAATTCTAAAACTAAAAACTGACAAATTAAATTACACTTACACAATTCCAGTAAAATAAAAGTCAATCATTCAAGTCACCCTTTCATTCACAAGCTCCCAAAAGTCAATCACCCCTAACCCACCCCCATGGAATTCATTCGATTTCCAGCAAACCCATGTAACATCCTGAATGGAGCCACGGAAACGCAGAATCCACCCTCATGGAGCTCATCCTTCGACGATCAAAGGGCTTCCTCAAGGGTCGAGCCACCCCACAGAGGAATTCGCCGGCAGCGCCAACCCTTCCACCCCGTTAGAAGCTCGAGGCGAGAGGGGAGGGAATCCTTGGAACCCTTTGGCCCAGTTTTCAAGGTCCACGACGTGCAGGTTAAGGGACGCCGAGGTACCCAGAGTCTGCAGGGCGGCAGGGGGTTGTCTGACGTCCCTCTTCCGCCCGTGGTCGGGGGTGAGTAGGTCAAACTTTACGGCCCTGCCGTCTAGACGTCGTTGCGCCTCGTGCACGGCAGTAAAACCGTTTTAAGGGGCTGTTTCACCGCGAGACCTGTTCGAAAGCGGGTGGCTCCGCAACCCTCGCCCTCCGTCGTCGGCTTTTATTCCCCGCTATCGCTGGCTGGGTTACCGTGCATCCAGACGAGCCGATGCGCCCCCGAAGAAGGGGCCAGTGGGCTGGGGAACGTAAAACGTGGAATCGTCCGCGAGATTCTCATCCCCCGTGGACTTCATCCCCCGCTGGGGAACGTGACAAGGAAATACGAGTCGCTAGGAGAAATGGCTTTCTAACTGGAATTACTCTATCGGGCTTGGCCGTTTGCCTGGGATAATTGTGGTTATAATTCACAGGGGGTTGATGTTTGTAGGAGATGGATCAGTTTGCTGTTTCTTTGGGGTTCGAAAGGATGTCTGCTGCGAGAGGAAGATGCTTTATACCGAGGAGAAGATCGATTTCTATTGAGAAGATCGAGAACAGTCAAGGATTCGCGACTCGTTGGGGTAGCTTCGAATCCACCCTGAAACTTCCAAGTTCTGGGGAGGTTGATCTCCCTAATTTACGCTATCGAGAGGACACTGAAGAGGACTCTTCCTGGCCAGGAAGAAGCGCTTGACACCGACAAGCACCTGGTAACGGGGAAGTAACGAAGACACCCCTCGAAAGAGGGATGCGGTTGCAACTAGGAAAGCTACGGTGCCTCCATAGTAAAATTTTCAAAGTGGGGAAGTTAGATATAGGGAATTCCAGTAGGAAATATAAAAACCTTGCCCAATATATAGTACAATAAATTTTACAAAATTAACACTATTATTTAACCCCTTAAACATTCTCCTTACTACCACTTTAATTAATTCATCAACCCTTTAAGAATTAAATCGAGTACACTGCAATTGCCCCAAACTGACTTCTGAATTCTCCGATCATCGCAAAGACTTAAGAATTCATTTCACCAAGTTTCGACCAAGGAAACGAGAAACTGTCCTTCCCTCTTCGAATTCGAAGGGGGGGAATGGAGAAGGCACAGAGGGCCTGTTGTTTCGTGAAATTCTCCCAGAGAGGCTGGGCCATTGGAGAGAGCCCTCGAAAAGATCGCGCCGCTGTTCGAGAACGCGACACGCCGACTCGAGCCTTCTAATGCTCGCGATGACGTCTTTGCGATACGGGGGCCATCGACGTTCTCGAGTGGCCACCACGGCCTTCCTCGAAAGCCCCTCACCGACGCTCACATGTGTCCCTCCTCTGGTATAATGGCTCGTTATGCCGTATGTAAATACGATTCCCCTGGTGTGTAAATTGCGCCGCCAAGAGATTTCGGCATTGAACGAGCACTCGAGGAAAGGAAAACAAGTGCAGGATGGTGTTATTTCTGAGCGGAACACGTGGAAGTCTGTGTTTTGGATACTTTGGGGGTGGAACAGGTGCTCGATCTTTGATTGAAAATTTTGTACCACATCTTTTGAATAAATAAATATTTGTTTTTTTTTTAAGAATTATAGCGTAATGGTTTTCACGAATTAATAGCGTAATGGGATACTGAATCCAAGACTTAAGTCGACAAGAAGACTGCGGAGCTTCCTAGATCCCCTTGATCCGTCTCATTCAGTGTTCCCCTTTCCTTCTGCCAGTGGCAACTCGGCGATAAATCTCTCGACACGGATGTCAGAATATTTGGAACACTTAACCAAGCCCGGAGAAGTGAGAGATCAAGGAAGATTAATAACCATTGATCACGGTTGTCCTCGCGGCACCGTGATCGCTCATCTTTTCCGAGGGAAATTAAGGAGCGACCGACCGATCGATCTGCCTCGAGAGAAAGGGCGGCTCTTTTGCAAATCGTCGCCGACTGATTTCCATCAGAAAGGTGGCTCGTAAACGTGTGATCGATCGAGGACCATAGAATCGATATTAGAGGGCTCGCGATCACCGAGGGAGCCAGGCGGACGTAACTTTCCGCCTCGCGGGAAAACTACCCCCTCGAAGGGACGCCGATAATAACGTGTAATAACTTCAAACGATTATCGTTCAGCGAGAGGCACAGACAAAAAAGGAACAGGGAAATAGAAAAGTTCTTCGTTATTAAGAAAACAATACACACGTATGCGATATTGAAAATACTTGATAAAGAAGAAACATGCCCGAGGATCGGTGAACAGAATTTAGTCGATCGCCACAGTGGCTGCTTCCCTCGTTAATTAAACATCGCTCTCGATAATGCAGCTCTTATTTTATTTACCCCCAACACGATCCCATTGCCATTCGCGACGGTGGTGGTCACGCGAATCCCAAGTTTCGAATACAAACAAGGAACATGTAATTTTTTATACCTCTAAGTTTATGAAACGTGGCGGAGGGGTGAAGTTCTGTCGCGAAATCATCAAGTCACATGAGCACGATCGAGTACTCAATGCAGAAAGGGTGGCGGGGGTATGGTGGTGGTGGTTTATTATCATCAAGAAACGGACGATTCTGCGATTCGAGTCGCGGGCGTTCCTGTAAACATTAGGAAAGAGAACGCTTCGCCATTGTACGTTCCTTCAAAGTGCAGCCCCAGGTTCTCTGAGTGCACACGCTTCCTTTTTCTCACTTTTCTCTTCCGCCCCCTCTGGCCCCCGCCATCCCCTCCACGTCCTCCCAACTCCTCGGGCAGCGCTGCTCCTTTTTCCGGGTCGAATATCGATCCTGATATTTCCTCGTCCTTCTTTTTTTCGACGTCCGTGCGAGCGTCATTTCCACGAGTCCTTTTTTCTCTCTCCCCGTGCCAACCCATCCCCCGGAAGAAGTTATATTTCTCGATCTAGCGTGGCGGGGGGCGAGCTCATCGGTCACCACCAAGGGGAGGCAACGCGCCGCGAATTTTCCTTCGCGATTCCACCTTTATTCGCCGTTCATCTCGCCTTTCGCGGTCCAGCAAAATGAGTGGTGTGTCTATGGGGTAGCTTTCTTTCCAACTTTCATTTCACTCACTTCGGCGGATCTTTGTTTGACGACAATTCTTTCGTTGCTGTTCGATTTCAAATTCGACGAGGCTTAGGAAGTTTAACTATCACATCTCACGAGGGTTTCATTCCTGGAGGTGGATCTATCTTGGGAAGCATGAGAATCGAAGGCTAAGGGACGCAGAATCAAGTCGAATTACAGCAAACCATCGCGGCTCGTCGAAGTCGACGGCTTTGAACGGTGTCCGTGGATATTTCCGCGACAATATTGAAAATCTTGCCTTTTATCGCGAGCACAGTGTCGCTCCTCCGTCCCTCTCTTTCGGTTCCTTCCTCTCTGTACCCTCGTCCTTCCCAGCTCTTCTTTTTTCCCCCCCAGAGGGCGAGAGAGGGAAGAGGGGGCTCAATATCGATCTCGTGGACGGTTTTTCTTTTTCTCCACTCTCTCACCTTCCTCCCTTTTCACCCTGTTTCCGCGAGTGCCGCCCTTTTCCTCCCTTTTGCCTGTTTTCATCAAACTAGCAGCGAGACAGAGGCCGCCTCGGGCTTCGAATAATTTTATAAAAATATCCCCCGGCTCGCGAGAAATCGGCTCGAATCGCCGTTCACCCTGTGAAATCGAAAATCTTTCTCTCTGTCTCCCCCTCTTTTCCAAATTGCATTTCTCCCTAAGAAACGCGATCTTCTCGTTAGAACGTTCTCCACTCCAAATTCTAACCCCCATTTTTCCCACTTCCCTTTTAATGCATTTTGCAACGCTTCGACCCTCCCCATCGCCAGATCGGTTATGCTAATGCCCCCGACACTCGTCTATCCCCGTCGTTTTTCCTTTTCGCGATTTTCCGTGGCTTCACCTTTCCACCCCCCACAAGCTCGATCCATAAAGTCCGGCATGGGGAAACTATGACCCTTCGAGGTTCATTCTGCCGCTAAATTGCAGCCTCCTCGTTTTTTAACGGCACTCTTTTTTCGAGATATCGATCTTCGTCAGTCGTCGGTGGCCTCGTCTTTTTGGCCTCGACGTTTTCTTCTTTTCTCTCGCCCACCTCCGACTGGTTCTCTTTTTCCCGCCGACGAGGCCATCCAGCCCGCGACGACACCCAGGGAAAACGTAATTTTATCTGGCGCGTCGACGTGGAATTTTATGACGTGATTCGCGTGTTTCACGCGAAGAATTCTGCGGCACGATCGAGGACAGAGTGCCTCCAACTATTTCTTTATAACTGGGGGTACAATTCGATCCATTAAGCCGGCGCATCTCTAATGGCACCGTCGACTCGCGGCGCTTTACTTTCAATTCCCAGCCTTCCATCATCATTTACCATTCTTTCGATTCAATACACAGAAATATACCAGTAAATTAAATTAAGAAGCCTGATCGACAGGTTCTAGGAGACGTCCGTGATTAAGCCCGGCGACGTTGTTAGTTTAAAAAGCGCCGTTTCGGCATCGGCTGATTGGTCGGGAAGTGTACAGGCGAAGGGGTGGAAATATCGCGATCCAATATTCGATACAGCAGAATAGACGGAGGAAAGATACTCCATTTAGAAGTCTCTGACTCTTCAGCGGAGGATATTCTACCCAGCATTCAAATTCGTTTTCTTCCAAGTCCACAAGTCCCCCATGCCTCGAAACCTTCACCTTAGCAGCATCCTAAATTCAACACCACCATCTTCCCATTTCCTACAACTGAATCTTTACCCCCGCAACTCCTTCCTAATTAAATACCAATATTCCCTAAATTCAACCCATTAGTCTATCGCTCCAACTTTTAGAAGCCAAGACAAACTCCTCACCCCACTGATCCCACTATTCCCCCCCCCCCCCCCAAAAAAAAGGATGAAGCCAATTGTCACAGCTGTCTCTCACAATTTCAATCCACCGAGCCGTAAAGTAGCCCCTGTTTAAACGTTGCAGCGTCCCTCAACTGTTTCTTCCTGGAATATTTAATCACGTAAATATCCCGGGGATACTCCGTTGCCCCTTTACTCTCTGCCACCCTTCCCGCCCCTTTGACGATCTTCAATATCGCGCGACAGATGGAAGAAGCCGTCCTCTTTCTCTCCCGAGATCCATCAAATATCGGAAAGATGGCGGCAACATTGGTAGCTACGGGCTCTTCAAAGGCTGGTCCGGCGCCTGGTCGAGTTTCCTTCCATTTCCCGTCTTTCCCCGTCCCCGCCTGGGGGGGGGGGGGGGGGTCAAATATCGATTCCGATATTTCCACAGGCATCTACTTTTTTTCGCCCTTTTTCCGCCTTCCACCTTCTGTTCCACCTCTCTGCACGCCCGTCGGCCCCTGTCCTTGCCTCCTCGTCTTTGTTTTTCATTAAACGACGAACGAGCGAACGGCACAGCACGTGGGAAGCGGAGAAAATTCGCGAAGATGGCGTCGATTATTTTCTTTCCCTCTGGGTGACTTCTCTCGCGGCTGATTTTTGTTCCGCCAACTTTTGCGTCGGTTTTATGTGGGGAAAGGAAGCTGGGGTGGTGTCTGCCGAGGGGTGACTTGAGCGTGTTTTTGATATACTGAGTTAGTTCTTTAATAAACAAGAATTGATCGTTTCCCTGAATCCACAGCGGTTGGTAATTAATCTTCTTTCTTTATGGATGAATTTTGGATCGCCTTTTTTTCTTCTGTATTCCCAAGCGTGGATGACACACGTCGTTTTAATAGAAAGAAGTCGAGGGAACGTTGGGAACCACTGATACCAACGAGCTTCTCCAAGCTGAAGTTTGCTTGCAAAATTGAGTTTTCCGCTGGGGGGTTTCGATATTTTGGATGCTGGCTCGGAGCTGGGTGCAATTGAAGTACCTCTGGCCTTCTTTCTACATACGCGAAGTTAAATATTGATTTTACCGCGTTTCCATCTTTTTCCTCTCGTTCCTCTTTCGCGGGCTGAATTCGAAACGAATAAAATGAATGGATGACAGAGTCAAAGGGGGTGTTGCTGATTTTTTTTTCATTTCCTTCCCAAGTCTACCTTCCAATTTCTCAAGTGCTTCTCAAATTCCTTGAGAAACTTTTTTTCGTGCTCGCAGAAATCAAACTCCAACGACGCAAGATTTTCACTGCCATGGAAACTTGAAAATCCATTTTCAGAGCTGCAGTTCAGGTATTCCCTGGAACCCTACTTCGTTCCAATTTTCTTCCTTTATCGTTTCCTCCTCCATGGACCTCTCGTTCAAACATCGATTTCAATATTTACAATTTTCCTACTTTTCCCTTGCAGCGTGCAAGAATTCGAACAGCCGAAAGCAGGAAAAAAGAGACGCGCGCTTGGAACATCGATTCCAGGAGGGAAAAAAGAAGGGCACTGTGGAAATTCCTTTTACTGGTCCAACTTTCGGGATTTTCCTTCGCCAGAACTTCCCGAAACGCTCGCTGGAACTTCCTCAAGTCTCCACTGTGACTCACGGAAGTGGCTCAAAGTTTCATCGCGCCGCTTTCCCTCGAATTTCCCAACGATTCTGTTCGTATAACCACTATCATTACTTGGATTATCTTTCCTACTTTGATTCAGGTTTTGAGGGTGTATTTTTTTATTTACGCGATGCTCCGGATGAATTTTATTAGAAAGGGCGATGGGACTTGTATGGTACGAGATAAAAAATTATTTTCCATTTCGATGAAATTATTGTGATTGGATGAGAGCGGAATGTAGGCCGCTCCAGCGACGAATCGAACGGATTTTTTCCTTCGGAACGTTTCTCCCGGTTCTAAGGAGCCTTGTTCGAGGAAAAAATGTGGGAGACACTGGCCCCTTCTCGATCCAGCCGACGAAACGCCACGGCGTCTGCTACTCGTCATTAAAAAACACGTGGCCGTCTAAAACACTGAATCTACTGTTTCGTCCACGACACTCACCGCGTTTCTACGCGCCACTTTAACGAGCTGACAACACGGAATGCATTAATTAGAATCTCTCCTCGTCTCTTAGTCACGGCTACTCGGGAGTACGAGTAAATCATTTCGGTGTACTGGGGAATAGATTCTGTACGCATGGAAATGATTAAACTGCGTAGATAGCATTGGTATTCCAATTTCTGTGGCATATCTCGCGGATCGTCAGTTTTTTGTGGCAAATTCTCCATCTCCAAATCTCCTTAATCGAGTACCAAGTGTGAATATTCAACTTCCGAGCTGGGAGGATAAATTTGGCAATTCTTCGTGCCATCTATTTATATTCCACCACCCTATTCTCTAAATCCAGTACCTACTCCTTTAACACTCCACTGGACTAACTCCAATATTAAATTTCCCTAGCTTTCCACCTCCCTAAATTTGATACTGGGATCCCCTGCCAACAAGCACTAACAATTCCCCAAATTCAATTTCACCTTACACAATTCCTTAAACACGACTAATCATTACCCTCAGAAACATTCGTAGTTGTACCACCTCCCATATCTCTCAATAAAATCACTCGAACACCCTTTTCTTTAACAAAAATTTCCTCCCCTCAGCAGCATCTATTCCTTCGATACACCGAAGACAACGTCAGCCATCCCTTGAACGGGATGATTATGATCCATCGATCACGAGACTGCCAGGAGGCCACGAGAATTCGTCAGAGTCACGTACGAGGTGGAACGACGAGTTCCCATATCACCGATGCAGAAATTCAAATTCCGCGTCATTAATAAAAATTAAAGAGACATCAGGAGGAGCGTGTGGTGTTCGGGGGGTGCCCCGAGGGCCACCTTTATCTTACCTGGGCCACAATACCGTGAGACTATGGGCCCTTTGTACTCCACTTTCACGACGATCTGCATACGCACCCCTCGCGCCAAGCAACCCTTACACCGGCGGTATTTTTTACCTCTTCCTCCTGAGAGAGAACGATCCAGGACGTGTAATCTCCGGAAGAAACGTTTCAGCCACGTCTTTCATGGGTGCTAACATTTTTTTCCATCCTCTCCTTCCTTTTTTCTTAGCTGTCTAACGGTGCTTCTTGCATGGGATTCTTGGTCACGTCTTCGGGGCCAACGGTTGTCGGATGGAGTGATTCTAAAGGGGGCGAGATTAAATGGATTTCCAGGGAAGCTTTGGTCCGTTTTTTGATGACGAAAATTATTTAAATTGAGGTGGAAGGTGGAGGTACTCCTCGGGTTTGAGTTTTCGGGTGACTTTCAGGGATGAAATGTAGGAGCATGATGGACCCTGGTGCTTCGAGGTCCGAGGTTCTTTTGGGAGCTCTTTGAATAGTATTTTTAGGTTGGTCTTGATGGCTTCTTAGATTGCAGATCATTTTCTCTTGTCCATTGTAGGTGAAGCAGTGAAAGAGGGGGTGCTTGAGGTACACCAATCTTCTTTTCTATACGTAATCAAGCACTTCAAGGATTTCCAGCAAAATCAACCAGCTGCCTGTTCACTGAAGTTTCACCGCCCATAAACGGCCATTTCTCATAGTAAATTTCACACTTTCCAATTTCTCTATTACGAGGCTCCCCAGGGAAGCAACCCCCCGCAGACAGCAGCACGACGATCGGGGGTTGAAGCAGAGACAATGGGCAACGTGCAGCCAGCAACCCCCCTTTCTGGCGACGGTGTCACAACATTTGGGCCCAGGACAGAGTTATGGCCCTTTTTCCCGCGTTTTCGTCCTCCGGTCCTCTTCGTCGGCGACGCGGCCCGTCGAGGCGGAACGATTTCTCGGTGATTTCCCCTTTAGTTTCTTCTTCTTCCCTTTCTTTTTGTTTCCCGCTCGCGCAGACATGCAAAACGCTGCAGGCTGCATTTCCACCCCGACTAACATCGATTCGCGTGATTACTTTCAACCCTTCACTCCTAGGAGACTTTCTGACGGGGCGAGTCGTCGGTTATAAAGAAACGATTCCGCGTTGCAGTGACTCGAATTGCGTTTTCTTGTTTCTTGGCGAACATGTGCCGAATTGTTGATTATCCAGGGTTGGGGGCGTTGAAAGATGCTATGGGGCGTCGAAGACTAGGGTGGTGGAGAGTTTCTTCTTTAATTATTTGAGGACTCCTTACATTTCCATTTTTTGAAAATTGGTATTGAAAAGTTTAAGGGACTTTAATGTTGAAAAATTGAGGTGCTTTTTGCTTTAAATTCAGGACGACGATGTTTGTGAAATAAAAAGCTACGGAGATATCAGAACGAAAGAAAGCAAAGTGCATTTGCATTCAGAATGTGATATAGCATCGCAATAAAATGACAAAAGAATCCTCCTGAAAATTCCCACCAGCCCGCGATCTTCCACCCTTCAGACTCAATCAACCAATCTCCGATAAATTAAACGAGTCATTCAATTCCCGCGTCACCCCATTCGAAACTATCCTGCCTGCAGAAAAAACGTCATGTATACCTAATAATCAGAGCCCCCTGACAAAACCTGGCCAACGAAAGTCGGCTGCAAAAGCCTGATGAAAAAAACGAACGATCGCAGAACTGGGACACAACCGTCAGCCTCCCTTAAACACAACGTTGGACAAGAAAAAAAAGTGGCGAAAAAAGTCCAGCATAACCCGTTACACCGTTCCGCGATACGTTACGCGGAAATTCATTAGCCGATCCAGATCGAGGAACCGGAGGCGTAGAAGGGGTTGCGCGGCCTTCTCGCTTACCCCCGTAACGAACGCGACCCCGTGAACGAGACAATGAACAGCCCCCTCTCCCCCAGCGTGCAGCGTGCTCGTTTTATTTTTTGTCTCACGTCGCGCAGAGACAAAAATGCCGTTGCGCGATTTGCATCCCCGGGTCGGAGGACGAAAAAAATGCCGTGGAAGGAAAAAAAAGCGGCGGATCGAAGGATCGAAGCGGGGAAAGCAGTTTAATGGAGGGGGTAGGCGAAGTGGAAAGAGAAAAAAATTGGCAGCAGGGGCCATTATTTTAATTTTCGTCCCAGCGGCGTGGCAAACGGACAGAGAGAGAGAGAGAGAGAGAGAGAGAGAGGGGGGGGGAAGGGAGAGGAAAGGAGTAGCAAAGGGTTGGAAAAGTCTTCCTTTGCATAATCTTCATGGGGTAGTCGCTCGCAGGACTCTCACGCGGCATGGAATTCCAGTTAGTCGCTTCGGGGCGGTGTTTTCCAAGGTGTTTTGCATCTTCACCTCCAGGGTGAATCCAGGCCACCCCTTCGACCCCACTGTTCTCCCTCTCTCTCTCTCAGGAAATTACCCTAAAGAGCTGCTCTAAGCGTTTTAAGGGATTAAGGTCGGGCAGGCGTAAAAAAGCATGGAAAAAGGGTTGACCACCCGCTGGGCGAAACCGGCGACAGATTACAACATCCGAAAACGTGTTCACAGGGGCACCGAGCCGGTTCCTAAGTTTCAACCCCCCTGGCTCGGGGTTCAGAGCTCCTGGCGGCCTTGAACTACATAGGGAAGCTCAATTTTGACCAGTTGCTGTCTCCTGTGCACTACTTTCCTATTCTTTCGTCTGATATAAGACACAAAAGGGTTAACTTCGCGGACTTCGAGTAGCACTGATTCAATTCCTTGAACAATATTCGATAATCTGAACTCTTCGAGTCTTCCACGCATTCCTCGGTAACACCTCAAGAACATGCAACCCCTTTTCCCCACAAAAGAACTCGCCATTTCCCTTTCAACCTGCAACCAGCCTTCCAGCATCCACAATGTTCCCAACGAAAACGAAGTTTCCTACATCGAAACTTCTACTTTTCCGCACCAACTCAACTTCTTCTCAAGAAACCACCCCGTGCTATCTCTCCCTCTCTTTCTCTCCGATGCAACCAGGCCATCAAAGCCACCCTGTGCACGAGGAGCGAACGTTCGCCAAGAGGAACCGTGGCGGAGGCCCGAACCCTCAATTAAATTCTTCCTCGACGCCGTCTATCATCCCTGAAACACTTGGAAGGGATCCACGGCCTACCCGTATGAGTCGTATGCAGATTGCCCGATTGTCTTCGGGTCCTTCCTCCTTTCTCTGCCGACCCGATCAACCCCCCACCCCTGGCCACGGGCCCCGTGAGAATCTCGGGAGCATTTGCATGCCGCGGATTATTTAAATCGTCCCCTCATTGTCGTGGCTCCTTGTTTTTTCCTGAGGAGGCCTCTCAAACAGTCCCACGTCGTTTTGCGGGCGCCTAGACAAAAAACCAGTTGATCCTAGCACAAGACCCAACGAGGCGTCCTCGGCCCGCAGGTCCCGCTAGCTACCCCCCGACTCACCCCTTCAGCCACCCTGAGCGGTCATTCGAATTCAGGAGCGCGTATTCCTAGCACCTTGCAACGTGTCGCAGGGAAGAAACTCTGCGCTACATTGTTCGACTTGCTCCCAGAATGGGAAGATCGAGGGTTAGCTTTGATTACTCGATTGTCGCGATATGTTTCTCAAAGAGATCAGGAAGGCTTTGTGAAATTTTCAGCAAGTGATTACGAAGCTAAGAGAGTAGCTCCGAATTTAATTGCTATGGAGGATAAGTCACTCTGAATGTAAATCTTTTGGAGATTTACTGTTGCATGAAAGAAAAATTACTGTGTGATTGTTCACTGTGATGACGAAAGTGGAAGCTGTAGTGAGATCCTCAATAAATCTCAAGGGATACTCCAAGTTAAAAAAAAGAACAAAAATTGAAAAAGTACCACCCCAAACTCATTCAAAAACGAGGCCCATAAGAAATCCATCCAATGTCAAGAAAGGACTCTTCCGCTAGAAAAAAAGCCTCAGGGTGCCGTTACACCGTGGAAAAGAAACGCGCGTATTCAAATCAACCCCCCACTCCTTGGTCATGGCTCCTAAAATTTTTTTTCGCGCTTCCTGCGTCTGTTTGTTTTTTTTTCCACCCCGGGGCGGAGCGAGGAGCATGCAAAGCGGTCCTCAACCCTTTCCAGCATCCCTCCACGCGTCTCCTCATTTTTCCACTGTTCACGGGGTCCCATCGACCTCTTTGTCTCTTCACGTGTCCTTTTTTCCATCCTCTCCACCGGCCTGCACGAAATTATGCAGGATTCTCCGTTCGAAGACAGCGAGAGGGGCGCGGAAAACAAAATCGAAACAGGGGTACAACCCGTTCCTCGTGAAAAAAAAAAGGAACAGGGAACCTTTTTTTCTCGCGCGATTCCGAGGCCTCGACGACGTCGCGCGTCTTCTTCCGGGGGATTTTAATGCCACAGCCGTTGTTTCTTGCTTCCTGATGCGTTTTTTTGAGTCCCGTCCGTTGGAGAACCGTTTGCTTCGAGAGAGATTTTTTTACGACTTTCTGGGGGACCGTTTTATTTCATCATAGTGTGATTGTGAGTTTGCTTCGGAGGAATCGTGTTGGTTATCGTGAGGCTTCGAATTTTGTGATGTTGCCAAAGAATCGTGGATAAGTATATTAACCCTTTCGTTACGAGCGCCGAGTATAATCGGCACCCACGCGACGACCTGTGTGTACGAGCGCCGTTATGAATGGCGTTACAGAATGAGCTGCCGATCCTGGCGTCGACTTTTGTTAGCATCCCCAGTAGTTTAAAAAAATAAGAAAAATAGAAAAATGCACTTTCGCGGAAATAATGGAAATTAAAGTTAATTCAAGTTCAAGGTCCTTTTCCTTCCGACTTTATGTTTAAATACACCTATGAGGTGAGGTTTCAGATTTCTTTTTTAAAAGAAGAAATTTTTTATCAGAGTAATTGCCTGCTTTGAGAAATTTCGTCGTGTAAAGTACACCAAGACGAAATTCTACCATTTTTCAATACCCCCTAATTTTATTTAGCGCAGTATCAATTATTCCTGGAATGTTCATGGAAGAATTGAAGAAGATTACAGACATCCAGCCTGCAGTTACAAATTTTCTCCTAACTACGGTCTCGGTACTCGAGGCTCGAGTGAGAAGTTACTTTACAACGTTCATCGAATATAAAATCAAGCAGCGGTTGGAAAGCGGGCCGCGTGTTTCGTCATAAAACTTTCCCGGCGACGAGAAGCTTAAATGTCGGCCTCTTTGTCGCCAATTAACTGCTCCCCCATCCCCGCCCCCTATCTCCTATATAATACTCGTAATACGCGCGTAAGATTAATCCTCGAATCGTTTTACCGCGTCGTGGCGTTATTTCAAGTCGAAAGTGAAACCAGAGACGCGGAAACTTTGCCTTTCCGCCTCGTAATTTCCGTCGTTTCATTTTCATTTCCCTTTCAGCGTGCACTGCTCAAAATAATTAAGAGATCAAGTACACAAAACGCTTCATCGATTAGTTTAAATTTGTCAAATCTACACGAGTTGAACTGTAGCAAAAATTATTTAGAAAATTGTGCAGGCACTAATTATTTGGAGCAGCAAGTGTCAGTGCAATAAGATTAAAAAAATAAAAAACACTTACATCGCTGGAGAGGCCGTTGTTCCAAGGGTAGGGTGGTTGAGGGGGTGACTGTTGCTGATGGTGGACAGCTCCTACCCCCGTCGCAGAATGAGGATTGTGAATGTGCTCCGCCATCACACTGACCCAATGGGCCAGTCCACCGCCTCCAGTGGCTGTCGGGCCCGTGCTTCCGGTTCCGGTGCCCCCAGTCCCACCCCCACCTCCACCTCCTCCTCCGCCACCCCCGCCACCTTCCTCGCCGCCCTCCGACCATGCAAAAGAGGCCTTCTGCAATGAAAAAAAAACTTATGTAGTTAAAGACCAATAAAACCATTAAATTAATTGATTCGCTTTATCAGTCAAAACATCAATCAGAGATTTTCGTCTACTTATTTTCAATTACAAGGGAATCGATAATTTGTGGGAATTGAAAGACAATATTGACAGTCTTGACAATCTTTCCATTCGAAAACCGATTACCCTGGCAATCACGGATAAAGCAAGCAGCGTATAACGAGGTCAATATGATTTATCGACAAACATCAACGCTGCAGCTCTCTTTAACATAATAAGCATCCGAATTGAGTGACTCCGCCGAGTATCTCCGACGAAGATTGGACAAATGCGAGGAAAGTATCGGGACCCATCCGCAACCAAATAAATCTCATTGTGACTTCGATATGGAACGATCACGAGAGTAATTACGAACCACTCAAACCGCTCAAACATCCTGCCCATTTTCCTCGTAAAAATCGCACATATAGACAGGAGGACAAGTTCCTAAATAAATCCTGGCATCCGCCAGCAACAGACTTGCTCGAGGAACGCCACTCAAATTACACGCTCGCCCCTTGCAAAAGGCAACAAGCGACTCGTTCATTTTTCAAAAATACACCTCCCCCCATTGGCGATTCATCCTGATCTCGTGGTATTAATCACCGTAATTACGAGCCTGCCCGGACGACAGTCCCTTGCTGCTTCATCCGATATTCATGATCGAACCCGCTCCGAGGACCTATTAATAAATTGATCGATAAATCAGCGAGCGTGGCGCTTGAACACCTGAACGGGTTAAGTCACGTTCACGCTCGCAACAAAGTGACATCAAAGTCTCCCTCGATTATAGCCGATCGTCGGAAGCCAGTCGTCCGTTTTTCGTCCATCTTCCAGCGTCAGATAGCAGACGACTTTCTGGGAGCGCAGTGTCCCAGCGCTCTGGCCCCGTCCAGCAACTCCCGCAAATTATCCCTCGCGTTAGCGAGAGCCCCATAAAATCGGACGACTCGAACGGACCGTGGCTCTCGCTCTTAATCTCCTCCCGACCGCGTTAATCTTCGGCGTGTTGCTGCTCTGTCGTCAATTCGAGACACATACTCGGCGCGCAGCGTCCAATTTTACGGAGAAACGCCACCGGGAGATTACACGGGGCCTCGTACGCAGTTACGAGAATTACGAAGTCCCCCGTCGGTTCCGCGGGAGTTTTCTTTAATGCTGGACAATGTTCCGGGGATGATCTCCAAGAGAAAATTGAGCGGTATTTATGCATGGCCGACAGCAGGGTTCGATGATGTTTTAATTCGAGTCGCGTGGAGGATTTCGCAAGATTGCGAGGCGAAGTGTGCACGTTGCTAGTGTGACTGGAAGAAGTGGAGTTTAGGAGGAATTCGAATAAGTTTGAAAGAAGTCGGATGGTAAATCGGTGCAGGAGATTCGCGTGTGTATAATTGCGATTTCAGGGGGTATCGATTGTCCACGGAGGAGGAGAGTCGTAAGAAATTCATAGCCATAGGAGGAAGAAACGTCAGCCGATGGCGAATCGATACGCAGTCGAACGCGGCTATGGCAGCCTTTAGCCTCGCGAAAATAGAAACGATCAAGGTGATATTTGCAAACGCCACTCGCCACTTTCTGCCTTCATAGTGCCCAGCCGGAACGTAACGAATTATTCGGTTAATCGTTGATTAAGCTTCGTTGAATAATGAAGTGAATGTCACTGGTGGATAATGCGGTGCGCATTAACGCGATAGGTATATCGTATAATCTTGATTTGGGAGAGAGATCGTGTGACGGTGGAATTCAGGATAAACGATTTCCTGGGAATAAATATAGAATAATTCCAATCATTAGAAATAGTTTGACTCCTGCTATAATTTTAGAATATTCTTTCCAAATTGAGGGGAATTATATTTAATGGCAATTAGGATTTCTAAAGAAAGTTGAAAAATGTGGAAGAATCAAGGAGACCGAGTATCTAGCGCAACTATGATCCTCGAGATCAATCAAACTTCGACTAAAGACACTAATAGCAACGGAAGGCCGAGCTGCCCTTGCGCTGGGAGAGACTACTGACACGTAATTAGCGGGCCAGCAGATTTGGTCGTTAATTAATCGCGCAGCACGTATCGTGAGAAAGCTCGTTAGAAATGGACGGTCGGATTGCTGGTTCCTCAAAGGACCATCCCCGGGGCACCCTAGAGGGCTGTTATTTCTTCGGCCAGGGGAGGGATGATGCGTTTCATTATTGCCTCGCGCTTAATTACACGTTCTCGAGCGGTCTCTGTTCCGTGTGTCGCCGTTTCCCCTTTCTCCGTCGCCACTCCACAAAAGCTCAAAGGAAATCGATTTTCTTAACTGAAAAACATTCCCCGCGCTGACTTGCTGACTCTTCGTCCCTCCCCAAACGCACGCTGGATAGCACGGCGCAGAGGTACCTTCGTACTTTCGTAATGAAAAGCTGATTTCGGGCTACTCCATCTCTGCCAGCCCAACTAGAATGAATCACTTGTCTACTGTCTGCTGTTTAATGAAATCCTTGAAAAATTAAGGTACGGGGGAGCGACCATTCTTCGTCCACTGCTAATTTTCTTCTAAATCAGTGCGAGCTCGCTGCAGTTACATCTCAGCAACGTTTCATCCCTCGATTAGGTCATAAATATTCGACAGCGATCGTTCGATTGAAGAGGGAACTTGGAAACGAAGGGGTGCTGTAGCAAGGGAGAAGTGGGGGATGGAAATGAAGGAGGGATCCTCGATAAATGAGGTCACAATTAGAGAGACGGTTCAACCAGACGTTTCGGCGTCGCTTGACGCGGAGGGCCAGGGAAACTAGGGGAAAAGTGCGTGGCGAATGTGGGTCAAGAGTTGTCGCGGAATCAACCACGCCGTGCCAACGCCGCGAACGTGCCAAGAAAAGTTGCCTGGTGGCGATAACTTGGCCAGAAGCAAAAGGAAGCAACAGGAAGTCGGGCCACGGGACGGCGTCGTTGGGCGAAATTAATGAATTAAACCGTGAGAGGAATCCTGCTCGCTAAGAAATCCGAGGCGCTTCATGGTGGATTTTAAACGTGGTCAACGTTACCTCCGTTCCACTCCACTTCCATAAAAGGGGGCAATAGGCACGAAGACAATGTAATTATTGCAAGTAAAGCTACGATTATCAGTAGAATTGTCTGCAAAATTCTTAGCATTTATTTTGTAAAATTTAGTGACTTTGATGAAGGTGGAGAGGGTGAAGAAGGACGGGGAACGGAGAAGTGAGAATTCGACTGTATTCGAAGAAGCTTAGAATTTCAATGGAAGCGATTCATGTGTCAACGAAACGGGACACGAGGGCAGAGAAGAAGAAGAAAGGGACAAAGTAGTTGGAAAAGTCGGGGACTGGATCCGCTGGAGGAAACAAAAAGTAATTGTCAAGCAAACAGGATTTTCTTCTCGCCCGTACGAAATCTCTTCGCTGCACCCCCCCCCCCCCCCGTTCCTTCCGCGAAAACTCGCCCCGCTTAAGTATCCGCTAACTTTTTAACCGACAACTTATACAGAACGCTCCGTGGCGCTCCTCGTAAGACGTATTTTATCCTTGAAAGCGGTTCCCAGCACGCCTCTAGTGTCCTTTAACCATTTACCACCCCTATCTACCTGATCCTAAAATTCTATTTTTTAATATTTCCCTAAGTTCCATGCTCCTTTTCGGAAGATGGAGATTGGACAAACGGGGAGTGCTTTGAAGTTTCCTGACAGGGTGGAAATTCGCGAATCCAATCCCTATCTCTCTTCGGGGGTTGCTTGAAATGCTTGGGGTAGGATAGGTCAGTGAGGACGCGGAATCTTTTGGGGATTATTGATCTTGATGCTCCGGTTTGCAGACGGCTTGGGGGAGGCGACTGTTTGCCTCGAAAGCATCCATCTTTAGAACCTTCACAAGCTATGCACTTCAGAACAATTTGGAAAGCACAATTTCCACGACTCTTAGGAAATTAAATTCGTAAATTATTACCGAACCCCGTGTCTTAGATTTCCGATACTCCTAAGCTAAGAATTCTAAGCTCTCCACATTTCCCACCTTCCAAATCAATTTCCACAAGCTCCTCGAAATACCAGTCAACGTTAAACTAGAAGAATAAAAAATCTTCCTATCATACTAAATCATCATATCCTCAAAGCAATCTGCACGCGTGGCTAAACGTCCCAAGAAACTTTCTCTGCTAGCAAGACATTATGAGGAAGTAAAAAGCCGATGCATCGAGGATTTACTGGCTGACCTCATCGTGGTCTTCCCTGTGGAGGGCCAGGTTCCTCGGGAACGCTGGCACGCTGCTCACGGTCAATCCCTTGAGATCCTTCAGCTCCTTGAGGGCGCCGAGAGCGTTCAGGTTATCCTTCAGATTGGCCAGATTAAAATTAATCCCCTGCTCCTTGAAGTTGAGGTGCCTGTTGAGCACAGTCTTGCCTAGGGCGCTGGCGAGCAGGCTGTTGTACAGCTCGTTCCTCAGTATGAACTTCTGCTCGACGGGTCCTTCGTCCTTGCTGGACATGTCGTTGGAGGAGTCCGAGTCGACCTCGACCGACGAATTCGACACGACGCTCATCGTGGACATCTTGCCCGCGGTCCACGTCGATTAAAAATACTCTTAGATCCTCCTGGAGGATCGGTCGCTGGCTAGGACGAACGACAGCGGCTCGAGGTTCGTCGCGCGATCCTCTTCTAGTCACCAGAGCTTATTAAAATATCTGTACACGCGCTCCTAGCACCGTTGTATAGCAATATAGAATTAAATACGCTTTTCAAGTGTTGTATATATAATATAGATGTGTATATATATATTTCTTATGTATATATATTTGTTCTTCTTCGCTTAACCGGCTATTATTAGTTGTAACGCGCGGGAGTCGGCTTCAGGAGGCTAAAAACACCGCCGACACCACCGTCGTCGCGGTCCAAGGATTGCTTGAATGGAGCGGCCACGTGGCAGCTTGAACGTCTTCAATCGCCGTCGCCGCGATTAAGGATTAAGGGTCCGCTTCGAGAGGCAATGGGTGCTCGCGATCGACCACTACCACGACGCACTTCTCCCCTCGACGCTGGCGAACCCCGTGTGTCCTCTGTGGTTTCGTACGCTTTTATTGCCTGGAGGATATTGAACGCTAGTAAGACACGGTGCGTTGCTCGTTTCTACTTCACCCTTTAAGGATCACTGGATCGTCCGCGCGTCGGCCACGATCCGCTCGGAGGGCACCGCGGACGTCAGACATTCCGACCGTCGAAAGCTCGATCGTCGATTAATCCGTGGCTCGTTCGTGGCTGGCACACTTCTCTACGCTTATTATTTACTCTAGTTAGCTTATCAGTATTATCGATGATCGCCTCCGGCCAGGCTGGCGAGACGAGGCATCCGCAGGCAATAACATTGCATCGTGGCGTTTAGGAACTTTTGCGCGCGCAGCTCATTACGCATGGCCGCGGCCTTTCTAATTGGCTGGATAATTAGCGCGGGAGGGTGCCCTCGGTGGCGCGTACACGAGGTCTCCGGCGTGCGTGTCGCGTTTTCGCGGTCACCACCGCGCTCTTTACCCTTTCGCACCTTCTCTCTGCTCTCTCTCTCTCTCTCCCTCTCTCTCTTGTCTTTTCTCCTCCCTCTCTCTCTCTCTCTCTCTCTCTCTCTACCTTAGGTCCTACCGTTATTAGACGAGTTGCGCGTAAAACACGTGAAAAATAGGAACTTTGGTTGATCGTTTCAGCCCTCCAGCCGTTTTACTCTTCACTTCCTCCCTCTTTCCCTCTCGCAGGCTCTCCCGTTCTCCCAGTCTTCCTCTCTGTCTCCGTCTTCATCGGCGCGCGACATCGAGCCACCAGTTAATTACGGCTTCACCCACGCTGCGTGCACCGGGGGGCCTCCTCCGCCTGGTCGGGCCCGTCCGTCGCCAGGTAGAAGAAGAGGAATCGCGGTGAGAAGAAGAAGAAGAAGAGAAAGAAGGGGACATAGAAACGGACAGAGGAACATCCTCCTCCACTCGGTGCATCGAGGAACATCCTTTCAGGCATCCACCAGAACCGCGCGCCTTCCTCTTCCGCTGGGCCCCGTCGGCAGCCCTTTCAGGAGGCCCTGCGGCCTCCTCTCTTCATGCCCAACGGTCGCAGTGGGGGGTGCTCGAGCGTGATTGGTCGAGCGCGGGCAGGAAAAGGGCCCGAGCCTGGCCGCGCGGAGGCGACGGGACCCGATCCGATGGGCCTCAGGACCTTTCGCGCGTTTCCGTCCACGCTCGGCCTGTCTCGTCGCCGATGGCCACGCGGTGGTGGGGGTAGACCGCTGGTTAGTCGCGTTCCGAGCGTCGTCGAGTCAATTAACTCGGTTCCAACCCCGACGGACTTGGGCACGGAGCACTCCGAAACACGGGCACCTTTTCCACGAGGAATGGGGGTGGGGGAGGGTGGTCCAGCGAGTACGTTCCGCCGACGGAAACCGCGTCGCGGCTCGGTAAGGGGGTCGCTTCTCGAATACCCAGGTTCTTATGTGAGCGCGACCGCGCGACTGGTTGATGCAGTCCGCGGCGGAGCATAAGGAAGCGGAAGCTCGCCGTTCCTTCTCTCTCCGTCGATCCTTCTCCGTTGCTCCGTTTTCTACCGCTCTCGGCCCTCCTTTTCCGTTCCTCCGCCCGTCCTTGTCCCACCGACGGCCAAGGAAAGGCGCGCACGCTTCGCCGCGGCGGCCGCCGCCGCCGGCGTCGTCGACGTCGTCGTCGTCGTCGTCGTCGTGGTGCCCTCCGTCTTCCACTTCCTTCTTCGCCGATCTCTTTCCCACCCGCCCGCCGCGCCGATCGTCTCGCTTCCTCCCTCGCTCCGCCGTGGTGTCTGTCTCTCCCGCCACAACGCCGCGCGAACGGCGGGGGTGGGTCGGGGCTGGAGGTAAGGAGAAGGCCGAAAGCAACGAAGAAAGCTACCCCCCGCGAGAGGGACGGAGTGTATCGAGACCGTGGGCGAGAGGGAGAGCCAGCCAGCGAGCCGAGAAAGGGGTGGGAGACCGAGAAACTCTCCAAGGTGGTGGTGGGAAAGGAAAGGAAGAAAAAGGCGCACGGGTAAGAAGGCGGCCGGGGGCGGAAGGGGGGCGAAGGGGCCACGTATCCCGCGAAGAAACAGATAAATATAGATATTTTTCCTTTGGCCGACCACCTACGGAGAGGGGTGAAGAAGAAGCGGAGGGAGAACGCTCGTGAGGGTGGTAGGGTACTGGGCTGGGGGGTGGGGGGCCCGGGGGACACAGGGGGAGAGTGTTGCACGCTCGTTCCCCGCCCCCCAGACCGAATTGGAAAAATGGAAATAATAAGAGTCGCCTCCTGGGGGGTTGCATGGCGGGCTGCACGAACAGTCGAAGGGGTTGTAGGGGGTGCAGAACACGAAGGGTAGGTGGGATGGGGGTAGGTTGTGCGCAGTGCAGCATGCGCCTTGGCGAACGGGCGAGCACACATCGTGCTCGCCTTCCTCCGTGTGTTTCCGTGAGCCGTACACGTGTGGTCGGAGACAAGGAAAGCGGTGCCGAGGGGGGTGGAAG
This sequence comes from Andrena hattorfiana, assembly GCA_944738655.2. Lineage (NCBI taxonomy): Eukaryota > Metazoa > Arthropoda > Insecta > Hymenoptera > Andrenidae > Andrena > Andrena hattorfiana. The sequence continues at coordinate 38,739,758 of OX122894.2, read as the reverse complement.
ATCGAGATAGAGACTCGCGTGACGCGGGAGGGAATACCTTGACGGACACGTCGAAACCAACATGGCCACCGGTTCGAAACACTCGCGCATTCTTGCATAAATTAACCCTTAAGCGGTGCTCTGTGGGGACGCACGTGCCTGCCGTCCTATTCTTTCGTCGCGATGGAATTCGAATGGTCCAGTCGACCCTGCGCTTCCAGTTACTCTCCGGAACAAAAAGAAATCCTTCCTTGAAACCACCGTTCCCAAGATCATTCGGACCATTCGAATCTCCCTCGCGCTCCAACTAAAATCCACGTAATCCATTCGCGGAAGCGAACCAACCCCTTCGAAATCCGCGCCACGTTTTAAGGGGAGGCCGCAAATTCCATCCGGACCTCGCGACGATCCGAAGAAGGATCCTCTTGTCTCTGGAATCTCTCACCCCTCGATGGCTCGCCCTCGAAATTAGAGGGGTGGTTTGAAGCGCGCGTCAGCCAGCACCCCGGCTACAAAGAAGCCCGTTTATTCGCCTCGAAGGATCCCGCGAAGGGTGGAGGGAACGAGAGTTCCGGGGCAGTTCGTTCCAGTTTCCGCGACGGTGATCGAACCGTTGCATTCTTTCTTTCGCGCTGGGAACGATTGTTTGTTTGTTTGCTCGCCCCGGGGATGTTTTATCGGAGGCGGTAACGAGACGCAGTTGAAACGATGGCCCCCGATAATGGGGGGGACGGGCCGTGCCCCCCTCGCGAATGTAAAAGTAATACGCCCGGCAGAACGGAAATCATCGTTTCTCGTCGAGCACGATTTAAGTGACAAACGGCGTCGTTGAGAGACGAGCGAGGAACGAATGCGTTTCCGTTCCTTCCTCGTCGATTGAAAATTCCCGTCGCTCTTTGGGAGATTGAACGTGGAAGAGGACGAGCACGAAATTTTCCAGCAACTTTCTGCAACACTTCTGATACAGGAAGTTCGAAATAATTATTTAAGATGATAATTTCATCCAGCGAGAACCCGGGGAATAATTCGTCTTCTAAAAATCGAATCCTTCTCTATCTACCAATATCGTCGAAAACAGCGAGCAGGAGAGCAGAGGTCCAACGCCAGAGAATTGGCGTCACCAAAAGGAGGGTCGATAAGAAAACAGAAAATATGATTGCCACCGTCTTCCCCCATAAAACGAGCTACCCCTTTTCCCCAGGGCGAGAAACGATTCCCAAAGAGACGTCCTCCGTCTCATCCCACGCTCCCATCAGCGTGGTCCAGCCATCGCCTCGATCCACCGCGATCCTCCACTTGTTATATCGCTACCAATCGGCATAAAGCATTCAGATGAGGCGGTCGTGGAATAATAGATGTACCGTACGCTAACCCCGGCTCTATTCTATCGAACATGTGGCACTGGGCGCTGGGAGAGCGGCGAATAACAGATGGGTCACATGAGCAGGTAATACCGTGGTTCCTCTCGAGTGGTATCAGCTTTTGAGGCTGCCTCGCATCCAGCCTCGTGTAGAGACGCGCACAGACACAGGCAAGGAGCGGCCAGGAGGAACGTGACTCCAGCAGCGTTCCAGAGATGCTGTTTCACGTGGCCGCGTGCAAGTCCAACGGGAATCGGGGGAATCGGGGGATCGAGTCGCCTGTTACCTCTAATATCCTCTAACGGTGCATCCCCAATTACCATTGTGCCATTCACATGCAGATAGCTTCACACTGCCAGGGGACTCCGTCCCTCTAGCCTGCTCCCTTGAGTAGCCCGATGGGAGCCAAGCCTGTCCTTTCATCTCGCCCGTTTATACGTCTCCCGTTGCCACCGTGATTATATTTGTGTTTTGGTTTTTCGGGGCGGGCCGGAAGAGGAGTGCCTCGGTTTACGATTACCCGTATCGAGAACTCGAGGACTCCCTTCCTTCTCGAGCAACACCAGCTTCCTTCTGCGAAGCTTCTATGTGTACGTTTTGCATCTAGACTACGATTCACTGCGAATTATTGAACTGGTGCTTTCGGTGTAGCGAGAGCTGCTGGCGATCAGAGTATCAAATATTCCATCATAGAGATAATAAACGACCAAACAGGTTGAATCTAAAGTATCAGCTAGCACCTAGCCCCAAGATCGAAGGGGGTGCGCGAGGATAATCGCGCCCTTTATCGCTGGCAAGGAGCCACGCGAATCCTCGAGCGTAGCGAGTCGTCCTGATAAGACGCAAAATCCGGGAACAGCTCGGTCGGGTAGGGGCGAGGAGGGGTGGCTGGCGTCTGGGCGCGAGGTGAAAATTAAAGAAGCGCTAAGTCGGGCGCTAAACTGAAGAACCACTTGTTGAGCAGCTTGTGGCGGCGGCACGTTGGTTAGGGGGAGGCCGGAGGGGTTGGGGAGCAGCGAGAGACGACGGGGTGGCAGGGGTGGGACGGTTGACGGGGGTGGCAGGGTGCGGATATGCAGATGAGGGGTGGCTACCCCCGTGTAACTAACTTCTAACTTTCGCGTAAAGGCCAGCGGCGGCGTTCCAACGGTTTTACACCCCCGTCCGCCCCGCGTGGAAAATTAAATCTGTGCACCCCCTACCTCCCTCGACAGCCCGAGAGACTTTTCATTGAACGTAAGTAGTCGAGTCTGCGAGGCGCGAAACGGGACACGCTTTTCAACGGGATGCTTCCCTCGTCCAAGGCGATACTCCGACGGAAAGTGATACAAGACGCTCCTTAATTCAATCATTCCGAGAATGGAAATCCTTTTCTATTTTTACAGTATGTTCTTTTTAAAACGCAACTGTCAATAGTTGATAAAGACAATAGTGGGGATGAAAGTACTATGCAAAAAAGAAATCCCCCATTTCTAATGAAATCGATTATACTTCAATACCTAAATCAATATTAATTAAGAATTCCAACAAGTTCGAATTTCCAAGCGAGCAGCCCCAGCTCGAATCGCAATCACCACCAAAGGACAATTTGACTTATCATCTTTCCACCCTCCTTCGCGAGGGACGCCGTGAAAAAAGGATAGAAAACCACGAAACAACGAAGCGAGGCAGTACTTTTCCCTCCTTCGACGTTTTTCACCGCGGTTCGCTGCCGAAAAAAAAACCAAAGAAAAGAACGCCTGGCGCCAGGACGTCGGCGACGACGAGTCTCGACCCAGATATCCCGTCGTCGTCGTCGTCGACGTCGTCTCCTACGTGGCTCCAGCTTTTCTTATTTCTCCCTTTTGCCCGCCTGCCGCGGCCGCGCTCCCCAACCCCGTTGGGGTAGGTTTTTCCACCCTGGTCCACCCCCGAAACGTTATGCACACCGCAAGGGGAGCGTGTGCAACCGCCACCCACCCATTACTCCCCTATCTCGACTACTGTGTGTGTGAGAAGTGGTAGTGTCTTGGTCTACGTAAGCCAGGGCTGACCAATTCTGCTTTTTTCCACTTTTCAGTGGAAGAAATTTTAGAAACAGATTCATCGAAGCTGTGCATCGACTATGTTGGAGGATTAAATGGATTCTTAGTGGTTTGAAGGTTGATGGCACGAGGTAGTTTTAAATTTTGAGAAGTTTCTGAAGGTTTGATATCTGCCCCCACCTTCTGTGATGAATTTAGCGATTCTTTTGGAACGACGTCGGATAACCTAGATTTATTAAATTCGACAGTGGTTTCTTTAGAAGATGAGGGTTATTTCTAACGAATTCTCGGCAGAATACAGCACTGCATAGATTTGTAAATTTAAACGACCATCGATTATGGAAGGAAAACTGACGCCCGGAACGATGCAACAAACACAGAACGATCGAATGAGCATTTCCAGCCCTTCTTGCGCTTCTTCCCCGGCCATACCACCCTCGGAAGATTTTTCTTGGGTGGCCCAGTTCGACCCCATTGGTTACCACACCCCCGTTCTGCCCCTCGATCGCGACGAAAAACGCCTGCGTTATTTTTTCCCCTCCCCACTGTGTTCGACCCCCCACCCCCAGTTCCGCGAGTTTCAGCGACTAGCTTCGTAGACACACACTAAAACTTACGGAAACTGCAAGAGGGATGCACTTTTGGAATCCCCGAACGAACAGGAGTCTGTATTCGAGGATGCCCTTCCTCCAGGAAAAGAATGAACTATATAATAATCACGAATCTTTTAATAACACCGGATTAATCAGAAAGCGTTTTGTGAACGAAGCTTTAAGAACGAGACGCACGATTGCAGCGTACTTGCGTGCGCGCGTTGCACACGTGCTGCGACGCATAATATAATAAATTAAGTCGAACCGCGATATGATCGAGCCGCGCCACGATTGGTCGTCGCCGAGAGAGGGCCCCCTTTTATTATTTCTCCTCTGTTCCCCTTTTTTTTTATCGCCCCGTACGAATCTCTCGGCAGGCAGCCATAGGGGCTGAGCGCACCGGCCATCTTGAATTGCAAATAAGTGTCGGTCCGGGTCATAACGAAATGGAAAAAATGGGTCTCGAGCATTCCGCGTCTCTTTTTCCAGACAGCGCCGCCGAATCTGTCTCCGTTCCGTTGCTTTTGCTCGAAACATTCTATTTCAAGCGCACTATCCAACATTCTCACCAAAGTAACCACAATATTCCCATAATTAAATCATTTTAACAAAGATGCTCAAAGAATTCAAAATATTAAAAAAGTCTAATGGTTGATTTTACCCCTTCAGAGTGAATTTTCGCGCAGAAAAAAAATTGCTCCTTGTTTACTGGGAGAGTATATGCTTTATCCTATATGCTTTACATTTACGCGATGTTTCATTAAAATCAGAATTTCCCGGTGGGAACGTTTCGTTGTAAGTCCAAGGCCGGTCTTTTCCACTGGAAAAAAGCCAGCGAAGTCCCAGCTACCCGAAAAACCAGCAACCCAAGTCACCGTAGATCCCCTGAAAGCCTCGTCCCACCTCCGCAGCAAGAAAAGAAGAACGAAAGCCGTAAAAGCTAATCGCCAGGCCAGCAAAAAGCTGTGCAATTAAGATGTAATCAAAACCCCTGAATTATACGCGAGTCTACCTTCAATTGATCAAATACAGATCACTCGGCGAGATTACAGTCCACGTCATCGGAACTTTTTCGGCGAATTAACGAGCCTCTTTTAACGACTTAAGCTCGGGCACGAGCCGCGAGGCCGTGAATTCGATCGTGGCTGCGAAAAAAATCATCTCTTCTTGTCGGTTTTGTTCAGAGAAAAGTTCAAGCGATTTGCTCCGGCGCTTCGCCTCAACACTTTCAACTTTAATTACAGAGCTACGAGGATCGATCGATATTATTCGACACCCTTGATCCTTAGGAAAAGTAAAACTTCGACTGACGTATCGTGGATTTAACGAACGCAGATTTATTTCGTTCATCAAGCGATTCATTTAAGCTTTGTGCCTCGCGTTTTCCAGTTTCGCGTTTACGATCGTCACGTGGTCGGCAGAGAAATAGTAAATTACGTTTTATTAGCCACGTGTTCCGAGGTCGTTTACGGCATGAAAAAATCCTGCCCCGAGACACTTGCAGGGTAATAAATTATGCATGCCGAAAGTAATACGCCTGTATATTCATCGAGTTTTTTTTCCGAGGAAAAAAGCATCGTCGCCGATCAACGGCGGAGCGTGGCTATTATTATAGAGACCTGTCGCCCGAAAAAGCCGTAAACAAACGGAAAACCGAGAAAACCGAAGCACGTAGGGTCGCGTTTTCCCGGACAGGAATTTTTAAGTGGGGCCTCGCCGCTATGCCCGACGGTTTCAATTTACAAAATTAACTTTTCAGTGCGGGGAGGGAGGAGGGGTTGTAAAACGTGCACCGAACGCGATCGATGGAATCCCGTGTTTTGAATCGTGGATAGTGGATGGCTGGCCGGAGGGTTGCTCCTGCGATCCAACTTTGTTGTAATAAACATTCTCGCGGGAAGCCTCCATTCTTCCAAATTACTCGCGAACTAACAGGTCGAACCAATTAGAAAGTCTATTATACCGAGGAATAATTCGCTGCGAAAGTTTCTTCAGTTGGAATTTAGCTGTTGAACAACCGCCTATTAAATGATTAAGAATCCTCTCGGGGGTATTGATCGAGGATCAATCACTATTCCACGTCAGTGGGTTTGGTGAAATTCGGTAGGGAAGGTGGAAGGAATTTCAGGACTTTATACTAAATTTGCCTCGCTCAACAGTCTCCGAAAAGATTCAAAGAGGGAGAGGAAGGGAATCGTGGCTAAGCGACCGAGCTTACCGTCAAGTAGTATAAGTCAATTATCGAGGTGGACGGAATTAACTCGTTAACTGAGTAATTATTTTTAAACGAGAATAGAGACAGTCGACGTTTCCCTTTTTAATCGGAGTGATAGAATAGTCGATTTCATTTCGCTGGTTGGATTATTCGTAGCGGGAGCTTGAAACTTGGCGCGGGTTATATCAAACAAAAGCCATGAAGCTTGAACCAGAAGAATTTTCCAAAGATTAAATCTCAATAACTCGCCACTTAAAAAAGATCCCCTGAGTACCAAACCACCCCCATGTAACTCCTCATTTTATTCTAAATTCCAGCACTTCCTATCCTCTAAATATTTCGAAGAAAAGATTCCGAAAAATTGTCATCATCCAGGGGTAAGGGAGTAGGTTCGGCGCGGGTGTCTTGAATTTTGCCGCGGGTTAAAAATGCGTCTCGGCTGTGCAGGGTAAATTGTTTAAGGGTCGGGGTGTCCTTAAGCTAAGGTAAAAGGTTGTCTGGGGCGGCGTCTAGCCGTGTCTATCGATTATCCTCCATCTTCGTCTGCCTCGTCCGATCTTACCACCACTCTACGCGCGCCCCACCATCGACCCCTCCCACCCCCGGCTGCCTCTTTCTCTTCGCCCCTATTTTCGATCCACCTTCGCCCACCCCCTCGCTCCTGACCTGTCGCAAGCCACCCACGCACTTACGCACCGAGTCTCCTTGCAATCCTGCCAGGCTTTTCCAAACAGACAATGAGGGTGTTTGGAAAGTGGTGGGTGGTCGTGAATAATTACGCGCCGGGCCGTTCGATGGGCCATCACCACCCTTCGAGGGTGAGTCGTCCCCTACTATGTCAGTGATCGAATGTTTTCTTGAATCTCCGCGGATCTAGGGGGTGGAAAACGTGGACTTCATTCAAGGGAGAGTTCTGGCTGAATGAACCTTGGAAAGGACAGCGATTCTAGGCCAGCGCAAGGATAGAATTTAATTTATCAACGAGGGTTCTTATTTATATCTTCACCCCCGTTTTCAGGAGATCACTCGCAGCTAATTAGCAAACTGCGACCTACATAACGCAGTAACGATCCTATTCTAGATACACGTATGTATACAGTTCAGGGAAATACCATCCAGAGACGTCGCCAAAAAAGCAGCACGCGAGCAGCCGCTTAAGTTCCTTCAGACGCGAGCAAACTTTTAATTCCCCGCGTTCTATAGCTTCGAGAACTTGCCCGCCCCGTTCGAGGGTCGTGCATAGACTGCACCAAACGATTCTCCAATTTTCCTGCTTCAATAATCACCCACTCGACCCCTCGATGCAGGTGACAACCACCCTTGTCCTTAGTCTTGCTGTAAACGCGAGGACAGACTGTGTTCCACGAGAGCGTCCAGCCGTAAAATGCAACAACGTCAGAGGCGTCGAGAAACCACCCTCGAAAACCCAACGAAACGACGAACATAGTGTGTCTATCACTGAAGTGGTGTGTGCGTGTGTGTGTGACGGACAGGTCGTGACCTAGGCCGTCTTGAAGGGCAGACATTTTTTAATCGATAGCCTGGCCCCGCTCCTCGTCCACCGACACCCTCCAAGGCGCGGAGAGGGCGAGCTGGTGAACCCTGGCTAAAGAGCAGCGCGGGGGTGGGCGGAGGGGTGAAACAGCCCGGGAGAGAATCGCGGAGGCGTACAGACGCAACTGTACTTCGCCACCCCCGCCGTGCCACCAGCCTAAATAAAGGCCCAACCCTTAAAGCAGACCAGCTCGAAAACATTGTTAAAGGGGATGGAACGGCTTGGCTCGCGGGGGCGTTGACGCAGGCTGGATTTCAGCAGAGATATTTCGTAAAATGGGGAGGGAACAAGAGGGATTTGAGAGATGAAAATTTTGAAAGGATTCTTCTACTCTGTAACTGATTAATTTGGTAAAATGAGGAAATGGTGAGGGATGTTTTCTGAGTTGTCTAGAATTCTTTGACTTCCTCTCCACCTCTAAAGATCCTTCGATTTTTAGAAATGCATTATTCCTCCTCCAAAAGATCGATTAAAAATTATAAAATTTCCCTGCCCCTGTTCCCTTAACGAATACCAAATTTCTAATCCGACTGATTCCCAAAATCTCAACTTAATCATTCCGCCTATCTTGCACTGGGGGACATATCGCGACGGCAAAGGAGAAAGAAGACAAAAAACACTGCATCGAGATGGCGAAGAGGGAGGAGTGCGAGGGTGGAAAAGTCGACGAACGAAACGTCAAAATATTGCTTTTCCATTCTTCTGGCGGGCCACGATGGCGAGACAAGGTAGCAGCGGTGTTTTCAGAAAAAATACACCGCCCCTGCTCTCGTGGGCCGACGATCTGTATTTTTTCCCACCCTCGAGCCCCTTTCCCGTCCGTATCCTTTCTCTCGTCGCGAAAGAGAGGCTGGGTTTTGCTTGCAAAAATTTCGAAACGTAACGAAAACACGTGAGATCGAACCATCCTCCCTGTGTGGACCCTAGAGAACGAGGGAAAAGAGGGGGGTAGCAGGAATTAGATAAAATTTGTGGTAGAAGCGATCGAAAGTGTGACTATAAGACAGAGTTAATCGTCGTTCGAATACTGATGCTGGTTCATCGACTTCCAGGCTTAGGGAGAGAAATGAGGGTGCAAAGTTCGATCGTTTCACTCGTGGAAAGTCGTTTCCATCGTGATCGATGAAATAATTCATGAAACGATGTCAACCATGTGGCTGCTCGCGATCGTCGTCTGATTTCTACTCCCTCGATTTTCTAGGGGGAAAATGGGGAACTTTTAATGAGAAATATGCTGAGAGTAGAGAAACCAAGTGCTAGGGTTGTATGCTTCAGGAGAGAAAGGGAAGGGAATACAAAAATTAGGGAGAAAAAGCAATGGGAAGTGTTTATGTCTCGTTAGTGGAAATTTTATTGATAGTTTTATTCATCGGACGACTATCACCTGTTGCGTAAACGCAGATGCACCCGCTGTTAAGCCGAAAGCACGTTGCATTTTAACTGGTGCATCGAGTGGAAGGGTAATTTTTAGGAGACAAAGTGCTTTACTTTGTTTAATATGACCAGGTAAATGAAATAAATGGAAAAGTTATTTTTCTTTTTGAACGAGAATTGAAATGCAATTGAACCACTTGTCTCTTAACAGAAAAAGCTGGGAAAGCTGTGGAAACTATTGCTTTCGTTCTGATACTCCTAACAGCCCTTCAAGTAACTATAAAAAAAATATCTGCAAGACCTACCTAGTCTTCCTCCCCATAGATTTCAAATTTCACCCCGGACAGAGAATAGAAAATTACGTAAAGCGAAGCTGTGAAATTTTTCTCATCAGAAACGGTCACTGAAGTCAAACTACACCCTTAATGAATGAAATTCCTTAAATACATGCACGATTAAAGGTTCCTTCGATTACCGAGGTGCCGTGTAATCCCTCGCGACATCTGAATGGAAATTCCAACGACCAACTTGTTCTATCTGCACGATAATCGTCTGCCTTATCGAGATCAGTTACATACCCGAGTGGCTCGCGTTGCCGCTTCAACCCCTATTCTAGGGGTTGGTAATGCGACTGCTTTCCTCCCTGTTTTATCCACCGAGGATAAGGGTGGCCAACTGCTCAGGAACTCGGGGGTAAAATGAACTCTTCCACATCGCACGGTGGTAATTTCCGGTGCAACACCGTCGCTCCAATTCCCTATCGTCTCGCCATCATATCGGTAAGTTTTCGACGGAATTTACTGCTTGCTAATTTTTCTGAGATCTTCCCTATCAAAGGAAAACATGAAAGAAGAAGTAAAAGTGTTCTAAGTTTCCCACAGAAAATTTCAAAGACCTCCATCAAAGTATTACACTGACGAATCTTTAAGAATCGAACTCGAAGCTGTTTCTACTGACGCAGTGACGTGTATAATTGACTGCATAAGTCCCCAAAACTCGCGTAGAGGGAATGCAATTGCGTGATTGAAAGCAGAAGAAAATTTGAGTTCAGGAGTCGCAATTTTTCAAGCCCTCGACTAAGGGGACATTAATGACGGCCATTGCAACACGATGCAACGAATTACAACGATTTATGGCTGAATAAACGAAAGTCACCGCTTTAAGGAAAATTGCAAGGACTCTCGAGTTAGCGATCGCAGATCGAGTGCTTGTAATTCCTTTTACGAGGCCCGCGCACACTTTATTGACTGTGCGCACGTTGGACTCTGGTTACCTCACTGCATTTGTATACAATCCCGCACGCTCGATCATGCAACCTTTGTTCCGAACGCATACGTTGACCCCGAATATAATCGAGCGTCCTGCTTTCCCCGTCGCCTAAACACCACGGTTGCAGTAACGAGCGTTGACCAATCTTCGCTTCTCCACCTGGCTATCAGCGGCCGCGAGAAATTGCGACACCAGCGACGACAATCGAGATACAGAGTTACGCGTCGCGGAGAAACTCGGCTGCATCGATTCCGAACGCAGGAGATCTGTGGAGTCGCGAATTTCGGGGACCGGGAACTTTTTAAATGAGGGGTGGTGTGTTTGGGAATTCCGTGAAGTGGAAGTAGAGCGTTTCTTATCGCCTTTAGAACTTTCCGACGACTCCAGAGGAAGAGGAGAGCTTGCCCAGGAAAGCTGGAAAACTCTCAACCGGAATCGTGTTCATCTTCCACAGGAATAAATAAGAAACGAAAAGCTGCTGGCAGCAAATGTCACCGAGACATATCCCGCCTCTGAATCATTACATAAATGTTAAAATAAACACACGAAGCTAATTATCTCGACCGAACGCTCGTCCTCGATTATTCAAACGACGATCAACTCTGACATTACAAGTGCACTCTCTCGAGCACTTATCCCCGTGACGCAAATATTCTAATTACGCGCGACACTTCGAGCGACAAACTAAGTTACCTCCAACTTTTCCACTGCATCAAATCACATCCCCTCCCTGGAGAACACCACGAAATCTTTCCCGGAACACCTTGGAATTAATAAATCCATCCAGGATGCAAATGGTTCAAGGCGATATCCGAATTCTGTCCCGTCACTATCTCTCGATCCGGCCAGCGCTTATCGCGCCGCGTAAATCACGGCTCTCCGTTCCTTTTTCTCGCCCCCCGTCATGGAGGGGGGTAATTAACACGCCAGAATCCATGCGTCGTCCCGAGCGTATTTCGAGATCAATCAGCTGCTCGCTTATTACCCAGGTCTTCTTATTTCTTTTACCCCCGCGGCCTCCTCTTCTAGCGGGCCAGCGTAATGGATCGTTAAAGACAGGTACGACGGTGCATTAAGTGCAATTTCGCTACTATGTAGTAGTCGGTGTACGTCGTCATTAACTCGCGGGTACAGTGGGAACGGGGGAGGGGGAGAGGCCACGGGGGGCGCGGAAGAGGCGGGGAGTATTGCCTGCAGGGTTACGACCGTCGGTTCAATGCCGAATCGTGATTGATTGGCAACTTGTAACCTCCGTTTGCATCGCGTAAAAATACGAGTCGACTCACCGTTCCGCAGCACGGTGCACTGATCCTCGGTCGATTATGGAGCTCCGAGGAACGTCGAGAGGATCCTGCTGGCTACTGGTAGCCAATTCCAGGCGTATGTAGGATGAACGTTGGGTGCAAGAAGCTGATTTAAGCAGCGGTGGTGGTACGTACGAGTCCCTGGCTTCAGTGAGTCAAGGGATTTTTAGATAATGATTTTAGTGGTAAGTGGAAAGTAGAGGGGTGAATGTGAGGTGTAAGGTTTGAACGAAGGAATCTTCTTATTTTTGTTAAGATCGTTGTCTTTGGAGCAAATTCATGAATTTTCTGTGTTTCCTGACGAGCTGAATTGCTTTGCACGTGGCTCGGATTGCCGGTGCGCGAGGAGCTCAACGCCGCCACTACCTACTCAGGAGACAGTATCAGCATAAAATAGATGTTCCGCGAAGGAGCAGGTCGCAATTAGAGCATCGAGCGAATCGTCGCGGATTTTTTGCCGCTGGATCATTCGCTGACCCGTGGACGGTCATTACGTGATCGAGCAGCCTCGTGGCGCGTACGTGCAACAACGACGCCGGGACCCGAGCGGAAGGTAGCAATAAGAGTCGTCGGCGAGGACACACCGAGCTATCAATAATAACCGAGGAAGTATTTACTCGCCTGTGCACGACTTACCGCGAACGCGTCACCGCTGCAGGAAAGAAGCTACAAAACGTGGGTCGTGATTTTTGGAATTTAATTCAATTTTTAGGAAGAATATCGAAAGCTTGGCGAAACAATTTACATACTTCTGCTTCGATCCATTTTCAAATCAATGCAAGATGAATAAACGTGGGCTATACTTTGCCAATCATTAGGATTGCTTTTTATCAAGTGTAAATTGAACGTTTGATAGAAGGTGTCCGCGTGTGCCACTTCGTTTTAGAAAGCACTGTAGGTACGTCTGATATCCAGTCAATGACTCGTTTCCCTAATAGCGAGAAAAAAGCACCACGAATGAGGATGGTAGACAATGTGGCTTCCCGTCGGCGGTTCATATAAATCATGGATAATCGTGCTCCATCAGGGACAAAAAGTAACGTTCAACAAGTCCTCGGTGTCGCGATTTATTTGCATGGAATGCATCGACTAGCATTCCTCTTGCTATTACAGCGATTTTCGCGTTCGCGATTCACTTGAGCATCCAATAACTTTGCCAATAAATCACGATACTTTGCTTCTTCAGAATCTATTCGGTTTTGAACGGCGTTTCGCGAGGAGGAGGGATTCTGACAAGAGTAATCGCTATTTGCGGTGGAGAGTTGTTTACTTTAATAGAAGATCCGGATCAGGGAAGGCTCGAAAAGAGACTCGCGATGGAGAAAAAGAAATTGGAATATCGAGGCGTTCGTCGCGCGATTCCTCCAACGTGCACGCGTCTTTAAGTCGCGCCGAGTTCCGGTTTCCGGAAGAAGTGTCTCCTTTCTGCCCGCTCCCACCCACGCCTCCGACGGGAAGCTTCCCCAGGAAGCCCCCCTCCGATGGAAACGCGTTCAATGTCCCCCGAAGCACGCAGCTAAAGATTTAGGGGAGGATCGTTGGATTAATGGCACCCCCCGCGGCATAAACGACTGCGGCTTTTCCTCTCGATTCAGTCGTCGAACCTCCAACAGCTGATACGATACGTCCTTCTTCGATATGCTCTTTCGCCGTGGCAAACAGACACAACTCAATGTTTCCTGGAGCGATTAAAGAGTTCAAACCCAATTTCACTTGCTGCAGACTCTATGCAAACCGCATTCAACATACCAAAATACTCGATGTTACCCTCACACTGGATCCACAAGCCACTGTTATTAAATACAACAACTTCGAACACGGAATTAGATGTTGAAACAAATTCCTCTAGTATCTATCGCAGAACAGGTATTATGCATCTCGAAGTAGGCAATTAAAGCTGCCCAAGGCGCTTCGCCTGAGAATAATATTGGTTATATAATAGACGCAACAGGAATTTGTTTTTAAACCTACTTAGTTTTGTGGTATTTACTCCATTTGAGGGTATCCAAACCTCCCCTTGTATCTCCCATCACCTTCTAAAATCCACTCACTCAAAACACACCTGTGCCCCAAAAATCTTCGAAACAAATCCCACAAACGCCCCAAAGGAACGCGATTAACCCTCTCCCCCCCCCCCTTTGGCGATCGTTCCGAGCCCGCCGACAAAACCTGCGGCCGTGTTCGTGGCAGCGAACGGAAAGCGTGTCCGGTCAAACGGTGCCGTCCACCCGCGGTCCCGGCGAGGAAAATATTTTCTGTTTTTACTCGGCGACGAGGAAAGACGGGGCCCCATCGCGAGGAGTGAGCGGTCCCCGTTAGGAGGGGAGAGGTGGGGCGGCGAGGGTCCAAAGGAAGGAAGCCAGGGGGGCCGAAGAAGCTGAGCCGACGCTCAAAATTCCGCGGCGGTGCCTTTTGTCCCCGCGATGCCTCGCCTTCTCCCTTTTTGCCACGGTTAGAGGACGAGAGCGCCGGCAGAAGTCGAAGCGGTCTGGGCCCTTTCTTCTTCGTGTTCATCCGCGGCCGTTGCTTCGTCGCCGCGGTACGTGGCCATCGGGGGACGATGACGAGAGGCGAGGCAACGGCGACGAACCAGCCAGCAAGAAGGCCACAGAGAGGAGGAACGGGGGGAAGGAGAGAGGAGGAAGGGCCCAGAAAATATTCTCTCCTCGGCCGCTCGAGATTCCCGATCGGCCGTAGCACGCGCGGATTCGCCTTGAGATCGGGTCCCGGGCATCAATCTCTCGTCAAACCTCACGACTAGTCGTAGAAATGCCGACACAATGCCCCCTTCTCTCTCTCTCTCTCTCTCTCTCTCTCTCTCTTTCTGCGCCCGCAGCATCTCCTGTCCCCCCTTTAGCATTTCTCTCAGCCTCTCGCTCTATCCGCCTCAGTTACGAGGCTCGAATTCTTACTTCTTTCGGGGTTTCCGCCACCAAACGAAGTTCGCGAGTCGGGGGTATGGATTCCGGCGCGGCTTTCGAGGGTGGCGATGCGACGATAGATGACAGGTGTCTGGGAATTTTGGAAAGCCGAGGGGAAATCGGAGGAGATGGCCGACCGCGAGAGCAAAGGGGAGAGTGATTCGCGATAATTGCGAAGCACGATGGCACGCGGAACCGCTCGCGCGGATTCTTTCGACGCTGGATTCTTCGAGGGGAATCCGAGCGATTAAACGAGCGACCAGCGGGAGCCGCGTCGTTTGCTCGATATAATCGTAAGTTGAAGCCTGTCTCGCCGCGAATTTCGGACATGCTGCGTTAAGTACCTTGAGTTCTCAATTTCCGGGGATGGACGCGGGGAAAGTTAATTATCGGTGGATTAAAGAATTAAACGGCGGAGGTTCGGGGTTATTGGGAATTGAGAGATTTGAAGGTGTTAGATGTACGCGAAGTTTAGGTTTTAGTGGAGAACGATGAGGAACGAGCAAGATGGGTATTGGAGAAACGAAACAGGAAGCGCGGTGGACCGTGGACAAAGCGGTCGAGCGAGCAGCGCGCCGACGAAAGGATAATGAGACGAGCGAACAGGAATTGGGCCCGATTCCTGGCCCAGGCACGAAACCTTTTCACGCCCGAAAATTATAACGGTGCATCCGGCACGCGCGAATTCGTACTGTTATTTGGGCGAAACGGCAAGGAAATGCGATGGTAAAAAGGAGATGAGTAGTCTTCGAAGAACTTGTATCTTTGCTTTGAGTTATATAGGGGGTTTTATAGAAAGGGGACATCATTTCGAAGGTGGAATTTAAGGGTTGTTCCAAATGTCGGTACAGGTAGTTAGAGTGATCCAAAGAAAACACAATACACTATAAAATCAAGTGGTGAACAATATAAGAAGTAATTAAAACCTAAATGAACTTTACTTTCCATTTAACTTTACTGAATTTACAGCTGAAGCCAATTCCACGCCTCGCAGAGAATTTAGCATTTTGCAAGCGAGCAGTCCCCTTTTTCAAAGCGGCTTCGAGTCCTATACGCAGCTGCTGCGGCTCGACTTCGTCGATAAATCGCTGCGATACATGCCCACGAGTGACGCAAACGCGAATAATTCAGCTGCAAAGTGCAAAAGTGAACTCCCTCCGAATTTAATCGTGCGCTTTGGAAAGTGCCCTGATAAATTGCGGGCACGTTGACACGCGCCTGTCGAATCTGCGATCCACGCGCGGTTCATGCAACTAACGCTGCAACGTGCTTGGAATTTGGACATAGCTAACTCGACCGCGAGGACCAATCATCTCGCGCGATACTTCTTCCCTGCTTTTTCGAATTTCTCTTTAAAAGCCTGCGAATTCTTACTCGAGCTGCTTCGATGCTCGGGAATTTCGTAACGAGAAGTCCACTCGCTCGTGGGATTTCTTGCCCGAGAGAATTCGAAGTGGAGGAATTTCTCTGTCAAGGAATTTTCATACTTAGAGACTTCTTCCTGGTGACGATTTTTAATCAACCAATAAAGTTCGACGAAAGCGAATGATCTACCTACCGACCAGCCAAGCAGATAATTACTAATTAAGGGAAACAGCTGTGTGCATCAGAAAAAACATCCATGTTTACTGGTTAATTGAGGATGACGGAAGAACAGAAGAAAAATATCGCCACTGGTCGAGGGAAGAGTAAATACATTGTTTACCATCCATTTATTTCCGTTTACTTGTCGAATTATCTCGCGATCGCTTCATTGGCGATTAATTTCTCCCCCCATCTCGGTTAACGCGTCGTCGCGTTATCACGTAAATATTAATCAATCGATGCACGGACCACGGGAATAATTACGCGCAGCATCCATCGGCAGCCTGCTGCTTCGCGGCTAATTTATTATCGTATCCTCGTTCGATTTGTTTTCATTATTACGCGCAATTATCGCACGCGTTTCCCTGTTTTTTGTCGACTGGATAAATGATCGTGTGCCTCGTGGAGGCTTTTTTTACCGGCGAAATTGCTGGTCGCGTTGCGGATTGTTGCAAGCAATAATCGATGTTTGTCCCAGTGAAGTGATTGTGAGTATTGGTACGATGCTAGGATTTTATTTATTGCGGAAGTTGAGATGACTGAAACGGAGGACCCTGCTCCCAAATTATAAGTTTCCTACTCCCAACTTTAATTCTTCTGTTTCTTCGGAATTGTCTCAATATTAATTTCATTCTGTCCTGATTTCAACACAACTTCACGACTGACTTCAGACAACTTTTCCCTGCTCCAATTCCTCTCAATCCTAAATTCCCCACTACAATTTTCCCCATTCCCATCTAATTCCAAATTCAATGCCCCGTTCTTTCCCTCAAAATTAATCCTCGATCCATGAAACCGCTCCAAGCACTCCACATATATACGTACTATTTTTTCTCTCTGCTCGTCGATGCTCTCTCAAAGTTCGCCCACGAAGGCCAAAAAGTCTACAGAAAGATCGAGTGCAGTGCCTGCAGTGGCAGAATTTTCGGCAAGGACCTTAATAACTGAAGGGCGAGGCACGGACGCGCGTGTTACCGTGCGCGCACGGTCCCGTTCGTGTAACTCGGCGGGCTAATGATGATGACACTCTTATTTCTCGGGGAGGACGCGGGTCATTTTTCAAAGGGCAGCCAGGGAGGAACGGAGGAGAGTGCTCCCGAACGCGTGGAAGGTGGAGAGCAACGGCAAGCGAGGCAAGGAACAAGAACACCACGACCACCGAGAGCTGCCTCTCTCTCTCTCTCATCGCGCAGAAGCTAATGTGCGGAACGACTCCTAAACCATTAGACAGAAGAGAAAGAGGGACGGGGATCGCCCTCTTTCCTCCCTTAACATCGCCCACTGTGTCTCCTGGCCTTTTCCCTGCTGTTCCTCCAGCTGGATAGAGACCAAGGTAATTTGAAGCAGTCCAGAGGGGACACGAGCAGCAGATACTGCTGAGAAACCTCGATTGAAGATAGAGAATGCTCCGGAGAAAGCAGAATGGGGGAAGATCTGGTTCAAAGAGGTATACGCAAACAAAAAGAAACGTATAGGGTAAATCCGGGAGACGCGGTCGACCTAATATAAAATGACTATTAAAACTAATATAGAAATTACTTATTTTATCAGAACAAACCTATATGTTTAGAATTTTATGCTGATTCCGAAAAACTGGTCGACATTTGCTTTCAGACAATATTTGCTGTAAATCGGGTTGAAAACTGAAGTCATGACATCTGACCACCTCTCCCGAGGTGCCGGGAGAAATGGTTTTCGTCGTTGGAAGAGACCACTCACATAATTATTCATCGAAAATTAACAAAGGATAAAGCAAAATTATTGAGTGAATATAACTACAGATTCATTGATATTTAATTTGTTTACGCTAAACAAATAAAGAATACATCAAAGAAAAAGTTAACTATCTACTGGCGATCAGCAAGGCAAATGAATACAAAAGTGAATAAATAAACTAAATAAACAAAAATAATAGTAAAATAATAATAAAAAATAAACAAAAATAATAAAAAAAATCATAACTCAACCATCTCTCCTTTCTGTAGCGAGAGATGGTTTTCTCGTTAGCTTTGAGAGGAAGAGTTAATATGGTCAAATACTTTGGCTGCATTGTCACTCAATATCTCTACTATCTTATTATCCCAAACATTAAACGAAAATAAACTTAGAAGTATATTTTAAATAAAAGAGGTTAAATGTAACCTCTTAAAGCCTATAAATCCAGAAAAAGACAGAAGGAAGCGAAATGACGCTATTCATTCAACTGTTTGGCTTCTAGAGAAGTAATTGGTCTGCACTTTAACGCATTTTTACATAGAGAGTCTGAAATATAGCGACTCGACCAACTCTCCGGCCCGACCGCGTCTCCCGGATTTACCCTATATTACTCGATATTTTTCACCATGAATTCAGACCGGTCAAGTCAGCCAGTATCGCCTGAAAAAGATAATTTTTTTTCACCATTTTTTTCGTCGCGACGGCGAACGCACACGCCTCTATAAGGCGATGTCTCGCCTGAGAGAGGCAGCCGCGAGTAAAGGATGACTGATAACGAGAGCCTGATAACGTGGAGGCCTGTCCCGGTCACAGTTCAAGCGGCCGTCTTCCGATTAATTATTCACCGTACGTCCCCGTTTAATTCGATTCACCCTTTCGCCGTGGAACCCCTCTTCGTAAACATTGTCAATTATTTAAATAACCATCGCGTACGAGGATCCGCCTCGCCCCTAATTGGCCGTGTCTTCCTCCACTTTACGACTGACCACGCGGGCTGCTCATTTTCTTCTGCCCACCCTTCGATTAACTTTTGCGCCGAGAACGGGCAATTACCACGATCCTTTGGAAAACAATTAACTTCTCGGGGCGAAAGGAAGTGGAAATTCTGATGGGTGGTTACTGGTCCACGTTTTCAAACTTTGCAATTGAGAACTGTGGAGAAGCAGTCCTGCTTTAATCCTTCAGAGAAACGAAGCAGATTGTAATCTTTCGATTAGTTAAGAAACGAGGGCTAGGCTCGCGTAATTGCAAGTTAATTTCAGTCTAGATGGCGAAAGGTAAAGGGACCGAGGCGAACAGGAGAAAAATGAAACTTCCACACGGGCCGCGGGTATAATCCGTCCACCTGTCCTATTGTTGTAAATTCCTCGCGAGGCGTAACAATGTGTTGCCGCAGCAACAGCGCCAGCAAAAATGAAACGCGGCCAGCGTGAAAGTCTTTTTCGGGCGCAGCTGCCGTATAGCCAACCGTATAGCCATAATAAATCTCCATTAGCTGCCGAAATTCGGCGTACGTGCGTTTTGCCCAATTACCGCGGCCTCCGCGTCTTCCTTTTTCCCGCACGCTGGACACGATTTTATCGACGGCCTAATTGAATCGTCCGCTGGAAAAGAGTCCAGGCAAATAAAACGGCCCGCCTATTTCGCCGCAGCCCCCGTCCCCCGCGCTCCTTCCGTCTTTCGCCCTGAGTAATTAGCTGCGAACCTATTTCCAGGGACAACGAAAGAGCTGAGACGCTTCGAGATCAAACGACACGTTGCTGAGTTTCTCAGAGGGAAGTGTACCCACGAATAATTAAAAGCGGAGAGCAGAAAATATTCCTTGGTATGAATTGGATATTTTAATGAAATCAGTATAGACACTGCTGTGAAATTAACCACCCCTTTTCGTTTAAAATATCAAGCCTAATCTCTTCATAATTCACCACACAGAAATTCTTCTCCTATCTCAAGTTTGAAAGCCGAAAAAATTGAGTTGCGCGCGATTTTCCGTCAATTTGGACCAAAAGCAGTCGACAGAGTGCGTTCCAGCCACGCGCAAGGGGTTAACACTCGGGATCGGGTCGTCCGTCTTTCCTCCAAGGAGAAGATCGCCACCCTAACGCAGGGTGGGCACCCTTCCCTCGAGGCTCCGTCGCGGGACGGAAGTGCAGGGCAGAAACGCAGGACAAGATAGATGTGCGTCACTTCCGGCCGCGACAGGGGGTGGCGTCTGCGGGGCGGCTCGCCACCCTTGCCTCGCGCACCAAGGGTTCGCAGTTTTGCAGAATATAATTACCAGGCGAGCGTGCACGGGTTTCGGGAAGCAACGGCAGCAACACCGTCGCCCCGACGGCACGAAAGAACGAGCGATTTATTCGGAGCCTGATAAATGAAGCCGGCCATGGATCAAAGCGAACCAATGAGATAGAGACGGTGACGTGTGCTCCGAGCAGACCAGGCCAACTATTATTTAATGCGTGCCTTTTTGTCCACTCCAGCCCCCGTTGCCCCCTTTTCCCTTGAATTATTAATAACAGGGGGTGGGAGCTCGAGGAAGAATTTGTTGAAGAATCTTGTGGATCTTTGAGGGGTTCTGTTTAGTCTTCTTGGGGTTTAGTTTGAAATTTTTGGAACTGTGAGATGTTTTCGATCGGGGGTGAGTTGACCGTCTCGTTGCTAGAACTCTTTGGACCATCGTCATCTGTTTTTTTCTCTTGCGCTGCGTGACATGGAGGAATTCGAGTCTCCAGGAGATTATATTAATATATTCGAATTGGAAATATTATCAATGCGAGTGGACAAATAATGGCAGGCCCAAGCCAGGACAAAAAGGTAGCCGGGGAGCCTTGATGAAGCCAATGAGGATTATTATTTAATGCAACGCACATGTTGAATTATTGATGCATTCATCGTGGGAAAATCGTGTCCAGGATGCGCTGGACCAGCGACCACATTCTTCCAAAGAGGATGAGAGCGTTTAAGAGTGAATATTAGCCAGAAACTTCACAGAACCCTTTTGTAGATCGATTGCAATAAGCAAACATAATCACAGCTGTAATCACAGCTCCCCAAATAAGTGTCTAAACACAAACGAAGAATAACAACCCTTTGAATCAGAGCATTAATCCCTACATTCACCCTCGCCGCGTACCCCCGCGATACCGTAACACCCCTTTGAAACGCCCAAAATTCCAGCAACTAACCAACTTCATTATCCAAAAACCTGAAAAACCTCCCTTCGACAAAACCAACAGAAATCCCCATCCATATCGAAAGATCGTCGAGACGAACGATCCATCGTCTACGCGTCGGCAGCTCGAGTAGAGGTGACGGTGGAGGGATCGACGGAGGTGTGGTTCGGCTAATTCCGTTTCATACCCCTAATTAACCCGCAAAAAAGCTGGAGGAGGCGTGGTGCGTATCGGCGCAGCCCTGCCTTTCAAAGGGGGTAAGGACCTGAAACAATGGCCACGACACCGTGCCCCGTGCTCCGAGATAGCAATCTCGAGGAAGGGGGGGATGAAATCGCGAAAGACACGAGGTGACCAGTGGACGTGGATCACCGGAGGATCTAGACGTGGTGGATGCATGCTAATGCGAGGCAGACCCGTGTTTAACCGCGGTATACGAACAGTTTCGATGGCGGCTCGCGGTTACAGGCCGACGAGCTTATTAACAAGACACTAATAATTCAATAATTCCTGGCGCATGATCGCAAGCTTCCTGCGTTCGAATGCCGGTACCCCAGCAAGAAAATAACAGGCTGACCAGGGGGGGCTGGCTGAATAATCTCCCGATAATGGTGATAATGACCATAGCCTGTAATGGCGTTCCCCTCGGTGATCACATAGTTGCAATAATAATATTAATAGCGGCGCGATGTTTACTCTCGCCACGGAACCCCGCGGCAAATTGCCGGCTGGCGGAAAAACCGCGTGGGCCCCGTTGCCAGCCGCTATCAATATTCAATTATCGTTATCAGTTATTACGGGGGAGATACTGTACGTACTCGTTATTTATAGCGGCCACCGTAAGAGTATCAATCCCCCGCAATTACGGATTTATGCCGGCAGAGGCCTTTTTACGGCGGAGAGTTTAAAATTATCGTCCTCCGTGATATTTTTAGGCGCTTCCTGAGAATCATAGCTGCGCGTTTCGCTGGATAGTTTATCGTCAAGATCGATATCTACTTTGTGGTACGAGCTGCAGGGGGATGCTTGGAGTAAGAGGAATCGTTCTAGGAAATTCAGTAGGTATTTATTTAAGGGAACTACTCTTCGAGTAGATCTTGCGAACTTAGCGAAGTGAACTTGTTCTGATAAATTTTCAGGAAGCTCCAGAGAGTTACAGCTAATTCAGAGAACTCTGTAGCCGCTGTGCTCCATAATTTCAGTATTTCGCATCCCCAAGGAGTGCCAGCCTCCCTGGATGAAAATTCTGTTACACCTTTAGTCTCTCAGAGATTCAGAACCCTCCTTGGAGCACGATCAACGCGATCGTGCATGCAGGTACATGCCCCGAGCTCGGTGTACCAGAGAAACGGGAAAAGCAAGAAAAATTCCGCTCCAGTTAGCGTGGGGAATCGCACGTTCGGTCACGGATGCTGTGGTTCAGGTGAATTATTGGCTGCACAATGTTGCTCTGGATACCCGATTATCCCCGGCCTGTCGAGCGGAGATTTTCTCCCTGGCCAAGTCCTTGGACCACGGAGCGGGTCGGAACGGTCGCCTTGAGGTTCGGTACCCGCCCAGAGCGTGCACGCGATCCCCGACGCGTTTCACCAGCGCACAGACCTTCGTCGATTAGTCGTCGAAAGTCGAATTGCGACACCGAGGCAACGTGCTCGAGGCTCGCGACGCCTGTGCTGCTGCTCGTTCCTCTACAGCGGATACGACTGCAAGGTGGCGTTAGGTGGCTGTTAATTAACCAGAGCAATAATTCGATGACGAACGCTCGGAACGCTTCGATTGGAAATTCTGTGTGATTTGGGAAGTTTGTCGAAGAAGTTCCAGGGAATAGCTTGGTGGGGGTTGAGAGGTTTTTTTAATTAGAAGATGGTGAATTTTGAAGGCTGGAGGTTTCTCTGGAATTTAGTCTTTCGAATAAGGGTTCAGTAGTAGACGTATGGGAAAGTCAATTGTTAGTTGAAGTGTCGAAGAAAGATGTTTGATGTTTCGCGGACAGGTATTCAATTAGGAAATAGTAGTTTTGATAAATGGGGATATCTTTGTGGGGACTAGATGACTGTCATTATACAACGTGGACTGGATGATTGACGACTGCGGATTGAAGTAACTCGTGGAGAGAGTCTTCTGCGATATCACGGTATGTACTCTGCTGACGTAATTGCTTCGAAAGATCGTGGATGAAGAAAGTATCGCTTGAGAATCGTGTGATCTTTTGAATCTTTGTAGATTAAGTTTTAAAGATCGAGTCGGAGGTGTATGACTCAACTTGGATGACGTTAGAGCCTGGATCTTGTACAAAGGTCTCCAGTCACCCCCCAAAAAGAACTAAAGAACTCTTTTCACTTAACCCATTTCCAAAAAAAATGAAAGACATCCTCGATTAACCTGCTGCATTTTCCACGATCCTTCGACCGGCCTGACAAACACACAATCCCAAGTCAGCGATGATTTACCATAAATTAATTATGCATCGCGGTAATTAACACTAGGCCAGCAAACACGGCGATCTCGAAATCACGCGTACGTCTATTATTACATGTCGCCTGGGAATCGAATCCTTGAGCCTCGGATAAACGCTCGAAATCGTCGATTAATCGATGCAACTCGATCACACACACGCACACACGGCGCAATTAACCGCGACCTCCATCCAGGAATCGCTGCCTCTCCTCGTCCCTCTCTCCCTCCCTCCTTCACGACCATCGGAGCTGGACTAAATCCTCGATTCATCGACTATGCATAATCACGAGCAAGTGACGGTGCACCGAGAGACACGAATGCAAATCATCTGCGTGTCGCTTCGCGTGTTACGGCCATTTTTTCCGCTCGCCGCGGAGACCAATGGAATTTTACTAAAATCTACATTGATAATTCGTCGAGTCGGTATCCTTCCACTCCGTTTCGCCTCGCTGTAATTGATTGAGACATAGTTGGCTCTCCGATCGTTGCAATGATTCATTTCTGGCCTCAGCTTCGGGAAATACCGTGTGACTATCCCCCGCGGTATTACTAGCGGCGGTGCACCTGTACTTTTCAAAATATCTAGAAAGTTTTCCCGGAGAAAAGTCTTTTCACGCGTCTGCCTCGTCACGAATAAACTACAGCCACCTCGGAGATGAAATATCGCGATGCTATTCGCCGATATCGCGCGATGCAATTAGGAATTGACGCGCAGAAGGGGAATCCCGCTTGCCTCTCGGTCCAATTGACTTTTATGCGCATTCAGTTGGCGCGATGGTCGAACAAGGAAATGGACGGCAAGCGACGGACGGTTTTTAGAAACGAACAGCTTGGAGCCGTTTTTGGATAATGCCTGGATACTTTGCGAAGTCGATAAACAAATTTTTAAACGGAGGAGGAAAAGAGGAGCGATACTTTTATTGCAGGAAATAGGATGCACGGTGACCTGTGATTTCGCGAGCAAAAACGAGCACTCGCGCGTTGCTGCTTTTGATATCGGCGTGGATGGTTGGAAAAAGAGAAAGAAAAGGGAAGACGGTCGAGGTATCTCCTTCGACGAGTTCAGCAAGGTCTTGAGCGCCGCGAGTCGCTTGCGCAACGCGTCTCTGGGTGAAAAAAAGATAAATAAATAGTATATTTGGAGCAAACAGCAGAATGGACTGGACTTTTTATCGGTGGATCGACTGGGCGGAAGAGTAGCCAATGTTATCAGGTTTTATCTTCTGCCTTCTTATTCTTTCAAACGAGTTCGAAGATCGTCTGAATACGCGCACTTCTTCTGGGATTTTGAAACTTCTTTCTGTGCTCGGTCCTTCTGAAAAGCTTGCTGCTGAATCCATCAAATTTTAATCCCTTCTCTGTTTTATTAGAATTCGATTATTAGATCTTTGGTTCTTCAAGTGTCATTGTGGAACCTTTACTATTCTTTCTTGGGACTTACAAATGTCGAGGTTCAGTCACAGAAGCCCAGAGCACGTTATTTGTTAGAAGTAATCGATTATCCCCGATGAAATTCGTTGTAGAACACTGAAATGAGTTTAGGTGTTGACGAAAGGGAATTTTTTCTCGTAGCTCAGTCGATTTCGACTAGAAAACGTTCATATTTCTCCCCGAGGCACGTTAAAGGCCCTTATCGAGCCTGCCCCCTTATCACCGATGATCTCTGACCGGCGACCTCGGGCCTTGAAGGAAACTGCCGCTGCAATATATCTTGTGATATCGATTTCCACATCTGTCCCTGAGCTGGATCCACTGCTATCCGAAAAAACGCGTTCACACGAGACTTTGTGGGCGACGAAGAAACTTCTGACAAGTCGGGCACCGGAATTTCGGTACGTGTAGCGAAACCCGAAAGATTCGAGTTATCAGGCGTGGAAACTTCGGTCCGAGGCTACGACGAACCTCACGGATGACATCCAGTAATTAACTGTTAATGGTGATACCAGCGTAACGTATGGAAGAGCAGAAGAACAGTGTGATGCAGGGTGCATAAACTTTTGAGAAAGAGATCGATTCGTTGAAGATGTAAAAATGATTGCTGGTGAAGTTGAATGAGTGCTTCAAGTGCACGTGGAGATTCTGGGAGACGTGAGATCGTTTGTGACAAGTGAGTGTGATTTTAGCTGATATCTGAGGGTAAATTTGGGTTACTTTCTTGTGGAGACCTCAAGCTAAACTCTTTTGCTGCTGAAATTGTGATGAATTAGCTTAGCATAGTGCTGTGGAATTACTGATACTAGATTCTATATTGCATTTCTTATTAAATTAAGAATTTCCTTCAAACCAAGCTTCACTTCAACCATCTACAGTCCCTACGTTCTCTATGGAACCAATCGAACGACTTATAGATTACGTCCCAATGAACTTTGCAGAGGTATACGCAGGCCCGTGGTATCGCGAGTGAAAAGTGTACCCTATCTGAAACGGCGAAAGAACGAAGGCCATTTATGTCTTACTCGGCCACCTTCTCCACTTCTTCTTCGTTTACTTCTTCATCACCTCCATCATCCACCGACTGGGCCTCCACTCGTGGCCCTCGTCTTTTTGCGCCACGCTGCAGCAGTAAAACGCATTTCATGCGAGCTGTGAGAAAGGGAGCAACGAAAGAGCAGCGGCGAACCAACGGCTGGTTAAACTGGTGAAAATTATAATAAAGCCTCCGTTCCAAGGGCTGGGCCTAAACGAGATCAAACATTGCTGAGGAGACTGGTCTCCACGGTGCTCTCTCACTTTCTTTGCTATGCCTGTTTCGTACCTCCTATTCTTTCCACCTTTGATATACTGCTTCTACGCTTTTGTAATAGCTGCTCCAATGTCTCTCCCCTTCCTGGGACATCCATATCACCCCCTGACTCGTGTTATCCCACTTTTCTTCCTGGACAAGCTTCCATGTTCATCCTGGTTCATTTTCCATTGCAAAGAATAAAGAAAACGTGAAGTTCTCTTCAGTAATAAATGTTCCATTTTCCTTCCGCTTTTTACGCCAACTATAGTTTGACCCCCACAAACTTTTCTAATAATTCTCCTTCGTCCTCTATTTCCACCAACTTCGAGTCGCGGTAGTAAAGGATAAAGAAACGATATCTTCCCATGCCCCACCCAGGAATCAGTTGCCCAGTAACAGTTGTTAAAGCCCCTTGCCCCGTTCTGCAGCAGAAATTGCCCGTCGTTCTCTGTGGCTGCCTGCGCAGAGAGGACCGCGAGTAATTATCGAAAATTGTCCATCTCCAGTTCGAGGAAGCCCGGTTGTCCATCTGTGGTCAGCCAGCGCCGAGAATAATTTC
Source organism: Andrena hattorfiana (assembly GCA_944738655.2). Classification (NCBI taxonomy): domain Eukaryota; kingdom Metazoa; phylum Arthropoda; class Insecta; order Hymenoptera; family Andrenidae; genus Andrena; species Andrena hattorfiana. The sequence continues at coordinate 38,712,949 of OX122894.2, read as the reverse complement.
TTCTCGCGGCTAATCGGGGAAACCGGCTCTGGATCCCGACACCGTTCGAAATTAATCGATCCTCCGGCGGCCACGGGAATTAGAGGAAGGTCAGTTCGAAGGCTCTGTCGAGGTTTCGCGTCCAGGCCTGCTCTTCCGCGTGCAATTTCGTCGATTATCCTTGCCTCGGTCAGCTCACGAAACGCGCTTTCGACGCGTCGCGGCTCATCCGAGCGGAAAATCACAGGCGAGAGATGATAATGGTGAATCGAAACAGTTTCGGGGAAAGTCGGCTCGAACGGAGATAATACATTTTGGAGGAGATGAGGTGGTAGTGGAGGCTGTAGGTTTGATTCTTCGCGAGTGGTACTGAATTTTTACCTCAACTTCTGTTTTATTTCTTTAAAATTGAAGGGAAGATTGGTGCGAGACTAATATCCGATGGAGAGGGCTTTTATTTCGGTACTGAAGTTAATTTGCGAAGAAGAAAGCAGAGTAGCTTTGGAGAACAGGACAAAGACTCCACCGCTACGAATATTTTCTTCTGTCTGAATCGAAGAACGGATATTCACGTTTCAAAGGGTTCAGTCGTCTTTGGAACTTTACCGAGGGAAGGCAGAATAAACCGCGACGAACGCGGAAAGTGGCAGCGCGTAGCCGCCAGTCGGCAGCGGTCGAGAAGAAAACGATTCAGGAAACGGAGAAAGGACGGAAAAGAGAGGAGAGAAAGGGGCCAGAGGGAGATCGGTGCACGCGCCTGTGGCGAACCTGATGATTGGCTCCCGAAAGTAGCAGAGAGGCAGACATTAGCCTCGGTCCTCCAGGTGTGCAGATCGGGCCAGATAAAGCTCGCTGCTCGATTAACCTTTCGCGCGAGAAGAAAAATATCGCCACGGCGAAATTGCCCTGGCCCGCTCTCCAAAGTAGCAGAAAAAAAGAACGAGCCGGTCGACCAGTATTATTGTAACGTCCACGTCGAATTTGTACCGCGCGAATTTGCTTCGTTTTAGGAAGACCCGAGGCTTCGCATAATAACACCTGACAGGTACTTCAATTTAATGCTGATTGTAGAATTTAAACATCCACTGTTTACTACATAAAATACAATTAATTGGAATCTTATTCCTCTGAATAGTGGATTGAAAAGAGTCTACTTAAAAATCTATATCTTCGTTGAACTCGCTGCAAGAGAACTCACCACCCGGAGCGGAAATCCCCGAAGAATCCATAACCCTTGGACCTACCCCCCCTTCGGGGGAGCACGCCTATGCACCCCGTGAGACGGCAATTTTGGGAAAAAATCGAGCGGTAGGCGTCGCGCGTCAGCGAGCGATCGACGACGAGAAGTGCAACGGCGGAGGACGGGAGAGGAACCCATTCACCGCGGGTAATGAGGTCCTCGCCACCAGGAGGCATGAATGAACCCTGGAAAGAGGCGACCGCGGACCAGAGGCAGCGCAGGCGAAGAAGGGACGGAAAAAAGGAGGGAAGTACGAGGCACAGGCCCCGGCGAGAAGGAGGCCGAGCAAGATGAATCTCCCTGCAGGATATTGGAAATACTTGAGGGCTGTTCAACACGGGGCCATTTAGGGGCCACGCCACTATTATAATCGAGTTCGACACGAGGCATACGGCAATAAAACGATCGCGAGCCCTAGGCCGCTGATGGACTTAGCCGTGGACGGGAATCTCCGCCAGAGAGCTGGCCAGAGTTAATAACCGCCTGGTTTCCCTCGCTTTTTGCTTTTAATTGGCCACCTGAGATTTCAATTTCGACCCGATCCGTCTTCCTCCGTCCTTAATCCACGCTGCCCTCCAGCCTTTCATTAACAGCTGATCGTTGATCATTTGTGACTGGCAAGTGGCGAGATGCATGTACGTGCCTCCGCTGTTCAAATTGGGGATGATTCGATGGTGATTTCGATAATGTAGATTGAGCGAGTGGGTTTGATTCCTGTTTCTGGATTTCTCAGTATCCCAAAGTCTACATTCTCGCCCCCTTTGGTAGCTACTTCCCAGCGTTGAATTCCTCAGATTTCGACAGATCCGAGAGACAGATTCCCTAGGGGAAATCCTGAAATTCCCCGAAAGACACGAGGATTCCTTCAACAAAGTGCGCAGACCAGTGTCCCCGACGTTGCTCGTGATCTTGCAGGTCGTGAAAGGGGAACGAGAAGAGGAGAGAGGCTCCGTGGTGCCAGATAGTCTGGCAGCTATTTTTTTGCGTCATTTCTCGACGTCATCGGCAGATCCACCCCCAAAACCGCAGCCAGAAGTCGTGTCGCGTCTCTTCTCCTTCGGGATCCTGTCTAGTTCCGTTCACCCCCCCTGTCCCTTCCTCCATCCGTTCCACCCCTCGTTCGCGGCCAGGAATCACACTGACAGCCTCTGATTAATACAATCCTTAATACCGTCTCCACAAAACGGCAAGGGGTGGGACACAGAGGACCAAGTCGAACGGGAGAACACAGTTGATGTACGATCCTTGCTTTCGCGATTAGAACGATTCTTTGGTTCGATATTGTCAGCTGGGGAGCTTAGAAATTGTGAATTATGCTTTTCTCGGAGGTTTACGTAGTTGATTGAATGATTCCTCTTATTCGTAATTCAAGTGGAAGAGAGTAGCTTTCGATCGTGTAGGATCAATGATTGGTGTGGTTGAAAACGATATACGATTCATTGGACGATAATGCTCGTGTCTGACCTTTGGCACGATGATTCATGTCCGGCGCGGGCGATCGTGCATCGCGCTTCGACGCATGGTCTTACGATTATTTTTCAGCTATCTGTCCGCGAAAAAAGCCGATCGCAATTTGTCTTCGTAATTGAGCGTGGGATTAGTAATTAAAAGGGGGAGCATTATCTGACTGTGCGCGGAGCATTGTTTCCTGATGCTTTCGATTTCTGGTTGCAATTTCTCGCAGCTTCGCTGATGTCTGCCTTTCTATTCTTTAGATCCCCAACTCTACAGATGTGCAACTCCTCAGCTTTGCGACTCTTCAGATTACCAACTCCTCAGCTTTCCAACTCTTCAGTTTTACAACTCTTCAGATTCCCAACTTCTCAGCTTCGCAACTCCACAGCTTCCCAATTCCTCAACTTTCAAACTCTCTAGCTTTGCAACTCCTCAGCTGTCCAACTCCTCAGATTTCCAATTCTTCAGTTTCCCAGCTCCCAAGTTTCCCAATTCCTCAGTTTCCCAGCTCTTCAGTTCCCAAACTCCTCATCCTCCCAATTACTCACTCGACTACCGCAAGCGAACTTACAAATTTGACAAATACTAAGCAAACACCAGCACCGCTTACCCTCCGTTCCCATGGAAGCCTAGCGTCCGGAAGCAGCACGCACTCCTCCGCGGAAAAACTCGGCAAGCCACGGTGCCTCGTCATCGCGCCGAAAAATCAATGGCTACGCCGGTAGCCCGGCAGAGAGATCAAGAATCCCTCGTCATTCCAGAGATCCATCGGCGTCGGCCGGTAGCATCGTGCCCGAGAAGCTGAGCTCTGCCTATCGCATTATGGGGACAGAAAAGAGCGAGGGGGAGCATCGCTGAAGAAGCGAGAGAGGGACCGCCATAAAGAAGACGAGGAGAGCGACGATCGACGACGACCACATCGACGGAGAAGAAGAAGAAGAGGACCAAGAAGAAGAAGAAGACGAAGAAGTAGAGGAAGAAGGGGGTGGTTAGCCAAGGGGGTCCATGGCATTAGTATAGCACGCCGGAATAATTGGGTACAGTCTGGCTGGCTACCGTACGTAACGTCGGCTCCTTTCAAGCCAGGAGAGGAGAGAGCCTGCGCCTCTCTTTCATCCTCGCCCCTCGTCCTGGCCCTCCATCCTCTCCTTGCCCGAGCTGCTCGCCGGCAAAAAGGCAAGCTCGACCCGCGAAAAAGAGAGCAGAAGAAGGCCAGACTACTGGACGGAGTATATGAGAAGAGGCTGGGACGACCACGAGCCTCTGCTGCTTCTACGGCAGAGGAACAAGACGGAGAGACTTGCAAGATCATTCGACCGAGGGACAAGGACGCTGCGCGCTCGCTGATTCCTGCGGTGGAAACAGGAGCAAAAGACCAGGGCGCTGGCACCGCAACAGCCACCGAGAGAGCACAGATGAACAAAAGCAACGAGACAGGGGCTAGAACAAAAGCAACCAGACCGTCGCAAAACAACTGACGAGTTCGAGAAGGGGGAGAGTCATAACTGTCTCGATGCCCAGTGGCGCGGATGTCCTGCAAATACGAGCTCAACTCCTCAGACCCCCTCAGATCCCCCCATCCCCCTGGACCCAGAGTACTCTTCCTGCCTGCTCCTTTCTGCTCCCCAAGACTTCACTTCCACCGTCAGCGTTAACTTGCTTTCGTTCATCGCCACCCCATTCTTCTTCCTACTGAACTGAACGGTCTGATTGTTCGATGGATTTCCTCAAAGACGATGTTTTTCTCTGGCTTGCTGCTGGAACCAGGCTTGCTAGTGATTCTAATTCTCTATCGAGATCCAACGAATGAACGTGAAGAGTGTGTTAGTGGCCAATTTAATCGAGCTAATAATTCGTCATTTTTGGCAATGTTTTTGCATCCCAATTTTAGAAACAACTGTAATAGTACTGTGTTACAGATTGTCCAAGGTTTACGTGGAAAAGGCAGTACGTATTCCGTCTTCCTTTCAGATTATTCCCCTTATTCCCGCGTCTGCTCGATTCGACGAACTCCGCCTCGCGTCCGCCGGAAACGTCCGTGGAATTTCATCCGTTCTGGGCCACTGCACGCCTCGTCGGAGGATTCTTTCCACGGCGCGCTGCGACTAGTAACTTTTACTTAACCCCCCCATCCACCGAGGGGGAAGTAAACCCTCGATTGGACGTGTAAACGTTCCTCTTTCCCGTCGACCGGAAAATTCGCCGTGGGGACGTCAGAGAGATTAGCATCTCCCTGCTAGTTGCAAAACGAAAACGTTATCCTCGTCAGTATGCATCTTATTTTTTGAGACTCGCTAACAAAATTATTATATCTTAATCGCGGATCAGAAGCATCGACCTCGCTTCAAGGTTTCTTCTCATAGACAAATGGGAAACAGTGAAGATCTAATCTCGTGGAGCATCGAAGTTCCAGCACACAAAAGCAACGAAATCGACTGGATCCCATACGAAGAAAGCCACGAGGCAGGCATTTCGCTTAAGCGCGCTGCGATTAACTTCCGCTAATTGATCGTTTAAGGACAGTTACGGAGAAACCGCGGCGAAAATCCCGTGTACTGGGTTCCAATGAATTTTCCAGTGGGAAATCGGATACCCCGACGGGGAACAGAATGCCCTCCGAGCGTAATCACCTCGGAGAGGTTCGCTTAAAAGGCGAATAGAGTCGTCATCTTTGTAAAAACTGTATTCACACGGAGCAATGACGTTGTCCCACCCATGTACGGGACTGACAGTAATTCCTCTTTTTCTAACGGAGCCCGCAGTTTCCTCTTTTTCCCAGCTGACGGCGGTATCTATCATTATATGATTCTCTGAGAAACACAAATCGGTTCGCCATGAAAAACAAAAGGATACGGAATAGTAAAAGGATCAATTCCCCGGCGATTAATTTAGAGAGCGAAATCCAAGTCCCGGATTCCTTCTGCCGACCATTCGCGGACGAATCGAGTAATAAATATGGGGGACAATTAATTTCGACTGAAGCTAATGGCTCCGCGAAACGATAGAAAATGATTTCTGGTTTCCGAGGGATAGAACGCGGGTTACGGAGAAGCTGGCCGAGCGCTGTCTACGCCCTTGCATTTTAAACAGCGTGTTTTATGCGACCCGAAACGAAATTGAAAAAATCAGCAGATCCCCTGTTAATGGAGTCGTAACTTGTGGAATGCTGCGCTAACAAACTGCACCAAGGGCTGACATAAAATTGCATCAACAGATGCAACCTCCTCCGAGCGTGGGTATTCTTTCTCTGTGGTGGTTCGGTTATTTATTTATCAACTGGAATACGTAAATGAACAGTGACGAATGGACGGAGATCGTTGAAATTAGAAATTACTGTATTCTCCACTGTGAAGCACTTAAATAAATGCTCGACGTTTTTCTCTCATCGATCAATTATTTTCCTTCCCCTGCACGTATAATAAGTAATCGAGGAGTGCAATGTGATGAATGACATTTGATTACGTTAACGAGGAACGGGAGTTTAATAGGCGGCAGAGGTGGAAAGGTGTGATAAATTCGCGAGATTTCGTAGGACGATAACGCCGTTCCTCTTTTACTGATGTAAAGCCGTTGAATGGCATGGGTACATGGGGCGAGCTTAAACAAGAGCAACAGGTGTTGCTTAATTTGGCGCTGCGGAAGATCGATCGATCGTAATGCGGTGCGTGTATAGCAATCTTTCGACGAAGCAGGAACATTTCAAAAGTACTAAACCTCTGAAAAATACCAATTTTTCAATAACCGAAGTATCATTCAGCCTTTTTTAAAATCCTCTAAACACCTGCCCAACCCTGCCTTAATTCTTCCAACTACCCCACCTCAAACCCACTTTAATTTTTAAAAAACTTTTTGAAAATAAATTCCCTTAGACTCTTAAGTTTCCCACCACAAATTCTCCAAATATTTTCCTAAATCCCTAGTAAAATCAAAGCAACTCTTTTCACAGATTCCAGTGGTGAGGAAATCTACAGAATTCCTGAAAGATTGATGTGATTGGAATTGAATAACTGGAAAACGAAATTAAGATTTGAATTCGGTTTCGTAATCCCGCGGATCGCTAACGCCACGCCGCGGTAGAACGCAGAACCGTTTTGACGTTCTCGAGCAAAGCTTCGATGGTACACGCACGTGTCTCTCTCTGGTCTCCCCAGCCGTGCCCTCTCTCCTACTCTCTTTCTCTCTGCGTAACGCCTCGTCACGTGGATCCAGGAATCGAGATCGAGGCGGCAGAATCGAATCCCAGCGTTTTTCACCTCGAGAGGACCGATGAACGTAAGAAACACGTGGTTCGTCGATCTTCGCGAGAACAATATATTTTTATTTTTTAAAAATGAATTGAGCTATGTCTTCGTGTGCCTTTTGCAACAATTTCTGCATTAGAAATAGAGATGATAAGAAACACAGTGCTTTGTATTTAATTTTTTCTAAGTGGGTTTAAGAATGTTGTGAATGGGAAAATAGAAGAAATTTTTGGAAAAGTATTGAAATCTCTATACAATTCCTCTTCTATGCATTCAGAATTCTGTTCCAATCGATTAAAATGAAACTTGAAATGAAGCAACTCTCACAACATTAATCAACAAATTTCCATACACCTTTCATTATATGCCCCTCACTTTTCATTTATCCATCTGTCAATTAAACCAGGTACTCGAGACACAGCGCACGATGAAATTAACATTTCAGGTCAACACCCACGATCAAAGCTTTCCTTCGGCCCAGAGGATCGAGCCACGCGTTTCCTCTCGCCGATTAGGAAAACACGTTTTCCCGTTAGCTAATCAGCCATCGATCAAGCCGTTAATTACCCGACGCGATACGCGTGCCGGGTTCGATCCGGCCCCCGCGCATTGTCCGCGCAAATTAAATAACGCCAGAATAGCTGGAGTAGTCGAGCCACTTTGCCGCACGTCGAGTATTCGAGCGTAAAACCAGCGGCCAGGTGCGCTCCGCTTAATAACCAGCCACCGCGCCGCTTTTTGCGACACCGCGCCTGGCAATTATTCAAATCTTTCCCGAGATTTACGGTGCAATCGCCATACAACGCGTCGTCGCGTCCGCTTTTGCGCTGGCATTCCTTCCTGGTCTCTACGCCCGGGGATAATTGTCAGTTCGGAAGTACCACGACCAGATTTTCATTCCCTGATACATAATTACAATCTTAAGAAAATTCTAACGTGAATGGGTGCTTCGAAACTCCCAAATAAACTCCTTACACTTCCCTGGATCCCAAATTGAACGAACGATTCACTAAGAATTAATCAAAATTCCAAGTACACTACGAAACCTCATCTGCGCTGAATGTCAAGCAACTTGCTTTCCTTGAAAATTGAACTGGTCAGGCTCCGTCAAGCTAAAATCTCCGTATCGATCACACCGTTCTAGTTTCGAGGCCCAAGCAGTTATGGGAAGAAAGGAGAAGAAAAATCGGGAGGCTGCAGTGGGAGGAATGGAGGAAGGGAGGAAGAGACGAAGAAGACACGCGGTATCTTCGTTTACATGGGGGCGCATGCTCGCTTATCAACGGGATATCGGATCTGCGAAATCTGCCGCATTCTTATCTGTAATCTCAACAACTTCCCGGCGAGCTGGAGTCGCGGGTAAGCAGCAGCTACCTGAACCTTTCGCTTTGCCCGGACAACGGAGATGGTCGCGCGTCGTGTTCCTCTACATGCAACGTAGATAAAGCAGATGCCACGGGGAAGATTACGCCCGGGGAGCACGCTGACACTTAACAGGGGGCCCAATTAAACCCATTACACGATTAATTATCTAATTAATTAATACCTGCGCCGAACGGCAGGCGGTGCACCATCGCCGAATTGACCAGGCCGCTGGATAGCTCCCCGATCCCTCTTCCTCGAGGTAAATAGACCGTGTCAAAGTCTTTACGCTCGACTGTGATAAATTTCTATCTTGTCCTACGCTCGGGGGGATAATTAATGGCCACTGGTGTTCGAGGTATCTTGTCCAACGAGGCCTGGGTGGAAGCTTGCGTCGCGAGGTGGCTGATTGGAGGGGTTCGAAGGTGATCTTTTAGTTTTAGACAATTCGAGTGTCTTGGATGTTGAATGCTCTTTTATGCACACTCTGCGCTCATTACTGAGATCTTTCGATCTGTTTGGCCAACTGTCCTGTGTCTTTCAAAGCCTGTCACTTCAATATCCTCTTCTCTCTCACCACTTCTGCTTCTTCCAAATCTTCAGTTTCTACGTTCTCCCTTCCCCAGCTTTTACATTCGATTACCCTCCTCCCAGTTTCATATCCTCCATGATACTACCTCCCCACAATCGTCAACAGAAGAATTGCTCGCGAAACGTCTGAATATCCGCGGATCTCGTCAGCTCGACGCGTCAGCCGCGTTATCCGTTTAATTGCGAGGAACAGCCGAGCCGTTGCTGGCAGATCCGCAAATTACAGCGGGCGATGCGAGCGACGGAGAGGCTCGCTGTGCAAACATGTGCCCCTCTGATGTTTATTCATGCTCCACCTTCGCTCTACCCTCCATTGTGCAAGAGGGGCACGGAGGTCCCACGATGTATCGCGCGCTGTAACTTATACCTCTCGCGGTAGCACGGTGTCGACAGCAACCTTTCATTCGAGGGCCGTGAGAGGGTATCGCGAGAGGGTGCCATTGTGCACCGTTGCCTCAAGGCCGCAATTATTAGATTCATCCACGAATCGAGCGATGCTTTGATAATGACAGGCCGACGGTCGCCAATTAACGAGCACCTTTTCCTACCTGAAATCCGTGAAATCCCCCGTTTCCTCTCAATCCACTCCCATCCATTCCTCCAACGACGTTCATCCTGCCTTTTCCTTCTCCTGCTTTCCTTCATCACCACCTATTTCCTATTCTTACTCTAATTCTATCGACTGCTAGGGAATTCTTTAAGATTAATGGGAGTGATGGAGGAGTTTAAGTTTTTGGAGGTAATCGGTGTTGAAATCTCAAATATACAATACACCCTTCACAAACCTCAGAAAAAACGTTCCATCATACATTTTGAAACGTCCAGAACACCATATCGAATCATCTATCTTTCACTACTTTTTATCAACTACTCCTCACTCCCGGTTGACGCTATACAAAGGGGTGAATCAGCACGAGAGTTCCAGGGGCTGGAAAAGTTGAAAATTCGCTGATACGGCCCTGCGCATCAGTCCAACTGTCAACGACCCCAGAAAAGACCGACAACGACGACGACTTCGCTGCCATTCTTCTCGCGTTTCCGTCCATCAATCCTAGAGCAGGGCTGCGGACGGTGGAATGCACGCGGAATATCGCCTCTCCTCATCTCACCCACGACCGTGTACCGCGTTTCTTTTCTACAATAACGAACGAGCAAGCCAGATCTCGCGACCATCGCGTCCTTCCCCGTAGACATGCACGATCCCCCAGTCTTCCTTCGGTCCAATTAAAAGTCTGCACGGGATGGACGGATAAGGGAAACAACGCGTTTCTCGAATTGTTCCTCGCGCGATATTTATTGCCTCGCTTGAGAAATTCATCCAGGCCACCGTCGCTGGTATATCGAACGGTCCCTGCGAATATAACATTCCCACTCCGCTGGACACTTAACGGCGGGTATTGTTTGAGAACGCGACCACGGTGGGGGGGGGGGGGGGTTGTAAGTGATTATAGATTATAATAGTCTCAAAGACGGAGAAATAGAGGCAGAGGTTTTGATGAGAGAATTTCTTTGGAAGACTTCAGGAGGGGTGATCTGTTTGATTGAGGGTAAAAGACAGGTGTGTTATCGATGTGGAGTGATGGGGATGGAAAACTTAGATTTTGCAAATGTATTGAAATTTCTTAAAAACATTGTAATGAACTATAATGTGTAAGATAGCTGTTCTTTGTTTCTGGACAAATTTCGCGTCTTTAGGTACCGTTCTGCCGTGAATCTTCCTCGAGCCATTCCTCGCTCGAAGGAAAAGGAGCTATCGTTCCGGAAGAAGAACTACTCGAAGGGATAATTAGAAGAAAGAGCGTTCGCGGCGGCGCGGGTTCGATAATGATTCTCGAAATAGAAAACGTTTTCCAGGAATCCCGCCATATATGAGAAATTAGAAATTTAGTTTGCATTTCCTCGCGCAGGCTTCGTCCACGATTTATCGCCATTCGTGGAAACGATAATGGCCCGTATCTAATAGCGTGCAAGTATTTCGTTCCCAATCGGAGTACAACCAGCTGGCGGAGTACGAGCAAGTGGTGGCAGACCGTTCCTAGCCGGACGCCGGAATCGAGACCGAAATTAACATGATTGGGAGTAGAAAATTTGATGCTTGAAAACATTCAAGGAAACTTGCGCAGCCTGTGTTTCTGAGGGGTCGAGGAACGTTGAATCACTGTATACTGAACAGCGTTTACTTTCTTGTGGATTTAACTGAGGATTAATCGTGGAAGACAAGGGTTATTTAGCTGGATGTGACTTTAATTCGGAGAGACCCAAATCTAAGCTCAAGTTACCCACGCACTCAAGTATTCTACCCATTGTCAGTCAATTCTAGCTTCACTTATGCTTACCGTGAACCCTAATATCCAGTTTGATAGGATTCATCTACCACTCAATCTTTTTAGCCAGCAGCACAAAGCTCCACATCACATTCAGTCTGTCACCTCAATGGAAAAGCTGCTCAAACTCAGAAAACAAACCACCCCCTATCAACTTCTTCTCATCCCCTTACTGACTTCCTAAAAAAACCACCACTCTCCCAGTGCCCCGCAGCTTTCCATCGCGATTACCTGCCTCCAACCCAAATACCCTGCACCCTTGAAGCAACCCTTTCACCCATCAACGCCCCCAGAGCAAGACCACCCCTATCCGTCGCCCAGAATCAATCGCTCGCCTCTATCCCAATTCCCCCAGCCCCCCCCCCCCCCCAAATGCATTCCTCCGCTTAAAGAATCTCCACTTGTCCTCTCTACTGCATCCAGCGTCTCCCAGACCCACCGCCGACACCCACGACTCCCGCCCCTTAATCGACACTAAAAAAAAAGCCAAAAAAAAGACAAAAAAGGGTCTCCTCTCCCCTCGGCGACTATTCCCCTCGGCCGGCAGGGCATCCAGCGCGTTTCGCTGTCGTGTGTTCGCGTGCAAGAGGAGGCAGTAACCCTGAAGGTAAGGCGAAATGCCACCTGGCAGCTTTTTGCCGCGTTGCGCGCGAGATGCGATATCGTTTTTGCCTCGGAGCGCAGGCCCCCCCTCTCGCTCTGCCACCCCCTCGCCGGGCACCGCCGTGCCAACCCCACTTCCGGTACGGGTTAGGTCTGGGTTAGGTCCGACGGCCAATGAGAACCGTTCACCACGCCTCCCCCACCCACGCGCACCTGCGTGCACGCCCACCAATCGGAGGACGTGCTACCTGGTGCACCCGTGCCTGCCAGAGAGAGAAGGAGAGAGGAGAGAGTGCGAAGGAGAGGATGAGAGGCGTCCTCCAGTCGACACAGCGCACGCTCCAACCTCACCTTCCCTCTTTCCTCCAGCCCGCCCTTCCAACCCCTCATGTCTTCCTCGTATTCCTCCCTTTCCTCCCCTTCCACCCCCTTCCTCCCCCGATACTCCGATCCGCTCGAATCCCTGCGCTGTGCCTCTTCGCGCTGGGAGACTTCGATAGCTTTGCATTTCCGAGGCTGCTTTGCAATCGACGGGGGACCATGGCCTCTTTCGTTGCCATGGAAGTGTTGTAGGAGAGGTTTTTGGAGTGGTCTTTTGGGAAGAGATTCTGGGCTGCGATGCTGGATGCACGTGATTGCTTTTTAGGCATCCACTGTTGAAGACTGCGCTGACCTGCGATATCTTAGAAGAGCTTCATAGTTCTTGGCAAGAGTTTTCACCAAAAACTCAATTCGGTATGGGGAAAGTTTCTAAAGGGAGATTCCTTCAAATCTCATTGATACTTCGAAGAAGAGTCGACCGAGGTCTCGCGGATACTTTATATGGGAGCGACCAGTAGGTCTTGCTCAGCATCAGGGGAGGAAGAAACAAAGTCGAAGGAGTGGAAAAAGCGATCGAAAGAAGTGTCCGATAGATAGTGTCGATACGCGTGTCCCATGGGGCAGAAAAATCACGCAAACGCGGTGAAAGGGATAAAAATGCCGCGCCTTGAACTTCGCCGTGCACGAGGGAGGAGCATGCGTCACGTACGCCAGCTCCACGGCCATTTTTGCGACAGACGAGGGCAAAAAGGCCCTCGTGACCGCCAAATTTGGAATGCTGGCGGGCCCTGGAGCGGCCTTTTACGGCCACCAGGCCACCAATGGCCGCCTTCAACTTGAAAATCGAACAGCCTCGACGCTCGATTCGTGTTTTAACGCCTACGACTTGTCCTGTCCCTCTTTGCCCGTCGCGCACCCATCCCTCTGCTTGAAATTTCCCAACGACCAACGTGCGGGGCATCGTTCAACGAGAGTTCCTCACTCCTCGAATTATGGAATTTCTAGTAGCACGAAACTGCTTTCGACCGTGCCACAGATTTCTCACTACGTTCCAGTTTCTTAAATTTTTTAAGTAGAAGGGTAAAACGATTTCTAAAGCGAAGAAATATAGATACAGATTTCGCAATTTTATTTGCAGGCGAATTAAGAAAGGAGCTTCCAGGATTTCAGAATGAATGGAGCATACCTACCGAATAATTGAAAGTTTAGTTTAACTTTCGTTGTGTTTACCAAATAGGTACGGAACGCGACTTTACTTCCTAAAATATCCACGGAGAAATCTGCCTTGAATTACTAACCCTGCTTTCGCTATATTTTGGAGCAGTCGAAGTGAAATTAGTTTCGACGAGGCCGGAAGAGAGGAAGAAACAAACGGCAGAACGGGAATCTGAAAAATTAATCTCCGGAAAGAAGGAAAACGGATCGCGTGGCGTGAATTTCATCGCGTGTGCACGCGAGGCGAATTTTCGCGCAGGAAACGGATCCTCTTCCGCGTGCTCGCCGCTGGCCGGTGGTACCTACAATGTTTTTCTTGCAATTAGTTAAACGAGCCGCGTTCCCCGCCCTGCTCGTATCTAAGCAGCCGACCGAGAGGTTTTCCAAGCGGAAAAATCAACACGGCCAGTTAATTTCATTCAGATTTATGAGAATTAATGAACGCGCCTGGATCATTTAATTTCCTTTCTGCCGCCAGCCGAGACGGCAATCCCACGAGTTTTCTGACTTCCACAGGTCGTCGACATTCTTGCCAATCACCTCCTACGAGATCAAACACCATGCCCTATCGAAGTACCATTTTTTTCATCCCCTCCTCTTTTCGCTTTCCATTCTATTTACTTTTCGGGTGATGTGGAAATTGCGAGGAAGATGGTGATTCGGTGAAGTGAAGAGAAGAAAGGAGATCAAAGGTCTTATGGTTTCCACTTCTATGGAGGATTTTAGACGGGTGGATTTGGGAACTTGGAGATTTTAGTGACTTAAATGATGACTAAATGATCTGTGTTTTTGTTTACGGGGGGGTTCCAAGTGTTGCACGATGGCTCGATGGAAAGACTGAGAATTTAAAGATGGTTTAATCACAATGGAGGCTAATATACTCAACCAGCTGGATATCCTGGTGATCCGCGATTGGAATGATGAGTAAAGAGGTTACTGTTTGGTGGTTAAAGAAAGTGGTACAAGCAGCGAAAGGGAGGGAATTTTCCTAAGGTCCGAACGCGGCGAAGTCAAGAACGCGACGGGGGACGAAAGGTCGCGTAAAAACGGCGACTAATGTCGAGCTTTCCGCTTCGTGCCACCACGGAACGATCGCGCTTACGGTCGCCGAGCGGAAAAGTGGTGGGACAGGACGAAGGGGAAATTGGTTGCACTTTCAGAGGCTTTTTGTCAGTCAGCACGAGAGTGGAGCCGACGAACTTCTCTTTCGTTCGGTCTTTATGGAGCCCTCTCCTTTTCTACGGCGGCTAAGAAATCGTGGGCAGAATTCGCGCCAAGCGTTTCAAGAACGCCAGCGATGCAAATGCAGAGGCCTCGCAATGCAAAAAGTTTCCAGATCATTGCTGTCGTTCTAAATAATAACACCTTGATTCAACTTCTGAATGATAAATGGGATTTCAAACTGTGCAGTAGATTTATAAATTTTAATTCTGTAATTCTATCTCCAACTCTGCACGCAGAGACAGTTCCCTAATAATTCGCGATCTTTCCCAATAAATTTCTTTAAAAAATATCCAAATCATTCCACATACCATTTCCAAGTCAACTCGACATCATACACCACCCCAGAAAGCCTTCAATTACGCACCACAAAGTTCCCCACACAGCTGAACGATTCACCCAAGGACACCCATTGATAAAAACACACACATGCAGACACGCCACCAGCGAACAATGCCTATTAATTCAAAGATCACCAAGAGGAACAAAAAAAGATGTGGAAAAAAGGGGGAATTATAGGTGGAGAACGGGTTACGGCTATCGATAGCCGTGATTATCATAAAAATATGGGAATCCCTCGTTGACCTCAGATCACGACGAACGATTACCCATAAGCAGGGCAATTAGTCACGGCCTTATGACCCGATGCGTGTTCTCTCTCTCGCGCGCGCGCTCTTTACACACGGCAATTATTTCCGTAATCTTCTGTCATCGCGTTTTCCAAGTAATCGTTCGCGTTAAATCCATCTTCGTTGCGGCGAGTAGATCGCCGAGGGAAATGCGCACAGGTACCCACGGATATATATAATACACATAATTAAAAGAAGGGCTGCTAACTACCGTGGTGGCGATTGCACGCTGCAACGGGGCTGATAGACGAATTCAACCTGTCGACTTGATTCAATTACTCGGCTGTGCATCGGACCCATGCACCGTGAACCGCAAGCTTCAATCTATTCACCCTTTCCATTTGTGCCGCTGTATCCTTTCCTCTATTGTCGGGACCTGCGAGGAGCCGTGTGTCACCTGTTCTTTTCTAAGGGAGGGAGATCGAGGTGTGAAGTGTCTGTCGATCGTGGAGGAGCTGTGGGTGAAGGTAGACGAAGGATTTCTCTTGCTTGGGTTTCGGGGAGGTTTTGTGGGGGCTTTGGGGTGCAAAGCGTGATGGTCGAAGGGTTGAGGGAGACTTGGAAGTTGTGTTTACTGAAATGGACTCTCAGAGAGTATTAAGAGCTGCTGGATATAAGATCGAAGGGCTATTTGCAATGGTATGCATGGGAAACTTGTGGGTAGGGTTACCACCCGTACTTTAAAATAAAGTATCTTACGTTATTCCACGTAAATTTATCGATATAAATCTTTATAAAAATGATAAAAAGTTGCTCTGTAATGCTAAAGCAATAAGAAATATGTTTAAAAGAAATAGAAACTAATAAGATTAAAATGTACTTTTAGTTTTCTCGAGGGTACTTTTTTTTGTACGTTATTTTCCTGTAAAAAAAAAGGTGGCAACTCTACTTGTGGGTGTTGAGGAAAAGATTGGTAAAGAGATTTGTGTGAAGCGTGGAAAATCGTGGGAGACGTGGAGATGTTGGAGAAGTGAGTCGACTAAGTCCTTGCAGGGAGTTTGACGGGAAACGGGGACCTAATGGACACGGTTATCGGAAAGGAAAAGAAAGTTCGTTTGCTGAAGCAAGTTGCAGGATGCGCGGGAGACGTAACTCGTTTCGTAATTGTTGATTCGAATGGCGCGAGGTTTAACCCAGTTTTACTTGATTTCCTAATTTTCGCCACCACTGCGCCGTGGTAAATGATTTTGCGTCTAATGCTGATGTGAACAGCGCTGTCGGCTTACCTAATGCCAGTGGAATTTGAATTATAGTTCTCTGAACACAAGTTTTTCTGTGGATTATGGTAGAAAATTCAATTGGACATCATTTAATATTTATCTAGAGGGTTGTGTTGGTAGAGAAAAGATAACTTATTTTACTCAAATTTCAGGATCTACTCAAGTCTGTAATGAAGAAGGTATCTAATATACAGGGCATCCAGGGAAGAAGGTATCTAGTAGAGAAGGTATGCAATAGCGAAGATATGCAACAGAGAAGGTGTCCAATAAAAAAGGCATCCAAAAGAAACGATATCCAATAGAAAAGGTATCCAAAAGAAAAGATATCCAATAGAAAAGGTATTTCAAAGAGAGTGTATCCAATAGAAAAGATATTCCACAGAGAAACGATCCAAGAGAAGCGATATCCAATAGAAAAGGTATCCAAAAGAAAAAATATCCAATAGAAAAGGTATTCAATAGAAAAGGTATTCTAAAGAGAGTGTATCCAATAGAAAAGGTATTCCACAGAGAGCGTATCAAATAAAACGGGTATCCAATAGAAAAGGGACCCACTAAGCAGAGTATCAGCTATCTACAAAATCAATCATCTAACAACTCTCAAAAACTACCACAAGAAAATCAAATTTTTCATCAACACTTTCTCTCAACTCCAGCTTTCCACGATTCAGCAACAAACAAACCCATGCTCCCAGTTAACAGACAAGTCCCCAGCAAGAAAGCATGCCTCCCTCCATTAAAATTAGCGGCACACACGCGCTATTGAATCTCTTTTTTCCCACTGCAAGAAAAAACAGTCGTTTACGACTGCCCAACGGTGCCTCCCGGTGACTTTCTGCATCAAGGAACAAAAAAAAGACTCCACTGTAACAACTGGTTGCTGCTTTTTCACCCGACACGTTAATTAAAACGTTGTTCGATCGCGCCACCGCAAGAAAGAAGAAAGAGACTGGGACGAAAGCGCTCGAAAAAAATGCATCGCAACAATCGCGTGGCTAGCTGATAGATTATTACAGACTGGCTAATCGCCGGGAATTATGATCGATACTAGATCTTAATCGCCGTTTACTGGGCACAAAGTTGTCGACGTTACGTTTAATTATCGTCGTTAACCGTTAACGACCGCGTTACGCCGCTGTAAACGCCTCGACTGATTATCGTTTCGCGTTACCGATAAAAATAATTCTTCCAAGTGCCTTTGATGGATAGATTTACAAATCCCATGTATAACAGAATTCTAATCGCAAAACAACCGCGGAAAAACGAGTGTATATTATAGAGAGTGTTGGCGGGCATAAATTGCGCCGCGGATTCCCATGCATCAAACTCGGGGGGAAAAAGCTCGCTTAAACTGCAACTACGTTTGACCTTATTACTCAACTAAATACAGGTGTCTAGTGCGTTGGTTTTATAGAAATTTCTTGAGTAACTCTCCACCTCGATGCAACCTCGCGTAAAATAATACTTATTTACATCAAAGCTCCATGCAAATGTGCAAACACTCTTCCCTCGCGCAAAGAAGCACACTCCAATTCACCACGCAGGGGGTGAAAAAGAGAGAAGAGACCTTTCGACACCACGCCCAACAATTAACAATCTATCCTTCCATTGCCCGCCGCGGAGGCTGGAAAAAAATCGCGGCAAGGAGCCGTGCTCGAGCCGCCTCTAATCGATTTTCACGATTCCCGATCCCCGAGGCGCACCGTTACATTCCTTCCTGGCAAAAAGTGGCGAAAAAATCGCAGCCCCGCTTTCTAGGCTCGCCGCGTTTCAAAAACCGTTCTCCGCAGGGGAACAATTCTCGTATGCAGCTAGCTCCTCCCAGCGTTCGCGGCTTTTTTTTTCCGGCTGCAAATCGTTTTCACAGGTTGACACGCCGGATTACTTTCTTGCCCATCGAGCCACGTTCGATCGTTTTTCCACGTCGACGGCCAACGGGGAGAAAAAATCCATCGAGTTCGATCATCGACGTGAAACGATTAATTACGAGGTCGCTGGATCGGGGTGCGGCGATGGGCCCTGGAGGACCGAGGTTTGGGTTGGGACTGTAGAGGAGAAGGGGGTTCGGTGCAGTGGAGGCTTCTTTTGGGGAATTCTTTTTAGAAATGTCGGAAGTTGATTTCAGCAACCAATCGACCGATAAGAGGAAGTTTTTGTGACAGAGATTCTTTCTTCTTCGTCCTTTGTCCGTTGGAACAGGTGCTGCACTATTTTCGGCTTACGTAATCATGCTGGTGATAATCGATTGTGTTTGGTTACGGTTGCGCTGGTCGGGGAGTGAGGAAGAGAGGAGAAATTTGTTGGGTAATTGATGGGCTGCTTGTGATTGTCGTTTATGATTGAGGCTTCTTTTGTTTTGGGGGCTGGAAAGTGTAGCTTCGGAAGATTCATATTTTGGGAAGATATAAATTGGATGAGATTGAAATGGAAAATTCGATATCTGGTGTACTCTAAAGGTTAATTCCATTTACCGAAATAGCTAGAACTATTTAGAATGTAGAACTCCATTCGTGTAATTATAGGAAAAGCTTCTATCTTAATTGCATCACTTGTAATCTAGTATTGATTAAAGCCAGCTTGATGGAAATTCAATCACAAGGAAGTAAGATGAATGAAACAGAAAGACTTGGAAAATTGATCACTTTTAGCAACTGAAGTAGCGAGCCAGTTAAAATAACAATTCTTAATCGAATGCTATTCTAATTTCAATTATTCAAGACCGATTTATCAGCGCATTCCAATTTAGAAGATGGTCATCGATTTTCTACCGAATTAAATTTGTTTCAGCATCAACGCCAGCTCCATTTTCCACTCGCAAGTGGTGTACTATCCTGAAAGCGTAGCTCTCGTTAATCTTTACTATCTCTGATTTTACTGATCACCGTTTTCACCGTCGAGAAAACAGCTGTGGAACGCAACTAGCGAAAAACCTAATGCAATCAGCTACATCAGTCAACTACGACATAATTTCCTATTTTCCTTTCGCCATAGAAATGTGTCTAACGATTTACCGTTGCCCTTCAATTTCTCCAGGATTATGCAAGCGCCTCGGTATGAGGATTATTTCTACCGAGAATCGACGGTTGCGTCGACGAGTAACGAGAAAAATGAGGCGATGGATTCCTGTACACGCGATTCACGACGTTTGCCTGTTAACAAATCGAGTGGCAGGGATCGCACGCTGTCGGTTTCTGTTTGTGTACATGGCAGACGAGGGACGTGTTCCAGGAAAAGCCTCAAAACTAAGTGAATCTTGTTCCCCCCGTCGGTTTCGAAGCGAACAAAGACCAAGTCGGCTCGAAGACGCGTTGTGCAAAAGGTTAAACAACAACCGGCGGGCACGCTGGATATAAACAAACGAGTCTGCATACCTTTTTCCTAAAGAGACATCTGGTCAACGATGGAGAATAAATGTAACGCGAGTATCGTGTTTTTCTCGAGTAAATTCCAGGTAAATCAGAGTGAATTTGAGGGATGCACGGTGATTAAATTAGGGCTGCGACCCTTGTACATTCGATCGATTATAATGGATCAGGGTATCGGTGTTTTTTGTTCCGCAAAATGTAATTGTTACTATGATTATTGAATTGGAGCTGAATTTGTAATAGAGGGGAAGTAAATTTGGAAGAATTGCGACTGAAGAAGGGTTTGAGCTGTCTGTGATAATATAACGAGTTTGTAAAGTACTTTCTTTGAAAGGAAAATGAATGAAAATTCAGAGACACTCGAGTTAATTTGTACGTTATCTAGAATAATGTGGTCAATAATCGATCGAATATAGTTGCTTGATTCGAATTAGATTGGAGTATCGCGTAAAATGATGATGTTCTAAAACATTGGCTATTGATTTATATATTCGTCTATACGCTAATCGTTTCATAGTTATTTAAATATTACTATTCAATTCCTCGATATATATTATACGTCCAAGTATCTGCCCAATAAGAATTTGAAAAACTGCTCTCGGAGCCACTAAAAACCCTGCTCCAAAAGAGCGTGGCTAATAAAAACCAAACACACGAGTTATCCTGTGAACGAGAAAGCCGCAAAAAAGAGAAGCATCTCATTCATTGTTTATTGCAAAACCTACTATAGCGTAACAGGAATCGGTTGCCTCGAAAAATTTCGGTTTCTCGTCGCAAGGTAACTCGTTACAAAAAGAACACTTTCAGCTTGAGATTCGATTCGTTTTATACAATGTATAATATTATACAATTCGAGTGATTCTTGAGAAGAACAACTATTATTCACACTGCATTGTATCAAAATCATGAGAAAAGTATTAAAGACATCTTTTTCAATCTGATAGTTTGATCGAACTAAGTTTGACTCTAAAATGATTATTGCAATCTCTAGAAGCAAGTTCAATGTATAAAATGAAATTTATATAGACCTTTAAGTCTACAAAATAGACGTGAAGGAGTAATTCTTTATGCTGCTCAGTCTGAAATAACAAATTTATGTGTGTGTAGATGAATTCTTATGTATTATTCAGAGCTCAAACTATTACCATCACCAAACATCTATGTATAATCTCTGATACAATAAAAGATACCGTAAAGAACGCTAAATTGCATCCATTCCCAAGATATTAAGAGACCCCTTCCAAGGTTCAAAGATACAAACATCATTCACCACCCCACAAAGCAGAAATCACAAGACTTGAAAGTACACTAGTGACTTCAATGAAACTTTGCCCTTAAAAATCCAAATACTCTAACAACACTTCCAAATACCCCTTCCAAATTCACTCCACTGAATGTACGATTAAAACCCCTTCCGTTATCAATACTTCTAAACCCAACTGCCCCAAATATACAACCACAAAAGTCCCCCCTTCGGACACCAAGAATTGAACTTGCAGAAAAGACTCCCCCGCGCAAAACACACCTCAGAATTGGAATCTCAAGCCAGGGCCATCCAGGCCATAGTTCTAGCAAATGATTTGTTGAAAAAACTCACTTTGCTCTGCACGTAGTCGAGGGCCAGCATGCAATCCGAATATCCGCTCTCGGTCTTGATCGTGGTGCCAGCTTGTCCTGGGCCGGTGGAGCAGAACCCGGAACCGACGACTCCGACGGGGCCCCCGAGGCCCGCTGCCGCTGCCGCCGCCACGCTGTCCCGGTACCACGGATACATTTTTCACCGAAACACCGGTTAAACGGTCACTGGACAGTTTCTACTGCGTTCAAGCGCACTTAACGTGCCCCGGGCGAACACGGTTGTTCGCGGGGCGACACTAGTCAATTGATACGTCACTGGTACCGTGTATCACTCCGTCGCGCACCACACGGCACGCAGATATTGTTAGACACTATCGGTCCCAAATGTTCATTCCGCGCGCAATGATTCGTTACCGTTCGACGACGGTCCCCTCTCTCTTCTTTTTTTCCCCCCCGGACGGAGAACCGTGTCCAGCGCACGAGGATTCACCGCGTCCCGATCGACAGTCTGGTCCCGTTTCCGCGCATCTCGAGCCTCTCGCTCTTGCTCGAACGGAAACCGTGGGCACAGGGCTGCTCGCCGATTAGACAGTGGCCGGACAGAGGAACGATTGGCGCGGGTAGGCAGGTGTGCGCGCGCCGCGCCGTCGTGAAACAAACGAGCCGAGCGCAGCCAGCAGCACGATGTAAACAAGCCTGTGTGTCGGCAATGGACTACGGCGTCAAGGATGATCACACTCGGCCCCCGTGTTTTCGTCGATCGTCGTCCTTCTCCTTCGTTCAACTATGTTGTCACCGCGAGAGACCTTCGCGTTACAGTGCCTCGCTGCCTCGCCGCGGAAGGCGCGAACTTTGACTAGATTATTCCCAACGTGCACCCTCCCTCTTCAGCCACCTGTGTGTCTATGTCTCTCTCTTGCTCCACGTCTCCCTCTATCGTCCGCGACCGATAGTCTCCAGTATCCTCCGCGAAATATTGCACAGAAATCCCCGCGTGATTGCACTGAAAGTGTAATGGCCCGCGAGAGCCGCTCAGGCCGTGCCCGTGACCGTCCGCTTCTACTGGACCGCGCTCCCCGATGTCATGGCACTGAGTGCATCGGTCACTGGTCCGAGGGCTGCAGGGTGCCGTGACGTGCCAGCCACTGCGAACGTCCCATGGTCAGCGGGGGGGCTCTCCTCGGAGCACAGAGCGGCCGAAGCACTCGCGTCTCGGTATTCCGAATTCCTAGGGGACCTCGCCGCGGCTCGCCGTCCAGGCGACCACCAGCTCCGTCAGAACGCTCGGTGCACCGACGCCGACGTCGACGCGGTTCATCCTCCCTGCGACCGCCACTGTCCACCTCCTCTCACCGAGTCCACGCTGGATACCTCCGCTGCGGCGCACGTACATCCACTCGCTCTTCTAAATCACACCGTGTAACCTTCTGATTCACTCGCGTACAGACTCCGACCGCCGAATCCGCGGGGAGGACGGTGTCGCGACCGCGGCCATCTTACCGGCGACCACTGGTGGCGGGAAAACGAGCCAACCGGAAAAGCGGCTTTCCTTCGTGCCGCTTGCTGTCGCCCCGGCGTCACCTAACACCACGGTGTCCCCGGCCAGCCTCCGCGGTGCCCGTACCACGGCCACCACCTGCGATACACGGGGCCGCACGGTGCTGTCGGCAGGATCGTCGGTCTTTTTTTTCCTCGCTGTGCGTTGATCGCCGCTGGCGGCTGAGGGGCAAAAACAGAAGCGGCGGGGCCCGGAAATCGTGAACCGTGGACCGCGGACGCGGTTTCAGCACTGACGCGGGAGTCGCGATTCGAACGACCGTTCGGCCGTGCTCGGACCTGCTCGGCCGCCGTCGGCTCTGCCCCGCGAGATTCGCCGCGACTCGCTCGTGCTCCGAGCGGCGCGGTGGGGGTAACGAGATGGTGTGGGGGATCGCGTGGGAAAAGGTGGGGAGGCGGGCGGGTGTTCTCTCTCTTTTATTATACGTTTCTCTCTCCCGCTCTCCCTCCCGTCTCTTCATCCTTGTCCAACTCGCTGCGGCATGTACTAGGTATTAAGCTTGTATCTTGGGAGATTGTATATCGTTTTGATTATAAAGTAAGGTAAACGTTTCAGCATTGGGGGGTTGTCCGCTTTTTTGGGGGTGAAATATGGGATGGGTTGAAGGGATTTAGTGTATTAATTAGTTGTTCCTTGCTCTTAGTGATGTATGCTTTATGGGAAGTGTGTTTAGAGGTCGATTTTTATGTGTTCCTCAATGGGGACGTTTACCTTACGCCTCGAAGGGGGTTGAAAAAGGGATAATCCTTAAATAATTGCGGCTTCGTGTCGCGATTTCGATCTACGAGTTAGAACCACTCCCAATGGAGCAAAAGGAGCTTAATATCGCTAAAACCCTGTTAGTCGTAAAAATGTCAAAAATGTACAAAGTATGCGTGGCTGTTCTGTCACTCGTCGCCCTTCTTGTGCACGTTATCGGTTAATTATCTGGCGCACGGTAATGAAACGTAAGCTGCGCGGTTCTCCAGGCGAGTCGTCTTCAACTGGACACCGTGGAAACTGAGGGGCCAAGGAGGGATAAACTGGGTGGCTAGAAGAAACGGTATTCTGAATGGAGAACTCGAGGCTAGGCCCTGACCTTGTACAACTTAATTTCACGCCAGCACACGCGTCGAGGAATAGGTTGGAAAAGGTCACGGAGCATCGCGAGGCATCATGCAAAAAGCCGCCCCTGAAACGGTCCACGAATTCCTGGGGAATTTCTTCGTGGGAAGGGAAAAAACGGCCCCTAGGATAAAAAGTCACCCCAGCGACGACGTGGGGTCGGTGAACGCGTGCACAGAAATATCTCTTGAGCCTATCTCCTCTGGCTCGTCCCACGCTTGTCATTCGTCGAACCATTCACAGCTTTAAGACACTCCACGGAAGCTTTCTATACCACCCGAGTGTAATGATAAATAAAGAATGTTCCTCCAGCTACCACCGTGAACGATGATTTTATTGAAGATATCTGTGAATCCCACTTACAATTCTACCTATAAATCCCTTTGAATGCTTGGCTTCCTGATTCTAGATCATCAATGCCTCCAAAGAATGCTTTGAAATTCAAATTCTGACGTAGCAATGCCAAGAATGAAGGAGAATGTTCGATCGATCGTTTGGAAAAAACGGGGTGCATTATAGTTGCAAGCTTTCTTACGACCCTTCTTAATCGCGAGCCTCGAACTTGAACCTTAAACATCCCCCTGATCGTCCGTTCGCAAAAAGGCATCCAGCAGGAAGTCGACGACGCCGTCGACCCCCGCGGCGTGGTCCAGAGAAGAGCTATAACCACAAATCTTATCGCCAAGGGTGGTGGTAGAGCAGAATGGGGGTTGATGGTCACGGTTACAGGGTCACCGGACCCAAGACGCTCCAGTTTCTTAAACGTGCCGCAGTTAACGTCGCGATTGCCCTGTAGGTCAGTTCCGCCGAAGTGAATTCGGGGGTGGTTCGAATAAAACCCTGGAACGCGGGGAAGGAACAGTCACCAATCGCGTTACGAGGGGTCGAAGAAATACGTCCCTCCTTTTTGTCAACAGTGACTAAACGACACCGAGGGATGTCGAAGACCAAGGTTTCTAGAATCTGATAAATAAACTTTTAATACACATTGAATTTCGTAACGTGCACCATGTGGTGCTGTATTGCGTGCTGCCCAAGGGTGGCGTGCCACAGAGCTATGCTTCAGGGACTTCATTTTATAAGACACATACAAGGTGCACCACTCTGCAATGCAGTGGGCACCACCGGTAAAGCTTCTTCTTCAATTCTGCTTTTAGCTACAAAACTGA
The DNA here is from genome assembly GCA_944738655.2 of Andrena hattorfiana. Classification (NCBI taxonomy): domain Eukaryota; kingdom Metazoa; phylum Arthropoda; class Insecta; order Hymenoptera; family Andrenidae; genus Andrena; species Andrena hattorfiana. The sequence goes on along the minus strand of OX122894.2, from coordinate 38,687,774 downwards.
GCGTTAATTGCAGATTTTATGAGTGCATCGAGTACTCAAACTCCATCACCCCCAGCTCCGTCAGATTCAAAACACTGGAAATATCGTATATTCCCAATTTCCCCCATTTCTCCGAGGGACCATTTCAGCTCTGGGTACGTCGACCTTGAAGGCTCCGCCTAGCCCCTATTAACCGCTTCCTGGTTTCTTTCGACCCCGTGGAAAGGACGTAGGCGAGGCATGGCCGTCGTCGACCCCCGCGGCGCGCCCCCAAAAACAAGCTATAACCACAAATCTTATCGCCAAGCCGCGGGACCAAGTGGAAGAAGGCGCGATGAGGGTGGCTGGTTAGGTTCAAAGGGGAGTCTGTCCCACCTTCCGAGCTACCTAACAAGTAGCCTGTAAGAAGAGCCGTTTCGCCCGGTGATTCGTGCTCGTGGAGCTGCCGGCGGCGTCGTTGCTGGCCGTAGGAAAAACTGCGACACGGTTTTTCGGCCAGCGAGAGACTCCCTCGAAGTTCAAGGCCATCCTCGAAGAAAGGAGAGGGGCGGTTTTTTGTTTTCTGCCGCTGGCTCCGACAGCAGCACGACCGACAGACCTCCTCGTCGCCCAGTCATCGGGCCGTTTCTTAGACACCTGTTCCCTTTTCGGCTAGATCGCTGACCTTTTACGAAACTTCGCGAGTATCATCCACGATGACGCTGCTTCTGGGTCTCCTCCTTCTGCGAAAGAGTAGACCTACGAAATGGTGCCTTTTGGGAGCTTCTGAGACGAGCATGGACATTGTAGCTTCGGTAGGTTTAGGTTTTGAATGGGTTTCAGTTGATGGAGATATGCTTCTAGAAGCTGAGCGGGTTTCAGAGGATAGAAGGGCATACAGCTTCAAAATACTTTCCCATCTTGGTGCACCAGGCCACAACATTTAGAGAGAACCATTGTTGTGCGGAAAAAAGAAACTCGAGCACACCTGGACTATCCTGAAGCCATCCCCTTGCACATGAAGCAAAAGGGGTTACTAGCCCTCTTAAAATTCAACGTACCACCATATCTAGGAATTCTACGCGAATCTGGAAAGGAATCAAAGGATCAAAGGTTCTCCAAAGCTTCGTGGATTCAAACACTGTCCCCCGAACCCCCTCGAAACCCCGTAAACCATCGGCGTATCGGCGGAGGGAGCTGGTCCAGAGTCGCGGCCATCTTCCGCGCCGGTTTTCACCGACCAATCGACCGTACGAACCGGGCGAAATTTGAAAAATCCCGGGACGAATCGTCAGGATGCTGCTCGTTGGTCGATCCCCGTCGGCCATGTTGTCAGGGGGCCGGGGGGGGGGCTGGGGAAGGGGGGCGAAGGAGGCGGCCAGGCAAGTAGCAAGAAATCTTGAAACAGAGCAAAAGGGTGGAGACGGAGATTAATGAGAAACGAATCCGAGAGGAGAGAGGAGAGCGAAGGGAAGAGTGCTGGTCGAGAACCCGAAGATCGGAGGAGCCTCCGAGGCGATCCTGCGAAAGGGCTCGCCATGTTGCAAGGGAAATAGACGACCTCCTCTCGCGCACCATTGACTCAGGTCAGGGTTAGACTCTGCTCAACTTTTCCAGCCGCGGCTCGACCAATTTTTCCAGTGTCTCCTGTGTTTTGTCGAGACGCTTGGAGGCTTGTCGGGGGCACGAAGACGTCTCCATTTTTACGGGCCACTTTTTTTATTTCTCATGGGGAGAAAGAGAGCTGGCGCGTCTGATCTTCGGGGCACTGGTGACTTCGGGTAACTGACAAACTTTGTCGCATATCTATTGATCTATTTTCTTATCATTATCCAACTACTGATGCGAAAAGTACGCCCCGAATTTTCGATAAATAATACATGCGAATAAACGAACGATCCTCGATCACTCGGTCATCGTTCCACCCCCAAGCTGGCGTCACACGCACGACGTCGATTTTTTTTCCACCCACCAAAGCTACGGACCGCTGATAACGCTGATCCACAGCCCCGTCGGAGCGGGGCTCATGCATAATTAATTAAATGGATGTGCAGTTTCGATTGCAAGCGACGGCGGGAGGCCAGTACACACCCCATTCCTCCCAGAGGGTTGGGTTGCTCATTTAGAAAATGAAATTGCAGGAGAGGGCGTGCACCCTCCGCGGGAACATGCGCACACCTCGCGTTACATCATCCTAGGTATCCCCCAGGTCCACGGCTTCGATCCTCCTCCGAGGATCCTCTAGTTCCCTCTGTCGCAAGGAAAATGGAGGCCCCTTTTTTGCCCAAGTACACTGACGTGCTCGCCATTTTAAAGCCCGTCTCGGGGATGAATTTTGTTTATCGCTGTTATCGTTAACTAGACCCTTGAACGCCAACCCCCGTCGAGGGGGAAATGAAACCTGCAGGGCCCCGTTCTTGCGCGGACGGTGAACGAGCCTGTCTTCAAAGTGGATGATATTGTACCTCTTCCTTTTACCAGTTTTTAGAATTAATCTGATACCGCGGAGATTCCATCGTGCCAAGGAACATCGAATATGGAATTCCTAGTAACCCCGCGCCCTCGATTAAAAGAAGTACAAGCTCCTTCAAAGAAGACTCATTCGACACCTCAAAAATCTCTAGTCCCCAGTCGCGAAAGGTACCAAACACTCAAAATTGCTAGCCCACTCCCTCGCCTACGGAACCACAAAAAGGGAACGCGGCCAGGCTCGAATGGCAATTCTTCTTCCTCGGTGGAAACCTGGCCACCGCGACAGATCGCGTCGCTGGCGCAGGGTGTCTGAGGCGGCGCGATCTCGAGAGGAAAACCCCCGGGGGAAAAAGCGGGGCCATAGATTCGGTGCTCGTTGGAGGATCGGTTTTTGCCGTAGTCTCGCGGTGTCGCGCGCTAGAGGATCCTTCGCAGATGGCGCGAGGGCTCGTGATTAATTAAAACTCGTTTCCGCGGCTTTCGTGCCGCGAACCACACCGTGAGAGAGAGAGAGAGAGGAGGGAGAGGGGAGGGTGGTTGCAAGTTGCAGCTCGGGTAGACGAGCGCCTTGGAGGAGAAAGGGCGGCCGCACCCCCTCGAGGAAGGGGTTGGTCCTTTCGAGGAACGGTGCTCCTGCAGGATCTACGGCGAGCGAAAAGCGGCCATGCGCACCTCACTGCCATCATGAAACCCTCCCCCCTCTCTCCCTAAGGGTGGAGGAAGGGTCGATGCCGCTGGCGGCCACACCTGTGCAGCTGCAGCTCGATGCACCCTGGCTGCAATTCTCCTTCGAGCTCGGAGACGTGGATCTTGGAGCTGAATAATGGCACCATGCGAGCGGCAAATGTCGATGATGCTTTGGAAGGAGGGGGTTGGTTCTGGAGTGAGTCCAATTTCGAGTTTTGTGTTTGGTCTGCATGTAATGTGATGATTTCTTTTATACAGAGGTCTACAGTTTGCTCGTTATCATGAATTTTACAGCCACGGAGGAGTAGCCGGTGTGGGAATCAGGTTGAATAAACGACCTCTGTTCCGTGACCGCTGAAAAACGCGGGAAAGGGTTAGAAACTAATCCGAAGCACGCGATTAACAAAACACGCGAGCCACTGCTCGATTTTTGCGAATCTCAACAGGTCCCTGCCCGATAAACCGTGGACACCCGTTGATAAAATAATCAGGAGCCTTTAAAGAAGCACGAGCACACCGTTACAGTGTGCTGGTACTGCAACATGATCCCACCCCTATGCAACACCCTCGTCGTAAAACTATCCACGTCGCAGAGGACACTATACCTTTACTCAAGAACAAATACCTACAGAGAAACAGGGAATGTAACAAGACCCAAAACATCTGAAAGGTGAAACTTATCACAGGTAAAAATATCAAAGGGTACGAAGACCAACCACTATCAATCTGAAACCGACCCAGAATTATCTTCGAACAACAATCACAACTTTCTCATAAGAAACCAAACAAAAAAATCTATAGCCATCCATGAGATGCTAAAGAAATCTCGCCATCGGCTCCAAAAGGTGGGCAAACGCACGGCACCAAAGGGCCAAGGGAAGCACCACCGTGAAAACTCGGCGCAGAAACCTCGGTACCCCTCGCAACAGGGGGACAACGGTCCAAAAACGGATCATCGAAAAAGACGCGCATCTAAAGAGGACCGTTCCGATCTCCGCGATAAGCTGAAGCGAGAGGGCAGTGGCGAGCGTTCAGGGGAGAGGGGCTCGAGGGGACCGTTTGCAGCCGGTTAAGAGGGACGAGGAGGGTCGATCCTCCGGACAGGCTGCACAGGGGGGTTGAAGGGGAGACGAAGAGGGGACTACAGAGAGGACCAGCCGCGCTGAGGTCGATGAGGAAGCCAGCCTCGGTCGGCGCACTCAGAGGCGTAACCAGCAGCTCCGTCTCGATTGGTCGAGAACGGAGCTGCCTGGTTTCCACCCACCGCAGGCGCAAGTCTGAAAAAAAATCCCGACCCCCTCCAGGAGGTGGAAACCGAGCCGAGGAAGGAGCCCGAAGGTGGACGAGAGAGGAAAGGCAGGAAAAGGAGCCAGACAGGAGCCTCTCCGCCGCTCCAGAGGCCAGCTGGTCCTCCGTTCCTCCGTTCCTCCGACAACCCCGCCCGAGGGTTGACTTCCACGTCCTTCCAGCCCTCTGCCGCCGCCATCACCGACTCCCCTTCAACCCCCCCATTTCCCTCCGTCCAGCGGAGTGTTACTGAATCCAGGGATCTCCTCCAGGAGCTGGCTCTCCCCTTTTTTCTCTCCATTGCGACGCCTCTGCCACCGAAGGGTTTCATCGTTTCAGAAGGAGCTTGAATGTTTTAAAAGGGGGTTGGAGGCGAGCCTGGGGGTTGCCTGGGGAGGCGGCAGACCCGGTGCTAGTTTCTGCAAACGTTTCGCAGAGGGCCGCTCGGGGAAGCTGGTTTTTGCTTGGCTCCTGGAATGCTTGGATCTGATGCGGGCGGTTGTTTTGAATTCTGATGGTTAATTGACTGGTTAGCGGAGGAACTAGATCTCCAAGGCGGCGGAATGAAGAGGCGTGGAAGGGGGTTTGAAAAAGTCGGGGTGAATGGTTTGTGCGGAGGTGTGGGGATGCTCGCGTTGGAATGGCTGAGAAGAGGCTTTGAGTTTGTACCTTCGAGTATAGGTGCGTAGGGGTGAGTTCTTGAGGATGATCGTTGCGAAGGGGTGTCTTTGGAGAGTTCTTTAGAGGAATATTTACAGAGAGGCGAAGAACTTCACCCTCTTTCTGCAAAACCGCTTCTACAGGACCACCTGCGCCCCAAAAACACGCTCGAAAATTCCTGCATCATGTTCGCAGCCGAGCTTGCAAATGGTATCCACGCGTTAATGTGGCAAAATCAATCCCGCCCCACCCTCTCTTGCACGGTGCACACTTGGCAGCCGATGTGCAGAATGCTCGCCGCTGGAGAAACGTATCCCCGCGTTAATTGCAGGGGCCAAACGGCGGACGTTGAAGGTTGAAGGCGGTCCGCGGCGCACCGTGAGACGAATCCGAAGGGGAAATTAGCGAGACTCGCGTAAGAGACGGTTAACGAGCGGTCGCGCTCGGCTCCCCGGGGCCGAAATGAGCTGAAAACGGGCCGAAATGAAATTAGGATGCCGCGCGCGCGGCGTTCCTCGACGGCTGTCCCCAGGTAGGCATTGACTTTGCCCACGCGCATTCCTCGCCCTTTTGCGGCAACTGGAATTGGAGCTAAAATTCTGAAAGGATACGGCGCGGGATCTCATCCAGCCAGCCCTTGAGTAATCCCAGACAGTGAGGTATTCTAAAGAACTCCGAGGGTGGTGAAAAAAGTCCGCGGCGTTTTAGGCAGAGGAACGGCCGTGAATCGTTGAGAGTCCTGGACGCGTCTCCCATCGTGTCGCTCGATCGCAAACGATCGATTAAGAGCAAAGAAATCGCCAGCACGATCATATCCCTTGATATCCGCAGCAATTTCTGGAATCCGCGTGTCCGATTTCGTGCCTTCCACGAAAACAGCCGGATGAAGATGGAGGACCTGCGTCTTGCTCGTCACCGATCACCTTTGCTTTCATCTGTCCTTTTCGCGTTATTTCATTCTTCGGGATTCCAAAGTTGCAGTCGCGAGGCTTAGATGGGATATGATTAATTCATGTCTTACATGAAAGTGATCTAACTATGGATTCGCAGGCAGCGCGTAATGTTCAGCAATTAAAGCAGCCGTGCAGATGAGGCTCGTCGACCGACGAAACCGCTTCTATTCGCCGAGCCTATCGGCGTGGCGATCGCCAAGCCTTCCCTGCGCCTTTTCCTATTCCCATATACACCGGTGCTAATTACAGCATGGCGATCCGACGAGTGGCTCTCCATAGAGGGAAATGGAATTTTCTTGGCGCGCGGAGTTCAAAGTCATCCGCTTTCCGGGAGGCAGGAAAGACGCAAGAAGTCAACGGACTCACGGTCAAGGAGTACCGTTCCGACGACGCTCGTGACGAATATCACGACCGATCGATAGATCCTCCAGCCTCTGCCGCCATTTAGCGGCACCTCCGCGGAACGAAGCAGCCTTCCACGAGAATGCAGTTGAAGAAATAGTATGGACGATAGTCTTTATGAAATTTTGAGGGGATGAAACTTCTGAATTCTCACTAGAAGGTTTCATCCCCCAAAATTTAATTTAAACACGAAATCTCCCTTAGCTAAAATGCAGAATGATGAAGCAAAACTTGTTTCTGGTTTCTTTTATCCCCAGGAAAGTCACAAATCTCCAAGAAAATGGCAGAGAATTTCTCTCAAATGAGTGAACAGGGACTATAGTCGGAGGTTTCTGGTTCACCCCGAAATTATTCGGGAAACACAGGGATTCCCAGGGAAAGGCGCACGATAACGGTGATAACGCTCGGTTAACGATCGTCTCGAGAGGACGTGAAAAATCGCGAGTCACGGGGAAAAGGGGAATCCCATGCGCGAAGGGAGAAAGGGGGAAGGGAGGAAGGACAGCAAGAAGGGCCACGCGAGATTACACGGCACAATCCGCAAACGAGCGAACTTAGGCCGCGTTCTAATTGCGAATATGACTGTGCTTAATTTCCCCCCTTCGACGTTGCACGCGGAATTAACGTCGCCCCGATAGAATTATCGCCCCCGTGGACTTCCATTGAGAGATGTCAGGCGAGAGAACGATATCTGGCGGTCACCCCTCGAAATCCACTTTCCTTACCGTTGTTCCTTTTCGAAACCGTTGATCACGCTGATCGATACGTTCGTGGGTAGAAATTAGCAGCAGCACTGAAATTTAAGTATCCAATTTTTTTTTATGGAGACAGATTACTGGATAATTAAATTTTTTTAGATTTAAAAAGTATACTCAATTTTCTCAAGATACGTTATAATTTTTTCTATCGACGGTCACAGAGTTGCAGATGAAGGGACCTCTCGCATTGTTTTAATGATACCACGTAGAATTTTAGAGTCCCTTCATGGAATAAAATATCTCTGAGCAGAATTATTCAATTCACGCCACGAAACCGCGTTCGTGTTTCGTTGAAGAAAGGTTCACTGTGATCGACGGTGAATTCCACGATCGAAACCCGACGTGGTCTAGCTCCGGCGTGGAAATTCAATTCGTAACATCCTTGACTGGGGTCTCGTCGTCGAGGAGCGCAAAAAAAGAGAGAAGAAGAGCAGAGAGCAGCCTCCTACGCTTCGAGGAGAGAGGCGAAAAGAAGAAGCCGATGGCCAACTTTAAATCTGTGGCTCGTGCGTCGACCAATACCGTTAGGTGTTATTGACACCTAACCTGGTACCACCTGAAAGCCTTTCATTCACTTCGAGACGTTCACTTGGCTGCGAGGCTATTCATTAAAATGTGAACTTCAAAGATGCTAGGCTCTCTTCTACCCAAACGAAATTCGAAGATTGAAGATTGTGTGACTCACTTTGCAAGAGGAAACTGAATGGAAACCCCTGCTGCTTTTCCATCTTCCTTAGTTTTATTACTGTCCTCTAAATTATGTTATTTTTCCCTTATTTTATGACAACCCAAGTGCAGCTGAATCATCGCACCCACCTTATCACATCTTTGCCATTTCCTTACAGATTTTACCAAGAACCCCAAACACTAAAATTTCCTCCTCGTCAGACCCTCCTGGCCAAATATATCTATAAAATTTCATAAAACAGTAATCCTCGTGATAATAATTGAAGAAGAAACCCCAGTCAAAAGCAGAGTCCAAAAGACTAACGTATCGAGGATGCCTGTTCACTTGCACTCGACTGGTAAATCGTTCATTCAGTCCCGCCATTTGAATACCAATAAAACCAGTGAAAGATAGAAAGAGTGCCGAGGGCCAGTAGAGGCATGACAAAGAAACGCGTTAAAATAAATACGCAGCCGAGGGTGAGCGCGAAGTGCGCTCGAGCCGCTCTTAAACCGAATGAATATTTCCTCAGAGCGATCCAATTACACGTACATTTGCTGATCGTCGTGTAAAACACACCCCACACTGTACACTACATATACGCACGTCACCCTCTCCCTCCTTCCACATATACAGGGTGTTTCTTAACACATGTACATAACTCCAGAGGTTCATCTTGCAAATCCCAGTTATCCCTTACCAATTTCAAATGAACGTAATATAAGTAATTACATATATGTACATTTATCTACACTTAACACCTCTCAATACCAGAAATTTCTTAACTGAACTGCAAAGTTACTTCCATCAATATTCTGCGAGGGTACGATAATACTTTTGATGCAGAAGTCGGCGTAAATTGGAAAGCAGATGTAATTGGACAAATGTTTATACGAACTTTTTAATCAACCTAGTGAACTGAATTTACGCTCCCATTGCACTGACACCCACGCATTAGTAAACACCCTGTATGCATGCAGAAAGATCCACGCGAGGCATAATGCTGGACGGCAGGCCCGCTCCCTGGACGCAATTATCCCATTTAAATTAAGCCGCATAATTGGACGGCCGTCTATTCACACTCGTAAAGCACCCGCGCGAGCTTTTACAGCCCTGGGCAAGGGCAAGGATGAATTTAAGAAGCCGCTGAAAAAAAGAGGGGTGGTTCCTTTAGGTTGAAAGGATACTGCTACTGTTCGCCGCTGCGAAACGATTTCGTCTCATCTCTGTCTGTTTTTCCCCCTCTAAGTTCCTGTTTCTCATTTTCTTCGAGTTCTATAGCGAGCATTTTTTCAGCCATTCAAACAACTCTCTCTGTTTTATTCGTTTTTTCAGGATATCCTTTCGAGGCTGAAGCTTCCGAGTTAGGTACCACAGTGGCTGAAGTAGGAGGATGGTTTCTTTTGGTTGGAAAATGCAATTTACTCTTCGGGGGGTGGAGGTTTTATTTGGAAAAAAGGACGATGTTTGTATTTGAGGTAATTGATTTGTTTTCAAGGGACGATGGATTTTTTATGAAATTCTGTTGTTAATATGCTCTTATCCTCTGGTCTGATAAGAATTCTTTTCCTCCCATTTCTGCTGCAATTTAAATGTAATCGTACGTGGAGACTCGAACGTCGGTTTAACCCCAGGATCATGCAGAAGGGAAATTTCCCTGTTCTTCCCTGTCACCTGATTTCCCATTCCCTTTTTAAAAGATTCCACTAATCCCGTGGCCAATGGGACGCTGGAATTAATGCCTGACCTTCGTCAACATCGTCGTTCCCGGTGACTAATTACTTTCACCGACGAAATTTCGCAATTTCGTACTTAAATCCAGCTCTCCACATTACGTAACTCGAGAAATATCCTAAAACATTAGAAAAAGGGCCTGAAAGCTCCCATCATAATCGAAACTCGATCTAATCAACAATTTCCATGGATCCATCGATGAAGGAACAATTCAAGCCTACTTTCGTTGATCAAACGAGCACGAAAATCGTGTTCCAGCGCTAATTGAATTTGCACTCGAGAGAAAGAGGCTCTCCTGATTTCTGTAGGACCAGATCGAGGAATCCATGGATCGTGGGGATCAACGGAGGAATGCATCGATCGGTGGTTCGCCTAGGAAGGGCTCGGGGATCTTTAAAGATCCACGGTATTTCGGAGACGAGCGTTTCGGCGGGAGCAAAAGGCTTCCTGGAAAGTCCTGAAAAAGGGTTCGCGTTTCAGCGAAGGTGGTCCTCGGTATCTCGAACTCCTGAAGCTCGGCAGGACCTATCTGATTCGACTTCGCGTGTGTACTTAGCGATTAAAGGGAGAAAAGGAGATTTTCGGAAATACAAGCTCCACCGAGTGTGCGATCCAAGATCGATCGGTGGACGTGGCCGATCGTGAAGCAATGATCCACCACGCAACGCCAATTAGCCTGTTAATGCAATCAGCAAATTGGCGCCAATGTCGCGGTCGACTGCTTTCCCACAAAGTCCCAAGCGGAAGATCGGCCCAATTACGCGTTAGAGTGATAATTGGTGAATTTATAGTCGGCTGTGTGCCCCTCGGGCCATCTCCTCCACTCGTCCGGGACGAGGAATTAATTGTCTAATTATCGTTAATACTGACCCTCCGACCAGTCCCTCCTTCCAACGCAGTCTCTCGATCGAAACACCGTTGCAAACGCCTAGTCGCCTCGAATTATTCCTTCAAACGGTGGCACAATTAATTCAATTCTGGGACCATCTATGTGGGCTGCTTTTCGAATTACGCGATCGTCGAGGCTGCTGTCGTCTTATTTCGTCAAACTTCTGGCGTGGATTTCAAAAGGTTCTCCCAAAAGTTTCCTATATCGACAGCTTACAAGAAAAACCGATGTCTCTCCCTAGAATTCATCGGCAGACACGATCATTACGCAAATTCGATCCTAAATGCTCCCAAGAAGAGGGTCCCAGTCGCCATCCTAAAAAGACTCCCGAATAAAAATCATCCCCAGCCATCAGTGGCTCAATAAACGCGCTGAAAAATCGTCTGGCCAGCCAGCAAAGACGCCTGAACTTTTTCGCCGCGTGCCAGGAGGTCCCCCGTTCGTCGACGGACGGATTAGACGCTAGGATCCCCTACATATTGATATGAACCGGCTGAAATCGGGAATCGCTAAAGAGCTGCCCCCCAGAACTCACTCTCTATCTCTCTCTCTCCGTCTCCCGCGAGATCGGCGTATTAATTCACGATAGACGGGATTAGAAATGGTAATGGACGTTAAGAGGAGCGCGCACGGGGGATGATTAGTTTTTGCCCCGGCGAGGGACCGCTGGCACACTCGACTCAAATTAGTTCCTCGCTGCACGAACCTGCACGGGACTCGGACGGTGGACCGGCCTCGAAAGCGGGGATAAAAGGGCGAGGGAGAGGGACAGAGGGAGGGCGGCCGGCGTCGGAGGAGGGAAGGGTGAAATAAGTGGGAGGGAGCGGCCTCTGGGAACATCACAAAGCACCCGGGGAACCGCGTCTCCTCGTCGCGCTATGCCTTTTGTTTTATTTCACTTCGTTTTTAATTCCTCCCAATTCCACTGTCAAGACCCGGCCGACCGCCACGAAAAACCAGGGACACGCGGCTGCCCCTTCCCTCCGAGCCCTTTTCTATACCGTCCTTCGTCTACGCTCCAGCGTTCGACGATCCGCGATTGAGAGTTTATCGGCACGTCCCGCATGATCCTGAACGATGTCGACGGATTGCCTGGAGCTTCCTGCGGCGAGGCTGGCGGGACAGGAAGTGGGATTTTTGGAGGAATAGTGGGAGGAAGTTTACTTCGAGCATGAGGGATTTCCAGCACGTAGATTCCTCGATGCTGGGGGAGAATGGATCGTGGGTGTTGGAGGGTCAAGGGTGGGTTTTATTTCCTGTGTTTTTTGAGCCAAGGAAACGAGGATTGATATTTTGATTTGTCGTTAGAGATTCGGCGCAAGTGGTTGACGTGTGGTTAGAAGGAAATTTGGACTGATATAAAAGGAGGTGTGTAACAGGAAGCGTGGAGAAAAAATTCAAGCAAGTCGGAACGAAATCGAGCGGTGTTTCCCTTGCCCGAGCGGCCAAAGCAGAAACTTTGCTAATGTCATTATAATGGCCCGTCGAGACATCCGACCATTTGTCTCGAAATTGCCGAAAAATAAAGGATCATGGGCATCCTGCGTGGAGTGCGTCCTTCCAGTCGCGGCTCCCGAGGAATTCCCCTCTTCCAGCTAATGTTTCTCGACGCGGCCGAGTAAGACTCGATCATACTTAGCTTCCATTCCCTTGCCCCTTAAAATATTCGCGTTGCATTCGAGCTTACATCGTGCCAAACGAATTACTCCAACTGAAACTATTCCTTAATCACCTCCGACCTTTAGTTACTACTTCGCAACATCATTCCTGAACTACATTCCTAGCTTCAGAATTACCGGGCATTAAATTATACTAGAATATGTACGAAATCTTCCGAAGTACCCACTTAGAGACACTTACTCAGGCTCGACAAAAACGGGCCCCGAAGCTAAAGAATCCCTCTGAGCAGCCGTTAGAAGCGAAACCCTCGGCGACGCGCGGATCCCAATCGTTCCAATTTCGATTTCAATTTCAATCAGGAACGACGAGCGAAAGTTCCCGTGCCGGACATCTGTCGCCGACCCCTACCTGTCCCCCCGACGAATCGATCGTTTATTGGGGCCATCTTCCACAGGGGAGGGGGGCAGCAGGGGGAGCCCGGGAGCCCAAAAAGTTCACCTCGATGCCCCCGTTGCTCCCTCTTTTCGGCCGTGGTTCGTGGAACGACGTTTTCGATTCGCGTCGCCGCGGATTTTTTGTAATTAATCCTCGGTGCATCGCGACGCACGGAGGAGGGCGAGGTGGCAGCGGTGGTAGGGGGGCAAGAAGGAGGCGAAGAAGAGAAGAAAAAGGGCAGTCGAAGGGAGACAAAATGAGGAGCAGATAGCGGAGTAGCGTAGAGGGAGCGTAAAGGAGGGATGGTGGGGAGGGGAGGAGGGAGGGAATGAACGAAACGAAAGGGAATAAAAGTAAGGGGGTGAGAGAGGAGAACGCGAGAAAGAGAAGAGGAAGGAACGGGGGAGACCAGTCTGGCGCGGTGTATCCGGTTTTTGCGGGCGTCAGATGACAGTCGCTTATTTACCGGGGCCCGCGGCCATCTTGCTGCGATCTGACTTAAGGAGGAGGCCCACGAACGCCCGCGGAAAAAAAGGCACGGGGGCGCAGGGGATCCGAGGCGATGGACGTGGGACTCCGCGTTCGAATTAATCGATCGGTTATCAACGTCCACGGGATTCGTGGAATGGAAGAAATATGGCAGCCGCGGAGGACGCTGTTACGTGTATACGCCGTGGCAGCCTCCACGGATCTTGTATGATTTCTTATTGTTCCCGCGGGTCGCTGGAATCGTTACCCTTCGTGGCTAACGACTGGGTCTTCGTACTTGTGCTTTTTTATCGTAACGGGTGCTTAGTGTTGCAGCCATAATGCGGGGTTATTAGCGACACCTTTGAGTCTCGATTAATTCATCTGGTAGATTCGAGAAATTCTTTGAAATTTGTTAGTATAGAGGCTCGCAAGTGTGTTCAAAGGTTATTACTCCTTGATGTAATGCTTTTCTAATTAGAGAAAACCTAGGCGCCAAATACGAATACTGGAGTCTCTGATGTGAAACTTTTTTCGAGGGGGTGAGTTTTCTTCAGAATCTTCTGCACAAGAACGAGACACTTAAGGCTTACGCAGCACAGGTTCATACCACTCAAAGGTTCATACTACAAATTCCAATCCAAACTGAAACTATTGTACTATGTAAAAAGGGCTGTTCTCACTTGAGAGTCTCTAATAGCACCAAGCAGATAGAACGAATCACCCAGAGGAAATGCGAAGAGCACGCGTGGACCCGTCAAATGGCTCAATAATTACCTGGCCAGCCCTTAATTATCGGCGAGGATTGCCAGAGGAGCGAGCCGCGAGGCGAGTAAATTAATTATGCCCGCGTGTCCTGCGGGAGCGTGTCTGCGAGGGAAACGAAGGGGATTCCAGGTAACAGGTAAACCACGTCCAGGAGGAAACGCAGAAGCGTCCGATCCAACGGTGGATAGCGGTGGACGAGCGCGCTTTAATTACCGCTAATTAACATGTTCCTGCCCTGGCCCAAGTCAGCCCCGTTTACGGCCAACTACTACGGAATGTTCACCGAGGCCCGCGGAAACTCGATTGTTATATTTTTGCCCCGCCACCGTTTTCTTTTTATCCTCCTCCGCGCCGATCCACTCTCAACCCTCCTTCCTTCGTTACCACTTCGTATTTCAATGACTCTCCTCCGTGGAATCTTAATTCCACGCGTGGCTAGAGAAGTCCACTCCGCTACTACTCCTTTTACTTGAAAATGCAGGCCAGACAATTTCGATTGCTGGTCTAATTTCTTTCCTCGAAGCTGGAGCGACTCTCCAGTGCACCTGATAAACGAGTCACTGGATTCGCGTTCGGAGTGACGAGAGGTTCGGCGGCACCTTGAAATCGAGCCGAACGCTGCGAAATAGATGCATCACGGTGGGAACCCTTTTAATAGAAAAGGGGGTGTGTAACAAGGAGTTGCTGGAGGATGGAGGCGAACGAGACAGAGAGAGGGACTTGGATCCATGCTACAAATGAAACAGTCTCCGTCCGCCTCCCTCGTGACGACAGATCTCCTTTCATTTGTCATCTCAGCTTTGCGTTTGACTCGCCAGTTTCTCCCCATTGTCTGGCCCACCGCGGGGATAGTTTTGTCCCCCAGCGAGGAGGCTGCAAGAAGTTCTCCGGGATGGTATACACCACGATCTCTCGGAGGATCTTTAAGGAGGATCGAATATCAGTCTGGATCTTTGCGAGTGTCTAACGGTAGATCCTCGCCGTGGCCTTGGCTGCTGGGGTCACCGAGAGGCTCGTCAAGGTCGCTGAAGATGGTCAACATTTCCTTGGCAGCCACCCCGTTCCATCCACTTCCTCCACTCGCGGTCTTCTCCCCTTTTTTCTTCCGCAACCCCCGGCAGGAGCTTCTGCTTTCTTTCCTGCGGAGTGAAACTCGCGAGGAAGCTTCTTGTCATCCTCTTCTCCGCTTGGATCGATGTTACTGGATCCTGGGGTGATCTGGATCGGTGGTTTTAGAGGGATCGGACCTCGGTATTAGTTTAATCCTTTTTATGGGCGTACAAGAGTGATTTGGAAATGGAAGTTTGATATTTTCTGGGATACTGCAAGGTGACTTAAGGGTTGCTTCCCCCTTCGAGTGTCTATTGAAATTTCCTAGGAAAGCAACAGGACCGAAGTGCTGAGGGGGGAGCAGAGCTCGTGTGTGCGTTGATGGGTGCACGTTAATTAGTTGTCGAGGAGTTTAAAGGCGAGGCAGGAAGGACTTTGGCTTGTTCCTAGGTGGTCCCGAAGCCTCGAGTCATCATAGCCTCATTTACTTTGTAAAACAATCTCGCCGGCAGTTCGAATGGGCCTAACTACATTAAACTTGCCACCGCGTAATTAAACTTCGTTGTAAATCTCTAGCTGGGCCCGTCCTGCGGCGCGTTAATTAATTAACAGCTACCGATTTCGAGAAGTGGGTCGTGCTCCACTCACAGCCCCCTTTCTCTATGATCTTAATACTCTCTTCGATGATTCCGTTGCGTAATACTCCTCTGAATGTGTCGAAGCGAAGGTGAGGATCGCGGGCGAGTCATTTACCTTGCAGAGGAGGCAGCTGCTACTGAAGAAATCTCGTACAGTTGAGAAATATGTGGAGGTATCTGTCGTCTAGTAAACAATGAATGAAATTCGAGATCAGAGTCGGAGAAGTCACGAAGGATTATCAGGGTGGGCCAGATTTCCCGCGCCAAAGCCCCCGTTTTTACTTATATTCTTAGTAATCCTTACAAATGCCACGGCAATCAAGCTTTTTTCCCTAATTCGTATTACGAAGGACCCGCATGCGAGGTGCTAATCCTGACGGAACGCACCGCGCTCCTTCGTGGCTATTTGTTGAACACCTCGGTGCCTTATAAACAATCCTGATAATGCCCGGTTAATCCTCGGAAGCGGGATCGATTCTCGCGATCTCTGTGATCCGTCTCCACGAAAATAAATAATTCCCGCGCGTAATATCGTTTGCAGAGAGCAGATAAATAATAATAGAAGAGCATGAGAAATAATAAAAAAAAAGGATGAGTAATGATAAAAGAAAAGGATGACACGATACCCAATTAGATAAAATATCGCTAATTGAGCTGATCGAACTTAAGATTAGGAGAGTCTGTGTTGAAGACGAGTTGAGGATTAAATAATTCCCAGGACACGGCGTTACATGGTCAGTGCTACTGTGCCTTTTATTGTAGTTTCTACGACAAACAATAAATTATATATCTAAGACTCCTAGATCCTTCGAACGCGAACCTGTAACCTTTCTTCTCTACGCGATAACAGTGACAGACGATTCCCGACATCTCGAGGGGCCCGAGAACGAAGAAGGCGCTAAAGGCAATCGTACAGTGCTAATTAATAAAGTGTGCAAAAGCTCCGCGCGCATTGCCACTCAACGTTCACACGCACGCCCAGCACCGCGTTGCCGTATTCGCGTGTACAAGTGTAAAATTGTCGCTCACGCGGCGAAAGTCTCTGGAAAGTGGTATGAGTACAGTCCTATCAGCACCTTGCGAATCGCACGATAATCCGTTTGAACTCTCTCCGCGCTTGGGGAACATATCGGAAGGGATGGTTCGCGAAAATCGTCCAATTCTTCGACTTCCCATTTCCCACGTACCCTAAACATCGAACGTATTGCTGTATCGTTCCGCCGCAGTGGCCTCCGTTGCTTCCTAAATTCAAGGGTACTCGAAACTCGCGTTCTCGAATGGACAAGATCCCCTCGAAGGCTCCAAAAATTTTGCATCGCTCACGGAGCTAACGCATCTTCGCGTTGAAATGAACAGCCACTGCGCGGAATAATGTTATTTGGAAGGGACTGAACAGAGAAACACGAGACAAACTAGGGCGAAGTCGGTGACTTGTCGTTGGGACAAACGAATCGGTTGTAATTGCTAAAAGTTTCCTCAAGACACTAGTTTTCGTTGGTCATTTCCCCCAACCATCTCTTCGCGTACACCCCCGTTTCTTAATAATAGAATATAATTCTGTTGCACCTTGAAAGTTGAACTTTTAAAACTGCGAGAATTGAATATCAGAGAGGTGTTATGTAGTAAGGGGAATAATAAGACTGACAATGATAAGCGGAAACAGCGAATTGTCTTTGGGGTCACTCGTGTCCTGCTCGCAGCTCCCATTTCCTCCCCATCTGTGCGTAAAATAATGATGATAATAATAAAAAGAATAATGAGCTCTCTCAACTTCCTGATTTCTTTCCTCCGCGTTGACGCCATGCTAAGTAACGTTGGTATCTCGTTAATACATATATATATCTGTATATACGTATCGCTATATATACAGACTATTTATACATATATATCTATATAGGATATCATAACTCGTGTACAAAAATATTTTATTGTTAAATCGACTATCGTTATTGAACGTCCCGCCACAACGCGATTGGCTATTCACTGATCCTTGGTGATGCAGATCAGCTCGGCACTAATTCCGTTCCTGGAACAATGGAAAACATCATTAATAATCATTCTGCGTGTGGGAAACAAGCGACACCGAGACACGATATCTTAATTCGATGAAGGAGCTCGTTGATCCAAGCGAAAGGTGTTTGAAGAACAGGAACTAGACTGATAGGAAATGACAGTGATTCTTTGAGGCGAAACGAGTTAGGGTTGTAAAATAATTGTGTAAAGAATGTGATGTGTGCAGGTGATAGTGTGATCCTGAGAACATCTCTGAACCATTCACTCTTCTTTTCTTCTCATATTCATCTATCCTTCTCTTCTTTCATCCACCTATCTACACAAAACACAACCATAAATACACTAATTCCAATGCCAAAGGCGACACAACCCCCAGAAGCTCCTCCACGACCAAAACGGACATTCCTCATAGACACGAGACTCCCGTTCAAACTTTACTTCTCCCATTGTCTCACAGAAGGGTCTGCCCGTGCTTTCACGAGCCTCACACACACACACGTAACTATCCGCGGAATCGAATGAGGCGCGTGCTTCGCGGTCCACTGACTTTTCCGAAATGTTTTTCCCGCGAGCAGGAAACGACTCCATTCTTTCTTTCCCCCAGTCGTGTTCTTTTGTCTTCGACCGTGGAATCCTTTCTCGCGACGCTCGGCCGAGTGTTACCAGACGGGGAAAAAGTTCGATCGCGGAGGTTTTGCCCGCGATTCTCGAGCCGCGGGAAAAACGGGACGCCGCGGAACGATCATTCTGTTCGGCCGCTTTTCTAATCGACCGGGCTAATTTTTGTCCGCCTTGCTTTCGTTGATCATTAGAAAAGCGAGGGTAATAAGTGCTCCACGCGTGCCGGGGACTGTGCGCGATCCTCGCCACTTGTCTTCGATTGTGTTCACCGCGTAGATTGTCGTAGATCGTGGGCGAGGGTGGAGTTGTGGGCTGGACGCTGGAAGAACTTGGATTAAAGGGGACAGAAATTGGAGTGAGTATTGCTATCTGTGAATGGAAAAGTTAAATGGAGATAATGTTGAATGAAAATGTGTAGACACTGTAGGAAACGAAAGGATGCTGAAAGTAGAAAGTCTGAGTTTATGTGCGTGTGATCGATGATATTCTGGTGCCCCTTGAGCAATTTCTATAAAAATAGTGATTAGAAGTTAGATGCAAGTACAGTTAAATATGAGAAGAAACTTTTAGTACAAGACTGCACCCTCCCCTGGAAAACCCTTTACGCCCACAAATTTGATTTCTTCTCAACAATAAAACACAAGATTTTTAGAGGAAGTAGTAGATGCTGGTTCCAAAAGATTCTCAGTAGGATTTTAGGAGTAAAGACCTCTTGTTATCGTGTACCATGCAGAACCTAAAGGGGATGTTGGACCGACGCGTAAAACTTCCCTCTATTTCCCCCTCTTTTTTGCTATTAGCTAAGTATACTGCCTCTGGCTTATGTTAAGCTTCGGCAATTATTTGTCATAGTCAGCTAAAACGAAAGCTGAGGACAAAAGCGAGGAAGGGGGGCAGCGCCCTCCAGCTAAGACGTCCTCATCAATTTCTCTACAATCGCCCCCTTCTTCGTTTCTCTATTTTCGCGTCCGGCCTTCACCACGGGCGTATCTCGAATCAAATAATCGATCGACTGATAACGATGCCATCCCGGAGCACAAAGGTGCCCCCTTCAATTACCTTGACCCCGTTCCACAACCGAGAACCAATGCGACCACTCAAAACCCTTCGACCTCCCGATTGCAAGAACAGCAGGGAGGAATGACGCAGCGAGGAAACGCAACGAAGCCATTCGAGGCGCTCGTGAAAATGCTGGGGGCCCCCTTCGGAACGACATAATAATCAGCTGGGTCCGAAGATTGCGAGGAGCAGGTCCGCCTAACTTATACTTATTATTCCATTAACTTCTTCAGCCTAAGTGTCGAATGGCAGTCGAAAAGTAGCTGGCCCTCGGGGAAGGGTGTGTCCCTACGTACTCGATTCACCTTGCATACTCAAAACGAAATTAAAACACTCCGAGCACGCGGTCCGTGCGTCCAAAACGTGCAGCAAGCAATTCTGCAACACGTATCAAGTTCCTCGGCTCAGAAATTCTTCCCCCACACAATTCGTAGTCTCTAAGCTTCCACTTTCATCCCTTAAATTCGTCAAGGCATTCACACCACGGGTTAACATTGAAGATCGTATTCCTCGAGGAGAATGGCATTGATTCCGTGCACTCGGGTCATGTCCCTCGTTAGTGCAGCTGTGGACAGGTGCATCCTCCCTTTCCCCCTCTCTCCCCCTCCACCTCCGAGGCTCCCTTGCGTTCTTGCGACTCTTAAACGCGCGGCCAACGATCACGATAATGTCTTCATCTGTTGGTTTCCGCGAGCGGATCCCGCGCCTCGTATCTGCGTCGAGCTTTTTACGACGATAGCGCGTGTAATTCTACCAGCTGGCAAAAAGGCCTGGGCAGAGGGAGGAGGGGGAAATTGATACGGGGGCTGCTACGCGAGATTCGCGAATGCCAGAGCAAGGGAATGTTTGTTGCTTTTTTGGGGGGATTTTTCTGGCCACCCATTAAGATTTTATCATTGGGTGTGTTGAATTGTGTCGCGCTGCACTTGGGAAGTGCTTTTTAAAATCATTCTACTGGGAAGGTGAATGGCAGGGGTTGACTTATTCTACTGATTAAGTGGGCAAAAGGAGTTTCTGTGCTTGGCGTTCTCATTTATGCCTGCTGATCTTATCTTCTGGATTTCTGCGAGTGTTATTAATGCTCTCTGTGATTAAATTGAGAAGGGAAAGGTTTCATTAAATTGTGTTCGATTCTACCGAATTAGAGCTTGGTGTCTATTAGATTGATTTCTATGTAATTGTTCGCGACAAGTGGGGGGACGAGATAACTGGCGATAATTTGAATTCGACGGACTTGAAGGGTTCGAAAAGTCTTGTCGCGGCTCCAGAAAATAATATACGTTGCTAATTTCGAGTACGACCACCGTTCCTGACAAGTCCACCCCCGCGGAGGGGGTGGCTTTCTCATGAATGCGCCGCGGAGTTTCGTGAGCTCCTTAATGAACCGAGTTCGCGAGAACCATTAATAACCGAAAGCCAAGTCTGGAAAGAGAGAGACCTGGGAAAGAGATGGACTCCTTCAACCCCCTATGAGAAACGCTGGTTTCAGCGTGAACACTTTCCCTCGTGGAGGAAAGAATTCCACAACAATTTTTTCTCAAACAAACCAGTAGAAACTAAATATAAAAACCTCCCATCGAGAGAACTTTGAAAATAAGCAAAACAAACAAAAAGAAACATAAATGAAAGATAAAAGAAGGCTAAGTAATAAAAATATAACACCCCCTAATTCCCTGCAACTGAATACTCCAATCAAACTTTCAAAAACCCCGCTTGGAATCCCAAAAATACACCTAAAGTACGAAAAAATAAAGAATCAAAGGACAAATTACGCAGAAGACACAGAACTGCATGTAAAATACAGAAATACTAAGGGAAACAGTAACCCTCAACGAGCCACAGAAATCAGAACGAGGAAGGCGTCCGACGGGGGTGTCTGGCAGCCCCTAATGCGACGTATCAATATACGTGGGTGCCAGTGATGGGCCAATATCGCATAAGTGGCCCGATTCACCGTCATTTGTTACGTTTTGTTCGGTCTAAGTAATTTAAGAGTCACCCTTTGCTCGCCGCCCTCCATCCCGCCACGGAGAACGACCATGGCAAGTGGGATAGGGGGTGGATCGGTCGAGGAGGGGCTCAAGGATCCTTGGAGAAAGGGGAAGGCTGCACTTCGCCTCCATTCTTCGGCAAATCGTGGCATATTTGTCAGATTTTTGTTCGAGAACAAAACCTCGTCGACCTTCCTCCGTGCACGGCGGGGGTAGCTGCTCTCGGAGCGCGGGGGGTTGGGAGCTAAGTGGATTGGTTTCGTCGGAGATCGCCGCGAGAAACGCGAGACCGACTTAATTCGAGCCGCCTTCTCCGCCAGACACTCGATTCCACGACTTCCGATTCACGGGGGGCAGTGAACGATACTCTCTGCGAGGATCGATCACTTTTTCTTCAGCAAATTTTGGGGGTCGAGGTGACTACACGAGGGATAGCTTGCTTCATGGGCAAATCCCTTTTTGTGTCATCGGAGGCTGTTCTGTATTTTGTGTAAGATGCTTGGAGAAGTGGAGGCGTAGAGTTGGCGAAGCTGAGAAGTTTGATTCTAACTATTCTGTATTTTCTCTGAGTACTCGAGGAAGCATCACAGACACTTGAATACCAGAAAGATCACCCAGATTTTAAAAAATCATTTTCATTTTAGAATCAAGATCCTCTGCTCCGTTTCAGTGCGTTAAATGATCAATAATTTACAAAGAAAACGAGTGATTGAGAGAAAGTGAAGCATGAAAATAGGGTAAACGAGGAAAGGCTGAATGGTGAATTGTAAATTGGGGGTGGTTCTGTAAAATCGTTGAAGTGAAATTACACGGGTGTACTGGGTCGTAGACGGGGGATTTTAAAGCGTGCAAAGGGAATCCCGTTATTCTACGATGCGTTGCATGTTGATTAGTGAAAATAGTTTAGGTAAGCACGGTATAATTTCATGGGATCTTTCACTCACCCTTGAAACCCTTTTCTGGAGAGCTGGCCTCGGGGTTGCTACCGTCTGCCGTCACGTCCGCCTCGTTTTCTATCGGTGTGTCGATCTGCAATCAAAGAAACAACATTCAATCGAGATTTCCTCAACGATTCAAAATAATATAAAAACTTTTCGCAGAAGTACATATATACTTTACAACTATGCCATTTCCCAGCTGACTTTTATTCTATTAGAGAATATTGAATATGAAATATATGAAATATAAAATCTGATGTATATAATATCTGCTAAGATCTTTGGATACAGATAGAGTTCAGTGATTCATCGAGTATTCAAGGAGCCACAGACGAAATCTCACGATTCGTCTTGCATTAGAGGCAGTTTCGAGGGAAAGGGGGGTGAAAAAAGACGAAGAGCGGTGGATATTTAGCGATGTACATAAAGGACACGTGTGAACAGCTGCCGACGTCCGTAACAGCGTCTTCCCACGCGTCTTCGTGGATCACAACACGTGGGATCGCGGAGTGCTCCACATGGATCTGGAGCCACGTGGATCCCTCGAACCGTTCTCCAGTTGTCATGAAACGCTTGCAACCCAGGGAAAGAATTACGAGTATTTCCTTTGCAAGAGTTTATTCACAATTAACCTTCGCGAGCATCTTTTAACGAACGACAAGCTACTTCCTCTCGAGACAAGCGAAACAACAAAAGCACGACGAACGAAGCTTACGCGAGAAATTTTCCAACAAAGATTTGCACAACATTCGCTCTCTCTCGGCAGAATTGAAAATTTGCCTCGCTGTTGATGGGAAAAGGAAGGATGTGTTTCACGTAGGTGTAATTATGCCTCTGGAACCCCTTTTTCCCACAGAACTAAATATAGCGAGTGTCATCCGATGGCCTGGACACACATGTCTCGGTACAGAGAGCCACATCTGGTCGCTGTTTCCTGCTGGCCCCTGGCGTCCTCGGCGATATGATTTATTTTCCAGGCAAGGAATCCCAGAGATTCACCGCGCTATTACTCGGTGACCAGGACGAGCTTTGTTTAACGAGCACAAAATACCATAGAATAAAACTTCCACCATCTCAACGTCTTCATTTCTACCATCTGCATCATCCACATTCAATCTACCAAAAGAACTTAACACTTCATCCAACGAACCCTCTATAAACCCTCAACGTAATCAACCCTTTCCCTGAACTCATCCAACCACACCAGAAAAGTCCACCCACAAATTCCCCATCTCCACCGAACCCATCCACCCAAGGGTTAGCCTTCGCAGAAGACGACGAGCATCGAGCAGCTCTACAGATCGAGGTCACCATCGGCATCAGGAATGCACGGTGCACCGCGAGTTCCTCGAACGTTTCTTTCTTTCATCTCCGAAACATTATTCTCAGGCCTAACAACGGGCCCGTCCCTACTCGTGAAACAGAGAGCAGGGGGCCAGAGGGACCAGGTAAAGAGCGTCTACGCGCAGCCAGCCTCGAAACTCACGGCAATATAGTGAGTTCGTTACGAGGCTCGCCCCGACGTGCTATGGCTCATAATTGCAGAGCTGGCTTTCGAGCTGGCCACCTTGGGGCACGCTGTTCCCCTCGACTGACACCTATTGTCCACAGGAAAATTCACCTGCACCATAGAAATCGACTTCGAATAAAAATAGAACTGCCCAAGCGTCAGATTCTAAGCAGATTCGTAATAGGGGTAGTTTTCGCTTGTACCCTCGGTTCTGGGCATCACCGAGGGGCGCGAGGAAAGCGATTGGAAGAAGAAAAGCGTACAAGGGGCAGACAAAATATTTCCAAGCCCAGGATGAAAATTATTAGTTCCAGAATGTCTTAATCCCCGGCAACGGAGCGGAGGCTCGCGTTGCTCGGCTTTAAACGCGAATTTTTTTCCCTCGCGGCGGCCCCCTCGAAACGCAAGAGGATGCGGCCTCTGGCAGACGATGCAACGCGAGTGCATAATGCATGCGAGGCGTCGTGAACGCCGCGTTTAAGGTAGGCCACGCTTTTTGCAACGGAACGCTGTGCCTTCCTCGACACCTTATCACCGGTGCACGGTCCATCTGGATGCTGCGTATTCTTGGAAGCCACTGTGCTTCCATCGAAGTGCCGGGGTTTTTGTATCGGCGAAGCAAGCGGCAGCAAGTGGGGAACTTCTCCAGGGGTTGTTCCGAAGCTGTTCTGTCTGAGGGATGATGTAGGAGGACTCGGCGACCTTCTTCACTTGCTTTGTTGATCGCTTTGTTGGATTTTAAATATAATCTGTTTTAAGGTTACAGAAAAATAGAGTTTTCCAAGTGAGCAATGCGAAGGAAGCGTTAGCAAGGCGGGGACCAGAATTAGGAAGCATCTCGCACGCTTTCCCCTACAAGAATTCCTCGTGCTTTCCTCGATCCCATCACGAATGCGCGTCTTAAGTTATTCCCAGGCTGTCTCCAGTTATTTATCTGTCTACACTAAAGGGGTGAATCCCACCCTGCCCCCTGACCGCGTCTTAATACGCGCCGCAGAGTAAATAAACCCGCTGTTCCCTTCGTGCTACAAGACACTCGTTCGAAAATTAAATTAATCCCCTCGGAACCGTGTCATCATACGATCATCAAAATTTCCGGTAGAAATACACTCTGTGCACTGAATATACGAAGGAGCAGTGCCCCTTTCCTTTGGAACTCTGTCGCAAAAATGGGTCAATAAATATGAGAACGAGGGAAAGAGAGTTCTGGGGAAACGGAAAAAGAAAACCACGTAACCGAGAAGAATAAAGTTGAAAAGCGAAAGAGAAGGAAAAGCTGCGGGAGGACTTAATACGGAGGAAGCTACGTGGCGGAAGACCGCGCGGTGTATAAATTCAAAGTAGATTAATATTGTCCCCGCGGCTGTCGCGGTGGCAAACTTATGGCGCTAATTCGCCGGACGAATTATTACTCGGGGCTGCCTCGAGTCAGCCCCACCGTGTGTTTTGCCAAAAGAGGGGGCCCTGTCGTTAATAGAAGTCGTACGTGCTCTCCACAGGATACCAGGGTCGACGTGTCTTCGGATATTAGGACCCCTTGATACCAAATTCCAGGGGCATTCGATGTAACACTGACAACATTGCCCCCCCCCCTTTCCTGTTCACCGTGAATTATTAAAAATGACATGTACTATTTAGAATATAGGTATAAAAAATTCTTCTTGTTCCTTTATACGAATATAATTCGTGAAAAAATTTGCGACTCTATTTTTCTATATTTCATCACTCGCAAGTTTTGTATCTATTATGGTAAAAGTTTGAAATACTTTATAAAATATTTGAACTTCGAGAACTTCTAGACACTTCACTGTTTTCTGTGATATTTCGAATTTTTATAGCCCCGTAGCTGTAAATTTCAAACCTTCGCCCAACATATTTATAAAAATGGAGCCACTTCGATCCCCGGTCCATACCATACCCAATAATCCTCCTTGCCGATAAAAACGAATTTCCGTTGTCATTCTAATCGCGAGGAGAGGGTGGCTACCCACGGACGGTCTCTTAAGAAAATTAAGGAGACCCCTGCATTGTCTCCCGGCTCGCGGATACCTCCTCGGAGAGGAGCGTAGACAACAGCTGTTTAGCATCCCCGATGAAAAAGTCGGCCCGGTAATTATTCAAATTATTCTGAAGAAGGGCCGCGGCCTCCTCTGTCCCAGCCACCGCGGCGGATGTCTTTATACTCCCCTCTGTCTAACGGGTGCGAAGCCAGTGCACAGTGGTCCTCTCATCGCCCGAGAGTCCACAGGAAGGAGAGGTGCACAACAGCCACTTTGTGCGGGCCCGGCAAACCTTCCCCCCGACTTTTCCCTCCGCGGGGGACAAAAATTCGCCGCGACGAGACAGAAAACTGTTTTACACTCGGCCCTCCAATTTCACGGATCGTTACCCCTGTCGAATGACCAGCCCTTTGGCAGTCACGAACGAATGAAACGTTCCACCGATCACTTCAGCAGCCTGCAGCAGTGCTTTCATCCTTCAACTGTCTTCACCTTCTTTCCTCCTTCTGAGTTCCATCATTCTTCTGGATAGAATCCTAATGTTTTTAATCAGAATACTGTCGGGTCGCTGGCGCTTTTCAATGGGAGTCGCAATGCAGGCGGGGACGCGTCAGATTCTTGGAGGATTTAGGTCGAGCGTGGTCAGTGAACGGTATTCGTGACGACGTCATTGGCAAGGGATGGAGGAAGACAGAAAAATGAGGGAATGCTGGCTTCACCGGTCAACCAATCGAGCGGAAAACTCATCAGTCACTCCCACACACAACACCTTCTCCCGCTGGCCATTGGTGATCGTCTAAAAACCTTCCTCCAACGTCTAATCTCTACCACCCTTCCGCTCCTTTTTCCAACACCCTCGCCCCTTTTTTCTGCTCATTACGACGCCTTCATCCAGTCTTCCGCGCGATGCTGTAACCCTTCCAGGATCGGGTCTCTGGGTTCTGGGGCAGCTGATCGCTGGAAAAGTCCAAGATGCCAAGCAGAAATCTTCTGGATGGAGCAAAGTGAATTTTGATCGCGAGGAAGTTATTTAACGATATTTCTTTTGAAATATCGGAACTAACTTTGGCACCATACAAATTACTGTTCTAAATAAAAATGATCGGTTTTAATTGATTATTTTAGGACTCTCAAAGTAGTTCTAATCTGTAAACCTCAGGAAATCTAATGACTATGGCGTGAAGATTCGTGCAATTCAATGTGGGCCGAGTAGCAAGCAATGACTAAACGTAGAGGAAACCCAGGGAACGTCGAGAATCACTTTAGAGTCTTTAGACACGTCTCCTATCAAGAGACGAACCATGCTTCCGGTAAAGCACAAAGAGTGCCTTCATGCCACAGCAGCATCCTCCTCGTCGTCATCGACGTCGCCCTCTTTGACGACGACCAAGCAATCGAGCCTGCTCGCTCTTCCAAATGACCAAGCGACTTGTTAATTACCACGCTGTCTCGACGTGTGCCATGCTTGCACACCGACTGAAAAGAAGCGCCTTCATATTGGAGCAGAGTTCACTTAACTAGAGATACAAGTGACTGAAAGCTAGACGAATCCAGAAATACAAGGGTGAATGGAACCGTAAATTTATATGTACAATCGCTGAAGTTTGCGAGCAAAGCGGTTAGAGAGCGATAAACCGAGAACTCGCGACAATTCAGCACCCTCTGCAACCCTGGAGCGAGGGCGAGGGTAACACCCTGGCAAATTGTGGATCGTAAAAGATTGCGATTCACCAAGAAAGAGAATTATATCACAGCAACCCCCAAAAGAGAAAAGAAACATGCACCGAGATCGCAAACTAATCACAAATAATTGCATACCGAAATAGAAGCGATTACGTATTAATGCAAACTTAGAAAAGCAATCGAAAAAGAAGAAACTTGGAAGACCATTTTCCACTAAAGTTCCAACAACGAAGATTATCCATAACAAGGAAGAAAGAGATATCCAAAGACAAAGTATTCCAGAAGGGAGGAAAGAGAATGCTTCCTCGAGGAACGGAAAGAGGAAAAGGGGAAACGGAGAGGGGTAATAGGTGGAAAAGAAAGAGAAGAGGGGGTGGGATATCAGGGCGAGGAGCAACCCTCGAGGAGACGCGCAGATAGTCAGCGGTCTTAGCGTGTCGCTTAGCACCCTATCTGCCAGGATCTTCTCCCTGGTCCGACCCCTGCTCGTCCTCCCCTCCGCCCCTCGGGGGCTGCGTTTGTCGTGAGCATTACTCACTTTCTAGACGCCTACTTGCGAACCCCATCGTCGAGCCGTCCCCGAGGCTCGCTGACTACATTAGGGGACAAATCTTCCAGCGCTCGGCCCAGCCAGGATTCGAACGGGGGTGGCGTTTGCCCCCGTGTCACCCTTGCACGCAGACTGGACACTTTCCACGGCAGGACACACGCGACCGTGGACGTTGAACAGCGGCGATAGGCGTGAATCCTTGCTCCAGATTTATAGCCCCGCACTCGTGATAACCAGGGGGTGGTTCCCGCCACCAACGGGAAACTTCTCGAGTTTCGACCACGCGGATATAGACTCGCGAGAAGAATGGAAGAGGTAGTAGTGGTGGGGTTGGTGGACACAGTGAATTTGTAGAAGTAACGTCCTGATGACGGTGGTTCCAAGTAATAGTAATATTGCAAGTTAAAGGGTAGCTTTGGTTGAAGAAGCTGCTGCTAATGATTCCTCCAAGTCTCCGAATGGAAGTCCACGTTATCCCCGACAATAATATTTATTCAAAGAACAAGCTGCACGTCCTCGGAGAAAGTCTCACAGCCACCAACTCGTCATTGAACCGTCCATTCTCGTGCGCGACGGACACATTCAGAAGTTATCTGTTTTTATCGAGGGGAAGCTATCGATCAAGCGGCTACCTCGTCCGCGAGCCACCCGATTAGGCCGCGCGATTCTTCTGGCGGAAAGAGAGGGGGGGAGCAGGGGGTTGAAGAAGGGCGGCGCAGCGTAAAATCTTGAGAGGAATCTTCATAAGAGATTAACGAGATCCACGTGTCTGGCATTATCGGCACGCACCCGAGAGACCACTTGTTCGAGAGGGAACAACCTGTGGAGGCTGCTGGCATACCGCACCGCGTACGAGAAACGAAGCAGGAGTTCAGGGTTAGCTGCTCGGCCAAATATAGATCGGAGTGTATGTGGGAACACGTGTACCCGGCCATAAATATACATCCACTTCGCGTTTCGTGACCACCGCCACCCAACTGCATACTCTCCGCGCATAATTAAACCGCCGTACTCGCCCACTGTCAATGTGCAATGGATATTTCTTCGCTTCCCCATGTTCCCTTCTGTTTCTCCAAAATGATGGAGAAATAGAAGGGAACAAAGATACGAAGAACTTGTACTCGATGCTAATTCAATTTTACTTACAAGAATTCTGTAAGTCGATGATAACGCTGATCAGAAAGTGTAAAAATAATAGTGGTTCTACGCTTCCAAGTGATATGGAAGAAATAGAAGATCCTACGAGACCAGACCCCCAGAAATAACAGAAAAATAAAACTAATATTCCCTCCGTTGGATAGGTGGGGTGGGAAGCACCCCCTCAGAAATTCGGTTCACCATGAATTTTTCGATCGCCAGCCAATTCCCAGCTGCGCCCAATATGAGATTCGTCCCTGGCATACGAGATTTTTTCCTACCTCCCCCAGCCCCCCCACAACCCCCCTCCCCGTGGCCCCGATTTTTTGCCTGCTCGTTTCGGTCACTCGATTCTCGCCTTCTAGCCTAGCCTAAGTTAATATTAATGGGGATATTTATGGGCGCGGGTCAACGGTGGTCACCGCCAGAGCTGCGCTGATAAAAGGAAATCTGAAAATGCCATGATTTATGGCGCCCCCGCCCGCCGCACCCCCTGCGCCTTTTTTCTTCCACGACATATCGAGCTTCCCTGAAACGGTGAATAAGTTACGAACGAAGCTGCATCCTTATTTCGGAAGCCTGTGTATATGCGTGTATGTTTGTTCTGTTTTAGCTGAATCCACGGAAATTTCTGAAATCGGGCGAATCACCGCGTGAAATCGATGAGAGCGTCGATTAAACGGTGATTTGGTTTCTTCGGTTGCTCGGGGGATGAAACGAGGAGATGATAGTCTCGGTTGCCGCGCGGTGTTCCTTTTGAATCGAAGAGAAGGGCTTCCAGGAGATATTTCTTACCCCTGGTGTCTGAGATTTGGGAACTATTTTGATTTCTAGAGCACCGTGTCCTTCGACTCGCACTTTCTTGCCTCGAAAAATGCAACGCGCGAAGTGCAAACGAGGACGGGAGACAGGTCGCGTGCACGAGTTCGATAGAGCTGCTTCGAAAAAATTCGATCTCTCTGGGCGAGGAAAGCCGACGCTTTCGACACCTTGGCGCTCCCGTCCATTTTTTGCCACCTGCAGCTTCGCCACGCTCCGATAGACCGTGCCTGAATCACACTCTCCTTTTCTTTCGATTTTCTATCACCTGGAATCTAGACTTTAACTCTCGCTGGGCGATTGCAGGGTGTATTTCGACCTACCCTAAAAATTAAGGGCGGTATTCTCAGTCGTTGCTCATTCTTAAGATCGTCTTAAGAATAAGCAACGACTGAGAATACCGCCCTAAGCCACATGTGTACTTATTAATACCACTTCTTCAGGGAGTAGCAATAAAACTGTAGCTCAAAATCCACCCTTCGTGAGATAGCAGCCCAGCTATTCGTCATCCAAGGGTTAAAGACGCATAAAGCAGATTTTCGAAGAACTATCCACAACCCTATCAAACACTTCTCCCATTACGACCCTCGGATAATTCCCAAGGAAGCACCCATTCAAGTAAACACAAAAAGGCCCAAAGAGAAACAGCCTCGATTTGCAAATTACCCTAATGACCGTAAGAACAGAGGGTCCAGCAATTAAAGACCCAGTCGAAATAAGTCCCCCGTTAATTGTTCGCCGGCAACACTACCCGCGGCCGCTAAAATCACAATAATCACACGCGCCGCTGAAAAATCGAGCCGCTATTAATTGCCCACTTTCGTTAACCGCCACATATCGACATTGTAGCCGAGGCATAGGTGGATTTTTTCCTGTGTTGGTAGGAAGACCGGTAGCGAGGAGATCGGTAGCCGGAACACGGTAATTATTAGCCTTAATTGTCGAGCCTTTCGAGGATAAGATCGAAGAAAGGGCTGGCGAGGAGAAAGAGGTCCTTCGAGGCCGATCGTCCTGTCTGACACGGCCCCTCTCTGTCGGCCAATCAGCGCCGTCGGTCCCTTCGATCGCGGACCCTCTCAGAAATAAATCAATTAAGCCGATGCAGGCTTAAAAGGCATCGTCATCATCATCGACGTCGCTTCCAGGCTGAAAATAATCGAGCCGGAGAGGCGACGAGAGAGACAGAGAGAAGCAGCGAGGCTCCGTCTTCCTTTCCCTGCCACTTAAAAGGCTTCAATGTATCCGCGGAGATAAGTGATATCGCGTTGACGATCGAAAAAATCGTGGGACCGGATCATTCTGTCGACGGGGGCCTCGTTTGAACGTCATGCCGGAGGCTGTCTACTTTCAGAAGTCAGACCTTTTAGTCGCTGGCGAAGTTCACTTGAAGGATTACCGATCGCGAAGCTACGAAGAGGTAGCAGCTTGGTACAAGAAACATTCCAGTCTGCTCGATTTTTGTCGTTCATCTGTTCCCCGTTTCATGTTCTTCCCTCTTTAAGGTTGTGCAATACTCGCAGTTTAATACACACTTTGTTGTTTCTCGACAGGTATGTTTAGGTATGAGTTTTCTTTCTGTTAATAACAGTTGTTTGGTGGATGAGGATGGATTTAAGAGGATCCACTTTCGATATCGAGCGAATCCGCGAATAATCGTGAAGCCATAGGAATGGTCGACTAATTGAGTGGCCGTTGACGACCGTCCCTTTCCATTCCGTGGACGGGACCGCAAAAGGGTCGACGAAGGGTCCCGAGACACGCAAGAATTCCGCGAACGAGATTCCACGCGGTTTCGTAGCGTCTTTCGACCGAGAAATTTCATTCTTCTGGCCTGCGGCGTCGAAAAGTCGAACGAGCTCGGGATACGAGCGCCAGCGAGCGATAAACCCTGCTCCGCCATCGATAAAAGCATCCTGCGAGCCGGCTCAGCGTCGATTTCGAGCAACCGCTCCCTCATTTTCCGTTTTAAAACGGGGAATGGTTAACTACGGCGATCGAGGATGCTCGCGACACCCCCTGGGGAAGGTTTCCTCGCGGCAAGAACTCCGAAGACGCTTCTTTCTCGTACCTCTCCTCCCACTTCGTTCCCCAGGTGAAGGATCAGGGTTCTCAAGCAAAACCATCTCGAGCGACAGTAAACACACCCCTCCGTGCAGGTAATGACGATAATTACCCCGTTTACCGTGAACTTGACGATGAAATCGAATGGTTGGAGCGCTTTTTCCACCGATCGTCGATCCTCTGATCTTCTGATCCGTCGATTTCTCAGATCAATATCGCGGGAGATATTTTCGGAAGTCTTCGACTAAATTGTTCCCTTGTAGGCTGAAGTCTGACCGAAGAAGTCACGCTTGGAATGTTAAATCGAGACGTACAGAGGTCCCAGGCGCGGTAGGATCGATCGATCGGAGCATGGATCCCCCGATGGATCCGGCTTATTCTGCAGTCGAGCCAGTCGCGCGTCCCTTTTTGCCCGTGGCTTCGGGATCGGGGGCATAAAGGGCCCTATCGGATGTTTCCAATTTTCTGTTGGCGCGCCACAGGACTGCCCTGTACGCAGCCGGCTATATTGGAATCCCTGGCGAAAAAGAGAAGAATCGCAAGGAGGGGATGGCGCGATCGCTGGAACAGAGAGGGAGACTGATCCTTCTAAAACGGCTGACGGTGGAGGGAAAAGAAAGAAGACACACGCGCGGGGTAATGAAGTAGAACAGGATGACGTTCTCTTAGAGAAATTAATGTGCAAAGAACTTAGAAGAATGAAAGCATTACGATTCATGGAAACATATTTCCCTCAAGAAGACAAAAATATAAGAAAGCAAAAGCTCGATGGGAAGAAACTAATGGACACTTAATCGAAGGAAACATACTCCAAAATGAAATCAAAGGGACCACAAATACCCAGAGCCCCAAATTCCCGGCTCATAAGAGAACTGATCGAAGGAACTCCCCCGAAACTGATCGAGGAGACCAAAGGAAGCCACGAATGACGATCGAAGTCGCGATGGAATGGAAAAAAGAAGAAACGAGGGGCGGCGAAGGGGGGAAGGCGACAGAATTAGACGAGCTAGGAGGAATGAAAGAGGAGCTCGATCGAACGGAATAGAGGAGCCCCATGATAGTCGAACGGGGGACGAGGCGAGGGGGATCTGAAGGCGCGTAACGGAGAGAGAAATATCCGTGAAGAGAGGAAACGGGGATCGAAAGGAAGAGATGAGAAGAGAGGAGAATAGAAGAGAGGGAGAGGAGCGCGTCCAACGCGGACATTCGTCACACGACATCAAACGCGGCTGCCGCCCCGTTCGAGGCTCGACCGACCGACTCTAAAGACTCTCCCGGTCGATCAGCCATGAAGAGAGGGCGCGCACCGACCGCGGAATCGCAAAAAAATTGGGAAAAATGAGCGAGAGGAACGAGGTGGAGGAAACGAGGCCTGCCGACTTTGTAGGCAACTTTGCTGGCCACCGTTACCCTTGCCCCTCGCTAATTTAACGCATCCTCCGCTATCTGGAGGGGGGGGGGGGGGGTGGAAGAATGGTAATTAGATCCTGACTGAGTATCTGGAGAGTACAATGGAAGGAGGTAAAGAGACGTCCGAGTTGATAAAGGTATGTAGGTGGACGCTCGGTTTGGAAAAAGAAAGAAGGGTGAAGCGAATGACCCATTTGTGGGTGAGAGTAGAAGAGCCACAGGAGTAGATACTTTTGATCGACCAGGGAAAAGTGCTAGGGGAATTTAGAGCTGATGAATGTAGAGCAGAAAGGTTTGGAGGAGGAAGAAGTTGAGGACCAAGGTGGCATAGTAAGAAGAATACTGAAGAAGATTCTTTTTATGCTACAGACGCAGTGGCCTTGCAAATGTGACATTTAACTCAGCACACAATATTTCTTTCCATTCTGTGATCCTATTCACAGAAATCCGAGCGGGCTGGCGGTGGCCAACCAGGCAAGAAAGCCGCGAATTCTCCGGCCGAGAGATGACTGTAATTAGCCCAGTGGCAGTGTCGAGTTCGAACGCTGGCTATCGGTCCTCACGGTCGCCGTAACGATAGTGATAAATCCTTGTAAGGATCGTCTAGCTGGTTTTAACGGCCGTGCCACGCTATCGGGGCCGTAACGTGACGGAAAAATCCGCAACAGAGGGATATAATTGTTCGCAGTTACGCGGAATAACCGTGGGCCAGGTTGGCAAGAAGCTCCACCGCGTTGCTCGATCGTTTCGCGAAATCCTCCGTCGTAAAATCTGCCCTCGTTCGCCGTCCAACACGGCCGCGCTCGCATAATCGTATGAAATTTAGTTAAGCACAGATCGCTGTACCTAGTTGCCAGCGAATTCCTATGAACAATTAATCTGTTCACGGCGGGGGACAAGAAACTGGCCGAACCGCGACCAAAGAAACGAGTCACAGATTTTTTCCTTACGGGGAGGAGAATTCTCGGAGTAGATACTTTGAGTGTTGAAGCAGAATTTGGAGGAAGAAGCCTGGATGAAGAACTCTCTTTACTTGGATCTATAATTTAATTATCAACTTCCTTTACAAATTCTTCAAAGTAACCTTGAAAATGAAAATCCTCCTGCATGGAACTCCCAGCCCATGATCTTAACAAACTACCCTTCTGCACAGGTGTCTTCGAATGCCCAGTGAACTCATCCGCCCCCCAGATAGAGGGTTAAAAGTTCGTAAGATTAGAGAGATCGTGGAACTTCGATCCTAGGAACAAAGGAAGCAATCGAGTCACCTCCACTCACGAATCAGCCCAGAACTCTCCCCTAAAGCATCGTCCACGGCTCGATGCAAGTTTCGACGCGAGATTAGAACAGTGCCTCCCTGAGGCGTACAAAAACGGATGCGGTATTTCCGGCGTGAAATTCGTTTGGCCGTGCAACATACCAGACCGACGTACGATCTATCCGATCGAGGGACACCGTCGAAAATCTCGCCTGGTCGCAACCAAGTACAAGAAGCCTGCCACCACGAGGAGACCGCAAACCCAGTGGACCGTTCACACCGACCAGATACAAGCACGCGTATCATTTATTTCACGGTTTAAATATAGACCTTCGGCTATCGGGCAACGGCGGTGTTTTTCGTTTGGCGCCATGAAAGCTGGCCGCGGGGAAAAATGCAGCGACAAAATGCTGAGAACGCGAGCAAGACCGACGGAATCAGGTGTTTTCAAATTCTCAGCCGTCACGGTGGCTTGGCCGATCGTGTGTGTGAAATCGTCTTCCAAAGTGGAGTAACGAACGACACGGTGTTTTATCGTATCCCGTCGTTGCTTACTACTGTTTTATACGAGAAAGATACCTGCACTCTAATCAAGAACTTTCCCTGTGATACCACGAACCTTCCATGAACACACTCTCTGCATCGACTATCTGGATTTATCCACGGAAATCAGCTAGACACTTGTGCATCCACGTAACCCTTGATAGTCCACTCTGTAATCCCGATTTTGATCCATAATCATATGGATATGTATCACAGAATATACTTTCGCATTAAATGTTGATCTTGTAATTTAGATTTCTTCTTTTTAATCTACTCCGAGAGCCTTGCAAACCGCAGTGCAATTTCGCACTCAAGACCAGGTAAAGTACTATGTATGTAAAATGTTAAGGAATCGCGAAACTGGAAATGATTGAACACAACGTCGACTATGTGGTGCAGCCATGTTGGAGCAAGAGTTGCGCGCGAGCCGGCGATTAGAATTCGCAGCTGGTGCAAGCATGACCAACGAAACCTGTCCACGACGGAGGATTTCAGGTGTTCCTCTCGCCGAGGACTCGGGTTTAACGGTTCTGAGCGCGTCGAACGTTGCGGAGCTGAGCTGAGCGAGCTGCTTTCATAAAATCAGTGGACTGTGAACGG
Source organism: Andrena hattorfiana (assembly GCA_944738655.2). Taxonomy (NCBI): domain Eukaryota; kingdom Metazoa; phylum Arthropoda; class Insecta; order Hymenoptera; family Andrenidae; genus Andrena; species Andrena hattorfiana. The sequence continues at coordinate 38,652,135 of OX122894.2, read as the reverse complement.
AGGAATGCGCAGGAATGCCGGAATTATGCCGACGGTTTCGCGGACGGACGGCCTCTGAAGCTTTCTTTCGACTGCCGGCGACAACTCGACTTGACAAAAACCAGCCACGTCCGCTGAATTTTTGGCCGAATCTTCGATCCGCGCGCGAACTGCTGAATGCGAACAGTGTAGCATCGCGAATAAGCATTCTCTGCCTCTCGGAGGAACTGATTTTCTGGGGGAGGAAGCTCGGTATGGCAGATTCTGCCGCAAGTCGATGGATGGAATCGAAGATCCATAAGATTATAACCAAAAAGAAAGTAATTGCTTCTGGAGACGAATTCTACAATTTGATTTTGATGTTTTGTGTGCAGATGCCTTCTCACAGATAAAAAGTTTGAACGATGGTAGAATGAACGATGATTAGAGTAGATCGAAGAGTTCTGTCCACCCCCACTTTGCTTTCTCATTGGGACAGTTGCAGAGAGCAAGTAATGTTCTAGAATCCGATAGCTTTTAAATTTCCAAGTGTAATCCAGAGTTCTGAGAGTTGCAAAATTTCCAAGTGTCATCTAGAGTTCTGAGAGTTGCGAAATTTCCAGTGATACAACCAAATAAATTACTTTGATCACTGAAGTGAATTTGATATTCCAAACGCTGGGAACTATAAAGGGGATTTCTTTGGTCGTTGCAAAAATCGCCGAGCTTCCTGGAGAGCGTCGAAAGGATTGCTATCATCCAATTCGTTATATAAGGAAGATTTTTCCCGGCTGTATCTCTGGCGTGAAGAGCTAATCTTCCTCTAGTAAGAGGCCAATTAACGCTTCTAATCTCGAGGAGGCGACGTTCTCCGCTAATCCCAAGACGAAATCGTCGGTGTTGCCCTTATCTTGGACCATTGCCGACGTTACTTATCCATTGTCTACGGCTTAAGGGAAGCGGTGGCTAGATCTTAAATCTAAATTGCATCTGTTTGTCACTGTCCACTGCCTCCGAGCGCAACAAACGTATCGTTCTGACAACAATTAACACGCCAAGAGGGACGATCGGGGTGAAGATCGATCATTTCGATGAGTTCGAAATGGGGTGCAGGCTCTTCAAGGGGAATTAGATAAGAAATTACAGAATTACAGAAGAAATTGATAGAACCTAAGAGTAGTAATTCTTGAAAACACTGAGCTTCCGAAATATTCAAATATCAAAAAACAATATTCCCAGTGTTCGTAAACACCGAGGAATTTAGACACCAGTGTCCCCCAATCCCTAATATCTTCAAATTTAAATATGACCACATTGAAAAACAGCTGAGCCCAAATTCCAAGTGCAACATCAAGTCGATCTGATGGAAGATTTCTGAATTGCACCGAAATAACGATGTCCAAGAAGCGAACGGTGACGCGTTAACCCAGCTTTCCTGCTGGAAAAAAGTCCGCTGGAAGGTGAAAAAGTTGTAATTGATCCGTGGTTTGTTCGTGGCGAATGCAGGCTGACTAAGGCCCGAGTTATGCACAGCTTTAACACGTTTACGTAGTCACTGGCTATTTATCGATGTTGTCGAGCACGTCCCTCTCTCTATTCTGTCCGCAGAGGCGATCGTATATCCTCGATCTATATATGCTGGATTTTTCAGGTAATCGCAAGTGTAGCGATCCGTTTCAACAGCGATAATTGATTTCCAACTACCGACCTAGCTGGCCACTGGCAAAAATCCGCCACGAATTAGCGATGCCTTTGCTGGGTAAGAAGTAACGATTCCACTGTTTCGTTTTGCGTGGCGTTTCAACGCGATAGAGAGCTACAAATTATTATTGTGGAGATACTGGGGGGAAGAGCATAAAACTACTCGATTCTCGAGATGAAAGGATGTTTGTAAGTTGTTTGGTGGACGGGGAAAATGAATTGTGCGTTTAGAAAGGAGTTGAGTGACGATTGAGGTTTTTACGACGAGGAATTTGAAGGGTAAGGTGGCTGAAGATCATTCCAGTCTCTGAATGAAAGATTCGCTTGGTGGAAAGATCGATATAGACAATTCTCAAACGCACCTAACGTTTCTTAAACGTCCCTGCTAATTTTATTCAAGGTACCACCTGAAGATACCCAAACTGAGTTTTCAAGAAAACACGATATATTTCATATGCCAAGTCATTGAAAAAATCATGCATTGCTGGAAGCTTAATTAAAAGATTCTGCACCTCTGACATGCAGAGAACACGAAATTGCTGAAAAACGCTTTACTCGTCAGAGTGATAAGCTTGTCTTGCCCAAGAAGATTACTCAATTTCCTTCAAAGGAGGATTAAAACAACACCCAAATATTTCCAAGTCTCTCAGCAATTTCCTCCACAGTACACCGCCAACATCTCATGAAAAGTGTAAAAAGTCGTCGGTCCTACCTTTAAAGTTAACAGTGCCCCAGGAAATATACCAAGCGCCGCGAGGCTCTGGCTGTGATCGGTGAGCTCGTGTTCGCCTAGCATCAAGTGTTGGTCATACGGTCCCGCTCCACAAATTTGCATCGTCTGGGAAACAAAACAACAGAGACACCTTAGTACCACCTGCACTCCCACACAGCGCCATTTCACTCCCTCCAAACAAGTCCCTTCCTCCCACAAACAAAACCCTCAGCCTCTGAAATCATCAAATTCACCGCTGCCAACAATCGCTTCCCTTTACCAACCTTCCACCAATCACCCAGCTGAATGAAAAGCATCGGAAGACGCGATATTAAGTCGAATGCGATCAACGAATTCCCTGAACGCGTAAAATTCCGGAACTCGGTGTTCTTACTCCTCCAGGCATTGAACTCTAGAAGCGCGTCGCGCGAGAAGACGGAAACGGGGGGCTGTAAAGAAGAGCAGAGAAGAAAAGGACCAAGTCGGAATCGAGGAGCATGCGTCCAGGTAATTGCTTAATTTGTGGAAGCCGCCTGGAGAAACGGTTTCGCGTTGCCCCCTTCGTTCGGTTGCACGTTGCCGGGGACCAGCTTCCACGGTGTAAACGTGCAGGTTTCTGTTTTACGAGCGAGCAACCGACGGGAAAAAGAGCCACGCCGCGGATGGAAGGGCAGGGGAGGTAGTGCACACACGGAACACCCTGGTTACACCGTGTCCCGGTGTAAACGGAGTTAATCTGTCGACGGAGCGCTCCTCTTCTCAAATGGGTTTTTCCACCTGCGATCCGAGTGATCCTGTGATCCCTGCATCCGAGGCCCGGTGGAAAATTGAAGGCTGGATCGAGGATACGGGGAGACACGGTGAAATGTGTAAGGCTGCAGCATTGCTGAGGAGTCTGGTAACGAGGAAGGTAAATGGGGATGGGAAATATGGAGTGTTATGTTTAAATTTTTGGAGCATTTGATTCGAGGAATATTTGGAGCAGAAGTGATCGTGCTTTGGAGTGTTCTACATCAGGTTGTGGGAGTACTATCGTGGTAGAGTTTCCTGTAGAAATTTGGAAGCTACTCGGCCCCGATACAGAGTGATGTGGCAAGAGCGCGTGAAATCGATCTTGAATTGGATTCCTAGAATTAGTTCTAGTCATAGAAATTCAGAGTCGACAGACTTGGAGAATGATGTTCGCCGAGGATCTTCAGAGTGACGAGACTTATCGGGTAACAGCGTTTACCAGAGCAACGAGAAAAACAAAGGCGACCAAAGGCTACGAGAGAAATGATTGGTTGAGTCGAGGAACCGACGCTTCCTCGTTAAAGTCTCCTCCGTTCGACAGCAGCGATAAATAGAGAGGAGTTTAACAAGGTTGCGAGGCGAAAGGGCGAGGGGCTGAAAAATTGCCGCGGGGTCGAAGAACTTCTCGTCTTTCTGAATACATTCGCAAACATTTGGAAAGCTTCTCCATTTTCCACTTCCACTAATTACTCACTGATCCTCCGAGACCCTTGCATCTTTTAAACACCTCCAAGATCTCTCAATCCACTTTCAGCACTGACAAACATGCAGTTAAATCGAATTCCTAATGGAAGAATAACAAGCCAACGAGCCAGCTCTCAAAATCTAACAAAATCCTAAAGATTCCCTCCACAGCAAACTCAACTCAACCAAACATCCCCCCTAAGCATTTCGCAACGATCGAACCGTATCAGACACGTGGACAAAGAAAGTGATCGCCCAAAGTCGAAAGAACTTCCTAACAAACTTTTTCCTATCCTCGATCGATCGACGTCGGTTCCGCGATCTCCAGTCGGGGGGCAAGAAAACAGATGGAGGGGCCCGCAGGGGGTGGAAGGAAGGATTCGCGACTGGTGACACGGAATGTGGTAGAAAGTAATATTTACAACGATTATGTAAAACGATCTACGACTGTTGTCCCGTTTTGCTTGCTTGCTCACCGTTTGTCCGCGCTCGACCATGAAATTCGACTATTTTTGCTGGATGGTAAAAAGCAACAGACATTTTTGTGAAACATCGCCGATATCCGTGCAACAACGACCACCCTTCGTTCTGTAAATACGTTCCAACAGGAATCATCGTCTAATCTCTGAATGCTTAAAGTCTGATGGCTGAAGAATCCATCGATGAATCGCGAAATCGTTAGAGAACGCTGGAGTCAAAGACGCGCGAATTTAAGAGTTTTACTACTGTCGGCGAGCAATTATTGCGGTGAAACCTGGGGCTAATTTGTGTCCCGTTGCTTCCCTTCAGTTTTTGTGGGGAATCCAGGAAGAAGTTATTATCAATGAAGAGAAGAATACTGGGAGACGATTGTTTATCCTTTCGAGTCTCAAAAAAGGGTCTTAGAAGATGGAACAGGATTCTCAGATAGAAGACTGGGCAGTGCAACTACCCCAATAATATCCGCGCAGCGAAGGTGTTCGAGGATCCTCGAGCGGATTCGAGGCTTTTACAGGAGTGAATTACACGAGCGACCAGCACAGAGGGGCAGAAAGGGAGGGAATTGAATAGCCATCGGTATGGAAGCGAGCAGTCGAACGAAGTGGAGTGAAGTGGAGTGGAGAGTCGTCGGAGGCCTGTTATTAGCGCGAGGTTTATGCTCTTTCGGCTTTTTGCCGGTGGCCCCGGCGCGGATGGAGAAAGAGACGGCCACAGCCTCGCAATATAAATACGCTTAATAGTTTAAGCACACCGACGGGGCCCGGCCGTATGCTAACCAGCCATAACTACGGCTTTACTACTTTCCTCCACCCAGAGAATCGACTCGAACCTCCACACCCCTTTTCCCTCGTTCCACGGCCGAAACGGCGGAGCCTCGCAAAGCGAAGGCACCCTTTTCTAAACCACAGGTGTAATCCCTTTCAATTACCAAGCGATGTCACTGTCAGCAACTGTGTACGATCTATTGGAATGAACACGTGTATCAACCCTCTGAATTGTTTGCACAGTAAGAAAAATGACATTCCGTTGAGTTGTGGAGGGAGGGTAATCTTGTGCACTAAGTGTTGTGCTGCGTTGATTGCCATTTAACTAATACAGAAACTAGAATATAGAAGATGTACACTCACCATGAGCTTGAGCTCCTTCAGGGTGATGTCAGAGGAGACCTTGAACTCGTGGGAGCCCTTCAGGTTCCTCCGAGTCCTCGAGGGCCGCGCGCTCTCTATCTTAGGTCTCTTTGCAGCCACCTGTAACAAACAATGCAACGTTGAAATAAATTCCGTTACGATAACAGATCACGTCGAATTATTGTCAATCGCCGCTTTTATAATTTGCAGCAGCTCGAGGCTGCTTTCCAAGAGCAAGCTAAAGGGACTGATTCTAGGACGAGAGGGAGCAGGTGGCCTTAAGGTCCACCCGTGGAAACGTAATGACGATTATTATCGTGAAACGGACGAGACGGGGCCAATCTCCTTATCGTTCGACATCAATCTGAACCGGTCGACCGGTTCCAGGACACTCTGGTGACTCGGCACGTTGGCCCATTAATAAAAATCCCATGTAGCCGGGCCTCGGCGGCCGAGTTTCCCCAGGGAGCTCGTCATTTCGCCGATTCCATCACGGAAATACGAGCAATTTTTAGCTGGCCACTGGCTCACCTCTGTGTCGGTGTCCGTCTTCGAATCCTCGTTGTCCTCCACGCACTTTACGTAAATCGTCGCCCTCTCGTACTTCAGGCTCTCCAGGCGTTCTTGCTCCACTCTCGCGAGCATGCACGCCGCGCAGATGCCTGCAACAGAATGACAGGAAAAAACGAAATTTATTCCATTCTTGGCCCTTTGCGAGAAGGGAGAATTTTTATATGACTCGGTCAACTATTTTAATGTTTCATGGAGGCTTTTTATCGTTAGTGTACTTTTCTAGCCTGTGAAGCAAATGGAAGTTGCACAATGAAACATTCCCATCACCTTCAATTTCATTCTCCCATTCCTGCTTCCACAAGCATGCACTTCCATTTACAATTTCCTCCCATCTTATATACGAACTTTCAACGCACCCTTAAAAAGGATTGTTTCGCACCCCCATCCCTAAACGCTGCAAAGTGCATCGAGCGCCAAGGAAGAAGCGGTGGTCGCGGCCAATTTCGTGATTCCTTTAGCACCCTTTCCTGCAGCCACCCTTCGTTAACACCCGCCCGAGGGGGTCAGATTACACGGAGCCACGAAGTTACAAAGTCACAGAGGGGTGGAAGAGGAACAAGCAGCGGCTGGGGTGTGGGCGGGCATTTTGACGACGACGGAGCCAGCTCGCTGGCTCTTATCCCATGTATAATAGATTGCTTACGGCCGGCGAGATTAATACAGTAATTAATAATATACGGTGACCAGAGCGGCCGTAAGAAGCGGCCATTGTTGCTGGCCGGACAGCGCAAAAACCAGGCCCCGAACCGCTCCTATCCGAGCGGCTTTCAGGAGCGTTACGTCATGTTCAGACAGTTTTCCGCTAAAGGGGCCAAACCCCGTTGCTCGAGGAACGCCACGACCCCGAATGAATTCGAATGTCCACCACCCTCCGGCAGCCCTAATTACCCAGCCCGCGCCCGTCGAGGTATCGCGCCCCCTGCGCCCCAGCATCTCGCAAGAACAGCCTCTCCAGCGATTACCTGACGGTCAACGACCTGCCCCGAGGATGGACGCGGGCGTCGTTTCTGTTTCGAGAACGATGACTGTTTTTTTTAGGATTGGATGTGTGGGGTTTTCGAATTGGGGGTTCTGAGGTTTTGGAGGTTTGAAGGGAGTGGGCTTTTCAGTTTGAGGGTTTGGGAATGGGAATTTTTGATAACAGGGAATTTTGGAGGACTATATAGGAAGTGTTTAGATGGAGAGGCACGCGTTGAGGACTTGGGAAAGTGAAAGCCGAGGGCTGGAAATTGGAAGATTTGGTGAAGTGAGGTTTGGATATTTGAGATTTGGGATGCTGGGATGCTCTGGGCGAAATGGGAAGTTGAGAGATTGAAAATCTAGAGGTGGGAACTTGGGGAATTGCAGTTCCTGGTACTGATACTTCCAAGAGGGAGAGACCAACGAACCACTAAATCAACTTTCCAATGAACGTCCTTCTAAATTACGCGAGGAGAATCTGAATAGGTAACGAATCCTTGGAATTTAAAATCTCCATCCCTGCTTCCCCAAAATTCGATCCATACACCCAGACAAAACTAAGATCGTCTTACAGAATACTCGAACAACACGATCACAGGTAAGAAGAAGTAAATCGATTTACATTTTACTTTACCACAGACGCATTAACCATTTCCTAGGAGCAGGACGCAGGTCGACGTAGCTGCTACCCCGAATGAATTCAAATGTCCACCCTTGGACCTCCAATTACAGGGCTGCACGGGACGCACGATAGGATCGTTTGCTATCGAGTTTAATCGGAAATACGAGGAACCTAAGCTAATCAGGGGATGCGTGGGGATGACTGAGAATCAGAAGCCACCCTGCCACCCCTTTTCCGAGTCTTTTAACCCTATCACTACACCGCTGTAAATCACCCCTTTCGCAATGTGATGCTTGATCAGAAAAGGAGGCTACGATCACTGCTGCAAGTATTCCAAGCAGATGCTGGGAAGATACTTTAACCAAAAAGAGAGATCTACTACTCAGATTACTAATAGAATTGAAAGTCGGTGCTGTGAAATACAATTTATAGTGAATCTCTCCTACTATTCTACTAATTACTTGCATGATTGTTAGGTTTCCTTGCAATCTATTGACCAAAGTTCAAGAAGAGACACCGAAGCTCCCAAGGAAGCCAATACCGGGAGAAGTGGAGGAGGAATTTGGAGAAGCATTCGCGCGTGTCGCGAACAAACATCCATCGGGGTTTTATTGGCTAATAATACACAATAGGCTCCACTGGTTGCCAATAGAGGCGAACAACGACGTGGCTTTCCTCGTGCATTTCCCTAAAGTGCCATCGGAGGGCAGTGAAACCATAAACGGGCGTGGAAAGGGGGACAAAAACTTGGACCGGATCGGTGTAGAAGTTTCCTCTCCACGGCACCGCTTCCTTCCGATTTTATCGCGTGCATGGAAACGGCCCGTCCCGAAATCCCCCGTGGCACACCGTATCAAACTTTTCCTCCACTTCACCGTGCAATTTCGATGATACGATGGCTGACCTTCGCGCGAAATCCACTTGCAAGAGTATCCTCGTTTCTGCGGGGCCAGCGGACCTCCAGGAAATTTAAACCGGAAACTTCTGTCGCTTTCGACGTGTTCCTTGGAATATTAATTATTTCAAGTTTCTATTTCAACATTTGCATTTTGGCACTATGACGATGGTGGCAGGATGTGCTTAATTAGCACTCATGGGGAACTGATCAATGGATTAATGAGATTTTAATGTATCAGTTTACTGTTTCACACACTTCAATCAGTAATTGAATGGATCGCAGGGTGAATACTTTTCTAATGGTATCAGTCGTGGAAATAACTGATGAATTAATTAGGACGTTGCTTCAACCCCCATCGATCGATCACTGAGCTCAGTTTCGCAGAAAGATTAGATCCTGCTGGTAATCAGGCTGATAATCGCGTGGAGACAGATCTAAGAAGCCACTTACAAGGTGATCGACTGCTGTTCACGAAATTAATTGGGAAATCTTCGTGGGGAATGGAACACGTAGAGAAATCGCAGATGTGAGAGGGAATTATGCACCTGAGACCCACTAAATTAGCAACTAGATGAACCGAACACTTGAAGTTCGCAAAAGACCTTCCTGAAAAAAGATAATACCACGATTACCTCTAAACAAATTTTCCTCAATTTTCTTGAATGAATTGGTAATTGACAGCGGTAGCTGTAAGATTCCTAGCTCCTTATATAGAATATGCCATGAATAAAATTAATAAAAAAAGCTTGTAGCACAGGTGTGCTCGAGACGTTAACAGACTTAGAAGTTCCCTGAAAGTCCAGGAAGCCGAAAGTTCACCCTCCCCGCCAGTTTGCCTGGGTCTTCGATCAAAATCGAAGCCACGTTAAGCGAGAGGACAGGCAGCAGCGCGACATTATATTAAAAGGCCTGGGCGACTTTCATTCATAACTCGGAATTCATCCCGTGAATGAAAGATTGATGCTTCCCAACCCCTCGATGAACAGTCGGCCACCCTCGAATATGCCTCGAGTTCTCCCTGATCGCGGCGAGTAAATAATGATTTTTTCTCCGACGACGAGCTGGGGCGGTTTAATCTTCACCTGAACGCTGCGGATGTCGTGGGATATTGCTGAAAATTAAGAGCAATTTGACAGCGGTTCCTTGGATATCTCTATCCACTAATATATAGGTAACAATAGCACACCAATCTTCTCTAACTTCTACCATACAAAATCCAATAAAAACTGAACAAGTGGGCCACGAGGTCAGTGTTTGACTCCAACCCCCTTGAGCTTCAAATTCAACTTTAAAAAGCACACAGACAGACAACCGAGAAGAATCCCGGAATCCCAAGTTAGCTTTCGCGAAGCAGGAGTTACTCGCGAAGTCGAGGTTGAATGGTGCAAAAAATTGCTGCAAGCCAGAATTAATGGCTAGAAATGAGGAACTGCAGTGTGCTTGGAAGAAGGACGCGAACGGAGGAGGAATTTAGCCTAAGGAGCGCGGTTTCGCGTTTTAGGCGGCCCTCTAACGACGCCTGACGAAGAAGGAGAAGATGGTCGGCGGCGTAACAATGATTTCGCTAACGAACGTCTTCGAGCGCCACAACAAAGTCGAGATTTAATCCTCTTATGCAGGAGGAGAGGCTGCGAGGCAGGCTGGCGCGTGTAATCGGGGCTTAAAAGCGGGCATTACACGCGGCTCTCTGTATCCGCAGCCTAGGCTGCGCGACTTTCGAGGAAATCGAAAGGACCTCTCGTGTCGCTAATGGATCCGCGATCGACGACTTAATTAAACGGGGAGCGGTGGTTTGCGGGGCTCGGTGTTCGAGGAGACGCAGCGACAACCATTTCCACTGTCAACCCTGCGTTTCATCTCTAATAATCTCGGAACGAATCGGGGGAACTTCTGAATGAAACTCGAGGGACTTTTGGCGCGGGATGAACCTTGAATTCATCTGAAAAGTTGATGAAATTTTGCGAAGATCTGAGGTGTGCTTATCTATTTTATATTTTATTAATTAAAAGTAGTCATATCTATGAGAGAATCGACATCAGTGGACGAGAAAGGATTCAAGTTTCCCACGCATAAATTTAGAATCGACAATATGCCCCCCTCCGCGATGGAAAGCTCGAGAGTTGCAGACCAAGGATAGTTTTTCCAGCAGAGGAGCGGAAAAGACGAAGCGTAGCGACGAGTCCAGCGATCTGGACGATTAGGCTTCTGGATTAACGAAGGCTTCTGGGCTGCCAGCGTCGCAGGACACCCCCACGGTGTTGTCAGTAGCGAGGGGAGGAAGGCTCCAAGCTTTATCCTCGTTTTATCTTGTTTTCCAACCACCCCCCTCGATCCCCTTCGCGAGTCAGGCGAGCATCGGTCATCTAGGCGCTCCATTTAATCCTGCTTGGAAAAGAACCCCCTGTAGCGCGGAGACAAGTGGGGATATCCTGGCAGGATAAGAGAAGGACCAAGATGAAGGGGGAGGGTGGGAGCCGGGGAGGCTCGAAACCGGCGGGATGTCGCTAATTCGAACCCTCGAAACTTGACCTGTTCTCCCGACTTTCCTAGTCCACTTCCACTTTAATTTACGACACTGCTTCCTGCGTCGTCCGCTAATGAATCCTTTTAATCGTCCGTGAATGACACTGCGCCCTGGATGAGTAACTGGTACATGGGCGAGCAACATATTAGTCCTCCCAATCTGCAGAACTCGATGATTTCCAAAGTTGGCGAGTACCTCGATTACGATAATTATCAAATTCTGAAAGTAACAGGGGCTATTTAATTCCGACGACTGTCAACCCCTTCTCCCGCAGAAAACCACAACCTCACCCTCCACGACCCTCGCCGAAAAATCAAGGAAACCAAACACTGATATCGAAGGGGCGACCGTTCAAGGAACAAGTCGCAAAGTCGTGTTCACTGGTCGGCGAATGCATATATTAAGACGTGTCCGGCGCACTTGTCGCGGCTCGAGGGGGAGGAAAGGCTAACAAATGTCCCTCCAGAAGCGTTTGACCCCCGGGGTAAGTTCGGCCACCCTCCCCCCCCCCCTGGAGACTAAATCTCGAGTCGAAAGGCGGGTGGCGACCCTCTCTCCAGGCTCAGCATTTATGGAAGGACGAGCGTCGCAGCGTAGCCGACCGCACGGGCCACGGGAGGAAACTAATCAGCAAATTCGTGTTCTAAATCTAAATCGCCGTCCGAATATTAATTCGAGACCTCTCTGTCCCGCGGCCAGAAAACGTCCCCCTCCGGAGCAGCGAAACACACTGGCCCAACCCCGTCCGCCGGCGTTTGCTCTAGGTTTTGCGATACAACGCCAGCGCAGCTAGGCTGATTTGTGGCACCGTCTGGCGCCTAAGCGATATTTACGACTGCCGTTCGAGGAATCGGGACACCGTGCGACGCGTCCGTCGCTTTTAATCGTATCGAAAAGTGGAAAGGCTTCCTGGAAGCGGGATTCAAGCGGCAGGCGCGAATAAGAACCTGGGACTCCACCTCCTTTCGTTTTATCTCCTCTACTGCGGCCTCTGTGGATTCTTTGCTGTTTTAAAATGTGCTGCTTCCAAGTCACGAGCTTTGAGATCAGAAATTCTATTCCCCTTGTAAAGAATCTCCCACTACTGTATAACAGTGTCGACTGCGTACTCCCTACCGACATAACACCCCTTTACACCACAAAGAACCATCCCTATACGGAGCCTTGAGGCAAGGAGGATTCCCTCGGTGTCCTAGCGAACGAGTACAGAACAAACAGACTATTTGCCTCGTTTTAAGGGCGCGCAGGGTCGTGCTCACGTGTGCCCGGGCGAACAAAAGTGAAGGAAGGGACGAGCCACTTGGCTCGCGGCGGCAAAAAATCGGGGGTTGCTTTCGGTGACTGATACGGCCCTGACTAACGAGCCCCAGAGCCGGACGATCGTTCCGCTCACGAGGAGCCTCGAAGGGTGGTCCTGTCTCCCTTCGACGGCCACGTCCTTCCCCATTTCTTTCTCTGTCGTTCGCGGAGGCACATTAGGCACCGTCCAACCTCGTATCAATCACCCGACAACCCTGGTCGCTGGCTGGCTCGTCGGCCCCCGGGGTTGACAGAACCGGAGGTGACGCGATTGAATACCACCCCCGTCGACCCACCGGCGCGATCACCACCACGCTCCGCTGGAAAACCGACCGAGGAAATGTTTCTCGTGCCGCTGCACCCGGTTAATGGACGACAGGCGAAAGACGATCGACGGCTAACGAGCTGGTGGCGTCTTCTCCTGGGTGCTTTCAGACGACGACAGTGTTATCGATACGCGTTCGGTGGATCATCGAGGAAAGGTTGGTGGTGGTGGAGTTTGCTGGGTTTTGTGGAGACGGGTGCAGGATTTCGGAGTTCTACTAGGGGAGTTTAGAGAATTCTGTTTGGGAGTACTAGGGTTTACTCTGAGAGGGTTCAAGGTATTCGAGTTCAATTCGAGAGGATTCAGATTACTTTACTGAAATTCAATTGCAAAGGGTTCACTTCGAGTGAGTCCACAGTAGAGTTCAATTCGAGGATGCCCAGACTACTAGTCTTCAATTAAAGTGGGTTCAAAGCAGGGACCTAGAACAAAATGTTTTTTCGTTTCGTGTCGGTTCAGCTCCGATAATAATAATTTCGTTTCGGTTAATATCGTTCCTACTGAAAAATATTTCGTTTCCATCAGAATGAAAAACAAATTTTGTTCCAAACCGGTTATTTCATTTATAAAAAAAAAACTCGTATAAACTTATTTTAACAATTTTATTGCCTTTGGTACTTAGATTATAAAATATTATACGTTATAGTTATGTATTAGGGGAGAATTGCTTATATTGGACCGGCTCCTAGATTGGACCATTTGTATATCTCGATAAACAAATATATTTGCAGCGGTTTTTTCGGCTACATTGATTTAGGAAGTGGAGATGGAACTTGCGAGAACAGCGATACGGTTATTCATTAGTTTGTCGTTCACCGTCGTCGAAATATAGAAACACGTGGTGCGCGATCATTACTTTTCGTGCTATTTCAAGTGAATTTCTTTCTACAACTTGTAAGTAGGTACCTACTATAATTTTAAATGATACCTACTAGTGTAAAATGTGCTGTCTTAGCTACAACTTCATGTCCTTACTTCTCCATATTTGTATAAGTATAACAATGAAAACATATCTTTTTTATGCAACCAACCAGTTGCCTAATATTGGACCATCACTAGTTGCTTAAATTGGACCGGTCCATTTTAGGATACAATCTATGTTATGGTAGTGAATAGTTAAAATCATACTAAAAAAATTTAAAAAACAATTAAAACCAACTTAAAAAAAAATAAAATTGCACTAAAAAGTAAAAAATAATTTTTTCCCTTATTTAATCTACGACTCTCATATTTTTTAAGTCGGCGCCAGATTTACACAGTGTAAATGATGAGGCACCGACTTAAAAAATATGAGAATACCGTAAGTTAAATAAGGGAAAAAATTATTTTTTACATTTTAGTGCAATTTTATTTTTTTGAAGTCGGTTTTAATTTTTTATTTTTAACTTTTTAGTTTTATATATATTGACACAACATGCTGAGGAGACATATGCGTACGTCATTAAAATAATAATAAATAGGTGATAATAGTCTTTATTATTAACCAAAAGTGGCATATCGTCCTCTTTCGAATAAAAAAAGGATCATCAAAATCGGCCCATATTCTGTGGAGTTATGCGGGAACAAATATAAAGAAACCATCAAAACAACGTACTATTGCACTACGTGCACCGTAAGATGCTTGTTGCTTCCTGTTTCTATTTTTTTTTTCAATGCCCTGATCTGTGTTTTCTAGACTGTATATTTAAATTCATTGATTTTTAGGAGCGGTCCAAATTACGAAACCGGTTGCCTGGAATGGACCGAAGTCATTAGTTTAGTTTTTTTTTTTGAGATATTATTTTAATCACAAATTTTATCAACGCATTAAATACATAATAAAATCTACATAAAATGTAGATCTTTTTCCCGTTTCTGTTTGCTTTCTTCAATGTGTTATGTCCGTGTAGGAGAGAAAAATAAAAAAGTGGTCCAACTTAGGCAACCTTCCCCTATAGAATATTATATATTATGTCTTAAGAAAAAAATTTAGAGTTTTGATGCTTTCGGTTGCAAGCCGTAGCCACGAGGGCAAGACTCCCAACGCCTCTCCCAGCACCGTAGTCAGCCCTATCAGGGGTCTGAACCGACACGAAACATGATGAAAATAAGGGGCGCGCTCAATTTAAATTTTTTAATCTGAAGCGTACCGTACGTTATTAGTCAGAATTTTTATTTCGGTTATATCGTTTTCACTCCTACTACAGAATTAAGAATTTCGTTTCCTTTCTGTTTCTCTTCCGGAAAAATATTTCGTTCTTTTCGTTTATCGTTTTCGTTTCTGTCCCGTTCCGTGTCCCTGGTTCAAAGTATCAGAGTTCTCTTCCACAAGGTTCAATCTATCATACAAGTACCCAGCTAAAAAGTCTCCTCAAAATCACCACCTTCTCACCTCTCCTCCATTCAATCCACCAAACTACAAAACTCCCCCTTCCCTCCTTCAAACCGAACCACGATACAAGAACAACCTACACAAAACTCCACCGTGCCCAGTAACTCCTCTCTCGCTTTGAAATCCTCCCGAAGCCCAATCCCCCATCGCAAAAAACCAAGCAAACCAACATGTAATCGATCCCGGGGATGTAGATCGATCGGCACGAGGCGAGGCCGCGAGCCGCACGCTCGCGGAGAAGATATCACGGTTTTAACCCTAAACGACATCTCCATCTGGGCGATCCGCGGCCGCTGGATGTTACCAGGAGCCGAGACGTCGGCCACTCGAATTCGTCTTTGCAATTCAAATGCAACGGGAGGCGGGGGGGCGAGGCATGGCTCCACGGTCCGTGGCAGGGCCTTGACAAATGTCGCGGGGCAAGGGAAGGGGGAGGGCGAAAAAAAAAGCCGCGGGCATCCGCGACCGAGAGACGGACAAGACAATGGGATGTTTAGAGGGCTCTCTCGGACGCGAGACAGGCTTCCTCGACGGGCACCGATGGAACGACGTGGAACATCGATTCCGCAGGCAGGATCCCCCTGGTGCCACCGTCCTGGGAGCCAATTTGCCTGCCAGCACGACGACAAGGATCAGTCGTTCGACAAAGTGGGCTTGCTTGCGCGTGGCCCAACCAACGGCCGCGTAAATCTGATCGGGACTTTCGGGGCGCTCGTATTTGTCCACGCGAATAAAAGGGGAATTGAATCGTACACCATCGCGACTTTCGACCATCTAAAATCCGCCTGCTCGGTGCCTTTCTTCCGACTGATCGCAGAGAAATGGGGGCCGTTTTCGAATGTTTGCGCCCGCGTTTTGAGGGGAGATATTATTGCTGTGAAATCTGAGAGTATTGGAGAGGATATCCTGCCAGAGAGTCACCGGGAACAACTGAAGTTAGGGGTGTATTTGAAAGAGTGGGGATGAAGGAATCTAGGAATATTAAGATCCCTGTGGCGAAGGGAGGATTGCTGGTGCACGGAACGAGGGACCAGGGCCAATCGAGGGGCTACGAGTGAGAAACTTTTAGAAGGCCATTTGGACCGGCACCACCTACTCGTCTGCCCCGCGGTGGCGGTTTTTCTGTCAGTTAATTTTCAGGATACTTCTTAATTATAATGAGACACTTTGGGGTCCTGCCGGGGAAGCCAACCACGGTGGCCGCGAAACAAACTGGGGAGGGGGGATTTATGTAAATCGACGGCTAATGTCTTCTGGCATTATTCCTTGGGCCACGGTTCGCGAAGGGAGGGCAGGAAGACGAAGGGCTCTGCTCCTCGCAGACCTTCCTCCTCGAAACTGTCTCCAAACGTCCCTTCCAACCAGCGATCAAAAGTGCAATTAGACCTGCGATCACCGCGTCTCAATTAAAGGCCAAATCAATCCCGTTAGCAGAGTACAGATTTATCGCGACTCGAAAAAGGGAACTCGAATTTCCGCGGCACCAGAGATGGCTCAATTAAGGTTGAAATAGATTCCAGGCACACGCGGGGATTCAATTGACGCGAAAGTCAACGATTTATCGCGACTTCGAGCCTGCTGCCTTACTCGAAAAAGGGAGCTCGAATTTCCACGATTTCCACAGGCTCGATTGAGCGACAAATAAAGACACGAGAGAGAGAGAGAAATCGTGGTGTCCGCGAGATTGTGTACCGATAATTAGACCGTGCACGTCCGCGTGGAAGGGAAGAAAAAAAAAGGAGGAAAGAGAGGGAGACGTGCACCGTGGGGGAGAGAGCACTGGTAACGATCCGCCTAGGGACGATCGTTTACATAACGACCCCCCTGGAATCGTACGAAAATTAATTGCCGATAAGATCGAACGGTCCCAGGATGGAATAAAGAGAAAGCCGTTAATTGCGCGCAAGCGGTTCCTCGGTCGACGGTTTACCAGGAAATTGATACGCCCTATCGTAACCATTATTATCCACCGTTGTAATCGTTTCAATCCACGTCCCCAGATTCCATGCAATAATTTCCCCCATCCCCTGGATTCGTGAGCCATGAGAACTCGTCGAGAACTTAACTTAATGAGAAATATATGAAATGCTTATGGAACATGCAGGTGTATATTTTTTAAGGACAGAATGTTGATTTAAGTGGACCTGAAGTTTAAGGAATGTATAAAAATATGGACGGAGAATTGCTTTTACTCACTCGGTTCTGTGTAGAGGTCGCAGCCGTTCTTCTTAATGATGATTTGATAATCGACGTCGTAAAATTGCATGAGTTTCGCCCACTCTTCGGAAGTCACTATCGTGTATCTGGAACAGAATTTTGAAGTTGTAGAGGGAATTAATAAATAAGTCCGGTTTGAATACTAGTTACGTGGAGAATTTATCATTGGAACTTGATGTCGGTGCGTGTATTTTAATCGAATTTTTTGGGCTTGGAAATACTGAAGAAAGCGCCGATCGATTATTTACTTAAACAATTTGCCACGGATTTGCTAACGTATTCAGAGAGCCGACTGTTCTGCGATCGAGCCAGGGGCGTACTCGCAAGGTGGAATTCGCGATTTTCCGACAACAGCGTAGAATCCCTGATGCTTTTTGTCCCGTCCCCCTTAATTATACCGCAAATTAGAAATTTCTTGCCGCGCACCGGCTCCAGCTTTTTGCCCTGCAATTGTTCACCCGATCCTGGCGTGGTTCCTGAAGCCCTCGCACAACCCACCCGGAATCTCTCGCATCGTTATGATCGATAACACTTTGAGAAATCGTACAATTCCCATTAAAAAAAAAACTGCATTTCCAAACTCACGCGGTGTCAAAATAATTATAATCAATATTCCTTTAAGTTCTATTGAAAATGCGTCGAAGTTTCCAGCTAAATGGAGATGAAACTCGTGAACCATCTACTTGCACGATGATAATTAGCTACTAAATGGAAAATTCTAAATATTGAAAGAAAGGAAAAAGGGTTGAACCCTTCGAGCTTGAAATTTGCTCACCGAAAAGAAGGTAGAATCCTCGAGCTACAAATTTTCTCCCCAAAAAGAACGAACCTGGGAGCTTGAAAATTCCCCTGCAAAAAGAAGGTGGAACTCACCAAGCTTCGAATTTCCTCTCCAAGAAGAATAACCGACACATTTTCAAGCGTTCGAAAAATTCCGCGCTCCGTCAGAAAGAAATGGCGTGGCAAGGGATGCGAGAATCGCGCCATCAGAGGGAAAAAGTGAAAACGACGCTCGTTAAACGATTTAATTGGAAATTATCGCGCGGGTGGGGGGGCAATAAAAATCAGCCAGCGGATAGGGGGACGTAGAAATTTATAGAGGCGACCAGGCTGGCTGATACGGGAGACACGGTGACGACACTGCCGCCGATAATTAGTTGCGCGACATTAATTTCGATTCAGCGCAATATGCCGCGCGGTCTCATTTGAATTTTGTGCCAGGCAAAAAGCACAAGCGGACGAGAGGAGCGTGTCGCCTCTCTCCTCGTGTATTTGCCTAACGCCCGAATAATGGTGGATGCATCGCGGAGGGCCAGAGAAAAAGGGAGGGAATCGGAGAAACCCTCGTCGAAAGCTGGAAAAAAGGGGGGTGGCAGAGATATCGTACGCGTTATCGAATATAATTGCCCATCGATGCCATGCTTTCGAGCGTGGTCGTTACCTCCAAACGATCCTGCGCCCTTCATTTTCCTTCTGTATTACTATGTTCAAGAGGGAATTTAATACCGCGCTAGAAGCAAAGCTCCTTCGATTTAATTTCGAGGAATTCAATTGCCACTTCGTGGAAAATAGTAAGATGCGTGAGAAGCCAGTGGAAGGTCGGAGATAAAAATGATTTTTTAACCGTCTCGAGGCAGTCAAGGGTGGAGGACTTAAGCCGTCGGCTATCTTAGGCAGATAGTGGACAATGGTTTAGCATAATGGTCAGAGGGTGGATGGTGTGTTAGCCCTGGGGCCATGGCGGTGACATTTTCGCGTATCCATCACGTCACGAGCTCCAAGGACGGGGAAAGGAAGAAAGCGATGCTGGGTCACGCACTTTCGCTTTATAATACAGTGTGGGACATGGAAGTAGCTGAAATCACGTCCGCCTTTCCCTACACCGAAATGCGAACAGGACATCGTAACATAGAGGATTTAAGGATTCTGGTACTTCGCAGCTTTTTAAATTGTTCTACTACCAATTCATGCATCAATTTCGGAGAAATAGAAGAACTAATTTTAAGCGTTGGAAGAAAAGGAAAATTACTTACAACTCGTTATTAACCGTGGATGAGTAAAGAAACCCTTTGTGTGGTTCGCAGAGGAGTGTAGCGTTTCGGATGCCAGCCGGGGGTACTTTCCAAAATACTTCAGCGTATCTGAAACAAAGAAATTTCGCACTGATTAAAAACACTGCAATTCTCAATAAAATTAACACCCTACTCAAAGAATACCAACTATCATCCACCACTGATCACACTATCTTCCACAAACCCAATTATCAAAAACCCCCAAAGTAGATCTTAAATTTCAAAAAAGGCAGAATAAAGAAACCACTAGATCGTTAAGAGATCCACCCTCGAAAGTCCAATCGCTTCCCCCCAGAATCTACCCCCTCGCGTTTGAAACAAGGACTGGCCTCGATTCGCGCCATAAATCCCCGAGCATTAAAAATATATTCCCAGGATTATTTTTTACCAGCACTGTCAGCCAGTTAATCGTTTCGAATAATGCAAGCTCGCCCGTGACACGTCTCTTTCGGGTGGTGGACCAGAAAGACGAGGAGGAGGAACGCTTCCTTCGGGACATTCCGCGGCGGGGAGGGCGGAGATGTGTCCGGGGGATTGGGGTTGTGCATCATTTTTCACATACCACCGAGGGGGCGGACGGTTTTTGCCGTCTCCCTACCCGCCCGCCATCCAGATAATGCTCTTAAAGACAGATATCTCTCGCGAAAACGAGCCAGGTACGCGATCTGCCCTGGATTTCCCAGAGAAGCCTCCTTACCCCTAGCAACGCATCCAGGAAAATGCAATTCGCTCTGTGCGTTTACTCCTCAGCTCGATATCCAATAACAGTCAAGTTCGAGGTTTAAAGGAAATCCAGAGTCTCAGCTCTGTCGTAAATTACAGAGAGAAATTTCTCTGCAACAAATCACAAGACGAAGACGAGGATCGTTGGAAGTCCACGGAGGATCGGCTGTCAGGAAAACCGTGTCCGTCAGAGTTGAACGTGGGGGTGGGGAAAGGGGGAGACACGAGACAGATGCTCGCGGAAAGCGTTCGGGAATCGTGGAGGAACGCCGTGGAAGAGCAAATACAGGCGCGGAGGATTTGAAAAAATGTCTCTCAGCCGGATACCCTGGAGCATCTGGTTTTCCAGAAGCGGGTACGCGTATTAATTATGAGGCTTGTTCAAACAGTCGAACGTGGGGAGAGGCAGGGGGCGTACGAGAAAATTGGTCACCCTTATTACAGTCGAACCGGGGACATTCTCTATTGTCCGTGCTCTCTGTGCGTCCCTCTGTTTCCCTCCACCCCCTTCGACCACCCTCTCCGCGCCGACCGACGCCGGTCCTCCGCGTTTTTTCCACTGTTCCTCGTTCGTGGCTTTGCTTAACTTCTGTCGCGGAATTTTTCCGGCCCGCGGCGATTATTGCTCCCAGGAGATCGCGAGAGGAAAACAGGCGACCGAAACTCCTGTCCACGGGGGTGGTTCTGGCTAGCGAAACGGGGGTGGGAAAGGATCATTTGCGGTGGTCGAGGAAATCGTTGGGAAATACCACTGTATTCTTTTCTTGCTTTGACGATCCTCTGGTCACAGAGAAGCAAATAAATTATAATCAACCGAAGTCTAGAAGAACGATCATTTTAATAAATTAGAAACGGTGGTGAAGTTCTACTACAAGGTTCGAGAGATTTCATGAGCGATTTCTAAGTTGAATTTATCTCAAAATTCAGGTTCCGAGGTTCCTCAAAGGATGATAGCAAAGTGAGGATCACCTCGTGATCGAAGAACCCTCCCTCCGCGCGAACTCCAATTAAGCCACGAGTTACAGAGCAACAGGAACAGCCGATATGATTCACATACCAGACGGTACAAGTGGATGCGTCTCAGATATCCTCGTAATGATTGCGGTTTACATGATCACTGCGGTCGAGATATCATTACTCCGATACCGGTGCGTAATATCCTGCTCTATGCACGAACGAGCCTGGATGACAATCGGCTATCGCCTCTGGACTTTAATCAACAGAGGAGATACCGAGGCGAGTGGCGAGCGCCTCTTCCTCCATGGAAACAACGACTTGTTGGCGATCTACGCGCGCAACGACACAGAACCATCTCAATTTCATGCCCTCGCTCGTATTAACCCTTCCGCTCCGTCCGCCGCGCAATCGCTTTTCCTTTGACGACCATACCTTATTTTCCGTGCCGGCAAAAAACCGACCAGTCTCGGTGGACGTATCGCCAGGAATCTTAAGGCAGGTAGCGTGTATACAAATTGCCTCTGGTGATAGCAAATTACGTGTTAAAGGAGCAGGCAACAGAGGTGTTCGCAACGATAGCTGTGATTTCTTTACCGCTGCTTGTATCTCGAGAGGATTGTGATTTTAGGGGGAAGAGATGGATACTTGAGATTCCGCGGGTTTATTCGCGACTGCACGAGTGTTGAATTTAGACGCGAGGATGAAAGATACAAAGAGGGATGCGACGGAATATTTTAGGCTGCGGTGGTTGCTGGTGGTCCTGGCTCGCGCGTTTTTCTTGGCACAGCAATCTTTTCATTAGCAACGTCAGAAGTGACACGCGTCGAAGAAGAATCGCCTGGAAGGGGACCAACAATGCCATTCCTTCCCCGACATCCCTTTGAACGTGGGCGACGGTTCGATATTAGCTCGAGCAAACCGCTTTCGACGAGGACGAGACGATTATTCCACCGAAACAGGGGTGATTCCTCTCCGTTTCACTCGCCAACACCCCGATAACCTTGCCCCGCGTCCCCCTGCCTTTTCTTTCTCTGTACCCCCGAACTTTTTCCTCGCCCCTCGTACCACCGATTATCCATGTGCCAGATCGTGCTCTCCTCTGTTTCCCTCGCTCGAATCTTCGTTTGATTATTCCCATTTTTGTTACTTTAACTAAAGCGTAATCATCCAAGCGCACGGACACCGAAATCCCCAAATTCCTAAATCCCACAGCCGAAAAACAACGACCCCCAGAACCCCAGAGACACCTACTCCTCGTTAACCATCAAAAGGGGTCAAGACACCCAAAATCACCACCGTCGATTGCACCAGCGTCCCTCTCCATCCATCCACAAACAAACGTCGCCCATGAGCGCGCAAAACCCCTCGCCTCTACCCAGCAGGGCGATAAAAAAAACCAGCCTGCTCCCGCCAAGAAACCGCCGGCGCTCGATGCGCGATGCTCGGCCACGGTAATAACACGATAATAATTTATAACATAACAATCGAGCCACCGGTGTGCGCGGCAACGATCCTTGTACGCGTTGCAAGAGGATGCATCCTCTCGCGGGTTGCGCGCATCGAAGCGTTGCGATCATTACGGGAGTGTGGGGGGGGGGGGGGGGGAGCAGCCAGGGGGCTGTATACGTGTCCGTGGCGAAAGGTCCAGCTAGGAAAAAGGAAGCCCAAAAAGCCTGTCCACCGACCCCAGGGAGGACGGGGGGTACGAGGAGGGAGAAAAACAATGTTGCGCCCGGGTACCGCGGATACATTCAGAAAACGAGAAGAGAGAGGGAACGTATACCAGCAGTCGGGGATGATGAGAAACGGACCGTACCCCCCTGCGCTGCACCTTCCCTGCACCCTCCCCCCGCCCCTTCGCCCACGATGGACGAGGCGAACGGTTGCACCAACGAGAGCGAATTTAAAGGCGATCACAGTTCTCGGCTCCCCTTCGTAAATGGAGGCGTAAGGATAAACTGTAAATCATCCGGCTCGTTATCCAGCCCGACACGATCCTGCTCGATTCTATTATTTTCTTGCGGCGCTTTTAGCGGCCCGCGGCCACGGGACGATATCGTCGGGGCCCCTGGTTCGCGTGATCGCGACGGGAAAGACGACGGGGCACCCGTCGATGGCGGCTGCCCGGCTGTCGCCGGAATCGAGCTCCTCTGGGGCACGGGGGTCTGGGCTTCGAGGGGTCTTCAGTGGGTGGGATTCAGAGGTTTCGGGGGAGACTGGGTTTCGGAGCACTGATGCTGAGGGGAGTTTGGGAATTTGGGTTCTCGATATTCAGAACTATGGGATTTAGGAGTTTGGAGGCGGGAGGGAGAGAGGTCGAGGAATTGTGTCTGGGAGGATTGGGAGTATATAGGGTAGACCAGGGCGAATCGGATCAAAATAAGAATTTAGTCCATATTTCTTACATCGCGATAGAAATGATCATTCCGATCGTTCGTAGTATCTCAGCCCTCTCCCCCGCACCTACTGCAATAGTTCGTCAATTGTTTTAAGTCATTGTTTAGAGCTGGCATACGTTTTCAGTGAGATGGTTGCTCGCGAGCGTTACAATTTTGGTCGTATCTAACCTACGTAATCTGCAATTTCGTATTTAAAATAAAAACTAAGCTTGAAAATTCAAATGTGCTTATTTTTATTAGTTTTCAAGCTGTCTAAGATTAGTATTTGATGTATTTTAGACTATTATATCATAATATGTTTATGTAATCTACAATCTTTGAAATACTTATATATGGGGCTAATCGGATCACGTTGTTTGATTCACTTTTCTTCATTTGAATATTTTTATTATTAAAAATATGATAATTGTTTATATACAGATGGTTCGTAGGTATATAAAAAAGAGCAATCAGGGATCATGATGTCCAAAAAAAATAAAGGAAGCTGTGATAAAAATTAAATCTAAAAGAATGACGAAAAAAATAAGTAAATTAATGGTTTTAAGAAGATGGTATTGTATTTACTCCGGTGAAAGATTAATTCGCCCATTTTCAGAAGATTGTCTGAGAAGAGTGGTGCCACGAGAATTGGTCTGATAGAGACGGCAAAAAACGGCAATATCCTTCCGATCCATGTGCTCAGTAGTGTCACTTGACTTCACTGTCATTAAATTAGATTTGTTTAAGCTGTTTCTAAAGATTTTGTCATGAAAATTTCAGTTTTTTCAGAAATTCCTGGGTGGTCCGATTCGCCCCAAGTTTCGGGGCGAATCGGATACTTCTCACTTTTTCGTTTCTTGTTTATAAATGAAAGATTTTTATATATAGTTTCAATTTTTATATATTCATGTTCAAGCCAAAGGTGTACTGGTCACAACTATATAATAAAAACTTAGTTTTTTAATGTTCAACTATTATTTTTTCACCGTCAAACTCAAAGTGATCCGATTCGCCCTGGTCTACCCTACTTGGGTTCAGTTTGAGAGAGTGCAGAGGTACTGCGAATTTCGGGATCTCGAAGCACAGGTGCTCGGCGAGCTTGAGAGTATGAGACACTAGAGTGGAAAGGATTTCGAGGCTTCGATGTTTCTAAACTCGAGAATTCCTGGGGTTTGATGTTGCGAGATCGGAAGTACCGATAATGCAAGTAATTGGTGGGACTTCTGCTCCATAAAACGAGCGATCTCGGGGCATCGTGGAGATCCGGCAGCGTTTAGTCAAATACCGTCGGCAGGAGCTGTAAATCAGGGAAAACCTGGGGACAGTCGTGTTTCCCTTCTTCCCGACCGGAAGACAAATGTCACCGGGGAGTGTGGAGGGTGGATGCAGGGGGAGGATGGTTGGCTTCGACCTCTCCAGCGCGTAGATGCATGGTCTCGCGGCGGTAAATCAAGCCCGTTGATATTAAAAGGCCGCTTATACGCGAAAACACAAGATTTATTTCAGCTGAAAAGGAGGACCGCGCAAGAAACCGCCTGTACACGGGCGGCCAATCAATGGACGGAGACGGGGGTGAGGTGAAATGGAGGACTCCATTCGGAGAGGGTTTGATTTGGAATTAACGAATTGGAAGAGGGAAAAAGCTGACTCCGAGGAGTTTCTGGGACAAAATCGAGCTAGAATAGCATTGAAAACGTGTGTAAGCTGGACGACGATTATAAAAAAAATCTAATATTCGAATAGATTTTTCCCAGAAGAATATGAGATTTGAAAAAAAAGTGCAGAGCTTTAATTTCCCAAGTGCAATCTGAGATTTTCGACTTAGAACTTGGAAATGCTGATATACCTCGGTTCCACTGCAATCACCGAGTCCTGCACGTACCCACGATCCTTCGATCGAACTCTACTTTTCAGCTTCGCTGATTTCACCGATCGCGCCAAGGTGAGCCTACTTAACGAAGGTCGGAGCGTTGCCCCGAATCGTTTCTAGCTCGAGGTCTCGGCGAAAGGCTGCTCGCTCTATTTGAATTTTTTTGCCAGCGCGCGATTAATTGATCACGATCGAGCGTGACTCTGATCGACACACCGGCCGAGATCTATCTACCTCCCTTTGTTCGATCGTTTCAGCATTTCCACGGCCCGTAATGCGCCGGGTCCGTTCTAGAATCGAACGAAAATCTTGGGTACCCGTTCGGAAAGACTGGCGACCACGGGTTGGTTCGAGAAGGAAGACCCTCTGCCTTCGATAACTCGAGAGGAATGCGGGTTGACTGCGACTCGAGCGATTATTGCTTCCCGTACCGTTAACGAAGCCTCGTTACAAGCGAACTTTGTAAATACCTGAACGGTAGGAAGAGCCCGGGATCACTTTTTCGAACAATGAACGAGCCGCGAGCTTCGCTGGAATGCGCGCGGCATTAAATCATTCCGCGCCAGGTTCACGTAACGCCGAGTCATAATTAAGCTTGCATCGCGTTCCTTTCCTTCGGTTTTGTCGCGGGATGCTCGGCAATCTGTCGCGCACGATGGAGAGTCGAGCCGAGGCTAGCATTTGCAATCGTTTTACCCTGCAGAGATTCCAAATTTCCGAGCTTTCAACACCTGAACTCGGATAAAGGATACTACAAACCTTTAGAGTTCGATCAATCAGCAAAGATCCTTTATTTTCGAGCTTTGAACACCTGAACTCGAAAATCTACCACTACAAACTCTCACAAGTCCCAGTTCCACGATTTACTTTGGACGACTGTCCAAAAATCTCCCATCTCTGTACCTTGAGCTTGTAGAATTCAAGCTTCCCAGCTCCTGAAGCACCTGAAGCTACGGAGCCTCCCCAATTCGCAGGAATTGATGTTGCATCCCGCCAACCGAGACGCGAACGCGTTCGTCATACAAGAAGAGGAAAAGAACGGAGTGGAAACCGCACGAGCGCGAGGGAAACGTGGAGGATTTCACAATTGCGTGACGTGGCCGGTCGTAAGTGGGGAGGGGAGACGAAGGCAAGGCTGATTCGTTGAAGAATCGCTGTCAGCGGGCGGAAGCCGACGGGTGCGCTAGAATAACGAAAGCTAATTATGCGCTCGCCTCGAGGAAGGGGGAGGAATCGCGGCAAAAACCGTCGATAATCGACATCCTGCCGCGGTCCGTCGGTCAACTACGCTACTCTGGTCGGCGTAAATTTAGTCCCTCTGCCCTCCCCTCGCCTCCTCTCTCCTCCCCGGAGGAGAGAACGCGACCGAAGAAGTCCCCCTGAGCAAACAAGAAGATCGGCCGAGGGGCTTTTGCCACGGCGTAAAAACCAAATCCGTGGACGATGCCCCGGCGATCACGGTATGCAGCCACCCTGCACCGCGAGATCCTGCGAGCGGAAAGGAGGCCCGCTCGAAATCGAACCGTCCGCAACGTTCATCCTCCAACGTCCGTCCAAACACTACAAGAACCTTCGACAGAGTCCTGCCGAAAGAATTCCGAAGAATTTTCTTTGACAGGGGGCTGCTTAATTTTCAAGCCCCTGTTAAATGAAAGGCACACTTTGAATTATCTTTGAACCTCCTCCGGAGTTCCCCTTTGAACCCTTGAACCTTCACAGTCACCTGTTCAGGCCTCTCTGATTAGTTACACATTACACTATTAGTTCCCCTAGAAATTTCCTTCCCTTTCCCCAGTTACCATATACTTTTCATCTCAAAATGAGAAGCTCCCTCTTTGCCAGCGTTTCTTCCAAGTACCCGTTGCGATCGGTAGAAGTATAAACTGTTAAATAAAATTCAGGCGGTCCATCCGGGAAGGGGGCGGAAGATTTTGATCGTCGTGGATGGAAGGCACGTCTCCGCGAGGGATCGATCGATCGCTGCCCGCAACGGTGCCAATGTAAATAGAGGCGAGCGACTGAGCATGGCGGGCGGCTACGTTTTTCGTGGTGTATCGCGGTAGCCGATGGTCACGCCTGGCGTGCAAGCTACGCGTGTTGCTCCCTGATCGGGAACGCTCGATCGGTTTTGAGAAATCGAGCAAAAACGCGGCACAGCCGGTGCAACCGATCCGCCGGCTCTGTCGGCCCCTCTCGCCACAGCCTCGTTTCGAGAATCCATATTTTCCTCCCCCCGCAACCCTTTTTTCGCGACATCTCGGTAGGATCGGATCTTAACAGCCGTGCTACGAACGGATCTTTGAAATCCGAGGGCAAAACGATTAGAAGAACGTAGAAGAACTGCCGCGGAAGTCTGACCAATTTTCCTGAACGACTTATTCTACTGATAGAATTATGTTCGACACTCAAAGTTTCGAACCCCAAGTGTTACTCCCATTTATAACTGAACTGATAATTGATATGATTCGATTATAATACTAACGCCACTCTAGGAAGATATTCAGCGTGGGAGGCATTCCGAAGATACTTTTGCACCTCGTTCAGCCACTAAAGGAAACCTTGCACGCTATTTCCTTCCGATCGATTCCCTCGAAAACCATTTACAGAAACGATCGAACACCCCACGAATTCGCGGAGGCAGTGCTAACGATCGTCGCCGAGACACAAATGCACGGGCGCACGTACATAAGGAATTCTTCCGGAATCAGGACGTATCCTCCCTCGCCCCGTCTCTCCGTCCCCGCCAGGGGGGTGGCCAGTGTCTCGGGGGCGGCCATATATCATCCACCCCCTGAGGGGGTGGCCGCGGGGGTGGTGGCAAAAAATCTTGCCGAGCAAAAACTATCATCAGTGCTCGGGCAAAGCGAGCTGAACGCCTCCGCCTCCTCTTCCTCCTCCTCTTCGCCCTGCTTCCTATTTTCGTTCCTCCTTCGCGTATTCCTCGGGCTCGTTCGGAAACTT
The DNA here is from genome assembly GCA_944738655.2 of Andrena hattorfiana. NCBI lineage: Eukaryota > Metazoa > Arthropoda > Insecta > Hymenoptera > Andrenidae > Andrena > Andrena hattorfiana. The sequence goes on along the minus strand of OX122894.2, from coordinate 38,623,931 downwards.
CGGAGGAAACGAAGGAAGATGGGAAACCGTGGGCCTCGAGAGAGAGGCGAGCTAGCGTTCATTAGGTTTTCAGACGTTTGCTTGTGGCAGCGTTTAATGAGAGAGACAAAACCTCCTGGAGGAACGGAGACCTTTTCAATTCCGTGGAGGGTGGTTTTTTCGGCAGCTTCGATGGAAGAATGATCTGTCGTCCGATGTGTCTTCTATTTTAAGTTGCGAAGGCGAAGCTTGCCGAGGACGTTAAGGCTGCTGGGTTTCAGATTTTAGAAACTTGTGGTCTGAACAGGTAGAAGTATCTGTAGCATCAAACATGAATGCAGAATTCAATCGTTGGACACCTTCGAAGGAAGTGAATCATCGAGGGAAGGAGACGCTGTAAAGTACCGGGATCAAGTGTTCCAATTAGGCTGATCGAAGCGAGCCTGCGTAATGTGTATTCCCGGTCGTTTCGAGGAGCTTCATAAAACTGAGCATGTCAATTACCGTGAGAGTCGCCGGCGAGAGCTGCGCCCCAGGCCAATATCGAACAACAAGCAAGCTTATGGGAGGACTTAAACGAATCTCGGAGTCGATACAACGATATTTCATCCACGTTTACCCTGTTCAATTTCTTCCAGCGAAGGCTCGCGCCCTCCCTCCCACGGGGTTGGCTGAATGTTCTGAGAATTAGCGAAATATCACCAGAATCGACGACGGGAAGGAAAGAAACATCCACGAAGGGCAGGAACATGAATCTCAATTGAAGCAGCGAGGTTCGAAAACTTAAGGAACAGAAACTCTGTTTTTCGTGGTGAAAACTGTGAAACTATGGAAAATCGTGCCTCGACCGTATAAATTTTAGGGGAAGCTCTTGGGACAAAAAAATACCTACTAATAACAAAGAGAAAAGAAAAAAGTTCGTTAAGATCAAGATAAATAAGAACACTTAAGAATTCTTTTTCTTTCCTCGCTAATCCTAGTCACCATCTTCTTCCAAAATCCCGTTACCAAAAACTAACGCTTAATTTATCCTGCATTACCCAAGCTCACGTGCTCAACGATACAATTTTTATCAAAGAGTACCTACTACATTACATCGTCGATATTTAACTGCACCCTAGCACTTCGTGCATTCCAAGCTAGCCACGAATAAACAACAGCCTGAAAAAAGTAAAAGAAGAAAAGTGTCGAATGGTTCGTAAGAAGTTAGGTAGGGGGTTGGTCTGAGCGTTGGCTGCAGAGGCCTCCTGCAATGAATCAACTTATTTAAGGGTAGTTGGATTTCGCGAGTCGATGCACGGCGACTACGAAGCACCCCTCCAACCCGTATCCACCCACCCCCTCTTCTCCCTCGACGCAGCACGCCTCGCGGAATGATTTATAGTTTTCCTTCCGTGGCCACCCACCACCCCCTTGCCCCTACCCTCGCGTGAACGGCACCCCTCTGCCAAATGTACGCAAAATAGTCGGAATTTGTTCGCCCCGAGCTAAATCCCTGTACGAAGATGGAGAAGGCTGGTGGAATATGAAGTGCCTGCCTTGATTAAGACGTTTTAAAACGGAGAAACGATGATCGAATATTGAATAATACCGGGGGAAGGTGAAAGGGGGGGACGAAGCCTAGGTGATCGATGGAGCTGTGCATGATGCACTGTTGTCTGATTAGTTCGGCATGAATGGGCGTGGAACGTGGGCCAAGACATTGCCCCGTGGAAAGAAGGAACTTTCCGTGTTACGAACGGTGCAGATGCGAGGAATTTCTTGAGGGGAAGGGTCTCCAAAAATGATTTCAAAGTGGAGCAACCACTGTGATCTTTCCAACAGATGACAGCCTCAAGAATGAAACATCTGGTGCACAGTGTCTGGAAGCTATCCCAAGAAAGTCTCACACTCGATAACCCTGTCGCTCTTGAAACGGGGATACCGTAATCAAATGATCAAATACTCCCTGTTAGCTAGTAGTATCTGTTCGAGATACTACACGCGCTCGAGGGAGGTGGCGTGAAAAAACAGGCCACGGGAGGGCAGAAAAACCGCGAAAGAATCCATCCCGGGCGCGAAGGGCATCGCTAAATAATTATTAATGACCGGGCCGGCGTAAATGTGACTCCGATCGTGTTGACACTGCATTGTAAGCCGCAGACAATGCTCCTGGTGGCTTTCCGAAGCGTGTGCCTTGACGGAGGAGCGGAACGCCGCAGGCCCGGGCTCGTAATTAATAACTTGGAATTGATTAAGGTGTCAGATAAGTCCATGGAGCACGGCTCGTGGCTCTTTCTCCCTCTCGCCGCTACCATCTTCCCTCCCGCTCGCTCCGTCGTCGGGACGCGTTACGATGTGATTAATAATTTCGAGATAACGCTGGCCGTCCCTGGCAGAGGTCCCTGGGACGCTGTCCCTTCGAGAGGGACCGATTTGCGGCCCCACTTACGGCCTCATAAATGACTAATTATTCTCTCACCGTCCACCGTCCCTGTCGACTCTACTTACCGGGGAAATCGGGGAAAGTCTTGACCTTTTACACTCACTTTTACTCTCCACCTCGTCGGCCATCACGTCTCCTTGTACTTACAGTGAAATATGGTGGTTGGTGGTTCCGCGTGATTGATTTCGAAATTCTTACGAGCACAGAGTGCTGTGAGAAGGACTGCGTGACCTTCTTAGGGAAATCGGAGAATAGTGGAAAGCTTCGAGAGTGGAGGGGAAGTTGAAAGCGATCGAAAGGTCTGAAATCTTCTCCAAGCGAATGATGATTACAGTTTTCTCACTCGGGACCGAGCAGTATCAAGTCAAAGAATTCCTGAAGATGCACCGATATTTCGAGAACCGAGAAAGACACAAGCGAAAATACAAGAAGGGGAACGTAAACGTAACGGGCCAAGGAGTTTCCAGCGAGAGGCGAATAAAAAGGCGTCACACGGTGCTCCTCTTCCCGCGATAGAAGTTGAGCGATCGTCTATGCAAATGCCTAATCCTTTCGCGGATCCGTCCAGGTGACGTTGACGAATTGGTGGAGGACTTTGCTCAGCAGGCAGCCCGAGCAGATTGCAATCCACGGGACCATTTGTTTCACCCGCTTGGGGGAGAGCTAGAGGCCGATTAACGGGTCTTCGTTAATTGCCGATAGAGAAGCTTTTTTCGCGTGGAAATTTGCTCCGTTTGCTCCATTAGAATGCTGAGATCCACCCTATCGGAATCCTGGCAACCTTCGAGACACTAAACAACCCTTAAAGATTGTCTCCACACGACTCATTTTCCTCCCACACCTAACATTTCGCTCGCAGTGACGGAGAGTTGAAATTCTTCAACCCAAAATATTCAAAAGAAACCCGAGATCACCGCCACCTTTACTCATCTAAGCCGCATTAACTCACTTCTTCCACTCCAAGTTTCTCTTCCTCTATCCACAACAGGGATTCGTTTAGAAACCCCGAAAAATATAAAAAAAATAGCCGTCGTTGTTCCATAACGAAATTAAGCCCGCCACGAAACGGGGGCGTTAAATCTTCCCCCCAGCACAGGTGGAAAAAAGCTCTTAAAGCCCAGCTAGGGGAGGGCGTTACGAGGGTGCAACGCCAGGCTGATTATATGCTTCCTCCTGGACGCTCGAGATTGACGGATTCAAATTTGCCAGGGGCTTAAGTACCGCGGTTTACGGACAGCCGGCTAAACTGGGATCAACCCTTTGCGCGGATTACGCCGCGTGTCATGTCACGCTTGATTTCGGTACGAGCGCGAGCAAAGGGCCGCGAAAACCCTGCAATAAGTGGCCGCACCTCACACCAGACTGCTAAGTATTTACAAAACGGCGGAGGAGCGTCGCAAACGATCACAAACCGGCGAGAATTAAATTACAATGGCTAGTTACCATCGGGGAAGTCGATTGTTTAAGTTGAACAAAAGTGGACTAGTATGGGAAGCAAATTAATTCGATTTTTTATTTGAGATTTTTTATTTCTATCATCTTTTCGGGGTGCAAACAATTTTCAATTTGGGCCTGAATCTTAGTCATTTTGTGACGAGATGGTTAAGTCTGAATATTATTGAGGCATTTTTGTGAAGATCTACTGTAGGGAAGCAAACCAGTCGCCTAAAATATTGTCGCCGTTTCATTGTAGATGCTTAACCATTGGACGAAGAAGGGAGAAGGTGGGAAATATTTTCCCAGCCCGATGGTATTGTCTTTGTGCCCCTGTCTAGGGGTGATTAATTTTTCAGACCCGCTGTTTTTTCGGCACGAGTAATTATCGGGTTCCAGTAGGCTTTTCATTTCTGACGATTTATAGACCTTCGACTTCCTCTCGGAATTATCAAGCGTGGCGTTGGTACAGGAGATTGGAACGCTGAAAATTCCAATGCCAATGAAAGTGTCGCCTTACACTGTCCGTCGGAATAGCTGGGATAGTTTCTAGCGTGAGGCTTCAGTGGATTTCGTAAGCTTTCAAGAAGAATATGCTCTTCCACGGTAACTGGCAAGATGCTGGAACTTATCGAACGCGAATACTGTGTTGATTCAAATACCTTATTTTCAATACCTTTACTCCAACTCCACCCCCAGAGTTACCCTCGGCAACAAGGTCGAACAACAAGCTTGCCAAGACGTTCCCAATTGAAACTCAGAAAAATCGAGATACCCAGGTGGACCGAGCATGAGGAAGGATACAAGTAGAATGAACAACACAGACACGGCCACGGGCAGAGAAGAGGGAGACAGGAGGCAGGGGCGCATTAACGAGCTTTTCCTAATTATGAGAAAAAACTGTACCGCGCGATTAAGGGCTGCGGTGGGCCCCCCCTATCCTCGTGTGGATCCAGGGCCAGGAAAACTAATTGAAACCGCCTAACGACCCACCGGGCAAATGATACATCAGCCTCGAGGAAAGCAGACCCCGTCGTCTTAATACCGTTTCGCCTTATTCGACGCTCATCGACCATCGCGCAATTTCGCCCTTTTCCACCCCCCATATCCGTGTCCCTTTCCCCCCTAAGACGGGCGAGCACCCCATCACGGGAGCTCGGACACTCGCGTCGCCTAATTGCTCGCTCGAACGAAGATCGAGGACGATTCCTCTACGTCCCTCGAATGATTTATCGCGTTTTCTGGATCGTTTGCTCGGGCTCCTCTTTGGGAAGACCCACGGGTGCTCGGAGGACTCGGGGCTTCGTCAGGAATAAAGGTCGAAGAAGGCGTCAGTGCCATCTGCTGGCGGGTTTGAAATACTATTGATTATTTTGATACGACGCGGAGGGTATGTGGGAGTTTCTTGATGGTAATGTAGGAATTCAGGATTTAGAAGATCGAGGGTTGGTAAAGTAGAATGTAGGTGGATAAGTTATCGATATAGAGTCAGGAAATGGATAATCTACAAATGCTGAATAAGGTTATTTGGAAACGATATATGGGATGGAGAATTGTAGAATTCAAAAGTGCATGATCTGGATATGTGAAAAGAAAGAAGTGTGAAATAGTTCAGCAACATAGAATTCACAATGAATACATCACTAGAAAGTGTAAAATACAGAATCTACATATCTAGAAATATAGAATTAAGAAATTTGGAATTCAAAACTAAACATGTCGAACTTAGAAGTCCTAAGTTTAAAAAAATTCAAGATCTTTAAGTGGTTCGAGTGGCCACCATGCTTCCCGTCTGTTTCAACAAAGCAATCAAACATGGCGTCGACAAATTTTGCACGAAAATGGGATTAACAAGCAGACACCTAATTTTCGGCACTTTCTTGCCATATCTGTACTTGCAACATCATTCAAAGTCCATACGTGCAATATTACCCAAAGCTTACTTTTCTCCATGTTTCCGATAAGATATAAAGTTTCATACATCAAATATCAGTAACAACGTGTCACAGGCTAGACCGTCGACAATTGCCCAAATTTTTCGAACATGATTTTCACTTCACCATCAGAGATCAATCAAAAGTCTACCACGAAACCGAATCACAGAGTCAAGAAGACATTAATTAAAGTTTCATTCGATTGATCCCTGTCGTGATATTTAACGAAAGCCAGAAAATTATAATACCTATTCAAGCGTCGAGCATCTTTTCAAGCTTTGACTCCCGTGCCACTTTTACACGAATAAAATCTAGTGCATACAATTCCGAACACTATTAACTCATGCGATTACGAATGCTGTTAATAAGAATCTCTGATAGAAGCTATTAAACTAAGCAAACACTGTAAAATCTCTTAAAAAGTTGTTTAAAAATGGACCGACGCGACGGAGGCTAGACACACTGCACGCGACTCGCGATAGAACTGGCGCGAAAGTATGAACTGGAAGTTCATGCGCAGAAGTTCGTTAACCTGCGCCACCTACCACTCCACTATGAAATTAATATATAAGCCTTACTAGCAGAATGCAATTACCAAACGGCAGATTATGAAATATTAACTTCGAGTAGTATAGGAATCAATTTTTATTATTAAACGATTTTATTCAGCTTCGATCTTCGGTTTGTTTGTATTTTTGTATGTTTGATGTATGGATGGTCCAAATCTGGCAACTGAAATTTAACCAACTTCCAACTATCGAGTTGTCTTGAAACTTTGCAGGCGTGCGTAGTTTGGATGACAATACAATATTAAAAAAAAAAATAACCCCGAGCGGGTGAAAAAATTACCCAGTCATCAATAAATATAACCCGTAACCACAAATCCAAACGACTTGAAATCAGCCACTCGCGTTCTTTACGAAAACGAAAAAAAGCCGCTGCGTTCGGGACGCTAGTCGCATCGCGATTACCGAAAATTATTACAATTATACACAATTTATCGAGAAATGATCCGTCACATATGTACGAATAGTAAAACTAAAACTTTTCAGGCATTCGTAGTATACCACCATCGAAATTGTAGTACAAGAAAAGAATTATTTTTTAGTGACTGTAGCACTATAGCGTTTAAGCAAACTGTTAAACTCTATACAGCAATAAAAGATATTTGTAAAGAAGTCTGAGCTGTGACATGTAAATCCACAAACACTAAAAACTAGAAAATAAAAAATATATAAAAAAAATTTTATATTAAACGATTTTATTAAAAATGCACTAAAAACTAAAAAATAATTCTTTTCTTTTACAATTTCGATGGTATTTTGTCACTTTAAATAAAATCGTGGAGCAGGATATGTCATAACAGAATATGAATCAATTTAATACAGAATCGAGCATGGAAATGAATTTGTTGTGACATATCCTGCTCCAAGATTTTATTTAACGTGAAGAAATACCATCGAAATTGTAGTACAGGAAAAGAATTATTTTTTAATTTTTAATACATTTTAAATAAAATCGTTTAACATAAATTTTTTTATATATTTTTTATTCCAATTTGACAAAAAATTGCTACTCGATATTGCGCAATAAAAGCTAGTTCCATAAAATTTAGAAGTATGTCAGACTCACCGAACGAAGGAACGCCATCCGTCCAAGAAGCCCTTCTCCACGATGTAAAACGGCTTTCCTGGGTCCTCGCACTTCAATATCTCGTTTCTGTTCCTGGCGTGATACAAGTCGTTCAGTTCATCCTTCTGATGCTTCGCCTTTATCTTGTCATCTTTCTTCGCCTTCTGCGCGTTCTCCATCTTCTCCTGCGCAATGAAACGCCGCTTATGTACATGGGAGTTTAAAAGAAGCTTCCATTTGAGTACATATATATTAAAGAACATACTTCGCAAATGGAACACGACGCAGATCCAATGGCGTACTCCTTGGACTCCGGGAAATACTTCCGAAGGGTCGTCCAGGCTTCCCCAGGCACCACTTTCCTCGTAGAGTCCGGCGTCTTTAGCGAACCGTGCTCGCAGAGCAGGTCCTCGTTGAAGTAGAGTATGATCTCGTTTCCTTCGCTCTCGTCGGCTTCCTTCGACCCCTCGCTCTCCTTGTTCGAACTTTTACGTTCGTCGCGAGAAGCATGTGGATCTTGGCAGTCTTCGTCTTCTATTTCGTGCTCCATGTCCTCCATGAACTTCTCCATCGCCAGTCTCCGCCACGATTTCAACGAATCAGCGCCAACGATGTAGCTGGTCTCGGTCCTCCAAACGTGGAAATGAAAATTTTTCAACTAAACTATTCGCCCTCTGTTTAAATCATCGTATCATAATTACATACTGATTAATTACTCACGGTTCTTTTAAGTTGCGCACGAGCTCGTTGACCTCCTTGTGATCCCGTTCCAGCGATATCTTGAAGCGCAGCAACTTATACCGACGCTTCACGCAAACTTCGCAGAGAGAATTCTGATCTAACCGCGGACCTCCGCGGTACTTATCGTAGATCAAATTCGCCGCTTCCACTGGCATGCATTTCGCACGGTTCACCTTCAAAGGATCGAGCCGATAGTGAGAGCACATCAACGTGGAATTGTCGATCGGCGATACTCCGTCGATGGACGAGTGTCCGTTCAGCCACTTCGATAACCAATCGCTCGGAATCCACTGGTATTCCTCCCAGGTCACCGTGTTCGAGATGATATTGTACGCGTCGATAACGAGTTGCCTCTTCGTGTTTTGGTCCTCGATCTCCTTTTGCTGAAGGGAAACGGGCGTTACTTTAGAGCACTTGGATCAGCATTTGTATAATTCCTAGGAGATTCCATTGATACGCACCTTTTCCTGCTGAATAGCCAGTAAACTTAGCTCGTGCTTCACGTTTTCTTGCCTCACCAAATCGCGCAGCGTTGGACTGACTTCCCAATTCTCGAACTCCATCTGTAAAATGATGAAAACTGTGTAACCACGTGAATATTAAAAAGGGATAGAAAGAAAGGTGAAGCTTCCCCACCTCTTCGTAGAAATCTCGCTCCCCGCAACTCATTGCTCGATGCGCATCACCGTTTAACTGTTTGTAATCTACTTTCGCGTTTTTCATAAACGATTTTTTCACTGGCATCTCGTGGTGATTTTCTTTATTGTCAGACTCGTAATGTTTACCATTTCGTTCGTCGGAAGTAGAATCCACCGTCGCAGGGGCTTCCTCTTCCTTCGCCGTTACGTTGTCCGATGAAGACACCAAGGTTTCTGTGTCCATTTTATCGTCCATGTCCAGCTTCAATATCTTTCCGGTGCTACACAAGTCGGGAACAGTGGAATCCGGCCCGTTCTTTCGTTTCCCGTCGTCCGGCGAGTCTGACTTATCTTTCACGGTCAGCCTCTCCATGTGCGCTATGTCGTTATGGCTGTTGCTCTCTGCCTCCACTTTTTTCACCTTAGTCTTCTTCCCGTTGTTCATCCGGCCGTCGTTGGTAACTTTCTTATAAACTAACATATACGCGGTGTTAGACGAGAGAAAGCCTTTCGGTACACGACCGCGTTTCACGACTTTCGAGTTGTCTGCAGGAGAGAAAGGAACAAGAAGCACATTTAATCAAGTCTCGAGGATGAGTTTTGCAAGTACGATACAGTGGAATCCATGCTCACCGCTAACACCATCCTCGATCCGTTTGTTCTGCATCTTCTCAACCTTGTCGTCGCTAAACTGATGCCATTCTCCGTTCGAGTTACATATATTGGCAATGTAATGGCCCGAATGCGCAGATGGGCCTTTATGGCTGAGAACGGCGACAAGACTGTACACGTGGCTTTGCGGCGGACATCTTATATACTCAGACATATCGAGGTCTTCTGGGAACTGTATAAACGAATTCAGCTTCCTTTTCTGCCCAGAATCCCTGTCCAACAGAATAATGCGATCAGTGCGAGTGGCAGAGGGGTGTCGTGGGGGCGTCAAGCGACAGAAATATACCTGTGAAAAACAAAGCGCATTAATTGTATGTTCAAGGTTTCTGGGAGCGATTCCAAACGTATGAATCGTCGCGCGTCCTTCTTGTCGTTGCAGGTAACGCAATGATATTGATTTGGTCCGGTCAGTTGCTCCACGGACAAGTATGTCTCTATTGCCTCCTTGAGGGTAGCCGCGAGCTGCAGATCCAGCTCGTAGAATGTGGTCGAGGTGGGATATTCGGTGCCGCATTTAGAGCAACTGCGTCAAACATAAAGCGCAAGTTATTTAGGAAGAGTTGACTTCTCTCTCGGCCAGATCAGTTGATCGCACCAGTCACCGCAGCGAGCAACGTGTCCTACCATGTTCTCATCGTCAAGATCATCAGCATCATCATCGTTTAGGACAATTCTCATTTGTTTTCCACTTCAGAAAACCCACCAATTGATATAGCTGTATCTCCCTTGTGTCAGCCTCTGCAGCATCTGCTTCAAGTCTGTGTTTTGTTGCAGTTTCCCTTCGATATGGCAGAGCAGCAGCTTGGAGAATTCCTGCGCGTCCTGCTGTGTTCTAGTATCCAAAGACAATGCAATAGCAAGATTCAGTGGATCGAGCAGCCGTCGATTTCCAAATTGCATCATTGCGAATATGTATTGCAACTGTCCAACCGCCGTCCCCGGATGGAATGGTAGTCCTGCCTTCGCGGCTTGCTGCTCGGCCTCCCTTTCTTCCGGATCCTCCGTGATGCTCCATTTGTATATTATCCTCCTGGAACGTGCCAGATTTCGTTTCGTAACAAGCGCCGCGATTAGCACGAACAGAATGTCAGTAACCGTGAACGCATACCTCATATCTTCGTTGTGAAACCACATTTGGATTAAACTGTTAACGTAACAGGTCGCTCCCAGATTCTTTAAGCCGACATACTGAGTGGGATCTCGTAATTCGGACAAAGAACTTTCTAAAGACATTATTTCTATAGGTTGCGACTTTATGTACTTTTCTTCGCCTAGTCCAGTCAGACATTGCGGATTGTTCGTGCAATTGCGTCTGGAAACAAGATACCCATGTTAGCGTACTCGGAGAAATGGCCGGACGTACATTCTCGACGAACGTATCTAACTTACTTGCAATTCTTACAAGCCTTTAAACCTATCCTATACGCAGTTTCCAAGTGTATCCTTTCTATTTGTTCCGGTTCGGCACCTTCTACCCAAGCCCACGCTAATTTGTCTAAATCAGTCTTCTTTGTTGGTGGCATTTTTATCTGGAACACATCGACGCAAGCCCTGGATAAACGAAGGCGCGTTAACGCAGTTCTCTTAGTAACTAACGCTGGGAATCGAATAATTTATTAACATTTTCTACGATCCGCCTTCTTCACAATTCTGAACGCACGATTACACAGAGAAATACATGGCTCCCTGGTGAAATTTAAATGCCTCCATTGAAACATGTCCACAAATTCAATAGACTACAATTCTACGTAAAAACGCGGCCAGAGCGTGCTGATTAATTCTACATCCTTAATCATATCGAGACGAGCAGTTTCCCTTCGAAGACTTACGAAAAGAATTAGAGGGAATCTGCAACGCGTGTCCGGGGCAGATCGAGAGTTCCGTTTCGCGCCATAAGAAAATCGCAGATTCGCTCCGAAAATAAAAATGGAACGAAAGTGGTACTCGATATAATCGATTTCACTGAGCGTCTGCGATCGAAATTAACGACGGAAGAACGAACGCGGGCGGCGCGGGCGACTAATAACGAGCACCGTGTCCGCGGATGAATCTCGCGTGGCTGAGAATTCGTAGGGCTGCATACCTGCACGAAAGCGATGTTCGTTGCTGGTTTTCAAGGTTATGAAAAACGCCGCTATAATCTCTATAGCGCTCTACTTTCCTCCTACAACATTATCTGATTGTAAAAGAAACTTATCGCGCTCGCGAGCACACTTATCACTAATATCTATCGCTAGTCCCCGCGAATTGGTAAAAAAAAGTCTCATCAAAACACTCCAACCGTCTAATGTACACTGATCGCCATATGCAATCGTTTTCCCTCGAGGCCCGCGTCAAATCAATCGCTAAACAACACGACACCACGAACCCAGTAAAAACGCACTTTTACAAAATCATTTATTTCTAATGTTTATCACAACGAATTTGTAATAGTTCTATAGTAGAAATTAAAATGTATCTTAACCCGCGAGGTTTGATAAAAAATAGAGGACGGAATCGATGCTATTTGAGGATGAATGATATAATGTTTTATATCAAAAGTACCAACATTTTTTTTTGCAGGCAATGATCTTGATACTTGAGATAAATGGACAATTGTTGGATGGTACGATTTAGACGCGAAATGTGGCAGATTTAATTGATGATTTCGTTGTATCCGGGTGGAGGATATTATTGATTGGATATATAGATAGAATGTCTCAAGATAAAATAGGTAAATAATAGTTGAAGAGGGGATGTAAGTTAATGAACAATAGAGTGAATTGAAATTTGCTTACAGTTGGTAGCGATATCCTGTTAGAATTCTTAGAAGTAGCATTCAATCATGTGCTGTACTTCAGGAACCTATATCCCAAAGAGATTTTTGTTAAGAAAAAGATATACAGTACAACGGTATATGTTTCTGAACATCCAGAGCTGAACGAATACATAAAGAATGTTCTGAATGCTATCAGAGAGCTGGTGAAGGAGGATGAGAACAGCGTGAAGGCGGCGAATCTTGTTTTCTATAACAGAACCAAGCAGCCGATCGAGAAATTCGTTTTCGAACTTGTCAAGTTACAGGCGACTACTGCGGAGTACGCGTACTTAACGACTAGTTAACGACGTAATAATGTTTGGCGTTGAAATTTACAATTATTCTAGGAAAGATCCTTATTACTTGAAGACCGAAGAAGCGCTCAGAACGATCTGCTTGAAACTATCCATGTGCGACGCGTACTTGGAACCATTGCCGGAGGACTCGTCCTTCTCTATTGAGATCCAAACGTACGAAACTGCTCATGTTGCCGTGAGCGAAAATCCTCGTTGCGAAGATTTTCCATGGATCGTCGATGAGGGGGCCCTTGAAATGGGAGACAACAACTTACTTCCGTTGAAAACAGTCCGAACTGATTGCCTGAATTTGCAAATGTATGTGCTCGAGAGTAAAGCAAATAAAAGTACAAACTAATTGCAACGATCGTGGACTGTGCGTCTACTTTTTTTTTAAATAAAGGAGAATTAATCCTTTTGAGTTGTTTATCTATCATTTATCTCTGTCATAAATAACTTAACACTTAATATTTGTATTCTTATGCACGCGGCTACGATCAGCAAACTTACACAACTTAGTAATCAGTTGTTTTTATAGAAATTTTCAGTTTCCTTTATTGATAAATATATAAATCTTTGTTAGTCTTAGGTTTGCCGTAGGTCCTTCTAATAATACCATTGAAACTTCCAAAATTTCGTTAATATCCAAGTAGAATTCAGATTACAAAGATAATTCAGTATGTAACGTAGAGTGAAATACATTATAAAATGCTATTATTCATTAATTACAAACAAACTAATGACCAATAACATTTTAGGGCGTAGTCAGTAGTCCATGTTTTGAGAGGCAAGCCCAAAAGTACCTAAATAAATCGTAGAAAAACGAGAATTCGTTAATTTTCTGTAATAGCTCAATAATTCACTGGTTAAGAGGTTATGTTTACGAACAAGCAGCTCTTTTATTTCTTTATTTATTTATAATCGGAGGTCCTGAGCCTCTTCTAGGGCCTCTGCAAAACATTACGCAATAATTTTCAACAACAGAATTGTTTATTTATTGCGGTAAAAAGGTTTTGAAAGTTTCAGTTTATGGACACACAAATGGTAAATAGCGGCGAAACTAGGAACTAAAATTTGTCGATACATCGGATAATAAATGTTCAGCTTTCTCAACGAATTATTTAATTTGTAGAAATAATTTGTGCACTATTGCCGTTAGACTTTAAAGCACAGACCTTTGACTACATCACCACATAATCTTCATGGTCACTTTATTCATAACTAATTAGTTACTAACGATTCTTGAACACGATCACGCATACGTGCCGCTGTCTTTAATACTACATTAACTATTTACGGACTCAGATCTTTTAATTATACATTTTCTACAAAGAATGTGTACACCTTTGCAATTGCAATGAAAGGAATAAACTCTTAGCTACCTTCCTATATGACATTTATAACGATCGTCATTATAATTGATTACAATTATAAACAATCCTTAATCGCGGTCAGACGATTGCGCACGGTCGCTGCTGAATATCCACACTAACGATGAATTATGGGTTATTCGCGAAGAATTTGTGCATTTCGATACCTAAAACTGCAAATATGGTCCCTTGCCTGTATTTTGCAACAATTTTAATAAATGTTTTATTCTATTTATATAATGTAATTAATAACCTAAAAAAAGGGTGTTTTATCAACTGAAGGAACCCGCCCGTTCTGTCTGTCTCTGTCCTTTTCCAAAATGCATCCCCTCTTACTCTAATCGACACTTTCTCGCATCATGCTCTCCTACTATCCGGAGCATGAAAGCATCAGGCTTGCATAATCAAAGTTAGTGGCGCAATTGTATCTCTATTCTTGTCACCAACGTCGTCTCTCTCTCTCGCACAGCTAGACCGTGCCACTTCCTCGCGTGATGCGCTCCTGCCACCACGAACGAGGAGGCAGCAGGAGCGCATAACCAAAGTTAGTGGCACGAAACTAGCGTTATCCTCGTCGCCCGTGCTAGCTTTCTCTCTCGCGTAGCTCGGTCATGCAACCTCCACTAGTATCATGTAATCCTATTAGTTTAAAAGATTTTCAGCTCCTGGTTCGCGCACACTTGACACGCGTTGCACGGCGTTTGAATGAGACAGGCAAACTACCGCATCGATAAAGTTTAATAACTGCTTACATTTACACTGAATATGCGTGACAAGCATTGCCGAACATTGTTAAGAGTCTATATTTTCGAATACGATTCTGAAAGAACGTAAATTGGGGACGAAGATCTTATTAATTAATGAGCGATTAGAATATGAATGTGTTAGCGACGAGGCAGAGTATCGGAGTATCGAAGAATTCGTAAAACTAATGAGTTAGAAGCGACATGTGTGCGAAAGTTATTGGGGACAGCTGTGAGAGAATAGTAGATTGAGATGGAGCTGTAAAAGTACGTTTAAGTACGTATGGAAAATTTATAATCCATTGAATTCTGCGAGGGTATACTGATGGTTTGGAATTTTTTCTAACCGAGTGGAATAATTGGTAATAACTGATTAATTGTCAGTAAAATGATCGCAAGTGTCGTGTAGAAAAGTAGTCCGAGGCAAGGGTGTATACTGTATGAATTACTCTTAGGGGAGGATATTCGTAATTTCCTGGCACTATCGTTGCATTGTGTGTTGAAATGGCGGGCTATTTCTATCCTTGTCGCACACACTACCTCCCTCTCTCTCTCTCTCTCTCTCTCTGAGTGGTAGGCGTTTACCTCCTCTATCATTCTGTAATCCTGTTAGCATCTCTGAATTTCCTGATTCAAACGTGCGAGATATATTAGTTATTTAATTTACCGACCGCATTCAGGGACAGGCTCGTACTTGGAATGCAGTCCCGGGAATACGTTGTTTGTCCTTAAATGAGCAGCTTTTGAGCTGGGTGAGGTTTCATTCGAAAGAGGAAGGTTCAATGCAGCCCGCTCTGGTCATCGTTTGAGTCACAAAACTCTTTTAGTGACCTACAAATATTTAGAATCTGTGAGTGTACTTTGTCGATTTTTTCTCTACTTTGGACACTCATATTATTAGATATCAACACATTCTCGTTGAACTCGTTCCTCTTTCAAATGAGACCTCACTCAGCCCGAAATTTGCTCATATAAGGACAAACAACGTATTCCCTCAAACCACAGACGAGGTATAGGTATAAGTCATCTGTGCCCAAATCCATGTTTCGGACCAGATTGTGTTGGTATACAGCGCGCTGCATTACCCGTGTCTACCCCTTTCAGCACCGTTTAAAAAGATTTTTTAAGCACTAAATAATTAACAATTACGTTGCTCGATATGATCATATAATGAACTACAACGATTTTTATAAAAAGATCGAGGCTTTTTTATTTAGAAAGAATAAATAAGTCAATTTTCATACTTTACCCAACTGCCTGCTCGTCTGTGATTAAACTATCGTAGATCCTAATTTTAATGAATTAATCATTTTTTAAGAATAATTTATGCACTTTTAGAGCTGCATTCGGAAGTATAAATATTGAGCAATCATCGGCAAAACTTCTCACGTTTATTTTATGTAAAAGTTTATAATTATTATTAATTATTCTGGTCATACGTTGTTCTCCCAAATGGTAGCAAGTTAAAGGCGGCGGTAGAATGATGGAAGTTTTTTAAATAAAGAAATGGTTTGTAGAAAGATAACGAGACAGTTTCGACTTGAAATAATGGTATATTCTATAATACACGTTAAAATTATTAATTTTGTATTCCATTGCACTTTATACAGAATTCAGGGTGGCAAATAGTATACTTGTTTTAAGAACGAAACATTTGTTAAAATAGATATCTATTCAATTCCGCTAGAATTTACACTGTTCTGTAACTCTGTTTAAAAATAAATCGGCTGTTACAAAGAATCTGAAAGAATCGTTATTAAACGATTAGGTAGTATTAACTACCGTATACTCGTTGGTAATCTTTTTAAAAGCACGAGAGCATTCTCATCACACGTATCTAATCGTTACACAAATTAATATTCCGGTTACATTATTGTCTGCTTTTTAATGAAAATAGAAAAGAACGTATAAATCAGCTACAAAAACACTATATTACACGTATTTTTTTTGTAAAATACACGTATATTAAGAACTTATCACTAAATATTTAATATAGATCTGAAGAATAGATTGCAAGACAAATTTACAAAATTCCTTCGGGTTAAATGCTCTGACAACTGACATCTTAAACTACAGCGACATTAATACTTGCTTCCTGAACAGTAATGCAAGCGCATTACTTTAATTACACTTTTCCTTCGTTCCAATTAATAGCCATACAGAATTGAAAGAACGATCTCGAACGATACACCGATGAACACACTTACTTATCCGTACTGTGCAATCTAAAGTAATATATCATTCGGTACGCTAGATACTCACAAATCAATTTCAAACATACAATACAGTGAAAAGATGAACATGCAAAATTAGTAGAGTAATTCTTACTTTCGTTACAGTGAGTTTACATATCTAAAGAAACATTATTTGAAAACGTTCTTCCCACATCTTTTTAGGTCCATGCTTCGCACGCCGTTCTATCTAAATACAACTTATACTCGAACACCGAAGTTAACGTTTTGAAATAATCTTTCTAACGCGCAGATATGTCCAGAATATTTTGCCCTCTGCTTATATGATTTGTTCTCATCGCGTATAAATATAATTCAGTGGAGAATGGAAATGAAAGCTGTGCAACACGTTTTAAAGTGTATTGTTTAGATCGAGACGTGGCCTTTTCCTACGGACCGCTGTACCATCATCTTCGGAGTCACCATTGGAAGATAAAAAATCTCGTTTCCTCTCGGCGTTCTGAAACATTATTATTAAACGATACATTTCGAAATGTGTAGCAACTCGTAGAAGACATACAATATTAAACATACAATTTCTACCTTTTTATCCCATTGTTGGTGAAGGTACCTTAATAATATGGTCGTTTTCTCTGTAACTATAACTGAAAACAATGTTATTCGTAACAAACTGTTCTGGCCTCCCTCCTATCGACGTACAGCGAACTCGAAACTCACCTTGTTCCGAAGGATGATCTTTCGTAGGGAGATAAACCGACGGCTTCTTTACGCAAGTTCTATTTCCGCTGTCCGTATGAAAGTTCGCAAAATTGTTTTCATTGTGAGAAGGCAAACCCTTTAAAAATTCAGCAACGGACTGCAAAAATAAAATAAGTCACGTCGCCGAACTCGTAAATCATAGCGACTCTTTTACGAGGGCGTCGATGTCAATGCACATTAACGTAAACTGTGTTAAAAAAAAAAAAACAAATTAGGTTAACGAAAGTATCTAAGAATTAAACATTACTGTTTTGTTGCTCATTGTGTCTATTTTAAAAACTACGATTCCCAGTTATTCCTTCGGTCTTCTGAAAAGGGGCCGCATCAAAAAGATTGTTGAAAGCGAAATGTTCCAAGCATACGAGACAATAATTATTGGCTCCCATTAGATTTCAACACGAAATGTAAATAACCTACAAAGCTGTGTCGCAATGAATGGGACTGTAACAGCGTACGAATCCGCAAGTCAGACTTACCATTTTGAAACGAACAAATGTCCAGTTAATTGTCCCACGGAATACTTATGCAGCTTAGAAAAATATTTAGAGCGCTGTAATTGATAGAAAATTAGCTACCGTCATTTCTCTTAAACAACCACAGAATCCAAAATGTCTACATCCTATTCCTCTTGCTGGTTCATGGCATACTGAGGTGTCGAAAATTCGGAATCAAATAGAAACTCCAAGAAACCTATACGCGTAGACCCTATTTATGAATGTTTCCGGCAGTTTCTTATTCCTTCTCCTCCTCGCGAGAAACGAAGTCGGGTTGTTCTTTCGCTTCTTTCGCTGCCTGAACGCGAACGACCACCATACGAATGTTCTCAAACGGAAAAAGAATAGGTAGTCGTGTCGACGTAACTGGTAGAAAGTCTAGCACTCTGCACTACTGTTGCATGTTTTGCTAATAGTTTCTTTGTTTTATTTTTTACCGATGAAAGCCTTCGAGGAAATGAAACCTGAATGATACGAGCGATGCCGTGTTTGACGTTTCTCCGCGTAAACACAACCTAGAATTGATTTGTATCGGATGGAAGGAGCAAGCGGATTGGAGTAAACTTTGGCTTGTACCCGCAAGTTGATATAATGTATAAGAAGAAGTGGCAGAATCTGAGGAAAGTTGACGAGAATTTTGAACTCGAGCCAGAAGTAATTAACAGAACGCAGTGCTCCTTGAGAGTTAATTTCACTCATTTGGCGTTCGATTGCTACGAGGAACACCTCGCTGCAACCGATACGGCAGGATATTTGTATTACGTGGACCTGTCTAACGGTTCTCCGTCTTACCAGAAACTGGGAAACGTCGGGCAAGCGACTTTTATAGCGTTCAATCCTATAAACAAATTTGAGATACTGGTTGGTCTGACTACAGCCGACATCAAGATACTGAGGGTGAACGTGAACGTCGCCCAATTTTGCTTGCTGATTGCTCACAAAATACCGCCCGTACATGTTTCCTTCTATAAAAAGTACTGTTTAACTTGTTCGCGTAAGGAAGTTATAATATGGTGCCTGCGCTCTTGCAGCAAGGCTCAGCAGTTGAGAGTAAACACGAAGAATGTAGTGGTAAAGAAAGCGAGCTTCTCGAACTTAGGGCATATCGTTGTACTGTATTACAACGATACTTTACAAGCGTGGAACTTTAACCACCTGGAAAACGATGCGAAGATCGATGTAAAGACATTCGGCGTGAGGAACATCAAGGAGTTTGTTTTTACACAAAATGGAAGAGCGATGATCATGTCTAGCGCTCAGAACAAGATCGTTATTCTGAATACGTCTAAATGGAATTTGATAAAGACTTTGCATTTACCAGACGCCTTTATCGGGATAAAGCAACTGTCGCTCGTGCCGTCACCTTTGGACGGCGGAGCAAATAATGTATTAGCGTGCATCTCGTCCAACTTCACACTTTATTTCTTCGATATAAGTCAGTCTTGTATTATCAATACTCTGCAGCCTATCAAACCCATAAGAAAGATCGCAGTTTCTCCGAGCGGCAGGTATATAGCGCAGATAGAGAAAGAGGGGCACTTGAAGCTAATAATCGCCGAGAAGCTGCTTTCGGAGAAGGGCGAAACCTCGCGGAAGTTGAGAGAACCGTGCAGATTAGTCGCGCATGGGATATGCGACCACTTGCAATGCGTTAGACAGAACATGGAGCAGGAATTGCGGTTGGAAAGAGTAATCCCCATCCTGAAAGAGTTTGGAGAATATCCCGAGGAATATCGTGTGTTAATATGGTCGACTATCTTAAAGTTGCCAGGCAATAGAAGCGCGTACAGTACTTTGGCTCATAAGGCTGCAAACTGTAATTTCACTTCGGAGCTTTTAAGAAACTATCCGCTGGCAAGTAGGAGTAAGAAAACAGCACTGACGACGATAATAAATTGTTTAATACAGTGGTGTCCCTTATTAGCTCAGTGTTCTTTTTTACCAAACTTGATATTCCCATTTCTCGTGGTGTTTCAGGTAATAAGCTTACCGTTTCTTTTAGCAACACAGAAAGCAGTATGTTAGGAAAGGTGAAATTCTGGTCTTACATAACAATTTGTTTCTTTTTTGCAGAAGGATCTCCTGCTTGGCTTCGAACTCATTTTAAGTATACTACTAAATTACTGTCAAAAATGGTTCGAGTATCATCCTTTACCACCCTTGAATGTGTTAGGTATAATAGAAAACATTCTCCTGCAAGCGGACCCACCTTTGTTGAACATTTTCTGTGAAAGAGGAATAACATCTAGCGAATACGCATGGCCGCTTCTGAAAACCGCAATGAGCGAAGTTCTGTCTGGCCCCGACTGGTTAATCTTATGGGACCATCTAATATCCTTCAGCAAACCTTCGTTTCTGTTAATGACTGTTGTCGCGTACAGCATCTGTTCCCGTGAAATTATAATCTCCTCGTTACACTCGCCAGAAAATGTTAAACGATATTTTACTACTCAGGGGCATGTCAGAGCAAAGGAATTAATAAAAGTTGCTCAGCAACTTGATAGAGACACACCGTTGAGAGTACACCCTAATCGTTATCTCAGGTAAACTAATGATTAATTAACGACTTTTTGTCTCTTCTATAAAAATTATCTTTCTTCCCACAGAAACGAATTAATTACGTTGCCCTCGAAAGGGCCATACACGCCGTTTATGTTACAAGATTTCCCAAAATATTTGACCGACGATATCTCTATTTTCGAGTTGGAAAAACTAAAAGAAAAAGAGCGAATTACGCGGGAACATAATCTTAAGGCTGTGGAGCTCGCGGAAGCGAAAAGACTGAAGCACGAAGTGAACGCTTTTATGAATCAAATTCATCAAACAAGACTGAATGGTACGAGTTTGTACAGTGAATTAAGAAATTGCGCCAGCGGATGAATTACGAGGACCGAAGTTATTTTTTTACTTTTCAGACGTACAGAAGTGTATCAACGAACAATTTTCTGATATGGACTGGAGGCTGGGAACAGCGCCAGCACATCAAACAGAAACGGAGGAGATGTGCGACCGTATTTGCGAACGATTGCATATTGTTCCACGATTGGATCTAGACGTTCCGCGTGCCGAGAATATCGTAGATCCCGAGGATGACAAAACCAAACAGTACGAGCAATTGCAGCGCGATGTAGACAAATTAGAATACGAAGTGTACAGTCTCTTGAATTCCTTAAGATCTCAGGAATCAAGAGCGGAATCTACTTGATACATTTTAAGAGAGACTTTCTTGTATGTTTATGTGTAACTTAAGAAACATTCCCGCGTACTAATAGTATATATAAAGTGGAATCGAAAAGCACTAATAGATAAATATTGTTTATCTGTATAAATTTATTATAAAATTTGTATAGAATATTTACAGTTTGTAAATACTATAAAATATCTTTGTATGTGAAATGAGATGATATATACATATTATGTATATATATATATATATACGCACATATATACTACATAAAAATATTGATCTCTTTATTTAAATGCTTCGCTGTAAGAATGTCAATATTATCGAGAGTGGATTGCCTAAGCTGTTACATTTAGATTTGTGCTCCTCCTATTTCTCTAAAGTTCGTGACTAATCGTACTGAATAAACGAATGAACAGGTGCACCGAGTTTCTCCCTTCCCTTCAGTTTATTTATCTCGATTATTACTAAGCATTCAACTACTTCAGCTCCAGCTGATTTTACTAATTGCACCGCAGCAGTCATAGAACCTATAGTTGGACGATTAAAGAAACCCTTGGTAACCCTGTTACTTTTATAGAATTAAGTAAGTCTGTTTTATTAATTTTGCCTTACCGCCTGTTGCTAACAGATCATCTATAATAAGCACTCGTGCACCTTTATTCATGTTCTCTGTCTGTATTTCGAATGTAGCCTATACGAAAGAAATTGTTAAAGAACATTCGTTACGATATTAACAAGAGCATAGTAGAAATGTGTATCGCGGTTTATATTCGTATACCTCTCCATATTCAAGAGTGTAGCTCTGTTCCAAAACCTTTCCTGGGAGTTTCCCTTTCTTTCTAATCGGCAAGAAAGGCTTCCCCAATTCCAGACAAATCATGGGCCCGAAGAGGAAGCCCCTAGAGTCCAGGCCTACAACCAAATCAACTTCGAGGAATAAGATATGTTCCACTATCAAATCTTTCATTGCTCGCAATGCTATCATGTTGCGAAATACGCCGAATATATCCCTGAAAAGAAGCAATTTCTGAAACTGTAATAACTTCTCCTAGAACCCATGCAATATCTGAAATGATCTTGGAAACGTCTCGAGGTTCGATCGACCGCGATAATCGATTCAACGAAAGTTTAATGTAATACCCACCGAAATATGACGCCTGGCTTAGGGAAGTCAGGGTAACTTGTAATTGCATTCCGCAATAATTGAATTTTCTCGTTTTTGTTCATTCTTGCTGGCTAAGTTTGTTGAACAATGACAATGATCGTATGTTCTACACTGCTATTTGTCGCAAAGGACTAGATTTTAATTTTAATTAGATTAAAGATGTTAAGAAATACATATGTGCACAAACCGCCACAACGAAGGAGCGCTTTTGAAAATGGGAAGAATTGCAAGGGCAGTTTTGATTCCGAAAGTCACGTGTGTTATGCGTTCAAAAAAAGACAAAAATCGACACGCCTGTCATCTTGCGTCGCGATTTATAATTTGCTAATCAGCTCAGGGTCATTCGATTACGATACGCTGTGAACAGATAATTAATGAGGTTACTGTTAGCTTGGAGCATATTCTCTAAGTTGTTAGTAAAGTGGGAAGTTTAGACGCGGTAAATATGAAATTACAGACGAGGCAAATTGGACGCATACCTGACATCCACTGCATTTTTCTGTGACGGGTTTTGGAGATCCCAGTACAGACTAAATATAGAACAGACTTTTCACTTGATGGATTTTTGCGTCTCGCGGTATGAAATCATCTGAAATGCCGATCTTCTGAAACTCTCTACGTCTTTCAAGCTGTGGGTTTAGTTAACATATGGTGTCTCTCTATCACTGACATTGGTAGAACCTCGTCTGTGAGGCTGTGATTACTTAATTAGTGTAATTGTAATGTCACCACTTCTGACTGCATTGCAACATTCTGCAATACCGACAATATGGCTGAGATATGCATGGAATTGGGGCTGAAAAATCTTCTAAACTAATAGGAATACATGATACTAGTGGAGGTGGCATGGCCGAGCTGCGCGAAAGAGAGAAAGAGCACGATAGTGCGTGCAACAAGGACAGAGATAGATGGCGTGCCACCAACTCTAGTTATATGTGATCCTGCTCCTGTACCAGGGTTACATATAACAGGAGTTGGTGGCGCGCCATCTATCTCTGTCCTTGTCGCACGCACTAGCGTTCTCTCTCTCTCACACGGCTCGGTCATGCCACCTCCACTAGTATCATGTATTCCTATTAGTTTAGAAAATTTTCAGACCCTATTCCGACCATATTGTCGGTACTACAGGATGTTGCAGCGCAGTACGAAATTTAGCCCGCGAAAAATTCGTGAATAATTATAATCATAGAATGAATTGCCGAAACCGGCTTACGATAATCCGACGCGAAATAATAAATATACAAATATAAATTTACATACCTTGTCAATATAACCCAGTGTGCGCTTAAATTTATTACCCACTATTTGCATGACAGAAATTTCTTCCAAAGCGTATTCAATAAAGAAAATTCAAGAAAGAATAATGTCCAACTCATCGATTCTCTGTTTAAGCAACTAATTAATGATTGATGGTAGTTAACGTAGAAGTGATACGCGCTGTTTTGAAGTAACGGTAACTATTTAAGTATGTAGGATTGAATACAATAAAGGACTCGATTATTTTTTACATCGTATAAGGTATATTATTTATTATATCTTATTTACATTCAACATCGTCTTGACAACACCATAGGAAAAATGTTTTTAGACACATTCCAAAATTTGTCGACATTAACTCTCTTATTGCATCTGTTGCGCTTTGTCGCTTTGTTTCGTTTTTTTTTTTATTTTATTTTATACAATGAATCGAGGACACACGGTGGCGATTCGCTGAACCAATTCTGTGAAAACTCAGTTCGACGAGAGTATGCATAAATTATGATTGCGTGTACGTGATACAAGTATGGTGAGCTATTTATAATATTATACGGGACGGTACCTGTGTGCTTTTTATCTTCTCGCGAATTTCATATACGTTTTGTTTTCCGTTTTCTTATCGTTCTCTCTTTCAACATTTTGTTTGCTTTTCGTTTTCGAAGCAGGTACTTTGACAAAGTTCGCAGTAAACAGAGACACTGGTAAAAAAAAAAATGAAGAGGTAATCACAATAAAAAAAAAGGAAAAAAATAGAAGAGAATTAAACGACGCGCGAGCGCACATAGATCGCTTTAAAAGGCGAAAAGAAAAAACGCTTAACTAAATCGATAATATAGCTGCTTAGAGGCTTGACGATCGATATCTATGATGCTGTGCTCCGTTTTTCCTTCCATTTCGTTTCTTTTTACACACCGACAGAGTTTTTTTCGGAAACTCCGAAACAAGGAAATAATATGCGTATATCTTTCTCTCTTTCGTACTTTCGTTCTTTCTATCTGTCTTTCTATCTGTCTTTCTTTCTCTCGTCCCCTTTCGCACGATTCTAGCAAAGGTAAATAGATAACCTACGACAATTAGAACGTTCCTTTTTTTTAATTTAGTCAGATCTCTAAACAATAAATAAGGCTTTCTTCGCTTTTTAATAAATAGTTGTAGTACAGAAGTGTTAATCGAGTAAAAAGTATTTAAGTATAAAAGGAGTGGCTTTAGGCTCTAGGAGTGTCTACTCGACGACTTATTTATCGTCCGTTTCACACCCATCGATGCTTTTCCTCGATAGAAAGAATAGCGAATTACTTTAAAAAGAATCCGTATCTAATAATAAAAAGGAGGTGAAGAAAAGAGGAAAACAACATACTACTATTTAGTACGGGGACGAAGAAGGGGGTGAAGCGGGAGGAAGAGCGATAGAAGTCTGGTCGCGTGGATCGAGGAGAATTTTGATTTACGTTACATAATCTTCCGTTTTCGAAAACCAAAAAGCTCACCGCGCATATATCGCGTCAAACGATGGGAAATGAAGAGAAGGTGAGGGAGAGGGGGAAATAGGCAACGTAAATACGAACTATGGACATGTAGTAGGATGAAAAGCTTTGAAAGTGTAGGCGGGTGCCAATAGAAATGTAGATGATGACGACGACGACGATGATGATGGTGATGAGGATGAGGATGGTGATGATGATGAGGATGGTGATGATGATGATGATGATGCTAAAGAAGATGATGATGGCGAGGATGAATAAAACTGAGGAGATTAGTCGTGGGGAGGGAAAAGAAGAGGGAGAGAGCCCCCGGCGTATGAAACTCGATAGACTCAAGTGAAAAATCGAAAAGGTCTCTCTAATAAGATATCCTTTACGCTCTAACTAATTATCATCTGCTCGTTTCGTGCCTACGGTCGTGTAATATCGATAGAGATCTATGAAATCTAAATATTAATCGGCTGAAACTATCGACATTCTCAAAACATCAGGTCGCACTCGCAGGTTCGTCGCTAGACACAAATAGTTACAGCTGAAAGAGTTCTTAAAACCTTTTCTCTTCTTTCCGGTTCCGCGTGACTTCGTCACCCTCGCACGCTTTTACCATTCCCTCTCGCGTTAACCTTTTTTTCCCCTTCTTTAATACGAACATTTAGGAAGATAGCGCTATCGATAATTAATATCTTCTGAAATTTGTTAACATTCTCTATATAAAAATCTGCATTTGCGGCGTAGTCGCTTATTGCTTCTTAAATCGTCGCCATTGTTCGGTAGCCAACCGGTTCTCTTCCGCCTCTGAACCGAGACCTCGCGGCCATCGCGCACCCTTCCGCTCCGCGTCCGCTTCCGCTCCGAGGGCGGAACGCTGCGCGTCGAACCAACGTCCCCCAGGACCTTCCCATGCACTTTTTCGAATGCAGACGGAACGACCCTCGAGGAAGAATCTCCTAATCAAGAGGCACGGCGCGTGGATCGATCGAGTCCAAGGGAAAGCCCAACTTCCTCTTCTTCTCGCTCCTCGACACGTGTATTACATTTCTTTCGCTACGCGGGACCGGTGCTTTCGCCTTCCGGACTCATTCCATCGCGGCGTCGACCTCGACAACTATGTTCCTACAGTGTAATTCGTTAAATTAAGAATAAAAATTTCTCGTCGCTCGGCGGACCCGCACGGAAGCGCTCGCCGCCTGTCAATGGACAAGTGTCCTCCAGTCTTTAAAATCAGCGAACGCGGCTGGGACAGGATACGGACCATCCATAGCGACGAAACGAGCCCTCTTTCCTACCTTCCCTACCTTCCCTCTGACGTTCGTTGTACGGCGTACGCGATGAAACTGCTCGAAAGGAAAACCCCACTCGCCTGCTGCTTTGTCGCGTCGCGGAAACCTTCGCGAAACAATCCCCGTCCCGTTTTCGCGCTCGTTCGCGGGTCAAGCCTTCGCTGTGCCTGTCTTCCCTTGTCAGATACGCCATGATATGTTCACGTTACCGAGGGACTCGCTCGACGGTTTCTTCGCTAACTTTCCCACCCGATCCCGGTCGATTCCTCCCGTCAACCCCCGCACGCACACCTCCACCCTGCTCGCTCCACCCTTCGTGTCTAGGTTACGCGCGCAATATAATTTCTATCTCTCTTCGAGTACGTACATATACAGGGGATGATTTCTCTAGCGATCCAGGCACACGGGGCCTCCCCTTCTTTTCTCTCGTTCACGCACACTTTCTCTCGTTTCACAGCGTCATTGGCACATGTTCCTCCTCCCTCTCGTTTAATCGGCAGATAGCTACACGGACCGCGCGTACAGCGTATGTATGCTCGTGCTTTCAACGGGGTAACGCGACACGCAAGAATCATATGCCTTTTCTCCCCTTTGTCTCGTTTCGTCGCCGCGCTCAGCAATCTGGGGCCAATCACGAGCAGATCATTTGGTCTGGCGCGCTCTCTTCCGTCCCCTCCTCTCTCTCTCTCTCTCTCTCTCTCTCTCTCTCTCTCTCTCTCTCTCTCTCTTTCGCGAAATCACAGGCGAAATGATAACGCGCACCTGCGTGTACGTGGTACGTGTGTGAATGTACGTGTTTGTGCATCGATTAAGCGTCACCGATATTATAACAGCTACGTAATATTCGTTGCACGCGGCGTTAGGCTTTGCGAATGGAGACACGCTTGCGCCGGACTTCTCCCTTTGCCTACGTTCCTTATCCTAATCTAACAGAGTCGCTTCGATTCTTCGCCGATTACGGGAGAGCGAGGGCAAGCGTGTCGGGGCGTCGATTAGCTTTTAGGCCGTCCGTTTGTTCGCGCAATAAATTGCCCACGGGGGCGATCCAGGGCCGTGCATCCTCGCTAGATGCCCTCGATCGCCGTGGTCGCGCGAAGGAACACCAATGGACAGGAATCGAGGAGCGTTGCGGCACAACGCGAGGGGGTGATTATTCGATCGATGGAAAGACTGTTTATATTTTCTATCGAGAAACGTTCCGTCTTTGTGTGTACGTATGGCGTGTGAGCAAAGATTCAGCGCGTCAGAGAGTCTCGACGGTGAGCGAACGGTTTCGCTCGACTTGGGTGTGGGCTAGGATTCTCCTTTCTCGGTTCCAGTGGTCGCGCACAGTTCCGTACGTGGATGCGTAAATCGTTACGGCAGTGATTAATACAGTTTGGCAGTTCGGTCCTCCCTGGCCGCGGTGATCCGCGAGAGATCACGCTGGAGGATGATCTCACGATCTCGTGATTTCTCCTTGGGGAAGGAAAAGACAGAGTGGACGAGTCTCGATTATTAGGCCGTCGTTGCGGCGCGTTCGCTAGCGGTTGATCCCGTCGCGAGCCTCTTCGATTCCAAGCTTCTCGACTTGATTTTCCCGTTGCGCGGGAATATCTCGCGGTAGGAGTTATCCTGGCTGTGGCTCGAGGAACCAACCTATCTACCTACCGATGGAATGTCTGCGGTGCGCGACACCTCGACTCCTCGAGGCAGACGGACCCCGTGTCGCCGAGGACCTTTGGACGGCCGTCTGGGTCGCTGCCGCTGGTCGCGGTAGTCGCGCGGGAAGGGTACTTTCTTCGAGAACGCCAATCGTCCTGACTAGGATCCCATCGTCGCCCCGCGCCAGAGCGTTTGCCGGGGGGGGGGGGGGGGGGTTACGATCGGCGCGAGTGCTCCCCGAACGAACGAACGAACGATCCGTGAAACCGACGGGATCGCGGGATCGATGCGTGCGAGAAGGTTCTGCGATCGGGGCGCACCGTGATTAGACGAGAAAGCCCTGCGAGGTGGCGGACATCTGGGCTCTGAGCGCCGTCACGCTGTTCATGATCTTCTTCTGGTGTCCCACCAACGTCACGCCGAGCGCCGTCAGTTCCTGGACGGTGACGCGCGCGGCCGCGTCCAGGGTGGTCACCCCGGACCTCTCGAAGCTCTCCGCGTACCGAGACATCTTGATCGAGCCCAGCCACTCGCTGACCGAGGTCAGCTGTGTCAAGTCCACCGCGTCCGGCGCCAGTGGATTCGTGCCCCTGTCGAGAACACTGCGTTAGACAACTTTCACCTGGGCCCCCCTGCGCGGCCTCTGGGAGGGGGGGGGGGGACGAAAGTTCTGGGACGGGGCTCTATGAGGGAGAATCGAAGACCTGTAAGTTCTCGTTCAAGGATCTACAGGTCGTTCGGTTCGTTATCTAAGGAGGGTGGGCGAAAGAACGCAGGCGCTTCTCCGATTTCTAAGAGACTCTCTTTCCTGTACAGTGTCTAAACGCGATCATTTCGTAGAAACGACAGAGAAGCATCGCCTTCGTTTTTACGCGTCGTTCCGGGGGTAGGGGGTGTAAATAGTAGCTTCGAGTTCACTTAGAATTCTATTACTCAAGTACTTCTAGCAACAGGGGGGTCACAACCCGCTTCGACGAGCGGACTAAAGCTCCATGCCATCGTCGAAGCGGTGAGGCTCGCAATACTGTCCTAGATCGGTTCGCACGAAGAGGTGCTAGATACCAAGAGATACGCATATGTACAGTACAGATATCCATTAGTTGGCGAAACGATAAGACACGCATAGAATGCCTCGAGGTCTCTGCTCGTGGAACGTCTTCCTGCAGAATCGATTCGAGCGTGGGCGTCGATGCGCATCAAAGCATCAGCGCGCGTTCGTTACGCGTGGAAGACGTTCTGCGGGCGGATGTGAGATTCGGGGGGGTTAAAGTGGGTTGCTTGGTTAGGGGCGAAGAGTGTGAGACGGATGTCCAGTTCTCGAGAGTCTGCTACTTGATCTCTAGGAGAAGTTAGTTCGGTTGGTGTCATTTACTTGACAGACCTTTTTACGGGTATGGTACGGTGTTAAAACGGATCTTATCCTAAGAGGGGGGGTTGGTGGTTCGATAATGAATCTTTATGTACACTTGGACGCGATGCTCGATAGGTTTCCACGACCGCGCCTGGATTCTTGGCCTGATTCGCGTATCGGGCAGCCAGCTGCGATCGGCTGCACGGAACGGAGAACGGAAAGTTGTCGGGGACGTCGCGGCGCGTGGCGCGGACGTGATCACGCGGCTCCAAGAAGGCACAGACGAGATCGTGGAAAGTTGGAGGCATTCTGGATCGTTGCTAGCGATGGGTGATCGATGGTGATGAGAGTAAGAGTCGCTAATGGCGGTAATGAGAGAGTACTATGGCGGTGTGGTTACGTCCGGCGGTGTACACGGAGTTCGGAGATCAGCTGGACGTGTTACGTATATACGTGAATGGATAAATGGTGCGTATGAAGCAAGCAGTGCGATACCAACTAAGAGGGTACAAGCAGAGCAAATGCTGTCTACGTGGCAGCAATACTCGGTGGTGAGGCAAGCGGAGGAAGCGACAAGCCGCGACGAACATTGCTGACGCGCTCGGTCCCCGGACGTAGGTACCAATCTCGTCGGAGAGTATCGATTCTCGCGAGAGAACACGCTCGAGAGATCGCGGCTTGTTGCTCGTCGCTTCTTTCGTACTTTGTATACTTTTGGTCGGCTGAAAGCTGTTCTTGATTTTTTTTTACCTTTTCCTTAAATGCACGTTGGAGGATGTCGACGAGGCGGGTGGGGGTGGGGGTGGAGCACCCCTTTCCCTGATTCTGACAATTGTTAGCATTTGTTAGTGCGATTGAGGTCACACACTCTGGTGCGTGGTTCTGTGTGTCTCTCTGTGTGTGTGTGTGTGTGTTGTGCGTGTACCTGTGTACGTGTACGTGTAATTACCTCATCCCCTTTCTCTATCTTTCACATCCGTCCCCTTCCTCGGTTTTCTCTCGAAACGAGCGTCGAGTGTGGTGTCGGTGCGGGTGTGACTGTGATGGTCGCGTGTATGCTTGTGCGAAGCTTGTTTTCTTTTTATTTCTCATCGCGATTGTCCACGTGATTGTGAGGTAATTAGCGTGCGCGCGCGCGCGCTCGTCCATTCGATTTCTGCGGGCTAAACGCGGGCTTAAGCTGATTGTCGGTTTCGATTCTCCCTGCGTTTCCCGCGATATAGAGAAATCATTCGAGAATCCGTCGCGTCGCCTCGAAAGAGCGCGGAGCAGACTATCAGCCACCCCTAACCGCGGTGGCCGCGGAGCATTTTTCCTGCAATGGTGTGTCGCGACGTTAACGTTACGTACGATTCAACTACGATCGACTTTCCGAAATTTTCCTCCTAGAATCTAGAAGGTAGAAGTATGCGCGCGGCGATGTAGATCGTCGCGATCGATTTCTGCTTGCCGTGGAGACACGGCCATTCACGGGCTTTCTCTGTACGGTGGTTTTCCGATTTCCCATTGAGGCTCGAGTAGAAAAATACTATTCTAAATCTGGTCGAACGGTCGCTCGCAAGATTATTAAATGCTAATAAGTCTTTGCAGGTTTGTTGCCGTAAAGTCGATGACGTCAATAAATACTATGTATATATCCGCTTCTTCAATAATAGCAATATTCATAATAATATATTTACGTATACTCGTGCAAGATGTATATTTATATATATATATATTATATATTACGTATATCAAGAATTAGAAAAACATCTGAAAGACTATAACTGCATTCTCGCGTACAACACGTCTCGCGGATAAAATCCTCCATCTCCCTAAGCTCCGAGCTTAAGTCTTCTCTCTCTCTATATTGCTATTCGTTGGTTCGATTCGTCCTCTATAAATTCTCATTATCTCTACGAAAAAACTGGAGGGTATATCTCATATATATCCATATAAATGCTCTCTTAAAATTTTCCATTTAAATCCCTCTAACTAGAACCATAAATATTCTCTATACGACTTCCACGTGGCAGCTAAGACCGATAAAATCTACCGCGCCTGGTGCTCGCACGAACATCGCGATAAAAACTTCTCTGCTCTGTCGATAAGTATATAATACCTATATACTTAAATACATATGTATACGTATGCCTACCTATATACGTTCCTTTCATCGCGATAATTGATCGATATACATAACTGGAAATCGAGAAAATCTTTCATCTACAACGGCTAATCCTCTACCATTTAACGTTTAACGCGTGGCTACACCTAATTCGCGTCCCACAACGAAATTGACCGACCATCTAAATTTCACCTAACGCGATCGCGGTCCCCTTTAGTCTATAGACCCTACAGAAACGCGCGTAAACGGCCTCCCATCGCGATCTTCCGTCCGCGAGGAAAACGTCCCTGCGGAAATTTCGTCGCTACTCCATGGGGATCCGTGGCGACACGTCCCCAGCGAACGATGGAGAAAAAACAAGTAATTCATTCGAACCTGTTGATCCAGTCCGCCGACAGACCGGGACGCAGCCAAGTTCCATCTCGTCTCGTGGGAAAATGGCAGTCGTGTCCCCGCGTGTGGTCTTCTTTAATACGAGTAGAACGAACGGGGAAAGACTTCTCGCGGCTTCGCGAGCATTCAATCGCGTGTCTCTGGCGTTGCTTGGCTCGCGACTGCACGAGGGAAAGCCAAACTGGGGCATGTACGTACTTTGCAACCCCTGCGGGGGGCGAAGGAAGACCATGTCAAGTGGGCGAGGTAGAGAATCGGTGAAGGGAACCGAGAATCAGCTCGAACTTAGACCGAACTCAGCTCGATGGGAATGACGTGAAACGCGAGGGTAGCTTAGAGGTGCCTCTGCTTCCCTTTCTGACTTTCCCTCGTGAGATGACCGGGCGAGAAGCGCTCGCCTCGCTAACGGAAGAAGACCGATCGCTCTCGGTGTTAACCAAAGTGCGTGAACGGGACCCAGTTGGGGTAGGTAAGCGGTGGCTGCTGTGGCAATGCGTGTGTCGCTGCGTGTGTGTGATAGTGTAAGCTACGGCCGGCTCCTGGTGGCATTACTGGAACGGCAATCGTCGACTGGGCTTGATGGGCCTGATGGCCTACTACGTCTACGAACGGGCCGGTGGCCGCGGCTGGAATCGCAGTGGCCGCTACCGCGACCTGAGCGACCTGAGCGGCCTGTGCGACCTGTGCGGCTGCCGCCGCGTGGCTTGTGACATAGTATGGATTGTGTGCAGGTGGCCTCACGCTGTTGTTGTTGTTGTTGGTGGTGGTGGTGGTGGTGATGGAGAGGTGGTGGTAGAGATGGTAGTTGTCGCAGTTGCGTTCGGTTGCAGTTCGTAGTCGGGTACCAAAGACACCACAAAACCAAAACCACAAAGAATTAGCCCAGAAAAAAGGGACGTCGTCAACGGGAGAAACTGAAATTCTCTTGAAGGAGGGGGCAGGAGTGATGGGAAAGGAGCAGCGACGCCAGGCCGCGCCACGCCGTCCGTTCCGTTTCACCGAAAACGCGCTTTCACCGATTCACGGTTGACGTTGCGGTGAAACAGCGCGGGGCGGTGCGCGCCGCGGCGGCCCGTGTGAAATCCAACGATAATCAATTGGTCCCGTGACGCGACCGATCGATTCATTCCGCGGCGGACTCCCGTTACGATCGTTTTTCTTCGCCGGGGCAGAAAAAAAAAAAGAAGGAGAAGTTTTTCCCGTGGCCCGCCGCCGCTCGTCGTAACACAGACGTCTTTCCTCCGTATTCTTCATTAAACGATCGGCCGGCGATAAAGTGGAACGGGACGTCCGACTATCCGGGTATCGTTTGATCTCGCCTTTGTTCGCCCTTTTTTGTGTTTCGCGGGTAGGAATAAGTGACGGCAAGAGGACGGGGAGGGGGCGCTGGGAGTCGGAGGATTACAGAAACGATAAGCGCTAAAGCGATAAAAGCTCTCTGAAAGCCACCGCAGTACGATGCGCACTTTTCGTCGTTCTCTTGAAACGCGCGAGCGAAAAAATTATCCCGCGAGACTGATCGCGTAGAGAGACTTTCGTCCATAAATTAATTTTCCTCCCCAGCAAGTAGACGGAACAGAGACGACGGTTAGCGTGCAGCGGATCTTTCTTTCCGGCGTTCCAAAGCGAGTTAAGTCGTTCAAAGCCACTTGTTATCGTTGCGAACGTTCCGCCGGCTCTTTTTCCGCGTCGCGTCACAGATCCAACGAAAATATGTGCTAGAAACAAGAAAAATCCAACAGAAAGTTTTGGCCACTCGGATCTGCTGCTCGTTACTCGCACGGCATCGCGCGTTCCTTCGGCCCTAGCGCCGTTGAATTTCAAAGAGAACGATAAGCGAGGAAGCGGAGGCGCTGTACAAATCAATTTTGACGACTCTGAGCTACGGGAGACGTGAGAATCTTACGAAAAAGCGATACAAAAAAAAATAGACAAATAAAATAAATTTAAAAAAAAAAAGATCAGAAATCAATGAGTAGCTTCGAAAGAAAATGTTAAAATGGTGCGAAAAGAATCAGTCCAGTATTAGATATGCCCGGTTCCAGTAATGCCAATCAGGTGGAGGTACTTTCACGACGCCTCGAGCGCAGACGTGCACACGAATCCTCTCTCTTTCTCTTCTTCTTATCGAGTGGGCGCACACACACGTCGAGATTATATCCCTGGACGGTCAAATATTCGTCGTTTATGCGTGACAAACCTATTTACGAATATGAGCGACAACATCAAAGCCCAAGTCTAACAGCGTACGTGGAGAGCGCAGAGCGTGTGAGCTTTTTAGTAATCAGCGAGAGAACGGAAAAAACACTTTGGCTGTCGAGAGAAATTAATTTATGGACACGAAGTGTGATTCGCGTGGCATGCGGCATGATTCGTGTTAAGAGATGATAGACGAACGATTCGGCTTGGAGGGTCGGCCGATCGCGGACGGCTGGCGGATCTTCTGACCGTCCACGCGCGTCGAATCGTTCGTGCGATGAAGGCAACGACGTAACGTATTGGCCTTATCCGCTGTTCGTGCCACGTCAGTCCGAACGGGACGGAAACATTCCCAGCGAAACTTGGCCTGCGAGTGAGTCCCGACAGAGCGAAGAGCACGCGGCCGCGGACATTTCGTAGCGCGCCCGAGATAGAGATACGCGGAGGCGCGGATAGAGTCTCGCGCGAGCAAGGATAGAGACGTTTACCTGTTCTGGGCGATTTTCCTCAGCGTCTCCGGGCTTCGTATAAGCTTGTCCAAGGTCTGGGTGAGATTGGCGAAGGTGGGACGATGGGTCCGCTCCTTCTGCCAGCAGTCGAGCATCAGCTGGTAGATCGCCTCCGGGCAGTCCATCGGCGCTGGAAGCCTGTATCCTTTCTCGATCGACTTGATCACGTCCTGATTAGACCAGTTCCAGTACGGCCTCTCGCCGTAGGACATCACCTCCCAGCAGACGATGCCCATGCTCCACACATCCGAGGCGCTGGTGAACTTCCGGAACGCTATCGCTTCCGGAGCTGTCCATCGCACCGGGATCTTTCCACCCTTTTGGCAGGCGTAAACAGGCTTTCAAGATTCGAACATTAGCAACGTCTCGTGGCATACCGGGGCAGGACGAACGAGAGAATGGTACAGCAGAGGTGGAGTGCTTACCCTGGTCGTGTACGCTCCTTCCGTGGCGCTCTCGATCTCCCTGCTCAGTCCAAAGTCGGCGATCTTGCAAACGAGGGCGGCGTTCACCAGCACGTTCCTCGCCGCGAGGTCCCGGTGCACGTAGTTCATCTCGGCGAGATACTGCATGCCGCTAGCGATACCTCGCAGCATGCCCACCAGCTGCAGCACCTGGAACTTGCCGTCGTTCGCGCGCAGGAAAGTGTCCAGGCTGCCGTTCTCCATGAACTCCGTGATGATCATCACCGGGTTGCTCTTGGTCACGACACCTTGCAGGAATATCACGTTCGGGTGCTCGAACTGACCCATGATCGAGGCCTCGGTGAGGAAGTCGTTGCGAGCCTTGTCCGCGGAGCCTGGCTTCAAGGTCTTGATGGCCACGTCGATCTCCGTCCGACCGTCCGGCGGCAGCTTTAATTTCCCTCGACAAACGTCGCCGAACTCCCCGCCACCTGTTCGAGCGGAAGCACACGCGGCCGTAGCAGAGGATCAGTTCTAGATGGAGGGACGCGTTGACGCGGAGAACGAGAAGGGAAAACGGGACATTCGCGTACCTATGATGGCTTCTATCGTGATGTATCCCGCGTCGATCTCGCGAGCGAATTCCCTGACGGCCTGATTCGGGTCCTCGTAGGTGTGAGGATCGACGTAACTCCTCGCACCTGCGCCACCAGCACCTCCAGCACCTGCGGCGGCGACCCCCACTGCAGGTGTGAACAGCGGCGTGGTCACTGCAACGTCACCAAAACAGAGTTCATTATATTAACACGAGGGTCGGTGTGTTAAATTTTGACGGAATCTCGGAGCGTGAGAGAGAACAAACGCTCCGCGCCTGTCAACCGTTTCATCCCGTGAAAACACTCACACACCCTTCCTCTTTATTGAAACGAGTCTCGATACGTTCAGCAATGTAAAAAACAGAATAAGAGAAGCTGATACGCAAGTGAAGATCTATCTAGAGCTCTCTAACGGACTCGTCTCCGAGTCTCGCTTCTATTCAGAATTCTCTAGCTCTAGCGCGTGGCAAGTAAACGTATCGCTGATTCCGCTATCGTAGAAACTGCTCGGGACCAAACGAGCAATAAAACGAAACGAAACAAAAACAGAAAAGAGAATGAAAAGATTGTCTAACTGCACTATGTGTAAAAAAAAATAATAATAAAAGACAAAGTGGTCGCGCACAACCAATCTCCATGCCAGCGTAGAAATTCTCGCATGCCTAATACGCCAAATGATCTCAATTACGATGCATCAGATTGAATGACATTAGTCGTATAGTACGGAGTGCAGAGGATGCTTCGGTCGAATCGAATTACTTGGTCGTCGCCCGTTAATCCACGTCCGCGAATGTATCTGCGGCCGCTCGGCTGGCTCTCTACGAGCCCGATTAATTCGAGTTCCACCGAAGCATCCAGTATTTCCCGCACGTCGACGCAGCCGAACGTGTACTAGACGACCGACGATCGTCGGAAAGATCGGTGATCTGGCTGAAAAAGAGAACGATGCAAGAGAACACGGAGAACACGATGCAAACAACAACGTGACAGAGAGAAAAATAAGAAAGGAACGGCATGCTTTCTTTTCGTGCTTCTCGTCTACGTAACATCGAACTGGCGGTCGAGAGAAAGAAAGAGAAAGAGAGAAAGAGAGAGATAGAGAGAGAGAGAGAAAGAGAAAGAGAGAGAGAGAGAGAGAGAAAGAGAAGATCGGATCAAGGAACGAACGAAAAGTAAGAAAAGGGCGAGAGCGTGTTGTGTCTGAGTTCGAACGAGTGTTGTAGAGTGTCGTTCCGTTGATCGAGAGAGAGAGAGTGTCGTTTGTGTCGGCGCATTTCCTCCGAACTGGACCGAACTGGCAATTTTGAACGAGCTTTCTTTTTTTCCTTGTTTGTTTAGTGGGACTGACTAAGGACTTACGCGAGGACTTGCTCTTGTTGTTGGTGTGGGTTGTCACAATCGGTGAACTGTCCATTTTGCAGTGCACTGTGAACAACACAACAACCAACACGCTAATTCACAAACAGCAAACAAAAAGAAGCGGTGGGTGTTCGATGATGAGCTTAATGACGCGAAGCGAGAGGAGACAGCGGATTGGAGAACGAGTAGAACAAGAACAGACAGAAGAAACATTATGTATCTGGCGCACGGCGACGAGCAACCGGACGCACTCCTCTAGCTCGAAGGAGGCGCGTTCGATTTCCCCGTCGTTTCCTCGATCGTCGTGTCGGATTTCGCGTTCGACTTGCCGCGCGCGGATGGAGCACCGAAAACGAAAACGAGGAACGCGAATAAACTAGGACGGTACCACGGTGAATGAAACGAGTGCAGTGCCATAGAGAACACGCTAAGAACAATACGCATGCAGAATACAGAGAGCACGACACAAGGTATATGCAAGCACGAGGCGCAGGCACGCACGTCTTTCGAGTAGATTGCTGCGCAAAGAAAGCACGGCTGGGTACAGTCGCTTCGGGGGGAGAAGCGAATGGAAACGGAAGCTGTGCGTGCTCGCGTCTCGGTATCTGGAACGCGTTGAAAAAGATGCATGTACAGGGGGTGCAGAGATAACTACGCAAAACCGAGTTCCTAGAAAAAAAACTTGAGGTGTTGGAGAAGACTTACTGTAGGTCACAACTAGTCCTGTAGTAGCAGGCGATTGTGTACATTGTTTCATTGGGTTTTTTCATGGATTTTTCATGGAGGCAGGTTCGATAGATTAGGGGAATCGCAC
The DNA here is from genome assembly GCA_944738655.2 of Andrena hattorfiana. NCBI lineage: Eukaryota > Metazoa > Arthropoda > Insecta > Hymenoptera > Andrenidae > Andrena > Andrena hattorfiana. The sequence goes on along the minus strand of OX122894.2, from coordinate 38,586,079 downwards.
ATGAAAAGAAAGAATCGAAAGAATTTGGTTAGAATAATGGCACTTAAGCTGCGGGCCGGATCGGTTATGAATTTTGCTCGAATGCGATGGTCTCTCATTTTTTTTCTTTACAAGCACGTATGTAACGTACGTAAGTGGCTGCTGCGGCCGAGTCGCATACACTTCGACAACTTTCTTTTCGCACATCTTTTTTCTCTAAACGAACCACTTTTCAGTAATCTTTCTTTCATCGAAGAGAGAAACTTATAAAAGTAGTGGGTGTTGAGCGACAAGACATTACCGTGGGGGGGGGGGGGGTGATAGGGGGGCGGGTGTTACTGTATACATGAGAGGGGGGTTGGGGGGCTGGGGTCGATACTTGCTGGGTCTAACGGGGTTGGTGGTCCAAAAATATTAGTCACAAGACACGAGGGCGTAGTGAGACAACTATGAAAGTGACAGGGGGTAGTAGCGATAATAAATTTATAAAGAAAAGAGTACCAAGCCTGTCGGCATCGGACAAACGTACCTTCGCCGTTCCTGTACTCCAGAGTGTCGCAGTCGCTCGGCTGTTTCTTGTTACACTCGTCCGAGGCCCTGCTGCATCGAAATCACATCGCATCAATAGAATCGGATTGGCCTTAGAGATAATAGCATGCAGCCACTTCGCGCGCTCTTCTCGGTCGCCGTGTAATTCGCACCCGATAAGTTTAGCGTCAAGATCAATTCGTTTACCTTCTGAGAATCAAGACGGTCATGATGATGATGATCACTAGGAGCACGACCACGGCCACGATAGCCCCGGCTATAATCCTCACTTGCATGTTGTCGTCCTCCCCGACGTAGTCTGTAACAGAGACGAACGTGGCCCCATTGAATAGCCGAAGGCTCGATAGCTGAATCCCCGTTGGCCAGTCCCGTTCGAACGTGGATAATCTCACCTAGACCCATGGCGTGAGGTGTCTTTTTGTACACCACCGGCGTGTACTCGCCCCAGCCGCGCGTGGTCTTCGCCCGCACTTGGATCGCGTAGTCCGTGGACGGTTTCAGGTCCTTGAACGTCACCGAGAGCTCGGTGGTCTGGATGACGGTCGCGTTGGTGGCGTCGTCGTATCGCGGATAGCACCTCACTGGAACAGGACGAGGTAAAAAGTCTCATTAGCCCCGCGTGGGAGGAGGACACACCGCGACGGAGGCGTCGAGGGTTCCACCTCACCTTCGTATCTCTCCACCAGATCGCTGTCTCCGCCGATGTCGGTTACAGGGGCGTCCCAACTGATGCTGAGCTCGGAGCTCTTGACGCTCGTGATCCGTACGTTGCTCACCAGGCTGGGCACGCTGGCCTCGGTGGTGACGGTGATGTCCACGTACTCGGACTTGCCAGCCAGCGCCGACACTCCGTTCTCGGCGAACACTTGGAATCGATAGGTCGTCACCGCGTTCAGGCCCGTTATCGTGATCTTCGTGTCGTTGAAGACCTCCTGCGCAATGGAAATCAGGCGATCGAGAGCTTTCGGAATCGAAAGAGAAACGGGAACGGGAGGATTAAGAGCACGGGGAAGGGCGGCTGACAACGGCGACTTACGGTGTTCGGAATGTATTTGACGCCCATGCTACAGGCATCGCAGACCACCCTGTAAGTAGTATCGGTCCTCCCGCCCAGCATGTGCGGCGCATTCCACGAGAGAATCACGGTGGACTGGTCAACGAAATTCACCGTCAAATTCTGTGGCGCGGACGGTGGCTCTGCAAAGAGAAACGTTTATGGCTGAGGTGTCCCGGTGGCGGGGCCCTCGGTTCGGCGATGGTAGCTAAAAGGAAAGAGCGCGCGCCACTCACGTGTGCAGGGCATCTTCTTGGGGTCCTTCTCCGCTCTATAATAACCGGAGTTGCAGCGGCATTCCGTGAATCCGTAATCAGAGGACTTGCTGTGAGCCGGGCAGAGTTCGCAGCTCTGCGACCCTGCCTCGTGCTTGAATTTACCGATCGGGCACTCGGTGCATTCCTGCTTTTCGACGTCAGCTTGGTATCCCGGCTTGCAGTGGCATCCGCCGTTCGGAAGGTACCACTTTCCGTCCCCTTTGCAGAGGAAGGTGGGCTGCTCGATCACCATCGCGTTGGCCACGCAAGTGCCGATCGTTTGCTCGATCAGCGCGACCTCGCGACCCGTCGGCGTGGCCGGGAAGTGGGCAAAGTTGACGGAAATCTCCGGACAGCTGATGTAGTAGACCTTGATGGCCAGGATGGAGATGCAGGCGCCCTGGTCTCGGAACGCAAAGTAGACGCCCTTCTTCGTCACCGGTATCGACTTCACCTCCGTGTTTATCACCACCTCGGTGTTGGTGTTGAACCTCCCCTCGCCAGCAGCGATGCGCCCTGCGAATCAAACGGGTCGTTTCGTTTCCCGTCGAACGGCACGGCATGGTCTCGCTAGAAACTTTCCAGCGCGCTCGACAGGGAAGAGGCAGAGCGTTTGGCAAGCTTACCGATCAACTTGTAACTGTCGGTCTCCCATGGCGGCGGCTCCTTGGTGGCCGCGTCGAACTCGTAGTAAAGTAGACTGAAAGTTTCTTTGCAGCTGAGCGCGTTTCCGGGGAACAGCGAGCAGTCACGGGTCGTGAATTTGATTTCTATGTACATGCGGTTCGCCGGTCCCCTCTCGATGAACGGCGTCCACAGCCAATTGTTCACGTTGTTGTACGCCACGTCGCAGACAACGTAGCTCCGCCAATTGATGCCCTTGTCGAAGTTGGTGAACGACTCTTCCAACCACTGCAATCAGCCGAGCAACACGGGACCATCTTAATTTCGTGCGACTCGCTCGTTAGCCACGGAAACGCCCGCGGCGGGCTTTTTATCCGCGACCCTGCTTACTGTAAGTGTCTAGTCGAACGGGCGCGCGGGCGTGCGCGAGCGCTTCAAATCAACCGCGATAAGATAAACGCTGTTTAAATAACGCACGGCTCCGACGGGATCCCCTTTCGGGACCCCCACGCTGTTTGCGCTCGGATTACGCGAGATTCCACCCAGTCAGCATCTACGAAATCAGCTTTTCCCAAACTCCGGAGCTTCTCCCCCTCGGGCCTGGTCGCGAGCTCCTCCGGAGGAGTTCTTCCGCTCCACGCTTCAAGGTCTTCCTATTGATTCCACCACCCTGCCACGCCGCTTTCATGATATTTACAGAAACAACGAAGACGGATTACCGTCTCCGGATCTCCGAGTTGCAAAGAATCCCAGCCAGACGACAAAGAGGAGCCAAGCGTTCGGCGGAAAGATTTATTTCGGTGGAGAGGTGGACTGGATAGAGACGCTTCCCGATCTCCATCTGGCTGATCGCTAGACAACAAGGGGAAAGGGGAGAGGGGCAAGAGAAAGGGGAAGAGGAAGGAGAGAGAGAGAGAGCGAGAGAGAGAGAGAGAGAGAGAGAGAGAGAGAGAGAGAGGAAGAGGGAGCGAGGCAGAAGGTCCAACGTCCTAAGTCCATGTCCGATCCGAGGAACCACTTGTCCGTCGACGTTGGACGCGGTATCCTCCCTCGGCAAATGACGAGGCGGAGAGGCCAGGTCGTCGACTTGCGACAAACAGACCGCAAGGAATTACCGGCGCGCGTTACCATTAGTTTTATTGCCCCCCTCGGCTTGGGCTCGTCCCGAGAGAGACCGCAAAAAGTTCCGACCGAGCAAGAAGGACCCGTCGTCGTCGTCATCGTCGTCGACGTCCACGTCCACGTCCTCGTCTTCGTCCTGCTCGTCGACAGCTTCTCTCCTCCTCGCCTATTCTCTGTCTCTTTCGATACTCGCGGAGGACGGGCCTACGTAGGTAAGAGGGGGCAAAAAAAGGTGGATCGAGAGAACAGCAGGCTTCTTACCCAGAAGAAGATTTTCTTGCAGACGTGTTTCCGGCAGGGAGGCCGCAATAAATTCAGCCGTACGGTTACTCGGTAGCACAAAGAGATTATTACGGGGAAAGATGACGAGAGGGCGAGCCGAGAAAAAAGTGTATCGTCTCGGTACGTAGAGAGACCAAGGTCTCGTCAACGTCCAACGATCGGTAAAATCGAAGCGAATCGCGGTGACGTTAATTGGCGCGTTTAAGAATCGCGCCAGCCGATCGTAATTTATTTACGAAAGCAGGCTCCCAGCCACGGCTCTTCTTCCCTCCTGTCGCGTCGGAGGAATCGTCGGTGGAAGAGGCGGACGGAGTCTGGGAGTGCGGTAATATCGTAGCGCGCAAAGACTATTAGGGGAACGAAGAAAAGTCCTAGAGATGTTATTTCGACGCCTCCGCCGGAGCTTTATCGCCTGGGAAATTGCGTTACGACGGTAAATTCCACCCCTGCCCATTTCTCTCCTCCTCTTTTGCTTCATTCTTTCGCCGGTGCCTTGCCAGCAGCCGCGAAGCGAAAAAAGACAGAGTACGCGCGTCGTTAACGCCGCGGAATTTAATTGGATCCCGCCGAGACGTCCTCCTTTAACGTGCCGCGTTAATTTTTCGGCAAGCCGGATTTCCCAGCGGCGCGACTCTCCCGTGAAGTTACTCATCGGTAGCGGAAAATGAAAGAAAAAGCTCCAAGGGAAAATAAACAGGGAAAGGAATGGATATATCGATGTCCGAGAGTTCGAGGGAGATCGCTGCCTCGAAACACACCGTGGTTTTAAATGAAATTAATTACTCCGATTAACCGGTTTCGCGTCTCGATTTCGTTGACGCGACGAATGCGAGATTAGTAGGAGCCTGGGTTGGTGCTTTCGCTTTTTATCGCGAGAAATGCCAAATTCGGTGGATTTCGCGTTCCGTTTCCCAATTAGCCGCGATCAATCGATCAGCGCAGCGCGACGCGACACGATGGGAATCCATTAGCGGCGTCGACTCGAGGATCCTGTTTTCGAAATCGGTCGGAATAATAAAACGTACGTCGCTGGGAATGGTCGCGACACGAGTAAATTCGGTGGGAACTCGGCCGCGAAAAAATATTTCCACCCGGGTTTCCATTGAGTTTAATTGCTCCGGGTGTACCAGCTGGGATGCCCACCCCCCCCGCAGTGCCTCGCCCTCCTTTATAGCCACGGAGAAAATATAGTTCTTTCGCGTCGATCGACGGTTATTAATTCGCTCGGAAATAATTATGTCGAGCACGAGCGTCCTCGACGGCTGTCGACGCTGAATGTTCCTTCGTCGATCGGCCCGGCGGCGCGGCGCGGCGTCCAATCGGCTCGGATTAATTCCCGGCGATTATCGATGGAAAAGCTGCGAGTTTCTGCGAAACGGGTAGCAGCGACGCGGTGAGGAAAAAAAAATATTAGAAGAATACCGCGAGGAACGTTGACCCGGGCTGATCGAAAGAAGCTCCGGTGATCGGGTGAAGAGGAGGAAAAAAAGGCCACGTTCCGCATGGTTATCCCGTCCGCGATGGATTCCGCGGTCTTGTCCCGGGGAAACGATGAAATTTAGTCCCCGGCGAATAAAGTGCAACGCGTTACACGAACGAGGCATTAAGCTATCGATTCGTCGGGAACACGAGCGTATCCCTGGCCGCAGCAGCGCGCGGACCAGTCTCGTCTGGCCGATCCGCTGGCCGTTTTCTATTTCCTCGCGGATCAGCCGCGCCAGTAAATAGATATGAACTGCTGCTTTCAAAATAAAGCCAATAAGCTCGGGCAGCGAGCGAGCGAGCGACTCGTACCACGAGTTGTCGGAAAGGGGACGACGGATAAACGAGGAGGGCAAGGAGAAGTAGAAGTAGAAGACGCCGACGGAGAAGCTAGCGGCGCTCCGTCTCTTTTTCCCTTGCTTATCCCGCGGCCACGTAGCTCCGGAGAGACGAAACGACCTCTCTCTCACCCTCGGCTTGCCGTAATATTGCCACCATAATCGCAATTCCGACGGTGTAGCCCCGTCCGTGAAGGGCGGAGGGTGGAGGATGGAGGGACTCGGTGGGAAGACTTAGGGGGTTACGTGGGGTGGACGAACTTTCAGTCTAGCGGAGGGTTCGCGGATCTTAATATATATTGAGCTCTCGTGCCCGGCCACCCCTCGCCCTTGGGGTTAGCTGCAACGGGGCGCACGTAGTCTCATCCTCGGGCTAGCTGCTATACGTGCATCACGTTCTACCGGCTGTTTCACGGGAACGCGCGCGCCGCTACGCGATTGGCGGAATCGCGAAAGTTAAATTAACTCCGGGGCAAGTTGCGCGAGACGGGATTCGATCGACCGGCGCGCCTCCTTCGACTTGGCAGGATCGTTTTTTTGCGGACGAGTCGACGACTCTCGGGCCACTTTGCAGTCGATATTACTTACGGCGATAATCTTTATACAGGCTTTCCGTGTTTACACGGGGCCATCTCGCAATCGCGTAATTGAGCGTTTCTGGTCCGGCGACCGGTCTCGTCAGCCTCTGCTATCTGTTAGATAACTAAATCCACAGGGTAATTGTAGCCAGCGCTACATCTGCCTGGAGAAGAATATCTCTTCCTCCCGTGAAATCGTAGAAGACGTGGCCGGCTGATAAAGTTTTACGAGACACCCTACGCAGGCTTTATTTCAGGACATTCGGTGGATTAGCTCGCAGATCCTGCGGATCGCTGGGTGACGGAGCAGAAGAGGGAAACGTCTGTTTTGAAGAAGACGGTAGGACGGTAGAAGGTTCGGCGCGTAGATGAGGAAGGGGGCGCACGAACAAGTGCACATATGTGTGTCCGAAACTCCCAACGAGCTGGCCACCCCTCGGACGATATCAGGGTGGTTACGCCGCGTGCCAATCGCAAACTTGTTGTAGCCGTTTTATTCGGCACCCTCGGGCTCGTACAGCGACGCCTCGAATGGGGAAAGTGGAAAAGTGGGCAGGAACGCCATTTAAGGAGCATTTCCATCGGGTCTGGGGCGTTAACCGAGATTTTTCTCCCGGCGGGTGGGTATAAGGTGGCGTGTACTTGGAAAGGGAGGAAACATCAGGGCGAGAGAAGGGACCAGGAACGCGATCGGGCGAGAATTTATTTCTGGATTATTCGCCGGGGGATCTCGCGTCCAGGATTGGACAAATCGTTCTCTTCCTCGGGATCGAAACGTTGCGGGGCAATTTCCAGCCGTCAGATTTATGATCGGGAGATAGACTCCTAGCAGCGGCAATGGCGGCCGCGACAGCGACGGCAACAGCAACGGGGGTCTCTACGAAAATTCGATTACGGCGCGCCGCGGCTATTTCGATTCTCTGCGTGGAAAAATCACCGCTAATCGCGTCGAATCCGGGGATGAACTCGTTGTCTGCCGTCGTGCCGGCTGGACCTCGGCCACGTTTTCGATCGGAAGGAGCGTCGCGTTGATTCGTGGGATCACCGCCGCGGGTTTATTGCGTTCCACGGCACGTTGGAAACGCTCGCTCGTAGGTCTGTGAAAAAACTTTTGGAAAAAATCGATGGCATTCATTTGTCCATTGTTTGCGCACCCTCCAGAATCGAATTATTAATAAAAATAGCCCAGAAGGACGGACCGACTGAACTGATCACCATTACATTCGATTTGTTGCATATAAAGCTATGAAATTTTCTTAATTTGGTCGTAACTTTTTTTTTGAAGGGTCGACAAAAGTGGATATATCGTGGACAATCATTTCCCACTGACAAATCTTAAAAGTTTTCATGGGGGTGCCGGTGAAAATTATTTTATTTCGTCATACCTTTTTTTTGTGAGGGCTGGGCAAACGAAAATATTTGTTGGACAAACGTGGACAAACGAATGCTATCGATTTTATCCAAAAATTCGAATTTGGGGGTGTCGACTTCACAGACCTCTCGCTCGTCCACGCCTCCCCCGTTTTCGCGCTGTCCTCCGCCAGACAGAGGTGGAGGAATTTCTGTTTGAAGCTCGTCCGTCGGTGGGAATTTACTGGCTGCCTCGCGGTTGGGTGTCAGTGGCGACGGCGAAGACGACGTCTCGCATCCATCGATAGCCATCCATAATGAGCCTAAGCGGCGTCGTAATATTTCGAGTTAGCTCGGCGTGTCGTCAGTGTCGCGTGTCGGAAGGGTTGAACGCACCAATGCCCGTCGCCCCTGACGAGACGGCACGTCACCCCGTAACGAGGAGGGCTGCACAGCCACGTGGGGCTGAGAACTCGACCACGTCCCATCGAAGCTTCGACTTTTCGACGAACGTTAACGGCTGGTCGCGTCTTCGCCACCCCTCTGTCGATTCTAGAAAGCCCCGCGGTACGTTCGTGGAACGCAATTTACTCCGACGTCGGAAACGGCGAGGAGCCAGCGCAGCTAGACGGACAGACAGGCCGGGCCAATAAAAGGTCCGACAGGAAGAAGAAAAGGAACAGACTCGGCAAGATCCGGAGCACGAGTTGCGTGGAGTTCGGGACTGTGAATGGAGTCTGGTCCAAAGATACACCGAGCGATATCCCGGTGCTATTTCGAGTCGGTTGCGGCGGGTGTCGGCGAGTGTCGGCGCGTAAGGGGCGTAGCCGGGCAATGATCGTGCACCAGACGGGCCGGCACGTCGCGCCGCGTCGGCGGTTATGGGTTACGGGCACTCGTTGCGACGAGAGTCGATCGAACACCGAGTCGAAATTGCGGATCGAGTCCTCCGTCGGCCTGCATACTCGATGTAATTTTTCTCTTCCCGCTCGGTGCACCCTTGCGAGCAATTGGACGCGGGGTGTAGGCGAGCGCGAGCGCGAGATCGCGCGCCCGGAGCCGATCTTATGCTAATGGACGGAAGGGAGAAAATTCGTGTCTCGTTGCGTTCGTTTGTCATCCCCGTCTCTCCCCGGTGCTATAACAGGAGGAGGAGGAACACAGCGGCTTTATAAAATCGTCAGAAATTAGCCTCGGAGGGTCGGCCCGTAGGGGTTGGCTTTAATATCGAAGGACCTGGTCAGGGCCCTCGACGCACGCCCCTGGACCTGTCAGTTTGACGTATCGCAGTCGCAGGAATCCATTATATAGTCAATTACTCGCCGTGACAGGGAACGCGAACACCAACGAGGCATCTGACGCCCTCCATCGCGCTGGTTCCACATCCGTGTCCGAACGCGAGCGGACCTATGCGTCCCCGTAAAATCCAGCGTTTCTCGAGTTTCCCAGGCATGTCGACGATTCGCTAAAGTTAGGCGAGCGCGACGCGGCCACGAGCACGATCGCGACCGCGCTTCTCCCCCCGCCTCGGAATCTTTAGGAATGTTGGAGGAATTCCGATGACCGGCCGAGACCGACGGCTAGGCGATGGACTAAGAGAAGCAAAGGGCAGGCAACGAGCAGGTCGGCTGCATTAATTGAAATTCGCATGGCCGTATTGGATGCCAATAAAGCGGGCGAAATATTGCGAGGAGCCGACGCGGCGGGTTGCAGCCATCGAGTGGAAGCGGCCGACACCCTCGATCCGGGCCTCGTTAGCCGTTTCGACTGGTTAACGACGGCATCTTCTGCGCGCGGTTGCTCCGGTAGACGCGATATTTGGCTAATAATCGAGCCTCCCCGGGACGACGCGAGTGGGTACACGAGCCGCATAATGGGCGTCCAGATGGCACGCGGCAAAACGATCTTCACCTGCCGGCAAACGGCTTTCCTACGACCATTGTTCGAGCCTGGTTCCCTCTATTCCGCCGCGACCTTTGACGCCCCGAGTTATTTCATCGGGATTGCCTTTCGATTCGGCGAAATATCAACGCGAGTCACCATCACCCGCTCGCCGTTCGCCGGCGAATAATGGCCGTCTCGGTGAAACCGCCCGGATCCGTATCGCCTGCCGGCGGCGAGGTATAGGTAACCGATCCGCGCCACGGGATTATTAAATTAAAAATACAATTTGCCGGGTAACCGAGCGTTTCTCGAGCCGCCACCCCGCTCGACTATTTTTCCAGGGGGCTTAGCCGGCGAACAATGCCGTCTCGTCTTGGGAAGATATCGCGCTTCAGCTAGGTATATCCCGAAAAAAATGCTACAACAGCGAAGGGGTGGAATAGAAAAAGCCTGGAGAAAGTTCGGAAAGGGGAGGACGGGAGAAGGTCGGAGCACCGGTCGCCATCACTTTTCCCGGCCGGTGAAATTGAGTTTCCGAGTTCGCTTTCCCCCGGGGGGTGGCGTTCCCGTTCGATGCTACGCGATGCGACGTGCTACCACCTTTATCGTCGTAATGAAACTGTGTTTATGATAATCCAACAATGGAACAATGTAGGTAACGACCGAGGGTACCGCTCCAGTCACAATGGCCCGCGGCTATGCGCTCTCACCTAGGAAGAAAGCGAACGGGAGACCAGGGGGAGGGAAGAGAGAGAGAGAGAGAGAGAGAGAGAGAGAGAGAGAGAAAGAGGCCGAGGGCGCAGAAGAGGGTCTTCTCTCCTCCGGGTTTCGGCTCCCGAATCTTAATTAGGAATTTCACAAGGGGTCGGGCAGCCACCCCGCTAGCGGCCGTGTCCGCGTCCGCGCTCTAAGGAAACGGAAGAGGGCACCGGCCAAAAAGAAATAACGTCGTCTCGGCACCCCAGTCTGATCGTTGCGTAGATAAGCTTCTTGGAGATAGCGCGATTGCGCCGGGGAGACGAGAAAGGGTTCCCGCTACTGCTTCTTTTTTCACAACTTCCACCGCGCTCGCGGCGCACAAGGGTGCTTGTTCCCCGAGTTCATAGAAAACTCCTACGAGGATTATTTAAAGAACGTTGGAAAGTTACGAGGGTATCTCGGCGATTCCGATGATTCACGGTGGAGGAAAGGTACGTGGATCGTAATTGAAGAAAGTGGCCGGTGAATTAGAGAACCTCTGTTCCTCCTACGGCTTCGGGAATCTACTTTATGTTATGGATTCCTCGGCCGTCGTTATATCCCAGCGCCAGTTTCCCGAGGGAGCTGTAATTTCCGTCGATCCGCGGATACGAAAGTTCCGGGCAACTTTTCGAGCAGATTAATTTGAGAATTTATCACGATCGAGAGGGAAGCGAGCTGACCGCAGGCGCAGCTGAGATCGTTCGAGTCGGAGGAATAAAAGTGTCGCGAAACAAAGGGCTGAAAGTTTCCGATTCCCTGGCGGTGGGAATGGGCAACGACTATTCCCCGTGCTTTTCTTTCTGCTCGTATCTCGCCCCCTGTTTATGGGCCTTTTACCACCGGATAGCCAAACACTTCTCGAGGGTGAAAAACCAACGACTTTTGGCCCAGTGGTCCACAGGAAAGTTTGCCCGCGAATCTCCTCGAGACTCGGATTCGGACACCGCTAAACTAACTCGCCACGGAGCTATCCCCCCCGCCGCGTAGCCTCCCTCCGCCGCGAACCCTCTTCGGTGCCGTCTTTGTCCGTCCGTCTCGCTCGAGTGCATTATCTGCTGGAAGCTGCGGCACGAAATTCTCGTGGAAAGACGCGCGTGGCGCCGCGGAGATCTCAACTGGAAGCGATTATGCCGCGCCGCACACTTCCTCGGGGCATGTTCACCGACGTGTAGGGGAAGAGGAAACGCGACGAGCCACTCGACGACTCGTGTCAATAAACAGAGTCTCTTCTAACGACGCGGCCCGGATGACAGATATATGGGGGATCTAAAGGCGCGCGAAAGAGAAGTAGTGGGAGAAGAAGAAAGCGAAGAGAAGGGGAACAAGGAGGACGGAAAGAAGAAGAAGAAGAAGAAGAAGTAAGAAGAAGTAGAGGAAGAAAAAGAAGAGGGGGTGGAGAAGAAGGCTGAAGAAGAAAAGGACGAAGGACGGGGATGGTGGAGGGGCTGGGGGAGGGACGGCAGGGGGGAAGGGAAGGTGAAGCGGGAGAAATAGAGAGGAAAGAAAAGGCGGGAAGAGAAAGAGAGAAGGGAGGTGCAGGCAACGGCCTGCAGAAGCCCCGAAGGCCGTTCACATGAATACCAGTCTTTCCATTAGTACTCGAATGGAGGAGCCCTGGCCGATGCATGATCGATACTCGTAGATCCAATCTCGCTCGGGCCTCGTCCAATCGCGATCGAGGACCACCGCGAGACACAATGTAAGCGAGCTACGCTTCTTCAGCTACAGCCCGTTGCTGTTTCTTCGGCGCGCGTGTGTCCTCCTACATACGAGGCGATATCGTCGCGAAACGACCGCGTCGCGGCGACCGTTGAAGCTTTTCTTAAAAGCTCAGGCTAGAAAATAAAGCGGTAACGAATGGCGAGGATCCGATGGAAGCGGGATTCCTCGCCGGTTTCTCGAGGTTTCCGCGCGAAAATTGCTCAGCCGAGGGAGTCGAGCGCTCGAGCGCCGGAAGAAAAAAAACTTGTGCGAAAAGAAGAGGGCAATTACGGGGCGACGAAAGCAGGCCAGGGTTCCTCGAAATACTGCGAGGAGTGGACAGTAGTTTGAACTGCCAGCTCACGGTGGATTCTCTCTCTGGTTGCCGGTTCCGCTCTACCCACTTTCCATCCACCACCTCCTCTCGGGAGGCTCGGAATATTAATGTCCCTCATATTTTATAGAACCACTCGGAGGGCAGAGTGTCTCGGTGTGCGTGCCGTCCTCCTCCCCCGCTTATAAAGGACTAAAAATATAGATATATATATGTACGTAGGGTGTGCGCGCGGGCACGGTAGATCCTTATCCGCGGGGACAATGACAAAACGAGCAAAGGTCGAAATACCTAGAGAAGTTAATTCGGTTGTCGGTTCGCGGCTCCTCTTCCTTCTCTCCCGCTTCTCCCGCTCCTCCGTCTCCTTCCGTCCCATTTCTCTCCCTGGTTCCGTACACCAGCCGCCGCGCCACGCCGGCCTTATCAACCTCGACTTTTTATTTTTCACCCGATTTCTCTAACCCCGGGCTTCCTCCCCCACCCCCGCCCCCTTTCCCCCCCAGCACCGTATCCCGTAGATAATTTTAACGAGCGCCACATTTTTCTCTGGGAAATGACCCCTTCGCGGATTAGAAGGAGCCGTTCGGGAGGAGACAGAGTGAGAGGAGACCCCGACCATCGTTCGCGGAGGGTACTTTCCAACTCTTTTAGCGACCACCGGTTCTCCTCTCTCTCTCTCCTCCGCTGCTCCTTCGTCTTTTGTCCGAGCTGGAAACAACGCGTCGCCCCGCGTCGTCCCGACGAACCTACGGGAATACACACAGCGCGCGGATACTAAATCACTCTCGCTCGAGAGAAAGCAATTTATTAGCCGGCGATGCACGCCGCTTTACCCCGAATCGTAGAATTAATTTCTCCCTGTAATCCCGATCGTTAATGCCCCGCGCGCCGATTCCCGTCCGCGGCACGGATAAAAAGAACCGGCTACGAATTCGTGAGGCTGTCGCCTCCGTCCCATCGTTCTTATTAATCCTCTCGCGATCCCATCGGTAATGTTTCCAATTAAATTTTCCACGGCGCGACTTAACGCGCCCACACGCGCCACGGTGGTCACGGTGTAGGTGTAGAGTATAGGCTACACACCGCAGCGATATCGTCGGCTCGTTGCTGGCGCAATAAAATTCGCGCGATACGCGACGAAGCGGACCAACGCGCTTCGATAACGAACGAACTGTGACTTCCGGTGAGCAGGATCGAATTACGACATGGACACGAGCTGGCCCTTATCGCGGTGATCGGGATTCGAGCTTCCTCGAGGATTGACTCCTCATAAAGACCGAACGGTTCCTCGGTTCCGGAGAACCGTACAGCTCTTATCGAACGCAACCTTTCCCCCGATTTTATCTCGAGGAAGGATTCGAGCCACTTCGGCTCCACTATCGCGAGAAAGCTGTATCGCGCGGCAAGTGTTGGGAAGGCTGGAAATGTCGAGGGGATGTCTTTCCTCTGGCGGAGATGCCAGTTTTGCGAGTGTCGTTGATTGCGTTCCTGCCGTCCGTCTAACACGCGCCCTCTCTCCCTTCGGCCCTTCCCTTCTCTGCCCTCGGCATCGAGTCCGAACACGCTGAGCTTTTCCAAATTGACTTTCGCCCCCGATTCCTCTTCCTGGAGGAGGCGCGGGAACTTTGGTATGCGCGGCCCGTTCCAAGGGAAAAGTCGGGGAAGGCTCCTTATTTCGGGCCGACAATGCCACGGGATGAATCATCGATCCCAGAGAGCTGTGCCTTCACGTACGTGCCGCACGGTGTTTAAGGTGTGTTTGTGCGGGGAATGGCTGCGATAGCTAGCGGGGTTCTCTGGTGGTGGTGCGAGATCCTTTGAGGGGGTCGAATATGCCGCGGTGCCAATCCAACCAACCGGTGGTAGTTGCACCCTTGGACAAATTGGCAATCCTCTCTCTCTCTCTCCCTCGCGGTGGATACGGCGGATACGGTGGTTCGAGTGTCCTCGATCGTGCTGTCGCGGATCGTTTCTTTTGTGCTCGCAGCGTGCCGCTTCGAAATTTCCCAAGACCGGTTTATCGATCATCGGCTGGAGGGCCCGAGATTACCACAGGGCTCCTCGCCCCGGCCGCGTGCACGATATTCAGGACGGCTCGAGAGCTGCGCATTTTTCCGTTGGACGAAAATTTTATTAGCCCTGTTGCGAGCCCCGAGCCCCGGAGAGAGCAACGCGTTTCCAAGCCCCGGGTTCAATTCAATTCCGGCGTCTGTGCAGTCGGTCGCTAGTTTTTCTCGTTGCGCCCCGGACGCCGGAACTTTTTCCAAGGGCCTGCCGTGCTCCCACGTGACCTCACGGTTGATTTAACCACTCTCTTCTCTACCCGCTGTATCCATTTATCCGGCTACCCCCCCCCCCCCGTCCCGCTCTTTTTCTTCGCTGAATCGAGGGAATCGAGCAGGAGGGAGGTGGTGAACGTGTGCCGGTATTGCACCCGTCACGCTCCTCCCTCTCTCTTCCTCCTTCCCTTCTTCCTTCGATCCCCTTGTCCGCGTTCCTCCTTCTTTCGCTCGTCTTCCCCATGGGCAACGTGGTCACGTCCCAGTCGCTATGGAAACCGGGCCGAATCGAGATGGAAACTCACCCCCTGGATATCCCTTTCTCCCGTTGGTCCTTCAGCTATCTCTCTCGCCTTCACCCCGTCACGTATTCTCGACTCTCCCTTTCTCTCTATCTCGCTCGCCTTCCATCCTTCTTTAATCCACGGAGCAGCCTGCTCTCGTCTTCCAGCCGGCGTTGTCCTTCCCTTCTGGTTCTGATCTCTTCTCACCCTCTCGCTTCCAGTCGCCTGGTCTCGTTAGTTTAACCCACGCGCACCGAATCGTAATGGGAAACGTACAGATGCATTAGGAGAGGCTTTGCCATCCTAGATACCCCGATGGCAGCCGGGCTGCCACGTTCAAAGGTATTGCCGCTCGCTCCCGTTCTTCCATTTTCCCACCACCCCGTCCCACCAGCTCCGCCAGCTCCACCTCCACATCCCGTCTCCTTTATCTCCCCGCGCACCTTTCCGAACCGCGCGTCCTTCGACGCCGTTCAGGATCCTTTCGATCGACACACTCAGCTTTGCTATTTAAATAACGCCACTTCCCCCCCCCCCCCCCCGTAGATCAACTTCTTGCCATCCTCCCGAGCTTTTCGTAACAAGTCGGATGCGTATCCGTCTAACGGGCGAGACGAGCGTTCCGCGGTATAAATCCTCAAAGGGGCAGGTCGAGCGTTCAAGTAAACGCGCTCTTCGTGCCGGGAATATCGAGGCCGCGTAAACTCTGCGGAACATCGACTCCGCTTTCGGGCGAAATTAAATCTCGATCCGATCTATTCCGTGATGTACATAAAATTCGTGGTTCCCGTGGCGGTAAGGTCGGGACATCAGAGGGGCCGCGAGCTGGCCGGCTCGTTAACTTTCCAAACGCATTCGACCTATCCTCCCGAGCAAAGGACCCACGCGTCCAACGCAGACGTACATATCGTTTCGTCCGAGGAATATAAAGCGGCCGAGATGATGCGAGTGTCGAGAGGCAAAACATCTCGAAGTACGTAGGTACCGGAGATCGAAACAGTCGGTGAGCACCAGAGAACCTAAGCGCCGAGAAAAATTCGGGTGGCATGGAGATTGAATTAACAAGCTAGGGTCGTAAGCGGCCGTAAGCGATGGTCGCGCGTGCGACTGATACGATAAAGGAATTAGGAAGACCTTGCCAACTCCTCGAGTCCCCAGTAGCGCTAACAAAGCGATGACTTGCGCGTCACCTCTCATTCGCGATAAGAAAGTGATAAATTCGTCGCGCCTTTACGTCGCCCACTTTTCCTCGAGCCGACTTTTGTGGCCACGACGCGACGGCCACCGACGCGCGACGCCTCTTTGGCCCGCATCTCCGGCTGGCTAAGCCTCGGAGCTCTGAAAGGTTTAATCTGCGGGACGCGGGAGCCCCGATCTGGTCAAAGTCGTACGCGGTACCTACTTATTCCGTCCGCGATCCTATTAATTCGTCGCGAGTTCGAGATACGAGGAGAGAGACAAGCCCAGGCAAACGAAAACGGATGGCAACGAGAAAGTTCAGAAGGTTGAATTTATGCCGCTGGTGAGGCTCGGGGTGGATCCACCCATCCAGGGTACCCGCGTTTGTATGCTTTGTACTCGCCGGGATGTCCTCTTTCTCTTTGTCCCCGGGAAAGAGGGAACGCGCGGATTTTAGTATTCACGCTGGTTGTCGTTTTTATGATTTTAATTCCTGGAAATTACTTTTGAGGTCTGGCAAAAGGGTTCACCGACATGTCCCCCCCCACCCCACCCCGCGGCGGAGTTTGATATGCTGCCGCCGCGCCGAAGGGAACTTTGTAACGAAAGCAGAAACGTCGACGGAAAGTGCACCGGGGTGTTTTTCTGATATATCGCGCCACCGAAAAACATCGCGCCACGGACGGCTGAATTTCAAAGTCGTTTGCGCCCGCGATTCGCCGGGGAAAAAAATATATTCGTGGACCACAAAAGGCTGCGGATGAGAAAGGGGGGAGGGACGGAGGAGAAGGAACATGATGGACGACAGAATATGCGATCCGCATGCCCCCCCGAGAATACCGAAGCTCGATGTTTGCGCAGGCGACGCGACGCCCTGCACGCGGAAGGCTCCAGTTTGATGCAGCTTTCATTAATCCTCGCGAAAGGGGCAACGCTCGCCGCTGGAGATTGACACGCGCGCGTAACGCTTTGCCTGCACGCGCGTCTGTCCCTCGGAGCGGGCTTCCGGGGAACCGTTGTTATTCAGCCACCGTGGGGGCATTCATTTTCAGCCGCGTCCTTCTGGTTAGGCTGCGAGCTAGGTCAGGACTCGTCCGTCGAACAGGCGAATCGGCCGTGACGTCGATTTTCAATTACTCGGTATGCTAAGTATATCTCCTCGCGCGTTAAACAGAGCTCCGGTCTATTTCCCTCTACCCGACGATTACTGGCACGATCAGGGAGGCTGCAGCGTAACGGTAGCCGCGAAATGCCTTGAAAGAAAGGTTCACGCGAGGCGTCATCGACGCGTTCAATCGGCGCGGTGGCGGATTTTTCGCCCGTGGCTGATGGATGCGCGGGTACGCGAAGCTCAATGGAAGACGGTAGGAAAATCTGTGAAGAGCGTGTGGCTCGTTGGTCGCATTCGCGTGAGGCAAGCCCCGATCTCTCTCTCTCTCTCTCTCTCTCTCTCTCTCTCTCTCTCTCTCTCTCTCTCTCTCTCTCTCTCTCTCTCTCTCTCTCTCTCTCTCTCTGTCTCTGTTTTTATCTCGGTGCTCGAAGACGACGCAAGCGTGGATGCTCAGAGCGCACGGTGTGTGGATCGTAATCCCTTGTCTCGTTGTATACGACGTACGCTCGCAGTATATTTCACTGAATTCTCCTGGGTGGAAGTCTTTTAGAAGCCCTTCGCGCTTTCATTGCCAACCACGGCCAGACGATTGATGCAGAAAACTGCAACAACCGGCGAACCGTACCTTTTCTCCCTTAATTAACGCATCCAAGGCGCTTTACGGCGATCGCGAGGCCGTGCCAGAAACAAAACGCTGCCTGCTTGTTATTTTAATAACAACGACGACAAGTCGCGAGCTGGCTCTCGGATAATTAGACGTGCCGCCGATAACGCGCCACTATTTACCGTTGATTCATTGAAAGATCTCGGCGAAGTGAATGGCCCGCGAGTTTTCCTTCGATCGTTGCGCTTCCAAGATCCTCCGCTTCCCAAGCCTCTCGGACTTTCGCGCCAATAATAATTGTTATCATGAAATAACGAGAGACGCCTCGCGACAATGATCACACGACACTTGAAACTGTGTCAAAGATGCTCGCCGCCGCGCTCGAGCCGGGGTCGACGACTCCCCGGCCCGCAATCATCCAGACGATATCGGGGGACAATCGGCGAACGATTGAGCTCCATCCATCACGAAATCATTTGGCCCGTCGTCAAAGGGAAACCGACAGCGCCTAGCATCGCGGAGTCAGCGAGCCCGGCTGTGCGAAGAGAAAGGAGAAGGAGACGTCAGAGGAGGAGGAGAGAGCACGTGTCGCGATGTAAATTCGTTGCGGCGAGTGGTCGTGATTTAAAAATTAAATCTTAATCGAGTGGAATTCGGCCCACACGCTTGGTAACGAGGACGGTCTTGGCCGAACGCTCGCGCACACTGTGTCCGAGAGCGTAATAAACGGACGTGCGCGTGGATTGGTCTGGATAGGCCGTAGATCGTGCTCTTCGCTCCTTCTCTCTCCTCCTCCATCCTCTTCGCCCTCTCCTTCTGCTTCTTCTTCTTCTTCTTCTTAGTCTTCCTGACTCGACCGACTGAAATATCTCAGCCAGTTAAAACGCTATCAGTTCTAATAAACGATCATTCGTCTGTTTCGTCCTCCCTGGTGTATCGTTAAACCCGAACAACATGCTGGAGGTGAGGACACGCGGGGAGGAGGGGAGGCAGCGTCGTCGGGAGAAAGGGAAAAAAAGAATGGGAGAGAGAGAGAGAGAGGCAGAACGAAGACAGGGAGAAGCCTGCCCTTTTTTAACCTGCACAGTCACGCGGTACACGAAAGGGATCGACACCACTGATCCAGATGTCGAGATCGACCGAGATATGCCTAGGGGCCGCGATGACGATGCCCCGATTCGATGTCACTTTCAATAAAAGATAACGCGGCCCGACCCTCCCGAGCATCTCGCTCCGCGAATAACGAGCTCCGAATCACTTTGCTCCGAATTTCTTTCAACCTGCATCTCTTCGATTCGACGAGAACGGATCTCGACGTTCGAGGCTGTATCCACTTTGCGCGGCCATCCGTGCCGGGGGCTTCTCGACGCGGCATGCGGCAGTTGGCGCCAAACGACCCTGCCTTATGCCGTGTGCGTGGTGTTTCCAGCGACCGGCGGGGGATTTTAAAAAATGGACAATGGCCCACCGCGAGGTCGTGAAGTAAAAGTCCGTGGTGGAAGGAAGAAGGTACGAGCGAGCAGAAGGGAGGGGGTGAAACGCGGCGTATACCATGATTAATCCCGTGGAAACGGGCTGACGCTCGTGTGACCGATGGCGTGTCCCGGGGTAATCCACCTCTATTCTCTCATTCGGCTCGGGGGATTAATTCCTGGGGATTAGCATTAATTTCGTCCCATCCGAGGTCACTCGGGTGTTCCTAGCCCCAGAGTCCTGGGGGCCGTCGTCGAAAGCGAAAACGGAATTCGGGGACATTCCATGGGTGGACGGAGGAGGTCGAAAAATTTGACCCCCGATCACGGGAGGAACTCGCGATGGCCCTCTCCCACCGCTGAGAGACCCGTTAGGTAATCGAAGAAATCGGCTGCTCCGCGCACAGGCTCAAGCGTATTCGGCCCGCGTGTCGTTGAACCGGGCGTACTCTTCGCAAGCGGACTAATTATCGCCGAGGTGTTTTCGAGCTCGAGGAAATTTACGGCACTGCAAATTCCTCGCAGTTACGATGTTCCGCGCGAAAGCGATAAAACGAAGGAGGTCGGGGTGGAACGAGAAGGGCGAACGAGGGACCGTGGTTCCCCGAGTAGGAAGAGGATTTTCGTCGGAAAATCGCGGATCGATCGTGATCGACCGTCGATGGTATCGGGACACGAGAGCGCAACTTCCTGCTGGAGAGTGAAACGCACGAGATCAGCGTAGTCTCTTTACCTGCTTGTTTCACCGCGAAGGCTGTACAACCTATACGCGCCACTTGTAGGCCCCTTTCTCTCTCTCTTTCTCTATCTGCCTCTCCGTCCGTGCTGCGACGAGCGGTACACGCTCGGCTAGTCACGAGGGACAGGATGAAATAAAGGACCGACGATGCAGATCACGCGACAACGATCCAATCCTGACCGAAGACGATCCAAGGATCGTACATCTATCGAGTGTCTCGATAAAACGTCTCGGCTCATCGGCTCCGAGGAAGCCGGAGACCGGTGGAGAAAGAGAAGGACAAGGAAGACGGGGGAGACGGGGCACGAGAGAGTTCGTCCTTGCTTGTCCAACGGCCGGAATTCCTCTCCGCGTTGATGCCTCCGTATCCATTAAATCCGTTTCCTTTTTTCCAGCGGGTACGATGCCGCGCGCGCGTCGTCCTTCGAGGCTGGCCCGGCCAAAAAAATCAATCACCGATGCGTTGCGATTAATGCTACCGCGTCACGAGAGGCCACGGCGACGCGCGGCGTCGCGTCGCGTGTAAATCGATGGATAGGTAATAAACGGGTAGAAAGCTATCCGGAGGAGGAGGGATCAACGATCCCTGGACGTTCGATGGATGCCGACGGGAAAAGACGACCGTCCTTTCCCCTTTTGCTCTTTTCACAATGTTGCAGCTCACGGATCCTTGGGGAGGATAGAGACGGAGATGGGACGGAGGAGACTGTGCGCGCAGTATCGGCGTCGCGCGGCCGCCGAGAGAGAAGAGAAGAGGACGGGGACGAGGCAGAAGAGCGGCTGGTTCCGTCTCCTATACCTGCTGCCGCGGAAGGCCTTAACGACGCAATCACCGGATAGCTTCGCCGTGATAAAAATCCCTCGGCGAAACGACGCCGGGCCACAAATCAGCAAACAGATGCGTAAGCGCGACTCCTGGGTCAGGCCTGGTTACGAGCATCGATCCACCTCCGGTAACGACCCCGCTTGTCGACGATTTGGGCCGAGCCTCGCGTCCCAGGACACGCTCGTAATTGCGTATAACCCATCCACGCCGAACACCAGTAGGAGCAGGGAAGAACCAGAGAAAAAGAGAGGGTTGCTCGCTCGCTCGTTTGCCTCCGCGATTTATTTATTTTACTTGTTTTTTTTCTTTCTACGTCTTAGGTACCTACCTGGCTGTTTCTCTGCCGCGTAATCGTATTTGTACGAGCCGCGACTCTAAGCCAGCCTTTAATCACCGTGCGTTTGCATTAATCGGAGGGAACACGATGTTTACCCGCGTCTCTAATTATCGCGTCTTTCCAAGAATCGTGCTCGCCGCGAACAACCACGTCCGGCCCCGTTTTTTCCTGTTCCCAGGCCCGCGAATCACGACCGTAAATACCTGATTATTTCGCGACCCTCCGCGATAACGTCGACGCGTGCCAGTTTCGGCCATTCCTTGCGAAACTTCCTCTCTCTCTCTTTCCCGCGTAATCCCAAAGATTTCGTTGTCTTCGTGTACCAAGAGTTTCCTAGACTCCTGCTTTCGCATGCTGCGCGCGTCGCCGCTGCGATAAACGAGAAACAGAGAAGCAAAGAAACAGATGTCCCGACTCCGACCGTTTGGTAAATTTCAATATTTTTCCTTCGGAGCAAATATTCCCAGAAACGAGACTCGACCACCCGTCTCCGGGATCTGAATCACCGCGTCCCTAATTTTGCCTCCGAAATTTGAAAGGCGAATGCATGTTTGCGTAGCGGGAGCAGGAGAAGTGGAGGCTCGCTCCGAGACAGGCTTCATATTCGAAGGGGCATTAAATCGGTCGCGAAGACACGCGCGCGAACCCGAACCGTGTAATTCGAAAAGGTCACGGAGAAGAGGGGGGGCCACGCTGGTTATCGATCGGGGCCCGTGATTTCTTTCCGTTCCGTTCTGTTCCGTTCCGCGGGGCCCCGATGAGAAATCTGTAATCGATACTTTCGGTTCGACGGGGCGCGCGCTCATGAGCTCGTGCGCTCATACGCTCGTGGGTTGGTCAGGGTGGTCCCGCGCCGCGAGGGACCCGTCGACATTTTACGAGCCGAAAACACGTGTAACGTTCCGCAATTCGAGAACTCGCCGGTCCGCGAGGCCGAGTTTTACCGTTTCCTGGACACCAGCCTCGGCCTCGGGCTCAATTAATTCCGCCGAGCGCCGATAACTCGCTCGCTTAATTTCACCCGGGGACAACGTTCCGTTTTTCTGCCTGGAGAACGCCCAGCCCGGCCACCAACAGCCCTCCGCGGCGTACGATTACCCGATTTTGCATAATGCGTCCCCGTGCTGTGCGATAAAGAAAACAGAGGACAACTGGATAGCTTGAAAGACCGTGGAGGAACAAGAGGAGGAGGAGGAGGAGAACGAAGCTGAGTCACGCATACCTGGAAGAAACGGAAATTCGATTACGGGTACCGAGAACCCGATCGGCCTCTATTGGCAAAATCCACCGTGTACAATGGTGTACGCGCGTACGCGCGTGGTTCAACCTCCCCCGAAGATAAGGGGAGCAACGATAAACGGGGTCAGCGACGAGAAACTAGACGCCTCAGCGTGGAGACAAGTGGTTCTCGAATTTCCGTCTCGGGGAACCGATAAATCATGGCGGGGAAAAACCAGCTTCGTTTGCCGGGTCCCGTTCGTACATAATCGTCGCGATAATTTAGGGCCATGGATCGTTGCTGCTCTCGATAACGAGTCTCCGCTGATCGATCCTGGGAAGCTGCAACTCCTCCACTGCCACCAACGACGAATTAGATGGGTTTTTAGTGGTAGCCGGGCCATGTAGGATTTAGGAACGACGTTCGGTCGGTTTACGTAAGCAAACCGGGGAAAATAAATCATCCACTTATCTGGCTAATAAATATTTAGCTAATAGCCGGCTAGTTATTCTAGACACACCCCCGAAGGTAACCCGATATTTATTATTCCCGCTCGGGCGCGCGGTGCGGCGCGGCGCCCCGAAATGTTCACAGCTGTACGATTATTGCGCTCCACCCGGTACGCGTCCCAGCCCAAAGACACACGCGGCTGTCTCCACCCTCCTACTTATGTTGCCTTTTTATGAGCTACGGGTAATTACTTAGGCGCCCCGGCTATCTCCATAAAACCGAGCCAGCACCGATATCAATTTCCTCGGCGACAATCTTCGAAATACTTGACGCGTGGAAAGTTTACGAATTCCGTAGTCCCGGGAGGGTAATTAATCCTGTCGTGGGAAATTCTCCCCTCGCCCTGGCTGGATACGTTGAAAATCTGACGGCCTTTAGCGGCCCGAAAAAAACCGTGTTTACCTAATAACACCGAATGGAAGACTGCGGCTCGTAGCCACGTCGACAGCTACTAAATTGTTTCGCATTTTAATTGCCGAGCGGGCAAGGTCTCCGAGGGGCTCGAGACGACACGATGACTCATTCGTTTGAAAATTCGCGAGGCAGGCTGCCGAACGAGTGCCGCTACCGGTATGCAAAACGCGAATACGCGCGGGGATGAGCAAAGTGGAGGAGATGGGCGCTCGCTCGCTCGCTCGCGCGCGCGCGCGCGCCCGTTGCCCCAGCCAAAGTGTTTTCTCGCGCGTCGCGTCGCGTTCACTCGCGTCGCCTCGCATTCCGGGAAGACGATCCTTGACGAGCGAGAGCCCCCGAAGACGCGGTTACTCGAGTCACATATCACCACGTGACGTCCTCAGAATTTCGCATCCGAGGAGCGCATTTAGATGCAGATACGCCCGCGGAGCAGCTCGGTTAAAAAGACCAGCTAGCAGAGAGAAAGGAAGGCCGGGGGTGGCGAGGGTGGGCGAGGGAGGCGAGTAGAAGGGGATGCGAAAAGAGAGCGGGCAAGTCGTTCCGTTGCGAGCTGAACGAAGAAGGAAGAGGAGGACGAGGAGGATGAAGATGAAGAAAACGCGAGATGAAACGGTCAGATAGAAGCTCGAGTGCCACGTGCGAGTCGAGAGGCAGACCTTTTCGCCGGAGAACAGCAGACACGATCGTCGCGTTTCATCGTCTCCAAGATGAACTTGGCGGCCGGCTTGGCTTCTCCTCCGACCGTTCACGATCGGCCAGCGATACAGAGGATCCTCTTTCGGAAGCCAAATTTCTTCCACTTTTTCTTTTCTTCGCGCTCTCCGCGCGCTACGCATCGGCTATCCCGATCGAGTACCGTTAAGCCCTCGCCCGTTTTCACGGAACCGCGTCAGGAACGTTGAAACGAAACCGAAGTCATCGATGAAAATGTAGCGGCTCGGTCGTCGTCGTTGCGTTTGTTCCTCGGGCGGTGTATAATTTAAATAATCGTTCGAAGAAACGCTTTATCGCGTCCGTCTGTTGGAGTCGCTCGGCCTGTTCTATCGGAACTCTATCTACGTGGAGATAAATTGCCCCGCGCACCTATTTCCGACTACTATCGTCGACTTTTCCCGATGTCCCCGTAGATTGGGCGTCCTCGACCGGTACACGAACGATTGGTCCGGAGCGCATCTTCGATAATTTACGGTTAACGAGGCAACCAGCGTAAAGTACACGGCGCGTACGATCGGCGTTCCCCAAAATCGTCCCGTCATTGTTTATTGGACTTTCTAAACGTTCCTCGGTCCTCTCCTACGCGCGAGAATTACACGACACAGGGAAACGAGTCGAAGCCGGCTGGAACACGGCTAAACGGACGATAAATTCATTCCGGGAAGAAGATCGAAGAGGTACGAACGCATCATCTCGCAGTGTTCGATAGACGTTGGAGGAATAACTATTTTCGATGCTTCGGAGAAATACTAGGGAAGTAGGTGCGTTGTTGTCGCGGTAAATATCCACGGGTACATCCACTCGAAGAGAGCCACACCGGTTGGAGGAGAAGCCCATGCGAAGAGGCTGCTAATAACGACGGGAAAGGTTCCCTTGATCGTGAAAGATGGAAATGAGGTAAAGTCGAAGGGCCGAGGGGGAGCCAGCCGATGGGTACGCCGTTCGTCTCTCGATCGAGTGACTGGGAACTCGAGCATTCTCAATTAATTCAAGCGGGACTTTCTCCCCCGCTCCCTTTTCTCTTTCTGTCGTGTTTAAAGTCTTGAGCGTCGCGGATCTCTCGAGGACGAGAGAGAAACGCGGCCTGCTCTCTGCGAGGTCCTGCAGCCGAGATTAGCGGTACACGAAGAGATAGAGGGAGTTGAGGGGGAGCGAGAGAGACAGGGGGAGAAAGGGAATATCTTCAGGATCCCTTTATACGAGTTTCGAGGCTCACCAGCATCGCAGCAACGCCATCAAAGCGGCGTCTCGCCTCGCCACGCACGCCAACCCTTCTCTCCCCATCAGGTTGTTCAAATACTCCGAGCTAATTCTGTTTGGCTTGTTTGTTCTGACGCTGTTCGCCCTACGGTTCTGTATATTAATAACCCCCACGCTGGCCTTACTTATTACGCGGGGACTTTGGCCTCCGATCCGGGAAAGCAAAGTGATTAGAACGGGGTAAGAACGCCGGTAAACATGCCCATCCCGATCCACCCTCCCTCGGGCCACCGTTTCCTCGGTTAATTAACCGTTTCTTGCCCGACGCTTCAAGGTGCTTTCGAAAAGCTTAGGTTGTCGAGGCCAGTGGACCCAGCCGTCTGGAAGTACGGCTGAATTGCCCGGCAAAAAAATTCATCCGCCCGTCGCGACGATCCCGTAATCTATCGAGAGGAGAGGTGCCGCTCGATCCAGTCAAACAGAGAGACGTATGTACGACTGTCGTTAATCCCCGTCTGAGAAAACTGATTAGACCGACTTAGGGGGGCCCCTCTTTCATGGAAGGCACTCGATCTATCTCGCATTCCGTTCGCGCGACTCCCTCGGAAAACCATCGGAAGCGGATCAAGAAGCTGGGCCGCTCTAACGTAAGAGGATTCCTCTCTGCCCTTCGCAGGATTTTTACCCGACTAAGGGAACGCCGTGCGACGGAGACACGTTTCGGGGGTTGATGGATTCCGTGAGACGGGGCACGCGTGGACGTTGATTCCACGTCGCGAGAATCATGCGCGTCCCTTCGTCATCACGGCGACCGGAGCCCTCTCGTTTCGATCGATACCGATGAGCTAAGGATCCGTGGAATTCGAAAGGAGAGCCGTTCCGGGAACCGTCGCGCGTTCTCGATTCACGCGTAATCGCCGACAGGAGAGCAGCCGATAATCGCGACTAATAATACGGTTTGCGCATTAAGCGAGCTCATAAACGACTCGGTAAATATTCCAACGAATCGACCAACACATTGTTCGAGAGCGGACAGTTAATTATTTACGCCAGTCCGTCGCTGGAGCGGCCAATCACGGTGACGTTTGGCCCCAGCTATCCAGCCCGATCGCGATGAGCTAAGACCTCGAAGAATTTCAGGGGTAGCTATGCCGTCTCTTAATCGCCGATACCGCGGCCGGATCGATTACTCTGTGCTTTCGAACGACAAGCAACGGACGATGCTCTTTTTACGCGCCGATAGGTACTCGGAGATTCGGGGAGCGCGTTAAGAAAGTGTTAAAAACGATGAAGGGTCAGTTGCCTCCAGGAGGCGCGAACTGTGCTGAGGTCCTTGAGACAACACGTGCGCGAGGAAAACCATGAGCACATATTTGGACGTTCCACTTCCGTTTCTCGTGCGGCGCGAGTAGATATAGACAGAGGAGGTGCGAAGTGAACTCTCGAGTGCTCGAGGATGAGAGCACCGGCCCCGTTTTCTCCGCTCGTTCCACGGAAAAAAAATCGAGCTTCCGTGCACGAGCCGGTGCGCTTGCCCCCTCCTCCCCCTGGTCCCTTTCCTCCTCCGGAGGGAAACGGGAGGACGTTTAGCAGCTAGAAAAATCAACAGCAGCGTCAAAGAACCTTTTCAAACGGAGCGTTACGCTGCTCGATTAGCGGCACGGCACTAACGATCAACGCTGGAGAAACCAAGGGAAAAAGGTAAAACACGAACCACGACCGATATCCTTTCAGTCGCTGGCCGTTCCAATTCCAACCATTTCTTTTCCCCTCTTCTATTTTTCTTCTTCTTCTTTTCTTTTTTAAATTGGACGCGAAATAACGAGGTTGACCGACCAATAATTCGTTCGTGCCTTTATATCGGGACACGATCGCTGATTAATTATCCCCGGCTCTCGCGTTGGCGTCTCAATTTGGTCGTTATCGGTTATCGATCACGAAAATCTCTAGCGCGTAGCATGGGTCCAGGATCGAGTCCCGGGGAGGAGTTATCCGTTGCTCTCCGGAGCGGTGTGCCGGCCGACGCGACGCGAGGCGACGCGCGAAGCGGTTCGGACAGTTTATCACTTTGCATCGCGGCGAGGCCGGGATATTCAGCGTTCGACACCCACGTAGGGTCGCGCAGGAGGAGTCGACGGGTTCGAGTGAAATTTTCAGCGGCGCTGGCGCGCAGGCCCGCGCCTATTAGCTACACATGCACGCAGGAAACTATACGTCCTACGACGTTTAAATAAACGCATCCTCTCTCTCTCTCTCTCGCTCCGCTCGTTCCTCTCCTCCCTATCCGGCGGCCGTCTCTCTAATTTGTCCGTTCAAACAAAAAGCAATTTGTTACCCAGCGGACTGACTCTTGGTCCGGCGGTGCACGTCCCGCGCGAGACGAGCACAGCGAGAGCGAGAGGAGAAAATGTGTGCCCCTGCGCGCGTGTGTGTGTAAACGAGAGACACAGAGAGAGAGAGAGAGAGAGAGAGAGAAGGAGATCGAGGGGCGAAAGCAAGATGAAAAGAGAAAAAGAGCGTGAACGCACGCGCGCGCAACAGAGAGAGAAGGATAGACGAAGAGAGAGCAGGAGGTGCTGGATGGTCGGTGGTGAAGGAGGAGGAGGAGGTAGTGGCTGATTTAAACCTGTCTGGCGGCCCGCTGCGCGCTTAACAACTGAAAAACAAACATGGCGCCGAGAGAGCGCACCGGCCAGCGGGAGCCCACGTATGCCGCGCGCACCGAGACCATAAAGTGCTTCTGGTACCCCCGGAACCCGCTCTTCTTCCTCCACCGTGTTCGTTCTGTCCCTTCGGACGCCTCGCGGACGGACCCGAAGATTTTCCCCCACCACCGGTGTCGGCTATTTTCCCAAAGCTTTTCCCACGTCTGTCGCTCGGTCGTGGTTCCACGGCGCTAAGCGCGCGAGCGATCGCAATACGCGCGGACCACCTTGAATTCCCTGGCCGAGTGCAGGCTACTTCCGACGCCCGACGTTCGACCCGATTAATAACTCCCTTGCAAAACGTCCGCTGCTGTTTCGCTCGCAGAATATCTACTCTTACGTAGCTCCCTCAACGATATCGGCTAAACGAGATCCCGGTGAAACGATTGCAAAAACTTACCCCTGGGGTGTTGGCTTCCGGGCCGAACGGGTACTTTGTCCACTCGAGCTTCTCCTCCTGTGTCGTGTCCAAGAGAACAACTGCAACGAAAAAGAGAGCGTGCGGTTAGTGTAAAGGCCGTGCGCCACTTTGGTCGGGCGGTAACGCTAAAATCGTATCTGCGTTGCCCTTCGTTTGCCCAGCTTCGATGGACAATTTAATCGCGTGGCTGTTCGAAGGGAGAAAGAAAAAGGGATGGCTGAAATGGGAAATTGCAGACGACGGGTATGCTAATCGTCGGTCAAGGTAATCTTTCATCGCGTCGAAATCCTCGTCGGTGTATCGAAACGCGCGGGAGAGCCCCTAGCAAAGATTTTACCGTAAAAAGTCAACGTTTCGAGGGGGATGAGGGAAACGACTCCCTCTCAAAATGGCGGATCCTCGAGACCGTGCTAAAACACCTTGCTTCTCGGCAGCTCTCGTTCTCTCATCCTATACGAGAAGGGTGAGAAAGCCCCCGGCCGCGAGGGGGAGGAGGGAACCCCGCGCGAGGCGAAACAGGGGAAAGAGGGAGACGAAGGGTCGCGGGTATCGTTGCACACGCAGCACAGCCAGCAGGTTGTGCGTCGTGTCCTGCGACACGTTTGTAGTGGTGGTCGTATCGACCGGCTCTCGGCTGCTGCTACAACCCACCCTCTTTCCTCTTTCCGCTTTTCCCCTTTCTCACTCCCCCGCGGCTTCTCTCTTCACCCTCCGGCTTTCACCCCGTTTTCGAATCTCTCTCTATCTTCCCGTCTCCCTCCCGCTCGTCCATCTTCCTCTTCCCACCCGTTGCTCTCCCTGTCTATCGGCCTGCGTCCGTCCCTCTTCCACGGTGTTCACCACCGCCGTGCTGCTATCGGTCCAACCCTCTTCACTCCCTTTCTCTTTTCCCCTTTCGCGACTTCAATGACCTCTCTGCTTTTCTACGCGTCGATCTTCCTCCGTTTCGCGCGACGACCTCGCTTCCATCCTCGCCCCACCCCTTCACCCTTCATCCCTTTCTATTTTTCTCGATTACCGTAGCTGCGTCCTCGTCGCACGGTGTTCAGCAGTGCCACGCAGCTATCAGCCGCGCCGCCCCCGAAGCGCGAGCAGCGTCGTCGTCGTCGTCGTCGTCATCGTCGTCGTCGATCCCTCCCCAGACTCTGGGTCCTTGAATTCCTAGACCAAAGTACCCCAGCCGACGCGGTGGGTGCACAGCCCACCCCCGCCACCTCCACCGTCGCCACCACCACCACCGCTACCGCCACCGGATGGAATCTCAAAGGTGAAAACTGCGCGCTGCAAAATCCATCCGAGCCCCTCGTCCCTCTCCCTTCGCTCATCGCCCTTCGCCAGCCCCGTGTACCCGTCGACTCTTTGCCATCGTCACTACCCCCTGTCTACCACCACCGACTGCTTCGACGAGCCACGCAGAATCCCAGGGGCTCTCACGCGTACCGCGATTATCCGACCTCATCGAGACACCGTCGAAACACGGGGTGCCGGTGAAAATAATTGTCCCGCCGCCACCTGCCTCTGCCGTTCCTTTCACCGGTCCCGTCAAATTTTCGCCGCGGCTTTCCCGCCTCTTTCAAAGGGGATTCACCGCCCCTCCCGCACGCCCAGACGGAAACGTGTGCCACTGCAAATTACACCGACTGCTCTAATCGCTCGACTTTTCCCTAATCCTAACGCCCTATGCTAGTATACCCAGCGTAGGAGGCAGAAGGTAGCGTTCCCTGCAGGATTCCCCGAACCGTGCGCGATTTGCGGTTCCAAGTCGACCAAGGAATTCCAGGGATGGCAGGGTGTTTCGTAATGGACGCATAGGTATCCGTGAATTCTCGCGAACAGACCCTCGACCCGAAGCCACTCGAGCCGGTCCTCCTCTAAGTCGTCTCATTGTGTGTAATGGGCTTTGCAGCGCGCCGGCCTAATTCGAGCACCCTCCAGAAGCACTTCGGATATATCCAGCAACGCTCCGCCTTGCGCCGAATTCGCCAAGTAAGATCCAAGTTTCTCTCGCCACCTCGGCCCCGATAAACTTCCGCAATGGTAAAGCTTCCAGATTGACCCGCTATTCCGGAGCTGCCCAGAGGATTTACTCAGGGGAAGCGGATCTGGCGAGTTTCTTCCGTTTGCTGGCGCGAAAGCTCGGAAACGATTAGACTGGGCACTATTCCTAACCCAGCCCACATAGACGCTGAGACGCTGCCGATTAGTGCCGAGTATCGCGAAATTCGAATCGCATTATACAGATGCGATGAAAAATTTCGCGAGCCGGATGATCCGCGGCGGTCTCGCGCGAGGGAAGAGAAAGTGGCGGGCTAGGCACGGTGGGCCCGCAGATGCGACCGCGGTGCATCGTGCGTGCGACACGTACCTACATTATGCCACTTACAATGAGAGGTTCCCAGGTGTCCGCTTCCGATTGCTTTGAATTTTGGATATGTTTTGAAGGACCGAAAAATAAGATATACGTGTTTTTTTTTTATAGCGGCCCGTTTTCATATTTACGGGTGAAACCAACCCCCAACGTTATAAGATTTTCAGGTGTTCATCTCCGATTGCTTTGGTTTTTGGATAGGTATGTTTTAGAAGACCGAAAAATAAGAAATACGTGTCTTTTTATTTTGGCCTGTTTGAATGTTTAGGGGGTGAAACTTATTTTTTGTGAAACAATGCGATGAGCTTTTTTAAAATTATTTACCCATTTTCTAGAAGCTTTAAAAACCATGTTATCATTACCCTGCTCCTTATATGCCTTCAAAGCCCATCGTCGAATATCTCTGTCGTGTAAAATATAACCGGCATCAATAGTTTCCCTGAAATTTTGTATTACATACTCGGAAATTTGTGCTAATCTTTCTCGTTTGGTTCCTCCTGCTTCAATTCGATGAGCCCATCGTCGTAATTGCCGTTCAGAAGAAACATATTTAATATTATGTTGAACTGTATTAAGTTTACGCTTTTTTCCTCCGTCATTCCAAAATGCAACTGCTCTTCGCTTATACTCAACACAACATCTTTATCACGTTGAGAACAAACTCCTGTATATGTTTCTTCAGACCAATTTTCATCATTATCATCTTCATCAACGGCTTCAACTTCACACTCTTTAAACTGATCCAGAAAGTCCAATGAAGACTCTTCCGAAACTTCGACATCATTAAATTCAAATATGCTATCAGGCAACATCTTTTGTATAGATTCTTTTAATTGTACTTCCTCCCTTGTTATAGGAGTTTTCATCAAGTACATACTTTAAAATGTTACTAATAATAAGTTGATCACGTTCAGCGGATTAATAATCATTTTTAATCGCGAGAACTGTAGTTACAAATTCTGTGAACACGTGAAGCACTCGAATGTGACTGAAGAACAAACCAGATTTCGAGAAACAACCAGGGGTTGAAAACAGTTATGATATCGGTTTCGGTTCTCGAAACAGTTATGAGAACCGAAATCATCTTGAAACAGTTACGAGTGAAAAGGGTTCTGGCCTATATCGGTTTCGGTTCCGGTTCTACAGAACCGATATTATATCGGTTCCGTAACGGTTATATATCGGTTATACAGTAAACTCTCGCCATGGGATTGGGCTCGCCTCAACCATGCGTAAGGGCCTTTTAAATTATGATTAAATAATAAATCTGGGAAGAATAAATTGATTCTCAAAAGTAGTTTGAAATCAATTTTTTTAAGTTACGTTTAAGTTAAACCCTTATTAAAAATTTAAACAAAGTAAATTATATACCGAAATTGTTGAAGAGCAACTTCCAACTATACATCGCATTTTTATGCTGTCATCGCACGTTTCAAAATACTTACGAACAATGTCGCATTTCTTTCGGTCCGTTATGTCGATATGTTTTTAAATATCACTAATAACTATTATACGCTACGACTAATATTAATTTGACACTTAATTTAAAGTATTGCTAACATTAACAGCAATAACTTTCCTAATATCTACAAACTTACTATCTACTAATTTTATATTAATTATGAAGATTATTAACTTTTTTTTTTAATAAAGACAGTGTCTCGAGGACGACGATATATATGTCTTGTTGGGAAATATAAAAATTTTTGTATTAAATTCCACGTGCTCGCAACTAGCTCAGGAATACAAGTGACTCTGGCCCATTGGCCTTAAACCCTCCGACCTAGAGAATCGTTCTTCGCGTTTGTTTATAAGATCCTTCATCGCTGAGCTTCGCTATCTAGAATCCCTCTTTTCAGTGCTTAATTTACAGATGCTGTCTTTCATTTCGGCTTTTCCTGCATTGATGGAGTTTTAAAAAGAGAGACACCTGATAGAGAGGCCCAGCGATAAAAAGACTTATAAACAAATCGAATTTCCATTAAAAAAATTCACATTGATCGTAAATATTTTGGAACGTGTTATGCATACCCGATGTGTAACCGATAGGATACATTACTGTTATAAAACCAATATATAACCGTTACGGAACCGATATAATATCGGTTCTACAGAACCGTAACCGAAATCGATATAGCCAGAAATTTCGGTTCCTTATAACAGTTATTCGGAATATCGGTTCTTTCATAACTGTTTCAGTCAGAACCGATATATAACAGTTTGAAACAGTTATTTTCGGAACCGTTTCAACCCCTGGAAACAACGTACCGCAATCTTGCAGAAAATATCGCGTAACTCGATATAAGTGCTACTTTTAGCGTCATAACAATAGCGTGGGGAAAAAGATTCAAGTTAAATGCAGCTGACCATATATGTTCCGTATCAAAGAAAACCGCTGCCAATTCATTGACACTTGGCTTCCTCAATTTTTTTTTTATTTTTTGCAATATTTTAATTTTAGCTTACTGAACTCCCATTGAGGGTATTTGTAATTATAATGACAATTTAGTGCTCCATGTCTATAAAGTACTATTTACCCGAATTTCCTTCGCATTCGTTCAAAGCTTACGCGCCTTTTACATATCTTATATAAGCCTGTCTTAGCTGACTAACTAGGGGTTATTCACCCCTCATTGTCAGTAGCAATGGGAGGGCATAAAACCACTGATGTGTCATCATAAAATAATTTGTGTCTATTTTTCAAGTTTTTTATGACATCTTTGACACTTTTTAAGTCACTTAAATACGTATTTAAACGATTGCAGGTAGTTTACCCTCCAATAAGGGTGACTGACGAGAAGAACATCATCTATACAGTAAATTATGACACAAATGAAATTTATATGAAGTTTTACTCAACACAATTTTGTACCCCGTATGAACTTTGGAGGGGTGGTTTCACCCCCTAAACATTCAAGCAGGTAAAAATAAAAAGACACTTATTTCTTATTTTTCGGTCCTCTAAAACATATCCAGAAACCAAAGCAATCGGAGATGAACACCTGAAAATCTTAAAACTTTGGGGGTTGATTTCACCCCCTAAATATGAAAACGAGCCACTATTAAAAAAACACGTATATTTTATTTTTCGGTCCTCTAAAACATATCCAAAATTCAAACCAATCGGGGGCAGACACCTGGGAGCCTTTCCTTGTTAGTGCGACACGTGTCATGCGAAGCAAGCTACTCGCGCAGTCGGCCAGGCATCGTGGAATTCCTCGGGTGCACGGGCACGAGGCAGACGGAACTGCGACGAGGAGCAGAGGGCGGTCGTGCCCGTCACCGGAAGCGAAGGTGCGTTTGCAAGGGACACACTGCTCCGATAAGCCTCGGTGTCTGTCACGTTGCCTACTGATACAGTAGCATTTGAGATTTGAAGATTTTCGAAGCAACAGCGTGTTGGAGCGCTGCCACGTCGATGGAGGGAAGGATCTCGGGGGAAGCTACGGAGGAAAGCGGACGTTCCCGAAAGCGAGCATTTTCGCCGGACGCGGTATCAGTGGCGAGAGATCGACGAGACGTGTCAAACGGCAATCTCTCGAGCCGACGAAGCAGGCCGACATCAGGCCGAGGAGCGGGAAGATTGCCTGTATCGCGGGGGATAGGACGAGTCGCGGGGTCAGCGTCGAATTACTATTCCCGAGGGTGTTTACCGAGAAGTGGAAAGGAGCGAGCGGTCCGTCGAATAGTCGTGAAAACGACCATGCGTCCGTCGTCCCGATGCTTTCTCCTCTTACCCTCCTTCGCTCGATCCCCTTCCTCCGAACACGCACTCTCGCCGGTACGTAGGAGCGCGCACGTGTGAGTAACCGGTGTACGACGCGGTCCCGTGAGACGTACCGAATTTAAATTTCAAATTTGGAGCGTGTCGCTGGGTGTGACGGTATGCATAGCGTTGCCTGCCGGCCCTAACTCACTCCGCCGATCGTGCGTCTTTCTTCTCTCCCGAACTTCTATGTCCCTCCCTCTCCTTCGCTCTGCCACCCTCGGTCACAAGTCCTCCCTCGCTCTCCCATCAGCTCACCATATATCCGTCCGTCTCCCAAGTTCCCTCCATTTATCTGTCTATCTATCTTCCTTCCTGGCCCTCTTTCCCCCGTATCGGAGGAAAAGACCTCGATTTTTCATATTATTCAAATGAGAGAGAGAGAGAACGTGCACGCGGGCGCGCGCTCGGAGCCGAGCATCGATATGCGCAAGGGGAGGAAAAAATCGGGAAGACTTGGGCGGGTTCAGCTAGCAGAAAATCACCGCGCGTCGAGGCAATATCCCGAGTGTAGAGAGCTGGAGGTGGAGTATCGCGGTCGCGAGGATCGCGCGACTATGAAAAATGCCACGAAATTCTAGGGTGGATCGATGCCGTTCGACGTCGGAGAGATCGATGCCGTCGGCTTATCGGTAAAAAGCCAGCTCGATTTCCAATTATTCTTGCGCAAGAAGGAGAGCCTGGGCTTTCTCCGCTCGCTAACGTTGCGCGTTGGATGCAACGGCGACGCGACGTCGTCTCGATTCCGTCCGAGTACAATGCGTTCCGTCTAATCGGAGACGATCACGATCCACGGCCCATGGATCCACGATCGCGCACGCACACGGACACGCACACGCGCCCCCAGCGACAGGTCGAAAGAAATGAGAATGCCCGGTTGGACGATAAATCAATAGCCGAGGTCGCCGAAGGAGATGGATGAGTGACGTAACGAGCCTGTTCTTACCGTACGCTTGTAAGAGAGGTCGGCTCTCGCGCGTATATAACCCGAGACACGATTGAATCGCGCGGGGGAACCTGTTGCCCGATCCGGGAGACGAGCGACCGGCTACTCGACGCCGATTAAGATTACGATTTCGCCTCCTGCACGCACGCACACCTGCGCGACGGCCCCGCTCTGTTGCTCGACAGACCGTTCCACGATCACCAGGACCTCGATCTTTCTCGATATAATAACGTCCCCAGTCCTCCGGCTGCCATTCACCCCAATCAGCCGCCACGCCGGAAAGCCGATCGCCGGACCAGATTTTTCAATCTCACGATTCACGGTGTTTCGGCCTTTAAACGGAACCGGAGGGCCGAGCGAGTTTGCCGAATAAGAGAATACCTTTCAGAAGGAGAGGCGTGCAGGCGGAGAGGGAGAAAGAGGGAGAGAGTAAGGGAAAGGGCTCCGATCAGGCTCGCCGGAAATAGGTTACGACCGATGTTATCGCGCGGCGAAATTTACGTTTCGCATATAAGTCGAGCAAACCCGGCGCGGCGTCATCCTCGATTCGCCGATCTTATCTCTTGTCCGTAAAGACGAACTCGTCGAAATACTCGCGTTGCGTGCTTCCCTGCCGTTTGAACTATCGGGCTGCCCCTTTCCGCGATCGCAGTCCACGTAAATCTCGGACGATTCAATCTCTGGAGCGGAGGTGCGGCGCGCTCGTTTCGCAGGGCGAGCGAGAGCGGGACGGATAGAGAAGCAGGCAACGGAGGAAGGAGAATATTCCAGCAGTTCAAAGGCTCGATCGATCATAGACGCGGATCGATCGCGGCGACCGAAGGTTCAGGGGAACGACTTCCGATAGCTCCTATATCATTCGAAACAAGAGACGCGCGTGCGTTCGATTATCGATGCTCGTGCGAGCCTCGCTAACCAACCACCGCCGTGCGTCCAGATGCACGAGTTTCGGTGGATCGACCAAGAGAGACGCGCGAGAGAGGGGAAAGGGATCGACACAGAGGGAGGAAGTGAGAAGAGACGAGTGGAGAAGCGGAGAAGAGGAGATTGCCGCTGAGAGGAGACCACCTACGAACGCAGAATGCGCGCGGCCAGCGCATATCCAATGGTATACGTTCCTCGACTTTATTTCGGCTCTAAAAATGCCGGGACGAGGATCGTCCTGACACGAGTGTCGCGCGCGCGAGCGAGCGAGCGAGCGCGCCCGCGGCTCGTCTTTTCCCCGGAGCTCTCGGAGAGCTCTCCTCCCGCCGAATGTCGAAGCTCTTTTCTCTTTGCAACCAACGACGCGACGCCTCCGTGCCTTTGGCTTAACGGCCTTCCAATTTGTCAGGATCTCTCTTCCTCCCCCCCTGTGCCATTCCGTCTCTTTCTCTTTCCGCGTCTTTTCTTCCTTTGCCACCCTCCCGTGCTCCTTTATTCTCTCCCCCACCTAGCACTCTCTCTCTTTCTCCTCCGTTCTCCTTGGTCCTCCTCCTTCCGCTTGTCTTGTTCCTTCTGGCCAGTTGAGTGAGAGAGAGAGAGAGAGAGAGAGAGAGAAAGAGGAGAGAACTCTTGCTCGCTCCTCTTTGCCGACGTATCCTATCGCACCTCGAACCGTTCACCAGGGTGTCGTTGACCTATCGGACGGCCGCGCTTCGAGCTCGCGGCCGATCGTTCGGTCACTCTGCCAAATTCGTGCATCGACGTAGCGCCGCCGAACCCGAGGACGATAGAGAGAATCCGGTCTTAATTGTCGGCTCGTCTACGGAGAGTCGAGAGTAGAAAGTCGAGAGCGCGGCCCGATCCACTCTTCCCTCGTAATGATGGCCCTCGAGGATCTTTTTAATTACGCTCGCGATCAAACATCTCGCCGGGTATCATCGGTCGCATCTCGAATGCCAGCCATCTCGCGAGAGATTCCCCCGGATCGATCCGAGATAAATCAGCTCGCGACGTCTTGATCGTCACCGACACCGGACCGTCCGAGGATTTCGAGGGGGGGGGGGGGGGGGGGCAACCGTGGGAGTAATCACCCCGAGGTCCAATCGAGTGCCGAAGAAAACGCGAGAACGACGCGAGGGGGAGAGCGAGAGGGAGCAGAAGGTGGAGGCGGCGAAGACGGTGAAGGCGGAGAAGGAACAGGAGGGACAAGTCAGGGGGAAGAGAGAAAAAATATGAGGTGCTCGGAAACTTAACCCCAGTCTCCGTTCGCTGCGGGATCCCGTGGGCACCGGGCACCGGGCACGATCTTTGGGCCCAACTGGGCGGCATGGGGAGCCTAAGGGAACAGCCAGAACCAACGGAGAAGGGTGAAAGGGGTTCCGAAGGTGGCTCGGCCCACGCTACGATGGGGGCCAGCACGCCAGCCTTCGCTGGAATTACCATTTACATAGCGTTATTATGTTTGCGCATAATGTATGTACACGTGTTAAATCAATTATTTAAACAATATGGGTCCCAATGGTGACGGTGTGACGCGGCCGCGGATGAATCGGGAGATACATACAAGGGGAACGGCTAGGAGGAGAGGATCGAGCCTGGATACCGCGTGTCCACGAGATGTTAGATTACCCGTCGCTTTACCTTTTTCTCTCTTTCTCCGTCTATAATTTCCCCTCTCCCTTGTCGCCCTCGCCCATTCTCCCACCCCCCCGAAACGGTACTCCGGCTCTCCCCGGGCCCCGCCGGTTCTCGCGAGGCTCTTTGCATATGGATCTTGAATTTCAATTGTGCTTTTCAAGTGCAGCCCCCTCCCTTTTGTTTCCCCCGCCCGTCTCGGCCCAACTGCCTTCACCCTCACCTTTATTCCCGCCCTCGCCTCGCTTCGCCGCTCCCCGCCCTCTATTTCCCTTTCAATCTCCTTTCCTCCTCGCGACGCGCGGAGGGACACAAGCGCGACAGACAACGCGATGAGCTGGCACGAAACGCGAGTACCGGAACACCCAGCCGGGGGGGTGGAATGCGTGGACGGGGTTGAGGGACAAACTCGAAACGGGGGACGTAGGTGAAAACAACGGTGTCGCGAGGCCGAGCATCCATCGTTCGCTGGATGGAAGCCAAGTCATCGAAATACTTATTTGTTCCTGTGCGCCCGGTGATGTAGGTGCCTGCGTTCAGCCGGACGGATAAATAAAACTCCTCCGTGACGTCTCTCTCCGACTCGTAAATTTGTTGGGCGGTGTTTAGCGCGACTACACGGCGACGATACTACTCGGGCCGCGCGCGAGCATGTCCCGCCGAGCTGACTTTTAATTTATCCCACCACCCTGCGCTCGCTTCGAAGCATCGTCTTTCCCGGCCGGTCGCGAGCCGCGCGCGTCACCGTTCCCCGCATTAGCATCTAAATCACTCGGCGCGAGAGGCCCTTTGGGAAAGAATCGGCCGCGACGAAACAACGGCAATCAAATTCATTAGCTTAAAGAGCCATGCGAAACCGGCACCGGGGGTTCCGCGACCAAGTTCGGTCTCGATCCGAACTTGCCGCAAAAAGAGCTTTCGATCTTTTTTCCGGAGCAATTTGCACCGTCTACCTGGCTGTCCGTCGAATGCATGTAGATACCCAAGTCACATTTCTCCTTTTCTCTTTCCTCGAACGTTTTCACGGCCCCTCATCATCGATCCGCGCGCATTAGCATGCAAATTAGCCTCTGACCACAATAATCAAATTAATCGTCCCGTATAACCCATCGGCCGTTATCAAACCCCGCACCACGAGACAAAAGCGCGCCGGATCATCCCTGTCCTACACGTCCTGCCTCCACCTCCGCATCCGCCTCCTCCCGCCCTCTGCCCTGTCTGCCTCTGTTCCCCCATTTTTTATTCGATCCATGTCTTCCCAACTCGTCAACCGGCTATAAATTCCTCGTTATAACCTCGGTCGCTTTTTTTCCTGCCTTTTTCCCCAGCGGGTCCATCGATTCGTCGAAGCGATCGCGGCGGAAATCGCTGGAAAATTGATAGACCGGCGTGGCGCGCGGCGCTGGCCGGCGCAACGAAACCTTTATTGGAAATTTATGCGGATCAGTAATTCTACTAGCGGCGATACTGTTAGGTATTCGAGGATCGTTACCGCTCGGCCGATATCGGCCGTGGATTATACGGGACGCGTCTGTAGTACAGGAGAACACGGGCACGCGTGCACACGGACGCACGAGTTAATTAATAAAATGACCGCGATAGGGGACGGGGCGGAAAATACTCCGATTCGCGGTAGCGGTGCACGCTTGCCGCGCGTCGCGTCGCGCGCGCGTGTCCGTTTTCCCGAGTCCATTTGTCGGCCACCTGTCCGATCGGCAATTTATGGCCCTCGGTAATTTCACATACCGAGAATATTAGACATCGACACGTCCCCTCCGCTACCAGCGCGAGCCAGCGAGCGGGCGACCCCGCTGCAACGTGCTCGATCGCTCGCGTGTAGTCAGCATGGAACGCCTGAGAAGAGGAGGAGAACCTATACGATCTTGTGGCAAGTCTCACACAGAAACGGCCCTGCACACGTTCGTTATACCAGCTTTCTCTCTTTCTCTCTCACTCTCTCCCCTCCGGTAGGTAGGTATACACGCCATACACCCTGCGACCGCGATTTATCTCGACCGGTTAATGCGTTCCGAGAATCTATTACTGGCCTCCCAATATTATAATTATTTTATTAGCAGGTCACTCATTATTCTCCTTTTTACGACCGCCCGGTGAGATTACGATTATTTTCCCTCCCTTGGCGGCTACCTTTTTGTCTTTCATTTGCATGGAGACCCGGGAGGAATCAAAAGCGTCCTTTCTGCTCGGTTCGCGAGCGTCCCAGGCAGCCGTGCATTTAATCGAATTCGGCGCCCCGCTCGTGGACAGCGCGTGTTTTGTCCGCTCGGGGTGATCGTCACCGCGAACAGCTCATCGTCCGCGGCTTTATTTTATCGTTAAGGTATTAAGCGGCCGATTCGACGAAGCCACGGTGAGTCACGCGCAGTGTCCGAGGATAAGGCGATCGTACAAACGTGTACCCACTTTCCAGAAATATGCACTCGCGCCGATCGCCAATGCACAACAGATGCAGTTGGCTGGCGAGTTTCAAGGGGTAGGATTTTCTCAGAAGCGCGTATCGATTCGCCCGCGACGGCTTCTCGATTTCGTGGAGCAGCCATTATTAATCAGCGCGAGTCGGGTGACGTTCATTAGCAATGCGTTCGAAGGAAATATTTGCGGCTTCGGCCGATCCCCCCAGCGTTTCCCTCTTCTGTCGCCCTTCCCCCCGTCTTCGTTTCACTGCGAGGAATCTTTTAATTCCGTGGCAGGAGGGGTGGGGTATACTATATTCCCGCGCGCGTTGTTAAGCCGGAGATTTTACGACACGATCCGAAATAACGAGAAACCTGAGTCATCCGCGCGCATAACTTATCTCGTTTCGTTTCACGTTCGAGTTACCATTCAGCCTCCATTTGCGTGACCCCACCGCGGGCGGCTCGGAGAAAAGTCACGATCGTAATCCCGTGGAGGGAGCTCGTCGGCCTAGATATCTCGCTCGCATCGCGCCTTAATTCAATCACCTTTCCCGATCCTTTTTCCACGCCCGTCCTGGACGAAGGTCGAATTAAAAGTAATTACCTACCGGCGGCGGACAGAGCGGGCCGTCGAGATGAATCGAGCTGCACGCGGACACCGCTGTTACAATCTCACGAGGATTATGGACATTCGCAATTTGCTATTCGCGAACGACGATACTGCCGCGAGGAGGAGACGGAGGCCTCGGTCCTGTTCGCTCGGGTATTATCATAATTGAAAAATATAATCCCCGCGATGCTATCGTTCTCTCTCCGCGTACACATATACATATCTGTGTGTGCGCGAGTCCCCGCTCGCCTTCCATTTTGGCTCGATGCGCGGCAAGTGTCGTTCTTTGTTCGATCGAGCTGCAGAAGCGTTTGCTAATCAGAGAGGGGTTCTGACGGGCGATCGGTGCAACGTTCGAGTCGCGGAATCTCGCCTGGATCCGAAAGGTTGAGTGTTTGGCGGCAGTGGGAGTTGCGCGTAGCCTGTCGCGGAAACTCGAACGCTTCTGCCTCGTGGAGCGTGTAGCCTGTAAACGTAGCCGTTTGCCTCCTAAACGCGGATCCATTATACCGCCTGGGAGATACATCGGCGAGCACCTGCGCTCCGCAACAACACGGCCACGCTATCAAACTCGTTTGAAAGCGCGAGACCTTCGTGTACCAGATCTGGACATTCCATTTATCCCGCGCTCGGCCGAACCTTGTACAGCCTTATTACGCTCCTGGCTATCTCAAACGTCTTATTTCCTGGGAAACTGGCTAATTTTCCCGCGGTCGCGTCCCGATCCGTCTCTTTGTTCTTCCACATCGACCGCCATTGTCGCAGCTCCCGGGAATCATTAGGCGAGGCGACGGAGGCGGAAAGATCGCGGCGGTTACCGCAAACGCGCGATTCGTCGTTTATCATTAACTTTTTAATCCGACGAGCGGTATTCCGTTTAGCTGTCGGCGCTCTTCCGAGAATAAGGAAGTCTCGCGAGGGATTCCGCGCTCCGCGGCGACGCAAACTCGAACGAAAAGCAAAAGTAACGGTAGCTGGCTGGTCGTAAAAGCCACCAGCAGAGCTAATAGACCTATCCTGGCCGCGAAAGGAGAAGAGAGGAAGAGGGGGAGAGAGAGAGAGAGTGAAAGAGAGAGAGAGAGACAGAGGGAGAGAGGGAGAGGAAGGCGCGGAGGCAAGAAGCGAAAGAAAGGAACGCTTTATCTCGGAAAAGGGAAAATTTAGGGGTCCCTTTTACCACTTCTCTCTCCTGCCTATATTCCTCGCGCACGGCAGTCTGCCATATTATCACCGGCCTCCAACTACCTGTATTATTAATGGTGGCCTCCGGGTACAATGGGACGAAAAACAACCTTGGGTTATCTCGCCTCGTAAAATTCTATTGGCTGTGTGACGTACACCGAGGAAACACGGTGGCTGCTCTCGGTTTCTTCCACAATTTCCTCTTATCTGCTGGCGGCTCCTTCCTCCTCGTCTCCATCTGTACCTACCCAAATTTTCCGTGCGCGCTACGGTAGATACGCGATCGCCTCGCCGTGAACGTACAAGGGGATTTCTCGTTATCCGTGAACACGCGCGGCTCGATCGAAATTCGCGGCAACTTTCGTGGACTTTCGGAGCCGCGATAACGCCGCCAACGACACGATACGTCCCCGAGAGAGAGAGAGAGAGAGATGTTATCCGCGCGCGAGCATCGCGGCCCGATAACTCCCCGGATTCGGCGAGCGTGACTCGTCAGCGGAAATGGGATCGATACGATTTTCTTGTGCCCCGATAAGAGAGCAGCCATCGGCGGGCGTGTAGCGAGCAGAAACGAGTCGTCTCGTTGAAATTGATTATTTTTCGAGTACTGCCGACACGCGGGACGGGGCACGGCGCGCGTTCATTTATTGCGAACGAAAGGGTCGTGGGAGAAGCAGAGATTCGCGCGGCGTTCAGACACACGCGAGCGTGTTGGCGCGCCGCTACAGAAAGAAGTCCCTTCTCCTTCTGCTCGTCGCGCGGATGCGGATGCGGCTGCTGGATGACGGAGGGAAGTCACAAATTTTTTCATTAATATGCAGCGAGACACCCTCCTAACTCCCTGCACGGGAAAGGTAATGTAGTAGCAGGGGTAAAAGGGGGAGAAAATGCAGTCTACCTGCGTGCGTGTCGGCGCGGTGCAGCCCTGCCCGTGTGGGTTCGCGTCCGTGAGGCCGGGGCACGGCGTGGGTGTAAGAGAGAAATAATGGTCTGCTAGGAAATGTAACCAGCCGACGCTCACGCCCTCGTCGCGACGCCTCGAGAGACTTTACGGGCGAGGGAGGGATCGAAGAAAAGCGGGCGCGAGAGACGAAACTGGATAGAGGGGCGGAACGGAGACGGAAAACGGGGTGCGAACCGGCAAAGAATACCCCGTGCAAAATGCACGAATCCACCGATATCTGCTCGGATGTGTACGTCTCGTTCGAGCAACATTGCCCCCCTTCCGTCCCCACCTGCCCCCGAACCGAGCTGTCCGTTTCCTGAAATATCCTCCGCCCTGGGCTTCTATGTAAATGAAATTCCGCGGCAATTCGACCGCCCGGGAGAATACCGTTGGTAAACGATATTAAAAACGTTAGAAGCGCAATTCGACTGGAACCTAGACCCGAGTTAACGTCCGTCTTCCATGGA
Organism: Andrena hattorfiana; assembly: GCA_944738655.2. Classification (NCBI taxonomy): domain Eukaryota; kingdom Metazoa; phylum Arthropoda; class Insecta; order Hymenoptera; family Andrenidae; genus Andrena; species Andrena hattorfiana. The sequence continues at coordinate 38,542,529 of OX122894.2, read as the reverse complement.
AAATGTCCGCGCGGATCCCGTTCGACCAGCGGCACCGCCTGCCTCCACTGAAAAGTTGGCCAAGATCGCGGAAATTCTGGCGGTTCGTAGAGCTCGAGAGGAGCTCGAAACACGTAATCCGGGCTCCTTCGCGCGGCTCGTCGTTGCCTCTCGTACTTGGAGCCCCGCTATTCGAGAGGCGTTTTACTCGTCGGCATACCTAACCTCTCTATATATCTCTATACCCGTCTGCTCCTTTCCTTATCCAGCCTCGCTCTCTCCCCGTCCTTCCTGCTCGAGATTTTTCTCGGCGATTAAAATTTATGCTCACTCGTGTTCCCGGTGCGTGCATATCGCGTTTCGTCTCGCGCGATCCTCGTTTTGCGCCGGGTTACGCACACGCCCAGCATCGCAGGTCTTTCCCGCCGCGTTGCGGAGGGCCGTTCTGCCTTGCCTGCCCTCCTACGAACGCAGCGCCTTCAAGCGTGCCGACTTTTCGCGACGCGGGAGATGAACGAGCAGGTACACGAAATTCCGATCGCGAGCGGAGCAATCGACCTCGCGCGAAGAAAACGGCTATCTATCGTATGGTACACTTGGGACAGCTTCCACACCGAACTGGTCCGACAATCAAGAGTAAATAGGTATCGTTGAGTAATACCGAGAACTGGAGTTTCCCAACATCCGTTCGATAATGACCACACAGACGTGCCGGCCGCAGGTTTTTTAGCCTGGACGTAGCCGGAGCCAAAGGAGCCCATTTGTCCCAGGGGGGAATGGAGCGATGCAGACGCGGTCGCAGGGACCGTCCAGTTCGCAAAGGGACCACCGATGATGACCTCGCTTTTGTCGCGGTAGCGCGATCACCGCGGAAGCTGATGGCTATTGCCCCGAAACCAAATAAGATTGGCATTAAAAGCGAAGGACGCGGTCGTGTCCGATCCAGGCGAGCCTTGCCACCGGAAATATTGATTTTTAATCGGGCCCGTTATACCTACCGCACCTTTGTCACACGGCGGCGACGCGAGGATGGATATTGCGTCGCGACGGGGCGTATCGAATATTTAAATCGACTCGGCAGGGCTCGCGCGGCGAATAAGCACGCCGAGAGGAATATCGCGGGAACGGGTCTAGCGTAAGTTGGAGTGGCGTCGAAACTGCCGGGGAGTGTCGCGAATAAAATATTGTGCAATCGGTCCCCTCGGGATTAAGGTAGGTAGGTAACTGTACTCGGTGCACGGTACCGCTTCGAAAATTCCTGCGGACGTTCGACTTAATGGAGGATTGCGTGGTGGCCGAAGGGCCGGCTCCGAGCCGTCCTCGGCGGCGCTGGGCGACGGTTTCCTTGCGGAGGATCGTCCCTCGATCGGTCAGGATTCTTCTTGTCCCGTTCTGGCCGCGTGTCTCCATCTCCGTTGCTCTCGGAGTCGAGCCATACTTCTCTCGGGCTCGGTCAATGAGAGTAGCCTACATTCGTCCGTGTGATCTTTTGCTGGCGCACGCACACACCTGGCGGAACGCTGCGGCGCGGGCTCGGCTGGGTCTCTATCACTGTTGGTGCACGGTCCGCGGCATCGCGCGCCCATGCCCATAGGCGCGTACAAAAGGACACGAACTCGGGAACGGGCACACGTACGCCGTGAGAAGAGACAGCGGAACGCACGCAAACACGTCGAAAGAGCCGCGGCGAGCAGCAGCCACGGCAGCGGCAGCACCAGCAGCACGCACCAAAGGCCCTGGGTTCTGTGCCTGTGCCTGTGCTTTGCGCCTGTGTCTGTGCCTGTGCCTGTGCCTCTCCTCCGTCTTGCTTTCTCTTTCCGGCGTTCCTGCTGGTTGGCCGTGGCTGGCTCTTCGTCGCTCGGACGGCAGGGGGCAAGTTTCAGTCCGTCCTTGTCAGCTCGATAGGATGCTGCCAGGCTTCGTACGGCCTGGACCTGGACCTGGAGTAGTAGGCTGTACAGGTATGCACGAGGTGGGCTGGCCGACCGGGCATTCCTGCGGCGTTGCCGCGTCTCTTACTCACCGTGGCCCCGTGGAGTAAGAATAAGAGAGAAACGAGGATATAGCCAGCAGGGACGAAGCAAGAGAAGAGCCGAGCAGGCCGAGGGGAGCCGAGAGAAAGAGGGATCCGAAGTAGGAAGGAGCCGAGCCATCGAAGGATCGAGCCACCGAGCCACCGAGCCACCACAGCTCCAAACAGTCTTTTCTGCCTTTTCGTCGAGGCAATCGAGTTTGCTCGGGAGAGGTCTGCCTCTCTGCTTCGACCTGCTTCCGAGACTTTGCCCGCTGTTGCTCCTGCTCCAGCTTCTGCTGTTAACGTCACCGCAGCCCCGATCTTGCGGCCTTAGCGTTCGCTGGACCCCTGACCGAGACACGCCGCGGCTCCCGCTGTATTTCCTTCCATTTCCTCGTTTATACGACTCCGACCCCTTCTTCTTCCTGCTCCCCACGCGTCTCGGATACTCCACGTACGTCCGAGAAATTCCGTTCGCCACGTTTCATCTATCTTATTTCCTCGATAACGAACAACCGACGGGCGTAAATTAGATTCCGCCACAAAAGTCTGATGGATTTTTCTTCCAAAGAGACGGAAGAGAACGCGTCCATCGAAATCGTATTAGACGATCCGCCAGTTTCGTCGGGTCTCGTTACGGTCCACGATTAAAGGGAAATCGCCGAAAGGACACAGAGGATGAGAGAAAGAGAGAGAGAGAGAGAGAAAGGAAGGGAGTATCGAGGGTGGAGGCACAGAGTAAATCGAGCCCTAAGCGAGTCCACCTAGCGAACGAACCATGACGTTGGTTCAGAGTAGCTCTGCCCGTCCCTGTAGAAAGTAATCGAGTTTCGACCACCGTGTTATTGCGTTCGGCTGAACCCTCTGAGGAGCTTTCTCGATTCGATGGAAAGACACCCCCGAACTCTGTACCAGACTGGCCGACAAAAATTGACTTTGTCGATCGAACCGATCCCGCCCGAAACAGCTCTGCTTCCCTATTCCCGGCTGCTTTTAAATTTTCAATGCCCGTGAGAGAGAAAGATGCGACTAGGCAACGGCCGGCATTAGAAAATTGTTGGCTAGACAAATTCGCTCGGCGGTCGCCGCCGCCGCGAGTTTATCCTCGAGTGAAATCGATGTGTACGAGTCCACCGGCGCGGCGCGGCGCGGCGGATACGGTAATACGAGTAGCCGATCCTCTCTCTCAGGGGTCCGGTGGAAGAATGAAATTCAGAGATATACCTACTAACGGGAGAGAAGTCGAGGAGAGGAAGGCATGAGCCGAGATATATCGAATAGGCAAGGGTAACGAGGAGCTCGGGTTTCGTGCAGGTCCAAGGAAACGAAGTTAGTCGTCTCCATTGCGCAGACACGGTCCACCGGGAACGTGTATCCTTGGCAAGTTCCATTAAACGCGTTACGTACAGAAGCAACTCCCAAAGGACCGCGGCGCAGCAACTTGCCGCAAGAATACTCGCCACCCGAGGAATCAGCGGGTGAGGGTGGCCAGCAATCCCGAAAATATAGCGGGATTGAAAAGCTCCTAGGCTGTGATGCTCAAGCTCGCGCGTCGCCGGACAGTGGGACGAAACGACCCGACGGCGATCAAAAATCTGTAACTTTGGTTCTGGACTAGATATTTTAATGAACTTTGGCTGAATTTAACCGCAAATTTGCGGGCTTTAAGTTGTATTAATATAAGTGATATTAACCCTCTGAGGCCCGTGCTGGGCCCGTGTATTTAGACTCATGTTTGCGTAAAGTGGGGCTACTGGCCAATTACAATACATATTTTATTAACATACTTACTATTACTGAATTATATTGTGGTAAACCCTGTTTTTTAATACTTACTATTGTTTTCATGTGATCGATGCTCAAATTTTGCCAAAATCGCAAAAGTTAAGAGCTTATCAGAAACTTATATGTTTCCCGCAGTTTTTATTCACGATTCTGAAAAATTTTTCTTTGAGAGGTGCAATTTAAGTTCGTTACAAAGTTAATTACATAGCTATATATTCTATTTAGGCCATACATTCGGGTAAAATGTTAACAAACTTTTTATACAATTTTAAAAAATTGCAACCATTTGCAATGGGTGTAATTGATATCATGTGAAAGAGTGAACCCTTCTCTCTTAGAAACAGAAAGAAAAAGTTGCTACTTTGTGCTACGTTCCAAGAAAATGGTAATTGAAGTAAAATCTACCTTACCTGCCCAATAGAAATTTTTCGACTGTTATGGTAACGGTAATATTTGTATTCTTTATTTTTCGTTTCCTGCACTTCTTCTGATAGCTCGTCAATTGGCAGAAAGTGATGAAGAATGATATTTTTTCCATGCCTTTAAACCTTGTGTACTGTAGCTGTTAATTTTCGCCAAGGATAATTCTGCGTTAACAATTTTTCTGTTTCTTAACATTGAATATTGTCCTAAATTTTTGTAAAATTTCTACATCTCTTCTGGTAATTGCTGATGTTATATCGGGATATTCGAAAAATCTGCGTGCAGTGTTGCCACCATTTGTATTCCCAAATCCTTGTTTAGGTATGTCAATTATTAATCCAAGCTGATTCCTGAATTCTTTTATGATCCTTAACTTTTCCTCTTGCCTCTTCTGTTTATTGTCTGAATTATTTGTAACTTCTTCACCCTTAAAGCTTAAATCGTAGCTTACATGTAAATCGAACTCCATAAATCGTATCCTTGCATGTAGGGGTGAAAGGCCATACTGGTAATTCTCTTCTATATCCTCTCCTCCAGTAGTACAATTTTTTTTGGTCTATTTTGGCAAATGATACACGTGGAACATTGTCAAGTGTAATTTAAGAGACTGATATTTCTTTTCCATGCACTGATATTTATGTTCAAATTTTGCCACAATTTTGCCAGAACATTCCCACTTTTCTTTAAAAAATCGAAAATATTGCCGGATAGGTCCACAATTTCTACATCATAAGTACTTGAAATATATTATTTTGTAAAGTTCACGGTACGAGATTTCCATATTAATGTCTTCAGAATTCCACAAAACACAAAAAGGCAACGAAGCAAAATGCATAGTGGTTGCAATTTTTTAAAATTGTATAAAAAGTTTGTTAACATTTTACCCGAATGTATGGCCTTAATAGAATATATAGCTATGTAATTAACTTTGTAACAAACTTAAATTGCACCTCTCAAAGAAAATTTTTTCAAAATCGTGAATAAAAACTGCGGGAAACATAAAAGTTTCTGATAAGCTCTTAACTTTTGCGATTTCGGCAAAATTTGAGCACCGATCACACGAAAACAATAGCAAATATTAAAAAACGAGGTTTACCACAATATAATTCAGTATCTAGTAAGTATGTTAATAAAATGTGTATTGTAATTGGTCAGTAGCCCCACTTTTCGAAAACATGAGTCTAAATACACGGGCCTAGCACGGGCCTCAGAGGGTTAATATCACTTATATTAATACAGCTGAAAGCCCGTAAATTTGCGGTTACAGTGAGCCGAATTTTATTAAAATATCTAGTCCAGAACCAAAGTTATAGATTTTTGATCGCCGTCGGGTTGTTTTGTCCCACTGTGCGCCGTCGATGGATTCGCGTTAAAATTTGATGAAAATGCTCCGGTCAGTTTTTCAAAATGGTAACGGCGTTCGTGACGAGAATCCACGAGAGAGGAAGAAGAGAAGGGGGAGAGCCCGGTCTCGCCTTAGCTGTCGGTATCGCGAGTAGCATACTGCTTCGCATCCGAAAAGGCACGGAGAGGAGATCCGCTCTCCTTCATCTAGAAATCGGCTCACGTAGAGTAAACAGGCCCTGCTGAGTTTGCCGGTCAATTTCGACCAGCCGTCTATATACCTACATGTATATCCCCACCGTCCACTCCTTCCCCAACAGTCGCCTCCTTTCCGTTCTGTCCGGAGAGCGCGTCGAAATGATCCCCTTTTAATGCCGCGGCACTAACTACCGGCACCTCGAACGATCCCGCAATTCGGAAGATTGGCCCACATTACGAAATTATCGTTATTCCCGTGGAAAGAGGGATGAAGGGGTGCAGCGACGGACCCATCGAGAACCCCGGGGCGCCAGCTTCTTTTCGGTATAAATATGGAAAACGTTCCGGGTAGCTCACCTCGGCCATCTCCGAGAAAGCCGGCTTCCTAAAGCCCCCCCGTCCGTTCCCATCGCTCGAATAAATCTCCCTCCGCGTCGGTTATAGCCCACGACCAAGACCCACGACCACTGCCGACGTCCATCGTCTTCGCATGGTCGGATCGTTAAAAAGCGATCACGGAGACAAGGTGAACGAGGAAGCTGCTGAATCGCCGATGGTAAAAAACGCGGGACGCGCGTCGTTAGGCCACGCAATACTTTCTCGTTCGTCTAGATAACCACGGCGGTGCAACCTGCCGAGAAATTCTCCGGCGAGTTTTCTCGGGGCGAGTAAATATTCGACAGAGTACAGAGATCGAGTTCTCGGCAAATATCGGTGCACTAGGCTACGAGAATACCGATTAAGTCGCGTACGTTCGAGGGGTTCTATATAGTCTTGGCTAACATCGACCGAGTTCCCTCGGAGGAGCTCGATTCCCTGCATCTTCGATGGGGCCGAGCGTGCATATCAATGCGTATCGATTCGCGCGAGTCGGTAAACACACGGGAACCGGGGCTAATCTCGGCGATACATAGCAATAGCTGAGGATCGTTGCGTTAGCACGCTGTGGGATAATCGCGTTTCTAAAACGCACTCCACGCGGACCACGGTGCAACTGCATACCGAGGGAACAACAGCTGCTCGAGCAATCGACGGCGGGAGGAGGAGGTACAATCAGGAGAAACAAACGGAATGCTCGATAAACGGTAACTCAACTGGTCCCCGGCTATAACGTTAATTAAGTTAGGTATTTATTGTACGCGTCGGAGATGGACAGCGACCGTATCGAGAAATCTATCGATCGAGCTCGCCTGGGTCCCGTTGGAAAAATCTAGGGAACGCGACTGGGAAGCGCAGGAACTTGTTCTCGGAGAAGCTAGTACCTAATTACGTCGCCCGCGGAGCGACTTCAAACGCTGCTGCGTCCTATAGGGAAAGACTTTCCAAGGGGAATCGCCGGGATAGGTAGGTACGTCTGGTCACAGACGTACGACTTAATCGATGCATCTGGCTAAGTATACAGAAGGAAGTAGCAATCGCCTAGGTGTATCGTGTCCCGAGGTGTCGTCCGAGACTATCATCTCGGTTGGCGATCCTCGGATAGAGGCAAGTGCAGCGCGTACAGTACAGGATGGTTCAACGAGCGTACCGCCTGGTACCAGCAACGAATCGGCAGCGGGCCAAAGCCTAATTCGTCTGGATCGTTGCTGGATGGTTGAACGGTCCGATGGGAGGGTGGAGGAAATCGCGTACGAGGGTGTGTAATCGAGTACCAGTTTGAGAATGTTCGGCGGTACGTTGTTGAATCGAGCTGTAAAGAAAAGAAGAGGAGGACAGGTAGCGAGAGGGTTACCTTGTTCGGCGTGGGTCCCTCGCGGGCAGATCAGCAACAGCAGCAACGGCAGAAGGTGGGCAGCGGAAGCAGCGGCGGCGGCGCAGGTGGCTAGAAGGCCTGCTACGCCCGCCATATTGAAGGGGGCCATTCTTATCGCAGCCCCACCGTCCTCGTGGGGGCCGCCGGTCCTCTCACGATCTGTGCGAGGCTGCAGCACCGGCAGCGTCGTCACTCTCTCCTCCTCATGCCTCCTCCACGCTTCGTCTGCTCTTTCCGCACGTCACGCGACGACGACGTGCAACCACCCTCGTCGCCTCCCGACTCCTCCAGCTTCAACACTACCACTAGCACTAACTCCTCCTCCCCCTCCTCCTCCTCCACCTCCTCCTCCTCCTCCTCCACCTTCCGCTTCTCCTGCCACCTCCTCCTCCTCTTGCTCCTGCTCCAGGTCGTGCAACCCTTCCGGATGCGCCGTGCAGCCCAACGGCGCTTCTTACCCCTCCGAAAAGTAGCCTCGCTCTTCACCGATAGACCTCGCCCCAAACAGCACACACACCACCCCCCGCCGCTAGCCGCTAGCCACTCTTATTGTCTATCCCCGACGTGTTGGTGATCCCCCGCTTTCTTTTATTCCTCGCCGAAAGAAAACGCTCGCCACCGAGTTGCCCCTATGCCATTAAAAACGATTAGGCCGACCGCTGAAGGCTCGTGGCAGATCTGGACGCGATTAGGCCCTCTTCCTCGTATCTCGCGACTCGCGATCAACGTTCGCGGCCGTCTGTGTGTCTCCTTCCGTCGGGGTATATCGGTGTAACCGGAAGTAGTAGGGCGACGATGCAACACGGCTGCCAGAAACGTGTTCGATTTTTCCCACCCCGGTCGTCGTATCACCTACAAAGGCTTGCTTCTCTTAATGACGGGAGTCGAGATTCGTCGCATCTCCTCTCTCTCTCTCCCTCTTTCACTGGCTGCGCCTCCTCCCGCACCTCCGTCGACGCCTGAATTTCTCGCAGACGCGCGACTCCACGGGGCTGCCTCGTCTGAAAGAAACAAAGATGAACCGCATTAATTAAAATCCGCGAAATATCCTTCTCCCCATTCGCTCTCCACCCTTCCCCCTTTCTCCTGATCCCTGCCAGCCGAATAGACCGGCGACTCTGTCTCCATCCCCCTTTTCGCGCGTGATACGAAGCGCCCCTAATGACATCCCTAAATGGAAACAACGCGACGAGGTCGTTTTTTGGCTCTGCCTCGCGGTTTCGACGATCGAGATCGAGACGTACTAACTGGTTGGGCGCGGCTTTGCGCGCCCTACCGTCCCTATCTGCGGCGCTTTGTTTCGAACTTTGGATCCATTAAATGGTCCGCGCGCGGTGCGGGAAAACTTTCGCAATTTATGAAGCACTGCCCTCGAATCGCCGGCGCACTTTTTACGGGCAACACAGGCCCAGTGTAAAGATGAAAGTACACCGGTCTGTACAAACGCGAGGGTGCTCGTGAAATAATTAACCAACGGGCGACGCGCAGAACTCGATGGCGATCGAGACACCGGTCGCAGGCGCTCGGTATCCATCGGGGCCAACTTTCGTCTCGAAGGTTAAAAAGGAGAGGCAGGCTTCGATCAAGTTAAGCCCCGAGTCGAACGGGAAACTTTGGAGACGCCTTTGCGCGGATTTGCCGAGTGGTTTACTTTCATCGGGGCCGGCGAGAGTAGTCTTCCACCCTCGGTCCGCTGGTCGAATAAAGTCGAATAAAGTCGAATGAAGTCGAGTAAACTCGTAGGTACCATTCGAATAGGGCGAAGCGAGACCTCGTATACCGAGATTCATCGAGTGGAAACGAGCTCCTTTTGTGGCTAACGCGACCGCTGCGATCGCTCGACCCTCGGTTCCGCCAATACAATATCAAACGTTTCCGACGCGGCTTCATGAAAATCAACTACCGAATATTGGCTCGGGCCCCGACCCGGACGGCCGTTTGGCACCTGTACCGTTAAGCCGGATGACTCTGCAGGGATCATTGTTTCTCCGGATATTCCACGGAGCGTGCCAAATGACGCGGTGCGAGGCAGATGGATGGACGGCTGCGTGCTCCCAGATCGTAACGGCACTATCGAGATATCTCTGCATCCTGCCGTCGCATGGCTCGGTTCTTTCGCATCTCTTCCGTTGGTCACACGTCGCGTACTATCGATCATTCCGTGGGGAACGTCGACTACCTGGTAGCTTATGCCCTTTCACGCCTAACTTTGTGGTTAAATACAACGACGTCCGTCCGATCGATTTCAATTCAATGCCCATTCTCCGTCGACCACGCGAGCGGTATTGGCTTCCGATGATTTGCCAGACACGACGGAAGCAGCGCCAACGTCCGCGTGGACGGGGAGGCTACGAAGGGTCGCGGCGCGAGTGGAAGAACGAGGGAAGAGGAAGGTTTGAGCGACAAAAGCCAGGCGGATACGCACGAGGCCAGAGACTAATTCCAAGTTCAAGGTCGACTTGCATCACACACGAGGCATGCATCCTAAGGCTCGGTGAAATTCGCGCTAGTCGCTGAACCAGTCATCTAGCCGAGTCTAAGGGGGGGGAGACGCGAGAAGAAAGGGGGTGGAAGAGAGACCGAACGCAACTTTGGGGTTCGTCGGTGTAGTGGAAGGGGTGCTAGCTGGGTTGGGATGAGGAGCGCAAGGGGTTTTAGGATCAATACCATGCGTTTATCCGTCTCGCTCTACCTTCCCTCTCGGGCACACATAGAACCCGCGAGACAGAACGTGCGAGCGAGAGAGGATAGCAAAGGGATGAGGCGCGAGGAGAGAGAGAGAGAGAGAGAGAGAGAGAGAGAGAGAGAGAGAGAGATACCAGGGCGCGGGAGCAGGGTGGAGAGAGGGAAAAGCATCTCATCCACCGTCTTCTTTCGGCCAAGCTTTTGGTCGATCTCTTTTGCTCCGGTAGGCCGCAGGGTCTGGCCGGCGTCTCGCCATTCTTCGACGAAAAGAGACGAACAAGGGAGAAGAGAGGAGAAGAAAATAGAAGAGAGGGGAAGAGAAGGGATGGAAAGAGAAGAGAAGAGAAGAGAAGAGATAGAGGACTTGGTGTACGAGAGGTGGAGGGTTCGAAGACGAGGAGGAGATGGCTGGGCAGAGGACTGAAGGAAGCACGAAATTCTAGAGTACCAAAATATAGTAGAGTGGGAAAGGGAAGGTGGACCGGGGGAGAAAGAGGTGGAAGGCAAGCGCGCTTTAGGAGTTCTTCTAAAGCGGGCAAAGACCTTCCTCTCCTTCCCTCGCGTTCTCTTGCTCTAGCTACACCAGCCGAGATGCATCCGCGAAATTGCAGACTTCAGTGAAATGCTGGCGCTGGTAGCCGTGCAGCGCCTCCTAGGTCTACGGTGCTTGCCTTCTTCCGTTGCCATTGCTCACGAGTGGCCTCGTAAAAAATTTAAGATGTCCTCCTCCTCCTCCTCCTCCTCCTCCTCGCTCTCGCTCTCTTCTCTCACCCATCTCCTTGCCCTTTCTCGTCCTTCGCTTTCCTCCTCGACTTGCTCCTCCTCATCCTCCGCGACTCGGCCGGGCTAGAAATCCGTAGTGCCTCTTTTCACCGGCATCTCTCTTTCAACTTTTTGACAAGACCCGGTAGCAATTGCCGAAAACAGCTTCGTGTCTCGAGAGAGGGAGAGGGAGGGGTGAGAGAGAAGAAGAGAGGACCGCTCGAGGAGCACAGCCTGACAGAAGAGCGGCTGGAGGTGGGCAAGAGTATCTAGCCTCCTTTGATAAGCCACGATTTCCCATTTTTTTCCCTCTTCTTTTTTTTCCCTTACTTTTGCTTCCTTCGGAGCAGATGTAAACACGGATGAGGATCGTCTGGAAGCGGGTCGACCACTCAGAAGGTGGTTGGCCAGCATCTTCAGCGTGCAAAGGCCTCGTTCTTTTTCTATTCTTCCCCGGCGTAGACTTCCTTTCCAAGTGGCTGCTTACGATGGATCCCGCCAAATTGCAGATTTCGGCGGCGGGAGGAGCCCGGGCCTCGAGAGGCTCGTGAAATTTTTAAGCCGTCTCTAATAGTACTCGAACAGGTGCAACCGAGGCGGCTACACAACGTTCGCTTCTAACGAGCACTTCTTCCTCCCGGTCCACGCTCACAGAGCATTATAAAACGTCCTTTGAACCTAGCCGGGGGGAGAGGGTGAAACGGACGAGATGTAAAATTCTGCCGATATTTAAAATTTTAATCCAACGTGAAAGCTCGTTGCCGCCCGGACCTCGTTCCTCTTGCCGCGGCACGAAAACATTTCGCCGCTGGCCGGTTCCCTCGTAAAATACAACGCGAATATTTTAACATCTCGATCCCGATCGTAAATCAGCCGGGTTTGTTTTCGTTTTCCTGCGAGAAAATTAAATTCTCGCCCCACCCCAGCGGGCCGCCGCCGCGCCGCGCCGCGCCGTGCCGTTTCTCACTCTCGGCGATGATGTTTCAGTAGGAAAGCCGGCACGTGGAAAGCTTCCTGCTTCCCATTTCTTCTTCCACCACTCTCGCTACAGCATTACACCCTCCACGGACTCTACGGCGTGCTTCCTTCCCGCGACATTACGGATTCTCTCGATGCCCGCCGCCTTTTTCTCTCCTCCTCCATTCCTCCTCCGTACTCCTCGGATTTCTTTGCTCTCTACTCTCTCCTCTCTCTCCTCGCGCCATTGGCTTCCGTGACCGCCTCGGGACAAATTCTATTTCCGCTTGAATTTAAGACCCTCCGGAATATACGGATTTATTTCACGGCTCCACTCGCTCGAGACGAAAAGAGAGAGAGAGAGAGAGAGAGACAGAGAGGTGGAAAGAGAGAGATATATAGAGCCGCGGAGAAGAGAACCAAGTGCAGAGAAAAAAACGGGGGTGGAAGCGTGGAAGAGGGTGGAGGTTTTTACTCCGGATCCAGGGAGGCTCGTAAACGTAACAAAGGAAATACGTATACTCCGGAGACGGGAAAGAAAAAAAAATATAGAACGAAACGGAGTGGCGGAGGAGGTGGTGGATGAGGTGGACGAGATGGAGGAAGGAAAGTTCCCCGAAATTATTATACCTTGGACGATCGCCACTCTCGACGACGCTCACTTTTATTTTCCCGAAACTCTCCGGGCGAACCCCGTACTTTTCTACTCCGACTTTTTTTTTTCTCCTATCGTGGTTCGATGTCGCGGGACGCGGGCCGCAACAGACGTCTACGGGACAAATTCTATTTCCGATGAATTTAAGGAGACTGCGACCCAGTGGACGAGCGAGACAGAGAGGAGGCGATTGGAAGCACCGGCGCAGTGGTTAGATTTATTTTCCAAGGATTCTGCCCACCGTCCTCGTTGTCGGGTTTTGCTGCGGCGGGTCGACGGTGGTACGAATTTAAAAACAGCCCTTTGAATTTAGAACGTTTCTTCTCTCTCTCTCCTCTCTGCGCTCGCGTCGCTTCTCCTTTTCTCCTAAGCTCGCGTCGCTCGGGAAGAAAGAACGAGCGAGGCGGAGGACAGAGAATAATAGAATTTTTTCGACGTCTCGGCACTAGCTGGCTACGGTTCGTGTCGCTGCTCGTGGCTTCCCCTTTTTCGCCGTCGCTCGTAATTAAAAACAATAATGTCGGCTGTACCACCCCCGCGCGTTGACTGCGATCGCGGGCCTCATCCTCCGGTATTTTTGTTTCCCTCGCGAAAACACATCGCCCCCCGCCCCATCCAATTCGCGTTACGAAAATATCGGGCCTGCAAAGGGGATACGCTCGCGGCACGATAACTCTTCAACACACGGCCTTTCAACTGCGTTCGTCTATCGTTTCGATTAACGAAGCCCGTGAATCACTCGCGCGTTGCCTACAATATTTGCAACATTCATCCTGTTTACGCGATCCGCGCGTGTTCGCTGGGAAAGCCGTGCGTTTATCCCCCGGTCAAACATTTCTATCGAATGTCCCGGAATACCTGGCATACTAGACCTCGCGTGTGTGCGTGCGTGGTTCACTGTCCTAAAAAATAAATCGAGTTTCAAGAATCTCTCTATAGCTGACCGCCGCGCCAACTGCGGGACGGCCTGGAGGCCGCGCACTAATCGAGGGAAAATACGAAATCTCCCATGAAACGTGGAGGCGACGGTCTACTCGCGCAATAACTCTGCATTAACCGTCCGCGCGGCGTGTACCTTTCTTCGTTCAGTCGCCGGTGGAAATAGAGGCTCGCTATCGATGCAGAGAACCGCGAGGATTTCGCAATCGACTACGCGCACGCGGTCGTTTCCAACCGGTGAAAGTAAGTCGCCCCGCGAGCGCTGCGCCGCGCCGTCGAGCGAGTCCCGAGCGAAGGATCGGCTCGCCTTCGAGCTCAATTAAGAACGTACGAGTCATTAGAGCCGATGGAGCGTTATATCGAAGCGTACGATAATTATAAGTCGGGGCTACGCAAATCTCGAGAGGCGCAAACGAGTAATTGGCCAGAGTCAGAGGTCTCTTTCGTCTCGCTTTCACTAGTTTCGTTCAGTCAACGTCTATCATTTGCGAATGTTTCCCGTAAGTGTTTAACCGAGACGCGAGTTTCCCCCCTTAAACTGCAATCTGCACAACCGCGGAAATGAACCGTGGCATCTGAGTGTCCGTTCTCGTGTCCCTCGCTTTTCGATTCTCCATTTTCTGCTCGGCGGTTGCGCGGGATCGTGAAAATTGCCGGTGTCCGCAGGATCCCAGGCCTTCGAAGCTGTAAAATCGGCCGGTTCACGCTAGGGAAGTGGACGCTTAGATGCATGCGCGGGATAGAAGAACAAAACCTGACCTACGTTCCTCGATAATCGCCTATACGCTTCCTAACGAGATTATCCGTCTATTTTTCTCGCGCCTCCGCTAGGCTTGTGCCTCGTCGACGGAAAAAGACGGCTCGACAAATTTCCGGGGGAATGAACGTCGGTGGGATGGAGGGGGGTTTGAGAAAGGACTAAAAAACAGAAGGAAAGAGGGACGAAATTCCAGGCGCGCTATCGGATACTGTCCGGTACGCGAGTCTCAGGGCCGATGATAAAGCTAATGGCGTCCTTCTCCGCCCCCGTCAAGTCCATCGGTGATCAGTCACGCGATCCCGAGGAGCGAGCCTCGTGCCCGCTGCTCGCCCCGTTCGTGTTCTGACCACGGCAGAAACCGAGCCGTCTCGCTCGGTGCAACGGAACAAACCGTTATCGGGTTTTCGCCACCGCGCCAGGTGACCGAACCACGCTGAAAAGGAAGAGAACACCGAGACGAGAAGGAGGAGGTGGAGGAGGGTAGCGGAGGTAGCCGGAGGTAGGGGAGGCGGAGAGGCGAGCAAGGAAGAGAGCGTAGCCGGTGCAGGTGATAGGCTAATGGTAATCCACGTTCCCCGGCTTATCCTGCCGCGGTGACAAACGTCTTGTACGCCGATCGCATGCGTCAAAATAGTTCGACCATTAGCGGTCTCTCCGCTATCGAGGACATTCCGCCCGTGGAAAAAGAGGGAAACAGGGAAAATAGGAAGAGAGAGAGAGCGATGGGGCGGGAGGAGCGTGGGACTGGCGCGGCGCGGCGCGGCGGCCGTAATTTATACGCCTCTAATCTGGACGATAAGCTGCTCGTCGTTCGCGCCCCGGGGCCACGTTAAATGCCAGCAACGCGTTTTCCATCGGAAAAGAGAGGATGAAAGAAGAAAGTTCTAGTGCGTGGGTGATATACTCGTGTCTTTTGCGGCAATAACGCTCTCCGTCGAGAGTCTCGCGTGCCTCGTAACTTTCCTTCCGAGGCCTAGCAGCCCTATATTTCACGGAGGGTTGCTGCCCGAACCCCGAACTTCCCTGCGCCTTCTTGCCCACCCCCACTCTGCCTGTTCACCACCCACCCCTAGCCTCCGGCGTTTCTTTCTAGACACCGTACCGCACCGTACCATACCATACCGTATCGTATCGTATAGGCACGCTCCGCGTCGAGAGGGCCATATGGCTTTCGTTTCCTCTCGGTCGAGTTATCTTTCTCGTCTTCTTTTTCTCGCGGCATTCACCTCTCGCGGATCTTCTTCTTTTGCTCTATATTTGGAACCAGCGGATAACTTCCTCGAATACCGGGGCGCACGGTTACGCCGGCGGTCTCCGGACCACCCCGAGTAGCTCGCAGCACGTCGTTATCGCTGTTTATTGCCGGTCGGATGTTTTTTTAACGAGTAACATTAATAACGCGCGAGGGTGGCCGTAACACCGCGGACAGATCGAACCTTAATCGTCCGAGAATTTTGAACAGCGACGCCGCGTAATTTCAATTTATCGCGCAAATCGAGCCAATCGATGTACCAATCTGATAATCCAATAATCTAGGATACTCGATGAAACGAATAGCACTGTGAGTTTCGCAAATTTCGTTTCATCTGCCTACCCCCTCTTTAATTACCGAGAATATTAATGATTAAAGTTAAATTGCGTCTAACGAAGGATCAAGCGAAGCAAGAGCGCGTGTCAGGGGTCGTCTCCCCGTCTGCGCCCCTTCCTCGCGCCGAAAGCACGCGGCGCACTTATTTTATCCAATAAATACAGGCGAACGAACAAAGTTCCTCGACTGGAAAGTTTGAAGCTTTTGTCGGTCTTTCGTCCCTATCTCCGTCGCCGGAGTTTCTCGAAACGAAATTATTTCTCAAAGGGACGCGTTTCTGTTTTCCACCCTGAAGCATTATCGGGCTCGTCCGGCGCAACGGCCGTGCGACCGCGCACAATGCACATCCTTCGAATTATTTCTTCCCGCAGAAACGATCAAATTTGTTGCCCGCCTCTTCCTTTCTTTTGTCGCCGGGACCCGCCGGAGCGCGCTGGAAGAGGAGCTCGCGGCGGGAAGCGATTCGTCGTCGGAATTCTAGTCGCTCGCTTCCGGATTATCTCTCCGAGGTTTCTTTCTTTCTCGTTACGAAAGAGCGTCTCGCGCGTGGACGCTCCACTCCCACGAGCTCATTCTTCCCCGCATTTTTGCGCAGATCAGACGCGGCAGCGTTCCAACGTTAGGGTGGCATCATCCCGTGACATATGGAGGGTCCCTGAACGCCATGTTTTCCCGGTTATCCCCCCGGGATTCGGGATGTATCTTGCTGACCGACCAGATACTCCGCTCTCGTTCTCGACGAGGGGCTCGACCTTGGGAGCGGTTAACGTGGAAGACCGTGGTCGACGGATATTCTCATCCCTCTCGTCCCCCGTGCGCCCCTCTCCTCGAGAAGATCGACGATGGGCGGCGATGTCACCCAAGAGAATTATGAAAAGACCCAGGGATTTTCAGGGGAATCGAGATCGCCCGGATAATCTCTCTCCTTAGAAGCTCGAAGCGTAAACCAGGACCCGGTCCACGGGACGACGCCGATGGTCTGTTGCTTTAAAATTCGAGCGAGACGGAATATCTCCGTGGATGAATTTTCCCGGCGATAAATCCCCCGGCGCCATTGACAAAGGAACGAACCAGTTCGACTCGCTGAATTTTAATACGGCCGCTGGCCCAGAGCGCCGATGCAAATTCCTAGTATATATTCCTATTCTGCTTTCCCGATAAAAATTCATTTCGAATACCAGCAATCCAACTTCTCAAAGGCCGCACTCGCGCGGTCGATGCTCCGACTCCGAGCGCGAATATGCCAGCCGCAAAATTGAACATTGAACCGGAGAGAATCGCGAGAAACAAAGGGCAGAAGACGATTAATGACGCTGCGTTTTCGAGGATCACCGGTCACGTGAACCGGTGGTAGAGATGATTCGGACGAAACGGGGCACCCTCGCTTCTCCAATCTCCCCGATGGGAGAGAGCACAGACGGGAGCGACGAGGATGTTTTCCGCAAACGACACCCAAGTGTCCACGGACCGACAGAGGGAACACAGAGATTGGTGGATCGTGGACGGGGGTCCCACGGACGATCCGGTGCGTCAAGCTCATCCCAGAGGAAGCAAAGGCAGCATGGGGTTTCCGCCCGCAGCCCCACGGCCCCCAGACTCGACCGCCTCGCCGCGCCGCGCCGCGCCGATCCACAATGGGGGAATCGTCCCATTAACGAGCAACCGTTCATTAGTCCTACACTCGCCAGTAATGCTTGCGTCGAGGTCAAGTTGCCCTCCGTCCATTTAAGTGCCACTAACGCACCTGACACGACGCACCTATCTCGCATCCCATATCTCATCGAGATTTCCACTGAAAAACCGTCGCCCCTGGATTCGTCTATTTCGCGATGCATTCCACCAGCAGCCATGCAACTTATCGCCACGCGTTTCCGCTGCTCGCCCAGCTCCGGCAAGAGGGGCTCGCGTGCGACGAGTTCGATGCGCACGATTCCCTTGGAAAGGAGGAGAGACCAAGAACTTGCGCGAGCCTCGGTGACAACATTATTACACGCTGGCATTGTAACTTTATTTCAACTTTGACGGACATTGTACCTCGTTGCGGCTAACGACGCTGCCAACTCCGGTTAACCTTCGCCAGCGAGCATTCCCTTGGAATTGATACTTTTCTTCATTTTTTTTTTTTTATCGTCCGTCTAGAATCGCCACATTCCGGATACCCATCTCCATCGTGGAGAACGATCGCTCTATAGAGGGGCTTCCGGTGTGCGGAATACACGCAACCGGAGGATCAATGAACCCAGAACGCGAGCCGTGGAAAATCGAGAAAGAAAAACGCCGCGAGTCGGAATTCTTGGGAGACGAGCGGAGAGCCGCGCGCATCGTCACACCGCACAACGCTGGATGTTTCTGGGTCGAGAATTGTGAGGATACAGCGAGAAGACTTTGTCACCGAAGGACAAAGCCGCGCAGCGCGCCTGAATAGATGATTAATCCTCCGGGAATGAGAAAGAGGGACATGTAGGTGCGCTGGCGAGAGTGCGCGCGACTGTAAAACGATCGTAGAAGGATCTCGCAAGGCCTTTTGCTTTTCAATTAAACCAGACGAGCACCGACTTATTAAACCAGCCAGAGGGGGAGACTTTCACCGCACGCTAGATAAGACAGTCGGTCGCGCGTCGATCACGAGCAAATGGAAGTGAACTTTCACCGTCATCGATCCGCTCCTCCGCGAAGAAGAAGAAGAGGAAGAAGGGGACGGCGAGGGATCTTTACAAGCCCGATATCTAGATTCGAGTAATGGTTTTCTTGATTGTCTATGCGGTGCACTCGGGGTCCAAGGAATTTCGAAGCAGGAATCGTCATTCGAGTCCAGCCGACGACGATTACTAAGGCAAACTGCATGCATACACCTTTTTGTATGCTAGGGCAGTAGCAACGTTTGTAATTCCCCTTGATATATATCCCGACATAGATATAATTTTCTCCGTTGTATTCGGGGGCACGTAATCTCATCACGGCCGTTTCCGCGTATTCGTCTGGATCTAACTATAGCATCAGGCGCGAGCGAGCGCTGGTGCGCGCGTTATGTCATTTTCTCGAAGAACACGTCGACAGCGTGGACGACCACGACCACGGCGGAGAGGACGACGACGCAGGGCTCGAAACATACGTGCCCGGAATGACGAGGATCCTTCCATCAGCGTCGGGACGCGATCGCAAAGGCCGCGAGAGCTGGCTAGCACCGCGCGCGTTCCCCTTCCGCCGTAGTCCGTGTGCTCGGAGACGCCACCTGCCAGCCTCGCGGCTGCTAGTTTATATTTAGTTTCCCGAGTTTGGAAAACTCTTAATGGATTCTTAATGACCTGGAGCAGGCCTGCGTCGGTTGCCGAGCAAAGACGAGGAGCAGACGCGAGAGGGCCGAGAAGAAAGCAACAGCTGATGCACCGTCGCGTCGCCACTCTCCTCTGCTCTCCTTCGTGTTCGTCGCGCGACTGATGACGATGGCGATTACTGGCTCGTCAAGAAGGAAAGGCTACGGTTCGGGCGTTTCACGCTCGATTTCGAATCGCCGTACGAGTCCTGCGCCGCGATGGCGTCGCCTGGCGAGCCAGTAAACCTCCGGCTTAATCTCCTGGGGGAAAGAGTTTTTCCTCGGCAAACGCACGGTTTCGTGCGAACGGGCGAGAAAAAAACGATTAACGAGATCCCCTCCCCCCGTCCACCACCCTGCTGCTCCCAGCCAGCTCGTAACTCGAAGCCAGAAAAACTCCGTATTAATTCGAATGGGACGATATTTTATCGGGATAAAGCTGTCATTCGAGCGGAGGACATTCGTTATAATCTCGGGGACCGGAAGAGAGATTACCGTCTACTTTGCGAGCGAGCGAGCAAGTGCGCGCGCGTCTTCCCCGGGCCGGCATGGCATCTCAACCCTTCAACCAGCATGTCCTGGTTCTTCGGCCCCGAACGATCCCACTTAAGACGATAATGAAGATCGACGGAATTCCCACGTAATCCTTTTCTCATCGGCTGGATGAAAAATGCCCGCGCTTCGTGGCTGCACACCGCGCGACGCGGGCGGAGGGTAGATATCGTAATAAATTTTTCACGACGAATTTCGAACGAGAACGATCGCGCGTGCACCCTCTCTATTCGTCTCTCGTGCAATCTAAAAGGTCTGCGCGAGCTCGGGAAGCATTTTTTCCGGTGAAACGACCGGAGGGTGAAAGAGAGAAGGGAGAACGCGAGTATCTGGATTCCGGAGGAGGGGGTGGTCGGAAGTTTTCCCGAGTTTATCGAGGCGTCTGATTCCTTTTTTTTCCCTCGATTGGCATCGATTTGCGTGCCGCCGTATATACATATACGCGGCCATCGGTCGTACGGTGTCGGTGAACGGTAAAAAGAGAGAAATAAATTGGTGGGCCGAGGGGTGGGGGGAGGAGCAGAGACAGAGGGGCTAACAGGGCGCAGGGGAGAAAGAGGGGAAAGCGTGTGCGGTTATAACCGCGCAACTCAGCCGCTTAAATAATGTCCAACGACCGACGAGGCGTAATTCACGTCGGATGAGCTATCGGTCCCGATATTTCCTCGTCGAGGAGCCGAAAAAAAGGAGGAGGAACCCCGAAAGGGTGCGAGCAGGGGAGAATCCCCGGGATCGATCACGCAATTATCGGAAATGCAGCGATCGTTGCTGGCGCTCCGACAACCAGCCGGGGATGCATATCGTCGGGACTCCGGGCCGCGCGCCGGCTTTCGTCGCGCCTGGGAATACAAGTTATGGATAATCCAGACGACTTTACGATTCCGTGCGTCCTTAAGAGCCGCGAATCGCGTGGCAACGTATGCGCGTATATATGTACCTATACGTCGAGCGGCGTAGAAATAATGCAAACCCGTACGTTATAATTTACAGTCGGAAACGGGGTCAGAACAGTCGAGTCCGGTTCAACTCGTTCACGCGGTAACACGCGCGTTCAATAATTGATGGTTTCCTTCGAAACCCCTACCGAATGCCCCATCAATAACGCGAGCGATTCTTTGAGAACTAAATCGAAGCCCGATGCCGCGCACGAGTCTCAATATTTTCCAGCAAGTGGCTCCTTTTACCCCTTCCACGTTCGCCGGGCTGATTGGATCGGCGAAACCTCGGCCGCCGTGGTATTTAAATAATTACGTCGCGAGACCGATTAAGGATTAAGCCGGCCAGCGTCTCGGCGAGAGAATCGCGAGGTGTTTGGCGAGGGGCCGGGTGAGAGTAAGGCGATCTTCGAGTAAATTGCGGCGAGAATCGTCATTGCGCCCAAGACGACCGGTCTGTTTCTCAAGGAACCCTTAAATTCAACGAATGCGGCTTCCGGGGGATAAAAATAACGACCCGAAGAAGTCGTTGGGAGCGCGAGACAATCGGCAATAAGCGTTTCTATGCAAAATAACCAGCCCTTCGCCAAGTACCTGCCGCTTCCAACGAACAGCTTGAAAGTAGATAGACGCGGGAGGGCCACGGCGATGAAAAAGCCGGACCGCGGTTACGGATAACTAGAGAATTAACATAAAAATACACCTTCTAACGAGGAAACGGAGAAACGAGTCTCGTTGGCTTTGGCGCGTTTAAGGCAGGACCTGGCTGGATTATGCGTCCAAGTTTTCATTTGCCCTTTGGTCGGCGGAAACCGCTCGGAAATCCATAATTCGAGATCGACAGAAGCGACGGCAACCTTGCTGCGGGAGCATCGCGGAGGCCTCGAGGACGAAGGACGTAACGCGAAGAGAGGACGGAGAGGGTCCATCTCTGCGTCTGCACGCTCCGTTTCTCCATCGAGCCGACCGTAGAACGAAGGACCGAGAGAGCATGTCACGCCAATTACGAGAGACGCCGATGGAGGAAGAAGGAGAGGCCGAGGGAAGAGGAGACCCGCGCGACACAAGAAAATGAGAAAGAAGGGAAGAAGTTCCGAGGGAAGGAGCGAGAGACACGAGACCCGGGGACTCAGGTACGCCTAAGACGGTCCGAGGGAGAAGGAGAGGAACGGAGGGCAGGGGGAAGGAGCAAGAGCTGAAGGCAGAGAGACGAGGAAGGCGAAGTGCTGTTCCGAGAGACGCTGCAACGCCGGCCCGCGGAAGAGAACAGGCGAGCGAAAGAGCGAAAGAGCGAGGGCAAGAAAGGCACCGAGGTAGAAGGAGGGAGGATAAAGAAGAAAGGTGGACTGGGGAGGGTCGGAGGACGAGGAAACGAAAAAAGAAACGATCGAGCTGCTCCCGACTCAGCGGCTCTCATATTTAATGATATACTCCAGCGTGCCGGAGTCCCGCTAATGCACGGACACTACAATATGCCAGCCTTTTTTCTCTTCCCCTCCTTCCGCGACCGATGGCATTTCCCTCGCCCTCTCCACTCGTTTCGTTTCGTTTCGTTTCGTTTCGTGGCGGCGCGAGCTGATAATGCGTCCCTCGAAGCCGCGCTGCTCGCCCAGCAGGAGCTTCTCGTGAATCGCGATCGTCCGGGATATCGGAGGCGCCGCTCGATTCAAGGATACTCTGCGTACGGACAAGTGGGGACTTGAACGAGGGAGTAAGAAAGATCGCCAAGGGAAATCGATGCCAGGAGAGAAGGTGCGTCGCTGGCGACCGAACGAGCGCCAGCCAACGATACAAGAGGAACCAGGTGTTCTGTCTGGTGGCAGAAGTTTCGAATAGTATAGGTGCATCCTTCAATTACGATCGAATCTGGATAATTCACTTAAGACTGCGAACGAACGAGGATTACCTTCGGCCTCGATAATTGTTAATTATTAAGCCCGTACCGCGAGCACGGTATCGTCGGTATCGGCCGAATTAACGGTACACGAGGAACACGAGGCGGTGCTCTTCGAAGGAGAATTGAATACAGCCACCTCCGGTGGAAATTAAATACAAGCAGCCGTTTGCCTTTTTCTTCTGCACAATTTCGCGTCTACGGTCACGTTCGAGGGAACGCCGCGCGCCGGTCGCGTCGCGGCCGTGCCTTACGACAAGTAGAAGAAGGTGCGAGAAGAGACCTTTCGAGTCGCCTTTTTTTACACGAGCCCCTTCTCCCCCCTTCCTTTCCATCCCTTTTTCGGTGCTGCCGCGTAATGGGCTCCGCCAATGAATGATCCTGACAATGAAAGGCACTCCGGGCGATAATTAATCGAGGCCTGGGAATAGTAGCCGAACCAGCGAGATGTTCGAATTTTTAATTACTGGAAAAATAAACCGACCTCCCTCGTTCTCGTTCCCGTTCTCGCTCTCTTCCCCCGTCTCTCTCTTCCTCGCCCTCTCTCAGCTCCTTTGCCGTCTAGCGTCCCCCAATTAAGGACTGCTGCTCGACGATGTACGCTCGCACGGGATGCCGGAAACTATGACAAATCGGCCCTTTTAAAATTCCTACGAGACACCCGAAGTAGCGGACTTGTAAAGCACCAAACTCGTTTTCATTTCGTCGGCCTCGTGTTCTCGCCGCGTCTCAGGACCAACAAGGACCAGAATATATAAATTCAAACGGTCCTTTTCCTTTACACGAGAGAGAGAGAGAGAGAGAGAGAGAGAGAGAGAGAGAGGGAGAGAGAGAGCGTACACTCCCTTCCGTGGGCTGAGCATTATACGCCCGCAGATGTTTGCAGATAAATTAAAAATGCGCGAGGAGTCGGCAGTGTTGGCGGGGAAGCGCGCTTAAAGGCCTCGCGATACGTGTGGGGGACCGTTAAAATATTTAGATACCGAATCCGGCAATGAGAAAAGAATCTCCAAATTGCAAATATTTGAGATATTTCAAACGGAGAGATCCGCCTCGTGGCGTCGCGAGGGGGAAGGAGGGGGCGAGGACGAGGCAGCGAGAACACGGGGAGGCGTACATACAACGCGTGCGATCCGCCGATTATTTGGACGGTTGGCGGTGGAGCGCGCGTTTAAGGAAGAAGCAACGCGTCGAAAAAGGAAAGTGTAATTGTAACGCGACGCGCTACACGAGAGTGCACTTTGGGGTTGGCCGAGGGGATGGAATTTCGAAAATAGACCGAGCCACCAGGGAGTGATCGCGTATACGTGGTCTGAATTGCCTCTGGTCGCAGGCTACAGAGGACAGGGACGTGGTGCAGAGAGCGCGCGCGCGTTTGCGCTGCTCCCGGTCCCAGGAGCGTTGTAAAAGTTACTTTTAACGCGTATCCAGAAAACAGCTGGCGGTACGTGCGTCCGCGGGATCACCAGTCGCGGTAGCGTGGAAGAAAAGCGCGGAGGAAAAGTTTCCGGTCGAACGGCGAAAATTCGAAACGACCGCGTCGGGCCGACAGGCGAAACTCGTTCCTCGGCGACTCGCTTTCACGTGACTCGGCAACTTCGACGCGCGACACATATCTTGGGGCTTTTCGCGACGCACCGGAGAAATGCCTGCTCGACGAGAGCCGGCGGAAAGGTTAAAGTTCCCGGCTGGAAGGAAAGAACGGGAAGCGGGCGAGCCAGCCGGCGAGCTAGCGAGAAACACGCCGAGCCGTTATCGCTCTCTATCGTTTCGCTTCCACGAATTCTCCTCTTTCTTTCGTTAGGCTAAGAGTGAAAGTGCAGAGGACGAGACTGGTCGGAAAGGCCGCGGATATCGTCGTAGAAGTCGTAACTCGCGACCCGTCGTTGCCGATGCCGTTGTCGTCGTCGTTGGCATTGCCATTGCGTCGCGTTACGGCTTCAACGTCGGCTCGGCGCGGCTGCAGTTTTTACGACTTCACCGAGAGACTTTTACGAGTCGTCGTACCCTCCTCGATTTTTCTCGTGCCGCGCCACCCGCCGTTTGTTTTCGTTGTAAATGTTCCGCGATCTTTGGCGTCGCCGTCGCGGCCGCGCGCTATCCGAAATCTCGGCGCATCGGCTCCGCGCGAGAGGTGGGCGTTTTATTTATTTATTCTTGCCCCTTTATGGACGTTTTATTTGGAATCGAGAAACGCCGTCGACCGGCGGCCCTGCGCCCAGCGGACGCGTCCGTACCTTTACGACAGCCTCCTCTAATAATAGATGCCAGAATTATTGCGGCGGCCTGGCATAAAAAGGAATTATGCCGCGTGCGTCTCGAGTGTCAGTCCGTAATTGGTACCATAAATTCATTATGAGTAGGTACAGATTATTCCCGAACCTTCCCAGCCCGTCGCGACCATCTTATTTTAAGAGGATTAACCGGGGAAATCTTGAGCGGTTGTAAATATCGAACGCACCCTGGACCGAGGCGTTCTCGTTTGGCCAAAGGATATATCGCTGGAGTTAAAATAGCCGCAAAAAAAAAAGCGGCGGATAAACGGTTCGCGGAGCTTTTCCTCGGGATTCGCGGGATTTTCCGTGGAACGAGCGTGGACCACTTACGCGGCCCTCTCTCCGCGTGCTTGGGACAGTGCAAACGTACAGAAAAGGTAGAAAAAGAGGGAAGAGAGCTCGGCCAGAGAGGCTGAGAGACGGGGAAAAGCAGCAAGAGAGAAAGAGAGATAGGAAAGCGTACTCGTTAATGTGAATGGCGTTTACATTGGGAACTTGCTTGCAGGTTTATTTATTTAATCGACCAACCCGCCCAACCCCCGCTACCTACCCCAATGCCCGCGGCGACAATGGGAGGACCGGAGCGAAATGTTTGGAGAATTTCCCGGGCAATCTAGTATAGGTACACATGCACAGGTACCTATATGGGCGCGGACACGCGTGAAATAATATTTGCATGTTTGCTGGTTTATCCGACGACATTAGGGCAATGGGGTGTCTCGGCAGGCGCCAGTTACATAAATACGGCGAATAACCGTGGACCAGTTTCACCCGCGGAAAAATATCGCACCCCGGCGGCAACCGGTTCCGTTATTTATTCAAACGGGGGTATATCTCGGCGTTTACGTATAATTCAATAATTTTTCGGCAAACAGCCTCCACGAAACGCTCATCGCACATTCTGCTCGACGATACCATCCCCTGCGAGCAACGTTATCTGCCGCAGCTTCTTCTCTCTTTCGGCTCGCTCGCGTTACATCAGATGGACGCGCGCGGAACCTTTCCATCCGACTGCGTCGCGCTTAAAGTGTGCCAAGCTTTTAACGATGTTCCATACCGTTTGAAATTGGATTTGAAAGAGAGAGGAGGATGCAATCGATGCGACGCGCTCACCTCAAAGATAACGTTACTCGCCAAAGAGCTACCGTTCCGCGTAATGTATGCACACCCCTTAACAGGACAAACGTTTCTGCCGCTCAAAGTATCTCGCGTCCTCGCGTGAGGAGGCCGTTTATCGTGGGATTTCGCGGCCGCGGTATACTTTTTATTGGCCGGCTCGTTAGGAGGACGGGCGTTTTCTAGAGTTCGACACCGGGAGGAGGAAGAGCAGACGTGGAAGCAGCCAGAGGGCTGAATGGAGAAGCGGAGGGCTAAAAAGGCGGAGGAGGCGAACGACGCTGCACATTATCGCGTCCCGGGTCTTCGTGGAATCGCGGTCGCCCCGGGACAGGAAGAGGGTTCGTAGACACGTAACTACGGGGACACCGGTTACAATGGTGCTGCTTTACATACGAAATTACAGTCCAACGCGTGACACGTATATTTCTCTATGCACGACATTGTCATTACGTTTATTAGGTTCCGCTCGCTTTGCCGGCCACGGTACGCGTACAAATTATTAGTTCGCACGTACCGGCGACCAGAGAGCAGTCCGTATCGCGCCTACCCCCCCGTGCTAGACATTGTAAGAAGTAGGCGCGTCCACGCCGACGGAGATCTCCTCTCGCCGAGTGGCGATAGCCATTAACCTTCCGATCGGTTTTATTGCGCTTTATCGGCCCGCTGACATCTAATGAGTCGCGTGTCTAATTGGAAATCGGCAAAAATACCGTCCGCTCGGATACACATCTAGCACCGACCATATGCTCGTCGTTTCCACGGCCAAGATAATTAGCACCCTGGCGCGGAAGATAATCGACGCGCGAATATCTTTCCGCTTAACTGTTTTACCGCGAGATAATGGCCCGCGGACGGGCCCCGCCATTCGATATACCTAGCTTCGAATCTCGGGCGAGCGTGTGCGCGGCAGGCCGGTGCAAGAAATTCGAGAAACCTCCGGGACGGAGTACCTGCCGCGATTCATCTCCGCGAACGAAATTCCGTCCACGAACCGAGCCGGATTTCCACGCGACCACTCCGATTACCCTGTTGCCCGTCGTCCACGAGAGGCAGCCGGGCACGGAGAGGGAGACCGAGAGGGAGAGAGGGGCCAGCGGTGTTTAAATGGAATTTCTCGAGTGACACGATTCGTGTCCGAGGTACGCGAGCCCCCTAAAAAGAAGTTGTCTCGATGGCAGCGGTTATTACCGGCCGGCTCGTGACGAGGAACCGCTTGCACGTACCACTCCGCTGATATCCGGTTGATCCGCTGGCATTGGCAGGCCTGGAAATATCCAGGGGCACTTAGCGCTATCTA